>OZ010792.1:278673835-283473835 GCA_963932465.1 Maratus speciosus
TCCATAGTGAACCAAGTTGCGTAAACAGAAGCCATGTATGAGAAAATATGTGAAAACAGGCTTGGTTCACTGTGGCAGTAGATAAAACAGATTTTATGCACCTTCTAAATGGACTATCTTATTTATTTATTTTTTAAATGGACTTGGTCTACTATGCTTGTGAGCCCCTCATATCATATCACGCATTGTTATGATAGCATGAATTATCATGCGCAAACCTGATGCATGTCTCAAGTCATTTTTGTTCGGTCATTTCCGTCAATGATCTTTAAAACTATCATGTAATACTTATAACTAAGCTCTGTCATTACTACAAGACCAATATATACGAGGTTGTATCAATAAGTTTTTGCACTCACATAGAAATAATTGAGAGAAATTTATAAAATTGCTACATTTTAGGAGTCCTTTTCTATATAGTCAGTGTGCACAGTAACACATTTGTGCAACCGGTATTTCAAAGTGAGGGGGAGGATGTATTCCAGGAGGCGCAATAGCAGACCCAAAGGGGGGCATTATTCTAACTTTTACTACATACGACATATTGCTGGAAAGGCCTGTGGCCACTTATTTATACTGTGCAGCTTCCGAGCCCCTCCCCCAAAATTTGCCCTCCAGGGGCACTTTTCTAGATTTTGCGGACATCATTCATGCCCCCCGGGGGGGCATTTGGAAGGGAGGGGCTCAGGAGGTGCATACATTGAATAAGTGGTCACAGGCCTTTCCAACAATATGTCACATGTGGTGTTCGGCAAAAGTTAGAAAAATGACCCCCTTTGGGTCTACTATCGCGCCTCGTGGAATACATCCTCCCGCCTCTTCGTTTGCAGAAATTTTTTACGTGCACGGTGACTATATAGAAAAGGACTAATACAATGTAGCAATTTCATAAATTTCACACAATTATTTCTATGTGAGGGCAAAAACTTATTGATACACCCTCGGAAGTAAAAGAAAAAAAAGAAATTAAATAAGTAATAAAAACTATAAGAAATAAACTATAAGACAATAAGTAATAAATAAATAAATAAATAAATAAAGTTGCATTCTGAATTTTAAAACAGCTTTTATTTCAATTCCTACTATTAGTTCACACTCTTCCTATATTTATTTATTTATTTATATATCTTGTTTAAATTTTCAACCGTTAATAAAATACTTATTATTCATCCTATCAAGATGAAATAAATTTTTTAACCATTTGGAAAAATGGTTATTGCCCTCGTCAGGGTAGGAAATCAAAAGCATATCTGAAGGTTTTTATTGGTTTAATCTGCAATTTATTCGTTTTCTGATTGGTCTATACAGTAATATGTATTTTCCTTTACTTTCAACAGACATGGACAACAGAGTGTTGCCACTATGACAAAAAAGTAATAAAAACTACAAAAAAAAATAATAACTCAGAAACAAATTGAAATACAGCTTTCAAACAAATTGCATTTAAAAGTACATCTTTTTCTCTATACGACGATATAAAAAGTAATATTGTGGAATGTTTAGAAGTTTAAGAATGAAATTTCATTTAAAATTGGCCGTCAGATTTCTTGGAAATCTGGCGATGGAAAAGCCTTTTCCCGAACATCCAATGAAATGCTTGGATAATATTTAAGTTTCAGGTGAATAATATGTGCGAGTCGCAGGCGATTTCTGTCGCTTGCAACTTTTAAACGTGTAATAACACCATTAATGTTTAATTCATGGCGTACGTAATGTACGATCAACTCCGTGCTATTTTTTATGTTTTAAATTTTAGTCTTTGAAAAAATCATTTTCCAAATAGTCGTTGTAATTTGTTAAATTGTACTTTTTTTTTTACTTGTACTGGATGACAATTGATGTCAAACAGATTTTTCAAATATTAATTCATTAATTAAATTTTAATTAATTTATTTTAGATTTATATGGGAGACAAAATGGCGGCCATTGTTTATTGAACAACATTTAATGCATCTTCATATCTATAAGGGGGGTTACCATAAGGGGGACCCTGTTCTGACGCCAAATACCGCCAAGTTTGTCGCCAACTTGGCGATCTCTCTAATATTTCGCCAAATTCCCATAGACTTCCTTTGTAAACCTACTTGCTTATAGAAAATCAACAAATTGAGATATTTTAATGCAACAAAAACTAATATTAACTTAAGGGATTATATTAAATTTTTCGTTGACGACCTAAGTAGGAATTGACTTTAAAAACAAAATTTTTATATTACTTGTTTATATTTAACCTATCATTTCTAACAGCTTGCAAGCAACAAAAAATGCTGTGGCAATTACCACAGCATTTTCTTAATTTATTATAAAATATTAATAATAAATAAGATGAAGTTATCTTCACATAAAAGCAATTTTATGAGTAGAGTAATTTTACAGCTAACGAAGATAATGCGCTCATGACTCACATTCGTTAGCCGAAATTTTCGTTAACCGAAACGTGTGTTCCCGCTCATTTAAAATGCAGCGTAGCTGCGTTATGTAAGGGCGCGCATACAATAAAACATTCGTTAGGTGAATTCTTATCCGCTAGCTTTATAAGAAAAACAGTGAAAAACGTCTTCCTTAACCGAAACATTTGTTAGTAGAAGCATTCGTTAGCCAGGGTATCACTGTATTTCAAGGACTCTCTTTCGGTACATTGAACTTTCTTAAAAGGTGAGTTGAGTGGAGAAAATGATTACCCATATACTTCATACCATTACTGATAGCTAATAAATCTAATAAATCTAATATTTCTGATATATATAATAGCTAATATTTCTAATAAAATAGAAATATTAAATTCTCAACTTGCCAAGTTACCTGCATATACTCTAATAAAAAGATAAACATTAAAGTATTAAAACGTGCATGAAACAATCGAGTAAAGCAAAATATATATATATATATATATATATATATATATATATAAAAGCATTCTACAGCAAAGAAACGTATCCAACCTTTATTTACTAACTTTTGGTATTTTTACATATAAGAAAATAGTTTGAAATTGTGGTCTGAAGTTTTAATAGGGTTATATTAGTTCTAAAAAATCAAACTTGTTTTTCAGTTTTCCATCCCTTTCTTGCGACATATCATTACAAAATGTAAATAATAAATAATAAATAAGGTGAAATTTTCTTTTCTAAAGCAATGTTATGAGTATTTCAAGGAATCTCCTTCGGTATATTGAACTTTCTTACAAGATGAGCGGAAGTTCTAAAATCCTCATTACCTGCCTCTCCAGTGTGATGAAACATGTAATTTCCGACATTTTACCATGACCTGATGCAAACAAGGCCATAAAGAGGTCAGTGTATTTCAGATTCTATTCATTGCGAGGGTAAATTATCATTGTGAATCAATCCGAGAAGTTTCCGTTTTTTTTTATTTTAATGACCGACTGGTTGATTATTTTAAATTGCAATGTTACAATGTTCGCGGCAACACTTACTTCTTTATTTTTAAATTAATAAAGAATGAACAGGTAGGTAGTTAAAACGAAGGAAACAAAATTATGAGTTACGGTATAAATTAATTTGTTGATAGGTTTTAATATCGAAGAAAATCGTTTGTTCCTATAACAACTATTTCCCCCTGATGTCTTTGGCCTTGTTGATGTTTCTCGATGTCAAATCCGAAATGATTTGCGTTATAAATGTCGTAGGCTAATTGGAAAATCCGGCTCTTTGCAAACAGCCTAGGCTTTTTGCAAAGAGCCGGGCTAATTGGAGAATCCATCTCCCTTTTTCCAATTAGCCTGATATTTTTCAGGCTTATTGCAAAGAGCCTAGAAAGCGTTAGGCTAATTGAAAAATGACCACATATTATCCGATCAGGGTGATATTTTTAGCTCACAGGCTATCAAAGCCTGAGAGCTTATGTGCCCGCCAATTCTGTATGTACGTGTGTACGTACGTACGTACGTATGTACGTAACACGATAACTCTTGATAGAAATATTCGATTTGCTTCAAATTTTTTTTCTAGGTTCATTCTGATAAGGTGCTTCCCTGATTAGTTTTTGGAGTTCATTGGTTAAGGATAAAGGGGGACTAGTCCCCCCCCCTTAATTTATATAAATGGGTTTTTCATGCAGAAATATTCGATTTGCTCCAAATTTGGTATACCGGTTTATTGTGTTAAGGAGCTTCCCTGATTAGATTTGGAAGCTCATTATTTAAGTATAAAGGGGGGGGGAAGGGGGGATACCCCCTTAATTTAGATAAATCGGTTTTTCATGATGAATTATTCGATTTGCTCCAAATTTGGTATACCGGTTTATTAAGTTAAAGAGCTGCCTTGATTAGATTTGAAGGTTCATTAGTTACATATAAAGGGAAGAAAGGGGGAGCTATACCCCCCGTAATTTAGATAAATGGGTTTTTTCATGCAGAAATATGCGATTTGCAATAAATTTGGTATACCGGTTAATTATGTTAAGCAACTTCCCTGATTACATTTGGAAGATCATTATTATGTATAAAGGGGGGAAAGGGGGGCAATTGCCTCTCCCCTTAATTTAGATAAATGCGTTTTTCATGTAGAATTATTCGATTAGCTCAAATTTGGCATGCTGGTTTATTATGTTAAGGAGATGGCTTTTTAGATTTGGAGGTTCATTAGTTAAATATAAAGGGAGGAAAGGGGGGATAGACCCCCCCTTAATTTAGATAAATGGGTTTTTCATGCAGAGTTATTCGATTTGCTCCAAATTTCGTATGCCGGTAATGTTAAGGAGCCTTGATTAGATTTGGAGATTTATTGGTTAAGTATAAAGGAGGGACAGGGGCTAGTGTCCCCTTAATTTAGATAAATGGGTTTTCATTACAGAATTATTCGATTTGCTTCAAATTTGATATACCAGTTTATTACGATATGGCTTCCTTCATTTGATTTGGATGTTCATTGGTTAAGTATAAAAGGTGGGAAAGAGGGCAATTGCCCCCCCCCCCTTAATTTAGATAAATGTGTTTTCATGCAGAATTATCTGGTTTAGTTTAATGTTTTTTCAAGCAGATCCGAACTTGAAGGTTCCATTTGAAGTCAACCCGAAAACCTACCACAGCCAGGTTTCGGATTGAGTTCAATTAGAACTTTCAGTTTCGGACCGGGTTGCCGGTGGACGGAGATTATTTTGTCTGGCTTGCATCGGGTTATAGTTCTTTGGAATATTTTTGTCGGTTAAGATTTGGTTCGGGACGGGTTTCAGGTTGGCTTCGAA
Organism: Maratus speciosus; assembly: GCA_963932465.1. NCBI lineage: Eukaryota > Metazoa > Arthropoda > Arachnida > Araneae > Salticidae > Maratus > Maratus speciosus. The sequence continues at coordinate 278,679,041 of OZ010792.1, forward strand.
TTGAATTTTTAGGTTCTGGTAGCGTTGCGTGTCCACGGAAACTAATTTGTCTTGTTCGGATCCGGTTATTGTTCTTTGGAATATTTTTGTCGGTTATCAGATTTGGTTCGGGATTTCATGTTTTTTCAAATGGAACTCTCAGGTTCGGGTCGGGTTGCATGTAGACTGAAATTATTTTGTCTTGCTCGGATCGGAGTACGGTCTGTTGTAATTCATTTTTCGGGTTTGGGTATGGTTATGCGTTAATAAACCTAATAAAAAGAAAATCGCCGAGTTAAACTGATGGAATTGAGTTCACAGGCTATTCACACTAATTGTATATTATACTCTTATTTCAAAGAATAATGCCCCTCCCCCCAAAAAATGAAGGTATTAGTCCCCGTTGCCCCCTTTTCTACTTAACCAAAGAACCTCCAAATCTAATCAGGGAAGCTACTTAACATAATAAACTGGTATACCAAATTTGAAGCAAATCAGATAATTCTGCATGAAAAAACCATTTCACTAAATTAAGGGGGGGGGGGGGTGTATTAGCTCCCCCATTTCACCCTTTATGCTGAACCAATGAACTTTCAAATCTAATCAAAAAAGCTCCATATTAGAATGAACCTAGAAAAAAAATTAAACTAAATTAGATAATTCTGCATGAAAACACATTTATCTAAATTAAGGGGAGGGCAATTGCCCCCTTTCCCCCCTTTTATACTTAACCAATGAACATCCAAATCAAATGAAGGAAGCCATATCGTAATAAACTGGTATATGAAATTTGAAGCAAATCGAATAAGTCTGCATGAAAAACCAATTTATCTAAATGAATGGGACACTAGCCCCTGTCCCTCCTTTATACTTAACCAATACATCTCCAAATCTAATCAAGGCAGCTCCTTAACATAATAAACCGGTATACGAAATTCGGAGCAAATCGAATAACTGTGCATGAAAAACCCATTTATCTAAATTAAGGGGGGTCTAGCCCCCCCCCCTTTCCTCCCTTTATACTTAACTAATGATCCTCCAAATATAATCAGGGAAGCTCCTTAACATAATAAACTGGTATACGAAATTTCTAGCAAATCGAATAACTCTGCATGAAAAACCCATTTATCTAAATTAAGGGGGGGGGGGGGTCTAGCCCCCCTTTCCTCCCTTTATACTTAACTAATGAACCTCCAAATCTAATCAGGGAAGCTCCTTAACATAATAAACTGGTATACCAAATTTGGAGCAAATCGAATAATTTTGCATTTAAAACCCATTTACATAAATTAAGGGGGGGGGGAGCACCCCCCTTTCCTCCCTTTATACTTAACTAATGAACCTCCAAATCTAATCAAGCCATCTCCTTAACATAATAATCCAGTATACCAAATTTGAGCTAATCGAATAATTCTACATGAAAAACGCATTTATCTAAATTAAGGGGAGAGGCAATTGCCCCCCTTTCCCCCCTTTATACATAAAAATGATCTTCCAAATGTAATCAGTGAAGCTGCTTAACATAATTAACCGGTATACCAAATTTATAGCAAATCGCATATTTCTGCATGAAAAACCCATTTATCTAAATTACGGGGGAATAACCCCCCCCCGCTTTCCTCCCTTTATATGTAACTAATGAACCTCCAAATCTAATCAAGGCAGCTCCTTAACTTAATAAACCGGCATACCAAATTTGGAGCAAATCGAATATTTCTGCATGAAAAACCCATTTATATAAATTAAGGGGGGGGGACTAGCCCCCTTTTCCCCCTTTATCCTTAACCAATGAACCCCCAAAAATAATCAGGGAAGTACCTTATCAGAATGAACCTAGAAAAAAAAATTGAAGCAAATCGGATATTTCTATCAAGAGTTATCCTGTTACGTACATACGTACGTACACACGTACATACAGAATCGGCGGGCACATAAGCTCTCAGGCTTTGATAGCCTGTGAGCTAAAAATACCACCCTGATCGGATAATAAGTGGTCATTTTTCAATTAGCCTAACACTTTCTAGGCTCTTTGCAATAAGCCTGAAAAATATCAGGCTAATTGGAAAAAGGGAGATGGATTCTCCAATTAGCCCGGCTCTTTGCAAAAAGCCTAGGCTGTTTGCAAAGAGCCGGATTTCTCAATTAGCCTACAACATAAACAACAGGTAGATTGTTTTAAAATTACAGTGTTACAATGCTGGAGGCAATAGTTACATTTCTTCAATTAATAAATAATAGATAAGTATGTAAAATGAAGGAAACAACATTCCAATTTTCGTATTAACTTCTGTTGGGGATCTCAATATCGAAAAAAATAATCTTTTTAATACAACAATGTGATTCCTAGTTGTTATCTTCGATATTAATACTACTTCTTAACATCACTGTTGTATCGACAATTTCATGAGCGGATTGTTGATTATTTTAAAATTACAATGCCACATAGAGGCAATAGTCACATCTGTAGAGTTTTTTCAATTAATAATTAATTAATAGTCAGGTATCTCTCTATTCTAAAAAAAAGTAACTTACGCTGTCACCGCAGCCGCCGGTTTTGAATTTTTTGTGAACAGAGGTCTTTCTCCGTTAATATTAAGAAACATATTGCATACAAAAAGTATGAAAATCGGCAGTATTATAGAGAAATGCTTGATAAACACGCTGATGCAGACAGTTTTCAAATCGAAGAATTATTTTAAGTGATATTTAATGCTAAATTTGGACAAAGTCGTTTCATTAAAAAATTTTTATAGGAGCAAAAACTATACATCGGAATTTAATCATTTTTACATCATTTTATACGTTATAATTTCCCGGTGTGCAGAATGCATTTATTTTTGAAATTTGACTCATTTTTTGAGCTTTTATTTCTATTTTAAATTCAAATTTTCAGCATTTCGAGAGATATTTTTTACTTATTTTAGAAAATTGTACTAATTTAACCTGTTGCCAACTGTATAAACAGCGCAAACAATAATGTTTGCTTCAAATTAAAAATTTATTTACACGTGACTATTATAAACAGAAAAAAAAACTTTCAAATTAGAATTAAATAATTACGTATAAAAAGCAGGAACTTATTGAAAATTACTTCATAAAAACTATATTTACACGTGAATTTTAACAGAGAAAGGATATTGTAAAATAATAAATTCATTAACATGTGTTAGAAGTCTTAAATACGAGAAATTACGTCACATTTACGTCACATTATACTTATTACGTAAAATGAACAAAAAATAATATTGCAAAACAGTTTAAATTTAAAAATTGCACAAGACATTTATTTGATATTTCGAGATGAACTTTTCAACTATTTTTGTTGGGACAGCGCAAATAATATTTCGTTTCTAACAAAAGTATTTTCACGTGAATATTAAAAAGAGAAATAAAAGTTTGGTGAAAATTGCGTGAAATTAAAAACGATACATTTAAAATGTCTTTCATTTATTTATTTATTTATTTATTGAACAACAAACATACGACTTGTGGCTTGACATGAGAGCCCGCTTAAAATGTCTTATTTAAAAGAACTTTCTTTTCGCTTTGTTAAAAAATACCGGGAGACAAAGACTCTGTTTACTTAATTCATTTTATATTAGCTTATTTTGAAATGTTTAACTGGTTATATTTAATCAAAGAGGAAAACAGCCATAGCACCTTTTAACAGCAGCTGATTTTTCCTTAAAATTCTTCAATCAAAGAGAAATGAATAGAAACCCTTTTATAGGGAGATCGCCACTGCTTTTTAAATTATAATTCAATCTTTCAAAATCTTTTTAAAGCCGATTAAATTAGCGTGCTTTTAGAAACTGCGGTGTCTGAACGGGGGTTGGCGAGCGTAGCTCGTAGGTGGCCGAGCCCCCTAGTATGAAATAAAGGAAACAAAATTACTAGTTTTGTTCTAAATTCTGTTTCGATATCAAGGAAAATTGTTGGCGCGTTTTCTTGTTGTTATCTTCGTCATTAACGTCGTTTTTCGACATCATAGCCTAAAAGGCATTATTTTGCATTGTTATTGTAAAAAAATAAAATAAAATAAAATAAAATAACAATTTTTAATAATAAATCAATTTAAAAATAATTTTCAGAATTCGCTAAATTGTTTTAGTAAAAATTTGCATTTTAAACATTTTTGGATTATGAAAATAATTTAAAAATAATTAATTTAACTTGATATAGTGGAAATAATTACGCAAACGTCAATGGTAAAGATAAAATTTGAGTTTGTAAAATAACAACGAAACCGAGAGAAATAACTTAAAATTTTAAATGATATATTTTCTTCAATTAAGATATATGATACTTTTCTTGCAATCTTGTTATAATGATTTTTTAAGATATATTTTGCATTTCACTACCTAGAATAAAAATGAGTTACGATGGACGAGAGACAAGTACTCCTATTATAGAAAATGGATGAAGAATAAAGCTAGAAATATTATTAAGCGATTTCTAATTTAAGAAAATTAATATTCTGTCTCATCTGCCAACTTGACTAATCACCAGGGTAAAATATATTTTTAAATAAAAAACATTTATTAATTTAACCATTAGAACACATAAAAAAATCTGCCAACTATGCAGTTTTTATATTTATTTGCTTTTTGTTCTTTCGCTTCATTTCGATCTTTAGTGCTTTTTCTTCTCTAACGTCTATATTTGCATATCTAATATGCAACCGTGATAATAAAACTCGATGTAAACTTTTGGGCGTATCGCAGCTATCCCTGTGTGACTTTAAAAATAAATAAAAATAAATAAATTTTAAAAAAAAGTTTAAAATTAGGGAAAAGAAGAGCATTGTTTAACAAAGAAAACTGAAAGCTGTAACACATTTCATCCATCGTCAAATAAATAAATGTAAAAAATTCGATCGAATTTTAATCTAACCACCACAATTCTACAAGTGTAATTAATTCTGCGAAAAATACGTAACATAAATTCGGTAACTTTAATGATTCAGAGCTACAGTACCCACTCGTTAGATCGCGTTTCGTTATTTCGTCCATTCAAATATATCGTTATTTCTCTTCTCCTGAAAAGAAGAAAAAAATAATTCTAATAACGTTTTTCAATGTTTTAAAATATCTATAGATTTATATAGTATTACAATAAATAAATGTAGTAATAGTAAATAAATGTCATTATCTGTTATTAATTTTACTAAAAAATTGTAACATCTATATTATAAAGAAGAAAACACGCCCTTAGGTAACGTTAACATCATATCAGCGGTGGCAATGATTCCATTAAGCATTCCATTTCCCGTTTCTTTTTTCTTTTTTTTTTTTTTTTTTTTTGTAAATTTAATTACTTCTAAACACGTACCGTATTTACCCGCGTATAAGTCGAGAAATTTTGGACAAAAAAAGACTTTAAAGTTGGGAGGGTCGACTTATACGAGGGTCCTTATTTTTTTTTTTTTTTTCTTTTTACTAGAAGTCAAAAATACCCTTCTGAAAGGCAATTGTTCTCTTTTCGCATTCCATAACACGATGACGTCGTGTACTGTCGATTTCCATACCAGGAGAGAAAAAGAGGAGACTGAGTGACGGGTTTGGTGCTGGCGATGAATGCACGCCTACTACCCCCTCCCCCTCTCTCTGATAGATCAGTAGATAAAATCCCGAGAATGTATCACCCCTATGTGCAATTGAATCGTCCGCGAGTGGCTAAAAACATGTGACTCTCTAAAAACACGTGACCCGCGTTATATCTTGCGTGTACTTGATAGTACACTTATTCTTTATTTCTTCGTTTATCTTACTGCAATTTTTCTCCTTGTTTCTACTGATATGGCTATTTAGTTATTAGAAAACAGTAACGCAATTCATACGCAGCTGGATTTAAAGTTATTTCTTTAGCCGAAGAGTCTAACAGCTGTGCTGCTTCTCGTCAGTTTTGATTTCGCGAAAAATTGATTCGAGATTCAAGCAAGAATAAGGCAAAGCTAGAAAACATCCCAAAATCAAAAAAGGCTTTGCGGAATGGAAAATCGCCCTTTCCAGAACTCGAAAATGTATTGCATGATTGGGTTGTAGAGTGCCGGGGAAATGATTTTATTGCCACTAGAACTGCCATATGTTTACGAGCAATGAAGCTTGCAAAAGAAAAAAAAGTATGGTGTTCCAAACACGTTTCGTGTATCAGAACATTGGTGCACTAGATTTATGAATCGTCATCGTTTGACTTTACGCCAGCGCACTAAACTAGCACAAAAATTACCATCTTACTTGAAAGCAAAGATTATAAAATTTCAAAAATACGTCATGGATCAAAGAAAACTGAAATCTTTTGAACTTTGTCATGTAGGAAATTAGACGAAACACTCATGTGATTCGACCTACCAGAAAATAAAGCAGGGAACTGCAAGGGGGAAAAAAAGCATTTTGGGAAAAACGACTGGACACGAAAAAACCCGTTTTACCTGTTTGGCCGACAGTAGTAAGCTTCATCCGTTGATTATTTTCAAAAGAAAAACGTTGCCGAAAAACGGGTGCGCGGTAAAAAGGTCAACGGTAAAAAGGGCAACGGAAAAAACGTCAACGGTAAAAAGGGCAACGGAAAAAAGGTCAACAGGTAAAAAAGGCAACGGTAAAAAGGTCAACCGGTAAAAAGGTCAACGGTAAAAAAGGCAACGGTAAAAAAAATAATAATTAAAAATTGAGATTATTAGTTAATGCGGTACATATATATTGAATTATAGAAAATCGATTCAATGTTTCAAGTAAAGCAAATGCTGAACACGTGTATCGGTTACTTCAACTCGCTATAGCTTATGTAAAAGGACAGCGACTTTTATATATTTATGGAAACATTGACCAAGGACGGTAAGCGCCCCCCCCTCCCCCGAAAAAAGGGCTCACATTAAGTAGAGTGGAAAGGGTCCACACATTTATGAGTAATTATATACAAGAACAGCTGCTTATTAATAAAAGTTAATTTTTCCCACTGTCAGTTTCTTACAGCGTAGTGTGCAGGGGGTACAGAGTTAATCGGTAGGTTATACAATTCTAAGATTTGGTCAAAGAAAACATAATTTTAACATTTTATTAAGGGAAGTTAAGTTTAACATGCCTTACTTCTACAAGGGGACAAGCTGGTGCTTTCTACGGGGGGGGGGGGGGGGGGGATTAAGAAAATACAATTCTTTCAACTTGCTACATTGATAGTTTATATATAAGCAAAGATGTTTAATCAATAATGGCTTTTGGGTGTAGTGAGGGGGAGGGGAGGGGAAAGAAAAAAATTACGTACAGAGATTGTAAAGGGAATAAAAAGACGAAGAAATGAGCCATTTTCTTTAGAGGAATTTTTTCATTATCCTGCTTTTTTAGGTAAGGGACAGATTTAGATTTGTGGGTGTAATAAAATAGATAAGTATGGGGTAAAATTTTGACATTAGTCTACTAACATCAAAATAGAGTAAAACCTCTCTAAAGCCACCACATTCCGTTAAAAAAAAAATTGGTCGCTCCGAGAGATGGTCTCTTAATGGAGGTCATGTTTAAATCTAGATTTTAACTGTTGAAAAAAAGGTAACAATTAATGTTATTAAAATTTATTTTCACATTAGGAAAAAAAATGAATATTTAAGTTTCAAAACAAAAGTTAATTCCATAAGTTAATTACTGCAGAGTGTAAAAAATGAATACTTTGACGTTTGTTATGATTTTACGGTTTTATCTTTAATAACTTATATTTCCAAGTCCTTTCGAAGCTAAGTAAATAAATGCAATTTTTTTTTTTTTTACGGGAAAAAATAATGACGATTTCATTGATCTATCTATCTCTTTGAGAGTTTCCTGACACAATAGGACAGGGGAGTTAAAAGTTACCGGAATAAAATAAAAAAAATCTAAACCTAGTTTAGAAGTTTGATGAATAATGCGCTTTCTGGAATTATTTTTCTAATAAAACCTTCTTCAAGCGACCAGGGAAAATTTGTTTCATTTTCTTCAAAGAAATTGGTCGCTCATGGAGAGAGTTCAACTAAAATGGTCTCTGAAGGGAGGTAAAATTACTATTCAGTCCATGGGAATAAATTTCGTTCCATAAAAAGATGGTCGTTCAGGGAGGTGGTCGCACAGGGAAGTTTCACTGCATGATATTTTACTCAGGAATTTCCCCAGGTTTTTATCCTGCATTTATGTATTGTCTGGGGGTGGGGCTGGGAACACAGGTGTAAACTAGAGTCCTTTAGTTTTGAGTAACAAAAGGGCTTAGGTTTGAGTAACAAAAATGTAAACTTGTATTGTTATTTTGACAAGCTGTGCTAGATAAATAGAATAACTTTTAGGATATACTGGGAAATATCAACTCCATTCCTATCCCTTTGTATTTAAAGAGAGAAAAATGGTTTGTAAACCATAGCAAAATCCATTAGTGGGTTTCAACGAAACTTATTGCACATAAGAAATGAAATAAATGTTGAAATACCCTAAAAACCTCCTGATTTGTCACGAAAGATTCAGCTAAAGAATTTTTCTTTTGTATTTTTTAAAGGACTTTAAAGGAAATGCTTGTTTAGTAAAAAATGCATTGTGCTTCACTAGACGTTTTAGTTCACAAATTTAACAATAATGAAGATACTTTAGTAAGACTTTGACCATATTAACTTTGCTTTGTATAAATATGAAGGCATCATTGGTAAGTGCCCTGAATTTTGGTTGGTGAAACGCTGCATAACGTCACCAACATTCCGTTTAAATAAAGTTTTCTAAATAATATTTTTCAGTGACCAACTACGCAGGATGTGCATAAATACGCGATAGTGTCAAAGTGGACGCTTTGAACCGAACTTTCGCGCGAACGTGGAATAACCACTCAAGAAAAACATGTTTGTCACGTGATCAAAATCGCTTATAATTCAGTAGGTAATTTATCGATAAAAAAAAATGGAAAACACAGTTCGATTCCAAATTGCTTCCATGGTCAGATTTTCCAATTTTATATCTTTCCGTTAAAAAATTTATTTGTAAATGTGTCGAAACGTTTTGCGTTTTTTGAGCAGAGCAGTTGAGAACAGAACCTTAACAGAAGATTGCACCGGCATTGCAGAAAAAAAGAAAAAAAAAATCGTATATTTTGTGTTTTTTAAAGACGTACTTACCGGGATAGGAAAGTACGAAGGTTTTCATTTTTTCAATTCATTCATTTGTAATCATTACAAGAGATTGCATTGATGGTAATTTGTTTTACGCATAACTCAAGAACTGCTTGGTGGAATGCTCTGCAATTATTATATAAGCATAACTCCCGCGCTTTATATTACAAGCTTATAGAAATCGATTTCCGTTAAAAAATTCATAGATTGCAATTCACATATAAATCCCTTTGTTCCACAAATTTCCATTTTTCATATGTTTACTGTGATTTCAAATCCATGCTGCACTTGTTATGGGGATTGTTTCATAGATTTACTGGTATATGATGGTTTATACAGCCTTTTTAATTTGAAGAAATTCCTTTATTATTTATACATTCACAATTTTTGTTGATAATTTGTAATGGTTTAGAATGGTTTTTTATATATAATGGTTTAATCTTACAAAAAGTTAATATATATATATATATATATATATATTATAAATTAATTACAAATATTTTTTTCGGAAGAAATTAGGACTTGTAATCTAAATTCTTTGATAAAAAAAAAAAAAAAAAAAAAAAAAAAAATCGATTTATAAATGCTTCAAGTATGTGAATTATAAAATCACAGCTTATTCTGAAAAATAGTTCTGGAGCTATGCTTAAAGAACTAACCGCATTGCAATCTACGTTGTAATGATTAAAATACATTTAACATTTAGAGTTAAAAATTTTAAATATCTATGAACTGTACACTACTGGCACGATTGACTTCCAGTTTGCTACCCTAATTGAAATTTAACGAGAAAACTAAATAATGTCAAAATAAGGGCTCGTATTGAAAATTTCAGAGTTTGAAATTTGGAACAATTTCAGTATGAAGAAGACCCCTAAGCATTTTTTAGTATATATATAGTCAAACCTCGTTAACACGAACACGCTTAACGCGAATTACTTTTAGTACGAATTGTTTCCGATTGCCCCGTCCTGTTGTATATGATGTATTTAAGTTCGGATATCACGAACTACTTTTAACACGAATAAAAAAAAGTTTGACTTGAGTGTTCGCGTTAACGAGGTTCAACTGTATATATATATACAACATACATTGAAGAAAGACATATTTGCCTATTTAAAAAAAAAAAAAGAAACATAACTGCCTATTCCTTTTTTTTTTTTAAATTGTACAATGGGGTGATTAACATGTATCTCTTTCCTTCTTTCTTTCTTTTGTTCGACTGCAGTTTAATATCTTCAGATTTACTTCATAGTGTACCATTTATTTATGAAAATTGTCACCATGTGAAAATAGATATCGCTTAGCTAACGCATATAGTTATTTACAAAGAAAAAATTATCAGAAAAGAAAAAAAAAATTATCTCAGAAAGATTACAGAATGAGTCCCTTTTATTAGAGGAGAGGCTCTGCTCTCGAAGCTGGTAGACGGGAGGTGCTGGGTTCGAACCCAATCGCGCCCGTCGGCCTAATCGTTCGGAGTTTTCGTGGTTTTCTTCGAACCGTGGATTTCCATGCGTTAATACGGATTAGGTTCCCTTAGAAAGACCTCCACGGAAGGCACTCCCCCCTAGGGCCCATATCCCTCGTGTAGATAATTGGCCGTCAACAATCAACCCAACCCAACCCTTTTATTAGAGAAGCCTACGTAGTACTAACACATTAACTGAATTGGCGCATATTTCTTGAACATGTGAGGTGCCCATAAGTGTACCTGATACATAATTTAAAAAACCCAATTCCACTCCATCCAGGCAACAAAATGGATGCTTATATGGATCACCCCGAGGCAAATTCACCATTTCAAAGAAAGGATTAGTTTTTCTCCCGATGCGAGGTGGGGCAGAATGATGAATGGCTTTCTTATTGTTTGATTTGAACCGGGCCCCTTGGGCCGGAATATTTGGGGGAGGGGGCACTTAATTTCCAAGAAATATTGCACCCTGAGATGTCAACAGCGAACAATGCTTTGTTTCCAGTGGCCGTGTGTCCTACTGAACACTAAATGAGATGTGTACATCCCTCCCCCCCCCCCCCCCGCTTGACTTGCAACAGTAGGGAGGGGCGACTCTCACAATAGACATTTGGGTTTCAAGACATTATTCTGTTTACGCTTTCTTTCGCGAAATTTGTTAATGCAAATTTAACAAATTAAAAAATATATATATATATTTTTTTTTCGTGAGATTTTTTTTCTTTTTGAAAATGCATCTTTCAATATTTAACTTAGTATAGTTAAAAATTTTTCAATTTGCATTTTAAAAATTTACTACTAGTACTACTTTATTTCCTTTTCAAATTTGTTGAGCTGTGAAACATAAATTTATATATGTTTATTTTTATCATTTGAAAAACATTCGATTGTTTTTTATTCTAAGAGATGTTAAATTCGCGAGCACGGCGCGTTTTTATACGCAATTTTTATTAACCGAGATTTCCGATATCCGAGGTACTTGCGGTCCCAATTAGCTCGGATAATCGAGGTTTCACTGTACATTGTATGATTCTTAAGTACAGTCTAAAAATTTTATGCATGTACAAATGAGAAATATTTTGTGTGTCTAATAATAGTACGTACGTTATGACGTGAGAACAAAATTACATTTAAAGTGTGTCGTTTATCCAAAAAATACTGAGAAATATTCATATCGAACGTTTGGTTATTCATATGCGTTCATTGTTAAATTTAAAGATCTGTGCTTCTCAAGCTTTGTTCAATTATTTGTTTGTGAGTCAATATTATTTTTTTTACATTCCACCAGTTTTAAACCATTTTTCTTCCACTTTTAAACCAGTTTTATTCAAACAAACTCAAAGAAAATAATTGCTGAATATATCGTGTGATATTGTTGTTCTTTTTTCAAACATCAATTCTGATCTTTTATTGTGTAGTTTGAATGCCATTTCATAAAAAATATTGAAATGATAATTTAGGCGATCTTTATTGCCGTATTGTGTAATAGACACAAACATTACATTTCACAGAAACGTAATAGACATTAAAAATTTCCTTAATTTTCCAAATGGTGAACAAAAAAAAGAAGTTTTTACTTTCCAGTTTTCTTTCTGGAAAAATTAGAGAAAAACGATTTTAAAGGAAAAAACGATAATAATCCATTTTTGTGAAATTTTATGTGATAGTTTCATTTAATTGCTTGAAAGACATATTATCGTTTGGTAATCTTTGATTCAGGCATAAAATGAAAATAATCCTTTAAAAATGCAGTTAACGATAAGTCGATACACAGCTGAAGATAGTATTCATATCCATACCTGTAAATTAAAATAACTCGGAATAGCTAGTTTATGACTATCATCTTTTTTCCCTTTGGCCCATATTTCCCATTATAACAATGTATCTGTTAAATTGTATTAAAACCAGTATAATGAAACTAATTACTAAATTGTTTAGATTTCACCATTTTAAGTAGATTTCGAAAGAAATACTACCTATTGCAATCTTCTCTATGCTGGAATTTCTGAAAGTTTTGCAGATCTACACTTCTCATGACCCCTAGAACCCAAAACCACCCCCAATTCAAAACTTTATATATATATATACTTCTTAATATTATCTACAACTTTTATATTGACAAGTTTTTGATAGGACCAATTTTTACAGCAAAAACAAATTAAAAATACATAGCGGTTAAAGTAAAAATCCCAAACTCTACCCACAAAAATATTTTATAATTTAGTAACAATACCGCTTTTGAACTTACACATTAAAGTTTTCTATGTGCAATAGAACAGTATTTCAGTAAGTTTTTACAAAATCCTGTAATCTTTTTCACCTAGTTAATACAACTGTGAAACACACTTAATAAGGTTCTTTTTTTTTTCCTTTTAAATTTAAATATGTTACCATTAATGATTTTTTTTTTTTTTTTTTTTTACTATTTTTCTCTTGTGTTTACTTTGTTTTCTCTTAATCTAGATCTATTAGACAAAAGCTACAGATTAATATTATTGGTAACATTACTGTTGACCTCTTATAGAAATATTTCCTACATGTACTTAAAACATGCTTCAATTTCGACCCCCCCCCCCAACCTTTTTTTTTTCTTCTATGTGTTTTAGTATTTTTTTTTTATTTTTTTATGATTTATAAATGTAACATTATATACAGGGAGATAAGGCCGAAAACTGCTTAAAAATTCAATTAAATAGATTTCAAAATCTTTGAAAAGAAGTTATAAAGGCTTTTTATTTTCATTATTACTCTTCTGCCTGATGAAATAAAAATTTAAGATTTTGTCAAGTTGAAAAGTTACTTAGATACTTTTCTGTTTCCTTTGATCACCTTCGCTTCTTTTTTTAAACAATAGCTAAATTTCGAAGTAAAAAATAATTGTTCTATTCAGTGTTGCCAGATTGGGGACTTTTTTGTCCCCAGATTGCTAATTGTCGCCGTTTTTTTTTTTTTTTTTTTTTTTTTTTTTTTTTTTTTCTGAAAAACAAGGCGAATACTACTTTAAAAAAGTAGTGAGAGTCAAATAATCTAAATTAAGGCTGTTCTTAAATCCAAAAGGGCAACTTTATGACATAAGTAAGTTTTAATTTATTTTTGTTCGGAAATGCATGTAACTAACAGGTGTTACTGTTCAGAAACTATGTCATCGAGCTGTTTTTTTCAGTTTTTTGCAAACGCAATAGATCTTTCAGGAAATAGTGTCAAAGTGGGCGTTTTGAACCGAATTTTCACTCGAAAGTAGAATAACCTCTGAAGAAAGGGTGAAAAACGTGTTTGTCACATGATCAAAATCGCTTATAACGCAATAGGAAATTTATAGATAAAAAAATGTAAAACACAGTTCGATTCTAAATCGCTTCCATGGTCAGGCTTTCCAATTTTATATCTTTCCGTTAAAAAATGAATTTGTAAATGTGTCAAAACGTTTTGCGCTTGTTGAGCAGAGCAGTTGAGAACAGCCTTAAAAAAGTGTCCAAACTGGCAACACTGGTTCAATTATCAAGTAAATGTTAACAAATGCCTTGAAATTGTCTTGTGCAATTTATGTGTGAATTTTTGAAATTATTACTGCAATATTCTCTAACACATTTCAGAAATAATCCAAATATATGTGTTAAATTTATGCGGAATGTCATTTTAGTTACTCCTGAAATCAAGATAAACGAATCCCGGAAAAAATACCGTATAGAACCTATCTTTTAATTATTATTATTACTTTGCACGATCATGTTGGCCGAATGATAGATTAAAGCTTGAAAATTAATTTCTTTATTCTCCTACCTCACACAAACACCAATGTGATCAGAATTAGTTCAAATATTATATGATAAATATGATTAAAACAATACTTTTATTAGAGGTTATTTTTTTAAATCACTACATAAAAAAGGGATGACATAATACCTCTTACCACAAAGGTTCTACCAGTAATAAATCAAAACAAATAAAACATTTTAAAATAAATGTTTCTTCCCCCCACCCCCAACCTTTTTTTTATAGTTTCAATACAGCATTATGATTAAGAAAAACTAAATAATAGAAGTATGAATAGTTTTTAAAATACAAATGTTTCTCGACTAAAGTAAAAAAAGCATGAAAATAAAATTTCAATTACTTCTAAGTTTGGGACACTAAATTTTGGGGGGTCCCCACTTGCCCACACAGAAAAATCATAATCTTTTCAACTATATTGGAATCCAAATTGACTTCTTTTTTCTGACATATTCCTGAATTTAGTTTTGTTCGTAAACACATGGAATTGGCAGATGCTCTTATTCAGAAACTATGGAGTCGAACAGCTTTACCATTTTTCGATAAAAGCAGGCATTCTTTTTGAAAACGCTGTTAAAATTGGCGTTTTGAATAGAATTACGCGTGAATGGCACGCGATATTCTATATAGATTCTATGTAGACATTATTCTATATAGAGTCTTCACCAGAAAGAATACTTTGGACAATCTTTTGCAAAATCAAGTCAACCCGAATCCCAGCTCAAGAATCAAAATCTAACTCGAATCCGAAACAAAGAAAGTCAAACCGATTCGTAGCAAAATGGTAGAAGTTAAAATGATATGTAAAGAAAAAATATGGCACGAACCGCAGGTCGCGTCATTTTCGGATAAATGCGAGTTTCCTAGCCCGATGCAAAACGCTACATGTGTACACCGTAGTCAATAAATTTGAATCTTTAATTTTATTTCAAATTATTTTTGTAAAAACATTTTCATTTCTGCTATGTATTCTCTAAATTGTGCTTTCTTGAGAGAAATCTTTCATATTTACTGACCCCCCCCCCCCCACAAACACACACCTACTTAACTGTACCCCCCTTCTACATTGCAAACATCAAGATAATGAAAATTCTTCGCTTTAAAAAATTTTCATTTGTTTGTCATTATTTCAACCCTTTTAAAATCTCTGCATGTAAAGTTTTTTTTTTTCTTTTCATTTAATGTCTTTTCCCATTCTCGTCCCCCGAAAAACTAGCTTTGGTCAAAGTTTCCATAAATATATAAAAGTTGATGTCCTTATACATAAGCTATCCATATAGCGCGTTGAAAGAATCTACAGTGTATATTTTCTGTTTACCCCCCCCCTACCCCCTCCATTCCAGGTACCTCTTAACGAACAGTCGACGTCTCCGGCATGGAATAATTTTTAATACACAGCACCTATATATAGGTGTCTTTAGTATAATGCCATGTATAATATACTGCTTTCAATAACAGGGTTACAAATACATGTTCTTACCACGTGCTTTACTTGATGCATAGAATCGGTTTTCTATAACTGAACGTATATGCACCTCAATAACTAATATCTAATTTTATGTTCAATCAAGTATTTATAATTATTATTTTTTAACAGTTGCCTTTTTTACCGTTGACCTTTTTACCTGTTGACCTTTTTACCGTTGCCTTTTTTACCTGTTGACCTTTTTACCATTGACCTTTTTACCGTTGACGTTTTTTCCGTTGCCTTTTTTCCTAAATTCGAAAAACGTTACATTTCCATCTGATGTGCTGATTCGAGCCCATGAAAAGGGGTGGATGGATGTTAACGGAACAGTCGACCGTCTTAAAAATGTGATTTAATTTGTGTAATTTCCCTTTTAAACTTGTCCGGTTTCAATTTTTGAATTTTTTTTTTTCAACCTGGCTTTCGCTAGTGTCTTTTACTCGGGACGTGGCTGGGGACCTATGAGTCTTGCTTCCGCAAAAGAGTCAGAATAAGTAGAATAATAAAGGGCTGCGGACAAAAAGGGGCCGCTCGCCGCGGCGGTTGAGACCAGGAGTGTTTTCAAAGAACCTTTCCTTTTACTTTGCGACTCGTTTCGTGGCCACTTTTCTGAAAACGTGAATAAAGTGACGAAAGAACTAAAAACGACTGTAGCTGTAATGCCGGGAGGGTTAACAACCGTCCTTGAACCCCTAGACGTTTGCCTTAATAAGCCCTTCAAAGCAAATGTTAGAAAATATTGGACAGAGTGGATTTCATCCGATTGTCCAACATTTATATAGGGCAATAATATTGGAAAGCCCGACATTGCATTAATTGCCCAGTGGGTTAAAGATGTGTGGAATCAAATTCCTTCCTAAATTATTATAAAATCCTTCAAGAAATGCTACATAAGCAACGAACTACACGGCACAGAAGATGATGCCATTTTCGAAAGTGATAATGACGAGGAAGAATGTAGCGAAACAGAGATTGAAAACGTGCATCATGATGAGCCGATAACGACGGAGGGTTTTTGTGAATTGTTTGGCGAGTCCGATACTGAATCAGTGACCTTGAATCAGTTTAACTTTTTATATTTCTTTAGTACATTGTTATCTTCATTACTGTATATTTAGTTTTTTTTTCATACGATTTCGAATAAATGAAAAAAAAAAGTTTCTTTATTATTGTATATTTAGAACTTTCTTTTTTTTTTCCAGGTGATTTTGAATAATGCATTTTAAAAAAATTCAAATTTCTTGATCGGAAAAGTGGGGGGTCGACTTATACGCGGGATTTAAAAAAAACCAAATTTCTTGATCGGAAAAGTGGGGAGTCGACTTATACACGGGATCGACGTATACGCGGGTAAATACGGTAGTTTTAATTTTTAATGTTTCAAATAGAGGAACGGATGTACTTTAAAATGCATTTTGTTTAAAAAGTATCTCTAAATTTATCGATTTTTTTACAGTTTTAAAAATAATTTTCAAGCATGATTTTTTTTATCTCTACCATGTCTCCTGAAATTAACCAGTTTAAACTTGTAACAATATACTGGGTGTCCCAAAAATGAGGGGTCATTTAAGAAAATGATTTTTTTTAATGGTAAGCGATATGAATGCATCGTTTGTTATAATGTACTTGGGAAATCAGCACATTTTGAGAAATATAATGATATTTAAGATATAGTTTTATATAAAAACTAACAAACCCCGCGGCTTTCCTCGCGTAATATTTGAAATATGCCAAGTGATATTTATATGTCTAATTTTTATTAAAAGGCACTAACTAAATTTTTATTTTATTAAAAGGTAATATTTTATTTTATTAAAAGGTAATATTTTATTTTATTAAAAGGGGTTTTTTTATTAAAAGGTACTTATTACTTTTAGCATTACTTCAAAAATTACTATTTAAAACACGATTTGATTAAACATCATTATTACACTGCATTAGGCAGAAATGAGACTTAAATTAATAAAACTAAATAAAACTAAATAAATGATAATTTAGAAAATATTTTGAAACTTTTATGCTTAATTAATACGCTCCTTTCAGTATTCATTTGAAGTTTTGAAATTTTTAGAAACCATCTTCTTAGATCTTAAAATTAACTATCATGTCAAATTCCAAGTCCTACCACCTCTCTCAACATAAAAGGCTATGTTGAAATAAGAACTGTCACCATTAATTTGAAAACATTAATTTTGAAATCGGTTTGTTATTTCCTAATATTCCACAGAAACGAAATTTAGAAAGCTTTTAAAGGCCTTTTTTAGAACGTTTGTTGTTCCTGTGAATCCCAGGTAGTAGAATCATCGGCATAAAATATAGCCTGTGTAGGATCAGAGACTGTTACTATTGATTCGCAACTATTACTTTTATATTCCCTGAAATTGCATAGAAATCGTAATTTAGGATTTTTTAAGAATTCTTTTCGCACCTCCCCTTCGCTTCACCCCTTTTTAATTCGAATTTTTTTTCAACAGTACTTCGAGGGCATTTATATTTTATAAGCAACTACCATGCCATATTTAAAGTTTCTAGCCTTTTCAGTATCACAGAAACCGCAAACCAACAATTTGTCATCATTATTTTTTAATCGGTTTGGTATTTGATAAGATTGCATAAAAATTGTAATTTATAACGCTTTTCGCTCACTTCATCTTTTTAAATTTGGAATTTTCTTTCGACTGTTCTTAGAAAGCAGTTACATCTTGGATGTAAATACCCTGCCATGCTTCAAAGTTTAAGACCCCTCAGTAGTGCAAAAAACGCAAATGAGAACATGTTTTGCTTTTGCAACCCTCAGATGGTAGTGACGGCAACATAAAATATAACCTATGTTATAGCAGGGACTGTCACAATTGATTTGCAACCATTACTTGAAATAGCTTTGGTATTTCCTGAGATTGAGTAGAAATCGCAATTTAGAACGTTTTTAGAACGCTTTTCGCGCATTTTCACCCCTTTTAAAATTTCCAATTTTTTCGAAACTGTTCTTAAAGATCATTTATATCTAATAATTATGTACCTTGCCTAATTTTAAGTTGCTAGCCCCTACCGATCACAAAAATCGAAAATTTAGAACGCTTTTTTGCTCCTGCAACGTCTAGCTGATAGTGATACCGACATAAAATAGCGTCTATGTTAGAGCAGAGGCTGTCAGCATCAATTTCCTACCATTACTTTTGAAATCAGTTTGATTCTTCCTGAGGTATTGCTGACAAATCGGCATTTAGAATGTTTTTGAAACGTTTTTCGCGCATTTTGCTCCTGCATCTCCTCTGAGGTAGTGGAAACAGATATAAAATATAGCCTATCTTGGAGCAAGATCTATCACCATCATTTTTACGCCATTATATCTCAAATCGGTTCAGTACTTCCTGAGATTGCATAGAAATCGCAATTTAGAACGTTTTTTACAACGCTTTTTGCGCATTTTGGCCCCTTTTTAAATTTCGATTTTTTAGGAAATGTCCTTAGAGATCGGTGATATCTTATAACTAACTACCATTCCAAATTTCACGATTCTAGGCCCTTCCGTAACGTAAAAACAGTAATTTAGAACGTTTTTCTCCTGCACCCCCTTTGGGGTAGTGGCACCGACATAAAACATAGCCTATGTTGGAGTAAGGGTTGTCACCATCATTTTGACGCCATTATTTTTTAAATCGGTTTGGTATTTCCTGAGATTGTGTGGAAACCGCCATGTAGAACGTTTTTTAGAACGCTTTTCGCGCATTTTCACCCCTTTTAAATTTCGATTTGTTTAAGAACTGTTCTTAGAAATCCTTTATATCTAATAAGTAGCTAATATTTCAAATTTTATATTTCTAGGCCCTTCAGTAAAACAAAAATCGCATTTTTAGAACGCTTTTTGCTCCTGCACCCCCTTTGGGGTAGTGGAACCGACATAAAACATAGCCTATGTTGGAGCAAGGGTTGTCACCGTCATTTTGACACCATTATTTTTTAAATCGGTTTGGTATTTCCTGAGATTGTGTAGAAATCACCATTTAGAACGTTTTAGGTAGCTTTCTTTACAAAAAAGCTACCTATTGCAGCCGTTCGGAGGAAAGCGATTTCAAAAAATTTTGGTATATTTTCATCGATCATGACCCCCAGACCCCAAAACCACCCTCCGTTCAAAATTGATATATATATATATATATATATATCTGACCTATGTCACACTGTAACTCCCGTAATTATGAACCGATTTCGATGTAATTCGGTGTGTACATAGTACATACCAATGTCTCGACCGAGTTCGTTGGCCAGCTTCATCCGCCGTTTTGTTTCAAAATGGCGGCCATTTAAAATTTTTAGAAAAATTTAAAACTTGAAATGTGGTACCAAAAATTTAAAAATGGAAAAATATTTTTTTCTTATGTATTTGACCTTTATACAAAGATTCCGGAGCATTTTTTGTTTCGTCTATATCTTAAAAAATGGCTGAGTTATAGCATTTTGAATTTCTTGCGTGGCTGACATTTTGAAACGTCCTGAATTTTGTCACGCGATAAAAGGCGTATTTATGAACCGATTTGGATGTAATTTGGTGTGTACATAGTACATACCAATGTCTCGACCGAGTTCGTTGGCCAGCTTCATCCGCCATTTTGTTTCAAAATGGCGGCCATTTATAATTTTTTTAAAAATTTAAAATTTGAAATGTGGTACCAAAAAATTTAAAATGGAAAAATATTTTTTTCTTATGTATTTGACCTTTATACAAAGATTTCGGAGCAGTTTTTGTTTCGTCTATATCTTAAAAAATGGCTGAGTTATAGCATTTTGAATTTCTAGCGTGGCTGACATTTTGAAACGTCCTGAATTTTGTCACGCGATAAAAGGCGTATTTATGAACCGATTCGGATGTAACTTCGTTTATACATAGTACATACCAATGTCTCGACCGGGTTCGTTGGCCAGCTTCACCCGCCATCTTGTTTAAAAATGGCGGCCATTTAAACTTTTAAGAAAAATTTAAATTTGAAATGTGGAACCAAAAATTGAAAATTGAAAAAATATTTTCTTCTTATGTGTTTGACCTTGATAAAAAGATTCGGGAGCAGTTTTTGTTTCGTCTATATCTTAAGAAATGGCTGAGTTATAGCATTTTGAATTTCTAGCGTGACTGACATTTTGAAACGTCCTGATTTTTCTCACGTAATAACAGGCGTATTTATGAACCGACTTGGATGTACCTTGGTGTGTACATAGTACATACAAATATCTCGACCGAGTTCGTTGGCCAGCTTCATCCGCCATCTTGTTTCAAAATGGCGGCCATTTAAAAAATAAAAAAATAAAAAAAATTAAATGAGATACCAAAAAATTGGAAAATGAAAAAGATTTTTTTTGTATGTGTTTGACCTTAATACAAAGATTCCGGAACAGTTTTTCTTTCGTCTATATCTAAAAAAAAATGGCTGAGTAATAGCATTTTGAATTTCTCTTGTGGCTGACATTTTAAAACGACCTGATTTTTGTCACGCGATAACAGGCGTATTTATGAACCCATTTGGATGTAACTTGGTCTGTACATAGTACATACCAATGTCTCGACCGAGTTCGTTGGCCAGCTTCATTCGCCATCTTGTTTCAAAAGGGTTGCCATTTAAAAAAATTAAATTTAAAATTTAAAATGAGGTATTAAAAAATTGGAAAATGAAAAAGATTTTTTTTATGTGTTTGGCCTTGATACAAAGATTCTGGAGCAGTTTTTGTTTCTGAAAATTTTTTCTTTTGTTGATATCTTAAAAAATGGTTGATTTATAGCACTTTGAATTTCTAGCATGGCTAACATTTTGAAACGATCTTGTATTTGTCACGCGATAACACACGTATTCGCATATTTCGATGTAAAAAGGCATGTGGATAGTATACATCAACACCTCGACCAAGTTCGCTGGCCAGATTCATCCGCCATCTTGTTTCAAAATGGCGGCCATTAAATTAAAAAATATATATATATTTAAAGTGAGGTGCAAAAAAATTAGAAATTGAAAAAGGTTTCTTTCTTAAGTATTTGATCTTGATATAAGGATTCAGGAGCATTTTTTGTTTGTCTTTACCTTAAAAAATGGCTCAGATATAGCAGTTTCAATTTCTGTTGTGGGTGACATTTTGAAAAATCTTATTTTTTGCATGCGACAGCACTCCTATATATTAACCGATTCCGATGTGAGTGAGCATGTGCACAGCAATTACTAAGGTCTCGATCAAGTTCACTGCTTAGCCTCATCCACCATGTTGTCTTAAAATGACAGGCACTTTAAGAAATTGCCGAATTTGGCAGCCAAATATAAGTTACTTTAAAGAAAAGCAGCTTGGATAAAGCTGACTAATTTCGCGAAATTATTATTCATTATATTGATAAAAATTAGTATTGAATCTCCTATATTCGGTTTCCACTAAATTGAGCTTCGTGTGTTTGCATGATATAACTTGGCTTTTTTTTAAAATAAGGATTATGAAAGCTACCTCTTCCTCCCGGCAGTGGCCGGAAGGACTTTTTTAGAACGTTTTTGGCGCATTTTCACCCCTTTTAGGTAGCTTTCTTTACAAAAAAGCTACCTATTGCAGCCGTTCGGAGGAAAGAGATTTCAAAAAATTTTGGTATATTTTCATCGATCATGACCCCCAGACCCCGAAACCACCCTCCGTTCAAAATTGATATATATTTATATATATATATATATATATATCTGACCTATGTCACACTGTAACTCCCGTAATTATGAACCGATTTCGATCTAATTCGGTGTGTACATAGTACATACCAATGTCTCGACCGAGTTCGTTGGCCAGCTTCATCCGCCGTTTTGTTTCAAAATGGCGGCCATTTAAAATTTTTAAAAAAATTTAAAACTTGAAATGTGGTACCAAAAAATTAAAAATGGAAAAATATTTTTTTCTTATGTATTTGACCTTTATACAAAGATTGCGGAGCAGTTTTTGTTTCGTCTATATCTTACAAAATGGCTGAGTTATAGCATTTTGAATTTCTAGCGTGGCTGACATTTTGAAACGTCCTGAATTTTGTCACGCGATAAAAGGCGTATTTATGAACCGATTTGGATGTAATTCGGTGTGTACATAGTACATACCAATCTCTCGACCGAGTTCGTTGGCCAGCTTCATCCGCCATTTTGTTTCAAAATGGCGGCCATTTAAAAATCTTTTAAAAATTTAAAATTTAAAATGTGGTACCAAAAAATTAAAAATGGAAAAATATTTTTTCTCATGTATTTGATCTTTATACAAAGATTTCGGAGCAGTTTTTGTTTCGTCTATATCTTAAAAAATGGCTGAGTTATAGCATTTTGAATTTCTAGCGTGGCTGACATTTTGAAACGTCCTGAAATTTGTCACGCGATAAAAGGCGTATTTATGAACCGATTTGGATGTAACTTCGTTTATACATAGTACATACCAATGTCTCGACCGGGATCTTTGACCAGCTTCACCCGCCATCTTGTTTAAAAATGGCGGCCATTTAAATTTTTAAGAAAAATTTAAATTTGAAATGTGGTACCAAAAATTGAAAATTGAAAACATATTTTCTTCTTATGTGTTTGACCTTCATAAAAAGATTCGGGAGCAGTTTTTGCTTCGTCTATATCTTAAGAAATGGCTGTGTTATAGCATTTTGAATTTCTAGCGTGGCTGACATTTTGAAACGTCCTGATTTTTCTCACGTAATAACAGGCGTATTTAAGAACCGACTTGGATGTACCTTGGTGTGTACATAGTACATACAAATATCTCGACCGAGTTCGTTGGCCAGCTTCATTCGCCATCTTGTTTCAAAATGGCGGCCATTTAAAAAAATTAAAAAATTAAAAAATTTAAATGAGATACCAAGAAATTGGAAAATGAAAAAGATTTTTTTTTGTATGTGTTTGACCTTAATACAAAGATTCCGGAACAGTTTTTCTTTCGTCTATATCTAAAAAAAAATGGCTGAGTAATAGCATTTTGAATTTCTCTTGTGGCTGACATTTTAAAACGACCTGATTTTTGTCACGCGATAACAGGCGTATTTATGAACCTATTTGGATGTAACTTGGTCTGTACATAGTACATACCAATGTCTCGACCGAGTTCGTTGGCCAGCTTCATTCGCCATCTTGTTTCAAAAGGGTTGCCATTTAAAAAAAATTAAATTTAAAATTCAAAATGAGGTATTAAAAAATTGGAAAATGAAAAAGATTTTTTTTATGTGTTTGGCCTTGATACAAAGATTCCGGAGCAATTTTTGTTTCTGAAAATTTGTTCTTTTGTTGATATCTTAAAAAATGGTTGATTTATAGCACTTTGAATTTCTAGCATGGCTAACATTTTGAAACGATCTTGTATTTTTCACGCGATAACACACGTATTCGCCTATTTCGATGTAAGAAGGCATGTGGATAGTATATATCAACAACTCGACCAAGTTCGCTGGCCAGATTCATCAGCCATCTTGTTTCAAAATGGCGGCCATTAAATTAAAAATATATATATATATTTAAAGTGAGGTGCAAAAAAATTAGAAATTGAAAAAGGTTTCTTTCTTAAGTATTTGATCTTGATACAAGGATTCAGGAGCCTTTTTTGTTTTCTTTACCTTAAAAAGTGGCTCAGATGTAGCAGTTTCAATTTCTATTGTGGGGACATTTTGAAAAATCTGATTTTTTGCATGCGACAGCACTCCTATATATTAACCGATTCCGATGTGAGTGAGCATGTGCACAGCAATAACTAAGGTCTCGACCAAGTTCACTGCTTAGCCTCATCCACCATGTTGTCTTAAAATGACAGGCACTTTAAGAAATTGCCGAATTTGGCAGCCAAATATAAGTTACTTTAAAGAAAAGCAGCTTGGATAAAGCTGACTAATTTCGCGAAATTCTCATTCATTATATTGATAAAAATTAGTATTGAATCTCCTATATTCGGTTTCCACTAAATTGAGCTTCGTGTGTTTGCATGATATAAGTTGGCTTTTTTTAAATAAGGATTATGAAAGCTACCTCTTCCTCCCGGCACTGGCCGGAAGGACTTTTAAATTTCGAATTGTTTAAGAACTGTTCTTAGAAACCCTTTATGTCTAATAAGTATCTAATATTTCAAATTTCATATTTCTACGCCCTTCAGTAGCACATAAATCGCATTTTTAGAACGTTTTTTGCTCCTGCACCCCCTTTGGGGTAGTGGCACCGAGCTAAAATATAGCCTATCTTGGAGCAAGCGTTGCCACCATCATTTTGACACCAATACTTTTTAAATCGGTTTGGTATTTCCTGAGATTATATAAAAACTACCATTTAGAACGCTTTTTGTGCATTTTCACCCCTTTTAAATTTCGAATTGTTTAAGAACTGCTCTTAGACATCATTTATATCTAATAAGTAACTAATATTCTAAATTTCATATTTCTAGCCCCTTCAGTAACACAAAATCGCACTTTTAGAACGTTTTTTGCTCCGGCACCCCCTTTTGGACAATGGCACGAACATAAGATATACCCTATGTTCTAAGTTGGACTAATACCATCATTTTGATACCATTACTTTTGGAATCAGTTCGGTAGTTCCAGAGCTTACCTCCTACAAATAAACAATTTTTACCTCTTTATAATATGAGTATAGATAGATAATAGAAATAAAATAATATTAATTTTCGAATAAACCCGTCATTTTTGGGACATATGGTAAATAGTTGGACAATTGTTTCCGACAAATAGTATTCCACATAAAATTTAAGCTCAATCAATTGATAAGTAAATAGATTAGCAAGTCGGACATTGTATGTCAAACGTGGCAAATGAGGTGCGTTCGTACTATAACTAGTTTTATAAATATTCCAATCTTGGTGCAATAGCTGTTGCACTCTTATACAAAAATGCATGAATATAAAATTTATTTAAATTATATATATTAAATTCAGTACAATGGAAATAATATCACTCCATCTTCAACAGGGCGTAATCACCATTGCAACCTAGAACCATTACTTATCATGGGATATCATTGAATTAATTACGTATGATGGGATTTAATAGAATGAAGAAAACTTTTATTAATATCTTTATAAGTTTTGATTGGATTTTCATAAAATCTTAAATGAGTCGACAAAATTCTGCAGCGATTATATGCATTAAATTTCAAACCATTCGGCTGGGTAGTTTTTACGCTGTTATATGTAGACAGACAGACGGGCGGACCAGACGACTATAGGTGTTACGTATTTATATAATTACGAACGCATCTAAAAATATGTATAAAAAACACAGAACAGATATGCAAACAAATTTCGCTCTTAAAGATTGAAGTAATCAGAATCAAATAGGTTACGCTAAATAGCGAAATTTTTATGGCGAAATCTTTCTTTGTTTCTATCAACCGCTGCTATGCGGTTGATACAAAAATACCGTTTTTATAGAATTTCAAAATCTCTTTTGGATGCATAATTGACATTTATCATATAAAATGTTTTTTGGTGTTGTTAGCCAGGCACAATCTAAAAAATGAATTACATGTAAAAAATCTATTGAAGTTTTCAATTTGAAAAAGATTTCCACCTATCATCTGTACACTACGCAGAATGTCTCAGAAACCGGGGAAGCCCGTGTTGGTTCGCCTGGTTTGTATAAAATAAGTTAAAAGACAAATATAAAACATTTTCTCGGAAGTTAGAGCCATTGTGGTTTTCTTAATGGCCTCGGTTACATCGCAAATTCGAATATATCGCGCCTTTTATACTTATTATTATTGTATGTATTACAAGAAGTGCTATAAAGCGAGGGTCTACTGCATTATACTTCATTAATAAATGAATTCGTGCTCACTAAGTACTACTACTGAGATAAGTAATACAATAAAAATTAAATTTAAAAAATCAAAAAACCCGACGAACTAATTTATTATTTCTCATCAATGTGAAACTATTTCTTTAATATATCATACCTATTTTTTTTTTATTATTTACTTGTATTGATGATTTTGAAGTTGCATTTAATTGTTAGTTCCTATCTATAAACACTGTTTTAATGAGGCCTAAAGATGGCTAGGATGGCTAGAGTTACAGTAAAGCTAGAGATCCTACCTACACAACTTCCAGTTTAATATTTAAACGGAGCTTCCGACTGTAAAATAGTCAATGAAACATCGTCTTCATTTTGAAAGACCTATCCAATGATATGCCACTCAATAGGCTGCGTAAAATTTTATTTTCGTCTCTACCGCCATTTTGTATTTTACGGCCGCCATTTTGAATTTATAAAAACAAAACCCAGCCTATAACCATCGGACGATTAAGACGAATTGATAGAGACCTCATTCATTAAAATTCATCCAGCCGTTGGGATGTTTCGAGGATATAAAGAAATCCACATACCCAGATACGCGTGAAACACATAACCCTTCTTTTCAGTCGGGTAAAAAGAAAAGTAATTAATACCTTGAACGTATTTTTGCCAGCTTTAAAATATACATTGGTTATCACACCAAAGCTGGTGAAAATTAAAATAACACTGTTTAGTTTAATGTGTATATATTTTGTGATTTATTTCTTAGGTTTATGTTTCTACATTCAATAAACTTTTAAATTAAAAATTCGCATTTTAAAATAAAGTGAGACTTGGAAGGACTGCATTACAAAATGTACACATGCATAGATATTCTATTATCATTATAACAGAAAATATGTATTTCATGAAAAATTTAAGCTTAGATGTGAAATAACTTTGCATAATTATGACACAACCAGTAATAATTGGAAAAACGTGAAATTTAGGAATAACATTTGCAAATTCTTTAGGCGTATAAGTTTTACTATTTACAAGCTTTGGTAGACAAAGCTGCAGACATTGGGGTTAGACACTGGATCTCACTGGGACAGAAATGGGGATAATGCACGATTGAAATATCCACCTGTAAAAGTGCAAGCGGGAAATGTTTTTAATCTAAAAAGAGGTCAATATGGAATAGTTTTTATTTGAACAACCTGAGCTATTTTTGCAGTGTTTAGTTACCTCTGTAGTCTGTTGCGCAGTACTTATAATCACGTATATATGAAGCATTTTTTACTTTTCTTCCGATCTTTTCCATTCAAGCATTTTACAGCACAAATTAAATTTTATAAAAATGCACGTATTACGTAAAATTTTATAAAATGCATTTTTGAAATATTAACTCCGTGTTAAAAAAATCAATGACTATATTAAGGGCTTTATTTTTCTTTAGTTACTGAAGTTTGTTTCAAAACAAAATATTCCTTATATTTATATAGCTGACAGCCTAAGGAATTTTTTTCAAGTCTGATAAACATATTTTTAACTACAAATTTTACTTAATAATGTTAACTTCGAATGGGAATTTTTATCATTTGCTTTCCTCAAATTATACCTTATTAAAGAAATTATGTATATGTAAATAAAATCAAGTCAATATCACATAGAAAGAAAAAAATCTATTTAAACACATTTTCTGATTTAAAACATGTTTATTTGACTTTGAAAAAAAAACCCGGGAGGTTTTGAAGGTTATACTTTTACTATATTTACGCTTGCATCTATCTCCATTTATTATGTTTTAATATTTTTTATTTGTTTGTTTTAATTGATTATGCTAGTTATACTACTATTAATAGTAAACTTATTGCATTTTTATCCTCTTGAGATCCAACGTTCATTCTAATGGACATTGCATTTATCCTCTTAACATCGTTGAAAATTATTTATTATTGTTAGAGATCGACCGAAAATTCGATTTCGTTTTCGGCCCTAAATGTGAGTTTTGCCGAAAATTCGTTTTCGGCGAAAATTCGACCGGATCGAAACTTGACTGAAACTATCTGTATTCCGAAAATCTTGTTTCTTCATTACTTTCAATTAATTACTTACAATAATTTTCAACATTACTCATTTGAGTTGAGCATTATCGGCTCAAATCAGAAACTCTTTATTGCAATGAACTTCACTGTTTATAATTATTATCAGTCATGACTGACTCAACACGTGAATGCAAAATATAAAGCAAGCATTGCATGTATGACTAAACTTTTAAGACGCTTTTCATGTGTTCATTAAAAGCTGCAGACTTAACAGCAATAGAAATTTTTTAGTTTGAAACTGCAGAAGTGTTTCGAATACTCTATGAGAAAGTTCTAGTAAAACATATGATCATTTACAAAAATCATTATAAAAGATAAATCGAGCTATGTATACCTTAAAAATTTTTTTTAATTAGATGAAATTCGTATAATTAGAAAATCATTTTGCGTCGTTGATGAATTAAATACATTTTATTTTATATGTAAATAAAAGGTTTTGGTAAGAGAGCCAACTTGGGCCACGCGTATAATTAATTAATAATTATGTATATTTAATAAATACGTACAATTAATTAATAATTGTGTATATTTATCTATGTATTAATTATTTACTAAGCTTTTTGGTCATTTTGTTTTCGTTTTCGGCCGAAAATAAGAAGATTACCGAAATTCATTTTTGGTTTCGGTCTTAAAAACCTGTTTTGGTCGATCCTTAATTATTTTTTACAAACCAATCAGAAAGAAGCTAAATGTCTGTCGAAGAAGACACTTAACTTGCAGTATTTAAACTACCCGGGAGTATGAAAATGCATAAAAGGAATGGACGTATTAAAAATGGCATTACATATTTATGAAATAAAAAGTTTTAATATCTTTAATTGTTGATGTTCTTTCAGATTATTATTATTATTATTATTATTATTATTATTGTTATAATTATAATTTATTACAGCAATTGCTATAATCATCATTTTATTATTTTTATATTACTGGTACTAATAATCATTTTTATTATTAGCACGCCCCACCAGTGGCTGAGAGGTTCTGCTCTCGAAGCTGGTAGACGGGAAGGTGCTGGGTTCGAAACCAATCACGCCCGTCGGCCTAACCGTTTCGCAGTTTTCGTGGTTTTCTTCGAAACCGTGGATTCCTATGCGTAAATACGGGTTAGGTTCCCTTAGAAAGACCCCCACGAAGGGCACTCGCCCCTTAGGGCCTATATCCCACGTGTTGATAATTGGCCGTCATAAACACACACAAACAAAACTATTATTAGCGTATTTCTTTCTGTACTAATGATATTTATCTTAAATGAAATACTAATATCATTTCAAAATATTCAATGCATTTAATTTTATAAGATTCTCAAGAAATTATATTTAAGAAAGAAAACATTCACACAAAGTATGTTTTTATAAACATTCTATCGAAAATTTGAAAAATAGAATTAAAGAAAGCAAGCGTTCTTTCGATTTAAAATACCTCTTATTTTTCACTCTAATAACACTTGGGTGGCATCAGTTAGTTAAAAGTCTTCACAAAGAATTAGGTATTATCATGCAAATTTCAGTAGTCCTTATGCATTTATATTCCAAAGAAAACTATTTGTGGCGTTGTATAGCACAAGGCGTTTCTTATTACAAAAAAAAAAAAAAAAAAAAAAAAGGAAAAGAAAAGAAAAAAGGAAAAAGGAAAAAGCTCTGAGAAAATACAATGAAAGGAATATAGTGGAGATGGGAGGATGAATGGGATGGGGGGCATTTTCACAAAAATATTCATTTTAAATATTTTTTCTAAGTTATTATCAATATTATATATCACATTTCATACATTAGGTATGTGACTACATCTAAGCAAAATATTTAGTCTAGATTATTATTATGCAGTAAAATATTATAAAATTTAAAAAAAAGTTCATATCTCTCCCAATCATCCCCATAGCAGGGATGAATGGGGCACTAATAGGGATGGATGGGACACAAATATTTTCCTGCATGTATTCAATGTTACCTAATTAAAATTTATATTTATAAACTTATATGAACTATATTTGTAATATATGATCTTATAATATGGCTATTATAAGTCGTTGCTAATCACTTCTTGTACTGCAGTTTTAACTTTTAATGCAAACTTCGACTGCCTATCTGTTTCCTTTTCCCACTTACGAAACATCTTCCCTATATATATAAAATCCTAATGAAACGAATTTATGAAATGGAACTATGAAAAGACTGATTAAACAACTAATTATGTTTCACGGCGATTTCTCCTAAAATATGGAATACTTTGCGATGAAATTAACACCAAAAATCAATATTGATCCGCAGATTTCAAAACTGGTATTAGAATTTTTAAATTCGAATTAGTTTTCGAAATATTAATTTTTTTCTAATTTTATTTTTTCTAATGATGGCGACTCAAATTTTAATCAAATAGATATTTTTTTTCAGATTTTAGAAAATGTTACTATTTTAAACTAATTTGGCGAGAAGTTTGGCCTCCCTTAAACGTATGCTAAGAAATGTATCATGTTACTTTTATTCATAATTCAATTTGTATTTCATTATCATTTAATTTAATACAAACAGAAACATTTAAAATAAATGGCTTTCACTTCTTTATTTTTTTAAACGAAATGAAAAGAAAAATATTAGGCACAGATGTCATATACGCACCGGGGTACCTAATTGGAGCCAAAATGGCATTATTTTGGTTGACATGGTAACCCGGCTATTGTTGTTTATTTAATAATAAATGATTATTTACTTTATTTTCTTTTTTTAAACTAGGGGGCTCGGCCCCCTACGAGCTACGCTCGCCAACCCCCGTTCAGACACTGCAGTCTCTAAAAGCACGCTAATTTGTTGGCTTTAAAAAGATTTTGGAAGATTGAATTATAATTAAAAAAACAAAAGCGATCTCCCTATAAGCGGGTTTCTATTCATTTCTCTTTGATTGGGGAATTTTACGGAAAAATCAGCTGCTGTTAAAAGATACAATGGCATTTCAAAATCATCTAATATAAAATGAATTAAGTAAACAGAGTCTTTGTCTCCCGGTATTTTTTAACAAAGCGAAAAGAAAATCCTTTTAAATAAGACATTTTAAATATATCCTTTTGAATCTGACGTAATTTTCACCAAACTTTTCTTTCCCTTTTTAATATTCACGTGAAAATGATTTTATTAGAAATGAAATATTATTTGCGCTGTCCAAAAAAAAAAAAAAAATAGTTGAAAAATTATCTCAAAATATCAAGTAAATGTCTCGCGCTATTTTTAAATTTATACTGTTTTGCAATATTATTTTGTGTTCATTTTATGTAATAACTGTAATGTGACGTAAATGTGATGTAATTTCTCCTTTTTAAGACTTCTAACGCATGTTAATAAATTTATTATTTTACAATATCCTTTCTCTGTTAAAATTCATGTGTAATTATAGATGAAGTAATTTTCAATAAGTTCCTGCTTTTTATAAGTAATTATTTAATTCTAATTTGAAAGTTTTTTTCTGTTTATAATAGTCACGCGTAAATAAATTTTTAATTTGAAGCAAACATTATTGTTTCCGTTGTTTATAAGGTTGGCAACAGGTTAAATTAGTACAATTTTCTGAAATAAGAAAAAAATATCTCTCGAAATGCTGAAAATTTGAATTTAAAATAGAAATGAAACCTCGAAAAATGAGTCAAATTAAAAAAATAAATTAATTCTGCACACCGGGAAATTATAACGTATAAAATGATCTAAAAATTATTAAATTCCGATATATAGTTTTTGCTCCTATAAAACTTTTTTAGTGGAGCGATTTTGTCCAACTTTAGCATTAAATATCTCTTAAAATAATTCTTCGATTTGAAAACTGTCTGAATCAGCGTGTTTATCAAACATTTCTGTATAATACTACCGATTTTCATATTTTTGTATGCATTATTTTTCTTAATATAAACGAAGAAAGACCTCCGGTCACAAAAAAGTCAAAACCGGCGGCGGCGGCGGCGGCGGTGACAGCGGTAGTTACTTTTTTTTAGAATAGAGAGATTACATAAATTGTTTTGTTCTATAGTTAATTATTTTTTTGGTTATTTCCTTTAAAAATAAAAAATAATAGAAAATAATTAAAAAATATTGTACTACTTAGTTATTCCATCGACCCATTTCGCCAAATTATATAAATCGCCAAACCACTCGCCAAATTATACAAATTGACATAATTTTTATTTTAAACTAGCAGGCTACACCCGCTACGCTGGTCCTATTTCTTCAATTTGAATCAAAGAAAATATATCTGTGGTAATGTATTCCCTGATTTAGAGAAACGATGTATCATTGCAGTATTATATTTACTAATGTGTTGGGACACAATTTGAGTTATTAAGCACAAGTACTATTTTAGTTGATCAATTACAATTTGATTTAGCAGAAGAATGAAGCCGTTATGGCAACAGGAATCAAAATTTCCTTTAATAACTAAACTACTGAAATGAAGGGCATTATAATGATTGCAGAGATTGACCGTCGCATCGAAATAATGTTCAGGTGATTCATTCTCATTTGTTATCTTTTAAATTCCGAGTTCTCGGTTTTGTACCATGTGTGATTCTGGTAGTTTAATGCTATATCGCTCTATGTTCTGTCATATTTCGTAAAACGCAATTTTGCCACAGTTTTTCATATTTCCATTTTAGCAGAAAAAATGCTGTTAAAACTGTAATAGCAGTAAATAATACTGTAGCTTCCATCAGCCGTTAAAATGCATCACACTTTTTAATACGTCACGAAAAGCTTTCTCTAAAAAAAACCTTATAATTTATGAAATTCTTAAAAAAGGTAATCTTTAATAATCGGGTTCTAGGAATTAGGAAAATTCCCCGTAATTCTATTACTAAGCGTTGTGGAACAATGTATTGTATACCTAACCCCAAAAACTAACATTGTAATTTCTATCAACATAATATAAACCGTTCAGTTGAAATTCAAATGAATATGGTAAAAGATGATATAATTTTCTGTAATAGAATACATTATGAAGGTTTTGCTTCAAACAAAAACGATGCTTTCAAAATCATATTTAATACGTCAATTTGCAAGATATCCAGCTACAAAATATTAGTCCGGAATGCTATGAACGGTGAACTTGATAATGCCGTCAACCAAAAACTGTTGCAAACTGTGAGATTAAATGTTAATAATGGATGATCGTAAATGCCACATTCACTTGACATTAAACACTGTACACTTGTTTGTTACGTCATCAAGTCTTTTTAATTCGACGTTTTATTTGCATTTTTATTATTGTTTTACCACTTTATTTGTTCTTTCCTTATTTAAAATTACGGTAAATTTTGATTTCTTTTCTTCAATTTTGTATCTAATGTTTACATGCATTTTTTGGCTATATCCATCTAAATTTTATCCTTCTATATATAAAAAAAAGTTTTGATTTGGAAATGGACCAATGAAAATCTGCGTAGATATTCCCGGCAAATCGACATCCAATTTGAATGCTTAAGCATGGCCAGATATAAAATGAAAGAGAAAAACGTCTTTGAAATACGACATAGCTAAAGCTAATTTTTTTCATTCACAACTTATTAATTAATATTGATTATGCGTATCTAAGATATCATGCACAGATGAAATTATGTTAGCGGAGGTGCGAGGAGGATTTATTTAAACACAAGTTCAAAATTCAATATAATTTCCCTCATTTGATCAATAAACATATACAAACTAGGGGGCTCTGCCCCCTGAAAGCTACGCTCGCCAACCCCCGTTCAGACACCGCAGAATCTAAAAACACGCTAATCTGATGAGTTTTAAATATATTAGAGAAAATTGAATTATACTGAAAAAAGCTGTGCATGTGCAGATCTCCCTGTAAACGGGTTTCCAATCAATTCCCTTTCATTGCAATGATTTAAGGGCGAATCAGTTGCTGTTAAGACATCCAATGGTTGTTTTCGTTTTTGATTAAGGAGGATCAGTCAAGCACTTGAAAAGAAGCTAAAATAAAATAAATTAAGTATACATAGTCTTTGTCTCCCGGTATTTTAAAACAATCTCTATAACAATAGCCTAAGTCATGTGACTATCATCAACAATTCCAGGCGGACCACTTACCTTTTTATACTCTAGGTGCCATTTTGGTACTTTAATGTTAGCCAGGCACAGGTGATAAGTCGCCAAATATTATTCTATCACCATCATTTCATCTATATTATAATAGTTCAAGTCGTCAACTGCCATAAACAAATACGGTCTGATCCCTTCGCCGTTCATATGAAAGTTTGGCACAGATATCATATACGTCCCATATTGGCGCGATTTTTTAACGACGCCAATTTGGGGAACGCATCAACAGCATAAACAACAACATCCGGCTTACCATATCAAGCAAAATAACGATACTTTGGCGCCAGTTAAGCCACACTCACTTGACTTTAAGCAAGTTACACGTGTTTACACCATCAAGTGATTTTTATTTGTATTTTTATTAATGTTATACTAATTTATTTGTTCTTTCGCTATTTAAAATAAAAATTACGTCAATTTGTATAATTTGGTGAGTGGTTTGGCGAAATTGGCCGACGAAATAACTAAGTAGTACCGTATTTTTTAATTATTTTCTATTATTTTCTTAAGGAAATGTGAAAAAAAAATAATTAATAATTATAGAACAAAATAATTTATATAATTTATAAAAAGAAATAAAAGTAAATAAACATTTATTATCAAATAAACAACAATAGCCGGGTTACCATGTCAACCTTTTCTGAAATATGAAAAAAAAAATATCAGTTTGATTAAAATTTGAGTTGCCATCATTAGAAAAATGTATATAAAATTAGAAAAAATTTAATATTTCGGAAACTAATTCGAATTTAAAAATTCTAATACCAGTTTTGAGATCTGCGGATCAATGCTGATTTTTGGTGTTAATTTCATCACAAAGTATTCCATATTTTAGGAGAAATCGCTTGAAACATGATCAGTTGTTTAATCAGTCGATTCATATATCCGTTTCATAAATTCGTTTCATATATCCGCTTCATAAATTCGTTTCATTAGGATTTTATATATGTAGGGTAGATATATACACTGCTCAAAAAAATTAGGGGAGCAAGCAAAAAAGTGAAGAGAACAGTGCAAGAGAGCCATATGTGGGCATAAAATGGATAGTACACGCGTATCAATGCGCAATACAGGAAAAAGGACGCAAAAAAATTGTAAGGGAGCTTTTGTTCTTTGAAAAAAAAATAAAAAGAACATGAAAAGATGGTTTAGGGCAACAATTTGTTTTCATGTAAATGATATAAATATTGTTTAGAAATGATGCAAGATTTTTAATTAGGCTTGTAGTCTCCTCGAACACCTAAGACTGCTACACACCTGTTTTACATGGATGCGATGAGATTATCGGTAAGATGTTGGGTAATACTGTCCTACTGTTCAAGAACTGCAATCTCCAAGTCTCGGACAGTAAAAGGAGGCCTAGGTCTCGTAGCAATGCGTCGTTTGAGTTTGTCCCAAACATGCTCGATCGGATTTAGGTGAGGAGAGCATGCTGGTCATTCCATAGGCTCTATTGTTTTAGCTTCAAGCACGTTTTCTACAAGAAAAACTGTATGAAGTTTGGCATTATCATGCATAGGAAAAAAGAAATCACTAATTTCTGCAACATGGAATACGACATGAGGTTCTCAGTATCTCGTCTGTATAACTTCGGATCGTCAAAGTGTCATTCCGAATGATATGCAGGCCTGTACGTCCACCTATGCTGATTCCAGCCAATAGCATCAACCCACCTCGTCTGTAATGTGATCGTTCACGATCGAATGTGGTATTATTTTGAGTGACTCTTTCTTTCTATGCCAAAACACATCAGATGTCACATCAGATGTCACATCCAGACTGAATCGGGACTCGTCTGTAAACAGAATTTGACTCCAACAACGTTGCTTCCAAACTCGATGTTCAGTTCCCCACCTTCTTTGGGCCACACAGTGGCTTGAGGTCAACGGAATACAGACCATTGGCTTACGTGCATGGAGACCACCCTGATGAAGCCTGTTTTGGTCTGTTTGGCTGGACACCCTTCGTCCTGTGGCCAAGAACAACTGTGTTTGTAGCTGAGTAGCATTGTCCGTTCCGTCTCGACGAGTTGTTAACAGGATATATCGGTCATCAGTTTCTGTGTTAGCACATTTTCGACCTTGCACTTGTCGATAACTACCATTCCATGTGTCTTGGAATCGATTCCACAGCCTTTCATGGACACTTCTTGCGAATCCAACAGCGTTCACTATATTTCGTTGTGTTTCCCGAAATTCAACTGTCCCGATAACACGCTAAGTCATGGATTGCGGTAAATCATTTTGTTGTGACATTTTCAAGCCACCTTTTCTCAAAACACAAGCTGAACAATTGAATTTTACAATTGAGGAGTGAAACAGACATTTCTGCAAAATCCCGGTTTCTGCACTTATCTCCTTTTTCTAGTTTTTGGCGTCATAAACTTTAATTTACATGTAAAGTTTTCTTTATCCGTTTTCTACAACACTTTAAATTATGGATGTTTCATTTTACGTTACTTATCGGTGTAAATATTTGCGTAATTTCGTTAAAAAACATGCGCTCCCCTAATTGTTTTGAGCAGTGTATATATACAAATATACATATAGTAATATGTATACAAATGCATATGAACATATTTTTAACAATTTTATCTATTTTTATAAAGTTTCAATAGTAATTGTTTAATTAACTATTTAACATTTATTACAATACAATAATATAATTGAAATTCAATATAATTTATAATAATAAACAACCTTATATGATACGAGTACTGTTTAAAACTAATAACTAACACAAATTATTAACTTATAAACCTATATAATATTGTTTTAGTTAATAAATAAATGTTTCAACATCTCTAGGGATGAATGAGACTGTCCCATTCATCCCCACTTGAAATTGTTCCAATCATCCCTATGATGCATAGATTCAATTGTCCGCCGTTTTGCTTCAAAAATTATTTTGTCACAATGGTCACATTCATTCGTTTTAATTACCAATATTGAACCTTCAAATAAAATACTACAACATATCTTATTTGTTTATATTCTGTATGAAATTTGAAAACTTCAAATGTAAAAAAAAAAATAATAAAAAAAAAGTTACTTTTTAAGCAGAGTT
This sequence comes from Maratus speciosus, assembly GCA_963932465.1. Lineage (NCBI taxonomy): Eukaryota > Metazoa > Arthropoda > Arachnida > Araneae > Salticidae > Maratus > Maratus speciosus. Next base: position 278,716,861 of record OZ010792.1, read on the forward strand.
TCAGAAAATTCAACCTTGCAAAAAACTGAAAAAACTATGTGCTTTTGATTTTGGTTCTAAAGCACACTATGGTAGTGCCATATATGAGAATAGAAAGCAACTAAAAAAACGTTCATTGTCTGAAATATTGAGAATGTCCCATCCATTCCTTGTCCCATTCATCCCCCAGCTCGCCTACAAGGAATCTAATCACGATGGTAGTAATAAATATAAAAGCCTTCTGAATCGAAATGTTAGTATGTCTCTTTTTAGCAAAATATTAAAAATAAAGTGTATGAAAAATACTATATTATTTTTATAAATATAATTAAACTTGATACATCATGCCATTCCTCTTCATAACTTTGCACAGCACCGTGCGAAAGGGGGGGGGGCGAAGGGGGCGCCAAATTTATACTACCAGCGTCCCTTTTTTTTGCCGGATTTTCATTTCGATCATTTGTGGTAGTTTTTTTTTTCTCTCTGCGTTTTTTTTTTTTTTTTTTTTTTTTTAAACTTTATTTTTTGTTTGTAAAAAAAAAAAAAAAGAATGGGGGGGGGGGCGAATCTCAAACAACCATTATCGTACTTCGGACTAGAATAGAATAGTCTTACCGATCCTGTAGCTGTCATATCCTAAAACTGTCCAGTGAATATCCGGAGAATACGGATGAACAAATTCTCTCATCGGAAGCGCATGCGCAATTCGACTTCCTCTTTGTCTTTAGTCCTTTTACAGGAAACAATAACCTACCAACCTACCTCACTAGAAAAAGAAGACAAGGAGTTTGTTTTGATTTTGATTGTGAACGTCAACTATCATGATTATCATGCCGATTATGAAATATTTAATAAATCAAGAAGAGTCGATATAACGTAAGAATTTTCTTTCTTTGTTATTGCTAATGCATTTCTTTATAACTGCTCCGTCTATATATTTATAGTATGTTGTGTAAAGGGAGCCTATATTGTAGGTATGGCCATTAAGGCTGTTCTCAAATGCTCTGCTCAAGAAGCGCAAAACGTTTTGACACATTTACAAATTTATTTTTTAACGGGAAGATATAAAATTGGAAAGCCTGACCATGGAAGCGATTTGGTATCGAACTGTGTTTTTCATTTTTTATGAATAAATTTCCTATTGAGTTATAAGCGATTTTGATCACGTTACAAACCCTTTTTCACCCTTTCTTGATTGGTTATTCTTCTTTCGCGCAGAAATTCGGTTCAAAACGCCCACTTTGACACTATTTTTTGAAAGATCCATTGCGTTTGGAAAAAACAGCTCGATTACATAGTCTCTAAACAACAACATCTGCTAGTCTCATGCATTTCCGAACAAAAATAAATTAAAACTTATATCATAAAGTTGCCCTTTTGGATTTGAGAACAGCCTTAATAAAAATTAGGCCTAGTCATTAATGTAGACTTAGATTCAGTTTATGTTACAGATGTAATTTAAAGGCACATTAGTAGACAGTGAATGAGTTCTTAGCAGTTATAATTGATTACAAATAGAAGCTTTTTAAGCCTTTTTCCAAACTTTTTGAAGTTTTGAGAGCGTAGTATGAAAATCAGTATTTCTTTACATAAATTTGGCAATTTAAGCTGGCCTTCAATTTTTCATGCTTCAACCACTTAAAAAAAGCTCTTGAAAAAGTCTGATTTTTTTAAAACACTTAATTTACATTAATTTTGCAATAGTTATTTTTTCTTCGTTCATAAATGGTTTTTTGCAAAACGTTTAAAGTTTTTAACCTCTAGAAAATTATATACTTGTGAAAGCAATATCTAAAGAAAAAACAGACATACAAGCTTAAGGGTACATTTTAACTTAGATGAGAATGTGACGTTTTGAATATATAATACAGCTCTATACCTAGTGTTGCCAGGTGTTCCGCCTAAATCAGGGCTGCAGATAATCTGGACACCACTAATTTCTTACTGTATTTCACCATCTTTAACCGCAGATAAATCTGCCATTAGATAAGGCGAAAAAATTATTTTAAAATACTGATATCCAGAGCATTTGAAGCCCCGATTTAAGCGAGACACCTGGCAACACTAGCTCTATTAGTAGTCAGAAGTAATAAAAACCAAACTTCGAATAAAGCTTTAGTCATTAATTAATTTATGAAATTTGAATCTTTTTGAAATAGAACTGCCCTGAGATCGAGTTACACTATTTGAAGAAAAAAGAAAAAAAAAGTAAATTTTTGAATTTTAAAACCATGAGAACAAACACATCGTTCTACTTTGTTTAGTTATAAAGCTATGGGTGAAAGTGCTACAATTAGGTCAACCCGATTATGAAAGATTAGCTATTTAAAAAGTTCTGCTGAACGTAATTGTATAGGAATTGCGCGATTAGTTAGATAAATTGCCCACAAAATTATGTAAAAATAATATGTAAAATTTGCATTTTGAATTGCAAAGCTTATATTCAACGTGAGCGGAGCCCAGGATAAAAGCTAGTTAGTAATAAAATAAATTAGTAGTAAATAAATAGTAAATTTTTGTGCTTTTATAATAAAATTTGTCTGTTTTACAATAAAATAAATGTGCGTGTTTTATGTTAAAACAAAATTTTCATATTAATTTTTTTCGTACGTCAGGCTTAACAGGTACAGTAGAGCCTCAATTATCCGAAGTAATTAGTCCGACCATCTTTCGGAAAATCAAAATTTTCGGATAATCAAGAAGGCTTAAATTTTAAAATTAAGGAGAAATATATGTATATTTATTATTATGGTAACAAGTACATAATAAAATAAAGCAATAGGAAAATAGAAACAAGAATAAATTACCTGAATTTTAATTTTGAAATTAAGTACCTTTTTCATATATCACAAGGGTTTAAAAAAATGTTTTGTTTCTCGCAGTTTCGATTGTCTTTGCTTTGAAGCTTTATCACGGAGTTTTTTAATGTTATTAGTTCACCAGTATCACAGTCTTTCTGCTGCTCCAGCCATGCCAAAGCTTTTGCAAAACATTCAAAAGCTTCAGACTGGCTAATTTGTTTGTTTTCTTCATTCCACTCCGCAGCTTAAGGGAGCTCAAGTTAAATTCAAAGGAACGCTAAGAAAGGAAGCGGAAATATTTATATGTACTCGCAGTTCGGAAAGAACCGCTTGCACACAAGGAATATGATAGTAAAAAAAAAAAAAAAAAAAAAAAAAAAAAAAAACTTTCTAAATGCATTTTGCACACAAAAAATGTGATAGCTAAAAAAATAAATCACTTTAAAACTGGATTTTATTTAATCGAGAGTTTCGGTTAAAAGAGTTTCGGATAAAAGAGCTTCTACCTTGAAAGCCGTATTTTCTTGCCAAAATGAAGCAGAAGAAAAATTGCGCCAACCATGGTTCATCTGCAACATCTGTTCCAAAAACAATATCGAATTTATGGTAAATTTGATTAAAGCCTGTTAATTCTATACGTATGACAATGTTAAAATTATCTACAATTTTACATGTTATCTACAATGAGTGTTTTTATACTTATTCCCCTTTAAATTATCATTATACATTTGGTAGCTTATAGCTATGAAGTATTTATTTATTAGGGTTTCATACATCTGACGAAACTCTATTCGTCTCGCTCCTCTGTCTGTCCGTCTGTCTGTCTGTCATAGAGCCCGTTCACAGAAACTATACATGTTGGAGACTTGAAATTTTGCATACTTATAGATGAACACCACACATCATACGACAAATCATAAAATTTTGAATAAGTAGTACATTTAACCCTTTGGGCTCCCACATGTGTATTTTAAACAATTCTTTCTAAGTGAGTCCCTAATTAGGTTGCAGGCGTGAAATTTTGCGTACTTATAGATGGACACCTCAGATCAAACGACAAATCATAAATTTTTGAAAAAGTCGTACATTTAACCCTTTGGGCTCCCACAAGTATATTTTAAACATTTCTTTCTATGTGAGACCCTAATTAGGTTGGAGGCGTGAAATTTTGCATACTTATAGCTGAACACCTCACATCAAATGACAAACCATAAAATTTTGAAAAAGTCGTGCATTTAACCCTTTGGGCTCCCACATGTGTATTTTAAACAATTCTTTCTAAGTGACACCCTATTTAGGTTGGAGGTACGAAATTTTGCATACTTATAGCTGAACACCTCAGATCAAACGACAAATCATAAATTTTTTAAAAAGTCGTACATTTAACCCTTTGGGCTCCCACATGTGTATTTTAAACTATTCTTTCTAACTGAGCCCCTAATTAGGTTGGAGGAGTGAAATTTTGCATACTTATAGCTGAATACATCTTATCAAACGACAAATCATAAAATTTTGAAAAAGTACATTTAACCCTTTGGGCTCCTACATGTGTATTTTAAGCAATTCTTTCTAAGTGAACCCTAATTGGGTTGGAGGCGTGAAATTTTGCATACTTATAGCTGAACACCTCACATCAAATGTCAAACCATAAAATTTTGAAAAAGTCGTACATTTAACCCTTTTGGCTCCCACATGTGTATTTTAAGCAATTCTTTCTAACTGAGCCCCTTATTAAATTGGAGATTTGAAATTTTGCATACTTATAGCAGAACACTTGAGGCCAGGCGACAAGTTATAAAATCTTGAAAAAGTCTTACGTTTAACCCTTTCAGCTACCACATATGTCTTTTAAGCAAATTTTTTTAAGAGAGCCCCTAATTAAGTTGGAGACATGAATTTTTGCATACGTATAGCTGAATACCTCAGACCACACGACAAATCATAAAATTTTCAAAAAGTCTTATATTATTTACTCCTCCGTACTCTAACTTGTATATTTTAAGCAATTTTTCTAACCTCCACCCTTTTCACCCGGGGGGCACTTTTCCAACTTTTGCCGACACCCCTTTGACCATTCTTTCATATAATGCACCATAGCCTTATATATTTTAGTTCCACTTTTTACCGCCAGGGGCGCCTACTTACCTCGGGTGCTATGGGTCCAATCCCCTCGACTAATATATCTATGGATAGTATGTAAAACGGAGTTTCGTTGGAATAAGGTTTGTTTAGAATAGAGTGCGCCCCTTGTTGCGAAATGTGGAACTAACAGATTTTTCAAAAGGATAAAGTGTTTTGAAAGGAATATTAAACTATACCCTCTGTGAGATCTGTGATCACACTTACCCACTCTTTTTTACTTATTTATTATTCATTCTACACAAAGTCATTGTTTATTCCATCGCCCTACCCAATTTTAGGATTCAACCGGTTATTAAAATGTGTTTCTAATCATATTTTAATTCTTTCAAGAGATATTCATTAAATTCTTTTATGAAATTACTAGAAGATGACGGATTATCAGAATGACGTGCTTGCATTTTTAAAATAATGATATAGCATTGCATTTATTCCTTCGCCGTCTTCTTGCTATGGGACTTTCATTTTCGTTTATTGCATTTAAAAAAATCTATAACCTTCAATTTTTTTATAAATAATATTTAAAAAAAACTGCCAGACTTCAATTACTAATAAATTAGTTGGCTAATAGCGAAAAAGAACACACGTCATAAGATTGAAAAATGAAATGTATACAATTATCATTCATCCGTGATGCCAATAAATTTATTACCTCAATGGTTTAATATTTTTTTACCTTTCATGATGAATGAATCTCTTGTGTTTGTTTAGATTTATGGAATGAGATATTAAGCTGTTAACCTAATTTCAATTGAAGTTATCCTAGGATAGATATATACATATATGTATATTATCTAAATTAAAAATAATGGTTTGATCTTGAAATAAAATGTTTTGGTTTATTTTATTGGTTATTTCTATTAGTTATTTATTCAGGTACTTTTCCATTATAGGATAATTTTTAAAAAAGTTTCGCGCAATTCGGGCTTCAGAAAGTGAGATATGTTGCCAAAATATGCTATATAATATAACAGCTAGGAAAACATACCTGATAAACTTTTATTTTTGTTTATATATGTATTTATATACATAAAAATATTTATTTCTAAATATATATGTTATAGTTGTATAAATTTCTCGTCAAAACAGTGAAAGGATGAAGATCGATGTAGCAAACCCATAAAACACTGGCAACTGGTGCAAGGTCGTAGGTCGTATTACTTTTGAAGTTGACAAATCCAGTCAATTTACATGGATTTATTAGTCATCGCTGAGATCTAATTCTAATTGAAGACACAAGTATTACCTTTTGCAGTAGCATCATTAATTCGATGGTTAGAAGTAAATATCTCAAAGCAAATGGTGATTATTCCAGTGATTTCCCAAGGAAAGACATATAACCAGATGAGGTTCGAAGGACTTTTATTCATAAAAAATGGACATGAAAAACAGTTCCTACAGAGTGAGATTTTGTAAAGGTCTCAGAATGGAACGTGAATAGTTACATCGTACTAGAGATCTTAAAGTGAATGCAGAACACTACAGGACGTGCTAAACACCGGGTAACATTTTTTGAAGCACTGGAAAAACAAGACAATTCTGCTATCCGAACTAACGCCGCCGGCTGATTTTGTTCGCATTGCGTAGAAATACAGATTGGAATGTAACATTCAGGAACGAACCACAGATTTCTAATATAAGTAGACTCCAAATAGGCAACCTTTTATTGTCTCCTACATCTCTGCCCTTCAATGCGTGATAGAAGGCAGATTTAGCGCGCCAAACCGGTTTTTATCCTCGGAATCTCTCTCCAGATTCCCGCCGAAACATCGTCTGTCAGCGCTTGTCTTGAGTTGACCGCACTTTTGCTTTGCCAATAAAGAGATTACCGCCAAAATACGGCACCCTTTTGGCGATGAAAGCAAAAGATGTTGGAGTCAAAACTTTCCCGAAAGAACAATGGAATTGGGAGCCTACTTATATTAGAAGTCTGTGGAGCGAACCACTCAGTGAAAGGCGCTCGATTACTCATCCAATGGCGAGAGAGAGGGGAGCGTATTAGGAAATGAGTTCCATATCTGCCAACAGAAGGATTTCGGTGTAAAAAGTCCGACGCCGAACAAATTTATAAAATTTTTGTTAGTTTATTTATTTATTTACTTTTTTTTCGTTAAATATTTCGCTTCGCTTCCAATTTTCCTTCTCTTTTTTTTTTCTCTTTTTTCTTTGTTGTTGTTGTTTCTGGTTACGCCTTATGAAGTATGTAATAATCTGAAAAATGACCTGCAGTCCCAAATAAGTTTCACACCTCTGAACCGCGCTGTAGTTAAAAGTTTAAAAGATTTAATTACTTAATGGCAAATAAAATAAATTACTATATTTAGCAAGTTTTAAGACTTTAAAAATAGTTTATTCTTTTAATCTAGCTTTGTAATCTCTCTAATTTATCCTATCTATTATTTTGTTTTTAGTGATCGTAACATTATAGTAAGGAACATGGCCAAAAAATCTGGGGCTCGTCTTCGTAAATTAAGAAAACATCGAGAAGAAGAAAGAAAACAACTTGCAAAGCCTTGGCAGAAATGGGTAAATAAAAACCCACACACGGATATCAGCTGTGCTTCTCCAATTTCAGAAGAAAATAAATAAAACTTGGTCTCTAAGACTGAAAATGACATAGTCTCTAAGATTGAAAACGACGTAATCTCCAAGTTTGAAAACGACGTAATATCTAAGATTCAAAACGACGAAATCTCTGAGATCGAAAACGACGAAGTCTCTAAGGTTGAAAACGACCAAGTCTCTAAGGTTGAAAACTACGAAGTCTCTAAGGTTGAAAACTACGAAGTCTCTAGGATTGAGAACGACAAAGCCTCTAAGATTGAAAGAACTACTGATCAACAGGATAATGTATTAGAAACTGCCAAAGAAAATAATATTAATGCAAATATTATTTCAGCTGCCGTAAAAGATACTACTGATATTCCAAGAAATCAGCGGAGTGAAAAGAAATTGCTAACCTACTCTGGTCCAGCTACATGGGAGCATCCATATATTCGATCGCTCATTACTTTGCTGGTGAAAAAAAGGCCCTGCACATGACGAAGATGCTGATTACACGAAATCTGCTGATGCAGAAGGACGAAAATTTTCCAAGATATAGTTCAAGAAAACTATGCCTAATGGAAAAATTATTAATCGTGACTGGCTTATGTATAGCCGAGTAAAGGATCAGCATTTTGTTTTCCCTGCTTATTATTCGGCAATTACCGTGATCGTCCTCCAAAGTTAGCCGATCCAGATTGTGGGTTTTCTAAGTGGAAGAAATTAAATCCTAAAATTCCTGAGCATGAAAATGCTCTGGAACATAGGAATTCATACATTCGCTGGAAGAAACTTGAGAGGCGTTTAAAATCAAATCTTGTAATAGACAGCGAATTTGAAAAGAGTATAGAAAGCGAAAAAAATAAATGGCGAAATATATTTACAGCAGTAATAAATGCCATCCTTCATTGCACTGAAAACAATTTGGCATTAAGAGGAAAGTCAAATGATATAAATAAAAGAGATTGCGGAATTTTTCTGTAAAATATTAAACTAATTGCAAAATATGATAAAGATATTCGCAAGCATGTCGAGACCGCAACACAGCCAGGGAGGCACATATCGTATTTTTCGAATAATATTCAGAATGAAGTTATAAACCTTCTTGCTAATGAAGTAAGGAAAATTATTTTAGAGGAAATTCATAGGGCAGAGTATTTTTCAATTTCATTCGATTGCACCCCAGATACATCCCACAAAGAACAAATGACGCAAATTATAAGATACGCGAAGATAACCGAAAGTGGAAGTTGTTCAATCGAGGAAAGATTTCTTGATTTCATTGAATCAAAACAAAAAAACATGAGAAGGATTAGCGCAAGAAATTTTAGATAAGCTAATGGCCGATAACCTCGACATTCACAACTGTAGAGCTCAATGCTACGATAATGGTGCAAATATGTCTTCCAAATATAAAGGAGTGCAAGCTCGAATCGTCGAAGTAAATAAATTCGCTTATTTTTTACCATGTTCTGCACACTCTTTAAACTTAATTGGAGTTCACGCTGCTAGTGTATATTCAAAAATGATGACATGTTTTGGAACTGTTCAAAATTTCTTTGTTTTTTTCTCCTCTTCTACTGAAAGATGGGATATACTTATGTCCCATTTAACAGTTTCTTTAAAGAAACATTGTGATGCTCGATGGTCAGCAAAAAATCAAGCTATATCTGTAGTTTACAAACAATTGCCACAGATTTTAGAAGCTTTGGAAGATCTTATAAAAACTAAAAAAATCAGGAAACATACTCGGGAGCAAAATGTTTAATACAGCAAATAAAAAAATTTCATTTTATTTGCAGCCTAGTAGTTTGGCACAATATTTTAGATGAAATAGAAAAAGTGAATATTATTCTACAGAAAAAAAACTATCAATATTTTGACTGCTAGCAAACTGATCGAAACACTGAGAAACACAATTCAGATAATAAGAGATGAAAAATTTAAAATTTTTGAACAAGAAAGCAAAGATCTGGCTATGTCGGTAAATGTACAGCCCTTATTTGAGCAAAGCAGAAAACGCAAAATTCGCAGACAATTCGACTACGAAGCTCCTGATGAAAGTGGCAATTGAAATGAAAGTGAAGGATTTCGTGTTGCATACATGGAGGCTATTGACACAATTATCGAGCAACTGAACTGGAGGTTCAAGACTCTGCGAAATGTATCACAAGATTTTGAGTTTTTGACTGGTGCCAATATAAAATCTCTTTCCGAAAATACCTTAATTAAATATTGCAAGGATCTTGGAAATAAATATATTGCTGACTTAAATGAATCTGAATTATTAAGCGAGGTTTTAAGTGCAAAAACATTATTTCCGCCATTGGATGAGAACTTCCATAAAATGGATCATTTTGAAATTCTTCAACTGCTCCATACTTTTGATTTAAGAGGAATTTACAAAAACACGGAGACAGCGTACAGAATTTTCCTAAGCATTCCAGTTACCACCGCGTCAGCAGAAAGGTCTTTCAGCAAACTGAAAGTAATAAAAAATTACTTAAGATCTACTATGGGTCAAGAGAGATTAAGTAACCTGAGTTTGCTTTCTATTGAATTTAGTGTGACGCAATCTTTGGATATAGAAAGAATTATAGACGATTTTGCTACCTTAAAAGCAAGAAAAGTAAAATTGAAGTAAATGAATCTATCTGATATATTATTTTATTTTATGTTAATTAAAACATTGTATCCATTATCTTACTTAATCACTGTACTGAAATTAAAATATATTTTCATCTTTTATATTATGTCCTGTGTTTTTTTTTTTTTTTTTTTTTTTTTTTTTTCAGATCTTATTGGTTGAAACATTGAAAGGTACACTTGTTTCTAACCTGATTGTTAGCGATATTTACTTTGCCAGCTTTCCCATTTTCTCTAACTCAAAATAACAACTAAAAATGACTAGAAAAAATATAGAGAAAGAGTGAGAAAAATCTGTCCAAAATATCGCGACCTCTCTAACAACTAATTGCAATTTTCTCTTATGTTATTTAATTCTTTGGAGTTTCTGAATTATTATAAAATGACATGTTTTAACATTCCAAAATAAACGCAAAATATTTATTCAGTAGATTTTACTTATGTTTCTGCACTTTATCAATATTATAATACCTGTCACAAAGAAAAAGTTTAGGGGGAGGCGCCAAATTGAAACTTCGCCCCGGGCGCAGTTTACTCTTCGCACGGCCCTGACTTTGCATGCTCTTTTACAGATGCTATTTACATACTATTTTGCAGCCTGATTTCGTCATAAGTATTGACAAAAAAAATTGACAGAGTACTGAATATTGCACGTTCTATATTTATTTTTCCAATTGCTTGTTTTCCTAATTGTCACAAAATAAAAGCAAAGGGTGATATGGTTGAATAAAAGGAATATACACAGAAATTTGAAACAAAATAGTAGTAAGAAATATAAAATTTCAAACTGTAATGATAATATAGTATAAGAGGCAAACTACGCGTTATTGTAAAGAATATGAAGAACATTTTCTTTTATTTACACTGGCCTCCAAAAGTTAAGGTACACAGACTAAATGCGTTCGATTGCACACGTTTTGCCGAATATCTACAAAACTTATTGGCGAATTGTTCTTGAACTTCTGAGATGAAAAGAACATGTTTCATTTCATATTTCTCGGTGAAGATTTAGTCGAGGGTACAATTAGGGGGCTAATAATAAATTTAATAATAAAATAATATTTGCGATCACCTATGTAACAGAAAAGGCTGGAAATGGTTTGTCACTGTGGTAAATGACTATTTGGGTCCTGTTCAACATTTGTATGCATTTGTGTAAGCATAGCACTCATATTCGTGAACATATTAACGTTTTTGTGAAAAACTCAATTTTTTTTTTTTATAGCATACAGAGTTTTCAACCAAATTTAACACAACTTTCCAAAAACCTGACAAAGAACAGTAGAAACAGTATACTGCAATTAAAACATGAATATATTGAATATTTGATGAGATATGGACATTTTTATGAGATAATGTTTAACTGCGCATGCGCGGCAGATTTCAAAATTTTTATTCCAGAATTTGGTAGTCAGCTATTTAGGGCAACTTATATAAAAAGTCTAGTCAAATATCGCGAAAATTCACAAAGATGGGATAATATAGTGAGTTGCTTCCTAAAAATAGCTTTATTATAAGGGATTTTACACAACTTTTCAATCAGCTCACTACATCTTCCTAAATTTTCACAACATTTGACTGGACTTTTTATAGAAGTTGCCCCAAAATACTGAGTACCAAATTATGAAATTAAAATTTTGAAATCTTCCGCGCATGTGCAGTTACAAATTATCTCATAAAAATGCCCATATCTTATCAAATTTTCAATATATTCATGTTTTAATTGCAGTATATTGTTTCTACTGTTCTTTGTCAGGTTTTTGGAAAGTTGTGTTAAATTTGTTTGAAAACTCTGTATGCTATAAAAAAAAAAGTTTGAGTTTTTCACAAAAATGTTAACATCTTCACTAATATGAATGCTATGCTTACACAAATGCATACAAACGTTGAACAGGACCCAAATAGTCATTTACCACAGTGACAAACCATTTCCAGCCTTTCCTGTTACATAGGTGATCGCAAACATTATTTTATTATTAAATTTATTATTAGCCCCCTAATTGTACCCCCGACTAAATCTTCACCGAGAAATATGAACTGAAACATGTTCTTTTCATCCCAGAAGTTCAAGAACAATTCGCCAATAACTTTTGTAGATATTCGACAAAACGTGTGCAATCGAACGCATTTAGTCCGTGTACCTTAACTTTTGGAGGCCAGTGTATTTGTAACTAACAGGTTTCACCCGCTAAATTTCCTTAGAACGAACCTTGAATCAAATGAAGTATATCGTTGACTTTGACCTTGTGTTTTAAAGCAACATGAACTTTTACCTGGAATGCCCTTCCGCATTGCGGAAAATGATACGAACACCTTCGCGCTTTTATATTTTATAATGTGTCAGACAAAATTTGAACTGCTAAGGACCAACTCTTTTAGTTGATCATGTACAGTAGGATTTGGTAAAGAAAGATAGAACGACATATAATGTACTAAAACCCTTCCTGAAAAATTATCTAACTAAAACTGCAAGTAGCATCAAAATGTGTCCTGGCTTTTTAAAAAGGCTAATATTTCATAATCTGGTTCACCTGATTATGGAATTTTCCCATATAATTCTATAACGAAACAACTTAAAAAGATATGCTATATATTTAAACCTTCCCTGAAGAATTATCTTACTAATAGTGTAAGTCCCATGAAAATCCATTAAGCATAACTCAAGTTATAAATTTTAAAAAAAATTCCACTTTTCAATTTATATATATAGTAGATATTACAACTGTAATTTATGCATTGCACAATTCGCCTTCAAATATTTATATGCACTTTAATTTTCAAAATGCCTTTTCGGTTGGTATAAACATATTTTAATTTCTTTTAATTTTTAAAGAAACAGATTAAAACTCTTGGGATATTCGAAGACGTCACTACAATTCTCATACGCGTTTTTACTTTGCAACTTATTTTCCCTTGATCTACTGTAAAATTATCGGAGACACACTACGTAGTCACATATGTATAATTTACTTGTTAATAAATACCTTACATACATTTTTCATACAGGAGCTTCTAAGCAGAGCAACTCAGGAAACCGTGAAGCATGCGAGATTCTATGCCTTTGAAGTCACCAAATGAATTTAAATCACGTATTTTGTAGATTTTTTACAGTTTTGATGTTTTCTTCATGTTAGCATACGAAGATATAAGACAAGATATTGCATCAAGCTCCATTTCCTTTAAAAGAACTTTCACGCATTCAGAGTTTCTGTCTTTTTTTTGTTACTGTCTTTGGTAACATTTCATGTTATATAATTTGAATGTCTTTATACATTTCCGACAAGTTATAAATATTGCTTCTTTAAACTTTAAAAATGTATTATTTTTTAAATAATAAAAAGTAAAAGCATTACGCGTCATATTACTCATAAAAAAACAATATCCCGCGACATTCCTATTTAGCACTTATATTTATTTCTTGTTTAGATTTTTAACGAGCAAAGTTTGGTAATTAAAATATTAAATAAAATACTATAACTTCAAATGAGAATTTCTATTACTTGCTTTCCTCAAATTGTGGCTTAATTTTTAAAAAAACGTGTAGGATAACTCTAGGATAGATGGCCATAGAGGAGAGATGGACAGTCTAAATATTTCCAAAACTTGATCATAGATTGCAATCTAAACTTTGTTGGTATGAAATGGTTCAACGAGTTTATTTATTGCGACGAGCAGTTGTGTTTTTTTATTATACTAGGGGGCTCGGCCCCCTACGAGCTATGCTCGCCAACCCCCGTCCAGACACCGCAGACTCTAAATGCACGCTAATTTGATCGGCTTTAAAAATATTTCGAAAGATTGAATTATAATTTAAAAAACAGTAGCGATCTCCCTATAAACGGATTTCTATTCATTTCTCTTTGATTGGGGAATTTTAACGCCAAATCCGCTGCGGTACTACTTGATTATCCAGTCGACCAATTTCGCCAAATTATACAAATTGACATAATTTTTATTTTAAATAACGTACGAACAAATAAATTAGTACAACATTAATAAAAATACAAATAAAACGTCGAAATCAAAATAACTTGATGCCGTAGACACATGTAACAACATTTCAAAATAAGCTAATATAAAAGGAATTAAGTAAACAGAGTCTTTCTCTCCTGGTATTTTTTAACAAAGCGAAAAGAAAGTTCTTTTAAATGAGACATTTTAAATTAATCGTTTTTAATCTGACGTAATTTTGACCAAGCTATTCTTTCTCTTTTAAAATTCACGTGTATACTTTTTATGACGTAATTTTCAATAAGTTCCTGCTTTTTATACGCAATTAATTTTAATTTGAAAGTATCTTTACTATTTATAATAGTCACGTGTAAATAAATTTTTAATTTGAAGCAAACATTATTGTTTCCGTTGTTTATAGAGTTGGCAACAGGTTAAATTAGTACAATTTTCTAAATTAAGTAAAAAATATGTCCCGAAATGCTGAAAATTTGAATTTAAAATAGATATAAAACCTCGAAAAATGAGTCAAATTAAAAAAATAAATCAATTCTGCACACCGGGAAATTATAACGTATAAAATGAACTAAAAATTATTAAATTCCGATGTATAGTTTTTGTTACTATAAAACTTTTTTAGTGGAACGATTTTGTCCAAATTTAGCATTAAATATCTCTTAAAATAATTCTTCGATTTGAAAACTGTCTACATCAGCGTGTTTATCAAACATTTCTGTATAATACTACCGATTTTCATATTTTTGTATGCATTATTTTTCTTAATATTAACGAAGAAAGACCTCCGGTCACAAAAAATTCAAAACCGGCGGCGGCGGCGGCGGTGACAGCGGTAGTTACTTTTTTTTAGAATACTAGGGGGCTCGGCCCCCTACGAGCTACGCTCGCCAACCCCCGTCCAGACACCGTAGACTCTAAATGCACGCTAATTTGATCGGCTTTAAAAAGATTTCGAAAGATTGAATTATAATTTAAAAAACAGTGGCGATCTCTCTATAAGCGTATTTCTATTCATTTCTCTTTGATTGGGGAATTTTAACGCCAAATCCGTTGCGGTACTACTTGATTATCCCGTCGACCAATTTCGCCAAATTATATAAATCGCTAAACCACTCGCCAAATTATACAAATTGACATAATTTTTATTTTAAATAACGAAAAAACAAATAAATTAGTACAACATTAATAAAAATACAAATAAAACGTCGAAATAAAAATAACTTGATGACGTAGACGCATGTAACAACATTTCAAAATAAGCTAATATAAAAGGAATTAAGTAAACAGAATCTTTGTCTCCTGGTATTTTTTAACAAAGTGAAAAGAAAGTTCTTTTAAATGAGACATTTTAAATTAATCGTTTTTAATCTGACGTAATTTTGACCAAACTATTCTTTCTCTTTTTAATATTCACGTGAAAATACTTGTGTTAGAAATTAAATATTATTTGCGCTTTCCTAACAAAAATAGTTGAAAAGTATCCTCTTAAAATATCAAATAAATGTCTAGCGCAATTTCTAAATTTAAACCGTTTTGAATACTATTTTGTGTTCATTTTATGTAATAACTGTAATGTGACGTAAATATGACGTAATTTCTCCTATTTAAGACTTCTAACGCATGTTAATAAATTTATTGCTTTACAAATTCCTTTCTCTCTTAAAATTCACGTGTAATTATAGTTTTTATGACATAATTTTTAATAAATTCCTGCTTTTTGTACATAATTATTTAATTCTAATTCCAAATGTTTTTTTTCTGTTTATAATAGTCACGTGTAAATAAATTTTTAATTTATTTACACGTATAAATATTTTTTTTTTTTTTTTTTTTTTTTTGAAGCAAACATTATTGCTTCCGCTGTTTATACAGTTGGCAACAGTTTAAATTAATATCACTTTCTAAAATCTGTTAAAAATATCTCTAGAAATGCTGAAAATCTGAATTTAAAATAGAAATATAACCTCAAAAAATTAGTCAAAATAAAAAAATTAATGCAATCTGCACTCCGGCAAATTCTAACGCATAAAATGATCTAAAAATGATTAAATTCCTATGAACAGTTTTTGCTCCTATAAAACTTTTTTAGTGGAACGATTTTGTCCAACTTTAGCATTAAATATCTCTTAAAATAATTCTTCGATCTGAAAACTGTCTGCATCAGTGTGTTTATCAAACATTTCTGTATAATACTACCGATTTTCATATTTTTGTATGCATTATTTTTCTTAATATTAACGAAGAAAGACCTCCGGTCACAAAAAATTCAAAACCGGCGGCGGTGACAGCGGTAGTTACTTTTTTTTAGAATAGAGAGATTATAAAAAGTAAGTTTGATTTTAATGTTTATTTAATTTAGTGGTTGATTTTTTTTTCTGACTTAGGTATTTGATTGTTTTGCAGTACGTACGTTATATATATTTTTACTATATGGACTTTTAAGGCACGTATACAATCTAATCTTTACTTCTAAGCCTAAAACAAAAACTTACAATGGCTATTGATGCTTTAAATTGGGCCACCATTAATCCTTCAATTTCAAGAAAGATGGTCACATGAAATCGAGGAAAGATGGTCACCTTAAATCAATATTTCAAAATTATACGGAGTGATGACTTTACCTAAATATAATTAAATTTAAAATAAATATGTAACGTTTATGTTTATAAATCTATTAATTGATATGATTATTTAAATTTTAACTAATATAAATATTTTATATATACACTTGATAAAATATCATTAGTTTACTACACGGTGTACAAAACTGTTGTAAAGTCAAAAATAAACTTATACAAACATTAAAATAAAGTTAAAATATCTACGTTTCGGTCATCCTTCTATGACCTTCCTCAGGAACTAGAGCAAAACAAGGGTTTTGCTCTAGTTTTAGAAGATATACGACAACGTTCCTGAGGAAGGTCATAGAAGGATGACCGAAACGTAGATATTTTAACTTTATTTTAATGTTTGTATAAGTTTATTTTTGACTTTACAACAGTTTTGTACACCGTGTAGTAAACTAATGATATTTTATCAAGTGCATATATAACTTAACCAAAACGTAGATATTTTAACTTTATTTTAATGTAGTTAAAATATCTACGTACAACACTTTCGTACACCGTGTAGTAAACTAATGATATTTTATCAAGTGTATATATAACTTAACCGAAACGTAGATATTTTAACTTTATTTTAATGTAGTTAAAATATCTACGTAATGTAGTTAAAATATATAACTTAACCGAAACGTAGATATTTTAACTTTATTTTAATGTTTGTATAAGTTTATTTTTGACTTTACAACAGTTTTGTACACCGTGTAGTAAACTAAGGATATTTTATCAAGTGTATATATAACTTAACCGAAACGTAGATATCTTAACTTTATTTTAATGTAGATAAAATATCTACGTAATGTAGTTAAAATATATAACTCAACCGAAACGTAGATATTTTAACTTTATTTTAATGTTTGTATAAGTTTATTTTTGACTTTACAACAGTTTTGCACACCGTGTAGTAAACTAATGATATTTTATCAAAAGTATATATAATTTTTTACGGTGTAATTGTCCTGTTCTTTTATTATAAATATTTTAATAATAATAATATAATATGACGTAACGATTTATTTGTTTCAGAAAATATCTGAAAAACGTCTGAAACTTTCATAACAGAAACTGATAAAGACGATAAATAAACTAAATTAATGTAATAAACCTAAAATTCACGCGAGAAAAAAAAATTCGGACTTCAAGTAGCGAAGAAAATGAAATACATTTAAATTATCAGATTCTACAGATTCTGAGTAAATGGGATTGGATTAGGATCACTCTGTTGGTTGTGCAAAACAATATAATATCACATCCACAAAGGATATGTGGATACAATGCACAAGGTACCTGAAGTGGTTCCATGAAACGTGTACAAATTATCAAGACCTTTGCCAAACATGTGGTAAGATTGTACGAAAAATGAAGTATTGAAATTATACTTCAAATTTTGTTTATTCGATTTTTACTCACTCATTTTCCATCATATAACTGCATCTTTACAAATTGCTATATGTTTTTCATGATTAACTATATGAAATGTGTTATTTATTTTCTATTTAACTTCACTTTTTCTTTCTTGTATTGGATGGCCATCTCTCCTCGGCTTTAAGGAGAGATGGCCATCTGCCATTTTAATTTCCATTTTGTTTAACACATTTGCTTTCAATATATAATTATTTTTTGCATATAACATTATGCGTATATGTATAATAATTTTAAATATGCATAAATATTTCTTGTATTTGCATTCTAAGAAATTTTATTTTAAAACCATGGCCATCTATCCTAGAATTACCCTACATATATATTACGAAAATTAAATTTCCGCGCCTTATTAAAATTACTCCATAAAAATATATCTTCTAAATTATTCTACGATCCTAGTTTATTAAATTATTCCCTATCTTAAATAATAGTGCATTCATTCCGTTCATTTAAATTCCTTCTATTGAAAATCCGCTTATTTAATTTCCTTCAAAATCTTCTAGAAAAACTTATCCCCTTAATAATTTTTCTTCAAGACCTTTTTATTCCTCAATCTTAAATTGCTGATATTTATTCCATTAAAGTTATCTGATTTATACTATTTCTTTTTTTATATATTTTTTATTCCATAACTTGATTTCCCGCGTAATTTCGGCTCGGTCATTTCTACTCAATTTTATGCCGCATACAATAAAGAGTCCTCCAGCTTTGCCGCCCACTCATTGGTTAAATTACCCCTGCATTGGGGAAAAAACTCCTGCTTATCGACCTGTATAAAACGTGAAACATGAGCGCGGGGGTCAGATTTTTCGTAGCATGTTTTTTTTTTTTTTTTTAACTACATTGCTGCCTAGAAGAGTGTCACCGGAAAAATCGAATGAAGTTCAAACATCTTTATAAAACGGTGAAAAGTTTGTGAAACGATGACGGAAATAAGTGTCTCGTGGTTTTTTTTTCCTTTTTTTTCCCCCCATTTTTTTCTTTTTCTTTTCTTTTTTTTTTTTTTTTTTTTTTTTTTTTTTGTGTGTGTGTGTGTGTGTGTGTGTGTGGTGGACGCTTTGTCAATGTATTATGACAGAGGAAAGTAATAAAATTTCTTCTTTTGTCAAGAAGTGTTTTTCCTTTTTTCGTTAAACTACCACTGTGCATCGACCAAGGCCATAGATAAAGCATCTAGGACTGCAAATGAACTATTGAATATGTGATTTTAATCGGTATCGTAATGACGGCTGCCTAAGTTGTAAGAGTGTTGCGGAGTGGTCTTTGCTTCATTTTACGTCGTTCCATGATCTGTTGCCCAATATCATCACACACTGTAAAAGAAACGGACTAAAAAACGGAAATACTACTGGCAATCTAGACGCCAGTACTTTTTCCGTATTTTAAATGAACTTTTTCCCGGTAAATTACAGAAAAGTTTCCGTTTTTTTTTTAGAATTTAACGGAAATTTTTCTGTTATTTACCGGGAAGAGTTTCGTTAAAATACGCAAATAGTACTGGCGTCTAGATTGCCAGTAGTATTTTCGTATTTTAGACCTTTTTTTTTACAGTGAATATATATTACATTTTGTATATTTCTAGCTAAAATAGCATATTGAACTTCACAAAAAGGTGCTAGCTGTTATTTTATTATTTTCTATAAAATTAATATTTTATGCTTCATATACTGGCATCCTTATACTGTAAAAAAGACAAATACTTCTTAATGTAGGAAAATATAATATAACTGCGAAAGAAAATGCACAATAACCTCTTCCGAGTTATCCACAATTTCGAAAAGCATTCGTTATCTTTAGAAAATGAGAAAACAATATCGAGATTTAAAGAAGCATTTATAAAAGCATTGAATTTTATTGAATGATACTAATCTTAAAACTGTAGAGGAATTCAGATATACCTTGGATATCATTCAGGAAGATGGATCAAGCCAAAGAGATGTTGAAAGGAGAAATGGGGATGGCAGAAAAGCGATAACAATGTTAAATTATGTTCTGTGGAGTAATCATATTCTCCCTAAAACTAAACGTTGAATTTATAATGCGATTGTGCACTGCATGGCGCAGAGCTGTGGACATTAAATCTCCGTCTAAACAAGAAACTCCTCTCTACCGAAATGGACTTCTGCCGAAGATCAGTGAAAACGTCTAGGCTGAAAAAAGTTAAAAATTCAAGAATACGTGAAATAATGCAAGTCAAACAAGATACCATTAGTACAGTCGAGTATAACAAGCTAGATGGCATGGGCATATTCGCAGAATGAAAGAGGAATGCCTTCCTAAAATCTTCTTTGAATGAGCCCGGAAGGCAAACGTAGGAGGAGCAGGCCAAAGATGACTTGGAAAAGTTCTATTCGAGAGACAATGAAACTATATAATTTAACTAATGAGTTTACTCTAGACCAGTGGTTCCCAACGTGGGGCGTACGCCCCACTGAGGGGCAATTTGACTTTCTAGGGGGGCAATTCCAAATTTGTTACTTACTCTTTCTCTATCAGTTTCTTTTGTCTTTATTTTTTTAAGTAATGTTGAAGACTAAAAATAAATGGAGTACAAGTAAAATTTTAAAAAAATTAAAAGTTTTTGTATTGAATTTTTAAAATTTTCCCTATCAAAAGTTTAAAATAGATATTGACAACCGGATAATTAATTATACGAATAATCTTTATAAATGTTTTAACATTATTTTTCTAGTATTAAAACTTGCTATAATTTTTCTGTTAAAATATTTTACAATTTTTCGTTATACTTTCCTTTTTTTCCTTTACGAGTTTTATAGTTATATTCGCTCTGGTATATGTACAACGGAAAATCTTTTAAACGTGAAACTAGTTGAAAGTATATGTAAGTTTGAATGTTTTGATATTCAGCCGAAAAAATGTATGAAATATCTGAACGAGGTGCTACAAACTTTATAAAAATTATAAATCTTAAATATCATTAGAAAATGAAATGGGTAGATAGTAAATATCTATGGCTCTATCTAGTGCAAGCATTCTGCACAGTAAATAAATTTGTATGATCGCATATACATTTTAAATTTTAAAATCAGGTAATACGTGGAAGACAATTACTGATATTTGAAAGGAAAAAGAGAAAATACGTTGTGAAGGGGAATAAAGGCTACTTAAAATTGATAAAGATGAGAATCTTAAAATGCCTCTTGTGTATTGTGTTTGTATCCATAGAAAGAAAACTTTGTGTCCAAAGCTTTTCTACCAACTTTTAATAAGTTATAAAAATGCATTCTAAAATGTATGAATGTATCAATTTTAACATTGAATGTAAGTCTCTCTTTAAGATATTTTGTGAAATAAAAATGCAAACAGTGTAACAATTTTCTTTAAAAGTGAGATAAGTTGGTAAACTATAACAAAGCACTTTTTGACTCAAAGTCGAAGATGTATAACCTCATTGCATTTATAAAATTATGTTAAAAACACATTTGTGACAGAAGATTCCCATCTTTAAAAAATGTGTCATGAATAGTTATTACTAAGGTTCTATTATGCTTCCGCCGTGCGATTAGAGTTAACTTTTTAAATAATATGAGGCATAATTTACACAGTAGGGGGGGGGGGGGCATAGTGACTTTACAGATGATTTGGTGGGGGTGGCCAGTAAAAGGTTGGGAACCACTGCTCTAGACAGAGAGAGATGAAAAATATCTCTCAGAACTATTTTTATGGGTCGAGGAAACCCACTGTTAGTGGGAACTCCTGAAAAAGAAGATTTATAAAAACAGTTACCTTTTCTGCCATGGATTTACAAAAACGTTTCTGAGTAGTTACAGTAGTGTATTAATCAGTTTTCTCAGTCCACAATGTAAGTTCTCAAGTAAACATTTTCAAGTTCAACAAACATTTTTTGCTGAACAAACATGATAAATTAACAGTATTGACATAAACCATAAATTAATATTATTTTGTTACTTTTGCATATATAAATTAAATTACGGAACTAAACATGTTTAATGGGGAATTGATAGCATCCTAAAAGCTGATATTCTGGTTTGAAAAAACTAATAATTACGCTGTAAAAATTACTCAAAAAAAATGGCTTTGTAGTTTCTTCTTTAAATCTATAAAATATATTGTATTTTGAGATTTTTAAATATAAAGAACGCTTCTCGGAATTATGATAAGCATTGAAAAACAAGATAAATTAACAGTATCGACATTAACCTGTAATTGATATTATTTTATTACTCTTGCATACATGAATTCAATTACGGAGCTAACAATATTTAATGGGGAATTGATAACATCCTAAAAATCAATTTTCTGGATTAAAAAAACTAATACAGTAGAACGCCGATTATCGGAACTCCAATTAACCTAACTTCCAATTATCCAAACAGCCTATATCTCTCAAAAAAAAAATTAACTGAACTTCTAATTTATTTTTGATTAAATTAAATCTCTAGCGTTCAGAAAATGATAAATAGAGAAAAATAAAATTTTAAATGATAAAAAGGTAAAAAAAAAAAAAAAATACACGCCATCATTAACTAGTGCTACCAGTCAAAATCCTGGATAACGTGTGAAGGTTCTAGTATAGTCAGGAACATCCCTTAAATTGTCTGTCCATTTATCCGAACTAGGTCACGACTTGTTCGGATAATCGGCGCTCCACTGTAATTACACTCTGAAAACTACTCGGAAAAGTTTTAAAAAAAATGGGTTTTATAAATGTTTCTTTAAATCTCGAAAATATATTGGATTTTGGGGGTTTTAAATATAAAGAGCTTTCGGGAGCATGGTAAACATTGACAAGTATGATAAATTAACAGCACTGACATTAACTTTATAACAATAATATTTTGTTACTCTTCCATATAAAAATTCAATTACGGAGCTAAAACTGTTTAATAGGGAATTGATATTGATAGTATCATAATAACCGATATTCTGGTTTGAAAAAAACTGATTAATGCACTATAATAACTACTCTGAGTCGTTTCCAAAAAAAATGGGGTTTATAAATGCTTCTATAAATCTCGAAAATATATTAGTTTTTGAAATTTTTGAATATAAAGAACGCTTTTCGGAACCATGATAAACATTGACAAACATGATAAATTAACAGCATCGACATTAACCGTAAATTAACATTATTTTGTTGTTCTTCCATACATAAATTCAATTACAGAGCTAAAAATGTTCAATGGGGGAATCGATAGTATGCTAAAAACTGGTATTATGGTTTGAAAAAACTGATTAAATCACTATAAAAACTACTCGGAAACGCTTTTTAGAAAAATGGGTTTTATAAATGATTCTTTAAATTTCGAAAATATATTGATTTGTGAAATTTTTAAATATAATAAACGCTTTTCGGAACCGTGAGTAACAAGGAACAGATTTATGTACTATTTTCTTACCTAATATTATTATAATTAAATTACACTAAACATAATAAATCATATTTGAATGCAACACTTTTCTACTATACCATGATGAGATTATTTTCTTTCGCAATTTGATTGTTTCTTCCAATGAGCATGATAAATCAACTAATTTCCGTTATAGTCCATAGCTCTATCCTTTAAGACCTAAATTCCCAAGTCAATTTCCTATTCCAAAGCATTTTGCATGTTCTCTTTCTTCAATTGGATTTCCTTCAAAACATTTATCGGTGTTTCATTGACCCCGATTTACAAGGTTTTTTTTTTTTTTTTTTTTTTTTTTTTTAACTCAACTTGGTTTTTGTGTGTAAAGACAGAATGTTGTAACTGATTTTTCACTCATTTGCTGATACGATAGCTTTATTACAATTATGTCCACATGTGTTTACGATGGAATCCAACATTTTAATATTTTTATAACTTAATTATAACTTAGTAAATTGATTTTAAAGCATTTTTACGTTAGCTGACCACAGGTGATAAATAGCTACATATTCTGAATATTTACAATTGTATGTGAGTTACAACAAAAATGGATCTAATTATGCATTGAACCACGTTCGCCAAAGAAAGACAACTGCAACAACGAAATATTTAAAAATAAATAAAAATTAGAAAATATAGATAAAAAATAAAGACTGCAATGTAATTTTTTTTTTAAATACACTTTAAGCAATTAATTTTCTCATATTAATTAAGTTATGACTATACGTTGAGAAATCAATTTAGAAATCCTAAAGATATTGTTTAAATAATGTTTCGTTTTTTTTCCCTAATGCCATAATTTAAACTGGTCAGGTTCGGCAATCCAAAAACTTTCTTCTATCTCATACATGTTAATACTTCCTGAAAAATGCAGCTTAGCAGCGCCACCGGTTAGGTGATTTACATCAAAATCTAATCAGCAACAACTTATGACAAATTCTAATTGAATTTGAAGTTTGATGAAAATCCGTACATTAGTTTTTAAGATAGAGCTATAGCGGAAATCGTGAAAGGTTCTGTGTAGTAGTGGCACCTGTTGGGCAGTTTACACCAAAAACTTATCAGGATCAATTTATATCAGGGACTAACTGAACCTAAAGTTTGATGAAAATTCATGCATTAGTACTTGAGATACAGCTATCGCGGAAATCGTGAAAAATGCAGCATAGTAGCGCCACCTATTGGTCGATTTATACCAAAAACTAAACAGCACTAATTTATATCAGGGACTATCTAAATCTGAAGTTTGATGAAAATTCGTGCAATAGTTCTTGAGATAGAGCTATCGCGATAACATAAATAATGCAGCATAGCAACGCCACCTATTGGGAGATTTACGCCAAAACGTTATCAGCATCAAATTATATCAAGGACTAACTGAATCTGAAGTTTTCTGAAAATCCGTGCTTTAGTTCTTGAGATATAGCTATTGTGGAAATCATGGATAATGCAGCATAGCAGGGCCACCTGCTAGGCGATTTTCATCAAAAAGTAATCAGCACCAATTTGTATCACGAATTAACTGAATTTAAAGTTTTATTAAATTCCGTTCATTAGTTCTTGAGATAGAGCGCCCACAAAATGTGTGAAACACACAGGCAGACAGAGGCACAAATTCACAGACAGACGCAGACAGACATTTTGTAAAAACATGTTTTTCGGGATCTCTGACCCCTAAAACGTGTAAATCCGTTGAAAACCGGAATTCGAAATTTTTTACGAATCCAATACTCTCTTCTTGTAAAGATAGAAGAAAGTAAAAAGAGCAAAAATTAAAATATTTTTAATAAATTTACTTGCTCGCCTGTCTATCTAAGCGTGAAAAAATAGGGTCCGTTAACTCGCTCTTGCTCGAACCCAACCAGCAATGCGATTCAGATTGGGTTGGCGCCATACTTTTCATTGAGGTTCGGGTAGGTTGACTCTCAATATTTTTAGTTCGGATAGGTTTGGAGTTGGATTTTGATGCGCCTAAAAATGTTTACTTGAGAAATGGTAGCACCCGAAATACCCATATTCTGGGTAGAAAAAACTGATTAATACACGGTAAAAACTACTCGGAAAAGTTTACAAAAATTACTGGCTGCAAAAGAAACTTTTTCATAAATGCTTCTTTAAAACTCTGAAATCTATTGGTTTATTGAGGCTTCTAAAGATAAAGAAATTCTTTTCGAAATAGCGGGTAACTCAGAAGAGTTTATATTTTTGTAAAATTGAATAAAGTTACGGCCTACGTTTGGAGAGATTTAAAAAAAAATTGTACAATATTGAATAAGTACATATATTTTTAGTTCAGTTGTAATAAAAATAATGAAAAATATAAAATCTTAGCAATAACTTAATAGCATTTTTTAAAAATGTGCGGGGGGGGGGGGATATTTTTAGCAAAATTTCATGTTTTACAAATTTGTTTACAACAGCGATTGAGAGCACAGACAGCATACACTCTATTCAATTAAATATATTTCAATTTCATTTGTATTACGTACTACTATTATACTTATCTGTGCACTGAACAAGAAGTCATACAAAATTAACTGAAATATTTCAAAATACCTCAAACATACATATTTTTTATTAAAAATTACCATTTCTTTCCATTCGAGTATAATTATAAAATAACTACAATATCACATAGAGCTTAGGTTCTAGTTCAGAAAATAGTGAGTATTATGGAAAGCATTCTGTCAAATTTTCACTGAAATATGTTTAAAACATTTTATGTAATGAAGTTTATCGTACATGGAAATAACGGAAAAATTGACTTTCCAGAAATCGCATTTAAAAATTTCTTATCTGTAAAATTAATCTAAAATGGTCGATAACGGTTTATTAGTGTTTTTATGTAAAACGTAAGAAAATTAAGCAAAGCAATATTGCTTATATTTCTCCTGGCCTTCCTACTCATTTCCGGTATTTGATTCATTACTTCCTGGTTATTAAATAGTTCATAACTCCTCTTCTAGTAATCGTAGAAATAAAATTAAAAGATATTTGATATCTAAAAACATTACTCCTTGCTCCTTGCGAAAACAGAAATCGAAAACTTTTACCAAAACGGTCAGTTTAACACTTTGAAGTCTACGGCCGAGTGTCACCCGACTTGCCGTTTTCTGTGCAGCAAACTAAGCCCGAGATTCTCTCGGGGTCAACTTTTAAATCTCTGAGCTATAAAAGTACCGACTATACACGTTCACGGTCTTTTCAGATACTATCTACGACTCTTTTATTTTGAAAGAAATATAGAGAGATATTGCAGCACTAAGCAGAAGTAAGTATATGAAAATATCTAGAATCAGAGCTTAAATTGAATTTATTGAGAGCCTTGTGGAATTGCTCTTCGTGCAAATCCGTGCCTTGAAAAGTACCACACAAACACAAAATTTTCTAAATAACTAGCTGTTTAACCCGTTCTACGCACGGCGTTCATTTTCAATAACTATTCGATTTAGAAAAATATTTTTCTACTACTGTGTATTTTTTTTATGAAATTTAATTTATCATGTTGCTATGGCAACAGACGATAAAACGATATATTTGGCATAAGGGAATAAGGGAATAAATAGAATAAAAAGTTTTGTTGATGTTTGTGATAAAATGTTTTTCTTTATTTTTTAAAAAAGGTAATAATTAAGTGCAATTCAATAATCTCTAATTATTTCCATACGAGGTAAAAGAATTATCGTACTAACTCCCACAGCTTCTTGTCGTGGTGTACAGTCGTATGCGTTCTCAGCGTGGTGCAAGTAATATGAATATCTCACATTGCACCAAAATATTTAGAACTGGTTAGAACTCGCACAATTACGGTTTAAATATAAAAAATGGCAAATATTCGTCAAAAACATTTTTAAAAAATTGTAAATTTTCGAATTTTTTCCCCAATTGTTCATGAGCCCCCTATCATCCACCCGTATACCAAATTTCGTAGCCCTGCGCCCTGTAGTTTCCGAGTTTTTAAGATCACATAGATACGCACACGGATTTTAATAGGGTAGATGTTTAATACAAATAAAACCTATTTTCAAAAAATTGTATAACATTTGGGTAAGTTATTTTCCAAGTCTGTGTAAAATTTGACGTTAAAAAAGTTATGTTTTTGATTCGAAACTTTTTTTTTAATATAAAACATGCTTTTTTCAATAATTTCTCATTAAATATTAATTTTTAGTACATTTAAATAGTTCTTTGAGTATGAGAAGTTTATAACTAAAAATATATATTAAAATACATACATTCCAAGTATTTTTTTAAATCGTGAAAAGTACCAAATACCCTCAGTCCAGAGGGATATATGTATTTGAAATAGCTCAGATCTCAAAGTGTTAATGTAGGCAGATATCTTAAGAGCTAAATTAAGAAACTTTTGTCTTTTTTTACAGTGTAGAATTGTTTCAAAATGCTTTTAAAAGGAATTAAATGATCAACTCGTCGGCCTAATCTAAACAAAACTCTATACAGTTCTTTAGACAGTGGTTTTAACATATTTGCCAAATGGAAGATCAATCTGAAGTGCCATTTCAAAGTTATCGGATTCACTCTCACACACACAAATAATGATTACACTGTAATAAACGACAGGTGTTTCTTAATCTAGGAAAATATAATATAACCACGAATGAAAATATAAAATAACTTCTTCCGAGTTACTAACGACTCTGAACAGCATTCTTTATATTTAGAAACATCAGAAATTAATATATTTTCAGGATTTAAAAAAATTATATACACAATATGTCTTTTGCTGTCGTCGATTTCCGGAAGTATTTCCGTATAGATTTTAGCTCATGGGCTATCAAAGCCGGAGAGCTAATGTGCCCGTAAATTCTGTATGTACGTACGTATGCATGCACGTATGTACGTAACGCGATAGCTCTTGCTAGGAATATTCGATTTGCTTCAGAAAAAAAATTCTAGGTTCATTCTGATAAGTCGCTTCTCTGATTAGTTTTGGGTGTTCGTTGGTTAAGTATAAAGAGGGAAATGGGTTAACTCTACCCTTAATTTAGATAGATGAGTTTTTCATGAAAAATTATCCGATTTGCTTCAAATTTGGAATACTGGTTTATTATGAAAAGGTGCTTCCCTGAATAGATTTGGAAGTTCATTGGTTAAGTATAAAGGGGGGGGAAACGGGGGCTAAACCCCTTAATTCATTTTTCGAGGGCATTATTCTTTGAAATAAGAGTATAATATATAATTCGTGTGAACAGCCTGTGAGTGCGCCATCTGTTTAATTGGGCACTTTTCTTTTATTATAGTGTATTAATCAGTTTTCTCAATACTTATCATAGACTTTTCAGATGCTATTCATTTTCAAGTAATCAGTTTCATGTGCAACAAGCTTGCTTTACAGACAAACAGGATAAATTAGCAGCTTTGACATTAATATTAATATTAATATTATTTTGTTACTCTTGTTTGTAAAAATTCAGAAACGCAACTGAAAATGTCTGATTGAGAATAAATAGCATCCTAAAAATCAATCTGATGATTTCAGAAAACTGATTAACATTATAAAAATCACTCAGGAACAATTCCCAAAATCAGTGGCAGCAAAATAAACATTTTGTGCATAAATTATTCTTTAAATCTTGAACATGGATTGGTTTCTGAGGCTTCTACTAATAAAGAATGCTTTTCGAAATGAATGATAACTCGGAAAAGATTAATGTATATTTTCGTTCGTGGTTATATTACATTTTCGTAGATTAAAAAGAAAAATGTTTGTTTAATTACAGTGCACAATACTTTCCTGACATTATGTGTTCGGAATGTAAAAATAGATGTAACCATTCCGTCACTAAAACTTAACGATAGAAAGAAGTAAAGGGATATAGCTTCCTCGAACAATCCAATGAACACAAAAACACACAAAAATGACCTCTGACACACAAAAACCATTATTTTAATTCAGTTTTTACATATTTTTTCTGAAAGTAAACATAGATATAAACATTCCGTCACAAAAACTCGACGCATAGAAGGAAGAAAAATGCTAGCTTCAATAAATATAATAAACAAAAATCTTAATTTTAATACTTTTCTTATGTGTTCAGAAAGTAAAAATAGGTATAAACATTCCGTCTCCAAAAATCGATACATAGAAATAAGAAAAAGAATAGCTTCAATGAACAATCCAATGAGCATCACTCTCATACGCAAAAGTCATAAATTTAATACATTTTTAGGGTTTCGTACTTAAAAAGTAAAAACGGAACCATTATAAGATCACTCCTGTGTCTGTCCGTCCGTCTGTCTGTCTGTCACAGCCACTTTACTCGTAAACTATGGAACGTGGAAAGTTCAAATTGAGGGAAATAATAAGACTATAAACCCATATATTTACCGATAAATAAATATTCATAAACGTATTTAGGAAAAATGTATAGGGGCTAATTAAGTTACTTTAAAAAAGAAATCTTTTCTTTGTATATCGTGAGGGGTCATGTGAAAGCTCTCGTAACGCTGAACTCAAAAATACATTTCTTTTAATTTTCGGTATTATATTTTCAAAGTTATGGTCAAAAAATGTAGTGCAAAAATATGCCCCCCCCCCCATCTAATTCCGAATCTACTGAAACTAAAATTCTGAAAAAATTAGAGGTAGTAGACGTTAGTTTAAACCTTGCAGGAAAATTATAGCGATTGCCATAGGTCACTTGGTTTTTGAGAAAATCGCATTTTTCCGTTTACTCACAAATTTCGATTTACGGGCATTCAGCAAAAGTGTTGAGCAACGCTAGAGGTACCTATCGTAGCAGAAGTATAAAAGCATTGTTGATCATGAATTTCATAAAAAATCGTCGGTAATTAGCCGAGTAATTAACCGTTAAAGACATGAACGGTTTGGACATACATAATAACAGGGATGGCGTGCTCTATGCTCCATCACTTTTAAAGTCTAGATAACAAATTTTAAGAATATATTTGTGCAATGCAATGCCCAGTAGCAGTATAAAAGCAATAAACGTCAAATTGTTAAAAACAGATTAATTCAATGAGAATTAATCACATAAATACTATGGGATTCGCGACTAGTTTGCATTGAGTGGCTCTCTGAATACACCTACTGTGTCTTTAAAGGTTAACTAAAAACCTGTATGGAAAAACGCGGCACAGACCAAAGCGGCGTTGCTACTTTGCTACCTCCTTTCGAATCTTAGCAAAATGCCAAGTTTAAATTTTGAACAAGGGTTCTGTTTTAGATACACTGTAAAAAGAAAAGATTATTACGACGCTGAATTTAGTTTTATGAAATGCCAAATGAAGTTTAAATATGCACTACTTTTCTTGTCAGTGCCGAATTAAATTCATCATGAACAGATTAGGATAAGATTTAAATAAGATTTATACAGAATGGCAATATCTGATATTATTTAGGCTTCATATCTCTTTGAACTTTTACAGTATACCCATTCATACTTTTCTAGTATATACAGGGCCGTAGGAAGGTCTTCAGAGGCCCCCCCCCAAACATATTTTTCGGGGCCCCCCTCTAAGATTTTAGAGAAATATCTATATTTAATTTTCCACCCGAGTTCCATTTTATAACAATACCAGCGCAGATTAGCTGGTCGAATTTTCCAAAACGAACTTCAAACTGAACTAATTTGTAGTTGGGCTGCACTGCTTTCGGCAGCGTACACCCATAGGGGCTATGTCCGCTCCGATCTTGAATCATACGAACCTTGAATCATTGTAATTTTTTTATTTAGATCCAGATTAAATTCAAATTTTCAACGTTTCGTTCACGTTACTACAGGAACAGATTTGATATTCTTACAACGTGAATTTAATCAAAGGACTTGCAAAATTTAACTGAGAATTGTTTCATTTAGGAAAAAAAATGTCAAAAAAATCGCCGAAGAACGCGAAAGAACGCCAAAAATTGCATAAAATTTTTCAAAGTTCATAGAGATCAAACTTTACTTATATTGGGCTAAAAGATTGAAACCGGGTTTATTTTTTTTTTTACGAATATTAAAAAAACTACCAGAAAAGTGAAAAAGCTAAAAATCACATAAAAATTCTCGAAAATTTTAAAAACAGCAGAAGACAAAATTTGGCAAAAAAGTTTGAAACTGAATTCCTTTTACAAATGTTATAAATTGCTAAGTATTGCTCATAAACAAAATAAATAAATAAAAAATATGGAAGTCGTTTTCGTATTTTCAATTTTCTCTTCAGTTTGACAATGCCATCCGCGTGGCCCAGAAAGATTTTTTTAAAGCAGTAAATATTCACTTATAACAATTTTTTCCCCGCTCGGATTGGTGCCTTTTATTAAATACATATATATGTACGGATTTACTAATTTAAAAAAAAATACTTTTGGGATGTTGTTTTCATACATTCCGGTTTTCTCCAGTTTAAAATTGTCACCCAAGTTGAAATTTAAGAAGAAAAAAAAATACCTTCGGATAGAAGGTACCTTTCTTTGGGCATGGTTGACGGGTTTCCTAGTAGCTAATAATAGACAGACGTTTGTCTGTCCAGAGTTTTTCTTTGTCTGACCAGATGTTTTTCTGTTCCGTACAAAATTTGACAGGAAGGTTACCTATATGCCTAAGAAGTTGCTCGAAACAGGTTTTTAAATTTTTTGATTCGAATTTTTTTCATTTAATTTTTTACGATATTTTTTGTATTTTTTCGAGTTTCGTGCTTTTTTCCCTACATTCATAAAAAGAATCTATTTTCAATCCATCTTTCTATTTTAGCCGAATATAATACAGTAGTCTTCTTCGATTTTTAAATATTTCGCGAAATTTTTATGTGATTTTTAACTTTTTTTCGCGTATTTTTTTTTACATTAGTAAAAGAATCAGGTTTCAATCTTTTAGCCCGATGTACTAAATTTCGTCCTTTTTGCGATTTTTGAATTTTTCACGAACGTTTTTTTTTTTTTTTTTCCTTTTTAAGACCCCTATGATTAGAAGAGATTTTATCTCACATTTGAAGAAACTTTCGTCTTTAGAAAGGAAAATTTCTAGAAATTTTGATGTTTGATTCGCGACTTCTTCGTGTTATGAAGGAAAAAAGTCATGCGTTCAGTTTCTAATCATCAAGTTCAGTTTCTAATAGGGAAAAGTACAATGCAGAAAAGTTGGCGGTACACTCCTGTGATTTGATTTGGCAAAAATGCATCTTCATTTTTAGTAAGGATGTTAGGTAATTTTTATGTTAGATTGGTGAGTTTTCTATATTTTCGCGGAAAATGAGAAAATCAAATCAAAGCTTTTTTTGTGTGTGTGTGTTTGAATGAAAGAAAAAGTTACGGAAAAAATGCTCAATTTACTGATTTCTTTCTTTCTTTCTTTCTTTCTTTTCTTTTCTTTTTTTTTTTCTTGGAGAGAGAGTGTAAAAGGAACCCAGTTTCTATCTTTTATCCCAATATAGTAAAAATTTTGCCATCTGTGGCACAGATTTTTGACATCCCTAAAAGGAATCAGGTTTCAGTCTTTTAGCTCAATATAGAAAATATGTCCATAGAAATTTCTGAATTTTTTACGAACGTTTTATGTGATTTTTAGCGTATTTTTGTCTTTCACGGCGATTTTTTCACATTCCAGTTACAATCTTTTGGCTCGATATAATCAATTTTCTCTCAGCGATTTTTGAATTTTTGCCCAATTTTTTATAAGATTTTTACACTTTTTTTTCGCGTTTTGCGGAGTTTTCTTGACATTTTTTTTTTCTGAAACCGAAGAATTATCCAGTAGATTTTGCTGCTGTCATAATTAAGCTGAAGTGGGAAAATAACAAATTTGTTCCTGTAGCAACGTGAGCTACGATGCTGGAAAATTTTTCTTTTATCTGGACACTATCACTTTTATCGAAAAAAATCATCGAAATTCGAAAAATATAGAAAAATTCAATGATTGTTTGATTCAAGATCGGAGCGGAAATATCCGGAACAGGTTTACGCTGCGAAAGGCAGTGAAAGCCCCCCAATGGAGAACTCCAAAAAATAGGTTATTTTTTAAAAAAAGCAATTAGCGAAGCTCTGCTAGTAGATTAAATAAATACACAATGTAATTTATGTATAGTTAACATAAGTAATTTATCGAGAGAAGAGAAATGAAATGTTCAAAACGAAACAGGTCGAACATAAGGGGATAGGCGGCATATGCAATGCACATAGATGCCCGCTTATTGGGGTCCCCAACGAGATTAAGAAGCATATATTTTTTGAACATTTGAAAAAAAAATGAGGCTTAAAAGTTTTCAATCTTGAGTTCCGAATTTTGCTCACTTTTAAGAGCGGCCCCAAAAAAGAAAATTTATAAAGTATTTAGAGCCTTCAAAACTTCTTTCATCTGGGCACCTTTAAAAAGAATGGTAGCTATAGAAAAAAAGGGCACGTCTGTTTTGGTGAAAAGAAGTAATAGTATTAAGAAAGTTTTTACCCTTATTGGGGCCCCAACAAGATTAAAAAGCATATTTTTAAAACATTTGAATAATAAAAATGGGGTCTAAAAGTTTTAAATCTTGGGCTCCAACTTTTCCTCCCGTTTATAGGGGGCCTTAAAAAAGACAATTCAAAAGAATTTAGAGCCTGTAAAATTTCTTTCATCTGGGAACCTTTAAAAAGAATGGTAGCTATAGAAAAAAAGGGCATGTCTGTTTTGGTCAAAAGAAGTAATAGTATTAAGAAAGCTTTGAACCTTGTTGGAGCCCCCAACGATATTAGAAAGCACATTTTTAAAACATTTGAATAAAAATTGGGCCTAAAAGTTTTGAATCTTGAGTTCTAACTTTTCCTCACTTTTATAGGTGGCCCCAAAAAGGTTAATTAAAAAGGTATTTAGAGCCTGCAAAATTTCTTTCATCTGGGCACCTTTAAAAAGAATTGTGACTGTAGAAAGAAAGCACATATTTCTTTTGGTCAAAAGAAGTAATAGTATTAAGGAAGCTTTGAACCTTATTGGGGCCCTCAACGAGATTAAAAAGCATATTTTTAAAACATTTGAATAATAAAAATGGGGTCTAAAAGTTTTCAATCTTGGGCTCCAACTTTTCCTCCCGTTTATAGGGGGCCTTAAAAAAGACAATTCAAAAGAATTTAGAGCCTGTAAAATTTCTTTCATCTGGGAACCTTTAAAAAGAATGGTAGCTATAAAAAAAAAAGGGCATGTCTGTTTTGGTCAAAAGAAGTAATAGTATTAAGAAAGCTTTGAACCTTTTTGGAGCCCCCAACGATATTAAAAAGCACATTTTTAAAACATTTGAATAATAAAAATTGGGCCTAAAAGTTTTGAATCTTGAGTTCCAACTTTTCCTCACTTTTATAGGAGGCCCCAAAAAAGTTAATTAAAAAAGTATTTAGAGCCTGCAAAATTTATTTATCTGGGCACCTTTAAACAGACTACTGGCTATAGAAAGAAAGCACATATCTGTTTTGGTCAAAAGAAGTAATAGTATTAAGGAAGTTTTGAACCTTATTGGGGCCCCCCAACGAGATTAAAAAGTATATTTTTAAAACATTTGAATAAAAAGATAAGGCTTAAAAGTTTTGAATCTTTGGCTGCAACTTTTCCCACCTTTATAGGGGGGGGCCTAAAAAAGACAATCCATAAGAATTTAGAGCCTGCAAAATTTCTTTCATCTGGGAACCTTTAAAGAGAATGCTGGTTATAGAAAGAAAGCACATTTGTTTGAAGGAACTGATAGTATTAAGGAAGTTTTGAAACTTATTGGGACTCCCAACGAGTTTAAAAAGCACGTTTTTTAAGCATTTGAATAAAGTGAGGCCTAAAAGTTTTTAATCTTGGGCTCCAACTTTTCCTCAAGTTTATAGGGGGCCCTAAAAAAGACAATTAAAAAAGAAATTAGAACCTTCAAAATTTCTTTCATCTGGGAACCTTTAAAGAGAATACTGGCTATAGAAAGAAAGCGCATATCTGTTTTGGTCAAAAGAAGTAATAGTATTAAGAAAGTTTTGAACCTTGTTGGGGCTTTCAATGATATTAAGAAGCATATTTTTTAAACATTTGAATAATAAAAATTGGTCCTAAAAGTTTTGAATCTTGAGTTCCAACTTTTCCTCACTTTGATAGGGGGCCCGTAAAAAGTCAATTAAAAAAGCATTTAGAGCCTGCAAATTTTCTTTCATCTGGGAACCTTTAAAGATAATGCTGGCTATAGAAAGAAAGTGCATATCTGTTTTGGTCAAAAGAAGTAATAGTATTAAGAAAGTTTTGAACCTTGTTGGGGCCCCCAACGAGATTAAAAAGCATATTTTTAAAACATTTGAATAAAAAGATTGGGCATAAAAATTTTGAATCTTAGGCTCCAACTTTTCCTCACCTTTATAGCGGGCCCTAAAAAAGACAAAAAAGAATTTAGAGCCTGCAAAATTTCTTTCATCTGGGAACCTTTAAAGAGAATGCTGGCTATAGAAAGAAAGTGCATATCTGTTTTGGTCAAAAGAAGTAATAGTATTAAGAAAGCTTTGAACCTTGTTGGAGCCCCCAACGATATTAAAAAGCACATTTTTAAAACATTTGAATAATAAAAATTGGGCCTAAAAGTTTTGAATCTTGAGTTCCAACTTTTCCTCACTTTTATAGGGGGCTCGAAAAAAGTTAATTAAAAAAGTATTTAGAGCCTGCAAAATTTCTTTCATCTGGGCACCTTTAAAGAGACTGCTGGCTATAGAAAGAAAGCACATATCTCTTTTGCTCAAAAGAGGTAATAGTATTAAGGAAGCTTTGAACCTTATTGGGGCCCCTCAACGAGATTAAAAAGCATATTTTTAAAACATTTGAATAAAATGATGGGGCCTAAAAGTTTTGAATCTTTGGCTGCAACTTTTCCCACCTTTATAGGGGGCCTAAAAAAAGACAATCCATAAGAATTTAGAGCCTGAAAAATTTCTGTCATCTGGGAACCTTTAAAGAGAACGTTGGTTATAGAAAGAAAGCACATTTGTTTGATGGAACTGATAGTATTAAGGAAGTTTTGAAAATTATTTGGACTCCCAACGAGTTTAAAAAGCATGATTTTTAAGCATTTGAATAAAAAAGTGAGGCCTAAAAGTTTTTAATCTTGGGCTCCAACTTTTCCTCCCGTTTATAGGGGGCCCTAAATAAAATATTAAAAAAGAAATTAGAGCCTTCAAAATTTCTTTCATCTGGGAACCTTTAAAGAGAATACGGGCTATAGAAAGAAAGCGCATATCTGTTTTTGTCAAAAGAAGTAATAGTATTAAGAAAGTTTTGAACCTTGTTGGGGCCCCCAATGATATTAAGAAGCATATTTTTTAAACATTTGAATAATAGAAATGGGGCCTAAAAGTTTTGAATCTTGAGTTCCAACTTTTCCTCACTTTTATTGGGGCCCCCAAAAAGACAATTTAAAAAGTATTAACAGCGTGCAAAATTTCTTTCATCTGGGCACCTTTAAAAAGAATAATAACTATAGAAAGGAAGCACATTTGGTTGAAGTAAGTAATAGTATAACGAAGTTTTGAAACTTATTGGATTCCTAAGTGAGATTTAAAAGCATATTTTTTAAAAATTTGAATAAAAAAATGGGCTTAAAAGTTTTGAATCTTGGGCTCCAAATTTTTCGCTCTTATATAGGGGGTCCTAAAAAAGACAATTCAAAAAGAATCTAGAGCCTGCAAAATTTCTTTCATCTGGGCCCCTTTAAAAAATTGTTCCTGTAGAAAAAAAAGCGCATATCTGTTTTGTTTGATGGAAGTAATAGTATTAAAGAAGTTTTGAACCTTTGGTTTCACCTTTTTCGCCCATTGATAGGTGCACCCCAAAAATTCTAAAATGCCATATATTTTTTAAGTAGAACTTACAGCCTTCAAAAATCTTTATAAAGAATGGTGGATATAGAAGAAAAGCACATATCTGTTTTCTATTTCTAAATCTGATCAAGATCTTTGACAAAAAAAATGAATTTCGATAAAACAAATAAAATGTTATTAAAAATACATAAAAAAATTATTTAAAAAGTAAAATATTCGGCTGAAAGATACAATAGCTCACTACTGGGCCCCTGACTTTGATCAGCCCCCCCCCCCCCTACAAATGGGGGGGTGGCCTGATACAGCTATACCAAACCCTATGTTGTATAGTTTTTACGAAGCCTTATTTTTCTTTAAAAACTATTGTTTTAATAATAGAATTCAAAATTCATATACTTATTGTACGGAACCCTATGAGTGCGAGTAATTCTCACACTTGACCATTTATATTATATTAAATAAATTTTATAAATATTGAAACAATTTCTTGAGTATATGAAACAGTGAACAGGTTGTCAGAAACATATGTTCCCAAATTTCCGTTTTTCGCCAAGGCCATTTCTTTATTTCGCCAAGGACCCTATACTGGAAAAGTACCTAAAAATGTGTTGAAACATTCATTAAGTTAAGGGTAACATAGCACACAATTCTGTTCTTTTTATTAAATTTTCAAGTTAGAGGCGTAGTATACAGTGAGACGAAAATTATTATTATTTGACGAATGGCGACAATTTTTATTCTTTTGAAAAAAATATTTGCTACATCTTTAAGCTACACAAATACGCTACACATTAATGTATAAATGGTTTTAAAAAAGTTATTTATAAAATCACAGAAGCAGCATAACGGAAGATCGGAAATTGTCTCACTGTGTACCACAAGTGGTACACAGTGAGATATATTTCCATAAATTATACATTTTTACACTCTATCAATAATTTTCTGAAGTTTATGATTTCTAATTAATATTTCTAGATTTTCAAAATATTAAAAATAAGATCCTCGGGTGGACAATGGCAGACCTTGGGCTACCTTCATGCAAATTTTCAGCCTCTTACGTATAGTAGATTTCCCTAGCCATCGCACGCCCAAACACACACACAGAAAGAGAGAGAGAAAAAAAAGACCCTCTTTTATTAATAAATAACTTTTTTAACATCAGAACCACATAGTAGGTACACAATGAGACACGTCTTACTGTATACCACAATTGTGTGTCTCATTGGGTACTTTCGTTACGTTGTAACAAAATGGATGCCACATCTGTTACATCAATTTCATCGCTTTAAAAAGTGTATGTCGTTTTGTCGAAATAGCCTATTATTATACATAGCTAGGTTTGGTTAAGTAAATATATGTCATATTGAAGGAAATAAACTCTAAAATAGACGTACCACTTTAACCTCTATAAAATAAAGAGTTATTTACTATTCTGTCAGACGAGTAACTGAAGTGCCGAATCTACATCCACGTGTTGCATAAGATGAGGTCGTTGATGTCTCTGTGCCAGCTTGGAGAAAAAGTAACAACTATATGTCAAAGTAGCTGCTGTCTCATTGTGTACCATGTCTCACTGTGTATTGCTTTCCCCTGTATTAAATTAATGTAGATATCTGCAACTTTT
Organism: Maratus speciosus; assembly: GCA_963932465.1. NCBI lineage: Eukaryota > Metazoa > Arthropoda > Arachnida > Araneae > Salticidae > Maratus > Maratus speciosus. The sequence goes on from OZ010792.1 coordinate 278,755,761, forward strand.
ACTGAAAAGCAGAAATCTAAGGAATAATCGAACTTCAAAAGTTTTGAAATTTGGATAAGTAGGGGAGCTAGGGGATGTATGGGACAAGGGATGGATGGGACATTCTCAATATTTCAGGCAATAAACATTTATTTTAAATTGCTTCCTAACCCTATATACCTCTACCACAGTGTGCTTCAGAACTAAAAGTAGGACCACATTGCTGTTTTCATTTTCCTTCAAAGTTGCATTTTCTGAAATCTCTGCTTAAAAGTAAGTTTTTTTTACATTTGAAGATGTGAAATATCTAATACAATATAAAAAATTAAGCTATGTTGTAGTTATTTATTTTAAGGTTCAATATCAATAATTAAAATGAATGAATAGTAACCATTGTGACAAAATAATTTTTGAGGTAAAATGGCTGAGAAGGGATATTATGCATCATGGGGATGATTGGGACATTTCAAATGGGGATGAATGGGACATTCTCACTCCTCCCTAGAGATGTTGAAAATTTTATTTATTAATTAAATAGTATTATATAGGATGATAAATCAATAATTTACGTCAATTAATAGTATTAAATACTATTATATGAGTTGTTATTGTTTAAAATTTCTGAGTGTTACTTATTGTATTGCAATAATTATTAATGGATTATCAAAAAATTGGTACTAAAACTTAATCAAAATAGATAAAATTGATAAAAATAGTATATGTGTATTGATCAAATGGGGGAAATTATATTGAATTTTGAAATGTTGCACAAATAAATCTCCACCCCTAACATATTGGGTCAATCGGAAAGTCGGGTCGTGTTGGGAAAATCAATTCGTACCGGAAAATTCAATCATTTAATTATTAGACATTGATTCCGATATCTAATGTCTAATAATTATCGGGCAGAATTTTCCGGTACGAATTGATTTTCCCAACACGACATGACTTTACGATCGACACAATAATTTCCGTTCTGCATGTTTCTACGATACATTTAATTAATATTAATTAATAAATTATGATTGAAAATTATTAGCTATGCTATATTTAAAAGACATTTTGCACTTTCATTTCAAATCTAAAATGCCTCATAAGTGGAAAAAAAGAACAGGTTGATAGCCGAAGTCCGCATTAAAAGTTAAAACTGCAATAAAAGAAGTTATTGAAAAAAAAGCATATCGATTCGTGCTGTAAAATCATATATTACAAATATAATTTTCATATAACGCTATAATTATAAATTTTAATTTGGTAAAATTGAATACAGGGAGGAAAATCTTTGTGTCCCATCCATCCCTATTAGTGTCCCATTCATCCCTGCTGTGGGGATGATTGGGACAAGGAGGAATGTTTTTTTTTTTTTTATTTATAATATTTTTATGAATAAATCATAATCTAGAATAAATATTGTTCATATATGTTGGCAAATACCTAATGTATGAAATATGATATATAATATTGATAGTAACTTAAATAAAAAAATATAAAAAAATATTTTTGTGAAAATGTCCCATTCATCCCCCACCTCCCCTATATATTAAACAGAACATTGCCTAATATATTGATTAATACTTGCAGTGTATGTTAAAATCTCAATAAAAAAATTTTAAATAAATATATGCACTGCAATGTACATATTATATTATAGTTTTTAATTCATCGTGTTTTGTAAGAATTAGAAATTTTAAAAAATTGACAGATTAATTTTTAAATTTTTATTTATAAGTACCTTTAACTTATTAAATAGAAAATCTATAAGTAAATGAAAATATTTGTAGGAAAATTTTTAACCAAAAAAGGCTTATAATCACTACATTAATTTATACTGTAATATTATGTTATCTAATTCATTTAGTGATATAAGTTTTTTTTTTATTCCAATTTTTAAAAATACAAAAATAGTCCATCGTTAACTAGTCAAGGATAGATTACATTTACGAATATTTTTAGCCATCAATCACTCATCTCAATCGATTAATGTCGCAAGTTTTCCTCGCATCTAATATCACCAGTCAAAAAGTAAATAATGATAGTAAGTTATCTAAATAGATCAAAGTCACCGATGGCAAAAGATTTACAATAAATGACTGATTTACAAAATTGGCAAGCGGAGCATAGCCACTACTGGGGGTCAATATACAAAGCTTGTCTTACATAATCTGTCTATTGATTGATGTTGTACTTTCAAATAAAATAATCCCAACAAAAAGTTTTCGGTAAAAAAAAAAAAAAAAAAAAAAAAAAAAAGCGCCAAGTTCTCCTTAATGTTTCGGACAGAAAAAGTAGTGATATCTGAAGTTCGCAGAAGTTAAAAGCCAAACATCCCAAATCTTTCCTTAAAAATGGCTTCCTGCGACTTGGCCGTTAATGCGTTCTACAGCATTTGAAAATTAATGATTAGAAATTACGCATTTATGAATTATTTAAATATTAAAAGTAATATTAAAATGCAAAGAGGCAAATTCACATAAAGACATTATAAGTAAAAGATTTCTGATAAATACCATTCAGTTACAACAAACATTATTTTTAATTACAGATCATTTAGTCCACTTGTGGTTTAATTGCCACTTTGTACGATCTAAAGCTGAACTCATTAACGTAAAACACAAGAAATAAAACAAAATTTACTTACTTCAAATCTCACAATATGTTATATTATATTTTATTGTATAATATTGAAATCTTGTGTATTGACGAAAGAGATTTTATTCGTTTGAACATTTGTTATAGTTTGTTTGCAGACATTAAGAGATATTCGATTTATAAACTGTGAAAAGCTGATAGTAATTATGTTTTAGCAATTAGGGATATTATCTTCTGAATACAAGTGTTTTGTTATTTTTAACTTCTAAGCATTTAAATAGACTGAAGTGGTTTAAATGCATTTTTTAAATGTGTATTGTATTTCTGCCACAAAATGCCTAAAATAATCAAAAAATGTTACAAGATGTTATAAGATCACTCCTGTGTCTGTCCGTCCGTCTGTCTGTCTGTCACAGCCACTTTACTCGTAAACTATGGAACGTGGAAAGTTCAAATTGAGGGAAATAATAAGACTATAAACCCACATATTTACCGATAAATAAATATTCATAAACGTATTTAGGAAAAATGTATAGGGGCTAATTAAGTTACTTTAAAAAAGAAATCTTTTCTTTGTATATCGTGAGGGGTCATGTGAAAGCTCTCGTAACGCTGAACTCAAAAATACATTTCTTTTAATTTTCGGTATTATATTTTCAAAGTTATGGTCAAAAAATGTAGTGCAAAAATATGCCCCCCCCCCCCCCATCTAATTCCGAATCTACTGAAACTAAAATTCTGAAAAAATTAGAGGTAGTAGACGTTAGTTTAAACCTTGCAGGAAAATTATAGCGATTGCCATAGGTCACTTGGTTTTTGAGAAAATCGCATTTTTCCGTTTACTCACAAATTTCGATTTACGGGCATTCAGCAAAAGTGTTGAGCAACGCTAGAGGTACCTATCGTAGCAGAAGTATAAAAGCATTGTTGATCATGAATTTCATAAAAAATCGTCGGTAATTAGCCGAGTAATTAACCGTTAAAGACATGAACGGTTTGGACATACATAATAACAGGGATGGCGTGCTCTATGCTCCATCACTTTTAAAGTCTAGATAACAAATTTTAAGAATATATTTGTGCAATGCAATGCCCAGTAGCAGTATAAAAGCAATAAACGTCAAATTGTTAAAAACAGATTAATTCAATGAGAATTAATCACATAAATACTATGGGATTCGCGACTAGTTTGCATTGAGTGGCTCTCTGAATACACCTACTGTGTCTTTAAAGGTTAACTAAAAACCTGTATGGAAAAACGCGGCACAGACCAAAGCGGCGTTGCTACTTTGCTACCTCCTTTCGAATCTTAGCAAAATGCCAAGTTTAAATTTTGAACAAGGGTTCTGTTTTAGATACACTGTAAAAAGAAAAGATTATTACGACGCTGAATTTAGTTTTATGAAATGCCAAATGAAGTTTAAATATGCACTACTTTTCTTGTCAGTGCCGAATTAAATTCATCATGAACAGATTAGGATAAGATTTAAATAAGATTTATACAGAATGGCAATATCTGATATTATTTAGGCTTCATATCTCTTTGAACTTTTACAGTATACCCATTCATACTTTTCTAGTATATACAGGGCCGTAGGAAGGTCTTCAGAGGCCCCCCCCCAAACATATTTTTCGGGGCCCCCCTCTAAGATTTTAGAGAAATATCTATATTTAATTTTCCACCCGAGTTCCATTTTATAACAATACCAGCGCAGATTCGCTGGTCGAATTTTCCAAAACGAACTTCAAACTGAACTAATTTGTAGTTGGGCTGCACTGCTTTCGGCAGCGTACACCCATAGGGGCTATGTCCGCTCCGATCTTGAATCATACGAACCTTGAATCATTGTAATTTTTTTATTTAGATCCAGATTAAATTCAAATTTTCAACGTTTCGTTCACGTTACTACAGGAACAGATTTGATATTCTTACAACGTGAATTTAATCAAAGGACTTGCAAAATTTAACTGAGAATTGTTTCATTTAGGAAAAAAAATGTCAAAAAAATCGCCGAAGAACGCGAAAGAACGCCAAAAATTGCATAAAATTTTTCAAAGTTCATAGAGATCAAACTTTACTTATATTGGGCTAAAAGATTGAAACCGGGTTTATTTTTTTTTTTACGAATATTAAAAAAACTACCAGAAAAGTGAAAAAGCTAAAAATCACATAAAAATTCTCGAAAATTTTAAAAACAGCAGAAGACAAAATTTGGCAAAAAAGTTTGAAACTGAATTCCTTTTACAAATGTTATAAATTGCTAAGTATTGCTCATAAACAAAATAAATAAATAAAAAATATGGAAGTCGTTTTCGTATTTTCAATTTTCTCTTCAGTTTGACAATGCCATCCGCGTGGCCCAGAAAGATTTTTTTAAAGCAGTAAATATTCACTTATAACAATTTTTTCCCCGCTCGGATTGGTGCCTTTTATTAAATACATATATATGTACGGATTTACTAATTTAAAAAAAAATACTTTTGGGATGTTGTTTTCATACATTCCGGTTTTCTCCAGTTTAAAATTGTCACCCAAGTTGAAATTTAAGAAGAAAAAAAAATACCTTCGGATAGAAGGTACCTTTCTTTGGGCATGGTTGACGGGTTTCCTAGTAGCTAATAATAGACAGACGTTTGTCTGTCCAGAGTTTTTCTTTGTCTGACCAGATGTTTTTCTGTTCCGTACAAAATTTGACAGGAAGGTTACCTATATGCCTAAGAAGTTGCTCGAAACAGGTTTTTAAATTTTTTGATTCGAATTTTTTTCATTTAATTTTTTACGATATTTTTTGTATTTTTTCGAGTTTCGTGCTTTTTTCCCTACATTCATAAAAAGAATCTATTTTCAATCCATCTTTCTATTTTAGCCGAATATAATACAGTAGTCTTCTTCGATTTTTAAATATTTCGCGAAATTTTTATGTGATTTTTAACTTTTTTTCGCGTATTTTTTTTTACATTAGTAAAAGAATCAGGTTTCAATCTTTTAGCCCGATGTACTAAATTTCGTCCTTTTTGCGATTTTTGAATTTTTCACGAACGTTTTTTTTTTTTTTTTTCCTTTTTAAGACCCCTATGATTAGAAGAGATTTTATCTCACATTTGAAGAAACTTTCGTCTTTAGAAAGGAAAATTTCTAGAAATTTTGATGTTTGATTCGCGACTTCTTCGTGTTATGAAGGAAAAAAGTCATGCGTTCAGTTTCTAATCATCAAGTTCAGTTTCTAATAGGGAAAAGTACAATGCAGAAAAGTTGGCGGTACACTCCTGTGATTTGATTTGGCAAAAATGCATCTTCATTTTTAGTAAGGATGTTAGGTAATTTTTATGTTAGATTGGTGAGTTTTCTATATTTTCGCGGAAAATGAGAAAATCAAATCAAAGCTTTTTTTGTGTGTGTGTGTTTGAATGAAAGAAAAAGTTACGGAAAAAATCCTCAATTTACTGATTTCTTTCTTTCTTTCTTTCTTTCTTTTCTTTTCTTTTTTTTTTCTTGGAGAGAGAGTGTAAAAGGAACCCAGTTTCTATCTTTTATCCCAATATAGTAAAAATTTTGCCATCTGTGGCACAGATTTTTGACATCCCTAAAAGGAATCAGGTTTCAGTCTTTTAGCTCAATATAGAAAATATGTCCATAGAAATTTCTGAATTTTTTACGAACGTTTTATGTGATTTTTAGCGTATTTTTGTCTTTCACGGCGATTTTTTCACATTCCAGTTACAATCTTTTGGCTCGATATAATCAATTTTCTCTCAGCGATTTTTGAATTTTTGCCCAATTTTTTATAAGATTTTTACACTTTTTTTTCGCGTTTTGCGGAGTTTTCTTGACATTTTTTTTTTTCTGAAACCGAAGAATTATCCAGTAGATTTTGCTGCTGTCATAATTAAGCTGAAGTGGGAAAATAACAAATTTGTTCCTGTAGCAACGTGAGCTACGATGCTGGAAAATTTTTCTTTTATCTGGACACTATCACTTTTATCGAAAAAAATCATCGAAATTCGAAAAATATCGAAAAATTCAATGATTGTTTGATTCAAGATCGGAGCGGAAATATCCGGAACAGGTTTACGCTGCGGAAGGCAGTGAAAGCCCCCCAATGGAGAACTCCAAAAAATAGGTTATTTTTTAAAAAAAGCATTTAGCGAAGCTCTGCTAGTAGATTAAATAAATACACAATGTAATTTATGTATAGTTAACATAAGTAATTTATCGATACAAGAGAAATGAAATGTTCAAAACGAAACAGGTCGAACATAAGGGGATAGGCGGCATATGCAATGCACATAGATGCCCGCTTATTGGGGTCCCCAACGAGATTAAGAAGCATATATTTTTTGAACATTTGAAAAAAAAATGAGGCTTAAAAGTTTTCAATCTTGAGTTCCGAATTTTGCTCACTTTTAAGAGCGGCCCCAAAAAAGAAAATTTATAAAGTATTTAGAGCCTTCAAAACTTCTTTCATCTGGGCACCTTTAAAAAGAATGGTAGCTATAGAAAAAAAGGGCACGTCTGTTTTGGTGAAAAGAAGTAATAGTATTAAGAAAGTTTTTACCCTTATTGGGGCCCCAACAAGATTAAAAAGCATATTTTTAAAACATTTGAATAATAAAAATGGGGTCTAAAAGTTTTCAATCTTGGGCTCCAACTTTTCCTCCCGTTTATAGGGGGCCTTAAAAAAGACAATTCAAAAGAATTTAGAGCCTGTAAAATTTCTTTCATCTGGGAACCTTTAAAAAGAATGGTAGCTATAGAAAAAAAGGGCATGTCTGTTTTGGTCAAAAGAAGTAATAGTATTAAGAAAGCTTTGAACCTTGTTGGAGCCCCCAACGATATTAAAAAGCACATTTTTAAAACATTTGAATAAAAATTGGGCCTAAAAGTTTTGAATCTTGAGTTCCAACTTTTCCTCACTTTTATAGGTGGCCCCAAAAGGTTAATTAAAAAGGTATTTAGAGCCTGCAAAATTTCTTTCATCTGGGCACCTTTAAAAAGAATTGTGACTGTAGAAAGAAAGCACATATTTCTTTTGGTCAAAAGAAGTAATAGTATTAAGGAAGCTTTGAACCTTATTGGGGCCCTCAACGAGATTAATAAGCATATTTTTAAAACATTTGAATAATAAAAATGGGGTCTAAAAGTTTTCAATCTTGGGCTCCAACTTTTCCTCCCGTTTATAGGGGGCCTTAAAAAAGACAATTCAAAAGAATTTAGAGCCTGTAAAATTTCTTTCATCTGGGAACCTTTAAAAAGAATGGTAGCTATAAAAAAAAAGGGCATGTCTGTTTTGGTCAAAAGAAGTAATAGTATTAAGAAAGCTTTGAACCTTTTTGGAGCCCCCAACGATATTAAAAAGCACATTTTTAAAACATTTGAATAATAAAAATTGGGCCTAAAAGTTTTGAATCTTGAGTTCCAACTTTTCCTCACTTTTATAGGAGGCCCCAAAAAAGTTAATTAAAAAAGTATTTAGAGCCTGCAAAATTTATTTATCTGGGCACCTTTAAACAGACTACTGGCTATAGAAAGAAAGCACATATCTGTTTTGGTCAAAAGAAGTAATAGTATTAAGGAAGTTTTGAACCTTATTGGGCCCCCCCAACGAGATTAAAAAGCATATTTTTAAAACATTTGAATAAAAAGATAAGGCTTAAAAGTTTTGAATCTTTGGCTGCAACTTTTCCCACCTTTATAGGGGGGGGCCTAAAAAAGACAATCCATAAGAATTTAGAGCCTGCAAAATTTCTTTCATCTGGGAACCTTTAAAGAGAATACTGGTTATAGAAAGAAAGCACATTTGTTTGAAGGAACTGATAGTATTAAGGAAGTTTTGAAACTTATTGGGACTCCCAACGAGTTTAAAAAGCACGTTTTTTAAGCATTTGAATAAAGTGAGGCCTAAAAGTTTTTAATCTTGGGCTCCAACTTTTCCTCAAGTTTATAAGGGGCCCTAAAAAAGACAATTAAAAAGAAATTAGAACCTTCAAAATTTCTTTCATCTGGGAACCTTTAAAGAGAATACTGGCTATAGAAAGAAAGCGCATATCTGTTTTGGTCAAAAGAAGTAATAGTATTAAGAAAGTTTTGAACCTTGTTGGGGCTTTCAATGATATTAAGAAGCATATTTTTTAAACATTTGAATAATAAAAATTGGTCCTAAAAGTTTTGAATCTTGAGTTCCAACTTTTCCTCACTTTGATAGGGGGCCCGTAAAAAGTCAATTAAAAAAGCATTTAGAGCCTGCAAATTTTCTTTCATCTGGGAACCTTTAAAGATAATGCTGGCTATAGAAAGAAAGTGCATATCTGTTTTGGTCAAAAGAATTAATAGTATTAAGAAAGTTTTGAACCTTGTTGGGGCCCCCAACGAGATTAAAAAGCATATTTTTAAAACATTTGAATAAAAAGTTTGGGCATAAAAATTTTGAATCTTAGGCTCCAACTTTTCCTCACCTTTATAGCGGGCCCTAAAAAAGACAAAAAAGAATTTAGAGCCTGCAAAATTTCTTTCATCTGGGAACCTTTAAAGAGAATGCTGGCTATAGAAAGAAAGTGCATATCTGTTTTGGTCAAAAGAAGTAATAGTATTAAGAAAGCTTTGAACCTTGTTGGAGCCCCCAACGATATTAAAAAGCACATTTTTAAAACATTTGAATAATAAAAATTGGGCCTAAAAGTTTTGAATCTTGAGTTCCGACTTTTCCTCACTTTTATAGGGGGCTCGAAAAAAGTTAATTAAAAAAGTATTTAGAGCCTGCAAAATTTCTTTCATCTGGGCACCTTTAAAGAGACTGCTGGCTATAGAAAGAAAGCACATATCTCTTTTGCTCAAAAGAGGTAATAGTATTAAGGAAGCTTTGAACCTTATTGGGGCCCCTCAACGAGATTAAAAAGCATATTTTTAAAACATTTGAATAAAAAGATGGGGCCTAAAAGTTTTGAATCTTTGGCTGCAACTTTTCCCACCTTTATAGGGGGCCTAAAAAAAGACAATCCATAAGAATTTAGAGCCTGAAAAATTTCTGTCATCTGGGAACCTTTAAAGAGAACGTTGGTTATAGAAAGAAAGCACATTTGTTTGATGGAACTGATAGTATTAAGGAAGTTTTGAAAATTATTTGGACTCCCAACGAGTTTAAAAAGCATGATTTTTAAGCATTTGAATAAAAAAGTGAGGCCTAAAAGTTTTTAATCTTGGGCTCCAACTTTTCCTCCCGTTTATAGGGGGCCCTAAATAAAAAATTAAAAAAGAAATTAGAGCCTTCAAAATTTCTTTCATCTGGGAACCTTTAAAGAGAATACTGGCTATAGAAAGAAAGCGCATATCTGTTTTTGTCAAAAGAAGTAATAGTATTAAGAAAGTTTTGAACCTTGTTGGGGCCCCCAATGATATTAAGAAGCATATTTTTTAAACATTTGAATAATAAAAATGGGGCCTAAAAGTTTTGAATCTTGAGTTCCAACTTTTCCTCACTTTTATTGGGGCCCCCAAAAAGACAATTTAAAAAGTATTAACAGCGTGCAAAATTTCTTTCATCTGGGCACCTTTAAAAAGAATAATAACTATAGAAAGGAAGCACATTTGGTTGAAGGAAGTAATAGTATAGCGAAGTTTTGAAACTTATTGGATTCCTAAGTGGATTCCTAAGTTCGCCGGTAGGGGGCGTTGATATAGCAAGTTTTGTGCGATTTTGAATATTGTACCATCCAAAAGTGTATGGAGTTATGCATGGAATTGAACCAAATTTTTATTTTAAGTTTTTGGATATTGCAAGCAGGTCCTCCCTGAATTTGGAAAAAATTCACCGGTAGGGGGCGCTGTAATAGCGATTTTTGTGCGATTTTGAATGTTGTACCGTCCAAAAGTGTATGAAGTTATGCATGGAATTGAACCAAAATTTTTTTTAAGTTCTTGGCTATGGAAAGGAGGTCCTCTCTTAATTTGTAAAAAAATCGCCCGTAGAGGGTGCTGTAATAGCGATTTTTGTGCCATTTTAGCGCCATTTTGAATATTGTACCGTCGAAAAGTGTATGAAGTTATGCATAGAATTGAACCAAATTTTATGTGTTTGTTTTTGGTTATGTCACGAAGGTCCTCCCTGAATTTGGAAAAATTCTGCCGGTAGGGGGCACTATAATTGCGATGTCTGTACCATTTTCATTATTGTACCATCGAAAAGTGTATGAAGTTATCCATATAATTGAACCAAATTTTTTGTGCATGCTTCTGGCTACGGCAAACAAGTCCTCCCTGAACTTGAAAAAATTCCGCCAGAAGGGGGCGCTATAATTCCGATCTCTGTGCCATTTTCATTATTGTACCATCGAACAACGTATAAAATTATGCATACAATTGAACCAAAATTTTTGTGCTTGTTTTTGGCTTTGGCCAACAGATCCTTGCGCGGTAAAGGGGCTCTGTGCTAGCGATTTTTGTATACTTTTCTTGATTTTTCGTAGTTCTATTGTGCATCGGCGGCTCATGCAGCGGCGGGAACTCGCTACCTGCTAATCCGGCTATTCGCAAACAGCTGATAACAACAAAATAAGGAAAAATTAATAATTTTAACAAATATCATGATATAGATTAACTCGTTTTTAATCCGTTTAATTGACTTGAGCAGAAATTTAAGATGAAAATCAAAGTTGGTATAGTATTGAACTAATAATATTGAAGTATTAACATGTGTAACAAGGTTTTGCAATATTAAGATGTATAAGATAGAAGAAAGTTTTGGGATTGGCACATCCAACTAGTTTAAAAATTTGAATAAAAAAATGGGCTTAAAAGTTTTGAATCTTGGGCTCCAAATTTTTCGCTCTTATATAGGGGATCCTAAAAAAGACAATTCAAAAAGAATCTAGAGCCTGCAAAATTTCTTTCATCTGGGCCCCTTTAAAAAATTGTTCCTGTAGAAAAAAAAGCGCATATCTGTTTTGTTTGATGGAAGTAATAATATTAAAGAAGTTTTGAACCTTTGGTTTCACCTTTTTCGCCCATTGATAGGTGCACCCCAAAAATACTAAAATGCCATATATTTTTTAAGTAGAACTTACAGCCTTCACAATCTTTATAAAGAATGGTGGATATAGAAGAAAAGCACATATCTGTTTTCTATTTCTAAATCTGATCAAGATCTTTGACAAAAAAAATGAATTTCGATAAAACAAATAAAATGTTATTAAAAATACATAAAAAAATTATTTAAAAAGTAAAACATTCGGCTGAAAGATACAATAGCTCACTACTGGGCCCCTGACTTTGATCAGCCCCCCCCCCCCCCCCTACAAATGGGGGGGTGGCCTGATACAGCTATACCAAACCCTATGTTGTATAGTTTTTACGAAGCCTTATTTTTCTTTAAAAACTATTGTTTTAATAATAGAATTCAAAATTCATATACTTATTGTACGGAACCCTATGAGTGCGAGTAATTCTCACACTTGACCATTTATATTATATTAAATAAATTTTATAAATATTGAAACAATTTCTTGAGTATATGAAACAGTGAACAGGTTGTCAGAAAAATATGTTCCCAAATTTCCGTTTTTCGCCAAGGCCATTTCTTTATTTCGCCAAGGACCCTATACTGGAAAAGTACCTAAAAATGTGTTGAAACATTCATTAAGTTAAGGGTAACATAGCACACAATTCTGTTCTTTTTATTAAATTTTCAAGTTAGAGGCGTAGTATACAGTGAGACGAAAATTATTATTATTTGACGAATGGCGACAATTTTTATTCTTTTGAAAAAAATATTTGCTACATCTTTAAGCTACACAAATACGCTACACATTAATGTATAAATGGTTTTAAAAAAGTTATTTATAAAATCACAGAAGCAGCATAACGGAAGATCGGAAATTGTCTCACTGTGTACCACAAGTGGTACACAGTGAGATATATTTCCATAAATTATACATTTTTACACTCTATCAATAATTTTCTGAAGTTTATGATTTCTAATTAATATTTCTAGATTTTCAAAATATTAAAAATAAGATCCTCGGGTGGACAATGGCAGACCTTGGGCTACCTTCATGCAAATTTTCAGCCTCTTACGTATAGTAGATTTCCCTAGCCATCGCACGCCCAAACACACACACAGAAAGAGAGAGAGAAAAAAAAGACCCTCTTTTATTAATAAATAACTTTTTTAACATCAGAACCACATAGTAGGTACACAATGAGACACGTCTCACTGTATACCACAATTGTGTGTCTCATTGGGTACTTTCGTTACGTTGTAACAAAATGGATGCCACATCTGTTACATCAATTTCATCGCTTTAAAAAGTGTGTGTCGTTTTGTCGAAATAGCCTATTATTATACATAGCTAGGTTTGGTTAAGTAAATATATGTCATATTGAAGGAAATAAACTCTAAAATAGACGTACCACTTTAACCTCTATAAAATAAAGAGTTATTTACTATTCTGTCAGACGAGTAACTGAAGTGCCGAATCTACATCCACGTGTTGCATAAGATGAGGTCGTTGATGTCTCTGTGCCAGCTTGGAGAAAAAGTAACAACTATATGTCAAAGTAGCTGCTGTCTCATTGTGTACCATGTCTCACTGTGTATTGCTTTCCCCTGTATTAAATTAATGTAGATATCTGCAACTTTTACTGAAAAGCAGAAATCTAAGGAATAATCGAACTTCAAAAGTTTTGAAATTTGGATAAGTAGGGGAGCTAGGGGATGTATGGGACAAGGGATGGATGGGGCATTCTCAATATTTCAGGCAATAAACATTTATTTTAAATTGCTTCCTAACCCTATATACCTCTACCACAGTGTGCTTCAGAACTAAAAGTAGGACCACATTGCTGTTTTCATTTTCCTTCAAAATTGCATTTTCTGAAATCTCTGCTTAAAAGTAAGTTTTTTTTACATTTGAAGATGTGAAATATCTAATACAATATAAAAAATTAAGCTATGTTGTAGTTATTTATTTTAAGGTTCAATATCAATAATTAAAATGAATGAATAGTAACCATTGTGACAAAATAATTTTTGAGGTAAAATGGCTGAGAAGGGATATTATGCATCATGGGGATGATTGGGACATTTCAAATGGGGATGAATGGGACATTCTCACTCCTCCCTAGAGATGTTGAAAATTTTATTTATTAATTAAATAGTATTATATAGGATGATAAATCAATAATTTACGTCAATTAATAGTATTAAATACTATTATATGAGTTGTTATTGTTTAAAATTTCTGAGTGTTACTTATTGTATTGCAATAATTATTAATGGATTATCAAAAAATTGGTACTAAAACTTAATCAAAATAGATAAAATTGATAAAAATAGTATATGTGTATTGATCAAATGGGGGAAATTATATTGAATTTTGAAATGTTGCACAAATAAATCTCCACCCCTAACATATTGGGTCAATCGGAAAGTCGGGTCGTGTTGGGAAAATCAATTCGTACCGGAAAATTCAATCATTTAATTATTAGACATTGATTCCGATATCTAATGTCTAATAATTATCGGGCAGAATTTTCCGGTACGAATTGATTTTCCCAACACGACATGACTTTACGATCGACACAATAATTTCCGTTCTGCATGTTTCTACGATACATTTAATTAATATTAATTAATAAATTATGATTGAAAATTATTAGCTATGCTATATTTAAAAGACATTTTGCACTTTCATTTCAAATCTAAAATGCCTCATAAGTGGAAAAAAAGAACAGGTTGATAGCCGAAGTCCGCATTAAAAGTTAAAACTGCAATAAAAGAAGTTATTGAAAAAAAAGCATATCGATTCGTGCTGTAAAATCATATATTACAAATATAATTTTCATATAACGCTATAATTATAAATTTTAATTTGGTAAAATTGAATACAGGGAGGAAAATCTTTGTGTCCCATCCATCCCTATTAGTGTCCCATTCATCCCTGCTGTGGGGATGATTGGGACAAGGAGGAATGTTTTTTTTTTTTTATTTATAATATTTTTATGAATAAATCATAATCTAGAATAAATATTGTTCATATATGTTGGCAAATACCTAATGTATGAAATATGATATATAATATTGATAGTAACTTAAATAAAAAAATATAAAAAAATATTTTTGTGAAAATGTCCCATTCATCCCCCACCTCCCCTATATATTAAACAGAACATTGCCTAATATATTGATTAATACTTGCAGTGTATGTTAAAATCTCAATAAAAAAATTTTAAATAAATATATGCACTGCAATGTACATATTATATTATAGTTTTTAATTCATCGTGTTTTGTAAGAATTAGAAATTTTAAAAAATTGACAGATTAATTTTTAAATTTTTATTTATAAGTACCTTTAACTTATTAAATAGAAAATCTATAAGTAAATGAAAATATTTGTAGGAAAATTTTTAACCAAAAAAGGCTTATAATCACTACATTAATTTATACTGTAATATTATGTTATCTAATTCATTTAGTGATATAAGTTTTTTTTTTATTCCAATTTTTAAAAATACAAAAATAGTCCATCGTTAACTAGTCAAGGATAGATTACATTTACGAATATTTTTAGCCATCAATCACTCATCTCAATCGATTAATGTCGCAAGTTTTCCTCGCATCTAATATCACCAGTCAAAAAGTAAATAATGATAGTAAGTTATCTAAATAGATCAAAGTCACCGATGGCAAAAGATTTACAATAAATGACTGATTTACAAAATTGGCAAGCGGAGCATAGCCACTACTGGGGGTCAATATACAAAGCTTGTCTTACATAATCTGTCTATTGATTGATGTTGTACTTTCAAATAAAATAATCCCAACAAAAAGTTTTCGGTAAAAAAAAAAAAAAAAAAAAAAAAAGCGCCAAGTTCTCCTTAATGTTTCGGACAGAAAAAGTAGTGATATCTGAAGTTCGCAGAAGTTAAAAGCCAAACATCCCAAATCTTTCCTTAAAAATGGCTTCCTGCGACTTGGCCGTTAATGCGTTCTACAGCATTTGAAAATTAATGATTAGAAATTACGCATTTATGAATTATTTAAATATTAAAAGTAATATTAAAATGCAAAGAGGCAAATTCACATAAAGACATTATAAGTAAAAGATTTCTGATAAATACCATTCAGTTACAACAAACATTATTTTTAATTACAGATCATTTAGTCCACTTGTGGTTTAATTGCCACTTTGTACGATCTAAAGCTGAACTCATTAACGTAAAACACAAGAAATAAAACAAAATTTACTTACTTCAAATCTCACAATATGTTATATTATATTTTATTGTATAATATTGAAATCTTGTGTATTGACGAAAGAGATTTTATTCGTTTGAACATTTGTTATAGTTTGTTTGCAGACATTAAGAGATATTCGATTTATAAACTGTTAAAAGCTGATAGTAATTATGTTTTAGCAATTAGGGATATTATCTTCTGAATACAAGTGTTTTGTTATTTTTAACTTCTAAGCATTTAAATAGACTGAAGTGGTTTAAATGCATTTTTTAAATGTGTATTGTATTTCTGCCACAAAATGCCTAAAATAATCAAAAAATGTTGTTGGCATGTAGCTCATTTGTACATAACTTTAAAATTTGAAAAAACCCTCTCGAAGGCATTAACGGCCAAGTCACAGGAAGCCATTTTCAATGAAAGATTTGGGATGTTTGGCTTTTAACTTCTGCGAACTTCAGATATCACTACTTTTTCTGGCCGAAACATTAAGGAGAACTTGGCTTTTTTTTTTTTTTTTTACCGAAAACTTTTTGTTGGGATATCACAACTTTTTGTATGTTTTTTCAAGTTTGTTTTTCTAAACTATATTAATATATAAAAAAACTTAAATTTCGGTACTTTTATGTTAGCCGGGAGCAAATCTCCTCATTAGCATTTTGTTTTTTCGGCAATAGCAGTTTTCATTTTTCACATGTGAAAAATTAGAAATAATGCTTTGATTTTCCAATAAAATATTTTGGTTTATGTTATTATTTCTTATTTATTCATTTATTTATTTCTATGTTAAATATTCTATTAAATAAAATGAGGGAAATGCATCTAATTTGAATGAGATGACTGAAAAGTTTATATTTTTAAATGAAATGAATGCAATATGAAGAATGGAGTTGGGAGCAGTATTTGGCGATTTGCCATTTGCGCCCGGTTAACGTAAAATACCTAAATTTATTTTATTGAGCTTTACAAATTTATACTTCATTTCTTTTTAAATTAAAGTACTAGTCTCCTCTAGCAAGCAGTATTTACTCTATTAATTGCATGTTAAATATTGCATAATGTTACTGATATTCGTAATTTAATTTAATTGCCCATTCTTTCGCCAAGTCGGAAGCTTTTGATAGAGAAATCAAGAACTCTTTACGATCATGGAAGCAATCATATATTTTGTGCTGTTATGTATTTCATCCTTCGTGACAAATATCTCTTAACTCACTTATGCATGTTTCCTTATCAGTTACGATTCGTTCTCTAATGCGGAAATTTTTAATCCAATTAAGAAATCTTTTCTAGTTGGAATCACTGCCAATTGTTGTATTTTAACTGATACGATTGGGTACAAGTGAAATGGTTCTTATGAAATCCTTTGACAATATCTGCATTTACATTAAACCATATCGATGCTAATATCTTTTTGTTTCACGTTAACCTTTTCAATAGACTCGATTACGGAAGAATAGAAGATCTACGGGCTCACTGCCATGATCCATTTGAAAATCTATCATTCTTCTTATCTGATCGTATTGAAGTATTAGCCAATAATGTGCCATGGTTTTAAGATTTTAGCTAATTTTATTCAAAACCTGAAAACTAAAATGCGAGGAACCGGATTATGGAAGATTCATTCTAACGTACATATCGATTAACAGGTTATATATTATAGAATTATAATAATCATAAGAAGAACTGGCAGTTTCGGTGCTTTAATAGTTGTCGTAAATTCTCTTTATGTAATACAGAAGTTTTAGAAGTGTAAAGATTAACAACACACAGTAAGTGTAATAACAGTACAATATAATAACAATAGCAGAGGTTTTGTGCATTGACGAAACTATTGGCACTTTGGAAATATTCGTACGTTATACAATATAACTATTCAGATGATATGCGGAAAAATATAAATAGATGGCTCGCATTAATAATTAACTCATTGAAAAATAGCCACTAGCGTCAAATACTCGCAAAGCTTGGCGACATTTAGCGAAGTATCGCCAAACTTGGTAATATATCATGCCAATTCTCAAATTTGGCGACAAAAATGTTTTCTTTATTCTGACATCATAATGATGCATATGTATTATGTATTATACACATACTTATAATATGTATGATGCAAATGTATTGCGTATTATATGCATATGTATAATATGTATGATGCATATGCATAAAGTTCATAACATCACTAAAGCGCACTTAACGGAATAGTGTTCCATAAATAATACGGATATTTGCCAGATTGACCATAGTGCTATTGAGATTGATTCCGACATTTATAACAGACTGGGAGGCATCTGCACACACCATCACCTCTTCGAGTTTACACCTGAAATTTTAGGATTAGTTAAAACTAGATTAGCATATTAAAATGCAACTGGCCTGTTAAGTCATATCTTGGTAGAAAGTGGTTGACTGGAATTTTGGTGGTTGACTGATAGGTTTACTATTGCATTTTCCTGCATCCAAAAGTATGGGAACATGGAGGAATGGGTGCAGGAAAACACAATGGAAAATCCACCAATTAACTGGTAAAATCGGGTCTGTAGATGGTTTCCACAAAGATATGGCTTGGCAGGCGAGTTACATTTCAATACGCTAATCGATTTTTAACAAATCCTAAAATTTCAGCCGTCAACTCGATGGGGTAATGATCTGTGCAGACGCCTCCCGGTCTTTAATAAAATTTGTTTTAAGGATGTAAAAGATAGTAAGATGGACAGATAAACTGAAAGATTTGCCTTATTAAGGTTTTTGTAAAAGCATATAAAAATTCATTCAGCTTGAAATCATGTAACACCTTTATAACTCAAGCTAATTTTCTGTAATCGGGTTTGGCGACCAACATATGTTATCTATAACTATAATCTTTCTTTTACAGGTTTAAAATTAACAATAAATTAACAGTAAGTAGGCTAATAATACAATATAATAACGTTAGCAGCGGACTTCGGACGCGGCATCTGTCGCACATCGTTAAAGACAGTTTATTAGTTACACATTTCATTTAATTAAAAGGAGATTTTTAAACTTTCATATGTAATTAGGATATTTTTCCACTATAGAGAACTTGGCATTTAAAAAAAATCTTGGCGCAATTCGGACTTCAGAAACTGAGATATGTTGCCAAATGATATAAAGAACTACGAAAACAAATCTGATGAAGTTTTATGCTATTTACATATGTATTTATATGCATGTAAACATTTTATTTATACATGTATAAAATATTGCTTTTATATACAAATTATTTATGTTGGTATATAAAAATAAATAAACGGGTTCCTTAGATTAAATAAATTGTATACATATGGAAAAAATTGCTTGTGTATATGACACAGTAAATAGGTTGCCAGAAAATACGTTATCCCAACAAAAATTTTCTTAAAAAAAAAAAAAAAAAAAAAAAAAAAAAAGCGCCAAGTTCTCCTTAATGTTTCGGCCAGAAAAAGTAGTGATATCTGATGTTCGCACAAGTTAAAAGCCAAACATCCCAAATCTTTCATTGAAAATGGCTTCCTGCGACTTGGCCGTTAATGCCTTCTACAGCATTTCAAAAATAATGATTGGAAATTACGCATTTATGAATTATTTAAATATTAAAAGTAATATTAGAATGCAAAGAGGCAAATTCACATAAAGACATTATAAGTAAAAGATTTCTGATAACTACCATTCAGTTTCAACAAACATTAGATTTCATTACAGATCATTTAGTCCACTCGCGGTTTAATTGCCATTTTGTACGGTCAAAAGCTAAAGTCATTAACGTAAAACCCAAGAAATAAAACAAAATTTACTTACTTCATATCTCACAATATGTTACATTATATTTTATTGTATAATATTGAAATCTTGTGTATTGACGAAAGAGATTTTTTTCGTTTGAATATTTATTATAGTTTGTTTGCAAACATTAAGAGGTATTCGATTTATAAACTGTTAAAAGTTGATATTAATTATGTTTTAGCAATAAGGGATATTATCTCCTGAATACAAGTATTTTGTTATTTTTAACTTCTAAGCATTTAAATAGACTGAAGTTGTTTAAATGCTTTTTTCAAATGTGTATTTTATTTCTGTATTCTGTGTCACAAAATGCCTAAAATAATCAACAAATGTAGTTGGCATGTAGCTCATTTGTACACATTTTAAAATTTGAAAAACTCTCACGAAGGCATTAACGGCCAAGTCGCAGGAAGCCATTTTCAATGAAAGATTTGGGATGTTTGGCTTTTAACTTGTGCGAACATCAGATATCACTACTTTTTCTGGCCGAAACATTAAGGAGAACTTGGCGCTTTTTTTTTTTTTTTTTTTTTTTAAGAAAATTTTTGTTGGGATATCACTTCTTTTTGTATGTTTTTTCAAGTTTGTTATTCTAAACTATATTAATATGAAAAAACTTAAATTTCGGTACTTTTATGTTAGCCGGGAGCAAATCTCCTCATTAGCCTTTTGTTTTTTTCGCAAATAGCAGTTTTCATTTTTCGCATGCGTAAATTAGAAACAATGCTTTGATTTTCGAATAAAATATTTTGGTTTATGTTATTATTTCTTATTTATTTATTTATTTCTATGTTAAATAGTCTATTAAATAAAATGAGGGAAATGCATCTATTTTAAATGAGATGACTGAAAAGTATATATCTTTAAATGAAATGAATGAATATGAACAATGGAGTTGGGAACGGTATTTGGCGATTTGCCACTTGCGCCCGGCTAACATAAAAATACCTAAATTTATTTTATTGAGCTTTAAAAATTTATACTTTATTACTTTTTATATTAAAGTACTAGCCGCCTCTAGCAAGCAGTATTTACCGTATTACTTCCATGTTAAACGTTGCATCATGTTACTGTTATTCATAATTTAATTTACTTGCCCATTCCTTCGCCTATTCGGAAGCTTTTGATAGAGAAATCAAGAACTCTTTACGATTTTGGAAGCACATCATATATTTTGTGTTGTTTTGTATTTCATCTTTCGTGACAAATATCTCTTATCTCACTTATGCTAGCTTCCTTAGCAGTTACGATTCGTTCTTTAATGCGGAAATTTTTAATCCTATTAAGTAATCTTTTCTAATTGGGCTCGCTGCCAATTGTTGTATTTTAACTGATACGACTGGGTACAAGTGAAATTGTTCTTATGATATCCTTTGACAATATCTGTATTTGCATTAAACCATATTGATGCTAATATCTTTTTGTTTCACGTTAACCTTTTTAATAGACTCGATTACGGAAGAATATAAGGTCTACCGGCTCACTGCCATGATCCATTTGAAAATCTATCATTCTTCTCATCTGATCGTGTTGAAGAATTAGTCAATGTGCCACGGTTTTAAGATTTTAGCTAATTTTAATCGAAACCCGAAAACTAAAATGCGAGGAGCCGTATTATAGAAGATTCATTCTAACGTACTTATTGATTAACAGGTTACATATTATAGAATTATAACAATCATAAGGAGAACTGGTAGTTTCAATGCTTTAATAGTTTCCGTAAATTCTCTTTATATAATACAGAAGTTTTAGCGGTGTAAAGGTTAACAACGTAGTCACAGTAAGTATAATAACAGTACAATATAATAACAATAGCAGAGGTTTTGGGCAGTGACGAAACTATTAGCACTTTGGAAATATTAGTACGTTATATCATTTAACTATTCAGATGATATGCGTAAAAATAAAAATAGATGGCTCGCATTAATAATTAACTCATTGAAAAATAGCCACTAGCGTCAAATATTCACCAAGCTTGGCGCCATTTAGCAAAGTTTCGTCAAATTTGGTAATATATCATGCCACTTCTCAAATTTTTCGACAAAAAAATGTTTTGTTTATTCTGACGTCATAATGATGCATATGTATTATGCACATACCTATAATATGTATGATGCAAATGTATTACATATTATATGCATATGTATAATATGTATGATGCATATGCATAAGTTCATTAATATCACTAAAACGCACTTAAATGAATAGTGTTTCATAAATAGTAGGGATAATTGCCAGATTGACCAGAGTGCTATTGATATTAGAATACCGACATTTATAATAGACGTGTGTACACACCATCACCTCATCGAGTTTACAGCTGAAATTTTAGGATTAGTTAAAACTAGATTAGCATATTTAAATGCAACTGGTCTGTTAAGTCATACCTTGGTAGAAACTACCTGAAGACCTAATTTTAGTTTCTAACTGATAGGCTTACTATTGTATTTTCTTGCATCCAAAAGTTTGGATAAATGGAGGAATGGGTGCAGGAAAACACAATGGAAAATCCACCAATTAACCCGTAAAATCAGGTCTGTAGGTTGTTTCCACAAAGATCTGACTTGGCAGACCAGTTACATTTCAATACGCTAATCGATATTTAACTAATCCTAAAATTTCAGCCGTCATCTCGATGAGGTGATGATCTGTGCAGACGCCTCCCGGTCTTTAATAAAATTTGTTTTAAGGAAGTAAAAGATAGAAAGACGGACAGATAAACTGAAAGATTTGCCTTATTAAGATTTTTGTAAAAGCATATAAAAATTCATTCAGCTTGAAATCATGTAACACCTTTATAACTCAGGCTAATTTTCTGTAATCGGGTTTTGGCGACCAACATATCTTATCTATAACTATAATCTTTCTTTTACAGATTTAAAATTAACAATAAATTAACAGTAAGTAGGCTAATAATACAATATAATAACATTAGCAGCGGACTTCGGACTCCGAATCTGTCGCACATCGTTAAAGATAGTTTATTAGTTACACATTTCATTTAATTAAAAGGAGATTTTTTAACTTTCATATAGAATTAGGATATTTTTCCACTATAGGGACCTTGGCATTTTTTTAAAAATCTTGGCGCAATTCGGACTTCAGAAACTGAGATATGTAGCCAAATGATATAAACAATACAAAAACAAACCTGATGAACTTTTATGTTATTTATATGCATTTATATACAGATAAACATTTTATTTATACATGTATAAAATATTATTTTTTATATACAGATTATTTATGTTGGTACATAAAAATAAATAAACGGGTTCCTTACATTAAATAAATTGTATACATATGGAAAAAATTGCTTGTGTATATGACACAGTAAATAGGTTGCCAGAAAATACGTTATTATCAAATTTCTTTTCTCGGCTATTTTATGTATTTTGCCAAGGCTACTATATCGGAAACGTACCGAATTGCGGTTATATTTTGTTAAATGTTTTATTGTTTTAATATCGTAAATATATCATAACCTATACTGATTAAAATTTTTAGGTATATTCATTTTTTCTATTTAACAAACATCTTTGGAAAAGCATATACATAAAATGTTATTCTGCTTGAAATCACGTGACCGCCTTCAAAGCTCTGTAATTGAGTTTTGGCGACCAACATTGGCACAATTGAATGCGTAGGAACTGTTTACGGCCAAATGAACACCCCCTGTATGAAGGGTTTAGAGGCGGAAATTCTGTGTTTTCAGATTTTTCTGGTTAATTGTGCTACAAACCCGACTTACTTGTGAAATTTCATGATTCTACGACTTTTAGAAGTACCTTAGTTATTTGATGATGCGAAGTGAGTCAGTGACAAAAAAGCGCTTTTTCGGAATTTAATATTTCGAAAACTACTAAATATACAAACATGAAATCGTGGAACCTTAGTTCAGTTTGACCATACGAACATGTGTATAAAAGAAAAATTTCTATATCTCTCCCTAAAACGACGTTATGAGGGGGTGAAAAGTATGCCGAAATGGTTCAGGAAAAGGTAGCTTAACGGCTTGTGCGAACTTGGCGGACGCACTGCCGTGCTCCCAGATTATCAAATTTATTTTCTCGTCAAGGCTAATTTCTCTATTTCGCCAAGACTACTATATCACAAACGTACCGAATTGCGGTTATATTTTGTTAAATGTTTTATTGTTTTAATATCGTAAATATATCATAACCTATACTGGTTAAAATTTTTTAGGTATATTCATTTTTTCTATTTAACAAACATCTTTGGAAAAGCATTTATAGTATAAAATGTTATTCTGCTTGAAATCACGTGACTCCCTTCAAAACTCTGTAATTGAGTTTGGCGACCAACATTGGCACAATTGAATGTGTTAAGGAACTGTTTACGGCCAAATCAACACCCCCTGTTTGAAGCGTTTAGAGGCGGAAATTCTGTGTTTTCAGATTTTTCTGGTTAATTGTGCTACCCCTACCAACTGCAAACCCTACTTGCTTGTGAAATTTCAAGATTCTACGACTTTAGAAGTACATTAGTTATTTGATGATGCGAAGTGAGTCAGTGACAAAAAAGCGCTTTTTCGGAATTTAATATTTCGAAAACTACTAAATATAGAAACATGAAATCGTGTAACCTTAGTTCAGTTTGATCATACGAACATGTGCATAAAAGAAAAATTTCTAAATCTCTCCCTAAAACGACGTTATGAAGGGGTGAAAAGTATGCCAAAATGGTTCAGGAAAAGGTAGCTTACGGCTTGTGCGAACTTGGCGGACGCACTGCCGTGCTCCCAGATCTATAATTTGGATTATTATAATAGGGATTATAATATTATTAAATTTTAAAAGTATTTTTCTGATATATAATTTTATAATAATGAATATGATTTTATAATCTCTAATAAACCACAAAATTATTATTTATGGATCCCTCGAATTCTGTGTGACAAGGTTCGAGTTTACAGACCTAGGTGCAAGATAAAGTCCTTTTACCACTGAGATTTATAACAGCGCGCAACCTAACATATAATTAACAAGGCATTTTCGGGAAAACATGTTGCTCTCACTTAATGAGGACCGATAGTCAGAATTCTTTTTTTTTTCTTACTAATAAATTACAACAAAGTTAAATAAATTGAATAAATCAAACCGCATATTTCTACTATGGTTGCATTAGCAGATATTGCAATTTTTGCGTTGTAAAAATTTTATGTCCATTTATCTCAAAATGGATTTTTTCATAATTTGTCATCATTAAAACATATATCTAAACTTTCTTTCAAGTGTATGAAGTTTTTTATGCAGTGTTTTAATAAATTGTCTTTAGGTTTTTAATATCATGTGAAAATTTCGCAAATATATTTTTTGAAGTAAAAATCACACTTAAAATTCCTTTTTTTTTTTTACTTTTACTAGGGGGCTCGGCCCCCTACGAGCTACGCTCGTCAACCCCCGTCCAGACACCGCAGACTCTAAATGCACGCTAATTTGATCGGCTTTAAAAAGATTTCGAAAGATTGAATTATAATTTAAAAAACAGTGGCGATCTCCCTATAAACGGATTTCTATTAATTTCTGTTTTATTGGGGAATTTTAACGCCAAATCCGCTGCGGTACTACTTGATTATCCCGTCGACCAATTTCGCCAAATTATATAAATCGCCAAACCACTCGCCAAATTATACAAATTGACATAATTTTTAATTTAAATAACGAAAGAACAAATAAATTAGTACAACATTAATAAAAATACAAATAAACCGTCGAAATAAAAATAACTTGATGACGTAGGCCATGTGTAACAACATTTCAAAATAAGCTAATATAAAAGGAATTAAGTAAACAGAGTCTTTGTCTCCTGGTATTTTTTAACAAAGGGAAAAGAAAGTTCTTTTAAATGAGACATTTTAAATTAATCGTTTTTAATCTAACGTAATTTTGACCAAGCTATTCTTTCTCTTTTAAATATTCACGTGAAAATACTTTTGTTAGAAATGAAATATTATTTGCGTTTTCCTAACAAAAATAGTTAAAAAGATCCTCTCAAAATATCAAATAAATGTCTAGCGCAATTTCTAAATTTAAATTGTTTTGCAATATTATTTTGTGTTCATTTTATGTAATAACGATAATGTGACGTAAATATGACGTAATTTCTTCTATTTAAGACTTCTAACGCATGTTAATGAATTTATTATTTTACAATATCCTTTCTCTTTTAAAATTCACGTGTATACTTTTTATGATGTAATTTTTAATAAGTTCCTGCTTTTTGTACATAATTATTTAATTCTAATTCCAAATGATTTTTTCAGTTTATAATAGTCACGTGTAAATAAATTTTTAATTTGAAGCAAACATTATTGTTTCCGTTGTTTATGCAGTTGGCAACAGGTTAAATTAGTACAATTTTCTAAAATAAGTAAAAAAATATCTCTCGAAATGCTGAAAATTTGAATTTAAAATAAAAATGAAACCTCGAAAAAAGAGTCAAGTTAAAAAAAGAAATGAATTCTGCACACCGGGAAATTATGACGTATAAAATGATCTAAAAATTATTAAAATCCGATGTATAGTTTTTGCTCCTATAAAACTTTTTTAGTGGAACGATTTTGTCCAACTTTAACATTAAATATCTGTTAAAATAATTTTTCGATTTGAAAACTGTCTGCATCAGCGTGTTTATCAAACATTTTTGTATAATACTACCGATTTTCATATTTTTGTATGCATTATTTTTCTTAATATTAACGAAGAAAGACCTCCGGTCACAAAAAATTCAAAACCGGCGGCGGCAGCGGCGGCGGCGGTGACAGCGGTAGTTACTTTTTTTTAGAATAGAGAGAAATTTATTATAAATTTTGTAAGTAATATTCTTATAAATCCTGAAAATAAATTAACAATAAACCTTTTTTTAATGCAGTAGTAAAAAGGTAATGAAATAGAGCAAGTGATTCGTGAGTTGTTTCAAAAATATTAAATAAGTATAAAAATTTTAATTATAAAAAATCAAAGTTTACAAAAAACCTTTATCTGAAAAATAAATCTCTCTATTCTAAAAAAAAGTAACTACCGCTGTCACCGCCGCCGCCGCCGGTTTTGAATTTTTTGTGACCGGAGGTCTTTCTTCGTTAATATTGAGAAAAATAATGCATACAAAAATATGAAAATCAGTGGTTTTATACAGAAATGTTTGATAAACACGCTGATGCAGACAGTTTTCAAATCGAAGAATTATTTTGAGAGATATTTAATGCTAAAGTTGGACAAAATCGTTCCACTAAAAAAGTTTTATAGCAGCAAAAACTATACATGGCAGTGTAATCATTTTTAGATCATATTATGCGTTAGAATTTGCCGGAGTGCAGATTGCATTAATTTTTTTATTTTGACTCATTTTTTCAGGTTTTATTTCTATTTTGAATTCAAATTTTCAGCATTTCTAGAGATATTTTTTACAGATTTCAGAAAATTGTACTAATTTAAACTGTTGCCAACTGTATAAAAAGCGCAAGCAATAATGTTTGCTTCAAATTAAAAATTTATTTACACGTGACTATTATAAACAGGAAAAAAACTTTCAAATTAGAATTAAATAATTATGTATAAAAAGCAGGAACTTATTAAAAACTATGTCATAAAAAGTATACACGTGAATTTTAAAAGAGAAAGGATATTGTAAAATAATAAATTCATTAACATGCGTTAAAAGTCTTAGGAGAAATTACGTCATATTAACGTCACATTATAGTTATTACATAAAATAAACACAAAATAATATTGCAAAAAAGTTTAAATTTAGAAATTGCGCTAGACATTTATTTAATATTTTGAGAGGATATTTTCAACTATTTTTGTTGGGAAAGCACAAATAATATTTCATTGCTAACAAAAGTACTTTCACGCGATTATTTAAAAGAGAAAGAATAGCTTGGCAAAAATTACGTCACATTTAAAACGATTAATTTAAAATGTCTCATTTAAAAGAACTTTCTTTTCGCTTTGTTAAAAAATACCAGGAGACAAAGACTCTGTTTACTTAATTCCTTTTATATTAGCTTATTTTGAAATGTTGTTACACGTGTCTACGTCATCAAGTTATTTTTATTTCGACGTTTTATTTGTATTTTTATTAATGTTGTACGAATTTATTTGTTCTTTCGTTATTTAAAATAAAAATTATGTCAATTTGTATAATTTGGCGAAATTGGTCGACGGGATAATCAAGTAGTACCGCAGCGGATTTGGCGTTAAAATTCCCCAATCAAAGAAAAATGAATAGAAATTCGTTTATAGGGAGATCGCCACTGTTTTTTAAATTATAATTCAATCTTTCGAAATCTTTTTAAAGCCGATCAAATTAGCGTGCATTTAGAGCCTGCGGTGTCTGGACGGGGGTTGGCGAGCGTAGCTCGTAGGGGGCCGAGACCCCTAGTTTTATAGAAAGATATATTACAGTAAAAGAAAAAAAAATAAACTAGAGAACAGGAATTCAGCTTTTTCAGAATTTAGTGTCGCCCCCGGCATTTCTATTACTTAATTTTCTTCTGATGGACTGATGGCTTCTATTATTATGAAATAGCCATTATAAATGAAGTGTTAGGTGAAGATGAAAGAGCAGCCGTAAAAAGTTACAACTCTGATTTTCTGGTCAGAATGGGGGGAAAAAATGGTCATCATTTTTTTTTACGGCTGCTCTTTCATCTTCACCTAACACTTCATTTATAATGACTGTTTCATAATAATAGAAGCCACCAGTCCATCAGAAGAAAATAACTCGGTTAAGCGGGACTCTACTGCGGTACAAAACATATTTCAATTTTAAGACTTAAAGCACATGTTTCATTTTATGTAAAATGTGTTCATTCGCATCCGCTTAAGAATTCCACATTGACGATCCACTCTTAAACATCTATAGTAAAGCATGCATAGCACATCACTATCGCGAAATAATGCACAAATGCAGCAAAAAGATTCCGTCATTCAAGAAAATCGAAAAAAAGAGCTATCTAATGATTCATAGATACTTACAATTAAATATAGTATATAATAGTTCCATTGTTTTAACAGAAATACGACGGAAACAATACGACGGAATAAAAATTGAAAATGTGCGATGCTTAGAAGTTAAAAAAATTGCTAAAGAGTATTTAATCGTAATGCTTTGTTTTACAGCTATAACTTCTCTAAGGTAACGTTAATTTTTTGGACACAAAATAAGCTGGGAGAAAGAAATAGCATACCGTACCGGAGGCTAATAAAAATTAAAAAAAATGCCTATAAATAAAGGTAATAAAATTTTGACCCCGGATCTCCTTAAGATCAGAGATATGCGGAAACTTTTACAGCTGGATGAAAAAAATTTTAAAATTATTAAAATTTGAAAGAGAATCTTTTAGGAAAAAAAAAAAATTAGCCAAACGTTACGCGCTTTCGTTTTGTGTCTGAAAGTGCGTTATGTAAATTTTTAAAGGGTAATTTTGGCATTTTAATCTCTTATTTTCAGGTTTTCTAAAAAAAATTTTAATTTTTCTAAAATATTAGGAACGATAAAATTTAATATAAAACATAAGTAAGAAGCCAGACAATTTCTATTAAATTTGTAAAAAGTAGTAACTGTAAAAAGAAGGAGATTTACTGCAGATGATTCATATAAATTCGCTAAAAATTTCATAAATTATAATTTTGACTAAAAATTAATAATAAAAATAATCGCAATCAGAAACGTACTTTAGTGGTAGACCATCGTAATTTGAAACTTGTATGACTTTTTGGTAAATATAAATGCACAATGTTTTTCAGTAAGAATAGCAGATTAGCCACTGTGATTAGTTTCTCAAGTAATCAAGAATAGATTCAGATAATCCTGGAATCAATCATTCATCTTAATTGATAAGAGTAATACATTTTGCTCGAGTTCACGATAACCTTCCAAAGAGAAAACAGTGATTACACGTTATCTGTATAGTTGAAAATCACACGAACGAATCTAGCAAATTACAAATGTAGACTTATTAAAGATAGAAAAGATAACATACGTTTAATAAGAGAATTTTATAAAGATATTGCTTTCTCAATTAAGATTTCTCATTTCGTGACAATCCTTAAGCAGAAAGAAAAAATAAACAATTTGGAGTAAATTTAGAATGTTATTATCCTAATAGAAACAGAACATAAGTATGCTTCCATTTTACGTCTTAAAAACTGATGTGCTAAAGAATCTTTAAAAAGATAACTGTGGCATTTTAAACATAAATTTTTGTATTTTTCAAAATAATTAGCTAATTATATCTCTAAAGTAGTACAAGCGACAAAATTTAAATGTAAACCAATGCGTGTAGATGTGCTCATTCTTGAGAACCACTATTTAAAAATAGCTATATATTCTTTACTTAATTGCATAAATCTGCGATCAAATAAAGTGACGATTACTATTTAAAAATAGAACTACTCAAAATTACAACTAATACAATTATATAATTACTAGGGGGCTCTGCCCCTGCAAGCTACGCTCGCCAACCCCCGTTCAGACACCGCAGAATCTAAAAACACGCTAATCTGATCGGTTTAAAAAATATTATAGAAGATTGAATTATACTGAAAAAAGCTGTGCAGATCTATCTCCCTGTAAACGGGTTTCCATTCAATTTCCTTTGATTTAAAAAAATTAAGGCCGAATCAGTTGCTTTTAAGACATCTAATGGTTGTTTTCGTGTTTGATTAAAGAGGGTCAGTTAAACGTTTGAAAAGAAGATAAAAATAAAAGGAATTAAGTGTACAGAGTCTTTGTCTCCCGGTATTTTAAAACAATTTCGATAACAATAGCCTAAGTCATGTGACTACCATCAGGAGTTCCGGGCGAACCACTTCGCTTTTTATATTCCTGGTGCCCTTTTGGTACTTTAATGTTAGCCAGGTACAGGTGATAAGTCGCCAAATATTATTCTATCGCCATCATTTCATCTATATTATAATAGTCCAAGTCATGTAACTGCCATAAATAAATAAGCTCTGATCCCTTCGCTTTTCATATGAAAGTTTGGCCCGGATATCATATACGGCCCCATATTGGCGCGATTTTTTTTCCGATGCTAATTTGGGGAAAAGATCAACAGCAACATCCGGCTTATCAAATCAAGCAAAATAAGGATACTATGGCGCCAGTTAAGTACCCGTTGCGTATATGACATTGGCGTCAGAAAAAAATAGCGCCAATATGGGATAGTATATGGCATCTGTGCCAAAAGTTTTCCATTTCGATTTTAAAAAATCAATTTTTTTTTTCGAATAATACTACATAAAAGCATTGTCGCAAAGAATTCTTGGTACTGTTACGCTAGCCGGGTGCAAATCTCGCCAATAACTATTTCTCAACTCGCCAGTTAGCATTTTTTTTTTTCGAGTGGTAAATTAAAACATTGATTTAAAGTTGAAATTAAATGTCATCGTTTGTTACATCATTTAATATTTGGACAGATGCCATATACGCACCGGGTTTGGCGTGATTTTTTTTACGAAAATTTTGCAAAATCCTCGTTTTCGAATACCAGTTATATATGTATTTTGGTACTACTTAGTTATCCCGTCGAACAAAAATCTATCACCAAACTATAAGATTAAATGCCAATAATGGTTGATAAATGTCACATTCACTTGACTTTAAGCAAGTTACACGTCTTTACGTCATCAAGTGATTTTTATTTCGACGTTTTATTTGTATATTTATCAATGTTATACTATTTTCTTTGTTCTTTCGTTATTTAAAATAAAAATTATGTCAATTTGTATCATTTGGTGAGTGGTTTGGCGATTTATATAATTTGGCGAAATTGGTCGATATAATAACTAAGTAGTATTGTATTTTTTAATTATTTTCTATTATTTTTTATTTTTAAAGAAAAATAATTAAAAAAATAATTAACTATAGAACAAAACAATTTATGTAATTTAAAAAAATAAAATAAAGTAAATAAACATTTATTATTAAATAAACAATAATAGCCGGGTTACCATGCCAACCAAAATAATGCCATTGTGGTGCCAATTAGGTACCCCGGTACGTATATGACATCTGTGCCTAATATTTTTCTTTTCATTTCGTTTAAAAAAATAAAGAAGTGAAAGCCATTTATTTTAAATGTTTCTCTTTGTATTAAATTAAATGATAATGAAATACAAATTGAATTATGAATAAAAGTAACATGATACAATTCTTAGCATACATTTAAGGGAGGCCAAACTTCTCACCAAATTAGTTTAAAATAGTAACCTTTTCTAAAATCTGGAAGAAAAAAAATCTGTTTGATTAAAACTTGAGTTGCCATCATTAGAAAAATGTATATAAAATTAGAAAAAAATTAATATTTCGAAAACTAATTCTAATTTAAAAATTCTAATACCAGTTTTGAAATCTGCGGATCAATATTGATTTTTGGTGTTAATTTCATCTCAAAGTATTCCATGTTTTAGGAGAAATCGCCGTGAAACTTAATCAGTTGTTTAATCAGTCGATTCAAAGAATCGTTACATTTCAGCCGTTTCATATATTCGTTTCATAAATTCGTTTCATTAGGATTTTATATATATAGGGTAGATAGTTACAGTATTAGTCAACATTACTACTAAAAAATAAACCGCTACAAGCCAGAAATAAGGTTTTTTTATTTGGAAAAAGTTGTAATTGTGAAAAGAAAAAGGTTTTAGTTCAAATGATTGAGATAAATTGACTTAAACATTTCGTAAATTCTAATTTTAACTAAAATTTAATAAGGAAAATTTTCCAAATGAGAAAAAAAAAGCGGTAGCCCATTTTAATTTGAACTGTATGTGTTTTTGGGTAAATATAAATGTAAAATGATTTTCAATAAAAATAGTCTATAAACAATTGCGATTTTTTATTCTAAGTAATCAAGAATAGATTACTATAATCCCCCTGCATCAATCACTCATCTTGATTGATTGATGTCAGAAATTTCCCTCGAATCCAAGATAATCATCCAAAATGAAAACAAAGATTACAAGTTATCTATATAGTTCACAATCACAGGTGACAAAAGATTTACAGCTGCGGACTTATTACTGCGATTTCGAAGATAACATATGAATAGGAGAATTTTAGAAAGACATTGTTTTCTCAATTAAGATCACAAATTTTCTTGAACTTTTGAGCTGAATGAACAATTAAGCAATTTAGAAAAATTTAGAACGGTGTCATCTTGAGACAATTAGAGCAAAATTGTGCTTTCGTTTTATGTCTGAACAGGGCCTATTACCCAAAAGGCACGTTAAGTACGAGCTTCCCATCGAAAGTTTAAGATATCCCCAAAATCACACTATTTTAGTGTCTAATTTTCCTCTAATTTCCATTTATCTTTTTTTTTTTTTTTATCTTGTATTTTTATTTATTTATTTTTTTTTTTTTTTTCAAACGGAAAATTTGCCTAAAGCAAGAAATCATCCACACTATTACAAGTTATCTAACTGGAAAAACTGAATATGATCAACAGGCTATTAACTAAAATGTATGGCATCCTGAAGGGCTTGTTAAAATTCAGCCGTGTAACTGAACCTACTTACTACTATATATATTGGAAATTTACTCTACAGTATTTTTATACAAGAAATATGCTATTTAATGAAATATATATGAATGTGGCTAAGCCACCCCGGGAATAATGTTTGTTGCATAGATAAGTTTCCACGTATGTAGAATTATAGAAACTTCTACTGAATTCTCAGGGGCCTCAACATTATATTGTTCTTTCCTAAGCTTAGAGGTTAATCGGGGACTGTTACTGAAGGAAGAGGTGTATTATATGATTTTTTAAAAGAAAAATTTGGCATTTTAATTTTTTTTTATCAAAAAGTTATCTATTTAATATATCGAAAATATCATGAAACATAAAGTTTAATGTGAAACACATGCAAAAAGCAAGACAAAGAATTTTAATATTTGGAAAGAGCAGTTATTAAAAAAAAAATAGATTATGTTGCAGATGATTCGGACAAATCCGTTAAAAAATTCGTAAACTATATTTTCAATTAAAAATTAATAATCAAAAAATCTTAAGTAACCAGAAAAGTACTTTATAAATAGTAATACACTATATGGGCCAAAGGTAACCGGTCACTTGCGATTTTAGACGTTTTGTTAAGTATCTAGAAAAATACATGAAGAATTAACCTAAAACTGCAGGTGAGTAAACAGTATAGTATAGGTCATATATTTTCAAGAAGATTTTTTTCCTGAAACCCCACAGGGGACCATCAACAAATTTAAAAAGAACGAATATTACATGTACAGCCCTGTAAAAACTAGTGTAGCAAAAGCGTTCAAATTCGAGATTATTAATAAGTGGCTTATTGTAATATACAGTAGCCTCCCTCTTAACCGGCCTCCTTTTAACCGGAACTCCGCTTGAACCGGCCGACATTTTTTCCCCACCATGCAAAATTCAGGGATGAAGGACTCGAGAACTGAGTTTACGCTTTCAAGTTGAAGTACAATCCCGAGGGAAAGGAGGCAAAATTCAGAAAGGAAAACGTCGGTTCTAAATGGATACCACGTTGACCTTCAACTGTGTTGAATTGAGGATGTGGCCCGGACGGGGGGGGGGCATTCCCCCAGGAACAATGAGATGTCCCCCCCCGGAAGATCTAAGTTTTTTGTGTTTTTAATGGTCAAAAGTGCAACCCCCCCCCCTTCCCCCTTGGAACTCTATAATGTCTGATCTATCTGCATACTGTTTTGCACAAACATTTAAAAAGCTTCAGGGATGCGATCAGATCACCGTAGAAGATGTAGAAGAGTTGTATGAGTCTGATAAAGATCTCAAGCCTGAAACATTATTTGACGAGGATATAATTAGGACTGTAACTGATGTTGCTCAATACGAAGAGGAGTCTGGTGATGATCCTGTTGAAGTTGATACTGCTGAAATTCCTCGTACGGAAGGAGTAAAAGCATTAGAGTTGGCGCTATGCTATGTTCAGCAGTGTCTAACAGCTTCCTCGGTAAAACTTATGATGTTAAAGAGAAATTATGCTGCGAAATGTCGGGCATCTTGCCTTCAACAGAAGAAGGTCACTGATTTATTTATGGTTGATTAACTTAAATATACGTAATGTACAACAATTTTAACTTCTTATAAAGGTATGTGTCACGATTTTCAGCAATTTAATTTATGTTATTAAATATTCTTCATTATTTGTTATCAGCGATAATTTTTCTTTCAATTCAGTTAATTATAACTAGTATTCATTTCGCAAAATATAGAAAATATGTACTTTTTTAAAATTACGCAAATTGAAACACAAATACATCGTACGAGTTTAATTAATTAAATTACGCAGATTCATATTTAATTTTTTTTTTTTTTTTTGCATCTCCGCTTTAACCGGTTTTTCTCTTAACCGGCTAACCCTCGGTCCCGTTTAGGCCGGTTAAGCAGGGGGCTATCAGATTTTTCGCTATTTTTTAACCTTCAAATTTACGATTTGCGAGAAATCCTGACATGATGGTTAAAAGTGAAAGTAATTTTTTTATTTTGTGTTAAAAAATACATAAAACGTAGTTATAAAAGTTAAAAAACACAACCATCGCAGGTTTATGTTATCTAATTTAAAACCATTTCTTAAACTTGTTGACTGTAATCTATCCGAATTATTTTATGTTATCTTCTAATATAAGTACGTATAAGATGGTAAGCGTCGAAAATCATAATAATATTACATTATAATCGGATTTAAGTCAGTATGTAAAATTTTAACTTCGATCGGACATTTGAAAGTCAATTAAAGTTCGAGTACAAATTTTAAACTGGAAAGACGATCGTTGCAAGTTAAATAAAACCTTATGAAAATAACATAATTTTTGTTAAAAGAAGTCATAGCCTCAAATCCTTATAAAATACAACATATGTTAAATTACAATTATTTTAACTAATCTGAAATTTAACTAATAATGTTAACTCAGCCGTAATAGTTGTACGATTTCTTTCAAACCCGCAGATACCTTGATATAAGTTTAAGTGCTTTATATACGACCCCTGAAAGCATCGTCGAAATCATCTGTTTTGATATGCAAAAAAGTGATATAAGTCATGCATTTCAAAGTTTTATAACTCGGTCAATTTTAATGTTAGAAGAATGGGACTTCTTCTGTCTTACTTGTTAGTGTCATAGTAAATTTTTACTAAATATCACTTATAGGACCGGGGGACCGTATAAAAATTTAAATTTCGTAATTTTTTAATAAATATTTTTCTTGACCCAAATCGCTTTAAAACTAATTCTTTACCTTATTTAAACCATTTTTACTTTCTTCTATCTTCAATAGAAGAAAGTATTGTAATCGAAATTTTTTTCGACTTCCGGTTTTCGACGGATTTGCATGTTTTAGGGGTCAGCGATTCCAAAAAACATGTTTATAGAAAATGTCTGTCTGTCTGTGTGTCCGTCTGTCCGTCTGTCCGTCCGTCCGTCTGTCCGTCTGTCCGTCCGTCCGTCTGTCCGTCTGTCCGTCTGTCTGTCGCCATTGTACCATCAAAAAGTGTATGAAGTTATGTATAGAATTAAACCAAAATTTTATTATAAGTTTTTGGCTATGGCAAGCAGGTCCTCCCGGAATTTGGAAAAAATTCGCCGGTAGGGGGCGCTGATATAACAATTTTTGTGCGATTTTGAAAATTGTACCATCCAAAAGTGTATGGAGTTATGCATAGAATTGAACCAAATTTTTAGTTTAAGTTTTTGGATATGACAAGCAGGTCCTCCCTGAATTTGGAAAAAATTCGCCGGTAGGGGGCGCTGTAAATGCGTTTTTTGTGCAATTTTGAATATTGTACCATCGAAAAGTGTATGAAGTTATGCATAGAATTGAACCAAATTTTTATTTTAAGTTTTTGGCTATGGCAAGCAGGTCCTCCCTGAATTTGGAAAAAATTCGCCGGTAGGGGGCGCTGTAATAGCGATTTTTGTGCGATTTTGAATATTGTACTGTCCAAAAGTGTATGAAGTTATGCATAGAATTAAACCAAATTTTTATTTTAAGTTTTTGGCTATGGCAAGCAGGTCCTCCCTGAATTTGGAAAAAATTCGCCGGTAGGGGGCGCTGTAATAGCGATTTTTGTGCAATTTTGAATATTGTACCGTCCAAAAGTGTATGAAGTTATGCATAGAATTAAACCAAATTTTTATTTTAAGTTTTTGGATATGGCAAGCAGGTCCTCCATGAATTTGCAAAAAATTCGCCGTTAGGGGGCGCTGTAATAGCGATTTTTGTGCGATTTTGAATATTGCACCACCGAAAAGTGTATGAAGTTATGCATAGAATTGAATAAAAAAAAAAAATTAAGTTCTTGGCTATGGCAAGGAGGTCCTCCCTTAATTTGTAAAAAAATCGCTCGTAGAGGGCGCTGTAATAGCGATTTTTGTACAATTTTTGTGCCATTTTGAATATTGTACCGCCGAAAAGTGTATGAAGTTATGCATAGAATTGAACCAAATTTTATGTGTTTATTTTTGGTCATGTCACGAAGGTCCTCCCTGAATTTGGAAAAATTCTGCCGGAAGGGGGCACTATAATTGCGATGTTTGTACCATTTTCATTATTCTACCATCGAAAAGTGTATAAATTTAAACATAGAATTGAAGCAAATTTTTTGTGTATGTTTCTGGCTATGGCAAGTAAGTCTTCCCTGAACTTGAAAAAATTCCGCCAGAAGGGGGCGCTATAATTTGATCTCTGTGTTATTTTTATTATTGTACCATCGAAAAGTGTATGAATTTATGCATAGAATTGAACCAAATTTTTTGTGTACGTTTCTGGCTATGGCAAACAAGTCCTCCCTGAACTTGAAAAAATTTCGAAAGAAGGGGGCGCTATAATTCCGATGTCTGTGCCATTTTCATTATTATACCATCGAACAGCGTATAAAATTATGCATACAATTGAACCAAAATGTTTGTGCTTGTTTTTGGCTTTGGCCAACAGGTTCTCCTTGAATTTGGAAATATTGCGCGGTAAAGAGGCTCCGTGCTAGCGATTATTGTATACTTTTCTTGATTTTTCGTAGTTCTATTGTGCATCGGCGGCTCACGCAGCGGCGGGAACTCACTTCCTGCTATGCCGGCTATTCGCAAACAGCTGATAACCGCAGAATAAGGAAAAATTAATAATTTTAACAAATATCATGATATAGATTAACTCGTTTTTTGTCCGTTTAATTGACTTGAGCAGAAATTTAAGATGAAAATCAAAGTAGGTATAGTATTGAACTAATAATATTGAAGTATTAACATGTGTAACTAGGTTTTGAAATATTAAGATGTATAAGACAGAAGAAAGTTTTGGGATTGGCACATCCTACTAGTTTTACTTTCTTCTATCTTCAATAGAAGAAAGTATTGTAATCGAAATTTTTTTCGACTTCCGGTTTTCGACGGATTTGCATGTTTTAGGGGTCAGAGATTCCAAAAAACATGTTTATAGAAAATGTCTGTCTGTCTGTGTGTCCGTCTGTCCGTCTGTCCGTCCGTCCGTCTGTCCGTCTGTCCGTCTGTCTGTCGCCATTGTACCATCAAAAAGTGTATGAAGTTATGTATAGAATTAAACCAAAATTTTATTATAAGTTTTTGGTTATGGCAAGCAGGTCCTCCCGGAATTTGGAAAACATTCGCCGGTAGGGGGCGCTGATATAACACTTTTTATGCGATTTTGAATATTGTACCATCCAAAAGTGTATGGAGTTATGCATAGAATTGAACCAAATTTTTATTTTAAGCTTTTGGATATGACAAGCAGGTCCTCCCTGAATTTGGAAAAAATTCGCCCGTAGGGGGCGCTGTAAATGCGATTTTTGTGCGATTTTGAATATTGTACCATCGAAAAGTGTATGAAATTATGCATAGAACTGAACGAAATTTTTATTTTAAGTTTTTGGCTATGGCAAGCAGGTCGTCCCTGAATTTGGAAAAAATTCGCCGGTAGGGGGCGCTGTAATAGCGAGTTTTGTGCGATTTTGAATATTGTACCGTCCAAAAGTGTATGAAGTTATGCATAGAATTAAACCAAATTTTTATTTTAAGTTTTTGGATATGGCAAGCAGGTCCTCCCTGAATTTGGAAAAAATTCGCCGGTAGGGGGCGCTGTAATAACGATTTTTGTGCGATTTTGAATATTGCACCATCGAAAAGTGTATGAAGTTATGCATAGAATTGAACCAAAAAAAAAAAAATAAGTTCTTGGCTATGGCAAGGAGGTCCTCCCTTAATTTGTAAAAAAATCGCTCGTAGAGGGCGCTGTAATAGCGATTTTTGTACAATTTTTGTGTCATTTTGAATATTGTACCGTCGAAAAGTGTATGAAGTTATGCATAGAATTGAACCAAATTTTATGTGTTTGTTTTTGGTCATGTCACGAAGGTTCTTCCTGAATTTGGAAAAATTCTGCCGGTAGGGGGCACTATAATTGCGATGTCTGTACAATTTTCATTATTGTACCATCGAAAAGTGTATGAAGTTATCCATATAATTGAACCAAATTTTTTGTATATGTTTCTGGCTATGGCAAACAAGTCCTCCCTGAACTTGAAAAAATTCCGAAAGAAGGGGGAGCTATAATTCCGATCTCTGTGCCATTTTCATTATTGTACCATCGAACAGCGTATAAAATTATGCATACAATTGAACCAAAATGTTTGTGCTTGTTTTTGGCTTTGGCCAACAGGTCCTCCTTGAATTTGGAAATATTGCGCGGTAAAGGGGCTCCGTGTTAGCGATTTTTGTATACTTTTATGATTTTTCGTAGTTCTATTGTGCATCGGCGACTCATGCAGCGGCGGGAACTCGCTTCCTGCTAAGCCGGCTATTCGCAAACAGCTGATAACAACAGAATAAGGAAAAATTAATAATTTTAACAAATATCATGATATAGATTAACTCGTTTTTAGTCCGTTTAATTGACTTGAGCAGAAATTTAAGATGAAAATCAAAGTTGGTATAGTATTGAACTAATAATATTGAAGTATTAACATGTGTAACTAGGTTTTGAAATATTAAGATGTATAAGATAGAAGAAAGTTTTGGGATTGGCACATCCAACTAGTTGTAGGTGGAAGTATGCATCTAGGACCAACGGTTGTGAAAATAAAGGTCGGTCAGGTTATACGTGGACACACTGTATACTCGTAGATAAATTAAGGTTTTTATAAAAACAGTCCCAAATTTCGCCAAGTTTTTTGCTTATAATTTGCAGAGTTCTTAATATAAAAAAAAAATTTCTTTTCAGAAAATATGACAAACAACATTGTACAAAATACTCTGCAATCAGAATTAAAAAATAATAAAAATTGGATGAAAAATGAGCAGGTTTACTAAATTTTCATAGCGCATGCACGAATGTAATCAGAATATAATATGCATAATGTATTATCTAAGTATATTGAGCAACTTTTGTGAAAGTCTAAAAATCATAGTTTGAAAATTCTGAAAATTATCGTCGATAGAATAAGCTCGAAATCCGTTGTTCCCGAAAAGAAACAAAAAAGATGAGGGGTTGTATCAAATATCTGTTGATTAGAGCCAATGTAGCGCACACCATATTGCACGCACTACTACGTTGGTGCGAAGACGAAGATTGGTGCGGAAGATAATGGATCCCCACAGATTGGTCTCTGGGGATGATACCTGGGGAAGAGGTCAGTTGATGTTTGGAGCTGAAGGAGTGAGTTGGTCCAGCGGAGGCTCTTAGATAGAGCGTGACTAAGTGATGCGAAGCTCTTGGAGTATAGAGCTAATGTGTTGTGAGATTAATCGTGATCTCGGATAATTCTAATTTAACTGGCGTAGGGTGAAAGGAATATAGAGTAGTTTAACAGTACACAAAATATATTTACGGTATTTAATTTAACGTTGGACCGGATCACCTATATCCGAATTCTTAAGCGTAAATATTGTTTTGTTATTTGTAAATAGTGTGTAAATAAATTGTCAGTTAAGTTTAATTGAATGAGTTGGTATTCCTTTCGACAATCCTCTCATAGCGTGACCGATATCACGTAATAATATCGGTGGTGACAGCGTTAACTAAAATTGTAAAGGACGTTATTATATTGAAAATGGCTTATTGTATCATAAAGAAAAATTGGTAGGAGAAACTATATCTCTGGGCCTTGCAACGCTGGAACCTAACTATTTCCTACCGTCCAGGAGAACAACATTTGAATGCTGATGCAATTTCTAGACTACATAGGAAGAGTTGGGAAGAACAGCCAGTAGCTAGTCCATCTGCATCAATGACTAAATAATTTGCAAACATTAAATGTGTAATCATCACGTTTTAATTTTTTTGTGTATGTGTAATTGTATTTGAATCTTGTGTTTATAAAAGTGTATTAGCATGTGTAATTTTTCTTCAATAATCATATTAGTATACGGTTCATTAGAGTCAAGTCAACGCGGTACTTAAGGAGTACCGACGTGGATCGTTTTACCGCCACGCGAAACCTCCAACTAAATTGAAAAAGGCAACATAAATTAAATTTAGAAAAAGCGGACAAAATAACTTAAAATTTTTGAAACCCTGGTGGAGGGCCCTAAGGCTCATTCCGGGGTTTTGAAGCACCTGAGGCACAATTCTGCCTCAAAAATAAAAAGGGCGCGTAGAGCATCCAAAAAAATTGCTTGCCTTACACTTCGTTGACAGACGGATGTTTGACCCGGCAATAGTCGGAAAATGAAAAGGCAGGTGGCGCCAGGAGTCACAGCAAGCCTGACATC
Source organism: Maratus speciosus (assembly GCA_963932465.1). Taxonomy (NCBI): domain Eukaryota; kingdom Metazoa; phylum Arthropoda; class Arachnida; order Araneae; family Salticidae; genus Maratus; species Maratus speciosus. The sequence goes on from OZ010792.1 coordinate 278,797,089, forward strand.
CAGGAAAACCAGAGGCCCTAACTAACACTTTCTCTGAAACCTTATAAAAAAAGGGGGGGGGGGGGCACATAGCTCACTAAATTTTGAAAGTCAAGCTTAGTGTCCCTCACAAGTCGCAGATTTCCCGGCTTTCGCACAAATGGGGAAGCCTTGAAAAAGGCTTTGTGGTACTAGACATCGAAATTTCCACGACTGCGAGTTTCACATCGGCGTTGACCAAGATCTAACAAAGGGTACTTTTAAATTTAATAAAATACTATTAAAACTTAAAAATAAAACTAATACTGAGTGATTCTGTGACCAGACCGGATAGCAACGGCTCCCGTAATCCCCGAAACAGCTCGGACCGTTTAGCTCTGAAAAGAGCACTTCGCTTACGGGTTTCCAGGGAGGTGCACACACGCCGGCGGTCTTGGGAGAACTGAAGCTGGGGGTCAAATACCAGGGTTTAAATAGAGTAGCCGAGGATCTCGTGAGCAGGTTCCTCTCGGCCAATGAAATTACAGGAATGTCAGTAGATAATGTTCAGACACCTTGAAATATGTATATATTAATAATAATGGAGAAACCTGCATAGGAACTGTTGAACTCTTCTTCTATATACTTAAGGTGTTACAGATAGTACTATAGGTTTGGGGAAAATTAGCCCCTAAATGGCATATTTTCCGCTAAGGTAGGTGTGTCAGGTTCTGACGAACATATACTATTTAGAACTATGGTTATATATTATTTTCTTGCTTATGTATAGTCTGTGTACTAGGAATTTTAAAGTAACATTCTTTTCTTATCTGGAAGTTAATCCGGGCTATTGAGTTAGATAGAGTAGTCGAAGGAATGTAGTTTATCAAGAGAGTGCGGCTTTCCCTGTCATTCAAAGTTCATACCTGAAGATAAGTCAGACAATAGGGTTGTCACTCACGATCTAGGCAGATAATGGATATCAAGGAATGTGCATTGGTGCGGAGAAGTCCTTGCGGGTAGATAAGGCATCCCCACAGATGGGTCTCTGGGGATGATACAAAGCGATATAAGTAAGCGTCCTATCTTAAATGGGAGAGGTAACCGCAAGATTAAAAGCGAGGTCACATCAGTCAAGGTCGCTCGCCACCTAGCGGACGGGGTTAAACTACAGGAAGATGCCTAACTGTTTTCTTACTTCACACCACTAAAATTTTAAAGTTTCTTTCACCTTGATTAACAGCTGAAATGTCTCTGACAAGGCGAAGAAAACGTCGTGGTGTCAAGTACATCTGGACGCTCCTCTCGCTAGGCTATAATTTTGCATAAATGTGGCAAATAAAATTCAGTTCCACGAGTGACTGAAGATTTAGAAAATATGCGCAGATGGTAGACATCCTGTCATATATGACGTCATCCTAAAAGCCCGGGTATATGGATTATCACCCCGTCCACAAGATGGCGCATCTGTGTTAATTTACGCCCGATTCCAGTATTAAGTTTGTACGCTTACTTATATCGCTTTGGGATCATACCTGGGAGAGATGTCAGTTGATGTTTGGAGCTCAAGGAGTGAGTTGGTTCAGCGGAGGCTCTTGGATAGAGCGTGACTAAGTGATGTGAAGCTCTTGGAGTATAGAGCTAATGTGTTTTGAGATTAATCGTGATCTCGGATAATTCTAATTTAACTGGCGTAGGGTGAAAGAAATATAGAGTAGTTTAACAGTACACAGAAATTATTTACTGTATTTAATTTAATGTTGGACCGGATCACCTATATCCGAGTTCTTAAGTGTAAATATTGTTTTGTTATTTGTAAATAGTGTGTAAATAAATTGTTAGTTAAGTTTAATTGAATGAGTTGGTATTCCTTTTGACAATCCTCTCATAGCATGACCGATATCACGTAATAATATCGGTGGTGGCAGCATATCAACAAAATAAAGGAGGATTCTTCAAAGTTGTGTGGACTAAAAGGAAACCTGTCAGATTCCTTCTAAGTAGCTGTATTTCTGAACAGATACTCATCAGATAATCACATTTGATGGGCTTCCTAGTTAACATCAACTTCACCCCCAGTCTATACGTAGAATGTCTTACTAATGTGTGAGCCATTGGGAGAGAGTAAAAATGTATTAGGTCAGAACTACTTAAAAAGTTAAAAAATATATATAGAAATGAAAAATGTTTAAAGAAATGTGATAAAAGAGGATAATTTAAAAATATTATAAAAATAATAATAAAAGTTATAAAAATTATATATTTCACTGATAGAAAGTTTAAATTAAGATATAAAATAGTGAGTATAATTGTAGTTATGAAAACTAATGCATAAATGAAAAACAAAAATATAAGAATTTAAAAAATTAAAGAATTGAAGTTAGTACAAGTTCGACGAAAAAACACAAGCCTAAGCAAATGAGGTGACAAAGGCCATAGCTGTATTTCTGTACCGTTGATACTTTTCATTAGTTTTATTTTTTTTTTTTATTTTTTTTTTTTTTTTTTTGTTTAAAAAATAACAATCCTCTAAAAGAAACTAAAAACCATGTGATCTAAAAAAGACTACAATATCAGTAGTCAGATTAAATCAGTAATGCAAAATGATAACTAACACAAGTGTTTCTTCAAAAGACTCTAAGCTGCTAAAAGATATTACAGAGCAGGGCACATGTGGTCAATGCTTCCTTCCATCCCTATTTTTCTTATCCCTATCCTTTTTCCCTATTTCCTGATCTTCAACAACAACAACAAAAAAATATATCAACCTTTTACATCTTTATCAAAGACTCTCGTTAGATACGCTTGTTATTCATAAAAAGCCTCACAAGTTCAACTATCTGTGAAAATTGACTACTCGGACAACTTGAGATAAAAGAATAGCGTAACACTTGAAAGTTAGAAGATAAATAGTACTACGCCATTGGTAATCAGATGTTAACATAGGAATTGTGAAGCGCGAAAACAAATGCTGTAATAATGATAGAATATTAGACCAATGGCATACGGGCGTCTTTTTTGCTGCTTTTTTGCTTAAGTATTATCCATTCACAATGCTATAGCATTGTAAAAAAGCAGCAAAAAATACGCCCGTCTGACACTGGTCTTAAACAAAATATTTATTCTCCTTTAAGAATTCTGGTTTATACCTAATGAAATAATGTGATTCATACCTATCCAATTCAAAACTAATATTGATTAAGTATATGAGATATAAATTACCGACTGAACAAAAAATGTCCGGACCTGTATTCGAACCAAGGATCTCTTGGTTGAAGACGCCAATCCTCTACCATCTGAGCTATCACGGGCGAATCTGGCGGATCTAATTCACTCAGCTAACCTTATTGATTATAGCATCTGGTCTGATATCTCAATTAGATCAACATAATATCGTAGATAATGGAACTCCAGAAAACGCTGGATACATAATTACACTAGATTAATTTTAACACAATTATTCTAATTTGTTTCGTTGGAAATTTACATCTCATATGATTTATTTACCAGTTAGAATAATTGTGTTAAAATTAATCTCGTAATATTGATTAATTGTTAATTTTCAATTGAAACATTGACCATGAAACAGTATTATTAAAGAAATATTTTCTTTACATTAGAAATACTAAAAATGAAGCGCCAATATTGCAGAAATGTTGACAATGATTGGAGATATTGTAAAATTTGGAAATAAATTTCCATAAAAAATACTGAAATTCTAATATTGCAGACATATTGAATTCACATTGAAAATATTGAAAATTAAACACTAATATTATAGAAATGTTGATATTACATTGAAAATATTAGACATTAATTGTTGAGAGAAAAATTACAGAAGGTTTATCGCGTATATTATAGTATATTCTCTATTACATCCCAGGACAGCTAATACGAACAATATTGATCCAATAATGTTATGTTACTAGAAAACATTAACAGTGTCAGTTGGATAATGCCGAAAGAAAATGCTTAAAAAAATAATAGTTTACAAAATTCGCAGAATTTCTACTGTTTTTACATTATTTCTGTAATAAATGAGATATTTATTAGTAAATAGCATTACAAAAGAATTTTTTTTTACGACGCAACAACACTTGATCATATTCAGTGGAAAATTTTCTAAAAAAGTATTCTACATAATGATCCAAATTCTCGTTAAATCTTACAGGTTTTCTTCATCATTCGCGGAAGAACAAACACTTGAATTTTGTAACTTCCAACATTCATATCTTTTATTATTTGTAAACTTCTAACATTAACTTAAACTTCTAACATTCCTAATCCAAACACGTAAATTGAAAACCTCTCTTTTCATTGACAGATTTTATTTCAGAGCAAAAGTGCGGTATCTTATGGTTAATCTTCTTTTTAACATATTCCATCAAAGTTGAAAAGCGTTTATGAATTCAGTTTGTCTGTCCGTCTGTACACGCTCTAACTCCTGTAAATATACTCGGATTTTCATGCAACTGACATATGTTAATTATGTTTACCATGGCATATGTGTTGTCCAATATGAAGTATGTAGGATTAATAGTTCATTTACAGGGCGCTCAAAAGAATTCCGTTACATTATGGTCAATGGGGGAAAAATCGTTTGCAATGTATTTTAAGGAAATTAAGATATTTCAAATGTATTGAAATTGAAATAAATCACTGAATTTCACTACAAAATGATTACTATAGAATAGGGCGTGAATAGCATTTATTGTTCATTTACAAGGACACACAAAGGAAATCGGTTACAGTACTGTCTTTGAGCTATAAAGGCTGATAGTGCGTTTTCAATTTCGGTATGGGCTTTTAAATTTAACTAACTTTTTGCATGTTACTCGTTCTGTATAAATTCTATACTTCGTATATACGGATGTACAAAAGAATTCACGTACCATTCTCCTTATTAGCGGAAACTGCTGACGAAGAATTTTTAACTGTGGTATGTATTTCCTAACTGAACAAAATTTTTGCATGCGTGAAGTTTATAGATATAAATATACAGGGCTGTTGGATTTTCAAATGTGTTAGTGCTTTCTCAAATGGTCCAATTAGACATCCAATTTCAACTTATTAAACGGCGAAGTTTTTTTACGTTACTCTGAATGTGTTGGAAAGTGTTTCATAATCGATACTTGACTCATGTTAATTTATACTGAAGAATTAATTGCTAATGGCTGAACTCCTGCTAGTAGTTACATTACATTATTGTACCAAACAAATGCTCATTGTTAAGGTAGATTTTCAAAAATTCATGCCTGAAAATTATTTAAAAAGTTATTCAATTGAGCTATAATTTTCAAAAATGTTTTATTCGGAAGTACATTTTTCCCCTATACGATGACGTAAAAAGTGTACTTATACGATATTTAGAAATGATGTATTAGCGATAATAAAAATTAAATTTAAAAAATAAAAAAAAACCGATTGCGTAAAAAGTGAACTAATTAATTATTTCTCATCAATGTTAAACTATTTTTTATATTACTTACCTATTTTTTTTATTTACTTGTATTGATGACTTTTAAGTTGCGTTTAATTGTTAGTTCCTATCTATAAACATTGTTTTGATGAGGCCAATAGATGTCTAGGATGGTTAGAGTTGCAATAAAGCAGATCTTACCTACACAACTTCCAGGTTGTATAATATTTAAACAGAGCTTCTGACTGTAAAATAGTCAATGAAACATCGTCTTCATTTTGAAAGACCTGTCCAATGATATGCCACTCAATAGGGTGCGTAAAAATTTGTTTGCGTCTACCGCCATTTTGTATTTTACGGCTGCCATTTTGAATTTATAAAAGCAAAACCTAGCCTATAACCATTGGACGGATTAGACGAATCGATAAAGACCTCATTCATTAAAATCCATCCAGTGGTTGGGATGTTCCGAGAGTATAAAGAAATCCACATACCCAGATACGCGTGAAACACATAACCCTTCTTGGCAGTCGGGTAAAAATAGCAATCGTTTTTTTTTTTTTTTTTTTTTTTTTTCGAGAGGCGTCCAAAAGGAGCCTAACCATTTCTGACGACGACAGAAATATCCACAGGAATGGAAATAGGACTTTGTGACCAAAACCACATTAAGGGGTCTCAAGATTCTTAAAGCTTGAAAATTTTCGAAATTTTATTTTATTTTTTTTATATCTGTTAAACTGCTATCTTTTCAGAACATTTTGATATAATTGTTTCACGTAAATTTCCATTGTAACTAAAGTTATAGTTTTTAGAGTTGTACCCGCTCCATAGCTGAAGCGACGTATTCGAAACTCTGAAGTCATTTTACAGAAAATGATATTTTTGAGCATAACACGCAGGATATCTCAAAAACTTCTCAATATTTTTTCATGAAACTTTCGAAATAGATGTTTTATGTTAGTCTGTATAAACTGAATCTAATTTTTTTTTATTGTTCAAAAAAAAAAAATTTGTGTGTTATTATACCGTTGAAATTTTCTAAATTTTGTATTGGATAAATACAACTTTATATTAAAAATATAAAAATACTTTAAATACAAAGTAATTTAGGTTCACGGTAATTATTATCATCTGAAGTATAATTAGGCATCAAAATTTTCAATCTAGTGGCAAAATTTATTTTGTGATCCTGCGCGTAAATTGTCATACCAATTTTCTGCTTTACAAATGTCTCAGAATTTGAAGCCCCCTAGAAATCTTAACCCTTAAATGCCTGACTTTTCAAAAATCATTATAATAATGTTTATCGGCTTTCATTTTTTAAATAAATCATGGGAAAAATACTTTAAAAAATCATATTTTGTTTTAAGTATGGTTTACGGCTAAAAAACAGTTTGTTAATAATCGGAAATACTGGTCTTTAATTGAAAAAATAATTTTCCTTGATAAAATTTTATAATATTAAACAAACAAGAATTTTAAGAACTATGATAAGAAATAAATTTTACTTGCTCACTGCAGAACAAAATAGGGTATTTCGCAAGCTTCCAAACAAAACAAAAAGAACAAGTAGGAACAATTGAAAAAATAAATCTATCTTTATTCTTAAACAGCACAAGTGTTGCCATCTACATGTTGAAAATCAATTTAATAATATCTTTAGAATGTATTTTATTGGCAACATTAGGCATTATAGCTTCAATATTATTCTAATAGTATTTTAGAGCCTAAATTGGGTATGTTGCCGAAAAGCAACACCAGGCATTTAAGGGTTAATTCTACATTTTGTAAGTTGTTAAATATGTGAAATGAAGAACATACTTATGTCTTTCATCTCTCTAAAAATTGTGTTTTAAAATCATGTACATTTTAAGATATTAAATGTTTAAAATGGTCTATTTTTTCCAATTTTAAGAGTACTGAGACCCCTTAAAAAGGTTTCTCAATTCGAAGCTCCAAGTTGAGAAACTCTGTAAAATGGATAAAATGCACTTGGACTTTATGATGATTTTTATCATATCTTAAAGTATCTACATATGAAAATACGCGACACTCTGTTGAGATGCTATCTTTAGATTGGGGCTCTTAAACCAATCATAAGTCGGTCTTAAAAAAAAAAAAGAAAACAAAATCGTGCGTGACGCGTAGATAATGGAACACTTTCCACCACTTCGTGGATGTTTTAACGCACTTCATCTTTTGGTACATTCAAAGATGAAAACATACGACATCAGCAATTGCCGCCTATAGTCAGTAAAAAATTTGAATATATTTCTGCAGTCCTATATACCAGAACCTTGGAAGAGAAAGGGCGAATCACAAAATTGGGGTGTTTGGAAATCAAGCTATAGGTTTTGCGTTATAGAATAGGGTACTATCCACTTTAGCTGGACACTGTGAGAATACTAAGGGTAAACCAGGGCAAAACGACTTACTTACCTGTTGCCTACATCTTTCTCACTCGAAAAAAAAAAAAAAAAAAAGAATCGATGTTTCGAGTTCCCTTTTTTCTTCCAAGATGATCTATTGATTTTTATACACACCACACAGTATATGCTAAAATTTTATTCAGCTATAAAACGCATAACATAACTAAAAGTGCACTTCAATGATCTCATGGCAATGTGTCCAGTTTCTTTTTTACGCCCCAGTGTACGAATTTATTGACATTCGAGAAACATTTCTTAGTGTACTAGAATATATTTCAGCTAGAAAACGTATAACTCAGTTCAAAACATACTTTAAGTAATTTCCACCTATAAACAGTATTGTTTACAAATTCTTTTATGCAGCCCTGTATATAATGTACAGAATTTATACACAATAAGTAATATTCTAAAATTTCGTCAAGCTGAAAAACGTATACTACAGCTTAAAACGAACTTCCAGCAATTATCGTTGCTAGAAAGTACTGTATCGATATATTTTGTGCCTACCTGTAAATCAAGGATGGTACACATTTTACGCACGCATGTCAAAAATTCATAAATAATATCTATCAGCATTGCAATATGCCAAAATGTTACATGAAAAAATATTCCAGCATTATACGCTGCTTATACAAAATACCCTTCCATAGAATCAGTCTGTTTCATGCACTAGCTAAACTACGGACAAAAATCAAAATACAATTTTTCTTTATATTATTATCAGCCATTCATTGAAGGAAATTTCAGTTCGGAAATATAATTCATTTAAATGGCACGTACTATTACGTGTTACATAATACTGAAAAAACTACGAGTTTCTACTTTAGCAGTTTTTAACTTAGTAGATGACTCCGCTCGCCACCCCCCCCCCCCCCCCGCCATCCAGATCCTGCAGGCTCTAAAAACAGGCTAATTTGTTTTTCTGGTAGTGACGATCTTCTGTAATTGAGTTGCCCTTTGACCACCGTTTCTTCGAGACCCAAACCAGCATCTACCGTTGTCTCGACGCCTGATGGCTGATTTTTCTACTCATTAAGAAAGATTAAATACACGTTTGAAAATCAGCTTGTATAAAATGGTTAAATTAAAAACATGGCTTCCTCTCACATGTTTTTAACGTTTAGAAAAAAAAAATCTTTTAGACACTAAAGGAAAATCGTTTTAAGTATTGCAATTTAAATACATCGTTTTAAATATGACGTAATTTTCACCATTAAGTATTTTTCGGACGTAATAGTTTAATTATTTCAAAGGTTACTTTCTTTTTCTATGTTCACGTGTATTATATTCACGTGTTGATATAGTATTGAACTAATAAAAATGAAATATTGACATCTGTAACAACATATTGGAATATAAGATAGAAGAAAGTTTTGGGATTAGCACATCCAACTAGTTTAAAATTCACGTGTAAATATATTTTTCAGAAGAAGAGCGTTTGCGCATATTATCATTTGGACTTTCTAAAAACTGGCAACAATCAGTTAAAAGGAGACAAATTAAAACTAATATGAATTGAATTTCTATTCAGATAAAGAAATGTTGAATAAAAAATAAATAAAAACTTAAAAAATTAGGCAATTAAAAAAAAGTAATTGAACACTGCATACCACAATCTAGTCAAGTATGTGCCTGAAGATTATGGTTAAACTGCTATGCGTAATTTTTTATCCACTTTTACCTGAACTATTTTAGATCGATTTCAACAGTAAGGGGGCACATAACCTTTAAACAGATGAAAATTTTGATTTCGGAGACAAATATTTAAAGTTATCCCATGCACTCAATTTTGCCTTAACCATCTCAGTTTTTTTGTTAATACTATAATATTTTCTCCATGCAATACGATATAGAATTTGCATTAAACACTGTATTATTAATAATAATTATTCCTTAATGTATGATTTTTTTTAAATAATGATAATGTATGTAGCTTGCGTACATGATTTAAAAACATACCCTTTAAAACTTTGAAACTTCTAATATAAGTTTAAGAATATTACAAAAATAAAATGAACTAAAATCTAATGAATAAACAAAAAATTTCCAAAGTTTTGGGATTTTTAAAATATAAATATGAAAATTTTGATAATTTTTGTCACTCGAATAACTATACATTCATTAATTTTTGTTAAATACCTTAGATATTAGGTTCAATTTGAAAAAAATGATCTATTAAAGATAAAGTTTCGAATCATTACTTTTAATAAATTTGGAGTTATCATGTGCGCAAGTAAAAAAATATCGATTTTGAGAAAAATCAATTTAAACATAAATGTTTCGCTTGAAACAGACCAAGGCTAATTTACATTTTTTACTATAACAAGCGCAATTTTGCGAATATTTTGATGCGGTTTGTGGCAAATTGTTCAGAAAAACATTAGCTGCCAAATGAATTAAAAAACAAAAAATCGATTTTTTGAAGAATTTAAAAGATACATAAGTGTCCACTTAAATAGCGCTTTAGATAATTCTTCCATATCAAAGCGCTCTGTTTCACCATATTTATCATACAATTTTCTTTAAAATTACGAGTTTCCCAATTTTTAGGCTTAATAGTTTTTTTTTTTTTTTTTTTTTTTTTTTTAATGAACTGAAAAAGTGAAAAAGGTTACAATAAATTCAATTACGGCAGCAACATTATTTACTCCTTTTTAGAACAAAGGAAATATCAATGCAACATCTGACTTACAATAATCTAAATTAAATAAAAAATAACTAAACTAAATGGTTTGCCTGACAGAAGTTCAATAAGAAGGACGAAAGCATCCCCAAAATCCCTGTCTTCGGTTCTTCATTTTGTTCCGCTGTATAAATGGGGTTCTGGGCATGCGTCATCGCTTTTACCGGCTCAGAATAAAAGAGACGGGTTTTTGATGAAAATTCGTTGTGATTTTTAATTAATTATCAAAAAATTAAAGAAAATGAGTCTCACGTGCATCAGGACCTGCCTTGGACTATCCTCACCGAAATTTAAATTCCTAGGTGCGTTAGATTTCGCTAGCCATCGCAGACAGACACCCAGGGTAACTTTCTTTTAGTAGTATAGAAGATAATAAAAATAAACATTAATTTTATCTATGTAAGGATATTCGCATGCCACTTCCAGTAGCACGCCTGTCAAAGGTTTGCCATCCCTTCTATAAATGAGCAATGAAAACTATGCCCACAATATTCCATAGAATTTTATGGAGCTTTCCGGCACCAAAAACAGAAAGTGCCGGAAAGCACCGAAATTTTATAAAATACAAAATATTACAATACGATTATTTTAATCGTAAAATAAATGAAATTTTTACTGTTATACTTGTGAGAGTATGGAATGTTTTTCTAAATATAACTTATAAGACCAAGGGTGTGTAAAAATATTTAAAAAGTGTAACTTTTTGAAAGATAATGTCAGTATTTCATCAACATAAGCTTAATTACTACGCTATTTTGTAAATATACCTTTTTAACACTTTCCAACATAGTTGAAAAGTGTTTATGACTTCGGTTTGTCTGTCAGTCTGTCCGTATGACCATCTGGCCGTCTGTCCACGCTCTAACTCCCGTAATTAGACTAGGATTTTCATAAAATTAATAAAGGTTATTTAGGATCACCCAAGCATGTTTGGTATTGTATATGAAGTATGTAAGATTAATAGTTCAGTTACAGGGGCACTCAAAAGTATTTCATTACATTATGGCATATGAAGAAAAATCGTTTGCAGAGTATTTTAATGATATTACGCTATTTCAAATGTATTGAAACTTATATAAATCACCGAATTTCACTACGATCTCGTTAGAACAGGACATTCATAGCATTTTTTATTCATTTACAGGGAGACACAAAAGAAATCGGTTACAGAACAGTACTGTCTTTGAGTCATAATTGCTGGAGTGTACGGTTTAAAATTCGGTATGCGCTTTTCCATTTATTTAATTTGTTGCATCTTACTCGTTATATTAAATTCTACACCTCAAACACAGGACTGCACAAAAGTATTCACGTACCGTTCTCCTTATTAGAGGAAAATGCTGAAGTAAATTTTCGACTGAAGTACATGTATCTCTTAAGTGAACTAAATTTTGGCAAGCATGTAGTTAATAGGTTCAAATCTATATATCCTATACAAGGCTGCTGAAAAAATTTGCATACTTTTCCGATTGTGGATGGGAACAGTTGAAATTGGTTTTTGAAATGTGTTATGCGTTTCTATAGGGTTGAATTAGATGTAATATTTTAATTTTTTAAATGGTGCAGTTTTGTTACATTATTCTGAATGTGTTGGAAAGTGTTTCATAATCTATGCTTGACGCATGATTTTTTCTTTCTTGTTTTTTTTTTTCTTTTACAATCGTTATTATTGACAATTAAGCTGACATTTGGTGCAATACAGCATAAGGAGATAAAATGGCGATTTTTAACCAGAATGATGATATTTCGCTCATATATATGGAATTTTGACTATATGAAAGATAAGAAGATATACATTTATATATCGTATATATATTATTGTATCGTATATATATAACGTGTATGTCTCCTCCTCCTCTTCTATATATATAATCAAAATTCTATCATTCTTTGCACTGATGACAGTATGTTGAATGCTATACCGTAACTTAGTCTTTTATAAGTTTAAATGTTCCGGTGCTAGAAATGTTGATTTGCTTACTTCGTAGGCGTAACTTCGTAAAGATGTACGGGAAAAAGTGATTTACAAAGTTGTAGAGTATCATCTATTTAGTACGAAAAGACACTTTGTAGACATTAATGCAAAGAATAAAACAGTTAAAACGCGTATTTGTTTTCTCGTGATTTCTTATACTGTGACATCACGAAACTTGAATGGAAGGAGAAATGATTATCTTTCCGACAAATGTGCATCCAAATGTGCATTGCAGCTGACGGTAAGAAGTTTGAACATTTCACATAAAGTATATTGTTTTAAAATAGTTGTTTTTTCTTTTTTTCTAAGATCGTTCTGTTACGTCACATTATAGGAAATCACGAAAAAATGAATGCACGTTTGAACCGTTCTGTTCTTCGCATTAATGTCCACAAGGTGTCTTTTGGTACTAAATCTACGATACTCTACAACTTTTTAAATCACTTTTTCCCCCTATCTTTTTCCGTTTTTGAGATAGGAATGCTAACTCCGCAGTTTTCCGCCAGGTGGCGCCGTAAGAGGTTTCATTCAATAGCGCTGTGCTACTTTACTATATCTAGACACCACTTTTATTAATAATACAGCAGCAGCCGTTATGAGGGTGGCAAGGGACTTTAGTGGGCATATTGTATATATTTGTATATACAAAATATATATCTTCTATCTTCTATAATAATAAAGAAAGAAGTTTGTGTGTGAGTGAGTGAGTGTGTCGACGGTGTTCTGAAGAGACCACTCCACGTAGAGCTACAAAATTTGAGGAAAAGGTACGTCTATATATGAAGTTTTGCACCTCGAAGCCCGATTTTCGATTTTTTGATTAGATTTTTTTTATTTAATTTTTTATGCGATTTTTAGCGTTTTTTTATGTTTCGAGGCGATTTTTCCATATAAGTGAGAAGAATATGGTTTCTTTCTTTTAACCCAATGTAGTAAATTTTGTTCTCTTTTCAAAAAAGTTTATTCGGAATTCGTGCAGCGATTTTTGAAATTTTAGCGAATTTTTTATGCAATTATTGAACTGCTTTTAATGCATTTAATAAGGAGATTACCGTAGAGGGACACAGTTCTGTCGCCAAACGCCGCCAAGTTTATCGCCAACTTGGCGGTATATCGCCAAATTTGGAGACCAAAATGAGTCGCCAAAAGTGACGCCAACTTGGCGATATCTCTAATATTTCGCCAAATTCCCATAGACTTCCATTGTAAACCAATATGGATTACTTGCTTACAGAAAATGAACAAATTGAAATATTTTAATGCAACAAAAACTAATATTAACTTAAGGGATTATATTAATTATATTTAAGGGAATCCAAGTAAATTAAATTGTGAATAAAAGTAACATGATACAATGCTTATATTATTGTATTTTATTGATATTTTCGACGAAAGGGTTGCCAGTGGTCATTTTGGTGAAAATTATAGTTGATAAATGAATTGAAATGGCTATATCCGTTAGAAAATAATGTAAACAACTCGCAAATTAAAAGGAAAATAACTGTTTTTTGTTTAATAATTAAAAAAAAAAGAATCAAAAACCTTTTTAATGCGAGATAAATTTTATAAAATGAAAATATTTAATTTAAATACGAAAGGAATGTTTATAAAACTTAAAAAATAAATTAGTATGAAAGAAGCAATTGATGCATTATTTGGCGATTTTTCGCTTCGCCAGGTTAATAAAAATGTGCCTGAAAAAACTTGAAGAAATAAAATTTAAGTAACAGTCTTGTACTCCTTCTTTATTTTTTTATTCAATTTAATTATCATTTTTATGTAATTTTCCCATCGTATGTCTTACAGGAGAAAGGCTTTATTTGTGAGTTACATGCTAATTAATTATTACCTTGGTCGCCAAACAATGCAATTTTAAGCCACAAAGGCAAAAGCGTGAAATAAGCCAGGCGAAGGTCGCAATAATTTTTTTTTAAGTATAGGAGAACATTTCGGAGTAAATCTTTATATTCAAATGTAAATTATATAAAAAGGAGTTAAAATTATAACTATGTAGTCAAGTATTTAAATTTTAATGTAAAAATGTGCCATATACACACATATTTTATAATCTTCGATAATCAAGCCACCACCAAATTGATAGAAGATATATTCATATAATCCCCTTATCAAGAGTTTTGGATACCCATTTTCTCCCTCTTTCTACTGCAGAAAAACATCATTAGGGTTCACAGCGAAAAAGAAACACTTAGTAGTCGACAGATGAAATATGCACAGAAACTGCATCTCTTCATCTTTCTTCGCCTTATGTGAGATATGTTTTAAACCAGACTCGCAAGCACTTATGTTCTATTCTGGTTCGCGTTATAAACTTATAAACATTATAATTGACTGTTACACTGAACACTATTTTATCAGACTTTACTTCCTTGTAACTTTCATAAATATCCAATTATGTATAATTGGTTGATTACCTCAAAGTGCCGAAAATACATCCATATGGTTATCAATTTTAATGATGTAACACGCGCAGAAAAACATATGTAATATTCACTTTTAAAACGTCCTCACACAAGTGAAGACGTACAAAATGTAATCTCTTTCTTAGTATCTCTAATTAAACTTCTCCTTTTTCCTTTCCTACAATATGAGTAGTTTCAATGGAGTACAGACGCAATAAACCGTCTGTTACATGATTCCTATTTTAAGCCTGATGCACTGAGACCTGAAGGAGTAAAGATATACGAATATATGATGATACGGGATACTCCATAATTCTTAGACGCCCTGACTAACCGCGAGCTGAAAAACGGATATCTATACATAGAAGGTAAGGCCTTTAATTATTCTTTTATTGTTGTGATGAGGCATCGCGCAGTTTGCGTTTATAGTATATGAATTAGTGAGGAGCGTGTGGATTCACCCCAAAAACTGTTAGACTCACAAATTTTTCTAACATATTTTGATTATGAGACTGATTTAATGTCTCATTTAGTAAATTAAACAAATATAGATATCCATTTAGGCAAATTAAGCCAGATAAATAAATCCGGTAGTCAGGTGAAGGAAAAAGTATCTAATTGACTTAAAGGAAAGAAAAATTATGGCTTACGCAAAGGATAGTGCAGCCATTGAAAAACTTAACGCCAATAACTATTCTTGTTGGCGGTTTAAATTAGAAATGCTTTTAATTAGAGAGGAGCTATTTGATGTCATTACCGATCAAGCTCCAGACCCTTTGACTGAAAATTGGAATAAGAAAGACAGGAAAGCACGGGCACTAATCAATCTCAGTATTGAAGATGGGCAGATAATTAACATCAAACATTTAAACACGGCTCGAGAGACTTGGGACACTTTGAAAAATATTCACGAACGGTCCAATCTCTCAAGCAAATTGCACCTCCTTCGAAAATTGTATAGCACAAAGCTAAACGAAGGAGGGAACTTAATCGCACACATCACGAAATTAATGGAACTTATCGACAAATTAGCTGCGATCGGAGAAAATGTTACCGATTCTCATATATCTGCACTCTTTTTGTGCTCATTACCGCCGTCATATGACACATTGATTACGGCGTTAGAGTCGAGAAATGAAGATGAATTGACGCCCAGCTTTATTAAAAGCAAATTATTTGATGAGTATACTCGTAGAGTTGAAAATTCCGAAAACTCGGAACATAGTACTAAAGCATACAAGGCTCGAGAAAAATTAGTTAACACAGACCGCAAGAGAGGTAACAAATTTTGTTCCTATTGCAAAATGAAGAACCATTCGTACAACGATTGTTGGTTCCTGAAACGGAAAAATAATAATAATCCAGTACAAAATAATAAATTTTACAAAAATAAAAATCACACCACCTCTCTATGTTTTGAAGAAAATGCCCCGGCCAAAACCGCGAAACCGCAAGATACAAGACAGATAGGAAATGAAAATAAAAATGTTGCGTTGTTAATTGAACGACCCGCAAATAAACAAACTTTTATTATCGATAGCGGAAGCTCTAGCCATATTGCCAACTCCAAAGAAATGTTTTCAAATATGACTAGCGACACAGAAACTAACGTAACAGTCGCGAATGGCAATAAACTAATTTCATATGGCTCAGGGGAAATTGTAATTCACACAGGAAAAAACAACAGGCAGATTATACTTCGTGACGTACTGTTTGTGCCTGAAATCGAAACTAACCTGCTGTCAGTAAGCAGGGCAACGAAAAACGGATGTCAAGTTAAATTTGAAAAGGATACATGCGACATTATACATAACGATGAAGTAATTCTTCAAGGTAGATTAAAGAACAATTTATATGAAGTACAAGTAAACAATGATAATCAATTTGAAAGCAATCATGTAAACATTACGCATAAGTGTTCAAACACAAAATGTATTGAGTTGTGGCACAGGCGGTTAGGCCACAGAAGCTACGAAACAATTAAAACCATTGTACAAAAACAACTAGTGAACGGAATTACCATAAACAACTGCCGACACGACAAAGAATGTGAGGTATGCATAAAGTCCAAAACCAACGACGCCCCATTTCCCAAATCGGGTGCACATAGAGCCACGAAAAGGCTAGAATTAATCCACAGTGACGTATGTGGGCCGATAAATACACCCACCATAGGGGGAAAGCGGTACTTCATAACATTCATTGATGACTATTCCAAATTTTGTGTTATCTACTTAATGTCGAAAAAGAGCGAAGCATATGAAAAATTGAGGGAATACATCTCAACCGTCAAAAATAAGTTTGGAAAATTCCCAACCGCCATCAGATCCGACAATGGCGGGGAATATGTCAACGATGAATTAGAAAACTATCTTAAATGTAACGGAATCGAACACCAGCTCACCGTACCATACTGTCCAAGTCAAAATGGCATTGCTGAGAGGAAAAACAGGACACTGTTAGACATGACTAGAAGCATGTTAAGCGAAGCTAACCTCCCACATAAATTATGGGGAGAAGCAATCTGCACCGCAAATCATTTGCAGAATCGCTTGCCTTCCAAATCTATTAGCACTACGCCATATGAGCTTTGGCTAAACAGAAAACCAAATTTAAGATATCTTAAAGTATTCGGCTGTACTGCGTACGCATACATCCACAAATCAAAACGCGGCAAATTAGATGATAAAGCAGAGAAAGGCATTTTCGTAGGTTACGACAACCGATCGAAAGCGTACAGAATATTTACTAGTGACGAAAGAGTCATTTTAGCTAGAACCGTAAAATTCGCGGAAAATAACATGGGTAATATAAATGCTGATGAAAGTTCAAACACGAATGAGTTAATGTCAGAAACAAACAAACACACACGACAGACTGACACAAGCGTAATCGAATTTGATCTAACACAAAACCAAAATTCTTCAGATACACCATCCGCGTCTCAACATACACAACAATTGAGAAGATCTGAAAGGCATAATAGAGGCGTGCCACCGGACAGGTTTGCCTATGCAGTCCGGCATGATCCGGTATATGAACCGAAAGGTTGGCACGACATGCTAAACATTGAAAACCCACAAGAAAAAATGAATTGGATTGAAGCGACACGCGACGAAATAAACTCGCTTATGAAAAATGAAACATGGTCTTTGGTAAAACCACCACAGGGAGCCAAAGTAATTGGATCCAAATGGACCTACAAGGCTAAATATGATGAATCTGGGAAAGTAAAGCGTTACAAGGCGAGATTAGTAGCTCAGGGATTTAAACAAAAATACGGGGTCGACTTTGACGAGACTTACGCCCCAGTAGTATCCCACACCACCTTAAGATGTTTCCTCACTGCCGCAGCCTATCATAACATTAGTGTCAGGCACATCGACATAAAAACCGCGTTCCTGCACGGAGACCTAGAAGAAGAGGTATACATGTCACAACCGGAAGGGTACGTGAACACAAACGAACCCGATAAAGTCTGTAAACTCCGAAAGGCCATATACGGGCTTAAACAGGCAGCCCGGGCCTGGTACACAAAAATTACTGAATCTCTTAGAGAACTAAATTTTATGCAAAGCAAGGCAGACACCTGCCTATTTACACAAGGACAGGGGGAAAATATAGTCTACGTAGTTGTGTACGTAGATGACATTCTCATAGCGGGAAACAATGCGCAAATTGAAGAAGTAATAAATAAGTTAAAAACACAATATACACTTGAAGATTTGGGGGAAATTAGTAATTATCTTGGGATAAAAATTAAGAAAACACATAACGGCTTTAACCTTAACCAAACAACAAAAATAATGGAAATCGTTAAAAGGTTTAACTTAGAGGAATCAAAACCTTACGGAACACCCATGGAAACGGGCTTCTTAAGATCAGAAAAGGATAAAGATCCAATGCCAAACAACATAAATTATTGTAAAGCGATAGGCGCGTTATTATACATTGCAACTATAACTAGGCCAGACATACTACTGGCTGTAAATGTTCTTAGCAGAAAGAACGAAAATCCGTCGGAAAAAGACTGGAAAGGTGTTAAACGACTGATCAGGTACCTCTACCACACAAAGGACCTAAATCTCATAATCAGCACTGAATGTACACCAATTTTGGAAGTGTACACCGATGCCGATTGGGCCGGTGATACGCAAACACGAAGATCAACATCAGGGAATTTATTCCTTCTTGGGAAAAATCCGATACAATGGATAACCAAACGCCAAACTTGCATTGCGCAATCGTCAGCAGAAGCTGAATACGTAGCCGCAGCAAACGCTGCACAAGAACTTGTGTGGATAATAAAACTTTTACAAGATTTGAATTTACCACAAAACCTACCCGTAATTGTATATGAAGATAACATATCCTGCATAAAAATGATAGAATCTGAAAAATACACCAACAAGACAAAACACATCGATCTAAAATATCACATGATTAAGTATATGAAAGAAAATGGTACCATAGAATTACGTTATTGTCCGAGCAAATCTATGCTGGCAGACATTTTGACGAAGCCAGAACCCAAGCCTGAATTTCAAGAGAACAGAGACAAATTAAAATTACAGATCAATCTTGATTAGGGGCTTAAGGGGGAACTTGATAGAAGATATATTCATATAATCCCCTTATCAAGAGTTTTGGATACCCATTTTCTCCCTCTTTCTACTGCAGAAACACATCATTAGAGTTCACAGCGAAAAAGAAACACTTAGTAGTCGACAGATGTAATATGCACAGAAACTGCATCTCTTCATCTTTCTTCGCCTTATGTGAGATATGTTTTAAACCAGACTCGCAAGCACTTATGTTCTATTCTGGTTCGCGTTATAAACTTATAAACATTATAATTGACTGTTACACTGAACACTATTTTATCAGACTTTACTTCCTTGTAACTTTCATAAATATCCAATTATGTATAATTGGTTGATTACCTCAAAGTGCCGAAAATACATCCATATGGTTATCAATTTTAATGATGTAACACGCGCGGAAAAACATATGTAATATTCACTTTTAAAACGTCCTCACACAAGTGAAGACGTACAAAATGTAATCTCTTTCTTAGTATCTCTAATTAAACTTCTCCTTTTTCCTTTCCTACAATATGAGTAGTTTCAATGGAGTACAGACGCAATAAACCGTCTGTTACATGATTCCTATTTTAAGCCTGATGCACTGAGACCTGAAGGAGTAAAGATATACGAATATATGATGATACGGGATACTCCATAATTCTTAGACGCCCTGACTAACCGCGAGCTGAAAAACGGATATCTATACATAGAAGGTAAGGCCTTTAATTATTCTTTTATTGTTGTGATGAGGCATCGCGCAGTTTGCGTTTATAGTATATGAATTAGTGAGGAGCGTGTGGATTCACCCCAAAAACTGTTAGACTCACAAATTTTTCTAACACAAATGACATATTTACTATATTATTGAAAGTTTTGTTGGCACAGGTGTCATATACGCTCCATGGTACAAAATAGGCTCCAAAATGGCGTTATTTTGCCTGACATGGTAACTCGGCTATTGTTGTTTATTTATTAATAAGTTGTTTATTTACTTTTATTTTCTTTTTTACAGTTATATAAACTGTTTTGTTCTATAGACATTAATTAAACTTTTTATTATTTATTGCTATTTCCTTTTAAAATAATAGAAAATAATTTAAATATATATGTGTAACTGGTATTCAAAAACAATGTTTTCACCAAATTGGCATGAAAAAAAAAATCGCGCCAAACCCGGTACGTATCTATGCCTAATAGTTATTTACATTATTGTGATTACTTAGTATCAGGCAACAGATTGAAGAGTATTTGGTATATTTTTGATATATGGGCTTTGGTGAGTTAGAGAAAATGGACTTGGCGAGTGAAGTGAATTTTACGTATATTTACTGGCAAACTATTTATTTTTCATATACATATAAGCATTTTTTTTTCAATATTTATTTTATTTATTTATATAAAGAAGAGCTATTTATCTACCTTTAAATACGAACAGAAATAATTTGTGGTTCTACCTGATTATCCCGTAGACCAAAAAAAAATATCGCCAACTTATAAGATTAAATGCCAATAATGGGTGACCGTAAATGTCAAATTTACTTGACATTAAACACTTTACACATGTTTGTAACGTCATCAGGTGATTTTTAATTCGATATTTACGTTTCTTCGCGACCTGCTGCAATTTTTTGACATTCCATTTTTGACCTATAATACTAAAGTAATTTCTACCTTCATTTCAATAAAGTTTATTCGGATTTCGTATAACAATTTTCGAATTTTTCGGGTATTTTGTATCTGATTTTTAGTGTATTTTAGCGATTTTCTACCAATTTTCCACATTAGTGAAAGACGTTGATAGAAGTTAAATCAACTTTCAATCTTCGAGCACAATATATAATTTTTCTTTCTCTTTTCGAAATTTGTGCAGCGATTTAAAATTTTTTCGCAATATCTTATTGTGATTTTCAGAGGCTTTTCGCGATTCATGCAGTTTTTTTATGTACCCGGGCAACGCCGGGCAAGTTAGCTAGTATATAATAAAACATTTTGGTGAAGATGCATAAAATAAAATTCATTTTATATAAAACGATAGTAAAATGTTCTGTTTCGCCAGAAAAACCTTAAAATTTGCAAATCTTTGTTACGCTTTGCCGAGTTAACGGATTCTGCAATTTAATTTGCGTATGCAAAATTTTACTGAGTCCTTAGAGAGTCCTTGAAATTTAATCTTTTAAATTACAGTATGTTCACTAGAGCACAAAAACTGAAAATTGAATTGCTCTATTGATTGGAATTGTTCTGCATATTTTTAATATTTAAGTTGGCACGATATATATAGTATATATGTATTTCCTTGTTTTTATTTTACGTCAAAGAAAAATTTATATTTGCTTTCAAGTGTATTATCTTTATAAAAAAATATCAATTATAAATCTACATAATTCATAGAAAAGTTTCTGTAAAAAATTTCTCGCGTCTTGCATCCAATAATATTTCAAATTTTAATTGCTTAAAAGGTGTACAACCTATAGAGTGAAAAGGCATCCAAGCCGGGACTCGAACTCAGGTAATCGGTATAGCGCACCGACGTTCTACCAACTGAATCACTTGGAACGATACACAACGTGTCACTTCTCACTATCAAATGTTGGCAAGACAAGAAAAATTTCTAAGAATTATATAGATGTATTCAATTTCATCGATGCTGGATCCTCTTTAGTTTCGTGTTTGCCCCAGAGTCAATGGCTCACGGAAAATTATTCCACCTTGTGCTGCGTTTGTAGTCTTACCAACATATTATAGTGAGAAGTGCTAGGCTGTGTATCATTCCAAGTGGTTCACTGGTAGAACGTCGGTGCGCTAAACCGATGACCTCGGATTCGAGTCCCGCCTTCGACACTTTTTTACTCTGCTGGCTGTACGCCTTTTAAGCAATTAAAATTTGAAATATGATATATCTTTTGAAAGAATAACTCTTTATGCATACTTCATTTCAATTTTTCCGTTCAGAAAAAAAAGTGTTTTTTTTTTTTTTTTTTTTTTTTTTATCTGTGTGATTTCCAAGAATATTTATTATGAAAAATCAATAATAAAAATCGAGACATGACACCTTTTAGACTCCGGAGAAAAGCCACTGCCTACTTATGTGTGAGCTATTTGCTCTCTTTGCCTCATTCTCTCGTAAACGAAAATGATCTGTATTTTAAAATTGACTAATCTCTGAAATTATTTGAGAATTACTTTCGCGTGCAATTTGATTTATGAAATATTGCCAGTTCATATACTGATTACTTAACCCCTTTTTAGCTCACAAGCTATCAAAGCCTAAGAGCTAATGTGCCCGCAGGTTCTATATGGACGTACGTACGTATGTATGTACATAACGCAATAACTCTTGATAGAAATATATTCTGATAAGGCGCTACACTGATTAGTTTAGGGGTTCATTTGTTAAATATAAAGAGTGAATGGCGGCCTAATCCCCCCCCCCTTAATTTAGATAAATGGGTTTTTCCTGGCGAATTATCCGATTTGCTTCAAAATTGGTATACCATTTATTCTGATAAGACAGTTCCCTAATTAGATTTGGGGGTTCAGTATAAACTGAGGGAGTTAATTCCCCTTCTTAATTTAGCTAAATGGTTTTTCATGCAGAATTATCCTATTTGCTTCAAATTTGGTATACAGGTTTATTCTGATAAAGTGCTTCCCTGCTTATATTTGGAGGTTTTTTGGTTACGTATAAAGGAGGGAAACGGGGGGCTAATCCCCCTTAATTTATTTTTCGAGGGGCATTATTCTTCGAAATAATATACAAGTAGTGTGAAAAGCCAGTGAGCCCAATGCCATCCGTTTAACTGGGCACTTTTACCTTTTTATTTAACTCCTTTTTACCAATGAACTAACATATCAAGAAATCTATTATAACAAATTAAGCCAGATTCTAGGAATATTAAAAAACACACTCGTACTAATTTCAAGTTACTGTATAATTTCCCTCACATAGATGTAATATACGAGTACTTACTTACCTACTGGATGTCCCAAAAATGATTGATGGATTTTAAAATTCAATAACTTGCAAACAGTGACAGATATTAAAATATTTCTTGCAGGAGGGTTATGTATGATGTCAGGAGTTTTTATACTGTGATTCTGGATTTTAATTCAAATTTCAAACAATAGATGACACTGAGAGCAATAAGTGCTTAGAGATCCTACATTAGTGAGAGATTGGACATTGCGGCACCGGCAGATTTGACAAATCCGCCATTTAAGTTACGCCTTCCATATACTTCGTTATTACACTTTGAAGATAATTTAGATTTTGAAAGATACAACGTTTTAAATATTGAATCAAGACTTGCTATACTGTTTAGCTAAGTTGTTTTTGTCTTTAGAGTTACTTTTTAATATTTAGGAATGTTTATTTACTTTGTAATATATTTTAAATTGTCCGAGGCCAATTGCTGTGTATGCGGTCAACTTTAAACAGTTTTATTATAATAACTACGGTCGAAACGAGTAATATAAAAAAGCAATTTCATTTTTGTGTCTATGTTTTACATTTAAAAACTGATTTTTATTTAAATCTTTGAGTAGTGAATAAGCAAAATGTGTAAATAATTTCGAAGTTTGACAGTTGGCGATAATTGCATTCGATGAATTTTGTTTACATTTTGAAATATTTATTTGAAGAACATAATCTATAATAAAACTGTATATTGTGCACTCTATTTAAAATACGAACATTTTTATAAATTAGAAATACTTAAATTATTCATTTTTAATATTATTTTCTTTTTTAAAAATCCGCTGAATTTAAGAGCACAGAAGACATAAGCGTTTCGAAGTTTAAATTTTCTACATAAAAAATATCGCAGACTCTGACAATTGCAAAATATATAAATTCACAATATATATAAATTCTAAAGCAGAGAGCCTTTAAGTTCATAAATAAACATTACTAAGCATATGTGTGTAAATCTTTCTCTCAGTTTCTCTCAGAATGTTTTTTTTTTTTTTTCCTGCAGGTATTTAGCCTCTTAATACAGTGAAACTCGTTTAAGATACGAATCAAGGGACCGAGCGCATTTCGTATCTTAAGCGGGATCGTATCTTACCCGGATTTCACAGACTCTAGAGTAATAATGCATATAAAGCCAGTGCCCATTATTATTAACTTATTTCAGCCATTTATAACTCTCATTTTACCCATTTCTAACGATTTTTCGATAGTCTAGGAAATTTGAGTTTAAGATTTTGAAATAAAGAATAACTTTCTTTTCCTCCAAAATTTTATTGAGTCATCGTTTGTAAAATAACAAAATTAAAATGGCTTTATGCAATACTCTGCCAAATTACAAAAAGACGATAAAACGAAATTTTTGTTAATCTTTAGAGAACAGAAACTAAAATACACTACTTACTTTAGAGGAAAAATAATAAATGTTCATCATTTATTTTTAGAAAGACAAAACTAAATGTATGTAAGGAATAATAATTATTTGATACATTATCAAAATTAAAGAACGTGAAGTAGTTTTAGTTTGTTGAAAAAAAAATTCGTTTACCTTGGGGTGGTGCAACGTAGGGCGAGATTTTATCATGAAGTTTTCTGCATTGTTGATGTGGTAGAAAAAATCTTCGACGGATGGACCAGCATCCATCGAAGAGACATAGAGTCGAAGTAAGCTGAAGGAGCTCATTACAGATGCGAATGATGGTATGGCTGGTACATCCGTTTCTTCATTCGCGTCGTCTTCTGCTTCTTCTGAAGGCCTATGTTCATCGGAACTTTTGATGTCTGCGATTATATCCGTGATGGTACGAACTTCATTTGTTACAACTTGATCGTCAATTTTGACAAATGAGTCCCAATCTTTGCATTCTTGCTCCTCTTCTACGATATCAACGTTTTGCAAAGTTCCGTCAACGTTAAAGGCATTACAGAAGAAATTCTCAATGGTGGTTGATGTTAAGTCTTCCCAGGACGCACTCAGGAAATGCATGGCGTCCAAGAGGTTAATAGGCTTACAGGTTGGACAGGACAGATCCTTTTCGCAATGATCTATTTGGTGTAGATGACATACAACGACACGACTTTTGTATATCATTTTGAGAATATGCATTATACCTTGATCCATGGATTGAACCACGCTGGTCACATTCGGTGGTAAAAAGACTAGTTCGATGTTTCGTAAGCTGGGGATAGCCTTGGAAAGGCGGGACAGTTGTCGGCGAGACACAATACTTTCCTGAACTCATTTTTTTCATTCATTCATCGAACTTGCGGATGACTCCTGTATTCCTGCAGATTTGGAAATTTACAGTCTTGCTTATCACATTCTCGGCATCGTTCCTTAAGACATCAAATTTTTCAGTCAAAGAAAATGCTCTTTTCTTTACTCTAAGTATTACTTAAGAACCATTTCGTATATCAAGCGGGTTTTTGACATCAAGGGATAAAATTTCTTCGTATATTAAGCGGGATCGTATCTTATGCGTACGTATATTAAGCGGGTAAATTTACACAAGTTTAATAGGTATTTTTCAAGGGACCGAAGATAATTCGTATCTTAAGCGGGATCGTATCTTAAGCGGACGTATCTTAACCGAGTTTCACTGTATTATAAAATGTATTAAAGCTGGAAAATTGAAACTCTTTAATTTCGTACAACCAATCAGTTTCTTTAAAGCTAATCTAAATTTATGAATGTAAATACTATAATACAGACGATATAACAGAATCTACTTCAAAAATCTATACTTTTCTGACTATTTCAGTAATTGTTTTTTTAATTTCTTATTGCTATTAAATGACGTATGTATTTTTAACGTTCTTTAAAAATTCAAAACAGTTTCCTCTAATACATTTATTTATTTAGAAAATTATACCAAATTTATCTATAGTAATAAACATATAGACAGAGGAAAGTAAAAAATGCCCACACTACATAACCCACACTATGTAACCCACACTACATAAAATTACTTTTCTAGCATTTCTTGTGTTATGCATAAACTAAAATACCGGGTGTCCCAAAAAGGACAGACTGATTTTAAAATTCAATAACTTCCAAACGGTGACAGATATTAAAAAATTTCTTGCTGGAGGGTTATGCATAAAGTCAAAAGTTTTTTTAAAGTGATTTTCGATTTTAGTTCGAATTACAAACAATAGATGGCGCAGCGATCAATAGAGGATAAATTCAGGCTCGATTTTTGGTACTTCGTGGCCCGGATAATACATTTCCATCTCCTTTTTCTGCATGGAACAACAGAAAGGACCAAAAATCGAGCCTGTATTTAGCGACTATTGCTTACAGCGCCATCTATTGTTTGTAATTCGAACTAAAATCGAAAATCACCGTAAAAAAACTTTTGACTTTATGCATAACCCTCCTGCAAGAATTTTTTCAATATCTGTCACCGTTTGGAAGTTATTGAATTTTAAAATCAGTCAGTCCTTTTTGGGACACCCGGTATGTTTATTTTAAATAAAAATTCCAAAATATAGCAACCTCTTTCAAAAATTTTGTTTGCTCTCCGACCAGACTCGAAATGCTAAACCGTCATTTCATCAGAATGAAAAAAATGCATTTTCCGAGAATTCTTACTCACTATAATGGAAATGTGCTCCTATTTATGTTCTGATAGACTCCCAGAAAGCATATAAAATGAAATTTTAATAATTTTAATAAAATAAAAAGTGTTAGACGCTGACGAAAATGCAATTGCGTTGTACGGCGTTCCACCTACTTTGTCACGGAAATGGCGGACATTTCGTCAATGTCCAATCTCTCTCTAATGTCGGATCTCTATAAGTGCTCAGTCCAGACCCAATTTTTGGTACTTCGAGATCCATTCAATACATTTTAATCTTCTTTTTTCGCATGTTAGAAGAAAAAGGCCGAAAAATCGAGCCTGTTTTTATCGTTTTATTGCTTGCAGCGCTGTCTATGGATACTATTTGTAACTAAAATTGAGAATCGCAGGATAAAAACTCATGCATCTTACATAACACTCTAGCAAGAATTATTTTAATATCTGTCACCGTTTGCAAGTTACTGAATTTTAAAATCCATCAGTCATTTTTGGGACACCGGTGCAAGTACTATACAAGTACTATTTGTTACATATCTGTCACAAATATTAAAAGGGATTATAATTTTAGCTTCATCAACGTTAACGTGGCAACTTTCCGTAGAAGAGAAAAATCTTGAAAATGCAGTACTCTGTTTTAACTACGAAATATCTCTGCGATGTTCTTTTAACCTTTCTGAAAACTTTTGTTACCCCGACGTAGACAATTATATTATATTATTATCTGAAAGCGTGGCCGGAATTTCATAAATGCCTGCTATTTGGTTATTCGGGATTTTAACAATATTGTTACTCAGAATCTCTGCAGGATAAGGGGAGAATAGCTGCTAATTTTATATTGAACTTCCTTAGAACTTCTTTCAACTTTTCAAACATAATGGGTATATAATGAAAACTTTAGCACTATTTAATATGCAAATGACTTACAAAACGCAAGCCTGAAAGAAGTGGGAGAGAATATTATATAATGCTGAATTATCTTATCAATTTCGGAACTCGAAAATCTATGTTCTAAGGGGACTTTCCTAATAAAATTAATTTAACTGCCAAACTAGTCATCTGAAAAAATTCTCTCTTCTCTATATAAATAAACTCTTCTAAGAAACGACTGAAAAGCAGCTATTATTTACTGAAAGAGCACATTCGCACAAAAAGGAATGAGCGTGTTTTCTTTTAAAGGCTTTATGTAAATTGAAGAAGTCAAATGAGATCTGTTCCGGTTAATCTGAACATCTAAAAATGGTAAAATAGCGTTTTGTTCAACTTCAAGGGTAAACGTAATTCTTTGACTTATTGACACCTTCAACAGAAATTTGTAATTCAGATAAACTATATTTCCACAAGATGAATACGTGGTCAACATACCATAACAAAAACATTGGTTTTTACTTAAATTTATTAAAAATTTCGCTTCACAACAGTCTGAGTAGAAATTTTGCGAATAAATTAGACACGGGTAAGACCATTGGTGCTCCATGAAGTTGTCTGTAAATAACGTCGTTACAAATGAAAATATTGCTATAAAATGTAGGCCTGATTTTAATGAAATTTTGAAGTACTGGGTCAAATTAAGATAACTATCTAATAATCAAAAAATATAATGGATAACCTCATCCATATTTATGGGAGGAAATAATGATATAACATCCAAACATGCAATAAATGTGCAACTTCAAGAGGGTATTTGTATGGTTTAAATACAAAGTTTTTTATGAAATTTCAAAATTGACAGATGCTGTACACTATAAAAAAAATCCCTGCCGCCTGGGGCCTACAGGCGGAGGTAGATTTCGAAGTTAAGTACTAAATTCACCAACAAAACTTAAATCAAGATCTTCACTAAGAATGAGCTCTAGAGAGCTAAACATTTTGTAAAAATTCTAATATACACGAATACATACACGTATGTATATGGAATAGGTTTAAAAAATAGCTAAAACAAATTCAGAGAGCCTCAGAGTGTTAAAATAAGCTAATATTTCCATTGTCGGGTTTTCATCATGTTTTAATACGTTTCTTCAAACTCACATGACGTTACATATTCGCCTGCTGAGGTCCGTTTTATTTCCAATTTGATGCAATATATATATTTTTTAATTCGTCAAACTATTTATTTCATTTTGAGTTTTCATGCGGAAATCTTGCTCTAGAAAACTTATGACGTAATACTCAATTTGTTTCAATTATTCAAACTATTTATTTAATTTAATTTTTCACGTGAAACCTTGCAATAGAAAAGCAATTGTTGTGGTGAGAATTTTATTGCTTTTTTTTAATTGTTGGCAACTGCTATAACGAAAAATATTTCTTTTTTCCTGTCATTGTTGTGTAAGAGCTGGTTTTATCAGAATCATGTTAAGGCGGTATTCAAAATTTTGAACCCTCCCCCTTTCCATTCCCTTGGGCCGATTTTGCCCATTTTCAATCCCCGCCGAGATATTAGCCATCTCAAAGTTGTTGGCGAGTTTGAAGACGATCCGTGTATAATTGCGACTTTTATTGTGCGGACAAAATTTAGTACATATATATATATATATATATATATATAAACTTTTTAGGTGGTGGTGGTTTTGGGTTCCTGTGGTCCTATAATGAAACGTTAAGAAGGAATTTTTCAAAAGTCGCACCATGGTAACGACTGCAATAGGTAGTATTTCTTACGAAATCTACCTAAAATGTATGTAACGTTACTCCATAAAATTTGTGGCAACATGCTGCCTCCAATTCTATGGTGTAAATTATATTATACGATGGTGTAAATTAAACTGATATAACTGGTGTAATATTACACATTAGTGTAACGTAACACCAGTTATATCGGTTAAATTACTCAATAAAATAGAGGCGGCAAGGCTGCCACTAATTTTATGGAGCAAGGTTAAATAATTTTTTTACAGTGTAACGTCCAGTTAAATGCAAAAAATCACGTTACCTCTTTTGAAATATTATGTCCTTTTGATTGCGTTGATTATTAATTTTATCGTACGTGAACAAAACTGTTAAATAAACACCATGCATTCCAACCTGCCTACACGGGTTAACACTTTATGATTAAATTATGAATTTATGAACGGGTTAAATTATGAATTCATGAAAATTTTATCTTCTAAAGCATTTTTCGTCAATTTTTGAATCTACATTAGAAGATTTACATAATCATTTAATAAATTTTAGAAGGATTTTAGAAGGATTGAAGGATTTAGAAGGATTAATTAAATTTAAATTTATAGGGATCTTCTGCAATATATATAAAACCCACTCAAATCTTTTATTTTAAATATTTTTCTTAGTATTTTGTAGAATTAGGAAATGTACAAATTTAATGTTCTTACAATAGAAATATTTCTGAATTAAAAAATCCCCCCCTCCCCTTCCAACGCCAAGAAAGCTGAAAAGATGCAAAGGCAAAAGAAATCATCCTTTTAAAAATATTTTTGTTTTGTGTAACCAATAATGCTTTTGGAACAAGATAAAGTAATGTATCTAAAACTAATTCTAAACTGTATTACTACTAATCGATATTTAAAATGAATTTTATAACAGGTTATTTTAATGGTAATTATATAAGTACCGTCAGTAGATAAAGGGTTAAAATGTTAGATATACTGTCTGGTGTACAGAACAAAGATGAAAATAGTTTTA
Organism: Maratus speciosus; assembly: GCA_963932465.1. Classification (NCBI taxonomy): domain Eukaryota; kingdom Metazoa; phylum Arthropoda; class Arachnida; order Araneae; family Salticidae; genus Maratus; species Maratus speciosus. Next base: position 278,827,749 of record OZ010792.1, read on the forward strand.
TTTGAAAACTCTAATAATTGTTTTTTAATTTAGTATACATTCTTAGATTGACCAACAACGAGATGAAAATGTATTTTTGGTACTTTTGTATTAGCCGCATTCCAGCGGTCAATCTACAAATATTTCACTATTTATAACAACTTTTGCGATTCTGATTATTTCATTGTTTAACACGTTCACGCCGGCGCGGTGGGTCACACTCAACTGTCTCAGAGCTGACAAGTCTCCGGCTTTTTGGATACCATTATTTTAATACAGAAAATGCTGTTTTATTTAATTAGAACAATTGGGCGATTTAAAGGAACAACATTTTCTCTAAAATAATAGTGGTGTGCAAAAAGCCGGAGACTTCACAACTCTGAGACAGTCGAGTGTGACCACCGCGCCGGCGTGAAAGTGTTAAACGCGTTGTTCGATTGCATACATATTTGTTGAATTCCTCTTTTGTTTATTCGGGAAATTATAATTTTCTTTTGAAATTTAGTATGAAATTTTACGCAGAAACAAAAAAATACTGAAACATTTACATTGTTTTAACTACAAACAGGTTAACCTTCCGGAAATTGGTTGCATCGAGCTTCAAAAATATTCATGCTTAGAAATTATTTCAAATCCATAAACTATTAATTAATCGAGATACAATTTTTACACAAATTGCATTTGAAAGTACATTCTTTATTCTGTTTGACGGTGTAAAAATTTTAATTGGAGAAAATTTAGAAGTTTAGAAAAGAAGTTTAGAAGTTCGAAAAATTTTAAAAAATCAAAAAACCCGATTGCGTAAAAAGCGAACTAATTAATTATTTCTTATCAATGTGAAACTGTTTTTTATATTACTTACCTATTTTTTTTTATTTACTTGTACGGATGAATTTAAGTTGTGTTTAATTGTTAGTTCCTACCTATAAACACTCATTTGATGAGGCCTATAGATGTCTATGATGGTTAGAGTTGCAGTAAAGCTAGAGATCCTACCTACACAACTTCCAGGTTGTGTAATATTTAAACGGAGCTTCTGACTGTAAAATAGTCAATGAAACATAGTCTTCATTTTGAAAGACCTATCCAATGATATGCCACTCAATAGGGTGCGTAAGAATGCTTTTTCGTCTCTACCGCCATTTTGTGTTTTACGGCCGCCATTTTGAATTTATGAAAACAAAAACTGGCTTATAACCATCGGACGATTAAGACAAATCGATAGAGACATCATTCATTAAAATCCATCCGGTCGTTGGGATGTTTCGAGGGTATAAAGAAACCCACATCCACAGATACGCGTGAAACACATAATCCTTTGGGGCAGTCGGGTAATAAATTGCAGTTTAATCGAAATCTATTCTTCAGATCGTTGCCACAGTCATTATGACTTAAACGTTAGGACAACATTAGGTTTTCTTTATGCAGTAGAATGACAATTTTTAAGAGGAAAATACATAACTACTTTTTAACACTAGAATCATACTTTGTAAGATTTCTCTTACACTGTCTTATGAAACACTTTCCAAAAAATCAAAATACTGAACATCAACAGTTCGAAAAACATCAGAATTTTTTTGTTCGTCCCTGTATAATATCTGTAGATTGGTATTTATGTTACATTGTAAGGTAAAAGTTAGATAAATTAAACGCATAGCACAGTTTAAAATGCCCATTCAGCCATTTACGTCAATAAACGGAAATGTATTCTACATCCTTTATGTATCCCTGTATATGCTCTGTAGAATTTAGACACACCAAGTACTATGCAAAAAAATGGTTAAATTTAAAAACGCAAATTTTAAAAGCAGTGCAAGCAGTTATTCTTCAGACACAGTACTGTAGGAAAATACTTTTGTGTATATCTGTACATGAACGATAAATTATACACACACCAGATTCTACAGAAAGCTTTTGTACTACACCTCGGTAATATATAATTTTCAATATGTTTAAAAAACTGTAATATCTTTAAAACACACCGCTAACGGTAATCGTTTAAAATGATTTTTAATGATGTTACATGCTTTCAAACATAATAAAATTGATATGCATTTATCAAGTGTACTAAAATATGCATTCTGTAGAACATACGACGTAAAGTATAGTTATTATTCATTTACAGGTCACTCAAAATAATACCGTTACATAATGATATACGGGTGGAGGGAATTTTTTCCGACGTATTTTAATTATGTTAAATTATTTCATGTAGAATGAAATCGATATACGTCGCTGAGGTTTACTATAACTTATTTCATGTATAATACGAAGTGCATAGCATTTACAAGGACACACAAAAGATTTCAGATACTATATTGTATCCGAAGTACCGTACGGTAGCGATGATTGCTGGAAATGCATTTTTAATTATCATATGCTCTTTTATGTTTCGCTATATTTATGCATACTTTATGGTGTTTATAAATACTATAATTCATATAGAGGGCTACACAAAAGAATTCGTAAGGGTTACTTGGTATGAGAGCAAATTGCTTAAAGTTGGTTTTTCAAGGAGTTGTGCATTTTTTACGCTGAATTGCATTTAGTTTACTAAGAAATGTTTGTAGAATATAGATAAAATGATATACAGGGTCACGCAAAAAATTGGATACATGGCCGTCTATAAATGATAGTTTCTGGAAATGTAATTTCAGTAGTTTTAAGAGTGTTTTAGTTTGAATTAAATTTTAGCTAAATAGTGGCGTGTAATAAAGTTCTAGATAAAATACAGGGTTGTACAAAAGAATTCAAGTATATTTTCATCTATTAGTATAAATTGCTGAAAGAGAAATTTCAACCTGTTATTCGTTTTCTTGCTAAACTAAATTTTCCCATCATATAGCATATATATCAATCTACATATCAAATACAGGGCTGTTTAAAAGAATTGGAATACATATTTGGCTATGGACGGTAACTGCTGAAATCAGTTTTTCAAATGATTTATGCGTTTTCTAAAATGTTTACTTAGTTACCATATTTACCTTATTTCCCTAAATAACGAAGTTTTGTTAAAGCATTTAGGGAGTGCTGGAAAGTGTTTCATAATCAATGCTTAACGCATGATTTCTCTTTCTTGTTTTTACACTTTTTTGGTTCTTAACTCAACTGTGTTAAATAGAACTTTGTAATCGATTTTTTACTCACTTTCTGATATGCTAGAACTATAAACGTTATATACAAAGGTGTGTTACCGATGACAATATAGTATTTTAATATTTTTAGAACTGATTTATAAATTAATAAATTAATTTTAAAGCATTTTTTCGTTAACTCGCAAGGGATAAACAGACAAACGTTCTTTATGGTTACAATTGTATAAGAGTTACAACAAGAATAGATTTAATAATGTCACGAACAACTCTCGCACCGTAAAACATTTATGTAACGTTACTTCATACTAACTGGATGTGCAATCCCAAAACTTTCTTCTATCTCATGTCAATATTTCATTATAATTAGTTTTATTAGTATTTTTATTAGAATTAAGCGTAACTTCATACACTTTTTGATGGTACAATATTGAAAATAGCACAAAAATCGCTATTACAGCGTCCCCTTCCGGCGGACTTTTTCCAAATTCAGGGAGGACCTTCTTGCCATGGCCAAACACATACACAAAAAATTTGGTTCAATTCTATGCATAACTTCATACACTTTTCGATGGTACAATATTCAAAATGCACAAAAGTCGTTATTACAGCGCCCACTACTGGCGGATTTTTTCCAAATTCAGGGAGGACCTTCTTGCGATGGCCAAAAACATACACAAAACATTTGGTTCAATTCCACGCATAACTTCATACACGTTTCGATAGTACAATATTCAAAATGCACAAAATTCGCTTTACAGCGCCCCCTACAGGCGGATTTTTTTCAAATTAATGGAGGACCTGCTTGCCATAGCCAAAAACTTTTAAAAATATTTGGTTCAATTCTATGCATAACTTCATACAATTTTTGATGGTACAATGGCGACACACGGACATACGGACACACGGGCAGACGGACACACGTACACACAGACAGACAGACACACGGACAGAGAGACATTTTGTATAAACATGTTTTTTGTGATCTCTGACCCCTAAAACGTGTAAATCCGTCAAAAACTGGAAGTCGAAAAAAATTTCGATTACAATACTTTCTCTACTGAAGATAGGAGAAAGTAAAAATTGGTGGCAACCTTGCTGTCTCCATTTTATTAAGTAATTTAAATGGTATAACTGGTGTTACGTTAAACAAATGTGTAATATTACTCCGATTGTATCAGTTTAAATTACACCATTATATATATATATATATATATATACATTTTTTTTTTTTTTTTATTTTTTTTTTTTTTTTTTTTTTTTTTTACAGTGTGTCAAAAAAGGCCAACTGGCTATAAAAGATCATCAACGAAATATTTTAAACTCTAAAATATAAAATAAAAAAAATAAAGAGTGCAATATATTTTAATACGTTTTAATCAATTAATAGTTTCATATTAATTAAACTGTATTTGTACCCTGAGAAATCAATTTATAAAGACTAAAAATATAATTTAAATATTGTTTCATTCTTTTTGTTTCCTGTTCCTTTATCTTAAAAAGGAAACAGGGAAATCATGTATATTTTTTAATAATTTCACTAGCTCACCTTTTCACCAAAGGGTAAAAAAAAAAGCAGGGAATTTTCCATAATCGAGTTCGGTAGGCACGCCAGTTAAATATATTGTAGCGGAAATTTTTTGAAAAAAAAAAAAAAAAAAAAAAAAAAAAAAAAAAAAAACAAGAATTGCAATCATGATATTAGGCGTGGTTTTCGAGAAAAACATTGAATGATCATAAAAGAGTGTGCTTAATTTTTTTTTGTACTTTATTTCTGAAAGCTTCACTGTATTTTCTAATATATTACACCCGGAACATTGAAATGTCCCCCCGGAAGGCTTGAGATTTTATGCTTTTAATGTACAAAAGTGCAATTTCCGTACCGGATCTCTGAAATTCCCGCCGCCTCACCCCCGGAGCGACGGAAATACCTTTAGGAGAAATTAAACACCCGTCTGAATTAAACACTGCATTCGTATAAAAGCTAACCTTCTTCCAAAAGTAACCAACATGGTTTTTATAATTTGTTACAAATTCTATTTGTTCCAAAGAAATTTTAATTCCACCATCAAAAGTTATTTCAATTGCGAAAATGCGTTCATATTAAAGCTCTTTTCTTACAAAAATAAGGAAAAATAATTAAAAAAAGTTTTTCTAAACAGTTTACTTGAAAACGAAATAAATAAAATAAAATATTAGCAAGAAATTTATCCCATTTAACTTGCAGAAAATGTGTGATTTTTTTTTTTTTTTTAATCTGTCCAATAAAAAAAATAATAATAATAATAATAATAACGCACAAAATACATTTTTTAAGGCTCATAATCCTTTTGATTACCTATTACTAATAAACGTACAAGCTTTAAAATATTTCAAATGTTAACAGGATTTTTAAAATTTATTAGAAATTCTATTTATTCTAAAGAAGTTTTGATTCCGCTATCACAAGATAGTTTAATTGTATTCGTATAAAAACTTGTCTTCCTAGAAAAGTACCGGAAAAGAATCAGAAAAATTTATTTCGGTAATTTATTACAAATATTATTTATAGCATAAAAGATTTAACTACATTATCAAACGGTATTTCTATTGCGAAAATGCATCCGCATAAAAGCTAACCTTCTTATACAATTAGTCAAATAGAATCAGAAAACTTCCTCTGAACAGTTTGTCCAGTAACGAAGGAAATAGAATAAAATATTAGCAATAAATTTATTCTATTTAACTTCCAGAAAAGGTTTCAAATACGTCCAATAAAAAGGGTAAATGAAGCAGGCTTCAAAAAATCAAAATACACGACTGCTCATATTTTTAATTAGCTTTTACCAAGAAACATGCATGTTTTGAAATATTTTTCGCATTAACATGACTTTTATAACTTAATAGAAATTCTATCTGTGCCAAAGAAGTTTTAATTCCACCATCAACAATTGTTTCAATTGCGAAAATGCATTCATATTATAGCTAACCTTCTTACAAAAGCAACCAAAAAGAATAAGAAAAGTTTTATAAACAGTTTATCTGAAAACGAAATAATAATTAAAAAAAAAAGCAATTTAACAAATTACAACGACCATTTGGAAAATGATTTTTTCGAATACTAAAATTTAAGACATAAAAAATCGCACGGAGTTGATCATACATTACTTACGCCATGAATTAAACATTAACATTCCTGCACCCATCATGAACAAATTTTAAAAGAAATTTCAGTTTTACAATTTTCGGTACGGTAAATTTTTTAACTTCTACATTAAACATTAATATTCCTGAACCAATTTAAAATGAAATTTCATTCTTAAACTTTTAAACATCCCACAACATTACTTTTTACACCGTCGTATAGAGAAAAGAATGTACTTTTAAATGCAATTTGTTTAAAAGCTGTATCTCAATTTGTTTCTGATTTTTTTTTTTTTTTGTAGTTTTTATTACTCTTTTGTCATAGTGGCAACAGAAGTATCCATCTCTGTTGAAAGTAAAGGGAAAATACAGATTACTGTATAGACCAATCAGAAAACGAATAAAATGCGGGTTCAACTAATAAAACGCTTCAGATATGTTTTTGATTTCCTACCCTGACAGAGAACAATAACCATTTTTCCAAATGGTTAATAAAGTAAAACATTAGCAAGGAATGCATTCTATTTATCTTGCAGAAAATATTTGAAATCTTTTTATATCTCTACAATAAAAGAAAAGTAAATAAAGCACAAAATGGGTTTTTTTTTTCTTCTTTAGACTGCTATTTTATTATTATTATTATTATTATTATTATTATTATCTATTACCAAGAAACTTACATGTTTTAAAATATTTCAACTGTTAGCATGCTTTTTTAAAATGTATTGCAAATTCTATTTATACCAACAAAGTTTTAATTCCGCTGTCAAAAGATATTTTAATTGTATTCATATAAAACTTGCCCTTTTTCAAAAGTAGCGAAAAAGAATCAGAAAAGTTTGTTTAAACAGATTATCCGAAAGCGAAATAAATAGAATACGGGCAATATGTTTGTTATATTTAGCTTGCGAAAATGTTTACAAAATGTCTATTAAAAAAGGTAAATAAAGCACAAAATACATTTTTTTTTTTAAGATTGAGAATTTTTTTTTATATTACCTATTACTAAGAGACATAGATGTTTTAAAATATTCCAACAGTTAGCATGCTTTTTAAAATTTATTACAAATTCTATTTATACCAACAAAGTTTTAATTCCGCTATCAAAAGATATTTTAATTGTATTCATATAAAACCTTCTTTCAAAAATAGCGAAAAAGAATCAGAAAAGTTTGTTTAAACAGATTATCCGAAAGCGAAATAAATAGCATATTGGCAATAAATTTGTTCTATTTAGCTTGCGAAAATGTTTACAAAATGTCTAATAAAAAAGGTAAATAAAGCACAAAATACATTTTATTTTTAAATATTGCTAATTTTTTATATTACCTATTACCAAGAGACATACTGTTTTTTAAATATTCCAACTGTTAACATGCTTTTGTTGAAACAGACTATCCGAAAGCGTAATAAATAGAATATTAGCAATAAATTTATTCTGTTTACCTTGCAAGAACGTTTAAAAAATGCCCAATAAAAAAAGTAAATAAATACGAAATACAAAAATAAATAAAATAAATAAAAACAAGGATGCAACTTTTCTTAATTACCTATTACTCAATGTTTATCTAACACTAAAAGTTTATTACTCGGAAACAAAATAACTCAAATAAAACAAAGTATAGTTTATTCTATTTAGAAGAAAAAGGTTCAATTCTGTCAAATAAAAAGAAGGAAACAAAAAATGAAATGCAAATTTTAAAAAAGACTACTAATTCAATTGACTATTACAAACAAAATACGTATTTAAAAATATTTTCACTGTTAACATGCTTATTTTAACTTATTACAAATTTTATTTATGCAAAAAAGTTTTAATTTCGCCATCAAAAGTCATTTCAATTGCGGAAATGCATTTATATAAAACGTCACTTACAAAAATAGCGAAAAAGAAACAGAGGAATTTCTCTGAACAGATTTCGCCGAAAACGAAAGAAATAAAATAAAATATTGTTTTTTTTTTTTTTTTTTTTAGCTTGCAGAAAAATGCTTCAAATATCTCCAATAATAATAACAATAATAATAATAATATTAATATTAAATTCAGTCTAAAAAATGGTAAACTTTTTAATTACTTATTATTAAGAAACATTATTTCAACTGTCAACTTAATTATTTTAACTTAAAAAAAATTCCATTTATACCAAAGAAGTTTAAACTATACCATCAAACGATAATTCATTTGCGAGAATGCATTCATATGAAATCTTACCCTTTTGTTAAAGTGGCGAAAAAGAATCAGAGAAATTTCTCTAAACAGATTTCTCCGAAAACAAAAAAAACAAATGAAATATTGGTTTGGTTTTTTTTCTTTTTTCTTTTTTCTTTTCAATTTAGCTTGCAGAAAAATGTTTCAAAAATCCTCCAATAATAATAATAATAATAATAATAATAATAATAAAATATGAAAAATAGTAAATCTTTAAATTACCTATTATTAAGAAACATTATATTTTTAAATATTCTAACTGTCAAAGTGCTTTATAACCTATGCAAACTCTATTTAAACCAAAGAAGTTTAAACTATACTATCAAATATTAATTCAATTACGAAAATGCATTCAAAAAACTTAAATATCAAATTTTCCAATAAATGAAAAATAAGTAAAGCATAAATTACAATTAAAAGTAAAACTGCTAAAATTATTATTTACCTCTCATAAAAAAACATACATATTTAAAAAAATTTAAAATATTAACATGTTTATTGTGAAGCGGAATTAATTTTAAACGGAGTCATATTTCATCAAAAGATATTTCAAACGTAAAAATCCATTCATAAAAATAATCTTACCTTCTTACAAAAACAGCGAAAAAGAACCAGAAAAGTTTCTCCCAAACAGTTTATCCTATGCTCTTTATCACAAACTGTTGCTCTTGATCCCTCTGCATCAGCAAATGATATCCAAAAAGCCGAACAACTTTGCCATCAGATGATTGCGCTACCAGATGGAAAAGAAGAAAAAAACGTATCAACGCACACACCAATAAGAGGGATTTTGTGCATATTGTGAGAGATACGCAAAAGGTCACTCACTCAAACTACTTTCTCTACGCGTCATGAATTTATTAATGCAATATCAGGTATTGGAAATTTTATACTTAAAATATTAATGATTTTTCATGAATAAAAAACTATGAAATTATATTTTCGGTTTTAGAGAAGAATTGCATGTTTAAAAAAATTAACGTTGTGAGAAGAAACGTTAAGTTTTTATTTAAAGGGTACGTCCATTTGTTACTCTTGTGACCATCAGTGACCATAATTTTCATAAATACTTCCAATTACTTTAATACAAAATGTTATTAGGATAAAACCAGTTAAATGCCATTGTGTTCTACTCACATAAAATATATCTACTGTGTAAAAAAAAAAAAAAACACTCGTCTATATATTAAATCAAATTTTTGTTACTCTGGTCACAAGAATAAAAAAATAAAAAATTATTTGTAAAATGTTGACAAGTAAAATACTTTTTGTTACAAATCAGATATATTTTATGTGAGTAGAACACAGTGGTATTTAACTGGTTATATCCATTTTATCCTAATTATATTTTGTAGGAAGTATTTATGAAAATTCACTCTGCATGCCACAAGAGTAACGAATGGACGTATCCTTAAACATTACAGTATCATAGTTGCCAACTCTTACGCTTTTTTTCTCACCACTAAAATTTAATAGCAAATATTGTCTTATTTTATCTACGAAACCTACCCATTAAATTAGGCAAAAATTTCTGTTAAGTTTTAGCGGTAACAAAAAAGCGTAAAAGGGCAGCTATGCAGTATGTTATCTTTTAAGTTGCAAAGAAATTTATTTAACGGTAACCGTAGGTAGTTTAGAAATGGCGCACTGTAAAAAAAAAAAAAAAAAAAAAGACAAATGTTTCTTAATCTAGAAAAATATAATATAAACAAGGATGAAAATATACAACATCTTCTGGATTCTAACTACACCGTTCCTTGACTTAAACGTTCCTTATCTTTAGAAATCTCAGAAACCTATATATTTTCAATATTTAAAGAAGCATTTGTAAAAACAAAGTTTCTTTTGCTGCCACAGATTTTCGGAAACATTTTCGAGTAGTTTTTATTGTTTGTAAATCTGTTTTCTTAACCCAAAATATCCGTTTTTCTTATGCGATAAATTGTCACGGAAACATTTTCATGTACAACAGACATGTTTTAATCTGTATAAAAGTCAAATGTTTCTCAATCTAGAACAGGGGTCGTACGGGTACCGTTATTTTCAAGGCGAAATATCAGTATTTCCCGATTAAAAAAAAATAATAATAAAGTTGAAACGCATGAAATTTCTCCGTATTTCAGGAGAGATTATCCATAACAAAATACTGATATCGAAGAATTTTCTGGTTTGGAAATTCCAGGAGCCGTACGAACCCTGTAGAACATAACCACGAACTAAAATATACAAGAACCTCTACAGAGAAGACGTTCCTAAAGACGCTCTTTATTTTTAGAAACCTCAAAAACCAATATATTTTCGAGATGTAAATAAGCATTTATAAAAACAAAGTTTTTTTTGCTACTACTGATTTTCGGAAATGTTTTCTACTACTTTTTATAGTGTACTAGGTAAAGTACTCGGCGTTGCCCAGAATTTTAAGAATGTTTGTTTTGGAAAATCAATTTCAACATTAAACATACAGTATAACACAAACAAAGAGAAAGCAATAAAGCTATCTTTATTTCAGTTCTTCACTAAGAATGAGCTCTAGGGGCTTAAAACTTTGTGGAAATTTTAATATACACGCATACACACACGCATATATGTGGAATATATTTAAAAATGGCGAAAACAAATTCAGTGAACCCTAAAAAATTAAAATATGCCAATATTTCCATAATCGGGTTTTTATCATGTTTCAATATGTTTTTTTAAACTCATATGACGTTATATATTCACCTGCTGATGTCCACTATATTTACCGAGGCTAATGAAAAAGAAAGGCTGTCGAGGTGCTTTACACGTAACTTTTTGTTACAGACCGCTGGAATCACGTGATGCTCGAATGCACCAATGCAGATGTACGAAAAGAGCATGACGTCACTCTAGTGGTCTGTAAAAAAAGATATGAGGAATGCACTGCAGTAGCCTGTCTTTTTCGTTAGCCTCGATATTTCCAATATGACGTAATATTCACTTTTTTTAAAATTCATCAAACTATTTATTTCATTTTCATTTTTCATGTGGAAATCTTGGAATAGAAAAGCAATTGTTGTCGTAAGAATTTTACTGTGGATTTTAACTGTTGGCAACGAAAAATGTTTTTTGATAAAAAATTGCAATTAAATTGGTGGCTTTTTATTAATTAAAAATTAACTATAAATTATTTTGATTCCAAATTACTTTAGTTTCCTCGGCCGTGTTTTAATGAACATGTACGTAACATTTTACAATTCTGGCTTCCAAACTGTGGATTTGTATATAATTACAGACAGACAGATAAATTTTCATTTTTATATATTAGATTAATCAGATTTCTTATTCTGAAATATAGGTTTTTCGGATTCTATTCATTCTTCACCCTTAAATGCCTGATTTTTCAAAAATCATTGAAATAATGTTTTTAGGCTTTCATTTTATAAATAAATCATGGGAAAAATACTTAAAAAAATCATATTTTGTTTTAAGTATGGTTTACGACTAAAAAACAGATTGTTACTAATCGGCAATACTGGTCTTTAATTGAAAAAATAATTTTCCTTGATAAAATTCTATACTATTAAATACACAAGCATTTTAGGAACTATAATAAGAAATAAATTTTACTTGCTCACTGCTGAACAAAATAGGGTATTTCGCAAGCTTTCAAACAAAACCAAAAAGAACAAGTAGCAATAATTGAAAAAATAAATCTATCTTTATTCTTAAACAGCACAAGTGTTGCCATCTACATGTTGAAAATAAATTTAATAATATTTTCAGAATATATTTTATTGGCAACATTAGGCATTATAGCTTCAATATCATTCTAATAGTATTTTAGAGCCTAAATTGGGTATGTTGCCGAAAAGCAACACCCGACATTTAAGGTTTAAGTAAACATTTTCATGTTCAACAAACATATTTTTATAGACAAACAAGATACATTAATAGCATTAACTTTAAAATTAACTTTAACTTTAAAATTAATATTATTTTTTCCCTCTCTCTTGTATAAATTCAATTACGCAGCTGAATACATACTTCATTCTGAATGTATATCATCCTAAACACCGATATTTCGGTGGTTTGGGAAAACTAATTAATATAGTTTAAAAACTACTGGGACACGTTTCCGAAAATTTGAAACTTTAATTATTAAAGGTGCATATATATTAATGCAGACTTGAACAAAATTAATACAGTAACCCAACAGAAGTGAAAAATTAGCCGGGGCCAGGATTCGAACCTGGCTCCACAGCGTACCGTGCTGTTGCTTTTACCACTAATCTACCCTGGCCGATATCCTAGCCCGGCAATTTCTCACTAATAAACCATATTGAGGAACCGCACGGCATATGATAACGGAAAATACTATGAACAATTTTTAATATTCCATCGATCCACAATATATACGATCCACAATATATATGCCGATGACGTTCCCCAACATGGTTTATTAGTGAGAAATTACCGGGCTAGGATATCGGCCAGAGTAGATTACACTGCAAGTCTTTAAACACTTTTCAGAACACTTTTTAGAACACTTATTTTGTCACCTTTTTTAGAACACTTTGAAGCACACTTTTTGGAACAGTTTTTAGAATACTTTTGAGAACACTTTTGGAACACATTTGAGAATACTTTTTGGAACACCCTCACCCTCACCACCCCCCCACACACATGACCCTATTATTTTTGTCCTCTTTATTTTCACGAATTTATGAGCCTTAAAAGAAATAATCACTATATACATGCATGCATCCAAAAAATAAAAATAATAGCAATAATAATAATCATAATAAATAACATTTTAAGTTACCCAAACTTATTTTGAAACACTGATTCCGCACTGATTGCGATCAAGACTCCTTATGATCCTCGTCATTGTAACAAAGAAAGCGATGATTTCGCAAGTGTGCCCAAATGTATTCTCAATCTGTTCTCAAATGTGTTCCCAAGTTTAGATCCTGAGCAGAATACTTTTGGTACACTTTCGGAACACTGTCGGAACACTTTCTTTAAAGCTAAACACATTCGGAACACATTTCAACACACATTAAGGTAACTGGAACACTTTTTTTAATCAAAGTGTTCCAAATGTGCTCTCAATGTGTGCTGGGAATTTGCAGTGTAGTGGTAAAGCAACAGCACGGTACGCTGTGGACCCAGGTTCGAATCCTGGCCCTGGCTAATTTTTCACTCCTGTTGGGTTATTGTATTAAGCGTGTTCATGTTCAAGTCTGTCTTAATATATATATATGTACCTTTAATAATTAAATAAATACATTCAGACGTTAATTTATGTGTGTGCTTTAATTTGAGTCTTTTGTTTTTACATATACTTCTTTAAATATGGAAAATATGTTGGTTTCTGAGATTTATAATTATCAAAAATAATTTTTGGAGTCGTGGGTAACTCAAAAGTGGTTATTGTACATTTTCGTTTGTGGTTATATATTATATTTTCATAGATTAAGATATATTTGTCCTTTTTTTACAGTGTACAGACAAAAACGTGATAAATTAACAGGATTAACTTTGACATTAAAATTAATATTATTTTGTTACTATCTCATCTATAAATGAAATTACGCGGCTGAAAAAGTTTAATTGAGTATTAATGAAATCCTAAAAACTGATAGTCCCGTTTGAAAAACTTATTAATCTAATATATAAAGATGAAAATTTGTCTGTCTGTAATTCTATACAAATCCACAGTTTGGAATCCAGAATTGTGAAATGTTACGTCCATGTGTATTACAGCACGACAGAGGCAAGTAAAGTAATCCGGAATCGAAATAATTTATAGTTAATTTTTAATTAATAAATAACCACCAATTTAACAGCAATTTCCTATCAAATTTAAACATTTTCCGTTATAGTAATTTCCAACAGTTAAAAATTCACAACAAAATTCTTATCACAACAATTACTTTTCTGTTGCAAGATTTCCACGTGAAAAATGAAAATGAAGGAATAGTTTGACGTATTTTTTTTTAAAAGTGAATATTATATCATAACTTTTCGATTGCAATATTTTCATGTGAAAAATTAAAATGAAATAAATAGCTTGACGAATTTTTAAAAAAGTGAATATTGCGCCATACTGGAAATATAATGGACGTTCCTAGGTGAATATATAACATCATATGAGTTTGAAAAAACTTATCGAAGCATGATAAAAACCCGATTGTGGAAATACTGGCCTATTGTAACATTATTGCTCCTATGATGAATGGAAATATGCTCATTTATAGCTGTATTCTTTTGCGTCTGTTATATAAATTTGTGCATTTTTATATCGGGTTTTCATTTGATTCATGTTTATGACACTTCGACAGCTTTTTTTTATTGTTTGTTTCATACTGCATGTTTAATTCTGAAATTGAATCTTTAAACAAACATTCGTAAATTCCGCGTACTTTAGCTAGTAAACTATAAAAGGCACTCGGAAACTTTTCCAAAAAAAAAAATCATAAATGATTCCTTAAATCTAGAAAATATATTGGTTTCAGAGGTTTATAATGATAAAAAAAAATGCTTTTCGGAATCATGGGTAACTCGGAAAAGGTTATTATATAATTTCGTTAATGGCTATATTACATTTAACTAGATTAAGAAATATTTGTCTTTTTTTAACAGTACACTCTTCCAGAATTTAAATGACAATTTTAGAGATACTCAAACATGTTGGACTTTTGACTTGTATTACTCCTACCGAAACAGACGATATAATGAAACTGAAACAAATTTTATTCTTAGATTTTTCACATACATAATCAGAAAATAAAACGTGTACCGTATAAAATATACTTTAATTATATAATAAAATTAGTGTATTATACAATATTTACTGTTCTATTATTCTACTCACACCAATAAGAGCGATGTTGTATGCGTATTGCTAGTGTTACGCAAAAGTTTCTCTGCCCTTCTTAAACTTATTAATGCAATATGAAATATAGAAAGATTTAAAAATTGTATAATCAATTTTTTTAAATATTTTTTCACAATATTATAAAAATATACTTTTTAAAATATAATATATTACATATTTTATTATAATTTTAACATTTCCATATTCTTCTTCTATTCTATTTTTACAGTTTCCATATTCTATCTCTATTCGTCTATTCTTCTATTTTATTTTTAATATTTCCATATTCTACATCTATTCTTCTATTATAATTTTAATATTTTATTTCTTCTTATATTTCTTTGTCCAGCAATACGAGTGATTATGTAGGTAATGCGGTAATTACGCAAAAGATCACTCACTCAAAAGTTTCTTTACGCTTCATTGAATTCTTCATGCAATATCAGATGTTGAAAGACGGTAAAACTTAAAAGAATCAATGAATGTTGTGTTATTTTTTTTTTTCGCGAATTCAAAACTTTGAAAGCCCGTGTTGAAGCTTGATGAAATTTTACTTCATTATTTTTCACGATAGGTATAATAAAAATATTCTTTAAAAAATATTATATAACAAATGTATTATATTACATTTTTCGCACACTAATATGAAGGATTGTGTATATGTTGCAAGAGTTACGTGAAAGATCACTCAAAAGTTTTTCACCTCTGTATGAATTAAGGTAATATCAGATACTCAAAGTCTGGATTTTTTTTTTTAAATTAGCTATCAATGTTATACTATCTAATACATAAAAAGGAAAATGTGTCTCTCCTACTGTAATTCTATACAGATACACAGTTTGGAAACCAGAACTGTGAACTCTTACGTACATGTGCATTAAAACACGGCCGAGGCAATTAAAGTAATTCGGAATCGAAATAACTTACGGTTAATTTTTAATTAATAAAAAACTACGAATTTAACAGCCATTTCCAATCAAATTTGAACATTTTCCGTTATAGCAGTTGCCACCAATTAAGAATCCACAATAAAAATCTTACCACAATAATTACTTTTCTATTGCAAGATTTCCACGTGAAAATTGAAAATGAAATAAATAGTTTTACGAGTTTTTTTTAAAGGGAATATTACGTCATAACTTTTCTAATACAATATTTCGACATGAAAAATGAAAATGAAATAAATTGTTTGACGAATTAAAAAAAGGTGGATATTACGTCATATTGGAAATATAATGGACGTCAGCAGGTGAATGTATAATGTCATATGAGTTTAAAAAAACATATTGAAACATGATAAAAACCCAATTATAGAAATATTGGCATATTTTAACATTTTGAGGGACTCTGAATTTGTTTTCGCCATTTTTAAATCTATTCCATATATATATGTGTGTGTATGCGTGTATATTAGAATTTCCACAAAGATTTAGGCTTCTAAAGCTCATTCTTAGTGAAGAACTGAAATAAATATTTCAGATTTTTTAAGAATAAAATTCATAGATATTTTTTTGCCTGCCATTTTTTTTTTAATCATGAAAAAAATATTAAATAACAAAATACTCGGAAACAACTTTTCATCAAAAGGTTTTAATCTCGCTCTCAATCCAGATCACAGATTATATTTACTAAGTAAGTACGTAATCTGCCGTCCGGATTAAATGAAAAAAAAAACTAGTAAGAAAAATCATGCGTTAAGCATAGATTATGAAACACTTTCCAACACTTCCTGAATGCTTTAATAAAACTTCATTATTTAGGGAAATAAGGTATATAAGAGAACTAAGTAAACATTTTAGAAAACGCATAAAACATTTGAAAAATTGATTTCAGCAGTTACCATCCATAGTAAATATGTATTCCAATTCTTTTGAACAGCTTTGTATTTGATATGTATGTTGATATATATGCTATATGATGGGGAAATTTAGTTTAGCAAGAAAACGAATAACAGGTTGAAATTTCTCTTTCAGCAATTTATACTAATAGATGGAAACATACTTCTATACTTTTGTACAACCCTGTAGTTAACCTAGTACCTTTATTACCCACCACTATTGAGCTAAAGTTTAATTCAAAGTAAAACACTCTTAAAACTACTGGAATCACATTTCCATAAATTATCATTTATAGACGGCCATGTATTCAATTCTTTGCGTGACCCTGTATATCACTTTGTCTATGTTCTACAAATATTTCTTAGTAAACAAAATGCAGTTCAGCGTAAAAATGCATAATTTATTTAGCCTTGTATATGAATTACACCATTTATATACACCATATACAATGCATAAATATAGTGAAACATAAAAGCACATAACATAATTAAAAATGCATTTCCAGCAATCATCGCTACCGTACGGTACTTCGAATACAATATAGTATCTGAAATCTTTTGTGTGTCCTTGTAAATGCTATGCACTTCGTATTATACATGAAATAAGTTATAGTAAACCTCAGCGACGTATATCGATTTCATTCTACATGAAATAATTTAACATAATTAAAATACGCCGGAAAAAATTCCCTCCAGAAGTATATCATTATGTAACGGAATTCTTTTGTGTGGCCCTGTAAATGAATAATATTTATTCTTTGCACCGCATATTCTACGG
The DNA here is from genome assembly GCA_963932465.1 of Maratus speciosus. Taxonomy (NCBI): domain Eukaryota; kingdom Metazoa; phylum Arthropoda; class Arachnida; order Araneae; family Salticidae; genus Maratus; species Maratus speciosus. The sequence continues at coordinate 278,845,611 of OZ010792.1, forward strand.
AATACATATTTTAGTACACTTGATAAATGCATATCAATTTTGTTATGTTTGAAAGCATGTAACATCATTAAAAATCCTTTTAAACGATTTTTTCCATAGGCCGTAATGTAACGGAAAACTTTTGACTGTCCCTGTAAATGAACTAAACATGCTACAAACTTCATTTGCAATAGAGTTCGTGCTATGGTAGAGGTCACTAACATCCAAAAATTTCAGAACGATCCGAGTATATTTACGGGAGTTAGAGCTTGTACAGACGGACAGACAAACCGAATGCATAAACACTTTTCAACTTTGTTGGAAATTGTTAAAAAAGAGTGAAAATTACGTTAAAAAATTTCTTAAAATTCAGGGCAATGCGGGGTTCTTTAACCAGTTGTTAATAAATTAAAATCTTAAAAACGATATGATGAAACTAAATCAAATTTTATTCATTTCTTTTTCACAATATGTGTAAAAAATATACTTTAAATCTATACTAAGAAAGGAAAGTTTCTCTCTGTCTGTGTCTGTGAGTGTGTCTGTGTGTGTGTCTGTCTGTGTGCGAGGGCAAGTAAAATCTACGGCACGTACGAGGCTAAAAATGTTTGTGAGGCTAGTCCAAAGTCACTCCTGATGCACCTGAGACTCAAATTATTAAATTCTAATGATTAGTTTAGCTATTAATTGAAAATCGCAGCACACCCTCAATAAAAAATCCTCTCGGTCCTTGCGAGAGGGGAAAAGCTCCGGCGCACGCGCATTAGAGTTATTTACGCATTGGTAGAAAATGAAGTTCAAAAAGAAGGAATTTCGGGGGTATTTTGTCATTAAATATTCACTTACATCGATCAAACCGCTTAGTAAAGTTAAAAACGGAAGACATATCGGAAGGATCGCACTCTTACTTCTGAAATGCCGCAATTAATTAAAAAATATATCATAGTTAAACCTTTGAAAAAAAATTTCAAAAAGAGTCGTTTTTCCGAAAATTGTTTTTCTCCCTTATTGCAACTCCCCTGCAGGGCGCAATTTTAGAAGTACTGATAAATAAAAATATGTTCTTAAAGCTGAAACCTTCTTCTTCTAATCGATGGTGTAATCGGTTTTTAAAAATGTGAATTTTAACCCTTTCAAATACACCGGCGAACTCAGGTCACTTCGCGCCTCACTGAGACGATATTTTTTTTTTTATGATAAAAGTAACTAAACGCCCATATTTTAACACAGACTTTTTAGAGCACCTCAATAAACCAGATTTGCATCGCCTACAAAAATTTTGAAGCGTTCGGACAGGTAAAAATATTTTTTACAAAATAAAATGTGTGAAAATTTCGACGAAATCAGTAAAAACCTGAATGTCGCGGTTTCTGTCGCTTTCGGTACACATAGATTCCAAAAATAAAATTACGCAGAAAATAAAATACCAAACAGCACATACTTTTAATTCAGTATTTTTTCGCAATTTTTTCATGTAAAAATATAAATTTAGACAAAATGGAGTTCAAGATATAAAATCACACAAATTTAATGTTCATTTAAGGGTCATCCATAACGATTATTATATTATTCTCATGATTATAAAGGATGTCGTAAATATTGCTAAAGCAACCAATACACCCTTTTAAAATTTAAAAAGTTTCTATATACCATTAAAGAAAAAGAAAAATAAAACAGAGAAACGTTTCTAACTTCTTCACTCCACATATATGGAACTCCGTTCTTTCCCGTGTTATTAATGACACTCGAACATAATTGCAATTTCGAGCACAAAATGATATGCTTCGATGTCCAAGATACAAATAATGCAAATAGATTAAAACTCCTTATCTGAAGTCAAATTGGAGAAGAAATTATTCAGTAATAATTAATAACATTACATTAATACTCAGTAGCGAAGAGATTAATCTACCTCTTATCCCCCTTAAGATTTATATAAATGTAATAATAACCTCTTTCGAGTTACAATTCCGAAAAACGTTATTTTATCAGCAGAAACTTAGGATGCAACGGAAAAGTTTCCGAGTTGTTTTTAGAATGCATTAATCAGTTTTCTCAACCGAAAATATCATTTTGATGCTATCAGTTCACAAGAAAACATTTTCACGGTCAAAAAACATGACAAATTAACAGTATTAACATGAATGTTAACATTTAAAGTATTAACATAACATTTAATTAATATTATTTTTCTAGTCTTGTATGTATTGGAGTCCTACATCACTCCGGGTTACCCGCTTTTACCCGAAACCCAATAGAACTACTTGTCGAGTCAGAAAGATTTGATGCTATATTTTTTCACTACGGGTCGGTTGACTTCTTCTATGCTGCAGTTTGGGTTCGGGTCGGGCTTACTTTGAGTGTTTCAGGTTCGGGTTAGGATTTGACTCTTGTGGGTCAGGTTCGGAGTGACCCAATTTTTCAAAAGAATGTCCAATATATTTTTTTCTGGTAAATAGGTTTTATATTAGATGTAAATTTCCAAATGGGCGAAAAATGTCCGGACCAGGATTCGAACCAGGGATCTCCTGGCTGAAGCCGCCAGTGCTCTACCACCTGAGCTATCTCGTACGAATCTGGTGGAACTTTTTCACCCACCTAACCTTAATGATTAGAATAATTGTGTTAAAATTAATCTAGTGTAAATAGTTTTAAATTCAGGTTTTTTCAGGGATCTCCATAACGGACACTCTCGAATAGCGGACACCTCTATTTATCGAACATTTTTTTCAAATCCTAACACTTATACATAATTTTATATTAGTTATTCATTTAGTATATTAGTTTCAAATAGTTACATTTATAAACGCAGTTCCATCAATTATCGCTCATAGATAGTATACTATGGTGTGATTAATTATTGTTAAACTTGAAGTAGAGAAATTAATCAAACTGATTGTGAATTGAAAGGTTTTTGTGGCCGTAGATTGGTACAAGAAACAGATAGCGGCTTGCTAAATCAAAGTCAATAAGAGCAGACGAGCCATGGTAAGCTTTTATATTTCTTTGTCAATAGGGAGAAATATATGATGTAAAATCATATATTGGTAACTTAATATACGCAAAATCAGTTTTGTTCCCAAATTATATTCCTTTATTTTAATTAAATTACCTTTAATTGAAAATCTAATGTATTTTCCGTTATAATTTAACTGTATCTTGCACTTTTGCTAAGCTTTATATAATTTCTAAGATATAAATTAAACATCTGTCAGTATAAATAAAATAATAATATGATGACTTATTTTAGATTAAATTGCCGTCTGGCGCAAGTTTAAGTGAATTTGAGAATTTATTGCTCAGTTCTTTTAATCATTTTGAGTAATCTAATTAATTTTCAATCACCAAATAGGCGTCTTTATATTTTGAATTTTACGTATAGCAAGGCTAATGGCTTTTGTTTTGATGAAATTTTGTGGCACGATACGATATATTTGATACATTCTTCTCAGCTAATCCCCTCAAGTGAACGTCGAAAAATTTTGATGGATTTTGATGGATGGAAATTTTGGTCGAAAGATTTTCCATGGATTGTGAAATTCTCAATTATTTTCTTTATTTTCTACAAGAAACGTACTCTTGTGGATTCTTTCTGTGCAATGTCTTTTGATTATATTTCCGATCACTCCTCATAGTTTAATCAGGATAAAAAAAAATCGCGCTTCAGAAATTCATACAAATTAAACAACTTCACTTATACTGTAACCGAATTATTTTGTGTGTTCTGGTAAATAAACGATAAATGTTATGCACACAGTATTCTATATTAAGCATCTTGTATTTCACCTCAGAGATGTATATCAATTTCAGTATATTTGAAATAGTGTAACATCATTAAAGTGCACTGCAAACGATTTTTTTCCTATAGACCATAATATATCATCATTCTTTGAATGCCTGTAAACGAACTATAAAGAAATACACATTTTTTTTTAAAATACTGAACGTACCATGGTAAACCTGTATAAAATATATCAATTACACGGTTACCTGAATATATTTATTCGAGTTAGAGCACGAACAGACAGACGGCCAAACAAACCGAATTCATTAATATTTTTCGACTATCTTGGAAAGTGTTAAAAAGCGTGAAAATATGTATTGAAATTTTATGAAATTTAATTTAATACTTTTTCAAAGTACATATCAAAAATACTTTCAAAATTTATAATATAAAAAACAATAAATAAGTATAATATAAAAAATACATATTATATTATACTTTTTCTTACATTAAATTTCTTCGTGCACCAATACGCAAGGTTGTGTAAATAATGCGAGAGTTATACAAAAGGCTACTTGAATTTTTTTTTGTAGATTAATGAGTTTATCAATGCATTATGAAATGCAATAGTCCTTTGTTATATCGCACTTGTGGAGTGAAAAGAAAAAACCCGATATGTGTTATATAAGGGAGAATGCTAAAAATTCAAGCAATATCATGGCTTAGAAGAAATTTTTTTGTAATATACCTCCAAGACGTTAATTTATAAACATATTGAATTTTTTCAATTAATTAAGAGCATAGAATTTTATTTATTTATTGTTATTTACATGTGCAGTTGGATACTACTTAATTATCTCGTCGGCCAAAAAGCTATCGCCAAACTATAAGATTAATTGCCAATAATGGTTGATCGTAAATGCCACATTCACTTGATATTTAACACGTTACACGCGTTTGTTACGTCATCAAGTGATTTTTAATTCGACGCTTTTATTTGTATTTTTAGCCCCCGGTATGCTATTTCTTTCTCCCAGCTTATTTTGTCTCCAATAAATAACGTTACCTTGTATAAGCCAACCGTAAAACAAAAGCCGATGATTCATTGTGCGATTAAATACTCTACAGCACTTTTTAAAACTTCTAAGCATCGCACATTTTCAACGTTTATACCATCGTATTGGGAAAAATAAGTACTTTTTAATGCAATTTGTTTGAACACGGCATCTCCATTTATTTTTGAAATATTACTTTTTTTGTTGTTTTTAGCGACATTTGTTTCTTTTGGCAACTCAAGAACTCCATTTCTGTAGAAAGTAAAGAAAATATAGTTGAAAAATAGCAATTATATATTTTTGTTGCCATTTTCTCATAAAAACTGAAAAAAAAAATAATTAAAATACGTACTATTTTGAGAAAAATATAAATGAATGATTTATGATAAAACATGGAGCTATTATAAACTATATTTAAATTTAAGTATCTATATTAATGCAAATGACGTCATTTTACATAAAATAAAAGCGTGTGCTTTAACTCTTAAAATTGAAATATTTTTTGCACTATAGTAGAGTCCCGATTATCCGAGTCCCGCTTAACCGAGTTATTTTCTTCTGATGGACTTGTGGCTTCTATTATTATGAAACAGCCATTATAAATGAAGCGTTAGGTGAAGATGAAAGAGCAGCCGTAAAAAGTTAGAACTCTGATTTTCAGGTCAGATTTTTTTTTTTTTTTTTTTTTTTAAATATTATGACCCTTTTTTTTCCCATTCTGACTAGAAAATCAGAGTTCTAACTTTTTACGGTTGCTCGTTCATCTTCACCTAACGCTTCATTTATAATGGCTGCTTCATAATATTAGAAAACACCAGTCCACCAGAAGAAAATGAAGCAATGAAAATGTCGGGAGCGACACTAAATTCTGAAAAAGCAGAATTCCTGTTCTCTAGCTATTAATGTTTTACAAATTATTTGTTTTTTCATCATTTAAAATAAAAATTATGTCAATTTGCATAATTTGGCGAAATTGGTCGACGGGATAATCAAGTAGTACCTGCAGTTGTTTAAAAAGTGCGGTTAATGTGTAGCTTTTCATTACTTTTATTCTCAACAAGAGAAACTTAAGGAAAACAGTTTATCCGAATGAGCAAAGTTGTGAGGCTCGATATAACTAGTGAAGCCCCTTTAGTCGGAAGGGAAATCGAGCCAGATTTCCTTCTCGGCTCTAGATTTTTAAATATGTTCAAAATTATGAAACGCATTATAGAAGTGAAGAACAAAATTTTTCAAGAAGTTGGTGATAAAAGCAAGACACGTATTCCCCCCCCCCCCCAAAAAAAAAAAGCAATTTTAAGGGATCGTAAGGAACAGGGACAAACAAGAACAATTTCTTTGGGGCTAAAAACTCTGAAAGTGAAAATAAGTTGGTCTCGTAACATGAGAAGCTTAAACGTTCCAGTTGATGGAAATGGGCTTAAAAACAAATCACACTTTTTTGCCGCCAAATTAAACATCAAAGACTTCAAAGAGTCGAATGGTTAATTGCAAAATTTTAAGTTTGGCTTGAGTTTTAAGAGTGTGGGGAAAACAAAGCTGCAGATACAGCATCAACATATGGACGAAAAAAAGAAAACCTAAATTGTTGTTTCCCGAGTATGCTGCAGAAGATTTTTTAAATGCGGACAAAGCGGATTTGTTTTATGAGGTATTGCAAGATAAAACGTTTGTCTTCAAACGAGATGAATGCGTTTGAGGTAAGAAAACTAAACAGATACTTACACTCTTGACTAGATAACAACCAACATGACTGGATAACAAAAATTACCTCTGCTCTTTTTTGGAAGTTATCAGAAGTCTAGATGTTTTCTAAAATGTTCAAAAATTTTCCGAAATGTCCATAAGATCGTTGCGGCTTACTATGCTAAACCCAAGGCTTAAATGACTAGCAATATTTACGAAAAATGTTTCAGAGATAGCCGTTTTAAAGCAGAGAAGAGCAAAGTTCTCTTAAACACGAACCATTGTACTTCTCATAGAAGTCTCTGATTTTCAATGAATCCGTCAATCCGTGTGGAATATCTCCACCAAATGCAACTTTACAGTCAATGTACTAGTTCTAGTTTTACAGTCAATGGCTTAAGGCATAATCAATAGTTTCAATTTAAAATATAAAAGGATGCTTTTTCAAAGACTTATCCTTGGTTTAGAACGGGAAGAGTCTTATGAGATTAATATTCTTGACGAAACGAATTTGTCATTCAATACATGCAATGTTGTTCTTGGTACGAAAATTTCAAATGCCTTTCGACACGCAGACTTTATTAAAGAAAAAAGACATACAAGAAGAATTCTACTAAAAACATCCCTCGACTTCAGTGAAGATGAGTTATTCACACATGAACTCCACTGTAGAAACCTGCCGTTGCTAGAAATATCATTCCAAGATTCTAGTGTCATCTGCTCGGAAATATCGGATATTGCAATTATCAGAAACGTAACAGAACTTAAAGATTAGACGAAAAATAAAAGGAAATACACCAAGACCTTGAAACAATATGCCGAATGCCTGTTAGGCATTTTAGGCCAATATTTATTGTGAAGTACGTGCAAATATAGAGAAAACGCAGTCATGAATTGTTCAACATGTTTTCAACCAACCAAAATAAATTATTATTGTGATTCCTAATGTTTTAATAAAGATACGTACGTTCAAAAATTATTTTATATTTTTTGCTTGTTTAATAACAAGTAACATCGTTTACTAAGTAGTAATGATGAAAAATAAAATATTTAAAAGCATTGAATAGCCTTAGACAAATACCCTTAATTTGTCTTGGAAACATCAGAAACTATTTTGTTCGTCTCAGCCAGCCCGTAAAAACGTGTGTCTACTCTGTATTTTTATTTTACCCTAATTATTGGAAATTAATATAAAAAATGGTCAATGGAAATATAATCAGAACTTCAGATATATGTGACTTGTACTTGTACACATATATAATTTAAATGCATTAAGGCTTCTTTTAAAATATATTAATTATAAATAACTATGACAGATTCTGTCATTTTCGTTGATTAAAAACTCATTTTAAAATTTACTATATAATAGATTTATTATTATTATTGTGAGGAAAAGTTTGGAAATAATGGAGAAGAACCCAAGCAGAACATAAGTAACCATGATGATATGCCTTATTTTAATTATGTGCGTATTTACGCGTTACGTATTTAATACTTTAAGAACTTTCAAGTGGGTTCGGCATACTACCATTATCGAAATTTCATAAAAATTTCAACTTTCAGATTTTATCTTATCGCATACCATGGGTCATTTTCAAAATCTGTCCATGTTTTGGAATAACAAAATCAAATTTTTGAAATAATCAGAAAGTTTTATTTTTTCGTAAATAATTACCTTACCTAAGAAATAAAAATTCATTTAATTATCAATTAGAAGTGGGTACGGTAATGACGTACAAAAAAATACTCACCAAAACATTCAAAGTCTTTGCTTGTTTTATTGAAACTATAAAACTATTTACTCTATTTACCTAAAACTGATAACAAGATGACTTTTAAGGAGTATTTTTGCCTTGATAAAAAGGCGTGTGCTGCCCTCTAACAAAATTCCAGATGAACTTTTTCTCAGAAGCATGGCAATGACACGCTTTCTTAGGACACGGTTTAAAAAAATTATTAAGATTTATGGATAAGTTTAATTAATGAAAATAAATATTTTTTTAATTAGTAGCATCTTAATAAATGAAAATATATTAAAAAATTATAACCATCTGTTTTAAATAGAACTTAGTCAAATCTTTACCTAATAAATTGCTTGTTGGGACAACCTACGGTAATGACATTTTTTCTACAAAAGAATATATTTCTTATTTTTAATTTTTTTATAACTAATAATATATCTGTAAATTATCATTAAAATAACATGATAATTAAAATGCAATAATTAAAACTATGATATTTAACTATTTTTCTGTGCAAATTTGAAAGGACAGTAAAACACGACAATTTTTGAAAATGACCCCCATATATCGACATATATGACCCCCATATTCGACTACACCCTGACAAAACTTCAGACGGATACTGTTAGAGAAACACAGTTACACGGCTGATTCAAGAAACATCTAATTTTATATTCACCTTTTAAAAGAAATCTTTTAACTCATTTATCTCACTTTGTGCTTTTTCAGATTTTTCCATGTCTTCAAAATGCTCAGTTTTTGCAGATATGAATGAAAGGTCTTCAATATTCTTTTTTCTAGTTGAACATCATACTATATGGAAAAGTTTTAAAGATGAGATTTTTAATATTTTGATAATTTAAAAAAAAAAATCAGGTACAAAAACTAGTCACTTTTTTCTGCCTTATCTCACTTATATTTAGTTATTATATTTTTCTCTAACACTATTGCTAGTTAAAAAAATAACCTACATTTAATTCAAAATATCATTAATGATCTGCAAAAAAAATCGTGTGAAAATTTAAAAAAAAATAAAATACTAGTAACGTTTTAAATTTGGAGGTTAAAATTTAACTTTTTTTAAATTGTGTGGAAAAAAAAAAAAAAATCTTTTTTTTTTTTTTTTTTTTTTAGATTAAATTACTGGTATTTAACCTTTGCATAATAATATCTAAAAATATTTTCTTAAAAACTGAAAATAAAAAATAATTGTTTTGGTTGCCGAGGTCCCCTTTAAAAGAAGAAAACTGCTCATTTTTTATGCGTAGTAATGATTAAAATTCTCTCTTTTGAAATTTCTAGCTGCGCTTCTGAAATGTTACCAAGTATATATTTATTTCCAGCTAATTAAAATCTTCGTAGAATGTTACGTTAATAATGTGATATATATGTTTGTTTTTTTTTTCTTTTTCCTGTATTATCTGTAAAACAGTAATGGTTTTTGATATATGCAATAGAGTTGCGTGAATAGCTCTCAAATGAACCTAATAAGAAAACATTTATTTGCTTCTGGTGGAAGTGTTTTGCAATAGTATCGGTTTTGTGATGCTCTACATGCTGAAAAGATATAGAAATATATTTGTAGGAATATTATATGTAAAATGTTAATATACAGATGACTTGAATAACTAGACGTTGGAATAACAACACATACACTTTAATACAATTCTATAAAGATAATTTTACGCCACTTCGTTGATACCTTTTTTAAATGCAGTTTATTTCTCACTTAAAACTCATAATATACTTCTTTCGAACAAGTTAATTAGGCCTAACAGTGCCTTTCTTGGCATCTCGTAAGCCGGTGCTTCATAAACAATACTATTTTATAGACTGACTCTTTTCTAATTTTGAATATGTCCAAGCCTTGATCTCGTGATCGTGAATTTTCATTACTCGTGTTTTCAAATCATGGATAATAAAAATACCAGAGCATCAGTTAATTTGCTGATCATGCACGTTATGAAGAAAATAAAGTATGTATAAATTCAAATCCTTCATATATTTGTATGTAAACACGTTGGATTTTTAAAGATTTGAAAAGAACAAGAAAAATATGCATATATATATATTTAAATAGGGTACTTTTAGCTTTGTAATATTATGCCTATAAAAATGTCAAAATTATAATATTATCGCAATAGAAATTGCGGGAAAAATAAAAGTAATGACATCAACTCGTGCAAAATTCCTCCTCCGAACAACGATAAACCCAAATCTGGAAACTTGCAATACATTATGGTATGTTGTTTTCATTACTTACATTTAAGAAGAATGGAAACACTCTTTCTGCCAAATGAAGATAATTTTTTTTTTCTCAGAATCTATATTTCATATAAACAAAAAATTATATTTTCCTTAGATTTATGCTCATTTCAAAGTGTACCGCCCCCTTAACCAATCTCACTCATAAATAAAGTCTGCTAATAATCAATTTCTTTTTAAATTTCTTATTTGCTTTTCTTCTGTTTTTTTTTTTTTTTTTTTTTTTTTTTTTTTAGCAAGTTTAGATAGAAGGCATGATATTTTCGAAAATATAAAAAATATCCGCTATTTTGATGTTACATTCAATATGTTTTATATATATCCCATATTTTACATATATATCCGATATTTATATATATTTCCGATATGTTCAAAATAGTAAACTTATTGCTAATAATAAATATTTTCAAACATAATATAAATTAGAAACAAACAGATTGCACTTAAAGTGAAAACTTATTAAAGCAGTATTCTAAAAAATGTCTTTTCTTTTTCTTTTTTTTTTTTTTTTTTCACTTACAACAAAATTAGAGATCAACTACATAGCTGAAAAAAAATTAGCTTTATGCACTAATAAAAAAATTATAGGATTCAGTATCAAATACAACAAAATGTAAAGGAAAAAAAAAATACAAAATACAAAAAAACGGAACTTTTAATTAAAAAATGGAAACATAAATGTCAGCTTGTCTTCTTCTTTTAGGTGAGTTCATAATTAAATAAATACGTAGCACCTATAGTCGTGGTCTGGTCCATCCGTCTGTCCGCATATAACAGCGCAAAAAATATCCAACCGAACGGTTTGAAATTTAATATATATAATTGTTGCAGAATTTTGTCGAGTCATTTCAAATTTTATGAAAATCGAATCAAACTTTAAAAAATATTAATAAAAGCTTTCTTCATTCTATTAAATCCTATCATTCGTAATTAATTCAATGATATTCCATGTTGGGTAATGATTCTAGGTTACCAATGGCGTTTACGTCCTATTTAAGATGGAGTCCTATTATCTCCGTATCACTGAATTTAATACATATAATCGTAATGAATTTTGTATTCATGCATTCTTTCATAAGAGTGCAACAGCAATCCAACCAAGATCTGAATATTTATAAAACTAGTTATAGTACGAACGCACATCATTTGCCACGTTTAACGTACAGTTTCCGACTTGTTATTCCCTAACATATTTAACATTTTAAATTCAACTTATGCTAAAAATAGAAAAGATTAATTTCTAATGAAGCTGTAGATAACTGATCATCTAAATCAAACAGTTTATCTTTCAATGGCTGTTCATGTAAAAATGGCTGTAGACAAAAATATTTTAAACAGAATTTTATTTGGAATAATATATAGAAAGAAGTGGTATTAAAGATATTATAGCATCAAATTGCGATTAATAAATATATTTATCCTGGAATTTACAAGCATTCTTATAAAAATACAGGAAAACCCTCGGACAATGTAAGGGTAATAATATCCCACATAATTATTGGTTCTACGTTTAAAAGTTCAGCTTCAAACGTAAAGCTTGGAAAACATGTTTGTTTTCTTCTTTGGCTAAAAAAGTGACTTTCACGGAAAAAAAAACAATTTAACAAATTACAACGACCATTTGGAAAATGATTTTTTCAAAGACTAAAATTTAAGACATAAAAAATCGCACGGAGTTGATCATACATTACGTACGCCATGAAATAAACATTAATAGTGTTATTACACGTAAAAATTGCAAGCGACAAAAATCGCCTGCGACTCGTCAGATTTCCTGAAACTTACGTATTATCCACCTGAAACTTACGTATTATCCAAGCATTTCATTGGCTGTTCGGTAAAAGGCTTTTCCATCGCCAGATTTCCAAGAAATCTGACGACCAATTTTAAATGAAATTTCATTCTTAAACTTCTGAACATCCCACAATATTACTTTTTACACTGTCGTATAGAGAAAAAAATGTACTTTTAAATGCAATTTGTTTGAAAGCTATATCTTAATTTGTTTCTGAGGTTTTTTTTTTTTTTTTTTTTTTTTTTTTTGTAGTTTTTATTACTTTTTTGTCGTGGTGGCAACAGAAGTATCCATCTCTGTTGAAAGTAAAGGGAAAATACATATCACTGTATAGACCAATCAGAAAACGAATAAATTGCGGATTCAACCAATAAAACACTCCAGATATGTTTTTGATTTCCTACCCTGACAGAGAGCAATAACCATTTTTCCAAATGGTTAAAAAAAAATGTACTTTTAAATGCAATTTGTTTGAAAGCTGTACCTCAATTTGTTTCTGAGTTATTAATTTTCTTTGTAGTTTTTATTACTTTTTTGTCATGGTGGCAACAGAAGGTATCCATCTTTGTTAAATGTAAAGGGAAATACAGATTACTGTATAGACCAATCAGAACACGAATAAAATGCGGATTAAACCAATAAAAACCTTCAGATATGCTTTTGATTTCCTACCCTGACAGAGAACAATAACCATTTTTCCAAATGGTTAAAATGAAAAAAAATTCTACAAGATGACACACTCAATTATAGTTGAAAATTTCATTTACACTTGTTTTGACTGAATATATGAAAAAGATCATGCACAGTGATATTTTCAAAATAAATATCAAATATATGAAAATATCGGAAATATCAAACATCCAGATATTTTGAAAATAAATACCGGGTATATGCCATGATATGTATCATAATATATATCCATTGATATATGCCATGATATGTATCGTAATATATATCCATTGATATATGCCATCGAACCATTATTTTTAGTAAAACCTCGTGAAACACAGAAACATGCACTTACCTCCGTTTTCTGCTTTGTAACTTAACTATAATAACAACAACAAAAAATATTTATGTTATATTTATGCCCATAAACTTCATTAATCTAAAATTAAACATCAAATATGACACATCTTGGTATTTTGAAAATAATTACCGGATATATATCATGATACATATCATAATATATATATACTTTGATATATATCAAGGAACCCTAATCTTTAGGTAAAAAATCATGAAAATCAAAAACACGCAGTTACCTCCGTTTTCGCCTTTGTAACCTCACTATAACAACAAAAACATAAATATTTATGTTGTTTTAGCCCATAAACCTCATTAACCCGGTAAATTTTTCAGTGTATTACTAGAAACCGGAGTTCCTTTCGTTAGGACAGCATTGCATACTAATGCATTTGGGTGTTAGTCAAGTGAGAAATGAAGATGTTACTATGCACAAAAGTGTAAGAAGGTCATGTCACTAAGATGGTCAGGAAATTTCGAAATACATTATGAGCTTTTGTTTATCTGTTCTTGTCGTGTTTCAAATTTACAAAAGATGGTGATGTTTCTAACCGGTTGGTCAAAGGGAAGAAAAAAGATATAAGGAAGAAAAGGGAAACTTTCTAAAATCATTTTCAATAGAAAAATGGGTTTAAAGGTTAGTTTTTGAAGTTTAGTATGTCCTCACCACAAAATTAGATATCTGAGATTAATACGCCCATTCTTACTTTAAACTAATATTGCTATGTTTTTGTGGTAAACTTAACAAAAATTAAAAAATACACGTGATTATTACTGCTATGTATCTTCTTTAAATTTTAAAAATAATATTTATTTTCACTTTTGACTTTCCTTTTCAAAATTCAAAATTTCTCAAAAATAACTTTTTAACACTTTCCAACATAGTTTAAAAGAGTTTATGAATTTGTTTTGACTATCTGCCGTCTGTCCGTGCTCGAACTCGAGTAAATGTATTTGGACTCCCGTGTAATTGATATGTGTTATTGAAGCTTAATATCGCATGTTCGCTATTGAAAATGGAGTGTGCGGCATTTATAATTCGTTTACAGGAACATTCAAAAGAATCGTTTTACATTATGGTCAATGAGGGAAAATCATTTGCGGTGTATTTTAATGATGTAATTGCATTTCAAATGTAATGAAAATAATAAGCATTTATGAATTGCAATAAAATATTATTTATTTTTAATGTGGTGGCTAAAGCATTCATCATTCAGTTACAGGGTCACTTAAAAGTTACATAATAGCCTAAGCGGGAACAGGCTTGGAGCATATTTTATTAATGTTACATTATTTCAAATACTATAATGAAATCGCATAATACTTATTATTCATTTATAGGGACACACAAACGATTTTGGTTTCTGTAGTGCTTATGAGCGGCAAAAACTGGAGGTGCTTTTTCCGATATGGTATCTGTTTTTATGTTTAACGATATTTTTTTATACTATGTGGAGTGTATAAGTTTTATAAATCATATACAGTGTTGCACAAAATAATTCGTAAACATCGCTATGTATAATAGCATGAATTGCTTAAAGATCTTTTTTAATTGAGCTATGCATTTTCCAGTCTAATTATATTTAGAGAGTTTTGCAAACTATACTTAAATTTATATACCGGATACATTGTTGTCTATGGATAGTAATTTCTGTATGATTCCAGTTGTGTTGCTCTTTATTTTCCTGAATTAAATTTTAGTTTAATATGAGGAGTATACAAAATTCTGTAGTAATATACGGGGCTGTACAAAATTATTCGATTGTATTTCCGTATATTGCTGAAAATTGCTAACGGTGAATTTCCGACTGTGGTGTGCATTTTGTAACTAAGCTAAATTTTAGCACGCTATGTAGTGTATTTTCAGCTTAACAGATCATATACAGGGATGCATAAATGTTTTCGGATCCCTATTTGGATATAACGGTAACTGCTAAAATCTAGTTTCACCATTTTAAACGGTGAAGTTTAGTTGCAGTACTCATGAAGTGCTGGAAAAGTGTTTCATTATCTATACTTGAAGCATGATTTGCCTTGAAATGTATATTTATGTATAGAGCACATTGAGTAACTGGGTGCTAATGTTTAATTTAATTTTTATAACGCTACTCTCTTGTTGAAAGGTAATATATACAGTGAATGTAATTCGACCTTCCTGCATTTCTCAATAAATTTATTTCTAATAAGTTAATTTAGATTACCCTATAATTTTAATTAACTTCAGTCTTAACTTTACAAGATTTTAATTACTAATTACCTAAAAGAGAGCAATACTTACATTAGAATTGCAAAGCATAGAATTTTAAGAAGATCAATAATATATACAGGAAATTTTGAAACATATTACAGCTTTTTAGTCATCTGTTCTTGTGTTTCAAATTTACGAAAGCTAATGTTTTTTTTTTCTTGCCAGTTTTTAAAGGAGAAAAAATATCGAAAGTATCATTCAGTAAAAAAAATGAATGTACGTTTAACCCTTTCGCAAAGAGCCGCGCATGCGTGACATATAGGGTGATCGGAATCCTTGATTTTTCCTACCAGAATTTTGTAATAGAAATTACTACCTAATTTAATAAACAAATTCATGCGAGTAAATTTGTCTAAGATTTCTTTTCCGAAATCCTGCCGCAAATAAATTAAAAAATTTGTATTGGACGCTTGTCAAGAAAGGGTTAAAGGATATTTTGTAAATTTATTTCATGTACAAAACAACTATGCACATACGTGCAATAATTTTTCTAACTTAGTAGAAATATGTTCAGTCTGGGAATGGAATCCAGAACCTTTGGCTTTAATTTTCAATGCTCTTCCAATAAAGATATCTGCATGAACTCTTAGAGAACACAATACACTCAGACAACCATTTAATAATGACATCTGGCCTGTTATTTGAAACAGCTTGAGTGAGTAAACCGCATATAAAGAAACCCTAATCAAATATGGATTACGTATGCACATTTCTACTCAGCTTCGTACGTACAATATTGTACAGTTAGAAAAATTACTATTGTTTATTGCTTTCAATCCATGTAAATAAAGTTGTGTCATTTATGATAAGGGCCATGCGATTATGAAAAGAAACTACTATGCTATAAATTTTACTATTGTTAGAGAAAAATCTATCTCTGATTGATTTCCGTAGCCCCTATTCAGCTTAAAAAAAAAGAAAAAAATTATTAATTTTTGCATTGACCTAATAGTTTTATATCACCCTGGTTTATGGAATATATCTCATTATTCATTACTAGTACATAACCCACGTCGAAAATGACGTAATGTTGATCTGCGTTTCATTTTCATCAGACTTTATAATTAGCTCCATGTTTTACCAGAAATCATTCATTTATATTTTTTCGAAATAGCACATATTTTAATTAATTTTTTTTAAGTTGTTATGGGAAAATGGCAACAAAAAGATGTAATTACTATTTTCCAAATATTTTTCTTTTACTTTCTACGAAAATGGAGTACTTGAGTTAAGTACATTGAAAAAAAAAATCGTTAAAACCTACAAAAAAGTTAATATCTCAAAAATAAATTGAGATGCAGTTTTCAAACAAATTGCATTTAAAAGTACTTTTTTTCCTAATACTACGCTATAAAAATTGAAAATGCGCGATGCTTAGAAATTTATAAAATTGCAGTAGAGTACAGTACTATGATACATCTGTTTTGTTTTGCTGCTGGCTTATACAAAGGAGTGTTATTTTTTGGAGACGATACTTTAATAGCTGGGAGAAAAAAATAGCGCACCGGGGCTAACAAGAAAGAAAAATTCTGCGTTAGGCATAAATTATGAAACACTTTACAACATTTCCTGAATGGTTCAACAAAATTTCCTTCTTTAGGGAAACAAGGCAAATAAGACAACTAAGTAAACATTTTAGAAAACACATAAAAATTTCGAAAAACTGATTTCAGCAGTTACTATCCGTAGCCAAACATGTATTCTAATTCTTTTGAACAGCCCTGTATTTGATGTGTAGATTGATAAATATACTATAATGGGAAAATTTAGTTTAGCAAGAAAACACAAGTTGAAATTTCTCTTTCAGAAATTTATACTAATAGATGGAAACATACTTGAATACTACTGAAATCCCATTTCCAGAAATTATCATTTATAGAAGGCCATGTATCCAATTCTTTTCGTGACCCTTTATAACATTTTATCTATATTCTACAAACATTTCTTAGGTTAGTAAACAACATGCAGTTCAGCGTTAAAATGCATAACTCATGTAAAAACCATCTTTAAGCGATTTGCGCTCATACCCGGTAATCCTTACAAATTCTTTTGTGTAGCCCTGTATATGAATTATAGCATTTATACACACCATATAATATACTTAAACATACTGAAAAATGAAAGCGCATATCATACTTAAACATGAATTTCCAGAAGTCATCGCTAATGTACAGTACTTTGGATACGATATAGAATCGCAGAAATCGTTTACATGCCCCTGTAAATGCTATGCACTTCGTATTATACATAAAATAACTTATAGTACTAAACCTCAAAGACTTATATAAATTTCCTTATATATGAAATAATTTAACCTAATTAAAATACACCATAAACAATTCCCTACACCCCTATATCATTATGCAACGGAATTCTTTATGTGGGCCTGTAAACTAAATAATAACTATTCTTTGCACCGTATATTCTACAGAATTCATAATTTAGTGCACTTCAATCAATTTTATTATGTTTGAAAGCGTGTAACATCATTAAAAATCATTTGAAACAATTTTTCCCATTGGCCGTAATGTAACGGAATACTTGTGACTGTCCCTGTAGATTAACTAAACATGCTACAAACTTCATTTGAAATAGGGAACGTGCTACAATAAACGTCATTAAGAGCCAAAATTTTCAGGGCAATCCGAGTATATTTACGAGAATTAGAGCGTGGACAGACGGACAGACAAACTAAAGTCATAAACACTTTTCAACTTTGTTGGAAAGTGTTAAAAATGGGAATATTTTAAACATGGCTAATGCGGACACATCTACAAAAGAGCAGCTTCCATTTTAAAAATAAAAGAAGTGCGAGTATTACTCACCATAGAGGGTTCCGTACAGTAAATATATTATTTAGTAACTGTATTATTACAAAAAATTCATTGTTAAAAGAATAATAAGACTTTGTAAAAAACTACACAACTTAGGGTTGGGTACAGCTGTATATACGAGAATAGTATAAATGGATATACCATGACAATTCAGAGAGATGTAAAGCCTAAATAGTATCAAATATTGCTATTCTGCATAATTATTTTTTTTAATCTTATACTATTCTGTTTATGATGAACTTAATTCGATGCTGACAATAAAAGTACTGCATATTTAAACTTTTCTTGGCATTTCATAAACCCAATTGCAGCGTAGCAATAATCTTTTCTTTTTACAGTGTACATAAACATAACCCTTGTTCAAAGATTAAACATGACATTGTACGAAGCGCGCTTCGAAAGGAGGTCGGCAGGTTGCAACGCACCGTCTTGGTCCTAGCCGCGTTTTACCAGATAGGTTTTTAATCAACTTTTAAAGACACGGATGGCGTTTTGATCCTCTCATTGCAAACTAAACGCGATAGTAAATATGTGGTTACTTGCAATTATATTAGTCTGTTTTTAACAGTTTGGCGTTTATTGTTTTTATTCTACTACTGGGCCTTGCGTTACACAAATATATCGTTAAAAGTCGCTAAAAGATGATGGCACATAGAGTACGCCGTCCGTGTCTTAATATCACGGTTAATATCACGTCTAATTACCGACAATTTTTTTCGAAAACCATTATCAAAAATCCTTTTATACTTCTGCGACGATAGGTACCACCAGTGATCCTCAACTCCTTTGCTGAACACCCACAAATCGAAATTTGTGTATAACGGAAAAATGCTATTTTCTTAAGGGGTCTTGTATATTTTAAACGCGTCGAAAATTAACGAAAAACTTCAAAGTTTGAATTAGGTTATCTTCAAAACCTTTTTATGTATAAACATAAAATTCTGGATATTGATTAAACAGATTGTGCTTTGTAATATGCTACCGTTAGAAATTTATTTGCTTTTTACAGAATTTGTGTATTGTTGAAATCAAAATAGCTCTTTTTTTTACTCCAGAAGTCATTACGCACATGATATCTTTAGAAAGTGTATACGGATTGTCATGAAATTTGATAAAGGCACTAAACAAACATGTTTGTTTAAAATGAACTACTTTTAAGTATTTACAATAGTAATATTTTTAGTTATGACTATTTTTATTAGTTAAAAATATAAACATTTTATTTATTTTTTACAAAAATATTTTTTTTATATAGTTAATGAAATAATTTTGGCCTAAGAGTAGTTCATTTTAAACACACATATATGCTCAGTATCTTTACCAAATTTAATGACAATCCTTACATAGCTTCTCAAGATATCATGAGCGCAATGACTTCTGGAGTAAAAAAAAAGAGCTATTTTCATTTCAATAATACACAAATTCTTTAAAAGGCTAATAAATTTCTAGTGGTAGCATATTACAAAGCACAATCTGTTTAATCAATCAAAATTTCATGTTTATACAATAAAAACGTTTTGAAGATAGACTAATTCAAACTTTGAAATTTTTCGTTAAATTTCGTCGCTTTTAAAAGGTACAAGACCCCTTAAAAACTATGTGACCTAGGTTAATCGCTATAGTTTTACTGTAAGGTTTAAAATAACTTCTACTACCCCTAATTTTTTCATAATTTTAGTTTCACTATATTCGGGAATAGAGGGGGGATATATTTTTGAATTACATTTTCGACGATATCTCTGAAAATATAATACCTAAAATTAAAAGAAATGTGTTTTTTAATTCTGCTTTACGAAAGCTTTCACACGATATTCAAAGGAAAGTTTTTTTTTTTCAAGTAACTTAAATAGCCCCTCTACATTTTTCCTAAATATATTTGTGAATGGTTAATAATCTATAAATATATGTGGGTAATGACATCGAAATAAATCTTAGATTTTTTAAAATCTTTGTATTTTGCGCGTATCTTATTATTTTATGTACAATCATCATAAACATAATATAAAATCTGCAATACATATACTATTTACAACTTGAAAAAGGAAAAAGTCTGAGATTTATTTCGATGTCATTTGAACAGAATCTAAGTTTTTGGGGGTGTTTAAAGTATCATATTGTTTGTATTTTATTTTTATTTTTTAATGTTAAATTGGTTTAACTGATTTGTTGTAAAAAATTAACAATAAATGTAGAACTAATTGAATGAAATATCGTAATATCTGTCCCTTCTCGGGCTTAAATAATATAGGAAATAAATCTTGTTTTTTAAAATTTGTTCAGCAAATTATTTTTGTTTAATTAATTAATTAATTCAAGATTGGAAGTTATTGTTTAATTCAGATAATCTATTATTTTTATTAAACTCAATCTTATTTTTATGAGTTTTATTTATTTATTTATTTAAGAACGGAAATTATTGTTTAATTCAGATAATCTATTACTTTTATTAAACTCAATCTTATCTTTATAAGATTTGTATAATTAAACTGAAATAAGATAGCCTTGATTGAGTTAAGCAAACATTTTGCTAAAAAATTATTCCGACTAATTAAATTTGATTCAATGGAGTAAAACTTTATCACGTAATC
Source organism: Maratus speciosus (assembly GCA_963932465.1). Classification (NCBI taxonomy): domain Eukaryota; kingdom Metazoa; phylum Arthropoda; class Arachnida; order Araneae; family Salticidae; genus Maratus; species Maratus speciosus. The sequence continues at coordinate 278,866,553 of OZ010792.1, forward strand.
GCGAAATTGCATTAGTAGGGTATCAAGAAACTTTATCTATGAATGTAATTAAATAAGTATAGTTGCTTCATATCAGATTGATCTATGCATACGATTTATTAGTTTGTCTTTGCATGTGTAGCTCAAGCCAAAAAAAAAATTACAGCAAAGCAGAGAAATAAATAAGAAGTTTAAGCGATGAAAAAAAAAAGAAGAAAAGCACAATGCAATTTTAATTTTAACATTTTTAAATAACAAATCTTAAAAAGTACTCTGCTTATTAACCAGATATTTAAATTTTTAAATGATTATTTTTAAATAACAAATAAATTTTTAAAAACGCGAAATCGCATTTCCATGAAATCAGGATGATATATGAAACACTACTGTTTGAAAACAAATAAAGAAAGTTACGCAAATCGAATTTATTGATTACTTTTAAAAATAAAATCAAAATATTTTTAAACAGAATTTACGACATTGTTTTTAATAGTGAATTTTAAGGGGAAATTATGTCAATCAATTATTCTTTGAACGAAAGACAGTTTAACTAAGTTGCTTTTTTTTTTCTTTTTCCTTTTTTTCGCTGAAAACTTTAAACTTTTTAAGTTTTTAAATTTTGACAACTCTTTTATTAATATTATTTTTTATAGAGTTTTTAAACTTTTTAAATTTTGTTAACTTATTATTATTATTATTATTATTATTATTATTATATATTTTTTACTTTTTAATTTTTGAAAAGTATGAATTATAGTATTAAGATTTTTAGTTTGATATTTCATATATATGGTATATATTTTTAGTTATTATAGGATTGTTTATTTCTTTAGTTATACACGTACAAATTATAACATTCTATTAAAAGTTGTATTAGGGGTACCATACTCGAACACTTTGAAAAAATAAACACACAGATTAATGAGAATAGCAATACATTTTATTTTATTATTTTAAACAATTCATTTTGGATGGTGGTTTTATCCTTTTTTGAAGAACTGTATGGTAACGTATGATATACTCATTATTAGTAAGCGAATAACAGTTGTTTATACAAACGGTGGGTGATATATTAAACTTTCTAAATAATTCTAATATATTAAAAGTATTGAAAAGTAACTTATTTAATGGATAACTTCAGGAATTTAATATGAAATTAATAAAATAAAGTTAACTCATGATGAATTTGATAAGAAATTGAAAAAATATATTTAAAATGCAAGTTAGGTCGATTTAAGAGTCATATACTTAAACTATGTGTTTAAATGCTCTGACTGATGTCTTCACTATTGTGTGATACTAAGAATACATATCTACCTTAAAAAAATAGCAGTAAATGTCTTATGTAAGAAATAAAATTTGAATTATGCTTGAAAGGAACGGAGTATGATTGGTTATAATAATTCGAAATTCAATGATATGATATATGTTTATTATAATTTAAAAGTTGAAATCACGTTATATTTAAACAAGTTGGAAATTGCACGTCAAACGTGGCAAATGAGGTGCGTTCGTACTATAACTAGTTTTATAAATATTTTTTGCACTGCATATTATACTGAATGTATATTTTAGTGCATTTCATAAGCGCAAATCAATTTAATTCTGTTCGAAAGGCTATAACATCATTAAAATGTACTTGAAATATTTTTTCCCCATTGGCCGTAATGTAACGGAAAACTTTTGACTGTCCCTGTCATTAAACTGCACATCCGATTTTCATAAAATTTGAAATGACTCGACAAAATTGTGCAAAAATTATATATTCTAAATTTCAAACTATTCGGTTGGGTAGTTTTTGCTCTGTTATATGCGGACAGACAGACGGACTGAACGACAACTATAGGTGCTACGTATTTATATAATTACGAACGCACCTAAAAAAGTATCAGAAATTTAATATTTTAGTTTATTTTAATTAATTTTCAAAGTTTACTAGTTCATGTATACAATCTGAAACAACTATTGTTCGTTAAATTTAAAAATTATGATAATTTTATTTTCAAATTAAAAGTAAGTATGTATATAGTAATATAGTATTCAGAATTTACCGACAAAATGAAATTATTTTATGTATTTTTAAATGTAGATGATTAGATAGTTCATTTTTATTAATTTTCATGGCTTAGTAGTTCAAGTATTTAATTTAAAATTACTATTTATCGTCATATTTAATGCAGGATCGTAATATAGCACTCAGAATTTACTGATATATTGAAATTATTATAGGTATTTTTAAAATGTAGATGATCTGTTAGTTGAATTTTATGTTATTTAATATATTTTTTCTGTATGCATAAGATTTTTAGAAAGTTTCATTAATATTTTTAAATTAAATTTATGTTGTTATAAAATTGTATTAAGATTCAAATTAACTTAATCAGGTAGTTCCTTTTAGTTAATTTTCATGTCTTACTAGTTCATCTATTTCATTTAAAAATTATTGTCTATTGATAAATTAATATATATATATATATATATATATATAATAATTTTATTTTATTTTTAAAATTTGAATAGTTTGTTGGTTGGTTGGTTGATTTTTGGCGGCCGATTATCTGCACTAGGGATATAGGCCCGAGGGGGGAATTCCCTCCGTGGGGGTCTTTCTAAGGGAACCTAACCCGTATTTACGCATGGAAATCCATGGCTCGAAGAAAACCACGAAAACTTCGAACGACTAGGCCGACGGGCGCGACTGGGACCGAACCCAGCACCTCCCGTCTACCAGCTTCGAGAGCAGAACCTCTCAGCCACTGGTAGAGCTTAAAATTTGAATAATTTGTTAGTTGTATTTTATATTATTAGTCAGTTGTATTTTCAATTTTTTCTATTTAGCATACTTATATGTATACAGTTTTTAGGAATTTTCACTTGAATTGGAAGTATATAATTCAATGTATAAAACATTTGTTATTGATATACTAGGAAATCATGACTCTATGCATGAAAGTTTTGAATAACAGTTCTAAAGTAAAATTAATTCTGTATGAATAAAACGTTTTTTAATCGTTAATTCATAAAATCAACTATAAAAGCCATTAGTATTAGACTTTGGTAAAGACTTTTCAAAAATATCAACTTTATATAAGTTAAACATTTGTGACAGAAATTTAATTAAATGAAGAATAAATTGGAAGGCTTTGGGTTTAATTATCTTTAAAAAAACTGTTGTATACTTCACAAAGGAGTTATTTACAATAACATGCAAAATGGTTTGCAAGCAAAAATTAAGTTAATTAAAATTTAGAGGTATTTCTTCTATGTTTATAAAACTTTTACTTTGAAAAAATATGTGGGTTAGTGACTAAATAATATACTTAAATTACAATTGTATGTTAAAAAATAATGTACAGTCGTGGAAAAAAAAGTAACTTCCCTTACTAACTCTGCAAAAAATTATCGTAGAAGAAAGTTACTGGTACCACACGATTAGTAATAAAGTCTAATTTTAAATGATGTATATAAAATTTGCTTTGGGGGCCATCTACATATTAAATCGAACCATAACTTTGTTTTTTTTTTTCAATAGCAGTACACAATTCTGACAGCATAAATAATTTCTACACCCTTCAATTAACCTAAAAACAATTTTTTATGAAATTCGTACGATAAGTTTCTGATAAATAATTTATTTTAAAACGAGCATATTTTATGGGCTGTATCCAAATTGAAGTTCGGTACTTGATTGTTGACCAAGAGAGCCCCGTTCTTGATCAAAGCATCTTAAGCACCATTCAAGCAGTCATTGAAGACTGCTAGATTACAGGATAGCATTAGAAATTTCAAAATAGCTAGTCACTACTATCATAGGGTCCCTTAAACCATCATTTTTCCGTTTTTAAGCATAATTTGAAAACCACTTGGAAGAAAAATGTGAAATTTTGGATTTCCATAAAGCAGGACTTAATAAATCTAAATCCATCAACAAAATTGCAGGTTGCAATTCATAATTTTTTCGAATATTAATTTCATAATTCATATCATAAAATTATAACATCATTAACCATCATTTTGCCGTTTTTTAAGCATAATTTGAAAACTACTTGGAAGAAAAATGCGAAATTTTGGATTTCCATAAAGCAGAACTTAATAAATCTAAATCCATCAACAAAATTGTTGGTTGCAATTCATAATTTTTCGAATATTAATTTCATAATTCATAATTCATATCATAAAATTATAAAAATTGCAAATTCAAGCTATTTATGTTTGGGTATTTTAGTATTATTGCTACACAAAAAATTAGCACATTAGGAGTATAATTTCAGGAAATATTAATGAAAATATTAAAATGTAATTTAACATTAGAAGCACTAAATTTTGAATGTTTATAATTCAAAAACTTATCATTCAAATGACTTGAAATTTGGTGTCTAGGCATAGTTTGAACCGAAGATTTGAAATATCTTGTTAAAATTGGGTATTGCTATTGGAAAAAATGAAGTTTGGGTTTGTTTTAATATGTAGATGGCCCCCTAAGCAAATTTTATTTACGTTATTTAAAAGTAGACTTTATTTTCAATAGTTCGGTACCAGTAAATTTCTTCTACAATAATTTGTTAAGGAGTTAGTAGGGGGTGTTTACTTTTTTTTCACGATTGTACATAATTAATTTAATTGGAATGTTAAAAAATCTTCTTTCTTAAAATTTAAATTTGTGTACTTGCAAAATAATCTCCCCTAAAGTCAATGCGGCTATCATTATTTACATATTAGTTCGTTTCTGTTGAAAAAAGTTGATTACTTATCGAACGTTCGTGAAAGATAGTGTTTAAAAGTATGCAAGTAAACGTTGGGGACGCGATTTGGACATTAGATAGCATATCAGTTATTAAAAAAATTGGTGACTTTAGAACCCCTTAAAATTTAGCCCCCTCGTACTTCCTTTCGTAAAGACCTACCTCTCTATGTTATAGTACCAGCTTATTGTCTTATTTCCATTCCTCCTCTAAGTCGATTCGAAAAAATTTAGCCCCTTTATAATCTCTCTCGAAAAGACCTAACGCCTTATGTCATAGTATGACACTACCTTATATGGTCATTCATTCAAACTCTAAGATGATTTGAAAAATTATCTCCAAAAAGTTATCTCTCGTCGGACGGAATTACAAGTCTAGCCATATGGTCGTAAGGAGACAGGAAACAGCCATTCCAAGAAACAGCAAGCAGGAAAATTGAAAAAAATATGCAAACACTGACACTTTGACATGTCACATTACTATTCCCAATATATATGATGATGATATGGAGCGTCATGCTTATCTATATAATTTTTCGGATTACCCCAAAGACCATAAACTGTATTTCGCCAGTAACAAAAAAGTTCTTGGAAAATTCAAGAATGAGCTGCGTTCGGAACCTGCCTTTGAATTTGCAGGGTTAAAATAGAAAATGTATTCGATAAAATCTTCAACCGGTGAAACAAAAGCGCGCTAAAGGCGTATCTATAGGGTGGGTCGAAAAAAGGGAAAATTTTCAGATCAATTTCTAATAGCGCAGAAAAGTTGCCTTTTATAATTAGACGAATAACGCAAAAAATATTTTTGAAATCGGTTAATATCTTTAGATCGCGCATTGCTCTTGAAAATATGATGAAAAGTGACGATTTTTGAAAGTAATGATGAAAATTAAAAAATATTCAGAGCTACTTCTAATAGGGTGTAAATGTCACCTTTTGGTATTAGAAGATTAACACAAAAAAATATTTAAAATCGGTTAATTTCTTTAGGTCGCGCATTGCACTTTAATTTTGGAAAATATTACCAAAATTGACAATTTTTGAAATTACATGATGAAAATTTAAAAACATATTCAGACATACTTCTAATAGTGCGTAAAAATCACATTTTTAAATTAGAAGAATAACGTAAAACTATTTAAAATCGATTAATATCTTTAGGTCGCTTCATCGCGCTTGAAATTTGGAAAACATTGTCAAAAATAGCACATTTCTGCAATACAGGAACCGGGTTCAAAATACTTTAGTCGTATAACTACTACAGCTGGAACCGGTAGAGATAGTTTTAGAAGTGTTGTTTTATATCTATCTGAAAAAAAACATCTCTTTAGATGAAGTTGTTGTGGTTGGATGTGGCGGCACTTCTATCAATACGGGATAGAAAATAATATTATTTTCATACATTATTTTAAATTTAGAAATGCCGATAGGTAGACCCTTTCATTGGTTTATTTGCCTTTTGTCTTTCATTGAATTACCTTTTAGGCGCTTGTTTCAACATATGGATGGAAAAAGCACAGGGCCGGCATTATTTACTGGCCCTATAGGTACACAATTAAGAAATTGTAGCAAACTGCCCAGTCATTCGAGCGTTTTTACAGATAACAGTTATTAACAGTATTTTTTATGATCGTGACCATAATAGGGTCAAAATACGTTAACAATATGGTCAAGTAACCATTATTTACAGTTTGCTGTCGATTTTTAACAGTGTAAGTAACTACCTTCTTTTGAAACACTATTTGTTGTCAAATTTCAATTATTCAATTGCAATATCCCAACAATGACTGTTAATAAACCAAATGACTTCAGTTACGATTTAAAATATGTATATTCTGTAAATATTCAACGTAGTGCGACAGGCTTCTGTCCTGGGAATCTTGCTGTCCGTAATCGAGGTCTGATTTCTCACTAACGACTGCAAACAGAACTCTCAGACTGTATAGATCCATTGAAAATCCTATCAATGAGTTGAAACAGTTAGTTTTATACGCCATGTAGACATGTGCGTCTATGTTGTTTGACACTGAAAGGAATCATTCTATTATTCTAGGAGAAATGCATCTGTTCAAGACAATAACAATATCACTTCAATTACCAAAAATAATTGGAGGAGGTGATACACTCTGTTACTGAGCGTAACTGAGTCTTTGCTCATCCCAAAAACCTGTGATTGTCAATGATCACAGATAAAAGAGAACAATAAGGGAATTTGGGTTCAGACGGATTTGGAATGCAATGCAATATGTAACTGTCTGAGAGAGTTTTTGAATCAATGAAAGACAAAATGCTCTCTGAGCTTGTTCTGTGCAATATGGGAGGTGAGGTAACCTTGCAGGTAAACCAGTCATTAAGTTATGAGTAATCGTGAGCACTAAACTTTAACTTGGTGTCACAAAACCTCCCACAGTTCTCGCTCTTTCGGTTTGCATATTTTTCTAGGTCTGAATAAGTATTTTTTTTATTTTCATCATGTAATTTCAAAAATTGTCAATTTTGGTCATATTTCCCAAAATTCAAGTGCAATGCGCGACCTAAAGATTTTAACCGATTTCAAAAATATTTTTTGCGTTATTCTTCCAATTACAAAAGGCAACTTTTCTGCTCTATTTGAAGTTGATCTGAAAAAATTCGCTTTTTTCGACTCATCCGTCGTCCGGAACCGCCTAACCCATCAAGATTACGTCAATTGCATTTTGGAGAGAAAAATCAGCTACGTCATCAGTAGAAATTTTTTACAGGGAAAGCATAAATTAGATACAGTCAATCAAAATAAAAAATGTCTTTCTCCGTTCGATGACAGCCCCGCCAGTGGCAGAGAGGTTCTGCTCTCGAAGCTGGTAGACAGGAGGTGCTGGGTACGATCCCAATTGCGCCCGTCGGCCTAATCGTTCGGAGTTTTCGTGGGTTTTTTTATATCACCACACTCTTATTATAACTAATTACTCTTAACTAAGGAAGAAGGCATAACTATAAGATTACTTATAGTTTTTATTTACATATTTACACTAGTCGCTAAAAGGCAGCTATTCTTAACAAGTCACATTTTACAACTGCGCAGAATACTCTGGTTCCATGCGAAACCTTACAAATCTCAAACTCTCTCTGTATGGTGCTGCCATCTTTTAACATAGATCTCAACTATTGTTGGATTGGGATATTACACCCCTCCCCTCATATTTCAAAAGAACTACAGGCAATCTTGTTCTTTGACTTCTTCGAACTGGAGCACTTTTCTTACAGTCCTCGTCATTGTTTTTAGTCAAATTGTCTTTTACAGTTTTATCTGTCGTAACAGCATTCTTACTACTCACAACTGTACCTGTTACAATACCATGCGAAGGCTGAGATTGGCTTGGTTCTATAGTATTATCATTATTAAGCTGTTCCTTTATTTTTCCATTAATTCCAGAAAAACGGTTTTGGTTAACCCTTTCATACCTATCATAATTACTACAATTTTTACCAGTATGTCCCATATTTTCAAGTTTGTCTGACATTAGTTTATCATTTTGATTCATCTCTACAACTCTCTCTGGTATTTCATAACTTATCTCTTTATTACGTCTCAACTGATCAACGTGACGCTTACTCATTATTCGGTCACATCTATTTACTAAAACCCATCTACTCCCCAATAATTTCATAATTTTTCCTTTTACCCATTTCTCCCCTTTACCAAAATTTTTAACAAAAACTAAATCATGGAGCTTATATTTGTGAAGGGGGTGCTGTATTTTAGGTTTTGATGGTAATACCAAGTGAAGGGCTGTTCGAACTGGTCTTCCAAACATTAATTCACCAAGAGTTTTACCAGCCACCGAATGAGGAGTGAAACGATTTTCTAACAAAAATCGTAAAATTGACAATGTTATGTCACTTTTATCTAGCTTTTTAAGACAATTTTTCACAGTTTGCACATAACTTTCCGCTTGTCCGTTCGAAGACGGATGATAAGGTGGGACAGGCGTGTGCTTAATTCCATTATTTTTAAGAAATTAGCATTAACTGTTACTCTATAATCACCACATATTCTAACAGAACCGTTAGGCTTAGGAACAATTACTATAGGACTAGCCCATTCTGAATGATCAACAGGTTTCAAAATACCCTCATTAGTTAATCGTTCCAATTCTACATCAGTAGCTTTTCTTAAAGCAAAAGGAACAGGTCGAGACTTAAGAAAACGTATGGTTTTGCATCTTTTTTCAATTTTATTGACACGGAAGGACCCTTGACTGTCCCGATCCCGTCAGCAAAAACATTAGGAAAATTTCTAATTAAATCATCTTTCGAAATGCTTTTAATCATATTTACATTAGGCCAAAATAATTTTGATGCTTTTAACCAAGTTTTTCCGATTAGACTCTGACCCTCCTCTTTAATTACTAATATTCTTAAATCCGGAATACAATAATCATTAACAACAGCATTTACTTTTAATTCCCCCAAAACACTTAAAGAGTCTTTAGTATAAGTCTGCAATTTTATTTTAGATTTAATTAAAGGCAGCTTACCTGAGAACAATTTATGAGCAACACTTTTACTTACAATAGAATGAGCCGCACCGCTATCAATTTCAAATTGTATATTTCACCATTTACTTTAACCGATTTTACCCACGACACGTTATTGGAGTTGTCGCCCATGAAATTCAAACAACATTCTTCCTGAACAGTTTTAATTTTTCTGTTCTTAAAGGTTCATTCCAAATTTTCTATTTCGACAGCAAATTTTTAAATGACCCAATCGATAGCAGAAATGGCATTCTGCAGATTTAAAAGGACATAATTTTGGATTATGATTTTTAGAACATCTGTAACACGGTTTCTCAGGCGCGAATTTATTTTCTTTCGGCTCAGGTGCATGAGCGAACTTCTCTACTTTCGGTTTCTCTCCTTCCGAAACACGCACTTGATTGACAGTTGTACTATCTCCAATGTGTAGGGATTTCACTCCTGCCTCAGCTATTTCTATCGCTGTTTGGAACGTTAAATCTTTAGAATCCAGTAATTTTTGCTGTATGTTTTCATCCTGGATCCCAAACACCAACTGATCACGCAGGCGGTCATTAAGCGTATTTCCGAAGTTACAATATTCGGATAACCGACGCAAATCTCGTATGAAATCTGCTATATTCTCTCCTTGCTTCCTCAGTCGTTTCTGGAACATAAATCGTTCCACAATTTCACTAGGACGTGGTGAAAAATGATCTTTTGCTTTCTTTAAAAGATTCTCGAAACTGATTTCTTTCAGCGTATTCGGAACAATAATATCTCGTAAAATAGCGAACATTGTTGTTCCAACCGAACTTAGTAAAATATTTTTTTTCATTTCATCATTTTCGATGCTATTCGCTGAGAAATAAAAATCAATTTTCTCGACGTAAATAGTCTAAGGAACATTTGAATTATATTCTTCTAAACGTCCCAGAGAAATTATTTCTTTATCGGCCATTTTCCGCTCTCTCTTTTTTTTCTTTTTCAAAACAAAAAATTCTCACTGCATTTTAATTAGGGTTAAGTCCCATTCAGGGGTGCCCAGAGAGGGGTTTGGTGACGCAAAATGCGTCATAAAATTAAATTTTGGGGGGGAATTTAGAGAAAAAGTACATTTTGGGGGGGATTTTTAAAATCTTAATACTATTTCCTTTTTTTTCACTATTAAAAAAGTTTTTGATTTTTTTAATATCACTTTTAACTTCTTTTCAACATTCAATTTCCAGAAATTGTCATATTTTTTACACTCTTTAAATTCTAGATAAGGGCAATAAGAACCGATTTTGCATCTTAATATATTTGAAAGTGCAGGAATAAAAAAAATGCTTGGTATACAGGTGGGAAAATGTTTAACACATTCTGAAAGGCGATTAGGACCGCAAGACGTGATAAAAGGAATAGCTTTCCAGAAGCGTCTTAAGTAATTGATTATATTGTTTGACAGGGTCGAATCGTACAGTCCGAGTGCAAAAATACATTCTTGATGGGTATGATAAGAAATAACAACAAAATAAGCATTTCAGAGGAAGAGACAACGCTAAAATTACTTGACGATTTTCAGAAAACTAGGATTTAAGTACAGTATATTTTAGTGATGTTAAAAGAGTAGTATTGTATGTCATTAAAACAGTATAAGGTAAACAACCAGTACAGAGAAAAAGACTTCCAGCTAGTGATGGGCGAAAACGAGATGTTTTTATAGATTTTATCGATTGTATGGACGTCTCGATATCTTTTTATTCTGCAAAATTTTTCTGGATGACTCCAGTTTGCCAATTGCTTTTATACCACGATTCGATTTTATCAAGAATCGTCTGCGGGAAAACTGCAATGAGTCGGGTTAATAAGGACTAGTTGGCTAAGCCCGCTAGTGCGCCCCTTCTTTAATTAGGGTCTCTAATTTATACGTAATCTTGTAATATGAAATCTCAAACTGGGTCCCCGCTGCATACGGCACCGTATAGAAGGCGTGGTGTGCACACACTGCAAAATCTTGTAAACAAAAAAATCTCGAACCGAACGAACCTCGGATCGGATCCTTGGGGGTGTCAACGGGCGGGCACAGGAGCTGCATGATATGAATAAGTGGTCGCAGAGCTTTTCAACGATATATCATATGAGGGTTATAGGCAAAATTTAGAAAGTGCCACCGGGAGGGCAAAGTGGAGGAAGGGTCATCGGAGGGTATAACATCAATAATTGGTCACAAGCCTTTCCAACCAAAAGTCACATGAGGGGTCTTGAACTAAATTTATAAAAATGCACCCCGGGGTGGCAAAGTGGGGGGGGGGAAATCGGCGCGGGAGGTGCATAACAGGAGTAAGTGGTCACAGTCCTATCAAACAATACGTCACATGAGTGGTCTCAGCTAAATTTCGAGAAGTGCTTCCCGTGGGGGCAAAGTGAGGGGAGGGACACCGGAGGTGCATAACATCAATAAGTGGTCACAGGCCTTTCCAACCAAATGTCACATGAGGGGTCTCGAGCTAAATTTATAAAAATGACCACCGCACCGTGAGGGCAAAGTGGGGGGAGGGGCGCGGGAGGTGCATAACAGAAGTAAGTGGTCACAGTCAATACGTTACATGAGGGGTCTCAGCTAAATTTCGAGAAGTGCCTCCCGTGGAAAGTGAGGGGAGGGACACCGGAGGTGCATAATATCAATAAGTAGTCACGGACCTTTCCAACGCTTTGCCACACGAGGGGGGTCTTGGCTAAATTTAGAAAAGTACCCCCGTGGGGGCAAAGTGGAGAGGAGCTGCATAACATGAATAAGTATCATAGTCCTTTCATACAATATGTCACATGAGGGGTCTCGGCTAAATTTAGAATACCCTGGGTGTCAAAGTGAGGAAAGGGGCACGGTAGGTGCTTAATATGAATAAGTGATCGCAGGACTTTCTAATGATATACCACATGAGGGGTGTTGGCAAAAATTAGGAAAGTGCTCCCCCAAGGGGTCCAACTATCGCAACCCCCCAGGAATTCAGCCCCCCTTTTTGAAATTTCATATATTATAAGTAATATTTTTCGGAAAACTCTTTAAAAAATTCGAATTAAAATGATGAAAACTCTAAAAAGTTCAAAAACTGCCCCCCGCCGTGGGGGGCCAAATCGGGGAGGGGAGAAGAAAGTCTCATAATATGAAAGAATGATCCGAGGGCTTTCCAATGATATATCACATGAAGGGCTTAAAAAAGGTTTAAAATCCTCCCCTTCCCCCCGGTTTGTCCACTCTTTCAGCCCGGAATTTACGCATGCCCCACTTTTAATTTTTTATATTTAATAAATAATATTTACCGGAGGACTCCATCAAAAAAACACATCTAAAATTATATTCATTGTAGAAATTACTACGGTTTTAGAAATTTGTTCGCCCCTTCCGCACCCCCTTCTTTGAAATTTTTATATTTAATAAATGGTATTTATCAGAGGGTTCCAGGTATGTGACAGCTTGATAGGGCTAAAATAAGAGAAACTTTGAAAATTAGGGCTTCATTTCACAGCTCATTGTCATACCTCTTTCTCTATCTCGTCTCGATAAATCTTCTCACATTTCTTCCTTGCCCAGAACGAGAAATTGAATTCTCGTTCTCGGCAACCTATGAAAAGACACTAATCGAGAACAACATTTCGAGAAGAGAAGAAAATTGATTTCTCATTACGAAATGTTGAAAAGCGCGAGGGGGATAATCGAGAAGTCAAAAGTCGAGATGCCGGTGAAATCATCGAGATGAGATTTGCGGAAATGCCAGAGAAAGAGAGAAATGAAGCTTTCAGAGTCAAATTTAGCGCATTTCTGGTTTAATTCATAATTTCTCGAAGGAGTGCATTTGCTTATCCAATCTCTTTTGTTATTAACCGATATGGGTTAGGAGGCATAGTGGTTTATTTATTCAGTTCTGTATAGTCCTAATATCAATAATTACTGTTGAATCTAGTGTCATTTTGCCCCGAATTTTCAATGTTTCTCCTACTTTAGCTCTGTCAAGCTATCCCATACCAGGGGCCCTCAGATAAATATTATTTATCAAATATAAAAATTTCAGAAGAGGAAGGTGAGTGAATTCTGGAAGGCGCGAGAATGGACCGACGCGGGATTAATTTTCAAACTTTTACCGAACCCCTCCTGTGACATATCATCGTAAAGCCCTTTGGCCACTCTTTCATATTATGAACCTTTCTCCTCCTGGAGTAAATTTCTGTGGGGGGAAGCAGTAAGGGGGTGAATTTTTTAAATCGTTGTGGTTTCTACAAGAAATATAATGTTAAGTGTTTTTTTTTTTATGGAGCCCTCCGGTAAATATTATTTATTAAATATAAAAATTTAAAAGTGAGACTTGTGTGATTTCCGGGTGTAGTCTGGGAAGAAAGAGTGAACCCGTGGGTGAGGGGTAAATTTCAAACTTTTTGGACCCGTCATGTGATATGTCATCGGAGAGTTTTCGGTCCACTCTTTCACATTATGAATCTTTCTTCCAACCTCCCCAATTTGGCGCCCCGGGTGAGGCGCTTTTCGAACTTTTTGAAATCGTAGCGTTTTTATCATTTTAGATCGGATTTTGTTACGGAACCGTCAGATGAATAATTTATAATACATTAAAATTTCAAAGAGAGGGGAGGGGAGGGTGTATTCCGGGGGCACTTTTCTATCTTTTGCCGTCACCCCGTCATATGATATATCATTGGAAAGCTCTGTGACTATTACTTCATTTGTACATACCTCCCGCGCCCTTCTCCCCTTTGACCCCGCGGGGGGTCACTTTTCTAAATTTAGCCGACACCCCTCATGTGATATATCGTTGGAAAGCTTTGTGACCACTTATTCATATTATGCATTTATTGCTCCTCCCCTACTTCCCCCCAGGGGGTCGTTTAACGCATTCCAGTAGATGGTCTTCTAATAAAGGGGAAATCATAGAACTGATCTCAAATGACGTAAAAAAATCAATAAAAAATATTGATACCATTTACCATCCTTTTAGTTCATGTTTCTACCACTAGGGGTACTTTTTATTCTTATTTCTTTGGCCAATTTGCTGCTAATTGTCGAAAAACTCTAAATTTTGATACTTAAACTCCCTTTACCGTTTCATACCTACTCGCGACTTTTCAACTTTTTGCAACCAAAGAACGCCGTCACAAGACTTTTCCACTATTATGGCTCCATTATATCCTCCCTTCGGTTTGTTGTTTTTTAAATCCATCTGTTTTCAGTTACCATGTATTTACTAAATACTGCTTTATAAACATATAAAACAATGATTTTAATAAACGATTGTAGAACATCCCGATTGTAGGTTCTCGGAAGTAATCGATGACTATATTACGATTACGATTACGATTTTTTTTTTTATTGGTAAATTTTTCGAGAATCTCCCATCACTACTTTCAGCCACAAATCACTTTAGGGGGAAGGGAGAAATTTATGGGAAAATTAGATTTTTTTGGGAGGGAAAGGAGGATTAATTACTAGGTAATAAGACTGAAAAATTATAGTGTGAAAGAAAAACATACCTATACAGAATACAGGGGTTTATAATAGATTTAGGGCTATGTTTTAATGGTATAATGTCTGCCATTTTATAAGAATCGGTACTTGTATAAGAGTATATTGTATGTTGTTAAAGCAGTATAAAGCAACACTTGTACTGAAATAAACGCTTCAATCCACAGTTTATTTATTTATTTTTTTTGGGGGGGGGGAATGATTTAGAGAATTTTTTTGGGAGGTTGAGATTAAACTGTATGACTAGATAGTATTAAAAAAATGATTGGGAAATCTTAAGCGTTAAGATTTAATCTTAAACAAGGCCGTATGTACATGCAAATGTATTTGATATGCGTTTGATATAAACGACTCGTCTTTAATATTTTAGTTTTCTTAAAACGATATGCAATCTTTATATTTAAGATTTATTTTGTAATAATATAAAAGATTTTTATTTTAAATACTTGTAAGTAAATATTTATTTTCATAAAAAAGTAGCTTTATTTATTAAAACATATATAGTGAACGTATTAACACGGGCTTGTCAGTCAGGACTTATAAATGTGAAAACAATCAGACTGCTAATAATAAAAAATATATATTTTATTATTTATTACGCTGTTAAAACTTTTATTTCATGTTTGTATGACAGTACGTAAGAATACTATTATTAAATAATTTAATAATAAGAATATATCTTACAATTGATGTTCTGTTTGGAGGTGGACTCAGTGTTAATGTATGAAGATTTTTTTTTTTTTGGGGGGGGGGGGAATTTGCGTCATTGGGTTTGGGGGGGGATGGTCACCACTGGTCCCATTCGTCGCCACTTTTATATCACCGCACTCTTATTATAACTAATTGCTCTTAACTAAGGAAGATCACTATAAGATTACTTATAGTTTTTATTTATATATTTACACTAGCCGCTAAAATGCAGCTATTCTTAACAAGTCACATTTTACAACTGCGCAGAATACTCTGGTTCCATGCGAAACCTTACAAATCTCAAACTCTCTCTGTATGGTGCTGCCATCTTTTAACATAGATCTCAACTATTGTTGGATTGGGATATGACAGTTTTCTTCGAACCTTGGTTTTCTAAGTGTAAATACGGGTTATGTTCCCTTAGAAAGACACCTACGGAGGGCACCCCCCCTCCTTATGGCCTATATCCCTCGTGCTGATAATTGGCCGTCATAAACACAACCAGCCAACAAAACCAACCGTTCGACGACAAAAGATTTTTGTTGCCGGACGGAATTACAAGCTTAGCATATGGCCATAAGGACAACCGGAAAAACAGCATACAGGAAGATTGAAAAATATGCAAAAAGATTTTTATCTCATGAACACCTGAAATATTTATGATGTATACAATATTTATATTATATGAAAATACTAATTTAAAATGTAGATTTTGCACGATTTGGGCCACACTGAGTGAAGTGGTGTTCATGATACAGACCTTTGAACAGATAATACAACATGTATTAATTTTTTAATATATGTTAGGGGACCCATAGCTAGTGCAAAATATGTGTTTGTTTATTTTTATTTTCTCAGATTGGAAGCCAGAGAAGAAAGAAACCTTCATTGCAGTTCTCAGAAGATTCCTTTATACGCTACTGTCTCTGAATAACCCCTCTCTTATAATACTGCTTTCCATAATTTTTTCCTAAAATAACGCTATCTCTCTATCATACTATAGCATAATTAAAAATATCTTATCAGATAATAACATCATTTTTTATCTCATTTCCTAACTCTCTCTAACCCCCTCCTACTACAGTATGATTCCCACTTCCACCACCACACTCCACTCTCCCTCTGAATCTCTCTTTTCTATACAAGTATCATCTCAACTACTTCCCTCATCGCCGCATTCCATTTCCCCCTTTCTGAGTTTACTTATGCATCCTCAAATGATTTAGGGATTTCAGTATTGTAAAATTCATGTTGAAATAATTCAGTTAAATATGAATCGTCCGGAATCACTAGTAGAGAGTTCATTTAAAGTTTCAATATTAGGATGAGTAGTTTTAGGTTTAAAGTTAAACTTATCTAGTTGATAAGGGATTTTGTTTTCCTTAGAATATTTTTTAACACCATTTAAAGATTTCAGTCTCTTATTTGCTATTGGGTTATTATAATACACGTCCATCCTCTTACTTTTTGTTCTAGGTTTTGCAATCCTTTTCCATTCTGAAATATTTATAGAACTTACCCTCCTTTTCCTCTTCATCTTCGTTTAACCCGGGAGAACTCGCTAGTGAGAATGCCCAATTGCTTTTCTTTTACTTTACATTCATATAATATCAACTTTTTTTGGTTGGCTTAGTACTTTTATTCACAAAATAGGTAAAATAATTGAAAAATATTTTGAAATTTTAATTAAAATGAAAATTGATTTAAATAAGAGTCTTAAAAAAGTACGACTGTGAGAGAAAATCTCATGCAACGAGTTCTCCCGAGTTAAGCGTTCTCCTGGTAGTTCATGATTTAGATCTAGAGTCACGTTACTGAAACCATTTGTTTCAATTTGAGGTTCATTAAAATTCAATATCAAATCCTTATACAAATTATTTCCCACAAATAATGTTTCTACACCCTTTTTTTATTCGTCTATACGTACATGAATAGTTTCTACAATTCGCCTTCCTTTTGGAATATAAATTCTATATCATTTAGTTTTCCTGGCATAACCAACTAAAATACCAAGTAAAGCTTTCGGTTGAAGTTTATTTTGTTTAACATTAGGAACATGAACAAATGCTAAAAAACCAAAAATTCTTAAACGTCTTTCCAAAGGTTTGAATCCCATCCACATTTCTTGCGGTGTAATACCTTGGGTTAAACTGTGTTCGGTTCTATTTTTTGTATGAACAAACGCCAAAAGAACTCCCCCCAAAATGGCGGTTTTAATCCGCTATAGTGTAGCATTGCTCAAACTGCATTCATGGCTACTTTATTAAAATTTTCAGCAATACCACCTGCTCCGGAGTATAAATGAAGGACCTTACGATTATTATACCTAAATCAGTTAACAATTCCTCCAATGATTTATGAGTTAATTCCAACCCATTATCAGTTCGCATACAGTTTAATTTTTTTCCAGTTTGTCTCTCAGTTTTAACTAAAAACTTTGTAAAGCATTCAAACACTTCCGTTTTATAATTATACTAGGGGGCTCTGCCCCCTACAAGCTACGCTCGCCAACCCCCGTTCAGACACCGCAGAATCTAAAAACACGCTAATCTGATCGGTTTAAAAAATATTATAGAAGATTGAATTATACGGAAAAAAGCTGTGCAGATCTCCCTGTAAACGGGTTTCCATTCAATTTCCTTTGATTTCAAAAATTTAAGGCCGAATCAGTTGCTTTTAAGACATCGAATGTTGTTTTCGTGTTTGATTAAAGAGGATCAGTTAAACGTTTGAAAAGAAGCTAAAAATAAAAGGAATTAAGTGTACAGAGTCTTTGTCTCCCGGTATTTTAAAACAATTTCTATAACAATAGCCTAAGTCATGTGACTATCATCAAGAGTTCCGGGCGAACCACTTCGCTTTTTCTGTTCCTGGTGCCATTTTGGTACTTTAATATTAGTCAGGTACAGGTGATAATTCGCCAAATATTATTCTATCGCCCTCATTTCATCTATATTATAATAGTCCAATTCATGTAACTGCCATAAATAAATACGCTCTGATCCCTTCGCTTTTCATATGAAAGTTTGGCCCAGATTTCATATACGGCCCCATATTGGCGCGATTTTTTTCCGGCGCTAATTTGGGGAAAAGATCAATAGCATACACAACAACATCCGGCTTATCAAATCAAGCAAAATAACTATACTATGGCGCCAGTTAAGTACCTGTTGCGTATATGACATTGGCGTCAGAAAAAAATAGCGTCAATTTCGGACCGTATGTGGCATCTGTGCCGAAATTTTTCCACTTCGATTAAAAAAAATCAATTTTTTTTTTCGAATAATACTACATAAAAGCATTGTTGCAAAGAATTCTTGGTACTGTTACGCTAGCCGGGTGCAAATCTCGCCAATAACTATTTTTCATCTCGCCAGTTAGCATTTTTTTTTTTTTTTCGAGTGGTAACATTGCTTTGAAGTTGGAATTAAATGTCATCCCTTGTTACATAATTTAATATTTGGCCAGATGCCATATACGTACCCGGTTTGGCGTGATTTTTTTTACGAAAATTTGGCGAAATCCTTGTTTTCGAATACCAGTTACATATGTATTTTTGGTACTACTTAGTTATCCCGTCGAACAAATATCTATCACCAAACTATAAGATTAAATGCCAATAATAGTTGATAAATGTCACATTCACTTGACTTTAAGCAAGTTACACGTCTTTACGTCATCAAGTGATTTTTATTTCGCCGTTTTATTTGTATATTTATTAATGTTATACTATTTTCTTTGTTCTTTCGTTATTTAAAATAAAAATTATGTCAATTTGTATAGTTTGGCGATTTATATAATTTGGCAAAATGGGTCGTTGGAATAACTAAATAGTACCGTATTTTTTAATTATTTTCAATTATTTTTTTATTTTTAAAGGAAAAATAACAAAAAAATAATAAACTATAACACAAAACAATTTATGTAATTTAAAAAAAGTAAATAAAGTAAATAAACTCTTATCATTAAATAAACAACAATAGCCAGGTTACCATGTCAATCAAAATAATGCCATTTTGGCGCCAATTAGGTACCCCAGTGCGTATATGGCATCTGTGCCTAATATTTTTCTTTTCATTTCGTTTAAAAAAATAAAGAAGTGAAAGCCATTTATTTTAAATGTTTCTGCTTGTATTAAATAAAATGATTATGAAATACAAATTGAATTATGAATAAAAGTAACATGATACATTTCTTAGCATCCATTTAAGGGAGGCCAGACTTCTCGCCAAATTAGTTTAAAATAGTAACCTTTTCTAAAATCTGAAAAAAATATATATTTGTTTGATTAAAATTTGAGTTGCCACCATTAGAAAAATGTATATAAAATTTGAAAAAAAATTAATATTTCGAAAACTAATTCGAATTTAAAAATTCTAATACCAGTTTTGAAATCTGCGGATCAATATTGATTTTTGGTGTTAATTTCATCGCAAAGTATTCCTTTTTTTAAGAGAAATCACCGTGAAACGTAATCAGTTGTTTAATCAGTCGATTCAAAGAATCGTTACATTTCAGGCGTTCCATATATTCGTTTCATAAATTCGTTTCATTAGGATTTTATATATATAGGGTAGATAAACTTCAGTCCTTCTAGAATAGTTGTCAATTTTCCCCTCCTAACGAGTTAACCGGGCTAGGAATACCCACAAATCCATATGCACTTTATAATTTGACTAGAAATGCGTTTATACAAGTAATTTCTTTTAAACGAATTTCTATTAGATTTTGCAATTGCACAAGGTTCACACATCTTATTTTTACCGACTTCAAAAAGGAGGAAGTTATCAATTCGACGCGTATGTATGTTTTTTTTTTTTTTTTATGTATGTTCACCGATTGCTCCGGAACTTTTTGTCCGATTTATGTGATTTTTGTTTTAATTGAAAGAGGATACTCTCGAATTGGTACCACTTCCGTTTCATCGAAATTGGTTGAGTAGTTTTTTATAATTCAACAAAAACCAATAAAATGAAGGATTTCACCCAAATTATCTTTCATTGTTGTAACCGGTTTCTCGGTCATAAGCATAAAACTATGTATTCATATACGTTAGCGCCAAGTTGTCGCAAAACTTGGCGCAGTTACGTGAATTATCGCCAAATTTGGCGACCAAAATAAGTCGCCATAAATGAAGCCAACTTGGCTGTATCTGACTAATTTGGCGATATCCCCATTCAAATTCAGTAATGGATCTTCCCCAATCTGTTTCTTCGCATTTTCTAATCGACAGTCATATTTAAAATTCTCAATTGGCAATCGCATTCAAAATAGTAATTTAATGTACATTAATTAAGTATACACCATTATTTCAAATGCTGAACAATACAGAAGCAAACTAACTTAATACAAAACAATAATTTAGTATACAATAGTTTAGTTTAATTAAACACATAACATAAGACTGGCGGCACATAATATATATATATATAATATTGGTACTTCTTAGTTATCCCGTCGACCAAATTACTGTCGCCATGTTGTAAGATTAAATGCCAATAATGGTTTGCCATTAATTAATTCATTGTAAGATTAAATGCCAATAATGGCCAATAAAACCATTAATTCGACGTTTTATTTGTATTTTTGTTAATGTTTTACTAATTTATTTGTTCTTTCGTTATTTAAAATAAAAATTATGTCAATTTGTATAATTTGGCGAGTGATTTGGCGATTTATATAATTTGGCGAAATTGGTCGACGGGATAACTAAGAAGTACGATAATATTATATACATACCTATATTATATTATATTAAACAGTTATATGTATGAATGCTTTTTATTACCTTTAATATTTCCACTAGATAACATTAATGATAACTTTCCTGTATAGGGGCCTTGGAGAGAAAATGAAAATTTCACGCATATTTTCTGACAACCTATTAACTGTCTCGGTACTACTTAGTTATCCCGTCCACCAATTTCGCCAAATTATATAAATCGCCAAAACACTTGCCAAATTATACAAATTGACATAATTTTTATTTTAAATAACGAAAGAACAAATAAATTAGTATAACATTAATAAAAATACAAATAAAACGTCGAAATAAAAATCACTTGATGACGTAAACACATGTATCTTGCTTAAAGTCAAGTGAATGTGACATTTACGATCAACCATTATTGGCATTTAATCTTATAGTTTGGCAATGGATTTTTGGTCGACGGGATAACTAAGTAGTACCACTGTCTCACAAGCAAGTTTTTCAATATTTATAAATTTATTTATTGTAAACAACCATTTGTCTACTTTTATATGCAAACAGAAGTTGAGCCAAGATCCCTATGCTGTTAAAGTACAAGATAAACAACACAGAAAGAAATAAAAGGAGTTACTCTAATTAGTATTACAGGTGGCATTGTTATGGTGCGGTGTATTTACATGGCACAGAACTTAAACATCAGTAGGCATAAGCATAATGGCGAAAGCAAGTTGGTGGGTTACGCAGTCATGAAAACATTTGAATTGTATCAAGAAATGAGAGCAAGTAAATTTGAATCAGATTGCCCGATAAAAGCAAAAAGTGTGCGATACTAACAGCAAACATGGTTTAAAGAAAATGCGAATATCATAAGTTGCTTCCGAAAGTTCTATATGTTCTATATGTTTTGCAGTACTATACGCA
Source organism: Maratus speciosus (assembly GCA_963932465.1). Classification (NCBI taxonomy): domain Eukaryota; kingdom Metazoa; phylum Arthropoda; class Arachnida; order Araneae; family Salticidae; genus Maratus; species Maratus speciosus. The sequence continues at coordinate 278,888,602 of OZ010792.1, forward strand.
CTAAAATATGTCAGTTACTATGCAGACCAATGACACTTTAACCAAGACTATTAAATGAGCATGACGATGAATTTCTAATCTTCCGTAATCGAGCCCACAGTTAAGGCTAGCGTGAGACGAAAAAAAAATATCAGCAGAAATTGGTTTAATGTAAATGTGGGTATCATAAAGTATTTAATTCGCAAAACGCTTTAATGCACCAAATCATATTAGCTCAGAAACAACAATTGGCAGTGGACGCAATAACGGTAGATTACTTAATAGTTTTAAAATCTCCACTGCCCAACGTATTGCAAATGATGATGCAATAAGAAGCATAAATGCCTGAGTTAAGCTGATTTTGTCAAGAAAGATTACAAATGAAAATAAACAAAATGCCATCATGATGCAACGAGTTCTCAATTTCTCTATCAGAATCTTTAGATTTGGCGAAAGATTAAGCAAATAATTTAAATTATGAATAAAAGTAGCATGCTGAAATGCTGAGCATGCATTTAAGCACATTGGCATTACGTATACATTATACATTACATATTGGCACTTGAATAATATCTTCATATAAGAAAACATTAATGCCACCAAAAAATATTTTTTTTTTTAATTCTTGAAACCTCAAATGAATTACATATAAATTCTCTTTTGACACCATAGAAATTTCATCAATGACCAACCATTTGAGGGAACGCCATTTAAGACTTTCCCACTGTAGTCTTTTCACGATCATTTTTTGATAAGTTATTCGGTTGTCATGTACCCTAACGGCTCCTGGTGCATGTAAACTCCGTCGATAGGTGCGAAGACCTCGAATTTACCTATGAATTATACCTCTGAGGTGCCTTGCCAGATGAAGGTCTCGTCATCTGATTAACCTTCTAAATTACGAGATCAACATGAGTAGCAATGCGCAGGTGCTAAACAACAAGATATAAATGTTAAGTAACTGGCATAAAAAAGTTCATAATTAAGAAATAGGCACTGCCGATAGTAAAACGATCTAGGTGTTCATCAGGTTTATTACCGCTACGTGGCGATTAGGTGGTCTCCTACGCCGATGCCAGGTATCAAAACCGTTCATCTAGGGCAACCCGGAAGATAAGGGCCTGGTCATCGGTTAGAAAGTATGAAAAATAAGTCATTGGGTCTCTCTTCTCTATTTCATAGAGCATTTTTAGTAAGCCGAAGAACTTTTTATTGTCCGTTTCCAAAGTTCGATATTTTTTCATGCGAGCAGCATCTTTTGTCGTTCTACCCATGTCCAAATAGAAAAACAAAAATATTTAATTAAAAAATAAAGCTATTAAATCTGAAGAAGAATAAATGTAATATATATATAAAGAATTTTCACAAAAAACCTGTATTATTAATGTAAACACAAATCTGGACAAAAGTATTTACTTATCAAAATAACATCTTTAAAAGTTTCTTTAAAAGTCCGTAATTTCCTCCAAAAGGATCATGCAAAAATTGTAACTCACAAAAAAAAAAAAACAAAAAAAAACTAAAAAGTGAAAAATAAACTTTTTTACCAAAAATAAAACCGACTTCAAAAACTACTACAAAGTAAAAAATAATTTTTTTACATAATTGTTAATAAGAAATTAAATTAAGAGCATTGTATTTACCATGCGTATTATTATATTTATGTACATTAATTTGATTTTTTGGAGTCGGTGCCAGCCAAGCCAAGTTCAAAATTAAAATTGTTTATCCAAAACAAATCGTAACAAGATTCAGCAAAACCGTTTAGGAAAAAAATTCCATTCTCAATCAATTCTGACACCATCCTGCATTTGAAAATCTGTGTTTGTCTACGATTTTTTTACATAATAGCCTGTATAAACGCATTAATTTTAAAATAACCCTTAATTTAGCACACATAATTACAACTAATCTCACTTGAAAATACACGTTTATAAAATGAGATGAAATGTTTCAAAAATGGTAAAATTCAAATTTTTTAACTAAATAACAAATCGTAAAAAAAACTCGTAGATATTTGGATGTGTGTCTGTTGGATAATTACACTTAATTTCGTTTGGCTGGCACCGACTCCAAAAAATCAAATTAATGTACATAAATATAATAATACGCATGGTAAATACAATGCTCTTAATTTAATTTCTTATTAACAATTATGTAAAAAAATTATTTTTTACTTTGTAGTAGTTTTTGAAGTCGGTTTTATTTTTGGTAAAAAAGTTTATTGTTTTTGCAGTTAATATCTTCAGTACCTTTAACACAATTACTTTTATTCATTTTCTCAAGTAAAGGTAAAATTGTATGACAAAATCTAAGATCTATGAATTTAAAGCAGTAGAATATCATAGCTGCCAACTTGTACGGATTTTTGCTACCACTAAAATTTAACAGAAATTTCTGCCTTATTTAATTATCAACATTCATTGCAATTCGGCGATTGAATTAGGCAACATTTTCTATTAAATTTTAGTGGTAGCAAAAATCCGTACAAGTTGGCAGCTATGGAATATGCAAAATTTTCCCATTTTGAAGCATAACCTTTAACAATATACAATTTATCTACTCTAGGTACAGTAAAACAATATTGATTAAATTTAGCATACACAATCATTTTATTAGTTCTCCATTGAATTTGGTTTCCTGCAATGTCTATATTAGGCCCACCAATTAAATTTCTTCTCATATTAGGAGCATACAATACATTTTTTAAAGTTATTTCTACATTACCTGTTACATCCAGAATAGTAAAGTCAATATCACCGATACCCCATATTTCCGACGAACAGTCCTTGTCTCCTATCAGCAGTTGTTGAAAAGGGAAGTCCTTATACGTTGCAAATAGACTCTTGTCATTCGTGAAGTGCAAGAGTCGAGAAGAAATTAGAGCGAATTAAGACTGCTTTGTAGATTCACTGTAGAAAACTTCCTTCCTCCCTCTAAAACTCTTTTCGAAACACCTTGTATCTGTGTGACCAGGTCGTTTGCGGAAACGGCATATTAAACTCGGCCATATACGATTAGCTGGTGAAAGTATATGAGCGTCTAGTGGTATCCAAGTCGCTTCCACTACATGAAAATCATGGCTTTTTATCGCTTCTTCATTGGAATGGTTGGTTTAACAGTAGTATTTTTAAACTTAGTTGTATAAGCATCACCTACAGGGATAACCTCTTTACCTTCATACATACATACACAATGTACATACATACACAATGTACATACATACACAATACATACATACATACTACAATTCATGTAGGATTTTGACCTCCCTCAATATACCTCTCCAGACCTTCCGATCTCTGGCCTTTACTTTATAATTTATAATTTAGTTTTGTGCAAGATCTTTCTCTACCTCTTCTATCCATCTCTTGCTGGGTCTACCAATACTTAATTTCCCTATTAAATTATCATTATAAATCTTCTTTGTGCTTCTCTCATCCCTCATTCTGATTAGATGGCCTAACCATTGCATTCTTCTTATTTTTATAGTATTTACTAGGGGGCTCTGCCCCCTGCAAGCTACGCTCGCCAACGCCCGTTAAGACACCGTAGAATCTAAAAGCACGCTAATTTGACCGGGTTTTAAAAGTTTAGAGAAGATTGAATTATAATGAAAAAAACCTATAGCGATCTCCCTGTAAACGGGTTTCCATCCAATTCCCTTTGATTGTGAAAATTTAAGGCTGAATCAGTTGCTGGTAAGGAATCCAATGGTTGTTTTCGTGTTTGATTAAAGAAGATCAGTTAAACATTTAAAAAGAAGCTAAAATAAAATGAATTAAGTAAACAGAGTCTTTTCCGCCGGTATTTTTTAACAGTGTTATAAAGCGATTGACATATTACAATTTACTACAATTACTACAATTTACTGCTTTAACACCTTCAAGGGCGGTCTTTCATTTTTGGACCACTTAATTTTAATTCTTAAAAGCCATATCGGCATCAGAATTTTGGAATGAAAATTTTCCTTTTTTTAAGTAAGTGAACAAAAGCATTTTTGCATTTCGAAATTCGTTTGTAAATTCTGGTGCCATTCACTGATTTCAACATTTTACGAATAGAAGTACCTTGAAAGGGTTAAACGCATATTAATGTATTTGTTATTTTAAAGTTTCCTTTCTCTTTTAATATTCACGTGTAAATACAATTTTCAAGACATAATTTTCAATATTTTCCTGCTTTTAACACGTACTCATTTAATAGCAATTTTAAATCTTTTTTCTGTTTTTAATAGTCATGTGTAAATAAATTTTTAATCATTAGGAAATATTATTCTTTGCGCTGTTTTTAGAATTGAAAACAATCTCTATAATAACAGCCTAAGTCATGTGACTATCATCAACAGTTCCTTCGCTTTTCATAAGAAAGGTTTCCATTTTGATTAAAGAATCAAAGTTATTTTTTCGAATAAAACTTCATAAAAGTTGCCATGATCGCAAAGAATTCTTGGTACTTTTATGTTAGCCGGGTTCAAATCTCGCCAAAAGCTATTTTTTAACTCGCCACTTAGCATTCTTTTATTTTTCGAGTGGTAAATTAAAACGGTTATCCCATTACTTGGTTATCCCATCGACCAAAAATCTATCGCCAGACTGTAAGATTAAATGCCAATAATGGTTGATCGTAAATGTCACATTCACTTGACTGTAAGGAAGTTATACGTGTTTACGCCATCAAGTGATTTTTATTTCGACGTTTTATTTGTATTTGTATTTTTATACTAATTTACTATTGGGCTCTGCCCCCTGCAAGCTACGCTCGCCAACCTCCGTTCAGACACTGCATAATCTAAAAGCACGCTAATCTGATCGCTTTTAAAAAGGTTAGAGAATATTGAATTATACTGAAAAACCTGTAGCGATCTCCCTGTAAACGGGTTTCCATCCCTTTGATCGAAAAATTTAAGGCAGAATCAGTTGCTGTTAAGACATTCAATGGTTGTTTTCATGTTTGATTCACAATCTGTTGGGTGTTATATCTAAAATCTGTCGCCAAACTATAAGATTAAGTGCCAATAATGGTTGATCATAAAATGTCACATTCACTTGACTTTAAGGAAGTTACACGTGTTTACGCCATCAAATGATTTTTATTTCGACGTTTTATTTGCATTTTTATTAATGTTATACTAATTTATTTGTTCTTTCGTTATTTAAAATAAAAATTATGTCAATTTGTATAATTTGGCGAGTGGTTTGGCGATTTATATAATTTGGCGAAATGGGTCGACAGGATAACTAATTAGTACCATTAAAACATTGCTTTGAGTTTTTGCAATGTATTAATTAGTTTTCTCAAGCCGGAATATAGGTTTTTCGGATGATATCCATTCTCAAGTAAACATTTTGATGGTCAATAAACATGTTTTACACACAAACATGATAAATTTTTAGCATTTACATTAACATTATAATTAACATTACAGTAGAACCTCTTTCATCCGAAACTCTTTTAACCGAAACTCTCGGTTAACCGAAATCCTTCTTTGAAGCTTTTTTTTTTTTTACTATCAAATTCCTTGTGTACAAAATCCCGTTTGAAAGCTATCATATTCCTTGTGTGCAAGCGGTCCTTCCGAACAACGAATACATCCTTATCCTTATAATATTATAAATGCTTATAATATTATAAATGTCAATGTGTGTCCGAATGTTTGAATGAAGTCAGCATATAAACGAATGAATTAATGCTTTTGTATTTTGGGATATAGATGGATTACAAGCCGGAAATGAACATAGGCTATGTTTAATTTATTTTATTCAAACATCTTGCTTAATAATCCAAAATTTCATTATTTTTCATACACAATGAATTGACATTTTTCCAATAAAATTTAACCTCTTCCTTTTTTCGTTGCCAAAAAATAAAAACTTATAATAATAATTTAATTTTTAATTAAAAGATTAAAATTGAAATTTTCAAGTATTTTTAATAATACAAGGTGCATAAATTTTGAGTAAGTGCGGAAAGAAAGCAAATGTGACGTCATATATGGAAAATATAAAACGGATATGCTTTGATGTTGAAATAAAATGGGATTGTGTTATGGTATTAATTCTTATTATTTAAAGAAAATTGTTATCAAGGCTTACGGTTTATCGTCTGCGCACGGTTAACACAAAGATTTAAAATTCAATTTTAAATTTATAAAAAAATAAACGTTTGAAGAACAAATGGATAGAAAATGTCAATAATATGCCCAGTAAAATTATCAATGTCGAAAATGACGTAATGATTATCAGGAAATGTGTATTTTCATTCTTAAAAAGTAAAAAAGTAACTAGATAGAAAGGTTATGTTCTGTAATCGGGTTCGTAATCAATTTGCTTTTTTTAGAGAAAGAAATTAGGTGCAAAAGTAAATACATTGTTGTAAACAGGTTTGTTTTTTGTGTGGTAAAGACTTAATAATATTCCTGTTGACCAATTCTTCTCATACCTTTGATGACAAGTATGATTGTAAAACATATAAAGCAGTATCATCCGATAATTTCCTTGACACAGATGCCATATACGCACTTGGTTCGGCGCGATCTGTTTTTGATAACAATTTAGAGAAAACATCGTTTTCGAATACTTAAACTTGTTTACTTAATTAACTTAATTACTTAATAAATTAATTACTTAATAAACTTAATACTTGTTTTCCAATTTTTAAATTATGTTCTATTACTTAAAAAAGGAAATAACAATAAATAAAAAAAAAGTTTCATTAAGAACTATAGAACAAAGCAATTTATATAATTTTAAAAGAAAATTAAAGAAATAAACTATTTATTAATAAATAAACAACAATAACTCGGTTACCATGTCAAGCAAAATAATTTATGTTGGCGACAGTTAGGTACCCCGGTGCGTATATGACATATTTGCCATTTTCTTATTACTTCATGATATAAACAGACATCCTGGTTCAGTGTATAAACCTAAGTTATGTCAATGATCTTATAATAAAGAAATACTTTAAATTACTCATACTAGCCCCCCTTGGCGACCAGTTTGGTCTCCCTTAAATTTTATGTTTAGGAAAGCATGCTAAGCATTGTATCCTGTTACTAATTTAATTTACTGGGACCCCCTTAACCCTCTCGCTGCGCAACCCGAGATTTCCTCGGGCAACGTAAAAGTAGCAAAATTTGCGCAATCCGAGATTTCCTCGGGGATTCATTTTTTCACCTGGCGACTATTTTTTATTTCAACTCGAACCACTTTTTAAATACAAAAAATTTCAGATAGACTTTAACAACATCTACAAGAGAAGTATACTGCAAAATTGATTTTCTTACAATAGTGGTGCGAGACTATAAAAATAGTCTCCATTGACAGTCCTGATTTCGCCTAATTTCTAATATCATATCCCATTTAAGATCTTGAACTTTTTTACAAAAAATGTTTACATATTTAAACTCTAAGCTATATATAGATTTGAAATATGTAATAAAAAAATGCGTGATTTTTGAACCTATTTTGATTTAAAAAAAAAAAAAAAGTACGCAGCGAGAGGGTTAAATATAATTAATAAAATCCCTTAATCTAATATTAGTTTTTGTTGCATTAAAATATCTCCATTTGTTGATTTTCTGTAAGCAAGTAAACCCTATTGGTTTACAATGGAAGTCTATGGGAATTTGGCGAATTATTAGAGATATCGCCAAGTTCGCGTCACTTTTGGTGGCAGAATACGGTCCCCACGGATATCCCTCCCCACCCCCCCACCCCTTATAGGTATAGATGCATTAAATGTTGTTCAATAACCAATGAGATGCATTTCATTTGGGTGTTTCCATTAAACAATTAACACGTAATTGCGATTTATGTGCCACGTACGATAGCGTAATATATATTTATACATATAGATTGTCTCTTATAAAATGTGATAAACAATTGGTTTATTATATATTTTTTTTAATTATCGGAAGGGAAATGCTTTGCTTATTTAATTCATTTCTTCTTTTTATGTTACGTGAACGACGTCACGGGTAACAGCTAGTATAAAATATTTTCGATCCCCTTTCTTAGAATTCCTTTGAATTCACTTGAGTTTCCGAAAGCTGCGGAGTGGGACGAACAAAATGAACGAAGAAAATAAACAAATGGGCATTTCTGAAGCTTTTGAACATTTTGAAAAAGCTTTTGCATGGCTGAAGCAGCAGAAAGTCTGTGATACTGGTGAACTAATAATATTAAAAAACTTCGTGGTAGAGATTCAAAGCAAAGGCAATCAAAACTGCGACAAACAAAACATGTGTGACAAAATTATTGTGAAAAGTACTTAAACTCAAAACTAAATTTCAGATAATTTATTCTTGTTTCTATTTTACTATTGCTTTATTTTTAGCACTTGTTACCATAATAAGAAATAGCGCACATATTTCTCCTTAATCTTAAAACTGAAGCACTTTCGATTATCAGAAAATTTCGATTTTCCGAAAGAGGGTCGATCCCAATTACTTCGGATAATCGAAGTTCTACTGTATTTTGTTGGTCTTGTATCTATAAATTGGATTATGCAGCTGAAAATGTTTACCTGAGAAGGGATAGCATTCTGAAAACCGATATTCTGGTTTGAGAAAACTGATTAATACACTCTAAAAACTGCTCGGAAACGTTTCCGAAAATCAGTGCATATTTTTTTTTGTTGTTGGAGTTTATATTATATTCTCGTCGATTAAAGGTCTGCTTCAGTCATTACCGAAAACACCCGCTCAATAATGTTAATCCTATGGAAGAATTTTTTTAGGATATCTCATTTACATTTGAATATTTTAAAACGATTTTTTATTTCTTGCATTCAATAGCTGTAGTCAATCTCTATACAAACGCCGTTTTTTACTTCTTCGATTTTCTTTGCAGGTTTTTTTTAAAGAGGATACTTTTACTTTCGAAACTGGTTTCCAAACTAAAAGTGTCCTAATAAAAAAATAAATAAATAAATAAAATTTAAAAAAAAAACTGGAAAGGAAATCAAAAAAGTGAAAACAGCCTTTGTAGAGACCACTCTCAGCTATCCAAAAAAAAAAAAAAAAAAAAAAAAAAAAATTCAAAATATTTAAATGCATTTGAGGTATATTTAAAAAATTCTTCCGTGAATTAACATTACGCGCGGGTGTTTTCACATGAGTGAAGTAGCCTCTGAAGATAATGCTTGTAGGCATTAACCATGATTGAAAAGACAACAAAATTCATAAAATTACATTAATTTAAATAATGCATGCATTGTAGTGAAAACCGCAGTTCAGGGAATGTGTTAACACGAGCTTGTCAGTTAGAGGGGTAATAAATATCTGTTTATGGGTTGTTGTTTTTTTTTTTTTTTTTAATGAAGGAGATTTGGCAAAACCAAAGTGAACACTTAGATTACTTAGTTATACCGTGACACAGTTTCTTTAAAAAAAAATTTGTAAAGTCAGCTGGAAATCTTGTATTTATCTGTTAGGAAATAATAGTATAATGTAGCTTGCTGATATTCTGATGAAAACTCAGACTACATATAGTGTAAGGTAATGTTGAAATATAATAAAAAATGGTAAAAAAAATGCGCATGTTTTCTTTCACAATATCCTTAAACAGTTCAAGTATAATAATTTTCCATTTTTGTTATTATCATGTCGAAAGTGTTAGTATTGCAATATTTAGTAACACGGAGAGAAAAATCATGCATTATTTACTGACTACAATTTTTTTTTTTTTTTTTTTTTTTTTTACTTGGTTCTCATTAAATCAACCTATTTCCACTTCTTTATATTTAAAGTATTAAACAGAAAATCAATAAATTCTTTCTTTGAAATAGAAAACAAAATAGTATTATTTTTTTAGACTCACTATATTAAATTCCAATAACGTAAAAGTGCAGCGAAAACATAATTTGTTTTAATATCTCTAGATTCGATTTTTTATATTTTTCTTTAACTTTTTATGTCCAGAATAATAAATCAGAATAATCCCACTTCAATAATTTTTACTTTTATTTAAAGATACATCCAGCAAAATCTTATAATAATAATAATAATAATAATAATAATAATAATAATAATAATATAGAATTTTCGAAGTATTTGCTCATTAAAACTGACTCAGTAAATCGATTATGATAAGGCTCTTCGTAAATTGTTTACAATAATATTTCAGTAGAATATTGTCAATTACTCAATTGTTATTGTAAAATATTACTACTAGAAACAAGAACAATACTAATGTTAATAATAATAATAATAATATAATAATAATAATAATAATAATAATGATGATGAAATGGAATTTTCGAAGTATTCGCTCATTAAAGCTGACTCAGTAAATCGATTATGATAAGGCTCTACGTTAATTATTTACAATAACATTTGAGTAATTAACAAAAAATTTTGCCAATTACTCAAGTATTATTGTAAAATACTACTACTAGAAATAATAATAATAATAAAAATAATTTATTATTAATATTATCAAATTTAAACATAAATGCAATATCTCCCTTTGTCTCTTAAATTGAAATATTATTTCGATTGAAAAATTTTCAATGCACATCTTTCAAGAAATAAAACTTGTTCACATGTAATTGTTTGAAAAATTGTCTTTCTAAAAAAATGCTAGTAAAATTTGCTGTGATTTTTGAACATGGTAAAGCAAAGCGTGAAATATAAAATCTATTGTTATTAATAAATGTGTTACGTAAATTATGTATCCATTTTTTATGACTTTTTTTTACTTCCGCAGGGATACAAAAGTTTAAAGAATTACTAGACTTTGGCAATGAAATTACTATAACTATGACATGATTGCTTTGTAAGACCACTGGGAATATTCGCTTTCCAAATATGTAACTTAAATATTTAGTTATTTTCAAACAAATCAGAGTTATTTATCCTCACTTAAAACAGTTAATTTTATGCAGAATGTTTCATGTTTTCGAATAGACCTGCAAATTGACCCACAACATAACAAACAGAATAAATTTTACCCTCAGATTTAGGTCAGGTGAAGCTGAGTTCGCGTTTACGCATTTTAGCGAATTTTTATGCAAGTTCATTAGAAGTGGAGATGTGATTGAATGAATTTGTTTTCCTGTTCATTGAATTAGTTATATTTACTTTAAAATCAGTTCAAATTAATCAAAACATCTAGAAGAATTATTTTTTTAAAAAACTCTAAATGACGTCACCGTAGGAAAGTAAAAAATATTCAAATAATGAAATACCTTTTTCGTATTGCTAGCTTTTGAAGGAAAAACTTGATATCTCTGAATTATTATAAATGATGAAATTATATCAATTCAACATAAAATTTTAATGATGAAATTTCGAAAGATTTAACAGCGTCTTTTCATTTACAATAAAACAATAAAAATTGTAATCAAATATTTCTTTCTCCATTTTCTTTTCGCTTATTTTTATAGATTTTCTTTTTTTATATGTATAATTATTATTGTAAGAGTAATTTCGATTGCTTACCTTTCTCTTGAAAATTTTAATTTTTTTATCATAAATATAATGCATGAATGTGTAAAATTAGATCTTGACCATGAATTTTCTTCAATAAAATGATTGAATTTTTAAAACCCATCGATAGCGAAATTATATCATTAATATCGTTTTTTTTTTTTTTTTTTTTTTTTTTTGTGTGTGTGTGTGTGTGTGTGTGTGTGTGTGCGAACGTATAGATTTTACATAATGAGATTGAAGCAACTAATATGCAATATTGAAAGTAAAATGAAGCCATGGTGGTAGTTTAATGAAATGTTTAATTTTTGTTCGAAGAAGATGTATTCACTGTAAATTTAAATTAAAAGGAAGTATCACAAGATTTCAACATTCATCTTAGAACGCCAAATATATATCTAACGACGTCCAGTGATGATATAACTAGTAGATAATAATTGAACTCGAGAACCTCTTTGTGGATCGAACTCATTTATTTCGCTGCTCCATCTTACAGTCCGATCTGAGCTCCCGCGAGCCATTTACGTTGATGATTTTTGGAGTTACATCATGACCATGCGTTTAGCACGCTTCTCAAATGTGCAAAATCTCCCCTTTTTTGGTGCGCGTTCTGGCTAATATCTTGTGACTTGTCATATTTTCCAGCAGGGGCACAGTTGTAAACTTGGGAGAAACGTTTCTTTAGTTGGTTGATTAGCTTTTGATTGATATGTGGTCAAGACCCGCACAATTCCCATGATCTGTGACGTACCAGGCCTTAACCACAAATGCCTACAAGAAGCACTTAAACAAGCAATTTTAATCTTAATGATCGATCGAAAATGAAATCCGAAAGCATAAGATGTATCACAGGGAAACAATGTTACAAGGGGTAAAACTGATTTTAGAATGGGATTTAAAGTTAGAACAAACAAACTTCGGATTTTAATTTAAATTTTTGAAATTTAATTTGAATTTTGAGCTTTAAAAGGGGTTTTATCCTTTCATATATAGATATATATATTACCAGATGTTAATAAAACGTTTAATCATATATTTCATATGATATCGTAAAAGTAATAAATGAAAGTAAATCTTATTGAAAACAACTGAAACATTTCTGGCAAAAACAGCACTGGCCATACTATTCAGAGAGGATACAACACTTCTCTGGACAAGCGATGTATCTGTAAGGACAATCAAAGTTTCTGTGCCTCATTACGAAAATACGTTTTAGGTAGCTTTCATTACAAAAAGCTACCTATTGCAGCCGTTCGGAGGAAAGCGATTTCAAAAAATTTTGGTATATTTTCATCGATCATGACCCCCAGACCCCGAAACCACCCTCCGTTTAAAATTGACATACATATATATATATATATATATATATATATATATATATATATATATATATATATATGACCTATGTCACACTGTAACTCTCGTATTTAAGAACCGATTTGGATGTAATTCGGTGTGTGCATAGTACATACCAATGTCTCGACCCAGTTCGTTGGCCAGCTTCATCCGACATTTTGTTTCAAAATGGCGGCCATTTAAAAGTTTAAAAAAAATTTTAAATTTGAAATGTGGTACCAAAAAATTGAAAAGGGAAAAATATTTTTTTCTTATGTATTTGACCTTTATACAATGATTCCAGAGCAGTTTTTGTTTCGTCTATATCTTAAAAAATGGCTGAGTTATAGCATTTTGAATTTCTAGCGTGGCTGACATTTTGAAACGTCCTGAATTTTGTCACGCGATAAAAGGCGTATTTATGAACCGATTTGGATGTAACTTCGTTTATACATAGTACATACAAATATCTCGACCGAGTTCGTTGTCCAACTTCATCCGCCATCTTGTTTCAAAATGGCGGCTATTTAAAAAATTTAAAAAACATTAAATTTTAAAATGTGATACCAAAAAATTGGAAAATGAAATAGATTTTTTTCGTATGTGTTTGACCTTAATACAAAGATTCCGGGACAGTTTTTGTTTTGTCTATATCTAAAAAAATAGCTGAGTTATAGCATTTTGAATTTCTATTGTGGCTGACATTTTAAAACGACCTGATTTTTGTTACGCGATAACAGGCGTATTTATGAACCGATTTGGATGTAACTTGGACTGTACATAGTACATACGAATTTCTCAACCGAGTTCGTTGGCCAGCTTCATTCGCCATCTGGTTTCAAAAAGGTTGCCATTTTAAAAAAAATTAAATTTAAAATTTAAAATGAGGTATTAAAAAATTGGAAAATGAAAAAAAAAAATTTTTTTTATGTATTTGGCCTTGAAGCAAAGATTCCGGAGCAGTTTTTGTTTCTGAAAATTTGTTCTTTTGTTTATATCTTAAAAATTGGTTGAATTATCGCACTTTGAATTTCTAGCATGGCTAACATTTTGAAACGATCTTATATTTGTCACGCGATAACACACGTATTCGCCTATTTCGATGTAAGAAGGCATGTGGATAGTATACATCAATATCTCGACCAAGTCCGCTGGCCAGCTTCATCAGCCATCTTGTTTCAAAATGGCGGCCATTAAATTAAAAAAAAATATATTTAAAGTGAGGTGCAAAAAATTAGAAATTGAAAAAGGTTTCTTTCTTAAGTATTTGACCTTGATATAAGGATTCAGGAGCATTTTTTATTTGTCTTTATCTTAAAAAATGGCTCAGATATAGCAATTTCAATATCTGATGTGGGTGACATTTTGAAAAATGTGATTTTTTGCCTGCGACAGCACTCGTATATATCAATCGATTCCGATGTGAGTGAGCATGTGCACAGCAATTACTAAGGTCTCGACCAAGTTCACTGGTTAGCCTCATCTACCATGTTGTTTTAAAATGGCAGGCACTTTAAGAAATAGCCGAATTTGGCAGCCAAATATAAGTTACTTTAAATAAAAGCAGCTTGGATAAAGCTGACTAATTTCGCGAAATTCCCATTCATAATGATTTAGTATTGATAAAAATTAGTATTGAATCTCCTACATTCGGTTTCCACTAAATTGAGCTTGGTGTGTTTGAATAATATAAGTTGACTTTTTTAAAATAAGGAATATGAAAGCTACCTCTTCCTACGGCACTGGCCGGAAGGACTTTTTTATTAAGGGGCGAATATTCTTTGGCCTAAAATTTAAGTGATTTTTGAATTTTTTTTTTTTTTTTTTTTTTTTTTGCTTACAAAGAAAAGAGATATCACCTTCGGACTTTCTGCATGATATTTATGGACATTTCACTTACCGGGTGCTTCACAGGGTATAGCTAAACTTTTAGTTAAATTACTTTTCAACGAGTGCATTCTCAGAAAAAACTGTAAATTTATCAGCGTTTGCCCTTCCATTTTCACGGTCAACAGCCTTGTTTGATGAAAAACGGTCTGATCCACCAAATTAGCGACCTTATCCATTAGATACTTACAAAACTAAGAGTAATCCACATATTCTTACAGCTCTAGGCCATCTGTTAATAAAAATACGGTACGACCCCATACATTTTCCTCCGCTAGGGTGTAGCACTTCATTTCAGTCGCGTTTCGTTGGTTGTTGTATCTATGTCGGCCAATTATCTGCACGTGGGATATAGGCCCTGAGGGGGAGTGCCTTCCGTGGAGGTCTTTCTAAGGGAACCTAACCCGTATTAACGCTTGGAGAACCAAGGTTCGAAGAAAACCACGAAAACTCCGAACGATTAGGCCGACGGGCGCGATTGGGATCGAACCCAGCACCTCCCGTCTACCAGCTTCGAGAGCAGAACCTCTCGGCCACTGGTGGGGCCCAGTCGCGTTTCGAAAAATAATGTCCCTTAGCCGCGACCGTAACATATTTTTTAAACCGCCAAAAAAAGCGATTCTTTGATGATCATCTAACGTGCTACGTGCTACGAAACAGTAAGTAAAGTGTTATTGTGTTTTAAGGTGCATTATATCCTGCTTTAAGGAATTGTATTACTTTGCCCCGTAAATTGCTGGATGCACGAAATGGGATTTTCTTTTTACGGGGTATGACTGCGACTCGAATCTCTGCTGCCGCCCTCTGCCTGTAATTTTACAGGGATATTTTTAACAGTGTGGACCTAATGACGTGAAATTGTGAATACATGCGCAGAGACCAAAGGTATTTTATTTACGGACTCTGATTAATGTCGAAGAATATTAATTTTTCGCCAAAATGTACGGTTATTTAATTGAAGAGCGTATTTAAAAATCCTTTTTTCTTTGTGACCTGATACCTGCCGAAACAGGAAGTGGTGTAGTGCCCTTAAATATAGGTCAAAGCCATGTTCAAGCATCAATTGCCAAGTTTGAACGAACGGGTTCCGTGGCTGATGACAATGGACCCAAAACACATAGTTTCAGCAAGATGGAGCTCGTCCACATTCAACAGTACACGACCTGGAATTGCTCGGAAGTCACTATGGCAATCATGTTATGCCAAGACGCATCCCGGATCGCTTTGCCTATGGAGTTTTTGTCCCCCCTATAGTCCTGATTTATTACGGCTAGACTTATTTTTTATGGGGCTATATTAAAGATAAATCTGAAGAGATCGACCAAAAACAACAGAAGAGCTGAAAACAGCGATAAGAAGTATGATAAGGTCGATTCTAACAGGCTAACTCAAGTAGGTTATCGCAAATTACGAGCAGAGACTTCATTTCGTTGTCTCATGTTTACATTTTTTGTGTAAACAAAAAATTAATAATATGTCTTGTGCGATTGCAAATGCGTGCCAATGACTTCTAATCGGGCGACCGTTTCCTCCGGTCACAAGCATCTCAAATGAATTTGGTCTCCATATTATGAAAGGACATTCAATTCTCTGAAACTTATACTAACATTTAGTTTTAAAAGTTCATTTTTGAGAAAATAGCGGTTATTTGAACAAAAAAGTTCACTTTTTCACATTTTTAAAAACTTTTTGTGAGCTCTAAAAATATTTAAGCAATGAAAATTTCGTTTTTCGGTGGTAAATGTTACAGCAAAAACAATAAGCTTTCTTTTAAATAAAAAATGAAGGAAATCTGTCCAATAGTTGTCGGGAAAGATGGTCACCCAGTTTGAAAAACAGGGTTTCGAGTAAAATAAGTTTAAACTTTTACAATAGTGTTACGTTGAACGAGCGGCATTACATTCATAAGCAAAAAGTACCGTAAGAAATTGAAATATGACGAAACCGCTTTTGGGCAACTATCTACACATTTGAGTGATGCAAAAAAAAAAGAAAAGAAATCTAAAATTTTGACCTAAAGAAATAGAACCTCTCCTTAATTAATGTCTGATCATATAGTTCATATAAGATCGTAAAAGTAATAATTAAAATTAGATTGTATTCAAAACAGCTGAAAAAATTCCGACAAAACAGCATTTGTCCAAAATTAATACTATTTAGAAAGGGTCAAACATTCCTCTGCACAAGTGTAATATCTATAATGACAACCAAAGCTTTCGTATCGCATTAGGAAGATATGAATTGTTTTTTATTAAAAGGTTTGAGAACGTTGTGGTTGTAAATACCGTAGAGAATAGCAACCACCTTTACTCATTTTCGCGATTTTTTAAATCCACTGCTTTTATTCAGAATAATTTAATTGAAGAAAACTTTTAATGTTTAATGACATACACTATATTAATTTAAGTTGAATATGCATAAAGTTAATGGTGGTTGATAGTATTTGAGATTGGCATCAATGCGTAAGGGAACTGAAAATGACTGTTGCTTTGTAGATACAAAGCAACAATTCTTTTTTTGTTGTTGTTGTTAATGTTGTTTTAATCAATTTGTTCTAAAAAGAACCAAATTTTCACTAAAAACTTTTTTTGTTATATACAGAAGATGTTCACATATTTTTGTAAGGATTTTGGAAAAAAATATATAAACAAAGATTAAAATTTTAGTTTATATTATGCTCAGTCTAACAGCCCTTTTGTAGAACTATTATATTACGTCTTGATTTCCAAAATGATAGAGCTTTTCTTAAAATATCAAGTTTGATTTTGCTCCGCCCCTCCACCACAATCTTCCAGAGTACATCCAATGTTTCTGGATGCCTCTTAAAAAGAGGTTATTTTAAAAGGCCAAATGCACAGTAATCCATTATAAAACGCTGGTATCCTTATCGTGATGGAACTTAACATAGTGGAGAATTTTTGGTAAAGTGGTGGAATGCCATCTTTGAAAACAGGTGTTAAAACATATTTCTAATAACAATCCAAGTTCATTTTGAAATATTTTTCTACTTTCCTTATTTTAAATTTTCCATTGTAAGAAAATCCAGCAATAACTATAAAACCTTCAGCAAAACATTCTTTGTATTCTCTGAACCAACATTGTAGGTGTTTTCCCTTTTTTTCTGGAGTATATCAATCTTTTTTTAGGGCAATCAGATAAATATATCCGAATCTAATTAATTGAAACTACATATTTCTATTTTCACCTGCCAAATAATTTTCATACAACAATTTGCACACAGTCCCACGCTGAGAAACTTATTTTCACGGAAAAAATATTAAAATATTGAAATTTTCAAATTATTAAAATGTTGTATTGACATCTGAAACACAGCTGTGTACATAGTTTTTGTAATTTTAGCATATCAGGAAATGGGTGACGAATTGATTACAAAATTCCATCCTTACATACAAAACCAAGATAAGCTAAATGAAAGAGTGTAAAAAATACGTTTACAGTCAAAACAATTTCATCATTATTTCTGAACATGAACTAATACCTTTAATAAAAATAATATTGATATTAGAGATTGGCATCCTGGAAAGCGGTGCTTATTGTTTCATAATAGTTTAGAACAAACTATTGCAATAGATTAAAATTTTACTTTTATTTCTAAGAATTATTTTTGGTGCAGCAAAATCGTTTTAAAAAAGCTACAATTAATTGCAAAACCCTAAAGAAAACAACTGATATTGATTATGATAAGTTTAATCGGGAACTGGTAAACGATTTCAATATACATAACAGTTTGCAACACAGTTAAAAAGTGTACAGTCGTGGGGGAAAAAAGTAAACACCCCCTACTAACTCCTCTACAAAATATAATAAAAGAAAGTTACTGGTACCGAACGATTGGGAATAAAGTTTATTTTTAAATGATGCATATAAAATTTGCTTAGGGGGCATCTACATATTAAAACGAACTCAAACTTCATTTTTTTAAATGACAATACCCAATTTCAACGAGATATTTTAAATCTTCGGTTCAAACTATGCCTAGACGCCAAATTTCATTTGAATAAGTTTTTGAATTATAAACATTCAAAATTGAGTGCTTCTAATGTTAAATTATGTTTTCATATTTTCATTAATATCTCCTGAAATTATACTCCTAATGTGCTAATTTTTTGTGTAGTAATAATACTAAAATACCCAAACATAAATACGTTGAATTTGCAATTTTTATAATTTTATGATATGAATGATGAATTATGAAATTAATATTCGAAACAATTATGAATTGCAACCTACAATTTTTTTGATGGATTTAGATTTATTAAGTCCTGCTTTATAGAAATCCAAAATTTCACCTTTTTTTTTCCAAGTAGTTTTCAATTATGCTTAAAAAACGGCAAAATGATGGTTTAAGGGGCCGTCTATGATAGAAGTGACTAGATATTTAGAAATTTCTTCTGTTACCCTGTAATCTAGCAGCCTTCAATGACTGCTTAAGTGGCGCTTAAGATGCCTTGAGTAAGAAGGGGACTTTCTCGGTCAATAATCGAGTACCAAAGCTCAATTTGGATACAGCCCCTAAAATACTCTCGTTTTAAAATAATTAATTTCTCGGAAATTTATCGTACGAATTGCATAAAAATTTGTTTTTAGGCTAATTGAAGGGTGAAAAGTTCATTTATGCTGTCAGAATTGTTTAATGCTATTGAAAAAAAGCAAAGTTATGGTTCGTTTTAATATGTAGATGGCCCCCTAAGCGAATTTTATACACATCATTTAAAAGTAGATTATATTACCAATCGTGTGGTACCAGTAACTTTCTTCTACAATTTTTTTTTGCAGAGTTAGTAAGGGGTGTTTATTTTTTTCCCCCACGACTGCTACATAACTTCAGTTTGCTTGGCCGCCTCACATTGGGACGAAATTGCCAAAAACCGTGGTATTGGCCAAAATTTAAAAATAAAATTATAACTCACGTGGGTTGTACATTCCAGAGTTTATGAGAAACCAGTGAAGAAGACAAAAATAAAACATTTACATTCCATAAAACTATAGTTTATGGAATATTGTACAATTTTGAGGTTCTCAGAGATTGTTACGTTGGAGCTGGCCCTATCAATAAATTTTGATGATTTATTTTTCTCTTATTTTTTTTCTTTTTCTGTCCTTCTACTACAGTCAATCAATTTAGATTTAAAACGTCTTTTTGTAGCGTTTTTTTTTTTTTTTTACCTTTTATTTTTAAAAATAGGTGTTTTTAAATGTAATTTTTTTCAGAGACAGTGATTCAAAAACTGTTCCGAATTATTCCGGAAAACGGGTTTTGTTTTATTTTATTTTAGGTATTGGATGAGAGAAATTCATAATAATCACACCTACCCGAGTTCGGTAGGCCCGCAATCATCTTTAGACGTCCTTAAAACTTTTGAAGTTGAATTTGCTGTAGAATTTTGAAAATACCACGTTTAAACATAGGATTCTTGATTTTCTTCATTTTGCCATAGGAATTTCGATGCCAGTCGACACCTTTCCATAAAAAATACTATCGCCAAACTGTAATGCCCAATAAAGAAATGGAATATAAAATAAAATGCAAGAACTTCGGAAAAAACCCACTCACTAAAGTATCAATTATCAGTAACTTTAAATAATAAAATATAGCATATGTTAATGAAAACAGAAAAGAATAATCTTGGATATTTATTTATCTACATAACTTTTCTTAATTATCCCTCTTGGCTGGTGCATAAATGTTTGTGACGTCAGTTAAAACTGACCTATTGTATGTCACTATACACCACAAGTTTTTTTTCAATAATTTTTCACTTTTAATACCATCGCCATTTAAAGCAGTAATTGTTAATTCAATTAACGCAATAACTATTAAATCAGTAAAATATAATTTAAAATACAGATAAACTTCGAATTAAAAATCACTGATATAACGTATAACACATCTGAAGTCAAGTGAATGTGATCGTCACTATTTATTTATGTACATTATTTTTCTTTATCCCTCTTAGCTTGTTCATTAATGTTTGTGTCGTCAGTTAAAACTGATCTATTGTACGTCACTATGCATCACAACTTTTTTTCAATACTTTTTTCTGTTTAATACCTTCGCCATTTAAGGCTGTAATTGTAATTTTAGTTAACGCAATAACTAATAAATCAGTAAAACATCATTTAAAATACAGATATGTCCAAGTAAAATTCACTTGATGAAATAGCGTGTAATGCATCTGACACACGTGTGACGCAGCTGAAGTCAAATGAATGTGATGCTACAGCGCGTAGGATACCTACACTGTTAAAAATTTGCAGCATTCTGGCAGGTCAATTGACCGTTTTTTCCGAAAACGGTTACACAACGGTAATTTAACACAATTCTGACCATATTATTGGCCATTTTATGGTCAGAATACAGTTAAATTATGGTTATGAAACCGTTTTTTCAAAAAACGGTCAAATGACCTGCCAGAATGCTGCAAAATTTTTAACAGTGTAGTGTGGAAATAGAATACCTAGTGTAGAAATATGCTATCCAAACAGTGCTAAAAATTTGTATCCTTTAAATGTGCGACGATACTGCTAAAATCCCAAGTGTCGATCGCAGTGACATCTGCGGGATTTTCGTATTACTAGTATCACATTGTATAGACTAGCAATTTCTTGCAGTTGTAGAAAATATCCTGCAGATGTCGCTGCGATCTGCATATTGCAGCAGTATCATTGCACATTTAAGGAATACAATATTTTAGCGCTTTTTTAAGTATTACAGGGATAGCCGATTTCCACACTATATATTCTAGGCGCTATAGTGATGCCATGATCACGTATTTCTGGGAAGTACCGAATTTTCCAAATTCTGACTTCATATTCGCATTCCCCACATTTAATAACATAAAGTTACCGAATGTCAAAGTCACTTCGACGTCTTTTAGGAACTCTAGTTCCATGTCTGCGAAAATACGCCTTTCGTCGCACTATGTGACGTCTAACCGTTTGGCCCTGCTCCAACTCTTTTCAATATACTCGGATCACCATGTAATGGATATATGTTATTGAAGTTTAATATAGCTATTGAAAATTATCTATGTATCATTTATAGTTCGTTTACACAAAAAAATTCCGTTACATTATAGTCTAGGGGGAAAAAAGTTTGAGGCGTAGAACAGTGGAGTGTTACGATATTTCAATAATAATAAAAGTGATAATGCATCACTGAAGTGGACAGCAACATACTTACTATAAGAATAGAGTAAGTAGCTTTTCTAGCCAGTTTACAGACACGCTCAAAAGAATTTCTCTATATTATGATCTTTCGGGAAAAATCATTTGCAGTGAATTTTAATGATGTTACACTATTTCAAACATAATGAAATTTATATACATTACTGAGCTGCACTACAACATGTTTACTATAGAGCGTAGAATTTATCGTTTATTTAAAGAAGAGACTCACAAGAAGTCAGTCACGTTGACTATGAGTGACAACTGATGGATGTGCGTGTTCAGCTGTGATATGAATTTTTAAACTTAACTAATTTTTTTTGTATTAAGAGTTATGTAGATCATATACAGGGCTGCACGAAAGAATTTGCACACATTACCAGCTACGGACACCAATTGCTGAAAATAGATTTTTACAGCGTTATGGGTTTTTTTCCTAGTTGTTTATTTAGAAAACACATTTTATTGTATGAAAAAATAAAATTTCATGACAGTATTCTAAGAATAGTGTTTCAGGTGCTTCTTAGAATAGTGTCAGGTGAACAGTATACTAAGAAGTTTTGGAAAGTGTTCCATACTCAATATCCTGATGCATTACTTTTCGTTCCTGGTTTGTTGTTGTTGTCAGGGCTTAATTTCTAAGGAAAAAAGTACCAGAGCCCTAATATTATGTTGTACCGGTACTACAACTTTACCGTTTCCCCCTAACACCCCCTGCATATTTATATTTCGTACATTATTTTCAAAATTCAAAGCAATTTTTTTCTTTAGCAAAATAAAAAATTTAAAAATATCTATCAGCATATACTTAGCTGTCAACTATTCCACTTTTTAGTTATCACTCCTACCGAATAGTAATCTTTGCCTAGTTTTAGTGTTAATTAATTGCAGAATTCTGCGATTAAATACGGTAAGGATTATGATTCGGAACTAGTGTTAACATAAAAAAGGGATAGTTCGTAGTTATGAAATTTTTCATAAAAATGCCTTGCTACAAATAGCACTGGGCTCCAGAACCCTGTATTTATGAGCTCCAGTGAATTCCTACCAATATTTAAGTATCTACTAAAAACAGGGAAGCACCGGAGATGGGCTCCGGCGCAAATTAAGCCCTGGAGTTATATTTTCATTATATTTCCATTTTTCTCGGAAATCATTTCCTTTATAGTAACGTCAATTTAAAAAAAAAGTAGGTAGTATTATGGACACAAAATTGTTCCTCTTTTTTTATTTATTAACCATTTGGAAAAATGGTTATTGTTCTCTGTCAGGGTAGGAAATCAAAAACATATCTGAAGCGTTTTATTGGTTGAATCCGCATTTTATTCGTTTTCTGATTGGTCTATACAGTAATTTATATTTTCCCTTTACTTTCAACAGAGATGGATACTTCTGTTGCCACTATGACAAAAAAGTAATAAAAACTACAAAAAAAATTAATAACTCATAAACAAATTGAGATACAGCTTTCAAACAAATTGCATTTAAAAGTACATATTTTCTCTATTCGACGGTGTAAAAAGTAATATTGTGGGATGTTTAGAAGTTTAAGAATGAAATTTCATTTAAAATTGGTCCAGGAATATTAATGTTTAATCCATGGCGTACGTAATGTATGACAAGCTCCGTAGAAGTTTAAAAATTTACAGTTCCGAAAAATGTAATCCAGGGCGTACGTAATATATAAAATTTCATTTAAAATTAGTCCAGGAATATTAATGTTTAATCCATGGCGTACGTAATGTATGACCAGCTCTGTAGAAGTTTAAAAATTTACAGTACCGAAAATTTTAAAACTAAAATTTCTTTTAAAATATGTTCATGATGGAACCAGGAATGTTAATGTTTAATTCATGGCGTACGTAATGTATGATCAACTCCGTGCGATTTTTTATGTCTTAAATTTTAGTCTTTGAAAAAATCACTTTCCAAATGGTAGTTGTAATTTGTTAAATTGCTTTTTTAACCATTTGGAAAAATGGTTATTGTCCTCGTCAGGGTAGGAAATCAAAAGCATATATGAAGGTTTTTATTGGTTTAATCATCATTTTATTCGTTTTCTAATTGGTCTATACAGTAATCTGTATTTACCTTTACTTTCAACAGAGATGGACAACAGAGTGTTGCCACTATGACAAAAAAGTAATAAAAACTACAAAAAAATTTAATAACTCAGAAACAAATTGAGATACAGCTTTTAAACAAATTGCATTTAAAAGTGCATTTTTTTCTCTATACGACGATATAAAAAGTAATATTGTGGAATGTTTAGAAGCTTAAGAAATAAATTTCATTTAAAATTTATCGTCAGATTTCCAAGAAATCTGACGATGGAAAAGCCTTTTCCCGAACAGCCAATGAAATGATTAGAAAATACGTAAGTTTCAGGTTTATAAGTACGAGTCGCAGGCGATTTCTGTCGCTTGTAATTTTTACGTTTAATAACACTATTGTTTAATTCATGGCGTACGTAATGTATGATCAACTCCGTGCGATTTTTTATGTCTTAAATTTTAGTCTTTGAAAAAATAATTTTCCAAATGGTCGTTGTAATTTGATAAATTGCATTTTTTTTTATTAGTATTTCGTGTGATCAATGAATTTTTAGTTTAGCTACAACTAAAATTATTTTTAAGAGTTTTTGACATCGATTCTATTGTTTCCGAGTAAAACGTATGTCAATATTAGCTGTCTTCCACAAGATTTCGCTATCGTTGTTGCCTTTTGAAGTTTATATAAATGTTACACAAAATTTCTAGTACTTTGCGACAAATTCATAATTAAAATTTACATTTACAGTTAAAAGTTTTCTTTATTTCTAAATCTAATCTATGATACGAAAAAGTTGTTCGCGTTACACAAATTTAAAAAAAAAAAAAAACTGCAATTATTTCGAAGGAAATTCGATCATTTCCAAAAAATAAATTGAATTTCTGTGAACTATAAAGAATAAACTATCGGCAATTCCCTATTCTTCGCTTAAATTTCCAAGCTGAATTGTGATTTTGAAATTCATACAATACAACATTTGACCTTCAAAAATCATGTTGATGCAAGATCGGTTGAATTTTCCGGCAATTCAAAACGCGAATAATTACTAAACGAAGATCACAAACCAAGTGTTGAAATAATAAAGTAAGTGCTATCAAATAACTGATTATGAAATACATAATCTTTCGATGAATTTGACAACAAAAAGGACAATATTGATGAATCACTAATGAATCATTAAATAATCTTTATTAAATGATTTTTGAAATATTATATTTTCATCAAGATGTGTTAACTGAATTTGTAGAATAAAAAAGAAAAGTCATCTAAACAATTAAAAAAAATTGTTCCGTAAAATTAGTAATTATTAAAATTTTACTGTCAAAAATTGATAAACATTAAAATTTTACTAATATATTTTTTACTAGCAAAGCCGGCCGGAGTTACCCGGACACGGCACCGCCCGTGTTTTCAGAGAAAAAAATAAACCCGGGCACCAGTCACCAGGCACCAGTCTAATAAGTATGAAAATAAATAAATAATCAAAATTAAATGAATTAAATGAATGATAAGAATAAAAAAAGAGAGTTCCGGTCCGAATCTGTCGAGAAAAAAAGTTTCTTACCCACACTCTTAGAAATATTTTCTTCAATTTACGGAAATTTTCTGGCAGCAATGCTGCCAGGATTTTTCTGTTGATTGGCGAATTTCAATATGTTATTCACCTTTACAAAAGGTAAAATATCCGTCAATTGAAGAAAGTTGTGAAAAAATAAAAGTTGCTGACCCCGGATTCGAGCCACCTATCTTAGCGTTACGAGACGAGTACGCTAGCCACTGGGCTACAGTTATACACTAGTGACGCATTTTAGAGTAAATATGTTTGCTTCAGATAGGTATGGTTTAATAAATTTCTTTAAAAAGCTTTTAATTTTGAAGTAAATTTTGGGAAGATTTCGTCTTTAATGAGACTGTGGATGGTATTTTAATACTTTAGTATTAAAATAGGATAAAATATGAATTATAAATATTTTTATGTAGATTACTAGATCTAAAATATGAACATTATATTTTTGCTCGATAAGTTTTTTTTTTTTTTTTTTTTTGTCAATAATATCAGTTTTTTCCATTTAATATTTTAATTAAAATATCTTTTAAATGTGTTCATTTAAAATACATTTTTATAATTGCGAATATCTATTTATAAACAGCTTTTTAAATTCAACTTTATTTAACTTTATTCAACTTTAAAAAATAAATTGTGAGTACTTTTGAGTGAATGAGAAAAGTAATTGTTAGTTATTTTTAAATTCGAAAGCTTTTTTTTTTTTTTAATTACAGACGTGTGAAAATTATTAGAATAATTGTGAAATTTACAATAAAAACTTGTAATATTAAAGAAGTATTTAAAAAATGTTGATACATTTAATATTTAGTGTGCATCCTCTTGTTTTTTATTAAAGAAATGATAGCATACTTGTCTTGGCATACTTTGTATGGGTTTTGGCAATTAATTTGTATTTCTTTGTCATGATGCCAAATTTGGATCAGTGTTTCTATCAGACTAATCTTGTTTGTGGTGTTGTATTTCTTTATTTTTTTTTCTTTATAATGGCCCAAAGGTTCTTTATGGGTTTCATAACTGGACTGTTTCCAGGCTATGAAAATGTTTTCTTTAATTAAATTAAAGAAATGCAACATCGCAAACAAGAATATTCTGATAGAAAAATTTCATCCAAATTTAGTATCATGACAACGAAATACAAATTAAAAGCCAAAAACTCATACAAAATATTCCAAGACATATTGAACCTTTAATTAAAAACAAGAGGGTGTACGCTAAATATTAAATGGGTCAATATTTTTAAATGTATTATTTCTTTAATATAACAAGATTTTAATGTAAATTTCACAATTATTCTAATAATTTTCACACGTCTGTAAATTAGAAATCTTAATTTACAGAATTTTTTTTTCATTTTTAAAATAAATTCGGATTTAATATTAATAAAAACAATACGCATGCGTGCTAGGAATGAATGGAATTTTTCCCTCTTTTTCAGACTTTCGGAAGAATTCAAAAACATGTTTTCTGGGAGTACAGAAATTATTTGTTAAAAAATGAGAAATAATTTGGTGTATATTGACGAGTTTTTGTGACAGTGCAAGTGTGATGACAGAAATGGGACAAGAGGACAAGATCACCCATCGGGGTACCCACCAAAATTTGGCATAGGTGTTATCTCCCCGGTTGTAGGTCCCCACTACTAACCATCGAAACCCAAACTAAGGCAACCGGCCCGGAAAAGTAACAGGTCCTAATTTAACTAAAATTAGTAATACAAAGCAAATGTGCCCCAGCACCAAAAATAAATAAACGTATAAAGATCGTGATAATAACGGTTGAAGGCAATTCACAATCTAGCAAATGTCTGTCTGTCAGTAAAACTAAATTATAACAAACTTTTATAGACAATTACAGTATAACAATTGTCTGCTACTAAAAATAACCAACTGCACACTGTCAGAATGAACATAAAATATACAATACTTGTGTAGTTAAATATGATATACATGTCTAGATGAAAATCCCATCAAACAAGAAAATAAACTTTGCCGGTATACGCTAAGCCAGGCATTATTCTTCTTAATAAACTTTCACCTTAAAGTCGACGAAGTTCTGGTATAAAATCAGACTTAATATAAAAATCATAAGTTCGTAAATAAAATCTCAACTTCGTGAGTAAAGTCAAGGATCTAAAATTTAAAGTCTTGACTCTAAAAAATGAATACATCAAACGCCAGAATCTACTAGAGATACTGTTCAAAGTGTTATGTAACACTTTTATGGGTTGAACAATGTTCAAACGTCAAAGTAGGTAGAATCGACAACCGGAAAATAAAACATACTCACTAAGGACTAGATAAACGGCAGCGAAATGAAAACGACCAGCCGAGCTATAACGAGCATGAAAATTGGTATTATGCAAATTACAATAGTACCGCAGCGGCACACGTTTGAGATAAAACACGAGCCATCTAGCAGTGGACATGCTAGTCAGCGCTAAGATCGTGATGGCAAGTTACCCATACATACAATATGCCGAAATGATACTTATTTCTGGTGAATGTCAAAGGAATGCCAGAGAGGCTGCGAGTGTTTATTAAGAACGTTTCCCTAAGGATCTACATCCAACGCATGAAACTATAACTGATGCATTGCACCATCTTAGAGAGACAGGCTCTGTTTCACCAAGACCCAGAACAAGCACGGACAAGGTGTAATGTTCGAGTGACACTGGAGGAGGTGCTGGCATTCGCCCTTTTAATTCCACAACTGAACACGGTGGAAATAAGCGAAGCATGTGTTCAGCATGTCTGGCATTTGTTACATGCACATGATGCGCATCCATACCATCCGACACTGGTGCAAGCATCGATGCTGGGTGA
The DNA here is from genome assembly GCA_963932465.1 of Maratus speciosus. Classification (NCBI taxonomy): domain Eukaryota; kingdom Metazoa; phylum Arthropoda; class Arachnida; order Araneae; family Salticidae; genus Maratus; species Maratus speciosus. The sequence goes on from OZ010792.1 coordinate 278,916,866, forward strand.
CCACGCACGACGATTTCATTATTCTAATTTCATGCTCAACAACTTAGAGGAAAATCCGTCGTTCCTTTGTGACATTCTGTGGACAGATGAGTCAATGTTTATACGAAGTGGCATTGTGAACGTGCACAATGTGCATTACTGGTCTCTGGAAAAACCACCACATCGCCCGCACAGTACGACACGTCTGGTGCGGTATATAGGGAACCCAGATTGTTGGACCCATCTTCTACGATGGGACTTTAACGGGCGATCGTTACATGCATCTGCTACAAAACCAGTGCGTGACTGGTATGAAGAGCTGCCTCTCCGACATGCATACCGGGTGTGGTTTCAACATGATGGGGCCTTCTCCGCATAAAACATCAAACGTCTGGGTGTATCTGGCCACCGAATTCGATCAACAGATCCTTCGATATGGTGGTCCTATAGAGTGGCCACCGTGTTCGCCGGACTTGATTCCCATAGACTTCTAGCTCTGGGGTTACATCAAGGCATAGGTCTATGTGACGGAGAACAGTTCTCTGGTTTATCTGAAGAAGCGCATCATCCTTGGTTGTTGCACAGATTGCACACCTGCTATACTCTAACGTGTCCAGTACACAGTACTGTCACGCATTCAATTATGCATTGCCACCAATGGAGAACACTTTGAGCAGTATCTCTAGCAGATTCCGGCGTTTGACGTATTCAGTTTTTATAGTAGACCGTTTTCTGATATCATAATAAATTGATATTTATTTCTCTGTTTAATTTCAATATTTCATTCTTCTCTTTGTATACGACCCCTAAAAGTCAGCTCAAAATTTTAAATGAAATAACCCTCTTTGGTAATACCCCAATTTGTCGATACCGGCTAAACGTGGTTTCGCCGTAAAAAGGACATTACACCCTGATTTTGATGTCGAATTACTTTAATTCATCTTTTAACTGATCCCTCATTGAAAGACAAAATCATGTACCAAAATCTCAAACTTTGAAATTTAACAACTGTGTCAATTTTTGTAGTACAGGTGTCAGACTTTTTGTGTTATATGTGTTATGATATGTGTAAACTTTTACTAAATATAACTATAGGGACTGGGGGACCGTAAAAAAAGTTAGATTTCGTAATATTTATAAAATTGATTTTTTACTTTAAATAATGCCACAACATGAATATTTACCTCATTTGAAACGTTTTTGTAATTGAACTTTATGTCTATGACGATCGGTTGAGAAATTAAAGGTCGGCGATACATAACATATTGCACCTGTATATAAAACGAAGAGTTTTTGTGTATGTATGTCTGCGTACGTTCACACATAGGCATAGCGTCGATGTCGCCCTTGTGTCACACTTCACCATACCTTCTCCCCTCCCTTGTCACACGTCATGCTATGCTACATAAACATATACTTGCAGTTTAGAAACAAAACATTACATTATACGTCGTAATTCAAATTTTAATTTAAAACTTTAACAATGTGTGTTAATGGCACTTATGAGAGTAAGAATAAAAATGATTTGTGTACTTATTTTGTATAGATTAAGGTTTAGAAAACAAAACACATAATTAATGTACAATAAAATATTAATATGAAAGAGCAATTGAAAATTTGCTTTTGGAATTTAAAATGGAATTGAATAATGTATTTGGCTTTAAATCTTATCTTTATTTTATGAACACAAATACTTTAATTTCAAAATGACTTCAAAATTTAATCTGCTGATTTTTAATGCTTTTATTTTAACAAAATGTGTGATGTCACACTTCTTCTTACAACCCCCCCTCCCCCCACTCCCGTGTCACAATTTCAAGAACTCCCTTCCCGTCCTTCAAGCGTAACATCATTTGTGGATGGTCCCTAAGTTACAAACAAAACTTGAATGTTGTGTTATTTTTAATAAAGTTAGATTGCGTGTGCATAGTCAAAAACATCACAAAATTTCCTGTGTTATTTTTATAACAGATAATAAAGCATTCTGTATAAATTTTATGGAAATTTAAATATATTTACTGCATTATTTAATGTAATGGAATTTAAAGTAATGTACGTTTTATTTAATAAATATTTTTAATTAGTAATATAGCTTTGATTTCTAAATTTCCCTATGTTATCTAGGTATACTTATCGATTGGGAATAAATGATGTACTTCATCATTCTTTCAACGATCTTTTAATATTATCTGTATAAAATATTAATATTAATTCATTCAAAGTTTGTTTTCTCATTGTTAACACATACTTTGTTATAAGGGCAAGAATTTCTATATAAATCAAAGGAAAAAATCTTGTACAATTTGGTATTTTCATGCTCATCATATTATCCTAATTTGTCATATGAATTTTTACCAGCTTAAAATAGCAGTAAAAAATATTTTTAATCTTTTAACTTAATCGAGTTTTAAAATTAAAAAAAATTCTGTCATATTAACTCTTTCTTTTAATTGTCATTATTATTATTACTTTTAAAAAGTGTAAATATATACGAATTGTGTGTATTACTGAAACCTGAAAATGAAAATTGCATGTCCAGCACTTACTTTGTACTAGGAAGTTTTTGTCACATATGAAAATATTTGTTTGCGATGTGCATTAATTTTATTAATTTTAAATTATATTATTGTATGCTCTTGCCATTTTTCATTGTTTTCGGATATTATGTTTAAATAAAATATAATTATTTATGATTTCCTGAATTCGTTTTAATGTGTTAACAAATTTATTTGTATACACGAAAAAAAAAGGGGGGGGGGTATTTCAGTCTTATTGTTATAAAACATAATTTACTTATTTTTAAAGGAAATGGAATTTGTTTGATCCTAAGGTTATTCTATGCTTTATTAATTTTCATTTCAAACACTTTATAAATTCCTTTGAATTACACTTAATTAAAATTAGGAAAAAAAATTTAAAGGTGTGCAAAAATGGAATAATGGGATTAATAACAAAGGTGAAGTTATTCATTTCAGAAATTCAAAAGTGAAATAAGCTTTACTTTTCATAAATCCTTCTTATACCTACAGGAAAAGGTATAGTTAAAATATTTGAAATTGATCTTTTAAAGATATAAATAAGCATTGCAAAAGATTGCATTTCCATTTGCAATAAAAAAGAAAAAAAAATTTCACAGTGGTGTAATAGTTTTTTAATTGAGTTGTTGATAATCAGTTTAATGCAATTTAAGAATTATGTTTCTTCTTCATGCAAAATATTGCAATTCACACAAAACACTAAAATTTTAACTATTATTGCTATTTTATAAATATACAGGGTGATTCAGCTCGTCGGTGACAAACTTTAAGGATCGATAGAGCACACCTAGACGAACATTTTTGAATAGGGAATGTAGGGTCCCTGACGCGATGGTAAGGCGCTAGGCGCTTTCGAAAATTTGGGTGCCGAAATTCGAAACGTCATAAAAACTAGGGAAATGGTTAGATTTTCTTGCTTGTTGCGTCGAAATGATTCTGTTTGTTTAGACTTTCTTCAGTACCAATTTGATAAGCGTATCTCTTAAAACATGGATAGGGGGCGCTGCAGACTTTGGAGAGCTAGACAACAACTTTAAGCCCGTTATTTTGATAATTTAACACATGCTCGCCAAAGTTTATACTCTAACTTAAAGTTTGAACCCAAAAGTAGAGCCCTGCAAAAAGCGTAAGAGCCGGAATAAAATGTCAAAGTACAGGGTGGTCGAAACTCGAAGGCTCCTAGGAGATAAACAAACAGATTTCTTGACTTATGGCATGCATTTTCATGATTCTGTTTGCTGGGGCTCTCTGAAACTCAGTTGAACGGTACAAAAAGAAACATCGATAGGGGGCGCTTTGGGCAAAAAACATAATTCGTTGACATTTCGGACGCTAACTGGAAACGGGGCGCTACGATCAGTTAGAAACAAAACAAGAGAGTAATTTACTTATCATAAGAAGCTATTAAAACTGCAGTTTGTTTGTTTTTTTAAACAAACATAGCTGGTTTCAATCATGCACAATGCGCGCAATAAAATTTACATAAGGTGCTTTTTGCTGATTTATGCAAAAGATATCGTACCATATCGATATGCAAAAGATACGTAATGCGTAGACGACAACGCGAGATGACGTAGTTGTATGCGCAGACACGTCTTTTGAACGTGCGGTACCTACTTAAGCTTCGGGTTACTTGTCTGCAGATCGGTAGTAGGATGGAACGGTACACAAACTCTGAATTGGCTGACATGCATTTGGCGTATGGCGCTGCTGGTTGTAATGGACGAGCCGCTCAGCGGTTGTACGCCGAGCGTTACCCCAACAGGCAAATCCCCTGCCATGCCTTCTTCGCTCGAGTACACCAGAGGTTGTCCACAACGGGATCTTTCGACGGAGGCAGGCCTGAACGGGAGCGATCAGTGAGCACCCCCGACAACGAAGAGGCTGTGCTTAACCTGGTTGAGGACAACCCAGGTCTTAGCACGAGAGATATCGCCAGACATGTTGGCATTTCGCAAGCAACTGCGTGGCGCATCTTACGTTCCCGGAATCTGCACCCCTACCACATCCAGCGGGTGCAGTTGCTCAGAGAGCAGGATTTTGGCCCTCGAGTGGAATTCTCAAGATGGTACTTGGCGATGAGATCCAGGGATCCCCGTTTTGTAAACAGCATTTTGTTTACGGACGAGTCCACCTTCAGCCGGGAGGGAATGTGGAACGCCCACAACAGTCATGTGTGGTGTGATGAAAATCCACATGAAACCAGAAGCCGAGCAGCCCAGGAGCGTTTCTCAGTAAATGTGTGGGCCGGCATTCTGGGGGATTGCCTCATTGGCCCTTATTTGTTACCTGAACGGCTGACAGGTGGAAATTACCTGATTTTCCTGGATCAAGTGCTGCCGCAGCTTCTGGATGAGGCGCACGTACCCGAAGGTTCGCGTCGCCAGATGTGGTTCCAGCACGATGGAGCTCCGGCCCATTACACGAACGACGTGCGTCTCCATCTAAACGCAAGGTATGGCCAGCGGTGGATCGGGCGTGGGGGTCCAGTTCACTGGCCTGCCCGATCACCAGACCTCACCTGCTTGGATTTCTTCCTTTGGGGTTACCTGAAGGCCGAGGTATACCATACACCTGTCAGCAGTGCTGAAGAACTTGTGGCGCGCATTGTGGCAGCTGCAGGGCAGATCAGAGATACTCCTGGCATTGTTGGAAACACACACTCCTCAATGCGACGGAGGTGCGAAGCCTGCATCATGGCCCAAGGTCGAAATTTCGAGCATCTTCTGTAGTGTTATTTTTTGTAAATAAATTTCCAGTATCATTGATGTTTTTGGTCTAAATTTATTCAGAAGTGTTGAGCAGAGGTAGAAAATGTGTTTTCATTATTACTAACTGATCGTAGCGCCCCGTTTCCAGTTAGCGTCCGAAATGTCAACGAATTATGTTTTTTGCCCAAAGCGCCCCCTATCGATGTTTCTTTTTGTACCGTTCAACTGAGTTTCAGAGAGCCCCAGCAAACAGAATCATGAAAATGCATGCCATAAGTCAATAAATCTGTTTGTTTATCTCTTAGGAGCCTTCGAGTTTCGACCACCCTGTACTTTGACATTTTATTCCGGCTCTTACGCTTTTTGCAGGGCTCTACTTTTGGGTTCAAACTTTAAGTTAGAGTATAAACTTTGGCGAGCATGTGTTAAATTATCAAAATAACGGGCTTAAAGTTGTTGTCTAGCTCTCCAAAGTCTGAAGCGCCCCCTATCCATGTTTTAAGAGATACGCTTATCAAATTGGTACTGAAGAAAGTCTAAACAAACAGAATCATTTCGACGCAACAAGCAAGAAAATCTAACCATTTCCCTAGTTTTTATGACGTTTCGAATTTCGGCACCCAAATTTTCGAAAGCGCCTAGCGCCTTACCATCGCGTCAGGGACCCTACATTCCCTATTCAAAAATGTTCGTCTAGGTGTGCTCTATCGATCCTTAAAGTTTGTCACCGACGAGCTGAATCACCCTGTATATCTTTTAAAAAATCCGTATAAAAGTTTGAATAATGTTAGAAATCATTTTAAAACATCACTTATATAAATTACTTAACTTCCTTTTAAATATGTGTGAAATTAGTATATTCAGAATATCCACTACTAATAAAATGTAGATTTGCAAATGCCTTGTTTTAAAAAACGAAAGATAATTTCCCTCATTTCGAAAGAAAGAAAAAAAAAAAAGCTTTTACAGTTTCTTATTGTTTTATAGTACATATTATTTGGCTGATAAAAAATAATAAATACCCGTCTTTTTTAATAATATTTTAGCGATTTAAGCGTTCATATTTAAATTGCGTATACATATAAATATGTCATGTTTTGAAAATAGTGTCTACTTAAAATAATTATGTCCGCTTAAGAAGTTTTCTTGTTTAAGAAGTTTATATTTTCGATTCCCATTTTTCTCTTATTCTTACAACACTAAAATAACTCGTTTAGGAAGTTTAGTTCGAAACTCTTTCCCGCTTAAAAAGTTTTATTTTTCCTTCCATTTTTACTTTCAAAGCCCGTTTATTTTGTCTTTTTGATTATTATTTTATTTTCTGTGCTGAAATCTCTTTCTTTATTATTCTTCGCTATTCAAAAAGTTCAATGTTTAGGACTGACAGCAGATGTGGTCACCTCTATTTCACCTTAAAATCTGTTTAACGTGTTTGATGGAAATGGAATGTGGGTAGAGGATGGGCCCCTCGTCACTGTAACAATAGTGACTGATAAAGAGAAAATGGAATTGCTCAGCTCTACCGATGGGTGGTTCTTTCAGTTCAATAGTTACAACAGATTCTTTCCCACCACCCTATTCCATAAGTTTAATATACCAAAGCGGCGTTTGGTTTATTCATTTGACAGTTTTTAAGTCAGTGTAAAGTGCATAAGATCAAAGCTTTCTCGTTAGAAAATACACGAACAAAAAATTCTGTTTTTTTCCCCAAAAAAATGTCGGGCAAGGCAATTAAAAGGAAAGCCTTGTCAATTGAAGACAAAATCAAAATTTTGAAAGAAGTTGATAGTAACGCGAAAACAACAAGAGTTGCAATTGCAAAGAAGTTGAACATACCAGTGACTACTCTGAATGGAATTGTAACAAAACGAGATCTCATTTTAAACTGTTCTCAAAAATCTCGTAAAATTAAAAAAGTGAAAAGAGGAAAATACGAAGTTATGGAAGAAAAGTTATTGATTTGGTTCAAACAAGCCAGATCCGCCAATATTCCTATAAGCGGACCTATTCTTAGAGAGAAGGCTGAGGAAATTGCCAAAAAAATGGAGATTGAATTTACTCCTTCAAATGGATGGATTGATAGGATGAAGAAAAGAGCTGGATTGACTTATAATTCTATACAAGGCGAGAGTAAAAGTGTCGATCCACAAGAAATCGAAGAGTAGAAGAAAATCTTACCAGATTTGATAACCGGCTATCATTCTAAAGCCATTTTCAATATGGATGAGTGTGGACTTTTCTACAATCTTTTACAGGATAAAACATATGCATATAAAGGCGAAAAATGTCACGGAGGTAAAAGAAATAAGGAACGACTTACAATTTTATTGGGTGCCAACATGGATGGTTCTGAGAAGTTGCCAATTTTAGTTGTTGGAAAATCGAAGAAACCCAGATGTTTTCAGAATGTGTAATCGCTGCCTTTTGATTATGAAAGCAACAAGACTGCGTGGATGACAATTACAATTTATGAAGATTACTTGAAAAGATTGAATGACAAAATGAAGAAAGCTAAGAGGAACATCATCATTTTCGTAGACAACTCTGTCGCCCATTCCAAAGACACGAAAAACTTGAGCAACACAAATGTCCATTTTCTACCACCGAACTCAACTTCCGTTTTACAACCTATGGATCAGGGAGTAATTAAAGTATTTAAGCAGCATTATAGAAAACGACTGGTGAAATGGATGATTGAAAAACTTGACAATACTGGAGAGTTACAAAAAGTGAACGTTTTGGAATCAATTCATTTTATTTTATCTGCATGGGAGTTAATAACCCCATCTGTCATTGCCAATTGTTTTCAAAAAGCGGGATTCTTGGATGGAGAATCAACAAAAGAATATGAATTTGATATTGGGGATGATTGGAAGACTCTTCAGAGAAAGATGGATTTCACTGCATCGTTTGAGGAGTACGTGTCGGTAGATGATGAAGTAGTACCATGTGAAATGCTTACAATGGATGATATTTGTGAAATGACAGTAGATGAAGAAATGAGTGAAACTGAGGAACCAGATGTGGAAATTCCTAGTTTTTTGGAAGCTGTAAAAGGACTAGAAACCTTTCAGCGTTTTATCGAAAGTGTCGAAAATGTGCCTGAAGAAGTTTTTAAAAGCTTAAGACAATTAGATTGTTATCAATTAAAAGTTGCCGGAAAAAAAACAGAAACAAAAAACTATAACCGATTTTTTTTTTTTTTTTTTTTTTTTTTTTTTTTTTTTTTTTTGCAAAAACATATCAAATGACTCTTAAAGAGAAATTTCTTGTCTTGGATTAAATACAGAGTTTCTAAGGTAATTATGTATTTTTACTTTATTAGCTAATTTTTTAAGTGTGCAAACTAATTTAAATTTCTTAAGAAAACTCAATTTTATAGAAAATACTCTTTGTATTATTGTACTAAGATAAAATAAACCCTCTTCTGAATATCAATATTTAAACTATTATTTTTTTCAAAAAATGCTAATTTTCCCGTTTAAGAAGTTTTCCTGTTTAAGAAGTTTTTCCCTTTCATTCCCTTGGGAAACTTCTTAAGCGGGTTTCACTGTACTATCTTTGGTGCAGTAGTCACAAAAACGCAGTAATTCGCGAAATCCGCGATCATAAACGAACGAAATTCGTTAACGCAGAAAACACTAACGAACGAATGAGCGCATAGCACTCATAAGAGCAAAAAAAATATCACTGGATGCAGCAGTCTCAAAAACGTACTAAATTCTCGAAAGACGCGATCACAAACGAACCAAATTCGTGAACGCCGCAATCGCTAACGAACGTATGATCGCAAATCAATTTCATTTAACTTGTGCGTGAATGATATTTGCAAGTCTTTTTCTCATTTTTTATTTGTAAAAAATTGCGAAGTCTGGATATGCAACATTAAAGTAAACAATAATGACATCGTATGAGCCAGGGCGAAGTGCTAGGGAATTTCTCGGGTGCATTTGTGATAAGAGCCGTTGTGAGAGGCGCGATGTAGACGCTATTCTTGTAGAGTCAGAAAGCTCTGACCAATCAAATGCGTTTCGCGGTATCTACACAGATTTTCATTGGTCCGTTTCAAAATGTTACTTTTTTTATATATAGAAGGACTAAAATTAAACATAAATAAAGTGCGACTCAAAGCAAAAGATTGGAAATGTACTTAATCATTCCCGATATGAGGTTTTTTATCCGATCCGAGCGCAAGTAACGTCATTTCGGAATGTACATTTATGAACAAAGCTTTATTGTAATACTGGAAGAAAGGAACAATGCTTCAGTTATGAGTACGAAGTTTCCATTCATGTTCGTATGCAGTACAAAACTATCGATCTACGCCAGGTACGAATAAGAATCCAAATATGATCCAGTACACTTAATCAGTTAGGAATACTATATTAGATATGAACGTTACTTCTATGTATCAGAAGCTAATACAGCACATATTTTACAAAAGACAGATTTTAAAAAGCCCATTTGCCACGGAATGAAGTTTTAGGATGCAGAGGCTCACTAAGAACATTTTTTTAAAGAATATTTAACCATAGAAAAAAGATAAAGAAATCGATTTTTTATAGCTCAAAATGAGGCACAAATGTACCGCCAATTTTTCTCAGCTACAGGATAGTAGACTAGACGGCTGCACAGATCATCACTTCATCGCTGTGATGGCTGAAATTCCCGGATTAGGCAGAAACATATTCGCATATTAAAATGCAACAAGTCTCCCAAGTCATATCTGGGTGGAAACCACCTGCAGACCCGATTTTAGCAGTTGATCGGTAGATTTATCATTGTATTTTCCAACACCCAATGTTATGAAAACATGGAGGACTGGATGCAGGAAAATACAATTAGTAAACCTACCAATCAACCACTAAAATCGTCTTTGCAAGTGTTTTCTACCAAGATATGACTTGGAAGACCAGTTGCATTTTAATATGCGAATCAAGTTTTAATTAATCCTGGAATTTCAGCCGTCAACTCCATGAGGTGATGGTTTGTGCAGCTGCCTCCCAGTCTATAATACATAAGTACTAATAATTATAACAAGTTAGAAATTCCACGTCGAACGTGGCAAATGAGGTGCGTTCGTACTATAATTAATTTTATAAATATTTTTTGTACCGCATGTTGTACTAAATGTATATTTTAATGCACTTCATAAGTGCATATCAATTTCACTCTGTTCGACAGGCTTTAACATCATTAAAATGCACTTGAGATAATTTTTTCCCATTGACTAATGAAATGTTCTTCATTGATTAATGAAAAACTTTTGGCTGTCCCTGTAATTAAACTATACATCCGATTTTCATAAAATTTTAAATGGCTCGACAAAATTTTTCAACAACCATATATTTAAAATTTCAGGCCATACGGTTGGATTGCTTTTGCTCTGTTATATACGGACGGACGGACAGACGGTCAGACAGGCAGACAGATGGACGGACTGAACGACGACTATAGGTGCTAAGTATTTATATAATTACGAACGCACCTAAAAACGAAAATTATAATAATGAAGGAATATTATTGGAAACTTTGTAAAAAAAATTTTCAAACTTTGCCGTTTTCTGAAGAAATGGCATAGATGGCATAGATGGCAAAGATATGCTTTGTGTTTTCGAAAATTTCAATTTTTAACATTTCCTTTTTGGAGATCTTTACTGACGTAAGCGTCTGTGCATTATAACACAGATGTTTATCTAATGTATCATCGGTTATTGGAGCTATTCTTTTCTATATGTATCAAGAAAAATTTTTGCATTATAATAACATTGTAGTAAGAATTGTGAGACTTAAAATAAAATGAGCCATTTTCTTACAGTCATAAATAAAATGCTTCAAATTCATGAATAAAAATGCGCCTTTTCTTTTTAGAATGTTTCAATTTCAACTAGGGCTTTCGGCATTTACCCCGTTTAATTGTTTCATACCTTGTAAACGTGTTCCACAGGATGGTCATCATTTTCAGATACAATCTGAAATCTTAAGAAAGCATGTTCCGCAGTTGACAGCAGAATGTTCCCGGAAACGCTAAAAACATGTCGTGAAATGCTGTCTTTAATATCGGGTAAAGTTAGTAAATAAAATTTCTAAACTTTCGCAAATGTATGCTAGATACGTAATTCACTAAAAACACCCTCTGGTGGCGAAATTTTGAACTATTTTTTCGCTTAAACAAATTCTCATCTCTTTGTTATGTCTTTTCTAAAATTTCGCAACTTTATGAACAATAGCATTTTCCGCAGTTGACCGCAAAGTGTTCCAGGAAACGCTAAGAACATGTCGTGCAATGCTGTCTTTAATATCGAGTAAAGTTAATAAATAAAATTTCTAAACTTTCGTAAATGTATGCTAGATATGTAATTCACTAAAAACACCCTCTGGTGGCGAAATTTTGAACTATTTTTTCGCTTAAACTAATTCTCATCTCTTTACTATGTCTTTTCTAAAATTTCGCAACTTTATGAACAATAGCATGTTCCGCAGTTGACCGCAAAGTGTTCCAGGAAACGCTAAGAACATGTCTTGCAATGCTGTCTTTAATATCGAGTAAAGTTAATAAATAAAATTTCTAAACTTTCGTAAATGTATGCTAGATATGTAATTCACTAAAAACACCCTCTGGTGGCGAAATTTTGAACTATTTTTTCGCTTAAACAAATTCTCATCTCTTTACTATGTCTTTTCTAAAATTTCGCAACTTTATGAACAATAGCATGTTCCGCAGTTGACCGCAAAGTGTTCCAGGAAACGCTAAGAACATGTCGTGCAATGCTGTCTTTAATATCGAGTAAAGTTAATAAATAAAATTTCTAAACTTTCGTAAATGTATGCTAGATATGTAATTCACTAAAAACACCCTCTGGTGGCGAAATTTTGAACTATTTTTTCGCTTAAACAAATTCTCATCTCTTTACTATGTCTTTTCTAAAATTTCGCAACTTTATGAACAATAGCATGTTCCGCAGTTGACCGCAAAGTGTTCCAGGAAACGCTAAGAACATGTCGTGCAATGCTGTCTTTAATATCGAGTAAAGTTAATAAATAAAATTTCTAAACTTTCGCAAATGTATGCTAGATGTGTAATTCATTAAAAACACCCTCTGGTGGCGAAATTTTGAACTATGTTTTTCGCTTAACAAATTCCCATTTCTTTATTATGTCTTTCCTAAAATTTCGCAACTTTGTGAACAATTGTTTCGTCTGTAGACAACTTGAAAGTAAGGGTCGTTTAATTATAGACAGAATGTGTAGGTCATATTCTTCGATGAAAGCGTTACGCCTTTCTACACTGTAATAATAATAATAATAATAATAATAATAATAATAATAATAATAATAATAATAATAATAAATATTCGTTGATTGCCAGTATATATTTTCCCTATTTGTACTAATTTTTCTTTTTTTCCAATAAAAGTAATTTCGTTAATGTGTCAAAAAATATGGATTTGAGAATATCTTTGACAGACGATGATAAATTTTCGTTTTCTCTAAAGCTGTGGGCGAAATATTATATTTATTATTACATTGCAAAAGAAATGAAAATTCATAAAAATACGCAAATTGTACGAAAGTTTTTTTGGAGTGAAAAGTATAAAAAATCACAAAGTCTTAGAAAAACGATGACTTAACTAGGCTTTTAGCACTATTATCGGTCATATTCTTTAATCTGTATTCTCTATTTTCTGATACATTCACGATATCATTTCATTGAAAAAATAGTGAAAATAATGAAATTATAACGGTAAAATACGAAAATTCTTTTACAGTGTAAAAATATAAATCTCAAATCCCTTGCAATAACAATAAATTAAATAGGCTTATTATTCGCCATAGTCTTAAATCTATACTCGCTATTTTCTGATACATTCACGATATCATTTCATCAAAGAAAATTAATCGTGAAAAAATGCAAATTATAACGGTGAAATACGAAAATTCTTTTACAGCGTGAAAATATAAAAAATCCCAAATTCTTAGCAAAGAAGAGAAATTAACTAGGCTTTTAACACAATTATCTGTCATATTCTTAAATCTATATTCGCTGTTTTCTGATACATTCATAATATCTTTTCATCGGTGAAAAACTATCCGTGAAGATACGGAAGTTACAAAGGTAAAATGTGAAATTATAAAAAATCCCAAATAATTAGCATAAACGACAAATTAACTAGGCTTTTAGCACTAATATCTGTCTTAAATCCATATTCGCTGTTTTCTGATACATTCACGATATCATTAAATCGGAGAAAATAAAATTCGTAAAAATACGGAAATGCAAAAAATCTTTTACAGAGTGAAAATATAAAAAAAAAAACAAATCCTTAAGACAAATTAAGTAGGCTTTTAGCACTATTATCTACCAAATTCTTAAATCTACATTCGCTAATTTCTGGCGCAATGACGAAGAAAGAAATAAAATCGAAGAAAAAAATATCCGTAAAAATACGGAAAATGTTCTTTCAATCAAAGATTTTTTTTTTTTCTACAGAGAATGTTTAGAGCTTGTGAGGGATTTTTATTATTATTATTATTATTATTTTCTGTGTGCAAAAAACGGATTTACTTCTAGTTAATAAAAAAATTATATCCCATGTATTGATCCACTGATAGAATGTAGAATAGCATAAGTCTGTATTTAACAAATTATATGTATGTAATAAAGTGAAAAATAAAAACATACCTAAAACCTTGAAAAAAATATATATATTATTAACTTTGTGCATGTGTGTAACTGTGTGTGTGTTTTTAAGACCAAAACTGAAACCGAAACAGAATTTCTGTAATCTTCCTATTTTCAGCCGAAAACGAAAATGTCCAAAACTTTTTTTTAAGCAATTAATATATAAGTAAATATACAGAATTATTAATTAATTATACTTGTAATTATACATGTGGCCCAAGATGGCTCTCTGTGCCTCTGACTGAAACTTTTCATTTTCATATAAAATAAAATATAATTAATTCAACTACGACACAGAATGATTTTCTAATTATACAAATTTCATCTAATTAAAAAATAGGTGTTATATGAATTAAATTATTATACACCTAATTAAAAATTTAGGTGTACATACCTCAATTTATATTTTTTAAAGATTTTTGTTAAATGAACAGCTGTTATACTATAACTTTCTCAAAGAGTATTCGAAACACTTCTGCGCTATCAAACTAAATTTTTTCTATTGCTGTTAAGTCTGCATATTTTAATGAACACGTTAAAAGCGTCTTCAAAGTTAATCCTATAGGAATTGCTTGCTTTATAATTTGCACTCACGTCTTGAGCCAGGCATGACTTATCATTATAAACAGTGAAGTTCATTTGCAATAAATGAAGAGTGTCTCATTTGAGCCGATACATCTCAAATCAATAAGAAATGCTGAAAATTTCCGAAGGAAGAAATGAGATTTTTGGAATACAGATAGTTTCGCTCGAGTTTCGGTCCGACCGAATTTTTGCCAAAAACGAATTTTCGGCGAAACTCAGATTTTTGTCCGAAAACAAAACGAAATTTTGGTCGATCTCTACTTATAATAATTAAAAAGTTATCGAATTCTACAAGGAGGAAATCTTCATCTACTAAATACTGTCTATAAAAAAAAACTGCTGAAGATTAAAAAGTCTGAAAACCAGTCATTTTCTCTTTTTACTTTCCCTTTCTGAAATGAAAAAAAGTTTCATAACATGCGTGTAAAAGCAGTCAATTACATAATTGTAATGGCGGCGCAGCGTTACGAAAGTTTGACAGTACGAGCTAGCGAAAACTCTTTTCATAGTAATTTTGATTTCTTGAACACTGCTTCCTTTACTTGTGGTAGGAAAAAAACAGAATAGTATAACCTTAACCAAGAACTTGAAATCTTTTATGATTTTATCTTTTTTCCTTTGAGAGGAAACAGATTTAGAAATATTGTAAAGTACAATCTGCAGTTAAAATGTAATTCGCATAGAGTTATTTTTTCTTTACATTCTTTTATGTACATAAAAGAAAATATTGGTATTGTGAAATTTTTCGATTTCTATTTTTATACACTCTTTCATTTAACTTCACTTGATTTTTGTATGTAAAAATGGTATTTTGCAATTGATTTTTCACCCACTTCCTGATATGTCAGAATTATAAAAAAAATAGGTACGCAGAAATGTTTCAGTGACAATACAGCATTTTATTATTTTTAGAACTTAATTATAAATTAATAATTTAATTTTACGACATTATTTTTTCTTCCGAATACAGATGAATTCAGATTATGGTAAGAATAATGGTAGGATAAATCGCCAAATATTCTTCAGTTTCATAACTGTATTTGAGTTACAACAATGCGAGTTAATTATGCGTTAATCCAAGCTCGCTAAAATAAACTAACTCGCCATGCTTCGCCTCATAAAGGAAACTGTTAAACCTTTGCTTTTGAAACTAGTCACTTTTTAAAACTAATTAAGTGCTTAAAAATTTTTATATTACTGCTTACTACCATCTATTAATAACATATTTTCATGTTAATTTAGGAGGAAATGAGCATATGAAATTATCAAAAATTAGATTTATAGCTGTTGTGCTTTGTGGGGGAGGAGAGAGGGTGGGAAGTGCCTGAATTTGGATTTAAACATCATTTTAGATGGTTATTAATTTTACAAATTAAAAGATAGTGTACAAAATTTAAAGATTTTAAATTCTGCACACTTTTGGTGGAGGCAAAGGAGAAATGTGAATTAAATTAGAACCAAAATGATTTTTTTAAATTAGTATTTGCGTATTGGGGGAGGGTGAGGCATTTTATTGTGGTATATTATCACATTTAAAAGATATATAAAGTAAAATCTTATACGTACATTTTTGGGAGATTTAACAAAATCCGAAAATTAAATAAAAATACATACTAAAATTATTGGGTTTTTCTTTTCTTTCACTATTTAACATTTCGTTCTACGTATTCTTACTTTACTTCTTTGATTTATACATAAGCTTAAAAACGAAATACTACCCTATATATACACTATATGGCCATTAATCACCGGACATTTTCAATTTTAGACATTTTGTCGAATATTTAAAGATATATTTGTCGAATTTTTCTTGAACTTCAAAATTATGAGAAATATGTTCGACTTCATATTTATCAACAACGATTTGATCAGAAGGACAATTAGGGGCCAACAAAAAAAAAAATAAATAAATAAATAAAATAATAATAATGTTTGGGTAATGTTTCCCTGTAAAAAATAATGTACTAAATTATCTATCGCTATAGCTTAAGAATATATGGATATTGTGCAATATATGTATTCATTTGTGGAAGAATAGAACGTATATTCATGGAAATATATCGATTTCTTCTTTTTTAAGTCCAAAAAATTTTTGCATATTTTTGTGTATATCATGCAGGGATTTTTACTAAATTTAATGCCAGTTTCAGAAAATTTGACAAAATGCAGTAGAAATAATATAGCACAATTGGAATGTAAATATATTAAATATTTGATGAAATATGAGCAGTCGTATGAAATATTTTTTTTTATTTGCGAATGCACGCACGATAAAAAATCTTTTTTTTTTTTAATGATTTGTTAGTCAACTCTATGAAGCAACTCATAAAAAAAAGCCCGTCAAATATCGTGAAAATGCAGTAAGTTAATCGACAATATAGTGAGCGAATTTTTAGTTGATTTCTAAAAGCTGCTGAATGGTAAGGGATTTTCCACAAATTATCATTTTTTTATTAACTGGTTGTCAGCGAAGGAGTTTGCATTTAAAGAACGTCAATGAGTAGATTTAGAAGAAATGCTTATATTTTGATACTTATTTTTTTTTCTTGGAATAGGCTCGTTCTGGTGGCTTTCCAAGAAGAACTAAAGCACCAATAAAAAATTTTAATTTAAAAAAGTAAAAATTAAAAACACAATTTATGGAAAACCCCTTATCACTTAGCTGTTTTTAGAGAACAACTAAAAATCAGCTCAGTCTATCATCGATACCTTTCTGAATTTTCACGATATTTTACTGGCGATTTTTATAAGTTGCTCTATAAATTTGACTATCAAATCACGAAAAAAAATATTTTTTATCGTACGCCCATACATAGATAAAAAATATTTCATACAACTGCTCGTATTTCATTAAATTTTAATATGTTTATATTCCAATTACACCACATTATTTGTACTGCATTTTGTGAAATTTTCTTAAACTGACGTTAAATTTGGCAAAAAACCCTGCATGATATAAAGGAAAAACATGCAAGAATTTTATTGACTTTTTAAAAATTCACATATATTATTTAATATTTATATATTCGTAAGCTACAATGATAGATCATTTCGTGTATTTTATTTAAAGGGTGATCCCAAACATTATTATTTTTCTTTGATTTTTTGTTGGCCCCCTAATTGTCCTTCCCCAGCAAAGAAAGAAACAGTGGGCCATCAGCTGGAAAAAAGATGGCAGCCAGCAGTGCCATCAGCGGTAAAGTGCAAGGGTGCCATTACATAAATCTGTCGAAAAGTGTCCAAGCCGAATGCAGCTGGCCCATCAGTGATGGCCAACAGCAGACCAGCATTGGTATGCCATCACATTACTTCAATCCGGCACTTTTCCTGCAGTGCTAGCACCTATCCCACTGCTATTCCTTTGATGGCCCAGCACTTTCCCTTACAAAAATTTCTTATAGAATTCTATAAAAAAACGAAGTATTACGACTCTTTTTTCTATAAGCTAGTTTCACCAAGAGCTATAGAAATGTCTATAATAGAAATGTCTATAGAAATATTTGAACTGCATGTGATCACCCTCCCAAGTACTGACCGTGCTTGATGCTGCTTAGTTTTCCGTGATTGGACATGAACAAGTGCTTTCAGCGTACGCTACGACTGCTCGTAGTTTTCAGGCTCTCATTATACTTTTTCAAGTTTGTTTCTTTTGTCATTTACGTTCCCAGTCATTAAACTGGTATAGAAATTATTCTATTGTATAGAAATCCTACGTATTTTATACGCTTTTTTTTTATTATTGATTCTGAACTGCGTAAATTATGAAAACCGAAATCCTTTGTAACCTAGTAAAACCAGGTTTAAGGAGAGAAAAAAAAGTGCGTTGAAATAAAGAATTTATTTATTTATTCATTTACTTATTTATTTTGTTGGTGGCAGTGGTGCTATATTTTTTACAGTTTCAAAAAAAATTAGCTTCACAGCTTAAATTGTGTTAAGATATTCATTTCAGATTTGTGTTCAAATACTCAATGTCTTCGATTTCCCAGCGCCACCTAGCGTAAGGGTTCCCAGCAGTAATACTGCAAAAGTTCGTGTACTTCCATGTAGTGGTGGGCTAGCGCATGAGATAAAATGGATGCCCACCAGAATTTTATCTGATGATTTCCAACAGCAAAGTTGACTGAAGCTGTCCAGCAGTGGTCATGCAGTGGTAGACCATCAGCCAGCACTTCTACATCATTGCCAGTACCTATCTTGCTGCTGACCAGCAATTTCCTCTTTGCTGGGTCTGATCAAATCGCCATTGATAAATATGAAGTCGAACATATTCTTTATAATACTGAAGTTCCAATGAAATCCGATAAATATATCTTTAAATATTCGACAAAATGTCTAAAACTGAAAGCGTGTATGATTAATGGCCATATAGAATATTTTTTGTGTTGCAATTAATATTAAAACAACAACAACAGAAAAAAAACATTTACGTAGAGATGTTGAACTTAAATATATGAAAAATATTATTCATAATAAATAGTACAAAGTGTGTTTTTTTTTTGTTTTTTTTTTTTTTTTTTGCGATAACAGACGCCTCGCCGTTCATTTAAGCACAATCGTCCCCGATTATCAGCCTGATGTTCATGACGTTGGACAATAGCGCCATGGCCTGTACGTAGGGAGCGTTAGCTGGAGGTACCTATCGCCCGGAACTATGAAAGGATTGTTGATAAGGATTTTCGAAAAAAAAATTGTTGTTAATTAGTCGAGATATTAACCTTTAAAGACACGAACAATTTGGACATACATAAAGACACCGGCGGCGTACTCTATCCGCCATCGGCTTTTAAAGCCTGCTAGATAACAACTTTTAATGATGTATAATTGTACTGAACCCTCTGTGCGCGAGTAATACTTGCACTTGACCTGTTATTTTTTTACAGTTCTTCTAATCGTGTCTGTAGTTCTTCTAGAAATTTTCTTGTAGTATCTTTGTGTTAAATTTTGTAATAGTTTTTCTTTCGCAGCGCAATATTGTTTACAGACAAACGAACTCTCCCTTTTATTATTATCCTTGAATTATTCTAGTAATATACGCTTAAAATACCTAATGAATATTTGTAAGATATTCAGACAATAGTAATCGGCCAAGAATCCCATTGTAAATATTTGATTAAATTCAAGTTACTGAGATGCTCTTAAAAGGAAATTTACCCGTAAAGAAAGAAAAATTTGAAGTTTATTCTTTTAGAACTCTGCATGTGAGAAATTAAAGTTTTGCGTTTTTTTTTTTTTTTAATGACTTTGCCCTTCAAATGCGAAAGTAATGCAAAGGGAGAATCATCTGAAACATTGCGTGTGAAAAATTATTCGATACTCGCAAACATTCAATTATTTACTTATTTCTTTAAATATATATGAAAAGAACTAACGCGACTCATTATTTTGGTTTAACTGTCAAAAACCACAAAGGTTAAACAAATTTAGAAACAAGTAAAAGCGAAAATCTACTTCAAACTATAAGTTTAATGTGTAAGATAATACAACACGTAATTTCAGTTAAGCATTATTTTATGAAGTAAAAACTATTGTTATATGATTTCTTTTAAATTACAATTCTGTTTGTTTGTATGTGGCAGTCAAATCTTGTTACTCATTTTTTACCCAATTCCTTTTGACATAGAGTTTTGAAATTTGTAATATACAATATGTACTCCAATACATGAATTAGACATCGATTTTTTTTTAATTTGATACCTAAGGGGGACAACGGTTCACTTCCTATGAAGAAATCAGAATCAGCTTCAACAATGAATATTCTTATAAAAGAACTAATGGCAGGATTACCACAATAGTGTAAAATTTTGGCCAATTTGGTGAAAAATCGCCAAGTTTGACGACAAAAATAAGTTGTTATATATGAAGCCGACACGGCGACAGCAGGCTAATTTGGCGAAATTCCCAGTTCAACTTTTTAGTGCACTTATTATATATATATATTCTAAATTTTTGTGAATTTTAATGAAAGCATTTATTTTTTTTACATTTGTTTTATTAAGAAGAGGTTTTACTTCGTTGTCCTAAAATTCACGTGATTTTTACTTTTTTTTTTTTCGGTTACAAAGAAAAGAGCTATCACCTTCGGACTTTTTGCATTATATTTATTAGAATTTCACTTATATATTGAAATTTTTGTGTGTAAGAAAAAAAAAGAAAGAAATTAATAATACGTCTTGGGCGACATGGAGTACCTGCAGATGTGCGACGTAAACTTCCAATCGGATGACCGTTTTCCTCCAGATACATATATCAGAAACAAATTTAGTCACCAAATTATGAAAGGGCATCCAATACTCTGTATCTTATACCAATACTTAGTTTAAAATGTTGATTTTTGAAATGGCGGTCCATTTGAACAAATAAGGTCTTATTTTCGCCTTTTTTCTTTACCTTTTGCAAGCTCGAAAGAATCATTAACTAGTTAAAATTATACTTTCCGTGGTGTAAGTTGCAGCAAAAACAATTACTTTTCTTTTAAAAAAATGAAGATAATTGGTCGAATAGTGCTAGTAATAAATGGTCGCCTAGTTCGCAAAACATGGTTTCGCAAAAAATGATCGTCTAGTCTGAAAAACATGGTTTCGACATAGTTTTAAACATGGTTTCAAGTAGGGATGCACCGAATAGTGATTTTGGCCGAATACCAAATACCGACTATTCGGCCCAAAGGTAAACCAAATATTGAATATTCGGCTAGCCGAATATTGACTATTGTGCCGAATACCGAATATTCGGCTAGCTGGATACTTTTACATTTCATAGTTTAAAATCCCTAACCCCTTCGCGACGAGAGCCCTTTGCTTAATTTTTTATATTTTACCACCGGTTTTTCAAAACAGAAAATTTTGTGTAACTGAATCGCGAAAATGCTCTGATTAATTAAGGTAAACTTTACAATAAAAAATAATTGGTGGGAATAATGAAGGATTCTGAGTACCTTAAGTGGCACGTATACCGGCCGCTCGTCCCTAAGGGGTTAAAAAGTTAATTTTTAAAACACTTTTTCATAATATGTTGCACACATACTTCCAAATTGATAAACAAGATCTTTTTACAAGTAAATTTTACACTTAAAAAAATCTATGGTTTGAATTGTTATTTAAAAAAAAGGATAGTTTTAAAGCTTTTTTAATTGATAAAATTTTAAATTTCTAGGATTCCTCTGTGAATTAAAACAAATGAGTAAAATTTTCTTATATTCTAAATCAAACATTTTAAAATCAAAGAGAAATTTTGAAGGAATTGGAAGAAAATTTGTACAGTTATATACGATTTATTTATCAGTAAGGGAAGGGGCCGAAGTAAAAAGAATAATAATAATAATAATACAATCTATTCATATGGTGGGAACACAGGAAGAATTAATAACGTTCTGGTTCCGTTTTATTTAGCAAGGACGTTTTTAAATACACCAAAGAGCAATATCTGGAGTAAGCGATCATTTTTAGAGCTTGAAACATATAAAGTGTTCCCAAAATCTCGGAACAAGCGTTCAGGGGAGATAATGTGGTCAAGACAAACATTTTTTGAACAAGAAACATCTCAATCTTCTTATTCCATCCAAATACAGTGTGTGACAGTACAAGCTCAATTTTCTTCACAACTTTAACAATAATAAAGGCATTTTAGCGAAAAGTGCATTATAATAACCTTGCTTGTATGTAATGTTATGGTATCATTAGAAGTGACTGAATTTTGGCCAGCTACATTCTGAATAACGGAATGTCTAGCACTGCGTTGTTTAGACATATATAGTGACAATTTCCAGAGCTCCTCACCATTTCATCATATTTCACAGAAATCGAAGTAGCTCAACTAAGTTAAAAATATATTTACAATAGGTGCATCGGACGGGAATATAAATTTATGACAACGCTAATTATCGGTATTTCTTTAAATGGGTAAATTATTTATGATTTCTCTTAAATTTACGATATATTGGAAGACATAATTATTTGAATGAATGAATATAAAGGTGGATCAAAGTGAATATTTAAAAAATGAAACATATCCAAACGCGGATCAATTAGATCCATAGTAACGAAATTGATTAAAATAATTGGTCTTAACTTTATTATTTTATGTTTAATTCTTTATACTTCAACATTTGTAGATTGAAAATTTTCTATTTTATCATTGGAGTTGTGATTTAAGGTCATGTTTATTATAAGAATGTGTTTGTGTTGATTTATCATTATGTATTCTCATGAGTCCAGGTGGGAAGTGTGTGGAGAATTATGTTTTAACGCCAATCGTGCGATAAATGGATGGCACTGGCTCTATTGTTTACGAGGGGTTGCTCGCCCTCCTGGTCTCATCTCTCTGTATGAGTAGGTGTGTGTGTTGACAGAATGATTTTAAGAACATGTTTCGCTTTTTACTGTAAATAGATGTAGTATAGTGTATTATAAATGTAAATAGTCTTCCAATAAAAAAGGAAGAGAAGAAATAATATCCCTTATCGAATTAATTGAGTAAGTGCCAATTTATTTAATTTAAGATAGACTTAATTAATAAAGAAATCCACTGAACCAGAACCGGTCACAATGAAAATGCAAGTTTGATCTGGAATGAGATACACTAAATTGTTGACTGAATAGGTGGATCGTGATCTGAATAGTTTGATATTCGGCAGGCCAAACAGTAAGTAGCATGGCCGAGTAGGCCGAATACCACATAGATACCAAATATTCGGTGCATCCCTAGTTTCGAGACGCATTTTTGACGTGTTTTTCGACCGTAGAGTTGCACGCAGAAAGCCGTTTTCTGGCTGCTGCGTCGCTGCGTTCAACGAACAAAAAAGATTGTAAAAAATATTGGAATATCACGAAACCGCTTTAGGGCAACAAAGGGCCAGGTAAATCAGCTATAGAACCTTACAATTGAAAATGCGTAATTATAGTTATTGTCATCTGTGAGGAAAAAATTGTAACACTAAAATATACTCTTTGAAAAATAAATAGTACGCGTGTTTTCATTTTCAAAATAAAATACAATCATTTTTTATGAAATGTGTGGTTTTGCTTAGTAATATCACGTTAAGGAAAAGAAACAAACTAAATAAAAATTATTAACTTTCAAATTTGCCCAGTAACTTTTGAACATACCCTGTATAATTAAACTAGCAACTTTAAAAAGCAGAGAATCTATTTTACAAAGCAAACCCCATCCGTGAGTATCGCTGACATCATATTAACAGTGGAAACGACTAGAACAATACTTTTCGCTTTTACTGGAATTTTTTTAACTTTCTAAATGTAGCACCCTTTCAATTTTTATGCCATCGAAGAAAAAGTACACTTTAAAATTCAATTTTCTACAATTTTGTAAATTTTTCATTTACTGATTTCTTATGTTTTTCAACATAATATGCAAGCATGAATATTTTTAAACATGTGTATAAAAGAGTAACCTACTTTTACTAAAAACAATATAAATGATTCAGTATTTGTTTGCGTGTAATGTTCCAAACGAAAAGTAAAATCTCACAAATAAATAAATAAATAATATACGAATGTAACAGATATGTAGTCGAATGACGCACCTAAACACTAAAATAATCAGAATTACAACGATTGCTATAAATGTAGTGAAATATTAACTGGTGGACAAGGACAATCTAAGAAAATATACGAAATGTAAAAAATCTATCATTGTTTTCAATAAAAACTATTTTTATCTAATGTTTTGTACACCAGGCAGAATATCGGGTCACTTTAATCAATGTTGGATTACCTAGAACTATATTATAAAGGACAAACGTGTCCGTGCATAATGCTGACGTCATTTTGCGAATGGCAACATTTGACGATGACATGTCAGTTTTGCAATTTTCACTACGCTAATTTTTTTAATTTCTAAACATCACACATTTTTAATTTTGCACCGTCGAATGGGGGAATAAATGACTTTCAAACGCAATTTGTTTGATTGAAATTTATTTAAAAGTGGTATCTCAATGTACTCATTTTTAATTATTTTTCAAATAATTTTCAAACATGCTTTTTATTTCTATCTCTAAAATGAGCTAACGATTAGGAAAGTTAAAACCGTTTGTAAGTAAGATAATATAAATGGTTCAGTATTTGCTTCCGGCTGTTATTCCATAACGAAGTTAAAACTTCATCAATAGAATAAAATAATAGAAATAAGAAAAATAAGAAAAATAGAAATTTAACAGATATGTAATCCAACTACGCGCTGAAACAACTGAAATGATTACAATTAAAAAAGACTTCTGTAAGTAAAGAAATCTGGCGATTTCTTTCGCTAATAACTCATATAAAAGTTTCGCTTTTAATAAATTTCAAAATTTTATTTCAATGCAAAAGTGATACTTTTCAAATAAAAATGCTTTTTGGTGTTTTAGTGGGTAATCTAATATATATATATATATATATATATATATATATATATATATATATATATATATATATATATAAATACAATTATTTTTTTTAAATGGTTTTTCCTTATATTCTATAGCCCGGGAGGTCCAGCTTGCATCCCTAGCATATAATAAATTTAAAATTCATAATAAAATAAATATAAGAATAATTATATAAAGTTACACAAAGTGTAATAATATAAAATAAGTCACACCCGTCTCTTTCTTTCTAACAAATGCTCAATCAACCGTTCAGCAATTAGAGAAATTTAAATAAATATTTAATTAACAAACCATTAGCTAATTGTCTTTTACATAATGATAAATAAATCGTACTTACGATCTCTCACGGAAAGCTTCTTTGTAAACTTTGACAGACAGAACTTCGTATTTAGTTTTAACTTAATCTCTCGTCACTTTTGAAAATAATGTGAGGAAACCAGCAGCTGATTATTTAGCACGAACAGTCCCATCTGATAAAAGGCGGTTATAATTAAGCAATGACCTGTACCAAAACGAGCGAGAAAGCGTTTTGCCAATAGCACAAGAATTAAAAGCCTTAAAAACATTTAGACATTCACAAAAGGCAAGAGTATAATTGAAAAGAGAAAAAAAGGGGGACACAGGTCACTTAATAGACTCGTGTGACCCTGATTTAAACCTGTTAGAAATGTCACAAAAAATTACGCGAAAGTTGCAATTATTTTTCGTTTGTATTTGTTTAATTTTGTAAATATTTTCTAATTCTAAATCATTGTTTAAAAGTTTTATTACAATTATAGAGTTAACGAAGTTCAGTTTTCAAAGTGGTGTCATTTATTGTGGTTCTCAAAGCTTTTAGTATATGACATTTAGTAACTTTCTCGTATATGGCTTAGAAGAAAACCAATAAGTGTAATCAATAAAGTTAAATTTGTTTATTAATTCTCTTTTAGGCCGATATTTAGATATTTTCCTTGGCACGTTACAAAAATATTTAAAACGAAATCAGCAAGTACTAACCTCTAAATAGAAATTAGCAATTCATTATTCATTGCTAATTATTAGTTCATTGATCATTCCATTGTTCATTCACAGAAAGAGCGAAAATAACAAGACTTTCATTTTTAACATAAACTAGTCGCAAATTGTACGTCAAATGTGGTAAATGAGGTGCGTTCGTACTATAACTACGTAGTTTTATAAATATTCAGATCTTTGTGCAATAGCTGTTTCACTTATGCAAAAATACACGAATACATAATTTATTACGATTATATATATATTAAATTCAGTAAGACAGAAATAATAGGACTCCATCTTAAATAATACGTAATCACCATGGCAACCTAGAATCCTTACCCATCACAGAATATCATTGAATTAATTATGTATGATAGGATTTAATAGAATGAAGAAAACTTTTATTAATATCTTTTTTAAGTTTCGATTCAATTTTCATAAAATTTGAAAAGACTCGACAAAATTCTGTACGGATTACATATAGTAAATTTCAAACCATTCGGTTGGATAAGTTTTTGCGCTGCTGTATGAGGACAGACAGACTAACGGACCAGATGACGACTGTATGTGCTACGTATTTATATAATTACTAATGAACCTAAAAAAGGAAGCACACATGATCATGAATTAATTACATCGTAACACATAGGCAATTTCACACACCGGTTTGTGCTTGATGGCTAAATGTGAGCATGCGGTTCTCAAACAGTCTACAACTTCTTTTAAACACCTCATGCATGAATTATTTTTTAATAGATGAAAAA
The DNA here is from genome assembly GCA_963932465.1 of Maratus speciosus. Lineage (NCBI taxonomy): Eukaryota > Metazoa > Arthropoda > Arachnida > Araneae > Salticidae > Maratus > Maratus speciosus. The sequence goes on from OZ010792.1 coordinate 278,943,514, forward strand.
GATATTTAGCATTTATAATATTGTATTTAGCGGTGTATTCCGAGCTGTTTCTATACAAAAATTTATTTTAAAATAGGGAGTGCGAGTGATACATGTGGATTTGATATTTGAAGAGCGCCATACACTGTGACAAAAAAAGTTTTTTTTTTTTCCACATTAGCCGTATATGATGGGCGAAAGCCTAAACTTATGTTACAATATGCATTGCAGTAAATTTTTAATAAGTGGTAATTTTATGCATTTTTAATTCAAAAATCTGAATTTTTAGTTATTTTTAAACAAAGAAGTTTCGTTTTTTAACACCTTTCCAACAAAGTTGAAAAGTGTTTATGAGTTCAGTTTGTCTGTCTGTCCGTGATCTAACTCGCGTAAATATAGTCTGATGGCCATGACATTCATAGATGTTACTGGGTATCACTATGGCATTGAAAAGGAAGTATCTAGCATTTACGTTTCATTAACGGAGACACTCATAAGATTTCCGTTACATTACGGTCTATGAGGAAAAATCGTTTGCGGTCTATTTTAATGATATTACTCTAACTTAAACATACTGAAATTTATATTTATATCACCGAGGTTTACTACAGTGGTGTGCATAGAATTTATCGTTCATTTAGAAGTACACACAAAAGAATTTGGCTACAGAAGAAATTGAACAATAATTGAACTATTGCAACCTATGAACAATAATTGTTGGAAATGCGTTTTCAGTTGCAGTACTCACTTTTAAACTGAACTATTTTTTTATATATATTACTTGGTGTGCATAACTTCTATATATCATATACAGGGCTGAATTGGTAAATGGGAAGTTAAAACTGTGCTGTTCGTTTAACTGGACAAACTTTTAGCACACTATGTAATATCCACACAAATCTATAGATCAGAGATCTGCACGAGCCGGCCCGTGGCCCGAAACACAAACCCGGACCGGCTCGTGGGCCGGGCTCGGGCCTATTTTCCTTCACGGCACTCGGGCTGGGCCTAACTTATTTTTTCTGTACAGAGCTGGGACTGGTTTCTTTCCTAGTCTTCAGGGCCAAAAAATTTTCAGTCCCAGTTTTGACCCAGCCCGTATGCAAATCATTGTCTCGGCGTGGCCTGGTCCGTTCAAAGGTCAGTAAATTTAGGCCTGGACCAAACATTTTCGGAAAAAATGCATACGTTTTTAATTCGCCATCATTCTACAATTAAATAAAAAAAATTATTCCTTTTAAAGAATACTAGATTTCTAAGCTTTTTAAAATATAGCTAAATTAAAATATAGTAAAACGTGCGAAAAGAACCTGCGTATGTCGGAATCCTTTTTTAAACTGAAAAACATGTTGACCCATGCAAAATTAATATACTAATACATAAGAAAAGAATATATAATACATACTTGCTAACAATTGAACCTTTCTATAACGCATTTTTTTTCTCTTTTCTATGGAATTCCGTCTTAGAAGATTTTAGTGAATAGCATTTTTCAGATTTTTAACATTTCAATACATAGAATATGGGTTAACAATATTAATGATAACTGAAATATTTACATACAAGAAATAGAGATTCATTAAAAAAATAAATATCGCAGCCTGCAGCACTTCTATAAAAATTAAGATATAAATATGAAAAAAAGTTAAGATAAATATTTTTGGTCAGAACTCCTCGTACGAGACAAATTTTTAACCAAATAGACGTAAAAATCAATGTGTTGTAGAAATTCACTCTGGCCGAAACCGGGCTCGGGCCGAGATTTAACTTTTTCCCGGGCCCGTCTCGGGCTGACCTTTTAGCTGTTTAACCGGGCCGGGCGGGCCAATAATTTTTTTTCTACGGGGCGGGGCGGGCTCGCGCCGAAATTTTAATTTTTGTATCGGGCCGGGCCCGGGCCTTGAAATTTCAGCCCGTGCAGACCTCTACTATAAATCATATCCAGGGCTGCACAAAAAAAGAGTAATATTTTCCCGACTCTTGCTTATAATAGCAGAAATTATGGATAAAACTGCCCCGATATATGATTCCCTTTAGCTATCATACAGTTCACAGAAACTGAATGAAAGTTTGGTTTACTGTCTGTTGATGTATGCACTCAAAATTCATATGAAAAACAACTGTTAAACTCTAACAATTACCGTTACAGTGACAAAATTTCGACAATTTAAAATGGCAATACCTACTTTTTTTTATTAGAATGTGATTTCAAGAGTGAAAACCATAAATAGCGTTGGAATGGTACCTGTAGCACGAAAATCGCCGATGCTAGACAGACAAAGAAGAAAAGTGAAAACAACCAATAAGGACAGAGAAGGATCATAAATCAAAACATTTTATTGTGGTTCACAAATTTTTCACGCTAACTCCTTCACAGACGATGACACTTTGCATGCGGCAGATGGTGGATAGCACTGAAGCACGTATCATGGCAGGAAGAATCTCTTGAACCTGACGTCTAATGGTATCTTTCAAATCAGATGCAGTTTGAGGATTAAATGCATACACTTTGGATTTCAGGTATCCTCACAGCCAGCAATCCATTCGAGTGAGATCAAGGAACCTTTGTGGCACGAAATCGTGAAATGTCGGAAGATAACTCTGCCACTAAAGTGTTAAGAAACGTTTAGAAGAAGACCCCACACGTGGGAGAGCGCTATCTTGTATACACACGACGTCATATAGAGCATTTTGCTGTTGGAAATTAGTCAACATTTCTAGATAGCGAGCACTCGTTACCTTACACGATTGTAGACCTGCATCAGTAACCTCTACACAAAAGTAAGAGCCGATGATGAAGGGGCTTGTTATACCGTACCACACATTTTCTTCATGTAACAGAAGTGCCACCACATCATGGGGATTATTGTCTGCCCAGTGCACGCAGTTCTACTAATTAACGGTACCAGTCAACGATAAATTGGCATGGTTCGTCCATAGAATGCGTAAAGGCAGATGTCTTCCTCGTCATACCGAATGAGGAATTTATTCGCAAAGTCTAGCCGTTGTTGCTTATAACCCATTTGCAAAATCTGAACTCTCTGGAATCGATACGGAAACATGGGAAAAACAAAGCGCAAAATCTTGCGAACCGTAGAATTCGGCAACTGCAAAACGCATGAAACACGGCGTGCCCTTGTAAGGGGAAATTCGCTTCTCGTCTCATGGACTTCTGAAACAGCCTCGACAGCAACAGAAGATCGTCCAGGCCGAGATCAATCGCATGTGCAACTAGTTTCTTAAAATTTGCGTATCAAGTCCCGTACAGCTTTTACAGTACACGGGCCTCGACGTTGCCCATGGTTTCTGCAGTAGACACGCAATACCTCTGTAGCAGTTTGTCCGTTCAGGTAGTAAATCTTTACAATTTCCATATGCTCTTTCCCTGTAAGTGGTCTGCAGTTCAGAGTGCAAGAAAACTAAATTTGCGGTACGCATTTCACAGTGTCTTTTCTTTCACTTAGCGCGACGGCGTCAGCCACGATGGTGTCTTAGGCCAAAAAAAGAAAATCTTCGTAACTTGGTCTCTTTTCGTTTCAATGGAAATTCAGTAGGCTGGGATCAGAGCCGAAGACACAATGTGAAATGTGACGTCATTAGAAAAGAAAGTCGTGCTCTGGGTGAACGCCACAGTTGTTTTCACTTTTCTTCTTAGCTTGTCTAGCGCCGTCGATTTTCGTGCTACAGGTTCCGTTCCAACGCTGTTTATGGTTTTTCACTATGGAAACCACATTCCAATAACAAAAAAGTAGATGTTGTCATTTAAATTTTTTGAAATTTTGTCACTATAACCGTAACTATAAGAGCTTGATGATATTATTTTCATATAATTCTTGAGCGCATACTTCAAAATATTTTAAACCAAAATTTATTCAGTTTCTGTGAACGTTAGGATAGCTAGTGGCCTATATATTGGGATAGGTTTTATTAATAATTCCGTAATAATCACCGTTTCTATAGTACATATAATAGGTATATCATGTATTCGAGCATCTAAATATCCCTCTCATACATTCGTACGTATATCACATGCTTAAACTCGTGTGTAACATATACGTATATAGGGTAGATGTGCCAGTAATGGATACCCTTAAGGAATTTCTTTTAAAATTATTTTTTATTAATAGTTATAATTATTATAGTCCAGTTTTTTCAATATTGTAGTAACCTATCAGCAATATTTAACCATTCTTATAGTCTCATTTCCCAATATGAATCGAAATTTAATTTTAAATAACAGAAATATATCAAACCCCCCCCCCCCCCCCAAAAAAAAGCACAGTAATGGACACCCTCTGTTCCAGTAATGGACACCTCATAAAAAGTAATAAATATAATTGTTTTTATGACTATATTTAGAACCAGAATTTAATGAATACATACTAATGAAACAAAATAGCTATTTTCAAATAAAATTTAACAATTAGGATACCAGTAATTAATAAAATATTTATGATAATCATTTACTGTTTGCATCAATTATTGTAATTATCAGGAGATCGATATTTTAATTATTTTAGATGGATAGTTTAAAATACTTAATATCAGGCAATTTACAGCTATCAAATTATTGAAACAATGGGGGATTTAAAAGGTAATTAATATGAAAAAAGTTTTGGAATATTAGTGTTTAGTTTTGTCTCACTATTTTTAACAATTAATCTTCCAGAGACTACTTATTGATATATCCTTTATAATAACTAATATTACAAATATGAAAGAAATGATATTGCGAGTTGAATATTTTAAATACTAAATAAAATAATGTCAAAATAAAACTGTAGAACTGATGTTTGAGGGCACTGATCTGCAGATTCACTAGTTTCATGAATATTACCTATAACTTTCATTACTATTATTATTATTATTACTATTATTTTGGCAGAGGTGAATAAGGAAACATTTAAGACAGAAAATAGATTTTTAATAGCTTCTGTAACTTAATTGTTTTTATTTAAACGGAGAGAGATTAAGCCCTATGAGCCCTCTTTGACTGTGCTCTTAAACAATATTTTCTGCTTCCTGTCTGGTTTGACTACCAGATTATAAAATATGCAAGGTACATATACATTTAAAAAGAATAAAATATTTAAATTTTATTAATCACATAAAATAACTTAAAAGCAGCTATTTATAAAAGTTTTGGTGTTATTACATTCTGGTAAGTATAATTTAAAAATTAAATTTGATTATTTAGGTTTATAGTTAAATCAAAATATTTTATGCACTATAAACATTACTGAAATTACATTTTTAGCAATGTCTACATGCGGTGTCCATTACTGGAAAATGACTAATTAACCATCTCAGTAATGGACATCCCCTCATAAAACCTTAACAAGAAATGAAATTTTGTAAATGCCCGTTAGTGTATAAAATTCTAGGTTTTGTATTGCTACTCAAATAAAAATATTCAAATATTGCAAGAAAATAAATAATATGTAAATTAATTAAACGAAGAGGAAATCTTAACCTCCTCATTAAGATTTTCAAAGAAAAACAGCGAAACTTTGAAACATTATTTTCTGCTTCCTGATTAGTTTGATTAAAAGTGTCAATAATAACCCAGTTTTATAAAGCATGCAAGGGAGAATTATAAAAAAAAATAATTAATGCTAAATATTTATTAGTTATTTTTTTAGTAATCAAAAACTTCCAGGGGTGTCCATTACTGGAAGGGTGTCCATTACTGGCACATCTATATATATGTTTATATGCAAAGAGGAAAATCCTTCGCATGAAACGTTAAATTAAAAAACTGAAAAGGGTTATTTTTTTAACCCTTAATCGGAAACGTAAAAATCCCGTGCACAAACAGAACACTTAATAATTTACCAAATAGCGAACATAAACGTTTAATCTTTAATAGTAATGCATTAAGAGGTCCAATATTTTAATATAACAGCATAAAGATAAATTCGGAATGTCGGAGAGAGAAAATATTAAGGGCAGATATGTAGACGCAAACATCTGACAGATGTACGTTTCCGGTTAAGGGTTAACTCAATTTAATTTAACATTGTTTATATAATCGAATTCCAGTTGGACCAGAATCTACGAAACACGCAATGTTAAGAAAAAGGATGACAATTGTTGAAAAAAATAAGTATTTTTACTTAAGAAACATCCAATGATATCAATGCAGCAGAAGACATTGACCTGCGAACAAACAATAAATTAAGAATTCAAAAGGTTCGTGATCTTCTTAAACTAAAGTTTTAGTTGTCGCACCTGTTGAATTTGTTCCATTCACAGAGCAATTAATTCGGGTATTTTCAGCATGTCTTTACTAAAACATGTTTTCGATTGAAAAATGGATAGATAATGTTCCCAAAACATACTCAAATTACTTTCATTAATATGTTTCCACTCAAGAAATGTCTTGTTTTATTCTTAAGCAATATCTTAATCCCAGATGAAACGCCTGGGATAAGCGATAACTGCAAAGGAAGCCGAGTATTATTGTTATATTGCATGACTAAACCTAATAGATTCTGAGCATTTCGACAATAGAACTTCAATTTATATGTGGCATTGTATAATAAATACTCTCAAATGGGAATATTCCATTCATTTTATGGAAATGGAATAAATAAGTGAAACTAAATTTACTTCAGCTTTAACCCTTAAATGCCTGATTTCTCAAAAATAATTGTAATAATGTTTTTCGGCTTTCGTTTTTTAAATAAATCATGGAAAAAATACTTTTAAAAATCATATTTTGTTTTAAGTATGGTTTACGGCTAAAAAACAGTTTGTTACTAATCGGCAATACTGATCTTTAATTGAAAAAATAATTTTCCTTGATAAAATTCTATAATATTAAACACGCAAGAATTTTAGGAACTATAATAAGAAACAAACTTTACATGCTCACTGCAGACCAAAATAGGGTATTTCACAAGCTTCGAAACAAAACAAAAAGAACAAGTAGCAGCAACTGAAAATATAAATCTATCTTTATTCTTAAACAGCACAAGTTTCGCCATCTACATGTTGAAAATCGATTTAATAATATTTTCAGAATGTATTTTATTGGCAACATTAGGCATTATAGCTTCGATATTATTCTAATAGTATTTTAGAGCCTAAATTGGGTATGTTGCCGAAAAGCAACACCCAGCATTTAAGGGTTAAATGTTCCAAACGTTAATATTTTTGCTTTATACAATGTTCCAAAATTCGACCGAAAAATTAAGAGGGGTGATAGAAGGCATCAAGAGGGATAAAAATTACCATAGAACATAGGGTCCCAAACCACGTATTTAATCAAAAATACAGGGTGTTCTACCTTACTTCAATTTGCGTTGACGGTAATAACTTTCCGAAAACTGAAGTATATTATAATAGACATTCTCACCTTTTTTGTAAATGTGATGATAACGAAAAAAGTGATAGAAGTTTCCATTATGCGCGCCAGCAGTATGCACTTGACGCTCCACATTTTGGACTGCGATTGCCAGTTCATACGGAATCGTCGATTGCTTGAGCACCCTGTTGTTCCGGAACTTTTCGTGATGTTATAACATTTCACACAAAATAAGGTACATATCGTTGCATTTTTATTGTAATGTTTTGATTTTTGTCAAAATTATCACCGTCAGCACAAATTCAGTTAGGATGAAATATCCTGTATTTGTGACTAAATATGTGGTTTGCGATCCCATGTTCTATGGTAATTTTTATCCTTTTGATGCCTTCTGTTATCCCTCTTAATTTGTCGGTCGAATTTTGGAACACCCTGTATATAAAAGAAGAAAAGTAACAATAACATTTATTTTTCTGTCATCTCTTACAAGGGGATGGCCAAGCATGATAACCAGGGATTTTGAGAAAATTGAAATATATTAGATTTCCTATTCCTAATTATCCTGGTCAAGGCAATCTTTCAAATAGGCCGTAGTTTTTTATGTATCCGAGATCAAAGTTCAGCTTACACTTTAAATACTTAATGGATGAGAACATCAACGAGTCCTTGGCGAGGTCCTTGCTGTAGTCCTCAGCTATGGATTCGGTGTTCACTTGCACGATTTGAAAAAAAAAATTCCACTTTGTTTGCATTTTAAACACAGCAGTAAAATAACTTTTTTTTTTCAATTTGTTTTAAACCTTTCCACTTTGTAGATTTTTTTTAGTGAAGTTCGAATAAACATATCAACATTTGAGAAACATTTGTGCACAAAAAAATGATTTTATAAGAAATAATGTGTGGATAATAACCACATGTTACTCTTTTCACAAAAAACAAAAGCGTAAATTAAATAAGTAAATATAATAATTTCGGTATGATGCCCCCCTCCGCCCTCCACCCAGGATACCAAGCGGACATGTGGAATAACAACTTTAGACTAGCAAATAGGGACAGCTTAATGCAATAACGTTAAAACTTCAAATACACTGTGTAGCATAACGATATGGGGGAAAATTTCCCTAGCCTGCTTTGGCATGTTGTTTTGTTCGTGTTGATATTCGTTTGAACTTGGTACTTATCCATATGAATTAAATTTTAATGTGTGTTTATATTTTATTTTTCTTACTGTCGTTGTTACTTGTTATTATAATTTAAGATGTTAATACTTCAAGATAATACATTGTAATTATTAATACTATAATGTTAAAAACATTATGCGTTGCTCTCATTATGCATTTGCTATAAAATAGGAACTGAAATAATCATAAAATGAAAATATATTTAAAATATACATAATTTATAAAATAACTAAACGTAATAACTTGGAAAAAAAAAAAAGGAACTGTGCCTTCTCAATCGAGATTTATGTATATACATCAAATAAACATTTGAAATTAAGAACAAAGAGAAGACAAATATTAATAACTTTTACATTTTTCTAAACTAATTTTAAAAAAATCAAAGCCCCTTTGACTTAGTATATATAATAATAGTTACATATACATAATTATACTTAGGGGAGAAGTATTAAATTATGTATATTTTAATTATAGAAGTATATGCTAGGTAAATCATATTTATTGTTTTCTAAAGCTTTGACTAAAAGCGAAGAAAAAACATTTAGCTTAAAATAAGAAATAATAATTTTATTTTAACCCTTGGAGACTAACTTGCTATAGCATTAAAGCGGTTAAAACACCACATTTACCCTATGAATTTATTTATGTATAATGAGTTGAATGTTAAATAACATTATTGAGAAATAAAAGATGAACTGGTTTTAAATTTTAAAAGTAAAAGTTGTAGATATTTGTTTACTTATTTATATACTTCTTACTACAATGCTGGAAAGATTATGTTCTAAAGAATTCCTTTTAATATTGGATAGTATTAAATGCAAAAGATTTTTTTTTTTCAGGTTTAAAGAAATCCAATCCCTGCGAGATTTCCTTCTCCCTTCTTCTATTATGCAGGCGTTTCTTTAACATTGTTGCATTAAGCTGTCCCCATCCGCAACTCAACTTTAGTAATTCCTTTTAAACAGGTTCAAAACGGAAGCTTGCAAAATACAACCTGTTATTATACTCGACCCGAATCCCAAAATGTTATTTGAAGTCAACCAGAAATCTGGCCCAAACTCGGCCCACAATGAAATTTCAAATACCGCCCATCCGGCACGAACTGCGGGTCGGATCAGATTCGGGTAGAATTTGATTACCTGACCCAGTACAATACATTCATTCCCATTTATTTTAAATCCTATTGCTGCCAATGTCACAAATTTTGTCGCGCAATAGAGGCTATGACATGTATTAAAGTTTTTGTCGTGTTCTTGTACAGAAAAAAATACACATGATACGATGACTATTTTAAAAACGTAAACTATTATTGTAGACCTTAACACAATACTCAAAATTCTTCAAATTTGGTTAACTTTTATGAAGTTAAGGCCTATAAAATAATGAAAGAAAAAAAAGGGCAGGCGGATAAAACATATAATTTTTAGATCCTAATGAAATTAAAATGGCAGCTAAATCAGAATGTTGCCATTCGAAAACAAAAAAAAAGGAATATAGGTGATACAAGGGGTGTTTAATCCACTTTTTACTAAAATGTACGAACGTTGTGTTTGACATACAGTAACATTTCAGTTTGCCATATTTACGAAACTTGTTATATCTTTTTGTAGCGTCAAAATTTTTGAAAGACACTAAATGATTTATTAACATTTTCATTACTATTGATTCCTATAACTTTGTAAACTGCCAAATTTCAGGGAGATTTTACCCACTAAATCAAAAAGTTATATTCTTACCAGAAATTTTATTTAACGAAATGCAACTTGCTTGTGTACGGTAAATGTTTCACTGAAAAAAAAAAAAAAAAAAAAAAAAAAAAAAAAGGACTAAAAAACGGAGATTATACTGGCAATCTAGACGCCAGTACTATTTCCGTATTTTCACGGAAATTTTTCCCCATAAATTACAGAAAATTTTCAGTTCTTCTCATTAAAAAAGGAAATTTTTCTGTAATTTACGGGGGAAAATTTCCGTAAAAATACGGTAATAGTACTGTCGTCTAGATTGCCAGTAGAATCTCCGTTTTTTACTCCAGTTTTTTTTTTTTTTTTTTTTTTTTTTTACAGTGTTCATTTAAATAAATTGAATTTTAGCTACAAAATATATTTATTTGATCTGCTCAATGGGTAAATTAAATGATTCTCATTATATTAATACACCACATTCACAGTTTTATAAATTAATGAATATTTTCATAACCAGGGAAATGAAATTGTATTTTTAAAAGTACTCTTTTTAAACCACAGTCTGGTGATTGGATATGGTAGCTTAAAAAGTTCCTCAAACAAAATGAACGCAATATCTTTAGCACAAGCTATCATACATGTATATTATTCATAAAATATAGATATTTAAGATTTAATATTTAAGTAATTGTATTTTGAATAACTTGTCAGGAGTTTAAAAACCTTTTTGTTTGAATTTATAATTTTTATCGTTTAATATTAGGTATTTCTATATTAAATTTCTGCTGAAATATTTCATTATAACTCTTATTTAATATATATATATATATATATTATTCTATTAATTACTGAAAAAGTAAATTATTAGTAGCATTATTATAGAGAAAAAAACTCAAATTATTAAAATGTGTTCAATTGTAATTGATGGAATACTGGATAAAGAAAATGCAGTGGGCAAAATATTTCGTAACTGCCATTTTGAAAAAAATATATATATAAACATAAGGCAATAGTTACACAAAGTGATAATTAACTATCTCATTTTTTGAATCATTCAATAAAGAACACTATAAAGCAAAGATATCTTCTTTAACTTCATACAACAAGCACAGAAACTTACGAGTGACAAATGGAAGACTTAGTTTTGGAGAGAAATTGCAAAATCCAGCCCTATTTCTTATTCTCACCACTGCAATGGCTGAAAAGCAACATTGACTAGTAGAAAAGGTTTTTAATACGCTAATGTACTTATCAGCAAAAAAGATTTCACAAGCCTGCGATGGTTGTGTTTTTTAACTTTTGATAATTGATTTTTATGTATTTTTTAGTGTCGAATCCGAAAATGATCTTCATTTTTAACCATCACATAACGATATTTCGCAAATCATAAATTTTAAATTTAAAAAGTTAAAAAAAGGTGGGGGGGGGGAGGGATCTGTCAAAGACTTACCAAAAGAAGGCAAATGTTTTAAGGGGTCTCAAGACTCTTAAAATTGGAAAAAATGAAAAAAAAAAGACCATTTTCAACATTTAATATCTTAAAATGTATTTGATTTTAAGACACAATTTTAATTGGAATAAAATATATAAGTATGTTCTTTCATTTCATGTATTTAAAAAATTATAAGATGCAGAATTAGCATTTACAGGGGGCTCCAAACTGTTAGACATTTGACGAGCAAAAAATCCGCATAAGAGCTTACGCGCATGATTACAAAATAAGTATTGCAACTAGAATGAAAATTTTGGTGCCTACTTATACTTCAGATTATAATAATTACCCTGAACCTAAGTAAATTTGTACTTAAAGCTTTTTTATATTTTTAATACAAAGTTGTATTTAGCTAATGCAAAATTAAGAAAATTTCAACAGTATAATCACCTAAAAAATTTTGCTTTGAACAATAAAAAGGAAATTTTAGGTTCACTTTATACAGACTAACATGAAACATATGTTTTAAAAATTTCATGAAAAAATATTCATAAGTTTTTGAGATATCGTGCGCGTTATGCCCAAAAACGTCATTTGGAGAAAAAGGGCTTCAAAGTTTCCGAAACGGCGCGGCGCTTCAGCTATTGAGCGTGTATAAATGTAAAGGCCATGACATCAGTTCTAATAGGAATTTCAAGGAAACAATTATAATAGGGTTTCATAAATATATGTTCAGAAAAGATAGGAGTTTAACATCTAAAAAAAATAAAATTTCGAAAATTTTAAAGCTTTGAGTCCTGAGACCCCTTAAATACATCCACGACAGATTCCCAGTCTTATCAACCTCCAAAATAAAAGAGGACAACGAGATGAACTCCATAGAGAATATAAAAGGAAAAGTGCGAGGTACAGCATGAGCGCTTCAAAGAAAGTTTCACACATGGAATAAAATTGTAAGTATTTTAAATACACAGTATCTTACATGCTTATCTGTAAAAATGCATACTATAAGCGAAAATATGAATAAATTATTATGGGGAAAAAAGAGTTTTACTTCTATTTTATAGTGTCAGATTTTCGCAATATTTCGACTTTTTAAAAATTTGCGAATATGCTTGGCATGATGGTAAAAAATAAAGGTTAATTTCGGATTCATAACTATAAAATACATAACAATCAATTATCAAAAGGTAAAAACCAGAACCGTCACATCTATTTTGCAGTATCAGATTTTTGCTTATTTTTAACTTTGAAATTTACGAGTTGCGACGAAACCTGACGTGGTGGTTAAAAAGGAAGGTCATTTTCCAATTCAGTGCTACAAAATACATAAGAATCAATTATCAAAAGCTAAACAATATGGCACAACCCAAATTTTGTAGGCTAGTGTTTTTTAAATGAAATAAATCCAACGTTTCAAAACTCTTCCGCATGGTCAAACATCCCCGGTTTATAGAACAAATTGTAATCTTTATGAATATGCAAAAATGTAGCTACAGAGCTCTATTGATTCTCGGATAATGCTTTGCCCAGAATATATAACAAAGAAACTTTGCAGATTGATTTCAAAAATAGTAGAATAAGTTATCCATCAAGATTTTATTTCCCATCCATTATCCGACAGTCAATAGAGATCTTTTTACGCAATGACAAAATTTGCAATGATTCAGCCTCCATGGAGCTGCCTAAAATTTGGAAAGAGATGCTGTGCAGAACAAGAAACAATAGCATAAAGTAATTCACGTTCGAAAATGTTCATTTTTATTATTGCGCTTGATTTCCTTATACGTGTGATCTCGTGATTTTTGTTTACCAGTTTCATTTAAAAAAATTTACGGAAAAAGTTTTATCAATATAGATCTTGAGAATGTCGCTGTCAGAATGATAAAACATGGTAAATCAAAATAAAGGTACTTAAATGCCCTTTTTAATGTATTTTTATCCCTTTTAGCATGTATAGCTTAGTTGTGCTTTAGCCCGCTTAAATGTACTCGGCCATGCAATTGTTATATGTTAATCTGGTTTACTATGGCATCTTCAGCATTGAAAATGAAGTGTATAGTATTTATTGTTCGCTTACAGGGGCACTCAAAAGAATTCCGTAACATTATGGGCTATGGTAAAAAATCGTTTACAGGGTATTTTAATGATGTTAAACTATTTCAAACATATTAAAATTGAAATAAATTCCTTACTATATAATAGAGGGTACGCCTAGAATTTATCGTTCAGGGACACACAAAATAAATCGGTTACAGTACTGTCTATGAGGAATAATTGCTGAAAGTGCGTTTTCAATTGTGACATGCGTTTCTAGGTGCATTCGTAATTATATAAATAAGTAGCACCTATAGTCGTCGTTCGGTCTGTCCGTCGAATATAACAGAGCAAAAACTACCCAACCGAATGGTCTGAAATTTTAAATATATATTTGTTGCGGAATTTAGTCGAATTATTTCAGATTTTATGAAAATCTAATGTATAGTTTAGTTACAGGGACAGTCAAAAGTTTTCCGCTACATTACGGCCAATGAGAAAAAATTATTTCAAATGCATTTTAATGATGATACAATTTTCCGAACAGAATGAAATTAATATGCACTTATGAAGTGCACTGAAATATACAATCAGAACAATATGTGGTGCAAAAAATATTTATAAAACTAGTTATAGTACGAACGCACCCCATTTGCCACGTTTGACGTACAATTTCCAACTTGTTAAATATAAATATTAATTATTTGGATATTACTTGGTGTATATAAATTCTATAGATCATAGAGGGCTTTAGAAACCAAGTAGAATGCGTTTCCGCTTATTAAGGGAAATTTCTGAAGGTTATTTTTTCAACTTTTATACCTTTACGAAGTGCACAAAATTTGTGCAAGCTATGTAGTACGTATAAAACTCTACAGATCGTATACAAGGCGGCATAAATGAAATCGGATATTTTTTTCTGGTGTAGATGGTAATTGATGAAATTAGGTTTTCAAGTGCAATATGTGTTTTATAAATTGTTTACTTAGACATTATCATTCAAATTATTAAATGGGGAAGATCTGTTGCACTATTTGGAAAGTATTTTATAATCTATGCTTGCCACATGATTTTTCTTTCATGTTTTCATTTATCATTAGTTTCATAGTCGGTTTTCAGTTTAATCAGAATGCATAAAACGCACAAATTTATCAATAAAAATTTTGAAAAAAGTTAAAGCATTTTTAATAAAAACGCTTCCAGTGATTCCGATAAAAGTTCACAAATGCAGAAACAATAAGTTGAGAATTCGAAAGGTTTTCGATCTTATTAAACTATGTGTTCAATTTTTTTTTTCGTTTCTTCATGTTCATGTTCATGTTTTCATTTATCATTTAGTTCATAATTTCATTTATCATGTTGTTCATGTTGTCATTTTTCATTAATTGTGCAATCTGTTTTCAGTTGAATCAGAATGTACAAAACGTGCAAATTCATAAATAAAAATTTTGAAAAAGTTAAAGCATTTTTAATAAAGACGCTTCCGTGATTCCGATAAAAGTTCATAAATGCAGAAACAATAAGTTGAGAATTCGAAAGGTTCTTGATCTTATTAAACTATGTTTTCATTGTTTTCGTTTATTCATGTTCATGTTTTCATTTATCCTTTTGTTCATTTTTTTCATTTACAAGGTGTCTAGCAAAGGACTCCCTCATTTCGAAATTAAATAACTCGGAAACTAACATCAATAGAAGAAGGAAACAAGTGGTATGTTTATTTTGAAAGCCGTAAAAATCTGATACAATACACTGTCAGAAAAACTCGTCAGTATACACTAAATTATTCCCCATTTTTAACAAATAATTTCCGTACACCTAGAAAACCTGTTTTATCCTTGAATGCTTCCAAAAAGACTGAAAAAGAGGGAGAAATTCCGTTCATTCGTAGCACGCATGCTCTCTATTAATACTAAAATCCGAATTTATTTAAAAAGGAAAAACCAAAAATTATATAAATTAAAATTCATAATTTAATTTTTAAAAAAGGGAAAATGGTTTCGAATTTAAAAATAAATAACAATTACTTTTCCCATTCATTAAAAAGTACTCACAATTTATTTTTTAAAAGTTGAATAAGGTGAAAAAAATTCTGAAAAATTAATTTATAAAGTTGCTTATAAAAAATTCGCATTTAAAATATATTTTAAATGAACACATTTAATTTAAATATTAAATGAAAAAAAATCGGTTTTACTCAAAAAATAATAATAATAATAATAATAAAAGAAAAAAAGAAAAGAAAAAAAAATTCGTATCGAATAAAAATATAATTTTTACATTTAGCAATCTACTTAAAAATATTTATAATTCACATTTTTATCCCATTTTAATACTAAAGTATTAAAATCCCAGTCACAATCTCATTACAGGCGAAGCCTTACAAAAATTTACTTCAAAACTCAAAGCTTTTTCAAGAAATTAATCAAACCATGCCCATTTGAAGCAAACATATTTACTTCAAAGCGTTTCGCTTCTGTCCATCTCTAGTGCGATCGTTAACTTGACGTCTCGTAACGCTGAGATGGTTGGTTCGATTCCAACGTTGGGAGATTTTTTTTTCCAGAAATTTTTCAATTGACTGATATTTTAACTCCTGTAATGCAGAAAAAATTAACGGATATTCGTCAATTAACGGAAAAATCCTGGCACCAGTGCTGCCAGTATAATTTCTATGAATTGAAGAAAGTATTTCTGAGAGCGTAGTTTCAAAATTAGTTACAAAATTTGTCAACAAGTAGCGCTGTACTGTGAAGTCGCAGTCGGAGAAATAGGCTGCCGACTGTCCTTTGCAAGCAGTCGTTCCAATCATCAGCCACTCTGCCTGTTCATTGAAATTTTTCGAAAAGTCTGCAAATTGTTTTCTTATTAGGACCTTTTGCGACTTTAAACTGCGACTGAAAACTGCGTATTGTTGCCGTAGGAATGCGATTTAACCGGCGATAATCGAGTACTAGAAAAACACATTACATTACAGAATAGATGACTTCATTCATTTCCTTCAGTAACAAGTAATTAAAAAAAAAAAAAAAAAAAAAAAAAAAGCAATTTAACAAATTACAACGACCATTTGCAAAATGATTTTTTCAAAGACTAAAATTTATGACATAAAAAATCGCACGGAGTTGATCATACATTACGTACGCCATGAATTAAACATTAATAATGTTATTACACGTAAAAATTGCAAGCGACAAAAATCGCCTGCTACCCGTCAGATTTCTTAAAACTTACTTATTATCCACCTGAAACTTACGTATTATCCACCTGAAACATACGTATTATCCAAGCATTTCATTGGCTGTTCGGGAAAAGGCTTTTCCATCGTCCAAGAAATCTGACGACCAATTTTAAACGCAACTTCATTCTTAAACTTCTAAACATTTCACAATATTACTTTTTACACCATAGTATAGAGAAAAAAAATGTACTTTTAAATGCAATTTGCTTGAAAGCTGTATCTCAATTTGTTTCTGAGTTATTAATTTTTTTTTGTAGTTTTTATTACTTTTTTGTCATAGTGGCAACAGAAGTATCCATCTCTGTTGAAAGTAAAGGGAAAGTACACATTACTGTACAGAGCAATAAGAAAATGAATAAAATGCTGATTGAACCAATAAAAAGCTTCAGATATGTTTTTGATTTCCTACCCTGACAGAGAACAATAACCATTTTTCCAAAATGGTTAAAATAAAAGTCAATTTCTACTTAGGTCATCAAAGAAAAATTTAATATAATCCCTTAAGCTAATATTAGTTTTTGTTGCATTAAAATATCTCAATTTGTTGATTTTCTATAAGCAAGTAGGTTTACAAAGGAAGTCTATGGGAATTTGGCAAAATATTAGAGATATCGCAAAGTTGCCGATAAACTTGGCGATATTTGGCGACAGAACAGGGTCCCCTCTATGGCAACCCGCCCTTATAGGTATGGAGATGCATTAAATGCTGTTCAATAACCAATGGCCGCCGTTTTTTCTCCCATATAAAACTAAAATTAATTAATTTAATTTAATTAATGAATTAATATCTGAAAAAGCTGCATTAACATCAAGTGTCATCCACTACAAGTTTAAAAAAAATGCATTTGCACTTGAGTGGATGAATAATAAGTATTTTATTAACAATTGAAAATTTGAACAAGATATATATAGGGAGAGTGTGAAATAATAGCAGGAATAGAAGAAAAGAAAGATGGCTCACTCTGTGCTTCAGAGTACTTTGTTTAGGGATCCCTCAGTGACTACAGCACCACATGTTGACAAAATTTGTAACTAATTTTGAAACTATTGTATCATATTTTTACGGTTTTCAAAATAACATACCACTTGTTTCCTTCTTCAACCGCTCATGTTTTCATTTATCATTTTATTCATACTCTCATTTATCACTAGTTGTACAGTCTATTTTCATTTGAATCAAAATGTATGAAACGTGCAAATTTAATTTTTGAGAAACGTTAAAACATTCTTAGTAAAGACGCACCCAGTGAATCCAATAGAAAGTTCACTAATGCAGAAACAATAAGTTAAGAATTCGAAAGGTTTTTGATCTTATTAAACTATGTTTTCTTTCTTTTTTTTTTTTTTTTTTTCGTTTCTTGCCGCACCTATTGAGATTGTACATAACTAAGTCGAGTATTTTCAGCATGTCTTCACGCAAATATGTTTTCGATTGAAAAGTGGATAGATGATGTGCGCAAAAAACATATTCAAATTATTTTCATGAATATGTTTTCTCTTAGGAAAATTGCTCTATTATTTTTAAGCTGCAACTTAATCCTAGATTAAATGCCTAGGAACAAGAGATAACCAAAAAAGAAACAGGTGTTATTACTATATGGAATGTTTTATGCAAATGAATTCTGAGAAACTTGGCTTTAGATTTCAGATCTATATCAGCGCATTGAATCTAAACATTCGTAAATATAGAAATTGCATTTCGTATCAGACATTTAATAAATGCTGCAATTTTCAATAATATAAAACAAAGTATAATCATATTAAAATTACCCCTTGGTGTTCTTATTTATTTCTATAACTTTGATTTTTGTATATGTGCTATGAAAATAATTTTTGTTAAATAACTTTATCAAAAAAGTTAAATATTTTGGAGAATATCCTACTTTGAAATATCATTTTTGGGAAGAAGATGGACAGTTAAAGTGTTCACATACTTAATAGATTTATGAAAATGTATGGTACGTCAAAATAAAAAAGAAAGAAAAAGAAATCAAAACCTAAAGAAAAAAGAAATACCTAACAAGTAGGAAGCCGGAATTCTGCTTCTTCAGAATTTAGTGTCACCCACGATGACAAAAAAATATATATTATTACGAGGTGGGACCCGTCAAATTTCGACGAAAGAAACTGTTTAAAAAAGAACTTTTTCAGTAATTTATAGAAAACCTACAAAATTAGTTGCTTCAGTTGAAAAAAGGCTTCTTATATTAGTTAGTCTAACACTCAAACAAATATTATTTTAACCTAAACGTCACTGCTCTTCTATTCAAAAGTGAAGCATTTCCGACTGTGAACAATTCCAAAGCCGCTGGAGTGAAAATGATGCACTTCTACAAAACATATTTCAATTTAAAGACTTAAAATATACGCTTTTATTTTATATAAGATGACGTCATCTGCATCCGTTGAAGAATTTTACATTTACTATCCAGTCTTCAACAACATCTATAGAAAAATATGCACACGACGTTACTATCGCAATACACAAACCCAGCAAAAAGCAATGTCGTAAAGTATTCATATACCTTCATATGTTTCTAACATTAATATGGATACATAAGATTAAATATAGTTTATAGTGGCTCCATGTTTTATCAGAAATCATTCATTTATATTTTTACAAAATAGAACATCTTTTAATTACATTTTTCTTTCAGTTGTTATGAGAAAATGGCAACAAAAAGATATAGAATTCTACTCTTTTCAAACTATTTTCCCTTTACTTTCTGCAAAAATGGACTACTTCAGTTGCTAACATTACAGAAATGGCGTTAAAAATTACAAAAAAATTAATGTGTCAAAAATAAATTGAGATGCAGTTTTGAAACAAATTGCAGTTTAAAGTACTGTTTTTTCCGTATATGAAGACGTAAAAATTGAAAATGTGCGATGCTTAGAAGTTAAAAAAATTGCAGTAGAGATTACAAGTATTTAACCCTACTATGATATATCTATTTCTTTTTACGGCAGGCTTATGTAAAGTTACTTTTTAGTTACGACACTTTAGTTGCTGCCTGAAAGAAATAGCATGTCGGGGGCTAACAAACGATAGCCCAGCTCTAAGTAAAGAAAAACGCATAAAAGTTTTTTAATACAGTTTTAATTTGGATAAAGTTTATTAAATTTGTACTTTAATATTCATACTGTTAATTCTAACAAACAAAATGTATGGTTATCACTTTAAAATGCCTTGTATTATTTGGCTTTTCCTACTTCATCTCGACTGTTTTAATTCATTAACCCTTTCAGGGGCAAGTAATTGTGTTTCTGTAATGAGGAATACACACCAGAATTTTTGAAAAATTTTATTTGAAAACAAGGAAATGCAATTTTACATCCTTTTTTCACCAAAGTTATAAAAGTAAAATTTAATGAAAATATTCTGTTGGAAATCTTTATTAAAATTAAGCGGGATGTAATATATTCCACTACCGCTCAAGGGGTTAAACATTTTAACTTTAATCCCATTTTTATGTACTTATTATACTTGTTTTCAAATTAATTGCATAGCTCCTTTTCAATACTATCCTACACGCTTTTCTATCCTTATTTGTATTTACAATTACAAGGGAATACACCCGGTATTCGTGGGTACAGAATATAGATTAAAGCCATTTATTTAAGTGATAACTATATTAGATTTTTTACATTTAATTTATGTTTTTTAGAATACGCATTAACAATACCAAAAATTACACTTACAGTACAGCCCCGATTATCCGCGGTTCGGTTTATCCGCGGTGCGGTTTATCCGCGAAGCGATTTTTTTTCTTTTCTTTTCTTTTTTTCTTTTTTTTTTTTTTTTTTTTTTTTTTTTTTTTAAATTTAAGTCAACAGCAAGGAAAATACAATAAGCCCTACTAGTAAATTTAAACAGAAAAATTCATGTATTTGAAAGTAATAGAAGAATGTTTCTAGATTCGGTTGCCATGTTTAAAATATCAGATATAAAGTCTTGATGTCTTTTCTTGATTTTATTAACAAAACGTAAACACAGCAATTAAAATATTTAACATTTAAATATGACTATTATGATAAATTCCACGGGAGCATATCAAGAACAGCTTCATTTTTAAGATAGAAAAAGTGTTTCCAAAACAAGAAACAAAAACAAGTGACTGATTTTTTTTAAAGGTGTAATTTAACACTTTTTGTACAGTATGTATGGTACTGTTTCTTGTTTACTGTTCTTTATTTTAGTAATTTAGACGTAAAGTAACGATTTCTACTGTACTATGCATATGTATGTATTTTAAACGTTTATTATGTTTTTTATACACTAAGACATAGTTTTTATGTTGAATTTTATTTTTTTTATTTTTTTTTTCGTGCTTTCAACCAATTTTCAGTCTTTTTCGGGTTATCCGCGATTTTTGTTATCCGCGGTGACCTTGCCACCCAATTCCGCGGATAATCGGGGCTGTACTGTATATGAAAAATAATAATTAGTTTAAATAAAGTTTTGAAATTTATTAAAAGCGATAGTTTTGTATTGACCTCGCGCCAGCAGTTAACAGCCGAAGAAATTGCCAATGATCACTATTTACAATCAGACTTTTTTATTCTGATCAGTTTAGTTAGGTGCATAGTTTGATCTCATGTCTTAAATTTGTATTTTATATTTTATTCTTTTATTTATTGATTGAGGAATGATTTAATTTCGTTATGTCACATAAGTTGGAAACAAATGCTGAGCTATTTTTATTAATGTAATTATATCATGCGTAATCGTCTGCACGCAATAGACATAGATTTTTAAAACATGCCTGAAAAATATTTTTAAAACAATAAAAATTTAGTAAATAGTGGTACGTTTTTCATACAAATTGTAACACACTTTTCAAACAAATTTCATTTGAAAGTATATTTTTTTCCTTCTTCATTGGCGTAAAATTTTTAAATGTGCGACATTTTGAAGTTTAAAAAAATTGGAGTAAAATTAAATTTAATCGTTTGGTGTTGCTACCGTCAAAATGACGTCAACATTACGCACGGACATGTTCGTACTTTATAATATAGATCTTATTCTTAGTATGTACTTTAGACTATGGATAGATCTATCAATTAAATCTAAGCCTAAGTTTTAGAAATACAACTACTAAGCGTAAAACAAAAGTAAAGTTGACATAAACTATAAGCTCATGAAATGTCTAACGCGTTTAACTCTTAAAGTATAAGCAATTTTGTACGTATTATACAAATATATTTTAAGGTCTTTTTTTCTGTGTATGCAAACGATAATAAAGGCAGCCCGCTTACTTAAGCCATCGAATCATAAAATTTCTCTAAATCTCGAAAACAAATCGTAGGAATGTGCTATAAGAGCACCGACAATGAATCTTTATTCACTGATTCGTACGTTGATTATTAAGTCTTAATTCATAACTTTTTCGAATATGAATTTATTAATAATTTTCATAATTCAAAATATGTTTTGGAATAAAAGAAAGAACTGATTATGTTTTGATTCCTTCAGCGTATCTCAATATTAAAGGACAATAGCATGCTCCAATTTTGACTTCTTTTGAAACCTCTGAAGATTTTTAAAAAAAAAGTATATATGCATATTTTTCAGGTAACTTTCATCCAAGAAACTTAAATAAAATGTCAAATGTGAGAGTTGCCATTTGAAAAATAAAAGTTAGTGTCTCTCTATTCTAAAAAAAGGTAACTACCGCTGTCACCGCCGCCGCCGCCGGTTTTGAATTTTTTGTACCCGAAGGTCTTTCTTCGTTAATATTGAGAAAAATAATGCATACAAAAATATGAAAATCAGTGGTTTTATACAGAAATGTTTGATAAACACGCTGATGCAGACAGTTTTTAAATCGAAGAATTATTTTAAGAGATATTTAATGCTAAAGTTGGACAAAATCGTTCCACTAAAAAAGTTTTATAGCAGCAAAAACTATACATGGCAGTGTAATCATTTTTAGATCATTTTATGCGTTAGAATTTGCCGGAGTGCAGATTGCATTAATTTTTTTATTTTGACTCATTTTTTCAGGTTTTATTTCTATTTTAAATTCAAATTTTCAGCATTTCTAGAGATATTTTTTACAGATTTCAGAAAATTGTACTAATTTAAACTGTTGCCAACTGTCTAAAAAGCGCAAGCAATAATGTTTGCTTCAAATTAAAAATTTATTTACACGTGACTATTATAAACAGGAAAAAAACTTTCAAATTAGAATTAAATAATTACGTATAAAAAGCAGGAACTTATTAAAAATTACGTCATAAAAAGTATACACGTGAATTTTAAAAGATAAAGGATATTGTAAAATAATAAATTCATTAACATGCGTTAGAAGTCTTAGGAGAAATTACGTCATATTTACGTCACATTATAGTTATTACATAAAATGAACACAAAATAATATTGCAAAAAAGTTTAAATTTAGAAATTGCGCTACACATTTATTTAATATTTTGAGAGGATATTTTCAACTATTTTTTGTTAGGAAAGCGCAAATAATATTTCATTGCTAGCAAAAGTACTTTCACGCGATTATTTAAAAGAGAAAGAATAGCTTGGTAAAAATTACGTCAGATTAAAAACGATTAATTTAAAATGTCTCATTTAAAAGAACTTTCTTTTCGCTTTGTTAAAAAATAACAGGAGACAAAGACTCTGTTTACTTAATTCCTTTTATATTAGCTTATTTTGAAATGTTGTTACACGTGTCTACGTCATCAAGTTATTTTTATTTCGACGTTTTATTTGTATTTTTATTAATGTTGTACGAATTTATTTGTTCTTTCGTTATTTAAAATAAAAATTATGTCAATTTGTATAATTTGGCGAGGGGTTTGGCGATTTATATAATTTGGCGAAATGGGTCGACGGGATAATCAAGTAGTACCGCAGCGGATTTGGCGTTAAAATTCCCCAATCAAAGAGAAATGAATAGAAATTCGTTTATAGGGAGATCGCCACTGTTTTTTAAATTATAATTCAATCTTTCGAAATCTTTTTAAAGCCGATCAAATTAGCGTGCATTTAGAGCCTGCGGTGTCTGGACGGGGGTTGGCGAGCGTAGCTCGTAGGGGGCCGAGCCCCCTAGTCATTTAAACAATTGCAGTAAAACAATACTTTTCTTTTTCTTTCTAGTATTAATTAGAATAAAATTTCGGGGACAGTGGGGGAATGGTGCTTACTTAAGAGAAAACATGAATGCCTAGTCAAATTTAGACAAAAAAAATCAATATTTTATTAACGAAGTATAACTCCAAAGCATAAGGAACAGTTTTCAATCAACTAATTTTCATAAAAGTTTTAGGAATTCTTTTATATTGCTTTATTTAAATAACCACCGATTGAGCGGTAATGCCCGATATGGTAGGGTAATTGCGCTCAGACTTTGAATACAACATTTAAGTGAGACAAAAGTCACATATGTAGTTGCGTGGCTGTTCACACCACTGCAGACTTTTTTCAACCACTTTACACA
The DNA here is from genome assembly GCA_963932465.1 of Maratus speciosus. NCBI lineage: Eukaryota > Metazoa > Arthropoda > Arachnida > Araneae > Salticidae > Maratus > Maratus speciosus. Next base: position 278,967,829 of record OZ010792.1, read on the forward strand.
TATTGTGTTAGACATAATAGTGGGCTACTTTTTTTATATTTAAGTTTTTTGATTTTCACCACTTTTTTGAAATCGTAAAATTCTCCTTGTTTAATGACAGATTAATTAAGGCGAAAACAGGGGAATTTTACCATTTCAAAAAAGTGGTATCAATCAACAAATTTGAATTTTAAAATGTTGCCCACTGGCAACACTTCTTCAGGAATTCCATGCGAGCGCCATTACCCGTTATCGCCATGCAGGGTTTTTATGCATTATATTTGGCGTAACAACGCACTACAAAAATAAATAAAAGCATGAAAGTACAGCTAAATATATATATTTTGTAGACATAGTGAGTAAATTAATATTTGAAAATAAGAGTGTACACTTACCTTCAAGTTAGATGTTGTAGAATTTTATAATAAAAGAACTTCAAACCAATAACGTGAGGACCCAAGAATACTTTCCTCCCGACGGACACTAAATCCTTACTGGAAACTTAGGATGAAGTTCGCTAGGTGCCGGTACCGATCGCACGTTTTCAATTCTATTCTGTTTAGAGATATTTGGTGAGCGGAATTACCCTTCTGAGTGTCATTACCCTACTTTCCCCTATAGCAGTCATTCTTTTTTGTTTGTTGTTGTTTTGTTTTGTTTTTACGTTCTGTACATGTTGCTAAAAAAATCTTCTCAAGAATGCATTCAGTCAGCTTTTATTTCAAACATTTTAGAACGTGTAATTTAACAGTATTTTTTTCACTTTAAGGTCTTGAAAAAGCTACTTAACAGTTATTTTTTCAATATTAAATAAATCGATGCACCCCCCCCCACCCCCACCCCCCAAAAAAAAGATTATCTTAAATCCGATTTTATATAATAATCAGACATAAAAAAAATTTTAATTTATAGGGTAGGTGGAGGGGACACATGTGGACATGGGGCAAATGTGAACATCACAATTTTTTAATAGATATTTCATGTTTTTTATTTGGAAAAATTTACCAAATACGGCAACACGTGTAAATATATGATGATAAATTTTTTTAACCTCTTTGCCTTTTTTTTTGTCATTAGTAGCCAAAACATAGTTTGTAAACCTCAAATGTAAAATCTCAGTACCAACTTTGTAAGCGACCCCACCAGTGGCCGAGAGGTTCTGCCCTCGAAGCTGGTAGACGGGAGGTGCTGGGTTCGATTCCAATCGCGCCCGTCGGCCTAATCGTTCGGAATTTTCGTGGTTTTCTTCGAACCGTGGATTTCCACGCGTAAATACGGGTTAGGTTCCCTTAGAAAGACCCCCACGAAGGGCACTCCCCCTCTTAGGGCCTATATCCCTCGTGTTGATAATTGGCCGTCCTAAACACAACCAACCAACTTTGTAAGCGATTAGCTTAATTCCTTTATATATTTCAATTTTACTGTTTTAACATATACTATGAATAGTAATAATTTTTTTTTATAATTTTTTTCTTCTAAAATTGAAAAATGCTAATGATTTACCAATTTAACTCCAGCAGCCATCGTCGTCCTTATCGTCGACCCTATCGTCGAATGCAAAATGTGTATGGTACGGAGTGTATATCATGCAGATCGGTATTCCGATGGTGAAGGGATTTTTGTAGTGGAAGAAGACCACATGGCCAGGTCGTGATTTGTCATCTGAACAGCTTCTTCCACTACGAAAATCCTTACACCATCGGTATACCGATCTGCGTGACATACACTCCGTGCCATACACATTTTGCATTCGACAATAGATTTCACTAGCACTCACATTTTCCGCTGTTAAAAATTACACGACAACACGTTGACACTGTTTGGAGGCATCCATGATGCGAGTGATGTCTTTTAACGTTTTCCCACGCTATCACATACGTATCTGGCGGGATCTGACGATATCGCAAGCATTTCCAGCACTCTACTCCCTCTATAGGAGCATGCGCACACAGTCATCTTTCTCTTCAAATGGCGGAGTTATTACAGCAATGCCACTTTCATTTGAACAACCCTTATATAATTTTCCTGAAAATTCCATTTCGGTCATGCAAAAAGTGAAGTTTGTATTGAAATTTCCACAACCAACTCTATTAGGAAGTATATAAAGAGTAACAATCTCTTTTACGTTCAACTGAATTTTAAACAAATTTAATGTTTTCTATATTGCAATAAGTTTCATATATTAGATTAGTAAATGGTTTACAAGAATATTTCTAATGGGTTATCAATGCAAAAAGTATTATGTTACACAGCTTTCCCAATTTTTTCTATTTCATTTGTTCCAAACTTGCAACGATGGTTTACTTCCATCTCTAAAACAATAGCTGTGTACTCAATGTTTTGAATGAGGATAGTTACCAGTAGAATTTTAAAACAGTCAAATTTTTAAATTGATAACTAATATGATTCTTGGGTATGGGATCAGAACAGCTTTGTATTTATTTATTTTCATTTTATATTTGTTTTCCTTAAACAAATCATCCAGAAACAAGAGATATATATGCTTATATTGTTTTACTTTATGGTGAACTTAGCAGGTAATATAGCTAATAATTGTGATGACAAATAATAACAGAATTAAAAGCATGTCAAAGTATACTTTTTTTCTGTGTTCATATGTGCCTCACGTGTGCTCACAATTACCCAACTAGTGTGGCACATGTGAACATTTTTTTGAATTTATAAAACTGTTTCAAAAAAAGTAAGAAGTACTTTAAAAGTGATTTTTAAAAAATTGCTATGTGTAAGAAAAAGTTTTGTTGACTATATTGAATAGTTTTTGTACATAGAAATTAATCCAATTATGAGAAAAAACTATATTTATGTGAACTGTTCGCAGGTGCCCCCTCACCCCTATACAGGGTGATTCATAAATATCGAAACAATAGGCTATCTCCTTAATTAATGCCCCTAGGCACATACTTCCAATTGCAAAGTTTCATTAAAAAAAAAGGTGGAAATTTTCATGAGATAAATTACAACTCGATGGGAGGTCTATTTGAGAAAATACGAAAATTAAATTTTTATACGGGCCCCGTAGGGGAAAATTTTCAATTAGGAATTTTTTTCCTGTATTAATTTCCTGTATTAAACACAAAAGTTCCATCTTTATATCTGCAAAACTCATGGAATTATGCCTGTTTAAATAATTCATCAGGTTTTAAGGGATTAGTCATAAATTGAAATGCGTGTTATTCAAGAAACAATGTTACTTTAAAAGTTCCAGGATACATGCAAAAAATATATTTATTGAGTTAGAATTAGATTTTACTGTTTTTTGTGATGATTAACCATATAATTTGCAACTAAAATCTTATCCTAAAATTTCTCAGAAAGTTTAAAATTTGTAAAATTTTTATTTTGTATTTCTTTTTAATTGGGGTAATTTGAAATCGCTATAACTCGAAATATTATCGTCGAATTTCAAACTTTTTTTCATTTAATTAAAGAGGAAAATATAGTTTAATTTTTTTTTCAGGGTTTTTTAAAATATTAATAATAAAAATATTAAAAACACGAATTTAAAAAATGATGTAACTTATTAAAAAAAAATCAAAAATAAATATATTTTGAAATTTGTCGAAAAAATATTAATGTAAAATAATCAAAAAGGTCATGTTCCGAGTTTGCACCCTTTTTTTAACAATTCTTGACTTTAAAATGTAAATTAATAATTTAAATTAAATTTATTTGAACTTTAATTACGCATTTAAATTAATAAATTTAAATTAATTATTTTTAACAATTTAAATTAATAATTTAAAACGCATTTAAAGTTTTACACAAAGATTGTCTCCTAATAAAATGTTTAAATGCTTTTTAAAAAATTGCAGGTGAGTATGTAACTCTTTCCTGTAGCTTAAACTTCTCATTCAGTTTAACTTTTGCCCTTTCCATCTTCTTTGTGTACTATTTAAAACAAGGTTTTTTTCTAACATACCATTAAGAGTGTTTTCATAATTTTAACCCTCACAACTTCAGGCTTTATATCGTCCCGTCGAGCCGTTAAAAAAGTCTGTATTTTGGGGCCGGACCAGTCTCAACCGGGCCTAATTTATTTTTCATACCGAACCGGGACTGGCTTCCTTTCTTCCTAGGTCTTAACGGGGCAAAATTTTCAGTCCCGGTTTCGACTCAACCCGTACTAAAATTATTCTATGTGACTCACCTAATCGTGCAAAAATGAGTAAAGTTTGGCTCAACCCAAAAAATTTACAAAAAATGCATATATTTTTAAATCGCCATTACAATTAAAATATCTTACCATTAAACTACTTAATTTACAATTAAACTTTAAAAATCGTTTTTAAAGGATAGTAGATTTAAACGCAGTAGAAAAAGAAAAAAACCAATAAAACAAGTCAAAAAGAACCTGCCTATTACAAAATTCTATCTAAAATGGAATAATTTTTTGATCCATGCAAAATGAATATAATAATACTTGAGAAAAGAATAGAATACATTTGCACCTCCTAAGATGGGAAATTGTCCATGACATATTTTTCGTCTCTGTGTGGTTCCGTCTTAGAAGGTTTTACTGTATATCATTTTTGAAAATCCCCAATACATGGATTGTGGATTAACGATATTAAATAGTAAGTGAAACATTTACATACAAATTGAGATTCATTAATATATATATATATATATATATATATCACAGCCTTTGACGCTTCTTTAAAAATGAAGATTGTAAACATATTAAAATAAAATCTATAAGCTATTATAAAGTTATAAAGCTATTTTTGGTCAGAACTCTTTCATACGAAACAATTTTTAACCATATCGACGTAAAAAAAAACTATGTTTTCTAGAAACTCATTCAGGCCGGACCAGAATCGGGCTAAGATTTAAACATTTTTCCAGGCCGGGACGAACTTTTTTTTCTATGAGTCGGCTCGAGACCGGGTCTGGATATTTCATCCCATGCAGACCTCTAATAAAGGCCTCCAGCATAATTTGAAAGAAGGTTTAACTTAAAATCTATACGCTGCTGTTTTATGTCCAAAGGAGTGGCACTGTCTTAAATCGACTTTTAGTAACGTACAATTTGTGAATGATCCCTATCTTGCATTCAAAATGAGCCAATAACTCGTCGCTCAGAGGCATGGGAAAATGGTGTAAGTCGCGAATTTTGAATTTTAATAACTCTTCAAGTTTTGAAGATACCGAGATGATTTTTTGTTGTTGTTGTTGTTGTTGTTTAATTTAGGAAGGGATAAGAGAAAATTTCCTAATTGGACATTTTACCCAAAAGGGGCCGTATAAAAAATTAGTTTTTGTATTTTCTCAAATAGACCCCCCATGGAGTTACAACTTATGTCATTAAATTTGGCACCTTTTTTTATGAAACTTTGCAATTGGAAGTATGTGCCTGGGGGCAATATTTAAGGATTGTTTCGATATTTATGAATCACCCTGTATACATTTTTGTTTTACCAAAAAGTGAAAGCTCGCTTTTAAGTGGTATACAAGGGTAGGCTGATAAGTAATGCACACATACCTGTAGAACGCGAACGAAATGTCCTTCAGAAGCATGCCTGCTGGCATGTGCAGGTGACATTACCCCTCTATAAGTATGTGCAGTTTGAAGTCGCTGATTTTATCCAGTGTGTTTTGAGAAGCGGAAGTATATGGAGACCTGTTCTAGTGCTATGTCAACTGAGTGAAACGGCATGCTGTTATCAAATTTTTAACTGCTGAAAAAGTGACTCCTACTGAGATTCATCGTCGTTTAAAGATGACGATGCTGTTGATAAGTCTACTGTAAATCGATCGACAGTAAAATTTTGTGATTGCGAGCCTAGAAAAGCCATAATTGTTGATGAAGAAAGCAGCGGGCGTCCGACCACTGCCCAGACGAGAAACATCGCAAACTTGCCGACGATTTGATTCAAAATGACCGGCGAATCACTCAAAAATATATCGAAAACCATATTGGAATATCCAAGGAAAGTGTCGTCTTCATTACTGAATAGTTGGGATACCGTAAAATCCGCAACTGGAGAGGCTCTGCGAAAACTGAATTCCACACCCTCCTTACTTCCCTATCTTGCGCCTTGCGATTTTTATTTTTTCCTCTGCTCAAGAGAGACCTCAGGGGTAATCGTTACACCTCGGACGATGAGGAAAGGCAGTTGTAAAGTCCTGGATTCGAGAAAAGTCAGAAGAAATTTTCAGTGACGGAATAAAAAAAAACTTGTTACACGTTGGTAGAAATTTGTTAGCCTTCACAGTGACTATGTTGAAAAATAAATATACAATTTTGAAGCTTAAGAATTGTGCTTCAATGTACTTTTTATCTGATCTTGCTATTTGTTTTTATTTGTGTTCTACAAGCATGTGTGGATTTATTTTCAGCCTACCCTCGTAATTGTTGTGTTCTTTAAAAGAAGGAAAAAAATCAAATAACCTTCTAAATAAAATTTTCTCGGTTTAATTTGAATTGGTAGCCACATTCTTCAAGATATTAAAAATGCGCAAAACACAAAACTGTTCGAACTATTTTCTTTTTTTTTTTAATGTAACAAACATATATATGTATATATATACTAGGGAGCTCTGCCCCCTGCAAGCTACGCTCGCCAACCCCCTTTCAGACACCGCAGAATCTAAAAGCACGCTAATTTCATCGGTTTTAAAAAGATTAGAAAAGATTGAATTATAATGAAAAAAACCTATAGCGATCTCCCTGTAAACGGGTTTCCATCCAATTCCCTTTGATTGCGAAAATTTAAGGCCGAATCAGTTGCTGTTAAGATATCCAATGGTTGTTTTCGTGTTTGAATAAGAAGATCAGTTAAACATTTGAAAAGAAGCTAAAATAAAATTAATTAAGTAAACAATCTTTGCCTCCCGGTATTTTTAACAGCGTTATAAAACGAATGACATAATACAATTTACTACAATTACTATAATTTACTGCTTTAACCCCTTCAAGGGCGGCGGTTCATTTTTGGACCACTTAATTTTAATTCTTAAATGCCACATTAGCACCAGAATGTTGGAACGAAAATTTTTCTTTTATTAAAGTAGGGGACTCTGCCCCTACGAGCTACGCTCGCCAACCCCCGTTCAGACTCTAAAAGCACGCTAATTTGATCGGCTTTAAAAAGATTTCGGAAAATTGAATTCTAATTTAAACAAATAATATAAAAATTTTGTTTTTAAAGTCAATTCCTACTTAGATCAGCAAAGAAAAAAATAATATAATCCCTTAAGCTAATATTATTTTTTATTGCATTAAAATACCTCAATTTGTTGATTTTCTATAAGTAAGTAAACCCTATTATTTTTCAATGCGAAATTTTTCTATGGAAATTTGGCGAAATATTAGAGATATCACCAAATTGGCGTCACTTTTGGCGACTCATTTTGGTCGCCAAATTTGGCGATATATCGCCAAGTTGGCGACAAACTTGCCGGTATTTGGCGACAGAACAGGGTCCCCCTATGGTAACCCCTCCTTATGCTATGAAGATGCATTAAATGCTGTTCAATAACCAATGGCCACCATTTTGTCGCCCATATACAACTAAAATTAATGAATTAAAATTTAATGAATTAATATTTGAAAAAACTGGATTAACATCAATTGTCATCTAGAACAAGTTTTAAAAAATTTATTTCAACTTGATAGGATGAATAATAAGTATTTTATTAACGATTGAAAATTTGAACAAGATGTATAAATATAGGGAGAGTGTGAACTAATAGTAGGAATTACAAAACAGTGGCGATCTCCCTATAAACGGGTTTCTATTCATTTCTCTTTGATTGGGGAATTTTAAGGCCAAATGAGCTGCTGTTAAAAAATACAATAGCTGTTTTCGTCTTTGATTAAACGAAATCAGTTAAACATTTCAAAATATGCTAATATAAAATGAATTAAGTAAACAGATCCTTTAACTCCCGGTATTTTTTAACAAATCGAAAAGAAAACTCTTTTAAATAAGACATTTTAAATGAATCATTTTTAATCTAACGTAATTTTGACCAAACTACTATTTCTCTTTTGGTATTCACGTGAAAATACTTTTGTTAGAAATGAAATATTACTTGCGTTGTCCTAACAAAAATAGTTTAAAAGATCATCTCAAAATATCAAGTAAATGTCTCGCGCAATTTCTAAATTTAAACAGTTTTGCAATATTATTTTTTGTTCATTTTATGTAATAACTGTAATGTGACGTAATTTCTCCTATTTAAGACTTCTATTTTTACGTATGTTAATGATTTATTATTTTACAATATACTTTCTCTTTTAAAATTTACGTGTAAATATAGTTTTTATGACGTAATTTTTAATAAGTTCCTGCTTTTTATGCATAATTATTTAATTCTAATTTGAAATGTTTTTTTTCTGTTTATAATAGTCGCGTGAAAATAAATTTTTAACTTGAAGCAAACATTATTGTTTGCGCTGTTTATACAGTTGGCAACAGTTTAAATTAATACCATTTTCTAAAACATCTAAAAAATGTCTCTCGAATTGCTGAAAATTTGAATTTAAAATAGAAATAAAACCTCAAAAAATGAGTCAAATTAAAAAAAGAAATATAGTCTGGTCTATGAACTTCAAACGTATAAAATGATCTAAAAATGATTAAATTCTCATGTATAGTTTTTGCTCCTATAAAACTTTTTTAGTGGAACGATTTTGTCCAAATTAGCATCTCTTAAAATAATTCGGTACTTTTCGGTTAGCCGGGCGCCAGTGTTATATATACATATATATGTATATATAGATGTATGTATATATACATATATATTTACATATATATGTGTGTGTATATATACAATATGTGTATATCTATATATATGTATACATATATGTATGTATATAAATATGTATATATAATACTGGCGCCCGGCTAACCGAAAAGTACCAATAATTCTTTAATTTGAAAACTGTCTGCATCAGCGTGTTTATCAAACATTTCTCTATAATACCACCGATTTTCATATTTTTGTATGCAATATTTTTCTTAATATTAACGAAGAAAGACCTCTGGTCACAAAAAATTCAAAACTGGCGGCGGCGGTGACAGCGTAAGTTACTTTTTAACACTTTCCAACAAAGTTGAAACAGCGGTAGTTACCTTTTTTTAGAATAGAGAGATAAGTGAACAAAAGCATTTTCGTATTTCGAGATTTGTTTGTAAATTCTGGTCCCTTCACTAATTTCAACATTTTATGAATAGGAGTACCTTGCGTCTGAAAGGGTTAAACGCACATTAATGTATTTATTATTTTAAAGTTCCCTTTCTCTTTTAATATTCATCTGTAAGTACAATTTTCAAGACATAATTTTCAATATTTTCATGCTTTTAACACGTACTCATTTAATAGTAATTTTAAAGAGTTTTTCCTGTTTTTAGTAGTCACGTGTAAATAAATTTGTAATCGTTAGGAAATATTATTCTTAGCACTGTTTTTAGAATTGAAAACAATCTCTATAATAATAGCCTAAGTCATGTGACTATCATCAACATTTCCGGACTGATCCCTTCGCTTTTTATATCCCAGGCGGCCATTTTCATACTTTACTGTTAGCCAGCCACAGGCGATAAGTCGTCAAATATTATTCTATCGCCATCATTTCACTTATATTATAATACTCCAAATCATGTAACTGCCATAAAAAATTACGGGCTGATCCTTTCACTTTTCATAAGAAAGGTTTCCATTTTGATTAAAGAATCTAAGTTATATTTTCCAATAAAACTACATAAAAGTTACCATGATCGCAAAGAATTCTTGGTACTTTTATGTTAGCCGGGTGCAAATCTCACGAATAGCTATTTTTTAACTCGCCAGTTAGCATTTTTTTTTTCTTCGAGAGGTAAATTAAAACGATACTACTTGGTAATCCCTTCGACCAAAAATCTATCGCCAGACTATAAGATTAAATGACAATAATGGTTACACGTGTTTACACCATCAAGTGATTTTTATTTCGATGTTTTAATTGTATTTTTATTAATGTTATACTAATTTATTTGTTCTTTCGTTATTTAAAATAAAAAACTACGTCAATTTGTATAATTTGGTGAGTGGTTTGGCGATTTATATAATTTGGCGAAATTGGTCGACGGGATAACTAAGTAGTACCATTAAAACATTGCTTTGAATTTGAAATTAAATGTCATGATTTGTTGCATTATTTAATCGGGTTTGGAGTGATTTTTTTTTTACAACAAATTGGCGAAAACCTCGTTTTTGAATACCAGTTACATATGTATTTTTAAATTATTTTCTATTATTTTTAAAATGAAATAATAATAAATAATTAATTAATTAATTAATACCTACAAAGGAAAACAATTTACAACTTTTTTTTTTAATAAAATGAAAATAAATGTAAATAAACAGTTATTAATAAATAAGCAACAATAGCCGGGTTACCATGTCAGGCAAAATAACTCCATTTTGGCGCCAAATAGGTACCCCGGTGCCTATATGTTATCTGCGCCTGATATTTTTCTTTTCGTTTCGTTTAAAAAAAGAAAGAAGCGAAAGCCATTAATTTTAAATGTTTAAGTTTTAAATGAATGTTTTTTTTAAATAAAATGATAATGAAATAATAATTAAAAAAAAAAAAAAAGAATTGTTCTTAGCATACATTTAAGGGAGGTCAAATTGGTCGCCAAATTAGTTTAAAATAATAACCTTTTTCGAAAATATGAAAAAAAACATCTGTTATCTTATACTATAATGCGAGCAAAAATTGTGTGTGTATGTGTGTGTGTGTGTGTGTATGTAAATTTTATCTTAAAAACGGCTCTACCGATTTTGACGAAATTTTGTATTTTACCATTTTCGGGCGTAATAAGACCATTGGGCTAGGTCACGTGTTCGAGAAAATTCGATTACTGGGTCATTTTGGGTCGTAATGGGTCAAGGTGAATATAATTATATCTAAAAAACGGCTCAATCGATTTTGACCAAATTTCACATCCAACCGTTTTTCGACACGAAGAAACTTTTGGGCTAAGTCACATGTTCGAGAAACTTCGATTAGTGGGTCATTTTTGGGTCACTATGGGTCAAGCCAATTTTATCTAAAAAACGGCTCTAACGATTTTCACTAAACTCTATATTGTACAGTTTTGGATTACGAGAAAACTACTGGGCATAGTCACATGTTCGAGAAAATTCGATTAGTGGGTCATTTTTGGGTAACCGTGGGTCAAGCTAAGTTTATATATATAACTTCTTTAACGATTTTGACGAAATTTTGCACCCTACTGTTTTCGGGCACAAAAAGACCATTGGGATGGGTCTCGTGTTCGAGAAAATTCCATTAGTGGGTCATTTTGTGTCATAATTGGTCAGGGTCAAGTTAATTATATCTAGAGAACGGCTCAATCGATTTTGACTCAATTTTGTATCTAGCCATTTTCGGGTACGAAAAGATCCTTGGGATGGGTCTCGTGTTCGAGAAAATTGGATTAGTGGGTCATTTTGGGATATAATGGGTCAGGGTCAAACTAATTATATCTAGAGAACGGCTCAATCGATTTTGACAAAATTTTGTATTTTACCATTTTCGGGCATGATAAGACCATTGGGCTAGGTCACGTGTTCGAGAAAATTCGATTAGTGGGTCATTTTGGGTCTTAATGGGTCAAGGTCAAGCTAATTATATCTAAAAAACGGCTCAATCGATTTTGACCAAATTTCACATCCAACCGTTTTTCGACACGAAGAAACTATTGGGCTAGGTCACATGTTCGAAAATCTTCGATTAGTGGGTCATTTTTGGGTCACTATGGGTCAAGCCAATTTTATCTAAAAAACGGCAGTAACGATTTTCATTGAACTCTATATTCTACAGTTTTGAATTACGAGAAAACTATTGGGCTAAGTCACATGTTCGAGAAAATTCGATTAGTGGGTCATTTTTGGGTCACCGTGGGTCAAGCTAAGTTTATCTAGATAACTTCTTTAACGATTTTGACGAATTTTTTCACCCTACTGTCTTCGGGCACGAAAAGACCATTGGGTTGGGTCTCGTGTTCAAGAAAATTCTATTAGTGGGTCATTTTGGGTCATAATGGGTCAGGGTCAAGTTAATTATATCTAGAGAACGGCTCAATCGATTTTGACTAAATTTTGTATCTAACCATTTTCGGGCACTAAAAGATCATTGGGATGAGTCTCGTGTTCGAGAAAATTCAATTAGTGGGTCATTTTGGGTCATAATGGGTCAGGGTCAAACTAATTATATCTAGAGAACGGCTCAATCGATTTTGACGAAATTTTGTATTTTACCATTTTCGGGCATGATAAGACCATTGGGCTAGGTCACGTGTTCGAGAAAATTCGATTAGGGGGTCATTTTGGGTCGTAATGGGTCAAGATCAAGCTAATTATATCTAAAAAACGGCTCAATCGATTTTGACCAAATTTCACATCCAACCGTTTTTCGACACGAAGAAACTATTGGGCTAGGTCACATGTTCGAGAAACTTCGATTAGTGGGTCATTTTTGGGTCACTATGGGTCAAGCCAATTTTATCTAAAAAATGGCAGTAACGATTTTCATTAAACTCTATATTCTACAGTTTTGAATTACGAGAAAACTATTGGGCTAAGTCACATGTTCGAGAAAATTCGATTAGTGGGTCATTTTTGGGTCACCGTGGGTCAAGTTAAGTTTATCTAGATAACTTCTTTAACGATTTTGACGAGTTTTTCCACCCTACTGTCTTCGGGCACGAAAAGACCATTGGGATGGGTCTCGTGTTCGAGAAAATTCTATTAGTGGGTCATTTTGGGTCATAATGGGTCAGGGTCAAGTTAATTATATCTAGAGAACGGCTTAATCGATTTTGACTAAATTTTGTATCTAACCATTTTCGGGCACGAAAAGATCATTGGGATGGGTCTCGTGTTCGAGAAAATTCGATTAGTGGGTCATTTTGGCTCATAATGGGTCAGGGTCAAACTAATTATATCTAGAGAACGGCTCAATCGATTATGATTAAATTTTGTAACTAACGCATGTTCGAAAAAATTCGATCAGTGGGTCATTTTGGGTCACTATGTTTCACGGTCAAGCTAAGTGCATCTAAAACTGCAAGAATGATTCAGTGGGGAAAATATATCGAGATAAACAGAAAGCTAATTTTGACCGAGCTTAGCTCGGTCATTCCTGCTAGTGATTAAAATTTGAGTTGCCATCATTAGAGAAAAGTATTTAAAATTAGGAAAAAATTAATATTTCGAAAACTAATTCGAATTTTAAAATTCTAATACCAGTTTTGAGATCTGTGGATCAATACGGTTTTTTGGTGTTAATTTCATCACAAAGTGTATTTTAGGAGCAATTGCCGAGAAACATAATCAGTGTTTAATCAGTCGTTTCATAGAATCGTTTCATAAATTCGTTTCATTTCAATCGTTTCATATATCCGTTTCATAAATTCGTTTCATTTAGGATTTTATAGGGTAGATATAGATTATGTAGGTTAGATATACTAGAACATTCTCTTAGCTGCAGTTTTATTTTTAAGTGGAAAAAGAAAACATTGTTACATCTGTTAAAGTTTCTCTATTCCAAATTTCACTATTAAATCGTCATAAAAAAGTGATTCGCAATGCACCTTTTTGGGTGGTGGTACAGCGTACCACATGCAGACTTGAAACACCAAAATGTTCTATTTACTATAGAAAGTAGAATTTTGGAAAACTTTATCAATAAGTTAGTGCCTGGTCTTTAAATTTTATTTGTTGTTTTTTTTTCTTCTTTTCTTCTGACTTTTATTTTTTTTTAAATCTAAAATTCTAAAGGAGCAATATCTTATTTTTGTAGCTAAAAGTGAAAATTATCTTTAAGGCGGTTCTCAAATTCCTTGCTCAACAACGTGAAACTTTCAGGCTTATTTTTAAACCTAAAGGAATGACATTTACAAGGCTGACTATTGAAGCGATTTAGGACATATTAACGTTTTCCATTTTTTTTATAAATAATTTACTTTTCGAGTTATAAGCGATTGTTACGTGATGACAGGCTTTTCTTTTTTCACGTGCTGTTGCGTACAAAAATTCGGTTCAAAACTTCAACTTTGAGAGTATTTTCTGAAAGATCTTATGACTTTACAAAAATAATGGAAAATACCATTCGATTACATAGTTTTTTAATAAGAATACTTGCCAATTTCATCCGTTTCCAGACAAAAATGCATTCAGAAATGTGTGAGAAAATAGCGCCTTTGGATTTCAGAATAGCCTTAAAATGAATAAATTATGCTTTGACCATGCGATTAAACCCCTTAACTATTTCTTTTTTAACCATAAATTAAAATAAGGGCAAAACACCAGTTTTTCCGTGCTAAAATATTTGCATTATACAGTAGAACCTCGATTATCCGAAGTGATTGGGCCCGACCCTCTTTCGTAAAATCGAAATTCTCGGATAATCGAGAATGCTTCAGTTTTAAGATTACGAAGATATATATGCGCTATTTCTTATTATGGTAACACGTCCTTGATAAAAATAAAGCAGTAGCAAAATAGAAACGAGAATAAATGACCTGAATTTTAATTTTGAAATTAAGTACTTTTTACATATTTCACTAGGCTTAGAAACAATGTTTTGTTTGTCGCTATCACGAAGTTTTTAAATGTTATTAGTTCACGAGTATTACAGTCTTTCTGCTGCTCCAGCAATGGCAAAAACCATTTGCAAAACTTTTAGAAGCTTCAGAATTGCTAATTTGTTTGTTTTCTTCGTTCGTTTTGTTCGTTCCATTCCGGAAGCTCAAGTTAAATTCAGAGGAATTCTAAGGAAGGGTATCGAAAATAATTACATATACTCGTAGTTCGGAATGGACCACTTGCACAAAAGGAATATGATAGTTAAAAAAAAGAAAAAAAAAAGCTTTGAAAATGGATTTTGCACACAAGGAATGTGATACTAAAAAAAAACTTTAAAAATGGATTTCGGTTAACCGAGAGTTTCGGTTAAAAGGGTTTCGGATAAAAGAGGTTCTATTGTATAATAAAAAAATGTCTGATAGTTAATAAAAATAAATTTACAGTTACAGATTAGTGGTATCGAAAAGCTTTTAGTAACGAAGCAAGCAAAGTCTTCTTGCCCAAACCCATTTCGGGAAAAACAGTTAAGTGGTTAAAGTAGGAAATATTCATTACTGTACACTGTTAAAACTTTTGTGGTGGGTGGAACTAATTTTTTATGATGCAGTAACTGCAACCTTAATATGATGAAATCTCCTACTGCAAATGTTGGAATGAGATTTCAGTTATAGCTACTGTAGCACCAAAATTTAGTTTTATTTAGCAGAAAAATCATAAAATTAGAAATATCTTTTATTGTGTAAAGTGAACAAAATTACCCGAATGATCTACAGTTGTTTGTTCTTATTTTTCATAAAATTATAAGCATTAAGAATATTTGCATGTCCTCATTTGTAACAGAACTTTCTGCTAATGTAACATTACTGACAAATTACTGAGAAGCCTGGAAGAAATTATTGAGCAGCTCAAATTTTATTAATTAAGAAACTTTTAGGGCTGGGCATCCCTGAAAAAGACGTTTAACATATTCAAATGAGCAATTTCTCAAATTTCAGTTGTTGCGATATGAAGGGTTAAAGAACTTCATTCAATGGATTTCATGTTTTACACTTTGATTCTTTAAACTTCTTACATGTCAAAGCAAGGTCAACAAGGAATGTTTAACATGCACCAAAACTGTCGAAACATATTTCTTGAGTCGTCGAATTCTGAAACAATGTCCTAGTTTTCACTTTCCATTCTGCTGCTCGTAACAGTGGGTGAATGTCATTCACTTTCTCTGCTGCAAAACAAGAATGGTATTTAGTTATATCACTTCTTCTCTCTCACAGAACTCCGTGACGGGTGATTACGCCCGGCTAGTTTGTTTCAACAACAGTAAAATCTATCGGCCAATGAACCTGTAACACTTTGAAATGAGTGTTATTTTACATCACGTTCATTGCGTAAAATTCGTTTAAATGATATAATTATTTCGATAATTTGTCTGATATGAAACATATGTAACTAATTTCAAAGTGCAAACTTTCATTTTAGATAAATTAAAAGAGCAAAATAACCATCTCCTGTGCATTTTGTATTCTTAAAGGAGAGGGCTATGGGGCCGTACATATATAACGTTATCAGTTTAGGGGGTTGGGGGTAGGTGGTCTGGTGCTTGATATGGTAAGTTATCTCCAGAGGGAGGGGGTTGTCTTTTGATATCGTTATCACTTTTGATCCAACCAAAATTTTATTTTTATGGTAACTTTTCGTTACATTTGTTACCTTTTATTCTTTTTAGTCTGATATCTATTTTGATGAAAATACAAAGTTATTATTAAAACCAATGAATGATTATACAATCATTTCATTCCAAAATATGGACTATTCCAGAGTTCGCCATTCCTATTCTTCGGCCATATGCGAATATAATTCGGTGTTGGAGAAATCAGGTTTGAAATTATATTTGTTATTTTTAGGGCAAGTGCAAGAAGACAATATTAATGTTGAATGGATTATGCAACAAAAAGCTATTGTTTAATAATAAATTTATCTCCAGTTTTCCGGTGCTGTTTCATCTGCATTGTTTAATACTTTTAAATATTAAGTTTTATTTAAAGTGTTATTTGATACAAAGTTATTTCACATAATAGTAATATTTTACTAAATTCTTCTCTTCATTTAAATCACTAAAGTATACGAATAATAAATGTATAACCATATCTGTATAGAATTTCAGTTGCACAAAAAGAAAAAGGCAAAACAAAATTATAGAAATAAAAAGAATTTCTTAGACATTTATAACGATATCATAAGGGGGAGGAGGGGAATAACAACATGTGATATCGTAGGGAGAGAAGGGTGTCCAAAATTGCCAAAAAGTTGATAAAGCTATACACAGTAAAACCACCCAAAAGCGACCAAGTTCCATTCCAATAAAAATTGGTCGCTCAGAGAGGTGGTCCCTGAACGGAGGTCATATTTAAATCTAGTTTTTGGTTGTTAAAAATATGGTAACAAGTAGTATTATGAAAATTTATCTTTCACATTAGAAAAAAAATATAAAAATATAAGTACCAAAACAAAATATTAATTTAATTACACAAGTTAATTACTAAAACGTTTTAAAAAATGTAAATATTGACGTTTGCTTTAATTTTACAAGTTTATCTTTTATAATTTTTTTTTCAAACCCTTTCGAAGTTAATAAATAGATGAAAAAGTTTTTCGTCTTGAACATATAATGACGATTCCATTAAACTATCTAGTACTTGTTTGAAAGTTTCCTGACAGGATAGAACAGGGAATTTATTGTCCGGAACTCCAGATTCATCATCAGAAATAGATCCATTTCCTGAAAAGGCACAAAGAGGTTTTACATTTAAAAGTTACCAGAATTAAAAAAAATTCTAAAAAATTAAAATTAAATTATTACAAACCTGGTTCAAAATTTTGATGAATAATACGCTCTTCCTAATTTTCACACAAATCTTCGTAACATTCAAGTGTTTTTTCATATTCAAAGACATTGGGATCGAGTTCGGTGGATTCTTCTTCTGCAGGATCAATGTTTGCCAAATCAAGAACGTTTTCTATTGACTCATTTGACAATCCACAAGCTTAAAAAATCTCATGATTGTTGGAATTTTTGCATTATTCCAAAATGACGTTATCCAAGAAAACTGCATCACTTCACTTTCTACAAACCAACTGGTCGCTCTGGAGGTAGTTCCACTGGTAATGGTCTCTGAGTAGAGATTGGGTTGGGTAGATTTTTGAGGCCGATTATCTACTCGAGGGATATAGGCCCTTAAGGAAGTGCCCTCCGTGGGGTTCTTTCTAAGGGAACCTAATCCGTATTTACGCATGGAAATCCTAGGTTCGAAGAAAACCACGAAAACTCCGAACGATTAGGCCGACGGGCACGATTGGGTTCGAACCCAACACCTCCCGTCTTCCAGCTTCGAGAGCAGAACCTCTCGGCCACTGGTGGGGCCTCTGAATAGAGGTAAAATTAGCATTGAGCTTATGGAAATAAATTTCGTTCCATGAAAAAATGGCCGTTTAAGGAGGTGGTTGCTTAATAAAGGTGGTCGTTCAGGGAGGTTTCACTGTATGTACAGCTGCTGTGTTATTAAAGATTTTAAAAAATCAATAGTATTGTTTTCGTAATTAAAGATATAATGACTCTAAAATTACTCTCATACTGAACTATCGAGATAAAAGCAGGAAGTAAAAATTCTGCTTTTTCATAATTTAGTGTCGCCCACGATGAGAAAAAAAATTATTATTATTGTTATTATCCTTACGAGGTAGAACCCGTCGAATTTCTACGAAAGAAAATGTTTAACAAGGAACTGTTTCATTGCAATTTCATAATAAACCTACAAAATTAGTTACAATAAACCTTATATTAGTCAAACTTTCAAACAAATTTTATTTTAACCTGAAGATCACTGCTCTTCTATGAAGACACTCTAAATTTTTGTAAAACTTTGCGTTTTATCAACGTGTGATTTCAACTGCGTTATTTTGAAAAATGAAGCATTAACACCTGTGAAAAATTTCAAAGTCGCTGGAGGGAAAATGATGCACTTCTACAAAACTTAATTCAGTTTTAAGACTTAAAATACACGCTTTTATCTTATATAAAATGACATCATTTGCATCCGCTGAAGAATTCCACACTTACGATCCAGTCTTAAACAACATCTATAAAAAGTTCGCATATGGCTCCACTATAGCGGAACATAAACCCAGCAAAAAGCGATGTCGTAAACTCGACAGAAAAAAAAATCGGCTACCTAATGATTCATATGCCTTAATTTGTTTGCAACATTAATATGGATAATTTAACATTAAATACAGTTTATAACAGCCCCATGTTTTAGCAGAAATCCTTCATTTATATTTTTTCAAAAAAGCACGTATTTTAATTACAATTTTTTTTTTTTCAGTTGTTATGAGAAAATGGCAAGACAAAGCTATAGTAATCTACTATTTTCCCTGTACAGAAATGGAGTACTTTAGTTGCCACCATTACAGAAATGGCATTAAAAACTACAGAAAAATTAATATCGCAAAAATAAATTGAGAGGCGTTTTTCAAACAAATTGCAGTTAAAAGTACATTTTTTTTTCCATACGAGGGTGTAAAAATTGAAAAAGTGCGATGCTTAGAAGTTTAAAAATTTGCAGTAGAGATTATCAGTATTTAACCGTACAATGATATATCTGCTTCGTTTTACGGCTGGCTTATGAAACGTAACATTATTTTTTAGGGACGACAGTTTATTGTTGCCTGAAAGAAATAGCATATCGGGGCTAATAAATAAAAATATAAACACAGTGATTTGTTATTATGCATCTTTTAATTACGTGCATCTTTCAGTTATGCTCGGACTTTTCAATGTGTCAGCATGCCGAATAAGGGAAATAGCGTTTTAGATCTCTCACTAACAAGCGCTTTTTTGAAGAATCTTCTTGTATTAGGTAAAAATTGTTTTATCTATATAATTTACATAATTATCTATTTTATGGAGTTGTCAGAAAAAAAAAAAAAAAATATATATATATATATCTCAATAACAGTAAAACTCTCCACCAACGAAAATGCAAGTCTTTGAAACGAGTATTTTTTTTTTCTTATTACGTGTATTGCATATAATGCTTTACCTTACATAATTATTTTAATAATTTGTCTAATATGAAACACGTGTAATTAATCTCAGAGATCGAACTTTCATTTTAAGACAATAATATTTAAAAAATGATCTACTGAACATTTTACATTCTTCATGGGAGGATGAGGAGGCAAGATGGTGTTTAATGGCATGTTATTGAAAGTTTTAAAAAATCAGTAATTTTGTTTTAGTTGTTATAGTATGTTATGTTTGTAGTAAATATTATAATTATTTTTAAATTCATCTTCACGAAATAAGAAAATTACATTATTTACATACATAGTAATTCATAATTACATACATCTCTCAGTTATGCACGGATTTTTAAATGTCTTAGCATGAAGAATAGGGTGGTGAGAAGTGGTGTATATCACGGCCTATTACCATCGTGAGGTACATAGGCCAAGGAGGGAGGGATTTCTCTCCATGGGGGATTTTCCAAATTAACCAAAGGCAGCGTTGAGATCACATTTTCAAAAATCCTCTTCAAAGAGTCGTAAATTATTTCTATGGTCTATCTTTGCCAAAGGTTCTGTGGCTATCAGTTGCTGGACAGATAATTACACTTGTTTATTTCCTATTTAATTTACATCCAAAATTGTTAATTGGTCCAAATCATCCAAGCAACCTCATAGTAAATCGGTATATAATTTTATATACCTTAGATAAATTCAAATAACATAAGTGATCGTAATTACGTAATTCTAGTAGAAGAGCAACGCGAATAATTAATAAAATTAAATTATAATCCGCGTAGAACTGTAATTATTAAATTTAATTTATTACGAATAAAATTAAGAGTTTGCGTTGTGAATTATTTAGACGAACTCTTCCACTTATGAATTAAACTAAAATTTAAGCTGTAAAAATAAGTTGACACACCTTAAACATTTATCAATTAAATAATTACAGAAACTTTTTAAAACTTGATTAAATATTTTATTTACATTGAACACAACTATATACATATACACATTATATTAATTCAAAAAAAAGAAAGCAACACTTTTGTTCGCTGCTCATTATTACATGTATATTTAATCTTTTTTTTAAAAAAAAACAATGTTTTCATTCACTCTTATTATTATATATTTTCTTTTTGCAAAAAAAAAAATAATTATCTTTCATTTTTTTAAAATACCTTAATTATATTTAATTATTGGCTTTGTTGGATCTCAGATTGCTCTCTACCATAAAATATCATAAAAGGATATTTATAATTTCGCATATAATTTAAAGTGGTAAAAGAAAAAGATTAAGGTAATACCTTGAATCATATACGGGATGGTGGCCTTTATTCATCAAATTCAGAGCTGTCGCGTTGCTAAGGATCATATCCAAATGTCATCTGGATTCAGCCTCTTATCAGAGCGGCGAAATCGGGATGGCAGGATGCATAGCTACGGACCGCAGTAGAACAATCCATTTTATTTCAACATCAGGAAGACATCCTCAATTAGGCTTGCTTAGGCTCACTCCGATATGTCCATCTCGCCTGGGCATTACTAGGGCTCTCTGGATTCATTGCATGGGTTTTCAAGATAGCTCCTGCGTCTTCGACATCTATTTTCAGACTCCCTTTTCCAAACCTTTTTCTTCTGGCACACCAACTCTTGCAGTGGGTGGAACTATTTGTCTAGTCCTCCCTTATTAGATATGAGAAGATATTGCATTATCCTTAGATAGACCTATTAGCTAACAGTCTGCAAATGGCCCCTTACATATACTTTAATATTATTATATGCCTTAAAGTTTGGGTGGTCTGAAAAGCCATAAATTTATTCCAACATTTTTATTAAGGGCATAAATGTATTCCAACATTTTTATTATTTTACAATTTCTAATTATACACCACTTTCCACTGGCTTGTCATAAAACGACACCATGGCGTCTGGCTATTGTTGTTATCTGAGATCCGAACTATATTCAACATTATACATTCATTTTACAATACAACAATTTTTTTTAAAATATATATTTAATATTTAAAATCAACTTAATAATTTTTGTATGAACTTACACTTCTATTTTACTCAAATATATAAACATTATAATTTTACACTCATAATTATATTTTATAAAAAAATATTTATACAAACAGAAATAACAAATTACGCAATTTTACTTTGATTTAACCAACATGGTGCGGTAACATATTATTGTTATATGTTGCCCAGCATCAGTGAAAGAAAGTAGAGTCTCAACAGAAGAAAAAAGAAGTTATAGACATGTCAGGGAGTCTCCTCCATGTAACGCTCCTCCCTTACAGAGCTACAGAACACTGGTCACATCAAAAAGTCCTTCCGGCCAGTGCCGGGAGGAAGAGGTAGCTTTCATATTCCTTATTTAAAAAAAACAGCTTATATTATTCAAACACACAAAGATCAATTTAGTGGAAACCGATTATAGGAAATTCAATACTCATTTTTATTAATACTAAATCATTATGAATGAGAATTTCGCGAAATTAGTCAGCTTTATCCAAGCTGCTTTTATTTAAAGTAACTTATATTTGGTTGCCAAATTCGGCGATATCTTGAAGTGCCTGCCATTTTAAGACAACATGGTGGATGAGGATAACCAGTGAACTTGATCGAGACCTTAGTAATTCCTGTGCACATGCTCACTCACATCGGAATCGGTTGATATATACAAGTGCTGTCGCAGGCAAAAAATCAGATTTTTCAAAATGTCACCCACATTAGAAATTCAATGGCTGCTATATCTGAGCCATTTTTTAATATAAAGACAAAACAAAGAATGCTCCGGAATCCTTATATCAAGGTAATACTTAAAAAAGAAACCTTTTTAAATTTCTAATTTTTTTGTACCTTACTTTAAATATATATATATATATATATTTTTTATTTACTGGCCGCCATTTTCAAACAAGATGGCTGATAAAGCTGGCCAACGAACTTGGGCAAGACATTGCGATATACTATACACATGCCTTCTTACATTGAAATAGGTTAATAAATACGCGTGTTATCGGGTGACAAATATCAGATCGTTTAAAAATGTCCGCCATGCTAGTAATTCAAAGTGCTATAATTCAACCATTTTTTAAGCTATAGTCGAAACAAAAACTGCTCCTGAATCTTTGTATCAAGGTCAAACACATAAAAAAAAAAAATTTCATTTTTCAATTTTTTGATACCTCATTTTAAATTTTAAATTAATTTTTTTTAATGGCAGCCCTTTTGAAATAAGATGGCGAATGAAGCTGACCAACGAACTCCGTCGAGACATTGGTATGTACTATGTACACACCAAGTTACATCCAAATCGGTTCATAAATACGCCTGTTATTGCGTGACAAAAATTAGGTCGTTTCAAAATGTCAGCCACAATAGAAATTCAAAGTGCTATAAATCAGCCATTTTTTAAGATATAAACGAAACAAAAACTGCCCCGGAATCTCTGTATTAAGGTCAAACACATAAGAAAAAAATATTTTTTAATTTTCAATTTTTTGGTACCACATTTCAAATTTTAAATTTTTTTTTTAAATTTAAATGGCCGCCATTTTGAAACGAGATGGCGGATGAAGCTGGCCAACGAACTCGGTCGAGACATTGGTATGTACTATGTATACACGAAGTTACATCAAAATCGGTTCATAAATACGAGAGTTACAGTGTGACAAAGATCAGATATATATATATATATATATATATATATATATATATATATATATATACTAGGGGGCTCTGCCCCCTGCAAGCTACGCTCGCCAACCCCCCGTTCAGACATTGTAGAATCTAAAAGCACGCTAATCTGATCGGTTTTAAAAAGATTAGAGAAGACTGAATTATACTGAAAAAACCTGTAGCGATCTCCCTGTAAACGGGTTTCCATTCAATTCCCTTTGATTGTAAAAATTTAAGGTAGAATCAGTTGCTGTTAAGACATCTAATGGTTGTTTTCGTGTTTGGTTAAGGAAGGTCAGTTAAACATTTGAAAAGAAGCTAAAATAAAATGAATTAAGTAAACGGAGTCTTTGTCTCTCGGTATTTTTAACAGCGTTATAAAACGATTGACATAATACAGTTACTAAAATTTGCTGCTTTAACCCCTTCAAGGGTGGTGGTTCATTTTTGGACCACTTAATTTTAATTTTTAAATGCCACATTAGCATCAGAATATTGGGATGAAAATTTCCGTTTTATTAAGTAAGTGAACAAAAGCATTTTTGTATTTCGAAATTTGTTTGTAAATTCTGGTGTCATTCACTGATTTCAAGATTTTACGAATAGAAGGGCCTTGTCCGTGAAATGGTTAAACGCATATTAATGTATTTATTATTTTAAAGTTTCCTTTCCCTTTTAATATTCACGTGTAAATACAATTTTCAGGACATAATTTTCAATATTTTCCTGCCTTTAACACGTGTTCATTTAATAGTAATTTTAAAGTTTTTTTTTCTGTTTTTAATTGTCACGTGAAAATAAATTTTTAATCGTTAGGAAATATTATTCTTTGCGCTGTTTTTTAAATTGAAAGCAATCTTTATAATAATATCCTAAGTCATGTGACTATCATCAACAGCTCCAGGCGGATCCCTTCGCTTTTTATATTCCAGGCGGCCATTTTGGTACTTTAATGTTAGCCAGCCACAGGTGTGATAAGTCGCCGAATATTATTCTATCCCCATTATTTCGTTTATATTATAATAGTCTAAGTCATGTAACTGCCATAAACAACGGGCTGATTCCTTCGCTTTCCATAAGAAAGGTTTCCATTTTGATTAAAGAATCAAAATTATTCTTTCGAATTAAAGTACATAAAAGTTGCCATGATCACAAAGAATTCCTGGTACTTTTATGTTAGCTGGGTGAAAATCTCGCCAATAGCTTTTTTTAACTCGCCAGTTAGCATTCTTTTATTTTTCGAGTGGTAAATTTAAACGGTGCTACTTGGTCATCCCATCGACCAAAAATCTGTCGCCAAAATGCCAATGTCGCTTAAATGCCAATAATGGTTGATCGTAAATGTCACATTCACTTGACTTTAAGGAAGTTACACATGTTCACGCCATCAAGTGATTTTTATTTCGACGTTTTATTTGTATTTTTATTAATGTTATACTAATTTATTTGTTATTTCGTTATTTAAAATAAAAAAATATGTCAGTTTGTATAATTTGGCTATTTGTATAATTTGACGAAATTGGATGACGGGAGAAGTAATAACATTAAAACGTTGCTTTGGTGTGGAAATTAAATCTCATGATTTGTTGCATTGTCACATATGCACCGGGTTTGGTGTGATTTTTTTCTTACGACAATTTGGCGAAAACCTCGTTTTCAAATACCTGTTACATATGTATTTTTAAATTATTTTCTGTTATTTTTAAAATGAAATAACAATAAATAAAAAAAATTAATTAATAACTATAGAACAAAACAATTTATAACATTTTTTGTAAATAAAAAGAAAATAAATTTAAATAAACATTTATGAATAAATAAGCAACAATAGCCGGGCTACCATGTCAGGCAAAATAGCGCCATTTTGGCGCCAATTAGGTACCCCGTTGCGTATATGACATCTGTGTCTAATATTTTTCGTTTCGTTTCGTTTAAGAAAAAGAATGAAGTAAAAGCCATTTATTTTAAAGGTTTCAATTTTAAATGAAAGTTTTGTATTAAATAAAATGATAATGAAATACAAATTGAATTCTGAATAAAAGTAACATGATGCATTTCTTAGCATACATTTAAGGGAGGCCAAACTCGTCGCCAAATTAATTTAAAATAACCTTTCTAAAATATGAAAAAAGATATCTGTTATGATTAAAATTTGAGTTGCCGTCATTAGAAAAAAAGTATTTAAAATTAGAAAAAAATTAATATTTCGAAAACTAATTCTAATTTTAAAATTCTAATACCAGTTTTGAGATCTGTGGATCAATACGGATTTTTGGTGTTAATTTCATCACAAAGTATTCCATATTTTAAGAGAAGTCGCCGTGAAACGTAACCAGTTGTTTAATCAGTCGTTTCATAGAATCGTTACATAAATTCGTTTCAATTTGATTCATTAGGATTTTATATATATAGAGTAGATATGTCTGATCTTTGTCACACTGTAACTCTCGTTTTTTTTTTTTTTTTTAATCGCCCCAAAATTTTTTTAAATTGCTTTCCTTCCTCTGAACGGCTGCAATAGGTAGCTTTTTGTAATAAAAGCTACCTAAAAGGCCTATAAACTATCCTCTGGAGCTGAACGCAGTCTGATCGCACCTTAACTCGTATTTACTGAAAGGTACGAAGTATGCTACGGCAAAATCCAAACGGCTACGCCTACGAGCGTGACTCGGGTTCTAACTCAGTAGCTCCAGTCAGCTGTTGAGAGCAGAGCCTGCTCACCCTCTAGTGGAACCATGACGAAAAGGGAAGTAGCGTTTTAGATCTCTCTTTTATAAACGTCATTTCTGACAATCTTCTTCAGTGCATTTGGAAATTGAGTTTGTTATATAAAGGTTTAAAACAAAAATTATAAAACAAGTTGTTTTCGTAAAAATAAATAAATAAATAAATAAAGAATAAAAAAATAATAAAACCAGAATTGTGATATTAACCCTTTAAGACCTGAAGAGTTTTGGTAGAAATTAAAATCTTGGTGTTTAACCCTAATTAATAGGATCATATTTGACTAAAAAAGATATTTTTAAAAATTTGCGATGTCATAGCGTCAATGGAGGATCCACTCAATTAAGTGGTGCAGGGTCGGCTTTACATCACATAAAAACTTTTTCTTCAAGATCACCTACACAATTGAGTTGGTCAGGCCTTAAAGGAATATATAAGGCGAAGATTACTATTCTTAATGGTACACTGCCTCCCCAACCGTGGCTTTACGCGCCCAACTTATGAAGCACAATCTGAACAAGGAAACTTGTAAAGGATCCACTAAAATGAAACATGACGAATAAAAATGAAAACGAATTCTTATAAAGAAGTAAAATATACAGAGTGTTGACGGATTCAACCGACAAATTCAGAGGTATAATAGTAGGTATCACGAGGATGAAAAATTGCCATAGAACATGGGATCGTAAACCACGTTTAGTCGGGAAAAATGGCAAAAATAGTTATTAAGGATGTAAAGTCGAGTGGAACAAAAATGGTCAATAATAAGTAGAAAAACATTTATTTGACGTAAAGCTGGATTGCGGTACATTACAATTCAACGTCAGAAAGGAGACGATCAGAGATTTTTATAGGATTTGTTCGAAGTTGTGCCCGCGAAGGTCATAGCGCGGACGACACCGACGGACGAAGGATTTCCGGACGCAATGAAACACACCCGATGTGCTGGCCATGTCTGCTGAAGCGATGACAATCCGTGCTATCAAATCCTCCAGTGTATCCACGGGCGTCTGATAAATAGCCAATTTCAGGTGGCCCCAGAAGAAGAAGACCCAAGAGATTGAGGTCCGGGGAACATGGAGGCCTAACCACAGCTCCGCTGCGTCCAATCCACCTCCCGGGATATGTGGCATCGAGGTGGTTACGATTATAATTGGTAGTTAGAATTATAATTTCAGGAGATATTAATGAAAATATGAAAAAGTAATTTAACATTAGAAGGTCTAACTTTTGAATGTTTATAATTCAATAACTTATCATTCAAATGACTTAAAATTTCATTTCTAGGCTTAGTTTGAATTGAAGATTTAAAATATATTGTCAAAATAGGTGTTGCCATTAAAAAACAAAGTTTGATCTGGTTTTGATTTGTAGATGACCCTTAGCAAATTTTATATGTAAAATTTGCTTAGTGTTTGACAATGATGTATATATAGTACATCATTTAAAAGTACACTTTATTTCCAATCGTTTGGTACCAGTAACTTTCTCCTATTATAATTAGATGCAGAATTAATAGGGGATGTTTACTTCTTTTTTCCACGACTGTACATTTTTTATTTTTTGCTTTGAGTTTCACTATATATATGTTTAATTATGGTTGTTTTTTTAAATCAAGTAATTCTTAATTTCAATTTGTTTTGGCATCATCGTACAGCTATATTTTACTTGACCAACAAAAATAAGTTTTTTATCTTTTAATTGGGATTATCCCTGTTCTTTGCTCGGGAAAAAGAAAAACATTAAATATAAGTCATTTATTTTCAGCTGGAAAATCTAAATTTTACCGTTAAAACAAATCGTAATGACTAAAACAGACTGCTTTTTTTCTAATTTCGTTTTCTCTCTTCTAAGTGGGAAAACGATTTTCAGAAAATTTTGATTATCTAAATCCCGTGTTAGTTGCGCAAACGTTGTGAAAACAGCTGTAAAACAATCTACCTTTTATAAGTCTACTTTCAATAATAAAAATTCAGTTATTTTATATTTTTTGGCCACTCTTTTTATTTGTTAAAAATAAAACAATCACGAGTTGAAACGCGGCGAATTCGACGAACGAAAATGTTTAAAAGAAGTTATTGACTGAATTTATAAAACATAGAAAGCAGGAATTCTGCATTTTCAAAATTTAGTGTCGTCCCTGATGAAAAATATATGTATATATATGTATATAAATATAGATATTACAAAACATATTTCACTTTTAAGACTTAAAACACACGCTTTTATTTTATATAAAATGACGTCATTCGCATCCACTGAAAAATTCCACATTTACGATCCAGTTTTAAACAGCATCTACAGAAAAGTATCGATATGACGTCAATATCGCTGAATAATACACAAACCCAGCAAAAAGCGATGTCGTCATTCCAAAAAAAAATTGCTGTCTAATGATTTGTATGCCTTCATTTGTTTGCAACATTAATATAGATACTTAAAATTAAATATAGTTTATAATAGCTCCATATTTTTGCAGAAATAATTCATTTATATTTTTTCAAAATAACATGTATTTTAATTACATTTTTTTTTTTCAGTTGTTATGAGAAATTGGTAACAACATGATATAATTACTATTTTCCAACTATTTATCCTTTACTTTCTACAGAAATGGAGTATTTCAGTTGCCAATATTAAAAAAATTGCGCTAAAACCTACAAAAAAAAAAAATTAATATCATAAAAATAAATTGAGATGCAGTTTTCCAACAAATTGCACTTAAAAGTACTTTTTTTTTTACCAATACGACGCACTGTGGGACGTTTTAACGATGTAGGTGGACAAAATTATTTCGTTGAAATTTAATCAGTTTCTTTATTTTTTTTTTATTATTTATTTTTTTTTTAATTCATCACTAATAAAATACTCAAACAGTGATAAATATCTGGTATTTAACAACGATGTCTTAAAATAAAAATGCCCACTAAAGTCTGTTCCCACCTTCTTAAGTGCCGAACGACTGCATCTATATTCAGAAATGTGGTGTCTAGGTATATTAAAGAGGCTATGCGCTACTAGATGAGACCGCTTACAGCGCCACCTGGTGCAAAATGGCGGCATTAGCATTCCTATTGCGAAAACTGTTCGAAATATGGGATAAAAGTGAATGACAAAGTTGTAGAGCATCATCGATTTAATTCGAAAGTACACTGTGAACAGGAATACTAAATGAATCTCGTTCTGAGCATGAATCTCGTTTTCGAGATAGGAATACTAAGCTGTTTTGCACTAGGTGACGCTGGAAGCGGTGTCATGTGGTAGAGCATAGCCACTTTGCTATACCTAGACACCACCTTTATGAGTATAGCTGCAACTGTTCGGTAATTAAGAGAGTTGGAAGGACTTCAGTGGGCATCCTGTATAATGCATTACAAATAATGTGTTAAACATACTTATTTTACAATTAAGTAAAAAACAATTTAATGCACACATGTAAGTTAACATTCATTTCTTTTTTTGTATTTTTGTCTACTCAGAATTTCTCGAGAAATTTGTGTAGTCATCCTGAAAAAAAAATTTTTTTAATAAAATCATATTAAAAAAAAACTTTAATGTTTTGTGGTACCCTGTAAAACATATAAATGCTACCAAAATTATTTTCGGTTGGAAAAATGCTGTTGTGTGAATAAATAACCTATATAAATTTTATTCAATTTGAAATAAAATTTTTGCATATAGACGGTAATCTATTCGAATATTTTATGTGTCTCTGTAAAAGAAATGCAACTGCTACGCACTTTGTTTTCAATTTAAAATATGCTATTATGTATCTTAATAACCTGTAGTAATTTGTAGAAATTTAATTAAAATTTTTGCTTTTTAGCAACAATCTTTCCGCGAATTTTTTGTGGCCCTGTAAAAAATGCATAATTTCTACGTTCGTCAAATTATAATTTAATAAAATTGTCATTGGAAAAACACATGTAGGCAAAATTTCAGCTCAATCAGATAATTGAAAGTGGTTTAACATTGTCTTGCAAAATTTGAACTAATCTTTTATGTGGCCCTGTAAAAAAAGGCGTAACTGCTACGTTCCATAAATTATAATAATATTGCATTGTCATCAGAATTACATATTCTGAGCAATGTTTCATCTCAATCAGATTATTGAAATTTGTTTAAAATTAACTTGCAAGTTTTAATTTAAATTTTTATGAAGCCCTGTAGAAACAGTATACTAAACAAACTTCTACGTTCTTTAAATCATAATAATATTGTAATGAAATTCAAATTACGCATGTATTCATTGTTTCGGCTCAATAGGATAATTAATAGTGATTTAAATTTGACTTGCAAGATTTGAACTAAACATACATACATGCACTGGAAGTTAATATGATGCTTGTTTATTAATAAAAACTTATTGATCTGCAGCTATCTGCAGGAGTTTGTTTAATTTTTCAATACTTTAGGATTGGCACTTTAATTTTTAAAAATGCTTATTGCTGAATAATTTGTTAAAAGTCAAGATGAAATTTGTAAACAATATCAAGGATCATCCAGAATTTCAGCCTTTGAAAAAAGTGGTTAAGCACCTTTAATATCGCTTATTTTCAAACAAAAATGGGTTAAATCTCTGACCTTGACTAATCTGTGACATTAGATCAGCAAACTCGTGCTTTCAAATAAAACAGAATAGTCACGACGTGCTTTCAAACTTAGAGGAAGCTAGTGCAACTTTTGAAATTCCCTCAAACCAACTACACAAATGGCTACTTTACGGTCACAATTAATCCACACCTCTGATTTTTTTTACGCCAAAACTAGTCCGGATCTCGAAAATACAGACATTCAGCTACCAGTACATGCGGTTTTGTCAAAAAAGATAATCGGAAAAATGGATTTTTTCACCTAGATCATCAAAGCGTCCCACTGTGCGACGGTATAAAAATTGAAAATGTGTGATGCTTAGAAGTTCAAAAAATTGCAGTAGAGATTATCCGTATTTAACCGTACAATGATACATCTGCTTCGTTTGACGGCTGGCTAATATAACGTAATGTTATTTTTTAGAGAGGACTCTTTAATTTCTGGCCGAAAGAAATAGAATATCAAGGGCTAGAAAATGACAAAAATAATTACAATAAATAACACTAGTCTGTTTGATATCAGATGATTAAAAACCAATGACTGCCCTTAATTCATTTTTTATGCTGATTACAGAACTGTTCTTAGTTTTCTTCTATCACGTCTAGTTTGTTTGCGATCGACCCGGGTTGATTTCGAAGATTCATCGCAGAGAACAAGCATTATGTGATAGTCACACATAACGTAAATGTACTCCTGGATACCTGCCAACTTATCTAACGACTTTTAGAATACAGTCTGATTGGCATGAACGACTCGTAAACCGACGAAACATTTTGCTTCCACCATTACGCATAAAATTAGGATTAATAAAGCAATTTGTATAGGTTCTGCCACAAGATGGGTATTGCTACATGTACCTTACTATGAAATTTCCCTTCATCACACACGAAAAATTAAAAGCTGGAATTTTTGTTGGTCTACAACTCAAAAACTGATGAAGCACAAAAATTTTAAAAAACGATGAATGAGATAGATAAAGACGCACGGGCCGCCTTCAAATATGTTACAGAAAACTTTCTAGGGAATAAGAAAGATCCAAATTACAGGAATATTGTTGAAACAATGCTAGAAAATTTCAAGAAGTTGGGCTGTAATATGAATGTAAAAATGCACTTCCTGCCTTCCCATATCGACTACTTTTTAGAAAATCTAGGACATTACAGTGAAGAGCACGGTGAGCGCTTTCACCAGGATATAAAAGAGATGGAGAATATGTATTGGGGAAGATGGAATGTAAATATGATGGCAGACTATTGTTGGATGTTGAAATGGGACATAAATAATGGAGGATCTGCAAGAAAGAAAAAAAGAAGAAAGTTTGTTTAATAATGCTTGCTTTTCGTTTTATTATAGAAATATCATGAACTTATAAGGACATTCTTTGCAGTATTTTTAAAGTGTTTAATGAAATACTTTGTATGAAATTGTGATAATTTTTTTTTATTGCATAAATTAAAATATTGAAAATACAACTTCTTATTTTTTGTAAAATTCTGACGTGATAGACAAAAATGGAAGTCATTTCCGGAATCACCATCGAAAATTGATAAAGGAAAACTTGATCATAAGAAATCATCTGACAAAAAGTTTAAAAATGCAGACTAGTGTAATCAATCCTATATTGGCTAGCCTAACTCTTAAAAGAAATATTATTTTTAACTAAAATTTAATCTCTACTTTTCAGATTATCGTTAAACTTTATAGTTATACATGATCAAAAACCTGCGATTAAGATAAGAAATTAAACAAAAACGTAATCTGAAGAACAAATTAAAAAAACAAAATTTATTTCCTACATTGTTTAAGCCCGAGACGAGACAGATATTAAGATATTTCATTCAATTCGTTCTACATTTAATGTTAAATTTTTGTAACAAATAAGTTAAACCAATTGAACATTAAAAAATAAAAATAACATTCATACAACATGATACTTTAAACACTCTAAAACTTAGATTCCGTTCAATTGAAATCGAAATAAACCTTAGACGTTTTCCATTTTTTGGTTGTAAATATTTATATTGAAGATGTTTGTATTATTTTTATGATGCTTGTACATAAGATACATGCAAAATACAAAACTTTAAAAAAGTCTATGATCTATTTCGATTTCAATTGAACGGAATCTAAGTTTTAGGGTGTTTAAAGTATCATGTTGTATGAATTTTATTTTTATTTTTTAATGTTCAATTGGTTTAACTTATTTGTTACAAAAATTTAACATTAAATGTAGAACGAATTGAATGAAATATCTTAATATCTGTCCCTTCTCGGGCTTAAACAATGTAAGAAATAAATTTTGTTTCTTTAATTTGTTCTTCAAATTACGTTTTTGTTTAATATGTCAAGTTTTTTAATAAGTACTGCATTCAGACGAACACATTTCAAAAAAGTCCTTCCGTCCAGTGCCGGGAGGAAGAGGTAGCTTTCATATTCCTTATTTTTAAAAAGCCAGCTTATATTATTCAAACACACAAAGCTCAATTTAGTGGAAACCGATTATAGGAGATTCAATACCAATTTTTATTAATACTAAATCATTATGAATGAGAATTTCGCGAAATATTCAGCTTTATCCAAGCTGCTTTTATTTAAAGTAACTTATATTTGGTTGCCAAATTCGGCGATATCTTGAGGTGCCTGCCATTTTAAGACAACATGATGGATGAGGTTAACCAGTGAACTTGGTCGAGACCTTAGTAATTCCTGTGCACATGCTCACTCACATCGGAATCGATTGATATATACGAGTGCTGTCGCAGGCCAAAAATCAGATTTTTCAAAAGTCACCCTCATTAGAAATTCAAACTGCTATATCTGAGCCATTTTATAAGATAAAGACAAAACAAAAAATGCTCCGGAATCCTTATATCAAGGTCAAATACTTAAAAAAGAAACCTTTTTCAATTTCTAATTTTTTTGTACCTTACTTTAAATATATATATATATTTTTTTTTATTTACTGGCCGCCATTTTCAAACAAGATGGCTGATAAAGCTGGCCAACGAACTTGGGCAAGACATTGCGATATACTATACACATGCCTTCTTACATTGAAATAGGTTAATAAATACACGTGTTATCGCGTGACAAATATCAGATCGTTTCAAAATGTCAGCCATGCTAGAAATTCAAAGTGTTATAATTCAGCCATTTTTTAAGATATAGACGAAACAAAAACTCCTCCGAAATCTTTGTATCAAGGTCAAACACATAAAAAAATCTTTTTCATTTTCCAATTTTTTGATACCTTATTTTAAATTTTAAATTTAATTTTTTTTAATGGCAGCCCTTTTGAAACAATATGACGAATGAAGTTGGCCAACGAACTCGGTCTAGACATTGGTATGTACTAGGTACACACCAAGTTACATCCAAATCGGTTCATAAATACGCCTGTTATTGCGTGACAAAAATCAGGTCGTTTCAAAATGTCAACCACAATAGAAATTCAAAATGCTATAATTCAGCCATTTTTTTAGATATAGACGAAACAAACACTGTTCCGGAATCTTTGTATTAAGGTCAAACACATACAAAAAAATCTTTTTTCATTTTCCAATTTCTTGGTACCTCATTTTAAATTTTAATTTTTTTAATTTTTTTTAAATGGCCGCCATTTTGAAACAAGATCGCGGATGAAGCTGGCGAACGAAATCGGTCGAAACATTGTTATGTACTATGTATACACGAAGTTTCATCCAAATCGGTTCATAAATACGAGAGTTACAGTGTGACAAAGATCAAATATATATATATATATGTATCAACTTTTGAATGGAGGGTGGTTTCGTGGTCTGCGGATCATGATCGATGAAAATATACCAAAATTTTCTGAAATCGCTTTCCTCCGAACGGCTGCTTTTTGTAATGAAAGCTACCTAATTAATGGAGAGTACCATCACCAGGCTTTGATTCATGCGGTATCGTATCACAATTTGTTATGCAATTTACCTATGTATAATTCAAGATGTTTCACCAGTACAGTAATGCAAGTTGCTGTACTTTGGGCTAAAACTTCCAATCTGAACGTAAAAAATCTGTTGTAAAATATCATTTTTATTTCTACTATGACGCCATATTCAACTCCTTCTTAATTCTTAAAAAAAACTATTTCAGTAATTTTTCACGTGAAAATCATTCAACTAAAAATAGACAAAGTATTATTACGGCTTTTGAATTATTGGCAACAATGAAAAAAAATGTTAAATTTTATTGGAAAAATGTCCCTTGATTCTTAATGGAAAAAGCGAAATTTGGAATTATTAAGAAAAATATTTGAAAAATGTAAATAAAAATTAGTTTATGTTACTCTCAGGTTCACCCATATGGAAAGGCATTTTATCATCCGTTTTGACCCTCAAGTCAGGCAAACATTTTCACACTTTAAATTTATAATATTATTAGAATTAGTAAGGAAAAAAATTGAGTGGCATCAGGGACAAAAAGGTTTGAAGAAAAAAAACGAAAAAGTTGTGAGCTCCGAAGGCTTTTCTATGTTAAATTAACATTGAGAAGTGACACTGGAAATAAATAAATATTGCGCTGCCGCGCAATACTTAAATTATGAAGTTATTAAATGTGGCTTTGATCTTTGGTATTACGTAATGAAAAATCAACGAAAATATGCGCCACTATGACACAATCATTTTTTTTCCCGAAGGAAATCTAAAAATAACGTCATTTTTACTGTCGAAAAATTTACTTGCATAGTTTTCATATTCATAATCACTATTTTTAAAATATTTTAACGTGCAGTAGTTTGTTAATATAGTCCCAAACTTGGTGGCACGTTTCCCAGTTACAATTTTCCGTGTGAACATTCCTACTCTTGACTTGAGGTTCTAATCTGAGAGCCGGTGAAATCCACAAATGTGCTCTTTTATATGCATTCGTAGTAAAATATTTAGTTTATAACAGAACATACTCATTTCATTTTCACTATAACGTCATTTCATTCACTGGGGCTTTCTGAGATGAGCGTCTCAATCTCAGTATCAGCGGAATGTAAAAAATATTGAAATGTAACAGCTTTATGAGTAAAAATGTGGGGTTTTTTTCAATTGTGACGTCAGTTTCTATTCAAAAATTTAAAAAAAAATTATTTTTAATTGTAATGCGAATTAGGCATCCGTAATGATGTAGTAATTTCCGTTGTTTCCCTTCTCTCTTTAACAATGGAAGTTACCTGATTGCCACCAAAGTGAAGAAATTTCATAAAGTTTTTTTTAATTAAAAAAAATATATAAAATGGGATTATTCTTAAAGAATAGCGAGTGAGGGAACATCTACAAACTAGAAAACAGGAATTCTGCTTTTTCAGAATTTAGTGTCACCCCCGATGAAAAAAATATATATATATGTATATAAGTAGTACAAAGCATATTTCAATTTTAAGACATAAAACACACACTTTTATTTTATGTAAAATGACGTCATTCGCATACGCTTAAGAATTCCACATTTACGATCCTTTCTTAAACATCTACAATAAAGCATGCATAGGATGTCACTATCGCAAAATAATGCACAAATGCAGCAAAAAGATGCCGTCATTAAAGAAACTCGACAAAAAAAAAGGCTATCTAATGATTCATAGGCCTTCATTTATTTGTAACATTAATATAGATAACTTAATATTAAATATAGTTTATAATAGCTCCACGTTTTAACAGAAATTATTCGTTTATATTATTTCAAAATAGCACGTATTTTAATTACATTTTCTTTCGGTTGTTATGAGAAAATGGCAACTAAAAGATATAATTGCTATTTTTCAACTTAAATGGAGTACTTGAGTTGCCAAAATTAAACAAATGGGGCTAAAAACTACAAAAAAATTAATGTTTCAAAAATCAATGAAGTTACAATTTTCAAACAAATTGCATTTAAAAGTACTTTTTTTTTTCAATACAACGGTATAAAAATTGAAATTAAGCGATGCTTAGAAATTTTAAAAAAATGCTATAGAATATTTAATTGTACAATGATACATCTGCTTTGTTTATTGCTGGCTTCTGTAAGGTAACGTTATTTTTGGACATAAAATAAGCTGGGAGAAAGAAATAGCGTACCGTACCGGGAGCTAATAAACTGCTTTCATTTAAAAAAAATAATAATCATTAAAATCGGTTCAGTAGAAAGCGCAAGTGAGATTATTAAAAAAACAGCCCTGTTTTTTAAATATATGGATTGTCATTTAATTTTTAGGAAGTATTTCAAGAAAAGAGAAGTTACAAAGTGCTATCTTCACTTTCTTTTGATAAAAAGCATAAATTTGATGTTTGACAAATTAATTCATGAAAACGCTATAAATCTGTGTATTATGTTAAATATTTGAAGGAAATTTTATTTTTAAATAGTATATTTTTCTGACTATGTGATTTTTCTAATTCCGCTGTATTTTATCATTTATGACATGAGCAATATGAAGCAATGGTGCACGCAAAAAATCAGTCAAAAAATCAATTAAAAAATTTTGAATCAGCTACAATACTGTGCATGCCTTTCTTTTTTCCCCACTGCCCTTTGAATATATTTCTGCTGAATTTCGTAGTTGTAGGCCTTCCTCTAACAGCGCTATATTTACAAACAAACGGATACACAAACTATTTCTAATATTGTTATAGATCAGTCCATGCATACTTTGTATTCTTTAACAAAATTGTACCTTCAAACCACATGAAAGTAATCACTGTAATTTGTGCCTTTTTTTAGTAAAATAAAAAGTTAATACATAAGAAAACGTTAAAATGTTATTCACCCTCAGTTTCACCGTAAGCGTTTCAAATTTTCCATCCGAAAAGTGAAAACAAAACAATGGCAAATCTACAAAATGCGTTAAGTTGATGTACCATGACGTCATTATGGCTGAATGGATGCTATTCCATTCTTTCAGGGTGATTTTCCGATTTCCAACTCTCAAATGATATCATAAAGGATGCTGATTAAAAAAAAAAAAAAAAAAAAAAAGAAGGAGAAGAAAGAGAGAGAGAGAGAGAGAGAGAGAATAGTTTTAAAAAATTAGGTAGCGACTTTATTTTATCGCCTAATGATAATGACAGACATAAGGGGTCATATGCAAAGGAAATATTTGATTATTTGCACTCACTGATATAGCAAAAGTCATCTCTATTTGTCAGAGAATTGTGAAAGAGACATAAAAATGAAAGAAAAAACAGATGAAGTCATAACCGCCCTTTCTTATATAAATAAATGATGCGACGCGTTCTTTACAAAATAAGACATTGTATATGGGTTTTTTATTAAGAAAATTATACGATGAAACATTATTTGACAAAATGGCTTCCTGGTCACTGGCTCAAAAAAAAAACAAAAAAAAAAACACGAAGAGCTTAGATTTCCGCAATCTGAAATCACAATGTTATTCTAATTGTTCAAACAAATCGAAGGAAAAAATCTTTCACATTGTACTAAGGAAAGAAAAAAAAAATATATATATATATATATATATATATATTCTTACTTCGGACTTTGAATTTCGACATCTTCAATAAGCAATCAGTCATAGTTAAGAGGGTGTGTGTGTAGGGGCGGGAGAGGGCGTAAGCAATTTGTTTTTAAATTCTGTATTGGTTTGGATGGTGGGGGGTGGGAGGTGACGTCCAAGAATGCAGGGTATGCTTCATTTCAAGAAATTACGTGGTCAGAAAACTCGATCACTGTATGTGTTATGTTCGACCCATATCTACACGACAGAAGGTGGTTCTTTTTTTCGGCTTCTTTGACGTGGGGTCTCTTTTGATGTATTGCAAGAGAGGAGGGTCTTTGACATGTTTATCATACTACCTGGAGATAATTTCTTTTGTTGTTTTCGTGCGCTTTGCTTCCAAACATTTAAAGAGCAATAAAAAGGGATCATGTCTGACTTTTGATCGATTTTCGAATGAACTAACTTAAAATTTGTCATACCTGGAATTCTGCTGCGTGAAAAATAAAATA
This sequence comes from Maratus speciosus, assembly GCA_963932465.1. Taxonomy (NCBI): domain Eukaryota; kingdom Metazoa; phylum Arthropoda; class Arachnida; order Araneae; family Salticidae; genus Maratus; species Maratus speciosus. The sequence continues at coordinate 279,006,448 of OZ010792.1, forward strand.
AATAGTCTAAAAGTTAGGCAAAATGGATTTCAACGCTTTTAGTGGATGGGTAATGCGTTTCTTTAATCCATACAACCTTTCCAAGGAGCAAGTTTGCGGAGACTGGAAATACGTCCCACACAAAGTTCAGGAATGGTAAAAAAAAAAAATTGTTTTTTAGACCGCTGACCAGACCCTTGAACTGCTACGCTTTTGGCCAGCTGAACGGGAATGAAAACTTTCATCTACTGATTTAAAGGATATCAAGTAAAGGACTGATATAATAGAGATGAGATAGAAGTATTTTGCCAAAGTCTCTTGTGAAAAAAGGAAGTGAACGTTACGGAGGAAAAAATTCCATAGGTAGTGTCACTGTTTTGTTCTGTGCAAATCTGGACGGTAATTTAAAAAAATCTCTTCCGGCTCTGACTACAGGCACAGATAGATTTCGAAATTAATTACTAATTTCACCAACAAAAACTAAATCAAGATTAGAGATAAACCGAGTTTAACAATTTTATCTGCCCGCTTTTGATGAGTTTTTACTTTCATTTTTCTGTATGAGCCTGGATTTATCAGAATCATGTTAGTATGATAAATTTTTTCTTCAACCCCTATTTTTTTTTTCTTTTGCTGTAAGAGTTCGTCTTATCAAAAACTTGTCACTATAAATGTTGAAGATAGGATTAAGAAGAGTTATAATAAATTTAAGTGTATTTGATACCTTGTGAATGAAGAAGTTATAATTTTTTTTCTTTTTAAAACCCTATTTTTTCCCCCTTTGAGCACATTTTTAATTATATCAAAAATCTGACATAAGATAAATTGTTGTCCCTTTTCCTAGAAGTAATAATAACTTTAAACTGATTTGATAAGTATTATAATTAATAAGTTATGGGTTTCTTTCTGTTTTCACAAAAACCCTCCCCATTTCCACCCCCTTGGTCCAATTTTCCCTATTAATGAACTTGACCGACATTTACTGCCCCTTATGTATCAGTTTGCAAGAGATTTGTGCTGGATTATAGAAGTTATCATGTCCATAAAAAGTGATATATATATATACATATATAGTTTTGAAGTGGAAATGCTTTTGGGTTCTAGGGGTCATGATCGGAGTAGATCTGCAAAACATTTTCAGAAATTCCAACATAGGGGAGAATGTAATACCTAGTATTTATTACGAAATCTACCTAAAAGGCGTTATTAAAATTATTGTGAAAATCAAGACGACCGCAATTCTGAAAATGTTGAAGACAGTGGTGGAATTCAAACATATCGGGATGCCTTGAGAAGCAATGGGTACCTCAAAAAAATTTCCTGATTAAAAAGACTTACAATGAGCTACTGAAGAATGCTTGGAAAACCGAAAGAAAAATCAATATTAAGTCCAAAAATAACATGGACAAAATGTATTATTTTACTCTGTAAAATACTACATGAAATATGGATTACGTAGTTGCATTTGTTAAATTAAATATTCTCTATGTCATATCAGAACTGAAGCAGTTGCGTATTTATTTTAGTATTGAAGTAATGTTTTTTCAATATTATTAAAAACGATAAATTTAACGATAAAAAAATTCAGATTAAACAACAGTACTAAAGAAATAATGTATGAATCTAAAAAATATACGACAGCAGCATTTCTTCTTGTTATTTTGCATTACGCGGAATAATGTCTGCGAAAAATGTATACTTTAGCAATTGAAATTTTTTAATAATACATTTTGGAAAATGGACTACGGATAGTTCTGCATCGCAAGTTATAATTTTACCTTAAAAACCTGAAATCTCTTTTCTTACTTATTGAAAGTTAGTTGATCAAATAAAGATTGCACAAACAAAACATGTTACAAGTATATTTATTTTCTACTTTTAACAGATGTTTCCCTCTTTAATCATCGATGTTCACATAATTCATGTTGTTTCGTGAAGAATTTGTGATTTTCTTTTACGTAATAACTACCTCTTTTGGACAAAGTCTCATTTATAATTGATATGTTACGAAATCACAAAGCATGTAAAAATACTTTCGTGCCATAGAAAGGCAAGTTACAACCGTCGCGTGCATACTTTTACGATAATAAAAAAAAAACGTTGGTGGTAAACACATGATGTAAAACCACTCCATCGAAACTTTCGTTGAAAGTTAAGTACAGAAAAATATGTTGTAATTCAAATACATTTCAGCTGGATTGAAATATGTTTTAATGGCGTTCTTCTGATCAATTCAAGTGTCATCCAGCATTTGAATTGATCAGAACGCTTAACATATTTCAAAATCTAACACATGCTGGATAGGTAACTGCCTTTTTAACATTTTCCTATGTTATTGAAAGGGTTTATGGCTTCAGTTCGTCAGTATGTAAATGTAATGCATGTATGTATGTATATGTTCGCCCTCTAATTTTTATAAATATGCTTGCATGGTTTCGAAATTTAAGTGGATTATTGAAGGTCACAATTAAATGTTTCCAATTTAAAAGGGTGGAGAAATATTTATAGTCATTTTACAGGGATATACAAAATAGTTCGGATATATTACAGTCTATGTGTGGTAAATTTTTTACGTGCGTTTTAATGATGTTAATCTGTCATCTATTCCGAATAGAATAAAACTGACATGTGTTATATTCGTTTTCTATAGTATGTTTAATGTTGGAAATGATGCATGTAGAAATTATTGTTATTTTACAAGGACATGGGAAAGGTAGCCTATGAGCGCTGCTGAGTCTGTAAAGTGCATTTTAATTATGTTAAGCTATTACCGGAAGCTATTTAACTATTTTCAATCAGCTATTACAGAACGACACTAACATATATTATACAATTCACTAGGATATGTTTGCTATGAAAAACAGTGCATTTGATTTATAACAAATTAACACCTTGTAAAGTAATAATATTTTAATTTGAATTGCTAAAAGATGTAAATTAAAACTTTAAAAACAGTAAAAATAGGTTTATTCGACCGCTTACATGTTCTACTCTACCCGAGTCATTTTCAAAACAAATAAATAAAAATATTCTAAAATTGCGCGGTTTATGAGACGCCATCATTCAATTTTTCACGTACTCTTTCATGTTATGCAAGTGATTATTTTATTTTACTTGGATGTTTATTTTTATCTTCGTAACCATTGAGTATTTCGAAACATAATCTTGGTAAGTTAAATGATGCTACATCATTAGCTATCGAATTTTTGCGCGTTACAGAATCAATGGGGAAAACGATCTTACTTACATTGAAATTTATTTGAATGGTTTCTTCTTGATATAATCGTGCTATGGCTGTGTTTTTTTCTATTATATTTAATATCAGCTACAATCTCCTTTTTTCTATACATAAATTTCCTGCTAGTCATACCAATGTAGTAATTCTTTTATCCGTCTGCTCTAATAAATGGTATTTCATATATTCCTGAGTAATTCTAAAAATTGAGTCAATTTTAGTGAAAATGATATTCTTTAATTTCGTAGGTGGTTTGGCTACTAAACAGATATTGAAACGATTAAGATTGTACTTTAAATTCTCGGAAAAGCTTGGAAAATATTGAATAGTATAAAGTCTGTATTTTTGCGAATCAAATTTATGTTCAGGCTTCTTATTAATGACGATGTCCGCGATTAATTTGTTAATATGTTGAACTTTAAAACCATTATTATAAGCTAATATTATCTAATTTATTATCCAAATTATTTTCAGTACATACTAGACCTAGGTTACCATACCAAATAATGCAAGTTCTTCATTTACGTATAAAATTTTAACCTACAGATTTTTCATAAGACGAGCTTTTCTAGTATTATTTGCGTATAAGCTATGAATTCTATGATTGCGATGTGGTAGAACATCAAAAATCGATGCAGTTTCCACTCAGGTATGGAAATAACATTAAAACAATTTTAAAGACAAATGAAAAGTTTAATGAAATAAGATGCTACGTAATATTTTTCTTAAAAGTTGTTTTATTTCATGGATGAAGATATTTGTGAAAATAATCTATCACATATTAAAATGAAGAGTTTGTCGATCCAGGATCGACTAATCCCATTCAGTTAAATGAGGAATCATGTATCTATCGCCTGTCCCCACCGCCGGAAACCAGACAAAGATCAACCGATGCAACAGCAAGGCCTCCATAACCAACAGTTAACCAGCCGGCAATCCCAAAACTTTCTTTTATCTCATACATCTTAATACTTCTTGAAAAATGCAGCATAGAGGTGCCACCGGTTATGTGATTTACACCAAAATCTAATCAGCAACAACTTATGTCAACTTCTAATTGAATTTGAAGTTTGATGAAAATCTGTGTATTTAGTTTTTGAGATAGAGCTTTTGCGGAAATCCCGAAAAGTTCTACATAGCAGTAGCACCTGTTGGGAATGCTTACACCAAAAACTTATCTGGATCAATTTATATCAGGGACTAACCGAATCTAAAGTTTGATGAAAACTTATGCATTAGTTTTTGAGATACAGCTATTGTGGAAATCGTGAAAAATGCAATATAGGAGCGCCACCTGTTAGGCGATTTATACAAAAGACTAAGCAGCACTAATTTATATCAGAGTCTAACTGAATCTGAAGTTTGATGAAAATTTGTGCATTAGTTCTTGGGATATAGCTATTGTGGAAATCATGAATAATGCAGCATAGCAGCGCCACCTGCTGGGCGTTTTACACCAAAAAGTAATCAGCATCAATTTATATCAAAGACAAACTGAATCTAAATTTTTATTAACCTCTTTAGTTCTTGAGATAGAGCGCCCATAAAATTTGTGTCACACACAGACAGACTCACAGACAGACTCTTGTAGCGATCTCAACTCATATGATCAGCATAAAGCGCATTACTAGCTTAGAGTAACTAGCTTGGCCTTTTGCTCGGCGCTACAATTCTCGCCTCCTGATCATGAGATCCCTGGTTCATATCCCGGCGGAGCCAATCCATCTCTCGCCTCATTCGTGACACGGACAAACTCGCAACACTCAACCTTCAACAACAATCATCCCCTCTCATAACCAACAGATGGCAGCACTAAAAAATCCTCCCTTGCATCCAAAGCCTGTGAAACGCTCGCAGCACAAAACCTGTCATCCCACACATCACATATGCGTTCGACAGCATCATTCACGAGTGCATATCGCTCGTCAGACGTCAGCAATACGTTTTTCTCACTGGGGATGGAATGTTTAGCAATCTCATCTCACATGATCAGTATAACGCGAGTTACTAGCTTAGAGTAACTGACTTGACCTTTTGCTCGACGCTAACGTTATCGCCTCCTGATCATGAGATCCCTGGTTCATATCCCATCGGCGCCAATCCACTCTCGCCTCACTCTCACAGACAGACATTTTGTAAAAACAAGTTTTTCGGGATCTCTGACCCTTAAAACGTGTAAATCCGTCAAAAACTGGAATTCGAACATTTTCACGATTCCAATACTTTCTTCTTGTAAAGATAGAATAAAGTAAAAATGGAGACACATGGTGCACCCCAAATCAGAAACCCCGAAACAGTGCCCCCCAATAAGTCTGATGATTTATCCCCCACGGCATATTATGAAAAAACAATGCTCAAAAAACATCTGTACCAGGGTTAAGGTTCCTGTTTAATAGCAACCAGGGTGGACAAAATGTCACTAGCATTGCCACTTGAAGTGATGCGGCAAAACCCTCCGGATGCCAAAAGAAAATATGAGTGAAGTGGGGTGATCATAGAAATCTCGCTCCCTATCACAGTCGAGAATGTCCAAAGCGCCGTCTGTCACATGGTAAAACTAAAATACTAATTAGCCTTCAGGTTCTAATTAGTCTTAAAGATATTGAGATACTGTTTATTAACTTTTAATCTGTTAATATTTAATAATTTAAATAATATTAATAATCTTTAATTTTTGAAAATTAAATGTTAATAAGTTTTCTGAACGAGTTCACTACCATCAATATCATATTAATCGTATGCTACCAAATTAGTAAAATTACAGAGGAAGCATTACACAAGAAGCATTCATTTCAATTTTCTCAAAACTTAATTTTTGTTCCATAACATCTTTTATCACTAATCCTTCTCAAATAGCAATGACACCAAGTATACTTAAAATGTTTCTTACTTCTACTAAGGAAAACAATCGTATCTGCCGACGAAAATCTTCACGAAAATGTTAGAGGGGAACAAGCATGTAAATAGAACCGCATGTCAACGTGCAGCGTTTAACCATCATCTGCAAACTCAGAAATAGTGTACTTAAAGTGGACCAAAGCCCGCAATATTCGCAAACATAATGTATCTGTGGGCTATGAGGCATTCTGATGTTACCACAGTCCACACATCTCACCCTAAATGTATATTTTATATCGATAGTGTTTTATTTTCGGTTTCTCTGCATTTTTCCGTTATACCAAATCAGACTCAAATTCTATTTTTGCAGAAATTGCTGGTTGACGTCCACTTCGCATGCGCTATTCCGGCAGTTCCGAGCGATTTCGAAACGCCACTCGGTGCACCTGTGTTTCTGTTCACATGCTTGTTCACCTCTAGACGTTTCTTAGTGATTCTAGTTGACATTTTCGACAACTTGCTTTGTAAGTAAATGTTGTTAAAAAAAATACGTGAAAACTAATGAGTGCTTGGTTCATCTTCGGTGCAAAGCTCATCACTTGCACCCGCGGACTATACAAACAGAGATTTAACGCGGGAGAACGCGCACATACCCAGGGTATGAATGGTTTTTACTTTGTCACCAATAAATACAAATAGTAATCGTCACCTTATTTAGTCGGAGACAATTTTGCGATGAAAGAAGTTGAAGATTACTTTTAAAAAGATAGTGGTGAAAATTGTAAAAACCGTACGCACTCCCGGTCTATCAGGCGCGTCCTCCCGGGTTAAGCTTAAACTGACAATAAGTTTACACATAGAAGTTCTAAACGCTATTTTATCCAACACTCTTGACTAATATTTATCGCCCTTTTTTGCTATAAAAAATATGGACAGAAATTCCCAGAAATTTACTTATTGAAAATAAATATTGTAAACTCGTAAAACTGTGTATTTAAACAGCAATGTTAATATTTAAGCCTTAACCGCAGTATATTTTATATAAACCAACAATTTAATATTATGCAGCGCTGATAAGTATATTGAAACTGTTTTAAAAAATATAACCGCTTTAGTTAATGAATTTATTCGTGTTAAATGGAGTCAGAGGACGATAAATAGGGATATTGCACTATATACATGATATTGCAGCAAGCAGTATGCAGAGCATGCTGTAATATCATGATTCACTGCAATTTCCAGCTTACTTTATCTATAAAACTTTCCTAGTTTTAGATGTCAACACTCGTAATAATAATTTATTATCTTTGTAATTAATTAACCGCCCCCCGAGTTATAAGGACATTGAGGAAAGATATTTTGAGCGATTTTTGGCTTTGCAAGTCACATTCTTTCCTATGCCAGCAATTGAATATTAAAGGTGCGAAATGATCACGTCAAAAAGTATTTGATTACTGGAAGTCCATAAAAAAATATAATTCGTACACTTTTCAAAAAATCCCTGCCGGCTCGGCATACAGGCGCAGGTAGATTTCGAAGCTAAGAACTAATTTCACCAACAAAAACTAAATCCTGATTAGAGATAAACCCACTTTAACAATTTAAACTGACCGCTTTTGAGGAGTTTTTAATTTCATTTTCATATAAGAGCTGGTTTTATTAGAATCATGTTAAGGCAGTATTCAAAAAATATTTTTCCATGCCCAACAACTCGAAATTTCTGACACATTTTCAGATTCATTTTCAAAAGGAAAAACATGAAACTTGCTGACGTGATTTTTAAAGAGATTAAGCGACCTGTGCTTTTATTTTTCGTTCAATTAATTAGAACTTGATTTATAAACAATTATTTTATCAGTTGGACCATATTTTTCGTTTCTAATACAATCGCTTCAAGAAATTCAGTTCAAAATGCCCACTTTGACATCATTTTTTTCAGTATATTCTGCCTCTATCAAAAGATTGACCATTACGGCAGATTATGTAGTTTCTGAATAAGAGAATCTACTAATTAATTGCGTTTGAAAGAAAAATTTATTTAAAAAGGAGGCAGAAAATAGCAGTTTGGATTTGAGTACATCCTTAATATGATATTTTTTTCTTCAACCTATATGTATTTTAAATTTCTTTTTGCTGTAAGAATTGGTCCTATCAAAAACTTGTCAATATAAAAGTTGTAAATAATATTAAGAAAATATATAATAAATTCATACGGATTTAATACCTTGTTAATTGATGAAGTTACGGATTTATTTCTTCTTCAACCCCCCCCCCTCCTTTTTTTTTCAATAAGAATTGGTGCTATCAAAAACTTGTCAGTGTAAAAGTTGTAGATAACACTAAGACAATTTATAATAAATTTAATTGGATTTGATATCTTCAGAATTGAAGAAGTTATGAATTTTTTTCCCCAAAAAACCTTATTTTTTTCGCCCCTTGAGCCCATTTTTAGTTTTATCAAAAATCTGTCATACATAAATTTTTGGGCCATTTTTTAGAAGTAATAATAACTTTAAACTGAGCCCATGCGTACCATAATTAAGAAGTTATGGGGTTTCTTCGCTTTTCGCAAAACCACTCCCTATTTCTACCCTCTTGGTCCGATTTTGCCCATTGGCTCGTGTCCCTGCCGACGAAGACACTCACGAGCTAATGCTAATCCTATGGAGGGGGGGGGGGGGTATTTTTCTAATATCTCGTTTGCATTTCGACATTTTTAATTTTTTTTTTTTCATTGGATAGCCGAGATCCGTCTCTACATCGCACCTTTTTTACTTTTTCGATTTTGGTCGCAAATATTTTTTAGAATGACACTTTCCTTTTCAGAACCTGTTTTGAAAGTGAAAGTAACGTTATAAAAAATATCTGCGACCAAAATCGAAAAAGTAAAAAAACTAGCGTCTCTTTCGTGCGCTATTCCCTACGACAGCTATGGATAGCGGTTAAGTCCATTCTAAATGCAGGTGGGAAGGGTAGACAGAATTCTGCGGTCAGCGGTAAATCGCACAACGCTTAGGTATAAACAAACTGAAAGCTCCTCCGACTTTAGAAACGAGCGCCATCTACTGACTAATCTTCTAAAAATAACATGTAGAAAGGTTTTTAATTAATTTTGTATTTCTTTTTTCTTCTTAACAACGAATAAAAAATATTCTTCATTGTATTCTTAAAATAATAATAACAATAAAAATTATAATATGTTCTTTCTGTGACAAAAAAAAATTAATAATAAATAAATAAAAAGAGTTTTTTTTTTTTGGTGGGGGTGGGGGGGCTATATTTTAATACCAAATATTTAATTTAAATGCTTTAACATTGAAGTTATATTAAAATATATGTGTGTATCTTGACTTAGGATTAGCATATGTTAATAATAGCATGTTTTATTTATTTGTTATTTATTTCTTTTATTTTTTTACTTAATTTTTTTTTTTTTTCAGATTTACTAGTTTATGATGTTATGCAGCAAATTGAAAAATTTATGGCTAATCATAGAAAAATCTTATTTAATTATTATTATTATTTAAGAATTTAAAGAACTTTTTTTAATTCATAATTTTTGCATCTTGTATTTCTTTGCATCAACAAGAGAAATTTAATTTGAAGAACCCCCTAGGATCTTATGTTTCATAATAATATTTTTACTTTATACTAAATGAAAGAGAAAGGGAGACAAAAAAAAAAATAATAACAATTACTTTTCATTAATTTTAGCTATCAATTGCTTTCCAATACCTTTAGCTAAATCTTACTTAAATAAATAATAAATTTTTATAAATAAAAAAGACAAATTTATACAAAAGAATTCTCATAGCCATTCATAAGTTTTTAATAATTTAGTGCAGAAAAATTGTTTCTAATGTAAAAACAACAACAACAACAGAAAAAGGCATAATTAAATTTAAGTTATTTTTGATAAATAGCTATTTAAGAGTTCCTTACATGGAAAAAAAAATCATACTCTTACACTTGGACTTAAAAAAAAAAAAAAAAATAGAAATAATTTTTTAAAAGTATATTTAAAAATTTAAATCCAAATTTTGCAGCATTTAAAGACTCCTATAAATTAATTCACTAATTTAATTCAATAAGTATAATACAAGCTTTAAGTAAGATTTAGATGAAGATATTGGAAAATAATTGATAGCTGAAATTATTAGAAAGTAATTCTTAATATTATTTTTTTCTCTCTCCCTTTCTCTTTTATTATGTATAAATTCAAACTATTATTATGAAAAATAAGATTCTAAGGGGTTCTTCAAATTAAACCCTTCTTGTTTCTTAACAAGATGCAAAAATAATGAATTAAAAAAATTTTCTTGAATTCTTAAATAATAATAATAATTAATTATGATTTTTCTATGAATAGCCGTAATTTTTTCAATTTATTGTAAGATATCATAAACTAGTAAATCTAAAAATAAATTTTTTAAAAGTAAAAATAATGGAAGAAATAAATATCAAATAAATAAAACTTGCTAATACTAACAGATGCTTGACCTAAGTCAAGATAAAGGTTTTTTAGGTTTTCAGGATAGAAAAGTATTTATGCATCTAAATTGCAGTACATATACTTAAATATAACTTCAATGTTAAAGCATATAAATTTAATATTTGGCATTAAAATATATCCCCTCCGCCTCCCCCCCCCCTCTCCCTCTCTCTTTTTTAAACTTTACTTTTCAATTTTATTTTAAAATTTCAATTTTATTTTTAAAATCTTTTATTAATCTGAACTTAAGATACTGAAAATAGTAAATTCGTGAATTAAGAACTGAATTTTTAATTTTAAATCTTGATCCTTCGGATTTTAAAGTCTATTCTGCCATATAGTAGTGCTCAAATGATGAAAACATTTAGAAAAAGAGTGCAAATTTTTAGCTAAGACCTAGTTTAAATCAAGATAAAGACGGATTTCTAATTCTGCCTTGTATCGACATTAAATCAAAAACATGACAGTGTGGAACCATATTTTGTTGGAGAATTAAATTTCTTATACTATACTAATTGAATTAAGTTAATGATTCAATTTATAAGGTATGAAAGATAGAGGTGTGTGTGTGTGTATGTGGGGGGGGGGGGGGATATAATATGTTTGAATACCGAATAAATGTTGAATTATATTTAAATATATGTGTGTGTGTATACTGAAAATTTTAAGGCTAGTCATTGAAAAATGGTATTTAGTTATTGTTTAAGAATTCAGGGAAGTTTGTTTTTCTTATGCATTTTTCTTGCATCTTGTTAAAAAATAAGAAAAGTTTAAAGATTCTCTAGAATCCTATTTTTCATAATAAGATTTTAAATTTATGCTTAATAAAGGAGAAAAAATAAAACAATAATATTGACAGTTACATTCTAATAATTTGAGCTAGAAATTACTTTCCAATACCTTTAGGTAAATCTTACTTAAATATGTAAATGATTTTTTTTCTTTTTTTTTTTTTAATATAAAAATAGTACAATTCATACACAAAACATTTCTCATACCCATTCACAAGTTTTTAATAATTTGCAAAAATAAATATTTTTAATGAAAAAAAAGCTATCAGTTATTTAAGTTAATTATGATAACTATTTAAGAGTGTGTTAAAAAAAAAAAAACTACAATATGCTCTTCAATATGGACTTAAAAAAAACCTTTTGTTTTTTAAAATATATTTAAAAATTTTATCCAAATTTCGCATTTACAACTTTTTTCAAACCCTATAAATTAATTTATTAATTTAATTCAATAATTTTATTAACATTAGTTTTAAAATCATCACCTTAACAGAGAAATAAAATAGCTATTTGTATCATTCACAAAAAACCACGTTATACTCTATAAATTGAAATAAATATTATTGGAATATTATAATCACAAATAACTAATATTTATTTGATTTTTTCTTTAAAAGCACTTTTTAAAAACAACAGCCTTTATCACTTTAAGAAATGCCTATTATTAAGCATATATTTACATAATTAGGATTTTAATGAAATTAATTAGATCGGCAAAGAAATTAACCGTAATATTTTACCAATCATACCTTTTTATCATCATCTAAATATAATTATATCTTTATGATCAGAAAAATTGCAAAAATAAAATACTAGAGCATATAAATTTAAAAAGATGGAAAACTGATTTTATTTGATGAGGATGAATATTTAAATGTGCATTTTCTAAACTCTTATAAATTATGTTTTTCTTGGAATAAGGAATACACCTTCCTATACCTATGATGTTTTTAATAATAAAATAGTCGTCAATGACGATATACAAGATTTTAAGAAGCTGCATATCTTAACGCCGAAATCAGAGTAGTAAATATGAACATAAACAATGATGACGCAAACATCACGTGGTTTGCGGAGCAAATTTCTGAGCTCTCCCAACCTTCCCACCTGCATTTAGAATGGACTTAACCGCTATCCATCGCTCAGGTAGGGAATAGCGCACGAAAGAGACGCTAGTAGTAAAAAAGGTGCGGTGTAGAGACGGACCTCAGCTATCCAATGCAAACAGAAATCATTTAAAAATGTCGAAATACAACCGAGATATTAGATAAATCCCTCCCCATAGGATTAGCATTAGCTCGTGAGTGTCTTCGCCGGCAAGGACAGGAGCCTTAACGAACTTGACCGAGATTTTATGCCCCTTAATTTTATGTATCAGTTTGGAAAAGATTTGTGCAGAATTATGAAAGTTATCGTGTCCATAAAAAAGTGATATAAATATAGATAGATAGATAGATAGATAGATAAAGCTTTTTACTGAGGGAGGGGGGGGAGTTTTGTGTTCTAGGGGTCATGATCGGTGTAGATCTGCAAAACTTTTTCCGAAATTCCAACATAGGTGAGATCCCAATAGGTAGTATTTCTTACGAAATCTGCCTAAAAAATTTAACACTAGTGAACCCGTGCGAATGCCTCATACGGGTCCGTAGAAAAATACATTAGCAAATAATCTTTGAAGTTATTTGTTCATACTTTTTCATTATTTTTAATTAACTGCTATTTATTATCGAACAACGTGTTTTAAACAAATGTGAGTATACTGTGTCAAAAGCCCGTAGAAATACCTTTCATATGATACCCCATTCATCATTGGCAGTTTTATATGTGCATAGAAAAGGGATGTGGTCATCAGAAATAACACGTATGATACATATGGAAAAGAAAAAAAATTAAAAAATGCAAACTGGTCTACAAATCAGGCTCTATTTTATAGCCAGATCTTTATCTTTTAAATGTATGTTTTGCATAAAGAGTTTGAAGAACAACATGTGCAAATAATAAACGCATTTCAGTTTAGTTTTTAATAAGTATATCAACGCATTTTTCTTCTGTCCTCTTAATTCCAGTTGCTACTTATTTATTTATTTTTAGTAAACACAAGATTCTATTATATTTTAATTTGTTTCTTTGAAATGAGCGAGATATATTTCAAAATAATTAGGATTGTGGCACAAAATCTCAGAAGCGGTTAATTTTCTTTGAAGCTTTTTTAAATGGTAAAATCAGTTTCTGTCCTTAGAATTAAAGATTCTAAAATGGTGCTATCGTTTCCTTTCCTTGAATATCCATAGTTCATGTAATTGTCTCGAATTCACATTACTGAATATTATACATAATTGTGTATTCAGTTGCATGGATGACGAGATAAACATACCATCATGTCTTGATCAAATTTTAACAAAATTTGCATGCGATCACTTTTAAAATATGCTCTTTCCAAAAATAAATATTAAAAAAAAATAAAATCTCATTATTCATTCCAATATTATGTATAAACATGCATAAAAAAATGGGCAACAGAATTTGGAAAGTGGCTTTTTATTTTCTTTTTTAGGAGCCCGTACTTAAAAAGTAAAAACGAAACCATTATAAGATCACTCCTGTGTCTGTCTGTCCGTCTGTCACAGACATTTTACTAATAAACTATGGAACATGGAAAGTTCAAATTGGCTGAAATAATAAAGGCTAACACACTCATTTATAGATTATTAACCATTCACAAATATACTTAAGAAAAATGCAGAGTGTTAATTAAGTTACTTGGAGAAAAAAACTTTTCTTTGTATGTCGTGTGGAAGCTTTCGTAACGCCGAACTCGAAAATGCATTTCTTTTAATTTTAGATATTATATTTTCAGAGATACCGTCGAAAATGTAATGAAAAATATGTGCCCCTACCTTTATTTCCGAATCTACTGAAACTAAAATTATGAAAAAATTAGGCGCAGTAGAATTTGATTTAAACCTTGCAGGAAAATTTAGCGATAACCGTAGGTCGCATAGTTTTTGAGAAAATTGCATTTTTCCGTTGCACACAAATTTCGATTTGCAGGCGTTCAGCGAAGGAGTTGAGGAGCGCTGGGTGTACCTATCATAGCAGAAGTATAAAAGGTTTGTTGATAATGATTTTCGAAAAAAATCGTCGGTAATCAGCCGTGATTTTAACCCTCAAAGACATGGACGGCGTACGCTATGTGCCATCGGCTTTTTAAAGCCTAGATAACAACTTTCAATTATATAATTATGTAATGCAATGCCCAGTTAATAATTCATATATGTATTGTACGGAACCCTCTGTGCACGAGTAATACTCGCGCTTGACGGGTTTATTTATGTTAATTTTGAAAAATCTGAATTTCAAGATGATTTCTGTATTTAGTATACTCTTATTAATTTCAGATATGCTTACAAAGAAAGTATTTCTTTCACCACCACTATCGAAATATCTAGTCTTTTGACGTCATCTATCCTTACAATAAACATTTTCGTAAAAGAAAAGTCCCGCGTTCACTAAGTCAAAATACGTCTGAAGAAGATCAACAGTACCTTAAAATTCTAAAAATTTTCCTATCATTTCTGGGAAAAGGAACCGTAGCTATAAAACAATCATTTGTTTTTGACAGAAAATTTCAACAAGCGGCTGACAAGCATAAGCATTGATATCCTCTTTATCAACATATGGTAAAAGAGGGCTGATGATAACGAAGACTATTTTTTATTTATTTTTTTTTTTATTTTACACAAGTTAACTGTATTCAAGTGCTTTATAATATAAAAAAGATTTTTTTAATGGGGATTGTTTTCATTAATGATTAATTTTTTAAGAAAATTTATTCAGAAAACTTACGAATACGCAGAAAAAGACTAAATATGAATACTATATAAATAAAGATGATCATTAATCAATGCATGTAAAAATAAATTTCGAATGCTTGAAAGACCGGAGTTGCATTCTCTTCTCTATAAAGAAGTACTTAAACTACTAATTCTTTTTTACCAGAAATTCACAAAAGGTATTTTTCAAAATATTCTGACTCCAGTCTAATACACAGTTTGTGTTTTTATGTATTTTTTGAGGTCATTTTCAGAACTTTTCTTAGAACTAACCACTAATGAGGAAACAGGAAACCCCTACCCAAGCAACGCACCTATCCATTGGTTTAAAAACGATGCAGACAGAGTCCCTAAAGCTTCGGTGGAGAGATTATATTTGAACTTGCAAATTTGATTTATATCCAGCAGGCAAAAAATGAAAAGAGAACGTCTAAAACATTTTAATCAGAAAACTGTCTCAGAAAAATTTGAAAATAATCATTCGTTTGGGAATTATGTCTTATTTCAATTTATATTTTATAAAAAACTTAAAGTTATTTATATTTTTAAAAAAAAACCTTAGGGAGTGGCTGTAAAAAGAGTAATCTTTACATTGAAATAGTAAAAAATTTTGAAATTTCAATGCTAAATCCCAAATTTGACTTCATATGTCGATTTTAGAGTGAATTGTAAATTTTGATATCAAACAGAAAAAAATTCGGTTAAAAAATTTAGAATTTATAAAGATATACCATCAACAGGGGTAACTTTGACTCATTAAGGGTAACTTTGGCCCAAGAGAGAAAAAAGGTTAAATATGCTACATTTTCTACATCGCTTGAGTTATCGACAAAGTTTTGGTCTCAAAATGTAGGTGGTAGCATTAACTTGAGGCTTGTACTAGCTCATTGTAAGTTTCCACCGTGGCAGGAACATACAAACAAGAACGCGTGAAGACGATGAGAATTTAGTTCTTACAACTTTTGTCTGCCAAACTGTAAATTAATTCATTTGGACCTTCGTAATTACGTGTTATTATAACCTCATTAGTGTAGATCAAGTCCTAATGTAGCATTATGCGTTGTCTTTCCTGAAGTAAAAAGGAAAAGCGTTTTTCTATGTTGGGATAACTTTGGCCTAATATTTGGGTAACACTGGCACAACCAATTACCATTTAAATTTTTGTATATACCTCCTGTCAATGCATAAAAAATGTTATATTTGAAGGAGAGATTTTTCATATTTTGTTGAATTTACACATTGATGTTTTTGAGGTAATGTTTTCGTTTATTTTTTGTATACTTATGAAAATAGACATTTGTGCTTATACAAATATTAATTTTTCTGAAAATTCATCCAGTGTATTGGTTCCATCTGTACCAAACAAGAAAGCTATAGGCAAAGATGACTGTAACGTTGGAAATTTTGTACTTGTGCTGTTTAAAGGCAATATCTATCCCGGAAGGATTACTTTGAAATCAAATTAGGGCTGTGTTGTTGACTGCATGGAAAATAAGTATACGTAGCGTTGGCCACAGTGACTGGACTCGATGATGTATGAATGGAGCAATATTGTTGCAAAAATTAGTCCACCTAAACTTCTGTCTAAGAAAAACCAATATTCAGTCCTAGACCTGCACAATCCACGTTAATATTTATGCGTTTTGTAATAACTTTTATATTAAAATATATGCTAATTTACTGTCTTTTTACATGTTTATACTTCATACCCTCTGCACCCGTCTTTTTCAATAGGGTAATATTGGTCCGCATCATGTTGTAGGCCTTATAAGATTCGTTTTAACACATGGACCAATCTTACCCCAATTCACGGTAACATTGACCCGAAACTTTCAACATTTTTAGGTAAAAACAAATTAAATGTCGACAAATTTATGATAGTGGTGTGGTTCCATAGGTTTTTAGTAAAGAAAAAATTAACATGATATTCATTTTTTAAATAACATAAGAGAATGGAGATGCTGAACATGCCATGAAACAGAGAAATTTGGGCCAAAGTTATCTCATTTGACGGTACCTTTTTTACCTCCTAATATTAAATTAATTTTTAATGTTTTCATTCGTATCTCTTGTAATAACTATTTCTTTTGTGTGTGTGTGTTAATACTAACCATCTCAAATACAATTATGCCTTATGGCTTTTAAAAGAATTATATGTTAAATATTAATTATGATTTTAGTTGTTTTGAACAGCAGTCTGATAGTGTGTGAAAGTATTTAATAAACTATGCGGGATGCAAGTATTCTTTTCTGTTTCCATTTGGTCCAATGTCGTCTGAAATCATCTTGCTTCAATATCCATCAATTTGTCTGCTTCCTATGCATTTACGTGCGGCCTTTCCCAATACAAGGTGTTGCCGAATTTGACCGAAAAATTCAGAAGGGTTGTAACAGGCATAAAAACGATAAAAAATTACCATAGAACAAGGTATCGAAAACCACGTATTTAATCAGAAATACAAGGTGTTCTACCCTAACTCAATTTCGGTTGACAGTAATAACTTTCAGAAAATTGAAATATATTATAATAAAACTTTTTATAGAAATTCTCACTATTGTTGTAATTGTGAAAATATTAAAAAAAAGTTGCAGAAGTTTCCATTATGCGCGCCAGAAGTATTCTACATTCTGAAGTGCGATTACCAGTTCGTACGGTATCATCGATTGCTTGAGCACCCTGTTTTTCGAGAACGTTTCGAGATATCATATCATTTCCAACAAAATAAAGTACATATCGTTGCATTTTCATTGCAATGTTTTTATTTTTCTCAAAATTATTACCATCAAGCCAAATTCAGCTGCATGAAACACCCTGTATTTGTAACTAAATAAGTGGTTTGTGAATCCATGTTCTATGGCAATTGTTCATCCTCTTGATTCCTACTATCACCCCTCTGAATTTGTATAGTCGATTTTGGCAACAACTTGCATAATGCCTTCAGACACCAACTGCTTTGTATATTTCTAGCAATAGACCATCAAAATACGGAAGAGACTTCTTAAAAAAATATTTTTAAGTCTATCTATCAACATATGTATAATGGATAAAATATTATTAAAAAAAATTAGTTTATTTATTTAATTAATGTAATTTTATTTTTTTTTTTCTCTTTTAAATATTGTAAATTGTAAAAAATGGTAGCTAAGGTATCTAGATCAAAATATTTTTTAATTTACATTCATTGATGATGCATATCAGGAATTTTATTTTTAAAATTACATAATAGATGGCAGAACTAAAAAATATATATATAATGCAGTTATGGATTCTAACATTGCTACATACTTTTAATTTTTTTTCTTTTATCACTAGGTGGCAGTTATAGCAAATTTTAGCTATAATATTGTAAATTACGTGATTTGAGAATTTTTTTTGTTTAGTTATATCAATTTAAAAGTGTTAATTGGTAATTTAAATTTTAATATTGTAATGATTTTCTACTTTTATTAATTTAATTCATTTATCAAGGTACTTTATCTAGATTAACTGCAACCCTTGGATATAATATTTGTTTTAACTTAACTGTAAAAATTAACCTTATCCTTATAGCGGCAATATAGAACATGTGCAGCAGGAAATTAGGATTAAATCATGTAAAATTATATAAGTCAAGCTGTGTAATAATACATCATTTCATTTATAAATAATAATAAAAATTGTTTAAATATTTATTTTTTATTTTTTTCATTCCAAGGCCCATATAATTCAGTGTTCATATTTCTTCTATTATTTTGAGCATGCGGTCGTTCGGGCGAAGAGAGAATAAATTATTCAGCTTTTAGCTTTATTCTCTACAGAAAACGACTGCCTTGCTTATATATGTGAATTCTGTGCCCTTGATAAAGTAATTCACTATATAAGCATATCATTTATTTATTTTCTTTTTTTCTTTATCCATACTTCTCTTTTTTCTTCCATTTTAATCCTCATAAGGTGGTACATGGGACTATACTTTTTAATGTGGTGTTTGTGTTTTCATATTATTCGTCATTTTCATTATCTTTCAATGGTATTATTGTACAGAAAATTTATATATATATACATATATATATATAAACTCTGTTTAAAGCGGTCTCTGTATAATACGAAAAATCTGTCTTAACGAAAAGATTTCAAACGACTTAATTTACGAAAAGATTTCAAAGTCCCGCAGACCGATTCTCAATACAGTAAATTCTGTCTATGGTGGGACGTACGTTGGAAACTTCTATGGGTCCCGGTCAATTCCGCCGATAGAGTTTGCTGTAGTTGACGTGGTGAACGATGGAATTAATTTAATTGAGCAAGTAGAATTATCAAGTCAAAGATTTAATTTGAAGCCACCTTGTAAATAGTCTTTGAACAAAAAAGGAAGAGGAAAGTGTAAAGAATTAATTTCATTTTTAGATTCCCCAAGCCGTCTTGAAAGACAGCTTACTTACAAGAACACACATTAATAAAGTTATTGGTGTGTCTCAAAGGTATGTTTAATATAAATAAAATAAATAGTTAATAATTTTTCCCATACCACTAAATATTTATTTACTAATAAAAGAAAGTATCGTTCTGTGTGTCTGTCTGTGTATGTGCGATAGCTAGGGAAATCTACCGCACATACAAGGATGAAAATTTAGGTGAGGATAGTTCAAGGCCTGTCCGAATCCACCTGAGACTCAGAATTTTAAATTTCTGATAAATAGCTGAGTTATTAATTAAAAATCACAAAGAACTCTCATCAAAAACCTTCCGATAGGGAAAAGAGCTCTAGCGCATGCCCATAACGCTACTCAGGCATTGGAAGGAAATGAAAAACAGAAAGAAGGATTTATTTATTTTTTAATTTTAATTTTTTTTTTTTTTTTGGGGGGGGGGGGGGGGGGGATTTTGTCATTTTTTTTTTTACCTTCATCGTCCAAATCGCTAAGTAAAGTTAAAAAAGGAAGGCATATTAGGAAAGATCGTACTCTTATGACTTCAACGCAGTAATCAGTGTGAAAAAACACCGATGGTAATCCTTTGAAATAAAAATTCAAATTGGTTCGCTTTCGCAGCTTTTTTTCCCTCTCCTATACAGCACCGCTTTCCTAGGACGCGATTTCGGAGGTATTCATTAACAAAAAAAAAAAAAAAAAAAAAAAAAACCTTAGTAAAGCTGAAGTTTTCTTCTCTTCGACAGTGCAATCGGTTTTAAAAAATTCCAATTTTAACTCTTTTAAAAAAATTCGCAACCGCAAATCACTTTGCATTTTACTTTGCGCTGTACGTGAAAGGGTCTAAAAGATTTTTTTTTTTTTTCGACACAATCTTTTCAGAGCATCTCTGCAGACCAGAATTACACGTGTAAATAAATTTTTAATTTGAAGGAAATATTATACTTTGCGCTGTTTTTAAATTTGGCAACAATTTAAAATAATAACATTTTCTAAAAGTTGTAAAAAATATCTCTCGAAATGCTGAAAATTTGAATTTAAAATAGAAATAAATCCTCAAAAAATGAATCAAATAAAAAATAAATAAATGCAATCTGCACACCGCGAGCTTTTAATGTACACCCTTAAAAAAAATATTTAAATTCCTATGTATAGATTTTGCTCCTATAAAACTTTTTTCATGAAACGATTTTAATCAATTTTAACATTAAATATCTCTTAAAATAATTATTATATTTAAAAACTATCTGTATCAGCGTGTTTATCAAACATTGCTCTATAATACCACCGATTTGCAGATTTTTGTATGCAGTAGTTTTCTTAATATTAGCGAAGAAAGACCCCAATCACAAAAAATTCATAAACAGCAGTGGTGACAGCGTTAGCTACTTTTTAGGGTTTCGTTCATCTGACGAAACCCTATTCGTCTCGCTCCTCTGTCTGTCTGTCTGTCTGTCTGTCTGTCTGTCTGTCCGTCTGTCCGTCACAGAGCCCGTTCTCAGAAACTATACGTGTTAGAGACTTGAAATTTTGGGTACTTATAGCTGAACACCTCACATCAAACAACAAATCATAAAATTTTGAAAAAGATGGTAATTAACCTAATTACGGGCTAATTAAATTCTAAAATTAACCAATCAACCTTTTGAATGCAGGTGAAAATGCACGTTATCGAAATCCTCCCCAGTTTCTCCTAATGGTTGCCAGTAAACTCAGCGAATGCTCCGTCAAATCAGCCGGTGTAGGGTTACCACGGAGTACTTTAAGCAATAAATGAAGTGGACCTTCAAAAAGCAAAATTGGATCTGGAGAAATATCGGTCGTACAAATTCGTAACAGGTGTAGAAATACGCGGTAAAAATTCTACTTTATTTTGGTATAAATTTCAAATTTCTGCGTAGGATAGAACACAAAAAATCCACTAAAAATCGATCGATAAAAATTTAATTTCTGTGTTTTTAAAAACAATGAAAACAGATTTCCATTCACCGGAAGGCAGTTGTCATCATTTCTCGACATATCGGCGCGGGAGAAATTTAAGGGGAGGGAAGTCTAATACGAAATTTAAACTTTTTAAATATTAAATTTTTCGATTAAATTTTTTGACATCCGGGCTGGAAATTTCTCGCAGATTCCATACATACCCGGTTCAAAGAGATTGCTTCATTACGAGCTGAGATATTAATTATTATTTTATTAATTCCTTTTATTTCCATCAAATGCCAGATTAAGATGGAGGCACGTGCTTTTTTAACGGAGATTTCATTTAAATTAGGAAATTAACAATTTGCGTGGGGTGTTTCGACGGCGCGCTATGAGATAAGTATTAATTATTCAATATGAAAAAGTTTATAGGTTTATAAGTGTTCATCCCACTATTTCCGAATAGCAATTTCAGGAAATATCTTAAATTATTGTTTAAAACCGCCACTCGATGTCTTCGAAACTTTAAGATACTTTATAACACATAAGAAAAAGTGTAAAAAAGAATGGAGTGTGATATTTCGAGGAGTAGAGGGGAGGGGACTAGATTTATTTATTAAATCTTAGCGTTTGTTATCGCAGAAAATGTTTTAAATTGTTGGTTAAGACTGCACCGCCACCCTCCCGACCATGTATCTACGGAGAGATTGCGCAAAGGAGTTTCGTTCAGATATGCTTTTGTTAAGAATAGAGTGCGCTCCCTGGTGGTGGAATGCGGAACTAACGTAACGCGATTTTGTTAAAATTAGGAAATATAACAAGGCGATCCGTTTGGAACTTTAAGATACTTCATGACAAATAATAAAAAGCTTATAAAATAATGGTGCATGCAATTTCCTGTGAAGGGAGGGCGGGGGAGGGGCGCTGGATTTCTTTTTTAAAAAATAGCGTTTACGACCTTTTTAGGTGTCGTTTTTTGAGCACTATGATATACTCAGACACGTGCTGCTTATGAAATATAAAAATGTCAAAATTTTAGTTACCACTATTTCCGAATAGTACTTTCAGCAAATCTCTTAATTTCTCGCTTAAGGCCGCCACCAACTCCAGTAACACATCCACTGATAGGTTGTTTAACAGAGTTTCGATCTGATACACTTTTGTTATGAATAGTGTGCGCTCCCTGGTGGTGGAATTTGCAACTAACATAACGCAATTTTGTTAAAATTATGAAATCTAACAAGTCGATCTGCTGGAAACTTTGACATAGTTCATAACACATAATAAAAAGCTTATAAAAGAATGTTCCGTGCAATTTCCTGGGGCGCCTACCTATCTCGGGTGCTATAGACCCGATCCCCTCGACTAATATACCTACGGATAGGTTGTAAAACGGAGTTTCCTTTGGATAGAGGTTTGTGTAGAATAGAGTGCGCCCCTGGTTGCGAAATGTGGAACTAACAGATTTCACAAAAGGATAAAGTGTTTTAAAGGAATATTAAACGAAACCCTCTGTGCGATCTGTGATCACACTTACCCACTTGTTTAGGGTTTCGTTCATCTGACGAAACCCTATTCCCTTCACTCCTCTGTCTCTCTGTCTGTCCGTCTGTCACAGAGCCCGTTCTCAGAAACTATATATGTTGAACACTTGAAAGTTTGCATACTTATAGCTGAACACCTCACATCAAACGACAAATCATAAAATTTTGAAAAAGCCGTAATTAACGGACGTTATTAATTAAAAAACCCTAATTACAAGATCGGAAAGGCATTCATAATTCAACAAAAGCATGGATTTTTTATCAAATTACAAAAACCGTCTCTTCCACGAATTAAAACAGGTGTCATTTTAATAGCAGATAAGGACTGGCGATTCCTTTAAGGCGCTATTACTTTTTTTCTACTCATCCCAGAAATTCGAAAATAGTACCACAAGATGGTGGAAAAAATCAGCTTTCAGAAATTCTAAAAATTATCTCGATTGTACCACAAAAACTCGAAAATTCGTTAAAAATCGAGAAAAAAATCTGTTATTTTCCTTCATTTGGAAGGCGGCAGATGTCTGATCACCTTGAATTTTCGGTGGTAAACCAGATAATTATAAAGCAGGTGCCTCTTGTTGTCTGAAATGAACACAGAACTTCTATACAGGACCAAATTTTTTTAAATATCGATTTTTGAGCTAGGATTTTTACGCCATCCGACGTAAAATTTCATTCTCTTTCAGAATATGTCTTTATTTTTTACTTTCGAAAATCGGAAGCCAAGATAATTAATTTTTTGGTAATTAATTCCAGAATTGCATTTTTTGCACAGCAGGCCACATGACAGGGACAGAAAAAGAGATATTTTTATACTAGGGTTTGATAATGGAAGTACAAAATTTTTTAACTACTGATTTTACAAATTTGGTTCTTTCGCATCCGGATAGTATTTCTTACGCTGATTCATAAAATATAAATATAAAAAAAATTGGACTGCAACTTTCCAATTTATGAAAAATTCGATGTTTAAACTTATAAAAGAGATGCTTTTTCACACAAACAATTGACGGGAATTTGTTAAAATTAGGAAAACTAAAGAACCGATCGCTTTTAAAGCATTGTTCAGAACGGTGTCACATTTTTTAAAAATACAGCATAAATTTTACTTATTCAATATAAAAATTTCATAAGTATTGATACCACTGTTTTCAAATAGTAATTTCAACAAATATCTTAAATTCTTGTTTAAGACCATTTTTAAACTGTAGCGTTCTCTGTAGTTTTGCGTGCGGTTTTTAACGGCGTGATGAGATAAATATTACTTATTCAATATAAAAAAAAAAATTAATACGTGTTGATACCACTATTTTAGAATAGTAATTTAGCAAATATCTTAAACTGGTGTTTAAGACCGCCACCCCCTCGACTAATGTATCTACGGATAAGTTGTAGAAAGAAGTTTCGTTCAACTACACTTTTGTTAATAATAGAGTGCGCACCCTGGTGGTGAAATGTGGAACTAATAGACATCAATTTTATTTACATTATGAAATATAACAAGGCAATCTGTTTGAAACTTTAAGATAGTTTATAACACATAATAAAAAGTCTTAAAAACAACGGCGCGAGAAATTTCGGAGTGGGGTGGGGGGAGGGTCGTTAAATTTTTTTAAAAAACCTTAGCGTTATTCACCGTTTTATGTGTGGTTTTTTGACGGAGTCCTGAGATAAATGCTACTTGTTCAATATAAATAAATATTACTTATTACTTTATAAAAAGTTTAAAAAGTGTTGATACCACTATTTTAGAATAGTAATTTAGCAAATATCTTAAATTGGTGTTTAAGACCGCCATCCCCTCGACTAATGTATCTACGGAGAAGTTGTAGAAAGAAGTTTCGTTCAACTACATTTTTGTTAAGAATAGAGTGCGCACCCTGGTGGTGAAATGGGGAACTAATAGACATCGATTTTATTTATATTATGAAATATAACAAGGCGATCTGTTTGAAACTTTAGGATTGTTTATAACACATAATAAAAAGATTTAAAAACAATGGCGCGAGAAATTTCGGGGGGGAGGGGGCGGAGGGGCGTTAAATTTTTTTAAAAAAACCTTACAGTTTTTTACCGTTTTATGTGTGGTTTTTTGACGGAGTCCTGAGATAAGTGCTACTTGTTCAATGTAAAAAAATTCTTAAGTATTGATACCACTATTTTCGAATAGTAATTTCACCAAATATTTTAATTTTAAATTTTTGCTTAAGACCATTTTTAAACTGTAGCGTTCTCTACCGTTTTGCGTACTTTTTTTTGATGGCGTGATGAGACAAATATTACTTATTCAATATAAAAATTTTCAAAAGTGTTGATACCACTATTTTAGAATAGTAATTTCAGCAAATATCTTAAATTGATGTTTAAGACCGTCACCCCCCCCCCCCAGACCCATGTATCTACCGATAGGTTGTGTAAAGGAGTTTCGTTTAGATACACTTTTGTTAAGAATACAGTGCGCTCCCTGGTGGTGGAATGTGGAACTAACAGACCGCGATTTCATTTTAAGTAGGAATTCCAACAAGCGATCTGTTTGAAACTTTAAGATAATTTATAACAAATAGTAAAGATTGTAAAAAAGAATGGCGCGTCACATTCCTGTTGGAGGGGGGGTGGGGGGGGAAGGGGCACGAACAAAATTAGGCAGTATAACAGGGCGTTTTGTACTGTTTTGCGTGCGGTATTTTGATGGCGTGATGAGAAAACTATTACTTATTCAATATCAAAAATTTTATAAGTGTTCATACCACTATTTTCGAATAGTAATTTAAGCAAATATCTTAAATTCTTGGTTAAGATTGCCACCCCCTCGACTAGCATATCTCCTGATTGGTTGTTTAACGGAGTTACGTTCAGACACAGTTTTGTTAAGAATAAAGTGCGCTCCCTCGTGGTGGAATGTGGAACTAGCAGACCGCGATTTCATTTAAAATAGCAAATCTAACAAGGCGATCTGCTTGAAACTTTAAGATAGTTTATAACACATAAGAAAAAGTTTATTAAAAATGGCGCATGAAATTTCGGGCTGGTGGGGAGAGGGGGAGGTGCAAAATATTTCCCTTTTTTTTTTTTACCTTTTTGTTTCATACCGTTTCAGGTACGAACAAAATTAGGAAATATAACAAGGCGAATCGGTTTGAAGCTTTACGATAGTTTAGGAAGGGTTTGCCAAAATTTAGAAGGTGTTCCATGGCGATAAATGTACTGGACGTTTTGAAAGGAATATTAAACGAAACCCTTTGTGCGATCTATAATCACACTCATCCACTTGTTTTTAGAATAGAGAGATTACAGTTACTAATTAATATATTTATTGTACGGAACCCTCTGTGCGTAAGTAATACTAGAACTCGACCGATTATTTATTTTATTGATTGACCATACTTTAATGAAGTTACATTATTTCAAACATAATGAAATTGATATACATTATTGAGGCCCAACATAGCTAGGGTTCGCAAAGCTGGACCCAATCCAAAAAAACGCAGTGGGCTTTTTCAGACTGGGCCCACTTCAAAAAAGCCCACCGAAAAGCCCATAATGTGGATTTTTTCAATTTTCAACAATATTTAAAATTTTAAACAACGTATACATTTAATGAATTTAAGTCATTTGAGTTAATATTGAAAAAAAAAAAATTAAAATAGAGCGCCGATTATAGGAACTCCAGTGCTGCCAGTCCTAAGTCTGGATAAAGTGTGAAGGTTTTATTATCAGGAGCATCCCTTAAAGTCTCTGTCCCTTTATCCAAAGAAGGGTTGGTCCCGACTTGTTAGGATAATCGGCGCTCTATTGTATACATAAAAGCCATTACATAAACACCTGAAGTAAAAAAAAAAGTTGTATTTTAGCACATATTTTACGAACATATAGAACATAGTAGACAACATATATGGTACATAATTATAGCTAGGCATATGATAAGAATGTCTTTACATAAAAAATTCAAATCAACGATATTCATGAAAATAAAACTTCAACTTGATCAAAATTTTACTTTTTTTCGTGTATTTGTAAAAAAATAATATATATGCAGAGAAAGAATTGGTTCTTTTAAAGAGATAGTGAGATTCCATATTACATAAAAATACAGTATATTAGATATGTATTTTTTACCCCTTTTTAGGTGCGTTCGTAATTATATAAATACGTAGCACCTATAGTCGTCGTTCAGTCCGTCCGTCTGTCTGTCCGCATGTAACAGAGCAAAAACTATACAACCGATTGGTCTGAAATTTCAAATATATGATTGTTGCAAAATTTTGTCGAGCCATTTCAAATTTTATGAAAATCGGATGTATAGTTAAATTACAGGTACAGTCAAAAGTTTTTCTTTACATTACGGCCAATGGGAAAAATTATTGCAAGTGGATTTTAATGATATTAGAGCCTTCCAAATGATTTGAAATTTTAAAGATATAATTGTTGCAAAATTTTGTCGAGCCATTTGAAATTTTATGAAAATCGGATGTATAGTTAAATTACAGGGACAGTCAAAAGTTTTTCTTTACATTACGGCCAATGGGAAAAATTATTGCAAGTGGATTTTAATGATATTAGAGCCTTCCGAATGGTCTGAAATTTTAAAGATATAATTGTTGCAAAATTTTGTTGAGCTGTTTCAAATTTTAGGAAAATCGGATGTATAGTTTAATTACAGAGACAGTCAAAAGTGTTCCGTTACATTACGGGGAATGGGAAAAAAATATTGGAAGTGCATTTTAATGATGTATCAGACTATGCACTTCATGAAGTGCAAAAAATTATACATTCAGTATAATATGGGGGTGCAAAAAATGATTATAAAACTAGTTATAGTACGAACGCACCTCATTTGCCACGTTTGACGAGCAATTTCCAACTTGTTTCTTACTACTTATATATTTTAAATTTTGGCATTCTATTCAATATTTGATTTTCAAAGCAAATTTTGTAGGTGAAGCAAATTAACAATTTCTATTTTATTTTATGTTAAAAACTAATTTGGAAAAACACTGACATTTAATTAATTTAAATTCATATAATTTATACAATTTTTAATTTGTAAAACAGCATTACAATTATATTGTATATAAGGAAACAATATATATATATATATATATTGCTGTACAATATATATACATATATAATGTATATAGTATACAATAATGTTATTGTTACATCACATACATTATACTTTTGAAAAAAAAAAACGATTTTCTCCGGGGAAATTGTTATCTTTTAAGTAATAAGCATTTTCTTTAGATATAAATTTTAGTGTCGCCCTCTTTTGTTTGTGAGAGAAACCAAAATGCAAGTCTCATTTTTCGATAAATTATTTATATTGTATTAGGTTCCAGTCTACGCAGAGGCAGACTAACCTAATGAATAGCAAAGATTTAAGAGCATCCTTAATATTTATGCATCCTGAAAAATTTGACCCGTCCCGCTCAATGGTTCCGCGGGACGGGTCATAAAATCCTTGAAAATCGAGATAAATTGGGGTACCTGACAACTACAGTGGCTAGAATATATAGTGTGCCGTTCGACGCTAAAAAAGTGACCGGGAAAGTAATCCTCCAATAGATGGCGCTGACTGTAGTAGAGACTGGAAATTTCCGAAAGCAGATCGGACAAATTAATGCTTTTTCGATACTTATTTTAATATTATATAAGAAGACATTTAAATATAGGAATTAATATTTAGATGAAAACAAGTCTGAAATACTTCAATAATAAATATATTATTTACAAACTGTTATTTTAGAACAGAGACATATTTTTTAAATAAAAATTATATGTGTGAAAAGTAAATAAATTCAAATGTTAAGTTCGCTTTAGCTTTATTTACAAATAACAACTGTTCACTACTTCTAAAACTGTGCAAACACACAATGAATATTTAAAAATAAACTCCCAATAGCAATATTTACTTTGTGTTATTTTCAAAACAAAGCCCCATTTGTTAAATAAATCTTTCTTACACTTGAAATCACATACTAAAATTCTTAAGAAAAATTAAAAAAAAAATGATTTTTGAATTATGTATGAAAAGTAAATAATTTCAAAAATAAATTCAAATGTTAAATTTGCTTTAGCTTTAATTACAAATATCAACAACTGTTCACTATTCTAAAATTGTGCAAACATACAATGAATATTTAAAAATACACTCCCAATAGCAATATTTACTTTGTGTTACTTTATAAACAAAGCCCCAGTTGTTAAACAAATCTTTCTTACACTTGAAATCACACATTAAAATTCTTAAGAATTTTTTTTTTTTTTTTTTTTTTTTTTTTTTTTTTTAATGAATCTATGTATGAAAAAAGTGAATAAATTCAAAGGTTAAATTTGCTTTAGCTTTATTTACAAATATGAAATATCAACAACTGTTCACTACTTCTAAAACTGTGCAAACATACAATAAACATTTAAAAGTAATCTCCCAATAGCAATATTTACTTTGTGTTATTATCAAAACAAAGGCCCATTTGTTAAATAAATCATTTTCACATTGGAAATCACATATTAAAATTCTTAAGAGAAATTATAAACATTTGTTTCTTTATGAATTATGTATGAAAAGTAAATAATTTTTAAAATAAATTCAAAGGTTAAATTCGCTTTATCTTTATTTACAAATACCAACAACTGTTCACTACTTCCAAAACTGTGCAAACCAGTGTTGAATTCAGACACTTTTCTCCGGGAGGGATTTTTGTAGCTCCGGGGGATTGGGGGGGGGGGGATTACACTTTTTGACCATTGAAAACAAAATATCAAATCTTCCGGAGGGACATCTCATTCCTCTGTGGAGGAATCTCCTTCCCCCGGGCCCAAGGTTCGTAAATATCGTGATATTTTCGAAAATATAAAAAATATCCGATATTTTCGATATTATATCCGATATTTTCAAAATAGTCAACTTATTGCTGACAATAAATATTTTTAAGCATAATATAAATTAAAAACTAAAACATATTGCACTTATCGTGAAAACTTAAACAAACAATATTCTAAAAATGCATTTTTTTTTCTATTTACTAAGAACAAAATTGGAGATCAACTAATTGAAAACAGATACATTTTGCTTTATACAGTTATTTAAAAAACAAATTACGACAACCAGGCGCAAAACAATACCTTTGCTGATATTTTTTGTTAGTTTTTCACTCATATTTTGTTTCTTAAACAGACATAATTAAAACTTTATGGGAAAAACTCGCGTTTGTTTACAATATGCTTCACTGTCACGGCGCTAAAAGTTTTCAAAATTCCCAGTCGGTGATAACATGCGCGCCACCTTGCGGCGTCCTTCTTTCACGACCAAAAAAAAAGCGTTATGGTAACCAATGAACGGCACACTATCTATTCTAGCCACTGTACTGACAACATTACTCATGGGAAATAAAAATACAGTAGAGCCCCGTTTATCCGGAATCCGATTAACCGGATTGTCCGATTAACCGGATCGATCAAGGACCATACGTTTTTATCTCGCCTTCTCCAGAATTTTTAAAGTGAAAGTTCTTTAAGCACTGTAGTGTAAATTCGGCTGGATATCACGAAAGTTAACCGTTAAATAACCATTTCCTAATCCTGATATCATAAAATCGCCAACAAATGCAAAGAGGGCAATATATATAATCAACTGTTTCTAGAACCTAAAAAGTTTCACATCTAAGGCGTGAGAGTCCCACGCATATTTCCACCAGGAACAGTCTTCTTTATCTTCAAATTCTCTAAAGGGAGTCAAAAAATTCCTACATTTTTACCTTGGTGTCCTCGGAAAGAGGGACCCCCACCCCCTCTCTCCGCTCGCGTTTGTTCGTACAAGGTATGCATTTATACATGCAATAATTTCTATGCATAATTTTGTAGCAATTTTGTAGATAATAAAATTTAAAAAAAGTTTTAAAAAATAACTTATAAACACGCCATTTGTAATATGCTAAAATATGAACTACTACAATTGCAGTCTTAAGCCTGCAAAAAGTGTGGAGAGAAGTTACCTAAAATACAATGTCAAAGCCGTTTTCTAAAATTGTCCAATTATCCGGAATTTTCATTAACCGGATCGGCCTCGGGCCCCGTCCCAACCGGTCCAGATAATCCGCGCTCTACTGTATCTTGCTGAACACTATTGTCAAAAACCGTGTAGTTAAAAATTTTAGTGCTGCCATCTTTTTGTAGAACATACAAGCACAAATTCTTCCTGTAACTTTTCCCCTTATTTAAATAGCTCAGTATTTTTCTTTACTTTTAGCTGTTCATGAAATATCTCGGAAAATTGAAATAAATTCAAGCATTTTATTTGATCTTGATTTTGTTAAATGAATTGAATGGAATAAAAAATTTTCAACCGAGTAAAATTATAAAAACTTATTTCTTGATTAACTGGTATCGAAAGTACAAGATAAAAAAAGATGTTTCGTAATTCTTTTCTTTAAAATTTGCTTGCATTATGACCTTCTAAAACATAATTATATGGTTTCTTCAAACTATTTATGTCTCTTTTCTTCTATATACTAATAGAGAAGTTTTTATACCTTAAAATTTTAAATTTTCTCTTTTATGATATTTAAAAATTAATACATAAAGCACTTTCTTTTCACGATCGTGTTTTTTTTTTCTGTTGCTATTACAATTATTATTAGTAAGATGTTTATAGAATATATTAAAAGGAAAAAAATACCGTTTAAGGAAATAAAAATAACATTGTTATATAACCTCGGGCCGTAATCAAAATATATACTAAAACTCCTCCGTCTTTCTACAAAAACGTTACTTTTCGGTACATGGTAGTTAATTTTTGACACAATATTTTTTAAATAGATGTTTTAGTGGTTTTTAATGATAAACACATAAAAAAATATATTTGATGAAGATTGATGGTTTGTTATTTTTATTTATTTTATTTTATTTTTAATGAACGAAGGAAAACTCGTATATCTTCGTTACACGTTACAACTAATTTCCTCTACTAGAATCTTCACTTACTTTGTGAATGTGATAAATATATTATTCATTCGAAAAAAAATTCTTTGGATTTTTTTTTTACATGTAAATTAAATTTTATTATGAAAAAAGATATATTTATTTATGTTTGAAATACTGTTACACGCTTTTCTTGTATCCTCCGTTGCAATAAAACTATATGTAATATTTCTTGAAATATAGTAGCATTCTTTACCTAATAAAAATGTATAAGGGCATGTAGCATCCTATTTTAATTTCGGTTGTTAGATGTGAAAGTGCACAATGTCGTTTGTCATTAGTTTTAAAGAACTCTCACTGAACTAAAAATGGTCGTGAACTTTATATATCCTCCATTCTTGATTTAAAATATAAGCATTATTTATTTACTAAAAATAAGTTTTTAATTCATTTTCATAAAAAAAAATTTCTTGGGATATTTACTTTTCATATTCTACACTAAATAAGCATGCCATTATAAAACAAAACATTATGCATCTGTATCCTTCGTTACAATATTGCTAAGGAAATTACACTCTAAAAATTAAAAAATAATAATAAGAAATCTTTATTACTACCCAATCTCTTACTTTTACTGTTCAAGAAAATCGTTCAAAAATCGTCATCTTTTCCGTATTTTCCTAATAGATAGAAAAATGTTGACATCTGAATGTTTAAAACATCTAAGAACTCAATAACAAAAGCTTACAAAATAAATGTAGCATACAACCGATAATCCGATGCTCGTTTATATGAAAACTCGCTTAACTGGCCTTCTTTTACATATATTAATCATCCAACTTGCACACGCGTATGTAAGAGTTTTGTGGCTATATTCCAAAATTCTGAAAGAAAATTTATTATTTTTAACTTTTAATCAATTATACAAAGCTTCAAATATGGTAAAAATGATAAAAACATTTAAAATATCGTTAAATTTTTCGTATACATTGTAAAATTGTTATTTATGTTAATACAGAATTCTGTCACAATAATCATCCTTAAAAATAAATTGAAAAATTCCAAAAATCCGGAGATGTTCAAACTAATAATTATAAACTCTTCCGAAAATTTGCTGCAAGCAAATTACATTTTTTTCCCGTTTAATATGCCACTGATTAATTTTCTTGAAATTGTCTTATTTTTATTTATGATAAAAAATGTAGGTAATTATATACATTTTTCTTAAGAGGCTACTTTACTCACGCGAAAACACCCGTTTGCTAATGTTAATCCTATGAAAGAATTTTTTTAACATATCTCGCTTGCATTTCAATATTTTTAAACATTTTTTTTTCTTTGAGTAGCTGAGATAGATCTACACAAAGACCTTTTTTTTACTTTTTTGGTATTCGTTTGCAGGTTTTTTTAATGAGAATACTTTCACTTTCGAAACCGGATACGAAAGTGAAAGTATCCTAATTTTTAAAGAAATCTGTAAATAAAATCCAAAAAGTAAAGAAAAAGCCATTGTACAGATAGATAGATCTCAGCTAACCAATGCAAAAGAAATCATTTAAAGATATTGAGGTGCAAACGAGTTATCTTAAAAAATGTCTTTCATAGGATTAACATTAGCAAACGGGTGTTTTCGCGAGAGTGAAGACTCTTAACATTAATAACTCTTAACGTTAGCTAACAGTTGTTTTCGCATGAATTAAGTAGCCTCTTAATTCTACCTATGTCTTTTAAGACAGTAGAATTTCACACGGTATTTAACTTTATGGTTGTAACTATTTGTTTATTTATAATGAGTTTAATTAAAGTTTCATATTTATATAATTAAAATATTAATAAATTTATTTTTACTTATTTTTATTTTGTTGGCACCATTCTAGAAGTTTCGAACTTTTTTTATATGCTGAACTTACCCTCGGGGACGAGCGACCGGTATACGTGCCGCGTAAGGTGCTCAGAATCCGTGATTATTCTCACCAGTAAATTTTTTATTGTAAATTTTGCCTTATTTAATCCGAGCATTTTCCGAATTCAATGAGGCGAGATTACACCTGATCGCCGGATGTCGGAGATTTACCTGACAAGTCTCCAGGCTGTCCTAGCTGCAGTGTTTCTAGTTGCTTTCGTTGCATTTTCTAAGTTGGCCCATTGCTGACTGATTTTTAGCTGACTTGATTTGGCACTGTACAAGAATGGTTGAAATACTTAAGGCTCCTGTCCCTGCCGGCGAAGACACTCACGAGCTAATGCTAATCCTACGGGGAGGGATTTTTCTAATACTTCGTTTGCATTTCGACATTTTTAAATAATTTTTTTTGCATTGGGTAGCCGAGATCCCTCGCTAGATCCAACCTGTTTTACTTTTACGATTTTGGTTGCAGATATTTTTTAGAATGACACTTTCATTTTCAGAACCGGTTTTGAAAGTGAAAGTAACTTTATAAAAAATACCTGCGACCCAAATCGAAAAAGTAAAAAAAGGTACGATGTAGAGACGGACCTCGGCTATCTAATGCAAAAAAATTATTTAAAAATGTCGAAATGCAAACGAGATATTAGATAAATCCTTCCCCATAGGATTAACATTAGCTCGTGAATGTCTTTCGCCGGCAGGGACAGGAGCCTTAACTCTAGACAAGAAGAAGAAACGACCAGCCATCACGATATGTCCATACTGGCATTTGTATAGTTTCTATGTTATTAAAGTTTGCTTTATTATTTTGGTTTTACAGTTTACTCGTTTTCAAAATTCTGAAATATGAACGCATTTGAAGTTACTGAAACGTTTTATGTAACCTTGTGTAGGATAATTAATAAAAATATTTATTATATTTCCCACAGTAAAGCTGCTGCTAGTATTATAGGAGCATTTTTTGAGGGTTGATTTCCGATCTTCATTCACTTGGAGTAAGACCGGATATTTTAGGTCGCATGAAAACATATATTTGAAATTAATGGTTGAAGAACCGTAAACAATTCTTGAAGAAAAAGTGATCAAAACTACATGGTCAAGAGTAATTATGAATTTCCGAAAGATGATAAAAAGCAAACTTCTTTTCTGAAATCTCTGAAATTGTAATGAATTATCATTTTGCCTTAAAAGAAATCATTAGTCTTATAATTGAAATATTGCTGGTTAAATTACTTAGTTAAGGTTGTAAAATAAATATGTTGTTTCTTCTCAAAAGAAAATCTAAACTTTTTCATTTTATATAAGATTAATTAATATATCTACGGTCGGATGCTTTTCAGTTTTTCCTTTTTTATTCATTTATTAACACTATTTCTACCAAGAGGTGTCAAAAGACACCTCTCAGATTTTAACTTAAAACTACTCTCTAAGTTTAATCGTTTCTTCACACCTAATTTTTTGACTTTTCGTACAATTCATGTTAAATTAATTCAGCGATATCGTTTTCCTCCAGCTCATCCTGGATATAAAAATATGCATATGGTATGCCTATTTCTACCATGAGGTGTCTTTTGACACCTTAAAGTTTTCATAATTTCTAATTTCTAAGGATTTCATAATTTCTAAGTTTAAACAATTTTAAACATAAATTTGAACACCATTTTACAGCATCATATTAATTATAATCAGATTAGAGTCTCGATTTCAGTTGTAACGGAAAATACAAGAGTTGCTGCAAAACTCTGATAATCCCTTGTTTTCCGCCATGTTGCATTTTAGTGTAGATCAGTGCAGTGACTAGTTCTGAAAATTAAATAACAGCGTTTTGTTCTCCAATTCTGGTAGTGAGTTCAATACACATGAATTTTGTTTTCCTTCGTGTAAAAAGTGTGGTATTGAATAAGGAAAGAATTTTATTACACTGCTGTCTTTATGATTACTGTTGTTGTTACTGTTACTTATTTTTAACATTTTAGTTAAAATAATGATAATTATTTTACTATAAACATAACTTCTTTAAATACACAAAACATTTATTTAGACAATCACATCACAGCAACTACGAATACACATCCAAACGAAAACCATAATAACAACATAAATCTCATCGTAGAACATCTCACGGTTTTCGTCTGAATAAAAAATAAATTAAATACATGGAGTAAGGAATAAAATGTCTATTGTCCAAGAGTTCATCTTTTGAAAAAATTATTTAAA
Source organism: Maratus speciosus (assembly GCA_963932465.1). Lineage (NCBI taxonomy): Eukaryota > Metazoa > Arthropoda > Arachnida > Araneae > Salticidae > Maratus > Maratus speciosus. The sequence goes on from OZ010792.1 coordinate 279,042,538, forward strand.
TATTGTCATGCGACTTTACTTACAAATCCCTCCTTCCGTATGTCAATAATCCTCAGCAATTCCTAGACTTGTAATATGTTTTTTCATGACATCATAACTCAAATTCTTAGTCATTATATCTGCCTCCAGTTCAGACGAGTTTACATATTTTTTTTTCAATTTCTCCTTTCGCTCTTTCATTTTTTTACAAAATGATATTTTATACCTATATGTTTGTTGCGATTATTCACTCTTGGGTTTTTAATCCAATCAATTACAGATTGACCATCATTACTGATTTCTATTGGACGCTTTACCATTTCTTCTTGGTTTAACTCTTCCAAGAGACCCAATAACCACTTTCCTTCACAAACTGCATCACATAAACTTAAAAGTTCAGATTCCATTGTAGAAAGCGCAATCAGTTTCTGTTTGTTACTTTTCCATCCAATCAGTGATTCTCCTATTTTTACGATATATCCACCAAATGAGTTTGAATCTTGTGTAGTACACCAGCTAGCATCAGAACAAAGTGATAGTTGGCCTTTTTTTTTAAATTCGAAGTTTGTAGTTTTTAGTGCCTTGAATGCACCACAAAACTCTCTTCACTGCCTGTAAATGGATTTCTCTAGGATCTTTTGTATATTGAGACAAATTACTTAAAGTGAAAGCTAAATCTGGCCTTGTTCCTCTTACTAGATATCCTATACTTCCAAGCATTTCTAGATATAATGTTTCATCAATTTTATTTTCGTTTTCATACTCATCTAAATTTATTCCGGAAACACCAGGAGTTTTCACATTTTTACAATTTTCCATATCAAATCTTTCTAAGACCTTTTCTGCATATTTAGCTTGCCCTAGCAAAAATTCTCCGTTATTTTCTTCAATATGAATACCAAGGAATTTAATGTTTTTCTTCAGCTCTTTAATTTTTGCTTTTTTATTCAATTTATTTATTAATTCTTCTGATTCACTAATGATTATTCCATCATCGACATATATTCCAACAGTAATAAATTTATTATCGTTTTTATTAGCAAACACATATGGATCTGCTTTACATGGCTGTAACCCAATTTTATCAAATATATTAACTAATTTTTCGTACCAGCATCTCCCTGCTTCTGGCAACCCATATAAATTTCCTGTTACCAATAATATTTTCCCTCCTTCAATTTGTAGACCTTCAGGCGAATTCATATAAACAGCAGTTTCTAGATCTGCATTCAAATATGATGTTGCTACGTCGAAAAATCTAGTTTTGTAACCTTTCATTGTTGCGACTGCCAATAAAGTTCTAAATGATTCAGTTTTCATTACAGGACTATGCGATTCTTGATAATTTGTTCCAAATTTAGTCTTGATCCGTCGGCTACTAATCTTGCTTTATATTTTACATCTTCGCCGTTTTCTTTTACAGTTCTTTTACAGTTCTTTTGCTTCTCAGTGCCTTCACATCTTTTGGTTTGTCAATGATTTTCCACGTTTTGTGTGTTTCTAACGAGTGCAATTCCTTTTTTATTGCTTCTATCCATTTACCCTTATCTTTAGAATTTAATACATCTTTGTAATTCTTTGGAACTTCCTCGTGCACTAGATTTGCTAAATACTTTGGATTCGGTTTCCTAATTCGTAATGATCTTCTAGGTTCTTCAAACAGCTTATTCTCATTAGCTTCTTTTTCTTGGTGTTCCTCATTTTCATTAACTATATCACTTACTTCATATTCTTCTGTCACAAAATCATTTGACAACTCAATTGTTTCCTTTTTCTGTTAACTCTTCTTCATTTTCATCGGAATTATTCTCTTCTTGTTCATTTATTACATTCTTATTACTGGTAATGTTGATGTATTCAAATTCACCAGTCATTTCTTCCTTGTTAGCTATATCTTCATATCCCATTTTTTCTTCTATAAATACTACATCTCTGCTTTCACGTATTCTCTTTTCCTTTAAATCGTACAATCTGTATGCTCGCCGATCTCTTGAATATCCGATAGACACTGCTGGTTTTGCTCTTATATCAAATTTCTTTTTATTGATATCATCGTTGCGATAAAAACCTTTACATCAAAATATTCTCATATGCTTTACTGTTGGTTTAGTATTTGACCATAATTCTAATGGCGTTTTCTTTCTCATAGCTGTTGGAGTAACATTATGTATATAAGCAGCTGTTGATACTGCTTCGGCCCAAAAGGATAAAGGTAGTTTTGCTTCTATCAGTAATGTTCTTGTAGTATTAATAACAGTCCGATTAGCTCTTTCTGCAATCCCGTTACTTTGTAGACTATGAATTGTGGTTCTTTCATTCTTTCTACCCTTCATTTTATAATAATTCACGAGCTCTTTGTTAGTAAATTCACCACCATTATCTGATCAAACCGCTTTTACTTTCTTGCCGGTTTCACTTTCTGTTCTCTCTATTATATTTATAATTCTTTCTTTTGCTTCATCTTTACTTCTTAAAAAATCTACAAAATATCTTGTACTATACTAGGGGGGACCCATCCCCTGCTCGTTACGCTCACCAACCCCTCACGATTCCATTTGGTATCGCGAAGCAATCCCTATTTTCTAGCCAACCCCAGACGCAATTGTTTCACGTGTCCATTCTGGATCGCTTCGCGATCCCTTATTTTCTATACATTCAATTTTTAGATTCCACTTGGTAAAAACGCCCTCCTCCCCAATTCTTGACAATTTTATTTCCTTATCTCGAAGCACATAATCATTAGAGCTTACAGAGTTTCATAATTATAAGAATTATTAAATAAAAAATCATAAAAAATGTAAAATTTTTAATTTATTTGAATAGTTACAAATTATAATTAAATAATAGAAAATACAAATTAATAGAAAATTTGAAATATTGTAAATTTAAAAAATATGTTAAATTTAAAAAGCAAGAAATTTATTAAAGTTATTTGGAATTTTTTTCTTTATCTTTGTAATGAAATCTCCTCCTCTGAAATTTTCACTTCGCCGCCTTTTCTCCGGCAACATTTATAGGTAAAATTATATACATATAATGTTACAAATATTGCAAATAGTTAGTGCTTGTGCTTAAAATAATGTAAATAGTTCAATTAAGCTCTATTCATAAGCTAATATTAGTTTTTGTTGCATTGAAATATCTCAATGCGTTTATTTTCTGCAAGCAAGGGAACCCTATTGGATTTCAATAGGAGTCTATGGAAATTTGGCGAAATACTGGAAATAGCACCAAGTTGGCGTCACTTTTGGCGACTAATTTTGTTCGCCAAATTTGGCGATATAGCGCCAAGTTGGTGACAAACTTGGCGAGGTTTGGCAACAGAGATCCCCTTAGTTACCCCCCTTATTGAGTAAGAAAGCTTTGACCAATCAGATGCATTTCGCGGTACCTACGCAGATTCTTATTATTCCATTTCCAAAGCGTTACTTTTTTTTATATATAGAAGGATTCATCTATTACCATTAGCATGTATTTACACCCCCCCCCCCCAATGAGTGTACTTTCATTGGTCCACATAAATCAACATGTAATCTTTCTAAAATGCGTGTTGTTCCTTCTATCCCATGATTAAATGTTGTTCTTGTTAATCTCCCTTGAATACATATTTCGCATTTTGTTTCTTCACCATTCATCTTTTCTAATCCCCTAACAAGATTTTCTCTCGACATTCTTTGTAAGTATACATAATTTATATGTCCAAGTCTTCTATGCCATAATTCTTTCTTTGATTCATTTGTTCGTAAACAAGATTCGTTTCTAACTTCATCTGTTTCTTGTACAGCTAAGTTTATTTTAAATGTATTATCTTCAAATGTTCCTTTATCTATTAATTCGCCTGTATTCTTTTCATAAATGGCTGCTCCTTCATTATCAAATATCACATATTTTCCTTTTCTGACTAAACTTGGAACTGACATTAAATTTTCTCTTAAATTTGGTACGCAAAGAACCTCTGTAAGTTTTATTTTTGTTTCGCCAGTTTTCTTATCGTAAGTCGTAACATGAACATTTCCACGATATTTCGCTTGTATTGATCGCTCGCTGTCAGCAGCTGCAATTTCTACATCTTCAGGTTTTCTTTCTACAACAATATCTTCTTTATGCGTTATATGCGAAGTGCAAGCTGAATCTAACATCCAGGTTATTTCCCTATTATTATCAGATTCTTTACACTCATTTCTATGGACTTCATTTGACTTCAATGCATGTTCATTTGTAAAACATGTATATTCCTTTGTTTTCTTGCTTGAAACATTATTATTCTTGTTATAATTCTTATTGTTGCGTGAGTATTCTCTTACATCTTGAACTTTATTACTATAGTAATTTTGAAAATTTTTCTTAGGCGAATATTCCCTATTGTTTCGCGAGTGAGTCATGTCCGATTTACTATATCAATTCCGCGCTACATGATTCGGCTTTCCGCAAGCAAAACATAAAACCTTTTTCTTTTCATTAGTCCTAAACGCTTTAGACTCGTTTTTGCGAAATCTATCATATTTTCTTTCATATCTCAGCAAAGTTTCTCGCATTACTTCATAAGTTATATTTGGGTTTGATGATATCGCAGTTGTTACTTCGCTATATTTCTTTGGGAGCCCTTCTATAATAAATCCTATTAATTCGCATTCATCAATTTCTGTACCCAATTCTAATATTTCATTAGCTATCCCTTGAGCTCTTATCAAATATTCTTCAATCGTTTCCCTCTCGTTTTTTTTCTATTCTCGCAAGATTTATTTTTAATTGAATTCTTCTCTGATTTTCAATTCCCGCATAACGCTTTTTCAGTAATTTCCATAAATCCTTAGCTTTTTTAATCCCTCTAACTGCCATCGTTTGTTCTGCTGACAACGTCAATATAATTATACCATAAACTTCATCATTCTCTTCTAACCATGTTTTTAAAGCGCTTCTAAACTATCGGGATAACGTTCATTTTTCACCGGTTCATCATTTTCGATAACATCAAATAAATGTTTTGATTTAATTAAAGCTTCAACTCGCATACTCCATAATGTTGTAGTTTTTACTTGTTAACGGTTCTGTTCTAAGAATTCCAAACATATCCCTTTAAGACCGGGAGATTTTTTGGTAGAAATTTAAAGCTTGGGTGGTTTCCCCTTACCGATAGGACCGTATTTGATTGAAAAAAAATATTTAAAAAAATACCCCATGTCAGGTTATGCCAAGGGAGGACCCACACAACTGTGTGGATTCGGGCTTAACCCCTTCGCGACGGGAGCCTTTTACGAAATGTTTATTACTTTGCTACCGGTTTTAAAAAACAGAAGTTTGTGCCTATTCAAATCGGGAAAATGTTCGGATTAAGTAAGGCAAATTTTATAGTAAAATTTTACTGGTGAGGATAAACGAGGATCCTTAGGCCTATTTCCGGCACGTATACGTGTCGCTCGTCCCCAAGGGGTTAATGCAGCCGTTTTTGGGCTGTATCTACACAATTGTGTAGTTTGGGATTACGTGTGCAAATATCTAAAAATAAAATTTTAAGCAAAAAAAGTTGTTGTTTATTGAGATAATTTTCATCAGCCACAATGAAAATGTTTGAAACAATTTTTGTTTTTGGACAGACCACTACAATTTCATTTTCTGAGATGTGCTCAATGCTCGCACCCCTCTTAAGAGCCGTTGACAAATGGTATGCCCTTCACTCCGTTTGAATTGTGCCTGATCATTCAAATTTATTTTTTTTAGTTTTTCCAGCAGCGGTATTTTATTGAAATACCGATCGAAGTACATAAAACTAGGTCTGAACCAGAGTAAGGACTACAGCAGATCCTAAGCCCAGATCCCTGTGGACTTTGTCTGTACTTTCTCACTGGTAAACTACAAAATTTAAAACTATCCCAGGTGATACTATTACAACAGAGTGTGGTTTTTTTTTTTTTTTTGTATACTGCTTTACTGAAGCACGTCCTAAAAAAAGGAATCGTCTGCTCATCTATGGAAATTTTTTCCTGATCTCCTGGTAAATTCAAGCAAACACTACGGAACCTGTCGAGCATTTGCTGAACGTTCCATAATTTATTATTTATTCCTTGTGACTTACTTGCTGTGTCGACAAAATGGAATGAATTTATCAAACATAAAAATCTATCTCGTGATATGCATATAACTCATATAAAACTTATAAATCATATATGACATCTGTAACTCAGAGCAGAAACATACCGTTCGTTGCATGTGCATATTATATATCTAATACTATCAATTTTAAATAGAAATCATGAATAGCACAAACCTATTTAAAATTAATCCGGTTTAAAAATGTAATTAATAAAAAATAAATTGCTAAAAACATAAGTTTTTAAAAAATCACTTAAAAATAAAAATTTTATATATTAACCCATTTTGGAAACGGTAAAATCCGGACCCACACAATTGTGTGTGTCATTTGTTTTTCAACATTTGTAAAGCCTAATTAAATTTATCAAAGACAAAATCAATTAAAATCATGAATAAAGTATTTGAAAAGAAAAATTAAATCTAAGCAAACATTAAAAATCATATTTAAAAGAAATTAAGACAGCACTTACTTTTTGTCTATTGCTGTCAGATGATTATAGTCTTTTTAAAAGCAGAAAATCTAACCCTGTATTTTAGTTAGTGCCCCCTAGTGGTGTCTTATCAAAACATCTGAAGCCAATTAACTCATATAAATGTGCAGATTTGGTTTTAAATCTCACAAAAACAGGAAATAGTCATTCTCTTTTACTTTAGTATCACCCCCACAATTGTGTGGGTCAGGGTTTAAAGGGATATTGGATTCACACATAGTTAAAATACTTTATCTTCCAAACAATTTTTAAATACATATAAATTTCTTACCTGTTAAATTTTTCCTATTGGCGGTTAGTGCAATTGGAACAAATTCTTATATTGCATTAGGCCTAGTTTCGATGCAATTTATATTTATTTAATCTTCTTATTTGTGCAGTCAAAATACAAAATTCGCTTTTTAAAACCACTGCGCTGCTGCCAAATTGTTATTTATTTTTAACATTTTAGTTAAAATAATGATAATTATTTTACTATAAACATAACTTCTTTAAATACACAAAACATTTATTTAGACAATCACATCACAGCAACTACGAATACACATCCAAACCAAAACCATAATAACAACATAAATCTCATCGTAGAACATCTCACGTTTTTCGTCTGAATAAAAAATAAATTAAATACATGGAGTAAGGAATAAAATGTCTATTGTCCAAGAGTCTATTGTCCAAGTTCATCTTTTGAAAAAAAATTATTTAAATATTGTCATGCGACTTTACTTACAGTTACAAAGGTAAAATTTTTACACATGAGACTGAAAGTTTGTTAAGTTAGTAATATTAAAATGTTTCATTTTCTAATAACAAGTAATATAAAAATTTTGTTTTTAAAGTCAATTCCTACTTAGGCCATCAAAGAAAAATTTAATATAATCCCTTAAGCTAATATTAGTTTTTGTTGCATTAAAATATCTCAATTTGTTGATCTTCTATAAGCAAGTAGGTTTACAATGGAACTCTATGGGAATTTGGCGAAATATTAGAGATAACGCCAAGTTGGCGTCACTTTTGGCCACTCATTTTGGCCGCCAAATTTGGCGATATATCGCCAAGTTGGCGACAAACTTGGCGGCATTTGGCGATAGAACAGGGTCTCTCTTATGGTAACCCCTTATTGAAAATACTTTCATTGATCTTCAATAACCAATGCCGCCATTTTGTTTCCAATGCAAAACTAAAATTAATTAATTAATTAATATTTGAAAAAACTGTATTAACATCAATTGTCATGCAGTACAAGTTTAAAAAAAAAAAATTATTTCAACTTGATACGATGAATAATGAGTATTTTATTAACGATTGAAAATTTGAACAAGATAAATATATAAATAAATATAGGGAGAGTGTGAGCTAATAGTAGGAATTGAAAAATAAAAACGATGAGAAGATAATATTTTGTAACTGTTGTCTTTATTGACGTAAAACGTATTTCATTTCATCTACTTATATACACTCGTTATCAAAAATTAAGGAAAAGTCACAAAATGCTAATTTTCAAATGCGCGAACACTAAAAAGGAAATAATATAAATCGAGTAATTACTATCTCTACAACACAGCTAGTCCATATAACATCTCATTCATGTCACACATGGTCACAAGTGTCACAGTCACTACGGTGAAGCAAAAAAATAGGAAATTCCATACATCTCATTATGAGTCTCAAATGATCACTATATGTGACTCCACTGAGACGTCACTGTGACTGCTGCTTTGTGACGAGTCACCATGTGACTTTACAATGTAGTTACATTGTGACTCTCATGTGACTGTCATTTGTAGACTCAATTTCAAAGTCATAGGAACGTTGCATTGTGATAAGTTACCAAATAATGTCACATTAAAGTCACATGATCACTTTCAGGTGACAGAGAGACTACAGTGAAGTCACCATTGTGCTCTTTGGGAAAAGTCTCCATGTGACTATAATATGATATTATTTGATGACATCATAATGCAACTTTCATGATGACTATGAAATTGAGTCTAAAAATGACAGTCACATGAGAGTCACAATTTAACTACATTGTAAAGTCACCTGGTGACTCGTCACAAAGCAGCAGTCACATTGGCTTCTCAGTGAAGTCACATATAGTGATCATTTGAGACTCATAATGAGATGTATGGAATTTCCTATTTTTTTGCTTCACCGTAGTGACTGTGACTCATGTGACCATGTGTGACATGAATGAGATGTTATATGGGCTAGCTGTGTTGTAGAGATAGTAATTACTCGAATTATATTATTTCCTTTTGAGTGTTCGCGTATTTGAAAATTAGCATTTTGTGACTTTTCCTTAATTTTTGATAACCAGTGTATATAAAATCCAAACGGAAATTTCGTTCCGAACGTCTATATTTCGAGTTCTACTGCATGGATTTTTACGGAACTTATACTGTTAGATAGGTATCGTTTCAGGGAAGGTTTTACGCTATAACACATCGTTCTACGTATATTAGTTATAGAATTATGACGGAAAGTTATGTTATTTTGAACGATAAGGTTATCATTTTATATCTTGGCGAAATTTATCGTTGATAAAAAAATTTAAACGGCTATTAAATCTCGAAAAATAAAAGAAAAAACTGTTACTAATTTTATTTAAAAGAGGAAAAAAAGAAGAAGAAAATCCGTTTTAATGAGTGATAATATTAAAAAATAAAAAAATTTAATTTAAACATGAAAGGGAATGTTCGTAATGCTTAAAATATTACTCAGTTAAAATATTGCAATTGAAATAATATTTGGTTATTTGTCTTTTGCGTCAGATTTAAAAAAAACGCATCTGAAAAATTGATAGGATGATATCAAAGAAGTTTCCATAAGCGCATGTTCAGAAATATCTGAAAAAATATCTTCTCATGAGGAATGTATAGAATATTCTTCTCATGATATATAATATGTTTATAAAAAAAAATCGGCAGAAGCTTGATTTAACGTTCGTAAAAAAATTTTGAAAATTTAATTTTTTTTTGGCGATTTAATGCTGGTTGGCGCACAATAAAATTTTGAATGATACTTTTTTTTTTTAGGAAAAATAATTTTTAATAAAAACCTTTTCTACTCTTCATACGAAGTTAGATTAAGTTTAACTTAAATAAATACATTTTTAATACTATAGTTTTGTCATGTTCACCTTTATATGTGTATATATTAAAATTTTACTATCGTAATTATACGGTTTAAAACAAAAATTAAGTTTATTAAATTTGTTCTAAACTCAAAATTAATATCCGATTCTGTTGTTGCCATGGATACAATTACTTAATATCAAAATGTTTAATGATAGCATTTTTAATTAGCCAGCAACATTTAACACAAACTTAAAACGGTACTACTTGATTATCCCGTCGACAAAAAAACTATCGCCAAACTATAAGATTAAATGCCAATAATGGCTGATCGTAAATTTTACATTCACTTGACATTAAACACGGTACACGTGTCTGTTGCGTCATCAAATGATTTTTAATTTGACTTCTATTTGTAATTTTATTAATGTTTACAAATTTATTTATTCTTTCGTTGTTAAAAATGAAAATTTTGTCAATTTGTATAATTTGACGAGTAGTTTGGCAATTTATTTAATTTGGCGAAATTGGTCGACAGGATAATCAAATAGTACCCTTAAAACTTTTCCAGCCGGTGAAGCCATGCAAAATTAAATAACCACTGCAACACGCAATTTGCATATATCATATACGGTCATAGATATAAAATAATACGCTAATCCTTCGTTTAGGTTTAAATTCATTGAGTTTTAGGCATTTAAACACTTATTTAACAAGCAATTTCCAAATGCATTTAAATATCTTGCATTTGGGAAGAAAATGTGTTGGTTAGCCAAATAGCATGAAACGTTTGTCTTTTTTGCGTCAAATACTCGAATATATTTCTTTTTTCTTTTTTCAGATTTTTACTGAGATTCCGCCGCCAAATGTGACTGATGTTTTACTACATACATGAGTAGTTTATAAGCATTTTTTTTTAAAAAAAAAAAATTTTAACGATTCTTTCTAAGTGAAACCTAATTATCTTGGAGGCGTGAAATTTTGCATACTTATAGCTGAATACCTCACATCAAACGACAAATCATAAAATTTTCAAAAAGTCGTACATTTAACCCTTTGGGCTCCCACATGTGTATTTTAAACAATTCTTTCTAAATGGGCCCTATTTAGGTTGGAGGTGTGAAATTTTGCATACTTATAGCAAAACACCTCACATCAAATAACAAACCATAAAATTGTGAAAAGTCGTACATTTAACCCTTTGGTCTCCCACATGTGTATTTTAAACAATTCTTTCTAAGTGAGCCCCTAATTAGGTTGGAGGCGTGAAATTTTGCATACTTATAGCTGAGCACCTCACATCAAACAACAAATCATAAAATTTTGAAAAAGTCGTACATTTAGTCTTTTGGGCTCCCACATGTGTATTTTAAATAATTTTTTTCTAAGTGACACCCTATTTAGATTGAAGGAGTGAAATTTTGCATACTTATAGCTGAACACCTCAAATCAAATTACAAACCATAAAATTTTGAAAAAGTCGTACATTTAACCCTTTGGGCTCCCACATGTGTATTTTAAACAATTCTTTCTAAGTGTGTCCCTAATTAGGTTGGAGGCGTGAAATTTTGCATACTCATAGCTGAGCACCTCGCATCAAACGACAAATCATAAAATTTTGAAAAAGTCGTACATTTAGCCTTTTGGGCTCCCACATGTGTATTTTAAACAATTCTTTCTAAGTGAGCATCTAATTAGATTGGAGGCATGAAATTTTGCATACTTATAGCAGAACAGCTGAGGCCAGACGACAAATCATAAAATCTTGAAAAAGTCTTACGTTTAACACTTTGAGCTACCACATATGTATTTTAAGCAATTCTTTCTAAGAGAGCCCCTAATTAAGTTGGAGACATGAATTTTTGCATACGTATAGCTGAATACCTCAGACCACACGACAAATCATAAAATTTTGAAAAAGTCTTATATTATTTACTCCTCCTGGCTCTAACTTGTATATTTTAAGCAATTTTTCTAACCTCCGCCCTTTTCACCCGGGGAGCACTTTTCCAACTTTTGCCGACACCCCTTTGACCATTCTTTCATATTATGCACCATAACCTTACATATTTAGTTCCACTTTTTACCGCCAGGGGCGCCTACTTATCTCGGGTGCTGTGGGCCCAATCCCTTCGACTAATATATATATATATACGGATAGTATGTAAAACGGAGTTTCGTTCGGATAAAGGTTTGTTTAGAATAGAGTGCGCCCCTGGTTGCGAAATGTGGAACTAACAGATTTTTCAAAAGGATAAAGTGCTTTGAAAGGAATATTAAACGAAACCTTCTGTGCGATGTGTGATCACACTTACCCACTTGTTTTTATTATGGATCAAACGCATAAAAGAATATTTTACTACTATGTATTTTTCATCTGCAGTTATTTTACTATCACTAAAAAAGCATCACTTTCAATGTACAAAAAAAAAGTTTTTATATGCCAATGGTGGCCAATGGAACAATATCTGTTCATTTAGCCTAGGTTTTAAAAAGAAGTATATCTCAGATTCAAATAAAACTTCAATCATTATAAAATAATTTTGGCAGATGCACATCCCGAGCAACTGACCGTAGTCACAAATTAACGTTTTTAGCTATATTTAGGCAACAAATTTATGAATAATGACGTCTTGAAAATAACAAGCATGTTTATTTCTCCGTCTTCACATTTTTTAAATATAAAAGTTAAATACTGTTTTGACTGTATTTACTCTACTGGAATTCGAAGATAAAAAACTGTAGAAAACCTGCCAAAAGAAGACGTATATTACCAAATATAATGTTACGTTGAGAGAGGTTGTATTTATGTTATGAAATCCACACAAGCTGAGAAGCTCGGAGTAAAAGAAATAACTAACGAAAGTGAATAACCCGAACATGCTTTAAGTTAAATGGTCAATCTCTGCAATCATTGTAATTCTCTCTTTTTTAGTAGTGTGGTGATTAGAGAGCATTTTAATTTCTGATGATCGTGATGGCCGCATTTCCCTCCCAAACTCTACAACCAACATCTGGATCATAACAGTTAGATGATCCAACATCTAACTGTTAGATGTTGGATCAGTTAGAACCGACGCCTAACTGATGTATTAAAGAGTTGCTTCTGAATTCCCCGAATTTAATCTAACGCATCAGATAATATAATAGCGCAATGGCGTCCGATGCGTATTCAGAAAATGCGGAAGGACTTTCCAGGTGAAGGTCCATATTAATTTAAAATACAGGGTCGAATTCCCCATTTCGTTTGATTGAAGGTTTATTTGAAAAATGGACCAGCGCAGCGGGCTCAGCCTGCTAGTTTATGTATATTTGTATTTTGTAAATTGTTGAATTAAGCTAGAATTTATAACCTGCTATAAATTTAAAATGAAATATTAATTAAATAATCTCTAATAAATACGCATCAATGAATAAATACATTGTTCAAATTATCTATATTTAACTGATAATTTGAAATCCCAACAGTTTTTTTTTTTTTTTTTTTTTTTTTTTTTTTGCATTGAAACGCATTTATTTGCATTATAACGCAAAGGTGTCGTCAAAAGACACCTTTTGGTAGAAATAGGTATACACAAAACCGTGGTAGAATTAGTGTTAATAAAAATGCGATAGACAAATCATATATTTAGAATGATGTTATTATACAAGGATAAAGTGTAAATATTTACGCAAACTTTCAATAAATGTTGCCGGAAATTGTGGCTTCAAGAAGTAACAAATAATAAGGTATCCGATTTTACACTACTTTCTCTTATATTATATTACGTACCCATCATACGTAGTATAGAGTAAGTCTTGTAATCATTTTGAAAATAGAAAAACTTTTTTGACGGATTTACACGTTTCAGACACTGGAGATTCCAAAAAACATATTTTTAGAAAAAAAAATTTGTCCGTCCGTCTGTATGTGTATGTGTCTGTAAACACTCTATCTCCCGAACAAATTGAGATAGAGACTTGAAATTCGGTGTGTACTTAGGGAGTAATAATGGGAAGAAGCCTATTGAATATCAGTAACCTCGATTAACCGGAACATTTTTTTTCGGACTCTTGAAATATTCGTTCTGATAAAAGGTATACAAAAATTTTCGAAATTGTTTATTTGAAGGAGTGAATATAAAAGACAATAAAAAAACATAAATTTTGCATCATGAATGAACTTGATCGGATAATTAGTTGCCGAGATATTTGTAATTCTATTTTTCGCACTCTTCGATTTTTTATGACCCTGTATTTCATTCAAATTTCAATTCAAAGATATATTTTAATTGGAAATGAGACGCTTAATCCGACGCAGTAAACTGTTAGTTAATAGGATTATAATTTTTTGAGTTATAAGGATGTTTCTTTTACGCAATTCGGTACTACTCGATTATCCCGCCGACCAAAAAACTATCGCCAAACTATAAGATTAAATGCCAATAATGGCTTATCGTAAATATCAAGCATTTAATGCCTCTCCATACCTATAAAGGGGTTTACCATAGGGGGGACTCTGTTCTGTCGCCAAATACCGCCAAGTTTGTCGCCAAATTAGCGGTATATCGGCAAATTTGGCGGCCAAAATGAGTCGCCAAATGTTACGGCAAATTGGCGGTATCTCTAATATTTCGCCAAATTCCCATAGACTTCCATTGTAAACCAATACTTGCTTACAGAAAATCAACAAATTGAGATATTTTAATGCAACAAAAAGTAATATTAGCTTAAGGGGTTATATTAATTATGGCACAGATGTCATATATGCTCCATATTGGCGCGATTGCCAATTTGGCGAAAACTTCAAAAGCATAAACAACATCATCCGGGTTACCATATCAAGCAAAATCACGATACTTTGGCGCCAGTTAAATACCCGTTGCGTATATGACATTGGCGTCATAAAAAATCGCGCCAATATGACATCTGTGCTTTAATTATATTTAAGGGAGTCCAAATAAATTAAATTATGAATAAAAGTAACATGGTACAATGCTTAGCAAATATCACATGTTTTATTTTCATATTTTATATTATCTATATCCATGATGGGTAAGTATTACGGTGGCCCCCAACGACTAGTTTTTATTTATTTGTTACTTTGTCATATTTGCTGTCAAGTCAAAAATCATTATGCAGTAGACTCCCGCAAACTCGACAAAATGTGAAATGAGAGTACGGGGTGATCGAAAATACCATTGGCCAAAATGAAAGGGCAAAACAGGCATACAAAAAGAATCCAAAATCGCATAGGAACTTGTGGTCGCCGAAGCCATCCGGGGTCGCTAGAGGGCGTTTCCATGAAAACACGAGATGAGCAAATTAAGCGATTTGACGAGTATAATTTCAGCACAACGGAGCTCTCGCACATTTCAGCAGATAAGTCAGAGCACATCTGCAGACCACACTCTAAAAACGACATTTTCAAAACTGAGCAAAAAATACTCAAATCTGAGTATGTCGCATAGTCAAAATGGCTCCTAATCAAAATTACTCAAGTTTGAAACATGTATATACTCATTTTTTGAACATACTGAAATATGAGCACGTGACGCTTTATTCATGATTTTATATGATGCTTGTATTTATGTATTATTGATGGTTGTCAAATTCACCCTGCGAAGTCTTTTATTTCGGAATTCATCCGTTCTTGAGATTCGAAGGCTGAAGAACAAACTCTACGCTTCTGCGGTTACAGTACGACGGCTTTTAAGTGTTCTTCCGCGAACGCGATAAAAATGTAGTTTGCCACATTTCATGTTATAAAATATTACTGAAAGGAGCGTTTCGTTCGAAATCATAACAAATGAAATAATATGATTAAATTAATCTGTCGAAATTTACTATATTTAACGAATAAAAAGTAATTTTGTTTGAAACTGAGTATTTCTGGTATTTCAGAATTGAAAGAATTGGGTCGTCATATTTGAAACAAAAAGTTTCATAACAAAATTAAAACATCGATTTACTCAGATTTGAATGTGTCATTTTTCTAAGTGCACCTTTCCCAGGTATTGGACTGGTCGAGGTGAACCGATCACATGGCCACCGCGTTCACCAGATTTGTTTCCAGTAGATTTTATTCTTACGGGTTTTTTTTAAATGACTGATTTACGAAACACCTGTTTCATCGCAGGAAGACATCGCAGGAATAATTGTTGTGGCAGCAGGATGTGTTCGAGATACACCTGATATGTTTGAAAAGGTGCGTCTGTCGAAAAAATGATAATTTAAAATTATATACTTACTTTAAAGTGTTTACACTGCACGATAACAAGTATTCAACCATATAATAAATTTTATAGTGACTTTAATAGTTTTTAGAATAAATAATTACTGCCGTATAAAGATAAAGAAAAAAAAGGCAGCCGAGCAAATTGTAATTATCAACAAAAGATGTTATTACTTCCCTGCGATAACAAATCCGAATAAAAACAGACTTCATGACCTTAAATGCATGTTGTCACACGTAACACATAATAGTTCACCAAAAGACCAATAGAAAGCACCAAATGGCAAAAAAAGAACATGCAACTCCTAAGTTACTCTATGCATTTAAGGGTTAATAAAGGGCGCATATTTGAATCATGTTTAAATCAAACTATTCACGATGAGGGGAGCATTTTTAAAGGAGTTAAATTCTACATAGCAAAGTGAGGACAGACGCCGCGGTGGGACAGATGCCGCAGAGATTGTATTGGCGACACTATCGCTCCCTGGGACAAAATAAGAATTTAGTTGTGTGCCTAAATGCTGCCTGCTGTGTTGTATGCGTTTCCACCGCTTAATTGTCAGTATTTACATATTAATGCCGGTTTTTATGGTTCGAACCTGCACGGTAAGTTGCTAAAATTATTCTAATAAAGCTTTATAACATATTTTAAGAAAAATAAACAGAGATTTCATCCCAAAACCAATTGCAACCTTAGACTATATCCTCGTAGAATACAGACATGTGCTTGTCTTTCTCTCGCGTCGCTTACTTAACACAAAATGGCGCCGCGGCATCTTACCCGCCACTTTGGGACAGATGCCGCAAAATATATTTTTGTTTTTCGGTTCAATAAATTCATCACTGCGATTTAAGTACAACTTACATTTAAATGAGCGTATATTAGCGCATTCTGCTACTTATCAAAATATTCTCAGCAACAGTCATCTTCCGACAGTGACGAAAGTATTCCTCGTATGGATTCTGAAGGCAGTATTAGATTGGAATTTGATGACTCTGAATGTGCTGAGTGTCTGGAGTCGTATAAAGAAACAAAGTCTAAAACGGAATGGATTCAGTGCATAACATGCAATCGGTGGCTGCATGAAACATGCCCACTTTACTCTTGCAACGGAAAGTGTGGTGATTGTGGGCGAATAGAAATACGAAATAAAAAAATGAGAAGAAACGCCAAAAATAAAAAGACTACGGCCTAAAATGAATAGAACTAGTACTTAAGAGCAAACTACAATGGTCGCCTGGATACAAACAAGTGGTTTATATCATTTTTTGTAATTATGCTGTCTATTGTTTTCAGTCAAATATTTTTTTTCTTTTTTTGTCTTAAGTTTTATTTTTCGAGCTTGCACTTTTCGTTAAACTTTTCACAATTTAGTGATATATATAATTTATGTAAGTTCACTGTTATTTATTTTCATTTTAAGTAGTTTGAGGAAATAAAAATGTGATTTACTTAAAAAAAAATAAACAGTATAGCTTTTCCTCCATACGGCATCTGTACCACACCCCATGCGGCATCTTACCCAGCACATAAAAAATTATGTTAAAAAAGGACGTTTGGGAAAATAATTATGCCTGCTTTATTAAGAGAGCTTTAACTTGTTTAACATAGAAATTTGATTCTAAAGGGTTTGATTAATGATTTATGGTACTTAGTTTGTTGTTTTTTGCTTTATTGTACATTTTAAAAGAAGAAAAGAAAAACTGCGGCATCTGTCCCCAATTTACTATACTCTACATAAAAAAAATAGTTAAATGTGATACTATCGTCACTACTTTTACAATTAATATGGGTCACAATATTTACGAACTTTAGCGGTAGTCCTACAGAAAATCATATACGGTACAGAAAGCCTTTAAAAAAAGATATTTATCCTCAAGAACATATTCAAATCTCATTATTAAAAAGATAATGTTATGCTTTACTAACTAATCTCATTTACTGATTTAAAAAAGAAAGATCGTTGAAGTATACGGAATATCGATATATCGGAAGTTGAGTTAGAGGAATTCTATCGTAATGCCTATTCTTCCTCACGAAGGAAAATTCAACCTTCCCTCCCTTTTTTAGAACTTTTTGTCTTGTACGATGTTTACTATTTTCTACCGTTGATTAATGCGAAGGAAACCATAATTTCCTAAACAGCAACTAGCAGTAGTTTGCTATCATGTGTATCGGGGTCAGGTACCTTTGTAGCTAAATATGCAATTTAACAATTAAACATTCTGGTGGTGTAGTTACTATTTATAATTTACCGAGCAGACAAATACTCTCGATTGTCAAAACTGTACGTGATGATACTTTTCCTGAAATCAGCATCGAAAAATAGCTAACAAATACCATTCACTTTGAAGGAAAACATTTTGTAGTAGGCCTGTGTAATTAAATTCTTAATCTCACGTAAGGTTTTAAGAGTCTACATTTTATATACATGGATCATCAATTCGAAGGAAGTAGTCAGTTCTGTAGTTAGTTTCGTCTTCTTTTCTTTCTTTTTATATACTTTTCCGACAACAGACGTTTCGAAGACATCAAATCCAAGGAAATTCTATAGTCAGTTTCGTCTTCTTTTCTTTCTTTTTTTCCGACAATAGTATACTCTACGTCTACGCGATGGTTAGTTTTCCTGAAATCAGCATCTGAAAATAGATAAGAAACACCATTTAGTTTCAAGGAAAACATTTCATGGTAGGTTTGTATAATTAAAACTTTAATCTCACTTAAGATGTAAAGTACCTGCATTCTATACACATGGATCATCAAATGGAAGAAAATTCTATAGTCAGTTTCTTCTTCTTTTCTTTCTTTTAGTTTTTTTATGGACATGATAACTTCCATAATTTTGCAAAAATCTCTTCCAAACTTATATATAAAATCAAGGAGCGGAAAATCTCGCTCAAGTTCATTAATGGGCAAAATCGGACCTAGGGGTTGGAAACAGGGAGGGGTTTTGTGAAAACCGAAAAAAAAACATAATTTCTTAATTATAATACATATCAAATGAGATTAAAATTATTATTACTTCAAGGAAAAGGGCCAAAATTTTAAGTGTGACAGAGGTTTGATAAAATTAAAAATAGCCTCAAGGGGTGAAAGAAACAGGGTTTTAGGGCAAAAAAAAAATCATAACTTCGTCAATTCTCAAGATATCAAACTCATTTAAAAATTAATATCTTCATCAATTCACAAGATATCCAAACCGCTTAGATTTATTATACTACAACTATTATTATTAATATTATCTACAACTTTTATATTGCCAAGTTTTTGATAGGACTAAACTCTTACAGCAAAAACAAATAAAAAAAAATAGGGGTTGAATAAAAAATATCGCATTAACATGATTCTGATAAAATCAGGTCTTACAGAAAAATGAGATTAAAAACTCGTCAAAACGGCCAGATAAAATTGTTAAACTGGATTTATCTCTAATCTTGATTTAGTTTTAGTTGCCGAACTAATTGGTAAACTTCGAAATCTACCTCTACCTATAGGTCGAGCCGACAGGATATATTTCTTTTCTCGACAACACTATAGTGTATGTGGTGGTACTTTTCGTGAAATCATCATCGAAAAATAGATAAAAAACACCATTCGCATTAAAGGAAAACATTTCATAGCAGGCTTGTGTAATTTAAACCTTAATCTCATATAAGATTTATAGTTTCTGCACATGGACCATGAAATGGAAGAAAATTCTATAGTCAGTTTCTTCTTCTTTCTTTTCTTTTCTTTCTTTTCTTTTCTTTTTTTTCCGACAACAGCGTAATCTTTCCAGAAATAGTGTTAATAATCTGACCAAATAAAAACTAGACCTTACTTTTATTTTTTTTTTCTTATTCTAAACAATAAAATATCGAATGAGAAGAGCAAAACATAAAAGCAATCAAATTTGCTATTCAAGTATAATATCTACTCATTTTATAGGATAAAATTTCATTTCTTTACCAATAGATTTCATTTTCCTAATTATCATGTAAAGATCAGTGTAGAAAGCGACCATGAAAACCCGTTTTAAATCACGATAGCTGAAAAAACAAAAAAATACTTTGAAGATAGGCTTGTCTGGAATAATGTTATGTGATAAAAATATTAATCACACATAAAAATCATGAAACGATCGAGTGTACTTATTATAAAATGGTTTTTAAAATTTATACCCAATTAAAAAAAAAAAAAAAAAAAAAAAAAAAAAAAAAAAAAGTTAGTGTCATAATTAAGAGAAGGAATTAAATTTTTCAACTGGATAAAACATATTCATAGTTGGAGTAGCACAGTTGAGGGTTTTTCCAACAGAGTGAACCAGTCCTGGTCTAGACATTTTTCACTCTGTTGGGAAAAACCTCAACTGTGCTACTTCAACTATGAATAAAACGGTTGGTGTTCATTTTTCGTACGAACAAATTTATATTAAATTTCCGAGAGACTTTATTATAAAGACCAGCAAAATGCTTATGATGTATGAATTTCGCGATTCGAACAGTTTCCTAACACCTTTATATCATGTTATCAAATGTTAACGCGTTTGCATAACATATTACATGAGTATTTTAATAGGTGATTTATCGCATTGCTAACTAAGCGTAGAACTAAAAGAGTGAAAAATATCCAAGCCGGGAATCGAACCCGGAATCCTTGGAATAACGTTCCAAGTGCTCTACCATTAAGCAAAGAGGACGATACCCAGCTCAGCATCTCTCATTCACATGTGTTGGTAAGGCTAACACTGCAACACAAGAACACAAAAGAGTTTAATTAATTTAAAAATTAATTAAAAATTAAATTACATGAAACCAAATATTTCATCACAGACAGCTCAGCTATTGTTAAACGTGCATTCATACCTCCGCACTGTCCGCTTTTTCCGGACACAGTCAGCCTACGAGTAAACGTAAATAAAAACAGCTGTGTGAAGCCCTGTGTGAAAAAAAAATTACGTGTGTGATTAATTATTACATTTATGTTAATTGTTTTAATGATAGTCCGAGAAATTATTTTGTCTCAAGATCCATGATTCTGAATGAGAAGAGGTAAATTAAATAGTAGCAGAGCGTGGTTTGTGATTAAATTGAGACAAATAAGTTGTGACTTATCAGGACGTGTTCTATTGGCTAAATATAAAAGATCACCAATTAATTCCTGACACATAGCTACTTAGCCAATTCACTCGTTATTGTGAAACTTTTATCTTCACCTTTAACATTAGGTGTTTTTACAGCTTTACAATTTTCTAAATTAGGTTTTACCAACAATGATTCAATATATTCAACTTGTGACAAACCAGTACCATTATCATGTTTTTCAATTTCCATACCTAAATATTTAGAGTTCTTATTTTCATACAATTTAAATACATTTCTAATTTTAGAAACAATATCTTCATACACTGTTTGATTATTACAAAAGATAGCTAAAACGTCGAGATACATACACAATATAAAAATGTTATCATTCTCAACTTTAATGAATACACAGTTTTCAGAAGCCAACTGATTTAGTCCAATATTAGCAAGTTCCATTTTTAACACTTTCCAACAAAGTTGAAAAGTGTTTATGTCTTCAGTTTGTCTGTCCGTCTGGCCGCGCTCTAACTCCCGTAAATATACTCGGATTACCCTGAAATTTTTGGAGGTTATTGACGTTTACAATAGCACGTTCTCTATTTCAAATGAAATTTGTAGCAGGTTTAGTTCATTTACAGTGACAGTCAAAAGTTTTCCGTTACATTAGGGCCTATGTGAAGAAATCGTTTAAAAAGATTTTTAATGATGTTACACGCATCCAAACATAACAAAATTTATATGCATTTATTAAGTGCATTAAAACATGCATTCTGTATAATATACCGTGCATAGAATAGTTATTATTCTTTTATAGGGCCACACAAAATAATTCCATTACATAATGATATAGGGAGGAAGGGGGGAAATTTTTGCGGCATATTTTAATTATGTTAAACTATTTCATATATAAGGAAATTGATATACGTCGCTGAGGTTTACTATAAGTTATTTCATATATATTATGAAGTGCATAGCATTTACAGGGACACACAAAAGGTTTCAGATAATATATTGTATCAGAAATATTGTGCATTAGCGGTGATTGCTGGAAATGTATTTTAATTATGATATGCTCCTTTATGTTTCACTATAGTTATGCATACTATATGGTGTGTATAAATGCTATAATTCATATACCGGGCTACACAAAATAATTTCTAATGGTTACTGGGTATGAGCGTAAATTGGTTGAAGGTGGTTTTTTAAATGAGTTATGCATTTTTATGCTGAACTGCATTTAGTTTACTTTAAAAAGTTTGCAGAATATAGATAAAATGATATACAGTGTCACGCAAAGTATTGGATGCATATCGTCTATGGCTGATAATTTCTGGAAATGTGGTTTCAGTAGTTTTAAGAGTGTTTTAGTTTGAATTAAATTTTAGCTAAATAGTGGCGTGTAATAAAGGTATTAGGTAAACTACAGGGCTGTACAAAAGTATTCGAATATTTTTTCAATTAATTGTATAAATTGCTGAAAGAGAAATTTCAACCTGTTATACGTTTTCTAGCTAAACTAAATTTTCCCATTATATAGTATATATATCAACATACAGATCAAATACAGGGCTGTTCAAAAGAATTGGAATACTAGTTAGGCTATTGGCGGTAACTACTAAAATCAGGTTTTTAAATGTTTACTTAGTTATCTTATTTACCTTATAATAATATATATTACCAAAGTAACGAAGTTTTGTTAAAGCTTTCAAGGAGTGTTGGAAAGAGTTTCACAATCTATGCTGTACGCATGATTTTTCTTACTTGTTTATTTTAAAATGCCAATTTCTTCTTGAATGGGGTAAACTATAAATACTCTTTTACAATTTACAAACTTTATTAAGCCTCATTAATTTTTCATAACCAGGTATTGGCGACATATACAAAGCTTCTTCCAACTCACTGTTCATAAAAAACCTAACAATCAAATTTAATTTAGTTGTAAATGCAATTAATAATCTAGAAGCTTCAATATTTACAACAGGTGACTATGATTCTGCATAAATATTATTTTTTATTTCATTAAACCCAGCAGCTTCTAATCTAGCTTTATACTTTATTTAATCATTATCATCTACTTTTAAAGTAAAACGTAAATGAAACGGCTGTGTGAAGCTCTGTGTGAAAGAAAAACTACCTGTTTGATTAACTATTATATTTAGGTTAAATGTTTTACTAAACGTCTTTTAAGCCCTTGGGGACGAGCGTCACGTATACGTGCCGCATAAGGTGCTCAGAATCATTTATTATTCCCGCCAGTTATTTTTCATTGTAAAGTTTGCCTTATTTAATCAGGGCATGTTCCCGATTAGATTAGTAAAAAATTTCTGCTTTGAAAAACTGGTAAAAAAAAAATTAAAAATTCTATCAAAGACGCTCGTCGCGAAGGAGATAAAGTAAATTGCCTCAAGATCCATGACCCTGAGTGAGTAGAGGTAGATTAAATGGTAGCAGAACAACAGATTCCATGCAGCGGGATCCATACTTGCTTGAAAATATGCATATACTAAGTGGCTCAAACCCCTGCAAGCTGCGCCCGCCAACCCCCCTTCAGTCTTCGCAGCTTCTATAAAAACATAGTAATGTGCCTTGTTTTAAAAATATTACCAGGTTACGGAAGATTGAAGGATATTATCACTATAATGGCGGCTACTTTCTGTAATCGGGTTGCCATGCTTTTCCGAATGGGGCATTTTTCTGTTACTAATGCCTCATCCAGCTCTGTCGTAACAACTGAAGGCTATTTTCGGGTTTTAAAAGTGAGATCAATTACACGTCGGAAAATCAGACTATCTGAAACTCAACACTATCCGACAATTAAAATTCTTTTAAAAGACTATTTCCTACATATTGATACAAAAGTACAGCAATATTTACATTATATGTTTGTTATGTAATGTGGAATTACAGCATTAACTCAGTAAAATATAAAGGAAGTTTAGAAGTAAAGAAAAATAGAATTATAAAAATCATACTTTTGATGCTCTATGAAGAAAAAAAAGATAATTTAAAATGTCCTTTTTATCAAACGAAAATAAATTACATATAAGATTCTGTTAATAAATGTACAGTCGTGGAAAAAAAAAAGTAAACACCCCCTACTAACTCCTCAACAAATCATCGTAGACAAAAGTTACTGGTACCGAACGATTGGAAATACAGTCTACTTTTAAATGATGTATATAAAATTTTCTTAAGGGGTCATCTACATATTAAAACGAATTCAAACTTCATTTTTTTTCAATGGCAATACCCAATTTTAACGAGGTATTTCAAATCTTCGGTTCAAACTATGCCCAGACACCAAATTTCAAGTCATTTGAATGATAAGTTTTTGAATTATAAACATTCAAAATTTAGTGCTTCTAATGTTAAATTACATTTTCATATTTTTATTTTTATCTCCTGAAATTATGCTCCTAATGTGGTAATTTTTTTTTGTAGCAATAATACTAATATACCCAAACATAAATACGCTGAATTTGCAATTTTTATAATTTTATGATATGAATTATGAATTATGAAATTAATAATCGAAAAAATTATGAATTACACCCTACAATTTTTTTGATGGATTTAGATTTATTAAGTCCTGCTTTAAGTCCTGCTGGAAATCCAAAATTTCACATTTTTCTTCCAAGTAGTTTTCAAATTATGCTTAAAAAACGGCAAAATGAGGGTTTAAGGGGCCGTCCATGATGGAAGTGAGTAGACATTTTGAAATTTATTCTGCTGTACTGTAATGTAACAGGCTTCATTGACTCCTTGAGTGGCGCTTAAGCTGCCTTGATCAAGAAAGGGGCGCTCTCGATTAACAATCGAGTACGGAACTTCAATTTGGATACAGCCCTCAAAATACGCTCGTTTTAAAATAATTAATTTCTCGGAAACTTATGGTACGAATTGCATAAAAATTCGTTTTTAGGCTAATTGAAGGGTGTAGAGTTCATTTATGCTGTCAGAATTGTGTACTGCCATTGAAAAAAACAAAGTTTGGGTTCGTTTTAATATGTAGATGGCCCCCTAAGCAAATTTTATATACATCATTTAAAAGTAGACTTTATTTCCAATCGTTCGGTATCAGTCACTTTCTTCTACAATAATTTGTTGAAGAGTTAGTAGGGGGTGTTTACTTTTCTTTTTCCACGACTGTACACTATCTTTTTTACTAATACATTTCCGGCCCAACGCTACCCGGAATGAATGAAATCTAGACCCGACCAAAGGATAATGGAGGAAAATTATTTCGAATTCGGCTGGCAGGCCTAGCATTGGCCAGGCCAGACTCGAGGTTTGGGCCATGCTTAGACCCGTACAGTTCTCTAAAAAGAACAAAGTAAATGTTGAAAACAATCTTGTTAAATAAATATAAATGAAAAAAAAATATTAAACATGCTGTCATAAAATTTTTCAAAGATGTGGAAAATATATATATATATATTTTAAATGCACTAAAAAGTAGAAATGTCTTGAAAAAAACTTAATACGAGGAGTTTAAATTAAATTGTGGTGAGCTGGAGTATAGAAGATTAATGTATTTAAAAGGGAATTTCGCCAAATTAGCCGGCTATCGCCAATTTGACAGCATATAAGGCAACTTATTTTTGCCGCCAAATTTGGTGATATTTCGCCAAGTTGTCCAAAATTTGACTCTACTGTGGTAAGCCTGTCATTAGTGCTTTTCAACAAATACTCATTGTTGAAAGCCGCTACTGATTTCTCCATAGGAAATCAAACTATAATTGAGTAGCAATTAAGTCAAGTAGCCCCCCGTTGCCCGCCCCTTAGGGATTGAATTTTTAAAAATCAATATACAATTTATGCATTGCCCTCAGGAATACATATATATTCCAAATTCCTAAGATCTCTGTCAACAGGAAGCGGCTGAAAAATGAGTCACAATATCTGACTGACACTTTTAAACATAACTGTAAGTTAAAAGAAAGCATGTAATAATAAAATAATTTAAATTTCAGTATAAAAATTGAATTTTATAAAAGGTTGGGGGTGTTTTTTATCTTTTTTTTAAAGGCAAGCAGGGAAGCGCAGTTTTGTAAATCAGGAAGTGATACCACTATAAAGAAATATACTTGAACCCTTCTTATCATTACACATGTCACGTAAGGTATGCCTTATCACTACATTTGTCTACTCATATTTCAACTAGCCCCCATTTCACAAGATGTGGATCATTATCATTTTTTTAATAAAACGATCAAAGTTCTTGCTCCATGCAGAATATGGACCTGACTTAAGACTCTTTGTTTGGATTCGGAGAAAAATGATATGATAACCTTTCCTTAAAGTTATTGGATTATGTAATGATCATGGTTGTAGAAATCTCATATATTTCACATAATAAATCAGATTATTAATTCAGAAAATAAATATCTGAATATTCTGCATTTAAATCAATCAAGATTAAAAATTAAAGTACTCATCATTTAAACTGTTTTATTATTAATATTATTAAACTGATTTAAAATATAATGCCGCTAAAAACTTTCAGTTTAAAAAAAAATGCACACTTTTGAATAATTACTTAAGGCTGTTCTCAAATCCAACGGGTCAACTTTCTGACATAAGTTTTAATTCATTTTTGTTCGGAAACGCGTGAAACTAGAAGGTGTTATTATTCAGAAACAATGTCATCGAACTGTTTTTTCTGTTTTCTTGCAAACGCAATAGATCTTTCAAAAAATACTGTCAAAGTGGGCATTTTGAGCTGAACTTCCGAACGAAAGAAGAAAATTCAGTCAGTAAGGGGAGAAAAATGCCGTGTCACGTGATCAAAATCACTTACAACTCAATAGGTAATTGATTGATCTAAAAATGGTAAAAACGTTTGATTCCAAATCGCTTCCATGGTCAGGCTTTCAAATTTTATATCTTTCCGTTAAAAATTGAATTTGTAAATGTGTCAAAACATTTTGCGCTTGTTAAGCAGAGCAGTTGAGAACAGCCTTAAGCGAGGATTTGCTTTTTTTCGGTTGAAAAAAAATGAATTTTTCTTTTTTTACAGTTTTGAATTAGCTATAGTCAATAGATTATCCATGTTTAACGATTTGGTCGAATCCGAAGTCCTTCCATAGTTGTTTAGTGCAACGCGTCCGGTATGCTTACACTATTTTGGAGAACTAAACGCATTTTACGCAAAATGACTTTTCCAAACTGGGCGGGATCAGAACTTAAAAACTATCAAGCCTATCTTGTTAATTTTTTTAAACTGAAGGCGATATAATTTATTGGAGCTTGGACCACTTTCAGCCATTTTCATAAAAAATAAATATTTTAGAAGCACGCCAAAGTGCAAAAACAGGAGTCGGAAAGAGACTTTATTTTCAAATCGCTACCATTTGAAAATTTTAAACTTTGTGATCTCAAAATGATTAAAAGTCCTCAATATTATGTACTTTCATAATACTTTGCGCAAATTGATGACAAAGGACTCTGGTGATCTATCGGATCCCGTCTGATCGGAAGTGCACGGCGCGTAAGCTAGGGCATCCAACCACGCAACTTAAGCCACATTATTAATTTTTTATTTTTAAAAACTTAAATGTTCTTCAAATTATAATAAATAACATGAAAAAAACCTGGACCTAAAATCTTTATCACTATCCTAGAAAAAAAAAAAAAAAAAAGCTAAAAAACACCCTTTTTTGGCCTTCTAGAGGCAAAACCCCCTGATGTCATTCATTTACAGAATATATTCCCCATGAATCTTTGTTTCTTTTATTTTGAATTTATGTCTTGTGTACACACTAAAAAAAGAAGAAAACCCTACGTCAAGCATATACAAAACACGTTTCAACACTTCCGGAATTCTGAAACAAAATTTCGTCGTTAAAAAAGGTGAAACCAGATTTCATCACTTGGCTCCGGAATCTTCTATAGCCAGAAAGATGCTCTAATTTTTTTCTGCAACTCTGTATATAATCCATAGACCTGTATATAACAGTGCATAGTGTGCTAAAATTTAGCCTAGTTACAAAACGCATAAGGTGGAAAAATCATTTTCAGCAATTTGCACCAATAGACGGAAATGCATCCGAATAATTTTGTACAGCCCTGTATATTACTACAAATTTTTATACGTACCTCATAGTAATCAAAAATTTAATTGAGTAAAAAACACAGAACACACTTGAAAACGTTCTTTCAGAAATAAACTTTAGGTCAGTTGGCAGAGCATTGGCAGCTTAAGCCAAAAAGGTCCCTGTTCGAATCCTCCCGAGGATACTTTCTCACTCAGCTGGAAAATTACAACCCCTGTGATTTATTTATAAATTTGAATAAATGTGTTAAAATTAATGAAGTGTAATTACATATCCAGCGTTTCTTCGAATTCCATTGCCTGCTATTTCTTCTGCTGAGCTGATTCAAATATCAAACCAGGTGTCATAAACAATAAGGCTTTCTCAGTTAAGGGTGTATTCGAAAAAATATTTTTTCAACAGCTCGAATTTCATTCGACATTTTCAGACTCATTTTTAAAAGTAAAAACATGAAACTTGCTGGGGTGATTTCTGAAGACATGTTTAACATACCGTGTGATTTCATTTTCAGCTCAATTAATTAGAATTTGATTTTTAAGCAATTATTTTCTCAGTATGATCATTTTTTTCATTCCCAGATCGCCCGCTTCGGAAAATTCGGTTAAAAATGCCAACTTTGACAGCGTTTTTTACAGTATTTTCTGCATTTATCAAAAAATTAAGAAGCACGGCACATTATATAGTTTCTAAATAAGAGAATTTCCCAGTTTTATGCGTTTGAGAGCAAAAATGAATTTTAAAATGAATCAGAAAATAAGCACTTTGGATCGGAATACACCCTTAATTCTCCAGTCTATCTCATTTGACAGAGTCATATTTGAATCCTGGCCTAGACAATTTTCACTCAGCTCCAAAATTACACCTCGTGTGATTTATTTACGAATTTTTACCAATTAGAATAACTGTGTCAAAATTAATGAAGCGAATACTCCTATATTTCAGGATTTAAATGTAAAAAAAGTTACATTTTAAAACAATTTTACACCATTTATAACAAAAGCACTTTTTTAAGTACCAATTATCAGAACAGGACCTTTACATAAGTAAATTTTGTACTAAAAAAATTCTATGCTTTGAATTGTTATTTAATAATAAATAGTCTTTAAACTTTAATAATTAATAAAAGTTTAAATTTTGTGGTTTCTTCTGTGGATTAAAATTAATGAATAATTTAATCTTATATTCTAAGAGAAATATTTTTTAACTGAAGAGAAATTTTGAAGAAAATATTAGTCATGTAGCGTTTACTTGTCAGGTAAGCACTAAAGTAAAAGATTTTTAAAAAATCTAATCAAATGGTGGCAACTTAGTAAGGATAATTTCCCTGCTTTCCTGCCCTTTTTTACTTACCCATCATACGTAATATAGGGCAAGTCTTGTAATTGTTTTAAAAATTGAAAAAAAATTTGACAGATTTACACGTTTCAGACACTGGAGATTCCGAAAAACATATTTTTAGAAAAAAAAATTGTCCGTCCATCTGTATGTGTGTGTGTGTCTGTAAACGCTCTATCTCCTG
Organism: Maratus speciosus; assembly: GCA_963932465.1. Taxonomy (NCBI): domain Eukaryota; kingdom Metazoa; phylum Arthropoda; class Arachnida; order Araneae; family Salticidae; genus Maratus; species Maratus speciosus. The sequence goes on from OZ010792.1 coordinate 279,072,027, forward strand.
AATAAATTGAAATAGAGACTTGAATTTTGGTGTGTACTTAGGAAGTAATAATGGGAAGAAGCCTATTGAATGTCAGTAACTTCGATTATGCGCAACTATTTTTTTCGGACTCTCGAAATATTCGTTCTGATAAAAGGTATGCAAAAATTTTCGAAATCGATTATTTGAAGGAGTGAATATAAAAGACAATAAAAAAAACATAAATTTTTCACAAAGAATGAAGTCGATCAGATAATTAGTTGCCGAGATATTTGTAATAATATTTTTCACACTCTTCGATTTTTCATGACCCTGTATTTCATTCAAATTTCAATTCAAAGATATATTTTAATTGGAAATGAGACGTTTAATCCGACGCAGTAAACTGTTAGTTTATATGATTACAATTTTTCAAGTTACAAGGATGTGTCTTTTACGCATTTCGGTACTACTCGATTATCCCGCCGACCGAAAAACTATCGCCAAACTATAAGATTAAATGCCAATAATGGCTTATAGTAAATGCCAAGCATTTAATGAATCTTCATACCTATAAGGAGGGGTTACCATAGGAGAGACCCTGTTCTGTCGCCCTCAAACTACACTGGCCTCCAAAAGTTAAGGTACAGGGACTGGATGCTTTCGATTGCGCATGTTTTGTTGAATATCTGCAAAAATTATTGGCGAATTGTTCTTGAACTTCTGGGATGAAAAGAACATGTTTGATTTCATATTACTTGGTGAAGATTTAGTCGGGGGGACAATTAGGGGGCTAATAATAAATTTAAAAATAAAATAATATTTGCGATCACCTATGTAACAGAAAATGCTGGAAATGGTTTGTCACTATTTCAAATGAAAATCAAATTTCGAAGTAATTGCTTAAAAGGCGCAAAGGCCAACATAGTGAAAAAGATTCCAAGCCGGGACTCAAACCGGTCCATCAGTATAGCGCACTGACGTTCTACCGACTAAGCCACTTGGAACGATACACAGCTTGGAAAATTTCTCACTATTATATGTTGGCAAGGCTACAAACACAGCACAAGATGGAATATTTAACGTGAGCCACCGACCTGGGGCTAACACGAAACATAATTAAATCCAGCATCGATAGAAATGATCGATCGAATGGTTTGTCACTGTGTTAAATGACTATTTGTGACTTGTTCAACGTTTGTGTGCATTTGTGTAAGTATAGCACTCATATTCGTAATGTTATTGTGTCTGTGAAAAACTCAACAGTTTTTTGCTTATAGCATACAGAGATTTCAACCAAATTTAACACAACTTTCCGAAAACTTGCCAAGTAGCAACAGTATACTGCAATTAAAACGTGGATATATTGAATATTTGATGAGATATAGGCATTTTTATGAGATAATTTTTAACTGCGCATAACCGGAAGATTTCAAAATTTTTATTTCATAATTTGGTAGTCAGTATTTTGGGGCAACTTCAATAAAAAGTCCAGTCAAATGTTGTGAAAACTTAGAAAGATATAGTGAGCTGATCGAAAAGTTGTGGAAAATCCCTTATAATACAGCTATTTTTAGGAAGCAACTCACTATATCGACCCTATATCTTTGTGAATTTTCGCGATAATTGATAGGACTTTTTATATAAGTTGCCCTAAATAGTATTACCAAATTATATAATAAAAATTTTAGGATCTTCCATACATGCACAGTTAAAAATTATTTCATACAAATGCCCATATCTTATCAAATATTCAATATATTCATGTTTTAATTGCAGTATACTGTTGCTACTGTTCTTTGTCAGATTTTTGGAAAGTTGCGTTAAATTTGGTTGAAAACTGTATACTATAAACAAAAATATTTTGAATTTTTCACAAAAACGTTAACATCTTGACGAATATGAGTGCTATGCTTACACAAATGCATACAAACGTTGAACAGGACCCAAACAGTCATTTACCACAGTGATAAACCATTTCCAGCCTTTTCTGTTACATAGGTGATCGCAAATATTATCTTATTATTAAGTTTATTATTAGCCCCCTAATTGTACCCCCGATAAATCTTCACCGAGAAATATAAAATCAAACATGTTCTTTACATCCTAGAAGTTCAAGAACAATTCGCCAATAATGTTGGTAGATATTCGACAAAACATGTGCAATCAAAAGCATCCAGTCCCTGTACATTAACTTTTGGATTCCAATGTAAATTAGCTATACGTTTTCAAGAAGTTTCAGAGATTAGTTGCAGAAAAACTGGAGTAATTTTGGGGATCGTTTCTGAAGTGACAAACGTTACTTTAAGGTATAGAATGAATTAAAATCCTATAAGTACTTTTCAAGTGGTAAGAATTATTTGTGTTAAAAGAACTAAATAAAACGTTTAATTATTCTAATAAATAATAGGGAGCGCTCTTACATTTATTAAGAGTTTTTATGAAATAAATCTTTTTCAGTGAATAGAATAAACCCTAAAATATTGTTCTGAAGTTTTTTTAAGCATAACGCAAAATTTACTCCTCAGATAGAGCTGAATAATATGAAAAATAGTATTCAGCATTATATTTTTCATTAGGAAAAATATGAATTTTCAATACATGAATTAGAATTTTCAAAAAATAAATTTATCTCTCTATTCTAAAAAAAAGTAACTACCGCTGTCACCGCCGCCGCCGCCGCCGGTTTTGAATTTTTTGTGACCGGAGGTCTTTCTTCGTTAATATTGAGAAACATAATGCATACAAAAATATAAAAATCAGTGGTTTTATACAGAAATGTTTGATAAACACGCTGATGCAGACAGTTTTCAAATCGAAGAATTATTTTAAGAGATATTTAATGCTAAAGTTGGACAAAATCGTTCCACTAAAAAAGTTTTATAGCAGCAAAAACTATGCATGGCAGTGTAATCATTTTTAGATCATTTTATGCGTTAGAATTTGCCGGAGTGCAGATTGCATTAATTTTTTTATTTTGACTCATTTTTTCAGGTTTTATTTCCATTTTAAATTCAAATTTTCAGCATTTCTTGAGATATTTTTTACAGATTTCAGAAAATTGTACTAATTTAAACTGTTGCCAACTGTATAAAAAGCGCAAGCAATAATGTTTGCTTCAAATTAAAAATTTATTTACACGTGACTATTATAAACAGGAAAAAAACTTTCAAATTAGAATTAAATGATTATGTATAAAAAGCAGGAACTTATTAAAAATTACGTCATAAAAAGTATACACGTGAATTTTAAAAGAGAAAGGATATTGTAAAATAATAAATTCCTTAACATGCGTTAGAAGTCTTAGGAGAAATTACGTCATATTTACGTCACATTATAGTTATTACATAAAATGATCACAAAATAATATTGCAAAAAAGTTTAAATTTAGAAATTGCGCTAGACATTTATTTAATATTTTGAGAGGATATTTTCAACTATTTTTGTCAGGAAAGCGCAAATAATATTTCATTGCTAAAAAAAGTACTTTCACGCGATTATTTAAAAGAGAAAGAATAGCTTGGTAAAAATTACGTCAGATTAAAAACGATTAATTTAAAATATCTCATTTAAAAGAACTTTCTTTTCGCTTTGTTAAAAAATACCAGAGACAAAGACTCTGTTTACTTAATTCCTTTTATATTAGCTTATTTTGAAATGTTGTTACACGTGTCTACGTCATCAAGTTATTTTTATTTCGACGTTTTATTTGTATTTTTATTAATGTTGTACGAATTTATTTGTTCTTTCGTTATTTAAAATAAAAATTATGTCAATTTGTATAATTTGGCGAGTGGTTTGGCGATTTATATAATTTGGCGAAATTGGTCGACGGGATAATCAAGTAGTACCGCAGCGGATTTGGCGTTAAAATTCCTTAATCAAAGAGAAATGAATAGAAATTCGCTTATAGGGAGATCGCCACTGTTTTTTAAATTATAATTCAATCTTTCGAAATCTTTTTAAAGCCGATAAAATTAGCGTGCATTTAGAGCCTGCGGTGTCTGGACGGGGGTTGGCGAGCGTAGCTCGTAGGGGGCCGAGCCCCCTAGTATTTAAAAAATTCATAGTTTGTAATTTATATTTTTCCAGAATTTTAATATCATAAATCGTATTTCGCATTAATCTTTTTTAAATGCATGAAAATCGCATAATTATGTTTGGGATGTTTAAAACTAATAACACAAAAAAAATTACAGAAATATGAATGAAAATATTAAAAAATAATTCAATACTATTCTATTAAAATTTTACATCTTTATAATTTCAAAACTTCTGGAGCGAATATTTTCCCACTTGGTATACAAAGTTAATGTTTGCACAAGAAACAAAATTTAAAGCTAAATTTTGCTGTTAGCATTGAGAAGTTTAAAGATTGTTGCTATTTCGATATAGAGACGTCCATTAAGCTTATTTTTTAAATATAAATTTAAAGAAGAAATAATTCGTAATTGAATGGCCATTTTCGTTTTATCTATGACAATCTGGCAACGAAAAGGGTGTGTTTCACTTTTAACACTTTCCAACATATAGGAATAGTATTTATGATTTTTGCCATCAATCTTTCTGCCCATACTCTAACTCTCGCAAATATACTCGGATTGCTATGTAATTGATATATGGTATTGAAATTTACAATGACATACATGCTCGCTTCTATCACCTCTCTTAATTTGTCGTCGAATTTTGTAATGCCCTGCATAAGATAAGAAGTGCATACATTGCATCTATGGAAGGTTGTTTCTAAAAGTACGTTTTCAGTTGTTTTGTGTTTCTAAATTGTTTACTTAAGATATCTTTTTTCACCTTATTAAACGGCGACGTATCATTACAATATCCTACAAGTGTTGTATGCTACGGATACTGGAAAGTCTTTCATAATCTATGCTTGACGCATGATTTTACTTTCTTTTTACTGTACAATTGTACTCTAAAACCTGGGAAAATGGAATAAACCTAGAAAAAGAAGGAAACCCGTTTCAGACTGTCCTCCATTTTAGCAAATAGAACTATTCCATGAAATTTCTGTGACCAGTTATTGGGAAATTGCCTTAAAATTAAATTATTATCTTATAATTAAATTTAAAATCTAATATTGTCATCGAATACACACCTGTGAACACAATTTGTTTCCTTATTATTGTAGCATATCAAGAAGGGAGGGAAAAATCTATTACAAATTTTCCTCTTTACATACAAAAACCAATGAGTTGAATAAAATTGTATAATAAATATAGATTCTATAAATCGCAAAAATTCTTCTTTAACCGCTTAATTGCATAGGGCGTATTTTGCAGTATACCACTTTAGAAGAATATATCTCATAAAAAACTTAAGGTTTTTAAGTTTTCTAATCACTACGATTTAATTTTATCCCAAAATTCAATCACTCATGGAATTATCCCCTTACGACTCCTCTTACGTCAAATGAGTAAAAGTTATGATAAGGTGTTAAAATTTTGTAAAAATAATATAAAATTTACGATACGTTAGATGCATGACTATTTCACGTGGTACATTGCGTGATCGAACATGAATCATTTTTCAGTTCATCTGTTTCCACTATGCGATAAAACTATTTCTAGTAGATATAGCTACTATATTTAGATGTCTAAACATATTAGAAGAGAATGTTTCCTTTTAATTCTCTAAAAAACTTGAGAAAGTTAATGCACTCTGATATAAGGACTGACGTAAGCCTCGTCAGAATAAAAAAAAAAAAATATATGAAACCAGTAGCGTAAGTTAAATTTTTTGATACAATACCTTACAAGTATATGAAAATGATGTGAGTGGCGCGATAAGTCAAAGTGCTTTTCTAGATCTCTTTCATACTTGAATATAATCATTAATTGTTTTCTTTATAAAGCCGATTAAACATTCTTAGAATCAAGAGGAAATGTTGGGTATTTGAAAATAAAATCCACGCTAATAAAAACGTTGTAATAACTTATAAAGGTCTGCAATAACTTGTAAAAGGTCTGCAATAACTTGTAAAAGGTCTGCAATAACGTATATCAAAATGAATGATATTTTGACAGTTTTGACTTAAATAACAATAATACTAATGTGAATGGCTTAAAAGCCTGGTTGGAGAGTGACTTGATTAGGAACGTAGAGAGGGGGTAGTACTAAAATTATATTCAAAAATTTGGTACTTTTTGCTTTTGAATGCCGCAATTCATTTAAAAAAAATACGAATTTTAATCCTTTCAAAAGAATAAAAAATCGAATGTGTGTGTGTGTTCGTGGGAGGTGGGGGTCCTCTTTTCTCGAAGCACATATCAGCCTAACTTTTAAGGATACAGAAAAATGAAAAATACCCACTTATTTAGATTTCTTCTTTCGACGATGCAATTCGTTTTAACGATGCCATTCTTCCTTGCATATCCCCATTGTTATGATACAGTCTTAAAGGGAGCGTGGATACGTATAGTATTTGTACAGCAATAGATCTCCAGCAGTGGTGTAACTAGTGTCTAAGCTGGAAAAATGCTAGGGAGCCTCAGTAATGCAGGGCCTCGTGGTAGCTAAAAATTGGTGAAAAAGCAGGTGTTTTGGACAGGGAAGGAAAATAATTTTTTCTCATAGTTTGATCATATAGTGATGTTTAAATGCAAAGAAAATATATATAACTCGTTAAAAAGTATTAATTCAAGTGTATTTTTTAATACTAAAGAGTCTAACAAGGAGAGGCTCCGAGGTTGGTTTCACCGAATGCGATGAACAAATGTTCATCGCATATGTGTATCGATAGAGTATAGTTAGTATATAAATATATGAGCGCCATAAAGCGCAACCCCCAGGGGGGTCTTGAGAAAATAAGTTGCAAAGTTTAACCTACAGTTCATAATCGAATAAATTTCCTTCTTTGGCAAGCAGTTCAGTAGCACGATCGGTAGCACGCTGGAGTTGCGTTTTTCCGGCCCTGGTTCAAGACCGGCTCGGACTTGTTTTTCGGAAAGAAAATTTTTATCAACCATTTTCAAGCCGCAATTGAAAAAAAATATGTATAAGAATTGAAATTTACGAAAAATATGAATTAAATGTATGTTTTGTAGCATATAAGTGCTTTTTTAACTACAAAATTTTGTATGTTTAAATATATAATGAAAAGAAAAAAAAACGCATATTTATTTCTATAGACCAGAAATTTTCTTTTTTTCTTTTGTTATTTAAAATTATTTACAGTTATTTCAATGACTAATCTACTATTTTTCACAGAGAAATAAATTAATCACGTGATATAAATGCGTGAATAATTATATTATTTTTTGTTTCTATATGAAAGTATTTCGAATATTTAATGATTTTTAATCTTTTTTAAATTCTTAATATGACTTTTTTTATTTCAGATTTTTGGTTTTGTAATTATTACCTATGTAATAACTATTTTCAACAATTCAATATCTTTTTAGAACTTATTTTTAAGAACAAAGACAGTTATTCTACCTACAATCATAAGAATCCAAGATTTTAAAAAATCAAAAGTTAAAAAGCGAGTTAATAAAAAAATACATTTATTTCACCGTGAAAAATAGTAGCTTATTTATGTAAATAACAGTAAATAAATTTTAAAATTAGCTTAATTTTATGGTCTATAAAAGTTACAATTGACTTTTTTTTAGTTTGTTATTATTATTATTTATTTATTTTATCTTTACTTTTCATTAAATATATAAACATGCAAAGATTCGCACTTAAAATTGTATTTATATAATTAAACTGCATTATATAAAAATATTAAACAAGAAAAAAAATTGATTCCCGAAAGAAATTACTACGCAGACACTTATTCTAATTAAAAATCAAGAATCACAGACTTTAAAAATTATATTAAAAATATAAAAGCACATTTTTAATAAACCATCAAATATTTGAAGTGTTTGAATGAGAAAACAAAATAAAAATAATATATTTGTTCACTTATTTTAATTTATTTCTCTGTTAAAAATTGTTGATATTCATTGAAATAACTGTAAATAATTTTAAATAACAACAAAAAATTTCTGGTTTATAGACATATTAATCCCAACAAAAAGTTTTCAGTAAAAAAAAAAAAAAAAAAAAAAAAAAAAAAAAAAAAAAAAAAAGCGCCAAGTTCTCCTTCATGTTTCTGCCAGAAAAAGTAGTGATATCTGAAGTTCGCACAAGTTAAAAGCCAAACATCCCAAATCTTTCATTGAAAATAGCTTCCTGCGACTTGGCCGTTAATGCCTTCTACAGCATTTCAAAATTAATAATTGGAAATATTACGCATTTATGAATTATTTAAATATTAAAAGTAATATCAGAATGCAAAGAGGCAAATTCACATAAAGACATTATAAGTAAAAGATTTCTGATAACTACCATTCAGTTTCAACAAACATTAGTTTTGATTACAGACCATTTAGTCCACTTGTGGTTTAATTGTTATTTTGTACGGTCTAAAGCAGAAGTTATTAACGTAAAACAAAAGAAATAAAACAAAATTTACTTACTTCAAATCTCACAATATGTTACAGTATATTTTATTGTATAATATTGAAATCTTGTGTATTGACGAAAGAGATTTTTTTTTCGTTTGAACATTTATTATAGTTTGTTTGCATACATTAAGAGGTATTCGATTTATAAACTGTTAAAAGCTGATACTAATTATGTTTTAGCAATTAGAGATATTATCTCCTGAATACAAGTATTTTGTTATTTTTAACTTCTAAGCATTTAAATAGGCTGAAGTTGTTTAAATGCTTTTTTCAAATGTGTATTTTATTTCTGTACTTTGTTCCACAAAATGCCAAAAATAGTCAAAAAATTTAGTTGGCATGTAGCTCATTTGTACATACTTTAAAATTTGAAAAACTCTCTCGAAGGCATTAACGGCCAAGTCGCAGGAACCCATTTTCAATGAAAGATTTGGGATGTTTGGCTTTTAACTTGTGCGAACTTCAGATATCACTACTTTTTCTGGCAGAAACATTAAGGAGAACTTGGCGCTTTTTTTTTTTTTTTTTTTTTTTTTTTTTTTTTTTTTTTTTACCGAAAACTTTTTGTTGGGATATCACTACTTTTTGTATGTTTTTTCAAGTTTGTTATTCTAAACTATATTAATATGAAAAAGCTTAAATTTCGGTACTTTTATGTTAGCCGGGAGCAAATCTCCTCATTAGCATTTTTGTTTTTTTGCCAATAGCAGTTTTCATTTTTCACATGTGTAAATTAGAAACAATGCTTTGATTTTCAAATAAAATATTTTGGTTTATGTTATTATTTCTTATTTATTTATTTATTTATTTCTATGTTCAATATTCTATTGAATAAAATGAGGGAAATGCATCTATTTTAAATGCGATGACTGAAAGGTTTATATTTTTAAATGAAATGAATGCAATATGAACAATGGAGTTGGGAACAGTATTTGGCGATTTGCCACTTGCGCCCGGCTAACATAAAAATACCTAAATTTATTTTATTGAGCTTTACAAATTTATACTTTATTTCTTTTTATATTAAAGTACTAGCCGCCTCTAGCAAGCAGTATTTACTCTATTAATTCCATGTTAAACGTTGCATCATGTTACTGTTATTCATAATTTAATTTACTTGCCCATTCTTTCGCCAAGTCTGAAGCTTTTGATAGAGAAATCAAGAACTCTTTACGATCATGGAAGCACATCATATGTTTTGTGTTGTTATGTATTTCATCTTTCGTGACAAATATATCTTAACTCACTTATGCATATTTCTTTAGCAGTTACGATTCGTTCTCTAATGCGGAAATTTTTAATCATATTAAGTAATCTTTTCTAATTGGGGTCACTGCCAATTGTTGTATTTTAACTGATACGACTGGGTACAAGTGAAATGGTTCTTATGAAATCCTTTGACGATATCTGCATTTATCATATTGATGCTAATATCTTTTTGTTTCACGTTAACCTTTTCAATAGGCTCGATTACGGAAGAACAGAAGGTCTACCGGTTCACTGCCATGATCCACTTGAAAATCTCTCATTCTTCACATCTGGTCGTGTTGAAGAATTAGTCAATGTGCCATGGTTTTAAGATTTTAGCTAATTTTATTCGAAACCTGAAAACTAAAATGCGAGGAACCGGATTATAGAAGATTCATTCTAACGTACATATCGATTAACAGGTTACATATTATAGAATTATAATAATCATAAGGAGAACTGGCAGTTTCAATGCTTTAATAGTTTTCGTAAATTCTCTTTATATAATACAGAAGTTTTAGTGGTGTAAAGATTAAGAACATAGTCACAGTAAGTATAATAACAGTTCAATATAATAACAATAGCAGAGGTTTTGGGCAGTGGCGAAACTATTAGCACTTTGGAAATATTCGCACGTTATATCATTTAACAATTCAGATGATATGCGGAAAAATAAAAATAGATGGCTCGCATTAATAATTAACTCATTGAAAAATAGCCACTAGTGTCAAATATTCGCCAAGCTTGGCGACATTTAGTAAAGTTTCGCCAGATTTGGTAATATATCATGTCAATTCTCAAATTTGGCGACAGAAAATGTTTTGTTTATTCTGACGTCATAATGATGCATATGTATTATGTATTATACACATACCTATAATATTTATGATGCAAATGTATTACGTATTATATGCATATGTATAATATGTATGATGCATATGCATAAGTTCATTAACATCACTAAAACGCACTTACAGGAATAGTGTTCCATAAATAGTAGGGATAACTGCCAGATTGAACAGAGTGCTATTGAGATTAGAATTCCGACATTTATAATAGACCGGGAGGCATCTACACACACCATCACCTCATCGAGTTTACAGCTGAAATTTTAGGATTAGTTAAAACTACATTAGCATATTAAAATGCAACTGGTCTGTTAAGTCATATCTTGGTAGAAATCACCTGAAGACCTAATTTTAGTGGTTAACTGATAGGTTTACTATTGTATTTTCCTGCATCCAAAAGTTTGGAAACATGGAGGAATGGGTGCTGGAAAACACAGTGGAAAATCCACCAATTAACGCGTAAAATCGGGTCTGTAGGTGGTTCCCACAAAGATATGACTTGGCAGGCCAGTTACATTTCAATACGCTAATCGATATTTAACTAATCGTAAAATTTCAGCCGTCAACTCGATGAGGTGATGATCTGTGCAGACGCCTCCCGGTCTTTAATAAAATTTGTTTTAAGGAAGTAAAAGATAGAAAGATGGACAGATAAACTGAAAGATTTGCCTTATTAAGATTTTTGTAAAAGCATATAAAATTCATTCAGCTTAAAATCATGTAACATCTTTATAACTCAGGCTAATTTTCTGTAATCGGGTTTTGGCGACAAACATATCTTGTCTATAACTATAATCTTTCTTTTACAGATTTAAAATTAACAATAAATTAACAGTAAGTAGGCTAATAATACAGTATAATAACATTAGCAGCGGACTTCGGACGCCGCATCTGTCGCACATCGTTAAAGACAGTTTATTAGTTACACATTTCATTTAATTAAAATGAGATTTTTAAACTTTCATATGGAATTAGGATATTTTTCCACTATAGGGACCTTGGCATTTTTTTAAAATCTTGGCGCAATTTGGACTTCAGAAACTGAGATATGTTGCTAAATGATAAAATAACTATGAAAACAAACCTGATGAACTTTTATGTTATTTTATATACATATAAACATTTTATTTATACATGCATAAAATATTATTTTTATATACAAATTATTTATGTTGGTATATAAAAATAAATAAACGGGTTCCTTATATTAAATGGAAAAAATTGCTTGTGTATATGACGCAGTAAATAGGTTGCCAGAAAATACGTTATTATCAAATTTCTTTTCTCGTCAAGGTTAATTTCTGTAATTCGCCAAGGCTACTGTATCGGAAACTTACCGAACTGAATATTATATTTTGTTAAATGTTTTATTGTTTTAATATCGTAAATATATCATAACCTATACTGATTAAAATTTTTAGGTATATTCATTTTTTCTATTTAACAAATATCTTTGGAAAAGCACACATATATAAAATGTTATTCTTCTTGAAATCACGTGACCCCTTCAAAACTCTGTAATCGAATTTTGGCGACCAACATTGGCACAATTGAATGTGTTAAGAAACTGTTTACGGCCAAATGAACTCCCCCTGTTTGAAGGGTTTAGAGGCGAAAATTCTGTGTTTTCAGATTTTTCTGGTTAATTCTGCTACAAACCCGACTTACTTGTGAAATTTCATGATTCTACGACTTTTAGAAGTACCTTAGTTATTTGATGATGCGAAGTGAGTCAGTGACAAAAAAGCGCTTTTTCGGAATTTAATATTTCGAAAACTACTAAATATAGAAACATGAAATCGTGGAACCTTAGTTCAGTTTGACCATACGAACATGTGTATAAAAGAAAAATTTCTATATCTCTCCCTAAAACGACGTTATGAGGGGGCGAAAAGTATGCCGAAATGGTTCAGGAAAAGGTAGCTTACGGCTTGTACGAACTTGGCGGACGCACTGCCGTGCTCCCAGATATGCGTTTTTTTTTTCATTATATATTTAAACATGCAAAATTAAGTAGTTAAAAAAGCACTTATATGCTGCAAAACATACATTTAATTCATATTTTTCGTAAATTTCAATTATTATACATATTTTTTCAGTTACGGTTCGAAAATCATTGATAAAAATTTTCGCTCCGAAAAACAAGTCAGTGCCGGATTTGAAGCAGGGCCGAAAAACCTCAAATCCAGCATGTTGCCGATCGCGTTACTGAACCTCTTGCCAAAGAAGGAGGTTTATCCGATTATGAACTGTAGATTAAACATTGCGACGCATTTTCTCAAGATCCCCTGGCAGTTGCGCTTTATGGCGTTCATATATTTATATACTAACTATACTCTATCGATACACAAATGTTCATCGCATTCGGTGAGACCAACCTCGGATCCTCTCTTTGTAAGTTAGTCACGCGCGTCGATACTAGCAAGCTAATGATAAATTAATGGCAGCGTACTTTATAAATTTCTCGTTTGCATTTCAATATTTTTAAAAGTTTTTTTTTTTTTTTTTTTTTTTTTTTTTTTTTTTTTTTTTTTTTTTTTGCATAGGATAGCTGAGGTCGTTGTGTAACTGAGTATCTTCGCAATATTTTGGTTTTGGTTGCAGTTGGTGAATTTTCCACTTGCTGAAAAGCTAAAATTGAATAATAAAAAGAGCAAACAACCGGGAAAATAATGACAAATGTCTATTTTTGAAGATGGTAACGCACGTAAGCAAAAATGTTTCAAAAATGTTCGGCAAATAATATCTGGGAACGAGGCTTTTTCGGAATAAAGTTTGTTATGGTTGCTAACGTGACTTTGATCGCACATATGGAAGTTGATCGTAATACTTTTAGATAATATGTGACTCTTATGTTTGAAAATATTTCTTATTATATACAAAAAAAAATTTAAATTAAATGTGTTCATGATCAGATAGATCATTTCCTTTTATAAAGTTTCATGATTTTTCTATAAAATGTTAGTGATGCTGCTTAAACAAGGAGCTAAAAATATTAACACTAAAACTGCCGCGAGGGGTCAAACGACCCTTTTTGAATTTTTTTCTTTTTTTTTTAATTTCTCAAACTAAAACATTACGAAATTTCTTTATATTTCACGACTTTCATTAAAATATATTATCATATTATTCCTTAAAATATCTCATCTTCGAACTGCCTTTTTTGCCTAGGAAAAAATATTTTAGGCTTAACTATCGCAAGGGGTCATTTGACCCCTGAATAAATTTATGTTAAATCATAAAGGTATAAATGTTTTATTTTGTAAAAACATTAGTAACGTTCGTATTTTTGCTATTACATCATTTATTCTACCGTATTGCATCATATTTGTTAACCCTTTCAGGGGCAAAGCATTTTCAATACTAAAGTATTGAAGTGAATAATTGGCACCGGAATTGACCAACAAATTTATTTGTAAATTTCAAAAAGGCTGTATTTCACATATATATTAAATGGAAAATATTTTACCAAAATTCTGTTGTCATTGAAGCGTTTGGGAATTAAAATTAAGTGGCTTTATAAACATACCACCGCCCCTGATAGGGTTAATGTGTGGTGGTGCTAATTAGAAATAGACTTTACTCCGGGTGATATTCTAGTTTAAACATTTCAGGTTATATCGAGAATAAAATAATCGTTAAAATATGTGGTGAACATAAAACAAATTTGCACAATATTTGTTTATTAAATTTTCGAATTTCTTGATATAATTGTTTTTTTAATTTTTTTGCGTACTTATAATTTTTTTAACTTAAATAAATAAACAATTTGTAATAATTATTTGAAAAAAAAAATGTTTTATTTATACACCAAAGTGTATCAACTGGTATATTTTTCTCAAAATATCGTAAAATAGATAATTTTTTATATAGGGGTCATTTGACCCTTTTCGGTAGGAATAGGTATAAAAAAAATATGGGTACGTTTAGTGTAAAAGAAATGTATAAAGCTTTTAAAATATTGCTTAATTCTTGTATAATATTTTTTACCTTCAATAAAAACGGATGGCATCCAGTTTGCACCATTTGTTTTATTGTCTTTACCATATTTACTTTCACTCCGTTGACATAGATAAGATAAGTATGAAAAAAAGTCTTTTTGGATAATGTTCAAATTCTTTTTCAGATAATATGCATTTAAGTTTCGAAACTAAATTAAATTATTGTGCTAAAACAAAAAGAATGGTAGAAAAATATTACATTGAGATAAAATTATCATTTTATAAGGTGATTAGAATGTTAAGGAATTTTATAACTCGAATTAACTCTTTCGTTCCAGAATGAAATGCTAAATTCTAAAAAAAGCATTTAAAAGGGTAAAGCCGCATGCGAATTTTATGGAAAATAGCTGATACTGAAATGAAGATCATTTTTCTCCGGAAGTATTTCAATGTATTTTTAATAGTTTTGACAGTAGCTATAAACTATAAATTAATCGATCGCCAAGAAATAGAAATAAAAATTACATTTTTTATGCATTTAAAGTTCTAGCTTTATTATTATTATTATTATTAACGTTACTGAAAAAGAATTGATTTTCCAGAAAAACTCAGCAACTGAAACATGCCTAATTATAATACCAAAAAAAAAAATATATATATATATATATTGAAATTGCTTCAGTAGTTCCCGAAAAAAAGGTAGATTAATATTTTCATAGAATTTCTTAACTGTTGTAGACCCATAATAAAGTTATTATTTTTTTTTTAAATGTCATACACCATTAAAAAAAATAATAATAAAGTACAATTGCAACATATACGAGCCATAAGAAATTATATGTACAGTCGTGGAAAAAAAAGAAAGTAAACGGGCCCTACTAACTCCTCAACAAATTATCGTAGAAGAAAGTTACTGGTACAGAACGATTGGAAATAACGTCTCCTTTTAAACCATGTATATAAAATTTGCTTGGGGGCCACCTACATATTAAAACGAATCCAAACTTCATTTTTTTCAATGGCAATACCCAATTTTAACAGAAATTTTCAAATCTTCGGTTCAAACTGTGCCTAGTCACCAAATTTCAAGTCATGTGAATGATAAGTTTTTGAATTATAAACATTCAAAATTTAGTGCTTCTAATGTTAAATTACGTTTTCATATTTTCATTAATATCTCCTGAAATTATACTCCTAATGTGCTAATTTTTCGTGTAGCAATAATACTAAAATACCAAAACATAAATACGTTGAATATGCAATTTTTATAATTTTATGATATGAATTATGAAATTAATATTCGAAAACATTATGAATTGCAACCTACAATTTTTTTGATGGATTTAGATTTATTAAGTCCTGCTTTATGGAAATCCAAAATTTCACATTTTTCTTCTAATTAGTTTTCAAATTATGCTTAAAAAACGGTAAAAGGATGGTTTAAGGGGCCGTCTATGATAGAAGTGACTAGATATTTTGAAATTTGTAAAAATTGAAATTACGCTATATTTAGAAGTGATGAATATATAAAGGCTATAAAAATAGCTTTTTTTTTACCAAAGTCCTCAAAAGTGGTCCATACATTTCTAAAGTAAAAAAAAAAAATAAAAATCATGTGAAATTAATAAGACTTTCTTGCCAATAACACAATAATATCTTCTAAAAATAAAATATATTTATCATAAAATATATAAGCAGCTTAACCAGTATTTGAATTGCAAAACTTAAAAATCTATAATTGAAATTTGCATGCCAGTGATCAAACAATATTAATTTACGCTTTAATGTGTTAGTTTCAACTATATTTGAATTCAATTACTTTTTAATATTTGATAGTTACAGTTGTTAAATTTCTATATGGCTGATATGTTTTTAAAAATATCTTGCACTTTCAGAAAAATTTCTTAGTTCGGCTTATTTCATGCTCATTTCATTCTCCATTTTCAAAAACATGTTGAAGGTTGTGGACCATAAGAGTAACGATTCCAAAAAGTTTGTTCCCTTCCTGGATTTCGCTCTGCCGGCCTCCACGCACACATCTTATTGTTTCATGAATATGTCAAAAATTCAAATATATTATCATTTTCCAGGATCGCCGTTTAAATAATTCGTATAGTATTTCATACTATAATATGTATATCACAATGATACAATGAGTAGTGAATAGTGTATTCAATGATTAACATGAATTAAAAAGTGCATCTTGATGGACAAAATAAACGTTCGCCAATTCTTATTTCGAGATAATTCAAATAATAAATAAAATAATTATTATAATTATTATTCGTATTACTCGTTTATTCATAACCTTTGAATCATAATTCCAGCCAGAAACAGTAGTCAATCGTATACAGATGTTTAGGAAGCTTTCTTTCTTTTCTCTTATAAAATATTCAGATTAATTATAATTAATTAACCTTATAATGTTGATAATTTATAAAAGAGCTCACGCAAGAAAGGTGCCTTACAAGATGGCTTGATGATTTACAAAAGAAAAAATCTATACCTTAACGTATACTGATGAAAGACTATTTTCCGGGAGATTTTCGGAAGTTTTTGGTTTAAAAAAAGGCAAGTTTTTTAAATTTAAATCTTAAAACTTTAGTAAAATAACAGCACTTGAAATTTTTTCTAAAACTGTAAACAACCCTAGAGGCCTGCGCTGAAAGGTCCAAGGGCATTCTGATTACAGTCATACACCTTTAAACTATGAATGATGAAATTTAATCAAGCTGGACAAAAATTTCGAAACAAATCTAGCGCTTCCAGGATCATCATGAACACAGTATTTACTCTATGCCCTTCACGTATGAAACAGCGCCATCTGTATTCGATAATGGAAAGCCATAAAAGTGAAACTAGCTAGACACTTTCCAATATAAATAAAGATCGTCTTCCTGGAGGTAGATTTGAAATACTGTGATTAAACCCGTTTACGCGCTCGGCGAGTTAGAAAAAAGTGGCAATTTACTTTTTCAATGTTAAATAACTGAACGCGGAAAATCATTGACCTAAATCGAGCTGAGACAGATTTTTTTTTTCCATCTATTTTCCTTTTTTTATTCGAATACATTAAATGAAAAGATTATTTATGGGTGTCAAACATTTGTTTCGCATCGCAGGTTAGAAATCAATATTTATTAAAACTACTTGAAACTTGAGTGAGTTGCCGTTTAAATTGGAAAAGTGGAATAATGTAAGAAAGTTTTTTACAGGTGAGTCAGTTTTCTTTCTAAAATAATTTTATAATTATCTAAATTCCAGTTCGGGACTATTTTAGATGTTGTTTATTTTGAAAGTGAATGATTTGTGCTATTTTTTAAATAATTATTTTTATAATTGTTATTACAAAAAATATGCGTAGGACGTATTTAACTCATTAACATTATATTTGTGACAACAACATTATATTTGTGATTGCAACATTATATTACATTTCCACAACATTATATTTGTGATTTTTTAAATTTTTTTGATACCAGTAAAAGAGAAAAGCAAAATTTGCCTTATTTAATTAACATATTTCACTGATTAAAAGTAATCAAAAAGTGTTGTGAACTGAATAAAATTCCTGTAAAACATGCTGGTCCTTTATATGTTAAAATATTTATTCATGAAAATTGGCGATTTTATTCTTGAGAATTATTATTACGATTATTATTACTATTATTACTAGGGCTCCAATCGGGGTTACAGAAAGTAGGTTCAAACCGTTTTCTTTTTAATTAAAAACTCTAATAGATTTTTTACATTTAAAATATATTTTTAACATTGCCCACTGACAACAGCAAA
The DNA here is from genome assembly GCA_963932465.1 of Maratus speciosus. NCBI lineage: Eukaryota > Metazoa > Arthropoda > Arachnida > Araneae > Salticidae > Maratus > Maratus speciosus. Next base: position 279,090,285 of record OZ010792.1, read on the forward strand.
AAGCATTTTTATATGAAAAATATCAATAATTTATTCAAAAACTGTATTCTAAGTTTTGAAATTTATTAAAAGCTATACTTTTCTATTAGCCGCATTTCAAGAGTTAACATGTTTTATATATATATTTGTTTTTGTTTTTGTTTATTTATTGATGAAGTTTGATTTTCATTATGGACTATTAACCTATAAAAGACGGAATTATCTTTCTCTTGAAAATGGAAATATATCCTTTCACACCACTTTTTCAGAATAGAAATTTTTTGTCTAGTTTTATCGCAGAGTTTTTGTCATCAAAGAAAGCTAATATTTCTCTTCACAATTACTGGTGCGCAAACAAACAGCATTTTTACCGATATGCTGCTTCCCTGAGACAACGCTAGGCTTTATTGGGTTAACCGGAAACAAATGCTGGATTATTTATATTGTTTCAAATGCAAACAAGTTCATCTTTCTTAATCGGGCTGCACGTAATGGAGATAGATTTAAAAAAATATTTGAAATTTATTTTATAACCATAAGAAATGTTAAATTGAAATACAGTTTTCACACAAATTGCATTTGAAAGAATATATTTTTGTAAAAAATTAACTTGTGTGGTGCTTAAAAGTTTTTAAAAATTTCGATAAAAGCGAAATTTATTAGTCATTTATTAGTTGCCACAATCAATATGACGTTATTGTTACTCACGGACATATTTTTGCTTTATTATATAGATTAGTGACAGAGTAGTTAGTATTTTCCTTTCTTGAAAATGCATTATTATAAAAAACTATGAGACAACCTAATTGTGAAAATTCTTCTAGTGAAATTAAGTTATATCAAGATTATGGGAGATTATTCAATTGTTAGATTACTATACTTACTCTATATATATTTGTATCTATAAACTACATGCATGCAAAAAATTAGTTCAGTTGGAAATACATACCACACTTGAAAGTTCCCCATCAGCAGATTCCGTTAATAATGAGAAGAGTACGTGAATTCTTTTGTGCTGCCCTGTATACGAGGTATAGAATCTATACAAAACGAGTAAAATGAAAAAAATTAGTTATATTTAAAAACGCATACCGAAATTGAAAATTCACTTCCAGCAATTGCTCAAAGACAATACTGTAACCGATTTCTTTTCTGTGTCCCTGTAAATGAACGATAAATGCTACGAATGCCCTATTCCAAAGTAATCACCTTGTAGTGAAATTCAGTGATTTCTATCAATTTCAATACATTTGAAATGGAGCAGCGTCATTAAAATACACTGCAAACGATTTTTCCCCATTGACAATAATGTAACGAAATTCTTTTGACTGTCCCTGTAAATGAACTATTCATGCTACACACTTCATATTCAATGCCGAACATGTCATGGTAAACATCATTAACATATATCCATTGCATAAAAATCTGAGTATATTTACGCGAGTTAGAGCTTGGACACACAGACGAACAGAGATCCAGATGACTAGACAAACTGAATTCATAAACATTTTTCAACTATGTTGGAAAGTGTTAAAAAAGTGTTCTTTCCTTTTCTGACGATGAAGTAATTAGTGTTTTCGGTAATTGCTAAGAGAATTGTTACAAATAATTAAAGGACATTCCGAATGAGGAAGACACCTCAGTTTAAATATATTTTTATTAAGTGTTAATTGAATATTTTCCTTTTAACACATTCCCACGATAGTTGGGAAATGTTTATGAATTCGGTTTGTCTCACTGTCAGTCCGTGCTGTAACTGTCGTAAAAATACTCGCGTTCCCGTGTAATTTTTTTTTTTATTTCATTGATGTTTACTATACAATGTTTCGTATTTAAATGAAGTGCATAGAATTTATATTTTGTTTACAGGGTTACACAAAAGTGTTACGATACATTTATGACCTGTGGAAAAATCGTTTTCGATGCATTTTAATGATACAATTCTTCAAACATAATAAAATTGATATGCTTCACCGAGGTGAACGAAATCATGTTTCAGGTAGCTTTCATTACAAAAAGCTACCTATTGCAGCCGTTCGGAGGAAAGCGATTTCAAAAAATTTTGGTATATTTTCATCGATCATGACCCCCAGACCCCGAAACCACCCTCTGTTCAAAATTGATATATATATATATATATATATATATATATATATATATATCTGACCTATGTCACACTGTAACTCTCGTAATTATGAACCGATTTCGATGTAATTCGGTGCGTACATGGTACATACCAATGTCTCGACCGAGTTCGTACGCCAGCTTCATCCGCCGTTTTGTTTCAAAATGATGGCCATTTAAAATTTTTAAAAAAATTTAAAATTTTAAATGTGGTACCAAAAAATTAAAAATGGAAAAAAAATTTTCTTATGTATTTAACCTTTATACAAAGATTCCGGAGCAGTTTTTGTTTTGTCTATCTCTCTATTCTAAAAAAAAGTAACTACCGCTGTCACCGCCGCCGCCGCCGCCGCCGCCGGTTTTGAGTTTTTTGTGACCGGAGGTCTTTCTTCGTTAATATTAAGAAAAATAATGCATACAAAAATATGAAAATCGGTGGTTTTATACAGAAATGTTTGATAAACATGCTGATGCAGACAGTTTTCAAATCGAAGAATTGTTTTAAGAGATATTTAATGCTAAAGTTGGACAAAATCGTTCCACTAAAAAAGTTTTATAGCAGCAAAAACTATGCATGGCAGTGTAATCATTTTTAGATCATTTTATGCGTTTGAATTTGCCGGAGTGCAGATTGCATTAAATTTTTTATTTTGACTCATTTTTTCAGGTTTTATTTCTATTTTAAATTCAAATTTTCAGCATTTCTAGAGATATTTTTTACAGATTTCAGAAAATTGTACTAATTTAAACTGTTGCCAACTGTATAAAAAGCGCAAGCAATAATATTTGCTTCAAATTAAATAATTTATTTACACGTGACTATTATCAACAGGAAAAAAACTTTCAAATTAAAATTAAATAATTACGTATAAAAAGCAGGAATTTATTGAAACTTATGTCATAAAAAGTACACACGTGAATTTTAAAAGAGAAAGGATAAAACAATAAGTTCATTAACATGCGTTAGAAGTCGTAGGAGAAATTACGTCATATTTACGTCACATTATAGTGATTACATAAAATGAACACAAAATAATATTGCAAAAAATTTTAAATTTAGAAATTGCGCTAGACATTTATTTAATATTTTGAGAGGATCTTTTCAACTATTTTTGTTAGGAAAGCGCAAATAATATTTCATTTCTAACAAAAGTATCTTCACGCGAATATTTAAAGAGAAAAAAAATAGCATGGTAAAAATTACGTTAGATTAAAAACGATTAATTTTGAAATGTCTCATTTAAAAGAACTTTCTTTTCACTTTGTTAAAAAATACCAGGAGACAAAGACTCTGTTTACTTAATTCCTTTTATATTAGCTTATTTTGAAATGTTGTTACACGTATCTACATCATCAAGTTATTTTTATTCTACGTTTTATTTGTATTTTTATTAATGTTGTACGAATTTATTTGTTCTATTGTTATTTAAAATAAAAAATTATGTCAATTTGTATAATTTGGCGAGTGGTTTGGCGATTTATATAATTTGGCGAAATTGGTCGACGAGATAATCAAGCAGTACCGCAGCGGATTTGGCGTTAAAATTCCCCAATCAAAGACAAATGAATAGAAATTCGTTTATAGGGAGATCGAAACTGCTTTTTACATTATAATTCAATCTTTCGAAATCTTTTTAAAGCCGATCAAATTAGCGTGCATTTAGAGTCTGCGGTGTCTGGGCGGGGGTTGGCGAGCGTAGCTCGTAGGGGGCCGAGCCCCCTAGTATCTTAAAAAATGGCTGAGTTATAGCATTTTGAATTTCTAGCGTGGCTGACATTTTGAAACGTCCTGAATTTTGTCACGAGATAAAAGTCGTATTTATGAACCGATTTCGATGTAATTCGGTGTGTACATAGTACATACCAATGTCTCGGCCGAGTTCGTTGGCCAGCTTCATCCGCCATTTTGTTTCAAAATGGCGGCCATTTAAAAATTTTTAAAAATTTTTAAATTTGAAATGTGGTACCAAAAAATTGAAAATGGAAAAATATTTTTTTCTTATGTATTTGACCTTTATACAACGATTTCGGAGCAGTTTTTGTTTCGTCTATATCTTAAAAAATGGCTGAGTTGCAGCATTTTGAATTTCTAGCGTGGCTGACATTTTGAAACGTCCTGAATTTTGTCACGCGTAAAAGGCGTATTTATGAACCAATTTGCATGTAACTTCGTTTATACATAGTACATATCAATGTCTAGACCGGGTTCGTTGACCAACTTCATCCGCCATCTTGTTTAAAAATGGCGGCCATTTAAATTTTTAAGAAAATTTGAAATTTGAAATGTGGTACCAAAAAATTGAAAATCGAAAAAATATTTTCTTCTAATGTGTTTGACCTTGATAAAAAGATTCGGGAGCAATTTTTGTTTCGTCTATATCTTAAGAAATGACTGAGTTATAGCATTTTGAATTTCTAGCGTGGCTGACATTTGAAACGTCCTGATTTTTGTCACGTAATAACAGGCGTATTTATGAACCGATTTGGATGTACCTTGGTGTGTATATGGTACATACAAATATCTCGATCGGGTTCGTTGGCCAGTTTCATCCGCCATCTTGTTTCAAAATGGCGGCCATTTAAAAAAATTTTAAAAATTAAAAATTAAAATGAGGTACCAAAAAATTAGAAAATGAAAAAGATTTTTTTCGTATGTGTTTGACCTTAATACAAAGATTCCGGAACAGTTTTTGTTTCGTCTATATCTAAAAAAATGACTGAGTAATAGCATTTTGAATTTCTATTGTGGCTGACATTTTAAAACGACCTGATTTTTGTCACGCGATAACAGGCGTATTTATGAACCGATTTGGATGTAACTTTGTCTGTACATAGTACATACCAATGTCTCGACCGAGTTCGTTGGCTGTTTCATTCACCATCTTGTTTCAAAAGGGTTGCCATTTAAAAAAAAATTAAATTTAAAATTTAAAATGAGGTATTAAGAAATTGGAAAATGAAAAAGATTTTTTCTTATGTGTTTGGCCTTGATACAAAGATTCCGGAGCAGTTTTTGTTTCTATAAATTTGTTCTTTTGTTTATATCTTAAAAAATGGCTTATTTATAGCACTTTGAATTTCTAGCATGGCTAACATTTTGAAACGATCTTGTATTTGTCACGCGATAACACACGTATTCGCCTATTTCAATGTAAGAAGGCATGTGGATAGTATACATCAATACTTCGACCAAGTTCGCTGGACAGATTCATCAGCCATCTTGTTTCAAAATGGCGGCCATTAAATTAAAAAATATATAGGGGAGATGGGGGCACATGTGAACAGTTCGCATAAATATAGCTTTTTCTCATAACTGGATTAATTTCGATAAACAAAAACTACTTAATATAGTAAACAGAACTTTCTTTTGCACATGGTATTTTTTTCAAAATCACCTGTATAGTTCTTCTTACATTTTTTAATAGTTTTATAAAATCAAAAAATTGTTCACATGTGCCCCATCAGCGGGGTAGTTGTGAACACACGTGGGGCACATGTGAACACAAGGAAAAAATATCCTTTAATGTGCTTTTTATTCCTTTATTCATTTGTCATAGTAGTCATTAGTTATATTACCTTTTAAATTCACCATAAAGAAAAATATATATGTATATTTCTCTAGTTTCTGCGTGATATGTTTAAGCAAAAGATTATAAAATGAAAATAAGTAGATTTGGTGGGGAGAGTCTTAGATGATTCATTAAGTATTGTTGCAATAAAATAAAAAAATAAAGAAGCAATTTAAAAAAAGAAATTAAAACTTTTAAATTTTGTTTAAGGGTTTTTGTTTGGGGGGAATTTTAGGGAGGGGGCATTTACATACTATTTATCGGAAATCTGCCGAAATACGAAAGATTCTCACTCCTGTATTTGCCTTATTTTCTTGTAAATTATAGATAAAGAAGGGTTTTTTAATGATTAAAAAAATCTCGACTATAACACCCCCCCCCCCAACTTCTTTTGCTTTTGAAAGAGGGGGGGGGTACAATCGGGATTTTACGGTAGTTATCAGTTTAAAAATTGTACTTTCTTAAAATATCATTGGTATCTATCTCCATTCAAAGCATCATATACATAAATGTTTTAGAGATGGAAGTAAGCCATAATTGCAAGGTTAGAACAAATGTAAAAGAAAAATTTGCAAAGTTGTTCAAAGTAATACTTTTGTATTAACAATGCATAAAAAATATTGTTGTAAACCGTTTAGTAAAATAATATATAACACTTATTGCATTTTAGAAAACACTAAATTTATTTAAAGTACAATTGAACGTAGACGAGCATGTTGTTCTTTATGTATTTGCTGAAAGATGTGTTTGTGGAAGTTTCAATACAAAATCAACTTTGTGAGAGGAAAATATCTTCAATTTCAGGAAAATTGTAGATAATGGAACTGACATTATCTCTCATTAAGTTAACTGAAAGAAACAGAATCACAGAATGATTAGTGGGGTACTTATGAACTGTTCATATCTGCCCCAACTAGCCTGTTCACAAGTGCCCCACATTGCTGCTTCTGTTAAATTGATGAATAATTAACGTTTCTCAATTTTAGAAGAAAAAGAATTTTATCAAAAATGTTTATTAGTATTCATAGTATATGGTAAAACACTCAAATTCAAATAAATGAATAAATAAATAAAATTATTCGCTTATGAACTTGGAGCAATGATTTTACTTTTGAGATCTAAAAACAGTGTTTTGGCTACAGAGGACAAACAAAATGTCATAGAGCTTCAAAAAATTTTTACCATATGTCTACAGATGCTATCATCTTTAGTAATTTTTTTCAAATAAAAAAGCTTATAGTAACTATCGAAAAACTGCGATGTTCACATGTGCCCCGTGTTCACATGTGCCCCCATCTCCCCTATATATTTAAAGTGAGGTGCAAAAAAATTAGAAATTGAAAAAGGTCTCTTTCTTAAGTATTTGACTTTGATATAAGGATTCAGGAGCATTTTTTGTTTGTCTTTACCTTAAAAAATGACTCAGATATAGCAGTTTCAATTTCTATTGTGGGTGACATTTTGAAAAATCTGATTTTTTGCATGCGACAGCACTCGTATATATCAACCGATTCCGTTGTGAGTGAGCATGTGCACAGCAATTATTAAGGTCTTGACCAAGTTCACTGGTTAGCCTCATCCACCATGTTGTCTTAAAATGGCACGCACTTTAAGAAATCGCCGAATTTGGCAGCCAAATATAAGTTACTTTAAAGAAAAGCAGCTTGGATAAAGCTGACTAATTTCGCCAAATTCTCATTCATTATATTGATAAAAATTAGTATTGAATCTCCTATATTCTGTTTCCACTAAATTGAGCTTCGTGTGTTTGAATGATATAAGTTGGCTTTTTAAAAATAAGGAATATGAAAGCTACCTCTTCCTCCCGGCACTGGCCGGAAGGACTTTTTTCATTGGTATAGAATGAGTACACTGGGGTGCAAAATGATAGGAACGATTACGCAACTGTCTCAATAAAAAATATAATTATATTAAACTAAACCACATATAAACCATATAAATTTATTTTATCAAACTAAATAGACAATATAAACATAAAGAAAGCATTCTAAAACAATTGTTGCGAATGTAATATAATGCGTTGAATTTTTACTCTATATGCACTGGGAGCAAAATGACAAGAACGGAACAAATTTTACTAAATTATAGAAATATTACATGTCATCTGGGCTTTTTTATGTTTAATAATCTTAGTGCAACATTGTAGCATAAAGTTTACATGTTTTCAATATTTTCAAACACGTCATACCTACAAAATGCCAGATTTTAATTCTGCTTTCGAGTTATACTGCATGATTTGATCATTTTTCGTTATATGCTGCTCATTATAATACCCCAAACGTTCTTCATCGTAGTTAGGTTTGGACTATTGGCTGGCCGATCAAGTTTGAGAGTCTTATTTATCTTAAAACCACATCTTTGGGTCTTTTTCAGAGTGAATTTAGGCATTATCCTTTTGAAAATTCAGTTAAAGCCGACACTTTTTTTCATTCATGTCTAACAAATGGCATTGTACAATATTAATATAGGTATGTCTATTTTGTTTGTCCATCTAGAAAAGCAATTCTAAGCTTACCTTCCGAGAAAAAAGTAGCCCAAACCATTAGGGAGCCTCCACCTAATTGATGCGTGGAAAATACGTCCTTTTCCTTTTGAAATTCCAAAATGAATGGACACCATCCGGAATATCGAAATTAAACTTCTTTTCAGCGCTTAAGGTCAATTTAGACTAATTCGTTTGTTGCTTCAGATGTTTATCTACAAACTGAATCCGGCCTTTTTTATTGACAGATGTTAAGCGCGGACGCCGACAAGGTTTTATATTTTTAAGAACCCCCGACATTTTTATAGTTCTTCTTACACTCGGTACTGATGCTGCGTCTTTATCTGGCTTCCAATTTCCTTTGCTGTCATTCTTTTACATGGAATCCTGCGAACAATCAAACTTTCGGATCGTTTCAAGAGAATTTTCAGCCTCCTTGTAGATTTTTTAGCAACGTAAATAGTTGGATTCTCTAATAAATTAAAATTGGCAGTCTTTAAACGTTTAGTTTTATCAACAATTCTTTCTAGTGACATTCCGATATTGTTATAGGCTACAATTTGCCCTCGCTCGAAATCAGAAAGCATTTTGAATCACCCAAATCACCATTTTGAAATCACCAAATGTTTTGCAAACTAAGCAAATCTGCACAGAATGTCAATTAAATGCAGTTTTAACTGATATGCTGAAAATATCCTCCAATCATGTTCCGCGGTTTCGAAATATTTACTGCGTTCTTATCATTTTGATTCTGGGTAAATTTAGCAAAATAAATGTTTTACAATAGATAAATATATATATATACAATTTTTGTAAATGACTGCTCTAATATTAATTGGAATATCGTGTATTTAATTTTAACACAAAGATTTGCGCTTTTGCATAGCAAACCGGAACTTATTTCTTTGTTTTTGTTTCGTTCCTATCATTTTGCGCCCCGCTGTAGCATTTCTGGTTCGTTTACAGGGACGCCAAAAGAATATCATTACATTGCGGTCTATGGAACAAAATCGTTTGGGATGCATTTTGATGTTGTTATAATACTTTGACAGAATGAATTAAAAAAGAATCGCTGAGGTATACTACAACATATTTTCTATAGATTATGGAGTACGTGACATTTACAGAGGCGCACAAAAGAATATATAAATAAAAACATATTATGCCAGTGCTGGAAAGGGTTTCATAATCTATGCCTGATGCAAGATTTTTCGTTCTTGTTTTAATACAAAGAAATTCACAAAAAATGACTGGTTTTTTTTTTTTCTAAATGTGTGATTTTACTAATACTAGTTGCAGGACAACCCAACGTGTTGCTTTTGAATTGCTTGAGATCATTCGATTATTTTGGATAACATGAAGTCTAACTTTATTGTAAATTTAGAAGGTAATTCTAACATTAATTTTGCTAAATACAATATTTCAAATAATAAATTATGTTTACAATTTAAGTCAAAAGCTTTCCCAATTAAAATACACATATTCTATAACTTTATTTGCCAAAAGTTTTTCGCGCTTCCAAGATGTGACTTCTAATTTCGGAACTGATAGAAATGACATCATATGGGTGAACCTATACAAAAATGAGTTTGTTTTGGCGAATTTATTCAAAAGCATTTTCTTTTTAAAGTCTCTGTAAAAAGTTTCAATCGCTATCTTAAGGAAATAGTTGAAAATCTGTTTTCTACTTTAAATTATATTAAAAAGCTATGATGAATTTTTCTTTCTTTAGACGTCAATAGAATTTATGTCAACGTTCCAGTCGACAGGCGATTTTCTGCTTTCTAAAATAAACTGATTCTTGAAGCTTGAATATGGGAAAAAAAGTTTGTATTTCTTGAAATTTTTCTTGAAAAATACAATTTAATCACAATAGTATTTTCCCTATATATTCAAATAAAAGTTAATTTTAATTTGAAAATGATGTCAAACAAAGAAATATAATCATCCCTATAGTTTCCCCTTTCTCCCTTTTATTCAGAAAAATGGATCAATTTAGCTACCACCATTAAAGAAATGTCATTAAAAATTAGGAAAAAATACTATCTCAAAAACTAATTCAAATTTTTAAGTTCTAAGACCACTTTTGATACTCTGGGATCCATGCGGATAACTTGCGTTAATTTGGTCGCCCAACGTTCCATATTCTAGGAGAAGTAGCTGTGAAATACAAACAGACGGTTAATTTATAATATAATTAGATTGATGAAGCTTAAATTTCGTTATGAAAAATTCGCCAAAGACAAATGCTAAATTATTTATATTATTTTAAGTGCAAATGTGTTTTTTCGTAATGGAGCCAGCACGCGATGGAGATAGGTTATAAAAATCCATGCTTGAAAGTTATTTTAAAAGTCACAATAAATCAATCAATTAAGATACAGTTTTCAAACAAATTGAATTTGAACCCGATGACGATGTAAAAATTGAAAATGTGCGATGTTTAGAAACAGAAAAAATTGCAGTTGTAAAACTGCAAAAACGAAATTTCATGGTCAAGTGTTGTCATTCGCAAAATGACGTCAGCGTTATGCACGAACATGTTTGTCCTTTATAATATAGATACACCATCCTTTTCTGCCATTTATATATGATCATAATTTTTTTTCTTCTTTTGTAAGATGCATTTTGCATGGCGTTTCATAGGATGGAATAAAATTCCGATCATAGAAAAAATACATCCTCCACCTCACCGCTGATTATGGAATTACAAACGAATTCTGATTACAAAAGGATTCTTTGAAACCTTTATAAATCTGCCCTATCGGCAGGTTCTATTTACGATTAAAGCAAATGTGGTACTTTTTAGCTGTGCTCAAATCTCGCCAATAGCAGCTTTTATTTATCGCGTATGAAAATAAGAAACAAAGATTCGATTTTGAAATAAAATGTTTTGGTTTATGACATTATTGATTATCATTATTATTGTTATTATTTTGCATTTTAAATGAAATCAGCGAAAGGCGCGTATTTTAAATAAATTCATGCATTTAAAAATTTGTATTTTAACTAAATTCATAGATTTGAAAATTAGAGTTATGCATTTTAAATGAAATGAGTAAAAGTTTTACATTTTAAATGAAATAAATGCAATACGAATAATGGCGATGAGAACAATATTTGGAAATTTATCTCCTCCAGCCGGCTAACATAAAAGTACCGCAGATTTATTAGACAATATTTTTTTCTTAGCCACTTTGGAGCATAAATGAAATCTGCCACTGGGTCAGTTTAATAAAAAAGAAAAACCTATTTCAAAATGTCTTGGTCAAGATTCGTGTTTTCTAATTAAATTTTTTAAAGAAATATATTTTAGTACAACAATTCGTTGTATTCCTAATACAAATGCATGATCGTTATAAAAGCATTTTAAGATTTTGTGAATCTTCCTTTTTTAAAAAAGCGACAGGTATTACGCTTCTTAAGCCGTAATTCATAATAAAGTCACTTTCCGTAAACTTGCAAAATTAATTCTGACATTCATTGACATTTGATGCACTTTTTGTTTTTATCACAGTTTATTTTCGTGCTAGTGATGCGTCTACTGTGAATTGAAATTTAATATGTTCTTTTCTTGGCACAAAGCCCGACATCCTAGTACAAAAGTTATATATATGTTGAAAGAAAATTCATAAATAAAAGTAGTTTTACTCTACTCATTGATAGAAAGGACATTAATAAATAAAAGACTTGCATGTATTTCTCAACTTTTTCTCATTCATCACTTGAGAATAGCAAACATGTGCATAAATATGCAATTGAAGATTCATATTTTGAAATACGTTACTTCAAAAGCAACAGGAAAATGGGCGCATTTCTTTCTTTTTTTTTTTTTTTTTTTTTTTTTTTTTGTTCAATTTTGAAAGCATTTAACTTTAGTTGTTGGTTGTTTTTTTAAACACGAAAATACTGAAAGTTGAAAAATTTTAGAATAAAAATAGAAAAATTATTTGATTCATTTTGAAAAGAACACATATATGAGACAGTCTCACATAATTTTGACTTTTAAGTCCCTGAATAATAATTTTTATTTTAGTACATAGTTTCGGTTTTTTTTTTCTTATATTGGAAAATATGCCATTGCATGATTGTATAACAATATTAGCGAGATAAACAAGTTTTAGAGGATGTTGGGGGTCACAATGTACCGTGAAATTTCTTACCGCCCATGTCCCTGATGCTGATTTTTAAGTTTGGAGCTGTCTGTATAAAGTTGTTTCAATAAAAGTAATGCGACGTAATTTTGTTTCCGAAACTGGGACTATTTTTTTATATAAATATTTTGCAAAAAATTAACTTACACACATTTTTACGATTATTGTAATTTTTTAAACTGTGTCCCTGGATTTTAGATTCCTTACCATCCCTCTTGCTAAAATTAGGCAGAAAATCACTCCAGATTCAGCCATAGAATTTTTTTCAACTTTTTTCTCATGCAGAAGTATACTAGAGACAAAATGGCTGTAATTCATTGACAAGAAATTTACTACGGAATTTAAATCAGCATCTAAATATCAATTTCAAGCATTATGGCTTTATTGGCAGTCTTACCGTCACCAAGATTTTTTCCTGCACTTTTAAAGGTGAATTAGATTTTTTTTTTAATTCAGTGTAAATAAATGTTGCTAAAATTCAATTAACATTGTGGCTATCGCTTAGGCTTAACATAACTTGCCTAAAAATAGGTGGTAATTCTCCTTACCGTCCCATCCTTGTAGTCCCTTCCTAACCATCCCTGTTCTATTTCGCTATTAAATGGATGACAAGGGTCAAAAGGGGATAGTATTAAACATTAATGCTGAATAAAAACATTTTTTAATTGCAGCAACAAGAACATGAACGTTTAAAACTGGAAGTTTAAAAATGGTATTTTTTTAAGTTGAATTTCACATGTTTCTTATTTATGAAAATTAACATTACCGTAGAATGGCTCACATGTATTTTGTTATATATCATCGTTTTTAGAGGTTATCTATGTGAAATATGCTCGCCGGTTGTTAGCCCAGATAGCTTAAACGGTAGGGCATTGGTAATGTAAGCCAAGGATCTGGGTTCGGTTCCCGGCTTTAGGCCTTTTTTCGCTCAGTTGAAAATCTTCAGTTCGTATGATAACTTTACCAATCAGTATGATTTTGTTAAAAATAATAGTGCGTTTAAAACATTTTATGAAATGGAGTTTATCGAACACGGAAATAACGGTAAAATGATTTTCCAGAAATCGCATTTAAAGATTTTTTATCTACGGCAGGTATTTGAGAACAAAATAAGATAACGCTTGTCAAACCTAAACAGACACAAGAGATGGGGCATTTTTTACATTTTTAACGTTCTGTACCAGTGACCACATATACAATGGATGGCATCATGCACTCAAACCACCGTCAGCCACAATAATAGCCTCTACATGCTGTCGAAACCAACTGCAGGCAACAATCAGATGTGTATTGGAACATTTGCCATTGAATAAAAACGGGTGCTCTGAGCTCTGCAGCAGTGTTGTGTGGATGCCCACTGTAGTTGCTCTTTACCACGCCACATACGTAATAGCCCGTCCGGTTAATACCTGGGGAGGTGGGCGGCAACAAAGTAAGGATGACATGTTCATGAAAGCTTTTATGCATCCATTGTTGAGTTTTATGAGTTGTATAGGATGGTACAAATATAACAAGTCTCCCTAAATATCAAGATAAACATTACTGGAAAAAGAGTCTTGATGAAATACATACGGCCTCCCACGTGTGATAGAACTATTAACACATCAGCATAAACATCGGCGTTGACTTTGGGACCTTGAAGAAAGACATGTGGAGGCATCAGGTCGCCGTCGCTGCTCACGACCCCCCAAAATCATCTGTGAGGCTGGAATTTTCTCTGTTTGACGATCGAAACCTCTTCGGGGATTTTATACAGCCACCAATCTTTTTGCGGTTCACTTCCTGGACCTGGACAAAATTTCCCTCATCTGAACAAACAACAGCATTCCTGGCTCCTCTTCACGTTTCAGATTGTTAAGGAGGCGTTTGTCTTTGGTCAGGCGGTTATCCCTGGCTATCTCAGATAAGAACTGTCACGTACAACGTCTAACGAAGATCCTCAAGAATCGCATAATAGTATAGTCTCCTCATCAGTCATCAACCTGCTGCTCCCTAGCAAGTCCTCTCATTGACTTAATAAAATTTTCATCGACACAAATGACAAATTCCGGCGTCTTGATAATGTCATATCACGAACAATGTCATTCCCTGTATGAAACGGATGCCACATCAAATCTTGCAGTTTTCAATTCGCTACTTACTACAAAGACGAATGACCCGAATGACCGGGCGAGTTTCAAGCTGTCTCTTAATCAGAGTGTTCTTCAGTAAAATGACAATGACAGCATGCCTCTTCATTTCCTCAGTTAGTCTAGATTTTGACATGTTTACATGTAACAGAAAAGGATTTGTAACCGTGATGTGCAGGTTGATATTTTACCTATAATGGATGTTCTCAAATATCTGCTGCACCCTGTATATCGTTTCTTATCCATAAAATTAGTCTAGAAGTGTCAATTAAGTTTAGTGTTTTTATGTAAAAAACGTAAGAAAATCATGCATATAACCATTGTTTACATTTCTCCTGGCCTTCATACGCCCACTTCCGGTAGTTGATGAATTAATTCCTCTTTATTGAATTGGCTATAACTCCTCTTTTAGTAATCGGAGGAATAAAATTAAAACAGATTTGGAATCATAAAAGATTGCTCTTTTAAATAAAACAATTTTTTTAAACATTCTAAAATTTTCACCAAAACGGCTATTTTAATGTAGCAGAAAGAAAATCTTAAAATACCTTGAGGGAACTCGGTACCCTTCATTCGACGAAAAATGACGAAAATATCGATTTTCTAATTTTTTGCTTAAATTATATTTTATTATCATAGTACATTCTGATGAAGTTTCGTAAAGATCCGAGTATTATAAATACAGTTTAAAGCGATTTTATGACATCTCTGTCCCTTTAAATGTCCCAATCCACTCCACATAAAATTAATTTTTCTCAGTTTGTATTTATTCGATGAATAGGTATGTTTAAAGAAATAAAACTTTTATGTATATTTTTCAATTGACTTGATTTTTTTTGTTGTTCCTTATAGTCTATTTGATAAAACTAAATATCGGATTTAGAATAAAGTAAAAAGGCTTTTTGTTGTTGTTGTTTTTTGTTTTTTTGTTTTTTTTTTACACATAAACGTGTAAAATAAATTGAGTTTTTACTGTAATTTTACATGTATTTGCACATTTTATTTTTTTTTCTCACAAACTAATTAACTTATGATAAATCCAATACTTAAAATTATATAGCACACTTCTACGAATAGTTTAAAAAAATAGCTCTAAATGTTAAAAGTTGTACGAGAAGATGCATTTTAAAATTTGCTTAAATTTTTCAAAATAAATAAATAAATAAAATTTTCCAATTTTGCAAGGGAAATCGGACAATTTCTTGATTGAATCATTTTTCTTCATTGAATCTTTTATTATTATGCCAAAAATGTACCTTAAAATGCTTGAATTTTAAAAAAAGTTCAAAGGGTACCAAGTCCCCTTAAGAGAAAACACACATTTTTTCCTCCATAAAACTGTTACATTTCAATATAAGTTGTGTCGAAATGATTTTCAACAAATTTCCATTCTTACTGTATTAAATTTGAGGTTCTGGTGTTTCAAATCTATACTAGCGAAATGCATACCTGTTAAAAATTTAATGGGATCGCTCTTTTTTACCCGACTGCCAAGAAAGGTTATGTATTTCACGCGTATCTGGGTATGTGGATTTCTTTATACACTCGAAGAGACGAAAAAAAAATTTTACGTACCATATTAAGTGGCATATCATTGGATAGGTCTTTCAAAATGAAGACGATACTTCATTGACTATTTTACAGCCAGAAGCTCCGTTTAAATATTACACAACCTGGACGTTGTGTAGGTAAGATCTCTAGCTTTACTGTAACTCTAACCTTCATAGACATCTATCTATAGGTCTCATCAAAACACTGTTTATAGATAGGAACTAACAATTAAACACAACTTAAAAGTCATCAATACTAGAAAATAAAAAAATACGTAAGTAATATAAACTAGTGGTTGGGGGCCACCGTAATACTGGCCCATCATGGATATAGATAATATAAAATATGAAAATAAAACATGTGATATTTGCTAAGCATTGTACCATGTTACTTTTATTCATCATTTAATTTATTTGGACTTCCTTAAATATAATTAATATAACCCCTTAAGCTAATATTGCTTTTTGTTGCATTAAAATATCTCAATTTGTTGGTTTTCTGTAAGTAAGTAAACGCTATTGGTTTACAATGGAAGTCTACAAGAATTTGGCGAAATATTAGAGATACCGCCAGTTTGGCGTCACTTTTGGCGACTCATTTTGGCCGCCAAATTTGGCGATATACCGCCCAAGTTGGCAACAAACTTGGCGGTATTTGGCGACAGAACAAGGTCCCCCCTATGGTAAGCCCCCTTATACGTATGGAGTGGCATTAAATGCTTGGCATTTACGATAAGCTATTATTGGCATTTAATCTTATAGTTTGGCGATAGTTTTTTGGTCGGCGGGATAATCGAGTAGTACCGAATTGCGTAAAAGAAACATCCTTATAACTCGAAAAATTATAATCCTATTAACTAACAGTTTACTGCGTCGGATTAAGCGTCTCATTTCCAATTAAAATATATCTTTGAATTGAAATTTGAATGAAATACAGGGTCATGAAAAATCGAAGAGTGTGAAAAATAGAATTACAAATATCTCGGTAACTAATTATCCGATCGAGTTCATTCATGATGCAATATTTATGTTTTTTTATTGTCCTTTATATTCACTCCTTCAAATAAACAGTTTCGAAAATTTTTGTATACCTTTTATCAGAACGAATATTTCAAGAGTCCTAAAAAAATAGTTCCAGTTAATCGAGGTTACTGATATTCAATAGGCTTCTTCCCATTATTACTCCCTAAGTACACACCGAATTTTAAGTCTCTATCTCAATTTGTTCGAGAGATAGAGCGTTTACAGACACACACACATACAGACGGACGGACAAATTTTTTTTCTAAAAACATGTTTTTCGGAATCTCCAGTGTCTGAAACATGTAAATCCGTCAATTTTTTTTTTTTCGATTTTTAAAACGATTACAAGACTAACCCTATACTACGTATGATGGGTAAGTAAAAATAGTTTCACATTGATGAGAAATAATTAATTAGTTCGCTTTTTACGTAGTCGGGTTTTTTGACTTAATTAGTTTAATTAAATTTAATTAGTTTATTTTATGTTGGATTTTATGCATTACATATTCAACATAAAACTGATTCTACGTATACAAACTACTGTATATACTTATTTGACAACATAAAGGGACCGCAGTTAAAATTCATGTTAGTTTCACGATTTTCGAGCTGTTGTAAGTCTAGTCCATTTTTTAAAATAGAAAATATAAAAATGAAATGTACTAAACTGGGGTTTTTTATCAGAAGATAATTTTTAAACTGGTAGACATGAAAGAAAAACATAATTAAAAAGTATCTTTAACGCAGGGTTTTCCCGCTCAAGGGTTTCAATGTGTAAGAACACAAAGCAACAAAATTTCGGACTGCTCAGATAATCAATTCACGTGTCGGAACTTTTTAGTGGGGTATGGAAAATATTTATGTGATGAGATATTGGAATAGTGGCAAGAAATCTCAGAACTTTTCTCTGTTAAAGTGAAAACGAGACTTATGATAGAAATACAATATTCTAAAATGGGTAAATTACACCCATAGATAAAACAATACTAAAAATCATATTTATATGAAAGATTGCAATAATGCTTTAAATAAAGTTTTGAAACGTATTAAAGCGATATTTTCATATTGACCTCGCGTCAGGAGTTAACAACCGAAGAAATCTCCAAAAGTCGCTATTTACAATCAAACTTTTTCATTGTGTTCATTTCAGAGCAACGAAAAGCGAAATTTGATTACTACATGTCTTAAATTTGTGTTTTATTTATTGATTGATAAATGTTTTAATTTTCGTTATGGAATACCAGCTGGAATGAAATGCTCAGATGTTTATATTAATTTAAGTGCAAACGTATTTATCTTTTTTAATCGTCAGCACGCGATAGAGATAGATTTGAAAAAAGATCACGCTTGAAAATTAATTTAAAAACAATAAAAATTAAGTAAATAGCTATACAGTTTTCAAATAAATTGCGATATAGTTTTCAAACAAATTGCATCTAAAAGTAAATTTTTTCCCCTATTCAGCGGTGTAAAAGTTGAAAATGTGCGGTATTTAGAAGCTCAAAAAAAATTGCAACAAAAGTTAAATTTAATCGTCTGGAGTTGTTACCGTTACGCACGGATACGTGTTTCTTTTATAATATAGATAGAAAGATAGATGGTAGAGTAGATAACATTTTACTACACAAAATAGTTTTGCTATTAATTGGAATAATTGCACTTACTTTCTTTTGAAGTATTTCTGTCTATTTTGAGGTATGCGTGTGACGTTCCGAGTTAAAAGAAAAAGAAAGTCTCTCGCTCCCGACTTCAAAGATGATGTGTATTCACATTTTTATTTATTTATTTATTTACTAGCAAACCCCGCGGCTTTGCTCGCGTAATATTTGAAATATGCCAAGTGATATTTATATGTCTAATTTTTATCAAAAGATACTAACTAAATTTTTATTTTATTAAAAGGTAATATTTTATTTTATTAAAAGGTACTTATTACTTTTAGGAATAATTCAAAAAATTCTATTTAAAACATAGTTTGACTAAACATCATTATTACACTGTATTAGGCACAAATGAGACTTAAATTAATAAAATGATATAAAACTAAATAAATGATAATTTAGAAAATATTTTGAAACTTTTATGCTCAATTAATACGCTCATTTCAGTATTCATTTGAAGTTTTCAATTTGTTACAAACCATCTTCTTACATCTTAAAATTTACCATCATGTCGAATTCCAAGTCCTACCACCTCTCTCAACATAAAGGGCTATGTTGAAACAGGAACTGTCACCACTAATTTGCCAACATTAATTTTGAAATCTGTTTGTTATTTCCTAATATTCCACAGAAACGTAATTTAAAAAGCTTTTAAAGCCCTTTTTTAGAACGTTTGTTGTTCCTGTGAACCCCAGGTGGTAGAATCACTGGCATAAAATATAGCCTGTGTAGGATCAGTAACTGTTACCACTGATTCGCAACTATTACTTTTATAATCGGTTTATATTCCCTGAAATTGCATAGAATCGTAATTTAAAACTTTTTTAGAATGCTTTTCGCACTTCCCCTTCGCTTCACCCCTTTTTAATTCGAATTTATTTTCGACGTTCCTTCGAGGGTATTTATATTTTATAAGTAACTACCATGTCATATTTAAAGTTTCTAGCCTTTTCAGTATAACAGAAATCGCAATTTAGAAAGTTTTTAGCTCCTGCAACCTTCTGGTGCTAGTGTAACAGACATAAAATATAGCTTATGTTTGAGCAGGTTCTATCACCAAAATTTGTCATCATTATTTTTTTAATCGGTTTGGTAATTTATAATTTTCCTTAAAAATTGTAATTTATAACGCTTTTCACTCACTTCATTTTTTTTTAATTTGGAATTTTCTTTCGACTGTTCTTAGAAAGCAGTTGCATCTTGTAAGTAAATACCATGCCTCAAAGTGTTAGACCCCTCAGTTGTGCAAAAAATGCAAATTAGAACATGTTTTGCTTTTGCAACCCTCAGATAGTAGTGACAGCAACATAAAATATAACCTATGTTATAGCAGGGACTGTCATTATTGATTTGCAACCATTACTTTTGAAATAGCTTTGGTATTTCCTTAGATTGAGTAGAAATCGCAATTTAGAACGTTTTTAGGACGCTTTTCGCGCATTTTCACCGCTTTTTAAATTTCCAATTTTTTCGAAACTGTTCTTAAAGATCATTTATAGCTAATAAATATGTACCTTGCCTAATTTTAAGTTGCTAGCCCCTACCAATCACAAAATCGAAATTTAGAACGCTTTTTTGCTCCTGCAACGTCTTGATGATAGTGATACTGACATAAAATACCGTCTATGTTAGAGCAGAGGCTGTCAGCATCAATTTCCTACTATTACGTTTGAAATCAGATTCTTTCTTCCTGAGATATTGCCGACAAATCGGCATCTAGAACGTTTTTAGAACGCTTTTCGCGCATTTTGCTCCTGCATCTCCTCTGGGGTAGTGGAAACAGATATAAAATATAGCCTATCTTGAAGCAAGATCTGTCACCATCATTTTTACACCATTATATTTGAAATCGGTTCAGTACTTCCTGAGATTGCATAGAAATCGCAATTTAGAAAGTTTTTTATAGCGCTTTTTGCGCATTTGGACCCCCTTTTAAATTTCGATTTTTTTAGGAAATGTCCTTAAAGATCATTGATATCTTAAAACTAACTACCATTCCAAATTTCACGATTCTAGGCCCTTCCGTAACGTAAAAGCCGCAATTTAGAACGTTTTTTGCTCTTGCGCCCCCTTTGGGGTAGTGGCACCGACATAAAACATCGCCTATGTTGGAGCAAGTGTTTTCACCATCATTTTGACGCCATTATTTTTTAGATCGGTTTGATATTTCCTGAGATTGTGTAGAAACCACCATTAGAACGTTTATTAGAACGCTTTTCGCGCATTTTCACTCCTTTTAAATTTCATATTGTTTAAGAACTGTTCTTAGAAATCCTTTATATCTAATAAGTAGATAATATTTCGAATTTCATATTTCTAGGCCGTTCGGTAACGCAAAAATCGGATTTTTAGAACGTTTCTTGCTCCTGCACCCCCTTTGGGGTAGTGGCACCGGCATAAAACATAGCCTATGTTGGAGCAAGGGTTGTCACCGTCATTTTGACACCCTTATTTTGACACCATTATTTTTTAAATCGGTTTAGTATTTCCTGAGATTGTGTAGAAACCACCATTTAGAACGTTTTTTAGAACGATTTTCGCACATTTTCACCCCTTTCAAATTTGAATTGCTTAAAAACTGTTCTCAGAAATCCTTTATATCTAATAAGTAGCTAATATTTCAATTTTCATATTTCTAGGCCCTTCAGTAACACATAAATCGCATTTTTAGAACGTTTTTTGCTCCTGCAACCCGTTTGGGGTAGTGACACCGACATAAAACATAGCCTATCTTGGATCAAGCGTTGTCACCATCATTTTGACATAAAACATCGCCTATGTTGGAGCAAGGGTTTTCACCATCATTTTGACGCCATTATTTTTTAGATCGGTTTGATATTTCCTGAGATTGTGTAGAAACCACCATTAGAACGTTTATTAGAACGCTTTTCGCGCATTTTCACTCCTTTTAAATTTGGAATTGTTTAAGAACTGTTCTTAGAAATCCTTTATATCTAATAAGTAGATAATATTTCGAATTTCATATTTCTAGGCCGTTCGGTAACGCAAAAATTGGATTTTTAGAACGTTTCTTGCTTCTGCACCCCCTTTGGGGTAGTGGCACCGACATAAAACATAGCCTATGTTGGAGCAAGGGTTGTCACCGTCATTTTGACACCCTTATTTTGACACCATTATTTTTTAAATCGGTTTAGTATTTCCTGAGATTGTGTAGAAACCACCATTTAGAACGTTTTTTAGAACGATTTTCGCACATTTTCACCCCTTTCAAATTTGAATTGCTTAAGAACTGTTCTTAGAAATCCTTTATATCTAATAGGTAGCTAATATTTCAAATTTCATATTTCTAGGCCCTTCAGTAACACATAAATCGCATTTTTAGAACGTTTTTTGCTCCTGCAACCCGTTTGGGGTAGTGACACCGACATAAAACATAGCCTATCTTGGATCAAGCGTTGTCACCATCATTTTGACATAAAACATCGCCTATGTTGGAGCAAGGGTTTTCACCATCATTTTGACGCCATTATTTTTTAGATCGGTTTGATATTTCCTGAGATTGTGTAGAAACCACCATTAGAACGTTTATTAGAACGCTTTTCGCGCATTTTCACTCCTTTTAAATTTCGAATTGTTTAAGAACTGTTCTTAGAAATCCTTTATATCTAATAAGTAGATAATATTTCGAATTTCATATTTCTAGGCCCTTCCGTAACGCAAAAATTGGATTTTTAGAACATTTTTTGCTCCTGCACCCCCTTTGGGTTAGTGGTACCGACATAAAACATAGCCTATGTTGGAGCAAGGGTTGTCACCGTCATTTTGACACCCTTATTTTGACACCATTATTTTTTAAATCGGTTTGGTATTTCCTGAGATTGTGTAGAAACCACCATATAGAACGTTTTTTAGAACGATTTTCGCACATTTTCACCCCTTTCAAATTTGAATTGCTTAAGAACTGTTCTTAGAAATCCTTTATATCTAATAAGTAGCTAATATGTCAAATTTCATATTACTAGGCCCTTCAGTAACGCTAAAATCGCATTTTAGAACGTTTTTTTCTCCTACACCCCCTTTGGGGTAGTGGCACCGACATAAAACATAGCCTATCTTGGAGCAAGCGCTGTCACCGTCATTTCGACACCAATACTTTTTAAATCGGTTTGGTATTTCCTGAGATTGTGTAGAAATTACCATTTAGAACGTTTTTTAGAACACTTTTTGTGCATTTTCAATCCTTTTAAATTTCGAATTGTTTAAGAACTGTTCTTAGACATCATTTATATCTTATAAGTAACTAATATTCAAAATTTCATATTTCTAAGCCCTTCAGTAACGCTAAAATCGCATTTTTAGAACGTTTTTTGCTCTTACACCCCCTTTGGGGTCGTGGCAACAAAATAAGATATAGCCTATGTTCTAAGTTGGACTAACACCATCATTTTGATACCATTACTTTTGGAATCGGTTCGGTAGTTCCAGAGCTTATCTCCGACAAATAAACAATTTTTTCCTCTTTATAATAGGAGTATAGATTTATTGACAAACACAATACAGGCCAATTAAGGGGTCTCAGGACTCTTAAAGCTTTAAAATTTTCGAAATTTTGATTTTTTTTTAGATGTTAAACTCCTATCTTTTCTGAACATTTTGATATAATTGTTTCCTTGAAATTTCTATTAGAACTGAAGTTATGGCTTTTACATTTATACACGTTCAATATCTGAAGCGTCGTTTCGGAAACTTTGAAGCCATTTTTTTCCAAATGATGTTTTTGGGCATAACGATATCTCAAAAACTTATGAATATTTTTTCATGAAATTTTCAAAACATATGTTTCATGTTAGTCTGTATAAACTGAACCTAAAATTTCCTTTTTATTGTTCTAAACAATATTTTTTTAGGCGATTATACTGTTGAAATTTTCTAAATTTTGCATTAGCTAAATACAACTTTCTATTAAAATCATAAAAAAGCTTTAAATACAAATTTATTTAGGTTCAGGGTCATTATTATAATTTGAAGTATAAGTAGGCACCAAAATTTTCATTCTAGTTGCAATACTTATTTTGTAATCGTGCGCACAGGCTGTTATCCCGATTTTTTGCTTGTCAAATGTCTAACAGTTTGGAGCCCCCTGTAAGTGCTAATTCTGCATCTTACAATTTTTTAAATACATGAAATGAAAGAACATACTTATATATTTTATTCCAATTAAAATTGTATCTTAAAATCAAATACATTTTAAGATATTAAATGTTGAAAATGGTCTTTTTTTTTTCATTTTTTCCAATTGTAAGAGTCCTGAGACCCCTTAACATATCTATGGAATTAAGATTAGCCATGTAAAAAAACAGCCGATATTTTTTATATTTTAGATGACAACATAGGTTTCGTGGAAAAACACAAAGGAAATTGACATTTTAGGTGACAATCTAGGTTGCCACACAAAGGTATACCACACAAAGGAAAATATCATAATTTTGCTATTAGTCTCATAATGCGTTATTGGTATTTACTCACAGTAAGCATTTTCTGTCATCACTCAGGAATATTCTTCAAGATATGAACAATAAATCTTCAAAAAAAGAATAAACTCATAAAGTTTTACGGTAAATCGAGTTTATATGTTATACAGTTAAATGTTATCTCTTAACAGATATTTATTACATGAGGAATGGAAGAATAAATGGGAAAAAGAGTCGGTCTTTGAAATAAGAATTATGTTGGAAAAATATTATTTTCATCTAAAGGAAAGTTGAAGCATACTTTGCCAATAATCTTTACCTTGCTATTTAGGGTGACTTGATCATTTTAAAACAACAAAAAAAAAAATTACATAAAATATTCCATGATTATGGATGTTGAGAGACCATGAGTTCTGCACACCTGTCAATTTATATATCTTCCTTTTTAGGGTTTCGTTCATCTGACGAAACCCTATTCGTCTCACTCCTCTGTCTGTCCGTCACAGAGCCCGTTCTCAGAAACTATGCATGTTGGAGACTTGAAAATTTGCATACTTATAGCTGGACACCTGAGATCAAACGACAAATCGTAAAATTTTGAAAAAGTCTTAATTAACGGACGTTATTAATTAAAAATTCCCAATTTTACATCTCATTAACGAAGAAACGGCATAAAATGAATGCAGGTACGAACAGCAGGTACGAGCAACAGTACGAATGCAGGTTTATTTTGAATTTAAATATATTAAGGTTCTTTGTTTACGCCATCTGGTAAGTTTCTGTAAAATGAAAGAATTAATATGGATTTTTACTGAATTATTTCAGCTAAGCATGTTTTAAACAACTTTTTGCTTTTAAAAATACGAGGTGGAACCCGTCGAATTTCGACGAAAGAAAATGTTTACAAAGGAGCTGTTGCATAAAATTTATAATACATCGACAACAATAATTACAATAAAGATCCATCTTACACTTGTTAGTTTAACTCTCCAAAGACATATTTTAATCTAAGATTAACAAAATACATTTTTCATAAACTTCAACTGTTAAAATTATTGAAACATTAAACTTTATTCATATACGTAATCAGTAACATATAATCAAGATAAGTAATTTTGATTAAGTTATCAATTTATGCTTGGTATTACAGAATGAAAAATCAGTAAAAATGATTTCACCTTGACATAGTCATAGAATTTCCCCCCCCCCCCTTTAAATTCAAACCGAATCAAGTCATTTTCCACGTTTCATATCCATATTAACCATTTAAAAACATTTTAACGCGCAATAGGTTATTAATAAATATATTTTCAAGCTTCAAGTCACGTTTGTCAACTATTACAACTTTCCATGTTAAAATCCCCACTCGTGATTTAAGGTCTTAGTATAATCTCTGTATCTGCGCGTAAAAATTCCAGAAATTTATAACTTTTAGACGTATTCAAGGAGAAATATGTCGTTTTATCAAATAAAATTATCGTATTCTTTTAAATATGGCGTCATTTTCAGTCGCTGAAATATTTTGCATATTGTCTCAAACTCAATATCAGCGAAATGAAAAAATAGTGAAATATAACAGCATCAGCAAGGAAATTGTGTCTTTTTTAAAGTGTAACGTCATTTTCTGTTCGAATTTTTAAAAAAAGATATTTTTAATTGTTATGAGAAAATGGCATCAGTAAGAATATATTCAATAAAGGTAACTAAACCACTTTTAATAGAAATGAAGTACTTCAGTTGCCACTATTAGAAATTGGTATTAAAAACTATAAAAAAATTGATATCTCAAAAATAAATTGAGATACAGCTTTCAAACAAATTGCTTTTAAATGAGCATTTTTTTTTCTGCATAGGACGGTGTAAACATTTAAAATGTGAGATGTTTAGAAGCTTAAAAATTTGCAGTAGCGAAAATTGCAAAAATTTCAAAGTGTTGCCATTCGCTGAATGACGTATGCGTTACGCGTGCCGTATGACGCATGCGTTTGTCCTTTATAATATAGATAGATAGATAGATAGATTATTTTATATTTATACTTCCGCTAAATTTTTGAAATTGATAAATTTAAAAATATTCGGATTTTTTTTTTTTTTTTTTTTTTTTTTTTTTTTTTTTTACAATCTTACTTGAATATTTTTAATTTGGTTAAAATATATTTTCTAGTTTATTTTAAAATTAAATATAATGGATCTGTAAGATTTTACTAATTATAAATTAGCAATTTTTATTTATTAATTTAAGGATAAAGTGTTTTAAAAAACATATTAAACGAAATCCTCTGTGCGATCACACTTACCCACTTGTTTTTTCTTAAATCTTATATGTACTTAGTATAACAAAAACAAAACTGTTACTGATAACTAAATAATATACTATAGTTAAATAAAAATAGTAAATAAAGCCTTTGTGCAACAATATTAAAAAGCAGAAAAACCAACGTTTAAAATGCACAAATAATATATGAAAAGCAGCAAACAGCTGTTTCGAATCTACTAGCGAGATTCTTCTTCAGTGCAAAAGGAACAGCGTGCTAGAAAAAGCAAGGCTGAGCAAAATCATAGACAGAGACGCGCTGGCTTTTATACCCTATGCGGGTGGCGAAGGCGCCGAAACAACCAATGAGAGAGAAGCAGTGGAAACGACTGGGTGGACAAGTAGCGACATCTACCGGAGAAGTAGAGAAAAGAAACCAAAAAAGGGGGATTAAATTAACGCTTTCCAAATACTTGGAAAATCTGGAGTACTAGATAAGTCATTGACTAAAGAGTGAGAATTTTTAATGATATGGTAAGCTTCCCAAAAATCGAGATCAAGGTTAGAAGAACATTTTTGGATAATGATGGCTGAGGAAAAATCGAACCTATGTTGAGAAGACCAAGAATGTTGAGCAATAGAAGAGCGTTTGAGCTCCTGATTTTTAACATAACCTTCATGCTCTTTTAAACGAAATCTAAGAGCACGTTTAGTCTGACCAATATAAGAAAGACCACACTGACAAGAGATCTGGTAAATGCCCCAATTATCTAGGCGATCAACGGGGTGTTTGAGATTTGAAAAAGGGATTTTATTAACAGGAGAAAAAATAACTTTAAAATCAAACCTTCTTAGGATTTTAGCAACTTGCTGACTGATTTTAGGAAAAAATGGTAATACAACTGAAGCATTAGAGTTGGAATTAGAATGCTTTTCAAAATGGTCGGATTTCGTCAACTTCTTATAAATAGAATCGATAATATTAGAGGAATAACCACGATCGACAGCAATAGCTTTGAGGTAATTAAGTTCAGCACTAAGTAACTGAGGAGTGGAACAAATATTAGTAGCCCGAAAAATTATTTGTTTTTTATTATTAATTACCTCAAAGCTATTGCTGTCGATCGTGGTTATTCCTCTAATATTATCGATTCTATTTATAAGAAGTTGACGAAATCCGACCATTTTGAAAAGCATTCTAATTCCAACTCTAATACTTCAGTTGTATTACCATTTTTTCCTAAAATCAGTCAGCAAGTTGCTAAAATCCTAAGAAGGTTTGATTTTAAAGTTATTTTTTCTCCTGTTAATAAAATCCCTTTTTCAAATCTCAAACACCCCGTTGATCGCCTAGATAATTGGGGCATTTACCAGATCTCTTGTCAGTGTGGTCTTTCTTATATTGGTCAGACTAAACGTGCTCTTAGATTTCGTTTAAAAGAGCATGAAGGTTATGTTAAAAATCAGGAGCTCAAACGCTCTTCTATTGCTCAACATTCTTGGTCTTCTCAACATAGGTTCGATTTTTCCTCAGCCATCATTATCCAAAAATGTTCTTCTAACCTTGATCTCGATTTTTGGGAAGCTTACCATATCATTAAAAATTCTCACTCTTTAGTCAATGACTTATCTAGTACTCCAGATTTTCCAAGTATTTGGAAAGCGTTAATTTAATCCCCCTTTTTGGTTTCTTTTCTCTACTTCTCCGGTAGATGTCGCTACTTGTCCACCCAGTCGTTTCCACTGCTTCTCTCTCATTGGTTGTTTCGGCGCCTTCGCCACCCGCATAGGGTATAAAAGCCAGCGCGTCTCTGTCTATGATTTTGCTCAGCCTTGCTTTTTCTAGCACGCTGTTCCTTTTGCACTGAAGAAGAATCTCGCTAGTAGATTCGAAACAGCTGTTTGCTGCTTTTCATATATTATTTGTGCATTTTAAACGTTGGTTTTTCTGCTTTTTAATATTGTTGCACAAAGGCTTTATTTACTATTTTTATGTATTTGGCGTTAACGGGCCTTTATTCTTCTGTAATTTTTTTTTCCTGCAATGTCTCAAATCAATAGGTTTTGTAATTTACGATTAAAAAAGTACAGGGTTTTGGAACACTTACATTTCCTACTTGATTGTAGGCGTAAGAAGGTTATTCCTAAATTCATTTCCATTCGTTGTAATTTATTTTCTTCAAATAGGATTGAGAAGGTCTTATTTCGTTCTAAATTAGCTCTTTTAAGAGCTTTGATTCAAGAGACTCGCCACAAAATTGCTCATATAGAGCGCGAGTTATATTCTTTACATATCAGCCTCGCTAATTCTACTCCTGATTTTCAGTCCATTGACAGAAGGTCATGGAGCAGAGTTCTCACAGCTTCTTCTGTTCTTTGTTTGGTTTTAAAGAAGAAATTTAATGCGCTTTGTGGAAGTTCTGTCGCTAATTACTGCAGTAGTTTGCCTCTTGTTAACCAAAATGCTGTTGTCAATCTTTCTAGTGTTCCATTAAGTAACAATCAGCTCGATGCTCTCAAATTGAATAACAATTTTTCTGTCTCTGCTATTCCTTCTTTACCTAATCTTATTGCTCCTATTGAAAGAGCCTTTAAGCATAGCGCTCTATCTTCTTCTCAAAAAGAGTCTATTAGGCATCTCATTGCTAATACGGTTGATTTCAATTCTAATGTTTATAAACCCAATCTTAAACATCCTGTTAAACAATGTCTGAAAAATTTGCGTTCTGATCCAAACTTAATTATTACTAGGGCCGACAAAGGTGGTCAAATTGTTCTTCTCGACAAATCTACGTATTTGGAAAAAACCCATAAATTAATTAATGATGGTCCGTATGTGGATATCCGCAAAGACCCTTCCACTAGTGAAATTAACTCTATTAAGTCTGCCATTAAGTCTTCTTCCATTATTCCTGCTAACTTTAAGAAGTCCCTTATTCCGTCTATTGCGCATTGTGCCAGGTTTTATGCTTTACCTAAGGTCCATAAACCTGACATTCCTTTTAGACCTATTGTCTCTAGTATCGGTACAGCTTCTTATAAGCTTGCCAAATATTTAGTTTCTGTTTTTTCCCCACTTTTGAGCAGTAACTGTTTCACAGTTAAGAATTCTTTTGATTTTGTTAAAAAACTTCATAATTTTAAGCCGCAGGGTCACATGATGGTTTCTTTTGATGTTAAATCATTATTTACAAACGTTCCGGTTGAGGGGGCTTTAGATTGCCTCAAGAAAAGGCTTTGTGAATTCCATTTCTCTTATTTTGAAATCGAGGAACTTATACTTCTCACTCGCGCTTGCTTGTCGCAGAATACTTTTGTTTTCAATGGTAATTTCTTCCGTATGATTGACGGTTTGGCTATGGGTAATCCTCTTAGTCCAATTTTATGCGATATTTATATGCACTATTTTGAGGTCAAGTTTTTTGAAATCTTAAAATTTCCGTTCTATGTTCGTTATGTTGATGATGTTTATGTCCTGATTGAATTGAATTCGGATATTAATCATATTCTCTCTATTATGAATTCCATTGATCCCTGCATTCAATTTACCTCTGAAATTGAGACCAATAACTGTCTTTCTTTCCTGGATGTCCTTGTTATTCGTTGTGAAAATGGCTTTCAGACTACCGTCTTTCGTAAACCTTTTGCTGTCAGTCTCCCACCTCACAGGTATTCTTCTCATCCCCCTAACCAGAAATTCGCTGCTTTTAATACTTTTGTTTTTCGGGCTACTAATATTTGTTCCACTCCTCAGTTACTTAGTGCTGAACTTAATTACCTCAAAGCTATTGCTGTCGATCGTGGTTATTCCTCTAATATTATCGATTCTATTTATAAGAAGTTGACGAAATCCGACCATTTTGAAAAGCATTCTAATTCCAACTCTAATACTTCAGTTGTATTACCATTTTTTCCTAAAATCAGTCAGCAAGTTGCTAAAATCCTAAGAAGGTTTGATTTTAAAGTTATTTTTTCTCCTGTTAATAAAATCCCTTTTTCAAATCTCAAACACCCCGTTGATCGCCTAGATAATTGGGGCATTTACCAGATCTCTTGTCAGTGTGGTCTTTCTTATATTGGTCAGACTAAACGTGCTCTTAGATTTCGTTTAAAAGAGCATGAAGGTTATGTTAAAAATCAGGAGCTCAAACGCTCTTCTATTGCTCAACATTCTTGGTCTTCTCAACATAGGTTCGATTTTTCCTCAGCCATCATTATCCAAAAATGTTCTTCTAACCTTGATCTCGATTTTTGTTAAGCTTACCATATCATTAAAAATTCTCACTCTTTAGTCAATGACTTATCTAGTACTCCAGATTTTCCAAGTATTTGGAAAGCGTTAATTTAATCCCCCTTTTTTGGTTTCTTTTCTCTACTTCTCCGGTAGATGTCGCTACTTGTCCACCCAGTCGTTTCCACTGCTTCTCTCTCATTGGTTGTTTCGGCGCCTTCGCCACCCGCATAGGGTATAAAAGCCAGCGCGTCTCTGTCTATGATTTTGCTCAGCCTTGCTTTTTCTAGCACGCTGTTCCTTTTGCACTGAAGAAGAATCTCGCTAGTAGATTCGAAACAGCTGTTTGCTGCTTTTCATATATTATTTGTGCATTTTAAACGTAGGTTTTTCTGCTTTTTAATATACTATAGTGTTACTCTGTAACGGAAAAAGAAAAAAATAATAATGATGACTCTAAAAAATGACTTAAAAAAAAAAAAAGACCTGTGACATAACATCTGTCACTTCCTTGTCTGTCCTGTTCTTACCAGCTTTTATATAGCTTTACATTTTCTTAACTGTGCTTTAAATATTTCTTTAACTTATAATCACTTTTTAAACTTTATCATTTTCTATAATTTTAGCCTTTAATTTTTATTTATTCTCTCACTTATTATACCACCTCTATTATAAAGCATTAATCTTTAATTTTAACTTAAAATCTTTACGTAGTTTCTAAACTACAGTTAGACTTTTTATTTTCTAATAGCTGACAAATAATAAGGCAATCATCTATAGAAAGGGCGTAAAGTTGTTGTCAACTCGGAAGCCCTTCATAGACTCTACACTGTTAAGCAGTGTTAAGACTGTCAACAGACGAATTTAAAACTGAGATTAATTTAAATTTTAATTGTTTTTTAGCCTAACATAATTTTCTTCAGAAGAAGATTTAAATCGTATTTTGACAGTAACGTCTACTAAGATTTTAGTCTCACTTTATTATTTTAGACAAAAAAAGAATCAACGTAATATATGTTTAGATTTTCAAGTAATTTTCCTGGATATTGTTTCTTAAACGTTGATAACATAATTTATTTTATTAAATACAGTTACAGAATCTTAATCTCTGATTAGATTAAGTTTTAATCAACTTTTAGACAAAACGATTTTTCATTGAAGAATAGTTAAATCATATTTTATCAGTAATATTTACCTAAACTGTAAAAAAAAAAAAAAAAAAAAAAAAAAAAAAAAAAAAAAAAAAAAGAAAGAAATGTTTCTTATTCTAACAAGAAGCTTCATGAAAACATAATAAACCTATTCCGAGTTATCCATGATTCCAAAAAACGTTCCTTAATCTTCAAACATTTCAAAAGGCAAAAGATTTCCGAAATTTAAAGTAGCATTTCTGAATCAAACATTTCTTTTGCTCTTCGTATTTTTCGGAAACGTTTCTGAGTAATTTTTACAGTCTGTTACTCAGTTTTCTCAACCCGGTATCACCACCGAAATATCTGTTTTTCGAGCGCTATCAATTCTCAGGCAAACATTTTCAACTTCGTAACACAACTTATGCATGTAAGAGTGACAAAATAATGTTCAGTTACGCTGGCAATTTAGATTCTTTGTCTGTTGAACAAAAAAATGTTTACTTGAGATTGGTAGCAGAAACAAGTCGGAAATTGTACGTCAAACGTGGCAAATGAGGTGCGTTCGTACTATAACTAGTTTTATAAATATTGAGATCTTGGTGCAATAGCTCTTGCACTCTTATGCAAAAATGCATGAGTACAAAATTTATTACGATAATAATATGACTCCATCGAAACAGGACGTAGTCATCATGGCAACCTAGAATCACTATCTATCATGGGATATCATTGAATTAATTAAGTATGATAGGATTTAATAGAATAAAAAAAATATTATTAATATCTTTTCAAGTTTTGAGACGATTTTCATAAAATTTGAAATGACTCGACAAAATTCTGCAACGATTATATACATAAAATTTCAAACCATTCAGTTGGGTAGTTTTTGCGCTGTCATATACAGAAAGACGGATAGATGACTATAGGAATAGGTGCTACGTATTTATATAATTACAAACGCACCTAACTAGTAGTTTTATAGAGAAATGTATGATGAACACGTTGAAGAAGCAGCTTTTAAATAAAAGAATTATTTTAAGCGCCATTTAATGTTGAAATAGGTCAAGATAGTTTAGTTAAATACTTTTATATCAGGTAAAAAACTTTGCATAGCAATTTGTTTTTTCCATGCATATACTTGACTAGATTTTAGGTGTGCAGTGTCCAATCATGTTTTAATTTGTCTATTTTTTTTTTTTTTTTTTTTTTTTTTTTTTTTTTTTTTTTTTTTTTTTTAGTCTAGTTTTTCTTCAAAATTTCATTATTTGAATTCAGATTTAATTCATAGTTTGATATAATTATTTTTATTTACTGTTCCCAGATTTTAAAAAGCGTAAATAATAACAATTCTAATCACTTTTCAATTGAAATATATATTTACACGTTAATATTTTAAAAAAGGCTTTAAAACAATTGAATTGTTACTTGCGAAAAGCATCAATGGTGAAAATTACGTCCTATATTAAACGATATATTTTAAAAGTTATATTTAAAACGATAGCGTCTGAAAGAATTTTTTTATGGACTTCAAAAAGGTAGGTGCATTTTATACTTAACCATTTTATAGAAGCTGGTTTTCGAATCTGTAATTGACTTTACCTAATCAATTACGAAAACAGCCGTCAGCTGTCGCGACAGCCCTGGATGCTGAAAAATTCCCCGGTCAAAGGGAAATGAATAGCAACCCGGTGTCAAAAGATCGTTATAATATCAGTTAATCTTCCAAAATTGGGGAACCTTTTCAAAATAAAGAAAATTAGCGTATTTTTAGAGCCTGCGAGGCCTAGACGAGGACTGGCGAACATAGTTCGTAGGAGACAAAGCTTCCTAGTTACATTTAAAAATGTAAAAGTAATCCCCAGAAAGATTATAACAATAACTCGTGCTCTTACAATAACACAATAATGAAGTGACTAATGAATATGCCATAAATCATGATGGTAAAACATTACTTTTAGATCTAAATCAGATCCGTCCTTTTATAAATTGAATAAGTGTATTCGGTACTAACAAAAAATTTAATGTTGCTTTAATTAGCATGCTCGATAAACCTGCAGCGCAAGATAGGTATAAACCAGTCATCTCAAAACGAAGCGTGAAACACTGGAAGCAATTTAAGAAGCTGTTTGAAGTTATGCTTCCAACTGTGAGATGTGCATAGTTAATTTTCCAATATTTTCACTATGATCAAATGAATCATTTCATTACAGTTAGGAAAAATAAAAGGTAAAAATAATTTGCTTTTCTTTTAAAATTTGATTTTTTTCTACTTTTTTTTTATTAAACTTAGATTAATTTCCTATTGTACTCTTCTTTGCATGTGATAACTTTTCACTTTGTTTTTTGTTTTTCAAATCTTTCTTTTTCACAAATCTAGAAACTTCGATTTCTAAAGGAACATGCTTTTGTTAAGCATATTTTGGGAAATACTTCGTACGCTGGATTTCATTTGTGATGTGACAAAAGATATTACAAGTTCTTGTTAAAAGCAGGACATTAATCATCCTCATACTACATCTAGCCTTCCTACCACCCCCCCTACCCTCTCCCACCAAAAAACTTAAATAAACGAAATTTGTATCAGAAAAAATATTTAATGAAATGCCTCTTGTTTTATGTGGTAACGTATTACTTTATTTTATTTAATAAATTTTCTGATTTATATGATTTGGAATGAGACAGGCAGATTGGCAGGAACGTTTCTAAATTTTCGAATTTTTTTTTAGTCACTCAGATATTTACCAGAACTTCCGAATAGTAATCTTCGCTTATTTAATCTGTCATTTAATAAGATAGCAGGAATCGGTTTAGGAAAAAATTAGGGTCCTTTGAAGGTCCCTTCACAAAACTTTTCATCCAAAACAGGACCCTTCACAAAATTCTTTGTCTTATAAGAAGACCTTTTAAAAAATATTTTCATTTTCAAATTGAACCTTTCACAAATTAATCACTTAAAAATAAAATCTAATTTGTAAAATAACAGCTGAACCCATCAAATAACATATTACTTACAAGGAAGGTCTCCATACGGGCATATTCAGAAAAATCTGAAAAAATTACTGAGTGTTCTTCTCATGTGGATATATATGTATATAAAAAAATTTTTGGCGGAACCTTAATAGAACGTTCGTAAAAAAATAATAATAATTTCGTTTATTTGGCGATTTATCATCGGTTGGCGATGAAATGAAATTTCGAAAATTACTTTTTTATGTCGAATACTCTTTAAGATAAAAATGTTTCATATTGAACTTCTTTAAATAAATTTAATGTAAATAACTTTAGTTTTGTCAGTTTTAGTTTAATTTAACTATAGTTTTGTCATATATATATATATATATATATAATGAAAGTTAAATATCAAATTTTAGAAATTAAAACAAAATTAAAATAAATTAGAATTGTTTCAATATCTCAAAATTAAGTCCAATGGAGCACTGTCGATTCAATTTTGTTGCTATGGAGACAACGAATTCTTTGATATTGAAATGAATAACTGGTAAATGAATCTTGACTTTATTTTGGAATACGCTTAAATATATGAAAGTATTTTTTATATATGAAATTGTTTTTAAAGTAATAAATTAAATAACAAGAAACATAAATGTGTAATACGAAAAAATGTATTTATTAAACTCTCTCATTGTTTTATGTTTAAATTCATTAAATACTTTTTACACCCATTCTAAAAATCAATTAACAAAAAATTTGCCGGTGCTTTAAAATCGTTTGCTTTTGGCGAAGAAAAGTACTGCTCGCCAAATCGCGTGATGTTTTCGTCTTTTGGCGCCAAATACTCGAAAGAATTTTATTTTTTTAGAGACTTTCTACTGTTATTCCGCCGCTAAATTTGACTGATCGTTTATTACATACATAAGTAGTACATACAATTGGTATTTTTTTCAAAATATTCTGAGAATGTCCAGTAAGGAGACCTTCCTTGTTAGCTTTTTTCATATGAAAGATAGAACCTGAATATAACAATAATTTCAAATTCACATAATTATGTCTAGAAATTTCCCCAGTTTAAGAAAACTTCACAATTTCACAAAAACAGGACCCTGTGAAAAAAGTCTGGACAGACACCCTGGATAGGTATTACAATTTGGAAATTCTGATAGGCATCTGAATTAAAAATTCGCTAAATTGGTAACACTGGTTGGCAGATATGTATATAGAATGTTATTTATAGAAAAATTATAATTTGTCCTGTTTTTTTTTTGTTTTTTTTTTTTTTGGGGGGGGGGGGGGGTGTTCATCTGACGAAACCCTATTCGTCTCGCTCTTCTGTCTGTCTGTCTGTCCGTTCGTCTGTCTGTCCGTCTGTCTGTCCGTCACAAAGCCCGTTCTCAGAAACTCTACATGTTGAAGACTTGAAATTTTGCATACTTATAGATGAACACCACACTTCATACAACAAATCATAAAATTTTGAAAAAGTCGTACATTTAACCCTTTGGGCTCCCACATGTGTATTTTAAACAATTCTTTCTAAGTGAGTCCCTAATTAGGCTGCAGGCGTGAAACTTTACGTACTTATAGCTGAGCACCTCGCATCAAACGACAAATCATAAAATTTTCAAAAAGTCGTACATTTAACCCTTTGGGCTCCCACATGTGTATTTTAAACAATTCTTTCTAAGTGAGCCCCTATTTACGTTGGAGGCGTGAAATTTATCATACTTATAGGTGAGCACCTCGCATCAAACGACAAATCATAAAATTTTCAAAAAGTCGTACATTTAACCCTTTGGACTCCCACATGTGTATTTTAAACAATTCTTTCTAAGTGAGACACTATTTAGGTTGGAAGCGTGAAATTTTACATACTTATAACTGAGCACCTCGCATCAAACGACAAATCATAAAATTTACAAAAAGTCGTACATTTAACCCTTTGGCCTCCAAGATGTGTATTTTAAACAATTCTTTCTAAGTGAACCCTAATTACGTTGGAGGCGTGAAATTTTGCATACTGATAGCTGAATACCTCACATCAGACGACAAATCATAAAATTTTTAAAAAGTCGTACATTTAACCCTTTTGGCTTCCAATGTGTATTTTAACCAATTCTTTCTAAGTGAGCCCCTATTTAGGTTGGAGGTGTAAAATTTTGCATACTTATAGTTGGACACCTCACATCAAATTACAAACCATAAAATTTTGAAAAAGTCGTACGATTAACCCTTTGGGCTCCCACATGTGTATTTTAAACAATTATTTCTAAGTGAGCCCCTAATTAGGTTGGAGGCGTGAAATTTTGCATACTTATAGCTGAGCACCTCACATCAAACGACAAATCATAAAATTTTGAAAAAAGACGTGCATTTAACCCTTTGAGCTCCCACATGTGTATTTTAAACAATTCTTTCGAAATGAGCACCTAATTAGGTTGGAGGAGTGAAATTATTGCATACTTATAGCTGAACACCTCACATCAAATGACAAACCATAAAATTTTTAAAAAGTCGTACATTTAACCCTTTGGACTCCCACATGTGTATTTTAAACAATTCTTTCTAAGTGAGCCCCTAATTAGGTTGGAGGCGTGAAATTTTGCATACTGATAGCTGAATACCTCACATCAGACGATAAATCATAAAATTTTTAAAAAGTCGTACATTTAACCCTTTGGACTCCCACATGTGTATTTTAAACAATTCTTTCTAAGTGAGCCCCTAATTAGGTTGGAGGCGTGAAATTTTGCATACTTATAGCTGAGCACCTCACATCAAACGGCAAATCATAAAATTTTGAAAAAGTCCTACATTTAACCGTTTGGGCTCCTACATGTGTATTTTAAACAATTCTTTCTAAGTGACACCCTATTTAGGCTGGAGGCGTGAAATTTTTCATACTTATAGCTGAACACCATGATGCGACATATCATAAAAATTTGAAAAAGTCGTACATTTAACCCTCTGAGCTCCCACATGCGTATTTTAAGCAATTCTTTCTAACTGAGCCCCTTATTAAATTGGAGATTTGAAATTTTGCATACTTATAGCAGAACACCTGAAGCCAGGCGACAAAACATAAAATTTTGAAAAAGTCTTACGTTTAACCCTTTGAGCTACCTCATATGTATTTTAAGCAATTCTTTCTAAGAGAGCTCCTAATTACGTTGGAGACATGAATTTTTGCATACGTATAGCTGAATATCTCAGACCACACGACAAATCATAAAATTTTCAAAAAGTCTTATATTATTTACTCTTCCGGGCTCTAACTTGTATATTTTAAGCAATTTTTCTAACCTCCGCCCTTTTCACCCGGAAAGCACTTTTCCAACTTTTGCCGACACCCCTTTGACCATTCTTTCATATTATGCACCATAGCCTTACATATTTTAGTTCCACTTTTTACCGCCAGGGGCGCCTACTTATCTCGGGTGCTGTGGGCCCAATCTGTTCGACTAATATATATACGGACAGTATGTAAAACGGAGTTTCGTTCGGATAGAGGTTTGTTTAGCATAGAGTGCGCCCCTGGTTGCGAAATGTGGAACTAACAGAATTTTCAAAAGGATAAAGTGTTTTGAAAGGAATATTAAACGAAACCCTCTGTGCGATCTGTGATCACACTTACCTACTTGTTTAAGATATCGGGTTGGTATTTCTTACGGCTGATTATTTGCGCGAGGGATATAGACCGAAGAAGTGATTGCCCTCTGTGAAGGTCTTTCTAAGGGAACCTCACCTGTATTAATTGCAAGATTCAAAATTAACCCATTACCCGCTGCTGTTGCGTTGAATCAACGTTAAAAGTAAATGAGTATGTTTAAATTAACTATCAAGCTACCACTATTTTTCAATTAAAAAATTTGACCTTTGAAACTTTGAAACTTTACCATTAAATAAAGCTAAGATTATATTTCAAAATTTGTGGTGGCAGACATTTTTCAACAAAAAAGTTGAAGATCCCTATCTTACCGTTTTGGCGTTTAATGGATTGACGACGAAAAAATCCGAACGGTTAGGCCTGCGAGCGCGATTCCAGCACCTTCCGTTTACCAGTTTAACCTCACAGTCGCTGGTGGGGTTTTAAAATTTTATGCGGAAATATAAGGAATACTTTATATTCTTTACCCATAAATGGTGGCTTTTCATTCTTTCTTTCTTTATTTTAAGGGTAGGGGGGGGGGGTGGGGGACTAGATAGAGTTTAGGCTCTTTTTTCGAAGCCTAAGCCCGAATCATTTTGTGTGAGCAGAGCCCGATACCAAAAGTGCACAGTAAATAATTGTTAATAACATTTTAAAATTTTTCAAGATTAATTTTCTCATTGAAAAATCGCTTCTTACATAGAAATAAATATTAAGCCTCAATACTTATGACAATTCTGCAAAAGTCACAATTCTTATCTATATTATAAAGGTCAAACGTGTCGGTGCGTAACGCTGACATAATTTTGATGGTGGCAACAGGTGACAATCAAATTTAACTTCTACTGCAAGTTTTTTTACTTCTAAAAATCGCACATTTTAAATTTTTACATCGTCAAACAGGGAAAGAAATGTACTTTCAAATGAAGTTTGTTTGAAACCTGTACAGTAACTTGTTAGAAAAATGTATCGCCATTTACTCACCTTTTATCGTTTTTAAAATAATTTTGAAGCATGTTTTTTTTTTTTTTTTTTTTTTTTTTTTTTTATCGATCTCTATCGCGTGCAGACGATTACCAAAGATAAATCCGTTTGCAGATAAATTAATAAGAGTGTAAACAGCTCAGCATTTGTTTCCCGCTTATATTCCATAACAAAATTAAAACATTCATCAATCAATAAATAAAACAATAAAATATAAATAAAACTTAAATTTAAGACATGTCATCAAACTGTTCACTTATCCCACTGAAATGATCGGAATTAAAAAGTCTGATTCTAAATAACGATCTTTGGCGATTTCTTCGAGTGTTTTCTCCTGGCGAAAGGTCCTAGTGAGGTCGATACGAAATTATCGCTTTTGAAAAATTCCAAAACTTTATTTGAACGCATAATTGGTATTTTTCATATACATAGGATTTTCAGTATTGTTGGAGCGTATATTTAAAACAATATATTAAATGTAAAAAATATATCATAGTTATCAATTAAAAAAATGGTTTTCTCCTATATTCGGTAGCCCGGATATATCCCATTGTTTTTTTTTAAATATCATTATACAACTATGGCAGAAAGACATAAGTACTGTTTCCAGTAATTTTGAAAAAGCACTTCAAACAAAAAGCGAGGATAGACAATGTATAACCCACGGTTTCTTTATGTTGCTAACACTAGCCACGAGAAGCCTCCAGAATCAGATAGACTATTTCTCCGTATATTCCGTAAAAAACAATTCAATTCCCTTTCAAAGTGATTTTTGAAGGAAATCAAAACACTTTAAAAAACTACATTCTTGTTTCTCAAAAAACAATTTCTTCCTTTCGATTTTTTTTTTTTTTTTTCGAATAATTGAAATTTTTACTTTGAGCCTGAATCTGAAAACTGGGATAAAAATCGAGCCCGTATAATTTCGAGTGTGTGTGTGTGTGTAAAGTGTAATGCGTCTTTGCACGTCTTAATAAAACCGTTTTTCTATCTTCTAATTAATTTATTTTTTCCCTATTTTCCTCTTTTTTCCTTATTATTTTTCTCAAACTTCATACCTAAGACCGAAATTTTCTTTTCTTTTTCGAAAATTTTTTAATTCATTCTAATGAATTCATTTGTTTTTATTACATTTTGCATTTGGAAGATTCTCAAAAGGTGGAATCATTAAACGTTAACTATATGTAATTCATAAAATTTTCAAATTTAAGGCCAATTTTTTTAATAGTATAGTATATAAGTCTACAAAATTATACACAAACATTAAAAGACAGCAACTATTCTGGAAAATTAATTATTAAAGCATTTAATTAGCAGTTCTGTAGGTTACAAATTTTGGACATTTCCGGCACGTAGGTTACAGATTTTGGACATTGCTGATATGTAGGTTACACAGTTTTGTCCTTTCCATAACTAAGTTGCGGATAGTATTTTAAAAATTCTTAAGACTAAGAATGTTGTAAATTTGTCTTATAATTGTATGTGTATACAATTATAAGACATATATATAAGACATATTATAAGGCAGTACAGTATAATTAACTTTTTGTTATCCAGTAATAATAATAATAAAATCACATGTTAAACTCTGATATTAAAATATTTATCATTTTTTTAGGAGTACTATCTTAATTGTATAGGAATCACACACAATGCAAAAAAATATACCTTTACATAATATTAGAAGTATCCAACATATAATTTATTCTTTTTATTTTCTCAGAAAACAAATTACACTGCCATTTTTTTAATGCACATATCTATAATTTCTTTATCAAAAAAAAAAAAAAAAAAAAAAAAAAAAAAAAAAAAAAAAGCCACCTCCTTCTGTTACAGGGTGAGGTGGCGATGGCGATTTCAACAAAATATCTCAATATTTTAGATTTGTGAAGTCTTTTTTAGATGAATAACGAAACCTTTTAAAACCAATGTCTCCCTGAGGAGTAAAAAGAATTATAGAAAATATTTGTTCACCATTATCAATGCTGAT
Organism: Maratus speciosus; assembly: GCA_963932465.1. NCBI lineage: Eukaryota > Metazoa > Arthropoda > Arachnida > Araneae > Salticidae > Maratus > Maratus speciosus. The sequence goes on from OZ010792.1 coordinate 279,131,605, forward strand.
CTTTTCAATAATACCTGGCCATAAGTTTTCATCATAAATTACAAAGCACCAGTCACCAATGTCAAACTATTTTCAACTGTGAGGAGTCAATTACAGAAACAAACTTTTTTTTCACCAGCTTCACTGGTAATGCATTTTTGATTGTTTTTACAGAAACTACAAAAACAAGATCTATTTCTAATTTGAATAGTACCAAATTTGTTTGTCGTTCGTACGGAGTTAGTCTTTTGAGTACCTTTAATAGTTTTCGCTGGCTGTCTTACTATACTTCGAAAACTGTTAATTTCTGTTTCTGTTTTTGTTTTTTTTTACCAAAATTACAGCACGTAGTGGCTTAAGCTCTTTATTTGCCTTGCATTTTGGTGAGAGTCCAAAGATGAAGAATGAAATTTTAAGGAGAGGGGATAATTAAGCCTTGAATTTAAAAAATTATGACCTCAAATACAATAATTTAACAAATATATATATAGATAGATTAGATGTATTTTAGAACAATGAACTCTCTTATGATACATTTATTTATGCATTTAGAAAATTAAAATTATTAGTGTTTAGATCGTTCCACTATTTGGACATGGTTATTAAATAATCTTTTAGGGTACATTTGCTGCAAAGAAAACTTTGCGAAATACATAACAACGCGTAAGATCACTGAAGAATTACTTTTGAAATAAATAAAAGAAGTTTTATTATTAATTTTAAATCATACTTTTAAATAAGCATGTCCGAAATTTCATAACGGTCGCAGCGGCCGCCATTTTGTGTCGATCGTACACACGTAAGTTGAGCATGCTTCTAGTCAAATTTATCCCATCAAAAACATCTCATGTAAAAAAAAAACCAAGTCTCCCGACTCTTTGACCGTAAAAAGTTCTGAGATCATGTGTAGACCCAAGCTTAGCTCTCTTATTAACTCTGATATTTTAATTCACAAATTACTCCTTGTCTCTACAACTTTAGTAAATGATTATTTTGTGACTTGGCAATGACGCAGCACAGGAAAGTTATTACGTAACCACTTTACTTATGTTTTGAATTGGGATTAGATTATTTGATTAAGGCTGAATATGAACGCGAGGGATATAAGAAGCCTGAAGGAGGGATGCACCGATTGGGGGTCTTTGTAAAAGAGGGGTCTGGCTCGTATTCACGTTACATAGGAAGAAAATCACCCAAAACTCCGGACATCAAGTTTGACCAGTAGAGAGTTTTCGCATCCGGGCTTACAATGTAATGTAAAATTATTTCCATGCTACAAATACATATATGTTCAGTGCTCTTATAGAAAATATTTTATGCAAAACTTTATAAATAAACGTTAATGTTAAAATATAAACAACAGCCTTTACATTCTCGTGCTGCGTCATTGCCAAGTCACAAAATAATCATTTACTAAAGGTGTAGAGACTAGGAGTAATTTGTGAATTAAAATATCAGAGTTAATAAGAGAGCTAAGCTTGGCTCTACACATGATCTCAGAACTTTTTACGGTCGGGGGACTTGGCTTTTTTTTTACATGAGATGTTTTTGATGGGATTTCACTTCTTTTTGTAAGGAGAAAGCCAAAGAAAGCTTTTCCAGTAGCGTCGATTTCAATTACACTATCTTTAACTTCATAGACTTTATGGCTCCTGATTGCTTCGATGTTCCGCTTTTCCTAGAAAAGCGAATTGGCATGTGTGCTACTGTTTGAAATCCATTCATTCAAATTTTCTAGTAACTATATTAGTTTTTGTTTCAATTTATCAGCTGTTCAATCAAAGTCCTCCAAAGTTAATTCTACTGTGCAGAGTCCATTTTATAACTTTGTTTGCTTCCAGTCTATTTCCCATTTTTTTTAGTTATAGCTCTCGTAATGTTTTCTAAAGTGTTTATTTTAAACTGCAGCTTATCTCTAGACCTTTTTCGTCAGTAAGCTGCAATATTCATACCAGGGTGGGCAACAGAACAGCACGCGACTTCTCAGCGAGCTACGTCTACCCATTTCAGGGTATGAATCGCTGTAACGTTTTAATGTGTGTTTTTGTTTTCGAAGATGATTTTGACGATAGAGAGCTCTAGCTTCTTGGAGCTGTTGAGAACGTGATTTCTCGGAACGATTAGGCCTTCCAGGTCTTCTAATTTTTTTCTGTAGTTGATTTCTCTCTGTGATAGGTATTCATTCGGAAAAATAATAGATTATTGCTAGCTGTTAAGGAGAGGAAGTAGAACGTCAAAGTGGCCTCCTAAGAAACTAATCCCAGCTAATCCCAGTGCGCAACCACATACTCAACTATAGCACATCTGATATCATACGACTAGGCTATGTTACCTAGCACAGAAAAGAAAATATAGATGAAACAGATACGAACGATCTCCAGATGTAGGAACTACTCGATGAGTACTTTCTTCGCTGTGATCAAAATATAATATTTCAGTTTTTTCCTTTCAAACTTTCTTCGATCAACAATGTCTTTCGTTGGAATATCATACAAATTCGTGTCTCAATCCGTCACGGCGTCTTTTCAGCAATTTTGCAGATGCACACTGACATCTAGAATTCAAATTTTACACAATAAAAAACTGTGTCGCGAAAATTTGAAATTCAGTTATTCCTCTTTTCGATATGTAACACTTACAATAAAGTTATTTTTAGAAACAAGAAGGTGAAAGAATTTTACACTAAACATTCAAACCTTCATACTTTCGAATTTAAAGTAAATCGTAATAATTTAATTATTTAAATGATTTTAGTACACAGTAAACCGCGCATAGCTCGGTAGTTTTTTTTTAATATTTGTTTTGTTTTAGTAACTGTAGAAATGTGATAGATACTATCCGCATCAATAAGTCATCAATAAGTTGCGTAGGATATAGCGGAATTTTCGTTATTGCATCGCCTCTTAAGACGTATTTCCGGTTAATGAGGACAGTTTCATTTCCCCGTCATATTTTAATTAATGTTAAAGGCATCGTTTATTGCAGATTTCGGTTAGTACAGATGAAAAATGGCCTCCCTTGGAAGCCCACTAACGGTTGTTCACTGAATATTCATATCTGCCGCTCGTAGTCTTAGCACGGTTGAAAGTGAAAAGTCAGAGAAAATGACGTCATAGGGGTGCAAAAGTGATGATGTTTAAATTTTAAATATAAAAATAATTGATTTCATTTCAATATGTCATTTTTTCGGGGGAGGGGGGAATATAGAATTTTGATTTTCAATTCCAAAACGATAATTTGAGTACCTAAAAAACATATTTAAAGAAATTATACATCGAAGGGTAGTTTGTATTGCCATTAAAAAAAATAAACTTTTTTTTTACGTATGCGATTATGTTAGTCATATCCTGAGTGCCATTCTCCATTTTTTATAAACATTGAATTTATTATTCTTCAACAATTGTTGTCTACGTCTACGTCAATAGTTTGGCAACAAATGTGAGCTATTTTGTAAATATGAGGTAAGTTTGACAGCAAAATTCTCTTGCTTTTAAAACTGCTGCTAATTTTGCGCCATGGTCTATTGACATTGCATCAAACTATAGCGATGGTATATAGTATAAAATAATATGGTAGTGATGCTAAATATAGCAAAAGTATCAGAGCTGCTATCTATCAAGAAATGTTAGCATATTTGCAGAATGTTTATAAAATATTTAAATTCACTAAATTAACATTTGGTAAAATAAATTAATTTTATTCAGGTACTATTTGAGGCACAGATGTCATATTCGCCCCATATTGGCGCGTTTTTTTTCCGACGCTGATTTGGCGAAAACATCAATAGCATAAACAACAACATCCGGGTTACCATATCAAGCAAAATAACGACACTTTGGCGCCGGTTAAGTATACATTGCGTATATGACATTGGCGTCAGAAAAAAATCGCGCCAATATGGGGCGAATATGACATCTGTACCCTATTTGATTATCCCGTCGATCAATTTCGCCAAATTATACAAATTGCCGTAATTTTATTTTAAATAACGAAAAAACAAATAAATTAATAAAACCTTAATGAAACTACAAGTAAAAAGTCGAATTAAAAATCATTTGATGACGTAACAAACACTTGTATGGTGTTTAATATCAAGTGAATGCGACATTTACGATCATCCATTATTGGCATTTAATCTTATAGTTTGGCGATAGTTTTTCGGTCGACGGGATAATCAAGTAGTACCTTTATTTGTTCTAGTCAATTAAAACGAATTTTACTGCTTTCAGGACCCAGCTATTTCATGCTCGATTTAGTATAGTTGACAAACCGATGGTTTAGTTGACGAACTGCGTTTTATCGTGTTGATAATCAGTGAGCAACAGTATTGGCAAGAATTCCGATTACGGAAGATAAAAGATTTTCAATTTTTTTTTTCGAAATTTCCGAATTTTTTAATTTTTTCTTTCTTTGTATCCCAAATACTACCTTCCTACCAAATTTCAAATTTCTAGGGCTACAAGATGTACCTCAGATTTTTGATGATCGGTGAGTCAGTCAGTCAGTGTCGAAAAAGCGAAACTTTGATTTCATATATTTTCTGAACTAGAAAAGATAGAAACGCGGAAATTTAAACATTTGCTTCCGCTTGAAGAGTACTTTTAGAAAAACAAAGTTTCAAGTTCCTGGGAAATTCCAGCGCAGGGATATGGGACTGTCAAAAGTACCCTGAGTTGCTTCCAGAAAAGGATGCTTACGGCTGTGCTTTCTCGACTTGGCAGGGGCACAAGAGTCCCCCAGATCATTACACGTACTAAATACGCTTTATTTATACAAAACATGGTAATTATTTACGATAAAACATTATAATAAATATCTTTTTATACGTTTCAGGACACGAATCATCTTTAAAAATAAATTTACCGAAAAAAAAAATAGGTGTTTCGATCGTTACGCGATTTTGACATTCCAGTTTCTTATTAGAGAAAAGTGCATTTATTGCAAAAAAATCTTACAGAAACATATACAAATACTTTTAAAAAAAATTTAATGATTTTAAAGTTATATAAAAGAGTTTAAAGTACTTACTTGATGTATTTTTCGTGGAAATGACAGCTTTGTTACGATCGTTACTTTTGGACATAACAAAATACTGAAAAACTCTTTCTAGAAAAGTCCTTCTATCTTCAAAAAGCAATAAATCAGACTGCCATCTCTTAACGAAATTATCAAAAAATTATCCATTTCCTTTATGCATTTGTTGTTTACCTTTAGAACCACGTGTAAATAAGTTAAAACTCTTTTTCTTGGTGGTACTTTAGAATAGTTAACGTTATGAATGTCCAAAATTGGCCTATTTAGCATAAAATAATAAAATTTTAAGATATTTATACAAAGCTTTTACAATAAATTATGTCATTTTCTGTCTCTGAATAGAATTAAAAACTCAGTGTAAAAAAAAAAAATTTGAAGTCAATGATAATTAAAGTTATTTTTGAAAAGCTTAAAGTTACGACGTGTGTCCAGTGCCCATTTTTTGAACACCAACCATTTATAATTGTTAATATCAAGGAATGCAACAGATTATATAGCTACAAAACAATAATTAGTTCACAGTTATTATTATTTTTTTTTTTTTTTTTTTTTTTGCGATGATTGGTGTTTAACTTCAAATTATAGAAAATTGTGTTTTTCTATTGAAGGATAATGTATATTTTATGGAAATATTTTATTTTTTGCATTTCAGGCTAAATGTCCACATTATTCGTGGACAGAGATTAGAAGAGCTGATAGGCAATATTTTATTATCATTTTCTTTTAACTTTATGGGTTTGCTTTTGTTTTTTAATTAATAACCATAGTATGGAACTAAAATTACCTGGGCTCTAAAATAAGTAAATAAATAAATAAATAAAAACGGAGATCTATTACAGTAAAGTTGCCGGGAATTAGAGACCTGCTTCGAGTAGGGCAACCCGATTTTATCCTGCCTGTGCTTCTGATCAGGTCGGATCAGTTCTCATTAATATTCAACTATATATTTTAACATTATTAGCCCCCGGTATGCTATTTCTTTCTCCCAGCTTATTTTGAGTCGTCTCCAAAAAATAACGTTACCTTCCAAGAACCAGCTGTAAAATAAAGCGGATGTATCATCATACGATTAAATACTATATACAGGGACTGACAAAAGTTGAAAATTCTTAGGCGCCAGGAAAAATTTTTAGAAGCCAGCTTGAAGAATCCCTTCTCTGACATTAACGCATTCACTACAAAATGGAAAACTGGCTGCTCATAATGGTATTGGGCTTTGAGTGATCTATGTTTCATTTTGCAGTGAACAATTTAACTGTTCAATAAAAGAGAAATCAAACTGACCAAATATTGTAAGATAATACCGCTTTTATATTGTAAAAATTAAATAGAAACGAACTGTGAAATTAAACATTAAAACAGTAGACAAATTAATATCCTTACCTTTAATTCCCAACAAGAAATTATATACATTGATTTTGATTTGAAATACCATTTGTCTATTTGTCATTTTTGTGAGGTTTATTTGACACTCATTTTGGTGCATTCCACTTAATGAAACATCATTTAAATTTCTTTTTCATTTTCTGCTGGAGTATTTTTAAAGTTTTCTAATCTAAGCAGTGCTCTTTCAACATGCACTTTAGTTTAGCTTAGAAAAAACTCGGATTTCTGAAAAATAATCTCGAGAGTTGTTGCGCCGGTATGGTGTATTTCTTTCCACTGCAAGTAATCACGCTATTAAAAATAAATATTTTCGCACTTAAACTTTTTTTGGTTAAAGGAAAAAAATTAAAATTAATAAGTAGGTAAAAAAGTTAGTCGCCAAGTGCAATTTTTTAGTCGGCCGGGCGACCTGGTGCCCGGGGTTTGTCGGACCCTGACTATATAGCAATTATTTAAATTTCTAAGCGTCGAACATTTTCAATTTTTATACCGTCGTATTGAGAAAAAAAAAATGTACTTTTAAATGCAATTTGTTTGAAAACTGCATTTCCATTTATTTTTTAAATATATATATTTTTTTGTGGTTTTTAGAGCCACTTTAGAGCCCATCAGTATATCAGAATATAGAAAGTAAAGAAAAAATAGTGGTAAAATAGTAATTATATATTTTTGTTGCCATTTTCTCATAACAGCCGAAAGAAAATGTAATTAAAATACGTGCTATTTTGAAAAAAAAATAAACGAATGATTTCTGTTAAAACGTGGAGCTATTATAAACTATATTTAATTTTAAGTATCTATATTAATGTTACAAACAAATGAAGGCCTATGAATCATTGGATAGCCGGGTTTTTTTGTCGAGTTTCTTTAATGACGGCATCTTTTTGCTGCATTTGTGTATTATTTTGTGATAGTGACGTCCTATGCATACTTTATTGTAGATGTTTAAGAGTGGATCGTAAATGTGGAATTCTTAAACGGATGCGAATGACGTCATTTTACATAAAATAAAAGCGTGTGCTGTAAGTCTTAAAATTGAAATATGCTTTGTACTATTTACATATATTACATATATTTACATTATATACATATATTTTTTTCATCGGGAGCGAAACTTAATTCTGAAAAAGCAGAATTCCTGTTTTCTAGTATTTTTATTGAATACTAGCTGTACCCGGCCATGCGTTGCTGTGGCTCAGTCTGACTAAATGGAAAAGAAAGAAAAGAGAAAATGCACGTTTCTCATATGATTAATTTCATGATGCTCGTGGATATACAATATTTTTTGTTGTTACATTGTCTGTGCAGATATAGAAATTGTTTGGTTTGCCGATTCTAGAACACGAAGCACATAATTGTCCGTGTGAGAAGCAATCGGTGTCTAGATCTAAACCGCAGAATTCTAAAGCTTGGCCCTAAAGTTTGTTGATGGAGATTGCAAACGCCAATCAAATTAGTAATTGCAATATTTCAAATTGAAATGGCACATCCATTGGAATCAAAGGAATGCGAGGAATAAAGACATCTTCACCTTTGAAAGGTCCCGTCAAGATTGTTGCTTCTACGACGTTGCTGATTATTTTTTACTGCAAGCCGCGTGCCGTTGCAAAGCTTTGGCTGGTGGATATTTCGCAACATCATAATTGGCACACCGATTGTCAATTGCAGTACGTGCGGTGGCATCCCTAGCAGATCGAATGAATTAAAAAGAAAAGCGCCAATTAAACTGGTGGCATTGAGATCACAGACTATTGTATATTATATTCCTCTTATTCCAAAGAATAATGCCCCTTGAAAAATAAATTAAGGGGGATTATCCCACGTTTCCTCCCTTTATACCTAAACAAACGTCCAAATCTAATCAGGGAAGCGCCTTGTCAGAATAAACTAGTATATTAAATTTGAAGCAAATCGGATAATTCTGCATGAAAAACCCATTTATCTAAATTAAGGTGGGTAATTAGCCCCCCGTTCCCCCTTTACATTTAACCAATAAAACACCAAAACTAATCAGGTAAGCACCTTATCAGAGTGAACCTATTTACAAAATCTGAAGCAATCGGATAATTCTGCATGAAAAACCAATTTATCTAAATTAAGGGGGGATTAGCACCCCGCTACCCCCTTTACACTTAACCAATGGAACCCCTAAACTAATCATGGAAGCGCCTAATCATAATGAACCTATTTATAAATTTTGAAGCAAATCGGATATTTCTATCAAGAGTTATCGCGTTACGTACATATGTACATAAATACGTACGTACATACAAAACCTGCGGCCACATTAGCTCTCAGGCTTTAATAAGCCTGTGAGCTAAAAAGGAAAAAAACACGAACTAAAAAACAAAAAACATAAAAAATACTGACGAAATATTTCAGTAAAGGGCCCTCCAGGGGGCAAAGTGATGGGAGGGAGGACGGGAGGTGCATAATATGAAAAAGTTGCCAAAGAGCTTTCTAACGATATACCACATAATGGGCGTCGAAATGGGTGTTCTGCTCATGTTGAACATATAACCCGAATCGCGTAAGACTCCATCTGAAATCCAGCGTGATTTCCCAGTAGGCTTTGATTGCAGAATTTCCAGCCAGATTTACAATTCTTAAATTGGAGTTTTTTTTTTTTTTTTTTTTTTTTTTTTTTTTTTTTTACTGGAAAAATGGATAAATGAGAACGAGACAGCTGGCAGCACATTTGCCAAAAATCCTCCTTGGTAGTTTATAACACAGAAATTTGGAAACACCTTAGTTTAAGTTGAAGAATTTACCGGGATTTTAGAGAAAATGATCGATCATAAAAAAGGAGGGTAAAATACATTCTGTGTAAAAAATACCTGTAATTTATCATTTAAAAGACGGGCATGAAAGATATCAAGACAATATTTTTTCTGTAATTTGAGACTACTGTACCGAGTTACAACACAGAGTTTGAGCGCCGTCTGTGACTACTGTAAAGAGTTACAACGCAGAGTTTGAGCACAGTCTGTGACTTTTAGTGTGTTGACAGTATAGCTGTTGTTTTTTCAGACATACTTTAGAGTTAAAGGTATATATAAATATTTTACAGACATACATACAATAAATACAATAAACCCAACTGGAGTGAAAAATTAGCCAAAGCCAGGAATCGAACCCGGGACCACAGTATGCAAGACTGCTGCTCTAACTACTGAGCTACTCCGGCCGATACCTGAGCCTGTAATTTCCCACTAATAAAATTTTCATATATATTGTAGTATGTGTGTTTATTATTATACTTTAGAGTGCTCTGTGATTTTTGCAATGCACAAATTAGTTCAATAAAGAATTTGCCTTAAATTTTGTATTTCAGACAAAATTTATTGTGCCGAATCACTGAAAATGATGCAGAAGACTTACGGTGAATCGTGCATGCCAAAAAAACAGGCATGTGATGAGTATAAAGCATTCAAACACGGTAGAGTAATGGTGGTTGAGTGGTCGAGTAATGGAATCACCTCGTTCTGGTCGACATTCCAGGTCTGCCGACGGCTCAGACATCGATAAAATCAAGAAGCTGGTGCTCGAAAATCATAGTATGAGTCTTTCAGTGTTAGCTTAAAACATACCTTTTAAGTCCGTTCATAAGGTTATGGTCAATATTTTAAGCATGAAACCTGTCGCCGCACGACTGGTTCTGAAAGGTCTCAATTTTGTCCTATCGTTGCGCAAGAGTCTTTGACCAAAAAACGGAACGAATGTCATCGACCAAGCACCGTACTCGCCTGATACGGGGCCGTGAGACTTTTTCCTCTTCTCAAAGCTAAAATTACCACTTCGAGGAAGGAGTTTTTAGTCAATTGAGGACACAAAGAAAATTCGCTGAAAGAGCTAAAATACCCCATCTGCCTACGAAAAAGGGATTTAGGATTGGGTTGGGCGCTGGCATAGTTGTATTAAACTCGATGGAGTCTACTTTGAAGGTAACAAAATAAATTTTGATGAATAAATTAATTTTTTGTGTTTTATTTAACAACTCCAGGTACCTTTTACACAGAATGTACATCTACTTTATCTACTACTTTTTTTTTCGTTTTTCAATTAAAAATTATTCAAGATTTTTCTTTGCTTCGGTTGTTATACAACTGATCTGTTTATGCAGGTACTATAAAGGTATGCTCTCTATAAAAAGAAAGTTTAGCGACATTTAAAAAAGAATTTCATCAAAATTATTGCATTAACATTAAAAATTGTTCTATTACGTTTTATTCAAACTCATATTAATTTCTTTCAATTATTAGATTCAAAGATTATACTTAATAACATATCCAAAAACGCACAAATGTAAAATCTTGAATTGCGTTTATTTTGAATTAATAAAAGTAGTAGAAATATAATGCTCCCTATAGCAAGATATGAAAACTTAAAAAGATATAAAACAAGAAAAAATGAAGAAAAATAGGGAAAAAAGAAAAGAAGAAAAGAGAAAATTTACTTACATATTACATAAAATTTCAATTATTATTCAATATTAGAATATACTTGAACTTAACTGGAGAGTGAACTTGACCCTCAAGCTATGAAATCGATACTAAGCTGCTAAATCGGTCAAAAGTTTTGTGGTTGAGAAATTTAAAACGGCTGATTATTTTTTTTAACACTTTCGAGCATATATAGAACAGGTTAATGACTTTTCTCGAAGGCCCTATATTGAGTTCTTTCGTTCAATGAAATGTGAAAAAAAATCTAATATTTTTAATTGTGATTAAAAATGCTTTTTATAAGATTCCGATAGAAAATTCTAATACGTTAACCATTCTTAAAAAAATAATCGACTCAATAATCGAGTATAATAATAATCGAGTTTAGACATAAAGGGAGGGTATTCTACATTTACATCTGATTCATGTATCATCATAACATCATTATCATTAATATTAAAAATCATGCTCTTATTTTTCTTTTCAATTAATGTGAAATAAAATAACATTAGTCGATTTACAGTAATACTATGCCAAGATGTTGCTTTAGAAAATTTAAAAACTTGCTCAATAAAATTTTGCGTGTGTCCTGATCTGTTACATTGGTTCTGATGAGGATGAGGTCAAAGGCCTGGGATCTTTTCTCTGAAATGTGTTTATTAATGAACTAGTGTAAACACCCGTCCTAGGACGGTGTGTAGAAATCGTGGTTTTCCCTTAAAATTTTAAATACTTGATAAAAATATTTATATATTATTATTCCGTAATCGAGCTAGTTGGTTTAAAAATCATAAAAAGTCAGTAAATTTCAAACAATTTACATTTGAAAGTACACCCTCCCAATTCAACGGTTCAAAATTTAAAATTATGTGATGTTCAGTAGTAATTCAGTATTAACTAGTCGGATGTACCAATCCCAAAACTTTCTTCTATCTCATACATGTTAATACTTCAAAATCCGCTATCACACTGCCAAAATTAAATGGCAATCTATGAATCTCATGAGGATTCTAACGATATGAAATTCCGTGCGTTAGTTCTTGAGATATGACTATCGCTGAAATCGTCTAAATTCAGAAAAATTCTGCCTAGCAGCGCCACCTATTGGGTGATTTATACCAAATCCTAATCAGCAACAATTTATGTCAACGTCTGACTGAATCTGAAGTTTGGAGAAAATACCTACAATTTGGCCTACAATTTTAATTTTTAGGAAGTTTGTAGGATACTGATACTGAAGATATGGAAGTTGCAAAGCATTTAAAAATGTAATAATCTCAACCATTTCTTTTTTATTTACTTCAGTGGTACAACATATGGTCTGTCTTCAGTGATGTGCTTTGTACTTTCTAATAACAATAATGATATTTTTATCCTGATTCCTGCATTATCTTTTTCGATATTTCGAACGAGTTTGTGTACAGGAATACTAGTGTTTCTGGTGTGTATTTTCGACGTAACAAAACAGTAAACAAATAAGAACGCGTGAAGATGCTGTTCATTAAAAGGTTGTTGTATTTAAAGACAATAAGGAGCGTAAATTTATTGTTTCGCTTTGCGAGTGCCGTTGTAACAATTGGTTTGTCGAACTCAACAAAATATTAGGCACAGGCTCTGCCGAACCGGTGCGAACTGACTGAATCCCACCATTGGTTTTGATTAGTTCTGGCTCAGTTTACAGGATTTACGTTCTCTATATCTTCTCGTGCAGAAAAATTATTCATTTCATACAGTCCACTGTAAAACAAATTCTTCTCTCATGGGATCGAGAACATCTAGAACATTTAGCTAACGAACTTGCGGACACACTAGCAAAAGACGCAATGACAGTTAACAAACACTCTCTCTTTTAACTTCTTCCTATTTCTCATTCAAAATACAGCTTAAAAGGAAAACTGTTGACAAATTCGCAAGGTAGATGAAATTTAATAGATACGGCTCGTTACATATATAAATTCGTTCCAAAGGTCTATACGAAAGTTATTTCACCACATAGAAGCCCTTACTTATTCTTTTCTGCGCATAGCTCTTTAATGCTTTTAAATATAAAATTAACAAAACTCCTTCACCCTTTTGTGTTTGTGGTTCGTTATCAACCCCAGATCACAATAACCTTGGATGGCCGCTAACACAAACATATGAAATTTGCAAGCAATCCTCACTACAACTCGACCAATGGACACAATTAATTCTTCAAAATTCTCCTTCTTTAAGAAAAATTATGGAATGTGTAGACCTACTAGAGGTTAATCAACACATTTTTGAAAACACTTTAACCTGTTTCCCGTCCCAGCACCCCTTTATCATTCTAAATAATACTGATGTTCATGCTGCCGACTAAGAGACAGTGTCCCTCCCCACATGTGGGTTTTGTATACATAGTTATATGTGTGTTTTAGTTTGTTATTGATGTTTTTTTAACCGTGGGAAATGTATTTATTGCAATCTGTGTGTATATATTATATAAAATGTATGTGCATTATATAAGTTAAATATTCCTAAGCATATAAATACGGCCAGACAAACGAGACATATATTTGCCTCAAGGCAATTGGTCATGGCTGTCTTTTGGGGCATCTATTCATCAAGCATCTTTGCATCTATATCTATGCGTAAACTATCTTGAATCAAACAATATTTATAAATGCTCTTATTTTGTGCTATTTTCTTTTTTAAATGAACTATGTATCTCATTATTTATTTTTCCCACAGGTATTTACTACCAAATGCTAATTACCTTATAACCTAGTCTTCAACTAGATTTGAAATTCGAGATCTAAAACTGTAAATATGACCTATGAAGTCAAAGATGTGTTTGGAATCACTGACTATGTGGTGTTTGTGGTTATGCTTGGGATTTCTGCAGCAATAGGAATCTTCTATGCAATCAAAGACAGAAATAAAGGTGACACTCAAGAATTTTTAATGGGAGGTAGATCTCTTAGTGTTTTTCCCGTTGCCATGTCTGTTCTCGCTAGCTTTATGTCAGCAATAACTCTTCTTGGAACGCCAGCAGAAATTTATAGGTACGGTACGCAATACGTTATGCTGAATGTAGCCTTCTGCCTCGTAGTGCCTTCAACAGCTTATCTGTACCTTCCTGTTTTTTACAATTTAAGAATAACAAGTGCATATGAAGTAAGTATTAACTTTTTTTATTTCCAACGAATTATTTCAATGCCAAGCTAGATAATTTGTTTGTTTCTCGTGGTTGTAAAATCTTTACTCTGAGAAAAAATTCAAAACTCTTCTTCAAAAAATATGGAGAAAAAATTAAATTTTGTCCTCAACATATATGATATTTTGCAATAATGGGCTTTTGCAACATTGTAATGTTACATGCAATTACAAGCAGCTTTTTATGTGTAATTATAAAGAATCAAAATTTATGCATCTGTTTTATTTGATTACTGACAAGAGTATAATGAATACAGATAGAAGCAAGGTACAGAGAGGATGCCTATAGATGGCACAAATTTGCAGCCTGGCTTTCTTAAAGGGCATAGCACAATTTTTGTTTCAAAATTTTCGTTAAACTAATAAGTAAAAAATTCTAATAATCTAATAAGTAAAATAAGTAGTATTTCATACGAAATCTACCTAAAAGCCAGAACTTAAGGCTTGCAAATTGTGCACATTAAAATTGTTACAAACCAATAAACATAAGGAATTAAAATTTAAAAGAGATCATCTGCTAATAACTTCTCAGAAGTACAGAAGCATACACATAAAGACAAGCTTCTCAGAAAAGTTTAAATTAGCGTCGTATACAGTGTTGCCAGATTGGGGATTTTGTCCCCATTTTGGGGAATTTTGAACATCCAGCGTAATTTTTTGGGGACAAGTATTTCATGGGGAAATGTTTGGGGATAATCAATGTTTTGGGGGAAACACTTGGGAAATTTTTTTGCTTAAAGTTTACGTTTAGTCATCTGACAACAATGGATCTGTTTCGAATTCGATTTTGATTTGTAAAACGAAAATAAAATACAGAAATCGGAGATATCCATCATTATTCTGGTGGTCGTGCTCATCGTTTACAACATTACAGTTTACTCGTATCACAGATGCATCACGACATGCCATGAACTATCCCCCACCTGAATTTTCAGATCGCTAAGTGCAGCAGATTTTCCTAACCTTCAAGGACAGACACACAAACACATATGTACATTTCTTTTATTAGTATAGATTTATACAACAGAAGTAAAAGCAATTTTATAACTTTTTTTGTTTAAGATTGGTTAATTTGTGCTTCCAGGAATGACAGTAGAGATTTTTGGAATATATGTAATTGCAAACTGTAATCCCATTACTACGTTTATAACTGAACATTGCTCAATGAACGCAGCAAACCCCCTAGTTCTCCTTATAAGAAACTGGATTGTAAACTCTGCGGTCTTAAACGGCATAAACCTTCACATTACTAAATCTTCAGGACTTATCAGAAACGTTCTTTTGCCTTGTTTTTTAGAAGATTGAATTACAGATTTGGAATGAATATTATTATTAAAGAAGCAGCTATTTTTCTTTTATTATTGACGAAAGCACGGTGTTTGATACAATGAAGGTGCTTTACATTACGATTAGGTACTTTAGTAGGAATGACAAAAATTGAAAATATAGTTTTATAGGTTCAGTCAGATAGAAGCAGATGAGGCCAACAACATCTCAGATTCATTCAAATCCCAGCTGATTAGAGAGGGTCTAAATCTTGAAAAAGTTGTTGGTAAAAGCGTAAATGGAGCTAACGAAATGATAGGCCAGCATCATCAATTTAAAAAATAAGTGTAAACGAACTTGTCATTGAACGTATCTGTCATTCTCTTAATTTAGCTACGAATATGCATGCAAAATTCTGGCAAGTTTAAATGATTATTTTTTGCAAATGGGGATTTTTTTTTTAAATGCTTGATCTGGGGAAAAAAATTTGAGTTTAAATTAGTTTAAAAAAATTTTTGGCGGGAAATTGAAAATTGAAAATTTACTGTTTTGGGTAGAAAAGTGAATTTTGAGAGTGTGTTTTGTTGGAAACTTTTTCGGGAAAAAACACTGATTTGGAGAAAATTTCAGAAATTTTGGAGAAATTGCCTGTCGACAATCTGGCAACATTGGTCGTATTAGTCTTAGAGAGCGTCTAATATCTGAGTTTTACGTTATTTTGCGTAAAGTGTTATCGGGA
The DNA here is from genome assembly GCA_963932465.1 of Maratus speciosus. Classification (NCBI taxonomy): domain Eukaryota; kingdom Metazoa; phylum Arthropoda; class Arachnida; order Araneae; family Salticidae; genus Maratus; species Maratus speciosus. The sequence continues at coordinate 279,147,628 of OZ010792.1, forward strand.
TCTATGAGGAAATCGACGTGTAACTGAAAATGTCGTATAAGTGACAGGTCGCTGTTTTAATAAAAATGAAAAAATTTAAATGTTTTAATGAAAAATATCAATTACGTATTCAAATAAAGCTTTTTAATTTTTTTAAAGCAATTAGCCGTAGACCAGGAGATAATAGCTGATGAAATCACCAAATATTTCGCCAATTACAGCAGCCTTTTTTATACTGATAATTTCAGTGGTTTAAGCAAGTCATAGTTCCATTACATATTTGTTAAATTTGTGTTTTATTTATACATTTTTTATTTTTTTATTTGTGAAGTTTTAATTCCTCTATAGAATATTAGCCGGAAATTAATGTTGAAATATTTATAATGTGTTCAGTACAAACGAGTTCATTTTTCGTAATCAGGCTATTTGCGATAGAAATATATTTCCTTTAAAAAATTCTTTAATATTATTTTAAAAATGGTAAAAAAAAAAAAAAAAAAAAAAAAAAAAAAAAAAATCAATACATTCTGATACAGTTTTCAAAACGTTGCATTTAAAAGAACATTTTTTCCCCTTATTCGACGACGTAAAAATTGAAATTAACAAAATGGACAATATTCCTGTGACGTCACAAGTGGTAGAATAGCGATTTTTGTAGCCTCGAACCGAAAGGAATAATAGGGTCCATTTCTTTATGGATTATTAGCTGGAAACAAATGCTAAACTATTGATATTCTCTTAAGCGTAAAAAAAAAATTGTAATAGTCTGCATGCGGTAAGTACAATAAACAGTATTCATGTGACGTCACAATTGGTAAAATGACAATTTTGATAGCCTCGAACCGAAAGGAAGAAGACGGTTCATTGAAGTAAAACAAATCATCAAATTATTGGTCAAGTTGTTCCATCGTCAATAGGACATTAGCGTTACTCGCGGACATGTTTTTGCTTTATAATAAAATATTAAAACACATCAATGAAAAACAAATCTAATTAATATTCCTTCTGTATGGAGGAGAAAAATTTCCAATATTTTTTTTTCCTCTCGTGCTTAATTATTTTATGGTATTTCAGATGAATAAAACTTTCTTTTTTTCTGAAAATCGCCAAAGATTAAGAAAATTTAGTTCGTTAAATTTAAAAGTCCATGGATTGTGCCGTTTTCCGTAACGCATAATTTAAATATATATATCAGCAGTGCTACTGGCAACAATTTTTAAATTTTATCTTTATCCTAGTTCGAATCATTAACATGCATGGTAGATTTCTATACTGAAGAGAGATATCTGTTAAGAATTTTACCTCGAATATTATTATTTCAAACTAGTGGTCAAAATTATGTATAACAATTATCTCCAGTAACACTTCCGATATATTTTTTAATGTGCATTATGGAAGACAGCAACTTTGGAAGAGCCTTGTTCATTCCCTGCTCCTCCTTGTCGACGTCTGTGAATACCATACTTCGCACTCGAATCAATACTCGGATCCGACGGCCTTTTGGCGCTGGATATAAATAGGTGGAACAGAGTTATAATACCATCATAATGTCCCAAACATATTTATGTAACTCTTAAAGAGTGATTAAATTATACAGTAAGATTCATTTACACTATGTTTTAATTTAGCTAAACATTTTGAGACGTGTGACATTTTAATCCAAAATCGAGCAATTTCTGACAGAAACGATAAAACAATAACTAGTATGTATCAGATATACGGTGAATCAGAAGCATTGTTGATCGTTTTTGTGACGAATACTAAAATAAATATATTTTCACAGATAAATAAAATCTTATATTCTCTATAGACGCTTTGACATTTTACACTATGACGCAAACGCGTTTTCGTTCATTTATACTTCATGCTAAACTTATACAAAACTTGCATACATTTATATACATATGGATGTATTTATTAAAACCTGTTTTAATTAACTTTTAATTATACAATTCAATCTTTGATGTTTCTTCCAAAGAATTTGATCTCAAATGCATCATCCATGAAGAGCAATAAAAACTTATGTTTTTCCTTACATTCGGTAGAGAAAGTATCAGCGCAAAGAGCATAAAAAAATTACTGAATGTAAAATGACAAATTTCTAGAGAGTGTATTAGCTATTTGCGAACGTTCTCTTCAACTTGTCCTTGTTACAAGATGAACTTTTGTTTCAATTCACCATTGAATTCGACCAAGTTCTGGAAAAGACACAAGTGACCTTCGCGCAAGAAAAGTTTCGTATAATTTTATTCGATTAAATTTCAATTTCTTATCACTTTATTTTTGAATTAAAGCAAGTAATTCAAATTAGTGAGGTCTTCTCTTTCCAATATAATTGGAATCATCAGTGTAATGACCAAAAAAGTGTTCACAATGAATTCCGTAATTATCCCTATCGTCTATGATGCATATATTTTTAGCACACCTTTGCTCTTAAAGGGGAAAAAAATAATCTCAAATTCATCATCAATGAAGGGTAATATAAAATGATGTTTCCCCTTGCTTTAGAGAGAGAATCATCCATGCTAAAACCATAAAAATATTCACTGAATGTAAAATGACAAATGTCGAGAGAGTAGATATTTTCGATCATCCTCTGCAACTTGTTCGTGTTACAATAAGAGCGTTTGCTGCAATCCACCTTTGAATTTGACTTAGTTCTAGAAAAGATACAAAGTGACCCTCCCGCAAGAGAAGTTTCTCACAATTTTATTTCATTAAATTCCAATTTCTTATCCTTTCTTTTTCTTGAATTAAAGCAATTCAAATTAATGGGGGTTTTCTTTTCAATACAAAGGGAATCATCAGTGCAATGACCAATCAATATTCACAATGAATCCCGTAAGGATCCCTATGATTTTATGATGCATATTTTTTAGCATTTTTAAATTCAGATGATTATTTCGATTTGTTTCACTAGCAGCAAATGTGTAATTGTATTATACCCTCATTGTACACATATCCATGTATATATATTTTTATTTTTGTTTAATAATTTCAATATTTTCCATAATCATCAAAATTTTTTTAAACCTAGAGATTTAACAGAGACTTAAAATATTTTCTTATGTAAGCCAAGGAACTATGGTTAGTTTCGATTAAACATATGTGATCATATTTCTTTTAAAACTTTCAAGAATGAATGCTGTTAAAAATATTCAGGGTGTTACAGAAACTATATTTTTTCTGTAATTAAAATAGCAGAAATATTGCATATTTTTTATTTCTAATATGCTATACTGTGCTAAAAGTAACTGCAAATACTAAAATATATTTTTTTGAATGTTTCAAATGCAAAATGAAAATGTTTCAGTGTTCATATTACCGTTACTAATTACATTATATAATAAAACTGAATGTTAGAGTGATTTTATTAAAATTTTTGTCAAACTATGTATAAAACACTTATTTCGATATAATCGATCATTTTAGTTCGAATAAATTGTTTTTCTGAGTCCCTTTCCTTGCACCTAAATGATATTTCTACAGGGTGGTTCAAAAGGTCATGCCCAAACGACGCGACACGTGTGGGTGTGTCAGATCATGAAGAGCAAGAATTACATAGGAAATGGGGGTCGGAAACACGACGGTGACTGTACAATTACAGATACAAATGAAAAATGTTACAACTCATAACAAGAGCTCAAAATGTGCCCCATTAGCCGTGATGCATGCTTCACATCGGAGACTCCTGACCAATTGGAACGTGTTCGCGATTCCATGCGACACCGATGTGAAGCATGTATCACGGCTATCGGGGCACATTTTGAGCACTTGTTATGAGTTGTAACATTTTTAATTTGTATTTTGTATTTCGATTAAGTTTTTTGTGAAATAAAAGTATTTTTACACCGTTAGTTATCTTTTCTTTACGTCACGGTAACGATGCAATTGTATCGTCACGATCGCGTTTCCGATCCTATTTCCGATTTCCTATGTAATTCTTGCTCCTCGTGACCTTACATACCCACACATGACGTTTGGATATGAACTTTCGAACCACCCTGTATAAGTAACAGAAAATTTTTATAATTTATAAGATATGCAATGATGTTCAATCGTTCAATCGTAAGTGTATTTTTAGACATTTTGGTGGATGTATTTTGGTGGAATATTATTTCACATACCGCTGAATAATGCGCATATAAAGCGGTTAGAACGAATAATTGCACGTCATGAAAGTTTTGACATTTGCCCTTTCATGATGATCGAAGCGTTCGAAGATTTTAGCTCCCACAGAAAGCTTACAAACAAAAAACACGATCAATATCGCTATTGTTTTGGTATTATAAAATCAGGAAAGGAGTTCATTTTGATTAGATATTTTGCAACCCATCTATATACCATCTAATTCAAGTAAAATCAAAGTTCAAAGTTTGCTCAGTTGCCCCGAGTGATTCAGTTGAGTATACTTTGAACCATGTAATTTATGCTGTGAACTTGAACAAATTTGTTTATGTGTTCTTCGATATCGGGTGTCTTTTTTTACTTTTTCAATATGTCGCGACAACTTCTGCTTTTTCTTGTACAGATAAACAGAAAAGATGAAGAAAAAACTCTCTTATCCGTAAACTTTATTGACTCATCATATTAATAATAAGCATTTTCAATAAGTACTTTTAATTTTTTAATTATCTTTAGGGACTTACTTAAGGAAATATAAAATTTAATCTTATACTTGATACTGGATAACTTTCGAGTTACATTCTATAAAAATTAAACCATAGTTGTAATCACTGCCTATGTGAAAATTTTACATAATAGGAAAAACAGTGTTAAATTTTATTCTACTGAGCATATAAAAGAAAAATTCCCTTGTCAGTTACAAAGTATAATACTTCTATATCATAAAGATCAAACATGACAGTTAGTAACGCTGACGTGATAATGATAATGGCAATAATGTACTAGTTACAACTGTATGAATTTATTTATGCGCCAAACCACACTCTCTAAAATATTATAATTGGCTTTGGACCGGATTATGCAGCTGTCTTGGTATTTGCAGGTATTTAGAGATACTTACACACATACACACGCACATGCATGCACAGACAGCTTTTCCTCCAAAAAGAAGGTGAACTGTCTGGAAACAGACTAATTAAGCAGAAGTAAAATTTTAATGTGTTAAAACTAACATTTGGGTGATTTATCACCCAAGCTTGCCAAAAGCATCTTCTTTTGCTTTACATAGGGTAACTTTGGATAGATGGCCATAGCTTTTAAAGATTACAATAAAAATTCTTAGAATGCAAATGCAAGAAATATTTATGCATATTTAAAATTCTTACACGTATACTTATCATATTTTAAGCAAAAAATAATTAAATATTGAGAACAAAAAGGAACAAAAAAAATTGAAATTAAAATGACAGATGGCCATCTCTCCTTCAAGCCGAGGAGAGATGGCCATCCAATACAAGAAAGAAAAAGTGAAGTTAAAATAGCAAAAAGTAACACGTTTCACATAATTATCATGAGAAATATATAGCAATTTATAAAGATGCAGTTATATCACGGAAAATGAGTGAATAAAATTCGAATAAACAAAATTTGGAGAATAATTTCAATCCTCCACTTTTCCAAAGGTCTTGATAGTTTGTACACGTTTCATGGAACCACTTCAGGCACCTTAAGAATTGTATCCAGTCATCATTTTTAGTTGTGGTACTGTATTCTTCTCCACAATCAACACAGTGATCCTCATCCAATTCTATTCCCTCGGAATCTGTAGAATTTGATAATTTCAAATGTATTCCATCTCTTTCGCTGCTGTAAGTGTCGTGTTTCTGTTTTGTTCTCGCGTTTATTTTATACTTTTTACGGTTTTAAGCTTATTTATCAACTTTATCTGTTTCTGGGATGAAAATTTCTGACTTTTTCAATATTTTCTGGTGATGTCAAAACCATAGCTACCTGTTTGGTATATTTTCTAACTGTTTTTGTCATGGTTATATCAGGAATTGGTGCAATATTACAAAGTACTTTCGTTGATGATGATACATCATGAGTTTTTGATGTGCTCGGTCGGGGTTCAAAATATCCTATTTCGGTGATTGCACTTCTATCCAATTCCGCAGTTGGCGTTTCGAAGTTACTTTAAACAGCACTATTTTGAGTTTCTAGTATTAAAACAATGTTTTTATCTGGAATTCTTTCAGAAGCAGACAACTGTAGAAACGCTTAATCGCGAATAACATTCAGATTAAAAAGATAAATCTCCATTGCTTCGAAGTCTAAAATTGCGTTTTTCTGGAGCTGCTGATTTCCCGCAAGATATATTAAGAAGTTCTCCAAATTGCAGTCTTGTAATGCGACATCCAGGATGTGTTTTGAGCCAATTTCTACACGCATTATAAAAAAATAATAATGACTTAAACACGGCTCTGTCCAGAGGTTGAAGGTAATGTGTTGTATGGGGAGGTAGTGGCAAAAATGCAACATTGTGTGAATCAGTAAATGACAAAATTTCTACGGAAGAAATGTGGGAGGTGTTACCATCAAGTATCAGCAATGTTATATCTCTTGGTTTAAGCGGAACAAAATTATCTTCCAGCCACTGAAAAAATAATGATCTGTTAATATATGCAGACTTTGGAGAGATATAAACAACTGCTCTAGTTGGCATCGTCTTCATATTCCATCTTTTTATTTTTACCCTTTAACACACAAACTAGTGGGAGAAAGCATCCTTCAGCGTTACAACAAGTTATAACAATGATGGATTCGCCTTTTTCCGACAAAGATAATATCTAAAGCGCTTTCGTGCCCTTTTCGGCTAAAACTAAATCAGGTCGATTGTTCAACTGTAATCCGGGCTCATCCATGCTAAAAATGTTCGAGGGTTCATCAAACAACTCATTTTCTTCCTAAATATCACGTAGTAGTTTGAAGTAGGCATCTATTTCTTCACGATTCATGGCTGCACTTCTCGCAAGCGACACACCTTCAGCTTTTCTGAGTGATATAACAGAATGACGACTTAGGGATAGACTTATCCAAACATACCCAGGCTTTTCACTCTGATCATTAAAACGATGCTTTATATCCAGTTTTTTAGTGAATTCAAAAGCGAGATTTCTCACATCATCTGCAGTAAATGGGAATCCTTGTTTCTGCATTCGTTTAATGTGTTTTACTAATCTTTCTTCGTTTTCTTTTCCAAACATCGGACCAGGTCCATGTTGCCTTTATTGGAATTATTGGTCTTCAATCGGCGCTCCAAAGTCTTGCCTGGAATGTGAAATGCTTCAGACGCTCTTTTTATCGAATATGATCCAGTTTGCACAGCCTTCATTGCCTTAGACCATAGTTGCCAATTCTATCGCTTTTTTATACTAGAAAATTTAATCGAAATTTTTGCTTAATTTAATCGACAGATTACAGCGATTTAAAAAGGTAAGATTTACTATAAGATTTTGGTGGTATCAAAAAGCGTAAAATGTTTGCAGCTATGCCTTAGACAAATCATTTTGACTCCTGGTCCCTCCGTTTGAATGCGGCTTTCTTGTGTATTTATTCGGCATCTTGAAAACTGAAAAAAAAATACATCATTAGGCTTTATTATATTATTTTTATTGAAATATTTATATTAGTTAAAATTTAAACAATTATAACAATTTTGTTAATTGTTATAATTGTATAATTAATTATAAAAATTAATATAATTGTTACAATTAATAGAACAATTATATTAATTGTTATAATTGTAATATATTATAAACATAAAAGTTATATAATTATTTTAAATATAATTATATTTAGTTAAAATCGTCACTTTGAAATATTGATTAAACGTTGTCATCTCTCCTCGATTTGATGTGGCCATCTATCCTGAAATTGAAGGACAGATGGCCTCTCAATTTAAGCGTCACTCTGCTATTGTACGTCTTTGTTTTAGGCTTAGAAGCTAAGATTGGATTATATGGGCGCCTTAAAAGTTCGTATAAAAAAAATAATAATAATAACGCACGTACTACAAAACATTCAGATACCTAACTGAACAAAAATATTCAACTATTAAGTTAAATAAACATTAAAAATTCACTTACTTTTTATAATCGAGAAACACAGCTGCAGTCGCAATGAATAAACTCGTTGAATTATTTCAAACGAACAAAGTTTATGGTGCCATCTATGATCAAGTTTTGGAAATATTTAGACGGGCCATTTCTCCTCTATAGTCATCTATCCTAGAGTTACCATAATGTAATTTTTGAAGTTAAACATGTCGCATATAACTTGGTTGGAATTATTTTAATTTCGAAATTACCATTTTAAAATACATCTTTATTGGGTTGGATCATCGTTTTACAACAAAACGACCATAAAACGAAAAAAAATTAATTTTATAATCAACTTTTCTTTCTTAGATAAACATATTTTGCATAATTAAAAATATTGCAATTAATATGGATTGTTAATTTCTTGTATTTATTTTATGTTACCAATTAACATTTGTGTTGAAATTAGTAATCGTTACTAAAACTATTAATGCTACACACATTGAAACATAAAATATTATTCTCCATTAATTTAACACAATTATTGTAATTGGTAAATAAATCACAGCTCGTTATGAAAAATGTTGTCTGAGTGAATTGTATCTGTCAAATTTGTCCGGAAAGCTCAGTTGGCAGGGCATTGGCAGGCTAAGCGAAATCTACTTGATTCAAATCCGAGCCAACTTTTCACTCAATTAAAAAATTACATTTTGTGTCTCATATAAAAGATTGTGTTTAAATTTTACGAAAATGGTCAATTGTTGTAATTCAAAATTCGCAGACTTATAAATATTTGTTGCGAAATGATTATGAAATCAACTAAATATATATTTTAAACCAATTGACTATCAAATTATCAAACAAAACCACTTTAGTTCTTTTTTTATTAAAATGTGACAAAAGTAAAAATATTGAGCTAAAAACAGCTTTTATATAAAGAAAAAACCTCGAAAATTCTAAATTCAACTAACCCTAACCACGTAATAAAGAATTATAAAATTATAAATCCTTCCATTTCTGAATTTAAAGAGTATGTTGCTTAAAATAGCTTTTTTTTAATCTAAGATTCTTTTTTGAAAATAAGATGTCAAGGAAAAACTATTAGGATATGTTTTTTAATAGATGGCGACAGGAAATTTTTGCATCAGATATCGTTTAGCTGACAACAGCAAACATTCCAATGTTCAACTAAAGCGTGACGAAAAACGTGATTTTAAGACGCAAAAGGGGCTCGTCCTTAGGAAGTGAATGACGATATTTAAAAGATTAAGATGATAAGATTTTTAAAAAATAGATTAAACGTAAAGGCATACACTATCTTGACATTTAATTTTAAAAATATCTTTTTATTTAATGATTTTGAAAAACTAGTAAACTTTATTTTTGGCCAAAAGAAAAATAGAAACGACTGTTTCAATTCTCTGTTTTGAAAAAAGCTGGTAGAATCTTAATTTTGAGGCTTTATTATTTCTTATTTGTTATACCTGTGTATTGCTTTTTACGTTGATATGTTTAAAAATTGTCTTCACATGGGTTTTAACAAAAAAAAATCTTGTTTTAGCTTATTTCACGTTCATATGCTTCCTTATAAAAATGCGGTCTAAGTTACTGATTACAAGCACATCTGTACGAAAATATTGCCTCTAACTGAATTTCGTTCTTCCCGCGCTAATGAACATCATTATTTAAAAGATGTCTCCTTGTAAAAAAGCAATGATTAGCTACCTTTACCTACTTCCTTACTTAACGTCAAAGGTTTCGGTCAAAAATTTCTGTCAAAGGATAAAGATCTCAGCAGCAATGTACAAGCTTTCAGAATAAAATATTAGTTGACACTTGCTGTACTTAAAGTATGGATAAAAAATGGTATCTATGAAGAACTTGCTTAATAAAAAGGTCAAAGATTTCGGCCAAAGAGCAAATGTCTTAGAGGCAATGTACCCGCTTGAAAAAAGAACATTTACAATTTCTGTGTTTTAAGTAGGAAGAAGAAATTATGAAGAAACTATTTACATAAAAGCGCATATGAAATTCTAATTTCCAGACTTTTCTAGTTTAATCTTAGTTTTAATAAAATAAGGCACAATAATGAAGCTTGGGAAATTCAAAGGATGTGTAATAGCAATTTGGGAAATATTTCGTCAGTTTTGATCAAGGTAATCCTTAACTGCTGTTGGCAGTCTCACAGAGCACTGGTTTTTTTTTTTTTTTTTTTTTTTTTGAATTTTCAGTTTAACTATAGATATTATGGAAAATTTGTTTCGTTTAGAACCCCAGTAATATCGTTACAGATTTCCGAATAGGTGAATTTTAATTATAATAGTACTGTACATAATTTTTTTTACAGAAATAGTATCTTATGACTTAATTGAGCTTTTTATTCATATTTCGATCAACAGACCGCTCACAATATCTATGCCAACAGAAGTTAAGGGTTAACAAAAATAATTTTCTGGCTTTAAAAAAAAAATGAAAGCCGTAAAAATTCTGATCTTTTAAACTACTTCATTAATAATTAACTGAACTTAATCGAACAAAATTCAATTAATTTTAAAATTTCAGGCTTTTTTGATCAATAAATAAAATAAGATGTAAGAATGTGGATTAAGCAACTCATAGATTATGTGCATGAGCAATTTAAGGCATGTTTTATCGGGTTTAACTATGCATATTAAAATATTAACAACTATTATTTCGGCGATTTTTTAAGAATCATGAAAGATTCTGACATTTACATCTATTTCATTAAGATTTGAATAAACAATTATTTCTCAGCGAACAAAGGCTGTGAAATAATCCAAAAACAAAGAAATATTGGTTGCTCCCTGATAGTGATTAAATCACTTCTTAAAACGCTATTCATGTTGGATCGTAATCCTTAATCACATTAAGGTCTCTAAACAACATAATGATCTCTACGCATTTCTTACGAAAAAACATACAAAGAACGAAAATGGTTTACCACCAACAAATAAAAACAAACTGTTAAATGATTAAACATCTTTGTGAAGTACAGAAATTAGTATCGAGTATTTTACGGTAGGATTTGAAATTTAGTTTTCTTCTTTTAAATGACAATGATACGTGGATTTTCATACAGAAATTTTTTACATTTTTTTACTAGAAATTATGAATTAAATTACGTAAATATTGATAAATAAAATTGCACGAATATAACGAGCATGCCATCACTGTAAAACATATGTGTGGACATCGTGGAGCAACATAGTTGAAAACATTGAAGAAAATTTTTCCAAAGGTCAAGATAACCAATCATCGATTTTGAGACTATTATTGTTAGATAAAGTTAGATAGGTAGGAAAGGTTTTGATTTTCTTGAAACGGCGGAGTACATGAACGGCGAAATATAATGCGAAAGAATTTACGGAAAATTCGTTGCATCCATTCGCGTCATTTGACGTGCAGCGCTTCCATGCGATGCAAAGAAGATAAAAAGAAATTCAAATTTGACTTAACCATTATTTGCTGTGACAGAAATTGTGGCCTAGCTACTATGAGGGCGGTCTTTTGTACTGCTTGATCGGAAGATGGATTAGATGTCTGTTCTGCACTAAACTTCGTGAACAGGACTTTTAATTAAAATCGATCTATTCAGAAGTCTCCAGCAATAGTAATAGGATCCAAACGAAAGATAATTTCATTAGTATATGTAGTTAAATTGTAAAAATTGAAAAAAGCAGAAGTCTGTCAGAGCGCTAACATACTCTCAAAAAGTTTTTCGCGAAAAAAAACTAAAAAGTAGTGGCAGCACAGTTGCCGGAATACCTCCCTGATTTGAAGATATTTTTCTGTTAGTTGATGAAATTTCCGCCTTCTGGTTGGGGGATTTCAGGATACTTTTAGCTTAAATTTGCGAGGTTTCGGTGGTTTGAGGAAAAAGGGCATACACAAAAATTCTGTTTCTAAAACGAAATGTGCTGGAAGCACAGTTGCCAGAACACCACTGTGATTTAACGAAAATGCAACTTAAATTGGACGATGTTACTTAATTTTTACGTTAGATCGGTGTAGTTTCAGTATTTAGAGAGAGTATCGGCCAGTTCATACGGGAATTTTCGTCTTTTAAAGAAAAAAGAACAACGGAGGAAAAAACTTCAATTCACGGATTTTTTTTTTTTTTTTTTTTTTTTTTTTTTCGGTGTGCATCAGTTAAGGCTTAAACGAGCACGGAAGAGAGTTAAAAGTAATTGTACACAACTAAATTAGGAGACTTCCAATCTATAAACTAGAAGCTGAAAAAAAAGTGTTTCTTTTTCTTTTTTAACAGATGTTTTTAACTATTTAGAGTCTCCTAAAAAAATAAATAAATAAAATTTAAAAAACAATTTCTCATAAGAAAATTTGACTGGAATGGGTAGACTGTTCTCAAAAGAAATTCATGAATTCCTTTTTATTTGTAAACGCATGAAACTGGCAGGTGTTCTTATTTAGAAATTATTAAATTGAGTAGCGTTTTCCATTTTGCGATAAACGCAAAGGATTTTTCAAAAAAGGCTGCAAACTTAGCATTTTGGACCGAATTTACAGATGCGAGAAGCCAGGAAAGCTTTTCATGAGACATATATCATAAAGAGCTTATAATTCAAGATGTAATACATTTATTCCAGAACAAAAAAGCTATTCCTTTCCAAATTACTTCATCATACTCATGTTTTTGAAAATCGCTTTAAAAGATGCATCGTTCCCTGATAAAGCGAAATTAAAAAAATCTTCTTTTTTTACTTTCTTCTATCTTTACAAGAAGAAAGTATTGGATTCGTGAAAATTTTCGACTTCCGGTTTTCGACGGATTTATACGTTTTAAAACTTCCTGAACATGATTTGATGTTTTTTAGAATATGTTTGTCTGTGAGTCTGTCTGTCACTGTCTCTTGAGTCTGTATGTGACAAAAATTTTGTGGGCGCTCTATCTCAAGAACTAATGCACGGAATTTCACAAAACTGTAGATTCAGTTAAACGTTGATATAAACTGGCCCTGATTAGTTTTTGGTGAAAATCGCCCACCAAGTGGTGCTGCTACGCGGCATTTTTCACGATTTCTGCAATAGCTATATCTCAAGAACTATTGCACGGATTTTCATAAAACTTGAGATTCGGTTAGTGCAGGATATTGTTTGGTGCTGATTACGTTTTGGTAAAAATCGGCCAACAGATGACGCTGCTATGCCGCATTATTCATGATTATCGCAATAGCTCTAACTCAAGAAAAAATGCACGAATTTTCATCAAATTTCAGAATCAGTTAGTCCCTGATATAAATTAGTGCTATTTAATTTTTGATGTAAATCGCCCAACTGGTGGCGCTGCTGTGATACATTTTTCACGATTTCCATAATAGCTGCATCTCAAGAACTAATGCATGAATTTTCATCAAGCTTCAGATTCAGTTTCTTTCTGGTATAAATTAATCCTAATCAGTTGTTAATGTAAATCTCCCAACAGGTGGCGCTGCTATGCAGAATTTTCTACAATTTCCGCAATAGCTCTATCTAAAAAACTAATGCATGCATTTTCATCAAACTTCAGATTGAGTTAGGAGTTGTCAAAGTTGGTCATAATTAGATTTTGGTGTAAATCATCTAACCGGTGGTGCTGGTGTGCTGCATTTATCAGGAAATATTAACATGTAGAAACAGAAGAAAGTTTTGGGATTGCCATGTCCGATTAGTTTTCTTTCGGTAAAAGCACATGTCCTGCATTATCAATGGGAATTGATTTTCCCGACATGTAATGAATATTCCAATTTCATTGAACTTTCTTTTTCAAATAACATTTTAAGCCAAAAATTATGTTTTAAGGGATTATTTAAACATAACGGTAAACTGATATAAAAATGGAAATATATGGTATTCGTACCAGACTTTTTGTTTCATTTTTGTGAAAGCATTTTTTATGTTATATTAAGATAACTGTGTAAGCTTATAATTTTACATTAATTTATAAAGTTTATTTATCATCCCTATAAGGAGGTAAAATATTTACTTATCATGTAGTATGAAAAACAAAAAAAAAAATAATAAATAATGTGGTATTGAAATATGTTTATATACTCCCGATTCCAGCATCGAAAAACACTAATATATACTAACGCCTTGCAACCCTGAAAACTTACTGTAGCTTCGATTTTTAAATTGTCGATTCAGCTTAATATCGGTCGAAAAATCGACACTTCCTATAAAGGTGCTAAAAAGGCATTCCTCTGAGTGTAACGATTTTTTCTTTAATAAGGGTTGTTACATGATACTGAAATAGGTTAATTACTAAGTTCAAAATGGATAAGGATTTTTTATACCTATTTACGGATATTCTAAGGAGAATTTTGTGTTTTATCATTTCGTTATACTAGGAGAAAAGGAGAAAAAATATAAAAATATATCGAATTCTTACCCGAGATATCATGAGATTTCATCCACGGAGTTGTTTGTTTTTTTTATTTCTATAATTATTATCACCCTTCACATATTCTTTGTCCGAGAACAGGAAAAGGTTATTTTCACGATTTGATTTAAATTATAATTAAATGCATGTTTAATTTTCAAATTAAAATGCTAAGCTCATTTTTTCTAAAATATATTTTTAAACAACCTGTTTCATGATTTATAGGTTAAAGAAAGCAATATTTATACAACTCTTCAACCAATGCATTATCTTTTGTGTTTTACAAAAAGAAAAAAAAAAAAAAGAAAAGAATATAGATTAAAAAGAAAGAAAAAGAAGCAACCCTTTGCGTGCTTCTGAATTCTATATTTTTTTTGTATTTTTCTTCTACTAAGGCAAAATATTAAAGCACAAAATTTTTGTTAGCATATCCTTGAATAGGCACAAAAAATCTTCATCCACTCTCAACTTAGTAATTAATATTTCAGTATCATATAAAAACTAGTTTGTTGTGGCCATCACAAAACTTTCTTCTATATAAATCACATCAATTAAATCATTTAAATAGTACAAGAAATTGCATCAATTTAGTACCAATTCATATCAAAGTATATCTGAATCTGAAGTTTGATGAAAATTCGTGCATTAGTTATTGAGATAGAGCGCCCACAAAATTTGTGTCGCATACAGACTCACAGATAGACATTTTGTAAAAACATGTTTTTCGGAATCTCTGACCCCTAAAACGTGTAAATCAATCGAAAACCGAAAGTCGAAAATTTTCACGAATCCAATACTTTCTTCTTGTAAAGATAGAAGAAAGTAAAAACGCCTCACTTCCTTAAAAATAATAAATAAAACCTTTGTCAAATAAATTTTATATTATTTTTGTATCGATAGTATTGTTATATTGATAACATTTATTGTATAGATTTTATTTGCTATTGCTATCGATAACTTTCTACAGCGTTTTTTTTTTTTTTTTTAGTATTTGGAGCTGAGATTTCATAAGATTGTCCGAAGCATTGGATCAATCGTATTCACATTACATATGGTAATATACTTTCTTTTTCTGATGATAAAAAAATTAATGTCGCAATATATATAATTTTTAAATATGTACTATTGCCAATATAAATATTCATAAATGTATTTTCCAATTTTCAGCTTATGTATATGCCGGTAGTATTATATGCTCCTGCGTTAGCTCTTTCAGAAGGTAAGCTAATTAATTAATAATCAGTTTTAGCTATAAGATAAGTAATTAAGCAAATTGGATAATGAAGTATTTAATAACGTATATTTTTTATTTCTTTTCTTGGATATTCAAATTTAAAGTAAAATACTACGCGAATATATTAAAAGGATTATTGACATTTATTTTTCTTGGATAAAAGTTTAGATTAACCAAAGTAATTTTATCTTTAGTGTCATAAAATTTTAGGAAATAAAAATTTAATATTTAAGAAAATATATATAATAAACAATTTTTCACAAAAAAGTCGGAACATACTATTTTTTTAATGATTTCTACAAACAAAACATATACTACTTTAACGAATGAATATGCAGATAAGATTATTCACATAAATTAACTCATCTATTAGTACCCCGCATAACAGATTGTTTTAATTTGTTAATTTCTAGTTTTTTCATCCTTTGTTTTCTTTTCAGGCGGTTCTTTAAAAAAATGTTTTCCTTACTCAAAAACATGAAAGAAACTTTCTGAAATGTAGAAGATTGATAGACAAGAGCAGTAAAAGTTTCCAGTGATTGCACCGTTGTTGAAATACAATATGAATTAAAGATTCATCATAAATCTCTCTATTCTAAAAAAAAAAGTAACTAACGCTGTCACGCCGCAGTTTTTGATTTTTTTGTGACCGGGGTCTTTCTTCGTTAATATTGAGAAAAATATTGCATACAAAAATATGAAAATCGGTGGTATTGTAGAGAAATGTCCGATAAACATGCTGATGCAGACCGTTTTTAAATCGAATAATGAATTTTAAGAAATATTTAATATTAAAGTTGGTCAAAATCGTTCCATTAAAAAAGTTTTATAGGAGCAAAAAGTATGCATAAGAATTTAATCGTTTTTAGATAATTTTATACATTAGAAGTTCCCAGGGTACAGGCTGCATTATTTTTTTTTACTCATTTTTTGAGAATTTATTTCCATTTTAAATTAAAATTTTCAGCATTTCGAGAGACATTTTTGACATCTTTTAGAAAAGGGTATTATTTTAAATTGTTGCCAATTTTAAAAATACCGCAAATAATAACATTTCCTTCAAATTAAAAATTATATACACGTGACTATTATAAACAGAAAAAATTTTCAAATTAGAATTAAATGATTGCGCATTAAAAGCAGGAAAATATTGAAAAATACGTCATAAAAATTACATTTACACGTGAATTTTAAAAGAGAAAGAAATTTTTCAAATTATAAATTCATTAATGTGCAATAAAAGTCGTAAATGGAGGAAATTACGTCATATTTAAAATGACCAAACAATAATATTGTCAAACAATTTAAATTTAAAATTATATTTGCGCGGGAGATTTATTTCATATTTTGAGATAATCTTTTAAACTGTTGTTGTGAATTCTAAGACAACGCAAATAATATTTCCTTTCTAACAACGAAAGTATTTTCACGTGACTATTAAAAAGAGAAAGAAAACTTTGGTGAAAATTACGTCATATTTAAAACGATACATTTAAAATGTCATTTAAAAGAGCTTTCAGTATAGTGTTGCTAAAAAATATCCGGAGACAAAGACTGATCTGATTTAATCAAAGACGAAAACAGCCCGTTAACAGGGAAACCGCCACTATTTTTTATATTATAATTCAGTCTTCCGAAAGTTTTTTAAAACCAACCAAATTAGCATGCTTTTAAAATTTGTGGTGTCTTAACGGGGGTTGACGAGCGTATCCCCCTAGTATTTAAAAATTTAGTCCTTTCAATATTATGTTTTTACAGTTTCAGAAAATTTATAAAAGCCATAATGATATTATAAAAGAATTATAAAAGAACGCATCAAATTTTGACGAAATTCAGAAGTTTACAAATAGTCTGACTTAGAAGATTCTGTATTATGTAGCAACTTCTTTATCCTATAATGTGTACCGTTCCCTTTTGCTTTTATTTTAACGAGCACATTTAAAATAAATTTAAAAATTAGCATCCAGTTGTAGAATTTTGAGGGAAATATTCATTCAGATATTAAAGAATAGAACATTACCCAATTCAAATTACGAAACTTTCCTGAAAAGACTTTAAAATTTCTGTTGACTGCGTGACTTTCATAATTGAAAGCTATTTATTTGTAAAAGGAAATTCCGCTATCCTGCAAGAAGTGACGAAAGTTATTTTTGAATCTCCATTCTTTTTTCATTTCCTTTGCGAAATGGAAAATAATACGAACCTTTTCCCCTCAAAACTCTAATTTTCCTTTTTTCTCTTTCATTGTTGTATTTAGTTAGATAAAACAAAAAAGAAAAAAGTTATTTCTCAGTCCCCGAAAGATATATTCAATTCGGGTAGAATATTTTGACTGGAATTTTCAATAGATGTTATCTATATTTTGAAAATAATTCAGGGAAAATCTAAAAGGATGGTCAGAACTTTCAATAGGGATTATTAATCATTAAGATAAATAATTTTTGCATAGGAAATCAGTATCGCAATTCACTTTCTCCATGTTAAATTCGAATTTTCGTTTAACACTTTAACAATAATGAAGATATTTTAGCGAGATTTTCAGCAGATTAACTTTGCTTCTTATGAAATATGCTGACATCATTGGAAGTGCTTAAAGTGCATTGTAATTTGGTGAGTGATATTTTTCAGTTGCATTTCAAATTATGAAGCATATAAATCAGCATTTTTTGGATAAAATTAGCGGCAATTATCACAACTCACAACTTTTCAAGATGTCATCATATTTTACGGCAAGCAGAGTAAGGTTATAGAAAATATCATTATAATATCTGAATTACTCTTAAAGTCATGAATGAAAATCTCAGTTTTACTCTGAATGAGAAAACCTATATTTTTTAATGAATAAGTGGATTGCGATCATGCATTCCAATACAAATTGTCTCTTCGTGTATTATCATCCTTGAAAATTCTGCCCATTAATTCAGATACACTTTCCATTGTTTGTCTACTCCTTGCGAGAGATTGATTTGATACCGAAGAAGGTATAGTGGGCAAACTGGCCGCAGGACGTTACTAGTATTTAAATATAAAATTATGATATAGTAATTTATTTTTTTAGTGCAAATTAAAATTAAAGCTTCATACTTTATGTTTATTAGAGATCTTTTTAAATATTAAAAGTTAAACTACCGTACATACTAAAGGCTTTTAATACCGTATTTTCACGTATATTGACTCAATTTTGGAAGAACGGACTTGTAACGGGCAAACTGGCCGCAGAACATTAGTACTTAATAAATAAAAACCGTGGGATAATTGATGTTTTTAGAATAAATTGAAAAGTTTCATTAAAAGGTTTTATATTTTATGTTTGTTAAAAAACGTTTTAAATATACGAAGCTAAATTATAACATCTACTTAAGGTTTGAAATACAGTATTTATAAGTGTATAATCCCTGATTTTGGCAGGAAAAGACTAAAGAATTTATGCCTCGCATATAAGACGCAGCACACTAAATTAACAACAGAATAGCTGGGAATGTAACATACAAAAGTTTGTACAAATTCTAATGTAGAAAAAAAATTCTCCGACAAAAATTACTGTATTTACTCATTTATATCCCTTTATTAAAATACCATAAAATTAATGTTTTCTCAATGTATATTTTTTTCTCCGTAGAAATATATGTCTATCACTAATTTAATATAATTCATATGTGCATTGCATGTCATTTTATGTTAAATCGTAACGGCAACAGCTATTTCAAAAATTCTTTTAAAAATAATTGCTTTAACTCTCTCATGTATCAATTTTTTAAGTGGGTGAAAAACATATTTTGCATTTAAAATAGCTTTAAACTCTTGAAAGGCAATGATATATATGCCACTTAATTTTAATCGTCCCCAAATGCCACAATGGAGCTAGAAATTTTAAATAAAATTTTGCTTTTAAAATGTACGTGAAGAAACGCTTTTGTTCACTTTTATATAAATGTGTTCGTAAACAAGTGTCATTTCATCATTTCAACATTTTAGCAACAGAAGTATTTTGCCTCTTCAGAGGCCGCTTCACTGAACCTCAGCGATTACGAAATCCCATGTTAACCTATGGGAAAACTTAAAAGCGTGATTACTCATTACCTAATATACTTATTAAAATACTGTTTTCACTATCAGATGGCGACGATGTGCACTTTTAAAAATTGCCTCCATAAATTTTAAGTATTTAAAAAATCCTTATAAACTTTGAAATTATTAAATGCTGAAATTTTATCATAGTCTTAAACATACTTAATATTTATGGAGACATTCATAAAAATGCGCATCATCGGCATTTGACATTTACTTTCTCATGGTCAAAACAGTATTTTAATAATTGTATTAAGTAATGAGTAATCGCCCTTTTAAGTTTTCCCATAGGTTAACGTGGGATTTTACGACCGGACAGTTTCAGTGAAGTGGATCCTTAAAGTGTTAAACGGGATTATTCAAAACAAATAATGTTAAATTTGAAGAAAAATCTTCCATTTACAACAAAATTATAAAAGAGACTGCGATATAATCCCTGGCGAAAGCATGAATGAGCTGTCTCAATTCTGCATTCGAAAAACGTTGGTAGAAACCAGGGCTGCGGAGTCGGTGGGGAAATGGTCGACTCTAACTGCGACTCCGACTCCGACTCCAGGTAGAGTAACATACTACTGTGGCCTGCTGGTTAAAATAATCATGGAATATTAAAAAAATAAAGCTAAAATCTCACTATTTCGGCGTTGATTCTCTTTTTAGGGCTTCAAAAAAAAAAAAAATACATTTTCCGCTTTATTAATTTTATAATTTCGCGCCCGCAAACCCGGAAAATCCAACTATGGAAGTCTAAAGAATACAAAATGGAAATTTTACTATTTTGGATCTGCGGACTGAGAAGAAAAAGCAAAATCTTCACAATTTAGTGCTTTATTTTGCTGTCTTTTCCCGACTCGAAAAATTTCTATGGAAAGGAGGAAAAATAAAAATGAAAATTTTATTTTTTTTTGGAAATCATTCGGATTCTGTGGATGCTAATGAAAAACAAATACAGTTTTTGAATTATTTTTACAGTTTTGACTTTATTTGGTTTCTGTAGACCTGAAAAATCCGAAATTCAAATAGCGAAAGATAACGAAATTTCACTATTTTATCGTTATTTTGGGTACCGCCGCCGATTCAGAAAAAAAGAATTGCAATTTCATGTTATTTTGATTCATGTGCACAAAAATAAATAAATAGCAGAAGGGTATTTCAGAATTTTGACTTTTGGCTATACTGACAGGAAAATTTTGAGGGGTAAAAAACTTCCATTACAATACCGGGTTCTTAGTTCTTTTGCCTCCAAAAATAGCACAAATTCATAATTTTCGCATTACCTCCGGTAAGAGATCTGCATGAGCCAAAATTTTAAGACCTTCCCCTAAAATGTTCGGGCGTGCCTTTGTATTTATTCTCACTCCAATCATGCTCATTCTAAATTGTTCCTATTTTATCGCGTAATTTGATTCTTTCAAATTTGTTATGTTTGGCTTGTTATCCTGCTCAATTTTTTTATCAGTCTGATCCGGCACATTCATATAAATTTTCTTAATTCTACTTACACGACCTGTTTGAAAAATTGCCTTCATTTTCCGGGCCTTATTGGGTCCTTGCAGACCTTTGTACCTCGGGTTCTGTCCGCAAACCCCAAAAATATGAGGGGAAATACTTATATACTAAATGTAAAATAACCGCTACAGTTATGAATTAAAACAGTTTTCATCTACTCAGTACACAGGTCATACTCTGTACTTACTCTGTATCTACCGCTGTATCTACTTTGTTGTAGTAAATCGGTCATCTTTAACTTGAGTAGCCTGATATAGTCCATACAATAATAGTTCGTTTTATAGATTTAAAATTACATATAATTAGTTTAATTTCACTTTAAAATGTCTAACAAAAAAATCTAGAATCGGAGTCGAAGTCGGTTTGTTTTTTAGCGACTCCGACTCTTTTGCTCAAAAATGGATCCGACACTGACTTTGACTCCTCGACTCCGACTCCGCAACCCTGGTAGAAACTCTTTACCCAACTGCACTCAGAAAAAGGGATTACTGTTTTTGACCGTGGTTGAAATTTTAAAACTTATGCATCGCTAATCATAATAAAATGTTATTAAATTAATAAGAAACAAATTAAAGGAAAAATAGGAATTACACCGAAAATCGTTTGAATCTAAATATTGAAAGATTTTCGTTACATATCAAAAAAAATAAAAATTTTGTGCTTTTGTTTTTGTTTAGTAATTGATGTAATCTCATGTGTTGTTTTTGCAGTTGTTATCATTATTATTGATAGTAATATTATTATTAAGTTTTTTTGTTTGTTCTTTTTCTCCCAAAAAGAGTTTATTTTTTCTGCCAGATGCTTAATCACTAAGACCTAAACCAAATATTTTCGCTATTTATCAATTTGAATTCAAATTTTTAAATATTTATTATCGTTAAATCAATCACTTCATAAACTACATAAGTTTCTTCAGAATGAAGTTGAAAGGTTTAATTCATTTGATTACTGTAAAATAAAAACTTATAATCAACTTACACAATTTTAAAGATCTGAACAATAAAAAGAGAACAAAAAAATTTCTGAAAATATGTATCATATTAATGGATAGCACAGTTTTCATTGATTTCTGGAACTTTTATAGTCTGTCTTTTGTAGTTTTAAGGGGATTTACCTTTGAACACGTCGAAAAAGTAAAAAATATCACTATATTCCAAGCTTCAAAACTTGTGTAATAATTCAAAAATAAAACTTCATTTAACTATATATAAAGCTCATATTTAAATTTATATTTAAAAATATATATATACTTGTAAATTCATAAATAAATATTGAAATGGTAAGTTTAAAAATATATGATAATAAGAGAAAAAAATCTTGCGCGCATGATAAAATCTGAAAATATGCATATAAGGAGGAAATTTTGGTGAAAATAAATGCATAATAAAGTTACCTTTATACTAAAACCAGAATATTTGTAAAAAATATTGACTAAATTAAAAAATTAGCAAAAAGTTAAAAAATTTCACTTTTTGAAAAATATTTTCAAAGTACAAAAACAGAAAAAAAAAATAAAATTTTACATTTTTCTGGTTTTAAGTTGTAGATAATAATAATAAAGAAATGAATATGTGGTAAAAATTTCTTTTCATTGCCATGCATTTTTTTTTTAGTAGCACTGCGCGCAGTACCAAAATTCATCGTTTTAAATAAACGCAACGCAAAGTTTAATTATCCTGTGTAGTCTTAATATGTAGTGATAATAAAACTGCCATAATTAGTAAACTAATGGGAATTTTTTAATGCGGTTTTTTGCATATTGTTTAGAAATGATTACAGAATCAACATATGTATTAAAATATTCGAAAATTTTGACGGTTTAAAGGTATCCTACCCCCTTAAAAGGACTGATTCTATTATATATTATATTTTGCTACTGCTAATAGAGTCTGCCAGATGCTTAATCCCCGTAAAACCAAATATTTTCGCTCTTTATCATTTTAATTCTTTTTTCTAATCATTTAAACGAGGATTTCTACGGAAAGAAGTTAGAAAGTTTCATTATGTTCTTACAATTACCATAAAATAAAAACTTATAATCAACTTATACAATTTAAAAGATCTGAAAAATGTAATGAGAACAAAAAAATTCTGAAAATATGTATAGCATTAATGAACAGCACCGTTTTCATTGATTTCTGGGACTTTTATAATCTGTCGTTTGTAGTTTTAAAAGGACTGATTCTATTATATATTATATTTTGCTACTGTTAATAGATTCTGCCAGATGCTTATTCCCCGTAAAACCAAAAATATTTTCGCTCTTTATCATTTTAGTTCAATTTTTTTATCATCCTTTAAATGATGATTTCTACGGAAAGAAGTTAGAATGTTTCATTAAGTTCTTGAAATTACCATAAAATAAAAACTTATAATCAACTTATACAATTTAAAAGATCTGAATTTATAATGAGAACAAAAAAAAAAGATCTTAAAATACGTATAATATTTGCGTATAACACAGTTTTCATTGATTTCTGAAAAAAAATTAATATGTATCTTTTGTAGTTTTGAACTGACTGAATCTGTTATTATATTTTAATTCGCTTCTGTCAATAATTTAAAAGTATATTCTATGATATGTTTATATACACTGGTGTGCAAAAATTAAGGACGAGATGGTTTTTCGAATGTAACGTCGTGCAGAAATTTTCCACATCGACCAAAATCATACCATAAGATCGCCAAGATGTGAAAATATTGCACAGACGATCAAAACCATATAAACAAGGAATCAAATCGATACAAAAACACTTTATTGAAAAGGTCACTTGCAGCACAAGTTTAGGGAGGACAAAAACGTCTATATCAAAGGCACCTGGCAGGAAAAAATTAATCTCTAATAGGTGATATGGTCACTTCTGACTGCGATTCAGGATTTACAACGTCTGTCCATGATGAGGACGAGGTTTTAAATGAGATTTTAAGGGATCGAGTCCCATTCCTCTTGTAACGCCAATTGCAGCTACGGAATCATTGCTGGTGCCTGGTCACGTGTTGCCAAGCATCTTCCGAGAAGGTCCCACACGTGTTCTATAAAATTTAGGTCCGGGGACCTTGTAGACTAATCCATGCGTTGAATATCTTCACCCTCCAAGAGCTCTTCAATATCCGCCGTACGATGAGGCCCTGAAGAGGAAGTCCGGACCCACAGCACCTCTAAACAGACGTACATGAGGCAAGAGAATCTCGGTGGATTAGTGGACACTAGAAACTGAACCTCTTTGGATGAAGTGGAGGTTCGTACGGCTACCAAGCATGATACCTCCCTAAACTAGAACTCCAGTACCTCCAAAATGGTCCATTTCAATGATGTTGGTGGGGTGATTGCGTGTTTCCTACTCTCTTCAGATGTGCTTACGTCCAGAATAGCTCGTCAGACTAAACCGGCTCTCATCTGTAAAGAGTACTTGACCCCACTCCTGTTGTGTCCAGTTCTTGTGTTCCTGGCGGCACAAAAACCGGCGTCTCCGATAAAGAGGCATTAATGGTATACACCGTACTGGTCATTGTGCGTATAGACCGCTTTTGTACAGCCTCCTGGCCACGATAAAACGCGATATCCGACGTCCAGTAGTCTGCTCCACGTGCCTTGCGATTTCTCCAGCTGTCTGCCGTTGTTCTTTTTACCTGTAAGACAATATAGCGGTCATTCGCCGTTGCTGTTGCTCATGGGTGACCACTGCTGAATGCGCGGAAAGCTATTCCTATCGTTTTAAATGCTCTCCAGTCTCGTGAAACGAAATTGTGAACTATCCCGAAATTTTCTGCCACACTTGTCACACTTCTACCTTCTTCCAACCTCCCAATGAAGCGACCTCGGTAAAGTCATCCAAATGGCATCTGCTGTATTGCCTGTTGGTCATATCACACAGTAGAGGCGACAACCCATCATTGAAATTACTGTACACCGTTCAATAGATTTCACCAAATTGCTGAACTTCCACCGCCTCTGCCCTTTATCCTCTTCGGAGCTCCTCCTCTTACGTCATATGTTCTGTATGAGCATGTTCTATTGCATTTGTACCAGATCCATCTCCTGATTGGACTTTCATTCTGTTCTGTTGCCTTGTTCGACTTTTATGCAAATTTATCTGCTTCGTCCTTAATTTTTGCACACCAATTTTTTTGTGTATATATATATATACCGGGTGTCCCAAAAAGGACTGACTGATTTTAAAATTCAATAACTTGCAAACGGTGACAGATATTTAAAAAATTCTTGCAGGAGGGTTATGCATAAGGTCAAAAGTTTTTTTACAGTGATTTTCGATTTTAGTTAGAATTACAAACAATAGATGGCGCTGCGATCGATAGACGCTAAATACAGGCTCGATTTCTGGTCCTTTCTCTTGTTCCATGCTGAAAAAGGAGATGGAAATGTATTATCCGGGCCCCGAAGTATCAAAAATCGAGTCTGAATTCAGCGTCTATTGATCGCAGCGCCATCTATTGTTTGTAATTGGAACTAAAATCGAAAATCACTGTAAAAAAACTTTTGACCTTATGCATAACCCTCCTGCAAGAATTTTTTAAATATCTGCCACCGTTTACAAGTTATTGAATTTTAAAATCAGTCAGTCCTTTTTGGGACACCCGGTATGTATGTATTATGTAAAGACTTTTGACTAATTTTGTGGATTATTTTTCTTTGCATAGTCACTGGATTGCACATATGGACAGCTGTGTTATCTATAGGGCTTGTATGCACATTTTACACAAGCATAGTAAGTAAAATTTAAATAATAATGATGCAAAGTAAAAAATGCATTATTGCATATATGATTATTTTTCATTGAAGTACTGTGGTTGATAAAAATAGAAAGTCAATCTCTTATGACATTTATATAAGTTTTAATGTATATCAACTAACAATAAGCAATTAAAATTATTTAAAAAAAGGTAAGTAAATGTTACATAATGTGCATTTAAAATGACTTGATATAATTTCATACTACATAAAATAATATGTTTATTATCATTGCAGAAACATAATTTACTTATTAATATTTCATAACTATAATATAACACATATAAAATTTTATATAAATACTAGGGGATTCTGCCCTCTGCAAGCTAAGCTCATCATCCGCCGTTCAGACACCGCAGAATCTAAAAACGCGCTAATTTGATCGGCCTTAACCCTTTATGTACTGAATTATGAATTCGTGAAAATTTTATCTTCTAAAGCATTTTTCGTGACTTGTTTAAACTACATTACAATATTTACATAATCATTTAATAAATTTTAGAAAGATTAATTAAATTTGAATTTATAAAGATTTTGTGCATTATTTATAACCCCACTCAAATCTTTTATTTTAAATATTTTTCTTGGTATTTTCTAGAATTAGGAAATGTACAAATATAATGTTCTTACAATAGAAATAGAGAAATATTTCCGAATTGAAAAATCAACCCCCCCTCCCCCCTCTACGCCAAGAAAGCTGAAAAGATGGAAAAGGCAAAAGAAATCATCCTTTTAAAAATATTTTCGTTTTGTACAACCCATAATGCTTTTAGAACAAGATAAAGTAAGGTACTTACTAAAAATTAAAGTACAAATCATTTACATGTGTATGTTAGATTTTAAATATACTGGTCCTAAACTTTTTTCCACAGAAATTGCATTACCTAGAAATTAATTTTTGCTTATTTGTTTTAAATATATTATTGTAATTTAAAACAAATAACAAAATTTGTATAACTTTATGTGTACAATTTTGCGATGATATTGTTTTTTCATTAAAGTAAGAGCTTTACTGCTTTTGTTGGTGGTTGTAAACTTTTTACTACACTGTATTTTTTTTTTCGGATGTCAACTTCCCTTTTTTATTTGCAAGTACACATTTTGAGTTCTTTATGCTTTTCTGCAACTTTGAAAGTGCAGTGCCATCTATAGATAATTTTGGAACTACTAAATTTGCATTATCAATACTCACGATCATGAGAAGCATCGATCATGAGAAGATTCGAAAAGCATAAAAGTACCGTTTTTTTAAATAAGAATGCTAACTCCACTGTTTTTTGCTACAGGTATGGTGAACCTTTTTGCGTATGCATGCTAAATGTTACATAATTATTATGTGCCAACATTCTAACGTGCCAGAAACATTTTAACTAAAAAATAAAAATAAAATAATAAATAAATTATAAAATTACCAAAAATTCGTAATTATGGATAATATAGAAATTCCACGTCATGCTAATTATACTTGTAACTATGCGTTATCGTACATCATTCCAAAAATTTGGTATAGTATACTGAGAATAACCTGAGCACCCCCTCTTCTGTACTTTGGAACAGTTCGATAGCATAGCCTCACCTCCGTTTTTACTTTGAAGTTTAGATCAGCCCATCTGGTATAAAGGACTCAACCACTAGCTTTTATCTTTTTTAAGCCTGATGATGAGCAGAATATGCTTGAAACTACTATGTTTGAAATGTATCTTATTGGGAATAAAAATACCTTTGAGTAATTTAAATGGTATTTTGTGTTTACAAACTTTTAATCCTTTTTTAAATCTAAAATTTACTGAAAAGTGAGAACGTTAATATTATGGGAGCTATTTACCGGAGCTATAATATTATCGGAGCAGTATAGGTAACTATAAGAAAACTTAGTGAATTCCTTTCAACAACAATAAAACGAACTCCATTGCTTTAAAATTTTATGTATTGAATAATAAATATGATATATGACATCTGCAAACAATGTGCACGTGTGCTTTATAATTCATTATTAACATCAAAATGTTCATAAAGGTTCATAAAGGTTCATAATAC
This sequence comes from Maratus speciosus, assembly GCA_963932465.1. Taxonomy (NCBI): domain Eukaryota; kingdom Metazoa; phylum Arthropoda; class Arachnida; order Araneae; family Salticidae; genus Maratus; species Maratus speciosus. The sequence goes on from OZ010792.1 coordinate 279,175,605, forward strand.
TTAAGACAAACTCTTCAAAATTTTCATCTCTTTTAGTTGGTAAGATCTGAATATTTATCATCATCTTCATCTTGAGAAATCGAAAATTTTTTAGAATCTTTATTTACTTTCTCTTTCTTGAAATAATCACAACTTTGAACATTTGATTCATAAAAATAAGGACCATATAGTGAATTCTTCTGTATTAAAAGCTTTAGGGAAGGTTAGGCGTTTCAGAGTTCGGTTTAATTTTATTATTTTTCAAAGCATCTGTGTAGCACAACATTGCCAGTTCTTACCGACAAATTTTTATGCAGTCTTAGAAACTTCGAGTGAGAGTATTCAGGTGTTTTCAAAACATTATTATCCTGTTGTAGATTTGACTAGATTACATTTTGCACAATAAATTGGCAATTTTTTGAAAACGTAGGTTTTTTACTATAAGAATTATCGTCTACGAAGTGGTTCTCTTCATCTTCGTCAGTTTCACCGGCAATACTGTATAATGTGTTGTTATTCTCATTACAGTTATTTTTTGAAAGAGCAGAAGAAATAGTTGTATAATTTTGTTTTTCTCTTCCTTTTTTGAAAATACCAAAAAAAATTCGACTTTCTGTTGCTCGTTTCTTAAATGCCACACTATCATCATTCGAAATAGAATTAATAGTTTTCAATGGCAGGTATTCTTTCTCTACTTCGCATCTGCGCCGTTTAGTTTTGCAACAAATTGAAATCATAACGATGAGAACAATCATGATAATAACAGTAATCAACGAAATTACACCGGCAGCTGTCTTGTATTCTAATACGTAACTAAAGCCGCTTTTTCCAACATTCTTTAGAAAACCTTGCCAGTTAAACTCGGAATAGTTTCCAGAAATTTCTGTAACAAATCTTTCCTTTCTTTTTGCATCAACATCACCAAGTTCAATGTTTTTGAGATGCAAAGAGCTTGAATCCGTTTCATTAATATCTGTAACATTTTTATCGAAGGAACTCAAATGCACAAGTTTTTTTCTCTCATTCTCAAAAGCAAAATTTACCTTCTTTGCTACAGCTACCAAAGAGTTGTCGTTAAAAGAAATCTTACGAAAAGGAAACGCATCATGTTTTGATCCATTTATTATATGTTTAGGAAATAATAATTTTTTTTTTCAGGATGATATTTAGTGATAGCTTCTAATTTTGGATGATAATTTCTTTTATTTTTCAAACGGATAATGCGTGAAATTCTATTATTTCACAGTCTTTTTGGATTTCTTCTTGGCTTTATGCTATGACTAACTTTTTTAACTGCATTCAGTGCATCTAGCAACTTATAGTCTTTTGCTTTTTCAGTATCCAAGTTTGTGTCTTGCTTTCTGGAAGTCTTTGCATTGTTTCGAGCCAAATATTTAAAGTTTGGTGTTGCAGCTTTTTTTAAATTTTCTCTGACGTCATCATAATTATGATTTAATTTTATCATACCCTTTTTTATAACTTTTGATGTGTTATTGACATTTTTATGTACTTTCAAATGATAATTAGGTTGATTTCGCATTGCGATACGCTTTTGTTTGAAATATTTTTCATCAGACATCACATATTGTTGATCAGTTGTCTGTAAAAGGCTTAGATATTTCTTGCGGTGAAGTTCATTCTTTTTACTAGGAGGTTTATTTTGTGCAGAAAGTGAGTTACTAAACTTTCTGTTTCCAAAATTTATTGCTTCAATCTTTTTTATAGGGTTTTTGTTTTTCATTTCGTGCTTTGATGTCACGAATTTGTTCCCTTTTAAAATTTCTTCCTTCTTTCGATTCAACTGGTGTTTCTTCTGAACTACAACCCTTTTCTCAACATAATTCAAATAATGGGTTCCAGCACTTTCACTAGACTCATCAAGTTCATTGTCATGAAATGTTGCTTGGGTATCACCTGCTAATTCGTCTATAAAACTATCCGTATTTCCAAACGTGTTTATAGTTTTTCCTACAGCGTTCGATGGTAAATCTTGTAAAATATTTTCTTCAGAATATTGCTTCTGTGAGAGCTCTGTCTGAATTAGTTGCTGTTCTTGATCATGATTTTTCATTATTTTATAAATAGAGAACATGGCATTGAAAAGTTCATCTTTGTAGTCCCCTGTTGTTGGATTATTATACTGAAAAGGCAATTATAAATTAAATGTAGAAACAACGCTGCAAAAAAGACAAATGTTTCTTAATCCAGGTAAATATAATATAACCACAAATAAAAATATACAATGAGCTCTTGAGAAATATTCACGATACCAAAAAGAATTCTTCATCTTTAGAAACCCCATAAACCAATATATATTTTCGAGATTTAAAGAAAGATTAAAAAGACAAAGTTTATTTTGCTACCACTGATTTTCGAAAACTTTTCCGAGTAATTTTTATAGTGTATTTAATCAGTTTTCTCAATCTTGAATACAGGTTTCTTTGGATGCTATCAGTGCACAGGTAAATATATTTATAATCAGCAAACATGTTTTACATCAAACGATAAATTATCAGCATTAGCATAAACATTAAAATTATTATTTTTATTCTATAAATTCAACTATGCAGCTGAAAAAGTTTAATTGAAAATTGATATCATCCTAAAAACCGATATTCTATTCTGAGAAAACTGGTTAATACACTCTAAAAACTACTCAGAAACGTTTCCGAAAATCAGTAGCAGCAAAAGAAATTTTGTTTTTATAAATGCTTCTTTAAACCTGGAAACTGTATTGATTTATGAGATTTTTAAAGATAAATAATGGTTTTAGGAATCGAGGATAACTCGGAAGAGATTATTGTATATTTTCGTAACTGGTTATACTATGTTTTCTTAGATTTCGAAAAATTGTCGTTTTTTCAATAGGGAAACTAAACTTTTCTTATATAAAAAAAAATCATATTTTCCTAAGTACTTTCTTTAAGAGTAGAAGAGAAAAGTTAAATATGGAAGAAAAATTTTTTGTTTGTTTGTTTCGCTTTATTTCCACGTTATCGCTCCAACTTACTAAACGCATATACCAACATTAGGTTTGCTGATATTTAAGGAATATGCCGTTTAATGAAACTTAAAGAATATAATTACTTTGAATTTTATTAGTATGACAATATAGACCAGGAGGCGGTTTCATATACCATCACCTCATCGATTTGAAGGCTGATGTGCCAGAATTAGTTAAAACTCGATACGCATATTAAAATGCAACTAGTCTGCCAAGTCACATCTTGGTGGAAAATACCTGCAAACTAGGGATGCACCGAATAGTGATTGTGGCCGAATACCGAATATTCGGCCAACAGGAGAACCGAATACCGAATATTCGGCTAGCCGAATAATAACTGATAGGCCAAATACTGAATATTCGGCCTGCTGAATAGTAACTATTCGGCCGAACACCGAATATTCGACTTGTCGAATACTTTTATATTTCAAAGTTTAAAAGCATACAAATGTTAAATTTTAAAATAATTTTACATAATATTTAAAACAGAAACTTTCATTTTGATAAACAAGAGATTTTTCAAGTAAATTTTATGCTGAAAAAAATCTGCTTTGAGATATTTAAGATGATATTTATAAAACTTTTTTAATTAATAAAATTTTTAATTCCATGGCTTCTTCTGTGAATTAAAAAAACAAATGAATAAAATTTTCTTAAATTCTAAAACAAACATTTTAAAATCAAAGCAAAATTGTGAAAAAATTGGAACAAAAATTGTACAGGATCATGATCGGTGTCCGGAGTGGGCGATCATTTTCAGAGATTGTAAAAGTTGTTCTAAAAATCTTAGCAAGAAACAGATTATTTATTGGACAGTGTTCAGGAACTTGCATATCTACATAATTAATTCCTGTGAAAATCCTTGTGACTGGTTAATTTTCTTTAATAATACCTAACAAACAGCAAATAAATAGTGTAAAAACATTCTCTTTTATTTAAATATGATTCTGTTTCTGGTTATTCTTGAATATCTTTATAAATTGACTGTTAAACGTAGAAGTTGTCTAAGGTTTTTAAAAATATGTTTTAAAAGTTTTTTTTAAGTATTCGGTTCGGCCGAATATTTCGATATTCGGTCAAACTGAAATTCAGCAGGCCGACTATAACGTAAATATTAATATTTATAAATTAATAATGGGTAAATATAACGGCCGAAATAGTAATTTTCCATTAAATAAACGCATGCAGGATTTCCTTATTACTTTCTTCTTTCTATAGAAGAAAGTATTGTAATCGAAATTTTTTCGACGGATTTGCATGTTTTAAGGTTTAGAGATCCCAAAAAACATGTTTATACAAAATGTCTGTCTGCCCGTCCGTGTGTCCGTATATCTACTTTGTATCATCGAAAAGTGTATGAAATTACGCTTAGTATTGAAACAGATTTCATGTATATGTTTTTTGGCAAGCATGTCCTCCTTGAATATGGAAATATTCCGCAGGAAGAGGGCATGTAATAGTGAGAATTTTTATTGTTGTAACATCGAAAATTGTATAAAGTTACACAGAGAATTGAAACAAATTTCATATATATGTTTTTGGCTGTGGCAAACAGGACCTCCTTGATTCTGAAAATATTCCGCCTGAAGGGGCGCTGTAATAGCGATTTTTCTTTAATTTTCTGGAATTTTCGTAGTTCTGTGGTCCATCGATGGCGCGTCCAACAACGAGAACTTCGCATCCTGCTAAACCGGCGATTCGCAAATAGCTGAAGTACAACAGAATAACGAAATATGGTGATTTTATTAAATAGTATGATCGAGATTAATTCGTCTTCACTTAGATTAGTACAATGAAGCTGAAACTTAAGATGAAAATCAAAGTTAGTGCAGTATTGAAGTAATAACACTGAAGGATTAACATCTGTAATAATTTTTTGAAATATTAACATGTATAAAAACGAAGAATGTTTCGGTATTGGCAAATCCGACTAGTTTTTAACATTGCGTTTATTTTATATCGATAGGTACTGTTTTAATGTGCGTTTATTATAGCTTTATATCATATGCAATTCTGAAATCGAACAACTGTATCGCTTAATTAATAACTGAAAATAGGAAAACAATTTACTGATAACGCGCATACAACAATACAAAAGAAGTAAAAAGATAATTATGATATATTTATATGATACTAAGGGCCTCTGCCCCCTGCAAGCTACGCTCATCAACCCCGTTCAGATACCGCAGAATCTAAAAGCACGCTAATTTGATCGATTTTAAAAAGATTAAAGAAGATTGAATTATAATGAAAAAACTTACAGCGATCTCCCTGTAAAAGGGTTTCCATTCGATTCCCTTTGATTGCGAAAATTTAAGGTCAAATCAGTTGCTGATAAGACATCCAATGACTGTTTTCGTGTTTGATTAAAGAAGACCAGTTAAACATTTGAAAGGAAGCTAAAATAAAATGAATTAAGTAAACATAGTCTTTGCCTCCGGGTATTTTTTAACAGCGCTATAAAACGATTGACATAATACAATTTACTACAGTTTACTGCTTTAAGACCTTCAAGGGTGGTGGTTCATTTTTGGACCACTTAATTTTAATTCTTAAATGCCACATTCGCATTAGAATATTCGAATGAAAATTTTCCTTTTATTAAGTAAGTGGAATAAAAGCATTTTCGTATTTCGAAATTTGTTTGTAAATTCTGCTGCCATTCGCTGATTTCAACATTTTACGAATAGAAATATCTTGTCCCTGAAAGGGTTAAATGCATATTAATGTATTTATTATTTTAAAGTTTCCGTTCTCTTTTAATATTCACGTGTAAATACAATTTTCAAGACATATTTTTCAATATTTTCCTGCTTTTAATACGTACTCATTTAATAATAATTTTAAAGTTTTATTTTTGTTTTTAATAGTCACGTATAAATAAATTTTTAATGTTTAGGAAATATTATTCTTTGTGCTGTTCTTAGAATTGAAGACACTCTCTATAATATTAGCCTAAGTCATGTGACTATTATCAACAGTTCCGGGCGGATCCCTTCGCTTTTTATATTCCAGGCGGCCATTTTGGTACTTTAATGTTAGCCAGCCACATGCGATAAGTCGCCAAATATTATTCTATCACCATCATTTCACTTATATTATAATAGTCCAAGTCATTTTACTTCCACAAATAATTACGGGCTGATCCCTTCGCTTTTCGTCAGGGCCGAAACTAAGGGGGGGGGGGGGGGCAGAAGGAGCATGTGCCCCGGACGCCAGAACGAAGGGGCCCAAATGAAGGATTATACCTTTGGAATGGATCATTTTCTTCTGATGGACTGATAGCTTCTATTATTATGAAACAGCCATTATAAATGAAGTGTTAGGTGAAGATGAAAGAGCAGCCATAAAAAGTTAGAACTCTGATTTTCTGGTCAGAATGGGAAGAAAAAAAAAATGGCCAAAAAATTATGGCCATTTTTTTTCTTCCCATTCTGACCTTTTACGGCTGCTCTTTCATCTTCACCTAACACTTCATTTATAATGGCTGTTTCATAATAATAGAAGCCATCAGTCCATCAGAAGAAAATAACTCGGTTAAGCAGGACTCGGATAATCGGGACTCTAACTGTATATTTCATTTTAAAAATGATCTTTAGAATATTTTTGTTGGTGTTGAGACGGGACTCATGACCCCCGTGATCTCCCCTTTGAACCCGCCATTGTATATTACGTAGTTCAGTATTACATATTATTAGATTACATATTTTAAATTTAAAAATAAGTCGGCTATTAGAAAATTAGTAAAATTCTCTTTGTAAATATACTTTGCGAAAGAGACGGAGGGAGGGCGCCAAAATCCATGCTTGCCCCGGGTGCAAAAAAGGCTAGTTTCGGCCCTGCTTTTCATTAGAAAGGTTTCCATTTTTATTAAAGAATCAAAGTTATTTTTTCGAATAAAACTACATAAAAGTTGCCATGATCGCAAAGAGTTATTGGTATTTTTATGTTAGCCGGGTGCAAATCTAGCCAATAGCTTTTTTTTTTAACTCACCAGTTAGCATTTTTTTTATTTTTCGAATAGTAAATTAAAACGGTACTACTTGGTAACGGTATTTCGACGTTTTATTTGTATTTTTATTAATGTTATACTGATTTATTTGTTCTTTCGTTATTTAAAATAAAAAGTACGTTAATTTGTATAATTTGGCGAGTGGTTTGGCGATTTATATAATTTGGCGAAATTGGTCGAGGGGATAACTAAGTAGTACCATTAAAACATTCCTTTGAATTTGAAATTAAATGTCATGATTTGTTGCATTATTTAATCGGGTTTCGCGTGATTTTTTTTTTTTTTTTTTTTTTTTTTTAGGACAATTTGGCGAAAACATCGTTTACGAATACCAGTTACATATGTATTTTTAAATTAAATTATATTATTTTTAAAATGAAAAAACAGTAAATAAAAAAAATTAATTAATAACTATAGAATAAAATAATCTATAACTTAAAAAAAAATAAAAAATAATAAATGTAAATAAACATTTATTAATAAATAAGCAACAATAGCTGGGTTACCATGTCAGGCAAAATAACGCCATTTTGGCGCCAGTTAGGTACCCCGGTACGTATATGACATCTGCGCCTAATATTTTTCTTTTCGTTTCGTTTAAAAAAAAAAGAAAAAGAAGTGAAATCCATTAATTTTAAATGTTTCAGTTTTAAATGAAAATTTTGTATTAAATAAAATGATAATGAAATTAAAAAAAAAAAGAAAAAGAAAAGAAAAGCATTGTTCTTAGCATACATTTAAGAGAGGCCAAACTGGTCGCCAAATTAGTTTAAAATAATAACCTTTCCTGAAATATGAAAATAAAAATATCTGCTATGATTAAAATTTGAATTGCCATCATTAGAGAAAAGTATTTAAAATTAGAAAAAAAAAATAATATTTCGAAAACTAATTCTAATTTAAAAATTCTAATACCAGTTTTGAGATCTGCGGTTCAATGCGGATTTTTGGTGTTAATTTCATCGCAAAGTATTCCATATTTTAGGAGAAATCGCCGTGAAACAGAATCACTTGTTTAATCAGTCGTTTCATAGAATCGTTTCATAAATTCGTTTCATAAAATTGTTTCATAAATTCGTTTCTTTAGGATTTTATATATATATGGTAGATTACTCACTACGTTGCCCGAAATCTTTACTTAATTTAATTCAAAATTCCAATCATTAAATAAGGCAAATATTACTTTTTGCAAAAGGTAGTGTGGGAATAACTTTTGGAAAAAATAGCGAGTACTATTAATCTACATGAATTATATGTTCATAGAAATATTTATATACAGTAAACCTCATTATACCGTGCATACAGCGAGACAAGCTAGAAGCGCGATATATCCGAAAGCATAACATATCCGAGAGCAATTAAAAATGCATAAACAACAAAATGTTTTATATTTGGGTCCAATATATTAGTTTATACGCATATTACAATTTTCTTGATAAAATAATGACAAATAATTACACTTAATCTCCGGAAGATACGTAAAAGGAGCGATATATCCGAATGAACGGTGTAACTAGGCGTGATATAACGGGAGTCTACTCTATTTAAAGTCGAATGCATCAAAGATTTCAATTGCATACATGAATAATGTAGTTTCTAAAATCGCTATTTATTGTAAGAAATGTAACTCACCTCATTTACAGTAATAGGGAAAGCTGTAAGAGCGTTAATTGCTATGATGATGTATATTACTTTAATTATATTTTTAATTGGATGAAGCATTTTTTAATTTATAAAGAAGATAAACTGAGAACTTTCATTTAATTATTTCTATGAACAAAATATTACCATACTATACTTGCGAAATAATCTATATATTTTGTTATCGGAATATTCAGAAATATTCTATTTTATATAAACAATCATATACTGCCATTGTTAAAAATCATGTGAAACCTGACAGAAATTACGAATGTAACAATTAAAGTTTGTTTCATTTGAATTTTCAAAAACAGCATTCTTGAAAACATTGCATTATTGCACATTTTGAACACAACGGACATGCTACGTACGCACCATCTATAAAAATGTAATTAAGTGGTGCGTCGGGGCAGCAGTGAAAAGTGTTGTAGCGGAAGAAAAAAAATCCAGACGGTATACGCTAGAGAGTCATGAACGTTCATAGCTAGAGTATACACTATAGCTTTATTTGAGACACAGCTGGTATTCGGAGCTTCTTAAAAAATATTTAATAACTAGCTGACCCTCTCGGCGGTGCCCGAGACCGTGATAATAACCTTAGATTAATGTACGCGAATTAATTGTGGTCGATTTTTCCAAACGAACCTCAAAAAATTAAAACCTCGATTCATATTAAAATTTAAAAAAGAAAAAAAAAAGAATCTTTCAAAATGAATCTCTGGGATGGCTCCTCTCTGCCTTCGGTAGCGTACACCAGGCATGCTACGCGCTCATCTCTAATCGTTAAAAACCTCGATTCAAAGGTATATCTATCAAAATGAACTTCTGAAGTGGGTCCCCGCTGCCTTCAGCAGCATGCAGGGTCATGCTAAGCACGCACCTTTGATAAAAATGTAATTAAGTTGCGCTTCATGGCGGCAGTGGGCAGTGTTGTAATGGTTAAAAAAAAAAAGACAGGTGTATACGCGACAGTCATGAACGTCTATGGCTAGAGTATACACTACAGCCTTAATATGAGAAACAGCGGGTATACTGAGTTTCTTTAAAAAATCCAGAATATATACGGTGTATACTTCCGTATAGCCTCCCCTACACGCCTGGCAGTGGGATGATATTTTATAAGGAATTGGCATACACGTTAAGTAACCTAAATATAAATTTTTGCGAGAATTGAATAAGATTAAACCTATTTTTGAGGAAATTAAAAATTTTAAACATACTGCGGCGAGAGAAAATAAATAAAAAATATATACTTATAATATATATTTAAATTAATATATACTTGACAATTGTAATATTAGATATTTAAAATTTAAATACAGCGTTAAAATATTAGTTCCTGAAAAGTTCATATTCTCATTTTTGAGTATTTTTTCTTAAAAGTGAGAATGGGTGTGTATCAAATTTGGAATTATTTTAAGCCGAGATAATACTCCAAGATTTGTACATTTTCCTAATTTTTAAATAAAAAATATGCTCAAAAATTAATACGCGTGTTTTTCAAGTTTGAGACTTAAATACTTGGAGTTAGTAGAAGGCAAGACAGTACTCAAAAACTTGTAATTATTTTTTCAGTCAAACATTTATTGAAAAATGAGAACGTTAATATTATCGGAGCTATTTTATAAACGGTATAGGTCAGTATAAGAAAACTTAGTATGCTTCTTTCAACAACAATAAAACGAACATCGTTGCTTTAAAATTTTATGTATTAAATAATAAATGTATGACATCTGGAAACAATATACAAGTGTGCTTTATAATTAATTATTAACATCTATATGTTCATAAAACGGATTACTTGGATCAAACTCTTCAAAAATTTCATCCCTTTTAGTAAGTTCCGAATATTTATCATCATTTTCATCTTGCGAAATCGAAAAATTTTCAAAATCTGTATTTATTTTGTCTTTCTTGAAGAAATCACAACTTTGCACATTTGATTCATAAAGATAAGGATCATATGGTGAATTCTTCTTCATTAAACGCTTTCGGGAAGGTTTAGCTGTTTCAGCGTTCGGTTTCCTTTTACTATTTTTCAAAGCATCTGTATAACACACATTGCCAGTTCTTACTGACAAATTTTTATGTAGTCTTTGAAGCTTCGAGTGAGAGTATTCCGTTGTTTTCAAAACCTCATTATCCTGTTGTAGCTCTTGCTGTTTTACATTCTGTACAATAAAGTGATAATTTTTTGAAAACATAGGTTTTTTCATATAAGAATTATCTTCTACTGATTGGTTCTCTTCATCTTCATCAGTTTCACCGCTAATACTGTATAATGTGTTGTTATTCTCATTACTGTTATTTTTTGAAAGATCAGAAGAAATTGGTGTATATTTTTGTTGCTTTCTTCCTTTTTTTAAAATGTCAAGCAAACTTCGACTTTCTGTTGCTCGTTTCTTAAATGCCACACTATCATCATTCGAAACAGAATCACTAGTTTTCAATGGCAGATATTCTTTCTCTGCTTCATATCTGCGCCGTTTAGTTTTGCAACAAATTGAAATCATAACGACGAGAACAATCAGGATAATAACAGTAATCAACGAAATTACACCAGCGGCTGTCTTGTGTTCCAATATGTAACTAAAGCCACTTTTTGCAACATTCTTTAGAAAAACTTGCCAGTTAAACTCGGAATGGTTGCCAGAGTTTTCTGTAACGAATCTGTCCTTTCTTTTTGCAGCAACTCCACCAACTTCAAATTTTTTTATTGACAAGCCATGTTCTACCAAAGATAAAGAGCTTGAATCCGTTTCATTAATATCTGTAACGTTTTTATCCAAGGAACTAAAAAAAAAATTTCTCTCATTCTCAGAAGCAACATTTTCATTTTTTGTTACAGCTGCTGGATAGTTATCGTTCAAAGAAATCTTACGAAAAGGAAACACATCATGTTTTGATCCATTTATTATATGTTTAGGAAACAATAATTTTTTTTCAGAATGATATTCAGTGAAAGCTTCTAATTTTGGATGATAATTTTCCTTATTTTTCAAATGGATAATGCGTGAAACTCTATGATTTTGCTGTCTTTTTGGATTTCTTCTTGGCTGTATACGATGACTAACTTTTTTAACTGCATTCAGTGCATCTAGCAACGTATAGTCTTTTGTATTTTCAGTATCCAAGTTTGTGTCTTGCTTTCTGGAAGTCTTGGCATTGTCTCGAGCCAAATATTTAAAGCTTGATGTTGTAACTTCTTTTAAATTTTCTCTTATGGCATCATAATTGTTATTTAATTTTATCACATCATTTTTTATAACTTTTGATGTGTTATTGACATTTTTGTGTACTTTCAAAAGATAATTATGTTGATTTAGCATTGAGCCACGCTTTCGTTTTAAATATTTATCATTAGACATCACATATTGTTGATAAGTTGTTGGTAAACGGTTTAGGTATTTCTTGCGCTGAAGTTCATTTCTTTCACTAGAAGGTTTACTTCGTGCAGAAAGTGAGTTGCTAAACTTCCCGTTTCTAAAATTAACTGCTTGAATGTTTTTAATAAGGTTTTTATTTTTCGTTTTGTGCTTTGATGTCTCGATTTTTTTCCCTTTTAAAATTTCTTTTCTTTTACGATTCAACTGATGTTTCTTCTGAACTATAATCCTTTTCCCAACATAACTCAAATCATTGGCTCCAGCATTTTCACTAGACTCATCAAGTTCATTGTCCTGAAATGTTCCTTGGGTATCACCTGCTAATTCGTTGGTAAAACTATCCGTATTTTCAAAAGTGTTGATAGTTTTTCCTTCAGCGTTCGATGGTAAATCTTGTAAAAGATTTTCTTCAGAAGATTGCTTCTGTGGGAGCTCTATTTGAATTAATTGCTGTTCTTGATCATGATTTTTCATTATTTTATAAATAGAGAACATGGCATTGAAAAGTTCATCTTTGTAGTCACCTGTTGTTGGATTATTATCCTGAAAAGACAATTATAAATTAAATGTATGAACAACACTGTAAAAAAAAGACAATTGTTTCTTAATCCAGGGAAATATAATACCACAATATGTAATATATGTAATATGAAAATGTAATATAACCAGAAACAAAAATATACAATGACCTCATCTGAAATACCCACGATACCAAACAGCATTCTTCATCTTTAGAAACCTCATAAACTAACATTTTCGAGTGTTAAAGAAACATTAAAAAACACACAGTTTATTTTGCAGCCACTGATTTTCGAAAATCTTTCCAAGTAGTTTTATTAGTCTATTTATCAGTTTTCTCAGTCTTGAATATAGGTTACTTTGGATGCTATTGATCCTTAAGTAAATATTTTTAGGATCAACAAACATGTTTTACATCAAGCGATAAATTATCACGTTTAGTATTAACATTAAAATTAATATTATTTTGTTCGAATAAATTCAATTATGCAGCTGAAAAAGTTTAATTGAAAATTGATAGCATCCAGAAAAACCGATATTCTAGTTCGAGAAAACTGATTAATATCATACACTATTAAAAATTGCTCAGAAAAGTTTCCTAAAATCAGTGCGGCAGCAAAAGAAAATTTTGTTTTTATAAATTCTTCTTTAAATCTAAAAATATATTGATTTATGAGATTTCTAAAGATAAATAACGCTTTTAGAAATCGTGGGTAACTCGGAAGAGGTTATTATATATTTTCGTAACTGGTTATACAGTAAAACCTTTATAACAGACATTCCCTAATAGCGGAAACTTCTATTTAACAGACAGTTTTTTTATTCGCAATACCTACATGTTTGAATGTTTTTACCTCTGAAAAGCGGACATATCCAAATAGCGGGCAAATCCCATGCTCCTGAGGTGTTCGTTATTCAGAGGTTTTGCTGTACTATGTTTTCTTAAATTAAGAAATGTTTGCCCTTTTTTGATAGTGAAACTAAACTTTTGTAACACTGTAAAATCTCCATAACGGACATTCCCGAATAGCGGACACCTATATTATCGGAGAGTATTTTAATCCCCTATATCTACATATGAAGACATGAATTTCAAAACTCGCCTTGTCCAGAAAATCAAATTTTGGGAAACCACGAAAAACCTCTAACTATGTCTATTGGCTTTCGATACCAAAAAGTATTCTTCATCTTTAGAAACCTCATAAACCAACATTTTCGAGTGTTAAAGAAACATAAAAAAAACACCGTTTATTTTGCTACCACTGATTTTCGAAAACCTTTCCGAATAGTTTTATTAGTCTATTTATAGAGATGACAAGATTTTACAATGTCAGAAATACGGGATAAGACTAGTTTTTTTACAAATTGTATTGTCTTTTCGATACAAGTTTACCAATAGAATATATAGATAGAGAAAACACAATTTTTTAAATTCTGAATAAGGTGACTTTTGAAACTCACATCCTCATATGTATTTGTATGTTTTTACTTCTGGGAAGAAGACACTTCCAAATACCGGACAAATTCCATGCTCCCAAGATGTCCGTTATTCAGAAGTTTTACTGTATAATAAATACGACATCTTGGTATGTTTTTTCTTTAAGAGTAGAAGAGAAAAGTTAAATATGAGATGAAACTTTTTTTGTGTGTGTGTGTTTATGTGTTTCGGCTTATTTACAAGTTTCGCTCCAACTATTAATAGCCCAGTGGTAGGCGAGCAAAAAAAGGCCGAATTCGGAATTAATTAGGGGAAAGCTGGAAATTGTTTTAATCCCTTCTGTTTAGGTCTAGAATGAATATGCTATGTTTTCCCCCTCGTACTAGGTGAGCGTTAGGAAATATGTATAGAATTATAGTCAAAAAACACGTTTGTTTGCATACCATAACAATATCTCAAAACAGCTAACTCTGTCAAAAACATTGTCAATATAAATGTTGTAGAGCTTAACATTCTGAATAAAATGAGTACCTACACTCAATACTTATGTCGAATATTAAGGTCACAATTCTACTTCAAAGTTTTAGACCCATCATCAGGGGAATGACCTCAGAATTAATTAGGAGAAAACTGGAAATTGTTTTAATCCCTTCAGTTTAGGTCTAAAATGAACGTACTATGTTTTCTTCCTCGTACTTGGGTGAATGTTAGAAAATATGTACATATTTATTTTCGAAAAACACGGTTTTTTTTTAGTTTCCTTAACAATATCTCAAAACAGCTAACTCTATAAAAAACATTGTCAGTACAAATGTTGTAGAGCTTAAAATTCTGAATAAAATGAGTACCATCATTAATATTTTTGTTCAACATTAAGGTCGAAATTCTGTTTCAAAATTTTGCCTTAATCGCTAATCAATAGCTTGAAGCCAAGAGAGACCAAGTTAACTTAACAATATTTCAAAACAGATAACTCTATCAAAAACATTGTTAGTACAAAAGTTATAGAGCCTAAAATTCTGAGTAAAATGAGTACCTACACTTAATATTTTTGTTCAATATTAAGGCCGCAATTTGAGATATTGTTGAGTTAACTTGGTCTCTCCTGGCTTCAAGCTCTTGATTTGAAAAAATTTGAAATAGAATTGCGACCTTAATGTTGAACAAAAATATTAATGATGGTACTCATTTTATTCGGAATTTTAAGCTCTACAACATTTGTATTAACAATGTTTTTTATAGAGTTAGCTGTTTGAGATATTGTTAAGGAAATTAAAAAAAAAAACGTGTTTTTCGAAAATAAATATGTACATATTTTCTAACATTCACCCAAGTACGAGGAAGAAAACATAGTGCGTTCATTTTAGACCTAAACTGAAGGGATTAAAACAATTTCAGTTTTCTCCTAATTAATTCTGAGGTCATCCCCCTGATGATGGTTCTAAAACTTTGAAGTAGAATTGTGACCTTAATATTCAACATAAGTATTGAGTGTAGGTACTCATTGTACTCAGAATTTTAAGCTCTACAACATTTGTATTGACAATGTTTTTGACAGAGTTAGCTGTTTTAAGATATTGTAATGGTATGCAAAAAAATGTGTTTTTTGACTATAAATCTATACATATTTCCTAACGCTCACCTAGTACGAGGGAGAAAACATAGCATATTCATTCTAGACCTAAACAGAAGGGATTAAAGCAATTTCTAGCCTTCCCCTAATTAATTCCGAATTCAACCCCCTAACCACTGGGCTATAAACGCATATCCCAATATTGAAGAAGATGATATTGTGAATAATTGCATTTATACAAGCGTTTATCTCTTTCAGAACTGATTTTTTAATAGTAGTGGTTGGGGGAATTAGTTTTATGTTTACAAAATGAAAAGTAGCCACCCAAATCACAAACGTTAAGGTTTGCTGAAATTTGTGGAATATGACATTTAATGAAATTTAACGAATATAATTATTTGAATTCTATTAGTATGACAACTGGCTGGAAGAATTGTTAAAGACGTTTGGAAAGTGCCAAATTTCAACAATGAATAAAATAGACTTAACAACTTCCCAGTGTTTTATGTTTTGTTTTTTTTTTTTGTTTTTTTTTTTTTATCGTAGCTTACAGTTTCGGAAAAGTACCATCTATTTTTTTAAATTAAATAGCTAAATTATATTTTTCAAATATATTTTTTTAAATATTTTTTTTTTATCAATTATAATTTTAATAGCAAAATAATATTTTTCATAATGTAGCTTGCTATGCAACCAACTACTGGGAAAAGTAGCGACTACTGCGAAGTTCTACTACTTGTGCCGTCAACCGACAACTTTGGTCCATCCCATAAAAAAGTTTTTATTCTTTGTATTGAACAAACAATACAAGATTATTCCTAGTTTTTGCCCTTGAAAAATATTTTATACCCTACTATAGGGTATTTGAATAGTTTGGGGTTAATTTACGTTTTTGTTAGTGGCAACACTGGATGTGTTTGTAAACAACTGTTTTCGTGTATAGATTTTAACTTCCCAAACTTTCTATAGTGAGACAATCTGGACAAGTTGCTAAGGGAGAATTTTTGAAGTAGTTTGGAAAATGTTAAATTACAACAATAAATAAAATAGACTTAACAACTTCTCAGTGTTTTATATTTTTTTTATCGTAACTTAAAGCTTCGGAAAAGTAGTATTTATTTTAACTTTAAAGAATGAAAAGTATGTTTAAAATAAAAGAATTGCCAACGCTGTGAAAGTTTTAAGCATACGTTTTACTTTTGTTTTATTACTAAATCCTGAAACTTAAATGAAGTGATAATAAAGAATGTATAGGCATATACTATCATTACTACATACATATAACAACAAAAATAATTACTAGACGAAGGAAAATCAGCTTAAATTGATACTTTTACGTCCCGTTAGTCCCCAAAGGGTTAATTTCAAATAGACAGGGAGGCGTCTGCGCAGACCATCACCTCATCGAGTTGACAGCTGAAATTCCATGATAAGACAGAACTCGATTAGCATAGTAAAATGCAACTGGTGTGTCAAGTCATATCTTGGTGGATACCAACTGCAGACCCTATTTTAGTGGTTGATCGGTATGTTTATCATTGTGTTTTCCTGCACCAAAAGGTACCAAAACATGGAGGACGGGCAGCAGGAAAACACAGTGGTAGACCTACCAATCAACCACTTAAATCGGGTTTGCAGGTGATTTCCACCAATATATGACGAGGCAGACCAGGTGCACTTTAATATACGATTCGAGTTTTAACTAATCCTGCAATTTCAACCGTCAACTTGATGAGATGATGGTTTCTTCAGCCGCCTCTCGGTTTAAAAATGTACCCATCGTAATGCAGATTAATATTCAAATTGAAACAAGAACGTAAAATCAAGCATAGATAATGAAACACTTTCCACCACATTCAGAATGTTATAATAAAACTTCACAGTTTGATAAAGTGAAAAATGATGTCTTACAAGGAAGGTCTACATACGGGCCAACATACGGGCATATTCAGGAAAATCTGAAAAAAATTATAGAGTGTTCTTCTCATGTGGATATATATGTTTATGAAAATTTTTTTGGCGGAACCTCGATAGAACGTTCGTAAAAAAATAATGAAAATTGCGTTTATTTGGCGATTTATCATCGGTTGGCGATGAAATGAAATTTCGAAAAATACTTTTTTATGTCGAATACTCTTTAAGATAAAAATGTTTCATATTGAAATTGTTTAAATAAATTTAATGTAAATAACTTTAGTTCGTCAGTTTTAGTTTGATTTAACTATGGTTTTGTCATATATATATATATATATATATATATATATATATATAATGAAAGTTAAATATCAAATTTTATGAATTAAAACAAAATTAAAATAAATTAAAATTGTTTCAATATCTCAAAATTAAGTCCAATTGAGCACTGTTGATTCAATTTTTGTTGCTATGGAAACGACGAATTCATTTATATTGAAATGAACAACTGGTAAATGAATTTTGCCTTTATTTTGGAATACGCTTAAATATATGAAAGAATTTTTTATACATAAAACTGGTTTTAATGTAATAAAATTAAATAACAAGCAACACGAAAACATGTATTAAACTGTCTCATTGTTTATGTTTAAATTCATTAAATTCTTCTTACACACATTCTAAAAATCAATTAACAAACAATTTTCAGATGCATTAAAATCGTTTGCTTTTGGCGAGGAAAAGTACTGCTCGCCAAATCGCGTGACGCTTTCGTCTTTTCTCGCCAAATACTCGAAAGCATTTTTTTTTTTTTTTAGAGTCTTTCTACTGTAATTCCGCCGCTAAATTTGACTGATCCTTTGTTACATGCATAAGTAGTTTAATCGTTTTTTTTTTTTTTTCAAAATATTCTAAATATGCCCAGTAAGGAGACCTTCCTTGTTAGTAAACAATTGTTTAACGCATAATACAGTTGAAAACACAATTTCACAATTACCATCAATACTCGGAAAAATATCTGATTTTTTTTTGTGCAGCCCTGTATTTGATCTATAGATTTATCCTATACATACTCTGCTATAATTTCGTTCAGTTACGAACCGCATAATACAGTTAAAATTCCCCCTTCATCAAATTGCATCAATAAACGGAAATGAACTCCAGATATTTTGTGCGGCCCTGTATATCATCTATAGAATTTATACACACCAAATAACATCGAACAAATTCTGTTTAACTTAAAAAACGCTTATCACAACTGATGTGGAAAGTTGCTATTTATCTTTTATTATTGATGAAAGCACAGTGATTGATACAACGAAAGTGCTTTGCATTACGATTAGGTACTTCAGTAGGGATGACAAAAAATTGAAACAAAGTTTTATAAGTTAAATCACATAAAAGCAGATGATGCCAACACCATGTCAGATTCATTCAAATTCCAATTGATTACAAAGGGTCTAAACCTTGAAAAAGTTATTGGTATGGGATGGAGATAACGTAATGAGAGGCCAGCATCATCGATTGGCAACAATTTAAAAAACATGTGTAAACGAACTTGTCGTTGTAAAATGTATGTCATTCTTTTCGTTTAGATGCGAATATGTATGCGAAATTTTGCCGAGTTTAAAAGTTTATTTTTGTAAACGGGGAATTTTTTTTTAAAAAAATGCTTGATTTGGCAAAAGAAAAAAAAAAAATTCAGTTTAAATTAGTTATACAATTTTTATATGGGAAAATTGAAAATTGAAAATGTACATTTTTGAGTAGAAACTGCGTTGGGGACTTTTTCGGGGAAAAAATTCTGATTTGGGGGAAAATTTCAGAAATTTGGGGGAAATTTTGAGTTTCGACTATTTGGCAACACTGATTCTGATTAATCAAGCGTTTCTGATGATAATTGGAATGTTAGTGAATCCGGCAATGATCCTGAAGAAAGTAATTTTATGACGATTTATATGATGAATCTGATCACACCAGTGAAAGAGCGGTAATGTTACTTGGCCGTGTATGGCATTTATGCATATAATGTAGAACAAACACAAACGCGTAAATTCCCGCATGACGGCTTTTCTACCACATGTGAATATGTTCTATAATATTTTTTTTTCGCCTGAAACATACAACTAATTGCATATTTTATTTAGAAGTCTTATAATTATTCAATTTCGGCAATTAAAAAAATAGGTACTTTTTGATGGTTTAATAAGCGATCTTTATGGAGTTAAAATGTTCTCCAAATTTATATAATAATCTGTGTTAAAATCAAGTTAAATATACTAGTTATTTTCCATTAATAAAATGTAAGTAGGATGTCCTTATTTTTAACCTTACGCTTATTTTACGCGATAAATGCTGTTTTAATGTGCTTTTCTTATAGCCTTATATCATATGCAATTTCGAAATTTTATCCTGTATCTCTTCATTAATAACAGAAAATAGAAAAACAATTTACTGATTACGCACATACAACCCTATAAAAGAAGCTAAGAGATAATTGCAATATATTTATATGATATTTCTCACTACGTTGTCCGGTTTCTGAATAGAAATCTTTACCTTATTTAATCGCAAAATCCCAGTCATTAAATAAGGTAAATATTACTTTTCGCAAAAGGTAGTAACATTAGTGATGGGCGATTCTCGAGAATTCGACAATCGAGAAAAATCGTCATCGTAAAAAATCACAATCGATACAGCCATCGATTAATTCCTAGAATCTACAATCGAGATGTTTTACAATCGATTATAACGAAAAAAGCTAAAAACAGTTATTTGAAAACTTAGCTATTGGCCGACAATTTCATAGTAGTGATAGGGCTTAGTGATGGAAGGAGATGTTCTAGAATCGATTATTGAAATCATTGTTTTTACATATATATAAGGCAGATTTTATTAAATATAGGGTAACTAAAAACAGATGGAATAAAAAAACAACAAACCAAACGCGAGTAGCTATGAAGCGGTAAGGGGAGTTTAAGTATCAAAACTTAGAATTTTTCGGCAATTAACACCAAAATGGCCAAAGAAATAAGAATAAAAAGCACCCCCTAGTGGCAAAAACATGAACTAAAGGATGATAAAAGGGATCAAATTTTTTTATTGATTTTTCTACGTCATTTGAGATTGGATCTTTAATTTCCCCATTTTTAGAAAGTCTTCGACTGGAATACATTAAACGAACCCCCGCGGGGGGCATAGTAGGAGGGAGGGGCAAGGAAAGTGCATAATATGAATAAGTGGTCACAGGACTTTCCAACGATATGTCACATGAGGGGTGTCGGCTAAATTTAGAAAAGTGCCCCCGCGCGGGGGCAAAGTAAGGGGAGGGGCGCGGGCGATATATAAAATGAAATAGTAGTCACAGAGCTTTCCAATGATATATCACATGAGGGGTGTCAGCAAAAGATAGAAAAGAGTCCCACCTCCCAGGATTCCAATTATCGTGCCCCCCCCCCCCCCGAAATATACGCTGCCCATCCTTCTCTTTGAAATTTTCATAAATTAAAAATTATTTATCGGAGGGCTCCGTAAAAAATTCCGATCTAAAATGTTTAAAAACGCTACGATTTCAAAAAAGTTCGAAAAGTGCCTCTCTCGGGGCGCCAAACTAGGGAGGGAAGAAGAAAGGTTCATAATATGAAAGAATAACTTTCCGATGATATATCAAATGACTGGTTCAAAAAAAGTTTGAAATCTACCCCTCCCACGTGGGTTCCCTCTTTTATCCCAGAATATACCCGGAAATCACGCAGCCCCACTTTTAAAATTTTATATTTAATAAATAA
Organism: Maratus speciosus; assembly: GCA_963932465.1. NCBI lineage: Eukaryota > Metazoa > Arthropoda > Arachnida > Araneae > Salticidae > Maratus > Maratus speciosus. The sequence goes on from OZ010792.1 coordinate 279,196,859, forward strand.
TATTTATCGGAGAGTTCCATTAAAAAACCTCATTTAATGATATTTATTGTAGAATTCGGTACAATTAAAAAAAAATTCCCCCCCCCACCCCCGCTCCCTTCCGGAATTCAACTCTTGGAGGAGAAAGGTTCATAATGTGAAAGAGTGGCGAAAGGACTTTCCGATGATATGTCAAGGAGAGGTTTGGTAAAAGTTTGAAAATTACCCGCCCCCCCCCCCTTGGTCCACTCTCGCGCCGCCCCCAGAATTCACTCACCTTCCTCTTTGAACATTTTATATTTAATAAATAGTATTTATCTGAGTCTCCAGGTATGGGGCAGCCTGGCAGAGCTAAAATAAGAGAAACATTGAAAATTTGGGGCAAAATGACACTAAATTTAACAGTAAAGTTTGAAACTAGGACTATACAGAACTGAATACATAAACCACTATGCTTCATAACCCACATCGGTTAATAGCAATAAAAAGATAAGTGCCAGTTAAACTGATGGCATTGAGCTCACAGGTTATTCACACTAATTGTATATTATACTCTTATTTCAAAGAATAATGTCCCTCAAAAAATAAATGAAGGGAAATATCCCCCGTTTGCCCCTTTTATACTTAATTAATGAACCTCCAAATCTAATCAGGGAAACTCCTTAACTATAATAAATCAGTATATCAAATTTGAAGCAAATCAGATAATTCTGCATGAAAAAAAGAAACATATCGCTAAATTAAGGGTGGTCTAACCCCTTTAACCCTTTTATACTTTACTAATAAACCTCCAAATCTAATCAGGAAAGCTCCTTATCAGAACGAACATAGAAAAAAAAATTAAAGTAAATTGAATAATTCACCATGAAAATCCATTTATCTAAATTAAGGGGGGGGGGACTTACCCCCTTTTCGCCCTTGTATACTTAACCAATCAACCTCCAAATCTAATGAAGGAAGCGCCATATCGGAATAAATAGGTATATTAAATTTGAAGCAAATCGAATAATTCTGCATGAAAAAAACTTTTATCTAAATTAAGGGGGAGACTAGCCCCTCCCCTTTATACTTAACCCATAAACCTCCAAATCTAATCAAGGCAGCTTCTTAACATAATAAACCGCTATCCCAAATTTGGAGCAAATCGAATAATTCTGCATGAAAAACCCATTTATCTAAATTAAGGAGGTGGTCTACCCCCCTTTCCCCCCTTTATACTTAACAAATGAACCTCCAAGTTTAATCAGGCAAGCTCCTTAACATAATAAACCGGTATAATAAATTTGGAACAAATCGAGCAATTCTGCATGAAAAACACATTTAACTAAATTAAGTGGGGGACCAGCCCCCCTTCTCCCCTTTATCCTTAACCAATGAACTTCCAAGTTTAATCAGGGAAGCTCCTTAACATAATAAACCGGTACACCAAATTTGGAGCAAATCGAATAATTCTGCATGAAAAGTCCATTCATCTAAATTAAGGGGGGACCAGCACCCCTTCTCCCCCTTTATACTTAACCCGTAAACCTCCAAATTTAATCAAGGCAACTTCTTAACATAATAAACCGGTATACCAAATTTGGAGCAAATCGAATAATTCTGCATGAAAAACCGATTTATCTAAATTAAGGAGGGGGTCTACCCCCCTTTCCCCCCTTTATACTTAACTAATGAACCTCCAAGTTTAATCAGGGAAGCTCCTTAACATAATAAACCGGTATACCAAATTTGGAACAAATCGAGTAATTCTGCATGAAAAACCCATTTATCTAAATTAAGTGGGGGACAAGCCCCCTTCTCCCCCTTTATCCTTAAACAATGAACTTCTAAGTTTAATCAGGGAAGCTCCTTAACATGGTAAACCGGTACACCAAATTTGGAGCAAATCGAATAATTCTGCATGAAAAGCCCATTTATCTAAATTAAGGGGGGACCAGCCCCCTTCTCCCCCTTTATACTTAACCCGTAAACCTCCAAATCTAATCAAGGCAACTTCTTAACATAATAAACCGGTATACCAAATTTGGAGCAAACCGAATAATTCTGCATGAAAAACCCATTTATCTAAATTAAGGAGGGTGTCTACCCCCCTTTCCCCCCTTTATACTTAACTAATGAACTTCCAAGTTTAATCAGAGAAGCTCCTTAACATAATAAACCGGTATACCAAATTTGGAACAAATCGAATAATTCTGCATGAAAAACCCATTTATCTAAATTAAGGGGGGGGGGCGGACCAGCCCCTTCTCCCCCTTTATCTTTAACCAATGAACTTCAAAGTTTAATCACGGAAGCTCCTTAACATAATAAACCGGTATACCAAATTTGGAACGAATCGAATAATTCTGCATGAAAAGCCCATTTATCTAAATTAAGGGGTGGAGGGGTGGTCCAGCCTCCTTCTCCCCTTTATACTTAACCCGTAAACCTCCAAATCTAATCAATGCAACTTCTTAACATAATGAACCGATATACCAAATTTGGAGCAAATCGAATAATTCTGCATGAAAAACCCATTTATCTAAATTAAGGAGGGGGTCTACCCCCCTTTCCCCCCTTCATACTTAACTAATGAACCTCCAAGTCTAATCAGGGAAGCTCCTTAACATAATAAACCGGTATACGAAATTTGGAGCAAATCGAATAATTCTGCATGAAAAACCTATTTATCTAAATTAAGGAGGGGGGACCAGCCCCCCTTCTCTCCCTTTATCCTTAACCAATGAACCGTCAAAACTAATCAGCGGAACGCCTTATCAGAATGAACATAAAAAAATTGAAGCAAATCGTACATTTTAATCAAGAGTTATCGAGTTACGTACATACATACGTACGTACGTACATGCATACACATAGAACCGACGGGTACATTAGCTCTCAGCCTTAGATAGCCTTAGATAGATTTCTCTCGCGCTTTTAACATTTCGCTATGAGAAGCTTTTCGAGGATTTCTCTCGTCCTCGGGCAGAGAAGAAAATTAAGAAAATTTATCGAGAGTACCAAGGGACGAGATAGAGAAAAAGGCATGACAATGAGCTGTGAAATGAAGCCCTAATTTTCAAAGTTTCTCTTATTTTAGCCCTACCAAGATGTCACATACCTGGAGCCCTCCGATAAAAATTATTTATTAAATATAAAAATTTCAAAGAGGAAGGTGGGTCGGGTGATTTCGAGGGAGGAGGACGTGAGAATGGATTCATGCGGGGTGCAGTTTTAAAAATTTTAGCGAACCCTTCCTGTGGCATATAATCGAAAAGCCCTTTGACCACTCTTTCATACTATGAACCTTTCTTCGCCCAAAGGGGGATGGGGAAGGGGCGAACAAATTTTTAAAACCGTAGCCGATTTCTATAATAAATTTAAACATCACTTTGGATGTGGGTTTTTTATGCAGTCTTCCGGTAAATATTATTTATTGAACATAAAAATTTTAAAGTGGTGGCTGTGTGAATTCCGGGGCGAAAGAGTGGGCCCACGGGGGGAGGGAGGGGAGCAATTTTCAAACTTTTTTTGGACCAGTCATGTGATATGTCATCGGTAAGCTCTCGATGACTCTTTCATATTATGAGACTTTCTTCCTCCCCTCCCCAATTTGGCCCTCACTGCGAGGGTAGTTTTTTCCGTTTTTATCATTTTAGATCGTATTTTTTTATGGAGCCCTCCGCTAAATATTATTTATAATATATGAAATTTCAGGACACTTTTCCAAATTTAGCCAAGACCCCTCATGTGACATATCGTTGGAAAGGTTTGTGACTACTTATTGATGCTATGCACTTCCGGTGGCCGCCCCCCTCTTTGCCCCCCGGAGGACACTTTTTCAAATTTAGTCAATACCCCTCTTGTGAGATATCATTAAAAAGGTCTGTGACTACTTATTATGTTATGCACTTCCGGTGACAGTCCCCCCACTCTTTGCCCCCCCCCGGGGGACACTTTTTCAAATTTAGTCAAGACCCCTCGTGTGAGATATCGTTGGAAAGGTCTGTGACTACTTATTGATGTTATGTACCTACGGTGTCCCCACCACCACTTTGCCCCCCCGGAGGCACTTTTCCAAATTTAGCCAAGACCCCTCATGTGAGATATCGTTGGAAAGGTCTGTGACTATTTATTGATGTTATGCACCTCCGGTGACAGTCTCCCCGAATTTGCCCCTCCCGGGTACACTTTTTCAAATTTAGCCAAGACCCATCATGTGAGATATCGTTGGAAAGGTCTGTGACTACTTATTGATGTTATGCTCCTCCGGTGTCCATCCCCCCATTTTGCACACCCCCCGGGGGACACTTTTCCAAATTTAGCCAAGACCCCACATTGGAGATATCGTTGGAAAGGTCTGTGACTACTTATTGATGTAATGCACCTCCGGTGTCCGCCCCCCCCCCACTTTTCCCCCACGGGGGTGTTTTTCTAAATTTAGCCGAGACCCCTCATGTGACATATTGTTGGAAAGGCTTATGAGCACTTACTCATGTTATCCACCTCCCGCACCCCTCCCCCCCTTTGCCCCCACGGGGAGGGCATTTTTATCAATTCAGATCCAGACTTCTCATGTGACATATGATTGGAAAGGTCTAAAGACCTCTGACGACTTAATCATATTATGCAGCTGCTGTGCCCCTCCGCTCGCTTTAACCCCTCCCCCAAGCGATCTGGTCCGAGGTTCATTCGTTTCGATATTATATTTTTTACAAGGTTTTGTAGTGCGTACACACCACACCCGCCTGCTATCATATATCAGTGCCGTATATAGCGGCTAACCTGTTCGTGATTTCATATTACAAGATTACGTATAAATTAGGGGCCCCGATTAAAGGAGGGGCCCGCTAGCGGTCGAAGTCACCTAGTCTTTATTAACATCGACTCATTCCAGTTCACCCGCAGACGATTCTTGATAAATGTATGACGTATATAGTACATAATATATGATTTATAAAAGAAATTTGTAAACTGTAGTCATCGAGAAAAAATTTACACAATCGAAAATATCGAGATGTCCATACAATCGAGAAAATCGAGAAAAACATCTCGTTATCGCCCATCACTAAGTAACATCTTTCGTCAAAAATAGCGAGTACCGTTAATCTATACGAATTACAGACTGGTAGCAATATTGAAATACTACAGTAACCCTCGTGATATCGCGCATATAGGGACACAAGCTAGAAGCGCGATATATCCGGCTACACAACACAGTAAACATCCTCTAATCTGGCACGCTCAGGACTTGAAGCATGCTGGATTACTTTTCTGGATTACGGGATGAGCGTCGGAAAAAACGTGTAGAAGTTAGAACTAAACAAAAAATCGGAATAGCATGTTTTTTATTCTTTAAACAGATTGAACAGAACAAAAAAATATTCAATAATGTAAAGTACAACACGTGTAGATGACTATAAAATGAAACCGTGCACTGTAGGTCTAACTAGTAGGCCTACTCCTAGAAGCCATCTTAAACAAATCTCGAATATCAGTTTGTTTTTAAGTAGTATTCTATCTTCTTTTTTTTAAGAAGTCATTTTATATGATGTGGAGTTTCGTAATTTCCGCATCATAGAACGAACGGGTGCGCTCAGAAAACTTCATAAATGTATTCAAGGCATCAGCTGTTCATTCCAAGTGATGTTATTTGATTCATCCACATCATCTTCATTAGAGCCCACGTATTTGGGGGCTGTTGGGATAACAACAGTCTGAATGATGGCCTCATCTGTCAAAGTTTTCTCTGACGGCTCATGCAAATCTGTTTCAACCCACTCTTTTATTTCTTCTCGATTTACTTGCGTTTCCGAAAGTCGTCCCGGATTATCCAGCATGCCGGATCTTAGGATGACGGATTAGAGGATGTTTACTGTATATCCGAGAACATTTTAAAATGCATAAACAACAAAATGTTTTATATTTGTGCCCAAAATATTAGTTTATGCGTATATTACAATTTTCTTAATAAAATAACGACAAATAATTTCACTTATTCTCCGGGAGCTATTTAAAAGGAGCGATATATCCGAATGAACGGTGTAACTAGGCGCGATATAGCAGAAGGCTACTGTATTTAAAATTGGATGCATCAAAGATTTCATTTACATAAATGAATAATGTAATTTCTAAAATCGCTATATATTGTAAGAAATGTAACTCACCTCATTTACAGCAATAGGGAAAGCTACAAAAGCATTCATTGCTACGAAGATGTATATTGCTTTAATTATATTGTTAATTGGATGAAGCATTTTTTTATTTATAAAGAAGTTAAACTTTCATTTGGCTATTTTTTATGAACAAAACATTATCATACTTGCGAAATAATCTATATATTTTGCTATCAGAATATTCTGAAAACATTGTATTTTATTAAACAATCATATTCTGCCATTGTTAAAAAGTATGCGAAATCTAACAGAAATTAAGACTGCAATAATTAAAGTTTATTTCATTTGAATTGTTCAAAAAACAGCATTCTTGAAAATACTGCATTGTTGCACATTTTAAATATGCATATTTTGAATACACCGTGCATGCTACGCACTCACGTCGATAAAAATGTAATTAAGTGGTGCGTCGTGGCGGCAGTGGGCAGTGTTGTGGTAAAAAAAATCCAGACAATATACGCTAGAATCATGAACGTTTATAGCTAATACATATTATAGCTTTATTTGAGACATAGCAGGTATACGGAGCTTCTTAAAAAATTTATTTATTAACTAGTTGACCCGCTCGGCGGTGCCCGAGACCGTGATAATAACCTTAGATTAATATACGCGAATTAATTGCTGGTAGATTTTCCCAAACGAACCTCAAATGATTAAAACCTCGATTCATATTAAAATTTTAAAAGAATCTTTCAAAATGAGTCTCTGTGATCGGCCCCCGCTGCCTTCGGTAGCTTACACCGGGCATGTTACGCACGCATCTCTAACCGTTAAAAACCTCGATTCAAAGGTATCTCTACACTGTAAAAAAAAAAAATCTGTAAAGTTACTATAGTTTTTCTAGGAAACTGGGATTCCTAGAAATTTTTATGTAACGGCAACAAGAAAAATTTCTGTAACAGACGCTTTTACAGGAATTTTTGTTGTTGCCGTTACATGGAAAGCTCTAAGAATCCCAGTTTCCTAGAAAAACTTTGGAAACTTTACAGATTTTTTTTTACAGTGTATGAAAATGAACTTATGGAGTTGGTCCCCGTTACCTTCAGCAAGCATACACCTGGCATGCTACGCACACACCGTTAATAAAAATGTAATTAAGTGGCGCGTCATGGCAGCAATGTGCAGTGTTGTAGTGGTAAACAACAACAACAACAACAAAGACGCTATACACTACAGTCATGTACGTTCATGGCTAAGGTATACACTATAGCTTTTTTTTTTTTTTTTGAGAAACAGCAGGCATACGGGGTTTATTTTTAAAAATCCAGAATATATACTGTGTATACCTTCGTATATCTTCCACTACACCCCTGTTAGTGGAATGACTGTTTATAAGAAGTTGGTATACAAATTAAGTAACATAAATATAAATTTTTGTGAGACTTGAATAAGACTAAACCTATTTTTGAGGCAATTAAAATTTTATAAACGTCGTGTATACTGTAAAAAAAAATCTGTAGTTTTACAGATGTAAAGTTACATGCTTACTAAACTTTCATCTGTAACTGTACAAAAAAAGCTGCTAATCTACAAAACTAGTTTTTGTAAAGCTACAGATATCTGTAAGTTTACAAATGAATCTGCTAAAATTACAGTAATCTTACTAAAATTTTATCTGTAACCCCGGTTGCAATTACATGAAAAGTTTTAGGCATCTCAGTTTCCTAAAAAATTCTTAGTAACCTTACAGATTTTTTGATTTTCGGCGCAAAAGTGTGTCTGTTACATAAATTTTTGTTGTTGCCGTTACATAAAAAGTTCTAGGAATCCCAGTTTCCTAGAAAAACTTTTGTAACTTTACAGATTTTTTTTACAGTGTAAAGGAGAGAAAAGAAGCAAAAAATATGAAATGCGCATGAAAATGAAGTCTTAAAAATTTTCAATTGGTCAAAAAAATAACTGTATTTTTCTGATTATTAGAAGATAAGGAAAGGCACTACCCTAAAATAGCCACCAGATGTCTCCCATTTAAACATTTTGGCTGGAGGGGAGGGGGGGGGGATTTTCTTTATTAATTATTTCACATTGTCGCTCTGCTTCTTCTCTCCCCCCCCCCCCTCCCTTCTTCACGTTTGAGTTATACAAATGCAGAATTAATATCTGACCCACTCAAAATTTCCTCATTGAGCTTTTGTGGATTTTCGCTATATTATAGCTTCCCAGATTAAAAAAACACATTTGTCTTTTTTCAGTGTGGTTATCGAACAAAAGAATCGATCGTAAATTGATTCGGTTTTCCAACAGTGAGAGCATCGTCGCTAAATTGTTCAAATCAAAAAAAGTAGCAAAATATAATTTTTTTTTCCTTATCTAATAGAAAATGCACTATGGAAGATCGCAGCATTGACGAAACTCCTCATTTAAAGATGCTTGTACAGCGAGGTTTCTGGCATTACTGATTTTGTTTTCTTCTTTTTCTTTTTCTTTTATGGGCGAGAAACACATACATACATGCTCTATAGTGATCCCGGTGCTAACGAATTTTATAGATTTTGAGATTCTAAACAGAAATTTAACTTAGTTGCCCTAATGATCTATAAAAAACATAAGTGAAACCACTCCCCTATTCCTTCATGTTAATCTCGAGTCATTTAATGTTACACCATTAAAGATACGAGTTGGAACCCGTCGAAATTCGACGAACTAAAATGTTAGAAAGGAACTGTCAGATCGAATTTATAATAAACCTACAAAAATAATTACAATAAAAAATTCATCTAACATTGGTTCTCTCGCTCTTAAAACAAATAATATTTTTAACCGAAAATAACCAAAATATTATTTCCACAAATTTCAACTGCTTAAATTATTGAAAAATTAAAGTCTATTAGTATAGATAATCAAGATGAGTAATTATGATAAAGTTATCGATTGAGACTTTTATGTTTGTTTTTATGGGATGAAAAATCAGTAAAAAGGATTTCGCTTTGTCACATTATAAAATACCCCCCCCCCTCCTCATGAAATCTAAATTGTACGTTATTTTCACATTCCCATAATTTACATACGCACCACTCAAATTCGCAATTTGAAAGTATTTTAACCCGCAATAGATTATTAATTAATGTATTTCCAAACTTAAAATCACGTTTGTCCGATTCAACATTTCATGTGAACATTCACACAAACTTTAAGCTCTAATCTCAATACCCGCGATGAAAAAAAATCAGAAATCTGCCTTTAATTGTCATAGTATTGGCCATTTAGTATTGGTCGAATATTTAGTTTTATCAAAATAAATGATCGTTTTGTTTTAAATATGACATAATTTTTACTCACTGAATCATTTTGCCTAGCGTCTCAAACTCAGTATCAGCGAATTGTAAAAATATTGAGATGTAACTGATTTATAAAGAAAAATGCATGCTCTTTTTTTTTTTTTTTTTTTTTTTTTTTTTTTAATGTCTGACATCAATTTCTGTTCAAAAATTATACAAAAGGTTTCTTTAATTTGTATTGTGAAAATGGCATCAGTAAGGATATAATCAATAAAAATAATAAACCATGACTATTTTCCCTTACTTTCAATATAAATGGAGAACTTCAGTTGCCACAATTACAAAATTTGTATTAAAAACTACAAAAAAATTAATATTTCAAAAATAAATTGAGATACAGCTTTCAAACAAATTGCATTTAAAAGAGCATTTTTTTCCTTATAAGATGGTGTTAAAATTTAAAGTGTGCGATGTTTAGAAGTTTAAAAATTTAAAAATTTGCCATAGATATAATTGCAAAACCGAAATTTTATTTCAAATTTGAAAGTGTTGCCATTCGCAAAATGACGTATGCGTTACGCACAGATATGTTTGTCCTTTATAATATAGATGGTATACGGCTTTTGTTTTTAAACTTTTACTCAAATGTTATAAAATGTTACAATGTCTTAATAACGGAATAACTTGAAAAGTGGTAACCAATTAATCCTAGTTTCATTATTTCTCATGGAAAAAATTGATTCTATTCTCGATTTTTTATGAACCAAGGTACCACTCTATCATTTCTTTTCTGAAATACTGGTAGCATTAAAAAAAAAAAAAAAAAAAAAAAAAAAATCCCTGTCGGCTCGGCTTACAGGCGCAGATAGATTTCGGAGTTAAGTACTACTTTCACCAACAAAAACTAAATCATGATTAGAGATAAACTCACTTTAAAAATTTTATCTGGAAGCTTTTGACGAGTTTTTAATTTCATTTTTATATAAGAGCTGGTTTTATCAAAATCATGTTAAGGCAGTATTCAAAAAATATTTTTCCTTGCTCAATAACTCGAAATTTTCTGACACATTTTCAGATTCATTTTTAAAAGGAAAAACATGAAACTTGCTGACGTGATTTTTTAAGACATATGTTTTTATTTTTCGTTCAATTAATTAGAACTTGATTTATAAACAATTATTTTCTCAGTAGGACCATATTTTTCGTTTCCAACACAATCGTTTCGATAAATTCGGTTCAAAATGCCCATTTTGACATCGTTTTTTTTTTTAATATATTCAACCTCTATCAAAAACTCGACCATTACGGCACATTATATAGTTTCTGAATAAGTAAACATACCACATTGGATGCGTTTGGAAGCAAAAATGATTTTAAAGATGAGTCAGAAAATAAGCAGTTTGGATTTGAATACATCCTTAATACGATATTTTTTTCTTCAACCTCTATGTATTTTTAATTTGTTTTTGCTGTAAGAATTGGTCTTATCAAAAACTTGTTAGTATAAAAGTTGTAGATAATATTAAGAAGATATATAATAAATTCATACGGATTTGATATTTTGTAAATTGACGAGGTTATGGATTTTTTTCTTCTTCAATCCTATTTTTTGTTTTCGTTTTTATTTTATTTTTATTTATTTATTTGTTTATTTTTGCGGTAAGAATTGGTCCTATCAGAAACTTGTTAGTATAAAAGTTGTAGATAATATTAAGACAATTTGTAATGAATTTCATTGGATTTGAAATCTAGAGAATTGGCGAACTTATGAATTTCTTTCTCTCCAAAACCCTATTTTTTTTCGCCCGTTGAGCCCATTTTTAGTTTTATCAAAAATCTATCATACTTAAATTTTTGGCCCATTTTTTAGAAGTAATAAAAACTTTAAACTGAGTCCATATGTATTATAATTACGAAGTTATGGGGCTTTTTTCGTTTTTCACAAAAACCCTCCATATTTCTACCCGCTTGGTCCGATTTTGCCCATTAACGAACTTGACCGAGATTTTATGCCCCTTGATTTTATGTATCAGTTTGGAAAAGATTTGTGCGGAATTATGGAAGTTATCGTGTTCATAAAAAAGTGATATAGACAGATAGATAGATAAAAAATTTTACGGGGTGGTTTGGGGTTCTAGGGGTCATGATCGGGGTAGATCTGAAAACAATTTCCGAAATTCCAACATAGGGGAGATCCCAATAGGTAGTATTTCATACGAAATTTACCTAAAAATGTTAAAAATAGTGATTAAAAAAAAGACGTTCGAGTATATTTAATGCTGGTTGAGTGAGATGAGTTAGTCTTTTTAACACTTTCCAACATAGTTAAAAAGTGTTTATGAATTCGGTTTCTTTGTCTATCTACCTGTCTGTCATCTGTCTGCCCGAGCTTTAACCGGCGTAAATACACTTCTATTATGTTTTTATGTGTTATTAAGGTTTACTATAGAAAGTTCACTATTGAAAATGAAGTGTGTAGCATTTATATTTCATTTAAAGGGACACTAAAAAGAATTCCGTTACATTATGGGGGAAAATCGTTTACGGTGCATTTTACTGGTGTTACGATATTTAAAACATAATTAAATCACTAAAATGCACTGCAACATGTTTTCTATAGATTATGAAGCTTGAAGAAGATTATGATAGTCCATTTATCGTTCCTTTACAGCGACACAGAAAAGAAGAAATCGTTAAGAAATGGTTACAGAAATGGCTAAGATAGATAATTGCTAAAATTGCGTTTTCAGCTGTAGTATGCATTTTAAACTTATCTAATTTTGAATGTATTAGGTGATGACACAAATTCTATAACTCGCATTCAAGGCTACACAAAATAATTCGCCCACACTGCTGTATATGGACAGCAATTACGGAAATGCATTTTTATTGAGTAATGTGCTTTTTCAAGTTACTTACTCAGGTGTCTCATTTCATTCCAAGAAAAAAATTAAATTTCTTCAGAATATTCTATTAGTGTTAGAAAGTGAGGCATATGTGGGGTTGGAAAGTGAGAGGTGTATCAGGCATATCCCTATCTATGCCTGATACATGATTTTTTGTTCTTGTTTTCTCTTCGAATACGGTCCAAGGCTAAAAAATTGGACTCCCCTACTTTAATTTGTTTGCACCTTATTAGCCCCCAGTATGCTATTTCTTTCTCCCACCAATTAAAGTGTCGTCTCCAAAAAATAACTTTCCGCTATATAAGCCAGCCGTAAAACAAAGCAGATGTATCATTGTACGGGATAATCTCTACTGCAATTTTTTAAGCTTCTAAGCATTGTACATTTTCAATTTTCATACCGTCGTGTGGAGAAAGAATAGTAATTTTTAATGCAATTTGTTTGAAAACTGCATCTCAATTTATTTTTGATACATTAATTCTTTTGTAGTTTTTAACACCATTTCTTTAAACTGGCAACTCACGTACTCCATTTCTATAGAAAGTAAAGAAAAAATAGTTGGAAAATAGTAGATTATTATCTTTTTGTTGTCATTTTCCCCTAACAACTGAAAAAAAAATTAATTAAAGTGTGTGCTATTTTGAAAAAACATAAATGAATGATTTCTGATAAAACAAGGAGCTGTTATAAACTTTATTTAATTTTAAGTATCTATATTAATGTTACAAACACATGAAGGCATATAAATCATTAGATAGTCGATTTTTGTTTGCCGAGTTTCTTGAAGGACGAAAGCATTCTGCATTAGTGACGCCAAATGCATACTTGTATGTAGATGTTGTTTAAGACTGGGTCATAAATGTGAAATTCTTCAGCAGATGCGAATAATTTCTTTTTATATAAAATAAAAGCGTGTATTTGAAGTTTTAAAAATGAAATTTGTTTTGCACTATCTATATTTATATACATACATATTTTTGTCATCGGGGGCGACACTAAATTCTGAAAAAGGTAGAATTCCTGTTTTCTAGTAAGGATGTTTCTTTTACGCAATTCGGTACTGCTTAATTATTCCGTAGAACAAAAAACTATCGCCAAACTTTAAGACTAAATGCCAATAATGGCTTATCGTAAATGTCACATTCACTTGACATTAAACAACTTACACGTGTTTATTACGTCATCAAGGGATTTTTAATTCAATGTTTTATTTGTTCGCCGTGTTTTTTCAATGTTTTATTTGTTATTAGGGGGTTTATTAATTTTTACTAATTTATTTATTTTATTTTTCAGATAATTTGTATTTTCAGCATTAAAATATATTACAAGATTTTCTTTTCAATTTAGGGTGGTATGAAAGCTGTTGTGTGGACTGATTTCTTCCAGTCTCTCATGATGTATGCATCTACCATAGTGATAGTGGTAAAAGGAGCATTTGACCTAGGAGGAATTGACGTCGTGTGGCAAAAAAGCCTTGAGGGCGAAAGAATTGAATTCTTTCGGTGAGTGGAAAAGACTCTTTCAACTTTCTTATTATTATTACTTTCTTCTATCTTCAATAGAAGAAAATATTGTAATCGAAATTTTTTTCGACTTCCGGTTTTCGACGGATTTACATGTTTTAGGGGTCAGAAATCCCAAAAAACCTGTTTATAGAAAATGTCTGTCTGTCCGTGTGTCCGTATGTCCGTGTGTCGCCATTGTACCATTAAAAAGTGTATGACGTTATGCATAGAATTGAACCAAATTTTTCTTGTGGCAAGCAGGTCCTTCCTTAATTTGGAAAAAAATCCGCTGGAAGGGGGCGCTGTAATATCAATTTTTGTGCCATTTTGAATATTGTACCATCAAAAAGTGTATGAATTTATGCATAGAATTAAACCAATTTTTTTGTGTATGTTTTAGGTAACAGCAAAAAGGTCCTCCCTGAATTTGGAAAAATTCTGCCGGTAGGGGGCGCTGTAATAGTGATGTTTGTGTAATTTTCAATATTGTACCATCGAAAAGTGTATGAAGTTATGCATAATTCTAATAAAAATACTAATAAAACTAATAAAAATGAAATACTGACATTTGTAACAACATTTTGAAATATTAAAATATATGAGATAGAAGAAAGTTTTGGGATTGGCACATCCAACTATTTTTTTTAAGAAGACAGTTCCCTTCAACCGGGCAAAAATGCTAGAAAACTGATTCGGTTTCCATACCTTTACAGAAACTAGCTAATAAAGCAAATTCAATGAAATTTTTTGAATTGTTAAGTACAGCATTACTTGTTACAATAAACAAAACAGATTGGTGAAAAATATTTAAACTAATTAGGAAAACTCAATTAAATAACCTACTGATTTTTTATTCGTAATGACTATTTGTTACTGCACGTATGATTTCTCAAAAACTATTAAAGATAACGAGTCGAAATTTTCTAAGTGCATTAATATTACACTTTTGAATAAATTGAACTAAAATCTTAGAATTATCTTAAATAATAAAAAATGTATGTAAAAAAATATGCGAGAAATTGTACAGAGTTTCTTTTTTTAATTTTTATTGCTAATTATAAATATTATAAATGAAGATAATTAAAAGAATTTAGTTCATTATGTTAAGTGAAGAGTTATATTTAAACTAAAATCTATTTAAAGTTAATAAATTAAAATGAACACGAGATATCATGCGCGCAAGAATATATAATAATTACTAAAACAAAAACAATAAAAACTGTTGGTTACTTAAATTTTCCTAATTAATTTAATTATTTTTCATCAAACTGTTTTGTTTATCGTAAGAAGTAATGCTATACTTAACAATCCAAACAATTTCATTGAATTTGCTTTATTAGTTTGTGAAAAGGTATGGAAACTGAATCAGTTTTCTATCATTTACCGACCAGTTAAAAGGGAACTGTCGCCTTAATATAATGAAAAACAAACTATGGCCGATATTAAATTTCTTTTATGCATATTAATTTGTAAATTAATTTGTAAAGTGGGAAATTTCATTAGTACGTTCTCTTGTTTTAGTATTGCCAAATGAAACTGATAAATGGCACTGAAGTGTCTCAAACTGGAAGAATGCTCAAAGTGACCTATCACTCACCCGCAAGACAAGTGATACAATCCCAATAAATTAATTTTTGAGCATTATTGTACTAATAGTTCTGACTTACGAGCACCTTTTAAAGCTCATTTTAAAATAATTAATTTCTAGGAAACTAATCGTACGAATTTAATGAAAGTTTAGATTTAGGCTAATTGAAGGGTTTAGAATTTTTTTTAAGATATCAAACTTGGGTATTGCTATTGAAAAAAAAAACAAAGTCTGGGTTCTTTTTAGTATGTAGATGGTCCCCTAAGCCAATTTTATATACATCATTTAATAGTAGTCTTTATTTCCAGTCGTTTGGTACCAGTAACTTTCCTTTACAATAATTTGTTGCAGAGTTAGTAGGGGGTGCTCACATTTTTTTTTCCACGACTGCACATTTTAATTAGACAAGAAATCTGTTTCGGTTAGGGAACATTTTGGCTAACGAACGTAATTCGAATATGTTCGTTATTCGAGGTATCGCTGTACAGGGTTGTTATATCAATTGTTGTTAACAAAGCTGACTCACTTTCACTACCGTTTGGCGCAGCATGTCCCTAAAGGGACTTTGCGCCATAAAATCCCAATCAACCAACCAACCTTTCACTACCGTCAATTTTCATAGGCGTGACAGGCAAACTTTCTTAATTTGTCATACGATACATTATGTATAATCAGTATCTATCTACTTTTATAATTTAAAAAAGTTTGTTCTTTTTCCAATCGAAAGATGTTTTTATCACAAGATTTTATTTTGTTAAAATTATACCAAGAACAATATTATTCTTCGTACTAGTATATTAATTTTCTGTTCAGATAATTTTTACTCTACTCTCAAATAACATGAAACTTTGCGATAATTGATTCTTTTTATGCAAAATCACGTTTGTAATCAGCTAGAAATTGCATTTATTGAAAATGAATGTATTTATGTAAGTACTTAGCTGTTCTATTTGTTTCATAGTTTAAAGACAGCAAATCTATTTCTAGATTTGATATGGATCCAACCATACGCCATACCTTTTGGAGTTTAGTGATTGGAGGCTACATTACATGGATGGGAAATTATGCAGCAAACCAAGCTATGGTTCAAAGATATTTGACAATTGGTACTCTTCAAGGAGCTCAACGGTAATATTATTGATTTTTAAAAAAAATATGTTTAAAAATGTAATTAATTATATAAAATATATTTAAAAATGTAATTAGTTTATAGCAGCAAATTTAGTAGTATTTTAAGGAATAAGCTTGAAAGAGACAAATATTATCGTATATCATGAAACTGATTGTATTATGCAAAACAATATAATGATCTATGAAATGTTTCTAAATATTCTTAAATTAAAAATTTCAGTAAATATTAAAATTTATATGTTCGTCAATATATATTCAATTTCTATATTAAAATTGTCAATAATTTGAAAAAAAAAGAAACATTTTAAAATTGATGACATGTTTAATCTTTAAAAAAAATCGTACCAATGAATATTAAAATAAGATAATTTCATTATTACTTTCAGTTACAAAATAATAACATTTATCTCTGGGTAAAAGCCCGTCTTGTGTGACAGGTAAAAAAGTATTTAAAAAGAAGTTCAACAAGGATTTTTTATTACAATATTTTTACTGCGAAAAAAGGTTGGAAATTATTATATACAGCGAACTCCAGTTAATGCATAAGGTTGATCGGGGTATGTTAGCAATAGGAGCACATTTTCCCATCAACGGTATTTTTCAAACTATCCTCTAGAAGGCGTTAATAACTGAGCGAGGTGTGTCTTATCACGCCTTATTTCATCAATAACAACGCCAGCAGTGAAAAAGCAATAAAGCGAAAGCCACTTCAAATTTTCACTCAGGTAAGTTTTTTTTTTTTTTTTTTTTTTTTTTTTTTTTACTTATAAATAGTCTTTTCTGATTTGTTCCTAAATTAAAGTTTGACTTTGGTGAATAGCAATCTAAAAGACCGTTGTTCAGATATTATTTTCTACTTACTTATTTAAAAAATATATTAACAGAATAGTTTGATACGACGATCCAAATACAAAATGGCCATATGGGTCAAGTTAGTCCATTTCATCCGTGATACGATGACTCACAGTCGAAGAAATCGTTTTCTACATTCATACAGGGCCCGACTTAGGCTGCGGGGGGGGGGGGGGGGGGCTCCGGGGCAAGCATCATCCTGGTGGGGGCCCCTTCTATCTATCTATAGAATTTTTTTATGAATAATATGGTGCTGACTAGTACTAAACTTCATACATATTGTATATATGCATGAATGTTGTACCAGGTACTGCTCACATCTGTATGCAGGGTACCACAAAAAGATGGTCACAACTTTAAGAAAAAATACATAATAGTAGAAAAAATGATAGATTGGTTGACACGAGTATTTCTTTGCAAACTTTTACTTTGCTTATCTACGTACGTTATAAAATATCTAAAAGAGAATGTCCCAAATTGGTCATAATTAATGGTTTTAACTTGCCATGTTACGAGGAAAACTTTAATAAAGAATTGCTGTTGAAAACAATAGAATACTAAGTTGTAATAATATTTTAATCATTAGTTTTCTAATGATATAGTTTGTATTTTGCATGGGGAGAGGGTTACTGGAAGCAGAGAGAGAGAACGGGGACCCCACTTCCTTCCTAAATTGTTTGAAAGTATATGAATTTTGGTCACTTTTATCTAATTTTAATCATTTGGTACTTTATCCTGAATATTCTCATGGGGGACCCCTAAAAAGGGGGGGCCGGGGCAGCTGCTCCGCTTGCCCCTGCATAAGTCGTGCCCTTCATTCATAAGCTTATAAAAGTCGGTGAAATTACAGATTTATGTGTATTACTGCACAGGGCGGAATTAACTAAAAGGCAAATAAAACAAGAGTGGATTCAATGTACCATGTGAAAACGTTGGACACGCAAATCATGTGTCACTGGGGACAGGATATTTTATATTTGCATTCATTGAGATGATGAGAAAGATTTCGGTGTAGGCAGTAGTTAAGTTGGACAAAATATCCTTTCTTATCCTTTATATCTTTTATATACCAAATTAAAATTACATTTGATATTTTATGTGTTTTTCATTTCTGTTATTAATTCGAAAGTCAAAACAAATTAGAGGGCTAACCTACACCGTTCGATGGGGCAGGTTGGCTCAGTGGCTTGATATCCTCCTGGGTTTCATATATAAACTATTAATTTTTTTTTTCAAATTTTCTCATACGTGGCTTAGCTTTATGATGCGCTGATTGTACAAACTAAAATAAACGGTCAAATGCGAGCATCACTCGCGCACAGAGGGTTCCGTAGAATAAATATATGAATTTGTAATTGTATTATAAGAAAGAAAACAAAAAAGTTGCTAAAAGAATACTAAGACTTTGTAAAAAACTATACAACGTAGGGTTGGGTATAACTGTATATATTAGAAAAGTGTAATCGAGTATAACATGAAAGTTCAAAGAGTTATGGAACCTAAATAATATCAAATATAGCTATTCGTATAACTCTTTTTTTAATATTATCTTAATCTGTTTATGATGAACTTAATTCGGTACTGACAATAAAAACAGTGCATAGTTAAACTTCATTTGGCATTTCATGAAACTAAATTCAGCGTAGTAATAACATTTATTTCTACAGTGTAGCTAAAACAAAACCTTTGCTCAAAGTTTAAATTTGGCATTGTGCTAAGCGCGCTTCGAATTGAGGTCTCAAAGTTGCAACGCCGCCTTGGTCAGTGCCGCGTTTCTCCAGATAGGTGTTTAATTAACCTTTAAAGTCACTCCAGGCGTATTGAGAGATGCAATCAATGCAAGCTATCGCGAATCCCACAGTATTTATGCGATTCAATCTAATTAAATCTTTCGAGGGCGATGCCCTTAAAAAACGGACACCTAGTCTTAATTCCAAAACAAACAAACGGCACCAAGAATATTTAATTAAAATTTTCCTTTTATCATGTACGTGAAAATCAGCAAGTTAGCATTTTCTAATAAATTCGTTTATAAATTCTGGTGTCAGTTCATTATTTCATAAGTTTATAAATAGAATTACTCCGTGTCGGAAAGGAGTAAGTGGTCGCAGGACTCTTAAAGCTTCAAAATTTAAGAAATTTTAATTTTTTTAGATGTTAAACTCCTATCTTTTCTGAATATTTTGATATAATTGTTTCCTTGAAAATCCCATTAGAACAGAAGTTCTGGCTTTTAGAATTATACCCGCTCAATAGCTGAAGCGGCGTTTCCGAAACTTTAAAGTCATTATTTTCCAAATGGCGCTTTTTGAGCATAACGCGCAGGATACCTCAAAAACTTCTGCATATTTTTTCATGAAACTTTCAAAACATATATTTCATGTTAGTCTGTATAAACTGAACCTACAATTTCCTTTATATTGTTCAAAAAAAATATTTTTGTGTAATTTTACTGTTGAAATTTTCAAAATTTTGTATTAGCTAAATGCAACATTGCATTAAAAATTTAAAAATGCTTTAAATACAAATTTATTTAACTTCAGGGAAATTATTACAATCTGAAGTATAAGTAAGCACCAAAATTTTCATTCTTGTTGCAATATTTATTTTGTAATCCTGCGCGTAAACTGTTATGCCAATTTTTTGTTCGACAGATGTCTAACAGTTTCGAGCCCCCTGTAAATACTAATTCTGTATCTCGCAATTTTTTAAATACATGAA
Organism: Maratus speciosus; assembly: GCA_963932465.1. Taxonomy (NCBI): domain Eukaryota; kingdom Metazoa; phylum Arthropoda; class Arachnida; order Araneae; family Salticidae; genus Maratus; species Maratus speciosus. Next base: position 279,216,914 of record OZ010792.1, read on the forward strand.
ACGAAAGAACATACTTATATCTTTCATCTCAATTAAAATTGTGTTTTAAAATCATATACATTTTAAGACATTAAATGTTGAAAATGGTCTTTTTTTCCACTGTTTAGAGTCCCGGGACCCCTTAAATTAGTATGTTTTTAACAATTTAACGTTTATTGCTTTTATACTGTTACTGGACATTACATTACACATATGTATCATTAAAAGTTGTTAACTAGGCATAGAGTACGCCGCCCCTGTCCTTGTGTATGTCCAAACTGACCGTATCTTTAAGGGTTAATATTTCAGCTAATTACCGATGATTTTTTTTAATTATTATCAACAATGCTTTTATTCTTCTGCAACGATAGGTATATTCAGCGATGCTCAACAATTTTTCTGAAATCCGTAAATCGAAATTTGTGTATAACAGAAAAATGCTAATTACTCAAAAACTTTGTGACCTAGGGTAATCGCTATAATTTTCCGGCAAGGTTTATATTAACGTCTACTACTTCTAATTTTTTCATAATTTTAGTTTCAGTAGATTCGTAATAAGATGGGGGGGGGGACATATTTTTGCGCTACATTTTCAACAATATCTTTGAAAATATAATACCTAAAATTAAAAGGAATGTATTTTTGAGTTCAGCGTTACAAAAGCTTTCACAGGATACCCCTCATGATATACAAAGAAAAGATTTTTTTTTCAAGTAGCATAATTAGCCCCTCTACTTTTTTGCTAAATATATTTATTAATGTTTATTAATCTGAAAATATGTGGGTCAAAAGTCTTTATTACTTCCCCGAATTTGAACTTTCCACGTTCCATAGTTTACGAGTAAAATGGCTGTGACAGACAGACAGACACAGGAGTGATCTTATAATGGTTCCGTTTTTACTTTTGAAGTACGGAACCCTAAAAATAAAAAATTTAATAAAACAAAAAAATATTGAAGAAAAAATGGTCCAACAACCGGTCTACCCTACTTCAAACGCAAGTCATTTTTCGTCTTCACTAACCGAAGTCGCGTTAAACGATGTGAGCATTTCAATGATGAAATAATCTCTTGCGTTGAGTAAATTGAATTAAATTTTCACAGAAATTAAATAGCTTATGAACTTTATGCGAAAAGAAACAACTTCTTCTTTAACTTATACTTTAGTTGTATTCCCACATAGCAATTTTAGTTTAAAGAAAATTTGCAGCAGTCTTGCTTTGCAAACCTGCAAAGTTGCGGCAAGTTCAGCATGACCAAGACTGAAAGTTCATAACAAGACTGGACTGCAGCAAGATAACGCAAGCGCCGAAATCGTTTGAACGTGCAGCTAACTTGTCGTGCAAGTTAAATTCTTGCTGTATCAAATTTATTGCAAATTAACGGCAAACAAATAGAAAATTGAGTTATGTCATGACTAAATGTCATGCCACACTATCTATTTGCAACTGTTACACTATAAGTTTAACTCCTACGAAGGGGTCAATAGACCTCATCAGGTCTATTGAGGCATACACACCGTCAGAAGGTGCATGCATCGTTTTTATTACCATTAACAAATTAAGGTAATATTTGTACTTTTAAATCGAGTCTTTTTTGGTATTTGAAATGTATAGCGTTTAAAAAAGCGGTGCTAAAAGAATAAAATTTGTGTAAAGGATGCAGTTCCGAAAGGGTTGAAAGTCATACACTCGATTGGGGTTAAAGGCAAAAATAAATAAATAAATATCAATTAAAACGATATTTTAGAAAAATCCAATAATATTGAGAAAAATTCATTTAAAAATTAAAATTTTCAATATAAATTTAAAATGGCAGAAGATGTAAACGTAACTTAGTAAATTAATATAATTTTTTTAATTTGTAGAATTTTTATATGAAATAAGTTATAGATTACAGATAAATGTTTCTTAACAAAAAAATAACTACATTTGAAGAGTTAAATTAATAAATACCTTTTTCTGGGTTCCTTAACTTAACCAATCAATGAAAATGAGATCCCATAACAGTAACAATGATGTGTGTGTCTTGTCTTTGAGTAGCACCCAATTTCTGCAATTTCTCCGCATGTGCTGATTGTCTATTTTCTCAACAGAGGGAATCTTTGCTTTCGCCACTTTCGTGAATTAAAGACATTCTTGCATCAGTTTCACAACAAATTATTCATGCAAGAGTGTGGTGTATTCCTTGCGTGAGATTTACTGCGAATATGCCAAGTCAAATTTTTCACGGCATAATAATATTTAAAAAAAATCAAACTTGCTGCTAATATGCATACTATCTGGGTTAATACATACATATATATTATTATTAAGTTATATTAATACATAACATTTTGCTAATACGTAAGAGAATAAATTACTTAGAACAAACAAATTATGCAAAGAAGTTGCTTTTAAAAATGCATTGTTTGAAACTTCTCAGTTATGTTTTTCGATGATCATAGTGTTCATCTTCCAGATGTCTGTGGATCAACCTTCCAGCCTTAATTGTTCTGATTCTTATCACAAGTTTGTCTGGCCTAGTCATTTACGCATTTTATGCTGCTTGTGATCCAATAGGATCAAAGATGATCGACGCACCAGACCAGGTAATAAAAAACATGATTATTATTTGATATGCGTTTCATAGGTATCATTCAATTTGCTTAAAAATTGAAAGTAATAATTTAATTGGTGATTTCAAAAACTACATAACAAGACTTCCCCCCCTCTCCTCTTTTTTTTTCAAACATACCTTTAAGGGTACGCCCACATGTGTAGACAAAAGTATTATTTATCCGTTGCCATTCAAAACTGTTTGGGTACTGATTTGGCTCTGCCGTGATTTAAACCAGGAATCTCGTGAACAGTAGGCGCGAGAATGTTAGCGTCGAGCAAAAGGCTAAGCCAGTTACTCTAAGCTATTAACTCGTTTTATACTGTTCAACTGTGATGAGATCGCTACACATTCCATCCCCAGTGAGGACGATGTCTGACGAGCAATATGTACTCGTGAGTGATGCTGTCATTACACATATGTGATGCGCGGGATGACAGGCTTTGTGCTCTGAGCATTTAACAGGCTATGTACGCAGGAGATGATTTATTTGAAGTTGCCATCTGTTAAGTTAGAGAGTTTGATCACGTACTGGCCATCAATTTGGAGATTGATTTGGCGCGGCCGGGGTTTGGACTAGAGACATTATGAACAGTAGACGGGAACTTTGCGTCGAGAAAAATCCAAACGAGTTACTCTAAAGCAGCTCGCTTCATACTGTTCAAGTAAGATTTGATTGCCTCAATATTAAACAATTACAATACCCAGATACATTTTAATGGCCGACAACATAACAAGAAAAAAAAGTGATCGAACACGATAGTGAATATGACCGCGCGCCTTAAGGCTGTTCTTAACTGCTCTGCTGAACAAGCGCAAAACGTTCTGACACATTTACAAATTCATTTTTTAACGGAAAGATATAAAATTGGAAAGCCTGGCCATGGAAGCGATTTGGAATGGAACAGTTTTTTTCATTTTTGGATCCATCCATTACCCATTGAGTTATAAGCCATTTCGATCACGTGACAACACGTTTTTCGACCACTCTTTAGTGATTTTTCTACTTTCGCGGCGAAATTCGGTTCAAAACGTCCACTTTGACGCTCTTTTCTGAAAGATCTATTGCGTTTGCAAAAAAACGGAAAAAACAGCTCGATGACATAGTTTCTGAACAACAACACCGCTAGTTTCATGCATTTTCGAACAAAAATAAATTAAAACTTATGTCAGGAAGTTGCCCTTTTTGATTTGAGGACAGCCTTAAGAGGACAAGGTAGTTTAAAATCATTAAAAATATTTTTTTTTTATTTTTGTAAATTGCATTTAAAATATTATTCAAGGGTACATCATATGCATTATGGCATGCATTTATCACAAAAAAAATTATTTTTGACAAAAAAAAAATGGAATTTTACGCATCGTCTTAGAAATCTTCGAAATACCCCCTGCGCATTCCATATAAATGAAAATCCCCTTTTTTAAACTTCTATAAAAACTTTTATAAAAAATATTGGGGATTTTCATTGATATGGAATGCGCAGGGGTCATTTCGAAGATATCTAAGACGACGCGTAAAATTCCATTTTTTTCTCAAAAATAATTTTTTTTTTTTTTTTTGTGATAAATGCATGCCATAATGCATATAATGAACCCTTGAATAATATTTAAGGTGAAATTTACAAAAATAAGAAAAATTATTTTTAAGGATTTTAAACTCCCTTGTCCCCACGTGCCAGGAATAGCAGAATTTAAATACCACTATTTTAGAATAGTAACCTTCGCATTATTTAATAACATAATTCTGATATTTAATAAGGTGAATATTATTATTTTAAAATAGTGTTGTTCAAAATAGGTATTAGGGCTATGCTCTTAATCTTAATCTTTAAGACTTAATTACTCTTTCAAATGTATTGTACAGCTATCGATATTGCAAATTTAAATAAGCATCTTAAACATGCACATTGTTCGAATATATTGTCAGATATAAAAGTTGTTTAGAGTATTATAATGTTATACTGCATAGTAATTGTATGTGTCTTAAAATTAATCTTATAAAACATTAATTATTTTTCTAGAAATTTAAATATATTACCCAAAATATACCGCATGGGAAGTTTTGATGCATGAATTTGTGCGATTATTTAAGGATTAAGATGCAGACGTGAATGATTTGTTGGTTACTAAACCCCCCATCGACTGCAAAAATAACATGCGTCAAAAGGTTAAGCACATTTGAAGAGAAAATAATTCTAATTACCATTGGGGTACAAGTTAAACCCTGAAAATCTTGCACAGTCAACCTGCACTAATTTCGAACCCACGAAGCGAATGTCGGCCGAAATTTCTGAGTTTTGTAGACGTATGCTAAACACTGGTTTCTTAGTCTTTATTATTACGTTTATTTTATTAATATAAGATTTTATTTGTAACGCTTTCTAACATAATTGAAAAGTGTTTATAAATTCGGTTTGTCTATCTGTCGTCTGTCCGTGCTCTGAGTTTCCTAAATATACTCGGATTGCGATAAAATTTTGATATGTTATTGAGGATTATTATACAATATGCGGTATTAAAAATGAAGTGAGGAGCGTTTATAGTTCATTTACAAGTGTACACAAAATAATTACCTTACAATATGCACATATAAGTGGAAAAATCGTTTGATGTGCTTTTAATTGATGTTACGCACTTTCAAACGTAATTAGATTCATATCCATCACTGAGATGGAGTACAATAAGCTTTCTAAGGAGTATAGAATATGTAACTCTTATAGTTCTTTTACAGGGATGCACGAAATAATTCCTTTACATTATGGTCTGTAGGGAAAAATAGTTTTCGGTTCATTTTAATGATGTTATGATGCTTCAAACATGCTGAAATCACTGAAGTGTACAACAACATGTTTTCTATAGACTATGGAGTGTATAGCATTCATTGTTCATTTACAGAAACACACAAAAGAATTTGGTTACAGGGATGACTAAGATCAATAATTGCAGAAAGTGGATTTACCGCTGTGATATGTGTTTTAAAACTTATCTAATTTTGAGTGTATTACGTGGTGTTCATAAATTTTATAGATCGCATAATAAGCTACACGAAAGAATTCGCGAAATTTCTGGATATGGACAGCAGTTGCTTAAAAGGGATTTTTATTGAATTATAGGTTTTTTAAGTTACTTATTATTAGCCCCCGGTATGCTATTTGTTTCTCCCAGCAATTAAAATGTCGTCTCCAAAAAATAATGTTCCGTTGCATAAGCCAGCCGTAAAACAAAACAGAATATTGTATGGAATAATCTCTACTGCAATTTTTTAAATTTCTAAGTATCGCACATTTTCAATTTTCCGTCGTATGCCGTGGTATTGGAGAAAAAAAAAGTACTTTTAAATTCAGTTTGTTTGAAAACCACATTTCCATTTATTTTTGAGATATTGTTTTTTTTTTTTTTTTTTTTTTTTTTTTTTTTTTTTTTGTAGTTTTTAGCGCTATTTGTTTAATTTTGGCAATCAAGTACTCCATTTCTGTAGAAAGTTTAGGTTTTCTAGTTTAGGTATCTTATTTAATTCTATGAAAAAAAAAATGAAATTTCTCAATAATATTCTGTGTTGGAAAGTATTTCAAAATCTATGCCTGATGCATGATTTTTCGCTTTTGTTTTTCTTTTAGCTGTTTCCACGTTTCGTGATGGAAACTCTGGGATCTTTACCAGGTATACCCGGACTGTTTGTATCTGGAATCTTTAGTGGAGCACTAAGGTAAGTTATCTTTCTGAAAAAAGAATAGTAGTGAAAAATAACTGCTAAAACAGGTTAATATGACCCATTCTATCAATGGCGGATCTAAGGGGGGTGGCGAAGGGGCGATCGCCCCCCCCCCTTTTGGCTAATAAAGGGTTTGCAAAACGACATTATGGATCCTCATGGGAAATGACTTTAGGTGAAGCGTGAGTCCGGCGTGGCCCGCTCCGAGCCGCGCCATTTTAAATCCACGAGACTCAGTCTGGGTCAGGTCTTCTTTCTTTTAGAGCTGGGCCGGTTTTATCTTCTTTTTCTTCCTGGTCGAGCCTGGTCTGGACTTCATTCGTCTTAAAGGCCTGTACTGGCCAAACTTTCCGGATCGGGGGCCGGCCCACAATAAAAGCTAAATGTTCGGTCCGCGTCAGACCCAGCCCATATAAAAAGCATTATTGGCGCGACCCGTGCACTCTTCTAATCCCCCACCCCCACCCCCGAAGAACTTTAAAATTATGATTTCCTTTTGTGATCCGTTTCTTTCATTCGAAACTGATTTTCTTACGGGATTTTCACTGGAATGTAATTGTCTAAGTCATATTTTTACGTAACGTTTATTACACAATTGCCTAAATAGTCATTAATATTGTTATTTTTCTGTATTCATCAATTACGATCATAATTTGAAAATAAAATATGAGCATAAGTAAGTGTGCTTTATGAATAATTTTAATTGCAGGATGCAGGCCGGGTTCCAGTCGATTTTTTAGGTTTTACACCAGGCCGGGCCAATAATTTGTTTGTGTGGGTTGGACCTGGGGTTGGGGCTGGAAATTTCATCCCGGGTAAACCTCTAACCGACATATCGAAGCAAGCTTTATTTTTTAGCCTCCGATATGGTATTCCTTTCGGCCAGCAACTAGAGTGTCGTCTCCAAAAAATACCGTTCCGTTACAGAAGCCCATCCGTTAAAGAAGATGTATCATTGTACTGTTAAATACGGATAATCTCTATTGAAATTTTTTAAACCTCTAAGCATCGCACATTGTCAATTTTTATACCGTCGTATAAGGAAAAAAGTACTTTCAAATGCAATTTGTTTGAAAACTGCATCTCAATTTGTTTTTGAGATATTAATTTTTTTGTAGTTTTTAGCGCGATTTTTAATTTTGGCAACATAAGTACTCCATTTCTGTAGAAAGTAAATAAAAAATAGTATATTATTATATCTTTTGGTTGCCATTTTACAGTAGCAACTGAAAAAAATTGTAATTAAAGTACGTGCTATGTTGAAAAAATATAAATTTAAGATTTCTGATAAAACATTCAGCTATTTTAAACTATATTTAATTTTATATAGCCATGTTAATGTTACAAACATATGAATCATTAGAATCTTTTTTTTGTCGAGTTTCTTGAATAACGACATCGCTTTTTTGCTCGATATGTGTATTATTCAGCGATAGTGACGTCCTATGCATACTGTTCTGTAGATGTTGTTTAAGTCTCGATCGTTTATATGGAATTCTTCAGCGGATGCGAATGACGCCATTTTATCTAAAATAAAAGCGTGTGTTTTATGCCTTCAAACTGAATTATGCTTTGTACTATCTATATTTATATATTTTTTTTACTTTTCATCGGGGGCAACACTAAATTCTGAAAAAGCAGAATTCCGGTTTTCTAGTTTTAAATGCTTCTTTCAGCCATCATCCTATTACTGCTGAATATACGGAGTGTCGTAAAAAGGACTGACGGATTTTAAAATAACTTGGAAATGGTGACAGCTATTTAAAAAAATCTTGCAAGAGGGTTATGAAAGATGCAAGAGTTTTTTTTTTTTTTTTTTTTTTTTTTTTTTTACTGCGATTCTTGATTTTAGTTTAAAATAGCAACGATATATGGCGCTACACGCAATAGGCGATATAATCGGGGCCCGAATTTTGTCCTCTTTCTTTTCTCTGGAGACTGAGAACCACTCCATATACTTAACCACCTTCTTTCGCATTAATACTGAGAGAAGAGGGGGGCCAGAAATCGGACCACGATTTATTGACTATTGCTCGCAGCGCCATCTATCGCTGTTATTGTAAAGTAAAATCAAGAATCGCAGTAAAAAATCTCCTGACATCTTGCATAACACTCCTGCAAGAATTTTTTTTAATAGCTGTCACCATTTGCAAGTTACTGAATTTTAAAATCAGTCAGTCCATTTTAGTACATCCGGTATGTTTCTTTAAGAAGTTTCAAAGCATTCTTTACTGAATTACAACGGATCTTAGATATAAAGAGACAAGCAGCCTTATACCAAATTAGGGTTTTTTATATAATTCTGAAATTTGGCGAGGCATCAAAGCTTCAAATTGTCTCCTAAATAATTATGTGAGCGTGTGCGTTATGGAGCTTTTACTGCATATAGTTTTTATTTTCAAAAATACTTAGACTTTCTTTTGAAAAATCGAGTCAACCTGAACTCTTCTCGTAAGAGTGATAACCGAATCCGAAACTATCCAAACCCGAAATACTGTATGTCAATCTGCCCTAAACCCAACTCACTGGGCGCAGCAATAAAGTAAAAGTCAACCCGACCAGCAGCAAAGTATAATAGTCAACCAGACCTAAACCCAGTCCGCAGTAAAATGTAGAAGTCAACCGGAACCAAATGCGACCCACAGCAAAAAAATATGTTAGCCCGACCAGCAGGAAAAAATAGAAGTTAGCCAGACCCAAACCTGACTAGCAGCAAAAAAATAGAAGTCAACCCGACTCGCAGCAAAAAAGTCGAAGTCAACCCGACCAGCAGCAAAATATAGTAGTCAACCGGACCCAAATCCTACCCGCAGCAAAAAAGTAGAAGTCATCCTGATCCGCAGCAAAAAGTAGAAGTCAACCGGACCCAAACGCGACCCACAGCAAAAAAGTAGAAGTCAACCCGACCCGCAGAAAAAAGTGGAAGTAAACCGGACCCGAACGCGACCCACAGCAAAAAATTATAAGTTAACTCGACCAACAGCAAAAAATAGAAATCAACCGCACCCAAACCCAATCCGTAGCAAAACAGTAGAAGTAGCACGACCCACAGTGAAAAAAATAACCCCGACCCGAAACGCGCATGAGATTGGAACCACCAAATTCCTAAAATCGCCACCCCCCCCCCCTTCAGGACTCTCCAGATCCGCCCTTGCATTCTATTCTTATTTTACTAGAGAAAACATATAAATAGGTCATTATAGAAAATTATTTTTCACGCTGTAATTTTTAACTATGCATAAATTTATCATTTTAACTTTTTATAAAAGATAGTCATTCAGAAATTAAAAATAGTAATACTACATCCAAAACAAATAACTTTTACCATGAAGCAAGAGTCACAATCCATTTATTTAAATATATGTCCGACTCTAAGCTGAGCCCAAATTTCTGTTAATAACTTTAACAATTATAAAAATATTGTAAAGAAAATACCTTATCTTACTTTCTGCGAAACTTGATGGCAACATGACAAATACGGAAAGTGTAGAGCAAATTCAGTCAGTCACAATGGACATGTTGGGAAACAAAATATGAAGCATGAAGTTCAGTTTTTGTTTATTATTTACTTACTGAAAAAAACCACAATAACTTTAAAGAACTTTTTTACGTGACTAAAAAGAAATTATTGGCCTTTTGAGAAACATTCTGTAGATATAGAAGGTATTTATTCCCGAATGATATTATAATATTGATTCAACTTTTATTATTTTTTAAAGCTATAAAATTTTCTGCAATACAGAAAAGTTATGTGCATTTGTATAATTAAATAATTCATTCATATTAAAATTGTGGCGCATGAGAAAATCTGAAGCATTGTCACAAGTTAGAAAAAAAAAGTGTTGAATTCTACAGAGTGGTTCAGAACTATATGTCAAAAATGTAGGTAGAGGGGACCTAAATAAGCAGATTTCGTATAGAAATGTGGGTGCGAAAATGCAATGTTGAGCCAGAAGAGGGCGCTGTTGAATGCGACGGATGAATGCTATTCGTTGGCTTGAATCGTCATTTCCCGCACGGATTTCGAGCAATAGGCATTATTACACCAATGCGGAGCTTGCCGACATGCATTTCATGTATGAGATTGCGCAAGGAAATGGATTGGCTGCTCAAAGGATTTAGATTGAACGATTCCTGGGTAGGATTCTGCCGGATCCCCGCACATTTGAGCGTCTTCATTAACAGTTGTGCGCGAGTGAATTGTTCTGTGCTTCCAGGCCTGATAAGGCAACACCCCCTATATTCATACAGAGGGAATATAGGAGGTGTTGGATAAGGGCACTATAAGATATCGCAGAATTCCTGCAATGGAAGAAGCAGTATTACGCATAGTAGAGGATAGCCCTTCGACAAGCTCAAAAGCTGTTGGACGTTCGTTGGATGTGAACCATTTCCTTACTTAGCCCCATACATAAAATGCATGTCGGGACTAACGTCTAAAGACAGCACTCTCACAAAATGCGCCAAGCACAAGTTTTGGTTTCTCGAGGCGAAAACCGGTTTCCTCGCAGGAGAAAAGTGGAGTTACCGAGGAAGGTACAGTACAGTATGGGCGCTCGCTGCCAAAGAGAGGATATCTTCGTTGACTATGAATACTTTAAAACATTCGTTTAAAAGCAGTTCATATGTATTGAAAATGCACTGCAGATTAACAAATAATGAATAAAGTGTTATCATAATGTACATTTATGGATTTTGGAAACATTTCATAATTTTTTTAGTAGTTTCTGCAATTTCCCCTCCTCTTATTATTACTTCAAAATTAAAATTTTATTGCATTACTTTTCATTTGTTCAGTTTGCATTGCGATGTTGTCAAGGACTTTTTTTAATGAGTTTGAAAAATGAAATTTAAAAACTATTAGTATTATCATACGTTAGTATTAGTACAAAATATGTAAAATACCAAAACAGGAATTAATAAAAATTTAGATCATTTTTCCTTTTAAAATATTGACTTATGAATTAAAAATTCAAAATAAGGGTAATTTTCAAAACATGGAAATAGACAAGCATTATACGGATTACCTGATATTTAAGGGACTAATATGATAATGCAAATCATCTGAAAATAGTGAGAACATAATATCAGTGGCACATTATCAGTATCAAAATTTTAATTTATGTGAAAAAATATTGTAAATAAAATAAATAATTACTGTCATTATTATCATGCATCTTGAATTATAATTATGTTTTCCTTATCGCTCTCATGTTGAAAATTAGATTAAATATTAAAATTTAGAACCTTTTCTTTTGAAAAAGACATATTTATCTTTATGGTGAAATGGGAAAAGCTGTTTGATTTCTTAGTACATAAATAATAATACCAGCTATTTTCCTGCATTTACTAACGTACAGTGATTTTAGGAACAGGTCAGAAATTAGCGATTATGGATTTAATAAATAATGACCTTTTCTATAAACATTTTCGTAAGAGAGGGAGGAGGGACATGTAATTTATTTTTTCTGTTCTCCATTTTTATTTTAACTGATTATTTATTTGTATATGCATATTATCTAATGTTTTCAATCTATCGAACTAGCTGTATATTTTGAAATTAAAAAAAGCTGTAAAATAAATTTTCATCAGAACACTTGTATACCGGATTCACCTAAAGAATGGGATATGCATGAAAAGCAGTTCCCTAAAAAGAGTAATAATAATAATGAGCATAAATGTTTGATATTCACATATCTGTGATGGTATTATGAAATATTACAAACTCAATTTCGATGCATTGTGAAAGTTCTTATTAATCTACAAAATTTATTCGAATTTAATGAAATTTTCTTCACATGAAACTTAGAATAAAGTTAAGGTACTGCAGGTCTGAATAAAAATATTTCGTACAATTTATAATAAATGATTATACGTGATAAGCTATTATACGTGTAAATAAAAGAATAAAAATAATACACTTACGTAGTGAACGAATTTAATTTCTATTAAAGTAGTCAATGAATGCAATAAAATAAGAAGTTGAAGTCAGGCTATTGTGATAGCAGAGCTTCATTTCGATGTACTCCACCCCCCCCCCCCCCTTCAACCCTCATTTTGTCCGTGTACAACTTAAAACAGCCTGATGGATTAAATACAGATCACTTTTAAATTTTGGAGTCTCAAATATTTGAAAATTGAAAATGCTGCTCATATTGCCATATGATAAAGTAGGGCGGGTGGAGCAGTACTACATCACGTTAAGTATGCAAATGAGTATTGTACCAAAACCAGCCGATTTTACTATCACATTGTTTATGGAAAACTCTTGAATAGAATTACCCAAACAGGTTTTGCGCATGTTCCTAAAATAAATTATTATTTATTAAATTGTTATGAATAAGCACATAATTTCATCATATCCATCACATAATTTTCTTTTACTTATCAGCAATTAAAAAAAAATGAAATAAAAGAAAAAGTATTTTTAAAATAAAAATATACATCTAAAAGTTTAGTTATTAATTTCCACAAGGTTCTAAAAGGACTTATTTTTTACCTTATGTCATAGGTAATAAAGATAAACAAATCTACCACTTTTCAAAAGAAGAGAAAGAAAAATCAATCTTTTAAAATAAGGGTGGTTTTTTTTTTTTTTTTTAAATCATCATTTAAGAAATTTATTCATTGAAATTTTCTTTATTTAACTCATAAACTCATGTTAAGAGAGTGAAAATGCTTCATGCTCAAAACACAAGCCTGCCGGCAACATGACAGTTTTCGAAATTTTCGTAACATAAAAATTAAAGTTTCACAATATGAACATAAGATTTCGCAACACATTAATACTTGAGTGACGAAAACATTAACATTGCATGCGCGAGATTACATGCGCGAGAGTATGCATTTAAAATATTTGTGTGAAATACGCACAGTAACGAAACGACTATATAAGTCCAAAAGCATGCACAATAAAAAGCCAATGGTCGAAAAACGGAGGAAAACCGGTCGGAGGAGCGATCGAAACAGAAACTTGTGCTTTGTGCATTTTGTGAAGGTGCTGTCCCTAGACGTTAGTCAAGTCGGCAAGGTCGGCTTTGGTGCAACGATGCATGTTGCTCGAAATCCATGAGGGAATGACGATTCAAGCTAGCGAAGCGCTTTCATCCGCCGAACTTAACAGCGCCCTCTACTGCCTCAACGCTGCATTTCTGCACCCACATCGAAATCTGTCCATTCGTATTAAATTCTAGGAATATTGACAGGTTTTTATTAAACTTGTATGAAAGTCATACATTCAAAATAACAATATTTATACAGAGTATTCATTCCATTATTGTTTCTTTATCCTTTATTTTGAAACATTGGGCTTGAAAACATATTTAACTATTTCTGTTCAGTTTTTGGGAGAAAATATAAATATTTTTACATATTATATTACATATATATATATATATATATATAATAATGTCAAATTAAAGAATCAACCTTCATTCTTACAGCACTGTATCCTCAGGAGTTAATTCTTTGGCAGCGGTATTTTTGGAGGACTTCATTAAACCATACATATTTAAGGACCTCAGTGAAAAATGGGCCACTAAGATTACAAAGCTCCTTGGTGAGTAATGACATATTTTAATCATTTTTCACAGTGAAGATATAATTTTTCTTTCATATTCTCTCAAACATTCTGTTTTATAATATTTTTTCGGTTTCATAAATCATTTTTACAGCAGCCTTTTAGGTTTCATACATCATTTTTACAACACCTTTTAGGTCTTCAATAAACTTCATATATATAGTGATTTTTGCTTTATTTCCTTTGTGAAAAAATATTTAAAAAATAATTTTTAAGGGGAACTTAAAAAAGAAGTTCATTTAAAAAAAAAAAAAGTTTTTGTTTCATCAATTAAAAAAATACTCGTGATTAAGAGGCAATAGAAAGTTTTGTTGGTTTTCTTTAAAATAAAGAAGTAATATCAATGTAGCGTACTTTGAAAGCACATGCTTTTCAAAATTTACAATGCAAAATATTATTTAATATGTTCTATACGTCACAATGACATGAAATTTGGGAAAATAAACACTTCAAATGAAGCCTTGAAAATTTAAGTAAAAAATACTGCAAAAAGTTCTCTAAGAAAGTACTTCTATAGGCAGAAAGTTCTTGAATCAATAGTTATGTTTTCATCTTTCTGACAGAAAAGTATTGCTAACAAAAAAGTTGTTTTTCGAGATCGCCATTACGTACCAACGAATTTCAAACGCCTACTGTACGGAGCCTGTCTTTACAACTGTTATCGAAAATATCATTTGCATAGTTTGCAAAGGGGCTGCGTTTATGCAAATCCCTATGTTTTACGAGACATACAGCGCTGTCTATCGGAAAATTTTCGTTCAAATTTTAAATAAATTTTTAGCGCAGATTTCAAGTTGTTGTCCAAATTTCCTATCGTTATAATAAATGACACAGCTCTCAGAGCTCAGGAACTTTAATTTCGAAAAACTTGTATGCTTTCTAAATAAATATTTTTTTAGCGAAATATACATACCGAAAAATATATAAATAAATAATTTATAATGTCACTTAAATTCAGTTTTTACTTGCGAAAAAAAAAAATACAGTTTCACTAAAGTTGTCATCCAACAGGACGAGAGAGTGATTCTTCGGCGTAGAAACAGACAAAAAACAGCCTTCTTCTAGCGGCTAGTCCAGTGGTTCTCAACCGCTGTGCCACAGCACAGTAGTGCGCCGCGAAAAGATCTCAGGTGTGCCGCGAAACTTTTAAGCCAAGTTACATTACATTTTTGAAAATTGCAATCAGTTATGTCCGACATTTCATATTATATTA
Organism: Maratus speciosus; assembly: GCA_963932465.1. Taxonomy (NCBI): domain Eukaryota; kingdom Metazoa; phylum Arthropoda; class Arachnida; order Araneae; family Salticidae; genus Maratus; species Maratus speciosus. The sequence goes on from OZ010792.1 coordinate 279,231,994, forward strand.
TACGATTTACTTTGAAATAAGATTTAGTGTCACAAATTTGCTTTATTTGGGAGATTTTTCTGCTGTTACTCTTTATAATAGTATACAAGAAAGACCTAAAAATGATCTTATGTCTATTGAGATAAATTCTTTCAGAAAAAAAAATAGCGTCACCTGAAGGAAAAAGATTATCTATATATATATATATTATATATATATATATTACGCTAACGTACGTGGCACAGAAACCGTCATTATTTGTTATTGTTTAATGGCAACGCCCGAGAAATGCATCTCATTGGTTATTGTGCAAAAGTCATTTCGCAGGATTTAGGCGGAGAAAATCCGGTTTATTCACTTACGTTTCGCGTTTATTTATTTACGTTCACTCTTTCGCTGCAATTATGGAACTTCACAATATCGTTAGAAATGCCCGTAAAAGATCTCGGCAAATGCTTGAAAGTGAACAAGAAGCCGTATTAAGAAGAAAAATTTGAAATACAGTCGAGTCTCTCTATAACGAAACTCCATGCATCAAATTTCTCTATATAACGAATTTTTAGTAGGAACGGTCCCTTTTTCCCTTCATCTCATTAAAAACAGTCTCCATATAGCGAAATATCTATCTCCATATAACGAATTTTTTCATAAAATGTTCTTTATTGTTTTAAATAAAAGCTTCCAAATCTCATGGAATCAATTTTCCATCACTAATTAGTGATTTATCGTTCAGTGCTGAGTTTTTTTATCTTACTTTTTTACCTTGAATCTCCTTGTTTTTTATGTCCAACGAATTCATCTCCCCCCCCCCCTCCCACATACCTTCCACCATACTTCTTAACACAGTGTCAATTGGATTGTTACACATATAAGAGCGGGATCAGAGAGGTAATTGAAGTTTAAGGGAATGAGAATTCAAATGTAGGAAAATGTTCCCGATACAATTTTTCATTCCTTGCTAAAGTGAAAACATTTTTTCGAGGGTGCAATAATTTTGAAATCAAAACAGCGAAAAATTACAGATTTCTTCGTTAAAATTAATGGAAGTTTTCCTTATGTGATTTTTGTTATGCTTTCAAATAAACGTCTGTTCTCTTTTCTGAAACTGTTTAAATAATTCAAAAATACAATATTAGTTTAATATTTATAGTTAAACATTTCAAATTCTTAATTAAACACCTCAAAAGTAATTTTTGTTCAAAATTTACACATTAAATAGGAATTTTTACTCATTCTCTGCATAACGAATTTCTCTATATAACGAATTTTTTACTGGAACAATGGATTTCGTTATATAGAGACTCGACTGTAGATTGGATCGAAAACGGCGTCAAACACAGAGCATAAGTGATCGCCAAAATAGGCTTAATAAACCGTCGCACAGGCGAACGCGTTGCTTCTGAAATCCAAATTACTGATTTAAACGTGCCGGAGCATAACTGTGGATATACATCTGTGCCAAATAAATATTATTCACTGATTTTTTTTTTTTTTTTTTTTTTTTTTTTTTTTTTTTTTTTTTATGAAGTTTAACTCCAGTGTTATAGTTTTGAATGACAGTCCCGGCACAGTTTCTGCCCGGGTAACGGCGGGCGGGTCAGCTAGTAATTTCAAATGCAGTAGTCGTTGAAAAATGATTTAAGAGTATGCCTATTCGAAGGATTTATCTTATGCGGAAAGTATTTTATGTAATTTTTAAAAATAGTCAAATTCAGATATCTCTTTAAATGCTAATGTGACGAATTAATGACAAAGTAAAGTACTTTTCCACATTTTTCACATTACCAGTTCCTTTTCGTATACAGTTTAATATTGGCTGTTGCCTGCAATTTCCTTCATTACTATTGATCGATAAACCTATACCTCGAATCTTCTTCTCCTCCATACTTATGGAAAATTCCATGTTTATTTGCACTGATGACGGTATGCTGAATCATACCGAAACTAGCCTCAAAAAGGTGCTTAAAACAGTGTTTCATCTGCTTATAAAAATTAATGCATGTTAAAGAGAAGTATATAAAAAAGGGTTATAAGAATTTTATTTAAACTAATTTTCTTTTTTCTTTCTTCGGTTCGAATGGCCTATTTTGTTTGTGATAATAAATACATTAAAAATTATATGTAATCATTTTTTATGCAATGATAGATAATCTTCCTTTTTTAAAGTCATCATAGTTTTAGTATGCCGCACAAATTTAATTCTAGGTTTAAGTGCGCCGTGAAGTAAAAAAGGTTGAGAAACATTGGTCTAGTCTCTGAAAATCTAGTTCGACCCCGAAAATGGGAAAGAGATTTCAATAAAAAGAAAAGTGCCCAGTTAAACTTATGGCATTGAGCTCACAGGCTATTCACACTAATTGTATATTATTTCCTTATTTCAAAGAACAATGCCCCTCAAAAAATAAATGAAGGGGGATTAGCCCCCCGTTTCCTCCTTTTATACTTAACCAATGAACCTCCAAATCAAATGAAGGAAGCGCCATATCGGAATAAACTGGTATATGAAATTTGAAGCAAATCAAATAATTCTGCAGGAAAACCCATTTATCTAAATTAATGGGGGTCTAGCCCCCATCCTCTTTTATACTTAACCAATAAACCTCCAAATCTAATCAAGGCAGCTCCTTAACATAATATACCGGTATACCAACTTTGGAGCAAATCGAATAAATCTTCAAAAAAAACCATTTATCTAAATTAAGGTGGGGGATCTAGCCCCCTTAATTTAGATTGCTATGCCACCTATCTTTCTGAATCCAGTGATTTTTGTTTTGTTATGTTTCGTTTTCATGGGCGGTAAGAAGTGCTTATATATGCGATAGTGATCGTGGCTTTAACGAATTCCGTGCATTTTTTACATTTCTACATAAGCAAGATTGCTTCATCCAGTGATATATATTCTTTGTTAATGTTGTTGCTTAGAAATTTAACAATTAAAAGTATTAAAACATTAAAAAATAAAATTTTAACAGCATAAAAAAAGAAAGTTTTTTTTTTTTTTTTTTTTTTTTTTTTTTTTTTTTTTGCTTTGATATCCAGTTTTCACACGAGTATGAAAGGATCTATTCGTATAGTTGTATTTTAAATAAAAATACTTCAACTAAAAACCTAAAACTTCTCTACACACCACCACTAAAAAGAGAAAAAGAAAGAAAGAAAAGAAAAGACAATTCTAGCTATGGGCTTGATTATATTTCTTAACCGTGTCACAGTTTGATATCGTTAGCATAGAAAACTGAACGACCGTAGACAGCAGAAATCGTTCACTGGGTGCAGTAAGCAGTAATGAAAAGTTTCAAGTGAAAATAAAACTGCGGTTTTCATACTTTTAACGGAAGACAACGAAATACAAAAAATTTTAAAGCAAAATTATCATACAATTATATAGTAATCCTGCAATACTCAATTCTATCGCAAACAGCCTTTATATTAACACTTTCTTAGTGCTTTTTTTAAATTCTTACTTTTTGAAAGATTTAGAGTCCGCTATTTAGAAGTAAAAGCATACAAATAAATAGATGATGTGAACTTAAAAAGTGTTCGTTAAATATGTGTCCGCTGTTCGGGAATGTCTGTTATGGAGGTTTTACAATAATTTCATATGTAGCTGTAAGAAGAATTAAACACTTTGTAATAATTAATGTAAAATTAATTTAGTTTTATAAATCAGTTATCAGAAATACTTTTTATATTAAAAGCTGCTAAGGTTTATGTAAGTAGAAAACTAATTTTGTTACGCAAAGGAAACTATAATAAAACCACATGTCCCATTCATTTAGTTGGGAGAAGGCACAGAAATATATGTGGGATATCCTCTATTCTGGAAAATGAATAACTGGAAAAATCAATAATTTTACTAGAGAATGTCGAACCTTTCTTTGAAGAAATTCATAAACTAAAATATTACAAGTGGCTCCTTAATTTTTTAGCGAAATATTTTCTAATGTTGTTTTAAACTTTGTTTCAAGATACATTTTTGCAAACATTTTCGTTTCTCCCAGCATCCTGAGAATAGAGTCGAGAAAATGTTTAGGTCAAACCATTTTCATAAATCTGATATTTTATTTGATAGTCTCTAACAAGAATGGACTTTCTGTGAAATTTTAAAGGTACAACAAAATGTCTCAAAAAAGACAAAAATGTCGTTATATTCAGATGAACAGGAAAACAAATTAGGATAGCCCATCCATATAGACAAGCATTCATATATAGAATGCATTTCATGCTAGTATAACATTTTGTGTGGCGGTAACAACATACACTGAATGGAAGTGTGTCTACAAACTATGACAGCCCATAATCCAGAGCATGGTGATAACTTTTGCACGAGTTTGCTTTGACTAGTACATAAACGCTATCTGACCGATAATGGAGGACTTGCCAAGTCAGTTTTCATTCAAAATCCTCTAGACCAATAAGATTTTGCTTCGAGTATCTCGCTCTCCTGACATATAAAGATTATCTTGTTACACGCTTGTTTTCAAAAGAAATTTGGCTTCACCATGAGATAGCTTTATTTTTAAAGACAGTATTTATTATACATTAGTTTAATGTATTTATTGCTATTAAAACTTAATTTTTCACGCAGTTTTAAAAAGGTTTATTAAATTGACAAAAATATTCGGTTGTTAAAGTAAAATAGCCTTCATAAGATCTACCTGACTACCACTCGCAAAATTCAGGTAAAATTAATTTTTTAGGATCATCGGAAGATATTTAATAAAGATTAACGCTCGTATTCACGAATAACTTCGACCCGGAGTTATGCAGAAAACCCGGGTTGAAAACTCAAATGGCATTTACCGTCAACCCCACTGAACCGGTTCGAGGTTGAAATCTAACGCCAGGTTCAGTAACCCAACCTTGGTCTACAGGTGGTTCAACCCAGGATTTTTCAACCGAGCATGCGTATTTAACGAAAAACAAGCGGTGAGAGTGAGGAAGGAGAGGGAGAGGACCGCCATTTTACAATGGCTGATAGAATGTGCTGTGTAAAATATAGAACTTCTACTATTAAATAAAACGGAATAACATTATGCAAAGGTATGTAATCTCATATATATGTAATTATCTTCAATATTTTTATCTGATTCATTTATATTTATGTATAGCCTCTTATATATTGAATACATGTTGAATTGTTTGTTTACATAAATACGCGTGGTCGCGAAAAATTTATTTGCCTTAAAAATAGCCAATATTACTTAAACAGCCAAATAATTGCTTCTAAAGTAACAACTGTCGCGTTTAAGGTCATTTATTTTTTGCAATTTTGATGTTAAAAAATTCACAAATGTATTTTAACAGGACCGAAATAAACGCCATACTTGCATAAGTTCTAATTAAAATGTGAGACTCAGGCTAATTTGCATTTTTGTTTAAGTAAAGAAATACACAGATTATCTTAAAATATCCATAGATTCTCTGTAGATTTTTGATCAGTACTTATAGAATGTTTTAAAATTAAATTTTGGGTCTATTGTGTAAAAGATATATTATTGTTTATGTACAAACTGAGATAAATATAAATCAGATCTATAAATTAGATATTTTAACTTAAAATTTAAACAATTTGAGTTTTATTTCTTTATTGATTTTTTTTACGATTGTTTGTAAGCTTCTACGTATGTTTCCCAATTTTTGTGGAATTTTAAATATTTATTTTTATTGCATTTATTTTTCAACTGTATTTTAATTTCAAAATTATACATAATATAAAATATTGCATTAGTACTATTTTATAGGAAAATAATAATAGTAATAATAAATCCTAAAATGAATAACTTTTCAGTGTTACCTCCTGAAATTGTGACTTTTTTTAGAGATCACTTATAATTTTTGCTTCTTAATTGACAGCTAAATTAAAATAAATTACTAAAGGGTTGAAATACGCCAATAAAAAAAAAAAAAAAAAAAAAAAAAAAAAAAAAAAAAAACATTCCTTTTTTTTAAAATAACCCCACACCAAAAATTTTTTATCAGCCCTTGCATTATGACTATTATGATGACTATTTTTAAGGTAAATAAATTCTTCGTGATCATGAGTATTTATGAAAGCAAACAATTCAAGATGTAATGAATGAGATATAATGTATAAATATAAACAAACCAGTCAAAAAATGTATAGATAATATATATATGTGTATGTATGAGATTACACATATTCTCCTATTTTTGGTAATATGTACTTTAAACTTTCTTTTTATTTCTATATTTTACACAGCATCTTGAGAAACTTTTAATTTACTTAAATTAAAGAATGACACCAAAAAAGAGAAAAAAATAGAGGGAACGGGTAGGGTGGTACAAATGGGAACTTGTTTTTCTCCACTGATTCACAAACAACAGACAGCTATTTTATTTATTAGATAATGTAAAATTATATGAAATTATTAATAATTAATTTGAGTTGTTTTGTTAGATTACAAACTATCATTATTCTGCATATTTAGTCTAGAAATCTATCATTAATCAGTCATCAAAAAAAAAAAAAAATCCCACTTTTAATTTCTATTCTAAATGAGATTCTTATTACATCTAATGAAGTGATATCTAAATGAGTTAAAAATATGAAATTAAGAAGCTGGAAAAAATATAGAAAATAAAATAACATTTTCTAAATAAATACATTTTTTCAAATGCAACACTGCAACCAAAAACAAGTGTCTTCGTGCATGTAATAATATTTCGTAATTATTAGGCTAATTTATCAAAAAATAGTCAAAGATAATCAAGTGAATAGCTTTGATCTTGTAAATGTGATAATAGAAAAATTCTCATACAAATGGCTGGAGGGGAAGAGGTGGGGATAGGTCCTAAAAGCTGGTCGATAAAAATTCAACTTTTTGTAATATTTCACATTTATTTGTCCAGATAGTATTCAGAATACATTTATCATGATTTAGGAAAGGTCTTATTCGATTATATGTGTTGAATGGAAATTCATACTCTATACACTAGTAGTCTTAAAAAGTTTAAAGTGTTTGTGTTCCTTAAAATAATATCTTATATAATATCTCCACTGCACACAGTTTAAACTTAAAGGAAGTATAGAGTTTTATTTAGCGACTAGTTAAATGAAAAATGTTTATCAATCGCTCGGAAGTGATAAATATATGCGCCTCTGCGGCTTGGTACCTGGTGCCAGGGCACCGCTAGGATCACCTGTTCCACTTTTTCTGCAGTTCTGTTAATATTATTTCACTACTTTTTCCTGTCAACCTGGAATATTAATTACTATCTAATTTAATTAGAATTAAACATTTTAATTAGCTCGCTGAAAATCCAAACAATAAAATTAATACCATCTATACTAATAAAAGAAATAGTATATATAAAGTACAACAGACTACTTTCTTATTTTTTCCCCTTTTTCTCCATTTTAATATTTTCATTATCAGAAATTGTTTAATTGCTAACTAGAGCTATTAATAATAGAAATCATCATAATTGCTGTTGAAATAAAATTTTAGTTTTTATTCAAATCAAGTTTCATTAGTTTTGGCCCAAATCAAGTTCCATTTTTTAGCAACTATGCGAAATTTTATTTTGAAAAAGAACCATTTAACATTTATTTTAGCAGTTGACACGTTTCATATCATTAACCTAACTCATTAATAAATTTAAAAAAAATAATTGTTTAAAAAATATTAAAACTTTCAAGAAATTAAATTAAGTTGATCCATATTTAGTGATTACAGGTTTTTATTTTGTCCATACATTTTGTGGGGATTTAAAAAAAAAAAAAAAAAAAAAAAAAACTACATTGAATCGGTCATTTTTTTCTTTCTTTCTTTTTTTTTTTTAATCGGCGTTTTTCTTTCAAAACATAAACAAACGAAGTTTCGATACGAAACCGAACAAGGCATGTGATTAACCAATAAACACATTTCGTTCAACATAGGTCGAGAAACCCCGAGTTGGGTAACTTTTCATCCGAAGTAAACGGTGAATACGAGTTTTTCAACTCCCGGTTGAAAATACCAACCTGAGGTTACTGAACCCGCGGTTTAACCCTCGGTCGAAGTTATTCATGAATACGAGCGTTAATCGATATAATGACCTTAGAAAATATAACTTGTATCAGCTGTTTATATGCAAACAATCTCCCTCTGTCCATGTAAGATAGAACGATTAAAATCTCGGCTCCAGTTCCTCGTGTATATAGGTAGCATGCGCGCTTACTATTTGGCAAAGTAGCCCCTCTGAAATTGTCTGCTTTTTATTTTCTCAGATCCATAAAAACTCACTGGCTTATTACTGTAACTCATTCTATCAACCGTTTCTACAACACAAACAAAATGTAACGTATTCCGTTTAAAGCAAGTAAATTATTATTCACTTTTTACAACTGAAATATATTATTTTGATACAAGTATTTGTAATATAGCAGGAGATGTTTCCCCCTGGATAATAAGTGGAATCATGGCTATATTTTTAAAGGCAACTAATTAGAGGTAACTTTCTTCCTCAAAATGTCGCAGAAAGGAGTTATCCTAATAATGTTTAAAGTTTTACCTTTGGCGAAAAAACTCCGCTCTGGTACACCTGAGGGAGAGAGACAAAGCAAACACGTATATGCAAGAATACTTCAAGAATATATACGTTTGCGATTTTGCATTAAAAAAAAAAAAAAAAAAAAAAATGTATTTGAAACGGCTAGCATCAGAGCTGCCAAGTCTCCGGCTTTTCTGATACCAGTATTTTAGTACAGAAAATGCTGTTTTATTTAATCGAAACATTTTGCTATTTAAAAGAACAACACTTTCTCTAAGATAATACTAGTATGCAAAAAGTCAGATACTTGGCAACTCTCTTAGCATAAATGTTTATGCAGAGTTAATCTAATAATAATAAATGACTTATGAAACAAATTGTCGTTCTTTTTTACTCACCAATCTGTTTTTCTGTATGGGTTTTCTGTTTCTGTGTTTAAAATATTTTGAATTATAAAAAAAGCTAATAAATTTATATTTGCTTCCAGCACTTTCTTTTGGTTTGCTGTCGATAGCCCTAGTATATGTTGCTCAACAACTTGGTGGTGTTTTACAAGTAAGAATTATTTAAAACATTAGTTAATATTAGGTTTACAGTATTCCTTTTCAAAATAGGAAAGTCTTCGAACGTATAAAAACTCAATTTACACACACAAATAGAAAACAAAATTACAGGCTCTAAAAGATAATTGATGCATTAGTAAGAAGATAAGTTGTAAATGAGGTCAGTGGCAGTAGAATACCGTATGGCTTAGAAATTAATGTCGCTGATAATTCATTTCATAGGAGAACTTTGGAAGAAAAACTGCAAATGAAACAATTGGAAAAATCATTCTCGATTTTTAATATTACAAAAGAATCAGTAGGGCTGAATAATTGTGTATATATACAAGGTGGTCCAAACAAAGCCCAGCCGGACGTAAAAAGCTCTGTGGTGGTTAAAACCTAAAACATCCACGTTAATTGAATTTCGGGATATCTGGTCCACTTTTAATTGGATATTCGGGACTATCCTGACAACTTGGATCACAGGAATCCTTTAAAATGCAAGGTAAATATAAAGTAAAACTCTGTAATTATTATTATTGTTATTACAATGTTCCAAACACATCACTGAAGACGGATCATAGCTGATACTACCAAAATAAATGAAAAAGAAGTGTTTGAGTTTATTAAATTTTTAAATGCATTGCGACTTCCGTATCCGCAGTACTCTGAAAACCTCCTAAAAATTAAAATTGTAAGCAACGAGAAAAATTATTCCAAATGATTAAGCACTTAATACATCACTAAACAAAATATCATGCAATTAAGCATATACTATGTGCCACCTCTCAACGGGAGCACTCTGAAAAGAAATATTAATAAATTTTTGAAATGCTCAAAGCATATTCAAAATCTCGGTCATCTATATTCAGAAAATTATTTGAAAAACAAATTTGAAAACTGCTCTATAACTAACCTAACAATATAAACACCAAAACATTGTGGAATGGGCTCAAAATACATAGAAATTGACCAAATAGTCAACGTAGTAACCAGAATCACAGACGGCCAATTGGAACAAAACCAGAAGTTTGCCCCAGTTAAAATACAACATACTACATTAAAGATGTTCTATATTGCGCTATTTTGTGTCTAATTTCCTATCATCTTTTCTTCTTTACATTTTAGAAAAGATGCTGCAAATGGTATCGTTATAAACGTACTCCAACAATACTATGATAAATAATATTAGAAGGAAATGCGAAAAGAAGTCATTGGCATTCAATCAAATAAAAATTACAGGATCCCTACAGAAAAATCTGAGTAATGGATGGCAATAAAACAAATGCGGATATTGTTACTCAACTCGGGTTCGTGTAGGTAACAGACGAAGATAAACAGTAGTTTGGACGACACAGTTATTGATTTTTGGAATATTCCAGAATAATCAGGAAAAGAAAAGTTATAAAACGTTTCAAATATGCTTTTAAACAATCACAAACAAGTAAAAAGTAGATGGAAACGACTCAATGAAACAGAAATTTCTGATAATAGCAGAACATTTGAAACTCACATCAGTGAGAGAAGCCTAACGTGAGTACTTCTGCTATACGCGTACTTTTCGTTAAAAAAAAAAGGGGGGATTTTCGATTTTTTGGTACTTTTAGCGTTTTCCATTCTTAGTCCTCAAGTACTTGCTTTATTATTGAAATCGTTATTTAAACTTCTTCAATTAAGTAACAAAACTAATTCTCAGTTTAATGTTACGCGTATTTTCACACAATGTAAAAACTTAAGCAAAAAAATTCCTAATATAGCACAAATGTATACGAAAATTCAAATTTCCATGTAACCTTATCGTTATCCAAGATTCTGGAATTCTTTCTGTTATCTTCAAAAGCCACTTCGAGAAAGGGAGATCGTAAACTTTATTAAAAATACGTTTCCGAGGTTTACAATACTGTTTCTAGAATTACTTTTTTACCAGAAAATTTACAAAAAGACATTTTAATTTCAGAAACATTGCTTTGGAATAATTTTTTATACAGGCGCCTACAGACTCACATAGACTTATGCATTAACTGGTGTAACCTATGGCGTGTTCGCATCAACGAAAGTAAAACATCGTCTGTTTATTTTTCTAGAAGGCTTAACTATCCTAACAGAATCACTATCAATAACACTACCATCTGCTAAGTACCTGGTGATCACCCTTGACCAAAGACTTTGGAGACATCACTTTCGTATCATCAGGAGGAAAGTCGCTGGGGCTTCTCAGGCACTTAAACCTCTCTTTAAGAACTCAACACTGGCTATTTATAACAAGTATATTCTTTATAATTTTTGCATTCTACCTATAATGACATACGCCTGCCCCATTTGGGGGTTCACTTGTAACACCTCTATAGACAACCTCAGTGAATTTCACAATAAACACCTCCGCATTGTCCGTAATGCCTCACACTATCTACGTAACACCACTATCCGTAGAGACCTTAATGCCCCTACCTTTAGAAAAAGAGTAGTTGACCTTTCCAAAAAATTTTACAAAAACCTCTACAACCTCCCAAATGAAATACTTGCTGAGCTACCTGATTACGACGCCTGTGAGCCTGAACACAGAAAAAGACCCAAATTTTCCATTATTATGGATGTTGAGGGATCTTGAGTTCTCCACTACTGTCTATATTTCACTTTTTTTAAACTCTTTTTTCACTATTTTAACTTTTTATGAAAAAAAAAAACTGCTTTCTTATTACAAATACGATATTTTTATCATTATAGCGTTACTTAGTAACAAATATATATATATACTATATGGACTCTGAAAAACGCCTTTTTTTCTTTTTCTGTGACATTAGCATCTGTCACACTCTTTGCCGACTACCCTTACCAGCTTTGTCCGACATCTTGTTAGCTTATCTTTCTTAACTGTGCTTATAATATTTTTAAACTTAACTTATTTACTTTTATTTTACTATCAATTTATCTCTTAATTTTTAACCAGTAAGACTTCTTACTATTTTTACTCTTTAATTCCACTTTTCTTTAAAAGTATTTTTTTCATTTTTTAATATCTTTATTTTTATTAAAATTTTATAGTAGTATTATACTACAGTTAGACTTTTTATCCCAATGGCTCATTCATTATTAGACAATCATCAATAGACTGGGAGTAAAGTTGTAGACAACTCGGAAGCCCCTCAAAGTGCAAGCACTGTTAACCCTTTCAAGGGCGGTGTCCTTAAAAAAGGACACCTAATTTTAATTCCAAAACTGGCAAACGGCACCAAGAATTTTTAATTAAAATTTTCCTTTTATAATGTACGTGAAAATAAACAAGTTCATATTTTCTAATAAATTTGTTTATAAATTCTGGTGTCAGTCTATTATTTCATCAGTTTATAAACTGAATTACTCCGCGTCGGAAAGGGTTAAGCCACTGTTTGGAATAATTTCATTAATTTGCTTTTATAAATTTTACAGATAATGTTCCAGAATAGTAGAAACTTTCAAGTTACACTGAATTTTCGTAACATTTCTACCATATGAAGAGTTTTATATGCAACAGTCATCTAAATTAGTGTATAAACAAATTTTAATAAGTCTAACTGCAAAATTCAACATCCAATACAAAAGTTTTAAAATTTGAAATCCTTCCAATCTTTTTTTTTAATTTAAAAAGCCTCTGAAGGAGTAAGTTTATGCAAAATATTTTTTTATGTGAAAGATTTCAATTTCTTATATACTAGGACTTTCAACATATTTCAATAATTTTATCTTTTTTTGCATTTTCGTGTGTCCTGTTTTAGTTATTCATAAAGTAATACCATCAATTTCTTTTCTTTATGATATTAGGCAGCTTTTACAATTCATGGCATTGTTGGAGGACCTATGCTTGGAGTATTTACCCTAGGAATGTTTGTGCCCTGCGCAAATACCATAGTAAGTTCAGATATTTGTTGATACTACTATTTTGTTAATTTTGTATTTCTGAATACCGGTATTTATTTTGTATGTCCCGTAAGGCATGGTGACGTTACGGCGACGTCGTTGTGAAGTCACACTGTGACTTTGTGACCGTCGATGTGACGTCACGTGACGTCGATGTGAAGTCACAGTGACTAGAATGTGAGGTCGTTATGGCCGTTTTAGAGCTCATTTGTGACGTCACATTGTGACCAATTTGTGAAGTCACGGTGTGACCAATTTGTGAAATATGTGTCATTTGTGACGAAATTGTCATTAACACTGTGATGATTCTGTGACGACAGTGACAATGTTGTGAAGTCACATTTTGACAATTTTGTGAAAATTGTGTAATTTGTGACGATTTTGTCATTATTTTTTTGACGAATATGTGACTACAATGACAATGTTGTGACAGCGTTAAGAGGCAATACATTTATTGAAAAATGAAATCGCTATTCGAGTTCAATCAATGAACCATGACAATGGAGGCAGGAGGGATTATGAGTAAAAGAAAATTCTGAAGTTCACAGAAAAATTTCAGAATGTTTTTTTCACGATACTTTGTCGAAATTTACGTTTTTTTCGAAATCCTTCAGTGAAATTCACCTTATTTCTACGATTTATTGACAAAATTTCATGTTTTTTCACTATCATTTGACAAAATTCGCTTTTTTTCGCTATGCTTTGACAAAATTCGCTTTTTTTCGCTATGCTTTGACAAAATTCGCTTTTTTTCACAATGCTTTGACGAAATTTACGCTTTTCTTCAATCTCTTGACGAAATTGAGATTCTTAGATGAAATTCACGTTTTTGTTCACGACCATTTGAAGAAATTTAGATTTTTTCGCGATCGTTTGACAAAATTCGCTTTTTTGCGCGATTTATTTACAAAATTTCGCCTTTTATGCGGTCCATTGATGAAATTCACGTTTTTTCTACAATCTTTTGACAAAATTTGCTATTCTTTGATGAAATTCGCTTTTTTCCCACAATTTTTTGACGAAATTTGCATTTTCTCGCAATCTTTTGACGAAATTCACGTTTTCCTTCAATCTCTTGACGAAATTGCGATTCTTAGATGAAAGTCACGCTTTTTTCCACGACCTTTTGAAGATATTTAGATTTTTTTCGCGATCGTTTGACAAAATTCGCCTTATTTACGCGATTTATTTACAAAATTTCGCCTTTTATGCGGTCCATTGATTAAATTCGCGTTTTTTCTACAATCTTTTGACAAAATTTGCTATTCCTAGGTGAAATTCGCTTTTTTCGAACAATTTTTTGACGAAATTTGCATTTTTTCGCGATCCTTTGACGAAATTCACGTTTTCCTTCAATCTCTTGACGAAATTGCGATTCTTAGATGAAAGTCACGCTTTTTTCCACGACCTTTTGAAGAAATTTAAATTTTTTTTTCGCGATCGTTTGATAAAATTCGCCTTATTTGCGTGATTTATTTTAAAAATGTCGCCTTTTATGCGGCCCATTGACGAAATTCGTGTTTTTTCTACAAAATTTTGACAAAATTTGCTATTCTTAGATGAAATTCGCTTTTTTTCCATGATCTTTTGGCGAAATTTGCATTTTTTCGCGATCCTTTTACGAAATTCACCTTTAACCAATCTATTCTTTCTTTTCTATAAACATCATAGCAAGTATAAAAAACTTTTGAGAATAAAAGAATAATTAGGTAATATTTTCTCATTCTGGATTTGCAATAATAAATTTACAGCAAATTGGAGCTAAAGAAGAAGGAAATAATGATATCTGCTCAACAACTACAGTATTTACTCGCGTAATAGTCGCACTTTTTTTGCCAATTTTTCATTGTGAAAGTCTAAGTGCGGCTATTATGCGGGGAAATCTACTACACAATATTGTACACTCTAATGCTAAAACATTACTGGTATAAAAAAAACACAATATAATAAAATTAGTAACTTATCAAATGTTTCCAATTTATGTGTTGTTTATTAAATACCATTTTTCTTTTTATGGTAATATTTTTATAGACATAAAATTTACAAATAATCTTTGTTAAAATTTTGACAAAAAATTCTCATAATAAATCACTTTCACTGAAGGTATCAGTACCACTATTGTAATATGAATCGGTGTATGAAGAATCTCCGTCATTCCATAAAATGTCATCTTCACTTCTGTCCAAAGCGTCGGAGATTAATAGTAATATTCCTTTGTACAAATGAAAGATGAGCTGCAAAAAATATTTGCTTGTATTGTTATTTGTGCCACTAACTAAATTATATTTAATTGCTGTTTTTATTAATTCTGAAATTATTTGCTATTCCATCTAGACCATTTTTTAAAGTTGCAGCAACCTGCTCTTTTTAAAATGGGCGAAATACATCCTTTTTTTAAAAAATGAAATTCTCCTTTAGTTGCAATCGGAGATTTCTTGTAAAAAACTTCCCCATACCACAGTATTTCTAAATCAGTGTGCCCAAGACCTTGCAAAAATTATAGAACTTTATTTCTTTAGAAAATACAAGATATTGTTAAATCATGTCGTTATTTAATTGTATTTTTCAATTTGTAATTCATAAAATCCTTAAAAATTAATGTCACTTTATTTATCATATTAACAAATTATATACTTTTTTCTTATACCATTACTAAACACATTACTAATATTACATTTACTCATGAAGCTCTGTCATCATGCTCTGTTTTTACTGAACTAGCACCTCTTTTTAATACATTTGACTAAAAACACCAAAAAGCATTTTTATATGAAAAATATCAATTATTTATTCGAATAGTTTTGAAATTCAATAGCGATACTTTCATATTAGCAACATTCCAAGAGTTTATAGTCGAAGAAATCGCCAAAGATTTTGCCACCTACAGCAGTTTTTTTTTTTTATAAATTCTAATAGTTTTAGTAGTTTAAGCGAGCTGTTCGATTACATGTTTATTAAATTTGTTTTATTTATGTACAATTTTTGATGAAGTTTTTAATTTACTATAAAGGTTTTAGAATAACGTGTGGTGAAAATTTTATATATACAATCTGTTACAAATGCAGGTAACCATATTTACTTTTAACTTTTACATGACACAGTAAAATAAAAAATAATGAAAATAATATAAAATAGTTAGCTATTTTTATGTGAATAAAGTATAAAAATTCAAACCATAAGCACAAAATAAAAACACACATTGGTTCATTATTACTATTATTATTTTATTTACAGGATTAGATAATTATAAATAACAAGCCCCCTTTAACCCACATTGTACCGCTGTCCTATAAATAGGACAGCTAATAAAACATTTTTTAAAATAAAATTGGTAAGGATTTTTTGGATGCATTTTGTTATGACGTCTTTAAAATACATAAAAGTATAACATATAAACAAACAACAACAAAAAAAAAAATCAAGTAACCAATTAAAATTTAATTGAGAAAAATCTATTTAAAAAATTCTTTAAGAATTGTGATCTTATAATCTAGAATTTTACCGTTATTATTATCTTTTTATTGGAGAAATCATAGAGTATTTTTGTACAACAGAAACAGTTTTCTAAAGTAAAATAAAATATTTGCTCATAAAATTAGTTTATGTATGCATTTTATATGTCCTTACTTTGTGTCCTACTAATATGTCCTGTTTATAGGACAACTAGTTACTTAAAAAATTAAAAACTTTTTTTCAAAATTTTGCTAGTATCTACTTAATTACACAATATTAATGATGTAATTGAAGTTTTAAAATTTTTCAAAAATATTTAATCGGTGTGCTTCAATATGGGGTAATCAGTCTGTTTTCTAATAAAGTGTATAGTATAGCTATTTTGAAGTTTATGCGTATAAAATCATTCAAGAAGTAAAATATTAAAAGTATCCAGAAAAAAAAATAATGAAATATATTTTACATTTTAGCTTCCTTCATTCAAGTACATGGATATGTTTTTAATAATTAAAATATTTCAATAAAACCATATTTAAATTCTCACTGGGTTGCATAATTTCTATATTTGTCAACAAATTGAGACACCGGTTTACGTTGAAAACTTTTCGTTCATAATGTTTAACTGAAAAGTTCTTACAAACTAAGGATATCTCTTTATAAATTTTTATAACTTTTCTTACATCGAATAATACTCATTGATACTGATTTTTCCTTTTTATTTAGTACATTAAATACATTTAAATATTTGCTAATTATGTTAAACTTTGCTTATAATACTTTTATACGTTATTTTAAAGTTTGAGAAAATATGTGATTTTAACCTATAATATTTTAAAAGAAAACAAATCTGATTAAAATAAATTTATATAACTGATTTTAATCATCTGATTAAAATTGTTGATATACAGATATTTATTTCAATAAATTAAATAATAAATCTACTAAACTTTATTAGGTTAATGAAATGTTTATAAGAAAATACTAAAATCATTATAATTTAAAGAAAAGCAAACTCTGGAATAAAATATTTGTTCATACCTTTTTTTTCCTTAACGCCGTTTTTTATTCCAATGTAATCCATGTTTTAGGCAGAACAAATTTTTGAAGTAGGAAATATGTCCTTAATAAATACAATAGCAGTGATGGGAATCGTTTAAACCACACCAAAGCTAGTGTAAATATCTCGGACGGATATTTTTGTCTAAAGTATTATCTTGAGATGATTATTCCTGTGAATTTTTTAGGTTAAATGTTATATCTGACAGACTGCATGTTCATAACGCTACCTATTGTCCAGCAAAAAACTCCTTCCGCCTGTTCCAAAGATTAAAAGCAATATGTTGTTTTTACTAGTCTTTATCGTCTGCGGTTTTTAGCTTTTTTTTTTTTTTTTTTATCCAGGCAAGAACAGATGGCTTTTCCGTTCTTATACATTTATATGACATAAAGCATACTTCCAATTAAAATTTCTTGTTTCTAGAATTTTTTGATGCATTTAACTTTTTTTTTATGTGTTTCAAAATAGTTCAAGTTTTAAGTTTTGTACAGCTACTGTCGAATATGACAATAATTAAACTAATATTGGGAGTGTAACAAATTAAAGAATGTTTAAATTTTTAGAGTATTTAAAATTCATTTTAATATGCAATAGTGCAAGGTCTTTTGAAAATAGAAAATTAAAGTTTATATTATAGGTAGTAAATGCAACATAAAAAGAAATAAAATAACTGGAGAAATAATGTTTTTAGTGGGGGAGTGGGGGGGGGGGATCAGGCAATTGTCATTTTTTACTATTTTAATTTCCTGTGGAGTAAAACATCTTGTAAGATAACAGTATTTTTCAAAATAAATTTCCAGAAACGAAAAAAATATAAATAAATATGAATAATTAATTACGCGATGTGTTTTGCATATATTTTGTATATTTTATTTTATATTCGGAAAAAGTTAAATTTCATTAAAAAGTGTGACACAAGTAGCCAAATTTATTTTTTAAGAATTACTACTAAAAATAACTAAACACTAGCAGAAAAATTTATTACTGAAAATATGCAAGTGTTTTTATTTATATAATAAAGCATTGCTTTATTGCAAAACTCCGTCTCTTCCCATGCCCACACACAAACAAATCTTTGCTTTCTCCACCTGTATATTAATTTCTGCCATTTCCGCTGATAAGAATAATTTATAGATAACAAACCAATTTCCCGGATTATACAATACAGGATAAAAACATTTTCTTATTATTGAAATCTCTACAGTTAATACATTTTTCTATATTGACCACTAATACCCCCCCCCCCCAAAAAAAAAAAAAACATTTCTGTAAGAAAAATATCAATTATGTATTCAAATAAGGTTTTAAAATTCAATAGCGATACTTTCATATTAGCAACATTCCAAGAGCTAATAGTCGAAAAAAATCGCCAAACATATTACTATTTACAACAGTTATTTTTTAATTCAAATAGTTTTAATAGTCTAAGCGAGTAGTTCGATTACATGTCTATTATATTTGTGTTTTACTTATGTACATTTTTTGATGAAGTTTTTAATTTTGTTGTGGAATATTAGCCGGGAACAAACACTGAATTATTTTTATTGTTTGAAGTGAGAAGTTTTAATCTTAACATATGTTTTGTCACACTGTGAGTTTACAATATGGTAGGGATTTTTATCACATAATGAGACGTACGTTACATGTAGTCTCATAACAATGACGTCACAATTTTTTTTAAATTGCCAGAAAAATATTTTTTACGGTAAATAACATGTTTTGACGAATTTTTGTAATTTTAAAAAGTTTTCTAAGAAGTTCACATATCAGTCACAATGTGACGTCACTAATTGGTGGCATTTTGGTCACAGTTGTGACGTGACCACAGTGACTTACAGTGACGTCATAATGACGTCACTGTGACCATGCATGCTATGAGGGGTACTACTATGAAATTATAGACTGTAAGATAAAAGAAAAGCGGGTAATAAGTACTGATCAGAGAAGACTAAAACTTGTAAATATTTAAAGAAAGTTCTCTATTGCATATTTGAAAATATTGCCGAATAGCATTTCCCAGCTTCAGATATTTTTATTTCTTCTTGTTAAAAAAATTTAAATAATTTGATTCATAAGATATTATGTACATAAATTGGATTTCTAGTCCAAATCTAGGCTTCTTTTAACCAATTTGCTGCAACAGAAAAAGGTAAAAATTTGTCCGTATAATTAAACTTTTTTATCGTATACAGGATGCAAAGGAAAGTTCCTTTAGCCTGAAAATACTTTCCAACGGAGAGAGTTACAGCTATGCAAGTGAGGTAACGGTATAGTAAAACGGCTATTCCCGATTTAATGCAAACGACAGCAGCGCCCCTAGTGGCGAAATTTGGAAGTTAACCATTGCAAATCGAAAACTAAAAGAAATAGAGCAAAATTTCCAATTAGAAAGTTTTAGAGCATCAATTAATTAGTACGAAACGACATTTCGTTTACATAGATAATATAAATCTTCCCCTGTATACCCAAAAATGTCCGAAATCGATGCGTTCCATTTTGTATAAACGTTTCAGTGGAATAGCCAGAAGTATGAAGAAATACGCACAATTTATTGTATAAATACGTACTTAGCTCGGTAAATTTTGATAACATCACACAGAAAACAAAAAAGACAAACTGTCTCACAGTGATAAAAAGTTAAAATTCAGTATGTTCGAAAAGTTCGCCATTGCTCACGATACACGTTTGTATTCATGAGAGTAATTCTGCATGCACATTTTTCAGCATGGAACGTCTACTGCAAACCTCTTCAATACGACGACATAGATTTAACCCTTTCAAGGCCGGTGGCTAGACGGTCTAATTTTAATCTAGCCATCTAATTTTAATTCCAAAACTGACAAATGGCACCAAGAATATTTAATAAAATTTTTCTTTTGTAATGAAAGTGCAAAATAGTTTGTTTTTATTTTCTAAGAAATTCGTTTGAATATTCTGGTATCAATCAATTATTTCATCAGTTTACGAACAGAATTCTTCAGCCCCTGAAAGGGTTAATCTAAAATTTTAAATGCAATGGGAATTAACTTTTTGCGGACATTACAGCACAGTACAACGTCACAATCTGCAATTGTGCTCTGCTACATTTCCGGAATGTGAATATACAAAGTAGAATCTTCGCTCATCGATTTAGGACATTTTTGGGTATACAGGCGACGATTTATCTTATCCGTGTGAACCAAATGTCGTTTCGCACTAATTAATTGATACTCTAAAACTTTCTAATTCGAAATTTTGCTCTACCTCTTTCCGTTTTCGATTTACAATGACTATCTTCCAAATTTCTTTCACTAGGGGCGCTCCTGTCGTTTGCATTAAATAGAGCATAGTCGCTTTACTATACTGTTACCTCACTTGCATGGCTCTAGTTCTCTCCGTTCGCAAGTATTTTCAGGTTAAAAGGACTTTCCTTTGTCCACTGTCTAAATGAGAATTGTTCGGAACCTATGAAAATGTAACAATAAATAACATAAAGAAAAATTTATAAGTTAGTAGTATATGTCAAAATGCATACACATAGATACCGGGTGTCCTAAAATGAACTGATTGATTTTAAAATTCAATAACTTACAAATGGTGATAGCTATTTAAAAAATCGTGCCTGAGGGTTATGTAACATGTCAGGAGTTTTTTTACTACGATTCTCGATTTTAGTTTAAAATAATAGCGATAGATGGCGCTACAAACAATAGGCACTAATCGGGGTCCGATTTTTGGCCTCTCTCTTTTCGCAGTATTGTTGCGAAAGAAGCAGGTTAAATATATGGAGCGGGCCTTAAGAACAAATTTGCATTGGCAACTGAGAACCACTCCACATATTTAACCTCCTACTTTCGCATCAATACTGAAATAAGAAAGAGACCAAAAATCGAGCCCCGATTTAGCGCTTATTGCTTGCAGAGCAATCTATTGCTGCTATTTTAAGCTAAAATCAAAAATTGCTGTCAAAAAACTCCTGACATCTTACATAAGCCCCTGCACGAATATTTTTTTCTTCACAGCTGTCACCAATTGCAAGTTAATGAATTTTAAAATCAGTTAGTCCATTTTAGGACTCTAGGTATATGCATTGTTGGTAGTAGCCGTTTATGCGCTAATGATCGGGATGTTTTTATTTGTTTTTGTTTTTGTTTTCAAAAATTTATAAACATTTTTGCTACTATTACAACGCACAGTATAGTAAAAATTTCCTCCCAGTCGCAAACAGTAAATAAATATATCTTATAAAAATATAAATATATTTAAAAAATGTATTTTTTTAATGAGTTCTGTACTTCTTTTTTTAACCCTTTAAGCTCCGGTATGTGAATTTCTTTCCACTTAAATTGAATCCTCAAATGTCACATTGTCACCGGTATTTTAAAATAGAATTTTCGGTTTCTTATGTACACGAATACACGCATTTACTTTTTTACAAATAAATGTAATCTTAAATTCGGGTCCCATTGTGACATTTGAAGATTTAAAATTCCCCCACCAGAGCTTAAAGGGTTAAAGCAGTCTTTAATTAATATAATGCCACAGTTTAAGGTCTTATTTTTGGTTATTTTGTTGAATAATAATAAGACATATTCTCATAAGAAAAATGAAATATTTTCAATTTATTTATCGTGTTTGGTTGAACAAAAACTTTATCATGAATTAAATATTATTTTGCTTTTCATTTTTCCTTCTTTTTAGGGGGCATCATTCGGGCTAGTGAGTGGTTTCATTGTAGCATTCTGGTTCGGAATGGGAAGTTTTGCGAGTCAACCATACCACCCGGAAGCTCCTGTTTCGTACAGTAATTGCAGCGACCTTTATTACAATGCCACTGGTATCGATATCACTAATATCACTGCGATTCCTGAAATCATTCACAACAAGTAAGAGTCTAATTTAATTATTTTTATTAAATCACTGTTTTTCGAAAGATCACAGCTTATTAAATAAGTTCTTAACCGATATTCATGGCCTAAATATGTTAAGATCTTAATCGATGATGACTGCATCAATACGTTAAATACACTGCTGGCCATTAAAATTGCAACACCATGAAAGATTGAAAATACAAAAAAGGTATTTATTGTACGTAAACAGTATGGCATGAAAACAAAATGATTAAATATGTAAACAGTTTGGGGGTTTACAAAGGTGCGAAATGGGTAGAAACAGCGGCTCCCGTGGCAGCTAAAACGGCCCTTATCCAGTTAAGCATGGAGCCGAACTGGGCTTGGAGGACAGAAACGGGCTACTCATCCCATGCTGCTTCAAGTCTATGCCACACTTCATCAGCCGTATTAGCTGGAGATGGGTGGCGGGCTAGTCTCTAAGCAATTCATGACCAGATGTTTTCAATGGGTGGCAGATCTGAAGACCGTGCAGGCCAGGGCAGCAATCGAATACCATGTGTATCGAGGAAGGTCAGAACACGACGTGCAACATGTTTTCTTGAGTTATCTTGCTGGAAGAGGGAGTTTGGCAGGCCTCGAAGACAGGGCACAACCACTGGACGTAAGATGTCAAAAATGTAACGATCTGCGATCAAATTACCATCGATCCGAACTAGAGATGTGCATGTCGTGTACCCAATGTCTTCCCAAACCATCACACTGGATGCAGGGCCCCCGTGCCAATATCGAATGCAAGTAAGCGACTGGCGTTTTCCTCGGAGCCCCCAGAAAAGTATACGGCCATCAGAATACAGCACGTACAACCGGAACTCGTCTGAAAAGACGACATTGTGCCAGTCATGCATCCAGCTTTGTCGTTCGGCGCACCAGAGTTGCCGACTCTCTCTGTGCTGCATTGTCAAGGGAAGCCGCAGTACTGATCGCCGTTCTGACAGTCCACACTGCTGCAAACGTCGTCGAACCGTACGAGCGGATACTGGGTGCGCTTCAAACATGTCCATTTCCTCACTAATCGTTCGAGATGTGGTTGTACGGTTTTGCAAGGCCGACCTCACAATATGTCTGTCCTCTCAGGCGTAAGTCATGGGACGGCGTCGAGATCCTGCATGCCGTTCAGTATGACCCTCAGCAATCCATTGATTCCATATTTGCATGACAGTGGTTGGATTTCGACGAATGCAATGAAGGATATCACGGAAAGATAATCCACACTCTCGATAGGCAACGATACTGCCTCTATCGAATACCGACACTTGGTGGTAAGCGTTTCTTCTTATTATTCGAGGCATAACACGATATTCTGAGCAAAGACCGATCTTACAAAGCGCGTTCCGAATGAGAAATCCACTACGCAACTTTCTTTTATGCTGTGCTTCAGATGTCGTTTCTCCCGCCTGCATCGTCTAAATGCACTGAAATACTAATCATTTGCATATTCCAAACTCTTCTTCCTTTCATGTGATTTTGACATTCGTCAGATCATTCCTTCCTGGTGTTGCAATTTTAATGGCCAGCAGTGTACTTTATAGTCTTTGTTGTCAATAATAGTAATCACATTAATAAAAGTATAGCTGCCAACCTTCTAGTGTTTGTTTTTTTTTTGTTGTTGTTGTTTTTGTGTTTGTTATTTTTAATTCAAATAAACATATTTTGAATCAGAAAATTTATATAATAAAAGCCATGTTCTTTCTGCGTGGTACTTATTTCATTTTATTTATTACATAAAGTTTTTGGTTCAAAATATGTTTATCCGACTTTAAAAAAAGAATAGTGGCAGCAATGTAAAGCCTTCCTTTTCTCATTTTATCAAATTTATCTACCATGAAATTGTACAGAGGATACTTTTTAGTATTATATAATTATAATGCTAAAAAATATTATAATAATGTTCGTAATTATATAAATACATAGCACCTATAGTCATCTTTCAGTCCATCTGTCTGTCCGTCAGTATAAAACAGAGCAAAAACTACCTAACGGAATGGCCTGAAATTTTAAATATATCAGTGCTGCAAAATTTTGTCAAGTCATTTCAAATTTTATGAAAATCGGATGTATGGTTTAATTACAGGGACAGTCAAAAGTTTTCCGTTACATTACGGCCGTTACATTCCGTTATGTTACAGTCTTTCGAACAGAAGGAAATTGATATGCACTTGTGAAGTGCACTAAAATGTACATTCAGTACAATATGCAGTGCAAAAAATATTTATAAAACTAGTTATAGTACGAACACACATCATTTGCCACGTTTGACGAGCAATTTCCAACTTGTTTAAAAATGAATAATCAGTGAATAAGAGTATCTAAGAATCTCAAAGATTAAAAGGCATCCAGTCTAACCCGTTTCAATAATTATCCTTTTATCCTCATTTATCACCGGCGACAAGGGTATTAAATTTAAAAAAGAATAAGGATGTAAATATATGGTCAACATATGAATTAAAAAGGATTGTTAGTAAGAAAAAAAAAAGTAATAAATTTTAAAGATATATATTATCCTATGCAGCTAAATTTCCTATTTTTTCAGTAGAATGATCCTTTTTTGTCAAAAAAGAGCATTTCCTGATTCGTTTCTCGTTTAGTCTCTGGCTTAGCTAAAATTAGCTGACATTTTTGTGTTTGACACTTTTTGCGTTCGAGGCTTTGGTTTATTATTTCCTTATGTGAATTATCTTTACATAATGTCAAAAAGACAAAGGACACATATTTTTAATAATAGCTGGCAGAGCAAACATTTCTTCGGCGAATGTAAAAGTAAACCTGTGTGTTTGTTTAATTTTCAACAGTAGTATTTGTATTCAGAAAACACAAAACCTAATACTGAACGTCATTATAGTGCAATACATTCAAATTTTAACCTAAATTTCTCCCTGAGTATATTCAGTAAAAAGTTTTAAAAATAAGCCTGGGTGATGGATTTCCTAAATTAAGCTTTTACATTTTCCCAACTTAATGTAAGTGGCTGAAAAACGTAATTCTGAAAGAACATTTCGCAGATAATTTTGAGATACTTTTTGACAATTTTAATAAGCGATTTGTTTAATTTTCTGCGATCGAAGCTGATGCATTGTTTTTAGCAAATTCTTTTATTAAAACGGCGTTACCGAAATTGCGGGATCAATTGGCACTAACTTCAACATATACTGAGTAAACATTGAATTAGAAATTATAACTCTTACTAACGACTTAATTTTGAAATCGCATATAAAAGACAAGCATATTTGGAATTTGATAAATAAGGATGATTACCCCTCACTTGGAAGCATTGCAATGAAACTTAACTTCATTCATGTTTTGTCTCGACTTGTCTGTGCGAATCGCTTTTCTGTACAATGAAAATTGCAAAATGCAAAAATCGATCATCGCTAAATGATACACAACTAGAAAATATGTTACGTGCACAACGATCGAATTATATTCCAGATTTTTTTGCATTGGCACAGGAAATCCAGTGTCACGTTCATCACTACACTTTTAAAACTGGAGATGACTTAACTGTGCCGTTTGGAAGATTGGGGTGAAAAAACGATGTCATTTGGAACCAAGAGGCTTCGAAATATGGTTGGGATACCGACTGATTTCCGACGGAGTAGGTGGTTTCACAGGGAGGTTCCACTGTATGTATACATATTTGAAATAAAATTACATAGAAATCTATAAAGATTGATATGGAAAATTTTCTGTAGTACAATTTATATAGAAATTTATAGAGATTGCAATCGAAAAATTTCTCAAGAAAAGCATTTCATATTAAAATCTATTGATAGTGCTATATAAAATCTTAACAAGGAAATCTGAAATTATTGCTCTAGAATTATTTGTATTTTAAAAAGTAATGTTATGCCTATAACGATGTTAAAATATAACATTCGTTAGTAGTTTTATAAAAAACGACAGATGCTTTTTTTATTACATAATGTTTTTACAGAAAAAAGAGATCAATATATGTATTTTTTAATGGAAACTATGTTTATCTTTTTAAAATGGTAAAAGAAAAAGCATAGATGCTTTTTTTATTACATAATGTTTTTACATAAAAAAGAGATCAATTTATGTATTTTTTAATGGATACTATGTTTATCTTTTAAAAATGGTCTCGAATTTCAGATTTTTAAAATAATTTCATTTTTTAATTTTTTATTATTGAAAGAATACAAGTTTAGTTTCAAAAGTAGGTCATTAGTTTCAACATAATTTCTTTTTAAATTTCCAACAAACTTAATAATAAAAAAGTGATATTTAAATAAATCTTTGTTGAACGAATGTAAAAAAAAAAAAAAAAAAAAAATTGAAGTCGATTGTGATTGAAAGAATATGAGATAATTAAATTATAATTTTGTCAGACATTTTTTTCGTCACTAACAGAATAGTCTGTTGCCACCACTTTATACTGAAAGTTTCTTCTTGATAAATTTTCTCTGGATAACTTTCAGTATTCTTTAATAGAGCCAGATTTCTCTGCCTTTATATTGAATAAGACTAGAAATCTCTTGAGCATAAACTTCTCCTATCTCAGTGAGAAGTTTGCGTTCACCGTATTTGCAAATCGCAGTTGTTGGGGTTTAAAAAAGAAATTAATATCTAAAACGTTATAATTTAATATTTAAAAATGTTAATCTGGAATATTAGAAAAATATATTGCTCACTGTCAAATAACGATATTCAGCAATGACAGAAAAAGATATCTCTTAATGTCACAAACTGATATTCAGATATGCTTGGCAACATTGTAGGGGTGCCATTATTCTCCCTTGGGGTACCAGGAAGGTCAGAACACGACGTGCAACATGTTTTCTTGAGTTATCTTGCTGGAAGAGGGAGTTTGGCAAGCCTCGAAGACAGGGCACAACCACTGGACGTAAGATGTCAAAAATGTAACGATCTGCGATCAAATTACCATCGATCCGAACTAAAGATGTGCATGTCGTGTACCCAATGTCTTCCCAAACCATCACACTGTATGCAGGGCCTCCGTGCCGATATCGAATGCAAGTAAGCGACTGGCGTTTTCCTCGGAGCCCCCAGACAAGTATACGGCCATCAGAATACAGTACGTACAACCGGAACTCGTCTGAAAAGACGATATTGTGCCAGTCATGCATCCAGCTTTGTCGTTCGGCGCACCAGAGTTGCCGACTCTCTCTGTGCTGCATTGTCAAGGGAAGCCGCAGTACTGATCGCCGTTCTGACAGTCCACACTGCTGCAAACGTCGTCGAACCGTACGAGCGGATACTGGGTGCGCTTCAAACATGTCCATTTCTCACTAATGTTTCGAGATGTGGTTGTACGGTTTTGCAAGGCCGACCTCACAATATGTCTGTCCTCTCAGGCGTAAGTCATGGGAGGGCGTCGAGATCCTGCATGCCGTTCAGTATGACCCTCAGCAATCCATTGATTCCATATTTGCATGACAGTGGTTGGATTTCGACGAATGCAATGAGCGATATCACGGAAAGATAATCCACACTCTCGATAGGCAACGATACTGCCTCTATCGAATACCGACACTTGGTGGTAAGCGTTTCTTCTTATTATTCGAGGCATAACACGATATTCTGAGCAAAGACCGATCTTACAAAGCGCGTTCCGAATGAGAAATCCACTACGCAACTTTCTTTTATGCTGTGCTTCAGATGTCGTTTCTCCCGCCTGCATCGTCTAAATGCACTGAAATACTAATCATTTGCATATTCCAAACTCTTCTTCCTTTCATGTGATTTTGACATTCGTCAGATCATTCCTTCCTGGTGTTGCAATTTTAATGGCCAGCAGTGTACTTTATAGTCTTTGTTGTCAATAATAGTAATCACATTAATAAAAGTATAGCTGCCAACTTTCTAGTGTTTGTTTTTTTTTGTTGTTGTTGTTTTTGTGTTTGTTATTTTTAATTCAAATAAACATATTTTGAATCAGAAAATTTATATAATAAAAGCCATGTTCTTTCTGCGTGGTACTTATTTCATTTTATTTATTACATAAAGTTTTTGGTTCAAAATATGTTTATCCGACTTTAAAAAAAGAATAGTGGCAGCAATGTAAAGCCTTCCTTTTCTCATTTTATCAAATTTATCTACCATGAAATTGTACAGAGGATACTTTTTAGTATTATATAATTATAATGCTAAAAAATATTATAATAATGTTCGTAATTATATAAATACATAGCACCTATAGTCATCTTTCAGTCCATCTGTCTGTCCGTCAGTATAAAACAGAGCAAAAACTACCTAACGGAATGGCCTGAAATTTTAAATATATCAGTGCTGCAAAATTTTGTCAAGTCATTTCAAATTTTATGAAAATCGGATGTATGGTTTAATTACAGGGACAGTCAAGAGTTTTCCGTTACATTCCGTTATATTACAGTCTTTCGAACAGAAGGAAATTGATATGCACTTGTGAAGTGCACTAAAATGTACATTCAGTACAATATGCAGTGCAAAAAATATTTATAAAACTAGTGATAGTACGAACACACCTCATTTGCCGCGTGACGAGCAATTTCCAACTTGTTTAAAAATGAATAATCAGTGAATAAGAGTATGTAAGAATCTCAAAGATTAAAAGACATCCAGTCTAACCCGTTTCAATAATTATCCTTTTATCCTCATTTATCACCGGCGACAAGGGTATTAAATTTAAAAAATAATAAGGATGTAAATATATGGTCAACATATGAATTAAAAAGGATTGTTAGTAAGAAAAAAAAAAGTAATAAATTTTAAAAATATATATTATCCTATGCAGCTAAATTTCCTATTTTTTCAGTAGAATGATCCCTTTTTGTCGAAAAAGAGCATTTCCTGATTCGTTTCTCGTTTAGTCTCTGGCTTATCTAAAATTAGCTGACATTTTTGTGTTTGACACTTTTTGCGTTCGAGGCTTTAGTTTATTATTTCCTTATGTGAATTATCTTTACATAATGTCAAAAAGACAAAGGACACATATTTTTAATAATAGCTGGCAGAGCAAACATTTCTTCGGCGAATGTAAAAGTAATCCTGTGTGTTTGTTTAATTTTCAACAGTAGTATTTGTATTCCGAAAACACAAAACCTAATACTGAACGTCATTATAGTACAATACATTCAAATTTTAACCTAAATTTCTCCCTGAGTATATTCAGTAAAAAGTTTTAAAAACAAGCCTGGATGATGGATTTCCTAAATGAAGCTTTTATATTTTCCCAACTTAATGTAAGTGGCTGAAAAACATAATTCTGAAAGGACATTTCGCAGATAATTTTGAGATACTTTTTGACAATTTTAATAGGCGATTTGTTTAATTTTCTGCGATCAAAGCTGATGCATTGTTTTTAGCAAATTCTTTTATTAAAACGATGTTACCGAAATTGCGGGATCAATTGTCACTAACGTCAACATATACTGAGTAAACATTGAATTAGAAATTATAACTCTTACTAACGACTTAATTTTGAAATCGCATATAAAAGACAAGCATATTTGGAATTTGATAAATAAGGATGATTACCCCTCACTTGGAAGCATTGCAATGAAACTTAACTTCATTCATGTTTTGTCTCGACTTGTCTGTGCGAATCGCTTTTCTGTACAATGAAAATTGCAAAATGCAAAAATCGATCATCGCTAAATGATACACAACTAGAAAATATGTTACGTGCACAACGATCGAATTATATTCCAGATTTTTTTGCATTGGCACAGGAAATCCAGTGTCACGTTCATCACTACACTTTTAAAACTGGAGATGACTTAACTGTGCCGTTTGGAAGATTGGGGTGAAAAAACGATGTCATTTGGAACCAAGAGGCTTCGAAATATGGTTGGGATACCGACTGATTTCCGACGGAGTAGGTGGTTTCACAGGGAGGTTCCACTGCATGTATACATATTTGAAATAAAATTACATAGAAATCTATAAAGATTGATATGGAAAATTTTCTGTAGTACAATTTATATAGAAATTTATAGAGATTGCAATCGAAAAATTTCTCAAGAAAAGCATTTCATATTAAAATCTATTGATAGTGCTATATAAAATCTTAACAAGGAAATCTGAAATTATTGCTCTAGAATTATTTGTATTTTAAAAAATAATGTTATGCCTATAACGATGTTAAAATATAACATTCGTTAGTAGTTTTATAAAAAACGACAGATGTTTTTTTTATTACGTAATGTTTTTACATAAAAAAGAGATCAATTTATGTATTTTTTAATGGATACTATGTTTATCTTTTAAAAATGGTCTCGAATTTCAGATTTTTAAAATAATTTTATTTTTTATTTTTTATTATTGAAAGAATACAAGTTTAGTTTCAAAAGTAGGTCATTAGTTTCAACATAATTTCTTTTTAAATTTCTAACAAACTTAATAATAAAAAAGTGATATTTAAATAAATCTCTGTTAAACGAATGTAAAAAAAAAAAAAAAAAAAAAAAAAATAGAAGTCGATTGTGATTGAAAGAATATGAGATAATTAAACTATAATTTTGTCAGACATTTTTTTCGTCACTAACAGAAAAGTCTGTTGCCACCACTTTATACTGAAAGTTTCTTCTTGATAAATTTTCTCTGGATAACTTTCAGTATTCTTTAATAAAGCCAGATTTCTCTGCCTTTATATTGAATAAGATAAGACTAGAAATCTCTTGAGCATAAACTTCTCCTATCTCAGTGAGTAGTTTGCGTTTACCGTATTTGCAAATCGCAGTTGTTGGGGTTCAAAAAAGAAATTAATATCTAAAACGTTATAATTTAATATTTAAAAATGTTAATCTGGAATATTAGAAAAATATATTGCTCACTGTCAAATAGCATGTCATTCAGCAATGACAGAAAAAGATATCAATGTCACAAACTGATATTCAGATATGCTTGGCAACATTGTAGGGGTGCCATTATTCTCCCTTGGGGTACCATCCTTTCACCCTTGGAATACCATTCTTTCACCCTCTGGGGCAAACTGGTTTTGAGGTGCCACCCTTTCACCCTAGTTAAGGGTGCAATTCTGGCTCCCATAGGAAAGTCGCTGACGAGACAAGTGTTTCACCCCTAAGAGGTGCCATATGCAACCTGTAGTTTTAACAGTGTAGTATGTAAAAGCAGAGATCTTTTTTTTTTTTTTTAAATATTCTTTGCTGAAAAATCATTAATGTTTGCATAATTTTTTTTTCTATTGAGGCATGAAAATTTTTCGCTCTTTCACCTGCAAAACTTTTTTTTAGATTGGCCTTCTCAGAAATATATAATGCTACGGTTAATGATGGTAACCTTAATACTCCTGCATTGCTCGAGCCTTATGGTTACCACTATGACTATGAAACATATATATCTCATGTCATGTAGAAATGAGTGTATCGCTACTTTAGTGAGATAATAAATGTATGGGCAATTTTCCTGTCATGTGAATAATGACGCACTTCCCTGCTTGTCACCAGTTGAGGTGATATCCTGCTTACTAAAAAGTTAGACAGGCTTGCCTAAGGATATTTTCAAATCCATATTCCTTACTGATACATTTACTTCCACTGGGAGCAGGGAAGAGGGGAATCCGTAAAAAAAAAATGTAACAGCAAAATATGGATTTTTTTCCTTTACAGTATACTCAAATGTTAAAGATTTTTTTAATTAATTGATCCCTCTTTTCAGCGCTGACATCTTCCCTGCATATCGTCTATCTTACTTATGGCTGAGTGCGATTGGTTTTGTAGTCGTTTTGATAGCTGGTATTGCGATGAGTCTTGTTACAGGTACAGTTTCTCTTGATTAATGTTTCTTTACATATTTAACATCAAATGCACACTTTGATTGATTGATTATTAACGTATGTATTATTAGAGGATGATTTAAATTAAAATTACGATACTCCTGCGATATAAGTAATTATGTGTATACCTATGTTAATAATAGATAGATTGTAAAAATTTAATATGGAAAAGGGTATATCTAGCTAAAACAGTATATTAATATATGCAGTTATACTACACTAATGCATTGAACAGCGTGCGTGGGGTGTGGGAGAGTTGTATTTTAGTACTTATTCAGTGACAAAACTGACTTCAAGAAAGGAATTTTATCTAGAAATTATTAATTTTATAAACAATTGCTTTTAACATTATCGAGAAGTTAATACATAAAAATGAAATCATTTTATTTCCATTTATAATGTCCTTCGGAAAAATTATACTTAAAAATACAGAATCCTGTCAGTTTTTTATTTAAAATAATTAATATAAATTTTAATAATCCTTATCCTGTTCACAAAATACAAAGCAATTAAATCTATAAAAAATCTTATGCGTAATATTTAATACGTATTATTTTCCCAAAGTCGTCATGTACTCTTAGTAACAAGGAAGGTTTCCTTAACCCACTAAAGTTCGCGGTGGGATATTTATGTCCCACTTAATTTTATGTACCAAATTCCCCAATGGTATCGGAATTTTTAAATACAATTTTGCATTTATTATGAATGTAAAGAAAAATATTTTAGTTATTTTGAAACAAAATTGTTCGTAAAAAGTACTTTACCCTTGAAAAGGTTAAAAGGCATATTCAAAATCTTTTGACAAAAATGGTAATGACACTACTTATGTTCGTAATAAAAGATTTTCAAATTTAGCTGCAAAATCCCAGCAGAAAATTTGTAAAATATAAAATACTTTAGAGTATTTTGGCGCCAAAAGACGAACGCGCCATGCGATTTGACAAAGAGAACGTTTTTCGCCAAATGCAAAAGATTTTAATACATTTATAAATTGCTTGTTAAATTAGTTTTTTAATGCGCAATACTTAATAAATTTAAACGATGAAACAGTTTATTTAAATTTACACAATTTCACAGTTTGGATTTGGATAACTTTTAAATGTATTTTAAAAGTAATAATCCGTTTAACCCTCTAAGTGTTTAGGGCGTAATATTCCGTACACTAAGCTCCAGGTTTCACAGCAATACAAGCAATATTTAAGATAATATAATTCTATTGATTTAATGAATTTTAAATACATTGAAGAATGATTAATACTCTCAAAATTATATTCATATTTGTAATTGAGTTTTTTTTTTTATAATGTTGAAAGAATCATAATTTTCTTAGCATTTAAAACAAAATGCAAAGAAAACAGCATTACAATTTTACCCTTTTGCAAGACGCTTGGAGGGTTAAGAACACTATCGCTATACATTTCGGTATCCAAAAAGTCATTGTTTCCATGGCAACAATACTTTTCTCTTGTTGTTTCCGACCCTAACATAATCAAAGTTGAAATGTCAGTGATCATAATCTGACCTTAATATTGAGTTTGAAACAATTTTAATCAATTTAAATTTTGTTCTAAGCCGTATAATACGATCGTTAAATTTCATTAACCGCTTGAAGTGCGGTGGGATATAATATATCGCATTTAATTTTAATCCCCAATTGCGACAATGGCCCCAGAATTTCGTAATCAAATGTTGCTTTTGTAATGTACGCGAAGAAAATCTTTTTGTTATTTTGAGGTAAATTTGTTCGAAAATCCTAATGTCACTTAATCATTACAACATTTTAGCAACGTAAGTACTTTGCCCCTCAAAGGGTTAAATATACATATAAGTGTGTATGGAAAATCTGAAGTGTATAACGGTATTTATTTAAGTTAAACTTACTTATACTAGTTTACTATGAACCGTAGAAAAAGTTTTACCTTAAAGAGCACTTAGCATACTTGCATATACTTTGAAATTTTATTGTGAGATCAACAGACGACATTTTGTCAAAAAAATGACATTTTCATTATTTTTTTTTACGGGCGATATATAGAGATTCTACAGGATTTTTTTTTTATGAAGGCTTTATAAAAATCTTTTTTTAATAAACCTCCTGAGAAGAATATTCCGTATTTTGTTTTTCTTTAGATTTTTCTGAGTATGCGCTTATAGAGGCCTTCTTTGTAAGATGCTTCATATAAGTAAAATGAATGTCAACATTTCCCAAGATAAAATTTTACACTGACTTCTTTATATCCATTGTTTCCAGCATGTCAAATTTTCATGTTCCACATTTTATATTCAACCATTAGTGAAAGTATTGATCAAAAACTCTTCTTTCCAATCATACCATATATATCTAAATTCATTTCTGGAGGTAAATGAAAAAGTTTTACTTACAAATACAGAACCTTGTGAATTTCATATTTAAAAAAATTTCTTTTGTATTAACGCAAATTAGTCTATACTCAAAATACCAAGTATTTAAAAGCTTTATAAAAGTATTAAATAATGCGTTCATGTGTAATATTTAATTCATACATTAATTTTCCAAAAACGCCATTCACCCTTACTAAAGACGCTTCATATAAGTGAAACAAAATGTCAGACCTTTTTCAAGATAAAATTCAAAAGGGTCTTATTTTAACCCATTGTTTTCACTATATTAAATTTTTATGCTTTACATTTTAGGTTCAACCAAAGGCGAAAGTGTTGATCAAAGACTCTTCTCTCCTATCATACCATATTTATGTAAATTCCTTCCTGGAGGAAGATGTAAAAAATTGAATCTACATAGAGAAAGAAGGGTAAGTTTCGAATAATCTCTCTATATCTGTCTATCTATCAATATATATATATATATATATCAACCCAAATGGCAAAGACTGTTAGCCTACCGTTGGCTATGGTAGAGTTGATATGCTAACAAAAAAAATAGATTAGATTAACAGATTAGACTAATTTGGAGATCAAGTCAGAAGGATTCTACATAACTAACAGTTGGACCAGAGTTTGGCCCTTTGTTGGGAAATTACTTCTTTGGCCAATAAAGGATATTTAAAAGATATTTCCTTCGCATATTCTTTTAATAGATTTTCTCTTTTCGCTCCCCCCCTCCCCCTTTTAAAATGTCATTTTACTAAATTCTTATATTTTAAATCTGTCTTGAAACATGAATTATATTTATTTTCCATCGCTCATTTCCTTTAGAAATGCATGTTCGTTTCACACTTTTATTCCCAAAATTGCAGCAGACTGTATTGGATTAAAAGAGGCATGCTATTTTTATCTCGCATAGAAACAAGTTACCCTTTACATTAGCACGCTTAATTCGGTTGACAGACGGGATCTTTCTCATGCCTCCTTTCTTTATTTTTGACTGTGTCTCTACAGCTGCATCATATTTTTTCCAACGTATAAATTCCTGTCATAAATTTTGTCTGCAATATCTTTTATTTTTAATT
This sequence comes from Maratus speciosus, assembly GCA_963932465.1. NCBI lineage: Eukaryota > Metazoa > Arthropoda > Arachnida > Araneae > Salticidae > Maratus > Maratus speciosus. The sequence goes on from OZ010792.1 coordinate 279,267,510, forward strand.
GCATATTCCTTCAAACTGCTCGGCGCGCCTAATTCCCATGGTTTGGCAACCTCCCCCCCCCCCCCCCATGTAAAATACGACCTTGTGGTTTTCGGCAGTCCATATTTTTCCGATTATCTGTTTTGCGTTAAAATTCATACGTTGACCTTTCATCCGCCTCACTGACAGTCCATTAACGGAAATTAACACGTGTCTCATCTCAACTTAATTCTCGCCAGATATCTATTGGTTTAATGTTTTTGTAAATTGCTCCTCCCCAATAACCCTGCTCTCTCAGAATCGTAATGACATCACTCCTCCCTTGATCTTGATTCTGTAAAGGCTAAATATAGAGGGTCGCTTCTCCAGCACCGGCTATTGATTGTCGAGAATCTCGATTTGTACGGACCCGGTAAAGAATAAAAACTCTTATTTACAATTTCTGGATTACCTATTTCATCTGAAGAACTGGCCACGCAATCTTATCTATAATGGAAAGTAAATATAATGCTACTTCCTGAATCACTAACACAATAAACAAAATCATCCTGATCTTTGTCAAAAATCTACAGTACAAATAGTACAGCAAGACGGATATTTCTTATTGATGGGCAACGTGGACTAACAATTAGCTAACAATGGTCCAACCATTTTGCGCTGCTTATGTATATATCTATCTATCTATCTGTCTGTCTGTCTATATCTCTTTGTCTTTTTTTTATGATTAGCTATCCCGTCTTATGGAATCATTCCATCCACTCTTTTTTACAGATTCTTTAACTTTTCAGACTGACTGAAATAAAATAATACCTTTGTCCTGTTTCTCATAGTTTTATGACGAAATATTAGTTCTAGAGCTTGAAATAGTATACCTTTAAACATTTCCGTCACTACATGCTAAAATTCCATAACGAATAAACATAGATGTCATTTTTATGCTTCAACATGAACATATTCTGGTCAATTAGAAATTTCTGTAATGTTTCTTTTGCTAACATAAATTTAAAAGTTCATTTAAGTTGGTCACAATAAAGGTCTTTCAACTCGAACTCTCAGAATCTTTTGTAAAAAATACAGTTGGTTGTATTTTTATTAATTAGCATCTGTGTAAAAAATAAACTTCTAAATATGAGTATTAAAATAGTATACAAGATAAAGTAAAAAAACTAAAACCCAACTACGACAAAAAACTACGCTGAAAAAGTATAAAAGTACCCCATGAATACAGGTAAAGTCACAAGCAAATGCTAGTAATATATAGATATATTCAAAATGTACAAGTAAAGCGCTTTTGAATGATACCAAACACGGCATATTTATCTTAACTTTATTTTTTGACGTATGACGCTTCCAGTATTTGGTAGTAGTGACGCACATATCCGTCGATGGCAGCAAATGGGTAATGGACCGATTAGTGGATGAGGTCGTTAGTGTAATGTGTAAATGTGTAATGTAGATTGAAGGTTTCATGTATTAAGATGACCTAGGAAGATTTCTTAATCTATCTAATTCTGCTAACGATTGACTGTCATGTGGATTTTTAAGCAACTTATTATGATCCAAGGCACTTATAAACAAACCCTCTATGGTTTTGAAGTGAAGCGCTTTAAAATGATACCAAACACGGCATATCTAGCTTAACTTTATTTTTTTACTCTGTATATTTTGTCCGCTAGAAGGCGCCACATTGAATTTGGTGAAAATCTATATAGCCTATAACCAGCGGACAATTAAGACGCTTCTAATGATATGTCATTTGTCGAATTCTGATTAGTGGTTTAGAAGTTACGAGGGAACAGATGAACATACATACATACATACATACATACATACATACATACATACATACATAGCCTGTCAAAATCATAACCCTCCTTTGGCTTTGCCGTAGTCGGGTAAAAAAATGGATTTTCATCTTCAAATGTAACCCTATTGGCGGATAAATACACGAATACCGCCAACACTGTCGAGCACTTTTTCAGTGAGAATTCGAGATAAAATACACTGGCCTCCAAAAGTTAAGGTACAACGACTAAATGCTTTCGATTGTACACGGTTTGTCGAATACCTACCAACATTATCGGCGAATTGTTCTTGAACTTATGGGGTGTAAAGAACATGTTTGATTTCATATTTCTCGGTGAAGATTTATCGGGGGTACAATTTGGGGGCTAATAATAAATTTAATAATATATGAGATCACCTATGTAACAGAAAAGGCTGGAAATGGTTTGTCACTGTGGTAAATGACTATTTGGGTCCTGTTCAACGTCTGTATGCATTTGTGTAAACATAGCACTCATATTCGTGAAGATATTAACGTTTTTGTTAAAAATTCAAAAGTTTTTTGTTTATAGCATACAGAGTTTTCAACCAAATTTAACACAACTTTCCAAACACCTGACAAAGAACAGTAGCAACAGTATACTGCAATTAAAACATGAATATATTAAATATTTGATGAGATATGGGCACTTGTATGAAATAATTTTTAACTGCGCATGCGTGTAAGATTTCAAAATTTTTATTGCATAATTTGGTAGCCAGCTATTTTGGGTAACTTCTGTAAAAAGTCCAGACAAATGGTGTAAAAACTCAGAAAGATATAATGAGTTGATTGAAAAGTTGTGGAAAAACCCTTATAATAAAGCTATTATTAGAGAGCAACTCACTATATCGCCCCTATCTTTGTGAAATTTCTCGATTACTCCCACGCATGTGCAGTTAAAAATTATTTCATACAAGTGCCCATATCTCATCAAATATTCAATATATTCATGTTTTAATTGGAGTGTACTGTTGCTACTGTTCTTTGACAGGTTTTTGGAAAGTTGCGTTAAATTTGGTTGAAAACTCTGTATGCTATAAACAAAAAACTTTTGAATTTTTCACAAAAACCTTAACATCTTTACGAATATGAGTGATATACTTACACAAATGCACACAAACGTTGAACAGGACCCAAATAGTCATTTAACGCAGTGACAAATCATTTCCAGCATTTTCTGTTGCATAGCTGATCGCAAATATTATTTTATTATTAAATTTATTATTACAGTCCTAATTGCCGGCTCGACTAACTCTTCATCGAGAAATATGAAATCAAGCATGTTCTTTACATCCCAGATGTTCAAGAACAATTCGTCAATAATGTTGGTAGATATTCGACAAACCGTGTACAATCGAAAGCAACCAGTCCCTGTACCTTAACTTTTGGAGGCCAGTGTACATGCATTAATAGACAATCATTTCTCTACAGATGCATTATTCGTTTAGAAGAATTAGTTGGTTAATTACTCTTTCTGTTTATTTTTTATAATAGATAATGTACACATTTTATGGCCAATGTAATATGAGTTAAATAAGATATGAATTTTTTTTTCGCTTTCAGTTTATCAATAATTTGTATGATAAGAATTCTGGAAAGCATATGATTCAAATTATTCTTTTAATAATATTTGCTCTTCCATATAAGAAAATCCCTAAATTTGTGTCAGAGAATGGGCTTTTTTGTAAAGTAAAAATTGTTAAGAATTATTCATTGAACATATTTTGGATGATTTATCAAGAAGTTGTTCTGTTAACTGAAAATAACTAAACGAATTATTCATTTTTATAACAAATGCACATTTTCAAACTGCAATCCTACAAACACAATGTTAGCCGCCACTTTATATTGACATTTGAAAATATTCATGGTTAGCAGTCTCACTCACAAATACACGGGTATTTAGAGAATCCTAACAAGTTCTATTTAAGGGAAATAACATAACACCACGTGTTATTTTTAAAACATGAACGATCTCACTGTCTTTAAAATCGATATAATTAAAGACAAAAAATTCCCCGATTGGCAATAAAGTATCATTTTTGGAAATCCGGCGCAGTTTAAATGTTTTTCGGGACCTTCCATTCCAATTTATTTGTGCAGCTACGTTTAAAAGGTCTTGACCTTTTAAATTCACCGACAATCAATAAAATCATTCAAAGTTTGAATTAGTGTATCTTATAAAACGTTTTATGTATAAGCATGACGTTTTGACTATTGATTAAATAAAATGTACTTAAGATACTACAATTAGAAACTGACTAATCTTTTTGCAGAATTTGTGTATTGTTGAAATTAAAATAGCTCTCTTTTTTACTTCGTAAGTCATTGCGCACATGATTGATATCTTAAGGCTATTCTCAACTACTCTGCTCAACAAACGCAAAACGTTTTGACACATTTACAAATTCAATGTTTAACGGAAAGATATAAAATTGGAAGGTCTGACTATGGAAGCGATTTGGAATCGAACTATGTTTTCCATTTTTTGATCTAAATTACCTATTGAGTTATAAGCGATTTTGATCACATGACAAACACACTTTTCGCCCTTTCTTGAGTGATTATTCTACTTTTGCGCGGAAATTCGGTTCAAAATGCCCACTTTGACACTACTTTCTGAAAGATCTATTGCGTTTTCAAAAAAAGGACAAAACAACTCGATTACGTAGTTTCTGAACAACAACACCTGCTTGTTTCATGCATTTTCGAACAAAATAAATTAAAACTTGTATCATAAAGTTGCCCTCTTGATTTTGAGAACAGCCTTTAGAGCATATGTATGGATTCTTATGAAATTTGATATAGATACTAAGAAAATATATGATTTAGATAATAAGCATATAAATAATTTTTAAGTGATCTACCCTTCTGTCGAAATTGCTTTATTAACTATGTAAAATATATATTTTTGGAAAACAACTCAACATTTTACACTGTTAATTAATAAAACTACTCTTAACTAAATATTTTAGCACCGAAAATACTTAAAGGTAGCAAGCGCAATGCGCACATATGTGCTAGGTATTTCAAATTTCATAATAATCCATACACGCGTTCTCAAGATATCAGCCGTGGAATGACTTACGGAATTTTAAAAAAAAATTGAATTATTTTAATTTTAAACTTTGTAAAAAGCTGGCCAGTGTCTAACGATAGAGTATCAAAAAGACCAATTTGTTTTTATTTTTCCTTTTATTTGTTTTATTTTATTTGCCTTATTTTTCAGAATTTTTTATCTATTTCTAAATAGGCCTAATATTTCTATTTCAAAAAAGCGGTGACAATCAACAATCTGGGGACAAAAAAGTCCCCAATCTGGCAACACTGCACTGAACAGTTTATTCAAAAAGTGTTGTTTTTGTTGTTGTTGTTGTTGTTGTTGTTATTGTTGTTTTTTGTTTTTTAGCACCACTTTTTTTTTTAATAGTGTAAAAGTGTTACACAAAAATTCATAAGCAGCAGTTGGTACAGCTTAACGGGATTTTCTTCAACCTTGGAGATAAAGTTGTGCTATTTACAGAATAGCAAAAATTGTAATAGTACTAGAACACAAACAGGATTTTTTTGTTCATTTCCTTAAATATTTTCAATGGTATTAAAATGGTGTAAACGTTTTAACACCATTTTAAATGCAGTACTTCTTTCATAAGAGCAAAAATTCAACCATAAAAATTACCAGAAACATTACGTTTCAAGATTTTCCATGAAATAACACTGACAGTTTTTTGGACACATAGTATACTCTGTTATCTCATATTCAATCCTTCTTTAAAACCAGTGAGTCAGAAACAATATGTTATGCATGTTCTATTGATTTTAATGCTTCGTCTTTTGTGTCACGCTTTTGTTCGACAATGCATGAAGCGTGTCTTTGTTGTCTCTTAATTTAGTTTCGTAAGATGTTTCAAGGTAAGATTTTAAACACGCTATCTTCTCAAAAATTAAATTTTTATCATGACAAAGAATTTCTTAAATAAAAAAAATAAAAAATTAAATGAATTATTTGTAGCCTCTTAAGGGGGTCCGAGACACATTTTAAAATAATTTTTATTTGTTGAGTTAAAATTTTGAAAATTTTTGTGATGGTTAAACATATCATTTTTAAACAAAATCACATCATAAAACTTCTCAAAAAAAATTTAAAATTTTGAATTTTAAAATTTATTAAAAAAGTGGGGTAATTTAAAATCGTTACAACTCAAAATATTATTCGTAGAATTTCAATTTGTTTTCCTTTAAATAAACAGAAATATATAAGTTTTAATTTTGATTCAGCATTTTTTTAAATATTAATTTAAATAAAAATTAAAAACATTTAAATTAAAAAATATATATATATGTAATTTTTTTTAAAAACTCATATTTTCAAAAGTAAATATTTTTTTCAAATTTGCTGAATCAAAATTAAAGTAAACCAATTAAAAAATACATGTTCCAAGTTTGAATCGTTTATCTTTAACGGTTCTGGACTTATAACAATTTAAATTCGAGAAATGGTGAAAAAAATCCATTATGAAGAAAAACGCATTTTCGCAAGAGGTTGTTTTCACGACAACCTCTGCGACATTTGTTTCCTCACGACATTTCCTCACTCAGAGGTTGTTTTCTGCGACAACCTCACGACATTTGTTTTCCTTTAAATAAACAGAAATATATAAGTTTTAATTTTGATTCAGCATTTTTTTAAATATTAATTTAAATAAAAATTAAAAACATTTAAATTAAAAAATATATATATATGTAATTTTTTTTTAAAAAACTCATATTTTCAAAAGTAAATATTTTTTTCAAATTTGCTGAATCAAAATTAAAGTAAACCAATTAAAAAATACATGTTCCAAGTTTGAATCGTTTATCTTTAACGGTTCTGGACTTATAACAATTTAAATTCGAGAAATGGTGAAAAAAATCCATTATGAAGAAAAACGCATTTTCGCAAGAGGTTGTTTTCACGACAACCATTGCTTGAAAGCTAGATTTTGAAAACAAACCAAAACGAAACTAGTTGGATGTGTCAATCCAAAGACTTTCTTCTATCTTATACATCTTAATATTTCAAAAACTAATTACACATGTAAATACTTCAATATTATTAGTTCAATACTATACCAACATTGATTTTCATCTTAAATTTCTACTTCAGTCAATTAAACGGACTAAAAATGAATTAATATATATCATGATATTTGTTAAAATTATTAGTTTTTTCTTATTCTGCTGTCATCAGCTGTTTCCGAATAGCCGACTTAGCAGGAAGCGAGTTCCGCTGCACGAGCCGCCGATGGACAATAGAACTACGAAAAATCAAGAAAAGTATACAAAAATTGGTATCACACAGCCCCTTTACCACGCAACATTTCCAAATTCAAGGAGGACCTGTTAGACAAAGCCAAACACATGCACAAAAAATTTGGTTCAGTTGTATACATAATTTTATACACTTTTCGATTGTACAATAAAGAAAATGACACAAACATCGCTATTTCAGCGCCCCCTTCCGGTAGATTTTCTCAAATTCAAGGAGGACTTGCTTGCCATAGCCAGAAACACGCACAAAAAATTTGGTTCAATTCTATGCATAACTTCATACACTTTTCGGTGGTTAAATAATGCAAATGGCACAGAAATCGCTACTACAGCGCCCCCTTCTGGCGGGATTTTTTCAAGTTCAGGGAGGACTTGCTTGCCATAGGCAGAAACATACACAAAAAATTTGGTTCAATTATATGCATAAATTCATACACTTTTCGATGGTACAATAATGAAAATGGTACAGACATCGCAATTATAGAGCCTCCTTCCGACAGAATTTTTCCAAATTCAGGGAGGACCTTCGTGCCATGACCAAAAAAAAACACAAAAAATTTGGTTCAATTCTATGCATAACTTAATACACTTTTCGATCGTACAATATTCAAAATGGCACAAAAATCGCTATTACAGCGCCCCCTACCGGCGAATTTTTTTCCAAATTAAGGAAGGACCTGCTTGCCATCGCCAAGAGTTTAAAGCATTTTTTTGGTCCAATTCTATGCATAACTTCATACAGTTTTCTATGGTACAATATTCAAAATCGCACAAAAAACGCCATTACAGCGCCCCCTACCGGCGAATTTTTTCCAAACTCTGGGAGGACCTGATTGCCATAGCCAAAAACTTAAAATAAAAATTTGGTTCAATTCTATGCATAACTTCATACACTTTTGGATGGTATAATATTCATAGTCGCACAAAAATCGCTGTTACAGCGCCCCCTAGCAACGAATTTTTTCCAAATTCAGTGAGGACCTACTTGCTATATCCAAAAACTTAAAATAAAAATTTGGTTCAATTCTATGCATAACTTCATACACTTTTGGATGGTACAATATTCAAAATCGCACAAAAATTGCTATTACAGCGCCCCCTACCGGCGAATATTTTCCAAATTCAGGTAGGATCTGCTTGCCATAGCCAAAAACTTAAAATAAAAATTTGGTGCAATTCTATGCATAACTTCATACACTTTTTGATGGTACAATGGCGACAGACACACGGACAGACAGACATTTTCTATAAACATGTTTTTTGGGATCTCTGACCCCTAAAACGTGTAAATCCGTCGAAAACCGGAAGTCAAAAAAAATTTCGATTGCAATACTTTCTTCTATTGAAGATAGAAGAAAGTAAAAATTAATATTTCCTATTCTAATTAAGATAGAAACACATTTTATACGTCATTTTAAGCAGAAAAAGGCTGAGAAATTTTTAATGCAATAAAAGTTTTTTAGAAAATTTGAAGATTTTTGTGTCCCGGACCCCCTTAATTTAATTATCTATTATTTAATTTGTATGAATAATGGAATTAATATTATCGCAATTAGTGTTTTAAAATTAAAAACAGTGCAAAAATCCATTGCCTATTTGTTTAGTTTTGTTTAAGTGTTTTAAGAAAATTATCTATCCAGAACATGTCTCTTTACTTAACTTAAAGAAAAACTATTTTTTAAGAATTTTATCTTATTTTATAGTTATAATTTTACTGTGTTATTTCTTTTTTTTATTTATTCATATTTATATTTTGACATTTTATTCTTATTAAATTTTTATTTTTATATTTTATTTTTATTATACTCTTATTTTTATATTTTTATTATTATTGTATTTTTATTATTATTGTATTTTTATTATTATTATATTTTTATTATTATTACATTTTTATTTATTTATTTATTATTATTATTATTATTACATTTTTATTTATTTATTATTACTATTATTATTATTATTATTATTATTATTATTATTAATTTAAGAAATAAGTTACTCAGTTTAACATTTTGCGTGTGTGTGCGCTCATTCATAAGTTTTTAATGAAATCTCCGATTTTTAGGTATATGTAGATATGTAGGTATTATAAGGATTGTTTTTGATGTTGTTATTGTTGGTCCCGTGTAATTTTTTTTTTTCCGAATCCAAAAATGAAATAGTTGCCTCCCTCTTCGTGCACGTTCCAGTAACAACAAATACGAAACTAGTTGGATGTGCCAATCCCAAAACTTTCTTCTATCTTATACATCTTAATATTTCAAAACCTAGTTACACATGTTAATACTTCAATATTATTAGTTCAATACTATACCAACTTTGATTTTCATCTTAAATTTCTGCTCGTCAATTAAATGGACTAAAAACGAGTTAATCTATATCATGATATTTGTTAAAATTATTAATTTTTCCTTATTCTGTCGTTATCAGCTGTTTGCGAATAGCCGGCATAGCAGGAAGCGAGTTCCCGCCGCTGCATGAGCCGCCGATACACAATAGAACTACGAAAAATCAAGAAAAGTATACAAAAATCACTAGCACGGAGCCCCTTTACCGCGCAATATTTCCAAATTCAAGGAGAACCTGTTGGCCAAAGCCAAAAACAAGCACAAACATTTTGGTTCAATTGTAATGCATAATTTTATACGCTGTTCGATGGTACAATAATGAAAATGGCACAGAGATCGGAATTATAGCGCCCCCTTCTTTCGGAATTTTTTCAAGTTCAGGGAGGACTTGTTTGCCATAGCCAGAAACATGTACAGAAAATTTGGTTCAATTATATGGATAACTTCATACACTTTTCGATGGTACAATAATGAAAATGATACAGACATCGCAATTATAGTGCCCCCTTCCGACAGAATTTTTCCAAATTCAGGGAGGACCTTCGTGACATGACCAAAAATAAACACGTAAAATTTGGTTCAATTCTATGCATAACTTCATACACTTTTCGATGGTGCAATATTCAAAATCGCACAAAAATCGCTATTACAGCGCCCCCTACCAGCGAATTTTTTGCAAATTCATGGAGGACCTGCTTGCCATATCCAAAAACTTAAAATAAAAATTTGGTTTAATTCTATGCATAACTTCATACACTTTTGGACGGTACAATATTCAAAATCGTACAAAAATAGCTATTACAGCGTCCCCTACCAGCGAATTTTTTCCAAATTCAGGGAGAACCTGCTTGCCATAGCCAAAAACTTAAAATAAAAATTTGGTTTAATTCTATGCATAACTTCATACACTTTTGGACGGTACAATATTCAAAATCGCACAAAAATCGCTATTACAGCGCCCCCTACCGGCAAATTTTTTCCAAATTCAGGGAGGACCTGCTTGCCATAGCCAAAAACTTAAAATAAAAATTTGGTTCAATTCTATGCATAACTTCATACACTTTTCGATGGTACAATATTCAAAATCGCACAAAAATTGTTATATCAGCGCCCCCTACCGGCGAATTTTTTCCAAATTCCGGGAGGACCTGCTTGCCATAGCCAAAAACTTATAATAAAATTTTGGTTTAATACTATACATAACTTCATACACTTTTTGATGGTACAATGGCGACAGACAGACGGACAGACGGACGGACAGACGGACGGACGGACAGACGGACACACAGACAGACAGACATTTTCTATAAACATGTTTTTTGGAATCTCTGACCCCTAAAACATGCAAATCCGTCGAAAACTGGAAGTCGAAAAAAATTTCGATTACAATACTTTCTTCTATTGAAGATAGAAGAAAGTAAAAAGGCAATTTTCAAAGCCATGTAATACATGTATAATTTATATGTGCCATGTATAATTTGAAAATCATGTCGTATGATTTCGAGTATGATAAATATTAGCAAGTGAGTGACATATTTATGAATCTTCAGCTAAGCATCTTTAATATCTATTTTAAATAAGAATGAATAATCTTGCCTCCATCATAGATTATGAAACACTTTCCAACACTTTCGTAATACTTTAACAAAATTTTACAGTTTATTAAGGTAAAACATGCCTGCATGAACAATTTAGAAAATACAAAACACGCTTTTGAAAACTCAATTTCTGCGATCACCGGTAACAATAATTGGTTTTGCCTTCTATTAGTATTTTGCCTTCTATTTGTATTTTCCCGTTTGGGAATTTCTTTATTCATACTTAGGATCTCATTTTCTGAATCAGTTTCGACAGATGAATTGCAACATCGCCGACGATATTTTCAGAAGCATTAATTCTTGCGATTTTGTCAGATTTAGCAGCAGCTTTACCAGACAATTTACTTTTACGTTTTTTAGGCTTAACAAAAGTAAATTCCTCATTTGTGTCCTTATGGTCAGTAGTATCATTACTTTTAGTATTACCAGCAGAATCAATTATTTTAAGCATATTACCTAAATCAGTTTTAGCAATAATTTCAAGATTTAAAATACAACCATGAGAGGTAAAGGAAGAAGCTACAGAAGAAATAGGAGAATAACGGGTCATACCATTACGAATTCGTAAGATCGGACCCTCCGGCCCTTGAACACGCATCCATTCGACAAAACAGCAGAGCAATCAACCTGACGCTCTGACACATGCTAGCAATTCGTCATTCTTGCTCTATGTGGTTATAAATTAACTTTTTCTATTTAATAAAATCTTTGGTTTTATTTTATTTGAAAAAACGGAAGAGAGACAACTGTATAATATACATAGTATATTGCCAAAATATTAATACTTTTTAAATTTATTATTATAACTAAAATTGCTCTCATTTTAGTTGCATTTAACTTTTTTGTTTCTTTTTATTTCAGGGTACATCACTGGCAACTTTACGAACAACGAGTGTTATCAGTGATCAGGATTTTTATCCAACTAAAAATGGATCTATATCATATAAAACAGACACAAAACTACCTTAATCATAAATCAAATCAGAGCTTAATGAAGTCTTTATTTATTTACACAATTTTTAAAAACATTTTTATCATATGTATTGTTGTTGTATACGATGAATAATAAACATTATACTGTTGCTTTTATTTTATTTCTTGTCTCAAATTTTTGTATGTTTTATGTGTAAGCACTTTATAAATATATCTTTCTGTCTTTCTTTTAATCCTATATTAATCTGGTATGCAACTCTGCAATCATTTTGCAGCGAAAAAATAGTTTTTACTTTTACTTACTAATTAAAGCTTTAAGATTTTTATTTGACTGCTGAGTTGTATGCAGTACATAAAACATTCAAATTGTGTGCTTATTATCACTGTAGACATTTAAAAACAAGTAATAAACTAGTCGGATGGGGCCAATCCCAAAACTTTATTCTTTCTCATACATGTTAATACAGTCAAACTTGGCTAACTCAAACTTCGATTTCGCGAATTTTTCGATATCTCGAAGGGAAAAACTCCCTTCAAACTTCCTATACACGCAATGTATAGGTGCAGGTGTGTCAGGGTCGCCAGTCGCAACGTGGCGACTAAGTTTTTTGATTTGGCGACTAATTTTCGACGTTTAAGTCGCCATCCTTTGGCAAATTTCGCGTTTTTTCCGCGATCCTTTCACGAAAAGCGCGTTTTTCTGCTATTCGTCAGTGTTATTACTTCAATACTGCGCTAACTTTGATTTTCATCTTATGCTTCCGTTTCATTTTACTAATCTGAGTAAAAACGAGTTAATATAAATTATAATATTTAATAAAATCAATATTTTTCGTTATTCTGTTGTACTTAAGCTGCTTGCGAATCACCGGCTTAGCAGGATGCGAAGTTCTCGTTGCTGCACGAGACGTCGATGTACAACAAAATTGCGAAAAATCGAGAAAATTACACAAAAATCCCTTTTAGCCCCCCTGCCCTTACGGTAGAACATTTCCAAATTCACTTGGGACCTGCTTTTCATATCCGTTAACCTATATATGAAATTTGGTTCAATTCTAATCATAACTTCATACACTTTTCGATGGTACAATAATGAAAATGGCAGAAAAATCGATATTACAGCGCCTCCTTCCTTCGGAACATTTCCAAATTCAAGGAGGACCTGCATGCCATAGCTAAAAACATATGCATGAAATTCGGTTCAATTCTATTCATAACTTCATACACTTTTCGATGATACAAAGCTTACGTGTAGACGGACAGATAGACATTATGCAGAAACATGTTTTTCGGGATCTCTGACCCCTAAAATATGTAAATGCGTTGAAAACCGGAAGTCAAAATTTCGATTACAATACCTTCTTCTTTACATAGAAGAAAGTAAAAAAGTGAATCTAAAATCTCACTACAGAAAAGAATGCGAAATTAATAGTACAAACTTGATTCCTGAAAATTTGTTTGCTAGTTTGAACATTCCAATCAGAATGATGTCGTATGGCCCTCAGTTTAGATTTCTAAAACATCGGTAGATATTCTAATCTATGTTAATTTTTAATTAAGATAAATCAAATGGTGGCTGTGGAAATAGTTTTTATAATTACAAAGCTGTTGCAAAATACAAAATTTCTAAATAGGGCGTGAGATTTACAAATACAGAACATCTTACAGCCACAATCTTGTTTGTTGTTGTTGTTGTTTTTTTTTAATAAAGCCCTTATTTCGTGCATTAAGACAAATAGAGTGATACATTATTCGTGAAAATCAGCTTGATAGTTTAAAAACAATGATACACCAAATTTTTCTAAAAAGTTAAATATAATTTCAGGTCTGCCACAGGTGGCTATTTTTTAATTCTACCTCGCACCACTTTCTCAAAACAAATATCTTTGACATACCATTTGACAACAGCTGCAAGAGAACTATACTACAAAATTTATTTATTTTTTTTAATAGCGGTGCGAATAGAACAGAAAAATAATCGCCTATGGCAGCCCTGAAGTTGCAACATATAAGCTATAATCTTCATAGGGTGAGGAAAAATAACCCAGACAAAGCTCGTATTGAAATTTAAAAAAACTACTGGATTCCACCATGAAATTTTTATTATATTTGCATGAGAAATAGACCTCGAACCTCACTGAAACAGATTGTTTAAGTTTTATGATAATGGTCTCTCAGAAAAATGCGATTCTCATCCTGAATGGAGTCGACAAGTACGTTGGATTTGTAAGGGATTTAGCAAGAAGATTAAAACCCCTTGAAGGGTAGTGGTATACATTACAGTTTTTCACTTACTTTATTCAAATTTTACACTTGAATTTTTTAATAAAACTTTGCTTGTATATATTTGGTGAAGAGGGGCTTTAAAATGACATTCTCTTTTTTTTTCAAATGAATTTTTTCAAAAACTTTAGCATGAATTCAATATTACAGAAACACAACTACTTGCCCCTGAAATGGTTAAAATTTTAACTAATATCCGTTCAAAATCCATCATATATGTATGTATGAATGTATGTGGGTGTGTATTAAATTAGTCAAATAATATATGATTCTGTAGTTTTTTAAGTAATATCTTTCAATATTTTTCTGTTTAATAAATTAATAAGCTAAAATTAACATTTTTCGAAATTAAATAAAAAAGAATACTGTCATTTTTCTATTGTTTTTAAAATAATACATTTCAATAAATCTATCTACATCTTGCACATTTATAAACCCTTCTCTCAAGTGATGAATGAGAAAAAGTTTAGAAATACGAGTAAATGCAAGGCTGCTTTTATTTCTCAATTTTCTTTCTGTGTATGAGTAGGCTAAATCTACTTTTATTTATGCATTTTCTTTCCACATATATTATACATGGCGTCTACTAATTAGTTGGGCAAAAAGAATGATTTATTGAATGGAATTGATAGGGAAAAAATTAAAGTCCATACTGTTGTAAGATAGAAAAATAGTTCAAGTTTACCATTATCACAAATGTTCGACGTGACTTCCTTTCGTGACTCTGCAAATGTCCCATCGCAGGGTTCGTATGCGTCAAGGGATTCATGGGGAACTTTAGGTGTTATAGTACCCAAAATTTCGTAATGTACTGGTCGTTATATCTGAAGATATTTTTTTTTCCGTTAAATAAGGCAAATATTACTTTACAAAAGTTCTGATAAAAGGTGCTTGAAAGTCCTTAAAGTGTACGAACCCTGCATCGGTAAATCATTTCTTGCCACAGATTTTTCAGCATGTTTCCGTCGATCCAATTAATTGCCGTGTATATTCTTGATTTTAGTTTAGGAACGAATGCAGGAAGTGGCGGCTTGTACACTTGGTCCTTTACAAAACCCCATACACCGAAATCAAGCGGTGAAAGTTATTGTGACTAGTAAAGAATTAAAGTATGTGTGTAAGCGGCGTCAGTTATGACACCTAACGCCATCTATGAATAAACTTCCGCATTATTACTACTAGTCTGACTTTCAACTAGTTAATTTCATTTAATATTTCGGAAGTTCTTAACTTACGAAATTGCCCAACTAATTTGCAGACACCCTGTATAACTTTTGTATATAAAATTGGGACTTGTGCCAAGAGAATAACGGAGTATATTAAGTTTCATTTCACAGTAGATGCATCACCCAACACAAAAATAAACTGCGATAAAAACACAAAGTGCATCAAATGCCAATGAATGACATGATTAGTTTTGCAAGTTTGTGGAAAGCAGATTTATTAGGAATTACTGCTTAAGAAGCGTAATACCTGTCGCATTTTTTAAAGAAGATTCCCAAATTTTTAAAGATTTTGAATTGTTTTAGAAATTTAACTAATTACTATAGTTCAGTGTGCTGTAGACCATGATCTGTAGCGAAAAATATTTTAAACAACTATTGCATTTTTAAGAAAATCACCTTTATGGAAATCCAGGTTCATAAGTCCTTGAATAATTAAAGACAGGCACAAAATAATAACTCTGCAAATTTGAAGACAGGGTGAGTTTATTGGATATGGACATGAAATATGCAAATGCCAGAGAGGGACCCTTCCAGTTAGCTGTTGACAGTAGGATGTACAGAGAAGGAATGATTAATTTGTCAGAAATTGTTGCCAATATGTCGAGCCAAAATCTTGGTACCCTGGACCATTATAATCCCAAAGATGTATCACTTAATGGAACTTTGAATTAAAAAGTGGCCAAAAGGATCGTTGATTGGCGTTTTAATATTTTCAACGTACAAATATGAATGAGAAAGCTAAATGATGGGAAATATGCATTTAGAAGCAGCATCGGAGATGCAGGGCGCTGATTTTAATGTAAACAGAGTATAATATTTGCGGCCGAAAAGACAGTTGTATTGACTATCAAACTGAAAATTAACACTTAGCGTATAAATAACTGCTACAACTGGAGCATAGCATAAGGTCAAAGAATATCTTTTTCTATATATTTGTTAACCGAAGGAAAATATGCTCGAACAGTTAATGATTTTAGGATGAGAAAAAGATTTGTTTTTGATTTATTTTATTAACGGTTTTGGCTGAACTTGGGAAAGTTAAGTAACTGAAAAATAAAGCGCAAGAGAATAAAAAATAGATATATTCTTTTTAGAAAGAAAAGGAAGTTTTTATTCAATTTATAATTATGAAAGGAGAAATTAAATTTTAAAATGGGGAGTTTAATTTTAAAAAGAAGATAAATAATGATATGTGATGATGTGTTATATTCAACATCACATTCAGTAAATTTCTTCAGAAAATCTATTTTGAAAATATGAATCTTACCAAAAACATTAAACAATAGTTTTTATTATTATAATTATTATTCTTATCAAACTGACGCATTGATACATTTTATTTACGCTCCAGAGTTACTACTGGGTTGGCAGTTTGGCCTCCATTTTCATTCCAAAATGAAACTTCCTATAAAGAAGAATCTTTACCTTAAGGGGTCTCGAGACTCTTAAAGTTTTAAAATTTTCAAAATTTTAATTTTTTAAGATGTTAAACTCCTATCTTTTCTGCATTTTGACATAATTATTTCCTTGAAATTCCTATTAGAACTGAAGTTATGGCTTTTCCATTTATACACGTTCAATAGTTGAAGCGTCGTTTCGGAAACTTTGAAGCCATTTTTCTCCAAATAACGTTTTTGGGCATACCGCGCACGATATCTCAAAAACTTATGAATATTTTTTCATGAAATTTTCAAAACATATGTTTCATGTTAATCTGTATAAACTGAACCTAAAATTTCCTTTTTATTGTTCTAAACAATATTTTTTTAGGTGATTATACTGTTGAAATTTTCTTAATTTTGCATTAGTTAGATATAACTTTGTATTAAAAATATAAACAAGCTTTAAATACAAATTTATTTAGGTTCAGGGTAATTATTACGATCTGAAGTGTAAGTAGCCACCATAATTTTCATTCTAGTTGCAATATTTATTTTGTAATCGTGCGCGTAAGCTGTTATGCCGATTTTTTGCTCATGAAATGTCTAACAGTTTGGAACCCCCTGTAAATGCTAATTCTGCATCTTATACCTTTTTAAATACATGAAATGAAAAAAAATACTTATATATTTTATTCCAATTAAAATTGTGTCTTAAAATCAAATACATTTTAAGATATTAAATGTTGAAAATGGCCTTTTTTTTTCATTTTTTCCAATTTTAAGAGTCCTGAGACCCTTTAAGTAATCACGAAACATCAGTTATTAAATAAATCTGAAAATACTGTTTGTATTTTCTGGTATGAAGTGAGAATTTCGGAATAAAAACGGAGGCCAAACTGGTGAGTGGCTAAATTAAAAATATAATTTTCTGGATTGATATTTCTGCTTATTTGCATACCAATATTTTCTTGGAGAAAATGTGGTTCTCTTAAATCGCAAAAATGGTCCGATTAACTAAAATAACATTTTCTCTAACAAAATACTGGTGCGCAAAAAAGCGGAAATCTCATTCCTGAATTTTATAAATTTTTAATCGTAATGAAATCTGTATGTCAGGCAGATTGTTATAAGTTTCAACAAATCTCTTTGTAATTTCTGTTTGTCATTTGGGGTATTTTTTCTGTGATCGGAATTTTTTTCCACCCTATAAATTGCCATGCAAAATACAACTTTCAGAAACAAACAAAAATTATTACGACGTAAATGCAAGGAAATGGTGGTATATCCTAAATGAAATCACAATTTTTTATTAAAAAGTTTCCGTCATTTTTGGGGGAATTAGTTTGTATTACAAAAGAAGAAAATATTTAACTAAAACTCAAATTTAACTAATAAATATGTATTTAAATCGATGTGTCTTCTATAAGCGGAGTGTCCTATAACTATTGTAGACAATGCTTTTTGTAATAAACGAAATTAATAATTACTTTCTCGCTGAAAAAAAGAAAGAAAAAAAAACTATGTTGTTTGTATATGATCGAGGAGCTTTTAACATAAGTTTACTCTATTTTTCTGGTGAATGGAAATAATAGCTATTCTGTCACTAAAATATATTAATGAGTTTCAATAATAAGTACAGAACTTGTGTGAAAATATAAATTACTTGAAAACAACGTTTAAACACACAATAAACAAGCAGATTTGATCATACGTATACGTTTCGTGAGTACTAGGACTCACATCCTCAGTGTAAAAACTTTAAAAACAATATCCCCCCAACTGCATGTACGGTGAAAAAACCCAAATGTCAAAACATAATACCAAAAGACCATCAAGTTCTAACAGCCAATGAAATTAATCGGAAGTGAAGTGTCGTGACACAACAAATCCATCCAGAAAGTTGAGATGTATGGTGTACTAGATAAATCATTAACCAAGGAGTCTTTAAATTTATGGATATGAATAGCCTCAAAAAAGTCTAAATCCAGAGGAGTAATGCATTTCTTGATAATGGTAGCTGAGTCAAAATTAAAATTATATCCCTCCCCCCCAGCAATGAGAGGCGATAGAGGATTTCTGTAATTCTTTTTTCTTTACATAGTTTCTGTGTTCATTGATTCTGTAACGGAGTTTTCGTTTAGTTTGTCCAATGTAGGACAAACCACATTGGCATTGAATGTTGTAAATGCCCCAATAATTATGTGAAGGAATTTGGTCCTTAAGTTGCAAAAAGATAATTTATTAACCGGTTTAAAAACCACATTAAAATCATAATGTCTTAAGATATTAGCCATCTTAAAGCTAATGCTATTATAAAATGGTAAAATAAGGTTGGAAATGGAAACCGCAGCAACAGGAGAATCAAGATTATTAACATATTTATTAAGACTATGAGAAATTAAATTATTGATATAAGATAAACTAAAACCTCGATCAATAGCCACAAATCTAATGTAATTTAATTCTGTAATAAGTGAATTATTATCTGAACAAATTAAGCTAGCTCTATTAATCAAATTATGAAAAGCCGAAGCTTTTTGGGAAGGGGGGTGACATGAATTGAAATGGGATGGGGGAGTGTGACAGCAAAAGGTTTACGGTAAACGCAAGTGTCAAAGGTGTTAGGCTGACGTGTAACCAACACATCCAGAAATGGCAATCTATTATCTATTTCAACTTCATAAGCAGGGCCCGCTTAACACTTAGGAATAGGGGAAGCCCGACGTCACACAAGCCCCCACCCCCCCTATTACTCTACAAATTGCTTTTTTATTTACTAAATCTCATTTTCGTATGCTTAAATAATTTGAAATTTTACCATCAAAGTTTAGAGTAAATAACATTTTTAATATTAAACTAAAACTACCTATATAAAAGTATTTTATTATAATAACCAATTTATTTTGTAAATGACAAATATGGAACTATAGTTGGGAATATGTGAACTTCAAAATATTTGTCATTTACAAATTGCCATATAGTAAAAAAAAAAAAAAAAGTTTCATAAGGAAAAAAAAAATGTATTTTTTACAGTGATTGAGTTTCTTTTTTCTAAAAATTAGTTTTAAAAAGTAAAATTGGGGGGCCCTTTTGTATTTCAGTGGATAAGCACGGGCTTCACGGGCCTATTCCGTAAACAGGCCCTGTTCATAAGTGAATTGAATGACTGAATCTATTGAGTTTAAAATCGTTAATATATTGTCAACAGAAAATAGAGAAAGGTCCAAGAGTGCAAAAGAATCGTCTACATATCTACAATAAAATGGGAAGTTGATAAGGTTAAACATTTTAACCTCAAAGTAATGCATATATAAATCTGCTAAAAAGGCCTAAGGGGATTACCCATTGCTAAACCATCCGTCATAGAATAATTCTATTAAATCTAATCTATCTATCTAATATTATTATTATTATCTATCTAATATTATAATATAGTGAAAATTATTTAATTTTCTGCTATTACTATGCATTTTCTATAATATAAAATTATTTTAGAAATTTAAATTCAGAATTTGAAATCATTGTTCCTTGATTAATTGGTATTTTTTCAAAGTCCAATACAACTAACAGTTTAAAAATATACATTTAAATAGAGAAATCCAAAATAGCTGGAAGGTATTTAATATGTATTTGTTCTTATAATTTTTTCAGCAAACGAAAATAATAGCTATTCTGCAGTTAATAATAAAATGTTTTATTAGCATCAATTTAAATTTGAACAAATTTTGCTAATCCCCTTCTTTGTTTTTGACTAACATAAGTTACATTGATTCTTAAATATAACACAAATATTTTGTAAACACACAGTTTTATTGCATATTATAATTACATATTGAAATGAAAAAAAATTCGATTCTGAGTAGCTAAAATTATCAGTGATTATTGAAACTAAATTACTTGAATGATCTTTTTATCGATCATATACGTAAATTCTATTAAATCTAATCTATCTATCTAATATTATTCTATGACGGATGGTTTAGCAATGGGTAATCCCCTTAGCCCTTTTTTAGCAGATTTATATATGCATTACTTTGAGGTTAAAATGTTTAACCTTATCAACTTCCCATTTTATTGTAGATATGTAGACGATTCTTTTGCACTCTTGGACCTTTCTCTATTTTCTGTTGACAATATATTAACGATTTTAAACTCAATAGATTCAGTCATTCAATTCACTTATGAAGTTGAAATAGATAATAGATTGCCATTTCTGGATGTGTTGGTTACACGTCAGCCTAACACCTTTGACACTTGCGTTTACCGTAAACCTTTTGCTGTCACACTCCCCCCCCCCCCCCCCATTTCAATTCATGTCACCCCCCTTCCCAAAAAGCTTCGGCTTTTCATTATTTGATTAATAGAGCTCGCTTAATTTGTTCAGATAATAATTCACTTATTACAGAATTAAATTACATTAGATCTGTGGCTATTGATCGAGGTTTTAGTTTATCTTATATCAATAATTTAATTTCTCATAGTCTTAATAAATATGTTAATAATCTTGATTCTCCTGTTACTGCGGTTTCCATTTCCAACCTTATTTTACCATTTTATAATAGCATTAGCTTTAAGATGGCTAATATCTTAAGACATTATGATTTTAATGTGGTTTTTAAACCGGTTAATAAATTATCTTTTTCGCAACTTAAGGACCAAATTCCTCCACATAATTATTGGGGCATTTACAACATTCAATGCAAATGTGGTTTGTCCTACATTGGACAAACTAAACGAAAACTCCGTTACAGAATCAATGAACACAGAAACTATGCAAAGAAAAAAGAATTGCAGAAATCCTCTATCGCCTCTCATTGCTGGGGGGAGGGACATAATTTTAATTTTGACTCAGCTACCATTATCAAGAAATGCATTACTCCTCTGGATTTAGACTTTTTTGAGGCTATTCATATCCATAAATTTAGACTCCTTGGTTAATGATTTATCTAGTACACCATACATCTCAACTTTCTGGATGGATTTGTTGTGTCACGACACTTCACTTCCGCATTAATTTCATTGGCTGTTAGAACTTGATGGTCTTTTGGTATTATGTTTTGACATTTGGGTTTTTTCACCGTACATGCAGTTGGGGGGATATTGTTTTTAAAGTTTTTACACTGAGGATGTGAGTCCTAGTACTCACGAAACGTATACGTATGATCAAATCTGCTTGTTTATTGTGTGTTTAAACGTTGTTTTCAAGTAATTTAGTTTCAATAATCACTGATAATTTTAGCTACTCAGAATCGAATTTTTATTCATTTCAATATGTAATTATAATATGCAATAAAACTGTGTGTTTACAAAATATTTGTGTTATATTTAAGAATCAATGTAACTTATGTTAGTCAAAAACAAAGAAGGGGATTAGCAAAATTTGTTCAAATTTAAATTGATGCTAATAAAACATTTTATTATTAACTGCAGAATAGCTATTATTTTCGTTTGCTGAAAAAATTATAAGAACAAATACATATTAAATACCTTCCAGCTATTTTGGATTTCTCTATTTAAATGTATATTTTTAAACTGTTAGTTGTATTGGACTTTGAAAAAATACCAATTAATCAAGGAACAATGATTTCAAATTCTGAATTTAAATTTCTAAAATAATTTTATATTATAGAAAATGCATTAGTAATAGCAGAAAATTAAATAATTTTCACTATATTATGCTAGCGATCGCATTAGAAGCATTTTAAAAGAATTACATAGGCTGTACCTCCTGCCAGATAGGCTGATTCTGAAAGTTTAAAGCATCAAATATACATTGGAGTTATATTCAAAAAAGAAATCAAGCTCGATTATAAATCTACTAAGATATAGTTAATGCATATGAACTTAAAACTGCTTAGCTAAATATTTCTACATGTCTCAAACTCTTTTTTACACTGGCTACATATCTCAACTCCAACAAAAGAAGTTTTAGCACAGGGGTTTCCAAACATTCAGCTTCAAGTCACGCAGCTATCAGTAATTTTGCAAAGTAAAATGCAAGGTCTTTTGATGTTTAACCCCAGAAATTTAATTCAGATCAGGAGATTTAATAAGTTGAAGATCACATTACAAAATTACTGGTAGCTGTTAAGCATTACAAAACTGTCTACAGTGGTTCCCAACGTGGAGGCGTATATCCTACCAGAGGGCAATTTCATTTTTTTAGGGGGGGGGGGGGGCGATTTCAAAGGTTATAAACCCAATCTCGATATATATATATATATATATATATATATATATATATATATATATATATATATATATATATATATATATACCGGGTGTCCCAAAAAGGACTGACTGATTTTAAAATTCAATAACTTCCAAACGGTGACAGATATTAAAAAAATTCTTGCAGGAGGGTTATGCATAAAGTCAAAAGTTTTATTACAAATAATAGATGGCGCTGCGATCAATAGTCGCTAAATACAGGCTCGATTTTCGGTCCTTTCGTTGTTCCATGCAGAAAAAAGCGATGGAAATGTATTATCCGGGCCACGAAGTACCAAAAATCGAGCCTGAATTTAGCCTCTATTGATCGCAGCGCCATCTATTGTTTGTAATTCGAACTAAAATCGAAAATCACTGTAAAAAAACTTTTGACCTTATGCATAACCCTCCTGCAAGAATTTTTTAAATATCTGTCACCGTTTGCAAGTTATTGAATTTTAAAATCAGTCAGTCCTTTTTGGGACACCCGGTATATAGTGACAGGATGTGGACTCTGCACCGCAGAGCCTAGCAAATTCTTTAATGAGGCTCTGGACAATCAACCTCAACTGCTGAACAATAAGAAAAGTGTTCAGCCTGCAATTAAATTCGTGAGAATGAGAGAGACGACACTTGATTGTGCTTGTGAGCAGACGTGCTATTGAAATGTCGTGTTCGGCGGAAAACCAGGTCAGACGGACCTGGGGTAAGCAAAATATCTCTGGCCAGCTAAATAGGGCCTTAGTAATGTTTTAGAGGCAGACGGTCTATTTTGATGTTTCATATTCAACTTAAATGTAAATAATTCGTGTAAAGATATTCATCCACATATCCAAGAATATTAAAGTTTGTCGAGATTTCATTAAAAATCTGCCTGGACTGTTATAGACACCGACACAAAGTAGTATAATTTATTCTACATATATATCTACCCTATATATATAAAATCCTAATGAAACGAATTTATGAAATGGATATATGAAACGACTGAAATGTAACGAATTTATGAAACGATTCTATGAAACGACTGATTAAATAACTGATTATGTTTCGCGGCGATTTCTCCTAAAATATGGAATACTTTGCGATGAAATTAACACCAAAAATCGGTATTGATCCGCAGATCTCAAAACTGCTAGTATTAGAATTTTTAAATTCGAATTAGTTTTCGAAATATTAATTTTTTTCTAATTTTAAATACTTTTTTAATGATGGCAGTTCAAATTTTAATCATAACAGATATTTTTTTTTTTCATATTTTAGTAAAGGTTATTATTTTAAACTAATTTGGAGACCAGTTTGGCCTCTCTTAAATGTATGCTAAGAACAATGCTTTTTTTAGTTTCATTATCATTTTATTTATTACAAAACATTCATTTAAAATTGAAAAGCTTAAAACTGATGGCTTTCACTTCTTTCTATTTTTTTTTTTTTTTTAACGAAACGAAAAGAAAAATATTAGGCGCAGATGTCATATACGCACCGGGATCAAAAATGGCGTTATTTTGCCTGACATGGTAACCCGGCTATTGTTGCTTATTTATTAATAAATGCTTATTTACATTTATTTTCTTTTTATTTAAAAAGGAAATGTGATAAATTGTTTTGTTCTATAGTTATTAATTAATTTTTTTTAATTTATTGTTATTTCATTTTAAAAATAATAGAAAATAATTTAAAAATACATATGTAACTCGTATTCGAAAACGAGGTTTTCGCTAAATTGTCGTAAAAAAAAAAAATCACGCCAATCCCGATTAAATAATGCAACAAATCCTGACATTTAATTTCAAATTCAAAGCAATGTTTTAATGGTACTACTTAGTTATCCTGTCGACATATTTCTCCAAATTATATAAATTGCCAAACCACTCACCAAATTATACAAATTGACGTAATTTTTATTTTAAATGACGAAATAACAAATAAATTAGTATAACATTAATAAAAATAAAAATAAAACGTCGAAATAAAAATCACTTGATGGCGTAAACACGTGTAACTTCCTTACAGTCAAGTGAATGTAACATTTACGATCAACCATTATTAGCATTTAATCTTTAGTCTGGAGATAGATTTTTGGTCGATGGGATAACCAAGTAGTATCGTTTTAATTTACCACTCGAAAAATAAAAAAATGCTAACTAGCGAGTTAAAAAAAGCTGTTGGCGAGATTTGCACCCGGCTATTATAAAAGTACCAAGAATTCTTTGCGATCATGGCAACTTTTATGTAGTTTTATTCGAAAAATTAACTTTGATTCTTTAATCAAAACGGAAACCTTTCTTATGAAAAGCGAAGGATTGTAATTGTTTGTGGCAGTTACATGACTTGGACTATTATAATATAAGTGAAATGATGGCGATAGAATAATATTTAGCGACTTATCGCCTGTGGCTGGCTAACATTAAAGTACCAAAATGGTCGCCTGGAATATAAAAAGCGAAGGGATCCGCCCGGAACTGTTGATAATAGTCACATGACTTAGGCTAATATTATAGAGATTGTTTTCAATTCTAAAATCAGCACAAAGAATAATATTTCGTAACGATTAAAAATTTATTTACACGTGACTATTAAAAACAGAAAAAAACTTTAAAATTACTACTAAATGAGTACGTGTTAAAGGAAGGAAAATATTGAAAATTATGTCTTAAAAATTGTATTTACATGTGAATATTAAAAGAGAAAGGAAACTTTAAAATAATAAATACATTAATATGCGTTTAACCCTTTCAAGGGCAAGGTACTTCTATTCGTAAAATGTTGAAATCAGTGAATGGTACCAGAATTTACAAACAAATTTCGAAATACGAAAATGCTTTTGTTCACTTACTTAATAAAAGGAAAATTTTCATTCCAATATTCTGGTGCCAATGTGGCATTTAAGAATTAAAATTAAGTGGTCCAAAAATGAACCACCGCCCTTGAAGGAGTTAAAGCAGTAAACTGTAGTAAATTGTATTATGTCAATCGTTTTATAGCGCTGTTAAAAAATACCCGGAGGCAAAGACTCTGTTTACTTAATTCATCTTATTTTAGCTTCCTTTCAAATGTTTAACTGGTCTTCTTTAATCAAAGACGAAAACAACCATTGGATGTCTTAACAGCAAGTGATTCGGCATTACATTTTCGCAATCACAGGAAATTGAATGGAAACCCGTTTACAGGGAGATCGCTATAGGTTTTTTCATTATAATACCATCTTCTCTAATCTTTTTAATAGCGATCAAATTAGCGTGCTTTTAGATTCTGCGGTGTCTGAACGGGGGTTGGCGAGCGTAGCTTACAGGGGGCAGAGCCCCTAGTATATATATACTAGGCTAGCACATAGGCGGCAAGCTACGCTCGCCAACCCCCGTTCAGAAACCACAGAATCTAAAAGCACGCTAATTTGATTGGTATTAAAAAGATTAGAGAAGATTGTATTATAATGAAAAAACCTATAGCGATCTCCCTGTAGACGGGTTTCCAGTACACACATATATATATATATATATATATATTCGCCTTTTTTGGAAAAAATAATGTTATAAAAGGAAAATAAAAGTAAGTTACAAAATTGAAAAAAAAAAGATCCAATTTAATTTTCGAAAAAATAACAATCAAAGTTAAAAATGGAATCAGTACAAGAGTAATTATCTGAAAATTCTTTTAAGTATTTTTAGACATCAATATACTTTATTTAAAATACTTTATAATTCTTCTGGTTATTGCATTTTATAATATTGTTCATTTTCGAGTATTTATTAAATAGGACTTGTGTTTTCATTCATTCTGCTATATGTCACATGAAAAAAAAATTAATACGTTAAACTAGTTAAGGGTGTATCTGGAACAAATTTAATGTGAAAAATATGTGAAATAGCTGAACGAGGTACTACAAACTTTATAAAATGCATAAATACCAAACGTGCATTAGAAAAGGAAATGGGTAAATGAGTCTTTGATTTTTAATGTGGGACAATACCATTTTGTAAAAAACACCTTTATTAGTTGAAGCTAAATCTTATTACAAATTAACAAAAAAAATTATGTTTTTAATCAATTGACAATAAATATCAGTGTAAATATTTTCCTATTCCTCTAATTTGGTCAATTATATTTCAAATCCGTTGATTTTCAAAGTGATCATCTAACAATAACATAAAATGGACATGGCCCACTTTAAAAATCAACGGTTCAAATAATAAATTTCTAATGGCTCTAGTGCACGCCTCATCTACAGTAAATAAATATATAGCATGACATATACATTAAATCTTTAGAATATATGTTAAGCGTTCATATTTCAGGGAACGTACGCATCAAGGGATTCGGGTGATTTCAGGTGTTTTAGAACAAGAAATTTCATAAGTACTGGCCGCTATATCCGAAGATAGAATATTTTTTCGTTAAATAAGACAAATATTTTTTTTACGAAAATTCTGGTAAAAGATCCTTGAAAGTCCTTGAAGTGTACGAACCCTGTATTTCTGTGGGAGAAAATATTGTTATTCGTCTGTCAGCAGTCATGATTCCATGAAAATCTATGTGTTTTTGAAATGTTCGAACTAACAAGGGAACCACTTTTGGTGTTGCTCGCACCTAGCAACGAGACCTGGTGCATTTTGTAGTCCTATACATAAAGGTTAGAGAACCGATAAAATTTCTCTGTTAAAATAATATTTTATACACTTTTTTATGCTTTTAATTTTTTATTATTACATTTTTATTTGTTTATTTCACGCCAAAAGTGGATTAAGTCGCCACATAGGGCGCTACAATTTTTCAGCCCGCTTTATCCAAAGAGTAAATGTATAGAACATATTACTATTTTTATATCAGATTGCGATTTTTTTTTATAATTGATAGCACGAGAAACAAATATTAGGTTTTTATTTTTTTTTTTCTATGCAGACGATAAATATACAAGTAATAAATATAATTCTATAAAAGCTTCGAAGATCATTGAAAACTATTTTTTAGTGAAATACAAAATAAGCAAACTATTTTCTTTTAAAATCGAATGAAATAAAGTTTCCAATGTTTAAAATGAAATGTTGCTGTATTAAATGGTCCTTCGGTAAAAGTAATCATAAAGTAAATTAATATTTTTACACAATTTAGAAAAATTACTGTGGCGAAATAAGTCGGACATTGCAAATTCTACTTATTACAAATTCAGCTATGACATTTGGCTAGGGTTGCCGGAAAGCTCTACTTTTGAAAATAAATGCCAACTGTTTCCCCGCCAAAAATATGAATATAATGTTGCAATTTTTCAAAATCAAATTCGTGGGTTTTTGAAGGAATTTTCAAACTTTTTTCAATATTTTATATTTATTATTAACTAATTTTTATTTTTAAATGCTTTTCTTTAAAAAAAATTCAATGTCAATAGTCCGATAAGTGGTCTCGAAAATTGCTTTTTCAGAAAGTTATGCTGCTGTAAAATCAAGAAATATTATTTTAACAGAAAAATGTTACCGATTCTCAAACTTCATAATATAGGACTTTAAAATGCACTAGGTCTCAATGCTAGGTGCGAGCAACACCAAAAGTGGTTCCCTTGTAAGAATAAAGTCTAATTTCGAGGCATTTATGCTTCTGTTAAACTGAGTAGGTGCAATTCACATTAATAAAACGGAAGTTAAACAGTCATTATTGTACAAATGTTACTTATGTTTTGTTTTGTTTTAATCTTATTAGTAATCCGTGGATTTTAGATTATGAATTTATTGATCCGTGAGGCACAAAAGTTGTGGCGGTCGCTGGTTTATTATTGGGTCGTTCGGAAAGTCGTGTCCGTTTGGGAAAATTAATTCGCACCGGAAAATTCTGCCCAGTAATTATTAGACATTAAATATCGGAATCAATGTCTAATAATTAAATGATAGAATTTTCCGGTACGCGTTGATTTTCCCAAACGACACGACTTTCCGAACGACCCAGTAGATAGATGCTGCACTGTAACAAGACTGTTAGACATACTGTGACAAGATTTATGCAACGAATGCTGTGATATTTCGGAAAGTCGCACGGCATATATTTTATTTTGGAGAATTCAAATAGAGAAATTGTTGAATAATGAATTTAATTCATCGCCTATGTTTTATCAAAGCAAATATTTCACCCTTCACATCATCATACTTCACATGAGAAATAACTTGCCTCTTCCTTGAATCTTACAAGCGTGCATTTTAAGTGTTCCAAACACAATGCATTGCATGTTTCGAACAGCTACACACAAAAGGTATTGTAGTAGTTGTCAATTTACTCTTCATGTTTCTTCTTTCAGATGAAAGAAATAATCCAGTAAAGGAAAAATCCCATAAATGATACCGGTGAGCTTTATTAAATTTATTAGTGATATTCGATCGTTTTCAGTTTTGCTTTCGTTTTGTTTTTAACATATTCATATTTATTCGTTTTTTTACGGATGGGCGGCTGCTCTTACATATCGATTAGATCTTCAGTATTAACTTTTCATTCAGCTCTTTTTTTGTCAGAAAAAATCACCGACCTAAATTACCTTTTTTACATTTTGATGCTGGACAAAGCAAAAGACGGTTGAATATGAACCATCTTCAATAAATGTAAAGTCAAAACGAGTTGCGATTTTGTCTAGCAGCTAAACACGTAAGTAGTACGATTATTTTATTTATTTTAAGTTGTTTTGAGCTTTTTTCTTCAAAAAGAAAGTTCATTGGGTACATTAATTTATTTAGATTCCTTATATTTTCTATGCAATAAATATATAAAATTTTATCAAACTGTAAAAGTGTGAATTTGCTCCAATACGTAAGTTTTCAATAATTAAAAGGTCACTGTATGTACTGTCATTTTAGAATGAAGTTTTACTTAAAAAATGAATTTTAATTTCATAGTCTTTTATCAGATTTTTTTTTAAGTAGTATGATTTTTCGTTATTCTGATAATCGAAAAAATGGGAAAATAAAAAGGCGAGATTCATTTTCATTATGTTGCCTCCTGCACAATTCCGTACCCACTATATCCTCACTAAGAAATGTTTCATTATTTAGAATCTTTTTTCCTCCAATTTTGGAATGTTATTTTAGTTTCCTATAACCAAAGTGTCTTTCTTTCTTAGATAAAATTTCGTTAAAAGAAAATCCATTTAATTTAAAATGTTACTCTCAGTTTTTTCTTTTTTTAAATAAGATATTCTTATATATTACTCTCAGTTGGGTTTTTTTTCTCTTAAATAAAATGCATGTATCGTGAATGCAATTAATGTTATCAGACGATCCGATTTACCTCTAACTACTGTTGCTAAATATTAGACATCGATTTAAGCAGACGTCAATGATTGGATAGACAGAGCCAGATGCCGATGTTCAGGAATCTTATCACTTATTCCACGGAACCTAGGACACGAAATACCTCTTATTTAACATAATGCATAAATTCTTTTAAATTGTTAAAAATCCAAAAGTAAACTTATATGGACTTTTCTTTTTTTCAAAATGAAGAATAAATCTTTTGAATGAAGCTTTTATCTTTTTTATGTCAGACTTTTCTCTTTAATTGACTTTTACGTAAGGGGGACCTGAAAAAGAACCTCATTCACTTTTCCCTTAGTGCTTAATTATTTTAAGGCCCTTGAGAGAAAAAAAATTCAAAATGATAGAATAAAAAAAATATTTAAATAACTTTGAGACATAACTTGAATTGAAGACATATAGTATTACTTTCAGCCTTTGAAAGTACTGTAGTTTTATTAGCTGTACTATATTTTCAGAGACATTTATTTGCCATGTATTAACACATTTATATATGTTATTCGCAAACATTTGATCCCTAAATGTTGTGTGAAAAGTGATAAGCATCAACATGCAATGTAGTAAAGTTATAGCAATAACATATAATTATGTAAGCATACAGGATCTCCCAAAAAGGTTAAAACGCGATTTAATTATTTTTCTGTTGGAGATATGTAATCAATATAAATTGCAAAAGGGTTCAAAATAAGTTATGAAAAAAGATTACGCTAAAACAAAAGTCCAAATATTCATTTTCAAACAGTTACATTTTTAAATTTTTATACGACCCTCGTAGACAAAATTGGTCTATCAGAAAAAAATTACTTTTGTTCCAACAAGATCATTACAAAAAACTCCTGTACTTTTAAAAATAACTAATTTATAATAAAGGAAAAAAGCTCTCAAACCAATTTTTGTACCATTTAAAAAAGATAGTTGAGCAGTAAATGTAGAGGGCATTCACAAATGTCATTGTTTAAATTAAAAATATATTAACAAGTGTGAAAAAATTACATCAGAAATACATTTAAACAAATCACTACATAGGCAGAGATCATGTAAAGAGATAAATGTAGTTTTAAATACAAGAAATATCTCTAAATGGGGGGAGGGGAGGGGGGTAATCCACAAAACATTCTGAAAGTGTTTTCCAATACTTCCAATACATAACTGAGCTCTTGTAATAATGCTTCTGTAAATATTTTGGTGTTCTACGCCACTAATATTGAGCCAGCGTCGATTATTGTTTAGTTAAGGTCAACTGGCATACATATTATCATCCGTGTTTCTTTTTTCTTGGAGTATCTCACAGATTTACCCTTCTAATTTGATATATGCCCTATTCACAACGTTCCATAGCTCATTCAATTTTTAAAATAGAGATGTGCAATTTTTGTAATGGTCTTGTTACAGCAAGGAATAAAAAAAAAAAAAGAAAGAAAAAGAAAAAGTTTTTTAATTGACGAATTTTGTCTACAGTGGTTGTATAAAAACTTAAAAAGTATCCCTTTCTAAAAATTAGTGCGAAGACATATCACTAATATAATCTTGTTTCCTACTTCATTTTAATCACTTTTGCCATTTACAGTACCTACTTATCTTCAACAGACCAAAAATTAAAACGCATTTCAACCTTTTATCCTATATATTCTAAAGAACCTCTTAAATTATATGCCTAAAAATTCTCATAATACTTTTTACGTAAAAATACAGGGTACCCAAAAGTCCTTGACGCATTTTAAAATTCAATATAAAATCAAGTAATTGTCGTACAGGAGTGCGGTTCGGACTAAAATGCTTCTCAAGATGAAAAGTTTTCTTCAAGCGAATAAAAAATAATTAGTTTCAAAGCTGGAGTAGCACAGTTGAAGTTTATTCCAACAGAGCGAAAAATGTCCAGACCAGGAATCGAACCTGGATTCTTGGCGTGCCGTGCCAATGCTTTACCTGCTAAGCTATCCGGACGATACTTGGCTGACATAATTCACTCTTATTTGTTGGACTTGGCTGCGAACTGCAGCGCTAGTTTCATTCATCCGAGCTATAACTATAGCATTTACATGATGAAAGTGTGTTTTAACACGGAAACTCCTGTATAGAGTGTAATTAGGTCATAATGAAGGGAACGAATATTTTTTCCAACTGGATTAAATCATCATGCCTTGGCACGGCACGCCAAGTATTCGATTCCTGGTCTGGACATTTTTCTCTCTGTTGGAATAAACTTCAACTGTGCTACTGCAGCTTTGAATATGATTTAATTTAGTTGGAAAAAATATTCGTTCCCTTCATTATGAAAAAATAATTAGTTTCAAACTTCGGTCACAGATGGCGCCACTTGTCCGTGTGCTTGGTTTTAGTGTTTTCAAACATGCGTTTTTTCTGATTTCCATATTAAACTTGATGCTGTGAGACAGAAATGACGACTTCCAGCGAAAAAGAACACAGTGTATACTTCTTCTGTGGTTGAGATTGAAGTACTGAAGACGAGAATCACGCTTGTGAATCAGTCACTTCCATAATCAATGCTAGAGAACATGTCGATTTAACTGGAGTTCCGTTTGGATGTGGCTGGAACAACAAAGAGCGCATTCATTGAACTATGCTAATGAATTGCACAAATTATTACTCTTTAACTGATTTTGACAAAATAAAATGATCTGTAACCCCTGATTTTCTTGAGTATTTTATGCTTCTTTCTGATAATTTAAGGTACAGCGCCATCTATGAGAGAAGTTAGGAACTATTTTTTTTTATTAGCTTGAAAAAACTTTTCATCGTGAGAAGTATTTTAGTCCAAACCGCACTCCAGTATGACAATTATTGAACTTTATATTGAATTTTAAAATGTGTCAGGCACTTTTGGGACACCCTGTATATTTGTGAAGCTAAGTCACGGTTTCCATGAAAATACTGTTTTGTTTTGAATACCACTATTTTCATAGAGAAATAGTCGCCTCATTTATTAATAGAAATTTTGCGATAAAATCAGATGAATAAAAACTACACAAAAAAAAGTGGTATTCAAAATAAAATTTTAGTGTTCTCTTGGCGACCCTGAACTAAATGAACTTATTTGGAAAATGTATTTCTTTTTTTTTTTTTCAGACTTATAAATCGTGCATTGGGAAATAAGTTCAATATCATCATTCATAATCATTCCCTATAAAGTAGAAAATGTCTTCCGTCATTAAGGAAGTTTTTGGTACTGTAGATTATTTGGTATTTGCTGGAATGTTGGTGGTATCTGCTGCTATTGGCATGTGGTATGCGTATGCAGATAGAAAAAGGAACAATACTCAAGAATTTTTGATGGGAGGAAGGTCTTTAAGTGTATTTCCAGTCGCCATGTCTATACTCTCCAGTTTCATATCAGCCATTAGTTTACTCGGTACCCCATCTGAAGTATATCGATACGGTACACAGTATGCAATAAAACTTCTTGCTATGTGCCTGATGATACCAACTACAGCCTATCTTTATTTGCCAGTCTATTATAATTTAGGACTCACGAGTGCTTACGAGGTAAGTTTTCAAATCTTTCTATTGACCTTGATTTGTTTGATTGTCTGTTTATATTTTTCGCTCGTTGATTTTATTAACAAAAAATGCATGAAGTATAATGTTGCGCATGATTGCATGGAGCCGGACGAAAGATAAAGAATAATTACGTATACAGGATGTTTCACAAAAAACTCCCTAATTTTAAAAATCTCTAATTCATTAACTATAATAAATAAAAATATAAAATAAATAACATGCTCATTAGGTAGCTCAAAAATTTTGTATATGGTAATTTAAAAAATAGTTTAATCTTTTGTTAATAGATTTCTCTATTCTGTTTCGAACTGTAAAAATGTCCCTATTAACATAAAATTTTCAAAGTACAAACATTTCTTCGCGTTTCAGTAATTAAATAGAATACAAAGTAAACAGTGAAATATCTTTGATGCAATTTTAGACGTTAATTTGGACATAGATTTACATTGAGATATCACAGCACCCTCTATTGGCGAAAATTTGAACTAATTTTTTAATTACTATATGCAAAACTTACAAGCTGCTGATAAACGTTTCACATTTTTATCTTTATATTTATTCAGATTTAATGAATTATTGAATTTTAAAATTAGGTAGTAAAGTTATTTTATAAAACACCCTGTTTGTGTATATATATGTATTGAACATCTTAAGAGCTTGAAAAATACACTTTGATAATAATTCAATTCAATATAGAATATAGAATAACATTTACTAAGAGTATAATTTCGTATTCTTAATTTTTATTTTATTTTAATTGTACACATTTTAGTCATTCAAAAATGAAAAAATTTCTTTTTATATCACAGTATCTGGAAAGAAGGTTTCATCGAGTTGTTCGCCTTATGGGTTCAGCTGTATTTGTGATGCATATGGTAAATATATATTTCCTAATATTATTATACATTTTAAAGCTGATTTTCTAAAAGCATGATTGATTGTTATTTGATTCTATTTTAAGCATCTTAAACAGTTCACGGTCGTTAATTCGAATCCTCAGGAACCGAAGAAAAAACTCGAATTATACGATTTTAAAAAGAACACTCCTTTTAAGGCTATTTATAAAGGAGAAAAAACTTATGTAACATTGGAATTAGATACTTTTTGTATAATTCGAATTGTATAATTCAAATTTTTTTTCTATAGTTGGAACATATTAAATTATTTTAAAAATTGCGTTCTAAAATTAAAATTTCCAGAAGCATATTTATCCTGAAGAGCCAAAATTATTTTTATTTAAAATTGAGGCATAGTAACGGAAATAAAGTAGAATGCATTCACTGTATTGAAAAAAAAAAAAAAAAAAAAAAATGTAAATTTACGTATCTTTTACCGTGAATTGCTCCCTTAAATTTACGGAAAATGTCAATTATTTTTTTTTTAATAAACGGTCAAATCCCGTAAATTTCCTGTTTTACGGACAAAATCCGTTTATCTAAAGGCAATGCCCGTTTATTTAGAAGAAAAGCCCGTTTTTTATGTGCCTTTCCCTGGAATCTCTGCTGCAGTAAAATTACTGTGGTAATTTTGTACCGTGTTGAAATATGTGATGAACTAAATATTTTAAAATTCACTCTAAATAAAAAGGAGCGACTATTCACTCCGAAGGAGCGAATACTCACTCCATCGCAGAGTCAAAATATACCCAACCTCTTTAGAGTGACTATTCACTGTGAGCAAAAGTGAAAATTTTGACTCTCTGAATTAGTGAATAGTCACTCTTGGGAAGTGATATTCACTCTAAACAGGGGTGGATAATCACTCTTTCGGAGGAGTGACTATTCACTCTTGCCAAAGGAGTGCGTTTTTTTTAACCCTGGTAGGAGTGAATAGTCACTCTTTAATACGAGGGAATGTTCATTTTTTATGTAGTTAATTCTTTTTTTATGTTGCTTTTATGGGCATTTAAAATAATCACAACTTTTACAGCATGCAATGAAAATAAATATAAGCGTGGTAAAGACTGGAATAAAATACTTTATTAGCAATATTTATTTAATTCATAGTTTGTAACACTAATTGAACTTTTAAAGAAAAATTGAGGAGGAAATTATTGCTATTTTTGCAAAGTCCGACTGTTCTAAAATGTTTTTAATTTTTCTACTTAAAAAACAATGATTATAAACTCACATCTTTTTTAAATAAGCTCTAAGCACGATCTAAATATTAAGAATGAGTAATTTTTTTTTATCCGTTGTGATTTTATTTTGTTTTATTTAATATTAACATGAAGTCTAACTTTTAAGTTCTCTGGAATATGTATATCTTTTCTTTTAAACATATTCCTTAACTTAATCATGGTTTCTAATTTTCGTCCGCTATTGCTAATACAATAATTATTTATGAAACGACACGATAAGTCATATTTAATTTAAATTTTTTATTCCCGTAGATATTGTATTTTGTGAATATAAGGAAAATAGATTTTATATGTTTTATAGGAAAAGATTGACCTTGATTGACCTTGATTGAAAAAAACAGAAGGACATATAAAAATAAAATAAATGACTGCATATGAACTGTTCTTATTGTTTGAAAAACATTTTATTATAAAAAATAGTTATTAATCTCTTTATAAAAAATATTCAGTCCTATGTTATGTAAGTAAATATGAACTTTTTAAATTATATACTAAAGCAGTTTTATCCATAAATTTTAAAACAGGCATAATAGACATTTTATTTCAATGCTTAAATATCATGTTTCATTTTATAGTGCCGATAATTACATATGTCAAAAAGAGTGAAAATGCCTGTCACTCTTTCAAAGAGTGAACTTTTCACTCCTCCCAATTTTAGAGTGTAAATTACATTTTTTAAACCAAAATGGTTAAATGAGGTTTGTTGTACTGTTATTCCTGTGTTTTTCAACCAATCTTTCAATTTCGAATAAGCATTTGAGCTCATTGTATGCTGAAGTTTCCATCTGAATAAAAGTTTTCATAATATCAATTGCACATATTACTAATGTTTCATTGGAACTTTTAAGAATATTGGGAGGAAGAGAGAGGGGGGGGGCGGTCATCATCTGACCCAAACTTATCTTCAAAAATATTGCAGGGGTTTTTTTTCTTTGAAGATGTTATTTTTTTTTTCTTTTAGTTTAAATGTACCGGTGTGATTAAAAAAAATTCGAATTAACAAACTAGATTTAATATCAACTTCTAATGCAAAGTTTTCCGGACTTCATGATTAGCTTGAATTAACCGAACTCGAATTATCTCGTCCGCCATATGTAGGTGAATATCACAAAATGTAAGATTTTGAAAACAAAATTTTTTTAAATTTAAATCGTTTCAAAGCTTCTGATTTTTTTAAAATGTTGATTGAACAGCTGAATAAAGGAATTTATACGTAAAATTGTTTTAAAGTTTGAAGAGCGTAAGTTCATTTTTATGTAATTAAAATTATGTCATTTTCTTGGCATATGTATGCCAGGATAATGACAATTTCGTTCTAAAACATTTTTCATATTCTTGTTTTTTTTTTTTTTTGTTTGTTTTTTTTTTTTTTTTTTAAGATCTAACATTTTAATTTTGTTTAAAGGAACATGTTTCCTCTATAGGTACCTCAAATTCAGTGTAATGTTCAGTTTTATTTGTAATTTATAGAAGCCGGGAAAATGACATAATAAAAGTCTACTCAATTTTTACAAAGCCTTTAAACACATTATTTTCAAAGAAATATCTAAAAGATATTGCTGGTAGCAATGATTTTACTACTTCTGACTTGAACTATGTCAAGAACAATTGCTCTGCAGCGCCATCTTTATACCTCATTAAAGAACTAAGATGAGCAGGCCAGGGCAATGACATTCATTTTCAGTGACAATCATATTTTAATTATGGAAAATTATTTGTAAAATACAGAACTTGTTACCTTCCACATATATGTGTTATATAAGGTATAATTATTAATTAGAAATTAAAAAAACTAGAAAAATATATTTTTACATGATAGCAAAAAGCTTTTTACTTTGCACACATCACAATGTGACATGCCAGGAAAATGACAATCTGAAATTTTAAGTCTTTTAATTGCTTTATTCTTGTGTTATTATGGATATAATATCTCTTGAAAATACTTCTAAGGATATTTTTTATTAGAATGTAAAAAAGAAAGTTGCATTATATAACATTAAATGGCAATTTTATTGTGCGGACAGCAATTTTCGTATTTTGTGATATTGATCCATGTGTTTTATCCGTAAATATTTATTCTTCGAAAAGGGAAAAATAAAATCAAAATAACGCATTTAATCAGTGAAACAATTTTAAAACAATAGAGAAAATTATATCATAAAAACAACGTTCAGTGATAAAAATAGCCAGCTTTACCAGAATTTTCCTTTACATCTGCATCTGACTACGAGGACAAGGTGTTGATTTTCAACAAATTTCTTTTTTTCTAATGCCTAATCCCATATTTAAAAGCATTTCTATTTATTTCATTGTAGTTATATAAATCGAATTGTAATCATAAGATGGTTTAGTTTTATGAAGCTAAAAGGGGCAAAATAATCAAGGTGGTACACAATCAATCCTTTAATGGTCTACCTTGAGAATTTATCGAATCAATATTTTTAACTTTCGAGTTTTAAATTTTGACGAAATCACCAGGTTATATGTTAGTTAGCTTTTTTATTTGTGCATTGCAGTATTATAAAAATACGTATATTTCTAGATTAAAAGTAAAAAATTTAATTATGTACAGCACATAAAAAAAAGAAATATAACTATAAAACTTTAGTGCTGATTAAGGCAAGGAAAGAAAAATGCAGTTTTAATTCGTATAAAATTCTTTATAATTATACGTCACGTATCTTGCCATAAATAGTCGCCTATATATTATATTTCGACGTTTTTATGGCATACGAAATTTAAATATGTAATAAAATCATGGAGTTGCTATTTAACTTTTAAAATCTAAATTCCATTTCAGGATGTAGATTGTAGACGGGCCCTTTATGATAATCCAAACCAAATGCAGTTATATGAAAAACTTTAAAACGGATAAAAATGCTCGTTTTCTTTTTGAATTAATTAGAACTTGAGTTACAGCCATCGCGAATCGTTCGGATTACTACTGTTATTATTATTATTATTATCATTATTATTTTGAATTACCGAGCATGAATCATAACACACGAAATGCGCAGAATTAAAATTTGAACTTTGCAGCGTTGACTTAATTTTTGCAGGTTCAAGAAATTGTTTTAGTATAAACCTGAACAAATATTAAAGTTGAAAAAATCGTCTTCTAGAACATCAGAATATATAAAAATTCAGTTTTACGTAACATTTAACATTATCCGGATGAACACAAAGCCTGCACTAATCTTACACTTAGACTCAAAATACTTTTTTTTTAAGTTAGGGGGGGGGGGGATCATTTCTGTTAAAATAAGTTTTATCCATCGGACAGAGCTCGCGCGGTTTGAACTCTTGAGTGCACTATTTTTTAGTAATAACCTTCGCCGGATTTAATCGCAGGATTTTTGTTAATAAATAAG
Organism: Maratus speciosus; assembly: GCA_963932465.1. Lineage (NCBI taxonomy): Eukaryota > Metazoa > Arthropoda > Arachnida > Araneae > Salticidae > Maratus > Maratus speciosus. The sequence goes on from OZ010792.1 coordinate 279,306,923, forward strand.
GAAAAATTATTATTCGGAAGTAGTGGTACTCCAATGTAGGAAACTTTCAAGGGCTGGTGGTGTTTCTAAGCGGACATTTGATACCTGTTTAATACATCAGACGACAGCCTAGACTTCGAGATCATTATAGCTGTCGGCGGTGGTCGGGTTTGGAGATCACCGCTACTTCTTGGAACAGACGATCCTCGTACCGATCTCCTTTTCTCTTAAAAAAAAAAAAAAAAAAAAAAAAAAAAAACACTGACCAATATGACGGAAAAATTTAAAGGCTAAATGACTCAAAGACATAAGTGGTAATGGCATAAGTGGAAAATTAAATTCGATATTGAGTTACTCTTTCGTAATAATTTTCAGCTCACTTAATTTTAAGATGCACGTACAGTAAAACCTCCCTAAACCGACCACGTTCCGTTCCAATAAAAATTGGTCGTTCCGAGAGGTGGTCTCTTAATGGAGGTCATGTTTAAATCTAGATTTTAATTCTTGAAACTAGATAACAACGTTGCTAAAATTTATTTTTCACATTAGGAAAATGTATAACAATTTAAGTATCAAGACAAATGTTAATTACATAAGTTAATTACTGCAAACTTTAAAAAATGAATATATTGACGTTTGCTTTGATTTTACGATTTTATCTTTTATAACTTTTATTTCCAAGTCCTTTCAAATTTCAGTAAATAAATACTTTTTTTTTTTTTTTTTTTTTTTTCTTGATGGGAACAAATATTGACGATTTCATTATATCTATTTATTTGATAGTTTCCTGGCAGAATAGGGCAGGGGAGTTTATTGGCCGCCATTCTTATTATGTCATCAGAGTTAAATTCATCGCCTAAAAAGGCACAAAGGGGTTTAAACACTTACCGGAATAAAAAAAATCTAAATTTAGTTTAGAAGCTAAATGAATAATGCGCTCTCTCCGGAATTATTTTTCTAATGAAACCTCCTTCAAGCGATCAGGAAAAAACGGAATTTTTTTCATTTTCTTCAAAGAAATCGGTCGCTCATGGTGGGATAGTCTCTGAATGGAGGTAAAATTAGTATTGAGCCTATGGAAATAAATTTCGTTCCATGAAAAAAAAATGATCGTTCAGGGAGGTGGTCGCCTAATGAAGGTGGCCGCACAGGGAGGTTTCACTGTATTTTGTTTTGTTTGCTATGTTCTTCTTCAACCATTGTATAGAAAGTACTCCGGTGAAGGATAATTAGAAAATATATAAATAACTAAAGTAGCCACTCAATTATTCTTTCAATTTATTAAGACAAAATGATTTTTACCTCGATTTCCGCTTAAAATACCAGAATGGTTTGAAACAACAGTAATCTAAATTTTCATCGTGGATTAGGTGGCCTTTGATTAATTTAGAATTACATTAATTATATTTCTGTTTTATAGAAATAAAAAATATCTGTTAAATTGTAAAAGCAATAACAGAATTTTTAATGTTGTACGAAAAAATTAAGCTTTTAGCACTTGGTCGCGATTTTGAAGTTCAGATTCCATATTTTCGAGCCGTTATTTCTTTATACTACCTATTACGATGGCTCTTAATTATACTTAAAACAGAAAAGAAATGCTTAAAAAATTACAATAAAAATTCAAAAAACATAAAAAATTATCATATTTTTTGTTGCAACTTTAAAAAAAAAGTTTTTGTTTGTTTTTCAGGAACCAAGAATCAATCAATTTTCAAGAATGCAAAACCGCTGAAAAACAATATTTTGGGATAATTAAGTTTGCAAGATTAGTTTAATCGTACAATATTAGAACTTTTGCTTTTTTTTTTTTTTTTTTTTTTTTTTTTAACAATTTAAAAAACATTTTTCATTTCTATGAAACGTGGATAATTAATATAAATTTAAAAATATGCTTTTATTAAAATTCATTAAAATGTAGAAAAATATATTTTTTTTAATGCACTACGAAATTTGCTGATACTTCGCCAAGTTGACCAAACTTTTGGCATTATTGTGATAACCTTGCCATTAGTACTTTTCAACAAATACTGATTGTTGAAGCTGTTCTGATTTCTCCATAGGAAATCACAGTATAACTGAGTAGCCATTAAGTTTAAGTAGTGTTTTTGCGATGTCAAGATTCAAGATTTTATTTCCATTCGTTTATGAGATATGGTCTTTTTTTTTATTTGCTGCCTGTTGTCCCCTTACAGGTCTAATTTTTAAAAAAATCATAGTTTAATTCCTGTACTGCCCTTATAGACCACGAGCCGGCAGCACAGACAACCACCTCATCGAATTCGTGAAATTCTAGGATTAGTTAAATCTTGAATCGCATACTAAAACGCGATCGGTCTGCCAAGCCATATCTTGGAGGAAAACACTTGGAAACCCGATTTTAGCCGCTGACTCGTAGGTTTACCATTGTGTTTTCCTGCACCCAAAGGTATGAAAACATGGAGGACTGGAAGCAGGAAAACACAATGGTAAACCTACGAGTCAGCCGCTAAAATCGGGTTTTCGGGTGTTTTCCAAATAGATACGACTTGGCAGACCGATTGTGTTTTAATATGTGAATCAAGAGTTAACTAATCCTAGAATTTCACTCGTGAACTCGATGAGGTGATTGTCTGTGCTGCCAGCTCCAAGTCTATTTGGCATACATATATATTCCAAATTTCAAAGCCCTATAACAACAGGAAGTGGTGGAAAAGGATTGACAAGATTTGACTGCCACATACAAACATACAAACAGAATTCTTATAAAACAAAGCACGTAATAAATGCAAAAAAGTAATACTCTAAACCAGGGACGGCGAACCTATGGCACGCGTGCCACAGGTTGCACGCGGGAGATTATTTTCGGCACGACATAGATTCATGTTTTAAATTAAAATGTTGAAGGGCTCACCTGTAAAACAAGGTAATTAACCTTTAAGGCTGTTCTTAATTGCTCTGCTCAACAAGCGCAAAACGTATTGACACATTTACGAATTCATTTTTTAGCGGAAAGATATAAAATTGGAAAGCCTGGCCATGGAAGCGATTTGGAATTGAACTGTTTTTTCCATTTTCTGATCAATAAATTACCTATTGAGTTATAACGATTTTGATCAAATGACAAACACGATTTTCGCCCTTCACGGACTGGTTTTTCTGCTTCCTTCGGGAACTTCGGTTCAAAACCTCAACTTTGACATTATTTTCTAAAAGATCTATTGCGTTTGCAAAAAAAAAAACGGAAAAAATAGCGCGATTACATAGTTTCGGAACAACAACACCAGCTAGTTTCATGCATTTCCGAACAAAAATAAACTAAAACTTATGTCAGAAAGTTGCCCTTTTGGATTTGAGAACACCCTTAACTGATGTGACAGAAATTATCACATAACTACTGTGAAGTGGTCTGTCAGACCGCTCCATCGAAAGATGAATGAAAGGCGCGATTAACTCATTGGTTGGTGTTTTTGTACTAAACTTTTTGTGCTGGACTGTTACAATGAAAATTCATCTATTCAAAAGCCTCTAATGATAGTACTTAAGTTCCAAATGAAAAAAAAAAAATTGGTAGTGTTTGTAATTAAACTATAAAATTTGTAAAAAGCAGCGGTCTGTGAGACCGGTAACATCAGTTAAAGGTTAGGTTAGTTTTCGCTGTCATACAGATCGTAACTTTATAAATCCCAGTCTAGCTCATTATTGGCTCCAAAAAAAAAAATCGGAAAATAACGGTCATAAGCAAAAAGGCCGATGGTGAAATTATGTTAACTTGGAATTTCGAATTCTATTCCATAGAGGAACTTTTTTTAAAGAAGCATATTTTGATTTTTTTTTTTTTCCGAAATGAAAAGTACGAAAAACTCAAGTAGAAACCTATTGTTTGGTGGCTCCAATACAGCTCGCATTCTCTTAAAGAAAAACTCAAATGCGAAGCTAATTTGAATTGTTCGGCATCTAAGACGTTACAAGAAAAATGGGATTTTTTAAATACTTAAGTATATTACAAAATGTAACCCATATATTTTAAATCGTAAAATAAGTATTTTAATTCATTTTGCTACTTTGATCTACTAAATTTGTTGGTGCGTCATGATCATTTAAAATATATTTTTGAAAAACATTGGCACTCTGACCTGAAAAGGTTCGCCGGCCCTGCTCTAAACTAATTAGAATTCCTGATTCACAATTAAATTTCCGTCAATTTTTCCATTAGACATCTTTCTGGTTACTTTAAATATTTATTAACTGACATTTTTAAAACTTTCCATCATAGTCTAAAAATTTACATGAATTCGGTTCATCTGTCTGCCCACGCTATGACGCTCGTAAATATACTTCGATTTTGATATATGCTATTGAGATTTACTATGGCATGTTCCCCATTAATAACGAAATATGTGGTATTTAGCGTTCATTAGCAGTAACACTCAAACGTGCATAATTCCGTTACATTAAGGTCTATGGGGTAAATCATTTCCAGGGTGTTTTAATGCTATTACACTATTTCAAACACAATGAAATTGATATGTACTTATTATGCTTGGCAATTATTTTCTTCTTAATTTAACCTTCTCATTCATGAATTGTTTATCAATGGGTCTAAAAAGTATTTTGTGCTTGAAATAGATTTAAAATGGATTATTAAAAACAAATACTGCTGAATTTCCAAAAAGTCTTGAATTTATTACAAAATTATAGAATGGACTTCTTATGTGATTTACATGCAATAAAAATGTATTAACCCTACAATGCATAATTTCTATTTCCCCGCTTCTTAGAGGTCTGCACGGGCCCGAGGCCCGTACCCGGCCCGGCGGCGGAATGAAGGCGAATTTTCAAACGGGCCGGGTCGGGCCGGCAGAATTAGGACAATTTTTTCAACGGGCCGGGCCGACAGACAAAATAAGCGGGCCGGGCCGGGACGGCAAAAAAATTAATCGGGCCTAATGGCCCGATATAAGAATTTAAGCGAAGCAGATAAAATACGAACTGTTTTCAATGAATATGATTTTTTCGAGAAGTATAAATGTGTGTCACGAGCCGATGCGAGTTTAACAACATCAATACAGAAATGTAACACGTCCATCGTAGAAATCGGCATCGTACAGTTACAAAATGTCTGATTCCGAGTTTAATTTTTTTTTTTCAGCAGACTCGTGCCGGGACGGAACTGGTCTTAATCCATCCCATGTGTAGAACAATCATTGTGTTTTGTAGTATTAATAGTGATAATGAACTTCTCTTAACAGTATCTTTGGAAATATACCTTAAGGTGGTTCTCATATTCACTGCTCAACAATGCGAAGCTTTCAGACACATTTTCTGACAAAATGTTTAACTATAAAGGCATAAAATTGACAGGGCTGCCTATTGAAGACATTTCGAAACGAATAGTTTTTTCCATATTTGATAAATTACTTACAGAGATAACAGAGATTCATGTCACGTGACTGTACGTTTTTCTCCTTTCCTGTGCTATTGCTTCCGGAAATTCGATTCAAAACGCTAACTTTGACAGTATTTTCAGAAAGATATATTGCTTTTATCTATGAAAAAAAAAACGACATTTACATAGCTTCTGAATAAGAATACCTGCCAATCTTACGCGTTTCCGAAAAGAAAAGAATTCATAAATGTGTCGAAATGTAGCTCCTTTAAATTTGAGAAAAGCCTTAAAAATGAGAGAAATATTTTCACAAATCTACTTTTTATTATACAGCTTCAAAAGTTATCATGTTTTTATTCCTTTATTCTGAACTACATTAATCTTTTAATGAATCCTTATTTCCAGTTTGAAATGTCTGTAGACACGATGACTAAAACACTGTAAGTAATCGTTAATATTTACTATTGTGTGTTTTCTGTTTTGCGAACATCATAGTAATGTAAAATATACTGTAAAATGTTCCCATAAATATGTATGTAGTATTCATTAAAAGAATCTTAATTGTATGTTGAGAAAAAATGGATTTTTTTTTTGTAGAAATTGTGTCGGGTCAGGCCGGGCCGGGCCTGTTTTCACTGATTTTTGTACGGGCCGGGCCGAGAACTGTAAAAATGCAAACGGGCCGGCCCGGGCTTGGGCCGAACTTCCAATTTTTACACCGGGCCGAGCCGGGCCCGGGCCTGGAAATTCCGGCCCGTGCAGACCTCTACGCGCTTCTACTCCTCGACCAAAAAAATATGTAATAACTGTATATTGAATAATAAGAATATTTTAAAAATCACATATCAACTTAGAAAACTAAAGTGTATCAAATGGTTGCATTATAAGCTAAACAACATATAACGTGAAATTTAAAGTGTTGCCAAATGGCTACACTATTCATTAAAGGGTTAATTATAATAAATATATTTAAATATTATATAAATATATAATAAGGTAAGGTGCCCTATTTTCGTCCCTCCCCCCCCCCCCCCAGTCACTTTTATGCCCTAAATGTTGTAATTTTCAGTGAAAACCTACCAAATTTGGATTTTACATCGACTAACTACTCACGCACATAGAAGCATAGGCAAATATCGTACAAAAAAATTTTAACAATGCGATCATTTTTTTTTTTCAAAAGTATCAATGCATGGCAAAAGAAAAAAAAATGGTCTCAATTTCATCCCCCTCAAAAAATCCAATACGCCAAAGCTTAACTTATAGCTAAATCAACATTTATTTCTAAATGAGTAAGTAATTTAATTTACATTAAATTAAGGCACAAAGAAACGTACTAATTATCAGTAGAAGAATAACATAACGAAACATTAGCCATCCAAACATGAGGAAAAAATTGAAAAAATTGTCATGAAAGAGCATTCCTAATTTCGTCCCCGGGACAAAAATAAGAACTGCCAGGGGCACGAAGTTGGGACCACGCTACTTCCAAATAGGCCGGAGCTTCAGTTCCCGTAAGATGAACTGAGCGTCCTAAAACTCACTGTATGCTACTGTCAGCACCTTACATATGTAAGATACATGCAATGAATAAGAAATAAATACGTACAGTACAGTAAATAACGTTCTAAAAACGACGTAATCAGAACTCAGATCTTCTAAAAACAGAAATCTGGCATCTTTAACATATGTATGCGTCTTGGCGAACGAAACTTTCACTACTGACCCCTTTTACCTTCCGTTCCCTGAGCTTGCGTGATAAGTGGCGCCATTTTCGCAGAACCGGGGAAGTAAAGAGGGACAAAATTAGGAAAGGGGACGAAATTAGGGCACTATACCCTAATAAATAGTTTTCTGTAATAGTTTAATAGTTGGATTAATTAACATAAAGTAAAAAGTAAGAAAAAAAAAATTTTTATCTTGTTCTTCTTTAGTCAGAAATGTTTTGAAAAAAACTCTGTTCTCATGCAGAACAAAAATAAATTTTCCAAAGGCAAGTTTCCGACTGAACATTTGAAAGAAAATCGGTTCTGCCATTTATTGTTGTATTTTATGACCGTTATTGAAATTCGTATCAATTCAAGATGTAATAAAGGAGTAACAATAAAACATTCACAGTTATGTGACAGTTGTTTTACAATGCAACTTCATATGATGTTACCATGCATGCGAGGTTTAAACATTCAAAACTTACGTGAATCGAGTTTGTAAAAAACAGCTATATCATAACAATAAGCGAAAAACATGTTAATTTATAAAAAAAGAAAAGAGAAAAAAAATTAGGAATATCACAAAATAATTCCTAAATTTCTTATAAATAAAACATGGATTTAAAAATGCTTACGTATAAGGTAAACCTTAAAAGATGAATATGATTAAATACATACTAAGAATCGTACAGCTTACTATTTGGATTGTATTATAAAAATAATTTTATTAATAAGATTGTTGTTAGTTTTCCCGTTTACATACCAATTATCAAACATTATTTTATATTATAAAAACAACTTTACTATCTGTAATATATACAGGTCTGTTTTATAAAAATATATCATAGCTTGTTATATATGAAACTTTATAGGTGTAACATTTAAAAAAAAAATACAGATTGAAACTTTAATAATAAGAATAATATTTTGATAATATTTAATAATATTAATAATATTTTGAAACTTTAAGAAAATAGCGAATTATGAAAATATACATAATGCCCTATTACGAGAAGCAATTAAAATTTGTACTTCTAAAGAGGGTCGGTGTTCAAAATTCTATTTTTCTTATTTATAGAGATTTTGTTATGAAATATTTTTCTGAAATATTTTTTAACCCCTTCTCTGTCGGTTTCTTTTTTTCTCTCGAATTTCCAATCCCAAAAAAGCATTTTTTTTAATTGCTGAAAATCAATATATGTTCTATCCTGAATTGGAAAATGTAAAATATTTTCGTTTGTAACCAATTTTTATTTGACCATTGGTCTCAAAAAAAAAAAAAAGAAAAAATCAAGATGTCACTGAACCCCAGTTTTCACTACAATGCACTCAAGTTTAAAATTAAAAAAAAAGTCTAGTGTAAAAAAAATAGTCTGAAACTATATTTATCAAATATATTTGAAGTATAAACACAAAGCTGGCAACATTTCGCCAAATTTGGCAAAATCTTGCCAACATTGATTTTCTGAACAGCTTTCTACGTAAAATTTACACACATAAAAGATTTTCTCGTATTATATTAGATAAATATCTGCATAAGAAAGAATTATTAAAAATTATTATATTTAGGTATTATATAAGTCAAAGCTCTCATCTTCTGACTGAGAGATATTATAATCACTTCCCTCAGAAGAATCATTCTCTGAATCCATCATATAAGCCATTTTGAAATGGCACAATAACTAACGAACCCCGATATTACAGCAAATTCGAAAATAATAGAACTAGTTGTATCCTCTCTTAGCAGTATGCAGAAATACAAAAAACAATCCCAGAATATACCGACGTGCAAGTTGCGACAAATTCACATTCAAGGATGAAAATTTTCTTCGCGTCGCATGACATACGACGCCGACCGTACCTGCACAAAAACGCCGAACGTATGACATGCGACACCGAGAGAGAAGGGGTTAATATAATAAAAATATTGCAAGTAAAAAAAATCTGAAAATTTTTAAATATATTTTTTTATTTAAATTGTAAAATTTTAAACTATTTAATTTTTGATATAACTCTGGAATTACTCGATTTACAAAGTTTTTACACTTTTGTGTACAGAAAATGTGTCATTTTAATTTGTCTTCAGGATTTCTTAAAATATTGATTAGGAATTTTGTAAAAAAAAATTTTAAGTAAAAAAATGAAGTTTTTTTATGAGTGAGTTTTGAATTAATTATCATATTTTCACAATTATCACTCAAAATTAAAAATCCTGAAGACAATTTGTTGGAAATATAGCATAAAATCTCTGTTAAAAATTTCATACATCTGTCGTGCAAGGAACTTTAGATATATTCCTTTAAAGTTGACAAATCGTGAAAAAATGCATTCTGAGATAAATGGAACTAAAGTTCTCGTCAGCGGGCAGCTGATGCATCGCTTCTCAAGGCAAAAGGTGTTATATCTCTGGATCTAATGAAGATAAAAGCATGCGGTTTGCGGTATTTAACGATAAAAACTCAGCATTTTTTTTAAGCCAATAAAAGAAATTGCTTTTTTTTATTTATTTATTTATTTTTTTTTTTTTTTTGAAAATATTTAGTCCCGGACCACCTAAAACTGAAGTTTGCAACGATATGGCGCACGCATCTATTGACTGTCGATGGATGAAAATACTAGAAAAGAGGAAAGGATAAAGGGAAACGGGGGAATCTACAAATCTTTCAACATAATAAATAGAAAAGCAAAGGTAGTTAGTAATTTAACTGAGGGTGCCCCGGTAAGAGCGAAAACGTTATTGCAATGTACAGTCGTGGAAAAAAAAAGTAAACACCCCCTACTAACTCCTCAACAAATTATCGTAGAAGAAAGTTACCGGTACCGAACGATAGAAAATAAAGTCTACTTTTAAATGGTGTATATAAATTTTGCTTAGGGGGCCATCTACATATTAAAACAAACCATAAATTCATTTTTTTCAATGGCAATACCCAATTCTGACAGCATAAATGAACTCTACACCTTTCAATTAGCCTAAAAACCAGTTTTTATGCAATTCGTACCATAAGTTTCCGAGAAATTAATTATTATAAAACGTGCGTATTTTAAGGGCTGTATCCAAATTGAAGTTCCGTAGTCGATTGTTAACCGAGAGAGCCTCCTTCTTGATCAAGGCACCTTAAGCAGTCAATGAAGCCTGTTAGACAACGGGACAGCAGAAGAAATTTCAAAATATCTACTCACTTCTATCATAGACGGCCCCTTAAACCATCATTTTGCCATTTTTTAAGCATAATTTGAAAACTATTTGGAAGAAAAATGTGGACTTTCATATTGTGGACTTGGCGAATTTTCATAAAGCAGGTCTTAATAAATCTAAATCCATCAAAAAAATTGTAGGTTGAAATTCATAATTTTTTCGAATATTAATTTCATAATTCATATCATAAAATTATAAAAATTGCAAATTCAGCGTATTTATGTTTGGGCACATTAGTATTATTGCTACACAAAAAATTAACACATTAGGAGCATAATTTCAGGAGATATAAATAAATATATGAAAATGTAATTTAACATTAGAAGCACTAAATTTTGAATATTTATAATTCAAAAACTTATCATTCAAATGACTTGAAATTTGGTGTCTGGGCATAGTTTGAACCGAAGATTTGAAATATCTCGTTAAAATTGGGTATTGCCATTGAAAAAAAATGAGGTTTGGGTTCGTTTTAATATGTAGATGGCCTCCTAAGAAAATTTTATATACATCATTTAAAAGTAGACTTTATTTCCAATCATTCGGTACCAGTAACTTCCGTCTACGATAATTTGTCGAAGAGTTAGTAGGGGTGTTTACTTTTTTTTTTCCACGACTGTACCGTAAATTATATGTAAACTCAAGAATGTATTTTTTTTAAATATTACGTCTATAAAATTTATGTATAACAAGCTATTGTATATTTTTATAAAACAGACCTGTATATATTACAGATGTTAAAGTTATTTTTGCTTTCTTCTATCTTCAATAGAAGAAAGTATTGTAATCGAAATTTTTTTCGACTTTCGGTTTCGACAGATTTACACGTTTTAGGTGTCAGAGATCCCAAAAAACATGTTTATAGAAAATGTCTGTCTGTCCGTGTGTCCGTCAGTCTGTCGCCATTGTGCCATCAAAAAGTGTATGAAGTTATACATAGAATTGAACCAAATTTTTTTTTAAGTTTTTGGCTATGGCAAACAGTCCTTCCTTAATTTGGAAAAAATCCGCCGGTAGGAGGCGCTGTAATAGTGATTTATGTGCCATTTTTATGATTTTGAATTTTGAATATTGTACCTTCGAAAAGTGTATGAAATTATGCATAGAATTGAACCAAATTTCTTCGTATGTTTTTGGCCATGGCAACAAGGTCCTCCCTGAATGTGGAAAATTCCGCCGGAAGGGGGCGCTGTAATAGCGATTTTTGTGTAATCTTCTTAATTTTTCGTAGTTCTATTGTACACCAGTGGCTCGTGAATCGACGGGAACTTCCCATTCTTATAAGCCGACTATTCGTGATTTTAATAAATATCATGATCGAGATTAACTCGTTTTTACTCCGATTAATTGGCCGAAGACATTTAAGATTTACATTTACACTGGTTTACATTTAAGATGAAAGTCAAAGTTGATATAGTATTGAACTAATAAAAATGAAATATTGACATCTGTAACAACATTTTGAAAGGTTAAAATATATGAGATAGAAGAAAATTTTGGGATTGGCACATCCAACCAGTTTAAATATGAAATAATGTCTGATAATTGGTATGTAAACGAGGAAATTATAAAAACAGACATTACAAACTCAAATGTGAATATCTACGTTTTTATATTGTTAATACTGTTTCGTTTTAGGTAATTTACACTTCGGTTGTTCTCTATGCTCCTGCCCTTGCTTTATCCGAAGGTAATAAAAACTTTATTTTTTATTTTTTTTTCAAATTTTTCTTTGCTTTGATTAAATGTTAAAAATATTGAAAATTTGTAAAGAAAAAAAATATAACCAATATTATTTAACGACCAAATTCATTTTTCAGTAACAGGGCTTGGATTAATGACTTCAGTTTTGTCTATAGGTTTTGTTTGTACATTTTATACAAGTATAGTAAGTATGATTTCTTTCATTTTTATTGTATGTATTTTTTTTTTTTAAATTCATTACACAAAATATTGTTGAATGTTTTGTTCAAATACCTCTTTTCTTTTTTATCGCAGATTTTGATTGAAATTACACTATCTGTAAAATTCATCTTTATACACTAAATTATTTGTCATTTTTAAACAAATAATTTCCCTACTCTTAGAAAATATGTTTTTTCCGTTAATTCTTCCCGGAAGTCTGAAAAAAGTGGGGGAGGGGGGGGGGCAAATTCCGTTTATTCTTTGGACGCATGCGTATTGGCTCTATTAATACCAAAGTTCGAATCTATTTTGGAAAATGAAAAAACAAAAATTCAATAAATTGAAATTTATAATTTACTTAAAAGTAACACTTTGGAATTTAATAAAAAGCAATTTTCTCATTCACCTAAACTTATTAGCAATTTAATTTTTAGAGTATTGAAAAAAATATTCGCATGTAAAATATATTCTAAACATTTAAAAACTATATAGTGGTACCAGAATTCTCGCTGACTTTTTACGAACGCTAGCAATTTGGCTAATCAGAACTAAAAACATTCGCCAAATTAAAAACAAAATAGCAAAATAAATTCGTTGTGAAACAATGAAAATTAGATTTTTAACTCATTAACGTATCTACCCTTTTTTTTTATATTTTCAATATTTTCTACAATAACCTAAGTTTTTGAAATTGTTTATAGATCAGTTACTCATCTAAATTTAAGTATCAGCTACAGAAACTAAAAAAAAATAATAATAACTGTATTCTAAATATGTCTTGCGGAATCAAGAAAATAATTAAAATCTTATTTAACTCAATAAAATGCTATGAAATAAAACTTCCAATCTCAGTTAACTCAGGATTTCAATATTACATACAATGAATTCTGAAAATTTCAAACTATAAAAAATAAAATGTGTCAAAAACTTTATTTTTCTAGAATTCTTCGCCTTTCCATTGAAGCCCATACTTCAAAGTCTAATTCAAAATAATACCGTTGCCTATTGGGCACATTAAAAAATACCGTAATGACATTTTCACTTACTGTGGTTTTGGCTAAAGCTAAATTGAATTGGTGTTGCGTTAGTATCTCTAAAAATATTGTAAATTGTACTATACGATTGAACATGATAAGTGCATCAATCGTTCAGTAATATAAATAAGAGTGTCGCCTGTATTGACACACACACACACACTCAAAAAAGAGAAAAAAAAAGATGAGCAAAAATTAACAACTCGGTAATTTGGCGAGTCTAATCATCCATTTACTCGCCAAATGAAACATTTTGTCGTGATTTGGGCAATGGCGAGCGGCAGCGAGAACCCTGAGTGGTACAATCAAGTTAAAAAAAAATCGATTTTATTGAAAAAAGCAAACATTTCTTCTCTCAAAGTATAATATTCACACTTTACATCTAACAATGAAATTATGTCTTATTAAAAATATATGTCTAGTGTGTAATAATTTTTATCCTCTATTATTTGATTAAACGTTAAAACACCAACCATTATTTCAAGAAATAATTTTAAGAAAAAATCGTTTACTCTTACAATAATATAAAACTAATGATATAAACGTATTGTAATACGAGGGTGTATCAATAAGTGTTTTTGCCCTCACATAGAAATAAATGAGTGAAATTTATGAAATTGCTAAAATGTATTAGTACTTTTCAATACAGTCACCATGCACAATAACACATTCCTGCAAACGCTATTTCAAAGAGAGGGGGGAGGATGTATTCCATAGCAGACAAAAAGGGGGCATTTTTCTAACTTTTACCGACCCCCCCCCCCCCCACACACACACACACATGTGACTTATTGTTGGAAAAACCTGTGCCCACTTTTTCCTGCTATGCACCTCCCGAGCCCCTCCCCCCAAATTTTCCCGCCCGGGGACATGAATGATGTAAGCAAAATTTAGAAAAGTGCCCCCCTGAGGGAAAATTTGGAGGGAGGGACTCGGGAAGTGCATAGCATGAATAAGTGGTCGCAGGCCTTTTCAACAATATGTCACATGTGGGGGTCAGCAAAAGTTAGAAAAATGCACCCCCTTGGGGTCTACTATCGCGCCTCGTGGAATACATCCTCCCCCTTCTCTTTGAAATACTGGTTGCACAAATGTGTTACTGTGCACACTGACTATATAGAAAAGGACTTATAAAATGTAGCAATTTCATAAATTTTACTAAATTATTTCTATGTGAGGGCAAAAACTTATCGATATGCCCTCGTATGATGCGTGGTGCTGTTTCTTGTTATCAATATTCTTCAGGTTTGGGGTGGGAGTCATAGAAATTGATATTTTAATTTTTAAGGTCCGATTCGACTTTTAGTTGGTTTATTATATCAAATTTTTTAAACCCCAAAACAAAATATCGCTTTTTCAAGACATTTTTGCGCGGCCCGGCATTTTGTTTTCGAGGCCCGGTGTCGGGTCGGGGAATTTGGGAAATACTGCTTTGAAGTAAATTTGAATACCATTAAAAGTTTTGAAAAACACTCTTACGCCAACTTATGCTTTCTCAAATACGCCATTTGGCTATCGATCCCATTACGGAAGATTAACCGTAAGATTAGATTAACAATAAGGTAATGGAGCTAAAGTGAAATCTCTCAACGGAAAGAGAGATTTTAATTTTATGTTGAACATAAAATCAATATGAAATGAAGCTGAAATAGTCAAAAGTAGCGATGTATTTGTAAAAAAAAAACTGAAGGTATACGTTATAGGCAGAGAAAATACACTAGAGAGTATACGCTATTACTTGAGTAACAGAGGGGGTATGGAGTTTCTTACAAAAATTCCACAGGGCATATGATGTATACTATGTTATATTCTACACTACATCGCTGGTCAAAAGATATGTTGCATCAGAATATAATCGGAATTGTATTTAGTGACGAAGTGCCATTTCTTTAACTGCGGACTTTTTTGGCATCTCCAAAAAATCTTTCATAATTTTTGAACGACTGCCAAAAAACCAGTAGCTAACTTTAGTGCTAGCGATGAATAAGGTCTGTAGCAATTACCGGCGTTATTACTTTTGCTTTTATTGCTCTAACATCATATAATTTCAATTTTTACATCATCGAATAGCAAAAAAGTACAGAGTGGCCATTATTAAAGTGCACGTGTTAGAAAGGCTCTACAAGTTAAATTATTTGAAATATTTTTAAAAACTTTGGTATTTAGAGTATGCGGAAATGAGTTATGCAATAACTGCAGGCTCATTGGTTTTAAATTTTACCGATAGATGGCGCTTTAATGATACTGATGTTTTATTAGCAAATATTCGCAAAAATAACTCATTTTAAAATCAATATCTTTTGAGATGACGATATTCTTTCATAGCAGTGCTATAATTACTAACATTTTGATAAAAACACTTTATTATGTGAAAATTTCCATAAAAATTTTTCAAAATTTAGCTGGTAAGAAAATTCTCCATTTTTCTCTTATATATCGCGCCATCTGTTTTTAAAAAAATTAATTCTTTTTTTTTTTTTTTTTTTTTTTTTTCATTGCAGAACTTATTTTCGCACACTCTAACCTGAATAAATACCAAATCTTTTTTAAATGTTTCAAATAGTTTAACTTGTAGAGCTTTTCAAACATGTGCACTTTAATTGTGGTCACTTGGTACTTTCAAATGAAATTTGTTTGAAAACAGTGGCTAAATTTAGTGAGTTTTTATGTTTTTCAAATAATTTTAATTCCTAATTATTATTATTTTTTAATTTATCTTAAAGTTGTTCTCAACTGCTCTGCTCAACAAGCGCAAAACGTTTTGAAGCACTTAGAAATTCATTTTTTAACGGAAAGATATAAAATTGGAAAACCTGACCATGGAAGCGATTTGGAATCGAACTGTGTTTTCCATTTTTTGATCAATAAATTACCTATTGAGTTATAAGCGATTTTGATCAGGTGTCAAACACGTTTTTCGTCCTTTCTCGAATGTTTTTTCTCCTTTCGCGTGGAAATTCGGTTCAAAACGCCTGCTTTGACATTATTTTCTGAAAGATCTATTGCGTTTGCAAAAAACAGCCCAAGTACATAGTTTCTGAACAGCAACATCTGCTAGGTTCATGCATTTCCGAACAAAAATAAACTAAAACTTATGTCATAAAGTTTCCCTTTTGGATTTGAGAACAGCCTTAAGAATGAATATTTGCTTGGTACAATAATGTAAAGTAGCTGTTGACACATGCATTGTCACAATTGGAAATTGGTTTCACGGATCAAATTAAAAGGCGTTTTCTTTCTTTCTTCTTTTTTTTATGTATAATCGTCTTTCGTAATTGACTGCATTTTCAAGCATTGCTATCAAGGCTGTAATGTCCTTTAATACTGATGACCACTAAAGATTTTAAACACACTTGCGCTAAATAACAATTGCTCAAAAACGTCTTTTGGCTATGGACTTGATTACTCATAAAATCAGATTAACCATAAAATACGGTACTTAGGCGCTAAAATAAAATCTGTCAATAAAAAAAAATTGAATGAATTTTATGAAAATTTTCCTATCATATTTTGAACTTTCATTTTTCTTCTTTTTTTTAAAGCCACTCAAAATTTAATCAAATAATTCCAGATTTATAACTTAGTGAAAAATTTGATTGATAACCAGAAAAATATTTTAAAAATGTGAAATAAATAAATATTATCTTTAGTAGTTATTATCGATAGACTTCAATCTGTCTAAATCGTGGAACCATGCGGTCTTCAAAGACGGCTTGAGAAATGAAATTCTGAAGCGTATTTATTGTTATGTACATTGTACGTATAGATACTGGAGGCTGCTAGTCACTCAGCTACCGAATTTCCCTTGGTAATTTTAAGTCTATGGGCGTTTGACGCATTTTTATATTCAAAATATCTCCTCAGGAAAACAATATTTTTACCTCTAAGTTCTTTTTCTGCGTACTCTTCTTAAAGGATATATCTTTTTTTCTTAGTTTTCAAAATACTACTTCTAAAATCTACGATTAATTTTATATGAAGTGTTAAAAATTTACACCCAGTTCGTCAGTTTTTAAAATATTAAATTAAGCATAGATTTTAGAAATATTTTGAGAACCTAAGAAAACAACTTGGAAATTGCTCGTCAAACGTGGCAAATGAGGTGCTTTCGTATTATAACTAGTTTTATAAATATTTTTTGCACCGCATATTGTACTGAATGTATGTACTGAATATACACTTCATAAGTGCATATAAATTTCATTCTGTTCGAAAGGCTGTAACATCAATAAAATGCATTTGAAATAACATTTTTCCATTGGCCTTAATGTAACGGAAAACTTTTGACTGTTCCTGTAATTAAACTATACATCCGATTTTCATAAAATTTTAAATGACTCGAAAAAATTTTGCAACAATTATACATTTAAAATTTCAGATCATTCGATTGGGTAGTTTTTGCTCTGTTATACGCGGACGGACGGACTGAACGACGACTATAGGTGCTACGTATTTATATAATTACTAATGCACCTAAAAAGTGACATCCTTTAAGAAGAAAACACTGAAAGAAGAAGTTAAAAATATCAATTTCCTGAAGAGATATTTTGAATGTAAAATTGCATCAAGCGCCCATAGACTTAACATTATCGAAGGGAATTTGGAAGCTGAGTGACTAGCATCCTTGAATACATAAAAATCAATAGATGTGTTTTCTTTCTTCTTTTTGGGAAACACCGCAAAAGAACGACACATCCTAATGAACAACATAGAAGCGGAATATAGCAAGGATCTATTGTATTTAAAAATTTAAAGAAAAAAAAAAAATTGTTCTCTATATAAACATTTTGAGAAATTTTAGAATTCTATTTAATTTTTTTAATCTATATTAGCTAACCATAACTGAGTAATAATAAGCTAATATAACGGAAAAATTACCATGTGAGATTTTGAATTTTGATAGCGAGAATAAAGCTAATATATATATATATTTTTTTTAAACATCGAGACATCTGCATTTTTTCACTTTTATTTATTTATTTATTTATTATTATTATTATTATTACTATTAATATTTTGACATTATTGCAATTTTTTAGCTTCTACGTTTTTAAATTTTGGTCATCTAATTTTAGGGCCTTTTTCAATAGTTTTAAGACATGTTTTTCTTTTATATCTTTTTAAGAAATAAAGTATGAGAATTATAAGCATTACTTTCTCTGACTGAAAAACTCCAAATTGGAATATTCAGAAAACGGAAAAACAAGATTTTAATATTTTCAGGCATTTCGCGATGTTCATTGACCGCAGCTGGAATCCGAAAGAAAATGGTGGGCTCGAAACTTCTTAGGCAACGTTGAATTCAGACATTTTTCTGCGCAGGATTTTCTGCGGCTCCGTGGGAGGGGAGGAGGGGGCTGCAATTCAAGTCCATTAATAAACATAAAATCTCAAATCTTCCGGTGGGGACACTTCTATGCTCTGCAAGTGAATTTCTCCCCCCCCCCCCCTCCGGGCCTCCCACAGAATTCAGCACTGCGTTTACGTTCTATAGGTATACCTGTTAGTAAATATATGTATATGCTGTAACAAATTCATATATCTCTAAATATACACGATACCCTAAAATAGACTAAACGGTTTTAAAATTTAAAGATGTTACCTACTGAAGTTATTTTTGCAGGCGTGTAATACATGAAGTAAGGAATTTATTTACTTCGCTTCCTTGTTTTGATCCAAATATCATCAGCAGATGGCGTTGCATTGTCTTAAACTGAAATATTGCTCAAAATAACATTGCATTTTCAAAATGCAAAACATTCTTTTTTTTTTTTATGTTTCAATAGCTAAACAGAATAAAGATCAAAATCTATCTAAACTAAACTTGATCCAATTTCATACATTAATTTTCTCTTATTTTGTGTTTGCCATCTATCTGTGGTATTTGGAATTAAAACAAGCAAGCACAATAAGGAAATCTTCGACTTCGCTCATTATCCTCCTGAAATAACAACTTGAATAGCTGTCACTGTAATACTACGTTCGTATTGAGATAGTTGAGCCACTTAACTTTTTTGAAACGGTAAACCCGGAATTTCGCTTCACTTGCTCACATTGCCAAAAGTTTTAACTAAAAGTTAACTTATGTTAAATTTGTAACTACAACTTCTAATTATACATACTTTATTATTGTTTTTATTCTTTGCAGCGTGTTAGTTAAATAAACGATTCAAAGGATCATTCGAAAAAGCTGAACAATTATTTGTAGAACTCAACTCCAACTTTAAGAACAGTTTCAAATAAGAAAAAGAGTTTAGCAGGCAGATTTCCACTCAACTCCTAGTTAAAGATAGTATCAAAAGTTAAATGAGTTTCAGAAACTTGCTCAAATCGAAATCTTGATTCCGGGTACACCCGTTTCAAAAAACTTCAAGTTAAGTGACTCAGCTATCTCAATGCGAACGTAGTATTACTTGCTATAGAAATAAAAATAATTTTCGTCTCTGTATATTTAGAGATATTGGTACAATTCCTGTCAGAAGGACATTTTTGCGAGACTCTCTCTTCAAACATACTTATTACACACTCTCCAACCCCATGCTGACATATCGCACACTTATGCTCAGTATTCCTCCTTTTAGTTCGAAAGTATAAAAATTCGTGTACTCTGGAATAACATACAGAATAGCACCATTGAAAAATATTATTTTTAGAAAAATTTACCTTTATATTGTATCTTTATATGGAATTTTAGACCTTTTCAGGAACTGATTTAGTTTATCCATGAATTAGTTTCTCTATTTTAATGTTATTTCATGTATATTTTTCGTTTTATTTATAAACTAACATTGAAAGAGTGTGTGTCAATGGCTAGTATACCACAAAGTTTAATTCTATTACCGTTTAAAATTATTGTTTCTACATTTATTGAATTTAGTTTGTACAAATTTAAAGATGTTTAAGGAACTTAATTCAATTATTTTTTTTATGGATACGTTTTTCTTTTTCGATTCAATTTTATTATTCATAATATGCTCATTTTTATTCTTAATTTTATTTATTAAGTATATATTAATTTTTTAATATGTCTTTATCGACTGTATTTGTATTATGAATATATAGTAATTCGCACAAAATAAATCTAAAGTATTCTATGCATGCATTTATTCGTATTTATGCTGCATCAAGTGATGCAATATGAAAACAAACGTGAGACAACATAATTAACTGTATACAGAAGAAAGGACGACTCAAAAATATGGAACCTTGACTACAGAATCGAGGCAAAACTCGTTTTGCAAGATCAATTTTGTCATACAATATTAAAACTTCTGTTTATGTTTATGTTTTGTTTTTGTTTTTTTACAATTTAGCAAATAACTAATTTAACAAGTAATATAAAAATTTTGTTTTTAAAGTCAATTCCTACTTAGGCCATCAAAGAAAAATTCAATATAATCCCTTAAGCTAATATTAGTTTTTGTTGCATTAAAATATCTCAATTTGTTGATTTTTTATAAGCAAGTAGGTTTACAATGGAACTGTATTGGAATTTGGCGAAATATTAGTGATATCGCCAAGTTGGCGTCACTTTTGGCGACTCATTTTGGCCGCCAAATTTGGCGATATATCGCCAAGTTGGCGACAAACTTGGCGGTATTTAGCGACAGAACAGGGTCTCCCCTATGGTAACCCCTTATTCAAAATACTTGAATTAATCTTCAATAACCAATGGACGCCATTTTGTTTCCCATGCAAAACTAAAATTAATTAATTAAAATTTAATTAATTAATATTTAAAAAAACTGTGTTAAAATCAATTGTCATCCAGTACAAGTTTAAAAAAATTATTTCAACTTGATAGGATGAATAATGAGTATTTTATTAACGATTGAAAATTTGAACAAGATAAATATATAAATATATAATAAATATAGGGAGAGTGTGAGCTAATAGTAGGAATTGAAAAATAACCATAATTAAACGACGCTACGTTAAAGTTGTGTATAGACTAAACTATTGTTCATAAAGTTGTAAAATTTTGTGAGACATAATAAAGGGATGGGAATTTGTTTAAGCTAAAAAATATATAAATAAAAATAGCTCAAAATTTCACCACCAGAGGGCGATTTTTAATAGATTACGCATTTAGCATCACGATAGTTTAGAAAATTTTTTTACAGGGTGTCCAAAATTAAAGGATCCTATTTTAAAGTTATCTACAGACGAAACTATTGTTCAGAACGTTGTGAAATTTTTTGGAGGTCATAATGATGGTATGGGAATTGCGAAAAGAAATTAGGGGGCCGTTTTTTAACGAATTACATATTTGGCATACATTTACGATAGTTTAACAAATTTTGTTATAACCAAACATGTTCTGCATGACTTTCATCATTTTCGGATACCATCTGGAATCGTAAGACAGCATGTTCCACAGTTGACAGCAGTATGTTCTGGGAAATGCTAGGAACATGTCGTGAAAGGCTGTCTTTAGAATAAGGTTAAGTTAATAAATAAAATTTCTAAACTATCGTAATGCAAAATGTGTAATTTATTAAACAACACCCTCTGGTGGCGAAATTTTGAACTATTTTTATTTATATATTTTTTATCTTAAACAAATTCCCATCCCTTTATTATGTCTCTCACAAAATTTCACAACTTCATGAACAATAGCTTTGTCTGTAGGCAACTTTAAAGTAGGGTCGTTTAATCATGGACACCCTGTATTTTTTATTTCTATAAAACATAAATTTAAAAAAAAATTAAAAAAGAAATAATAGCGTAAATTCATTATACGTTTCCTAATTTACGATCAAACTTCCGTCAATTTTCGTCATTTCTAGTCTTTCTGGTCTCTTTAAATGAATCAAATTTTCGTTTGTCATTTTGCTACTGTTTGACATGATAATACTTTACATTCGAAACTTTGCCGCTATTTTCAAAATTAACTGTTAACATGAGAACATAAATGCATTTTCTTTTATGTTCCACCTTATGTATTGGAATTCGCTGAGACCTGAACACTTAAAAATATTTTTTTACTTTATTTTGGCATAATATGTTATCATATATTCCCAAAATCCAAGTGGAAAGAGGACACACTTGCAAAGAAGAGTAGATCATGAATATGCGAGAATACACTTTAATTATCCACGTTCAGATCATATAGCACAAGTACAGAATCATCAGTTCCATGACTTTGGCTTCCGGTGGCAGTGGCACCCGAGAAACATTACATGTTGGTCGAATCGACATGTTGATGGGTAGAGCAGTCAGAGAAAGAGTGAACAACTCATACGCCATACGCCGCAAATTCGTCAATCTAATTTTCTAACATATAAATTTTGCGGGGAACACGAATCATTAGACATCAGTTAGATAGTAACATATTAATAATTTTGAATTTGTTGATAAATTTGAAAGTTAGCTAGTCTGAATACCAACCAAAAAATACGTTACGCAAAAATTTACAACCCGGTGAGAAAGCAACAGATCATCAAATTAATTAAAAGAGGATAATAATATGATCTGAAAAAAAAAACAAAATACATAAGGAAGAAAATTATAGCGAACTCCAGAAGATGAAATGCATCTGGTTTTTTTTTTGTTTTTGTTTTTGTTTTTTTGTTTTTTTATCGATGAAAATGTGATTTGCGTGGCAGGGTTTTCAACGCTAGAAAAGAATAAATTATTTTTATCATTTATTTATAATAGGAAATTACGGAGTTTAAATATAATTTAATATGATTTAATCAGTGAATAGGGATAGAAAGGGATTTTTAATAAAATAAACGGAGATAATTTCAAACTTTTATGTGATTTCACATCGTAACCTATGTCATATTGCTATGTCTTTCTTAAGTTCAATTAGAACTAGATGAATGCAATGTTGAAGGCACTTGGAGTACAATTAAAGAATATTTTAATAAGAAAAGAGTAATTAATGATATTAAAATTAGTAATAATTGTTATAATATGTGTCTATAATTTACTTTATTTATTTCGGTGAAATATTTAGCGTTTTCCCCAAACCTTTAGCCCTTTTTGAGCTATTTCCACTCCTTTCATTCTTGATGAGTTGGCAAAATTGCGAACAAGCGTGCAATACATGGACGTCTAAATACTGTGGCTTATCATGCATATTATTTCTGTTGTCAGCATTCCTTTTTCTGCACTAATATATAGCGTACTACGATGAATGAGGTACCATTCAATATTAAGCCCACAATATTAAGCCTACACAGTAGATAGGAATTTTGCCCACATCTGACATTTCATGCTGAATTTTCGTTATACTTTCAGGTTAATTATCATCATACATATTATATCTTATGTCAATATTGCTTTTTTATGCACATACAAACGCAAAACGATGAATGGGGGGTACATACGACATACGAAAGTTTTTTAAGCAGGCTTTTGACGTAGATCGGTATTTCGTTAAAACAGGTTGTTTTACTAAAACAAATTACAATTTATTATAAATTAACCATCTAATGCCCATGGTAGAATACGTTCTAAAAATTCCGTAATGCAGATAATCCGAATTCATACCAGAAAATCCAAATAATAAATTTCGCTTTATGTAATGGCGGAATGTATGTTATAAAGTATAGCAAAAATTTTTACTTCAAATTTCCGGTATAAATTCGGAATATCTGAATTTAAAAAAAAATACACTAAACTGGAATCACGTGTGGTAGGATAAATGCTACCATGGGTATTAGAGGGTTAAGAGGACAGTTTACCTTTTCAACAGTTTTGTTTATTTTTAAAAATATGGTTTAAATGGTGAACTCGCTGCATTTCAATGTTCAACTAAAAGTGCATTCTGAAAAAAAAAAGTTTAACTGCATATTTAATTAAAATTTCTAAAAAGGTTATAAAAATTTGAATTTTTTAAAATCCCTACTACTTTTTTAAAAATTGATATTTTTGCTCAATTTTTTCTTTTTAAGATTTTTAAGTGTGTATTACATAAGACTGCACGTGGATTTTTAGATACATCTAATATTACATTTAATATATATTTTTTTACTGATAGTTATAGTATAAAACTATAAAATCTAACACATCATATAATTTTGTTTTTTAAAGATAACAAAAGCCTGAAGGCTGATTCCATACGCAGATTTATCACATATATAATAACGAACATGTACAAAACAGTTTCTATAGCAAATACAAAAAATGTCTTAGCAGGGCCGAAACTAGGGGGGGGCAGAGGGGGCACGTGCCCCGGGCGCCGCTTTAACAGGAGGTGAAGGGGGCGCCAAAATGAAGATTTTGTTTGACGTTTGACACAAGAATGTATGTATATATATATATATATATATTATGAAATTTGTATAAAAATGTCTCGCAGCTGGAAAATTTAAAAGGAAAACTGAACCAAATGCATTAAACTTTACAAATAGATAAAAAGATTCATTACAATACAAAATTTCAAAGTATCATGCCTATGCGTTTGCTTTCTATCTTTTAAATCACTTCCTGTGAGGAGAATCCGAGGGAGAATCATTACCGTTTTTCAAGGTCAGTCTCTATTGTGGGACACCCTACTGTCCACTACGGATAACTACCAAAGGAGAAGTGACCCCTCAGTCTAGATAAAGAAATTCCATGAAAGCTGTTTGTTTTTTTTCCGCTGAACTGTGTTGAGCTTCCTTTCTTTCCTTTTTTTTTTTCCGTCTTGCCATGGGCGCTGACTGCCCAGGACAACGGGAAGGGGAATGCACAGAGTAAAATTCTTAGTAAAACCTTTCTTTTTTAGATATCGACCTCATTTAGACTATGCAAAAAAAAAAAAAAAAAAAAAAAAAAAAAAAAAAAAAAAAAAAAGGTTTAAAAAGATTAAAATGCAATTCTTTTCAATAACTTTTCAAAGATTTTAATGGATCAATGTTTGACAAAGCTGATTACGTAGTTCAGTTTTATATATTTTAAATTTAAAAATAGGTTGTCTGTTAGATATTTAGTAAAATTCTTTTTTGTAAATTTACTTTGTGGTGGAGGGGGGGGGGGGGCGCCAAAATCCATGTTTGCCCCGGGCGCCAAAAAGGCTAGTTTCGGCCCTGTGTCTTAGCATTTTTAAACCACAAAAGTGAAGAAAATATGAACAGTGAAAAAAAGCCAATTAAAGTTTGAATTTGTGTAGATATTTGCGCTGAGTGTATTAACAAAATATACAATATCTCGCGATATAATTACCGTATGGGTAAAATTGAGGTGTCAAAATATTCACAATGAAACAGGCTTTCATTTAATATTAAAAAAGAAAAATCGATTTTTTGACCAGTTTTAAGGTAAACTGTCCCCTTAATGAAAAATGTATCAGAAAATAAACTCAAAGATTGCAGTGCGAAAGACAAACTCGGAACCATAGTAATTTTAAGATCTAGGAAATAGATTTCAGTTGTCGGAAAGCGAATAGGTATCTAATAATAATTTATTTTCCGTGTCAGCTAATTGTGATTGGAAATTTTAAAAGAATGGGCTTTAATAGCTTAAAATCCCGAATCTGTATTTATCGTGTTCGAGGTTTTATTATTATTACTGTTATTTAGTTATATGTATTGCACTTTTTTAGGGAGGCAT
Source organism: Maratus speciosus (assembly GCA_963932465.1). Classification (NCBI taxonomy): domain Eukaryota; kingdom Metazoa; phylum Arthropoda; class Arachnida; order Araneae; family Salticidae; genus Maratus; species Maratus speciosus. The sequence goes on from OZ010792.1 coordinate 279,332,660, forward strand.
AAAGGCTGTTGTTTGGACCGATTTATTTCAAACTATTTTGATGTATACATCGCTTGGTGTAGTCATCGTAAAAGGTGTGTATGACCTAGGTGGTTTTAATGTAATATGGAAAAGAAGTCTTGAAGGCGGGCGAATAGAATTTTTCAGGTATGTATTTTATTATTGTTATTTATTTATTCATACTTAAAAATCTTTTAAGATACTCCGAAACACAAAATTTTATTATTTTTATTTATTTATCTTTAATTTTTTCCCTTGAAATGTATATTTATATATGCATGAAACTTCCAATTATCCGCCACTCTATCAACCGCCACCCCCATTTCCTAATTTATTTTTATCAGAAACTTGCAACGAAAATTCAAATGCACATAAACCCGAACGAGACAGCGATATTGTGAGTAAAATGCTTCTCTGACGTCAGAGAACAGCAGACTATGCTCTCTAAATGTATTAATTGGTTTGAGATGCAAGAGGAAGCAGATGCAACCCAACTACAGTAGAACCTCGATTATCCGAAGAAATTGGAACCGACCTTCTTTCGGAAAATCGAAATTTTCGGATAATCGAGAATACTTCAATTTTAAGATTAAGGAGAAATGTGTACAATATTTCGTATTATGCTAACAAGGGCTTAATAAAAATAATGCAATAGCAAAATAGAAACAAAAATAAATTACCTGAATTTTAATTTTGAAATTAAGTACCTTTTACATATAACACAAGGATATGAAAAAAAGTTTTGTTTGTCACAGTTTCGATTATCTTTCCTTTGAAGCTCCATCACGGAGTTTTTTAATACTATTGGTTCACCAGTATCACCGTCTTTCTGCTGCTCCAGCCATGCCAAACCTTTTTCAAAACATTCAAAAGCTTCAGAATCGCTAATTTGTTCGTTTTCTTCGTTCCACTCCGCAGCTTACGGAACTCAAATTAAATTCAAAGGAACTCTAAGAAAAGGGATCGAAAATATTTATATGTACTCGTAGTTCGGAAAGGACCGCTTGCACACAAGGAATATGGTAGTTAAAAAAAAAAGAAAGAAAAAAAAAGCTTTCTAAATGGATTTTGCACACAAGGAATGTAATGGTAAAGAAAAAAAAAAAAAAGCTTTAAAAATGGATTTCGATTAATCGAGAGTTTTGGATAAAAGAAGTTCTACTGTACTTTTATTACGTAGAATTCGTAATCTTGCTGCAGTAAAAGAATAAGAAAAACGCAAACTAAAAAATATAACATATTCCTTGGATGAAATATTATTTATTCAGTAAAGTTCTAAATTTGTCTGATAAATAGATTTCTTATTATCAGTTATGCTGTTTATAAACGAAAGTACACAAAAAATAAAAAGAAATCTTTTAATTATTCCTATTTTAAAATTAACATACAGAAATGTAATTTTAGTAAAGGTCTTGTGCAGTCTTTTGATTATCCGTCTATTTCGTTTATCCGCCACACCGTCGGTTCCGTGAGTGACGGATAATTGGAAGTTCACTGTACTCTCAACGGTGTGCGTATCCAATAACTAATTCCTAAACCATTAGTCATAGATATATACAGGGTGGCTACTAAATACTGTTACAAATAATCAGTCATTTTATTTTACAAATATAAAATAGAAAATGATAACTACAATAATATGATGATCATCAGAGATGAAAGTTTACCGGGAAATAATTTTACTTGAATTGACCGCCATCTTTATCGATTACCAAAGATAATCTCTTATGACATTGTCCGACTGCGGCGCGAATCATTTTAAGAGGTAATCGGTACCATTCACGCAATATGGATGCTTTGAAAGAGTCCAAACTTGTGTGTCTGTTGATATTTACTTTAGCCTCTAAAATCCCCCAGACGCAATAAATTATAGGAATTAGATCCGGTGAAGAAGGTGGCCAAACTTCTTGCATGATAAAGTTCGGACAATTGACAGGGAGCCCAAGCCTGTGTTGATATAGCTCGGTGTGAAGATGTAGAATCTTGCTGAAGTGTCCAATTCTTTTTGTGATACAACCTGTCAGCATGTGGCAATAAATGTGTAGCCAATATGTCCTGTTTGTAATATTCGAATTGGTTTTTATCCCTTTATCGATGAACTTCAAAGACAAATTTCCATTGTTGGACACTGCAGCACAAACCATAACAGAATTCTTGTTCTGAAAGCGTTTAACTGTTCGAAAGGTTTCAGGTATATCCTCGAGGTTTGCTGTATATACGACATCATTTTTAGCATTATAACACTGTTCAGTGCAAAATAGCTTCCCAACAGAAAATATTATTTGGTCGGCACTTTTCCTACCATGCCGCTTCATCAATTCCTTCCTTCTTTGTAATATTTTTATTCTTTGTGCAGCAGTCAAACCTTGAATTTTTCTTTTGCGATAAGGGTAATAACTCAGATCTTCATTTATAATAACTTGCATAGTTCTGCGACTCACGTTTTCTTCTGCAGCTATTTCATTTGCAGAACGTTATGGATTTCTTCACACCTTTTGACGAATTCTTTTAATGCGCTCTATTGTGACCAGATCTAGATCAATCTTTACATAGCTATTAGTATCGAATAATCGATTTATAGTTCTATATATAAGTGTTCCATTAAAACCAAGGCTTTTTAATTACTTAAAGATTTCACCTGCGGAAAATCTGCGATCAAAGAGCTGTTTAATCATCATTCTTTTGGCTTCCACCTTTAAAATAATTTTAAATATTTGCTTTATAACAAAATTCGCTTGCACTAATGGTAGACTGCCAAACGCTAAAATAGAGAAATAAATTGTTTTATCAAACGATTAAAATTAATTCGTATTTTTTGGAGTGTTACAGTATTTAGTAGCCAGCCTGTAATTCCAATTACAAAAATGTTTTAAATGGGGTAAAAAAAAAGCATTTTTAAAGCGATTCGGGTCGATAAAAACATTCCTTAAAAAATTAAGAAATTTAAATTTTTATACAGTCCCCCGATCCTATAAGTTGCATTTAATAAAAATATCCTATTACTCCAAGAAGTAAGATAAAAAAAAAAAAAAAAAAGTAGATTCTTCTACGATTACAATTGACCGAGTAATAGCTGTTTAAATTTGAAGCTTTTTTTTTTTTGCTGCGAAAAAGGGGCCATTCAGAAATTTACTAGAAATGTAAATAATCGTCAGAAAAAAAGGTACTTTTCGGTTAGCCGGACGGCAGTGTTATATATACATGTTTATATACATGCATGTATGTAAGTATACATATATATATATATATATGTATGTAATTATACATATATATATATATATATATATATATATATATATATATATATATATATATGTAATTATACATATATATATATATATATGTGTGTGTGTGTGTGTGTGTGTGTGTGTGTGTGTGCATATGTACAATATATGTATATGCATATATGTGTATATTTACATACATATATGTATATAAATATGTATATAACACTGACGCCCGGCTAACCGAAAAATACCAAAAAAAAAATAATAGTTGAGAGTAAAATTAACATAACAATATAAATATCTCAATTTAACAATTTAAATTTAATAATAATATAAGAAATCTATTTTCATTCTGACATATTAAAGGAAAATATACAACTTGCACTGAAAATATGAGTTAAAAAATAACAGAATTTTTGTCAAATGAAGTGGTGAAAGCAACAGTCGCAATTTTTTACAAAATTATAGACATATTTAAATGCTATTAGATTGTCTATTCTAAAAATTAATTAATAAAAAGTAAATTTATCTTAAAACTTGCTCGAAGTGACTCCTTTCGGCTACAATGCAGAAATGTACACGCGTAATAAATCCTTCTAATACTTTAAGCACTTTGTGTACTACCCCTCGAAGCATGGCCCAACTCATCTGTGTTCAGATTCAGAAAATTGGCATAAGTTGTGCAATTCAAAGTTTCATAACTCTGTCAATTTTAGTGTTAGATGAATGGGACTTTTTTTTTTTTTGCTTTACTTGTTAATCTTAATGTATATGAAATTTTTACTAAATATCGCTATGGGGCCGGGGGACAGTATAAAAATTTTAATTTCATAACTTTTTAAGAATTGTTTTTCTTAATCAAAACGACTTTTTAAATAATTTTTTACCTCATTTAAAACATTTTTGTAATTAGAACTATATGTCTGTGACTAGCGGTTTAGAAATTAGCCATTGGACACCGTTGAGAGTGGACACCCTGTAATGTATATACAAGGTGCAATATGTTATCTATCGCCGACCTTTAATTTCTAAACCGTTGGTCGTAGACATATAGTTCCAATTACAAAAACGTTTCAAATGAGGTAAACATTCATGTTATGGCATTATTTAAAGTAAAAAAATCAATTTTATAAAAATAACGAAATCTAACTTTTTATACGGTCCCCCAGTCCCTATAGTTATATTTAGTAAAAGTTTACACATATCATAACAGATATAACACAAAAAGTTTGACATCTGTACTACAAAAATCGACACAGTTATTAAATTTTAAAGTTTGAGATTTTTGCACATGATTTTGTCTTTTATTGAGGGATCAGTTAAAAGATGAATTAAAGTAATTCGAGATTAAAATCAGGGTGCAATTTCACTGCCATTTATCTAGTCTTTAGTGAGTATGTTTTATTTTCCGGTTGTCGATTCTACCTACTTTAACGTTTGAATGCTGTTCGACCCATAAAAGTTAGTTCAAAGTTTTAGCTAAAATAACCCTCTTTGGTGATTCCCCGATTTGGGAATACCGGATAAAGGTGGTTTCGCCGTAAAAAGGACATTGCACCCTGAATTTGATCTCCAATTACTTTAATTAATCTTTTAACTGATCCCTCAATGAAAGACAAAATCATGTGCAAAAACCTCAAACTTTGAAATTTAACCCATTTGTGCCTGAATTTTTGTTTTCTCAAATTTTTTGGTAAAATCACTTTAAAATGTTGCAAAATGAACTGGAAAAATACCAAAAAAAAATTAAGCTTAATTTTTTTGTATTTATTTGATAAAATGTAAAAGAACTAAATATGAGTATTTCTAGTAGAATAATATGCATAATTATATATTTTACCTATATTTATATTTAAAGTTTTTTTTAATTGTATATTATGTACTATAATTAGTATTTTAATGAACTACAAAAAAATATATTTATTTCTTTGCAGAGACTAATAACTTTATAACTATTATTAATAATAAAATAAGAATAATCGTATTGCAGACTTAATAACAATTTATTTCATAAATATCTTCGAAAGGAGATTGCATAAATAACTGTCTCCTAAATTTCTAACAAAAATATGTGCCCATTTGTGCCTAGAACCCTATATTTTGTACATTACAAAAATGCATAAAAAATAGGCTTGAACATTTAATTTCGCAATTTAAAAAAATACGTATTCCAAAAAAGTCCACGAGCTAAGATTATAACTTGCGATTTTGGGTCCATGATAGAAAAAATACAAATAAACTTACTTTTTACATTTCGCCCTCTTGAAAATTTAAAAATCTATAAACACTGAAAAAAGCCTTAATTTAAGCAAATAAATATCCACCTTGTGCTGTTATCTCTCGGTTATAGATAAAGACATTTATAAATAATGATTTCATGCAATTTTCATGTTATAAAGAAGAAGTAAATTATACAAATGCATTGAAATTTGAAACGTCCCAAAAATGGGACGCTAGACATAAATGGGTTAATAACTGTGTCGATTTTTGTAGTACAGATGTCAAACCTTTTGTGTTATATCTGTTATGATATGTGCAAACTTTTACTAAATATAACTATTGGGACTGGGGGACCGTATAAAAAGTTAGATTTCGTAATTTTTATAAAATTGATTTTTTACTTTAAATAATGCCACAACATGAATGTTTAGATCATTTGAAACATTTTTCTAATTGGAACTATATGTCTACGGTCAAAGGCGGAGAAATTAAAGGTCGGCGATAGATAACGTATTGCACCCTGTATATTCAGGGTGTCCCAAAAAGATTCAAACGTTCCTTTTTTCTTTTACCAGTAGAAAATGTAAATTGCAAAAATGTTCAAAATAAGGTACGAATTAAGAATTTGTTAATGAAATAATCCTGCCATTAATTTTCAAAAAGTTACATTTTTTACATTTTTCTACAGCTCCTGGGTCTTTTAAGTTACATTTAGAAAAAAAATTCGCCACTCTATGTCAATTACAGCAGTAAAAATTCCATTCTTCTACACAGCCCAGGTCCACCGAGTTAACATACTTTGAATTTTAGGAAATTTTTAAGCTTCCCTGCAATAAAAACAGAAAACGCATTTTCGCTCCAGATGTTTTCGTGATGTTTGTGTCGCGGACCCCCTTAAGCTGATCGTTGCTATTAGCAGCAATATGAGCAGGTTATTTATTATTATTATTATTATTATTATTGTCATTTATTGTTTATAGTAAAGAGACATGAAATATTTATGATAATTACGTATGCAGATTCGATTTCGATCCAACCATTCGTCATACGTTTTGGGGTTTGATTTTTGGAGGATATATAACATTGATGGCTACTTATGCAGCAAATCAAGCAATAATTCAGCGATATCTCACGATTGGCACTTTAAAAGGAGCTCAAAGGTAATTATCACATTTCTACGAATACTGAATGAGTATTAACGAATCCACTTGCTATAATTTTAGTCACAGGAACTTCACAACCATTAGATGGAAAACAAAATAACATGAGAAAACGCATATACACCAGCGTTTTAGTTAATGTCATGTGAAATACATTTAGAACAAAGTATGATACTCTTAATTATAACAGGATTTTATTAATAAGGTTTTTTAGCAACTGAATTTGAAACAAATCAGTTTTATCAGTACTATAAATTAAATCATTATTTGTTCTGATTTTTACTTTAAAAAATTCAAAAACTAGTCATGATCGTAGTTTAACTGTTGATAACAGTAGTGCAACATGTCCATAATAGAAGTAAATGCTATGTTCTATTATGAATCTCATAGATTCTTAGTGAAAAAAAAAATTAAAAGCAGCGGGAAAACAAAAGCTTGAAAAATATTTATTTTGAGATTTTTTGACATTTTAAATACTTTGTTTTTCCTCTTTCGAACAATGTATTGCTTTTTCATCTATAGCAATGAGAATTTTCTTGTTTGCAAACATCTGTTCATAAATCCCTAACCAAGCCACTTTAAAGTAATTTTTCTCAAAACGTTGTTGTTGACTTCGATATACCTTTTTATAGAGACTATTGTTGATTAGTGGTTTAAATTTTTCCTAAACATTCTACAAATATTTCTGTTTAACATGAATTGAACTAATGTAGCTAATATATGTAATCTTAAAAAAGTCTTCGAAAAAATTCATGTGTTTTGCTATTACTGGGTTTTACTTCTGGTGTTTTTAAAAAATAACTGAAAATATCTATATATGGGGCATTCTCACAATCTTTTGACTTTCGGGAATAAAAATCCGGTGAAATTAAACTTGCTAAAATAACATTTTAATCTGGTAGACGAATGCCGTAATGATTCAAAGTAAAGAAAAAATGGTCAGCAGCGAGATTTTTTTATTTAACTGAGGTTTAAGTGAAACTTGCGAGTTTAATTTCCTTACCATTTTACCACTATAACTTTTTATTTTCTTCTAAATTTTTCCTTATAATGAGTTTGCATAGTACCCACAGGACATTCGAATAAGAAATTATAACAATGTAGTAATTTTAGTACAAAATTTTGATATAACATTGTCTTAAAGGGGTGTTAAAAAAAGGAAGGGAGAAAGAAAAAGGGGATGGTGTAGGGAAAAGGGACGGTAAGAAGGGGGGAGGGATGATAAGGATGAGACAATAAGAAAAATTATCACTATTTTTAGGCAAAACTCTTCATTTATAAATTATAGCCACAATGTTAATTGATTTTTAGAAACAGTTATTTATATTGGATTAAATTAAAAAAAAATTAATTTACCTCGTAAAGTGCAGGAATAAACCTTGGGGACGGTAAGATTACCAATAAAGCCACGATGCTTGAAATTGATATTTAAATGCTGATTTAAATTCTGCAGTAAATTTCCTGTCAAAGAATTTCAGACATCCTTTCTCTAGCCTACTTCTGCATGAGAAAAAACTTAAAAAACATTCTATGGCTGCATCTGAAGTGATTTTCTGTATAAGGTTAGAAGAGGGACGGTAAGGATTCTAAAGCCCAGGGACAGAGTTAAAAAATAATAACAACCGTAAAAATGTGTGCAGGTTAATTTTTTGCTACATATTTATATAAAATAATTGTCCCAGTTTCGGAAAAAAAATACATCGAATTACTTTTATTGAAACAATTTTATACAGACAGCTCCAAACTTAAAAATCAGTATCAGTGACACGGGACGGTATAGGAGTTTTCTTGGTATTTAGACCTCCAACATCGTTCAAAACTTATTTATCTCGTTGGTATTGTTATGCAATCACATGCAATGGGATATTCCCCAGTATATGAAATAAAAAAAAAAAACACAAAAATATGTACTAAAATAAAAATTATTTTCAGGAACATAAAAATCAAAAGATTGTGAGAATGCCCCATATTAACTTGACTTTATTTTACTAAGAATTATTTAACTGATACATTTGGGTGATTCTCAAAAGGTGGGATCACTAAACGTTAACAATATGTAATTTTTAATTTTTTCAAATTTAAGGCCAATTTTTCTTTAATAGTATAGTATTTTGTCTATAAATATAATATATTAATATTTTTAATAGTATGTCTACAAAATTATACACAAACATTAAAAGACAGCAACTATTCTGGAAAATTAATTATTAAGGCATTTAATTAGCAGTTGTGTACGTTACAAATTTTGGACATTTTTTCGCACGTACGTTACAGATTTTGGACGTTGCGCTTAGTATTTAAAAAATTCTTAAGACTAAAAATGTAGTAAATGTGTCCTATAATTGTATGTGTATACATATATATATGTATAATTAACTTTTTGTTATCCAGTAATTATAATAATAAAATCAAATGCTTTATCGCGTACCTTACTTTCGGACATAACAAAATACATAAAAATTCTTTATAGAAAAGTCCTTCTATCTTGAAAAAAACAATAAATCAGCCTGCCATCTCTTAACGAAATTATTAAAAAATCATCCGTTTCCTTTATGCAATCGTTGTTTACCGTTAGAACCACCTGGAAAAAAGTTAAAACTCTTTTTCTTGGTGGTACATTGGAGCAGTTAACGCAGGCGCGGATCCACGGGGGGGAAAAAATCCACCCCCCAAAAAATCCACCGATTGGCGCGAATTTCGACAAATGGTCGCCGAAAAAAATCAATTTCGTCAATCGTTCGCAGGTCAAAGGAACGCAAATTTCGTCAAAGGATCGCGCAAAAAACGCCAATTTCGTCAAAGGATCGCGAAAAATCGTGAATTTCGTCAAAGAATTGCGTAAAAAACACTAATTTCGTGAAAGAATCACGCAAAAAACGCTAATTTCGTCAACAGATCTCTAAAAGATTGCTAATTTCTTCAAAGAATTGCGAAAAAAATGCGCGAATTTCGCGAAAGAATCGCTGAAAAAAAGCGAATTTCGTCAAAGGGTCGCCAAAATTAACGCACAATTAGCATTGGGAGGAGATTCCCCTAGGCGCGCATCTACGGGGGGGGGGGGTTAGATCGGGGCAAAGAAGGGAAGAACAAATTACCAAGTTGACAGCGAAAGAGCACCGAAAACTGGCGATATGAAGCAATTAAAATAATAAAACTTTGTAAAAAATCACCATAAAATAAAAGCAAAACATAGGACGCGTTTCGAGCTAAAAAATATAACAGCTCGTCATCAGCTACAGTAAACACGTGTCCGTAAGTGGACAAGGTCAAAAATGAACTGAAAGTAAGAGAATGTTGTGAAGAATGCGACAAATGGCGCTAGCTGAAAGGGGAACATACAGAAGAGAAAAGTGTTGCCAAAAAAATAGAAGAAAAATTGATAGGAGAAAAAGGGAAATAAAAGAAATAAACAAAATTAAAATAAAATAAAAGAAGTAAATTAAAAAATATAAATAATAATAATAAAGAAAGAAATATAAAAGAATAAAACAAGAAAAAACCAAAAGATCCCCCTTTTTTTTACAAAATAAAAAAAAAGACACAAGAGAAGAGAGAAAAGAATTACAAAAGTAATTTCCACGCTGGAGATAGGAAAGGAGATGATGGGAGATCATTGACAAGATTGGCAGAATTTTTAGAAATAAAATATGCTTCATGAAAATCAAAGTGAGAGGGAGAGGCAGGGGAAGAAATAATTTTGGCCATGGAGAAATTCAAACAATGACTGGAAGACCAACAGTGAGAAGCAATTGAAGATTTAGAGATTTCTTGATTTGCAATATACCTCTGATGCTCGCCTAATCTGAATTTTAAAGCTCTCTTTGTTTGACCAATATAACCTAAATTGCAAGAGCAAGGAATAAAATAAACACCCCACCGGTTCTCAATAGGAATAGGATCTTTTAGAGAAGAGAATTTAATTTTATTCATAGGTTTGAAGATAACTTTAAAATTAAAACGAGAAAGGATTTTAGCAATTTTAAAACAGAGAAGAGAATAAAAGGGCAGAACTATTATAGAGTTAAAATTAGGAGGATTATTTGAAACAGAAAAAGGACGTTTAGGCTTATTAAATTTATACAAAGCTTTATCAATCAAAGAGGGATTATAACCACGAGCAAGGGCAAGAGATTTGAGATAATTAATTTCATTATTCAGAGTAGAAGAGTCAGAACAAATGCGTAACGCCCTAAAAACAAAAGTATAAAAGGACGCCACTTTTTGTTGAGGAGGATGATTTGAAAAAGCATGAGGAACTTAATTCCGTTCCTAACCTTTTATTACTAAGGCTGATAAAGGCGGTCAAACAGTTCTTCTCAATAAATCTGATTATATTTCCCACGTTGAATCTATGTTAAACTCTGGTCCATATTTCAAATTAAAGAAGGATCCCTCTACTAAGCATTTATCTGATATCAAGCATGTCATTAAAAATTTTGTCTTTCTTAATGATAACACCAAACGTTTGGTCACCCCTTCTATCGCTAATTGTGCTCGTTTCTATGCTCTTCCTAAGGTCCATAAACCTACCCTTTCCTTTCGCTCTATCGTTTCCAATATTGGTACTGCTTCTTATAAACTTACCAAGTTCCTTTCTAAGTTACTCGCTCCTTTATCTTCCACTACCTTTCACACTGTGAAAAACTCTTTTGACTTTGTTCATAAAATTAAACGCCTTTCTCCTTGCAATTATATAATGGTTTTCTTAGATGTTAAATCCCTTTTCACTAACGAGCCTGTTCAAGGGGCAATTGATTGTTTGGAAAGAAGGTTGCGCGAATTTCATTACTCTTCCATGGAGATTGATGAAATCCTGCATTTAGTTAGTATTTGTGTCAGGCAAACTGCTTTTCAGTTTAATCATTCTTTCTATTCTCAAACTGAGGGTTTGGCCATGGGTAATTCACTGTCTCCTCTTTTATGTAATAATTTATATGCATTTTATTGAAGAAAAACTCTTCAGTTTATATAAATTTCCTTTCTGATTTAGGTATGTTGATGATACTTTCATTTTAATTCCCTCTGACCTGGATCTTTCTAATCTCCTTTCTCTTATTAATTCTGTTGATCCTTTTATTCAATTTACTCTCGAAGTCGAAGAGAACAATTCTCTTCCTTTTCTTGACGTCTTGGTTTCGAAACACCCAGATCGGTTCTCTACCTCCGTTTATAGAAAACCTTTCGCTGTATCTCTTCCTCCTCATGCTTTTTCAAATCATCCTCCTCAACAAAAAGTGCCGTCCTTTTATACTTTTGTTTTTAGGGCGTTACGCATTTGTTCTGACTCTTCTACTCTGAATAATGAAATTAATTATCTCAAATCTCTTGCCCTTGCCCGTGGTTATAATCCCTCTTTGATTGATAAAGCTTTGTATAAATTTAATAAGCCTAAACGTCCTTTTTCTGATTCAGATAATCCTCCTAATTTTAACTCTATAATAGTTCTGCACTTTTATTCTCTTCTCTGTTTTAAAATTGCTAAAATCCTTTCTCGTTTTAATTTTAAAGTTATCTTCAAGCCTATGAATAAAATTAAATTCTCTTCTCTAAAAGATCCTATTCCTATTGAGAACCGGTGGGGTGTTTATTTTATTCCTTGCTTTTGCAATTTAGGTTATATTGGTCAAACAAAGAGAGCTTTAAAATTCAGATTAGGCGAGCATCAGAGGTATATTGCAAATCAAGAAATCTCTAAATCTTCGATTGCTTCTCACTGTTGGTCTTCCAGTCATTGTTTGAATTTCTCCATGGCCAAAATTATTTCTTCCCTTCCTCTCCCTCTCAGTTGGATTTTCATGAAGAATATTTATTTCTAAAAATTCTGCTAATCTTGTCAATGATCTCCCATCATCTCCTTTCCTGTCTCCAGCGTGGAAATTACTTTTGTAATTCTTTTCCCTCTTCTCTTATTTCTTTTCTTTTTATTTTGTAAAAAAAAAAAAAAAAAAAAAAAAAAAAAAAAAAAAAAAAAAAAAAAAAGGGGGGGGGGATCTTTTGGTTTTTTCTTGTTTTATTCTTTTACATTTCTTTCTTTATTATTATTATTTATATTTTTTAATTTACTTCTTTTATTTTATTTTAATTTTGTTTATTTCTTTTATTTCCATTTTTTCCCTATCAATTTCTCTTCTAGTTTTTTGGCAACACTTTTCTCTTCTGTATGTTCCCCTTTCAGCTAGCTCCATTTGTCGCATTCTTTGCAACATTCTCTCCCTTTCAGTTCATTTTTGGCCTTGTCCGCTTACGGACACGTGTTTACTGTAGCTGATGACAAGCTGTTATATTTTTAGCTCGAAACGCGTCCTATGTTTTGCTTTTATTTTATGGTGATTTTTTACAAAGTTTTATTATTTTAATTTAAATTACCTAGTTGGTTTTTAAGAAATCAACACACCATACTCATTTTAGCTTTTAACTGACTAGGATTAGGACATAATCCTTTTTTTTTTCATTCATGAAATACCCTTGAAATTCACCAATGTGGGTGGAAATAACAGTATATTTTAACACATTATTGGTTTTCTTGAGTAAACATTAAGATGCTTGAATTTTTCAAAGGACCTTTCTTTTTCTTGTTTCTTTCTTTCTTTGGAAATTGCTATGAATCCCATTCTTTTCTCAAACAATAAAGCACTCCTCAAAAATATCGTTATGCAGAAATTAGAATTGCAGCTTCTTTGAAAGAACGAAAAAGTTTCAACACTTTAAAGGGATCCGCATAACGTTGTCAATTTCTGTTGTAGAGATTCAACAAAAGATACACGAAATGGCATCGTCCCCACCTCAACCCATTAGCGTCAAAAATTATGGCGCCACATGCCTTTTGACAGGATATAATCCTATTTTGTTCACTAACTGTCGAAACGTCAGTGAGGTTTACCATTGACACCTGAAAAGTATTTTCGTTTGCTTGTCTGTCTGTTCCGCGAAAACTGCCGATAAAAACATTGGATTTATATCTTGGGGGAGCGACCGCCCCTATCGATCCCCCCCGCCCCTCGTGGATGCGCGCCTAGGGGAATCTCCTCCTGGTGGCACTTGTGCGTTTTTTCCGCGGACCTATGACGAAATTTACGTATTTTTTCGCGATTCTTTGACGAAATGCGCATTTTTTGTGGGACTCTTTCGCGAATTTCGCGTTTTTTCTGCGATCCTTTGACAAAATTTGCGTTTCTTTCTGCGAGCCTTTGACGAAATTCACGTTTTTGTGGTCCTTTGATGAAATTTCTGATTTTTTGGCGAAATTCACCTTTTTTCGGCACTTCTTAAATGAAATTCACGTTTATGCTCGATCCTTTGACGAAATTCGCGTTTTTTTTGCGTGATCCTTTGACGAAATTCGCGTTTTTGCGCGATTTTTTGATTTGCGAACGATTGGCGAAATTGATTTCTTTTGGCGACCATTTGTCGAAGTTCGCGATAATCGGTGGATTTATATTTTTTTATCCAAAAGGGGGGGGGCGATCTCCCCCCCCCCCTTCCTTGGATCCGCGCCAGTGAAGAGACACACCACTTAGATGACACATTTTGACTTTCTAGGATGTTAAAGGCCCGTCAGATTTCTGAAGGGGATCCTTTTTCAGAGATTATCCTCTTTCAGAAATCTGATATAAAAAAATGGATGTGATGGTTATGTTTTTCAGCTTTCGATAAGTGGTTCTTATGTATTTTTTAGTGCTGAATCCAAAAATGATCTTCATTTTTTACCATGTCATCACGTTAGGATTTTCCATAAATCGCAAATTTTTAAAAAGTCTTACATCAAAATCAATTATCAAAAGTTAAAAAAGATAATCATCGCAGGCTTGTGTTATTAACGTTGTTCACCATAACTAAAAGAACAAAAAATAAGATAAATAATTACCATAGTATAAGAGTAAACAGAAAAAGAAAAAAAAAGACATTTAATAAATAAATTCTGTTATAACGTTTTTAATTTTATGACCTAATAAGTAACAATAAACGATATTTTGAGGAGAGGGCGGATTATAAAATAAGAGTGCTGGATAACAGAGTGTTTCGGTTAATCGGATGTCGGATAATCGAAAGTGTGTAATATTTTTTAATCGCATTAATTTCATATTCATTTAATAATTAACTGCAAGGAAGGATGTGAGCAACAGAAATTATAACTACGTTGATTATATGTCACTCGGTATCGCCCCCCCCCCCCCAAAACGATCCTCTGGATCCGCCCCTGAGTTAACGTTATGAATGTCCAAAATTGGCCTCTTTAGCATAAAATAATAAAATTTTAAGATATTTATACAAAGCTTTTACAATAAATTATGTCATTTTCTGTCTCTGAATAGAATTAAAAACTCGGTGTAAAAAAAAAAATAATAATAAAGGCAATGATAATTAAAGTTATGTTTGAAAGGCTTAAAGTTATGACGTGTATCCAGTGCCCACCTTTTGAGAATCGCCCACATAAAAAAAATTCAAGTGCATATCTTTCGTAGTTTATGAGAAAGGATGCACTAATTTAACAGGACCTATATTGGGCATTCTGATTGCTCTTAAGCAAGATTTATTTTTGAGCAAATAAATGTAAGTGCTGTAAAAGATTTTATTTCCGGTAATCACAATATTAAAGTAGTTACAATTGACTAATTTTAACACAATTATTCTAATTGGTAAATAAATCCCAAGAGTTGAAATTTTCCAACTGAGTGAAAAAATATGCAGGTCAGGATTCGAACCAGGGATCTTTTTGACCACGGACCTAACAATCTTGGCGGAATCCTGGCCTGGACAGTTTTTCACCCAGTTGTAAAATTACAACTTCTGTGATTTATTTACCAATTAGAATAATTGTGTTAAAATGAATCAAGTGTAATTACATATACAACGTTTGTTGGAGTTCCATTACATGCTATTTATTCTGTCGAGCTGATACATATATCAGACCAGATGTCATAATCAATAACATTTCTGGGTGATTTGTGTGTCCACCAGATTTGTTCGGAATAGCTCAGTTGGGAAATCATTGGCAGCTTCAGACAAAAAGTCCTTGCTTCGAAACCTAGCCTGGACACTTTTTGACACAGTATGAAAATTACAACTCCTATTAAAGTAGTTAATTCATGAATCAATTGCCACTAATTTACATCTTTAAAAAAATCCTTTAAATAAATTAATAAATAAATAAAAATCAATCACATTTCGTTGAATCCGTATGACTTATTAGTAAATGAACACTAAAAACAAAAATGAGAAATTCAATCATTGGATTAAAAGCGAAAATGAATTCTGATATCCGCCTTTCTCTTAACCTCTTCAGTTCAGAAGCTAAAATATTAATACAAATGCTTATTCATTGGTTTTTTCCAAACAAAATGGCACCGTAAATGACAGAAAAAATACCTTTTCTGAAATTGATCCTATAGGCGCTTAGTAATTTAGGTTCAAAAATATGGATCTAAAACTACAAACCACCTTAAAAAACATCAATTTAATAACCATTAACCTAAATTAAAGTAATCACAAATTTAAGACCTTTAAACAAGTAAATAATCTACAAATCCTCAAAAATTTTTATTGAAAAAGATTTAAGTTAAATACTTATCAAAATTTCTCATTTTCTTGGTCATACTGTCTTTTGGGCATTTTTAGGCATTTTGCAAACTCAGATGAAAATAACATTTATTTTATGTGGGAATCAGCTTAGATGCTGCCATTTATTTGTTTACTTTGAACGCAATAAACATTCAGCTCTAAAGAAGGATGTGAAAATGTAAAAAAATCGGACATTTTAGTTTTTATAAGGAAAAGAACAGAGGTCCCTGTAGGGGGCCCAGGGACCGAAGAGGTTAAAAGAAAGGAGGGCGGTGCTACTTAAATTTCCATATTTTTCAGCTTAAATCATACAATATACAGTATAATCTTGATTTAGCTATACCTGGTTTAACGATATCCTCAATTTAACAATAAATTTTAATGGCTCAGAGTCGTTTTTATTGATTTCTATCTTACATGAGCCTCGTTTTCACGATAGTTTTCCACTGTTTAACTATATTTGTATGGATTTCAAATACTTTAAAAATCTTTTCAGTAAGCAAAAATGTCAACCTTTTTATATTGTACAAACGCTGCTTCCTTAACACTTATACTATCTGCAGACTTATAGCGAGTTCAGTGGTTATTTGATATGAATGAATAATTACAGACGTGTGAAAATTATTAGAAGGGAATTAGTGAAATTTACAATAAAAATTTGTTATATTAAAGAAATATTTAAAAAATATTGATACATTTAATATTTAGTGTGCATCCCCTTCTTTTTTGCTAAAGAAATGATGGCATACTTGTCTTGGCATAATTTGTATGAGTTTTTGGCAATTAATTTGTATTTCGTTGTCATGATGCCGGATTTGGATGAGTTTTTCTACCAGACTAGTCTTGTTTGTGATGTTGTATTTCTTTAATTTTTTCTTTACAATGGCCCAAAGATTCTCTATGGGGTTCATATCTGGACTGTTTCCAGGCCATGGAAATGTTTTCTTTAATTAAATTAAAGAAATGAAACATCACAAACAAGAATGTTCTGATAGAAAAACTCATCCAAATTTGGTATCATGACAACGAAATACAAATTAATTGCCGAAAATTCATACAAAATATGCCAAGACGTATCGAATCTTTAATAAAAAACAAGGGGATGTACACTAAATATTAAATGGGTCAATATTTTTAAATGTATTATTTCTTTAATATAACAAGATTTTAATGTAAATTTCACAATTATTCTAATAATTTTCACACGTCTGTATATAACATATTTTAAACTATTGAAAACGTCATTTGATACGAGAAACATTTAATAAAAATACAAAACAATTGATAAATATTTTTAAAATTTAATAACGAACTTTTATGCAGCTTTTATTTATTTAATGTTTTCCTCGATTTAAGAATAATTACGATTTAAGGAGGTTTATCAAGGAACTCGTTACAATTGTTAAATCAATGTTCGATTGTAACTACAAAATTTGGTTTAAATCGAATCATTAGTTAAGGAATAGCTGAGAATACATATTAATTCCAACAATGTCTTTTATATGTGTAACGATTTTGTTGGTAATTGGCTGTCTTTTAATGTATCTTTAACTTCGATTTTCTAATCTATTACAATAACCTGTTTAGTATGCACTAAACATTTTTGTTATACTTCCGGATTATTTACTTCCAACTCATGCTATTTCTTTACGAGAACTGTGCATTTTTTTTTTTTTTTTTTTTTTGGCTATTTGAAAAAAGATTATTTTATCATCACGTTATATTGTCATCACCGCCAATACATGAAGGCTTCTTTAACTCGAATTCTACTTCGTATTGCTTCACTTTATATTAAATTAAGTCATATTAAAATTATTTTCCTATTATTGGTTTGTTTGATAACACCTAAAATACGCGCGTGGTTCTGCAAATTCTCTGATGCCTGGTACATTTTTCAAGCATAAAGGGTGTTTTTTAATGTAAGCGATTTCTTTTTAAATCTTGTAATGATGTATTTCTTTAAAATATTTTTTAAAGATGTTTTTAAAAATCTGTTTAACTGGTTTTTGTTTGCAGATGCCTTTGGATCAATTTACCGGCTTTATTTCTGCTGATTTCACTGTCTACTTTTGCAGGCCTTGTCGTTTACGCATACTACTGGAAATGTGATCCAATAGGGTCAAAAATAGTAAATAAACCAGATCAGGTAAATTAACGTACGTTTCTATTTTTTTTCCATAGCTGATTGGCATAGAAAAGTAATCGTTTCTATTAGATCCAAAACGAAAGTAAAAATTATTCATCACAATCTTTTTAAATTATAACTATAGTTTTTTTAACTAGAAAAAACTTTTCTTTTTTCAGAAAGTAATTACAAAATTAACTGTATGTAAGATAATTTTTAAAATACGAAGTTTTTTTTTTTTAATGCAGCATTAAAAATAGTGTGTATAAGTTGCAAATAAAATTGATAAAGTTTATGATACCGTATCAAAGGGAGAGAAAGAAGAAAACAGCGTTTACTAAGTAAAGAGGAAAAATCAGGCAGTGAAATAACATAAAAAGAGAAATCACAATAATAGCATATTCAAAGGTCATCACTCTTTTCTACGCACACTTTTTTGTTGTAGTTTTAAGAAAAATGTAAACTTTTTAGGTGCTGCGAGGGCAGTTAGGATTATCAGGGTGTCTATATCTTGTCGTCTTGTGCGACAAAATAGTTGTTAATAATTGCTGAGACTTCTTTACAGTTTTCTGAACAATTATCACATCTGCATCTACAGAACTGTCTCACAGCAAAGTTTTTTATCAATTATAATAGACAGTGTCAACTGTTTCTTGTTTTGGGTATTATCCAAGAACCGCTCTTCAGTACCATAAACAGGAGTACTTGCTGAAATCTGAAACTGTAGCTAAATACGGGTACCTGCGTAATCGTTCACTTTTTTTCGTACTATCTCGATTATCATAACCATCTAATACCACTGTTATGTGTGTTTTAACCAACATGACTTTTTATTGCGTACTGCATGAAAACATCATGGTAAGTTTTGAAGGATCCTTATTCAACTTTACAGTGTACACTACTACTTTTACCAAAAGCTTTAGTGCGACTATTTGTATTCATCAACAGTGATAATTCGTCATAAAGCGCCGAGTTCACATTTTGCTGCATCGTCAATTGGTTTCCTGAAAATAAGCATTCGTCGATAAAAAATCATAGGATCAGTGTTGATATCTTTATCATTTGTTTGACAGATGTGGTAACAGCTGCAAGAGATCTATGTTGCCACTTCATTTCATTTTGATCTCAGCAAACATCTTCCGAACCAGCTGGCCATTTTCTGCTTGCCAACTTCTTAGGCCATATGGTAATTGATGGAATTAGTTCCACAGAAACTGGAATTGTCATTGTGACATTGAAAGGATTATTGAGTTCAAGGTATTATTGCTTTTTCATAATATCATAACTATCCGTTTTAATGTCACTGTCCGGAGCATCAACATGCTATTAGAAAATAATTAAAGTAATGCCAGAGAATTCTTCAATGGTCTTAGTTATCAATGACAGAGCTGGTTTTTACAAAGCATATGAGCTTAAAATATCCTCTATGAAAGTTCTCTGAACTATTCCTCTCACAAGTTTGAATTTTCTGTTTACAGTCTGTTATATAACCAACTCTATAGAAATGGAACAATATAGAAAAGAATATAGAAAACTCTACAGACTGCAAAATTTATTTGAACATGTTATTGTGAAGTAACTTGCCGCATACCTATCGAACTCTACTTTTGTCATTTTATTCAAGAAGTTACACATCTGTTGTATATAAATATGGCTTGCAATGGTATAATGAATGCGACCACTTGCAACAAAGAATGCAATCATCAGGCAAACAGTATTGAGATGCATTGCCCAATTGTCTGTTTTTTCAGTTTCTAAGAATCTGTATAAAAGGGCCACCATCTTGAGGTACTAAATCAAAAATTTTGCACTGGAACAATTGCGCTTGGATTATTTCCTTCTGTTTTTTTTTATTTTGATGCTACAGTTATGATCTTGGCATCTGTGTTGACCGTTTCTTTACTTTGTGGCAAGTCACTAAAACAATCTAACAGCTTTCTACAGCTTCTTTTTCTTCTTCATCAATATCAATTTCGGAAAGATCAAGTTATAAAGAGTAGTAGAAATCTAAAAATGAATACGCGTAGTTCTAGCATAAGCATCTATATAATAAAAGCCGAAGTCATGTGACTGTCATCAATAGTTCCGGGCTGACCGCTTCACTTTTTATGTCAAACGGACATTTCAGTACTTTTATATTAGTCGGGCGCAGGTAATAAAAAACGCCAAATATTCTTCCATCGCCCTCATTTCATTAAAAATATAAACCTATCGCTCATTTCATTTAAAATAAATCTTTCATTTAAAATACACATATTTCATTTACCTCATTTAAAATACAATAAATAAATAAATAAATAGATCCCAACAAAAAGTTTTCGGTAAAAAAAAGAAAAAAAAGCGCCAAGTTCTCCTTAATGTTTCGGCCAGAAAAAGTAGTGATATCTGATGTTCGCACAAGTTAAAAGCCAAACATCCCAAATCTTTCATTGAAAATGGCTTCCTGCGACTTGGCCGTTAATTCCTTCTACAACATTTCAAAATTAATGATTGGAAATTACGCATTTATGAATTATTTAAATATTAAAAGTAATATTAGAATACAAAGAGGCAAATTAACATAAAGACATTATAAGTAAAAGATTTCTGATAACTACCATTCAGTTTCAACAAACATTAGATTTGATTACAGATCATTTAGTCCACTTGCGGTTTAATTGCCATTTTGTACGGTCAAAAGCTAAAGTCATTAACGTAAAACCCAAGAAATAAAACAAAATTTACTTACTTCATATCTCACAATATGTTACATTATATTTTATTGTATAATATTGAAATCTTGTGTATTGACGAAAGAGGTTTTTTTTCGTTTGAACATTTATTATAGTTTGTTTGCAAACATTAAGAGGTATTCGATTTATAAACTGTTAAAAGTTGATATTAATTATGTTTTAGCAATTAGGGATATTATCTCCTGAATACAAGTATTTTGTTATTTTTAACTTCTAAGCATTTAAATAGTCTGAAGTTGTTTAAATGCTTTTTTCAAATGTGTATTTTATTTCTGTATTCTGCGTCACAATATGCCTAAAATAATCAAAAAATGTAGTTGGCATGTAGCTCATTTGTACATATTTTAAAATTTGAAAAACTCTCACGGAGGCATTAACGGCCAAGTCGCAGGAAGCCATTTTCAATGAAAGATTTGGGATGTTTGGCTTTTAACTTGTGCGAACATCAGATATCACTACTTTTTCTGGCCGAAACATTAAGGAGAACTTGGTGTTGGGATATCACTACTTTTTGTATATTTTTTCAAGTTTGTTATTCTAAACTATATTAATATGAAAAAACTTAAATTTCGGTACTTTTATGTTAGCCGGGAGCAAATCTCCTCATTAGCCTTTTGTTTTTTCGCCAATAGCAGTTTTCATTTTTCACATGTGTAAATTAGAAACAATGCTTTGATTTTCAAATAAAATATTTTGGTTTATGTTATTATTTCTTATTTATTTATTTATTTATTTCTATGTTAAATATTCTATTAAATAAAATGAGGGAAATGCATCTATTTTAAATGAGATGACTGAAAAGTATATATCTTTAAATGAAATGAATGCAATATGAACAATGGAGTTGAGAACAGTATTTGGCGATTTGCCACTTGCGCCCGGCTAACATAAAAATACCTAAATTTATTTTATTGAGCTTTACAAATTTATACTTTATTTCTTTTTATATTAAAGTACTAGCCGCCTCTAGCAAGCAGTATTTACCGTATTACTTCCATGTTAAACGTTGCATCATGTTACTGTGATTCATAATTTAATTTACTTGCCCATTCTTTCGCCAATTTGGAAGCTTTTGATAGAGAAATCAAGAACTCTTTACGATCATGGAAGCACATCATATATTTTGTGTTATTATGCATTTCATCTTTCGTGACAAATATCAACTCATTTATGCATGCTTCCTTAGCAGTTACGATTCGTTCTCTAATGCGGAAATTTTTAATCCTATTAAGTAATCTTTTCTAATTGGGCTAACTGCCAATTGTTGTATTTTAACTGATATGACTGGGTACAAGTAAATGGTTCTTATGAAATCCTTTGACAATATCTGTATTTGCATTAAACCATATTGATGCTAATATCTTTTTGTTTCCCGTTAACCTTTTCAATAGACTCGATTACGGAAGAATAGAAGGTCTACCGGCTCACTGCCATGATCCATCTGAAAATCTATCATTCTTCTCATCTGATCGTGTTGAAGAATTAGCCAATGTGCCATGGTTTTAAGATTTTAGCTAATTTTACTCGAAACCCGAAAACTAAAATGCGAGGAACCGGATTATAGAGGATTCATTCTAACGTACATATTGATTAACAGGTTACATATTATAGAATTATAATAATCATAAGGAGAACTGGCAGTTTCAATGCTTTAATAGTTTCCGTAAATTCTCTTTATATAATACAGAAGTTTTAGCGGTGTAAAGGTTAACAACATAGTCACAGTAAGTATAATAACAGTACAATATAATAACAATAGCAGAGGTTTTGGGCAGTGACGAAACTATTAGCACTTTGGAAATATTAGTACGTTATATCATTTAACTATTCAGATGATATGCGGAAAAATAAAAATAGATGGCTCGCATTAATAGTTAACTCATTGAAAAATAGCCACTAGCGTCAAATATTCGCCAAGCTTGGCGACATTTAGCAAAGTTTCGACAAATTTCGTAATATAACATGTCATTCTCAAATTTGGCGACAAAAAAATGTTTTGTTTATTCTGACGTCATAATGATGCATATGTATTATGTATTATACACATACCTATAATATGTATGATGCAAATGTATTACGTATTATATGCATATGCATAAGTTCATTAACATCACTAAAACGCACTTAAAGGAATAGTGTTTCATAAATAGTAGGGGTAATTGCCAGATTGACCAGAGTGCTATTGAGATTAGAATACCGACATTTATAATAGACGTCTGTACACACCATCACCTCATCGAGTTTACAGCTGACATTTTAGGATTAGTTAAAACTAGATTAGCATATTTAAATGCAGCTGGTCTGTTAAGTCATATCTTGGTAGAAACCACCTGAAGACCTAATTTTAGTGATTAACTGATAGGTTTACTATTGTATTTTCCTGCATCCAAAAGTTTGGAAACATGGAGGAATGGATGGAGGAAAACACAAGGGAAAATCCATCAATTAACCCGTAAAATCGGGTCTGTAGGTGGTTTCCACAAATATATGACTTGGCAGACCAGTTACATTTCAATACGCTAATCGATATTTAACTAATCCTAAAACTTCAGCCGCCAACTCGATGAGGTGATAATCTGTGCAGACGCATCCTGGTCTTTAATAAAATTTGTTTTAAGGAAGTAAAAGATAGAAAGATGGACAGATAAACTGAAAGATTTGCCTTATTAAGATTTTTGTAAAAGCATATAAAAATTCATTCAGCTTGAAATCATGTAACACCTTTATAACTCAGGCTAATTTTCTGTAATCGGGTTTTGGCGACCAACATATCTTATCTATAACTATAATCTTTCTTTTGCAAATTTAAAATTAACAATAAATTAACAGTAAGTAGGCTAATAATACAATATAATAACAATAGCAGCGGACTTCGGACGCCGCATCTGTCGCACATCGTTGAAGATAGTTTATTAGTTACACATTTCATTTAATTAAAAGGAGATTTTTAAACTTTCATATGGAATTAGGATATTTTTCCACTATAGGGATCTTGGCATTTTTTAAAAATCTTGGCGCAATTTGGACTTCAGAAACAGAGATATGTTGCCAAATGATATAAACAACTACGAAAACAAACCTGATGAACTTTTGTGTTATTTATATGTAATTATATACATATAAACATTTTATTTATACATGTATAAAATATTATTTTTTATATACAGATTATTTATGTTGGTATATAAAAATAAATAAACGGGTTCCTTACATTAAATAAATTGTATACATATGAAAAAAATTGCTCGTGTATATGACACAGTAAATAGGTTGCCAGAAAATACGTTATTATCAAATTTCTTTTCTCGTCAAGGCTATTTTCTGTATTTTGCCAAGGCTACTATATAGGAAACGTACCGAATTGCGGTTATATTTTGTTAAATGTTTTATTGTTTTAATATCGTGAATATATCATAACCTATACTGATTAAAATTTTTAGGTATATTCATTTTTTCTATTTAACAAGCGTCTTTGGAAAAGCATATATATGAAATGTTATTCGGCTTGAAATCACGTGACCGCCTTCAAAGCTCTGTAATCGAGTTTTGGCGACCAACATTGGCACAATTGAATGCGTAGGAACTGTTTACGGCCAAATGAACACCCCCTGTATGAAGGGTTTAGAGGCGGAAATTCTGTGTTTTCAGATTTTTCTGGTTAATTGTGCTACAAACCCGACTTACTTGTGAAATTTCATGATTCTACGACTTTTAGAAGTACCTTAGTTATTTGATGATGCGAAGTGAGTCAGTGACAAAAAAGCGCTTTTTCGGAATTTAATATTTCGAAAACTACTAAATATAGAAACATGAAATCGTGGAACCTTAGTTCAGTTTGACCATACGAATATGTATATAAAAGAAAATTTTCTATATCTCTCCCTAAAACGACGTTATGAGGGGGTGAAAAGTACGCCGAAATGGTCCAGGAAAAGGTAGCTTACGGCTTGTGCGAACTTGGCGGACGCACTGCCGTGCTCCCAGATATTTTTCCAGCATAGGTTCTTGGCGAGAAAAAAAAATTGGCATCGTATTTTCCGACAATCTATATCCTATTTCATATACATAAGCAATTTTTTCCATATGTATACAATTTATTTAATCTAAAGAAGCCAATAATCTATTTTTATATAGAAACAGAAGTAATTACTATGTAAACAAATATTATATAAAATGTATAAATAAAATGTTTATATGCAAATAAATACAAATTAAATACATATAAATAAAAATAAAAGTTCACCAGGTTTGTTTTCATAGCTATTTATATATTTTATCAACGTATTTCATATTCTGAAGCCCGAATTGCGCCAAGCTTTAAAAAAAATAATGCCAAAGCCCCTGTAATGGAAAAGTACCTAAATAAACAATTAATCGTAATAATAATAACACAAACTAAAATATTTCATTTCAACATCAAAGTATTGTTTCTAATTTACATTCAAATAAATATATATTCCAAGATAATTTCAATTGAAATTAAATTAACATATTTCCATTTCACTTTATAAAGTAAACAAACACAAGAGATTCATTCATCATAAGCAGTAAAAAATATTAGACCATGGTGGTAATCATTCGCAAAGCAGATTCTCAACAATGAATGGACAATTTTCTTATGACGTCATAGTAGGTAAATTAGTGGCGCTAACGTTTGTTAACGGCTTGCATTCACGAGGGTTTTATTTTGTTATTTCTCTTAGTTACGTTACTATATTGTCATATTTATGAACTCAGAAATCAAATCTATAAAAGCAAAAATATATATATTCATTATTTAGTTATTAAGTAGTGAAAAAAAATTATAAATGCATGATTTGCAAAATTTAAATAAATTTATTAATACTAAAAAATAGCATTGAAGTAACAGCATTTTTAAGTAAAATAAGTTTAATTTAGACAATTTATGAACAAATCTCAGTTTACACTTGAAATTTCCCTCATTTTTACAGCTACGGAAAATTAAATGGTATTTGTCGAAAAAGATGCATAACAACAAAAATGAATGAAATGTTATCAAGTTCGCAAAGAATTCTTGGTTTCTCTATCAGAATCTTTTGATTCGGGGGAAGGATTGAGCAAGTCAGTTAGTTTATTTAATGAAAGTAACATGATGCAGTGCTTAGCATACATTTAAGGGAGACCAAACTGGTCGCCAGAGGTGGCTAGTGCCCTTAAAGAATATGTTTTGTAGAATTTCCTGCATAAACAACATGCATCAACTCCTGCTATCCGGATCCCGTTACTATGGGCCCATCTCAATCTAATGAGGTGAAAACCTGCAAGCATTACGACAATGTCATTGGGCGATGATGAGGAGCTGAAAGAATTATTTCCAATGCTTGAGTAATTTTTTCTCTGCGGTAATCAGGTTCTGGTTACAGAAATACAAAATGAATGCTTGATTCATATTCAATAATCTGAGGAATAATAATGAGAAACAATAGAATCTATTGGGGAACAATAGACATATGCATGGGTCGAAATTTCAGTCCCTGTCCCGGTACAGCCCGTGCAAAAATTACTGAAATCCGGTGTACAAAAAAATGGTGATATTCCTTAAGCTACAATTAAGATTCTTTTAAAGGATACTGCATATATTATCATGTGAACATTTTCGGCATATTTCAAACTATACGTAAGCAAACTATGGAATACAGAATAGCAACAGTAATGATCTTAATACTATTAGATTCAAATAAAGGCTCATTAAAATAAATATGTACTTTAAAAGAAAAGAGTGACTAAAAAAACATAATTTTGAAGCACTGTAATAAAAAAAGAATACTTTTTTTTTAATATTTCAAGTTCATTTGTTAAATCAAGGTAAATCTCTAAAGATTCTGTTAAACAAATGTCGAATACCACTATTTTTTTTTACAATTACAGAAAATTTGCTGGTCCGACATGACCCCCGAAAGAATTAACTCTAGCCCGTCACAAGTATGTAGACCCAGTTCAACACATGTTCAAAGAAAGAAAATTGGCCCGGGACCGAGCTGGTACAGATCTGACATATGGTATATAATGAAAAGGAGTTACAAAAAGCTCAAAACTGAGTTTAAAAATCATTTAAACATGGGGATGCTACTAAAATGATATTTTAACACTACTTTTACTAATAATAATCCCTCAAATTATTATTCATCACTATAGCTCAATCGTTTTTAATTCTTTCCAAGATAGTTGAAAAGTGTTTATGAATTCGGTTTGTCTGTCTCTCTGTCTGTCCGTTCTCTAATTTGCGTAAATGTACTCGGATTGCATGCAAGTGCTATATGTTATTGAGGCCTGTCCAGTATTGAAAATGATGTGTGTAGCATTTATGGTTCGTTTACAGGGATACTCTAAAGAATTCCATTACATTACGTTCTATGAGGGGGGGGGGGGAGAAATAGTTTGCGGTGTATTTTAATGGTGTTAAACTATTTCTTCAAACACATTGATATTAATATATGTCATTGAGATGCACTACGTGAGGTTTACTATAGAATATGGTGTGCATAGCATTTGTCGTTCAATTACTGGGACACACAAGAGAAGTCGATTAAACCACTGTCTATTAAGAATAAGTGCTGGAAGTGCGTTTAAAATTATGGTACTCGTTTTTAAATTTAATTAACTTTTTGCCTATTATTTGGTGTGTATAAATTCTATAGATTACATACAGGATAGCACAAAAACTCTCGAGTACCTTTCCGTTTATTAATGGAAATTGCTGAAGAGAAATTTTCAACTGTGCTGTGAGTTTTCTAACTGAAATAAATTTTAGCATGCTATGTAGTAGATATACAGATCTATAGATCATATACAGGACTGCACAAAAAAATTCGGATATTTTTTCGAGTATTGGTGTTAGACCAGAAATTGGATTTTCTAACGTATTATGCGTTTTCCAAATTATTTACTTAGACATCACATTTGACTCTATTAAACGGTGAAGCTTTGTTAATATATTTTGGAAATGTTGGAAAATGTTTCGTAATCTATGTTTGGTGGATGATTTTCTCTCTTGTTTGTTATTTAAATAAATATTTTTTTAAATATCTGATCATCGTTATTAATAATAGGTGCTTCCTCGATTTGTCATGGAAACTCTGGGATCTTTTCCTGGAATTCCTGGTTTGTTTGTTTCTGGAGTCTTCAGTGGGTCCTTAAGGTGTGTAATTATTGCTTTGTTTTATATCTTAAAACCATTCCAGAAAGCTTACAAAATAAATTGATACTTTTATTGCGAAAATTATGTTTTATCATTATTTTTGTTGTTGATGTTGTTGTTTAATTTTATCCACATAATTCTTGAAACTTTCTAAGTCTTAATTTCAATGATGTTTTAGTATTCTGCCACTTAAAAATTGTTTATAAATTAATTAAAATCATGTTAATCTCTCAATGTGTTCTTTCGTCTCTTTGTTCTTCTGAACAAACGTATAAAATACAAAAAAAAAGCCGTCCACTTCTGAAAGTTGTTTACAGTTGGACTTGAGTGAATGGCTATTCAGACTCATTTAAAGTACATCACACCAACAAAAATGTGTGAAAATATTTTGTATGTTTAAAGTATAAATGCGCAAAATTGGCCGCTTTGACTTTTAAAAAGTATTCACAGTAATAGAGATTCTAGATTATAGAGAGATCACAGCCATAGAGATTGCATCTCAGTGAATTAATAAAACTGTTATAAAATATAAAATTTTTACTTTCTCAAAATGTAAAATTCATATTCTTGTTAATTAGTATTTTTTCTTAATATCGGCCTTATCCAATGGTTTCTAGCCTGTGATACGTCTACCCAACAGACACGTACATGGGTAAGTGAAGAGTCCAAGGGGTCCAAACCCTTACCATTTTATATAGAACAGTATTTTTTACAGTAACTCTGTTTAAAAATTTTTAGTTGATTTTTTCCGTTTAAATCATTATGTTGACTTTTTCCTGATTAGCAAGAAGAGTTTGAACTGAAATTGCAAGGTTTGAAGCTGACCTAAAAATTACACTTTAATTATTTCAACACAATCAACTGATTGGTAAATAAATCATACGAGTGGTTATTTTTCCAACTGAGTAGAAATGTGTACAGGACGGGACTCGAACCTAGAACCTTTGGCTTTAATTGTCAAAGATTCTTTAAATGTTCTTTCAATTGAGCTATCTGGACGACATCCCAGACAACACAATATTCACTCAGAAACCATTTGGTAGAATGGGTTCAGAATGGTTAAGTTTGATTCAGAATGGCTAAGGACATCTGGTCTATTATTTTAAACAGCCCAACAAAATAAACAGCAGGTAAAATAATTAAAACAACAGATCAAATGTATCTACCAATCGGTTTCTCCGTGAATATTGAGTTGGCTTAGATGTCGTGCAGATAGTTCAATTCGAAGACCTTTGCCAATTAAAGGCAAAGGTTCTGGGATCGAGTCCCGGCCTGGACACATTTTCACTCAAAAATTACTATATACTACTCACCAACAATAGTAGTTTAAAATAGTGTAGGTTTTGAGCGTTCGAGAAAAATTAAAAAAAAATAATTAATAACTATATAACAAAACGATTTACATAATTTTAAAAAAGAAAATAAAAGTAAGTGAACATTTATTAATTAGAAAACTGGAATTCTGCTTTTTCAGAATTTAGTGTCGCCCCGATGAAAAAAAATATATGTATATATAAATAGTACAAAAGGTATTTAAATTTTAAGACTTAAAGCACACGCTTTTATTTTATGTAAAATGACGTCATTCGCATCCGCTTAAGAATTCCACATTTACAATCCACTCTTAAACATCAACAGTAAAGTATGCATAGAACGCCACTATCGCGAAATGATACACAAATGCAGCAAAAAAGATACCGTCATTAAAGTAACTCGACCAAAAAAAAAAAAAAAATGGCTATCTAATGATTCATAGGGGTCATTCCCCGTAAAATAAGCAAAAATGTAAAAAAAAATCGTGGCCACATAGTAACCGATTTTAATAAATTTGATACACTGGTTCAATTCATATTAAAATAGAGCTCTGCAAAATATCTTAACAAAAAATAAATTATTTTATCAGTTTTGGACATTTAAAAAACTTGTGATAAAGAATGGCATGTGTGCAATCGTCCAAAGTTGCAAGTTTGAAGTTCTGTATCTTGAAAACTATTTAACAGAAATGAATTTTTGGCTTAGATGCCGTATATTACCTTGGCCGCCATCTTGGATGTTTTGAAAATTCTTGGCGATTTTATGTTGGCGATCTTTATCGATATGGAATCCGTGTGACGTGTGTGCTCTGGTGTGAGGTGTTCTGGCAACCCCGTTTTTCATCGAGATTGTGTTGCGAGTACGCGAAAAGGGCGTTTTTGCTTGTGATATCGTGTTGTATGTTTCTGTCAATTATTTTTATGTTAAATTTATAGGATGTATTTAATTGAATATGGGTTCTGTAGTCCGTTTAAACGCTCTTGCTGAAGTAATTAAGAAATATGAGGAAATTTTGACGAATAAAGGAAGTTTGTTTACAGTGCGTCAGTGCGTATTCATAAGCCTATTTTGAAAAATGACGGTATTTCGTGCTTGAGCTTTCAAGAAAGCAGATATCTGTTAAGGTCTGTTGATAATTTTATGTATATTTTGTTGCTGTGTTTTATATTAAGGTTTCCTATTAGTCGTTTATTGTATATTTCTCCTGCATTTCGTGCATTTTTGAGATTGGGGAACAGCAACATACGTGCATTTACTATCTGTTGCTTTAACGAGTTTTGTGCATTTTTGTGATTGCTGCAGAAGGAGTTTGCTGAATCCAGTGATTTTTTTTTTCGGTTAATGAGCGCGTAGCGCTCATACGCCGTTTAGTGATTGCCACTTTAACGAGTTTTGTTTATTATTTACATTTTACTTTCGTTAAGCCTACCATGCGTATAAACCGGTGCTTGGCGACATTTACCACTTGGCGGAAAAGGGGTTTTCACGCCAAGAAAAATTCCAAGATGGCGGCCCCAGGAATTTATGACATCTGTTCCGAAATTTTTTTATAATATTGTAGCCTCTGAAAAATTATCCCCCCATTTATTGAGTAATAATAATCTCGTAACACCATGATTAATCTTTAATTGGTTGCAAAAATTGAAAATTTGTGAATTTTGAGAAAATTAGAAACTTTATAAAAATCAAAGGAATTCAAAAACATCTGTGAAATTTATGCTTGATGTAGTATTACATATGAAGATCAAATTCCCCAAGTTTGAAAGTTGCCATTTACTTCCTTCATCTTCGAAAAAACTTAGAAACTTTTTAAAGAAATTACAAAATCATAATTTGTCCTCTTATGTATGAGCAAAAATATAACTAAAGGAAAGGTCTGAAATTAACAATATTGCACAGACATAAAGATCAATAAGTCCATGATATGCTCAAAAAAATTCAAGGTTGATTTTGATTCTTAACATAGCAAAAATGGGTTCAAAAAGGTAATATCTGTTACATTCCATGAGTTATTCATCTTTGAATTCTCTCTAGGTTCTTAAAATATTGCATGATTTCAAGGTGAAAAAAATGTGTGCTGCCATCTATTTTTTGCATCTGGGTTTAGAATTAATATGTAATTTTTGGTTCAAATGAATAATTTTTTTTTTTGTACTTTAATTAAAAATATTCTTGAGGCAAAAATAAACTGAAAGCAAGAATAAAAGTTTCTATATTTAAAATATACACTTTTATCTATAATATCAAATAATTTAAAAGTTTTAAAAAAAAATTCCTTCACTTTCAAAAAAGTTATTAAAATATTGCATTTTACCTTCAACATTTTTTACTATTTAAATAAAAAGTCAAGAATGAAAGTTTGGATATTTAAAATATACAGTGTGTCCCCCTGTAACCTGACCGACCTTTATTTTCGCAACCGTTGGTCCTAGATGCATACTTCAAATTACAAAAATGGTTTAAATAATGTAAAGAATTATTTTTAAAGCGATTTGGGTCAAGAAAAACATTTATTAAAAAATTACGAAATTTAAATTTTTATACGGTCCCCTGTCCTATTACTAAAAATTTACTGTGACACTAACAAGTAAGACAAAAAAAAGTCCCATTCATCTAACATTAAAATTGACCGAGTTATGAAACTTTGAAATGCATGACTTATACCACTTTTTTGCATATCAAAGCAGATGATTTCGACCTGCTTTCAGGGGTCGTGTATAAAGTACCTAACCTCTTCAGTCCCGAGAAAAATCTTCTGCATAGAAAAATTATTTTATCAGCAATTTATGGCGCTTTTAGGCTCAGAAAAGAGAAAACCAAATTAGGTTTTTCTTTTTTAAATTTTTAAATAGTTAAAATTTATGTCTCCATATGGGTACATCAGGTCACCATTGAATAAAATCGTCATTCTTTAAATAAATAATACCACTATGTTTTACTTTAAATTGATCTATTTATTGTTTAATAATTATGTCAATTCAAACAACATATATGATCTAATACATAAAGTTTTGTATTGTCTAAAAATAAAATACATAACTTGCCAATGAATATCATTTAGTATGGAACTTTATGAAACAGTCATTATTCTGAAGGCAAAGAAATACATTACATTTGACACATTTTACTCTCGATTTTCCTTTGCAACCTTCCATACGACATCGAGATTGATTTACCCCAGTAACAGCCTGTGGCCAATGTTCAACCCCGTCATAGCGAACCTCATTTTTTGGTATAGAAATGATTATTCTTCTTTTTTTAACTGTAGTTTCATTGGATGATTGCTCTGATTTTCGTGGTCTTCCGGCAGTAAGCTTTTCAGTTTCACATTTTATAAGGACCTCAGCAATGTAAAGGCGAAATTCCAGCAAACTCATTTGATCTCTTTTCGGAATATTGGAGGATCTACAATCTCTCATGTACAAAACCCAACTATTTACTGCAACTAAGTCGAGAAAATGAGCAAAGACCCGAATTGGCTATTTACGTGTTCGCATGGAAGTACGATAACAAGCAATGAACCTGTCGTTCAGATCAATTCCATCCATATGCGCATTATACATTCTTATTATAGCTGGTCTGGATACAGGAACCTTGGCCTTTTCATCTTTACACCAGCGCTCGCACGTATCACTGGGCTCACTTCCACATGCGGTGGACATCATATGCACACATTTCTTGTCCTTCCATTTTAACACCACAATTTTATCATCTGATCTGGTAAACTCAATCCACTCACCCCGTTCCATTGCACTGTCTTTCACAGCATGCATTTTGTTCGCAACATCACCTATTCTATTAGCCATGACTGTCCCAGTACCCAGTACACAGCCCTTTGAAAGAAGATATTCAACTATTTTCACTCCAGTGAAATATCTGTCGGTGAATATAACTCTACTTTCATTTATTGGTATACTCTCAGTTAATTTTTTGACAACTGCTCCACCGAGCCCCAAGTCTTTCATATCTTGTACAGGAACGATATTTTTTCCTGTGTACAAGAGAAAATCCAATACTACACCATCACTTGAGGCAAGCACAAAATTTTTTATACCCCAGGGGTTGGGCTTCGAAGGAAGATATTGACGGAAGTCACATCTCCCAACAAACGGGATCATTTGCTCATCAATTGAGCAAAATTTTGGCCTAGGAATTTTAAGACAGGTATTTCTGACCACATTTAGTAAAGGACGTACTCTCCACAGGCGATCTTCGGTATCAGAAGAATGTATTACAGAATCAGCAAAGTGTAAATTCGATCGCAAAAGGAAGAATCTGTCTCTTTGCATTGCATTTGTCACTAATGGTATGAGTGAAAACTTTTTTGACCAATACATGCGGGCTTGTGGAATACTAAACACTCCCATCACAAGATGTATGCCAACAAAACCTTTAATCTCCTTCTCATTTGTTTTTATAGATCGTCCTTTTTTCTATACAGAATACAAGTTAGTTTGTTCAGATGTCAATTTCCAGAAATCATTTGTGAAATAGTCTGAAAAGTATGAAAAAGGAGATAAAGGCTGTAAAGGTGAAAGACCTACTAGATCTTCTGTCTCACAGTCTAGCTTACTAGGAAAACATTTTCTTTGCCATATTTTTCTGTGTTCTTTTGGCTGTTGTGAAGATGGAATTTCGTCATTATCTATGTCTTGAATTGGAAGTATTTCGTCATCCCCATCAATATCTTCAGACAATGACAATTGAATTTCTTCTTCTGAGTCATCACTTTCATCTACATCACTTTCTAACAGTAACTTCTGTATTTCCTCATCAGTCAACAATTTAGGTCCTGCAGAAATAAATAAACAATTAATATTTAAAATTTTAAATGCATATTTATATTTTTAACCAGCTACTATTATCATTGTTTATGTATTTTAAAAATTATTATGCTTATTTTTATTTCAAATATGTTAGAAATTTTTAAAGTCATTAAAAAGTGCAATAAATGAAGAATATTTAAAAATTTAAACACATATTTATATTTTTAAGCAGATACTATTATCATTTTTTATGTATTTGCAAACGTATATTTTTATTTCAAACATGTTAGAAATTTTTAAAGTCACTAAAAATTGTGACATCTTTTAGCTGTAAATTCAATATATTACTTTATATTATTTTTAAAAAAAAAATGAAAAAAGCCCTTTCAAATTGTTTTGTAAGCCTAAAAGAAATAAATTATTCATTCCTAAAAAAATTTTGGTAATAACCGAGAGTATAAAATAGTTACACAGAAAATTAGTTTCTTTAGCTGGAAACGTATAGTAATGACCCAATTTACCCAAATGGGTACAACATATTTACAGATGTTTTTAACATCCATGCACATATGAACAACATTCATAAACAATTCCAAATCATTCTTGAAACAGTATAATTTATAAAAAATGCAATAATTTTTTTTTTAAATTCACTCACAAATTTGTATTATTCACTTACTTTGACGTGAAGTCGTTGGTAAATTGTTTCTGTCATCCATCTTGGAAATGTTTCCTTTTCAAAGTCACATGGCTCCTCCTTCTTTAAACTTGTAGCGACATCTATTGGTGATATAGGACACTGTGATGTATCTGAATAGAGATAGCAGGAACCTATGCATTTATTTTAATTTTTTGGAGAAAATTTTGCCTTTTTATTTAGTGTACCCAAATGGGTACCCCTGGAATGAAGAGGTTTTTAACTTATTTCAAGGTATCTGCGCTTTAAAAGAAATCGTACAAATACTACGATTAGCTTTTATTAGATAAGTTTCAGATTAGTTAAAATAATTGTATTTTAACATATGTTTTATTTTGTAAGAATTTGAGGCTATGATTTCTTTTAACTAAAATTATATTATTTTCATAAGATTTTATTTAACTTGCAATGATCGTCCTTCCAGTTTAAAATTTGTACTCGAACTTTAACTTACTTTCAAATGTCCGATCGAAGTTAAATTTTACATACTGACTTAAATCCGATGACAATGCAATATTATTATGATTTTTGACTCTTACCTTCTTATACATACTTATATTAGAGGATAACACAAAAAAAAATCGGATAGATTACCGTCAAAAAGTTTAAGAAAGAGTTTTAGATTAGATAACATAAACCTGCGATGGTTGTGTTTTTTAACTTTTATAATTACATTTTATGTATTTTTTAACGCTGAATCAAAAAATTACCTTCACTTTTAACCATCATGTCAAGATTTCTCGCAAATCGTAAATTTCAAGGTTAAAAAATAGCGAAAAATCTGATATTATAAAATAGATGTAAGACTTTTTCATTCAGTTTAATTTTATTTAATTCAATAATTTATTGATTTTTTTGCTTATACTGGGTTTCTTACAGCTAAACAGCTCGGGGGTCAGATGACGTTGGAGGGGAAGGGGAGATCAGTTTTAACTTTTAGCTTTTTAACTTTGAATTTTGCGATTTGAGAAAATTCCTGACGTGATAGTTTAAAATGAAGGTAATTTTCGGTTTAGTGCTAAAAAATACATAAGAATCAATTTTCAAAATCTAAAAAACATGCCACAACCCAAAATTTGAAAGACAGTGTAATCTAACAGCATTTTAAAATATGTATCATTTTGTAAAGAATTGAGGCTGTTGTTTTTCATTTATTTTTATCCTCTTATCAGTACACATCCTCTTCAGTACAAATTGTACATTTTGCAGTAATATGTCAGAATGATTAAAGATTTCAAATTTATATTGCAATGCTAATTTTACTCTCAACCATTTCTTTAATATATCAGACGAAATTATATTTCTACTAAATTTGTGAATGACCCCTAATATGCAGCAAAAAATATACTCCAACTTTAAACAGCTATTACTTGGTCAATTTTAATCGTAAAATAACCGGACTTTTTTTGCCTTACTTGCCAGTGTAACTGGAAAATGTTACTAAATATAACTTATAGGACCAGGGGACCGTATAAAAATTTAGATTTTGTAATTCTTTACTGAATTGTTTTTTCGCTTCAAACTTTTTTATCTTAACCCTGCACCTAATTTTGACAATTTTTGTAATTGGAAGTATGCATCTAGGACCAACGGTTGCAAAAATAAAGGTCGGTCAGGTTATACGTGGGCACACTGTATAGTACTTTTAGCTATAACGTCAATTAATTTTAAACTTGTCTGAGCTGTCCTGAAAAGAGCAATAGAAATATTGCATTTTTCCTCAAAAAATTTCAAAAATATTTTTTCTTCTCATTAAAGAATAAAAATATAGTTACTAACTTACGCCAATCTGTTACTTATTATTCATTCCTAATTATAAATAATTTTTAACATAGTCTTTCCATTTCTAAGGCTAATAATCAAAATTGAAATTTTAAGCATGTGGACAAAACCTCAATTTTGCATCCACTTTTAATGTAAATTTTAATACTTGAATAAACAATCCTGAAATCTATTATTTTACATCTACTCATAAATAGATATGATCTATTTATATACTGGTTTTCATTAAAACCTGTGACATGTCTGCCACAGCTGATTTGCTCATTTTGTATGGAATGACCCATAGGCCTTCATTTGTTTGTAACAGGAAGACATAGCATAACCCCTTAAAATTAAATATAGTTTATAAAGCTTCATGTTTGAACAAAAATTAATCGTTTATATTTTTTCAAAATAGCACTTATTTTAATTACTTTTTCTTTCGGTTGTTATGAGAAAATGGCAACACAAATTACTATTTTAGAATTATTTTTCCTTTACTTTCTACAGAAATGGAGTACTCCCGTTGCCAATATTAAGCAAATGGCTCTAAAAACTACAAAAAAATTAATATCTCAAAAATAAATCGAGATACAGTTTTCAAACAAATTGTATTAAAAAATACTTTTTCCCAATACGACGGTATAAAAATTTAAAATGTGCGATGCTTAGAAGATTAAAAGATTGCTATAGAGTATTTAATCGTACAATGATACATCTACTTTGCTTTACAGCTGGCTTATACAATGTAACGCTATTTTTTGGAGACGATACAAAATACCCTCCTCCCTTTTTTTACGCTATTCCACTAACAAAAAAGACATTTTTGAGTGTACAGTCGAGCCCCGATTTAATGAATCGCGATTTAACGAATTTCTCGATTTAGCGAATTCTTTTATAGTCCTGACGAAAATGGATAAAAAATACTTCGATTTAACGAATTTATAATCCTGATGTAACGAATAATTTTCGTTTTCAAAAAAAGGAAAATTTGAAGAAATTTTCTAATATTTATTATAAATTTTCAATGTCCCTGATTGTTAATTTTCTAAATATGTATCTTGCGATGCAGAAATATCTACATGCGAAAATGCACGTTACACCGAGGTCATTAATAGCAGTTAGTAGTGGATCGGATGAAGAAGATGATATAGAAATGAAGTATATAACGTTCAAAAAAGCAGTTAACAATTTGGATACTTTGAAACGGTAGTTGATGGCTCATGATGTTGGTGACACTGTTTTCACAGCTTCAGAAAAAAATCGATAAAGAAGTTTGGAATACAAAATCGAAACAAAGGAAGGAAACATCTATAAAAGATGGCTTATAATTTATCGATAAAATTTGAATAAATGAGATTTTTTCTGAATTACAATGTTTTTCGATTTATAGTAGTACATAAAAAAAAAATCCCTGCCGGCCCAGCCTACAGGCGGAAGTAGATTTCGAAGTTAAGTATATTAATTGCACCAACAAAAACTAAATCGTGATTAGATATAAATCCACTTTAACGGTTTTAGCTGGCCGCTTTTCATGAGTTTTTATTTCATTTTTTATATAATAGCTGGTTTTATCAGAATCATGTTAAGGCGGTATTAAAAAGAATACTTTTCCATGCTCAACAACTCGAAATTTTCTGGCACATTTTCAGATTAATTTTTAATAGAAAAAATACTAAACTTGCTGACGCGATTTTTTAAAAGATTTATAAGCGACATGTGTTTTTATTTTTCGTTCAATTAATTGAAACTTGATTAATAAACTATTATTTTCTCAGTAGGGCAATATTTTTCGTTTCTAACATAATAGCTTCGGGAAATTCTGTTCAAAATGCCCACTTTGACATCATGTTTTGAAATATATTCTGCCTCTATCAAAAAATCGATCATTACGGTACATTATATAGTTTCTGAAGAAGAGAATCTATCAACTGGACGCATTTGAGAGCAAAAATTAATTTAAAAATGAGTAAGAAAATAAGCAGTTTGGATTTGAATACATTCTTAATAAGATGATTTTTTTCTTCAACCGCTATGTATTTTTAATTTGTTTTTGCTGTAAGAATTGGTCCTATCAAAAACTTGTCTGTATAAATGTTGAAGACAATATTAAGAAGATATATGATAAATTCATGGGGATTTTATATCCTGTGAATTGACGGAGTTATAGAAGTTTTTCTTCTTCACCCCCTTTTTTTTGTTTTCGTTTTTATTTTTTTTTTTTTATTTTTTTTTTTTTGCGGTACGAATTGGTCCTATCAAAAACTTGTGAATATAAAAGTTGTAGATAATATTAAGGAGATGTACAATAAAATTAATTGGATTTGATATCTTGAGAATTGACGAAGTTATGATTTTTTTTCCCCAAAAAACTCTATTTTTGCGCCCCTTGAGTCCATTTTTAATTTTATCCAAAATCTGTGATACATAAATTTTTGGTCCTGTTTTTAGAAGTAATAAAAACTTTAAACTGATTTGATATGTACAAAAATTAAGAAGTTATGGGGTTTTTTCTGTTTTCACAAAACCCCTCCCTATTTCCATCCCCTTGGTCCGATTTTGCCCATTCACGAACTTGACCGAGATTTTATGCCCCTTGATTTTATGTATCAGTTTGGAAGAGATTTGTGCAGAATTGTGGAAGTTATCGTGTCCAGAAGAAAGTGATATATAGATAGATAGATAGATAGATAGATAGATAGATAGATAGATAGGTAGATAGATAAAGTTTTTTACTGATGGTGGTTTTGGGTTCTAGGGGTCATGATCGGTGTAGATCTACAAAAATTTTTCAGAAATCCCAACATAGGAACGACGCCAATAGGTAGTATTTCATTCGAAATCTACCTAAAAAGAATCAATTTTTATACAGAGTATTTTCTTAAAGCAACAAATGTTTAATATCATTATTAAGGTAAGTGACCATTGTTTTTCTTATTTATTGCCACTTTTAACTTGTTCTGTTGTACAAAAGTATTCCTTTTATTATCCCGATTTAGCGAATAATCTCGATTTAACGAACAAAGTTACTGGTCCCGAACGATTCGTTAAATCGGTGTTCGACTGTATGTATAATGGAGGCGGGTTTATGAGAGCTGAAAGTACTCATTCGCGAAAAGCCTACATAGGCGGCACGGGAGATAAAACAGGTTGAGAAACGCTGGTCTAATCAGTTACTTTTTAATACTAGAAAATATTCCGTTTATTAATTATCCGTTATTCTTTTACACCAAATTAACTGACATGTTTTACTTGAAAACGTTACATTTACATTGTTCTTTTTACAAAACAGCACTGTGTCTTCCGGAGTTAACTCTTTGGCAGCCGTTGTTTTGGAAGATTTTATCAAAGGAACTATTTCCATTAAATTGACAGAAGTTTGGGCAACAAGAATATCCAAACTGCTGGGTAAGTTTAATTTTTTTTTCCAATTGACATTAAAAAGGTCTTTCCGTAGACAATTTTATAAAAGGTAATTAATTATGCATTAGCTTAACATTTTAACGGCCAGAGTTTAAAAAAATTCATAACATAGCTCCGTCCATAGAAATTGCAAACTGTATTTTTCAGTAAAATTTATTTCCTCATTAATATTTGAGGAGGTGAGTTTCAAAAAACTCGCCTTATCCAAAAAATCAAATTTTGGGAAATCGCGAAAAAACTCTGACTGCGTCCATTGGTTTTCATGGTAAACCAAGATTTTACAATGCCAGAAATACAGAATAAAATTAGTTTTTTTTTTTTTGCAGATTGTGGTGTTTTTTCGATGCAGGTTCGCCAAGAATAGATTGATAGAGAGAACTCGATTTTTTAAATTTTGAATAAGGCGAGTTTTGAAACTCACGTCCTCATTTATACTCATGGTTCATACGGGTACCGTTATTTTCA
Source organism: Maratus speciosus (assembly GCA_963932465.1). Classification (NCBI taxonomy): domain Eukaryota; kingdom Metazoa; phylum Arthropoda; class Arachnida; order Araneae; family Salticidae; genus Maratus; species Maratus speciosus. Next base: position 279,373,267 of record OZ010792.1, read on the forward strand.
AGGCCAAATATCAGTATTTTTTTACAGAAAAATAAATGTAGTTTAAATGCGCGAAATTTTGCGTTATTTAAGAAGAGATTTTCTATAATAAAATACTGGTACAGTAGAATTTCTTAGTTTAAAAACTAAAGCACCCGTACGAACCCTGATACTATAATCTTTGAGAGTATATGCTTTATTTTTGCTCGATTAGCTTTTATTTTGCAAGTAAAAATTTATTATTTCATAACTTTCAAATACTGAACCAATTCGTACCTAATTGGAATCGTATATTGGTCTTGCCAGTATGTTGGCTTAGTTCGTTACTCAAGAACGTAGCTCTTAGAGTTTGTTTACAGGGACACACAAAATTCAAAAAACATGCAAAATTTGTCATCACTATAACCTCGCTAAGAGGAGGTGGAGGGAGCTCTCCCTCCCATCCCCCCCCCCCCAAAAAAAAAAAAATATATAAATAAATAAAGCGTTCGCGAATGCTGTTACGCTTGGCAATTTTATAAACTTATATTTTGCACATTTGTGTAAAACTTTAATAACAACTATAATACACTTTCCATTTATGATAGACTTGGCAAAAGTTACAAATCTAATTAGGAATATTATTATATATTTTAAAAATAAGAACTATATTACATTTTCTAATTGTGGTAACTTGGCAAAATTTTAAAACTAGTTGGCAAACGCCGAGAACTATTTATTTTTGCTTCTCAATGAGTTGGCAAATACTGAAATTTCACTTGGCAATTTAAAGTCCTCTCACCCCCCCCCCCCCGAATAAAAAGTCTTAACGATGGCCCTTTATCATAACGTCCGAAATAACTGACCATTCGAACCTAATTGGGACATTATATTGATCTTGCAAATATTTTAGGTGAGTTCATTAATCATGTAAGTATAGCTCTTACAGTTCATTTACACATGTAAGCATTTTGGTGAAATTTATTGAAAGGTTTCGGTCCACATCTTGTTTGAGCATCGGACATTTATTACTGTCTATGGGTAATTTTTAAACTAATTTTTTCAACATTTTTTTTTACTTTCTTGATATAATTTCCTTGTTCCATTCAATTATATTTGGCCAAATTAAAAAATTTCCTACAAATTAACTTTCTCGCCAAAACTTGCGAACTTAGACGAAGTGACACTAATTTGTTTAATTTCTATTAAATTTTGATGAATGTACCTTAAATTTTTAAAATAATAACAAGAAGAAAGAAATCAACCTACTCTTCCGAATGAGCCGGTAGGACTTGTTTTAATGATTACTGTTACAATATCATTGATGATTTGAATAACTACGTAGTCGTAGCATTTAGAGTCACCATTTTTTGTGAATGGTACCAGGAATGAAGGAAATTCTATTAAATGCATAGAAAAATGTACGCGTATGTTAACTCAAATTACTAAATTAATACAAATAGTCTAACATCAACTTTATTCATTTTAACTCGGTGGCTCCCATTGTAGGACTGCTCCCCACAAGGGGACAGTTTCATTTTTTAAGAGGGAAATGATAAATTTGGTACTAATAAATTTCTTATTACAGTCGGACCTCTATTTAACGAACCTCTATTTTACGAACTTTTCCTTGGGACCAAGAACATTTCGCGAATTTCTTTGTAATAACCTCCAAATAGCGAAGTGCATTCTCTATTTAACGAACTTTTTCGTGGGATCTAAATTTCTTTTCACCCTATTTGTCAAAATATTACTGGACATTTCAAACTTATTCTTCCTTTTAACACATTTTATGATGATCAATGAATGAACATGTCTTACCAGGCACTTAACTCACCGAGAGCTGTAAAATCGCTGTGATTCTTTGCTTTTCATCCAAGAAGTGCCTGTCTCGTGTCCTTAGAGTCTGTCGTTTTCTAGATCATTCAGTTATGCTGGTAATTTCGGTGTTTTATAGCTCGAAAATTTCAAAGCGAAAGTGCTTGGCATAAAAGAAAAAAAATCTTGATGAGGTGGATAAAGGCGTGAAGAAAAGGAATATTGCTTTAAATTTTGGTATTCCTCCAAACAACTTATCGACCATAATAAAAAATCGTGATTTTAATGTAAAATTATTTTTTTGACTGTAAATACAATGTATTTTCAGACAATGCTTTGTTTCCTTCTTATTTCCCTTGCAGATTTCTTTTTGATGAGTAAAATATATAACACAAATAGATATAATTTATTTAAAAAAAGTTTAATTAATTACTTTTTTTAATTATATTTATTGTTTATGGGCTTAAGATATGTTTTATGTTGTTAAAAGTATTTTAAAAGGTGACTCTCTATTTAACGAATTTTCCGTATAATGAACTTTTTCTTGGGATTTAGCGACTTCGTTAAATAGAGGCCCGACTGTATTATTATTTTTTTTTTTTGGCTTTTGCTTTTGCTTTTGCTTTTGTTTTTGCTTAACTTCGAAAAATAATGTTGGAAGCTAAAACTGAAAGAAATAAGTATAAAATTCCAGAAGAAAAATAAAACGGTTTTTGTTGAATTTTTAAAACAGTTTTGGTCGAAAGTTGAAAATAGAATTTAAGCCGGAATAATTATATGGAAAATTCTTTAAAATATTTTTTCCCTGTTGGTGTTAATTTTTATTTTCAGTTCTCTAATTTTTCTGGTCACTAAAGTTTTTTACAATTTTTCAAACTATCTATTGAATGGGATGTGTTTTTATTCATTCTGCTACATTATGCCGCATAAAAAATCTTTTACACGTTTAATTACCTAAGGATATATTTGAAACTGACTGTCTTGGACACATAAATGTCTAAAATATACTTGGAATAGCTGAACTATAAACCATATAAAATATATAAATGCCAAATGTGCATCAGAAAAGCCAATGCGTAAGTAGTTAATTTTTAATAAATAGTATTATATAATGACATATGCATTCAATTTTAAAATCAGACCATACACATGTGTTATGCTGGGAAAGAAACATGGCTATTTAAAATTGAGAAAGATAAATATGCAGTAATGCTTCTTGATCTTGCATATTGTGTTACTCCTAATGAAATCTTAATGTGTTCACAAATATTTCACTAGTTCTTTATGATATATTTAAAAAACTATTATTAAATGCATAAATTTTATTAAACTTAATGCCAAATGTGATAGTCTATTCAAGAAATTTTGTGAAGATAAAACTACAGACTATATAACCCTTTTGTTTCACACTGTGGTAAGTTGGCAAGAACAAGAAAATTGTTTGCGTCAAAAAGTCGAAGATGCATGGTCTCAATGCATTTATAGAGCTATTTTAAATACATATCTGTGACAGAAATATTTTCTGTTTGATAAACTACAAAAATGCGAAATGTTACGGTTAAAGCTTTTTTAAGCTTTCTCCATGTGAACCTATTTCCTTCTGTAAATAAAAAGAGATACATGTTATAGGGTGGGTATGGGGACACCGTTATTTTACAGATGCCTCAGCTGGGCATGGCTAATATAAAATTAGGAACCACTGTGTTCGGACCTTGTGCGCATGCCGAACGAGCTCCGCGGCTTTGCGGACATGTGACCCAGTTCAGTTGTTGCTTAGCTGCCATTGCGGCACGTTGTGTATTCAAGCGGGTCTTATCCCCAAGTATATAGTTGTTCTTTAGCTGCCATTGCGGCACGTTGTGTATTCTAGCGGGTCTTATCCCCAAGTATAGAGTATGTTGTGCTTTTAGCTGCCATTGTGGCACATTATGCTATAGCGGGTCTTATCCCCAATTATTCTGTTGCTTATAGCGGGAGTATTCCCCAAAAGATGTTTTACGAACGCCACTTGTTCTAACAGCGGGTTATTACCCCAAAGTCACCGCCTCATTCTATATGTTTTTCAGTGTTTGTGATTGTTGTAACATTTGTGTGCTGTGTGATATAAAAATGTGAAAAGGAAAACTATTTGTCTTCAATCTTAAAGTTACGCACAGTATTCACATACATTGTTGTGGTCCGTCGATTTCGCAGCGAAATAGCTGCTATGGAAAAATTAAATAGAACAAAAGGTGCTCTAAAAGGTGCTATAACGAAATTAGAAAATTTCGTAAAAGATAATACAGACGAAATTAATTACTCGAGTACCGAGCGCGAAATAAAGATTCGAAAATTACCTGAGCTTCAAGCAAAAGTATCGGAAATACGGGATAAATATTATGATATCCCTGAGATTAAGGACTTACCAGAAATCGAAAACGAGTTAGATGAACTCGAAGATCGTCTCGAGAAACTTGAGGTAAATCTCAACCTATTTCTTAAAAATCTTAAAGTTTCTGAAATAAATGTGCATGCTGATAGTATTGAATCTATAAGTTTGAATAATATTAAAGTTAAGTTACCTGAAATCCCACTACCAACATTCAATGGTAAATATGAAGAGTGGTCAATCTTTAAAGTACAATTTACAAATTTAATTATCAATAATGCCCAGTTAAATGACGCTCAGAAGCTGTTTTATTTGCGAGCATCGCTAAAAAATGAAGCAAAACAACTAGAGAGCCCAGACGATTCCTTTCAGTCATTGTTTACAGCACTTACTGAAAGATTCGAAAATCAACGTTTGCTCATTGACACTCATTTATCGGCCATAATTAATTATGAAAAAATACATTACGAGTCTTCTAAAGAATTGAGATCCTTTATTGATTGTGTAAATAAAAATTTGAGGGCCTTAAAAGTATTACAATATGAACAAAACAATCTGTCTGATGCTATCCTTATCAATATTATATTGCAAAAGGTAGATAAGGAATCTCGAAAATTATTTGAATATTCGATTAAAAAATCAGAATACCCGCAATTTAATGAATTAATGTCATTTTTGGAAAACCGCAGTTCTACGTTAGAAAGCGTAAATAGATACTCTGCTTCAAAACCCTTAAACAAAAACATTCCTCTTTCGAACAAACAAAAAAATTTCATGCTAAATTCGAATGATAAATCGAATGGAAAAACTTGTATTCTGTGTAAATTGGCTTTTCGTAATTTGAACAAATGTTCTCAGTTTCTAAAAATGAATGTTTCTGAACGATACGATTTTGTGAAGAAAAATAAACTGTGTATTAATTGTTTGAATAATTCTCATTTCGTAAATTCTTGCATTTCAAAATATAATTGTAATACCTGTGGATTGCGACACAGCTCATCGCTTCATCGAGAAAAAGAAAATAAATCCAAAAATGAATTGGCTTCCCCCCAAATTTCCTCCCCTCTTGCAGGTGCGGTAAATAGAGAAACGGAAAACATTTCGTTAAATAATGAATCTTTAAAGACCTTGAATAATATAAGTAAAGAAAGAAAATCAATTTTATTGAGTACATGCTTTGTTTTTATAGAAGATAATTTCGGAAATAAACGAAGGTTTAGAGTCATTTTGGATAATGCTAGCAATGTCAATATTTTAACTAAGGATTGCGCTGACATGCTGAAATTTAAAAAAAGGATAATTAATGTACCCGTTACAGGATTAAACGGTTATACTTATAATGTAAAAAATAAAATTTCGAGTGTAATTACAAACGAAGATGGCTCTTTCAGGGAGAATATAGATTTCTTAATTGTTCCCAAAATCACGGATGTAATTCCATCAAGGCAATTAAATGTATCGGACATTAATTTACCGAATATTGTGGAATTGGCAGACCCCACATTTTTCAAACCGGGGAAAATTCACGCATTGGTTGGCGCTGAATTATTTTATAGAATTTTAAAGCATAATTCAGTTAAGATAAATGATAAACTTTTTCTGCAAGACACTGTTTTTGGATGGATCCCAACTGGGGCGCTAGAGGAGAACACGCAAACAAACAATATTACTATGTGCAATTTCGTTAGAGATTTCGATGAAATAAATGATAATTTAAAACAATTTTGGGAGCTTGAGTCTATAGGCATTAAACATGATAATCCGAAAATATCGGAAACTGATCAAGCACAACAAATATTCGATAAAACTGTCGAATTTGTAGGCGATCGTTATGAAGTTCAGTTACCGTGGAAAAAGGACTGGAAGGATTTAAATGATAATTTTAATGTTGCGAAACAGCGTTTGGAAGGTCTAAAAAGAAAATTTTATCGAAACCCAGAGCTTTTTCGACAATATTCTGAAATAATCACGGAATATTTAAAGCAAGGAATTATAGAGCAGGTGCAAGAAAATGAACCTGTTTTAGACAGGGCAGTTTATTATTTGCCCCATCATGCGGTCTGTAAAGAAGATAAACTTACTACAAAGGTCCGAATCGTCTTCGATGCCAGCTCTCATGATAACAATGATTTGTCCCTTAATGATTGTTTATGGCCCGGCACCAACTTAAATCCACTTCTATTTGATATTTTAATCCACTTCAGATTATACGAAATTGCCTTTTCTTCTGATATCGAGAAGGCGTTCCTTCAAATCTCACTAGCTGAAAAAGATCGGGATTCTGTCCGTTTTCTGTGGTATGATGATGGTTTAAAATCTTTCAAGGTCTTCAGATTCAAACGTGTTATTTTTGGAGTCAATGCCTCTCCATTCCTCCTATCTGCTACCATAAAGGAGCACATCAAGCGGTTTACGAACCTACACCCAAGAACTGTTCACCTACTCGATAAATATATTTATGTGGACGATTTTATATCTGGCGAAGATACGCTGCAAGAAGCTCTTGATGTTTCCCTGAATGCTAACAAAATAATGTCTGAAGCAGGAATGATTCTTCGAAAATGGATAACCAATGATGAAGCGTTACTGAAGTGCTGGCAAAAGGAAGGTTTAAATATTCAAACAGAACATGCTGCAATAAGCCTAGGAAGCAATCTAAGCAAGGTATTAGGAATGTCCTGGAAAACAGAAGAAGATTGTCTGACATTCGAAGTCAAAAGTTTAATAGAATTCTTGTCATCGCAAAAAAGCTCAAAACGTCTACTATTGCAAGCAGTTGGTAAAATCTTCGATCCGTTAGGCATGCTGACGCCATTCACCATTAGAATAAAATGCCTGTTCCAAGAACTATGGCTAAAGAAGACAGCATGGGATGAACAGTTACCAACTAATGTGCACGAAAAATGGTTAAAGTGGCTCGAAGAACTTCCAAATTTAGCAGAATTAAAAATTCCGAGGAAAATTCTTGGTAGCTTGAATCAAGTAATAGCCGTAGACATACATGCCTTTTCTGATGCTAGTAAAATAGCTTATGGATCTGCAATTTATCTGAGAATAAAAAGAGAGAGTGGTGTGGAAGTCAATCTCGTGACTTCAAAGAGTCGTGTTGCACCGATAAAGGAGATAACTCTGTCTCGGCTAGAACTTCTCGGAGCCTTACTAAGTGCAAGACTGACCAATAAAGTAAAACCCATCCTAGATCAAAAAATCACATCGAAAGTGTACTATTGGACGGATTCCAAAATAACCTTATTCTGTATCAAAGGATCATCAAAGCGATGGAAGCAGTTTGTGGCTAACCGTGTCATAGAGATTAATGCACTTTCAGATTCGAACTCTTGGTATCACTGCTCTAGCAAGGACAATCCTGCCGATCTCTTGACCAGAGGTGCGAGTGTTAATTCCCTTGTAGAGAATCCAATGTGGTTTAGGGGACCAAAATTCCTAGCAGCTGATGACTTAGTGACTGAGCAAGAAACTATTTCTGTGCCAGAAACAGATTACATTCCAGAGACTAAATCAAAATATAAAAATAACTGTAATGATTTTAATCCTAATATTTCTCTTTCTCTTTTCAGGAATCCTGAAGAAGTAAATTTTTTTCTCAACATAAGTGGTAAATACTATAGTATTCTTCGCATACTGGCATATGTTTATAGGTTTTTTCACAATTGCAAATGTAAGTTAGCAGACCGGCGCAGAGGCAGCCTCACAACCCCAGAAATAAAAAATTCAGAAGTTTCTCTAATTAGATTAGTACAAAATGCAGAATTTCAGGAAGAGATTAAGGGTTTAAAACAGGAATCAAGGGTTCCCCCTTCCAGTAAAATTAAATGTTTATCCCCCTTTTTGGATCAAGATAATATCTTAAGAGTTGGCGGTAGGTTGGAAAATTCAGATTTAAACTTTGATAAGAGGCATCAAATCATTTTGCCGAAAGGCCATAAGCTCACAAAACTCATATTTGAGCATTTTCACAGGAAGTATTTTCATATTGGTCCCCAAACTTTAATCCATTACGTACGTATGCGGTTTTGGCCCGTAAGTGGAAAAAATTTAGCGCGAAAAGTAGTGCATGATTGCGTTGTCTGTTTTAGGAACAACCCAGTTACTGCTAAACAAATCATGGGTGACCTCCCATCAAAAAGAGTAACTCCAAACTTTACGTTTAACCATACAGGAGCCAATTTTTGCGGCCCTTTTGAGATTAAATATAAAAATCAAAGAAAAGGGATTTTTCATAAGGTTTATGTCGCGATTTTCGTTTGCTTAGTAACAAAGGCTATTCATTTAGAAATAGTAACGGATCTAACTTCTGATGCGTTTATCGCCGCGCTTAAACGCTTTGTTTCAAGGCGAGGAAAATGCGCTTCTATTATGACAGACAATGCTACGAATTTTAAGGGTGCTAAATCAGAATTGCACAAACTTCATGAGTTAGTTCGTAGACCGGATGAAAAATTAGCTAATTACCTTACTTCAGAAGCTATTGAATGGAAGTTCATTCCTCCTAGATCGCCCAACTTCGGTGGTTTATAGGAGGCTGGTGTAAAATCTTTCAAGTATTATCTTAAACGAACATTAAAGGGTGCTAGATTGACTATGGAAGAATTCCAAACAGTCACCACCCAAATCGAAGGGGTACTAAATTCGCGTCCCTTAACTCCGTTATCGACCGATATAAATGATTTTAATGCATTGACACCAGGCCATTTCCTAATTGGTCGGCCTATCGATGCCATTCCAGAACCTCAGTTGATTGATATCACAGAATCGAGATTATCTAGGTGGCAGAGAATCACTAAATTCGTCCAATTAATTTGGAGAAATTGGCAATTAAATTACTTGAGTCATCTCCAAAATCGTTCAAAATGGCAGGTAAAGGGGGAAAACATCAAACCAGGGGCGATGGTAGTCATAAAGGAGGACAATTTACCTCCCTGTAAGTGGATGCTAGGACGAATCTTAGAGGTTATACCAGGAAAGGATGGTAATGTTAGGGTTGCAAAGGTTAAAACAGCCTCAAATATCTTTCTTAGATCCATATCTAGATTGTGTGTCTTGCCCATTAATGAAACCTAATGTACATACCTTTTCTCATTGTCTACTTATTTTAAAGTGCACCTAAGATTTACATGTTATTTTACATTCAACTTTTCTTAAGAATACATCGAACTATTTTTAGAAAATAGCTTAAATTTTGTAACAAAGAATTTAATTTTATTGTATTGTATAGTCCTTGTTATTGCAACTTATTATTATTGTATTTGTACTGTAATATTATTTTATGGTATTGGTATTTTACTTAGTTCTTGTATTTATAGTGTATTTTAATATTTTGAATGTGCTACGCACATTGCAACGCGGGGCGGCATGTTCGGACCTTGTGCGCATGCCGAACGAGCTCCACGGCTTTGCGGTCATGTGACCCAGTTCAGTTGTTGCTTAGCTGCCATTGCGGCACGTTGTGTATTCGAGCGGGTCTTATCCCCAAGTATATAGTTGTTCTTTAGCTGCCATTGCGGCACGTTGTGTATTCTAGCGGGTCTTATCCCCAAGTATAGAGTATGTTGTGCTTTTAGCTGCCATTGTGGCACATTATGCTATAGCGGGTCTTATCCCCAATTATTCTGTTGCTTATAGCGGGAGTATTCCCCAAAAGATGTTTTACGAACGCCACTTGTTCTAACAGCGGGTTATTACCCCAAAGTCACCGCCTCATTCTATATGTTTTTCAGTGTTTGTGATTGTTGTAACATTTGTGTGCTGTGTGATATAAAAATGTGAAAAGGAAAACTATTTGTCTTCAATCTTAAAGTTACGCACAGTATTCACATACACACTGTTTTAACTGCTTTCAGCTTCCAGTTCACTAGTTTAAAATTATATTTTGAGAATAAATGAGATCAGAAAACTGTTAAACCATTAACCGCCGAAACTAAAAAGTATGGATCGTCAACTTTTTTGTTAGAAAACGTTGGCCAATACAAATTTTGAAAGATAATCTTTGCTCCATTTAATGCCAAAGATTTTGTTATTAAATAAGGCAATTTTTTTAATTTCAAAATAGTGATTGCTTGATAGTTAGTTTAAGCATGCACATTTATTTTTACCATTGCGTCAATGCAACAGCAGCGGTTAATGGGTTAATTGAATGCTTTTTTCCGATTTAGTTTATTAATATTATATAAATGTGTTTTTGATAAAGGACTCTCTAGCTTTAAAATTCGAAAATTCATTAACTACAATAAATATGGATAAAATAGGTGACATGTTCATCCAGTAGCTTTTGAATCCTGCAATGAGTAATTTAAAAAATAATTTAATTTTTTCCCAAAAAGTGGCACTGTGTTAAAATACGTATATTTATTCATACATATTTTTAAATAAAGGCTCTCCGAACGTAGGCAGATATCATAAGGGACATCTACTGTATTTGAATGAAGATTTTAATAGCCTTTTTTTTTCAAAAATAAATATTAACATCAAATTCTGATATCACTTTGCATGTGTAAAATAAACTTTATTTTTCAGCTGTGTCATTTGGCTTGATGTCAATTGCGCTGGTATTCGTAGCTCAAAATCTTGGAGGTATTTTACAAGTGAGTCTTTATATATTTTCTCATATTTAAATTGAGGTTTAATTCAGGATTTAGGTAGTCCGGCATGCAAAATTTAAATTTGTATTTATAAATATTTTTTTGCTCTTTTTGTTCGTGAAATGTATATTTACTTTTATGTTTCCTTTCAAATGTAAATTACGTCTATATAAACATTTAAAAATATTAAACATTTTGTTATATGTTGATGTCGGGATCGCAGATTAATAACCAGAAAGAGAAATTAAAATTACTATTAAAACACTACTGAAAATATCTGGTAATTAAAATGCCATTCCGACACCACATATGGCCGTGATGTATAGTGGTTATTTACTTGGCAACTGAAGCTGAAAAAGAAAATCAACAAAATAAACTCACCCATGGAAGAAACACGTGATACACACAATTAACTTAAATCAATTATTTATTTAGGTAAACATATAAAAAGTAAAGGAACTGCGCAGACCCCTACACACAGTTAAGTATTAAAGAATTATGAAGGTATACAAATACGTGATCTATTACATAAAATATCAACTTTTAAACAAGTGGTTTGTCATCTGTTGAATTTGTGAACGAAGAGTAGACCATGAGTGCTGAGATAATTTCTGGTTTAATCAGAATATATGATAGTAGTGAAGGAGTTAAATTGTAAGTTTTATTGGGAGAAAATTAGAGATCGTCGGATGATATGGTTGAAAGGAACCATCAGTTCATCATTGGGGTGGAAAAGTTTCCACATGTCTATGAAACTATCATATACGTTCGTATGTGATAGTATTCCACAATATGATTCATTCAAAGTTCGCCAGCATGGAAAAGGGGCTGCGTTGAATCTTCCTCAAAGACATATTTGCGACGCAACAAATTAAAAAGCAAATTTACGTTATCATTTCCAGGCATGAAGAGGCACAAGAATACTTTCCAGAACAGGTTGAAATCCTGAGGTTTCACTGAATGCAATCCGAGAGCTATCGTGAAATGTCCAGGCCATTGAGAGTTCTCAGATTAGTTTTGGCAGTATCTCACACCAGCTTCATTATGGCATTATCTCCCAATTATTTTATCGCAATATTTTTTTTTATTTGATTAATGAAATTTAACAAAATGTAGAATCAAATAAATTTAATAAAAGTGATCGGCCTTCGATCCGTATAGCCGAAGAACCTATTATAAAAGAAAATTATTGTTTCTTGGAGCGATGATGCACGCTTGTTCACGCATCAACGTCCAGATTCGAAGAGAGAGAAAAAACCCCGTAGTATCTTTCGAAAAGGACGCTAAAAATTTAGAGAACCACTCAGTGTTCACCAAAAACAATTCCAGCGTGCGATCACCGAACCCGTCATGAAAACGCAACTTCCTCGAGCAAAAATGACGTCTTGTGTGACGTAGCGATGTTGTTTTGCATCGGTGAAGAAGGGAAATCATGGCCGTCTCAGGGCGTCTTAAAATGGATGGCGCGCATATTTAAAAGTAGCGAAAATAAATAAAACTTAAAATTCGGATAACTTGCGATCTATTGTGTCAAAATAGATGAAATTCTGTCTGCTGAAAGTAAATAATTATTTAAATCGAATAAATATATTTTGCAATGAATTTGACGAATATTTAAGAAATTTTAAAAGATGAATTTTAAAGACTTAGAACTTTTTGTATATAAACTAGAAATCACCGATAAATAAATAATTTAATAGATATTTAATCAAATTTTAGTAGTTAGAAATATTAATGTAATGTAGATATTTTAAAATGTTATTTGGAAAGATAAATAAAGTTTTTGAATGGATTAATTTTTCATTAATTAAATAAATAATGGTTTCTAGATTTTAAATTATTAAACAAACGGAATTGTACGATTTATCGTAACATTTGCCTCCAGCCTATAAAAAAAAAAAAAAGAAAAAAGAAAAAAAAAAGAAAAAAAAGAAAGAAAACAAAGTTTGAGATACTGGGTTTTCAACAACAATATGCACAATTAAAAATTGAAGCGTTTAAGTCTGAGGCTTAAACGATTTGAAATTGGTTGTGACACACACTGTCCAGTACCAACCTCAGATAAAAATAGCATACATACATAATGCAAAATATATGCAATATAAAGATACACAAAGCAAAGACAAATAATAACAAATGAATAAAAAATATAAATATTTACACAAATGAATTCCTGTTTGAGTGAGAAAAATCTACCTGAATTTATTTATACTTTCTAGATGCCAACCTCCATGTGTCCACCATTACAAATTGCACATTTTAAAATAGAAAATAACACGTAATAACCTAGTAACAAAGCAAAATAGAAAAAAGCACATAATAACAATATATTAAAGTCAAAGATGAAATTGCACACAAAGCAACTTTTAGAAACATATTAATTAAATAAATAAAAAGCATTTTAAATAATTTATATTCCGTTAATAAATTTATAATTAATAATTATTTACAGTAATACACATTATAATATGTAATTAAATATCATTCTAATAATGTAAAGGTCTTTTATAATATAAACATTACGGAATATCGTACGTAAAGTAACTTTCAATGCATTTCTAATGCTAACTTCCGAAAATATAAATTTAAAAAGTTATTTAATATTAATTATTTTATTCCCAAACTATTTTTATTGGATGTTACTATTCAATTCTAAACGATTGCCAAAATTTCATTAATTTTAAATCGTAATTTAGCGAGATATTCGCATTACAATATTTAATCACTTCTGTCAGTTTTGAAAGCCCGCTAGTCAGTTTTTTTCTCCGCCGCAGATAGCCATCTTTTAGCTTCTTCTCGGGAGGAAAACAACATCGTGATGTCACTCTGTCCTCCATCTTGAATTCGTATCAGGCAGAGATGTCTCCGCGACTCTGGTATGCGATGGGAATGCAATTTCGATTGCGATGAAAATCGTTATCGATGCGTTTCAGAAGCGTGCGTGCCGGTCGCTGATTGGCTAATTTGATTTTTAGCGTCAGTCCAACGATTCTTTGGGACCACCTGCTTTTCGTCAGTGTCAGTCTCTCTTCCAATAATGTAGCGCTAGGATGTGGTCGTGTGGGGCTTCGGCCTCAGTCCATATAGAATCCCGAGCGAGAAGAGCAATTTTTATTCCATCAACTATCTGAATAGAAAATTCAGGCAGATATTTGTTTCTGCATCCCATCTAAATTTCTGTATTCTACATAAGAATTATTAAAATATCTTCCTTCTGAAAAAGTATCTTTCGGACCGCAATATGCGTGTTACTACCTTTGAATCAGCCCTTTTTATTGAATGAAAGATATATGGAATTATTATAACTACCTGCTGTTTTTTCATCTTAAAATTCGATTGTCAAGCTTCAAAGATCCCTTTGGGACAATCTACAAAGTTCCTCCAAGGCAATAGTATAGCCACAGCGGTGCATCCGATCTTTTGCTACGACCACTTCAACTCCGAGATTCTTCAGTGACAGAATGCTCCAGCTTATCTTAAAACTGTTTTCTACTAAATTTTTCTCGAAACAGGATTTTAAAACTGAACTATGGACACAATATAAACATTCGGACAGTGTAAAATAAGTTTGCTTTGGTGAACTCTCATAACCTATATCAACACAATCTTCATCAATTTTAAAAGGATTGTATATTTAGAATAACACGATCTTAAAATGTGTTTTGCATCGCTAGAAATGTGCGTTCGATTCCTGGCCAGGAAAGTAATTTCTTCCACCACTATCATTATCTAATTTTATTCATTCAGTGCATTTAAATGATATTTAAATAAAGAATTTGTCTGCAGTATCTTCCATCTCCGGGTGAGTTATTTATTCTTTTATTTTTCAGCTTCTGTTTCGGATTTTAATTGATGGCAACATTTTTCTTAATTAATGATTTTGATTATATTTAACTTTAAATCTTACAATACTTTAGTTGCCAATTTGTGCTTTTTTCAGACATGCTTCTACACGATCACGGCCATATTTGATGACGGAATGGCATTTTGAATACCAGACATTTCAGTAGTATTTTAATAGTAATTTTTTTTTCGCTTTCTGGTGTTTAATCTGCGATCCCGTCATCAACAATATTACACATTTCAAATTTTAGCTACGTTTACATTTGATAAGTTAGGTGAGCCAAAGGTGGTCATAGTTAAGCTTTGAGGATTGTTCATAATTTTCTAATTAGGTGTATGTGGCAGATTTTTTTTTTTTTTTAAGTAAAATTTGGTCTCTAACACATATCAAGTATACTTTTCTTAGTAAAAGAAAATTTAATTATTTTTATAATGCAATTTCAAAATTGTAGCTTGTGGGCCACCTTTAGCGCACAGTGTTCCAAAGGTGGCCCATATATTGAAATAACTTTTTAAATGTGAAAAATACTCAGAAAACTATTTTTATTTCTAGAAGAGTATTACTATGTTCAATTAAAAATAAGCATTTAATTACAAGGGAAAAATTACAGTAAACATTTTTCAAAATATACCTTTGTAATCGAATTCCATACAGAAAGTGCAGATGAAATTTACGATTTTGTATTGTTTAGTAAGTCCCTGACATTCTTCATGCACATATTGCGAGGACTGATTACACAGTCGCATTCCATTATTTTGTCTTTCTTGCATAAATTCAAAAACAGCTTACTTTTGTTTGGCAACCACTTTTGCCAGGCATGGTAGTATCCGTTTGTTAGAGTCTCTTTTGTCAGTGTACCGGATTGGTTTTTGATTTTCTTATTATGTTGTTTACTATTATGTTCTGGTGATTCTTTTTTTTTATATATCTTTCGAGTTTTTCTTCTTAATATTCTTATCTTCAAACACGAAAAGACTTTGAACCACTTTTTGCGCACGGTAATTCAGAGCTTTTCTTCTGGAAGTTACTGACTTCGTTTGGATTATAATAAGTGGTCATAAGTTTGGGGTTTTTTCGATATTTAAGTAGAAAAATTTTTAATTACCCTTACTACATTCATTTTCATATTTGTTTCCTATGGTGGCCCAGGTATCAGGGCCACCGTGATAACAAGCATACTGTCGCCAATTGCACGTTGAAAAACTATTAATCTGAAAATTTTATTAGAATTTAAGTAAATGCGGTTAAAGTGAAAGAAATAAGCTTTCAGAAAATGTTCTATAACTCAAAAGTTCTAAGAATTTAAACACATGTAAATTAAAATATCTTCTTATCTGAAAATTAGAACGACTTCTCCCCAAAAGTGAAACCACTGCATACAATGGCGGATAGATACATGATTTACTAGAGATAAAGTCAGAGATAAAATCTGTAATGTAGGATCTCTATGATTTACTATGCAGTAACGCCATCTTGTGATTAAAAAGGAAATTAATTCTTTTTTTTTTTGGGGGGGGGGGGAGGGGTGGCCTAATTTAGAAACACTGCCCACTTTTAGCCCATTTACCTTATATATATATATATATATATATTTTTTTTATCATTTTTTAGTACAAAAAAAAATTAATTTGTCTTCGGGATTTACAAAAATATTATTTTAGAAAAAAAAAATTATGAGTAATTTTTAATACGATAGTCATATTTTCAAACTTTTCCAGAGTTCGTACGGTACCTGGAATTTCCAAACCAGGAAATTCTTCGGTACCAGTATTTGTTTGTATAGAAAATCTCTCATTAAATAAGGCGAAATTTCCCATGTTTGAGCTAGGTTTATCTTTTTATATAAAAAAAGAAAAAATTGCTGTTATTTTACCTTGAAAATAACGAGACCCGTACGAACCCCGTTTTCTCTGAAAACCAAAAATTCCGAAGACAATGTAAAGAATATGCAACTCGAAAGCATTGTAGAAAATGTCGTAACTTTACCTTTCATGGAAATTTAAATATATCAATTTTAAAATGACAAATCGTGAACAAATACATTCTAAGATCAAAACATATGCATTCTGGGAAAAAGGCGTTGAAAACAACATAAAAAAAGTTACATCTCTTATGCTTTCCTGGGGTGGGGAGGGGCTGTGATCATGCCTTACTACCTTTACCGCAAATCATCGTACAGTCACGCGCAAAAGAGAGTACCAACTTAGAAATCCCAGAATTATCGCATAAGTAGAATGCTCTAAACAATTTTATAATGATTTCTGTTATTAGAATAAATTGCTTACATCTAATTCTTAGTCTAAAAACTATAGAGTATTTTTTAAGCTAAAAAAGCAAAAATTTGATTTTTTTTTTTTTCGAGATTTTGGAAGAACTCTTCTACTTTTTGGTTATGCACCAAAATATCATATTTTTTACCTTTAAAAAATTTTTTTAGAAAATTTTTTTATCATTAAATATTCAAGGAAATGCATAAATGTAAATGTAAATAAATGAAATTTCATGCAGATGATTTTATCAATATAAGAGGCATTTATTTTCTTTCAATTCTGATTAGGTAGCTGGAACTATACATGGAATAGTTGGTGGTCCAATGTTAGGAGTGTTTACTCTTGGTTTATTCTTTCCTTGTGCAAACAGCTTGGTAAGTAGTAAACTAGTGAAACCTGTTGTTTTCGGAATTTTATGATTGCCCCTTCTCCAAATGATTTCAGAAGATAATGGAAATGTTTTCGAAATTCTGGATAACGACGATGATGCATTAATCCTTTTTTTACATTTTTACTTATGTTTGGGCAGCAATTGTATTATTTTTACAGCGTATTGTCTATGCAATTGAAATCAATTTGGGAAGGGGGGGGGGACTATATATTTTTTAATTGAATAAATGTCATTTGGTTTTTTCTTATTTTACAACATTGTTATCGGCCTATTCTTGCCTAAAGGTAGAAATAAAATCCTTTCTCATCCAGCTACTTTTGGAAAGCAACCGAAAATCAGCTCACTATACCGCCGGTGTCTTTCTGATTTTTCCCGATATTCGACTGGCTTTTTCATATGAATGGGCAGGACCAATCTAAAAGGAACGGGACGTACGAGTTTATACTCGAAGATTTAAAAGAGGTCACAAAATGTCTGTAAAATGAGCCCTTTATTTCCTATTTTCGTTTTTTATTTTTTTTTTTATTTATTTTTTTTATTTATTTATTTTTTTTTTTTTTTTTTCATTCTACTTTAAATTTTTTGGAATGGGAAGTTTACCTAATTTCCACCCTGCTTCAGAAAACTTAACTAAACGGAAAATCTGAATGTGATCAATAGGCTATTAACTATTAACGAATCATATGGCCTCTTGATTTACTGGTTAGAAATTACCCAGGTGATTGAACATACAACTATATATACTACATATATACTCTATCTATAGTATATACTAGCAAACCCCGCGGCTTTGCTCGCGTAATAGTTGAAATATGCCAAGTGATATTTATATGCATAATTTTTATTAAAAGAAATTTTGCTTTTAGGAATAGTTCAAAATTTACTATTTGACTAAACTTCATTATTACACTACATTAGGTAGAAATGAGACTTAAATTGATAAAAATAAATAAATGATAATTTAGAAAATATTTTGAAACTTTTATGCTCAATTAAGGGGGTCCGGGACACATTTTCAAAAAAAATTTATTCATTGAGTTAAAATTTTGAATTTTTTTTGTGATGGTTAACCATATTATTTGTAAACAAAATCAAATGATAAAACTTCTCATAGCTTTTTTAAATTTAAAATTTATGAAAAAAGTGGTATAACTTAAAATCGTTATAACTCGAAATATTATTTATAGAATTTAAATTGTTTTTCATTTAAATAAACACAAATATATATTTTTTAATTTAGACCCAGCATTTAAAAAAATATTAATTTTTAAAAAATATAAAAATATTTAACGAAAAAATTACAAAAAAAAGTGGTGCAACTTTTTTTTAAAAAATCATATTTTCAAAAGTAAATATTATTTTCAAATATGCTGCCTCAAAAGTAAAGTAAAATAATTGAAAAAGATATGTTCCGAGTTTCAACCCTGTATCTTTACGGTTCTCGAGTTATAGGAATTTTAATATGAGAAATTGTGAAAAAACCTATCATGAAGAAAAACGCAATTTCAGAAGAACTCGTTTCCTTGACAACCATAGCTTGAAAGGCAGATTTTGAAAACAAACCAAAACGAAAAAATTAATATTTCCTGTTCTAATTAAGATAGAAACATGATTTAAACATCATTTTAAGCAGAAAATGGCAGAGAACGTTTTAATCGAATAAAAAAAAAATTTGAAAATTTGAAGATTTTTGTGTCCCGAACCCGCTTAATACGCTCATTTCAGTAGTCATTTGAAGTTTTGAACTTTTTAGAAACCATCTTCTTACATCTTAAAATAACCCATCACGTCAAATTCCAAGTCCTACCACCTCTATCAACTCAACATAAAGGGCTATGTTGAAATAGGAACTGTCTCCATTAATTTGCTAACATTAATTTTGAAATCTGTTTGATATTTCCTAATATTCCCCAGAAACGTAATTTAGAAAGCTTTTAAAGGCCTTTTTTAGAACGCTTGTTGTTCCTGTCAACTCCAGGTGGTAGAATCATCGGCATAAAATATAGCCTGTGTAGGATCAGAGACTGTCAGCATTGATTCGCAACTATTACATTTATAATCGGTTTATATTTCCTGAGATTGCATAGAAATCATAATTTAGGACTTTTTTAGAACGCTTTTCGCACCTCCCCATCGCTTCACCCCTTTTTAATTCGAATTTATTTTCGACAGTCCTTCGAGGGCATTTATATTTTATAAGTAACTACCATGCCATATTTAAAGTTTCTAGCTTCTTCAGTGTCACAGAAATCGCAATTTAGAAAGTTTTTTGCTCCTGCAACCCTCTGGTCGTAGTGGCACAGACATAAAATATAGCTTATGTTTGAGCAGGTTCTATCAGCAACAATTTGAGGTATCCGACCCCACTAATAGAAAATGCCCTAAATACGTACTCGTTTTTGCGTAACGATGAAGACTGAGGTTCCCTCTCCCTTCTGATATACTTAACCTTTCTGTTTGTTCTATCCTGTCTAAAATTTAAAAGTTAAATATATATATATATATACTTCTTTTTCTGCTGTTAATATAGCATTTTTACCAGTTTATCTTATGTATGGCCTCTGAAAAGAGTCTTTTTTATGATGGAGTATCCCACGGTAGCTTTTTCGCCTGTCCTTTTTTTGGGATTAATGGAATTTTTAAGTCTCCCTAATGCCCTTGCAACACAATCACCTTTCCACTGGATGCAAAGTTGCCACACAACTAGGCAGTCCAAAAAATCGATCACATTGTTCCATTGGTATTTGATAAAATTGAAAAAAAATTGTAATTTAGAATGTTTATAGAACGCTTTTCTCTCACTTCATCCTTTTAAATTTGGAATTTTCTTTCGACTGTTCTTGGAAAGCAGTTGCATCTTGTAAGTAAATACCATGGCATATTTCAAAATGTTAGACCCCTCAACTGTGCAAAAAACGCAAATTAGAACATGTTTTGCTCTTTCAAACCCCAGATGGTAGTGACAGCAACGTAAAATATAGCCATGTTGGAGCAAGGACTGTCACCATCAATTTGCAACCATTAATTTGAAATCGGTTTGGTATTTCCTGCGATTGAGTAGAAATCGCAATATAGAACGCTTTTCGCGCATTTTCATCCCTTTTAAATTTCCAATTTTTCCGAAACTGTTCTTAAAAATCATTTATATCTAATAAATATGTACCTTGCCTAACTTCAAGTTGCTAGCCCCTACCGATCACAAAAGTCGAAATTTAGAACGTTTTTTGTTCCTGCAACCTCCAGGTGATAGTGACACCTACGTGAAATAGCGTCTATGTTAGAGCAGAGACTGTCAGCATCAATTTCCTACCATTACTTTTGAAATCAGTTTGACTCTTCTTGAGATTGCTCACAAATCGGCATTTAGAACGTTTTTAGAACGCTTTTCGCGCATTTTCACTCCTTTTAAATTTCAAATTTAAAAAAAAAGGTCTTAGAGATAATTTATATCTAATAAATGTATACCATGCAAAATTTCATGAATCTAGGTCCTTCCATCACACAAAAATGCATTTTTAGAATGTTTTTGCTCCTGCACCTCCTCTTGGGTAGTGGAAACTGACATAAAATATAGCCTATCTTTAGAGCAAGAGCTGTCACCATCATTTTTACAACCTTATATTTGAAATCGGTTCAGTACTTCCTGAGATTGCATAGAAATCACAATTTAGAACTTTTTTACAACGCTTTTCGCGCATTTTCAGCCCTTTTAAATTTCGATTTTTTTAGGAAATGTTCTTAGAGATCATTGCTATGTTATAAGTAACTACCATTCCAAATTCATGATTCTAGGCCCTTTCATACAAAAACCGCAATTTAGAACTTTTTTTTTCTCCTGCAACCCTCAGGTGGTGATACAAACATAAAATAGAGCCTATGTTAGAGAAAGGTCTGTCACCATCAATTTACAATTATTACTTTTGAAATCGATTTGATACTTCCCAAAATTGAGTAGAAATTGCCATTTAGAATGCTTTTTAGAACCCTCTTCGCACATTATCACCCCTTTTAAATTTCGAATTTTTTAAGAACTGTTCTGAGAAATCCTTTATATCTAATAAGTAACTAATATTTCAAATTTCATATTTCTAGGCCCTTCCGTAACACAAAAATCGCATTTTTAGAACATTTTTTGCTCCTGCATCCCCTTTGGGATAGTGGCACCGATATAAAATATAGCCTATCTTGGAGCAAGGGTAAGTCACCATCATTTTGACACCATTATATTTTAAATTGGTTTGGTATTTCCTGAGATTGTGTAGAAACCACCATTTAGAACGTTCTTTAGAACGCTTTTTGTGCATTTTCACCCCTTTTAAATTTCGAATTTTTTAAGAACTATTCTTAGAAATCCTATATATCTAATAAGCAACTAATATTTCAAATTTCACATTTCTAGGCCCTTCAGTAACGCAAAAATTGCATTTTTAAAACGTTTTTTGCTCCTGCACCCCCTTTGAGGTAGTGGCACAGACATAAAATACAGCCTATCTTGGAGCAAGGGTTTTCACCATCATTTTGACACCATTATTTTTTAAATCGGTTTGGTATTTCCTGAGATTTTGTAGAACACCATTCAGAACATTTTTAAGAACGCTTTTTGTGCATTTTCACCCCTTTTAAATTTCGAATTGTTTAGAAAATGTTCTTAGACATCATTTATATCTTATAAGTAACTAATATTTCAAATTTCTAGGCCCTTCAGTAACACAAAAATTGCATTTTTAGAACGTTTCTTGCTCCTACACTCCCCTTTGGGGTAGTGGCACCGACTTAAGATATAGCCTATGTTCTAAGATGGACTAACACCATAATTTGGATACCATTACTTTTGAAATCGGTTCAGTAGTTCCAGAGATTACCTCCTACAAATTAACAAACAAACTTTACTTCTTTATAATGTTAGTAGTATAGACAAGAAACACAAGAAAACTGTTTAATGAGATATGAGAACTTGGCTCCCGGGAATAATATTTGTTGCATTTATGAATTTCCATGTTTGTAGATTTTTTTAAAAAACTAGGGGTGCTGCCCCCTACGAGATACGCTCGTCAACCCCCGTTCACACACCGCAGACTCTAAAACCGCAGACTCACGCTAATTTGATCGGCTTAAAAAATATTTCAGAAGATTGAATTATAAGTTTAAAAACAGTGGCGATCTCCCTATAAACGGGTTTCTATTCATTTCTCTTTGATTGGGGAATTTTAAAGCCAAATCAGTGGCTGTTAAATGATACAATGGCTGTTTCCGTCTTTGATTAAATAAAATCAGTTGACATTTCAAAATAAGCTAATATAAAATGAATTAAATAAACAGAGTCTTTGCCTCACGGTATTTTTTAGCAAAGCGAAAAGAAAGTTTTTTTTTTTTTTTAATGACACTTTAGATGTATCGTTTTTAATCTGACGCAATTTTCACTAAACTTTTCTTTCTCCTTTTACTATTCACGTGAAAATAATTTTGTTAGAAATGAAATATTATTTGCGCTATCCTAATAAAAATAGTTGAAAATATCATCTTAAAATATTACATAAATGTCTCGCGCAATTTTTAAATTTAAACTGTTTTGCAACATTATTTTTTTATCATTTTATGTAATAACTGTAATGTGACGTAAATGTGACGTAATTTCTCCTATTTAAGACTTCTAACGCATGTTAATTAATTTATTATTTTACAACATTCTTTCACTTTTAAAATTCACGTGTAATATGGTTTTTATGCTAATTTTCAATGAGTTCCTGCTTTTTATATTTTCTTGTTTATAATAGTCACGTGTAAAATAAATTTTTAATTTGAAGCAAATATTATTATTTGCTCTGTTTATACAGTTGGCAACAGTTTAAATTAATACCATTTTCTAAAAAAATGTCTCTCGAAATGCTGAAAATTTGAATTTAAAATAGAAATAAAACCTCAAAAAATGAGTCAAATTAATAAACTGAGTACAGTCTGCACACCGGGAAATTCTGACGCATAAAATGATCTAAAAATGATTAAATACCGATGTACAGTTTTTGCTCCTATAAAACTTTTTTAATGGAACGATTTTGTCCAACTTTAGCATTAAATATCTCTCTATTCTAAAAATCCCTGCCGGCCCGGCCTACAGGCAGAGGTAGATTTCGAAGTCAAATATACTAATTTCACAAACAAAAACTAAATCATGATTAGAGATAAATCCACTTTAACAATTTTATCTGGCCGCTTTTGACGAGTTTTTATTTCATTTTTATATAATAGCTGGTTTTATAAGAATCATGTTAGGGCGGTATTCAAAAAAATACTTTTCCATGCTCAACAACTCGACATTTTCTGGCATAATTCCAGATTCATTTTTAATATAAAAAAATATTAAACTTACTGACGTGACTTTTGAAGAGATTTATAAGCGACCTGTGTTTTTATTTTTTGTTCAATTAATTAAAACTTGATATATAAACAATTATTTTCTCAGAAGAACAATATTTTTCGTTTCTAACACAATCGCTTCGGGAAATTCCGTTCAAAATGCCCACTTTGACATCATTTTTTGAAATATATTCTGCCTCTATCCAAAAATCGATCATTACAGTACATTATATAGTTTCTGAATAAGCGAATCTACCAATTAAATGCGTTTGAAAGCAAAAATGAATTTAAAAATGAGTCAGAAAATAAGCAGTTTGGATTTGAGTGACAATGATTTTTCCAACACAATCCACTTCGGTAGATTCGGTTCAAAGTGCCCTTTTTAACAGCATTTAAAAAAAATATATTCTGCCTCTATCAAACAATCGACCATTACGGTAGTTTATATAGTTTCTGAGTAAGAAAACGTACCAATTGGAAGCCTTTGAGAGCAAAAATTAATTGTAAAATGAGTCAGAAAATAAGCAGTTTGGATTTGAATACACCTTTACTAAGATGATTTTTTTTCGTCAACCGCTATGTATTTTTAATTTGTTTTGCTGTAAGAATTGGTCCTATCCAAAACTTGTCTGTATAGATGTTGTAGACAAAATTAAGAAGATATATGATAAATTCATGGGAATTTTATATCTTTTGAATTGACGGAATTGGGGATTTTTTTCTTCTTCAAACCCCCTTTTTGTTTTCGTTTTTAATTTTTTTTTGCTGTACGAATTGGTCCTATCAAACACTTGTGAATATAAAAGTTGCAGATAATGTTAAGGAGATTTATAATAAAATTAATTGGATTTGATATCTTGAGAATTGACGAAGTTGTGATTTTTTTTCTCCCAAAAACCCTATTTTTTGAGCCCCTTGAGCCCATTTTTAACTTTATCAAAAATCTGTGATACATAAATTTTTGACCCTATTTTTAGAAGTAATAAAAACTTTAAACTGATTTGATATGTACAAAAATTAAGAAGTTATGGGGGGTTTTCTGTTTTCACAAAACCCCTCACTATTTCCATCCCCTTGGTCCGATTTTGCCCATTAACGAACTTGACCGAGATTTTATGGCCATTGATTTTATGTATCAGTTTGGAAGAGATTGGTGCAGAATTGTGGAAGTTATCGTGTCCAGAAGAAAGTGATATATAGATAGATAGATAGATAGATAGATAGATAGATAGATAGATAGATAGATAAAGTTTTTTACTGATGGTGGTTTTGGGTTCTAAGGGTCATGATCGGTGTAGATCTGCAAAATTTTTTCAGAAATTCCAACATAGGAACGATCCCAATAGGTAGTATTTCATACGAAATCTACCTAAAAAAAATCCCTGCCGGCTCGGGCCTACAGGCGGAGGTAGATTTCGATGTTAAGTACTAAATTCTCCAACAAAACTTAAATAAAGATTAGAGATAAAACCCAGTTTCTTCACAAAGAGCGAGCTGTAGGGAGCTAAACTTTTTGTGAAAATTGTAATATACACGAATACACATTCACATATATATGGAATAGGTTTAAAAAATGGCTACAAAAAATTCAGAGAATCTTAAAGTGTTAAAATATGTTAATATTTCCATAGTCGGGTTTTTATCATGTTTTAATACGTTTCTTCAAACTTACATGGCGTTACATATTCACCTGCTGAGGTCCATTATATTTCCAATATGACGCAATATACATATTTTTTTAATTCGTCAAACGATTTATTTTGAGTTTTCATGCTGAAATCTTGCTCTAGGAAACTTATGACGTAATATTCAATTTGTTTTCAATTTGTCAAACTATTTAATTTTACACGTGAAAATTTTGCAAAAGAAAAGTAATTGTTGTGGTGAGAATTTTATTATTTGTTTTTTTTTTTAATTGTTGGCAGCTGCTATAACGAAAAACTTTTATTTTTTTCCTGCCATTGTTGTGTAAGAGCTAGTTTTATCAGAATCATGTTAAGACAGTATTCAAAATTTTGAACCCTCCCCATTTCCACCCTCTTGGGCCGATTTCGCCCATTTTCAATCCCCGCCGAGATATTAGCCATCTCAAAGTTGTTGGCGAGTTTGAAGATGATTCGTGCATAATTGCGACTTTTATCGTGCGGACAAAATTTACAAAATTTAGTACATACATACATACATATATATATATATATATATATATATATATATATATATAAACTTTTTAGGTGGGAGTGGTTTCGGGTTCCTGGGGTCCTATAATGAAAAGTTATGAAGGAATTTTTCAAAAGTCGCACCATGGTAACGACTGCAATAGGTAGTATTTCTTACGAAATCTACCTAAAAGTAACTACCGCTGCCACCGCCGCCGGTTTTGAATTTTTTGTGACCGGAGGTCTTTCTTCGTTAATATTAAGAAAAATAATGCATACAAAAATATGAAAATCGGTAGTGTTATACAGAAATGTTTGATAAACACGCTGATGCAGACAGTTTTTAAATCGAAGAATTATTTTAAAAGATATTTAATGTTAAAGTTGGACAAAATCGTTCCATTAAAAAAGTTTTATAGTAGCAAAAACTATACATCGGAATTTAATAATTTTTAGTTCATTTTATACGTTATAATTTCCCGGTGTGCAGAATTGATTTATTTTTTTAATTTGACTCATTTTTCGAGGTTTTATATCTATTTTAAATTCAAATTTTCAGCATTTCGAGAGATATTTTTTACAGACTAGGGGGCTCGGCGCCCTACGAGCTACGCTCGCCTACCCCCGTCCAGACACCATAGACTCTAAATGCACGCTAATTTGATCGGCTTTAAAAAGATTTCGAAAGATTGAATTATAATTTAAAAAACAGTGGCGATCTCTCTATAAACGTATTTCTATTCATTTCTTTTTGATTGGGGAAATTTAACGCCAAATCCGTTGCGGTACTACTTGATTATCCCGTCGACCAATTTCGCCAAATTATATAAATCGCCAAACTACTCGCCAAATTATAGAAATTGACATAATTTTTATTTTAAATGACGAAAAAACAAATAAAATAGTACGACATTAATAAAAATACAAATAAAACGTCGAAATAAAACTAACTTGATGACGTAGACACGTGTAACAACATTTCAAAATAAGCTAATATAAAAGGAATTAAGTAAACAGAGTCTTTGTTTCCTGGTATTTTTTAACAAAGTGAAAAGAAAGTTCTTTTAAATGAGACATTTTAAATTAATCGTTTTTAATCTGACGTAATTTTGACCAAACTATTCTTTCTCTTTTTAATATTCACGTGAAAATACTTGTGTTAGAAATTAAATATTATTTGTGTCGTGTATTCAAAATTAACATAATGCACATAAGCGTATACCACTAACGAGAAACTTTCACACTGGCGACGAGAAATGGGATTGATTCATCAAGTTTATAAAATTGATACGTAAGAATACTTCTACGATTTCGCAAGATTGCCAAGGTAAGAAATTTCTTATTATACTGTAAAAATGGAAAAGTTAGTAGAAGAATTAATTAAACAAAATAAAGCGTTAATGGATGCGCTAAAAGGGGAAAGTACCCAAAAGAATAATAAGGTTTCTGGTGTGCAATTTGAGAAATATGATGAATCATTAGAAAGTTTCGATACGTTCATGGATAGGTTTGAAGCATTTTTAGACATACAAAATGTACCTAGGGAAAAACGCGCAAAAACACTAATATCAAGTTTATCCGCTAAGTTGTATAGCTTGCTCAAAAATCTTCTTGCTCCACAAAATCCCAGTGATCAGGAATATGAAATGCTTAAAAATATTTTACAAGAGCATTTGAATCCTAAACCGTTAATAATACCCAGCAGACATACGTTTTTGAACAGGAAACAAAACGAAGGTGAAAGCATTAGTTCTTATCTTGCTGAACTTCGCTCTTTAGCAATTCCTTGCAAGTACAATCAAATTATGTTGAATACTATGCTGAGAGATGTCTTCGTTAGTGAGTTGCGAGATAGGTCAATCTTAGATAGACTGTTTGAAGAAGACGATATCGATCTCGATAAAACCATTCAGATCGCTTTAGCAATGGAACGAGCCACTAAAGGCGTTAATGATATAATGAGTAAGCCTCAAGAAATTAAAGCTGTTGGCGTATATAATGGAAAAAATAAAACAACACAACCTAGGAACACACAAAAGAAAAGTAACGTAGTATATTGTTTTAGATGTAACGGATCAAATCATAATAAATATAACTGTAAGTTTAAAACTAGTAAATGCAGAGCGTGCCAACGCATTGGCCACATTGAACGAGCTTGTTACTTCGCTAAACAGGCTAAACCAACTAGATTTGTGAAACAAAAACAGTTTCATGTAAACGAAACAGAAGTTCAAAATTTAGTTCCACTTCATAGCTTAGAAGTTGAGAACATTTCTATCAAAGAAGAATTTCCTAAGAGACCCCCCATAATAGTAATTGTGGAAATTGAAGGAAAATCTGTTGAAATGGAAGTTGATACGGGCGGTACGGTATCGGTAATGAGTTTGAAGAAATTTAAAGAGATTTCGAGAAAGAAAATATGTCCTACGGACTTGACATTTAAGACCTACAACGGGGAAATCCTTAAACCCCTAGGTTACTCAACGGTTAATGTAAAATATAAGAATCAAATAGAGTACTTAAATTTGTATATTGTTGAAGAAAATTTAGACACCGTCTTGGGTCGAGAATGGCTGTATAAAATCAATTTAGACTGGACGAGAATAAAAGCTGTTACAGTTGTAGAACAGGGAAATCTTACAAAACTATTAGAAGAATACGTAGAGTTATTTGATGAAAAATTGGGCGAAATAAAAAATTATGAATGTAGTCTTGAGTTGAAACCGGATGCCTTTCCAGTTTTTTGCAGACCGAGACCATTACCTTTTGCAATGAAAAAGCGTGTTGAAGAAGAATTAGAAAGACTTGAGGAAGACGGAGTTATTAAAAAATGTAATATTTCAGATTGGGCGACTCCGATAGTACCAGTAGTTAAAGCAAATGGAAAAATTCGACTATGTGCTGATTATTCCGTCACTCTTAACAAAAATCTAAGAATTCAAAGACATCCTCTTCCAAAAACAGAAGAAATTTTTGCTTCGCTCAGTGATGGTAAGATATTTTCAAAGATTGACTTTAGTCAAGCTTATTTACAAATGAAGGTTCACCCTGACAGTCAAAAGTTATTAACGATTAATACCCATAAGGGGCTTTACGAATGCACAAGATTAATGTATGGAATATGTTGTATTATGTTTTATGTTAGTGTTTGTTCCTGTAATTTTGTAATAAATAGTGAATGTTTACAAATGAATATTTACTTGGTAAATATAATACACTTAAGAGCACACCACGATGGAGTTAATTCAGCACCTGCTATCTGGCAGAAATATATTGAAAGTGTATTTCATGATTTAGAAGGAGTAGAAGTATTTTATGATGATGCGCGGATAGCAGCACCAGATTTCCAGACACATTTGTCAAGATTACGGAAATTTTTCGACAGATTCGTCAACATGGATTGAGAATAAATAAAGCTAAAAGCAAATTTTTCCAAAATGAAATTGAATTTTTGGGATTTAAGATAAATGCCCGAGGATTATGTAAAACAGATGAAAAGATTGCTGCAATTGAGAATGCTAAAATTCCTAAGAATGTTCAGGAAATTCAATCTTTTATGGGATTAGTTAACTTTTACTCTAGATTCTCAAACAAAATTTCTACTTTAGCATATCCATTGCATAACTTAACTAAAAAAGGTGTTCCTTGGAAATGGGATAAAAAGTGTCAAGAAGCAGTCCAAAATATAAAAGATGAAATCTGTTCTGATAGAGTATTAGCACACTACGACCCCAAACTTCCTATTTTTCTTGCAGTTGATGCATCTCCAGTCGGTTTGGGTGCAGTGCTCTCCCACCGATTTCCAGATGGTTCTGAGAGGCCTATTGCATTTGCTTCAAGAACACTTTCGTCAACCGAACAGCGCTACTCACAAATTGATAAAGAAGCTTTAGCTCTAGTTTGGGCTGTAAAAAAGTTTTATCTTTACCTTAAAGGAAATAGATTTACGCTCATTACGGATCACAAACCCCTCGTAGCAATTTTTGCTTGCAAAAAGGGTCTTCCAGTTTTGTCTGCTACAAGACTTTTACATTATGCTCTAGTATTGCAGGCTTACCAGTTCGACATAATTTATCGGAATACTAAGGACCATGGTAATGCAGATTGTCTTTCACGATTACCCTTAAGATCTGAAGACTTAGAATTAAAAGATGAAGTTTCAGTTTTTCAACTTTCCCAAATCGAAACACTTCCAATAACAGCAAGAGATTTAGCTAAAGCAACTGCAAATGACAAAGATTTGGCGCCTTTGCTAAATGCTTTAAAAAGGGGGACTTCTTTAAAAGGGAAGGAAGTCGAATATACTCTCCAGGATGGTTGCATTATGTATGGCCAAAGAGTTTGTGTACCTAAAAAATATCATGACAAGGTTTTGGAAGAACTTCATCAGGGACATTTGGGAGTCGTAAAAATGAAGGCAATAGCTAGATCCTATGTCACTTGGAAAAACATAGATAAAGACATCGAAGATGTTGTTAAAAACTGTACTGATTGTTCAAGAATTAAGGATGATCCTCCAAGGTCAAAAACACACCATTGGGAGTATCCAAGCTCTCCATGGGAAAGGATTCATGTTGATTTTGCCGGGCCAATCTTTGAGCATATGTTTTTATTAATTGTAGATGCCTATTCAAAATGGCTCGAAGTCTACCCTATGAAATCGACAACTGCGTTGAAAACAACAGAATGTTTAAGAGATTGTTTTGCTCGTTTTGGATTGCCAGTCATGTTAGTCAGTGACAATGGACCGCAGTTTTCATCATACGAGTTCCAGAAGTTTATGCAAAATAATGGAGTTATACATAAAACGTGTGCACCTTTCAAGCCCTCCAGCAACGGTCAAGCAGAAAGATATGTACATACTTTGAAGCAATCTCTTCGAGCAATGCAAAAATACCCTGGTAGTATCAATCAAAAGATTAACTGTTTCTTGTTACAATATAGGAAATCACCCAATATGACTACAATGCAGTCTCCAGCAAGTATGTTCTTAAAAAGAGAAATTCGTACGAGAATTGACCTCTTAATTCCTAACCCTAAAGAAAGAATTCAAAACAAGATTAGGAAGGATATATATTTTAATGATCGGTATTTTGAAGTGGGTGATAAAGTAGCCGTTCGAGATTATACTGCAGCCAATGCCAAATGGAAATTCGGCCGTATCATCAGCCGAGATGGTGAATTATACTATACCATAAATGTGCAAGGTAATTTGGTTAGGCGACATGTCGATCAAATTCGATCAGCAGGCGAAGAAGTTAACAATGATGTTGAATACAGACCAAGAAAAGTAAATATGAATGAACCATCTGATACAACAATAACATCAATGGAGAGAGACGCAGCGACTGAGCCACCTAGGACCTCCGAGGATACCACCAAAGAGTTGCCTCCAGTCGTATCTCCTACAGTTGCCACACCCCAAGTTGTTCACAATCCAATGCAGCTAAGAAGATCTAAAAGGATCCGTAAACCACCAAAAAGATTGTGCTGTTAATTGAAAGGGGAGGAAACTGTCGTGTATTCAAAATTAACATAATGCACATAAGCGTATACCACTAACGAGAAACTTTCACAATTTGCGCTTTCCTAACAAAAATAGTTGAAATGTATCCTCTTAAAATATCAAATAAATGCCTAGCGCAATCTCTAAGTTTAAACCGTTTTGCAATATTATTTTGTGTTCATTTTATGTAATAACTGTAATGTGACGGAAATATGACGTAATTTCTCCTGTTTAAGACTTCTAACGCATGTTAATAAATTTATTGCTTTACAAATTCCTTTCTCTCTTAAAATTCACGTGAAATTATAGTTTTTATGACATAATTTTTAATAAGTTCCTGCTTTTTGTACATAATTATTTAATTCTAATTCCAAATGTTTTTTTCTGTTTATAATAGTCACGTGTAAATAAATTTTTAATTTATTTACACGTATAATTTTTTTTTTTTTTTTGAAGCAAACATTATTGCTTCCGCTGTTTATACAGTTGGCAACAGTTTAAATTAATATCACTTTCTAAAATCTGTTAAAAATATCTCTAGAAATGCTGAAAATCTGAATTTAAAATAGAAATAAAACCTCAAAAAATTAGTCAAAATAAAAAAATTAATGCAATCTGCACTCCGGCAAATTCTAACGCATAAAATGATCTAAAAATGATTAAATTCCTATGAACAGTTTTTGCTCCTATAAAACTTTTTTAGTGGAACGATTTTGTCCAACTTTAGCATTAAATATCTCTTAAAATAATTCTTCGATCTGAAAACTGTCTACATCAGCGTGTTTATCAAACATTTCTGTATAATACTACCAATTTTCATATTTTTGTATGCATTATTTTTCTTAATATTAACGAAGAAAGACCTCCGGTCACAAAAAATTCAAAACCGGCGGCGGCGGCGGTGACAGCGGTAGTTACTTTTTTTTAGAATAGAGAGATTTTAGAAAGTGATATTAATTTAAACTGTTGCCAACTGTATAAACAACGGAAACAATAATGTTTGCTTAAAAAAAAAAAAAATATTTATACGTGTAATAAATAAAAAATTTATTTACACGTGACTATTATAAACAGAAAAAAACATTTGGAATTAGAATTAAATAATTATGTACAAAAAGCAGGAACTTATTAAAAATTACGTCATAAAAACTATAATTACACGTGAATTTTAAGAGAGAAAGGAATTTGTAAAATAATAAATTTATTAACATGCGTTAGAAGTCTTAAATAGGAGAAATTACGTCATATTTACGTCACATTACAGTTATTACATAAAATGAACACAAAATAATATTGCAAAGCGGTTTAAATTTACAAATTGCGCTGGACATTTATTTGATATTTTGAGAGGATACTTTTCAACTATTTTTCTTAGGAAAGCGCAAATAATATTTTATTTCTAACTTCTAACACAAGTATTTTCACGTGAATATTAAAAAGAGAAAGAATAGTTTGGTCAAAATTACGTCAGATTAAAAACGATTAATTTAAAATATCTCATTTAAAAGAACTTTCTTTTCGCTTTGTTAAAAAATACCGGGAGACAAAGATTCTGTTTACTTAATTCCTTTTATATTAGCTTATTTTGAAATGTTGTTACACGTGTCTACGTCATCAAGTTATTTTTATTTCGACGTTTTATTTGTATTTTTATTAATGTTGTACTAATTTATTTGTTCTTTCGTTATTTAAAATAAAAATTATGTCAATTTGTGTAATTTGGCGAGTGGTTTTGTATAGTTTGGCGAAATTAGTCGACGGGATAATCAAGTAGTACCGCCGCGGATTTGGCGTTAAAATTTCCCCAATCAAAGAGAAATGAATAGAAATCCGTTTATAGGGAGATCGCCACTGTTTTTTAAATCATAATTCAATCTTTCGAAATCTTTTTAAAGCCGATCACATTAGCGTGCATTTAGAGTCTGCGGTGTCTGGACGGGGGTTAGCGAGCGTAGCTCGTAGGGGGCCGAGCCCCCTAGTTTCTTTAAATATTTCTTCTATTTGAAAACTGTCTGCATCAGCGTGTTTATCAAATATTTCTCTATAATTCCACCGATTCTCATATTTTTGTATGCAATATTTTGCTTAATATTAACGAAGAAACACCTCCGGTCACAAAAAATTCATAACCGGCGGCGGCGGCGGTGACAGCGGTAGTTATTTTTTTTTTTAGAATAGAGAGATTCCCGAATGAACGGGGCTCCCAAAATGTTACTGTGCCTCCCCTAGCTTCAGAGATTAATCAGGCCCTGTAAATGGGACTACGTAGTTTACTACTAAATTACACTGTAAAAAAAATTCCGCAACGTTCCTGGGAAAAAATGGGCTGCTGAGTTGCCCATTATTTCCAAGAAACATTTCTAGAAAATGACTGGAACTTTACTGTATATGTTAAAAACATTCTACAGAAATGCCAGTAAGTTTCCTGCGAAATACCAGGAATATTTCTGTTGACAGCAAAACATTACTGACATTTCACAGCATGCGGGATCCGCAGACGATTTTTACATTTCCAGTTGACAATTTTCGCTTTATTATCATTATTTGTTGGAATGAAAAAATATTTTGAAATTGACATCAAAATTACTAGTAAATCTGCAGATCAGGAGCCTCAACGTCATCTTTGCAAGTCATTGTTTTTTAACACTCATTGCATAATATTCAACTTCCTACAAATCGCTTTTTAAAGTTTTCAAATTACATAAATATTTATGAGCATACAAGATACTTCGTAAAGTTTCAGAAATTAAAAGTGTTAAACAAGTGGTTGTACATTGATGTTCTGAAATTCTGATGAGCTACTTATTCTGGTAACTTTTTAAATCAAAAATTGCATTTCTTCAGGGGGGCTCTGCCCCCCTGAACCCCCCGTAGTCTATTTAAATTTACATTCGTAATTTTTATTGATTGTGCGGATGGTTATAGTACATTTTAGATTTTTTTTACTCTGTGATTTATAAGGATAAGCATAAGTTTTTTTTATAAATTAATAAAATTTAAATTTAAAATAAAATATTCATGTTAACCGTACACAGACAATAAATCTTGAAGTGACGCCAAAAATGTAACCCCAAAATCCGCTACATTCGGCACAACACAACGACGTGCTTTAAAAAAAAAAAAAAAAAAAAAAAAAACGGATGAAGTCAAAGAATTTAATTCCTGTTCCACGTGCTTGTTTTGTTTGAGCCGAATGGGGACATTTAAATCTGAGCGATAACGCACATCGTATTGCAAACTGTTTTTACGGCATACTGCATCTCCATCTATCTCTTTCCTCCGTGAATAACAGTTAATTTTATTTTACCCAAGATCTTTTTATTCCAGCATCTTTGTTTTCGATAAATGACGTCTAATTCACCTGCTATGCGTACTTACTCAAAACTTTTCATCTTGTTATATTAAGAAATACTCGAGAGTTTTCTTTTTATTTTTAATATGCCGCCATATTAATTTTTCTATTCTTAATTTTTTTTTTCATTTACCTGTTTCACGACAAAACATTTCAATTGAAAATTGTTTAAAAGAAAACATTATTCCGGGTTTTGATTTTCTTGGCAACAATTAAAGAAATATTGGTAAATGTTATGGGAAAATGTTACGTTAATCTCTATGAAAATAATGAACTTTTGTATTTTTAAGCAAAATATTTCAATAAAATAAATAAAATAAATGAAATATTGCCTATTTTTATTTCTGGGCTAAAATCCTGCTATATGCAAAGATACAAATGCATTAATTCATCTGTTTTGACGTTGGCTTTACTCAAGCATTATACACGCAATTATACTAATATTATTAGGACCATATACGTTGCTAGGCAACAGTGAAAGAAAAGGAAAAAAAATGAAATATGCATTATGTCAATTTGATGAAACTAAATCCTTTATATTATTGGAAAACATGCATAAAATCCCCCCCCCCCCCCAATATTATAAACCTAATTAAAAAAAATCTCGCAAATATATTGACATAATTTATTGGAATAATTTAATAATGTTACTTAAAAATTTCAGCATCAAAAATTTACCATTTAAATCGATTTTTCATATGAGCCATTTCTTTCAACAAATGAAAATCTGAAAATCGTCTGACTTGCCATTGAAAAGCATTATAGAGCAAAATAAAATGTTCCATATTTCCCGAACGAATGAATCAAATTTAACCAAAAACTATACAGCTAAGTCCGGGTACCTCATCAACATGCCCAGTGAATTTCAAGCCGATCGGATGCATTTTGCGGCAGTTATCGCGGAACAGACAGACAGACTAACAGAAACCAAAACTTTTCGTGTCTCCACAGTAAGCCTTCACTGACGTTTCGGCAATTATTTATAATTTACACGAAAAAATAAATTTTCAGTTAAAATTCGATAAAGTAAATATATACCGGGTGTCCCAAAAAGGACTGACTGATTTTAAAATTCAATAACTTGCAAACGGTGACAGATATTTAAAAAATTCTTGCAGGAGGGTTATGCATAAGGTCAAAAGTTTTATTACAGTGATTTTCGATTTTAGTTCGAATTAAAAACAATAGATGGCGCTGTAAGCAATAGTCGCTAAATACAGGCTCGATTTCGGGTCCTTTCTCTTGTTCCATGCGGAAAAAGGAGATGGAAATGTATTATCCGGGCCACGAAGTACCAAAAATCGAGCCTGAATTCAGCGTCTATTGATCGCAGCGCCATCTATTGTTTGTAATTCGAACTAAAATCGAAAATCACTGTAATAAAACTTTTGACCTTATGCATAACCCTCCTGCAAGAATTTTTTAAATATCTGTCACCGTTTGCAAGTTATTGAATTTTAAAATCAGTCAGTCCTTTTTGGGACACCCGGTATATATATAATATATTGTTTCTGAACTTTGCTTAAAGTATAAAAATATATAAATGTAAATAATAACTAGTAAATCTGCAGATCAGGAGCCTCAACGTCAGCTCTGCAAGTCATTGTTTTTACACACACTTTGGTAATATTCAGTTTCCTGCAAACCGCAATTTAAAGTTTTCAAATTATGTAATTATTTATAAGAATAAAAAATACGAAGTTTTCAGACATTAGAAGCATTAAATTAAAAACGCTATGGAAGGATATTTCGAAATTTTCATGAGCTGTTAATTCTGGTATATTTTTTAAATAATAAAGTAGATTTCTTCAGGGGGCTCCGCCCCCCTGAACCCCCCGTGGTCTTATTAATTTGCATACGTAACTTTTTATTGATTGCGCTAATGGTTAGCGCAAATCTTAGATTTCTTTTTACACTTCCGAGCCTTATTTTTCAATACTGGTAACACAGAAAATGATTTACATTGACGCAATTATCTTAAACGTTTAGGTTTTATGAATGAAAATGTAATTTCCTTTAAAAGTAAAATAATTTTCATTCATATTTTCTGAAATGAGGCGGCATTAAGCAGTAACACCCGTCAAAAAACATTTTTTCAGGCAATCTAGTTAATGCTTGGTTTTTAAGGATGAAAATATTTATTTCAAGATACAATGACGTCATTTTCGACAGTGATAATTTTTGAGGTGCATAATTTTGATATTTACTATATATTTGCTTTTCAAAAGTTTTTTTTTTTTTTTCTCATTGGAATTTTCGATTAAGAATTAACATTTCTGTTAGCTGTGTGCAGACGATAAGACATGAGATATTAGTAACATTTTTTTTTTAGAATTAATATCATAACACAAGCCCCTTTTATTTCAACCTCAAAGCGTATTGGTTTTATTTTTGATATATGAGATCAAATTCACCTTCTTTTCGTATTTTCACTTTATTTCTAATATGAAGACGTATTCATGTCTATTTTTTATTTCATTTTCCTCTCGCACATAAAAATCTTTCAAATCAAAAGTAACTGTTTAGGATAAATTTTTATTCCGGGATTGAATTTTCGTGGCAATGGCCAAAAAAAAAAAAAAAAAAAAAAAAAAAATGATTGTTAAATTTCAGAGCAAAATGTCGATTTATTCCTTATGAAAATAATGAACTTTTTAATTTAAAAGAAAAATATTTGAACAAAATAAATAGAACATAGTCTTTCTTTATTTCTGTGGTAAATTCCATCTATATGTAAAGACACAAAGGCATTAATTCGTCCCTTTTGACTTTGATTTAACTTCAAACAATTACACATACTTTCACATTTACGATATTTTTAGGTGTAATTCGCTGCTAGGCAACAGTTAAAAGATAATGAAAACAATTAAATATGTGCTTAAAAAGAAAATTTATATTAAAAAAAAATATTTTATATTATTGAAACACATATATTAAATCCCTCCATAAAAGTTATACACCGAATTTAAAAACTCTGACAAATGTATACACAAAATTTCAAACTAATATGAATAATGTATGGTTCTAATTGCCGAAACGTCAGTGAAGGCTTACTGTGGAGACACGAAAAGTTTTGGTTTCCGTTAGTCTGTCTGTCTGTTAGTCTGTCTGTCTGTTCCGCGATAACTGCCGCAAAAAGCATCCGATCGGCTTGAAATTCCCTGGGCATGTTGATGAGCTCCCCGGATTTAGCTGTATAGTTTTGGGTTAAATTTGGTTCATTCGTTCGGAATATACAGAACATTTTATTTTGTGATATAATGCTTTTCTATGGGAAGTCAGACGATTTTCAAATTTTCATTTGTTGAAAGAAATCGCTCATATGAATAATAGATTTAAATGGTAAATTTTGGATGCTGAAATTTTTAAATAAGAGTATTAAATTATTCTTATTAGTTTGCAATTTTGTCAAAACATTTGTCAGAGCTTTTAAAT
Organism: Maratus speciosus; assembly: GCA_963932465.1. Classification (NCBI taxonomy): domain Eukaryota; kingdom Metazoa; phylum Arthropoda; class Arachnida; order Araneae; family Salticidae; genus Maratus; species Maratus speciosus. Next base: position 279,411,318 of record OZ010792.1, read on the forward strand.
TAGGTGTATAACTTATGATAGAATTTTATACATGTGTTCGAATAATATAAAACATTTTATTTTATGAATTTACTTATATTTCATTTTTTCTTTTAATCGTTGCGTAGCAACAGCATCTCATCTAAAAATATCATAAATGTGAAAGTATGTATGGTTTTTTGAAGTCAAATCAAAGCAAAAGGAATGAATTAATGAATGCCTTTGTATAGATATTTGCATATAGATTTATTTAAACGCAGAAATGAAAATAGTATTTATATACTATATAGAATAATATTTTCATTTATTTATTCAACTATTTGATTATAAATGAAAAAGTTCGTTATTTTCATACAGAATAAACTGACATTATTCTGTTAAATTTTATAAACTTTATTGTTGCCAAAAAAAAAAAAAAAATGAATAACAATTTCTCCCAAAGAGTTAATTTTAATTTGTAAGATTTTCACGTGCAAAAGAAAAATGGAATAAGCAAATAAAAAATAAAAAAAAGGATATATAGGACTGGAATGAATACATATTGTGAGAATTCGACGATATCTCACATTGAAACTCTCAAAATACAAGGCAAAAGCCAGCATAAGGGAAGCTAATGTATTTTCACCTAGCCTCCAAATTTCTTCAGAGTCCTAGAAAATGTCGCCAGAGATGAAACAAATACCTCAATTTCTATCAATCTTCGCAGATGACACTAGGGTGAAAGGGACTCTTTTATCTAGCGAGAGAAATATTCTTTTGATGTTCACGAGGGCCTCGTTCCCGTGGGAAAGTAGAAAGTGAAACCAGAGATGAAGCCGGACGTGAAGTTCCTGACGGCAGCCTATAGAGAAAGGGCTGGCCTATGAGATCATGGCCCATGGATGGTGAGTGGCTAATGGGAGTGGCTTTGGTCCTGGACGGAAAAACGAAACTGATAAAAGAGGATGCGAGAGCATTCTCGGGAGCTTAATTTTCCCTTCTGTTGAAGTTGAGACTTCAAGGTGTTTCTGGTCGTGCAGAGTGGAAATCTCTCACGAGTCGACGGTTTCGGGGCATACTCCGAAGCACAGAAAAGCGAAAGCCAGGTGTGGCTGTTAAGATATCTCCATTACGGGGTTGAAGATCGGAGGTTTCTAAACCTCGGTCGAACACCTACAAAAGTGCGACATTCCTGTCGAGCATCGCGAGCTCTATCTTCGAAAATAGTGGACATTGGATAAGTAAGAGACTGGCTACACTGAAAGCGATCTATTATTCGAGGACTGTACTTGATTCTATAAACATATTATCGTCAGCTGAACTCGAACCCTTATATGAAAAATGTTGTAATTATGAATTATTTAATCAAGAAATTCTTATTTAACTGTTTGTGAAACAATAAAATATTTTTTCGATATTGATAAGACTAGGCCGTTGAAGTTGCCCGCTACCACACCACCTTACGACATCGGCTCCGTTACAATATAAACATTTCACACCAAATACCACCTAAAATAGTTTTTGTAGCAGTATTTTCCCAGCACTGCGAAGAAAGATTCCTCGATTTACACGATTTTACTTGGCCTTCCTTTTCTCATTCTTTGCGATTTCATTTTCGCAATTGCGTGCATTAATTGGCACAAAATTTTACATTTTTATGACTGAGATATATGTAAGGCCATACAAATAAGAAATTCCGTATTGTCTCCTATAAAATGTGATAAAGTGTTGGTTAATCATATATGTTTTTATTAAGAGGAGCAGAGCTGCCAAGCCTCCGGCGTTCTGGATACCAGTATTTTAATACAGAAAATGTTACTTTATTTAATTGAAACATTTGCGCGATTTAAAAGAACATTTTCTCTAAGATAATAGTGATGTGCAAAAAGCTTGAGACTTGGTATGTCTGGTGGGGAGTGAAATGTTTTACTTAATGCATTTATCTCTATTTTAATGCTACGTGAACAACGTCCGTGTAACAGCTTGTAGAGTGTAAAATAAATTAAATTATTAAAATAATCCTTATTATGAAAAATGAAACAGAAAGTCCGGCTAAGGGAAATGAAATGTTAGTTAACCTTTCGTAATTTGACCTGAACATAGGTTTGCGTCAAATTTCATTGGTATTTGTAACATCACGATTTTAAATTAAATGTAGATACTATTAAAAGAAAATCACAAAAAATACTTAAAGGCGCCAAATCATGTTTATCTATTTAACGATGATGAATTATTAACTGTTAGGTTTAGAAGCCCCCTTACTTTAGGGTGATTTTAGTAAGTTAATGCTATCGAGTACATTTTTTGATATTTAGATTAGATCTTAGATATAAATATTGCAGAATGGTAATCAAAATTATTTTTTTATAAACAAAATTTATAAAGGTATTAGATTTCTAAATTAGATGTTTCAGCTTACATTTCCAAAAGTTCTTTATCCATTAGATACAGGTATTTGTGGTTAGCAGGCAAGTAAATACTGCTGTATGGATATTAGGATAACGTAAAATGCTTGACCTAATTATTGCTTATCCTTATAAATCGCAGTGTAAAAAAAAATCTAAGATATAGGGTAATCATTAACTCAATCAGTAGAAAATTACAAATGCAAAATAAATTACACAACGGGGGGTTCAGGGGGCGCCCCCTGAAGAAATTTGCTTTATTATATAAAAATTACTAGAATAAGTAGCTCGTGAGAATTTCAGAATATCCTTACATAACAACGTGTTTAATTTAACGCTTTTAATGTCTGAAACCATCGAAATATTTTTTTCCTTTTATAAATGTTTGTGTAATTTAAATAGTTTAAATTTTGTTTTTGTAGAAAGATTAATATTACGCAAAGTTTGATAAAAACAATGAGTTGCAGAAATGGCGTTGAGGCTCTTGATCTGCAGATTTACTAGTTAGGAAATTTCATCATCCTTAATTTAGCATTTAAATCCTTCAATCATATGAGCCATTTCTTTTCAACAAATAAAAATGGAAAAATCGTCTGAATTGCTATAGGAAAGCATTAAGTCGCAAAATAAAATGTTCTATATATTCCGAACGAATGAACCAAATTTAACCAAAAACTATACAGCTAAATCCGGGGTTATCACCAACATGCATCCTTAATTTTAAGATAATCGGATGCTTTTTACGGCAGTTATCGCGGAACAGACAGACAGACTAACAGAAACCAAAACTTTTCGTGTCTCCACAGTAAGCCTTCACTGACGTTTCGGCAATTAGAAAAAAAATCTAGACATAAAATATTTTGGATTTTCGTCAGTAATTATGTTAGTTTACAAGTTAGATAAAATACATATAAATTTTCATGAAAAAAAAAATCCTAAACGTAATTGTATATTTTTTCCGAAAATAAAAAAAAATTCAAATTTGCAGCAATTCAAAGTGTCAAATATATATCAAATTTAAATCAAATTGTAAAGTGTTAAAATATAAAATTAATTAAAAAAGAAAAAAAAAGGCAAGAGGTAGCATCGAACTCGGGCCGTACGGGTGGCGTGCGAGCCTTCTGCGTCCACACCACGAAAGACACATTGAGAGCTGCAAACTAATGGGTATTTGAAACGTATGGTAAACCTCGGCATCTAATTTCTGAAAATCTAAGGCCCATTTGAAGAAATCCTTTCACAAGAATAATTAGAGATAAGAACTCTAAAACATACTTTAAATTAATCAAAATCGGTGAGAATCATGTTTGATGGTCCCCTGGTTAATATAGATCCAAATAATAGGTGTACTTTTTTTACACGGTCTGCTCGTTAAACATTCCACAAACAAGTACGAGAGATAATCTCTTAGCGATGACACAAAGGTATTGTATTTTCATCTGAATGGTCTTGACAATAGAGACGTAAAGGATTATGTCGTCTATTGATTTATTTGCATTCCATATTGATTTTTTTACATTCATTTAAGGAATTCGTTTTCGACACTCGCGCGCGAGCAACGGATTATAGCAAAAAAATAATAAATGGCGGCCGCAGCGTTTTGCTGTTTCCAACTTTTGTTCAGGAACGTTTCAGATAAGAAAACCAGAATTTCACAGGAAAGAGCTAAATTATTCTGAAAACCTGAGAAAAGGCGAAACGTTCCTGGATTTTACATGGAACGTTACCTTTTTTTTTTTTTTACAGTGTATGCAAAAGCATTTTGGTTATCGTTAGCGCATATGCTGAGTTAAAAATTATTTCACACAAGTGCTCATATCGTCGGTATCATCTCAAACTATACAATGTGAAAATAGCCACTTTTCAGGAGGGCAAAAAAACTGTTTTAATTGTGGGTTCAAAATCAGCGCCAAGCAGCAGTAAACAATTATTATATTTTCCGGGTACTGTTTTATATCCTATTTATGCATGCTACTGAGATAAATCATTTGAATAACTTTATTCACCAAAAAATCACATTGGATAGTTTTATATGGTATGCTTACTTGTACGTTTCCAGCTTCGTTGAACTTTTTTAGTTTCAAAGTATCCAATATGCCACATTGGACAGTTTGACTTGTAAAAATTTTGTGCTTTTCCCAGGTTCGGCATCCTATAGTAGCGACTATGCCATATTGTATAGTTTGACTTGTAAAAATTTTGTGCTTTTCCCTGACGCGCCGTTTCATACTAGCAAATGTGTTGTATTCAATAGTTTAATTTGTAAAAAGTTTGGTATTTACATATTCAATATAAAACTCTTAAGAATTTTCTTTAATAATTTTAATAACGAATATACAGTAAATTAATAAAGAAAAAAGCTTATTTTTAAACATTCTGTTAATTTTATAAAATATAAGAAAACAAAAATATCTCAAATAATGGGGTGGGCAACAACAGTTACTTCATACCCGTAATTATAAATATTCGCGCTATTTATTCTAAGAAACTGATGGGCATCTTTCAACCGCTATTTTCGAGTAGAAACCTTAGATTTATTTAATCTCCAATTAAAAAAATTGGAACAAATGACTTTGAAGAAAATTTGGAAGAAATTTATAATAGGCTCTTTTAATATAATAATTGCAAAAGTGCTCCCGAACGTGGGAAATGAGAAAGGGAAAATCCCTTTTTTCAAGACCTTCTTGATCATTAAAAAGTTTTTATGACTTTTGGTTTACTTTTCTGTCGTCTCACCGTGCTCTAACTCTCGTAAATATACTCGGATTACCATATAAGTTATTTACATTTTTGACGTTTACTATGGCATGTCCGGCATATCATTCATTTACAGGGACATACAAAAGATTTCGCTTAAAGTGCAGTCTATTAGCGATAATTGCTGGAAATGCGTTTTACATGATGGCATACGTTTTAAAACTGTGTGCATATTACGTGGTATGTATAAATTCTATAGATTGTATACAGAACTACCTATATAAATTCTATAGATTGTATACAGGACTACCTAAAATAATTCGTTAGTATTACTAAGTGAGATTCTGAACTGCTTAAACGTAGTTTTTAAATGTGTTATGCATTTCAAAGCTGAAGTATATTTAGTATATGAGATGTTTATGGAATATAAGTAAAATCATGTACAGATCCACACAAAAAACTAGAAACATGGACAATTATGGATGATAATTTCTGGAAGTGTCATTTTAGTAGTTTCAAGCGCTATTTAGCTTGCATTAAATTTTTAGCTTATTGTGTGGCATATATAACAATCTATAAGTAATATACAGGGTTGTGCAAAAGAATTCAGTTATGCTCGTCAATTGGTAGAAATTACAGAATGTGAATTTTCAACCTATTATACTTTTTAACACTTTCCAACAAGGTTGAAAAGTGTTTATGAATTCGGTTTGTCTGTCCACGCTCTAACTCACGTAAATATACTCGGATTTTCATGCAATTGAAAAATATTAATGGTGCTTACAATGGTATGTTTGGTATTGCATATGAAGTGAGTAACAATAATAGTTCATTTACAGGGGCACTCAAACGATTTCCATCACATTATGGTATATGGGGGGAAATCGTTTGGAGGGTATTTTAATGACATTACGCTATTTCGAATGTATTAAAACTGATATAAATCACTGAATTTCATTACCAGAAGATTACAACAGAATAGGGCATGCATTCATAACATTTGTCGTTCATATACAAGGACACACAAAAGAAATGTGTTACAGTACTGTCTTTGAGCAATAATTGCTTTAAGTGCGTTTTTGAATTTCGGTATGCGCTTTTAAATTTAACTATTTTTTGTATGTTGTACAAAAATTCTATACTCTTATACAGGGCTGCACAAAAGAATTCACTAAAAAACAATTACCGTCATAGACAGAAAAAGTACTCGAATCAGTTTGTGAAGCCCTGTAAATGATCTATAGTTTTGTATATCATCTAGATAGTATGCAGCAATTTAGTATAATTAGAAAACGCGTAACGCAATTTACACTTTCATCCTTTAGTAATTTCCGCCTATAAATAGAAATATACTCGAACTTCTTGTACAGACCTGTGTATTATCTACAAAGTTTTATACATGTTACGTAATATGGTAAAATTTAATTCAGGCAAAAAATTGTTATAAACACACTTCCAGAAATTACCAGTCATAACCGGCAATGTTTGCAGTTCATTGCGTAGCCCTACATATAAGGAATTTCTACTAACATATTTTAGTATAGTAAAAAGAAATAAAAGACCGAAATTGCATACCTGAATTAGAAACTTCTTTTAGGCAATTCACTCCTATACAAATTAATGCTTACAAATTCTTTTGTGTAGCCCTGTATATTATCTATAAAACTTATACGCACCACGTAATATTCAAATAGTTAAAAACTCATACTATAATTGAAAACGCACTTAAACAACTATCGCCAATAGACAGCAGTGTAACCGAATTTTTTTTGTGTGTGTACCTCTAAATTAACAATAACTACCACACATGTCATATAAGCAACTTGTAATGTAAATCAGTTATGGATGTTAATTTCACTTTGTTTGGAATATTTTAACATTATTAAAATATGTTTCAAACATTTTTTTTTACTGTAAACCATTATACAAAAAAATTCATTTGTATGAACCTGTAAATAATAACAAATTGCTTGCCCATCATATTCTGCATAAAACATGTTTCAATACACTTGATAAATCCATATTAAATTCATTATATTTTAAATACCGTAACAACATTAAAAGACACCGCTCTTTTTCCCTATTGAGTGTAATGTAACGGGATTCTTTTGAGAGTCCCTGTAAATGAACTAAAGATTCTCGTATTTCAATAACAATAGAAAATATATGCTATAGTAAACGTCAAAAACATACGTCAATTGCGTTACATTTCAATCCATATATAAAACAGTTTTTGTCTTCCTGATAAAAAGACACTATTTTCATATTGGATAGTTTGACAAGGAACGGATGCTTAGAAAAAGAAAAATATCCAAACATTTGCGGCAAAGGATCAAATATGCCATATTGGGCAGTTTGACATTGTAAATTTGAGAAAAAAGTGCATATTGGATACTTTGAAATAGTCATTATCTAAATTTTTAAGCAAGCTAGAGACATGGTGATTTTAATTAGTACGTATTATGCACAATACAACAAAAGGATATAAAATATGAAAAATGCATTTTTTCACATTGGATAGTTTGACATGGTAGCGACGATATTTCATCAAATGTTTAATACATTTTATTATACTCGTAATTATAGTTTCTTTTACTTAGTCAAATTTCCTGAAACTGGCGTTAAATTTGGTTGAAAACACCTGCATGTTATAAACAATAAACATGAGAAAATTTCTTGATTTTTTAAAGAAACCTTTATGTATCGATTTCCATACGCGCTATTCTTAAAAAAATGAGCATAAATGTTGTACAAAATTCACACAGTAATGTACTACAACTAGAGATAATTTCGAATATTTTATTTTACAGGGTGATTACAAATATTAATTTTCATATTCAATTTGTTGTTGGTCCTCTAATTGCCCTCATAATTAAACCTTCGCGGAAAAATACAAGGTCAAACATGTTCCTTATATTCCTGAAGTTCCAGAAGGATTTGTCAAGTAATTCTATAGATATTTGAAAAAAAACATCTAAAATCGAAAATTTGTTTTAGTTACATATGCCCTTGGCATTCTGTTATTATATTTTTGCCTAAAAATCAAATTTAACATAAATTTAGAACTTGTTTAAAAAGCATTGATGTGAAAACCATGGGCAGGTCCAGCTAAGTGTTTATTTGAACATGTGTGTGTGTGTGTGTGTGCGTGTGTGTGTGTGTGTGTTTTATGTGATTTCAACATGTAAACAAAAATAAACTGTAGCAGGTGATCATTATCTAGAGATACAAGTTAAATTTTCAAACTCATCCCAATATCTCTTGCAGAAATGGTTAAAAAAGGGTTAAAAACTGGTTAAAAAAAAGATATTTCAAATGTATCGAATTTGTGTTATGAGTTGCTGAGAAAATCAAAACAATGTGTTTCACTCTTAAAGTGTTGCCATATAAATCTAAAGAAACTTTTCCATGCAGGTGCTGTCATCTAAAACTCACAAATATTAAACATTTCAACACTATTTGAGAGTTTATGAGTAATTGTTAATTTAAAATTACATGACCAAAAATAACCCCATGCTGACCAATATTCACCCCTTGTTGACCAAGAATCATCCCGTGTACAAGTATATTGCGTGATGTTTAGCACTTTATTTCATTAATTTATATACTCATACAGTACTGATATGCATACATACATATTCTATGCATATTTTTCTTTCAATACAACTCTTTTACATCATCATACAGCTAAATTTCATATTACAATCACCTTATGAAAAAAAAGCAGGATTTTGAAATCTCTTATTTTATGTTAAAATTTTATACATATGTCTAGTTAAAATACTTTTTTCTCTTATCAAATTCTGTTTTGAACCAAAAAGTTCTTTGTGTTATTGAATAATTATAAATGTGTCTATCATCCAGATTTTTTTTTTTTTTTTTTTTTTTTTTTTTTACCAGGTGGCTCTGCCCCCTACGAGCTACGCTCGCCAACCCCGCCCATACACCGCAAACTCTAAAAGCATTCTAATTTGATCGGCTTAAAAAAATTTTCGGAAGAATGAATTATAATTAAAATAACAGTGGCGATCTCCCTGCTAACGGGTTGTTTTCGTCTTTGATTAAATCAGATCAGTAAAACATTTAAAAATAAGCTATTAACTATAAAATGAATTAAGTAAACAGTGTCTTTGTCTCTCGGTATTTTTATAAGTTTTTTAAAATAAGACATTTTAAATGCATCACTTTAAATCTGACATAATTTTCACCAGAGTTTTCTTTCTCGTTATAATAATCATGTGAAAATACTTAGAAAGGAAAAGCTGAAGAAAGGTTGTTAGAAAGGAAATATTATTTGCGATATCTTAGACTTCTCAACAATAGTTTAAAAAGATTATCTCAAAATATCAAATAAATGTATCGCGCAAATATGTTTTTTAATTTAAACTGTTTGGCAATATTATGAATTGGCAATTTTAAATATGACGAAATTTCCTCCGTGTACACTTTTAACGCATATTAATGGATTTATTATTTTACAATTTTCTTTCTCTTTTAAAATTCACGTGTAAATATAGTTTTTATGACGTAATTATAAATATCTTCCTGCTTTTAATACATAATCATTTAATTCTCATTTGAAAGTTTTATTCTGTTTATAATAGTCACGTATAAACAATTTTTAATTTGAAAGAAATATTATTCATTGCGCTGTTTTTAAATTTGCCAACAATTTAAAATAATACCCTTTTCTAAAAGTTGTAAAAAATGCGTCTCGAAATACTGAAAAATTGAATTTAAAATATAAATAAAACCTCAAAAAATCAGTCAAATTAAAAAAAATAAATGCAGTCTGCACACCGGGCAATTTTAATGTATAAAATGATCTAAAAATGATTAAATTCCCATGTGTAGTTTTTGCTGCTATAAAACTTTTTTAATGGAACGATTTTGACCAAATTTAACACTAAATATCTCTTAAAATAATTCTTCGATTTGAAAACTGTCTGTATCAGCGTGTTTATCAAACATTTCTCTAATACACCACTGATTTTTATATTTTTATATGCAATATTTTTCTTAATACTAACGAAGAAAGACCTCCGGTCACAAAAAATTCAGAACCGGTGGCGGCGGCGGTCACAGCATTAGTTACTTTTTTTTAGAATAGAGAGATTCTATCATTAGTATTAATGAAAATTTAACTGTCAATAATCACCCCCATGTTACGAGTGGCCAAGAATCACCACACTGGTCTAACAAAATAAACTTCATCTTTCAGGGTGCATCACTAGGCTTAATCTGTGGCTTGGCTGTATCTGTATGGTTCGGTATCGGAGCTTTTGTCGCTAAGCCATTACAGCCTGTAGCTCCTATGTCTTATCACAACTGCACAGAACTTTTCTACAACGTGACGAAAATTGACATTACTGACATACATACAGTTTTACCAGAAGTCAATACAAGAAAGTAAGTATTAAAATTTTAATATCATGGATGATATTGTAAATGATACTTTTATGCTAGAATTTTCTGCTTTTACAATTCCATTCGTGCAGAACATCTAAACTTCACCAAACATTCATATAATTTACCAACACGTTTGAAATATATTAATTCGGACAGCGTATATTTTACTATGCTATTTTTCAAATATATTTTTTTTTTTAAAACGTATATGCACATCTTCAAAATTTATATAAATGTAAATGTAACTTATACATATCTGAAAAATATCAAAAATAAACGCACACAAATGCTGTACAATCAAAAATATTTGTATGACAGATTTAACTAGTTGGATGTGCCAATCCCAAAACTTTCTTCTATCTCATATATTTTAATATTTCAAAATGTTGTTACAAATTTCAATATTTCATTTTTATTAGGGTTTCGTTCATCTGACGAAACCCTATTCGTCTCGCTCCTCTGTCTGTCTGTCTGTCCGTCTGTCTGTCCGTCACAGAGACCGTTCTCAGAAACTATACATGTTGGAGACTTGAAATTTTGCATACTTATAGATGAACACCACACAACAAACGGCAAATCATAAAATTTTGAAAAAGTTGTACATTTAACCCTTTGGGCTCCCAAATGTGTACTTTAAACAATTCTTTCTAAGTGAGCTCCTAATTAGGTTGAAGGCGTGAAATTTTGCGTACTTATAGCTGAACACCTCAGACCAAACGACAAATCATAAAATTTTGAAAAAGTTGTAAATTTAACCCTTTGGGGTCTCACATATGTATTTTAAACAATCCTTTCTAAGTGAGCCCCTAATTAGGTTGGAGGCGTGAAATTTTACATACTTATAGCTGAACACCTCACATGAAACGACAAACTATAAAATTTTGAAAAAGTCGTACATTTAACCCTTTAGGCTCCCGCATGTGTATTTTAAACAATTCTTTTTAAGTGAGCCCCTAATTAGGTTGGAGGCATGAAATTTTGCATACTTATAGCCGAGCACCTTATATCAAACGATAAATCATAAAATTTTGAAAAAGTCGTACATTTATCCCTTTGGGCTCTCACATGTGTATTTTAAACAATTCTTTCTAAGTGAGCCTCTAATTAGGTTGGAGGCGTGAAATTTTGCATACTTATAGCTGAGCACCTCACATCAAACGACAAATCATAAAATTTGGAAAAAGTCGTACATTTAACCCTTTGGACTCCCACATGTGTATTTTAAACAGTCCTTTCTAAGTGAGCCCCTAATTAGATTGGAGGCGTGAAATTTTACACACTTATAGCTCTTATAGCTGAGCACCTCACATCAAACGACAAATCATAAAATTTGGAAAAAGTCGTACATTTAACCCTTTGGACTCCCACATGTGTATTTTAAACAGTCCTTTCTAAGTGAGCCCCTAATTAGATTGGAGGCGTGAAATTTTACACACTTATAGCTGAACACCTCACATCAAACGACAAACTATAAAATTTTGAAAAAGTTTCATATTTAACCTTTTGGTCCCCCACATGTGTATTTTAAACAATCCTTTGTAAGTGAGCCCTAATTAGGTGGAGGCGTGAAATTTTGCATACTTATAGCTGAACACCTCACATCAAATGACAAACCATAAAATTTTGAAACAGTCGTACATTTAACCCTTTGGGCTCCCACATATGTATTTTAAACAATTCTTTCTAAGTGAGCCCCTAATTAGGTTGGAGGCGTGAAATTTTGCATATTTATAGCTGAACACCATCATGCGACAAATCATAAAATTTTGAAAAAGTCGTACATTTAACCCTTTGGTCTTCCACAAGTCTTACGTTTCACCCTTTGAGCTACCACTTATGTATTTTAAGGAATTTTTTCTAAGAGAGCCTTTAATTAAGTTGGAGACATGAATTTTTGCGTACGACCTCAGACTTCTGGACTGAATACCTCAGACTACACGACAAATCATAAAATGATCCAAAAGTCTTATATTATTTACTCCTCCGGGCTCTAACTTGAGTATTTTAAGCAATTTTTCTAACCTCCGCCCTTTTCACCCGGGGAGCACTTTTCCAACTTTTGCCGACACCCCTTTGACCATTCTTTCATATTATGCACCATAGCCTTACATATTTGAGTTCCACTTTTTACCACCAGAGGCGCCTACTTATCTCGGGTGCTATGGGCCCAATCGCCTCGACTTATACATCTACGGATAGTATGTAAAACGGAGTTTCGTTCGGATAGAGGTTTGTTTAGAATAGAGTGCGCCCCTGGTTGCGAAATGTGAAACTAACAGATTTTTCAAAGGGATAAAGTGGTTTTGAATGGAATATTAAACGAAACCCTCTGTGCGATCTGTGATCACACTTACCCACTTGTTAGTTCAATACCATATCAACTTTGACTTTCATCTTAAATTTCTGCTTCAGTCAATTAATCGGAGTAAAAACGAGTTAAACTCGATCATGATACTATTTATTAAAATCAATAGTTTTTCGTTATTCTGTTGTATATCAGCTTTTCAGACTTTTTCCAAATTAAGGGAGGACCTGCTTACCATAGCCAAAAACTTTATGTTCTCTTTATGTACTTTATAACTCAATTTATGTTCAACAACCTTAGGGGATCGTCTTCGTACAGAAATTATACAAAATTGTCAATTGGGACAAATTATTTTGATATCATATTTTAATTTTTTGGTAAGTTTTACCTTATGATACAAAATAGGAAGTCCATTCGGTTAAGTAGTTTAGAAATTATGATGGTTTAAGATTTTGAAATCCTAACATTAAATTCATTTGTAACTGTCGCAAACTGCAATGTAGATAGTTTTTGCTTTCTCCTGTTTTTACAAGAAGAAAGTATTGGATTCATGAAAATTTTCGAATTCCGGTTTTCGACGGATTTACACGTTTCAGGAGTCAGAGGACCCGAAAAACATGTTTTTACAAAATGTCTGTCTGTCTGCGTGTGACACAAATTTTGTGGGCGCTCTATTTCAAAAACTAATGAACGGAATTTAATAAAACTTTAGATTCAGTTAATCCCTGATATAAACTGATGCTGATTACTTTTTGGTGTAAATCTCCCAACAGGTGGCGCTGCTATGCACCATTTTTCACGATTTCCACATTAGCTCAATCTCCGGAACTAATGCACAGATTTTCATCAAGCTTCAGATTCAGTTAGCCCTTGACATGAATGGCCGTTTTATAAATTTTTTATAAATCGCTCAACAGGTGGCGCTATAATGCTGCATTTTTTGCGATTTCTGCAATAGCTCTACCTCCAGAATTAATGTTTGGAATTTCAACAAACTTCAGATTCAGGTATACCTGGATATGAATGAGTGCTTTTTATGTTTTGGTGTAAATTTCTCAACAGGTGGCGCTGCTATGCAGCATTTTTAACAATTTCCACAATAGCTCAATCTCCAGAACTAATGCACGGATCTTCATCAAACTTCAGATTCAGTTCGTCCTTGACATGAATTGACGTTTTATACATTTTGGCGTTTTATACATTTTGGCAGCAGGGGCGCTGCCATTCTGAATTTTTTTGCGATTTCCGCAATAGCTAACTAATGCACGAATTTTCATCAAACTTCAGATTCAGGTATACCTTGATATCAGTTAGTGCTGTTTATGTTTTGGTGTAAATCGCTCAACAGGTGGCGCTGCTATGCTACATTTTTCAGAATTTCCGCTATAGCTCTATCTCAAGAACTAATGCACGAATTTTCACCAAACTTCAAATTCAGATATACTTTGATAGGAAATGGTGCTAAATTGATGTAATTTCTTGTACTATTTAAATGGTTTAATTGAGGTAATTTATATAGAAGAAAGTTTTGTGAGGACCACAACATACTAGTTTTTAACAGAAATCTATTTTCAGAAGCTTCAGACAAGCAAATCCGAAAGTATAGCTCATTCTGCCAAGTAGCTTTTAAATGAAAATTAACATCCTACTTATTTTTTGAATATGATAAATATATTATTTATTCAAATAATGTGTTGTTTTTTTTTCTCTGAAGATTCGATAATATGTAAATTAAATTTTCTTATGAAAAAAAAATTTGAAAAATTGTGTTTGTTACAGTTTTTTGTTGTACTCTCCATTGCAATGAAATTCTGTGCAATAATTTTCAAAACTGATTTCATCTGGTATTCATCCCCTTAATTTAGACGTTTATAGACCTTAACCTTCATGCACTGAATTATAAATTCATGAAAATTTTATCTTCTAAAGCATTTTTCGTGAATTGTTGAAACTAAATTAGAAGATTTACATAATCATTTAATAAATTTTAGAAGGATTTTAGGATTGAAGGATTTAGAAGGATTAAATAATAATTAAGATGCTACTTTGCACAGAATGATATTAATTTAAAAGCAACGTTAAAAACGCCAGAATAAGCAAACATTCAGCAGACTAATTTCGGTAGCGTTCAGCGTACCGTCCTCAGTGCCAATCTGCTGAATGTTTGCTTATTCTGGCGTTTTTAACGTTGAGTTAAATTTATATTTAGAAGGATTAATTAAATTCGAGTTTATACCGGGTGTCCCAAAAAGGACTGACTGATTTTAAAATTCAATAACTTGCAAACGGTGACAGATATTTAAAAAATTCTTGCAGGAGGTTTATGCATAAGGTCAAAAGTTTTATTACAGTGATTTTCGATTTTAGTTCGAATTACAAACAATAGATGGCGCTGTAAGCAATAGTCGCTAAATACAGGCTCGATTTCTAGTCCTTTCTCTTGTTCCATGCTGAAAAAGGAGATGGAAATGTATTATCCGGGCCACGAAGTACCAAAAATCGAGCCTGAATTCAGCGTCTATTGATCGCAGCGCCATCTATTGTTTGTAATTCGAACTAAAATTGAAAATCACTGTAAAAAAACTTTTGACCTTATGCATAACCCTCCTGCAAGAATTTTTTAAATATCTGTCACCGTTTGCAAGTTATTGAATTTTAAAATCAGTCAGTCCTTTTTGGGACACCCGGTAGGAATTTTGTGCACTATTTATAACCCCACCTCAAATCTTTTATTTTAAATATTTTTCTTAGTATTTTGTAAAATTAGGAAATGTACATATTATGTTATTACAATAGAAATATAGAAATATTTCCGAATTGAAAAATCCTCGCCACCTCCCGAAACGCCAAGAAATCTGCAAAGATGTAAAGGTAAAAGAAATCATCTTTTTAAAAGTATTTTAGTTTTGTGTAGCCAATAATGCTTTTGGAACAAGATAAAGTAATGCATCTATAACTCATTCTAAACTGTATTGCAACTAATCGATGTATTAAATGAATTTTATAACAAGTTATTTTAATGGTACTTATAAGTACCGTCAGTAGATAAAGGGTTAAACACTTTCTAACACAGTCCGTCCGTGCTCTAACTCGCGTAAATATACTCGTACTGACATGTAATTGATATGCGTTATTGAAGTTTGTCGTGGCATGTTCGGCATTGAAAATGAAGTGCGTAGCAGTCATCGTTCATTTACAGGGGAACTCAAACTACACTATTTTAAATATAATGAAATTGATATACATTATTAAGGTGCACTAGAAGGTGATTAGTATACATAATATGTTATGTGTAGCACTTTCAGTAGGCGTACAGGGGAACTCAAAAGTATTCCGTTATATTATGGTCTATGAAAAAAAGTCGTTTACAGCGTATTTTAATGGTGTTACTCAGAGCCACCGCTAAGACTTTTTCTTCGGGGGGGAGGGGGGTGATAGAACCTTAAATTGCCAAGTCAAATTTCAGTATTTGCCAACTACTTTTATAATTTTGCCAACTTACCACAATTAAAAAATGTAACATAGTTCTTATTTGTAGAAAGTTTAATAATATTCCCAATAAGGTTTATAACTTTTACCAAGTCTATCAGAAATGGAAAGTGCTTTTTTGTTTTTTGTTTTTTTTTTTTTTTTTAGTTTTAAATGAATTTGCGAACTAAGTTTGTAATATTGCCAAGTGTAACAGCATTCGCGAACATTTGGAGAGGAAGGCTCCCTACCCCTTAGCGAGGCCACTGGAATTACTCTTTCACAAACTTAATGAAATTCACATGAATTTCTGATGTGCATTAAAACATATACTCTCTGTAGAATATGGGGTGCAAAGTATTTATTATTCATTTACAGAGTCACACAAAACAGTTTGGTTATATAATATGGTCTACGAGGAAAAACTGTTCACAGCCTATTTTAATTATGTTGCACTATTTCAAACATGATGAAATTTATATACATTACTTGGGTTTACTACAAAATGCTTGCAGTAGAGTATGATGTGCATCACATTTATCGTTCATTTGCAGGGACACATAAAAGGTTTCGGATAAAATAACTATATCCGAAGTATTATCTATTAGAAATGATTGCTGAAAGTGCGTTTTCTGAAACGTATGCGTTTTAAGTTTAACTAAATTTTTGCACACTAAGTGGAATGTATAAATACTATAGACTCTAATACAGGCTTAAGCAAAATAATTCGTAAGCATTAATGATAATGAGCGTGAATTTCTTAAGGATGTTTTTTAATTTGAGTTATGCATTTTCAAGCTCAACTAAGAGATGTTTGTAGCATATAAATAAAATTTTATACAGGGCTAAAACTGGATATTACATGACCGACTATGAGTAGTAATTCCTGAAAGTGTGATTTCAGTAGAGCGTTTTTGCCTGAATTAAAAATCAGCTTAATATGTGGCGTGTATAAAAATCTGCAGATAATATGCAGGGCTATATAAAAGAATTCAAGTACATTTTATTCAATTACTAGAGAATGCTTGAGGTGAATTTCAATTGTGTTATGCGTTTTCTAACTAAACTAAATTTTAGCACACTAAGAGCAATATATACAAATCTATATACCATATACAGAGCTACACAAAAAAAATTGGAGTATCTTTCCGGCTATTGTTGGAATATGCTTTTCAAACGTGTTAGGCGCTTTCTAAAATGTTTACTTACGTATTTTCTTTACCTTAATAAAAAGCGTCGTTTTGTTAACGTATTCTGGAAGTGTTGGAAAGTGTTTCATAATCTATGATTGACGCATGATTTTTCTTTCATTTTATTTTAGTTTTTAGCCATGAATGTGCATAGTGTCATTTGTCATAAACTTTGAAATATGCTCACTGAACTAGAAATTATAAATAGTCATATTTTTTATATATCCTCAGTTCTTGATTTAAAACGTAAACATTCTTTACTTAATAAAAATAAATTTTTAGTTAAAATACTTAAAGCTAATTTTTTTTTTAAATATTTATTTTAATTTCATATCCTACCCTAAATAAGCTTTGCATTATACAACAAAACATAACATATTTGTGACCTCCGTAGATGGCTGTTCTGATTAAGGAGAATGAACTCCTAAATCTTTGGTGGGGAGGGGGAAGAATTAAGCACCAAGTAATGAGGACTATACGACCACATATATAAATCTTTTAAAAAGGTGAAAGATGAACTATGGTACTATGATACTATAAAAAGTAAATATATATATATATATATATATATATATATATATATAACCATTAAATAGACATTACCGACCACCAACAAAAATTGTGAAATTATGAATAAAATGACATTAACAAATTTACAAAATACAGTTCCCCCCAACACACTTAACATAGATTCCAAAAATATACTAAAAACAGCAGAAACTGAATAACAGAAATGGAATAATGGAAATTTATAGAACTTCGACAGAATCGTCGGGTCACAAATGCCTAAAGTTTCACAAATAAAATGTTTGGTTTCATCTTCATATTAGCCATAAATTAGCTAAAGAATATGAATTATGTTATATATATATTTATTTATTTATTTATTTATATATTATATATATATATATATATATATATATATATATATTTGTTTACATTTTTTATTGAAATTTTTACTCTTAGAAAGTAGTGTTTTCCGCTACTTTTGAAAGATAGAATGATAGACTGACGAGATTAGTTGTTCCTGTAAAGTACTTTAACCTAGTGGGCATTTTTTGGGACCCATACTTTCAAACGCTGGTAATTACAGAGATGAATTATATGAAGAAATTCTAGATTATTTAATATTTCATGAGTAAAATTAGCATATTTCTAGTATGTTTAGCAATAATGGCCACATTTAGGGATTTTTGGTTCCAAGTTTTTCCAATCAACCAAAGCCAGCTTTCAAACAAATAACAATTATTATGAAACTGTGCTTCAATTGTATTTTTTTCCTAATTTCTATAATTTTCAAAGTTTACAATACAAAATTTTCAATCATTAACATTCATTTAATCTAAATAGGAAGAGATCGATAACTTAGAAGTAATAATATTTGTAAAAATTCATTGTTAGATTTTCATTGGCGGTTCAAAAGTTTGTATCTACCTAAATTTACATCTCTTGCAAGAATTTAAAAGAGTTAAAAACGAAAACACCAGGAAACTGTGTCGAAGGAAACAAATCACTTTTTTGGGTCTTGTCGTTGGCTTGCTGGTGCAACCTCATTATGCGAAGATTGAATAACTTGAATTGTTTAAGTTCTTTATTAAAATATAAATTTATGAGTAGAAATCAATATTGTAGTATTACTTTTCATTGATTTTAATAATTTTTACATTCATACTTTGTTATAGTGATCATATTTTTTACCCATATAAACTGTCATACACTTGGCTGAGCTTCATTGGGTTTATCATTGTCCTTATTGTTGGAAACTTCATTAGTCTTCTTTCAGGTAATAAATTAGTTCCATCTTTTTTTTTTTCTTTTTTTTTTTAACCATTTGGAAAAATGGTTATTGTTCTCGTCAGGATGGGAAATCAAAAGCATATCTTAAGGTTTTTATTGGTTTAATCCGCATTTTATTCGTTCTGATTTATCTATACCGTAATATGTATTTCCCTTTACTTTCAACAGAGATCTGTTGCCACTATGACAAAAAAGTAATAAAAACTACAAAAAAAAAAATTAATAACTCAGAAACAAATTGAGATACAGCTTTCAAACAAATTGCATTTAAAAGTACATTTTTTCTCTATACGACGGTGTAAAAAGTAATATTGTGGGATGTTTAGAAGTTTAAGAATGAAATTTCATTTAAAATGGGTTGTCAGATTTCTTGAAAATCTGACGATGGAAAAGCCTTTTCCCGAACAGCCAATGAAATGCTTGGATAAGTTTCAGGTGGATAATGCGTACGAGTCGCAGGCGATTTCCGTCGCTTGCAATTTTTACGTGTAATAACACTATTAATGTTTAATTCATGGCGTACGTAATGTATGATCAACTCCGTGCTATTTTTTATGTCTTAAATTTTAGTCTTTGAAAAAATCATTTTCCAAATGGTCGTTGTAATTTGTTAAATTGCATTTTTTTTTCTAAAGAAAATAATTTTGTATTATATTTAACAATGTAGTTTAATCTAGTGAACCAAGAGCTGATGAATATAATATCTAATATATCTTATATAAGCGAAAATTTGAACAAAAGTTACTTTATTTGTACATAAATGTAGGTGGCAATTCTGTTTATCAATAAAAACTTGGTTTTGTTACTTAGAAAAAAGAATAGAGAGGGCGGCGACCGCAGAAACCATCGAATTCTCCGAAAATTGTAATTTTGTAGTAATAGTCGTTGACGCAAAGATGGTGAACGGTGATGGAAAACGGTGTTTTCCTGCTCCCAGTCTTCCATGTTTTCACACCTTTTGGTGCAGGAAAACACAATGGTAAACCTACGAGTCAGCCGCTAAAATCGGGTTTTTAAGTGTTTTCCACCAAGATATGACTTGACAGACCGACTGCATTTTAATATGCGAATCAAGATTTAACTAATCCTACAATTTCATCCGTGAACTAGTTGAGGTGATTGTCTGTGCTACCGGCTCCCAGTCTATCATTTTCAATGCTTTCCGACATGGTTGAAAGTATTTATCAGCTCGGCTCGTCTGCGAATTTGTTTGTCTCACTCTCCGTCTGCTTGTCCATTTTCTAACGTTCGTAAATATATTTGGAATGTTATGAAATCAATATATGGTACTGAAGTTTATTATAAGATGACCCTTGTTGAAGATGTAGCGAGTAGCATATACGATTTGTTTACAGGGACGCTCAAAAGAATTCAGATCGCGTATATTTGTTTTACGTACATTTTAATGATGTTGAAGTGCGTCAGGCGTCACGAAAATGATATGTCACATTAATGTGCACTACATCATTTTTCCTATAAGAAATGGCGGACGTATCGTTCTGTTATTACAGGGGGGCACAAGAAAAATCATATTACGTTACTGTCATCTATAAGCAGAAATGTTTTAAAGTGTATTTTATTGATGTTATACGACGTAATGAATTTTATATACGTTATTAGGATGCGCGATAATATTATCTCTTTAGGGTGATTGTGGACCTTTATTTAAACAAAAATGAACCCAAAAATCGAAATTTCTTTTCGTGTGTGTTATTATTCTCCAATATGTATTGAGTCATTTGTGAAAAACTGCATGCAGACGCGATAATTTTACGCAAAATTACAAATGTTTAAATTTTGTACACAAATAATTTTTTGGTCCTTTAACCCTTAATAAGGCTTCACACTTAATTTTAGGCCCCATATACCAAATTCGCACCAATAAATTTAGATAAAATTTTACTTTTATAATAAACGTGGCTAAAAGCATTTACTTTCAAAGTACAGTAGGTGATTTGTTTACGAACACTTTCGCAAGAGAATTTATGTTCGGATAACGAACGCCTCACAAAACAAAGCCAAGAAGAAGCAATGCTGTGTTTCAGACTTGCGGAGCTATATTTAATTGCATCTACTGTCGACTTAGAGAACATTTTAACAGTTGTATACATGTGGCCTAATTAAATCATAGGCTACCAGGGTTTCGGGCCCTTCATCTTAGGGCCCCAAATTAGAATGAACAGATTACATTAGTTTTTATATTTTATGTCTTTTTTTTTAAGAAATTTTTTTAATTGCAAATTTATTATTTTAATTGAATTATAGTTCACAAATTATTAAAAAGCTCTAGGCTCCGCTCCACTTGAGCTTTATCGGGTTCTGCAGTAAACACGATGTTGTAGAGAACAAAGGTGTTTTTGAAAGGTCAAATTGATATGATTTAATGCCGTAGTCAATGAATGTAAGCCTAAAAGTTTTTATAAAGAACATGTCATTTACTTTTTTAAGTACGACACGACACGGACAAAGCCATCAAAATGCGATCTGTCCATATTAAATAAAGACGTATATTAACCTTACTACAAAAGGGAAGATTTATGTTATATTTTATACAATATTTAGCTTTTAAGAACGGATTAATTAAATTCCCATACAAATCAATACAAAATCTATGATCGCTTAACAAACAATTTGGTTAGCGAACACTGTTTTGGAAAGGATTAAGTTCGTTAACCGATCACCCACAGTAATTTGTTAATAAATTCGGTTGACATTAAACAATTTCAACATTCTTTAAACAATATTAATCTGCCTTAGAAAGGGTTAACATACTTTAAATCTGTTTTTCTCAAAACTGATTATGCTCCATGCATCTTAATTTTTGATCGAAATTCGTGAAATTGATAAGGAAGAATACTGATATTGCTTACAAAGAAACTGTGTATGCAATTTAAAATTCGACTTCATTAAGTTAATTAAATTTGATTTTACACTTATTAAAAGGCAAAATTTTGATGAATATTGGTATGGAATTTTGAAAATAATCTCTAAAAAATTAACTATACAAGGGATTAAAAAATCGATACACACATTTGTTTGTAATAGAGTTTTAAATGTTTAAATGTAAAATCGTGGAAATATCTCAAAAATTAAGACGCATGAAGCATTTTAAAATTTCGGTTTAAAACTTTACTTTTTTTAATCTTAAAATTATAATAAGATTAGACTTTCTTTTAAGGATTTCTATCTTATGGTGAAGTGCATATTCGCACAAAATTTCATATCTCTATGATGAAAAAAAAAACGTCCACCGTCCACTTAATAAATTTAGCATACAACATTTAATGTTCTTTATAGGACCGCACAAAAGAATTAAAGTCTGTGATAAAATTTAATGGAGCTGCGCTTTCATGTGTGTTATGAGATTTTAAGCTTAATAAAATTTTAGTGTGTTATGTGGTCTGTATAAGAAGCTATATATCATAAATAGGGTTGCCCAAAAGAATGCAACTAGTATATTGCCAGTTTACGGGCGTGCAGTAATATTTGAGTTCCTCGACTTTACTATGTGCTTTCTAAATTACTTATTCAAATTTCCCCTTTCACTGTATAAATGTATATAAAGTTTCAATACTATTATTTTGGTGTTGAAAAGTACTTCATCATCTATTCCTGTTGCATGATTTCTCTTTCTTGTGTATGGATGTAAACAATTGCTGAAAATTTATTGTTCATAATATTTCGACACTGTTGTATTCTTTTCCAAAAACACTTAGTATTTTTAATTCTTCGTCTATCTTTCATGAAATAGACATTACATATTGCAGAGAAATTTCTGTTTTTCTGTGCAAAATTACAATTTTTCAATTGAAGTCCATTTTCCCATGTTGAACAGATCCAAGTATATTTACGCAAGTTAGAAAAAACTGAAATATTTTCCTTTCTTTTAAAAAATTACGTAAGTTTTGGGGCTTATTACTCTGCTAATGCTGAGACTGGGAAGTCAAATTTCTCATACAGTGCGAATTTGATTGTCTCGTACACAAAATTCTTAATGCTGAATATGATGTCATTTTTTGCTGAAAATATATTTATTAAAGGGAGGATAATTGTTGCGAAATCACATGTAAAATAAAGCTGATATCGATGTATCTTTCTCTCGGAAACTACAGAAGCGACTTCAATACTTTTTAACACTTCCCAACATAGTTGAAAAGCGTTTATGAATTCGGTTTGTCGGTCTGTATGTCTGTCTGTCTGTCTGTCTGTCTGTCCGTCTGTCAGTATGTCCGTCTGTCCACCCGTGCACTAACTCGCGTAAATATAGTTCGATTGTCATGAAATTGATATACGAGGACCCCAGAAACCAAGCGGTATAAGTGACAAAATTAAATAAACTGAGCGTACAAAGATTATCTGGAAATAAGGCTATTTGTTTGGAGAGAAAGAAATGTGAGATTTGTCTAATTATGTGCTGCGTTCTAGAAGTCAACTATACTTAACTACTTAAATCTTTAATCTCTACTTACATAAAAAAAATATTGTACTCAACTTTTCTTTAGCAGTTATCGAAATAAGAATTCAATAATCGCTGTGAAATAAGCAACAGTTTCATATTTTAATTCAGTCAATTAATACTGATGTTCCAACTTTGAACTCAATTTACTCTTAATCTAAATTTTGTCACTTGTATCCCTTGGCTTCTGGAGTCCTCATATGTTATTGGGATTTACTATGGCATGTTTGGTACTGAAAATGAAGTGTGTAGCATATTTGGTACATTTACAGGACCGCTCAAAAGAATTCCGTTACATTACGGTCTATGGGGGAAAATCGTTTACCATGTATTTTAATGATATTACAGTATTTTTAAAATATTGAAATTCATATACATCGCTGAGGTGTACTGCAAGGTTCTTTCTATAGAAATATGGTGTGCACCACAGAGCTTATCGTTTATTTACAGGGACGCAGAAAAGAATTTGGCTAAAGAAATGGGTCGCAGTCGACTAGAGTAGGTCTCAGTCGCCAATTCAATCTTCTTCTTAGGGATCAACGTCATACATTTGACCTCCTTTCTTCGCATCAATGCTAGGAGAAGGGCCGGGCCAAAAAATCGGGTCTTTTTTTAGCGCCTTTTGCTCACAGCATTATCTATCGCTGCTATTTGTAACTTAAACTAAGAATCTGAGTAAAAAAAAAACTCCTGACATCTTACATAATCCTCCCGCAAAAATTTTTTAGTAGTTGTCACCACTTGCAAGTTAGTAATTTTTTAAATCGGTCAGCCCATTTTAAGACACCTGGTAGTTTAAAATAATAAGAATTACTTTTTTAGTCAGATTAACCAGTTTAAGAAAGATTTTTCATTAAAATTATTTTTATCGTTTATTATAAGTTCAACTAACAATTCCTAATTGATATTTTGTATTTTGTTGAATTTTGATGGGTGCTGTCTCGTTATTAATTAATACTAAATTAAAATGAACTAATCTATTCTGATGATTGTAATTGTAATTGAAAGTTAATTGAATTTAAACTAAATAAATTAATAATTCAAATATTATCCTTTAAAACTTTTTTTTTCCACAGGTCCTGCAAGAGATGTTGACCAAATACTCCTTTCTCCTCTGACCAAATTCTACGAAAGATGTTCTCCGAAAACTATAAGTCAACGATTCTGGTCTGCAAACTCGAAAAAGGTAGAGCACTTTTTAACAAATTATTAAATTTAAACATAAAAATCGCTTTTGTTTAATGACACGAAAAAGAAAGAAAAATAACGTAAAAATTTCTAAGAAGCTCAAACACAGTAAATTTCTACAAATACAGTAGTACATTTTCTAAGCAATCCGCTGCAGAAATATGCATCAATCGAATCATTTTGTTTAGAGATACATATAATTTACACAGGAATATATACCAGAATATATACAATATAAGTAAGGCCAATTTTAAAAACAGTTAGATGAGTATTTACTCCAGTAAGACTATTGATATAAAACAATTTGAATAATGTCAAACAATTTGGATAAGAATTCTGATTTAAAACGATTTGAATAAGAATATTGATGAAAAACTATCTAAATTTAATATCGATGCAAAGCAATTTAAACTTCAATACTGTTTCTCACAAAATAAAAATTAATCAGAGCGTTTTCTCTTAACAGCATTAGTTTTCCTTCAACTAGCTTTTTATGCAAATGTATAATGCTCATTTGTTGCAAACAATTAAAAATTTAACATAGTACTAAACAATTTAAATTTCAGTTTAATAATAATTTAAATCCCATCTTAATTAAATGGCTTCTACACCTTAATAATTACGCACCCGCGAGAACATTAAATTTACTAATTATCCAATAACTCTTCTATATCATTCTATTTTATTTCTCCAGTATGCTCTAGCCATCACAAAACTATCTTCTATATCATTCTATTCTTATTTAATCGATATCTCGTTATCTAATTTCAAGCAACAATAACCTCAAGTATAAAATTTAGTGCACTATACCCAATGTGTATATTCAATAAAAATTCAGATAAGGCTATAATATTCATTGTAAAAAACAGAGCATAGCAGCGCCCCTTCCTGAGTTAACAATTCCACAATTAAATGAATATATTTTTATTTTCTTCTCTCTTCAATAGAAGAAAGTATTGTAATCCAAATTTTTTCGACTTCTGGTTATTGACGGATTTACGCGTTTTAGGGGTCAGAGATCCCCAAAAACATGTTTATACAACATGTCTGACTGTTTGTCCGTATGTACCATCGAAAAGTGTATGAAGTTATGCATAGAATTTAACCAAATTTGTGTATGTTTTTGGCTATGGCAAGCAGGTTTTCCCTAAATTTGGAAAATTTCTACCGAAAGGAGGTGCTGTAATAGCGATTTTTGTGCAGTTTTCATTATTGTACCATCAAAAAGAGTATAAAGTTATGCATAGAATTGAACCAAATCTTTTATGTATATTTCTGGCTATGGCAAGCAGATCCTCCTCGAATTTCGAAATATTCCGCCGGAAGGGGGCGCTGTAATAGCGATTTTTGTATAATTTTCTCGATTGTTTGTAGTTTTATGTACATCAGTGGCTCGTGCAGTGACGAGAACTTCACATCCTGCTAAGCCGGCTATTCACAAACAGCTAATGTACGACAGAATAATGAAAAGCTATTTATTTTAATAAATGTCATGATCGAGATTAACTCGTTTTTATTCCGGTTAACTGACTGAAGAAGAAATTTAAGGTGGAAATCAAAGTTGGTACAGTATTGAACTGATAATATTGAAGTACTATTAACATTTATAACTACTTTTTGAAATATGAAGATGTAAGAGATAGAAAAAGTTTTAGGATTGGCACATCCAACTAGTTTTTCATAATAAGCATCTTACGCATTGAGCTTAATGCTATTCCATCTAACAGATGTCGAAGCATAGCTATCACACCATCGTGCATAACATATTACCTGTAAGGCAAAATCCTCTAAAATCTAATCAGCATCAATTTATGTCAATATTTAAATAAATTTAAATATTGTGGAATTCTGTTCATTTCTTCTTGAGTAATTTGTGTAACACATTGTTCCTGAGTAATTTGTGTAATACAGAAATAGACGCGAGACAGACCATACGTTGGTTAAAAATTAGTCGAATCGTATTCAGAACACGTAAATCTATGAAAATCCCAAGTAAAACATTTTGAATAATTCAGTATTTTATCAAGGTTCATGCACAACAGGATTGATCATTCTCTTCTAATTATAAAATTTCTATTTAATATTTAATCAGCAGAATTCGTAATCGCCTTATTTGGCAGCAGAATTTGTAATATTAACCCGCTTTTAAATATGGCGAAGAATTCTATTTAAAATTTATGGCGATTTGTGGATACATGATGATTAGTAATAAGAAATCAAATTTGAATAGTTATGCTTAGAATTTATGAAATAAGTTTAGATACACTGAAACGAAACATTTCGTTCGGCTACAAAAATTAAAAAGTTATGAATAACTTTATACACTGGATGATTAAATCATTTCAAATTAATCAGATTCTGTACTTATGAACCTTTTTCACGAAATTTTTAATGTTTTTGCACTCAATCTTGTGTAGTATTTTTTAATAGTTGATTATACAATGCAGAACCAAAAATACGGAAACATTTACAACGGTCATATTTCTAATTTCAAAAATTTATAAAAATTGCGCAATTTAAACTTGAAAAAAGAATATGTTTAAAATAAATATAATACACTAATTACTAGAAACGTTGAAAAACTTACAAATAACCTTTATCTTAAATTAAAAAAAAAAAAAAAAATCTTATTTTTCATGTTATTTAAAAGCAATCAAAGAAAAAAATTACATTGCAAAATTTACATTACATAAGAAAAAATTACGTACGGGGTGCGCCATAAATTTGTCCAAACTTAAAAATTCATTATAAAAAAGTAACGATCGTAAAATTTTTCGGTTTGTGCGAATATGATCAGGGAGCGCATCATCGACGCATCGTAGAAAGAGAAAGGCAAAAACATAAGCAACAAACATCTGCTTATGATGAACTCAAGTCACTTCGCGCCTCACGGAGACGACATTTTTTAATCTTAAAACCAAGGAATATGAAAGCTACCTTTTCCTCCCTGCACTATGTTAATTTTTTTCAAGGACGCATGAGTACATATCCATCGCATCTATATCTATAAAAAAAATTTAGATAAATGGCTTATTTACACATCGGGACTAGCATCTCTTACAAGAGTTTTATTCGGTGTACCAGAAGACTCCTGGAGAATCATAGGTTGAACCCGTCGAATTTCGACGAAAGAAGACAACAGGGAGATGAAAGATTAGCGGAAGGGTCTCTTTAGGTCTGTGCTGTCGCCTCCCGGTCTATCACACATTTAAACATTTCTTTTCATTGGTCCGCTGCGTTTTCATCAACAATTATGGCTTTTCTAGGCTTGCGACTCAAAAGCCTTTCTCCTATTTACTCATCGCCCTGGGTGAGCCGTGGGAAAGTCGGTGAAAATCAAACTTTACTTGCTCCAAGGCGCTGAATATGTAGCATTTGCCGAGATCTTTTACGGGCATTTCGTATAAAACAGAATCGATGTGCTTAAAACTCGATTCTCATATTAAAACGCATTCATATGTTGTCAAAATCTGTGATTACCAGGGTTAGCCCTTGGCATTTTCATTATTGTACCAAGTACCATCGAAAAGGGGGTGACGGCAAGGCGATCAAATTAAGCATATATTTCTCCATATCCTGTTTCGGTCGATCCTTACGTGACGGACAGACAGAGGAGTGAGACCGAAAGAGAAACCCGAAATGGTTCAGTTCAAATGTATTCTAAAAAGTGCTGAACAGTTGATCAGGCTCGGGCCCGTACAGACCTCTACTCAAGCAGCTCACTACAAGTACATAAATCACAAAATGCCAGCATGTATCCGGCTTTAGAATGTGGGACAAGCAAACAGCAAGGATAATTTATTGCTGGACCAAAATCGATGTAGGTACCGATAACTTCCTTCATCGCTATGGGTGAGCTGTGGGGAAGTCGGTGATCGCACGATTATGATTGAGAGAGAAGGATCAGATTATCATGCGCATGCGCTAAGCATAGATTATTTTGAAGCCTATCATGTTGCTATGGCAGCAGACGATAAAACGATCGGGTCGGGTGCTGGTTGAAATACTTCAGGAAAGAAAGGAATAAGTCAAGAGTCACTCCTTTTAAATTATTCAACTGTCATTTACAGCTAGTATTTTTCACTGGGGGGTGGTTTTGGGTTCCTTGGGTCAATCACTCCTGTGTCTGTCTGTCACAGCCGACCACGGCGCTATGAGAGACATATTGAACTCTGAACGACGCCTGAGTGTTAGAATGCTGGTACCAAGATCGTATGTCTGCTCTCAGCCTTTAAGATATTATTAAAAGACAGGTAGAAAAGGCAGTTATTTCGAATGGTGCGCGCTTTTGATTCTATAATTCGGATTGTGAAGTTTTGTACGGCCCCGTACATGATCTATGCCCATCATTGAGGACTGTAAAGGCGTATAAATCAAGCTTTTGTTTTATAAGGAGCTTCACATATTTGAAGGGCGGTGGTCACACGGTAATGGTTTGGGGAGCTTTTAGTCATGATGGATTAAGTTTTGTCTCATATCTTATCAAAACGTGTCCCGGACCCCCTTAACCTGAAAGTAGCCAGTATGTTATTTTTTCATTCTACTTTTGCATAAAAACTTAAGAAATATGCACCAGTTGTGTTGCAGTTAACACATATTTGTACGTCTTTGAAAGCCTTTTCTTCTTGTATCAAAAGTTTCATCGGTTTGATTTCGTCATACACGATTTCCTTTCCCATTATATGTAAAAAAGTAGCCAATTTGGATTTGATATCTCTAGGAGAAGGGGGGAAGCATTTCAAATTTTATGAAAACCAGATCGGGGGGAAAGGAAACCGTGGAAGACGAAATCGAACCAATGAAACTTTCAATACAAGAAGAAAATGCTTTCAAAGACGCACAAACATGTGTTAACTGCAACACAACTGGTGCATTATTTTTGTCTCGGAGGAAAAATAAATAAAACACTGCTATTCCATTTCGCGGATAACTCTTTTGTTAATTCGATGTGGCACTCTATTGAATTTTTTACTGCTTTACTTCATATCAGAGTTCTGCACAAGGTCGGGTTACTCGCTTTTAGCCGCACCCGATCCGAGGGTCGGTCGGATTGACGTTATATTTTTTTCGTTGCGGTTCGTGTTGGGTTGACTTCTACTTTTTTGCTGCGGTTCGGGTTCGGGTCCGGGTTGTCTTTCACTGTTTCGGGTTCAGTTTTGACTGTTGCCGATGACGGATCAAAGGGAGGGGCGAAGGGGCGATCGCTCCCCCTTGAGCTAATAAAGAGTTTGCAAAACGACATATTATGCATCCTCACGGGAAATGACTTGAGGCGAAGCTCGAGCCCGGCGCGACCCGGGTCGGGTCGCGCCAGTTTAAATCCACGAGACTCGGCCTGTGTCAGGTCTTCTTTCTTTTAGAGCCGGGCCGTGCCCTGATTTTAAGCTTTTTTGCAGATTCGGGTCGAGCCAGGCTTCATTTTCTTCTCCAGGTTGAGCCTGGCCTGGACTTCGTTTTTCCTAGAGGTCTGCACTGGCCAAAATTTCCTGGTCGGGGCTCGTCCCGGAATAAAAGCTAAACGTTTGGCCCGTGTAAGCCCGTATGATAAGCATTATTGGCCTGACCGCGACCAGTGGACCCCTCTAAATTCTTCCCCCCAAGTTGGTCTGGCATCTTACTTATTTGTTGTTCGTAAAAATGATGTTGTACATTCGTTTAGCGAAATCTTTAGAAATTTAATTTGATTTGATAAGTTACAGATGCATTTTTTTAAATCTACTTTTTTTCTTTGTAGAGCTTTAAAATTATCATTCTCTTTTATCATCCGTTTCTTTCAATCTAACCTAATTTTCTTTCTAGATTGTCATTTTAATGTAATTGTCTAAGTCATATTTTTACTTAGTGTTTACGTACATAATTGCCTAAATGGTCATTAATATTGATGTTTTTCTGTATTCATGAATTTCGAATATAATCTGAAAATAAAATATGAGCATAAATAAGTGTACTTTATGAATAATTTTAATTGCAAAATGCAGGCAGTGCTGGAGTCGATTTTTTAGTTTTTATACCGGGCCGGGCCAATAATTTTTTTTTGTGTGTGGATTGGACCTGAGCTTGGTCCTGGAAACTTCAGCCCGGATAAACATCTAATTTATATATCGAAGCCATTTTTTTTTTAATTCTTCTTTCAGACATCATCCCATAGCTACTGAATATACCGGTTGTCTTAAAATGGACGGACTGAATTTAAAATTCAATAAATTGCAAATGGTGACAGATATTTAAAAAATACTTGCAGGAGAATTATGCACGATGTTAGGAACAGGGATGATTCTGTTCCGGATTTTCCGAAAATTTAACCCTCTCACTGCGCATCCCGCGATTTCCACGGCCAACGTAACAGTAGCATAATTTGCCTAATCCGCAATTTCTGCAGCAATTTTTTTTTTTTTTTTATGATCTAATTCTATTAAAAAAAACTCCTTCACAAAGATGTTGGATATATTTTAACTCTAAAATATATGCAGATTTGAAATGTGTAATAAAATAAATGCGCAACGTTTAAACATATTTTGATTAACGCAGCGAGAGGGTTAATGATCACGGAAAAAACGCGAATTTGGTCAAAGGGCCGCAGAAAAAACGCAAAATTCTTCAAATGATCGCGGAAAACACGAATTTCGTCAAAGGATCGCGGAGAAAACGCGATTTTTGTCAAGTAGCCGCGAAAAAACGCAAATTTCGTCCAAAGATCACGAAAAGAATGCACATTTTATCAAAGATTCACGAATTTCGTTAAAGGATCGTGGAGAAAACTCGAATTCCTTCAAAGAATCGCGGGAAAAAATCGAATTTAGTCAAAGATTCGCTTTAAAAACGCGAATTTCGTCAAAGGATCGCTGAAAAAAAGCAAATTTTGTCGAAGGATCGAAGGAAAAAAACGCGAATTTCATCAAAGGGCTGCAACATTACACTAATTTCGTCAAAGGGTGCGGAAGAAACGGAAATTTCGTCAACGGGTCGAAGAAGTGAGAATTTCATCAAAGAGTCGTGGAAAAATATGCTTTAAAAATACTAATTTCGTCAAAGGATCGTGGAAAAAACGCGAATTCCTTCAAAGGATTTCGAAAAAAATCGAATTTAGGCAAAGATTCGCTTTAAAAACGCGAATTTTGTCAACGGATCACTGAAAAAACGCGAATTTTGTCGAGGGGGTCGAAGGAAATAAACGCGAATTTTATCAAAGGGTTGCAAAATTACACTAATTTTGCCAAAGGGTTGCGGAAGGAACGCAAATTTCGTCAAAGGGTCGAAGAAGTGCGAATTTCATCAAAGACTCGTGAAAAAAATACAGTGGTCTCTTTAGAAAATAACACACATACATATATCTATGTTTATTATTGTAGGTATAATTTTTAACCTGAAATAATATACTGAATTAACTTTTGAAAAAAACAGGTTAACGCCCAGTTTGCAGGAATCTACTCTCAGCCTGAAATCGATCCGAATCGAAAACAGCTAACCCGACATGCAACAAAAATAATTAGTGCCACGAGGGAATACCCCCATCTGCTGTAACCTTTCAGAAAATTTGCTTTGAATTTCAGAATTTTTTTCCACCCGAATTACCCCTGATCAAGAGTTTTTTTTACTGCGATTCTTGATTTTAATTTAAAATAGCAACGATAGATGGCGCTGGAAGCAATAGGTGCTAAATCGGCTCCTGGAGGAGGTAGGCCAGAAATCGGGCCCCGATTTAACGACCATTGTTTGCAGCAACATCTATCGTTGCTATTGTAAAGTAAAATCAAGAATCCCAGTAAAAAGTCTAGTGATATCTTTACATAACCCTCCTGCAAGACTTTTTAAAATTGCTTTTACAATTTGCAAGTTGCTGAATTTTAAAAACAGTCAGTCCATTTTAGGACACCCGGTATTTTTTTTAATAAATTTCAAAGCATTCTATACTGAATTACAACTGATCTTAGATATGAAGAGACAAGCAGTCTTATACCAAATTAGTATTTTTTACATAATCCTGGAGATGGATTTAGTATTCCTAAATAATTATTTGGGCGTGCCCGTTATGAAGCTTTTACTGTATATAGTTTTTATCTTAAAAAATATTTAGACTTTCTTTTCAAAAATCGAGTCAACCCGAACCCTTCTCGCAAGAGTGAAAAACCAATCCGAAACTGACCCAAACCCGAAATAATGTATGTCAATCTGCCCCAAACACAATGCGCTAGGCGTAGCTAAAAAGTAGAAGTCAACCCGACCCACAGTAGAAAAGTAGAAGTCAACCGGGCCCAAACCCAACCAACAATAGAAAAGTAGAAGTCAAACGGGTCCAAACCCAACCCGCAGCAAAAAAGCAGAAGTTAAATAGGCCTACAGCAAAAAGTAGAAGTTAACCCGACCCACAGCAAAAAGTAGAAGTCAACCGGACCAGCAGCAAAAATAGAAGCCAACCGGACCCAAACCCGACCCGCAGCAAAAAGTAGAAGTCAACCGGACCCAAACCCGACCCGCAGCAAAAAGTAGAAGTAACACGACCCGCAGTGAAAAAATTAGCCCCGAACCGCGCATCAGATGGGAGTTACTAAATTTCTAAAATCGCCCCCCCCCCCCTTGAGGACTCTCCAGATCCGCCCTTGACTGTTGCTGGTCGGGTTTTGGTTAATCCGCTCTTTCAAAAGAATGTCCAATATATTTTTTCAAGTTAAAATATACCGGGTGTCCTAAAATGGGCCGACTGATCTTAAAATTCAGTAACTTTCAAATGGTGACAGCTATTAAAAATATTCTTGCAGGAAGGTTACGTAAGATGTCAGGTTTTTTTTTTTTTTTTTTTTTTTTACTGCGATTTTTGATTTTAGTTTAAAATAGGAGAGATAGATGGTGCTGCAAGCAATAGGAGCTAAATCGGAGCCCGATGTTTGGCCTTTCTTCTCTCAGTACTGATGCGAAAGAAGGAGGTTAAATATATGGAGTCGCTCCTAAATTCAAAATTGCATTGGTGACTAAGTACCACTTCACATATTTAACTTCCTTCTTTCACATCAGTACTTAGAGAGAGGCCAAAAACCGGGCTCCGATTTAGCTCTCATTGCTTGCAGCGCCATCTATCGCTGCTATTTTAAACTAACATCTTACATAAGCTTCCTGCAAGAATTTTTTTATATTGCTGTCACCATTTGCGAGTTATAAAATTTTAAAATCAGTCAATCCATTTTAGGATACCCTGCATATATAATAAGACCTCCATAACGGACACTCTCGAAAAGACAACACTTCCATTTAGCGAACACTTTTTCAATTCGTAATACACTTACATATTTAATAGTGGCCATATTCCAATCTGCACGCACGTAACACGTGTATTTAAACACAAACTATTACAATTTTTTTTAATAGCATAAACGAAATATTGGTAATAGCTTTCCTATTTCGAGAGAAGGGGAAAGGCTTCTCAAATACACCGCAAAGAAAGAATAATCATGATCAAATTTCTTACATAAATTTTATTTCTCATGCAGTTTAACTGATTATATATACTCATTCATATTCAAATATGGTAACTTTCCATTTTTTCTTTCAAAACAAAGCACACGTGTTATCATTTTTTTTTAATTATTGTACTGTTTTTTAGGGAGTGGCAACACGAAAGAAACGATTGAATTTGAAAATAAACAAGTAATATAAAAATTTTGTTTTTAAAGTCAATTCCTACTTGGGCTATCAAAGAAAAATTTAATATAATCAAGCTAATATTAGTTTCTGTTGCATTAAAATATCTCAATTTGTTGATTTTCTATAAGCAAGTAGGTTTACAATGGAACTCTATGGGAATTTGGCGAAATATTACAGACATCGCCAAGTTGGCGTCACTTTTGGAGACTCATTTTGGCCGCCAAATTTGGCGATATATCGCCAAGTTGGCGACAAACTTGGCGGTATTTGGCGACAGAACAGGGTCCCCTATGGTAACCCCTTATTGAAAATACTTTCATTGAACTTCAATAACCAATGGCCGCCATTTTGTTTCCCATGCAAAACTAAAATTAATTAATTAAAATTTAATTAATTAATTAATTAATATTTGAAAAAACTGTATTAACATCAATTGTCATCCCGTACAAGTTTTAAAAAAATTATTTCAACTTGATAGGATGAATAATGAGTATTTTATTAACGATTGAAAATTTGAACAAGATAAATATATAAATAAATATAGGGAGTGTGTGAGCTAATAGTAGGAATTGAAAAAGGAGAGATTTCTATTTCTATAATGTTAAATTATGGAAAGACAAATTCGATTTTCTCAGCGATCGTCAAACATACAAAGATGAAAAAAAAATCTAAATTAAGTTTTACCAAGAGGACAAAAGTAAAATAAAAACGAAGTTAATCCACCCATTAGATCGTTAGCTACACTTTGTTGAACTTTGCGCCTTCATTTTTTCATTTAAAGTTAAATAAAAAACTACAGTAATTTTTTTAATGCTATCATTTCATTCGTCTCGTCGAGTTCTATCTTTCAAAAAAAAAAAAAAAAAAAAAAAAAAAAAAACACTGTTGTATGTCAACTGGCTCGTCAGAATTTTTAGAAAAACGTTTGCATTTTCTATTTCTTAAATATATTATAGCAAAACGCTGCCGCGTTTGCTATGATACGCACTTATTTCCATCTGAAACATGTAGTTCGGATCAAACTTTTTACAATCCGACTTGCAAAAACTTATAAATCTTACCCGAAAAAACCCTTCTAGAGTAAACCCGACTCGCAGAAACAAAATTAGAGTCACCCCGATCCGAAAAAAAGAAAATTAAAGATAGCCTGAACCGATGCAAGACTTTTACTCAACGATCTCGAGGTGTCCGCTATTGAGAGGTCTTACTATATCTGAATATTAAACAACATAGATAAGTGTATTTTTCTATATAAGATAAAATTGGTATTAGAAATATAATTGTAGAGAAAAATTCCATAAATGCATTAAAACACGATTTACTTTCCTTTATTTTCGGGTTCGAGTCGAATTATGGGTCGATGAAAAATTTTTGGCGGGTTCGGGTCGTGTTGAGAGTCGGTGAATTTTTTTTAGCGGCTTTGAGTAGGATTGCGCGTTGACTTCAAATGGAATTTTCGGGTTTGGGCCGGGTACAACCTGACCTGCGCAGGACTCTATAGCATATTCCATGGGAACTCAGAGAAATTTTTGGGGCAGATTTGCTCCAGGTTCTCAACGCCCCTGCTCAGAAAATGTATATTTCGATTCTTAACTTTCAGTTTTAAAAAAAAGTATACGGAACAAAACACACCAGCAAGCGCTACACTTAACATTCTTCCATTCCAGAATCATTTCATACCAACGAATCAAATAACTTGCGAAAAAAGAGTTCCGGATTTTCAGTCCAGTACTATAGTTTAAATACAAAATTTAATGCAATACCCATGCATGACCTTTTTATTTGTTTGTTTGTTTGTTTGTTTTTTTTTGCATTTTTTTTTATTTGTTGCAATACCCATGCATGACCTTTTTATGTGTTTTTTTGGTAATTGTTTTTATTTGTTACAGGAACAGGAACAAACTAGCCCTTCAGTGCTATCCTTAACGAAGATTGAAGGACACATATGAACAAAACACTGGTAAAATAAAAAATAATAATAAAGTGTTTTATTTTTGTTTTGTTTTTCAGAGAGAGAGAGAGAGAAAATAACGGAAAGAATTATAAATTTAAATCCCTCATAATTCTGTAAGATAAATTTGTTTTACAAATTTATATACAGGGGGTCCCGAATTCATGGTACAAACTTTAAGGGTTGATAACTGTAACAATCATTTATTGTATAGGAATGTATAGGCGCAAGTGACGCGGTGAGGCGCAAACACAATAAGACAAGAACTTAAAGACAAAGTGGTTATCTACAGCGTCTTTGACAAGCGCAATGTTTATAACAACTGTCAAAATTGCGCCACCAACAGGAGCGATTGCCGTACACTTCCAAAGATGCCAGGTATTTCACGCATACGTGCAGCAGCTATGGATATTCGAGCACAGAGATCCTCTTGGAGTCGCATAAACGTACAACCCCAATCCATGGCGTTCCAAAAGTGGTATTCAGGTAATTGCACACAACATTGCTGAAATGGGCTGGCACCCCTGTTGAGGATCTCGTTGCTTGAATGTCCGTTGCTGCTGCACGTGTACATGAAATACCTAGCATCTTTGAATCTGTAACCAATCGCTTCATTGACCCTGCCATGCATGTATACCGTTGGTTGACACAATTTTGGACACTTATTGTACACGTAGCACTTGTCAATGACGCTCTCAATAAACATTCTTTTCATGTCTCTTTCCTGTGTTTGTGCCTCCATTCCTTTTCAATAAATGATTGTTACCGTGTCCTGTACCAACCCTTAAACTTTGTACCATGAATTCGGGATCACCCTGCATAGATTAAGTGAGACTCAGAATCATTCTTACACATGGGTCATTCTACAAAAGAAGTTACTTTTTCGGTAGCTAATGGTAGTAAATGTGTTACAGAATATATGTTTTTTGAAGTGAAAACTTCTTTAGGCGTGTTGAGCTTTTTTTTGAGATGGGGAAAAACCACTGATTTCGAGACACTGTAATGTAACCGACATGCTAGCATTTTGACACAGACAGTAGCGCGTCAAGCGGTGAATGACAGGAACTTTTCCCTCTTCAGCTCAATCCGCAAAAGAAGAAGGAAGCTAAAACTCACTTTTTCTCCCGGCGTATTGCTAAAACAAATTATTATTTTGTGTTTCGTCAGTTAAAATGAATTATACCATATTCGTGACCTACCTATTTCGTGTAACTAAAAACCGATAACGCTGTATTTTATCGTGTTGATGGTCTGGTCAATGACCAACAGTATTGGCGGGAATTTCGATTACGGAAGATAAAATACGGGGCACAGATGTCAGATACGCACTTGGGCACCTAATTGACAGCAAAATGGCGTTACTTTATTTTACAAGGTAACCCGGCTACTGTTGCTTATTTATTAATAAATTGTTCATTTACTTTTATTTTATTTTTTTTAATTGTACAATTGTTTTGTTCTATAGTTATTAATGAAATTACCGTTTATTTATTGTTGTTTACTTTTTAAAACAATAGAAAATAATTTAAAAATATATATTGTAACTGGTATTGGAAAACGGGCTTTCACCAAATTGACGTTAAAAAATCGCGCCAAACCTGGTTTGTATATCACATCTCTGCCAAATTCTCGGTTTTTTGATTTTTCGACTTTTTATCCAAATTTTCCGGATTTTTTAAATTTTCCCTTTCATTGTATCCCAAACACTACCTTCATACCAAATTTCAAGATTCTAGGGATACAGGACGTACCTCTGAGTTTTGATGATTGGTGAATCAGTGTCGAAAAGGCGAAAGTTTAAGTTCATATATCTTCTGAAATAAAAAAGATAGAAACCTGAAATTTCAGCATTTAGTTCCATTTCCACATTACTTTAGATTTACGAAGTTTCAAGTTTCTGGGAATCACCAACACAAACATATTGGGGGGTCAAAAGTACCCTGAGTTGCTTCCAGAAAAAGATGCTTACGGCTCTGCTTTCAAGACTTGGCAGGGGCACTGCCGTGTCCCCAGATGCTTTCATTAGTGCTGCTACACAATTCAACGCATAAAACATTTCCTGACGATTAAAAAAAACACACACGTAATTGTTGAAGTTTTCACTTCTATTGGCACTCCCGGAGTGCCACTGTTTTTTTTTTTTTTTTTGTTTTTTTTTAATGTGTTAGAAATTTTACGAAATCAAACACATACCGAACACACACACATATATATATAAAACCAAAATCTCGACCGAGTTTATTGGCTAGCTTCGTAGGTCATCGTGTTTCAAAATGGTGGCCACTTAAAGATATCAAATTAAAAATAATGTACAAGAGAATTAGAAATCCAAAAAGTGTTTTCCATTAAATATTCGGCCTTTTATACAAGAATTCCGGAAATTTTTTTGTTTTGCGTTTATCTTGAAAAATGGCTGAGATCTAGCAGTTTGAAATTCTTGGGTGGTTGACATTCTGAAACAAGACAACAGATTAAAAATAAGGGATTTCTCCATAAACGAGTTTAATTTATGAGTATTCATGAAGGTGGTTTCTCGTAAATTTTCTTTTACTGTTGTAATAAATATTCCGATTTTCTTACGCTTAAAACTAGCATTGCAAAGGGTTAAAAAAAAAAACAAGTATCCAAAATTCCAGGTTAATTCCCCAAATTTCCACAATTTATTTCCACCCTCAAAATCTTGCGGGGGTTTTGCAACTCTACTTTAAACTATATAGTCATATCCACAAGCGGGAAATTCTCATCAATATCGCGAAATTTGATGACAAAAATAAGTCGCCATAAATGAAACCAACTTGGCGATAGCTGACATTTTAATTCCCATCCAAATTCAATATTGACGAAATCTGGGAATCTTCTATAATCAGGTTCCACGCATTTTAACTTCATGTATTTAAGTAAAGTTAGCTGAATTTTTAAAAACAAGGAATAGGGAAGCTACCCTTTTCTCTCGGTACAGCCTTGGAGGGCTTTTTTACGCGACTGCCAAGAAGGGTTATGTGTTTCATGCGTATCTGGGTATGTGGATTTCTGTATACCCTCGAAACACCCCAACGGCTGGATGGATTTTAATGAATGTTGTATCTATCGATTCGTCTTAACCGTCCGATGGTTATAGGCTATGTTTTGTTTTTATAAATTCAAAATGGCGGTAGAGACGAAAAAAAATTTTACGCACCCTATTGAGTAGCATATCATTGGATAGGTCTTTCAAAATGAAGGCGATGTTTCATTGACTATTTTGTAGTCAGAAGCTCCGTTTAAATATTATACAACCTGGAATTTGTGTAGGTAGGATCTCTAGCTTTACTGCAAGATTCTAACCTTCATAGACATCTATAGGCCTCATCAAAACAGTATTTATAAATAGGAACTAACAATTAAACACAACTTAAAGGTCATCAACACAAGTAAATAAAAAAAAATAGGTAAGTAATATAAAAAAAAATCACATTGATGAGAAATAATTAGTTCGCTTTTTACGCAGTCGGGTTTTTTGATTTTTCAAATTTAATTTCTTTTTACATTGACATGTCGCATTGAAATTTAATGGATAAATTAACTGAAAGTTTAGTGAGTTTATTTAACCACTCATATTCTAACTTCAAATGCAGTAAACATAATTTATATAATAAAAAATAATTAGCCCGAGTTAATTTACATTGTCATATTATAAAAAGCATCATTCTTCATTCCAGAATGCTTTTTTTAATTTAATATTATTTTTTTTTCCTTTTCTAACTTATTAAATAAAGTATATTAATTAAAGTTAAACAGTAGCTTTTCTTTACAAATTAATTACTTTTTAATTGTTGTAGTTCACAATAAGCGATTATGATTGTAAGTTAGGATGGGATAATATTATCAGAAATAGTAGAGATGTTTAGTTAACTTTGGATTGTCTACTATTTAAATGGTGTATAAAAAATAATAAATGCAAACATTGTGGGAAAATTACAGTAGAATATTATTGCACTTGTCTTTACTAATAGTATAATAAAGAGAGAAACTCCTGTCCTGACTGACTGACTCATCAATGCAGAGCTGAAACGACTACAGACAGGATCACAAAATTTGGACAGTAGATTGCTATTATGAGAAAGGATTTCTGAAATTAACTCAGTATCACCGTGTGTTGAGAATTCTATGAAAAATTTATAATAACTGCTGTTTTGGGACATAGCAGCAATAAATAAAATTGTCTTTTTAACATGTTCTTTATAAGTCTGTATATTTATATTCTTAACCTTGTTTTTTAGGTATATTACAGGTATACAACACAGTATGTGATACAAAGAGATAATTTAATATTGAAATATCTTGAAATAATTTCAATAAGAGGAGACATTTTCTATTTTGCAGTAGAATCTTTGTAGACATACAGACTTCTAAATACCTCTAACGCACCAACCCCCCCTCCCTTTCCTGCCACCACTACCTTCCCAAAGAAAAGAAAAATCTTGCTATGGTTTGTATCTTTCTAAATCGAATCATGATTGTTCAAGTACAATTATATTCAATACATCTACAGTATTTTGCTCAAATTCTTTTATATGCAATTATTCTCACAATGTTAATGACTTTTGTTAAACAAATAAAAAA
The DNA here is from genome assembly GCA_963932465.1 of Maratus speciosus. NCBI lineage: Eukaryota > Metazoa > Arthropoda > Arachnida > Araneae > Salticidae > Maratus > Maratus speciosus. Next base: position 279,452,380 of record OZ010792.1, read on the forward strand.
CTTTACACATCTTTTATTGACTAAAATAACAAAATTTGCTTTACATTTTTTTAAAACTGTATCAATTTGTTTGCACCAAACAGAAACATTGTTACATTATTTAAAACAACTAAACAAAGCATGTAATAAGAGTACAATTTCCATTCAGCAGAACTGAAAAGTTAATGTTTGATACATAAATAAATAATAAATGAGAAGCACTGATCCAAAACTGAAGATGCAAATTTCATCATGAATCTTCTTTATTTGAGACAAATATCTAACCTTCGATAACTCAGATGAGAAATTAATTACACAGTTAAATGCAATAACTACAATGCATTTATGAATTAAGTAATTTTACAGATATTACTTTTCTATAATAATATACCAAATACAATATACAGGGTGTACTCTCTTCTAATTGTTCAATCCTAAACTTTCAATTCTAGAGGAATAGTTTGAATTGCAAAATTATTTCAAATATTGGTCTTTATCATATTAAAAGCCATTTATGTCAAGACAGTTATTTTTGTAAAAGTTATAAAATTACAATTTTATACGGTCACTAGGCCTTTTAAGTTATATTTTTAAAAACTTTCTTCATACCCTAACATATAAAACAACAAATACTAAATCATTTTTGGGCAATGAAAACTTAGAGTTATTATACTTTGAATTTTATGAAATTTCAAGGTTTTCTAGCACAAAAATTTGTCTCTGTTTTTAGAGACAGAAAACTCTCAAAATTCATTAAAATTAAAAGTATCATAACTCAAAAAGTTTTGGTCATACAAAAATCATTTCATTTTATTTATTTATTTATATTTTACTTGTTAGAGCATACAGTAAGTTTTTCTAAATATAAAAAAAATAACTATTTCTTAGTAAATGGGTTCTGATATGAGAAAGAAAAACATTTGAACATTTTTGCACTTTGAATTGCACCTCTAAAACTTAACAGTTTAGAAATTAACTATTGGAAAATGGAAAGGCCATCTTGCATATTTTTCCTTGAAAAAAATGTGCTCTATTTATTATGTTCTAAAAGATAATACAAAAACACAAGGAAAATCAGCCATGACATTTGAAAACATTTGTTACATGTATATTTCACATAATGCACACCGTTGTTACATAAAGGCACAGGAGGTCATTTCATACCAGGCACATTCATTACAATTTTATTCCTACAAACATTTCTATATTTGTTTTTTAAAGCTAGATAAGTTTATTTTTACAGTGAAAATAAATAAGATATTAGAGTAAGGGATTTGCACATAATCAAATATTCATGGGCAAAAGCAGTGGCGAGGGGAGGGGGTCAATTATCTGTGCTTGGATTTACAAATTTGCAGTTTTAGACTAAATTTAAGAACAAAATCTCAAACCTTCCAGGAGAGACATTTTGGTGATCCGATGGTGGAAAGTCTGAGCTATCACCTAAGAACCCTAACAGTGCACCATTTTTGCAGCACATCGGTTGAGTATCACTAGCTTTGATTAACACATTTTAAACAGTCCAGAAGTGTGAATAATACTGTGTAATCATATTTTAATACATTATAAACTGCTGTCATCACTTATATTGCTTTTTAATAACATGCAACAGAAAAACAGTAAATCATTTCAATAAAAACATGGAAAACAAATTTTAAAATAATTCATACTCCAGTAAAGGAAAATTAAAATAAACATAATTTTAAAACAAAGGATGTACTTAGCCGTACATCCTTGAATCATCCTTGTACATCCATCTCTAGAATGGATATTTCAATCCCAAATACTTATATATAAGTATGCTTTTACATCTGAATAGTGGACAAATTCTACAGCCCTGAAGTGTCCTCTATTCAGAAGTTTTGATATATATGTATTTACTTTTCAAAAACAGCTGATCATACTTGAAAATATTGATCGAAACAAAAAAGCATGCAAAATTTTGTTTCACTTCAACTCCCAACTCCTCCCAAGAAAAAAACAAGACTTTTGTTTTACAGGGTTTTTTTTTTTTTTTAATCCACTCAATTGATATTGTTAATTAATAATGGTTCTATGATACACTTAAAAATTTTCATGAATACTCCAAAATTCGATTTTTTCTTATTGATCATACTTGAAAAAAACTTTATTTACAAAATAAAGTTTATTATATTATATATTTATAGATTTATTACAAAAATTTCTGTGTATTTGATTAAAATTAAATTTCTGTAATATCAATTAATAAGTTACATATTTCTGTAGTGCCAATAAATAAATAATTTTACTGTGATCCCAATTCACATTGTAATTTTTAATTCTCATTAGGGTAGCCTGGAGTAATTTTCAGACAGAAGAATCTGGGGTAACTAACAAACAGCAGTAATACTCGCACACTAATAGGAATCTGGCCAAAACAGTTTTATTTTTAGTTAAATGAACTATTTTTCTATTTCAACTAGTATTTTCTTAGTAATTAGCAGCTTACTCTGTCTTGTACAAAACTGGTTCCCTAAATGCTATAAAAAATTACTGTTTAACTTTTTGCTTCGTTGATTTCAAATTTTAATTTCTCAGGTGTAGCAACACTAGTACAAGTGCTACTTCGTGTTTGGATACTAGGGTATGTTATCTTTCTAGAAACAATGAAATAACATTGTTTGGATGTCCATCTGGAAAAAAAATATAATTTAAAAGAAGTCTAGCTTTTAAGGAACACCGGGGTAATTATCAGACAGCCTTCAGGGTAATTTCCGGATGCTAATATGTGTTACAAAATGTGTTTTGAATTATCCTACATGGTAAATTCATTGTTTTTGAAATACTTAAAAAGGGTTGTACATTAAAATATAATTTCCAAAGGGCTGTAAGTTAAAATGAAAATACTAAATGGAGTTTAAGGGAGATTTTTTATGAAAGACAGAGATTTATGAAGAAGTGCAGGATGCCATTTCAGAATCAAATATATATGTTGTATATTATGACCAAACATTTTACCTGGGATAGGTACAAAAGTCGTTCCACAAAGATGACTGGGAAAAATCTGTTGGAAGTTGAAGTAAAATTTTTAAACTGGCTTGGGGATAATCGATATTGGTGGCCAAAGAAATATCAAGATGAAATTGCTGCCAAGTCTTTTTTGGACCTATTGGGACTCAGTTTGTTGATCCTTTTCATGTTAAAACTATTGAAGATGTGAAAGAATTGTACAATAATGTTAAAAAATTTTACAATCTTTACTGTAAAAGAAAACAAAAAAGGTTAGGCCTGTCGAAATTAGTGCTGCATAAAAAAAAATTATTGTAGTATGAAAAAAAAATTAAGTTACTAAAGGTTTTTTTTTTTTTTTTTAATGAAATTGGTGTTGAGTTTATGTTCTTATTTAATGTTGATTTTCTTTCAGACATCAGAATTGTTTAAGAAGTCTAAAATTCTTTACTGATTTACATAAATTTATGTAAAACAGATATCGCTACTGTAGCTAAACTGTATTGGTGTGAAAAAGTACCATGTAACATACTTTTATTCACAAGAATATAAATGGATTTCAGGTGTACAGTTACAATTACGTTTTCATGCATTTTTTCTGTATTCAGAATGGTCTAATAAACAACCCATTTTGTGTAACATTTTACAATAGTATCCCTTAATTACCATAGTTAGTGTTCAAATCAGACCCTTAAACAGCCCCACAAATAGCTGTCTAGAAATTACCCCAAACCATGGAGTAATTATTAGACAGGATTTCATTTTTTGTTATTATGTTAATTATCTGAAAATGCTACAGAATAATCACCAGGCATGTGATGATTTTAACAAGAGAAAGTAAAAAAAAAAGTCAGCAAATCCTGAGTATTTGCAAAAGTTTTGTTTTTGTCTGAAAATTACCCCAGGCTACCCTATATATTAAATATTTAGGGGGGGGGGGATAAATAACTTAATAGCATACTGTTAGTTAATAACTGTTCTACAATGCACTTTAAAATTTTTATGAATGCTGCAGAGGTAACTATTAAGGCTTTATACTCTAGTCCATTAATTCATAAATTACTAACCTGAAGTAATGACTAAAAAGTACCCAATTTCACTTCGGTATAAAATAAAATTACAATATTGCATTGAAATTTCCTCAATTTTTAATTTTTGATGACCATTAAATAAAATTTAAATTAACTCATTATTATTTATTCAGTTCCTTAATATTAATGCAAACCACTTTGGGAAATTTTAATGCTTATTTCAAAAAATGACAAACAAAAATGTTAGAGAAGAAAATAACCAGCATTTCATGTAATTTTATGTACTTTATGTGAATTGTTAAACTTATACAACATTATTTTTTTCAATAATTATCATAAAGTATTAACACTATTTTTATAAAAATAATTTGAAATTCCTAAAGATGTAAAATTTTAATCACAAAACCAATAAAATAAGAACGCTAAATTGTATACAAAACAAAAAATATGAAAGTAAATGCAACAAACAGAGAAAATATTATATCAAAGATTAAAAATGATTAAGTTAAAATATTTATCTGTTTAATGTCACGATTACTTAATTATTATTAGAAGTAAAAATGAAAAAAAAATGCATATCTATTTAAAGATGGATAAAACCTATTTCTAATAAACCGTAACTTAAAAACATTCGATAAACAAAATGTTGCAACCAAGGATGATGATCTATAAGGGGCCTTGCAAGGGTTCCTATCGTAAAAATTTTATTTAATTAATGCAGAAAATTTTGAAAATTACTTCTTATTTTATGAACTTGTGTTTTTCATAATAAAGTACAATTGTGAATCAACAACACCAGATCCGAGAAGATTCAAAAAGGTTAATTTGTGGCATTTTAAAAAAATCTTTAATAATGCTACAAAACAACACATGTGTCATGTGCCCCAGGACACACAAAATATTTTTTTTTATCGTTACAGCGTAATGAGTAAGCCAATAATGTCTGATTTCACATTTTACATTAGTGAAGCTTTTCGTGAGATCAAGGTATTGGCTAAGCCACAGATTTTGCCAATTAGGTGACATTTGCATTGAAATACATGTAGTAACTGAAATTTAGAAGAAAACATATGTCTATATTTAATCGCTAAGATACTGTAAAAGCACTTACTTTCACGAGCCGTAATTTTCGCAAAAATAAAGACATTGGTGATTTTGCGAGCTGAAAATTTCGTTAATTTTATATGAGCAGAACCGAAAGTTGAAAAATCCCGAAATTACCTAAATAGAACCCCTTTTGCATAATCCATTTTAAGAAACTTCCTTTTGTCCGAAAAGTTTGTCCTCCCCATCGCTCTAACAACACGCAGTACTTATCTACTTTCACCTTGGCTCAACACGCGCATTCCACCCCAAACAAATTAATTTTCTTAATCTCTTTTTCCAATGCTCTTTATGAAAACTAGGGACTTCTGAACCCCTCTTTTGCACCGAAAGTGTAATCCCCACACCCTTGGCTTTTCTCGGATTCGGACCGTCCATGCCTGTGAATGCAAGACAGAAAATTGAGGAGAGAAAACGTGTTATCATTAATCTGTTATCGTAAAAAATGTGGTAATACCTGTACAAGTTGACGAACAACAGAGAGAAAATTCCTATAGGAGCTCCACTGCCGGTAGGACTTCCGGATGCAAGAAACGCTAAGTCCTTTGTTCAATCAAAAGAAATAATATCCTCTATTACCGAGCTTTCAACTGCTTTGAAAGCAAAACATGGAGTGAAACATGTTAAGAGGGAACTGGGAGGGCCAGTGAGTGAATCAACTGTTCACAGCATAAAGAAACAATATATTCAAGCATTGAAACAAGCTAAAGCCGATGTAACAACTTACTGCATGGTAATCGTGGTCGCCCCTTAAAACTTGGTGATTTCGACGCAAGTGTTCAAACATATATACGTAAATTGTGGATTTCTGGTGGAATAGTGAACCGCACTATTGTTATTGCACAAAAGGAATTGTGAAATCACATGATCCATCTCTATTAAACTATTTCGATTTGAGCCCGAGTCAGGCCAGAAGCCTGCTGGTAAGAATGAACTCTGTCCGTAGACAGGGAACCAAAGCTGCACGAAAACTGCCCCCAGACTTCCCAGCTATTCGCGATAAATTCGTTAATCATGCTCGTACAGTGGTCACTAAAAATGTTGTTCCCCCTTGAGATGCTCATTAACTTCGATCAGACAAACGCAAAGATTGTGCCTACATCTGAATACACATTGGAAAAATGTGGTTCAAACCAAGTGTCCATAATCGGCATTGAAGATAAAAGAGATGACTCTGTTGTTAGCATGTTCCCTTTCTGAAAACCTACTTCCACCACAATTGTTGTACGCTGGAAAAACAACTTCAAAGAAACTGTTATAAATAATGTATGTGAATGAGATGCATTCTCTTAGTTGTATTATTGTTTTTATTCAAGAGATAGTTGTATAGTATTCAAGAAATAGCTGTAAGTATTCAAGAAATAGTTGTTCAAGAAATTTTTGTATTTATTTCTTATTTAAGTAACAGTAATCATTAAATTTTGAATAAGTGAAAAATTTCTGATATTTTATTATTATTTGAGGTGAAAACAATTTTTGCAAGGCTTAAATTTTCACGATTACGACGGGCTCGCGAAAATAAGTACTTTTACAGTAAGTAAAGTTATGAATAACTTTTAACAAGGCATTCAACTGAAAATTACCTAGAGGAGCCTAGACAGTAGTTCATCAAATAAATTCAGTGCTACGGGGTTTTTATGCTATTTCCCTCCTTTTAAGTTTTAGAAATAAACTAACATAATGGCTACAACCCTTAATGAATGTCCTATAATGGACAAACAGGAAATCCACTGAAATTAAATAGCAATAAATTATAAATAAATAGTTTTTTAATTGCCATTTTCCCAGCGGTTGATCAGGTAAAAGAAATCAATTGAAAATCTAATGAGAAAGAAAAATCATGTGTTAAGCATATACATTATGAAACACTTTCCAACACTTCCTGAAAGCTTTAGCAAAACTTCGTTACTTAGGGAAATAAGGTATATAAGATAACTAAGTAACATTTTAGAAAACATATAAAACATTTGAAAAACTGATTTCAGCAATTACCGTCCATAGCCAAATATGTATTCCAATTCTTTTGAACAGCCCTGTATTTCATCTGTAATGTTGATATATATATACTATATAATGGTAAAATTTATTTTCGCAAGAAAATGCATAACAGGTTGAAATTTCTCTTTCAGAAATTTATACTAATTAATGGAAACATGCTTGAATACTTTTGTATAACCTTTATTACACACCACTATTTAGCTAAAATTTAATTCAAACTAAAACACTCTACTGAAATCACATTTCCAGAAATTATCATTTATAGACGGCCATGTATCCAATTCTTTGCGTGACCCTGTATATCATTTTATCCATATTCTACAAACATTTCTTAGTAAACTAAATGCAGTTCAGCGTAAAAATGCATAACTCATTTAAAAACCACCTTTAAGCAATTTGCACTCATACCCGGTAACCATTATGAATTCTTTTGTGTAGCCCTGTATATGAATTATAGCATTTATACACACCATTTAATATGTATAAATATAATGAAACATAATTAAAAATGCATTTCCAGCGATCATCGCTAACGTACAGTACTTCGGAAACAATATAGTATCTAAAATCTTTTATGTGTCCCTGTAAATGCTATGCACTTCGTATTATACATGAAATAAGTTATTGCAAACCTCAGCGACGTATAGCAATTTCATTATATATGAAAGAGTTTAACATAATTAAAATGTGCCGCAAACAATTTCCCCCCTTTCCTCCCCTAGATCATTATGTAATGGAATTCTTTTGTACGTCACTGCAAATGAATAATAACTGTTCTTTACACCACATATTCTGCAGAATGCATATTTTAATGCACTTCATAAATGCATATCAATTTTATTATGTTTGAAAGAGTGTAACACCATTAAAAATCATTTTAAATGGGGTTTTTTTCCATAGGCCGTAATGTAACGGGAAACTTTTGACTGTCCCTGTAAATTAACTAAATATGCTACAAACTTCATTTGAAATAGGGAATGTGCTATGGTAAACGTCAATAACATTAAAAAATTTCAAGGCAATCCGAGTATATCTACAGGAGTTAGAGCGCGGACAGACAGACAGACAAACCGAAGTCATAAACACTTTACAAGTTTGTTGGAAAGTGTTAAAAATTAATATTTAAACTATCATCCTTGGACTATGATTAACAATAATTCTCATAAAAGTATTAGTTGAAATAAGCAAGATGGAAGTGGATTATTTTAACTTACTGTAATTGTCTCCAACTAATCAAAAACTAAATGTTTACACTTTCTAATAAAAAATTTTCATAAAATGGCTTCTCTTACAGAAGACAGCTGACAACAATGTGACAACAGGTGCACTAACGTTCAAACAAAAATATTATGGTCTAGTGCCACATATAAAACTCATTTCCACCTGAAATGGTGCAATATTCCAAAAATTCAATCAGTTACTGGAAGGGTATCAACAACTGGGTCACCCTATGTAGGATAATATTGCAGCAGCAGTTTGGAATATGCAAAAAGAATTTTGTGACTAAAGTAGCTGTGAATTACAATCTTTTCTTTTCTTTTTAGATCTCATAATGGAGTAGAATGAGTTATCCGGGAACATTTAAATAAATATGTAAAACAGAAATAGATTTATTTACCAATTAGATATCCGATTTAGAAAGCTTTCTTTTAGAAAATTAATATTAATTTTTCACTTTATAAACTAATACTAACTACAGATGAAAACAAAAATATGCAATATCAACCGATATTGCACCATGTCACCGCTATTTCCTTATTTCAACCTTTGCCTTATTTAATTACAGAAAATATTTCACTACTGTTTGTAATTAAGCAAAATATAATAAAAAATATTTATTAAATTTAAGAGAGGAACAGCATTTGTTAAATCCTATGGAATACAGTTGATATTGATCTACGTTTTTCTAAATACTGAAGTGATATTTTTTTATATATTTAAAAATAAGCTTAATAAATTTCAATAAACTTTTTTCTTTGTATTATAATTAGCTATATTTCAAACTTTTTGTTTTTATAGAAAATCAATTCTTTTTTTAGTAATGCTAATTAAAAAAGCTTGTAATAATATATGCTTAGCTATAGTAATATTTGTGTGTGTGTGTGTGTGTGTGTGTCAAAAGATCAATTTATAATTTAACAGCTACTGCCAAAACTATTTTTAAAATATATTGAAATTGCTTCAGTAGTTCCCATGAAAAAAGCTCTTCAATATCAGTCGATTTCCATAGGATTTTGGAAGTGTTGTTGGCCCCTTAAATACTGTCCTTGCTTTTCAAAATAATATAGTATTAGTTATTTATTTTATAGTATTTTAATTATTGCAACTTTCTCAATAATTAAGGCAACCAGACATCCAGTTTTTACACTTAATTTCCCATCCCAACACTTTTCTTAAATGTAAGGGTTTTGAATTAAATTTGAAATTACTCCAGTTTCCACAAATTCAACCCAAAAAATTAAGCTATAATTCTTTAAAAGAAATCATAGAAAGTAACCAAATTTCAGATTTTTATCAACAAATTATAGGAAAACATTTAGCACAAAATTAAAAAAATAAACTAGAGTGTAAAATTTAAACTGAATCTCTGTCTTTATTGAGAATGAAGGAGTAGCAAATTAAGATTTAAGAATTAATTAAGAATTCACAAATTATTAGTGTAAATTCAAAACTTATTTCACCATTCAAAAATTGTCTTTTTTTTTTTTTGGGGGGGGGGGGGGGGGGGGTAGCGGGGGATTTCATATTTATTTGTATGTGTGTTAGGTAGTGGGTGGGTTTTGAACACTTCTGCAATGTGTTTAGAACTTTGTTCCCTGATATCTGGTTTGATAATTCAGGCAAACAGAAAACTACAATAAACTACCTAAATCAATATAGATTAACATAGAAAGTAATAAAAATTTAAAATAAAACAATTCAGACAAGACAAACAGAAAACAATAATAAACTACTTAAATCAGCGATCGGCAATCTTCCACCAGTGTTGCACTGAACTTATGTGAAAGAAATTGTTTTGTGTGACAAGCCTGTGCTATTAAATTTTATATATGCATAAAACAGATTATATTCAAACTTATTAATCCTATTATCACCATAACGTTCTTAAGAATACAAGTTTTTGAAAAAATCATTAATTATAAAATATGCATTCTTACTGCTATTTATGTATAACTATCAGCAGGGTTCATGAATTTGATAATTCAAGCAAATTCAATCAATTCAAAATAGTTTAAATAACAAAAACGATGTTGAAGAATTTTAAAAATATATATATTAATCAAAACAACAAAAATCTGAGATGAAAAGATAATAAAAATAAAGATATATAAATTCAGACTATGTGGGACTAAAAATATGACCAAGTTTGGCACACATGCTGTAGGTTGTCAATCTTTGATTCAAACTAACACAGATTAACACAGAAAATAATAATAATTTAGAAACAAATAATTCAGACAAACAGAAAAAACAACAATATTACAAACAGATAACTCAAACAAACTGAAACCAATAATAAACTACTTAGATTAAAACAGAAAATAACAGTAAGCTACTTTTTGAAAATTATCAGTTAGTAGGTGTTACAAGTTTTATAACATATAAATAATGATTAGTCTCAAAAGAAATCATGATACTCTTTTTATATGTAAGTTGATTAGCTGCATAAAATACACTTCTCTTTTTCTTGTGAAAGAAACAAAATTAAAAATAATAAACAAGCTCATTTTTTAAAAAACAAAATTAAGTACAAGAATTGACTTATTTGAGATACATAGAAGGAAATTAATAAAATTATTCACAAGTAATTTAATAAACAATATACTGTACATGAGTGCTGCCAAGAGGGCAGGGAAGAGTCATTGCCTCCCCCTGGATTTTGAAACTTAACTAAATTTTCTTTACCTCTGATGATTTTGAGAAAAAAAAAAGTATTATTCCAAGGGACTTAAAATAATTAAACACTAAGAGAAAAAAGAATTCAGAATTTTTCATCATAAGAGCTCTACTTCTCTGAACCTTCCATGAGAATTAAGTTTTAGCAAAATTTCTTTTTACATTCTACATTATTTTTTACTTCTTAGTACATTGCTTAAAAAATATCTACAATTGGGGATCAGAGGGGTGGGAGGACAGAGCTCTCCTTGACGAAAAAAAAAGATACATAATATCACATTAATATTTCTGTATGGCTTTTTATGTTGAATGTTTAAAAATTGTCTTGCAAAGAAAATTATAACAAAAAATTCTTAGTTTTAGCCAATTTCATCTTTATATTCTCCATTTTCCAGAACACAGGTTTAAGAAGTTGTCAAAAGTGATTGGTGCAGTTTTTAGTGCAGTTAAAAAAAAAAAAATCAAACCTATGCTGCTTACGATAGGCACATCTGTTTTCAAAATCTTGCGCCTGTTGGCACCCATGATACGGTTTTTTTTTATTATTATTATTTACAATGAAATTAAAGCACTTGCACTTGCAATAGTATTCTTTCTCTTTAACATATTGTACATCAGCAATCGGCAATGTTGCCAATTTAATGATTTTTTTTATTCAAAATATCTACTGGAATTTTTCAGTAGGAATTTTGGTTTTATTTAACGACATAAACATGACAAGATTAAGTAAAGCAAAGATTACTACTTAAACATTCTAGTAGATATTTTGAATTTTAAAAAACATGCTAAATTAATGATAAGTATTCTAGTCATCAATTAACAATGACTGAGGTCATTTTCTCAGCTGGTGGTTTCACTCTCTCTCTTTCACTTATATATATATATTTATTCTATACAGCTGTACATATATTTTGGATTCATTAGATTATTGTATACATTTTTTATTATCTAATTCCATCGAAAAAAATACTTGGACATCCTTGTAATTATTTAAGTTTTATTCAAATAAATAATTTATTTTTAAATTGTTTTAACTGAAAATTTCTATTTATGTAGGTTTTCATTTTAAATGGTTGGACATATTTTTTAACTTGCTTGAAAAACTTTTACTACTATCACATTTTTTGTGCTAAAATTATTTATGTTCCATAAATTAATCAAAATCATTAATTTACTATTTTTAATTAAAAAATTATAAATCACTTTAAATTTTTTTTTAAATTAATTTATTTATTTAAGATATTTTTACTTTAATGCCAGCTCAGGTTGTCCTGTTCAGTCCCTATTACTTGTTATTTTTCCAAGGTAAAGGCCTCTATAGCTAGGTACCCTGGTTTGTGTTATAAATATTTACAATCGCATTCATTCTATGGCTTAGAAACCAAAGGAAAGTTATGCATAATGAATAATTTTTTTAATATTATTTCCAACGCAGATTATTTAAAAGTTACAACTTTCATTTTTAGATAAATGTATAGCTGTTATTAGCTATGGAAGAACATGCTTTTTTTTCATAACTGAAGCATAAAAATATCTAAAAAATATATTTAGGAACTTGGAGATAATTGAAGTTACATTCGGTAGTATAAATTGAGAGAATAAATTGATAAGTTCAAATAGTTTTATAAAAAAAGAAATTAGAAAGCAGGAAAAAATCTGATACTGCCATCAGTTTCGATTAACATGATGCATTTTGATGCAAAAGTATCAAAATCATGCCTTAATCAAAAATTTAACCACATTTGTTCAATTGGGCTTGTCAAATAAACAGCAGAAAACTCATAGTATTTTCTTAATTAAAGTACTAAGTCTTAGATTTTTTTTTTTAAATTAGAGGTTTGGGATATAACTCAGATTCTTTTAAAATAAATCTTAATACATGCAGATTAATATTTCATACATACAATTTTTAAAATAATATAAAATATTTAAAAATATATATTATTTTTAATATAATACTGTTTAATTAAAAAAAAAAGTTAGGAAAAGAAATTTTTTTGTAACAGAAATTAAACTGAATAAGTGAAAATTGTCACTAAAAATTTATCTGCAAAATGTCACAATTACCTAATGGTGGCACATGAAAAGTAAAAAAAATTAACTGAAGATAATTAAAACTTCCTAATTTTTAACCATGATTAAAACATAAAATATTTAGATGTGGAGCTATATATATGCTAAATTTATTAATTTATTGAATTAATTATAGTAATTGGAAATAGATGATGATTTGTAATTATATTATAGTTATATATATGTGTGTGTGTGTGTGTGTGAAAGCTCTGAATAGAAATTTTATTTTTATTTTTGTACTTTATTCATTGAGACATTTAAATTATTTGAAATTTTTTTTTTGGAGAAACATTTCATTATTTGATATCATTTCAAATTATTATTTGATATCAGTAGTTTAATGAATTAAACATTTATAAAAAATTTAGTAGATTAATAAAAGTAAGAGTATTTGATAGAAAATTAAATTCATTTAAAAATTAATATATGATTAAAGTATTATTTATTATTATTATAAATCAAAGGAATAGAATGTTTCAAATTAAATTTACAGTTTTTTAACATCACAATTACATATATTTTACATTTTTTAAAAATGAGTATCTTGAAACATTTTTTCATAATATGATTATAAAATGCAATACAATACACTACTTTCAATGAAAAGAAAATAATATAACATTCTCATTTTAACAATCCAAATGGACTAGAACATATAACTGTTCCATTAAATAGTCTAAAAACAATATTAACATATAATTACAAACAGGAAACCTATTTTGTCAAGTAACAAAACTACAACTACTTTGATATACATTAAAAGTCTATAATGTAAATTCCACTTCATAAAAAATTTTATTTTAGTATCTTTGGCAATTATGTGCATTAGTGTACAATACCAAGTCTCCTGCTCAGAGAGAAATTTTTACATTAAATAATCTAAAGATCACAGGATATTATGTTAAATATTCACAGGAGGAGATATTAAAATACAGTGTTTCTCAACCACAATAAATAAAAGATAAATAAATAGATAAATAACAAGATAAATAACGAGAAATAAAATATGATATTCTTAAAAAAACAAAAACAAAAAAATATGTTGATAGTTCATAAACACATCCAAGGTATTAAGTACATGAGCCGGAATATATGCATATCAATAAATAAGTAGAAAAATATTGTATTTTCCAATATTTTTTAAAAACTGCTTTTTACAAAATAGTTGTCCAACTAAGAATTTTTTTATCAAGAGAAAGAGGGAGAAGAATGTGCAAGTATGCACTTTTAGTTAACTTATTAACTTTCACTGTTTATGTTTAGGCTAACAACAAACGTAATATTTAAAAGTGAACATTAGCAGTATTAATATTGCACCATTATTTGTTCTAAAATAATAAAAACTTAATAAATCTCTTTGGTGTATCTTTGGTGTATTTAAAAGTGAACATTAGCAGTATTAATATTGCACCATTATTTGTTCTAAAATAATAAAAACTTAATAAATCTCTTTGGTGTATCTAAAATGTGTTTTGAAATAAATATAACATACAAAAAAGGTAAAAAAACGGTAAGTAGTTCAATAAAAATAATTTCTTAACCCCTTTTACCACAAATTGAGTTAGTTACCTTAGCACATGCTTCAATCTCAGATTTTTCTGGAATTATAGACCATATATCCACTAAAGGACACATGTGGGGACACCTTTTACATAGCATGTATCCACTGTATCCACTAATGGATACATGGGAGCAAAGGCCTTAATAATTAGGAAAGCATGCAACTCATTTCAAATTTAGTGTAATCTAATAATTAGATTACATTATACTTGTCCAAATTGTCACCCTTACACTATAATATCAATGAGATTAATTTCTGCTATTACACATTTTAAAAGTGTTTATTATTATTTGTTATGCATTACATGACCTGCAGCGTGTTAATCATGAGATGAACATGCAATGATATAAAAATCAGCACATAGACTTGCAGGTTATGAATCTATGCTGCTAACTGTGGTTTTTAATTTAAAATTTGTTCATTGGCTATCATTATGCAGAATTCATAATCAGACAATTAAATCTACCTATTGCTGTGAGGTTGACCAAAAAATAAAAGTAGAAGCTAAGCGATTTTTACTTTCAAGAAACAATTAAAATGTTAGTTAATAGTTCTTTCAAAACTAAGTTGCAATCTTTGAATACTTTGGAAGCTCTTGATCAAACAGGAGACATCCACAAGCTGATTTACTTAATCTACATCAGGGGTTTCTAACTAGTAGGATGTAATCCTCATTGAGCTCTATTCAAGAATTAATTATTTCAACAGTAAACAGCTTGTCTGAGAAATGAAAAATTTATAAATGTAAATTTAAAAAGTTTCTTACAAATTCAACAATGTCCATTAACTCTTTGAAGAGAAGTGGTATATTACTTATACAGTCGGACCTCTATTTAACGAACCTCTATTTTGCGAACTTTTACTTGGAAACAAGAACATTTTGCAAATTTCTTCGTAAAATAATCTCCAAATAGCAAAGTGTATTCTCTATTTAACAAACTTTTCCTTGGGATCTAAATTTTTTTTCTCCCTATTTCTTAAAATATTACTGGACATTTTGAACTTATTCTTTCTTTTAACTCGTTTTATGATGATCAAAGACCATGAACAGGTCTTACCAGGCACCTAACTCACCGAGAGCAGTAAAATCGTTGTGATTCTTTGCTTTCCATCCAAGAAGAACAAACTTTCAATATGCCCTTTTAATCCTCAATGGAGCTGCCCCGTGTCCTTAAACTATAGTTTCCCGTTATCTCGATTGTTGATCATGATCAATCGTGTTGGTAATTTCGGCTCTTGTAGCTCGAAAATGTCAAAGCGAAAGCGCTTGAGCATCAAAGAAAAAAAAGTTATTCTTGATGAGGTGGGTAAAGGCATGAAAAAAAATAATACTGATTTAAAATCTGGTATTCCTCCGAACAGCTTATCAACCATAATAAAAAAATCGTGATTTTAATGTAAAATTATTTTTTTAACTGAAAATACAATGTATTTCCAGACAATGTTTTGTTTCATTCTTATTTCCCTTGCAGATTTCTTTTTGATGGGTAAAATAAGTAAAACAAATAGATACTATAATTTATAAAAAAAAGTGTGACTAATTACTTTTTTAAATTATATTTAGTGTTTATGGACTTAAAATGTGTTTTAGGTAGTTTAAAGTATTTTAAAGGGTGACTCTCTATTTAACGAATTTTCCATACAACGAACTTTTTTTCGGGATTTAGCGACTTCGTTAAATAGAGGTCCGACTGTATCCCTTAATTTTAATCAAAATTTGTACTAAAATCTTTTAATACAATTTTTCTTTCATAATGTAAGTGAAAAAAAAATAATAAAGTGAATTTAAATAAAATTTGGTGATTCTGGTGAGTCATAAATTCTGGTGAGTTTTTAACATTGCAATACCAAAATTTCTTACCCCTATACATTTAAATAATGTACTCCTCTATTCATGCAAGCCTCATATTCATAGAAATTATTGCTACACCACAAATGATGCAGTGCAGCATGTAATTCATATGATAATCTATAGCCTGTGAAGATTTTGGATCATAGCTCAGATTAGGATGTTTCTAGTGGACTAATTTCAATTTAAAACAGCAATCCCAGTCTGTTCAGCCCTTGTGTGCACTGATAATCATAGCATTCCCAACCAGAAATCATAATCTTATATTCATGTATCGATTCAGAAAAATTAAATAAAAAGAGTATAAAATAACAATCAGAATGCTTCAAGTTTGACTAAACTAGAAAATGGTCAAACCAAAATCACAAAATTTAACATAAAACCAATCCTTATAATTGCTTTTAAGTATTTCAAAATACATTTGAAGATCAAATAAAAAGGTAAAGAGTCAACTTTATTAATAAACTAATTAAACAGACAACATTGATATGGGGGGGGAAAATCCTGACCAAGAAACAAATTTTATATCACAGTGGATAAACATTAAGAAATAAATAATACTAAAAGTACCAATAAAATAAGGTTGAGAAACACTGAAGATAGACAACCACTTTTGAAAACAAAAATAAGCTCAGAAAACCATAAGAATACTATAAAACAACTAAAAGAACAATAAGAGCGAACTATGTACAATAAAATTCGCTAGATAAGCTTAAACTGCATTAAGCACCACAATTCAATTTGATAACGGAATGTACTTAAAAACCAAAATTTATTTACAAATATTTGACAGATCTTGATGAAATTTACTTACAGGCAACACATGACAAAAAATAAGTACACCAACTAATAAAATGAATTCACAGGAAGCAATGTTTAGATACTAATAGCATTTAAATATAGATTCTTGTAAAATCACATACAATTAATTACATCACAAATATTTCAATATATATATACATATATTATTTTTAAAGTTTCAAAGGTTTACAGCAAGTATATTATATTATTTAACTAAGCAGAATAATGAAATGCTTTATTCACAAATCTTTGGCAAATGAATATCTAAAATGTTAATGAAAATATTAAATAGTTACACGTATAAAACATACATACCAGGTATCCCAAAAAGGATGGACCCTTTTTAAAATTAAATAATTTGAAAATGGTTAATGATAAAAATGCCGCATTTGTAGCCTCTGTATTAGAAAATCAATAAATTTTTAACTATACAATTTCCAAAATAGTTTTAAATTTCACCAATCGGTTAAACTGTAAGTTATTTTCCAAAAGAATTTGGAAAGTGAGTTCACAAGATTGCCATTTTTACGAGATTGTCATTCTTCTAAGAACATGTGCTGCCATTTTTTTTTCCCCCATTAGTGCAGTAAGTAAATGTTAATTTTTATTGTCTTGGTCAAATTTTGTGTAAAAGAATATTAAAGTTTGAGATATTGCAAGTTTGTTCAGATATTGCTTGTTTGCTGTACAAAACTGATTTAGATTATTCAGTGGAACAGCAGTTATTCCTTGTGTTGTAAAAATCCTGCATCAATCATAGTGGTGTGGAAACAAGACAGGCTCTTTCGCGAAAGTTTAATGTGCTTAAAGGACCAACTAATAAAACAATAATAAAATTGTTTGCAAAATTTCAACAGACTGGAAACATCAACAAGGAGTTTGCTGGAAACGTAGAGCAACTGCACTATTGACAAAATCTGGATTTCCATGCAGGTAATTCGAGACCAGCCTTAATCATCAATTCAAAGCATTTCAGGTGTGTGTGGACAATCAAGATCATCAATGCATAGTATTATGCATAATGTCCTACATTTCTTTCTATACAAGATAAAGACTCTTCAACCTCTCACTGTTTATACCAGAAATAGAAGAGAGAGATTTGCGAACGACTTGCTTCAAAAGATTAATGCAGGCAAGCTTAACATAGGATCGATTTGGTTTAACACCAAAACAAATTTTTGCCTAAATGTCTTCGTAAATAAACAAAATTGACAAATTTGAGGAACTGAAAATCCCCATGTTTCTGTGTTTTCACCACTGCATCTGGAAAAAAATCACAATATGAACTGATATGATATCCTCCAATGAAATCATTGGGGCCTTTTTCTTACGACAAACCATTTTCAAATGATTTAATTTTTAAAAGGATCCCTCCTTTTGGGACACCTAGTACATACATGATCTTATTGTAAGTATGATTTGTTTATCATAGTTTTCAAAGCCGAACTGCAATTAACTTGAACAAAATTCACTGTATCTTTATGTTTTACACGATTCACAAAAAATGACCAATTATCTTTTAGTTGGATAAAGTTCCAACCAAATTTTAACACTTTTGTTGTTTCTTTTACATAAAGTCTTATGTAGCAAATATGGGATCACTATCATTCTTGCATATATTTGATGCATAAAAAATTAAAATATGTTAAAAGTCTGTCAACTTAAATAATTACTGTATGACTTATTTATTTAATTTGTCTAATTAGAAAGTAGTGTAAGATTCTTTTTGTAATTGAGCAAATTATATATATCGATTAGAAAATCCCCTGAAGGATCTAACAGACAGTGTATGCAAACTAGTAAATTATAATTAACATTCAATATGGAAAAATACACCTCTAATTTAGGTTTGCAATTTGTTTAACTAACTAAATCACAAATATATGATTATATTTTCATCTAAAAATTAAATCTACAAAAAGGATTCTGTATTTAAAGAATAGTAAAAACAAAATGCATTGATTTACTAAATATAATTTTGTAATTGATTACTTTCAGATTTATTTTTATAAAATCTCAACAAAATTCAATCCTCAAAGGAATAAAAAATAAAATATAAATAAAATCTTAACAAATAAAAAATAATTTTTTTCATCATTTCTATTGATATGCTTGGTTTAAAATGTATCTGTTAGAAACATTGCTTCCCAATAAATAAATATGAAATGATATTGATGATATTTTTCGTCACATATAAGAGATCAAAATGTAATACTACTCTCAAATAATAAGATCAGTAAGCAAAATGATGATAATGCAAGGGAGTGTGCAACGTCTCTAACAACTTCATATAATTTGGTTCTGGAAAAAAAGGAAAAAAAAGATATAATGGAAATGAGAACCACTAACTTAAAATATATAGAAATGCATTAACTTGAAAAAATTAAATACTAAAATTGACATAAAAAATTAATACATTGTCTCTACAACTGATTGAAGCAGCATTCTGGTGTTAATCTAGAAAATTATTTAATATGGCATGATACAAAAAGTCACTAAATTATTTGTACATGTTTACTTTCTTGACGACCATTTAAAGCAAACAAAATCTGTCACCAAACAATGTGATTTAATACCAATAATAGATAGGTGTGACATTGGTTGAAATTTCTACCATTGGTTAGGCGTGAAAAATAAATTTACTATTTTAAACAGATTTTCAGTGACATAAAAATTACAAAACATAGCCATAGAGATTTAACCTACTATAATTCAAGATGTACTGCTATCATGCGAAAATGAAAAACTTAGATTCTTAGGCACATTAAAATATGCAAATTTCATGAATTCATGTACGAAACTCACTTACTGAATGCATCAATACGATTCATGTTTTTGATGAGAAAATTTTTTTATAAACTTGACAACTTTAAATATAAAAGACATTTGCTATTATATATTTCTTTCGATATACCTGGATGTAAAATTTCATAAAATTTTGTACTAAGCTAGTTATATATATGTAAGAAGATATTTTAATCTTGAAAATTTTAAAAATGTTATTTACAATTTTTTATTGCGTACCTTTGTATCAGTCTAAGCAGGATTGATCTCTGATCATATGACATTTTTTGACAAGGGTTGGATTTTAAATCTTCAGGCTCAGGCTTATGAAAAAAAAAGCTTATTTCAAAGGGGATGGAGGGGTGGTAGACAATTTCAAATTTGAAAGCTCTGCATTATAGTTCTGATATGTGCTTTTTAAATGATTATACAAACTTACATATTTCATCTTGCACTATTTATTTCACATGCCCTCTGTATGAATATGATGACAAATACTGATCATGTATCTAAAACTCTGGGTAATAGGGCTGGATTATTTATCAATATATCATCAAATATTGATATATTTTAACTATCACAATAACAATATTGGAGTTCTGACTCTAGGAATATATCCCAATACCGATACCTAGGCTTTTACTCTACCCATACATCCCAAGAACTTTTTTTTTTTAATCGACCGCGACTTCAAACACCGAAAAAAAGCACCGAATATTCAGAACCATTAAAGCAATATCCTCTACTTTCAATCATTTCCTTAGCGCCATCCTTTCCCCGCATCTTTCAAAGCACAGTTTCCCCTTCCAGTGATTATCTGTCTTTCGTTAATACTAACTATTCCAATATATCCCCAATTACATCCTCTATGTTCAATCGTTTCCTTAGCGCTATCCATTCCCCACTTCTTTCAAAGCCACAGTATCCCCCTCCAATGATTATCTCTCTTTTGTTAATACTAACTATTCCAATATATCACCAATACATTCTCTACGTACTTATGTTTCAACCGCAAATTTCCTTCTCCGTAATGTTTCAATCGTTACTGAATAATGAATGCTTGTTATCATCCACGTTTTAATTCTGTTGCTGTTATTGGTCTACTAGACATATCAAGGTCTATCTAGATATGTCATGGCATTGATATATTCAATAACAAACACGAAAAAATAAAATACTTTGGACTACGTAGTATCACTTATTATACCTTAGCAGCTGAAAAGCTCTGCTGTAGAACAACCAATCAGAGGTCTGCTAATAATAAAGTTTTTCTTTCTGCTTTTCTTCATTACATTGGCGAAGCTTCTCTGTTCGTTTATTGGTTACTGAGCTTCCTAGCTAGAAACGTCTATGCTACGCTCAATGATAATTTGTTTTATCTTTTCTGTAGTATTATCGGTAAAATATAGGTTCTCAGGGTAAATTTATTATATCCTGTCTTGAAATTTTAGTTTAAAATGTTCATTAATATGTTTTTTAATGTTTAATTACATTTTTTAAATTTATACTAAAAAAAACGAAATTTTAATTAGTATAAAACTATTTTTAATTGTGATTTGAAGACTCATATTTCAAAAAAGGTTTCAATGTTCCATTCATGTAGTGAAAGATATAAATACAGCGAAATTTGATTTATTAGCCCCCCGATATGCTATTACTTTCGAGCAACAATTAAAATTATTACAACAATTAACTAATTACTTTTTAGGGATGGCGTCCCTAAAAAGTAATACGTTACATTGGTCAACGTAAAACGAAGCATATGTTTCACAGTACGGTTAAGGGAACAGTTTACCTTTTCAACAACTTTGTTTATTTTTAAAAATTTTGTTCAAATGGTGAACTCACTGCATTCCAATGTTCAAATAACAGTGAATTTTGAAAAAAAAAATTTAACTGCATATTTAATTATAAATTTAAAATAGTTAAAAAATGCATTTTTAAAAATCGCTACTACTCTTTTAAATATAGATATTTTTGCCCAATGTTTTATTTTAAGATTTTCAAATGTGTATTACATAAGACTGCGCATGGATTTTTAGTTACATCTAATATTACATTTAATATAACATTTTTACTGATATACGTTAGTGAAAAATGATTAAATCTAACACATCTTCATATACCTTTATTTAAAAAAAAATAACAAAAAAAAACTGAAGTCTAATTCCATGAGTAGTTTTATCACATATATAATAAAGAATATACACAAAAAAGTTTTAAATTTCTAACTCAAATATAGAAAATGCCTTAGCATTTTTGGAAGTAACTGGAAAGTGATAAAAATATGAACATTGAGTAAAAGACATTTAAAGTTTTAATTAGTGTAATTGCACTGCAGTGTATTAAGAAAATTTACAATACCTCGCGATATTATTGCTGTGTGGGTAAAAATGAGGTGTTAAAATATTCACAATTAAACAAGCTTTCATTTAACGTTTCAAAAAGAAAGTCGACTTTTTGACAAATTTTGAGGTAAACTGTCCCCTTAAATATTGATAATCTCTACTGCAATTTTTTTTTATTCTAAGCGTCACACATTTTCAATTTTTACACCTTCGTATAGGGGGGGGGGGGGGGATACTTTTAACTGCAATTTGTTTGAAAACTGCATCTCAATTTATCTTTGAGATAATAATTTTTTGTAATTTTTAATACCATTTACGTAATGGTGGCAACTGAAGTACTGCATTTATGTAGAAAATAAAGGGAAAATAGTAGATTACTATATCTTTTTGTTTCCATTTTCTCAAATCAACTGAAAAAAATTGTAATTAAAATACATGCTATTTAAAAAATGAAAATAAATTATTCCTGACAAAATATCGAGCTGTTATAAATTATATTTAATTTTAAGTATCCATATTAATGTTACAAACAAATGAAGGCATATGAATCATTAGATAGCCAATTTTTTCGGTCGAGTTTACGACATCGCTTTTTGCTCGATTTGTGCAATATTCCACGATAGTGACGTCCTGTGCATACTTTTCTATAGATGTTGCTTATGACTGGATTGTAAATGTGGAGTTCTTCAGCGGATGTAAATGACGTCTTTTTATATAAAATAAAATTTTCGTCTTAAAACAGAAATAAGTATTGTAGAAGTGCATAATTTTCACTCCAGTGGCTTTGAAATTCTTCACAGGTGGAAAGGCTTCCCTTTTGAAAATAACGCAATTGGAATCACACATTGATTAAGTGCAAAGTTTTACAAAAACTTAGAGTGTCTTTATAGAGCATATAGTGTCTTTATAGTGTTTTTATTGTGTTAAAATAATATTTGTTTGAGAGTTAGACTAACCAATATAAGATGCATTTTTTATTGTAACTAATTTTGCAGGTTTGTTATAAATTAATACACCAAGGCGGTGGGGCGACACCAAGTTCTGAAAAAGCAGAATTTCTGCTTTCTCCTTGTTTGTTCATTTATATTAAGAATGTACTGATAACATAGAAAAAGTTTGCGAAACAACATTTCTACTGTATCTGGCATCCAATTGATGTAATCTAATGCAATGTGGGCCATCTAATTATATGTATGTTAACATGACATGCGACATTAAATCTATTTCAGTTTTGCCTTTGCTTTTCACTTATTTTAATAATATTAAAATACACAACGTCCTTAAGAATATTATATTTTAATTTATTTTTCATAATATACTCAGTAATTCATGGGGAAATTAAATAGTTATGATATTATTAATGGATAATGTATAAAATCGGAAGTATGGGGGGAATGTACTATTTCTCAAGAAAAACACTATGCTATGCAATCAATGGTATAAGTTCAAATAGATATCGAACATTGGTTCCTTTTTTCTAAGATATTTCTTTTTTGTATAAATACATGTGTATTTAAAGGATGCTGTGTGAGCAAATAGGTATAAAACATTTATCTGTTGCTTTCTACATATGTTTTTACACAAATTGCTCTGACCTATCTTTTATCTTTCGAAATTGGGCATTTTTTCTGTTCCTATACACTTTGTGGTAGTTATTGCAATATATCACCAATGTTCAGTGAACACATACATTTGTTACGCAACTATTATAATTTATGAGAAACCATTTACAGAAAAAATCACTTCAACTTAAATCATTTTAGAGTTATTTATTGCTATGACTGTTATTTAAGAAAAACCTTATTGATATTTCTTGAAATAATAATCTAAAAACATTTATCCATCATAAATCAACATTTCATTTCCTGTTGTAATAGAAATATCTATGCAAGACATAAACAATCCCATAAATTCGTCATTATTGTGAAATATGTTCCTTTAGCAATTAGCAATTTTGAAACTATAAATCATCTGAAATAGTGTTATACTTAAAAACATTATCTTTAATTTTCTTATTGAAATAACTTTGTTTATCATATCAAGATACTTTTCTATTTAGACATTTTTCTCAGTTGTTTAAAAATAATTATTATGATTTATATGTGTTGGTCAAGGACAATTCCTGGTTCCAGTGCATTTTACATTAGAAGAAGCAGTTGAACTCGAATATTCACACTGTACGCAACAGCTCATCTTTCTAGCTGTGATTTCCTAATTTCCGCAGCCGGGTAACAAAATCCCCGGTCCTTGTAAACCGCAAGCACTCTTTCCTGTGCACATGCAAGAAATTGTAACATGTCAATTCTCAATATAGTTTTATTTACATCTCGTGTTAATTTACTAATTCTATAAACACACACAGTTTACCATACATTAAAATCTGGAGGCACGTGGCGTTATCTTGGATACTTTTTTCAAGCTTGGAATAAGTGTACGCTCATCATATCATCTTACTGCAGTTTTTAAATAAAGTTTTCACCAGTCTTATGTGGAATTGCAACAGATGACGGAGCACCTCGCATCACATTTATTACAGATAAGTACATTTTATCTTATTATTATTATCAGTTTGGCTTTTGTTTTTTACGCTATTCACCTCATTATTTGAATAATGAGTACCGACTTAGAAGCCGCAAAAAAAGCTGCTGAAAAATTGGAAAAAGCAGCTATAAATTTACGTGTCAGAGCAAAATCTGCTCTAACAAGAATAAACAACTTTATTAACTCTGAACAAACGTTTCAAAAGAATGATTTATACAATAAATTAGAAAAATTAGAGACAGTTTACTCAGACTTTGACAAATATGATGCTCAATTACCAGCTGAAGCATCTGAAATTGAGGAATTTGAGAAAAAATATTATGAAACCAAAGCCAAACTGCAAACAGAACTTGAAAAAGTTACTGTGAATGTGCATGCACAATCTCAATTGATAAATGATCAGATTCCAGTTGTTAGCTCTACTATTTCTAACAATTTTAAATTGCCTAGATTAAATATAGAACAATTTAATGGTGATTTTAAAAACTGGCTGTCATATAAAGATTTATATATATCAATAGTTCATAATAATGCAGCATAAGTAACATACAAAAGTTTCAGTATTTAAGAGGGCTACTAGGAGAGGAGCCAGCCTCTATAGTATTCCTATTTCTGAAAGCAGTTATTCAAAAGCGTGGGAAAATTGCTGTTGAGATATGATAAGATAAAACAAATTGTTTCTACTTTGGTTAAAACATTCTTGGACATTCCCCCCATCACTCAAGTGAACGCATTTAGCTTACGCTGTTTATCAGATGTATCAGATCCAGATGAAGTAATTAGAGGCCTTAAATCAATCGATGAAAAGGCATCTGGCCGTGACTTATGGCTAATTCATATTTTATTACAAAAGGTTGATTCTAAAACAAGGGAGGAATGGGCAAAATTGACCTCAAACGAAGACTTTCTGTCTTTTGATCCATTTATTCAGTTTATAAATGATAGATGTTCATCTTTAGAGTTGTATAAAAGTGAAAATGAAGGTTTGCACAAACAAGAGAAACAATATAACGTCAATAGATCTTTTTCCAGTGGCATTAGCAAATGTTTACTTTGTAAATTTAATCACTCACTTTACAAGTGCGTTAAATTTAAGGAATTAAGCATCAGGGATAGGAGACAGTTTGTTAGGAAAAACAAGTTATGCAGTAATTGCTTGTCTGACAAGCACACTACCTGGCAATGCAATTCCTCTTACTCTTGTCACAATTGCAAGCTTAAACATCATACTAGTTTATGCGAAAATAAGCTGCAAAATTATGCAATATCAACTTCTCGTTCAAATGAAAAACAGAGCCGCAAAAACAAACCTGATTCAGAGGCCGGTTTGATTCCCGATGAGAATAAAAAGGAAATTTCTTTTTCCATAAATGCAGTTCAAACATCTTTCGCACTTTTGCCCACTGCTAGTGTATATATTAATGATTGCATGGGTCAAAAGCACACTTTAAGAATCATGTGTGATAGTGGATCAGAGTCTACGTTTGTTTCTGAATCCTGCATGAAAATGTTAGGAATTAAAAGAAAAAATGCTAGGTTCCCTGTAAAAAGTCTGTCTAATTCAAAGATTGCAGTAACTAAGGGTTACGTAATGTTTGATCTTACATCAATTTATAATGCTGACACCGAGTTGTCTGTGAAGGCATTTATTTTAGCATTGATTTAACTGCTCCGTTACCTGCAGAAAAAATACATGAGAAGCATTTTTCGCATTTAAAGAATATAAACTTAGCGGATCCACATTCCGAGACACCAAGTAAAATAGACATTATTCTAGGATCTGATTAGTTCTTTTCTATTTTGCTTCCTGGTCAAGTAACAGATACGCAGAGCAATTTAATTGCTCAAAATTCAATTTTTGGCTTTCTCGTATCAGGGAAAATGCCACATTCTAGTACATCTCCGAATTCGATACATAATTTACATATTTATGAAATTAATATTGATAAAGAGTTAAAGCGTTTTTGGGAAGTAGAAGAAGTATTTAATAAGAATACTGAAATGTTGTCACCTGAAGAGCAGTTTGTTGAAGCACATTTTCAGGAAAATTATTCAATTAATTCCGAGAGTCGTTTTGTGGTTAAGTTATCTTTTATTCAATCTAAATCAGAATTAGGTAATTCTAAACCAGCCGCAATTTCTCGCTTGCTTGCTATGGAAAAGAAATTTAGAGAAAAACCAGAATTTGAAAATCAGTACAAAGAGTTTATGTACGAATATGAAGAATTAGATCACATGGAATTAGTTGCACAAAATGACATTAATAATTATGAAAATGAACACTATTTTCTTCCTCATCATGCGGTTATTAAATCTTCTAGTATCACTACTAAATTAAGAGTAGTTTTCGACGCTTCATGCAAAACTTCAAGTGGTGTTTCCTTGAATTCCATTTTGGGTGTAGGCCCTAAGCTACAACGCAACATTTTCGAAATCATACTTAATTTTCGATTTCCGAAAATAGTTTTTTTCTGCGGACATAGAAAAAATGCACCACCAGATTTTGGTTGACGAAGAAGATCAAATTTATCAACAAATTGTTAGGAGGTCTAATCCTAATGAGGAAATAAAAAATTACAAATTAAAAACTGTCACATATGGTTTAGCGCCAGCATCTTTTCTGGCAACTAGATGTATAAAAAAAATCGCTCAGGATTATACAAAAAATCCTTGCATTTTGCGCATGTTAGAAGAAGATATGTACATGGACGACTTATTATCCAGTACAAATACTGTTAGGGAAGCAACAGAAACCAGCGAAGAAATTACAGATTGTTTAGACGCGCATGGTTTCCACTTAAGGAAGTGGAATTCAAATTCACAGGAATTTCTTAAGGAATTTATAGATTTTTCTAGCACTGAATCAAATTTTGAAATAATTCCTAGTGAAAACGGAAGCTCCAAGGTTTTAGGCTTAAGCTGGAACTCTTCATCAGATAGTTTTATTTTCATAACTGCATTAACACTCACTCCACCTCTTACAAAGAAACATATTTTAGCTGAGTCTGCATGAATGTTCGACACACTAGTTCTAATTTCGCCCTGTACTGTAACTTTAAAAGTATTTTATCAGAAACTTTGGCTTACAAAAGGGGACTGGGACTCTATTATACCGCAACATCTTGCTACAATGTCAAATTTCCTTTAACAGATTAAATCAATTGTCTGTTCCTAGATGTGTCACGCTTTCATCCGGTAACCCATTTGAATTACACGGATTTTCTGATGCCTCAACATTGGCATATGCTGCCGCAATTTATTGCTGACAAACTTATAATGGGAAAATAAATTCTTTTCTCTTAGTTTCTAAAACCAAAGTTGCTCCAATCAAACAGATTTCAGTGCCAAAATTAGAGCTTTGCGGTGCACACCTACTATCTAAGCTGTTCCGTTCCGTCATGGAAACATTAAAGAGTTACAAGTTCGATATTTTCGCCTGGACGGACCCAAAAGTAGTCCTTTCTTGGCTCTCTGCACATCCGTGTAAATGGAAGACTTTTGTCGCGAATAGAACATCTCAAATCACCGAAATTCTACCTACAAAGCACTGGAGACATGTCCCATCCAAAGAGAACCCTGCAGATATCGCTTCATGCGGTATTGATCCAAAATGTCTTCCAGGTTGCGATTTGTGGTGGAAGGGGCCAAGTTGGCTGGTTTTGGACACATCCAATTGGCCCAAAGATGACGCAAACGCTGAGAAATTTGATGATCAAATCAAAGCCAAACAAAGGTCTGATCCAATTTTTTCCTTTCACACCCGCACATCAAATGACCTATTCGATAATTTGTTTCAAAAGCACTCTTTGCTTGCAAAAATTATTCGCATTTTGGCATATTGCCAAAGATTTTTCAAAAAATGCAAGAAGTCTAACAAAACAGAAATTTTTTCACCACATCTTACTTACAAAGAAACAAAAGCTGCCGAAGAGAATATTGCTCGTTGGATTCAGAATTCTTACTTTCAGGAAGAATTTAAATGTATCCAAGAACAGAAAGCTTTTCCAAGGAAAAGTACGTTACAGTCCCTCCACCCATTTATTGATGATAAGGGTCTGTTACGGGTGGGAGAACGCTTACAAAATTCACAATTATCATTTAATCACAAACATCCGTTAATCTTGCTCTCACAGCATAAAATGGCTGAGTTATTAATACAGCAACAACACATTGCCCATTTACATGCTGGGCCATCACTGCTATCCCACATCATCAGACAATCTTATTGGATAGTTGGTGGAAAAAAGATCATTAACAAATGCATCAATCAGGGTTGGCAGGTTTTTGACATGTGTCAGTTTTTGACGGTTTAAACTGCAGTTTAAACCGTCATGTCAAAAACCCCTTGTCAAAAACCTCGTCAAAAACCTCAAATACTTACAGTAGTCTGTAAAATTTCACATTAAATGTCACACATTAGATGTAATATTTAAAATTCACTATTACTGTAATTGTATAATTAGTATATAGTATTAATAGTAATTACAGGGTTGGCAGGTTTTTAACATGTGTCAGTTTATGTCAGGTTTTCGACAGGTTTCCTGGATGTTTATACTTTAAAAGTTACTTACTTTATTTTAATCTTTTCTTTTCAACTAAGTCTATTATTCTACTTATCTTTGGTTTCATTTATTTATTTCAGTTTATTCAAATCTCGTTTCGGCATTTGCGCTTGCTTTTTGTTTTCATGTCGAAACGGTTTTCAAGCCAAAAACGCAGTTCAGTTATTCGTTTTACGATTCGATTAAGAATCTATTCATGGCATCAGACTTTTCACTTCCGATCAGCACTTCCATTCAGTACATCTACGTAACTTCATATTTGCACGTTTAATTCATATTTTTCATAATACTATTAGCCTTGTACATTATTATTACTAAATATATAAAATAATAGTGATAATAACAATTTACAGCCTTTTTTTAGTAACTTTCGGAATTAATTTTATATCGTGCTGGTTTTCTTTCTTTTAAGTTATGGTAAATGGCACCAAAATAACGTGAAATCAGATTTATTGGTATTGTTTATTTTATTACTATTATTATTAAGTATTGAATTGGTGATTTAATTTGATATTTGAAGGTGATATACATAATATTTACTTTATATGTCACTATTTAAAATGAGTTAATGTAGTGATAAAGTTATTTTAAATTAATTCTATGTCAGTCTGATTTAAATTCCCCATTATAACACATTTCTTCTTTTTTTTTTAAAAATTAGTTTCATTTGCAATTTTTTTCATGTTGTTATTGCTATTTTTGTAATTTGTATTATTTATTTAGCCTTTATAGATAAGAAATGATACTTTAAAAAAAAATACAATTATTTAATCTCCCTAATTTACAACAGGTGGCGACACCACATAAAATGTTACTAGTTTTAGAAAGAATTCTAGGACATTTTCAAATGCAATTTCTTAGTGTTTTTTAATTATTTTAAATTATTAAGCTCCTTTTATTTTTCTGTTACCATATTAATGACAAATATTAGTATTGTTATTTATCTTATGCATATTAGTGTTATTATTTATCTAAATGACCAGTTTCAAAGCTGGATCCAGAATTTTCTATAATTTGAAATTGCTGTTAATCGCAAAGTTATACTGTTTTTCTATTTTGTATATAATTTTTTTTTTTTCAAAATGTTTTTCTTTTCTCACTTTATTAAATTAATGCATATTTTGCAACGATCGGCCATTACCATCCCCCACCCTACCATCCATAGGTATCATTACAATTTTAATACCGCACAAGCGCCCCCTCTGATTTTTTTACAATTTTCCGTCATGTTTGGGAAGGGGCCGAATTAAGGGTATTTTACGGTATGTATAAAAATTCGTTCAAGCTGTAAAAGACAATGTGGGGAAAATTTCAGATAGTGAAATGCAATCTGCAAATTTACTTTAAACTGAACTGATAGGCACACACTTCTGTTAGGCACAATTTGATTATAAGAAATTTAAAGTTAACAAAAATTTTTCGTTATTTAAAGCCATCTTATAGACTATGAATCAATTACTGCCCTCTTTCACAATGGCTACAACAATCACAAGTCAAAATAAGTAAATAAATAAAAGCCCATGAAAAATTGTAAAACCAATTCAAGCTCCATATCTCTATTACAACATTCATAAGAAAAAGATGGAATCCTTCTAATAATTGTATTCAAAATAACATAATTCATCTAAAATAAACAGTTCAAAAAAAGCAATAATAAACACGTGTGTACATTTTTAAGAGATTAATGGATGAAAATTTTTATGCATTTTTCATTTATTAATGTTATAAGTTGAATATATGCAATCAGGCAACAATCAATTCAAAAACGTTTAACTGAATCATAAATGCAGGCTACAAACAATGTGTTCAGAAATATTACTATTTTTTTATTTATTATAAACATGTGGTTTAAAAATAGTCATATTGATAATCTATACAATTATAACTTTTGGATAACTTAGTTGACTAATAGGCAGTGCAGTTCGTGTTTAGGCACTGCCGAATCCCCTATTTGTATTCCATCTTATCGATAACTTTCAATATACAGTCAGTACTGGATATATGGTCACCAGCTTATAAGATCACCCCGCTTATAAGGTCACTTTTCGTAAGTCCGAACTGACTGAATAGGTATTACGTGTTAAAACGCACCGCCTATATGGTCAGCCTCATATGGCTACTATCGGATGTATGATCATATAGTCATCTTTTGTCTCCATTTTTATTGCAAAATACCTTATAGGTTTATGCTTTTTCGTTCCCTTTTTTTAGGGTATAAAATGCCGAATAGACGTATCATT
This sequence comes from Maratus speciosus, assembly GCA_963932465.1. Taxonomy (NCBI): domain Eukaryota; kingdom Metazoa; phylum Arthropoda; class Arachnida; order Araneae; family Salticidae; genus Maratus; species Maratus speciosus. Next base: position 279,484,118 of record OZ010792.1, read on the forward strand.
CACATTCAAGTATCTTCAACTGTTGGGCTCTTTGTATTGGTCATGCGGTGCTTTTCATTTTTAATAGCTTTAGAAAGAAGTGGATGGACATCCTGAAAAAGATACTTCTTTTCTTCTAGCCAATATTCCCCTTTTCCATCGTTGAATCTCCCATGTGTTTGTTAAAATCCACAAGTACGAACTTCCGTATGGTAAAGAACGGCCAGTTGACATTTTTATAGCTTTAGAATGAAAGAGAGATCTTTTCCTTTTTAAACGGAGCCTTAGCGATCGCGATAATATTGCATACCACATGACTAGACACTCGGGAGAGTGGGGAGGTTATCCCCTCTTCCCGGCTGCAGCCTATAAGAGAAACTCTTTCCTGTTGGTAAGAATTTCCAAAGCTCTGGAAATTTTTCCCTCAACTGCCACATTAGATACCACTTCTTGGAAAATATGCCATCACCCCTTGAGGCCGAATGAAAATTGTTCTCCGTGCAGAGAAAAGTTAAATCATGCATTTTTAGTTTTTTGTATTTTTCATTACTTGTCGCTGCGTGTAAAGTCTTCATTCATTTTTTAATTGTCATTTGTGAATACAAGATGTCAGCAAAATGAAAAATTTGACAATTGTGGAAAAAAAATTGATAAATAACTTTTAAAAATCGAATGTATCGAAAGCAGCTGTTAAGTGACATTCTCAATAGGTACAGACCTTGTGATATTTTTAATTTTTATAAACTTTGGCTGTTTTTATTTCATGTTTTGCCAGATACAACTGTTACTTTTAAGAACGAAAAATGAAATGGTGGGAAGGTAAGCAAAAAAAAAAAAGACTGGCCATTTTATTAGCAGCGAATATGGATGAATGGCTCAGAGAAATTGACTCCATTAGTTATTGGTAAATGTCTCAAGCCTCATTGTTTGAAAAACTGCAAATCTTTGCATGTATCTTACGATGCGAAACGAAAGACCTGGATGACAATAAACAAGTGGGAAAAAGAAATTCGCCTCTTAGATAAAATTTACACAGACAAGTGGTTATAATCACAGACAACTGTATCGCCCATTCTATGATTCCCAATTTACACCCGATTGAATTTGTTTTCTTGCCTCCAAGCTGAACCAGTATGGCACAACAATAAGATCAAGCGATTATTAAAAATATGAAGATAAATGATCGAAAGCTGCTTCTAAAAGACATCATTGCTGTCATTGATTAAAAAAAAAAGAAGTTTCGCGTGACTGTGTTAGATGCCATATGTTACGTAGACAAGAGTTGAAATATTAAAAAGCAGAAAAGCAATGTTTAAAAATGCACAAATAATATATAAAAAGCAGCAAACAGCTGTTTTTAATCTACTAGCGAGATTCTTCTTCAGTGCAAGATAGAGCAAGGTACAGCGTGCTAGAAAAAGCAAGACTGGGATAAAAGCAGCAAACGGCTGTTTCGGATCTACTAGCGAGATTTGAAACAGCTGTTTGCTGCTTTTTAAGTATTATTTGTGCATTTCTAAATGTTGGTTTTCTGCTTTTTAATATTCTTGCACAAAGGCTTTATTTGCTATTTTTATTAAGAGTTGGAATATGGTAAGGAAGAAGACCATTAAAAATTATTTTTGACTTCCTTGGCTTCCAGAATGTGAAGAATTATCGTTCAAAGACAACAACAACGATGATGATGGTGATGATGTGTCCCTATTTGAAGTTGCATAAGAACCAAGGAATTCCGTTTGTACAATACATAATGAACTGACATATGCAGTTGTTGACAATGAGATCGCTACTAATGGACTTTACTCACGAGTGGCAACAGTCACGCCTTTACGGGCATGTACCTCCTGAAAAAGACTGCTTATTGGACGAAGGGGAAGCCGTGTTAAAATGTTCTTCATTCCTATTGGTGTTTTTCTTCTAGATATCTGCAGCTGACGTGACATCGGTAAAGTCCATGGTGAAGCTTCTATACTGGAAATAGTTTCGGAAATTTTAAATGTAAACATTGATGAAAACGATGGTAACGACAATGAATTCGAAGTTGAACCGACAACGCGAGCAGAAGCTCTCAAAGCACTAAATACATTCAGATATTTTTTTTACCAATCCCAAAGGCACTGAGGAACATTTTAAAACTGTTCATGAATAAGAAAAAGTAGTTTTAACAACTACGATATAAAACAAACAAAGCTACATAAAAAATTATTTTTACTACTATGAGTATACTCATCAATTCGAAATTTTAAGTGTAAAGCAATTCTTGTTTATACATCTTGTTTTATAAATTATATGTTCATAGCTTTTTTGTACATTGTTGTACTAATATAACTAACTTATTAATAATGTTTTATTATCTAAAATAAAATTCCTGCTTACACCACATATAAGGTCATATTTTTCAGGACCGCATGGTTGACCATATAACCAATACTGACTGTAAACAGTCCTATTCTCTTTCATTCTTCCTGTATACTTGTACATAACATGATTCTGTAACTATCCTGCAGTTCATGAAAAATTATAAAAACTATTGTATGAAATTGTGCACTTTACAGTTCCAGCAACGTTATGTTTCATCATTGTGTGTGGGTGCACAATTCTAAAACAAGAAGCAGTTTATTAAGGGAGATTTAAGCACTGCGTTTTAAACAGCTCCAATGGCCTTTTTTCTGCAAGAGTTACAGAGAAAGTTGAGATATTACGAGAATTTTCCAGCAATATTTACTTAAGAGTAGATTAGTAAGATTCTGCATTATTTATAAGACTATATTTTAACAAATTCTGCCATTTTTTTTCTTTAAAGAAACTCACATTAAAAATTTTCTTATAAAATGCTGAATATTTCTTTTGAAATGACAGAGTAGAAAAAAGATATATCAAATTAGATGTAAAAGTGAATACAGTGTTTTCATACTGCATAAATTGTTTGGTAAAATTTGTTTTAAAATTTATATATTTTCATTGTTTTAGGTTTTAGCAGATTTTCTTGAAATTTTTGCATATTTATGAGGATTTTTATTTAACAAGAGTTAGTAAAATTTTTAATTTTTAGGCCATCCTAAAGTATAGAATAAGTCATTTCTAATTATTGTTATTGTCTGACAACATTTTGTGTCAAAAATAAGAACAATTACAAGAGGAAATCTAAATTCAAAAATAGTCCAGCATTCTCTTGAAACAGATCTCATCCTGCTATTTGTGAACTCTTGTATTTTGAAATCAGGTTGTAACATGTTGTCATGGTAGATTGTTTCCTGAAGGCTGGTTTACTCAATTACATTCGCTAACATTGAATGAAGCCTGTTCCATTCCTGGTGAATATTGTTTGCTTTTTAAAATTAATTTAAACTTTAACTGTACTTGATTTGTTCTGTTGTTTGTTTTTAAATGGCTAAATTGTACTGATGAGGCCTTGCGGTTGCTTGGCAAAACATTTACTGAATGTATTTTTAATGTTTTTAGTAAAACTGTATTCAAGTCTGTCTTATTTCAATTAGTCCTTTAACAATTACAAATGCAATTGTCTTGCATAGAGAAAGAAAACTTTATTTTTTTGTGCATACATTGTTCAATTACACACAATTGTTCTCGGATTTTGCATTTTGTTCTACTTCATACTATTTTTATTAAGTTTAGGAATATTCTTTCAATACAATTGTTGTAATAATGCCGTTTATAAAATGGATAAAATGTCTGAAATTTCAAAAGGTAAGTCTTCCAAAGTAGCATTTAATTACAATGTGATTAAAGCTTGTGATAAAGAAACATGCATTGATAGAGATATTATTTTAATTTTTTAACTTAGCATGCTAACTGGAATTTTTGTACATAGTGCATACAGTATTCAGAAACAAGCAGATAGACAAGAAAATCCTGAATTTGTTTTGCTGAAACTATAGAAAGTACAAATATAGATTACTCAATATTAGATCTTATAAAGAATGGTACATGATTTTTTATGCAAGTGAAAAACAAGTACCTATGATTTCTACATTACTTACGGTATTGGGAGAAATATTAATTAGCCCAAAGCTGGAACTGAGAAATTTTTTTTTATAATAGACTGTATTACACCTTATACATAGTTTATTGCATTGCTATTTATTTGCTAGGGCTTTTGAAATTAGATAGATATCTGTTTTACACAGAGTCTGTCTTAGACAGAGTTCACTGTTATTTTCTATGACAAAGAGAGATTTTGAGAATACTCCACAAAGTAGATTTATGCAGAAAAAGTCACAAAACAAAAGAAAAGTTCTGATTAACAGCTATATCTAGCAAAAAAAAAAGTAAGTAATCATTTAAAAATTATAAATTGATACTTTTTTTTTAAATGTTATATTTACTTTTTATTTTTAACTATAGCTCAGAAATGTCTTCAATTTTTAACTTTAATTATATCAAAATAGAAAAAAAAAATGTATGTGGTGAGAATATATATTTTTTATTTCACTTCAATAGAAATTAGTGAATTTATATGTTTGAACTTCTTTATTTTTTCTGCATGTGCTAAATTTTACTTTTTTAATTATTATGAATTTGAATGGTTATCATAAGCTGATGCATTTTTCAATAACTTGGGATCAAATGAAAAATTTAATGGGAAAAAAATTACAATGAAATTTATAGTAACAATATTTTCACATATCAGCTAGCACTTCTAACAACTAATTGAGTCTTTCGTTTCCATCTTTAAAGCGGATGTTTACCTTTCCATCTTACTGAAAGTACAGTAGTACTGAATATATATCGATATATATATATACATATATATATATATTTTTTTTTTTTTCCTGAGAAATGTACAATTTTTTTTACACAATACTTTAATAGCTGAATTTTTTTCTAAACAGCTCCCGCACTAATTTTAGCTGCAGTCCTCCCCCACTTAATCAGGTCACGGATAATCGAACAATCTGCTTATTTGAATCGAATCCTCCGGAACCGAATTTATTCCTATTGGTTCCATGTTATTTTACCCTGCTTAAACCACATACCTTTTACGAACTGTCCCCGCTTAATCGAATAACAACTGTGTGACCAATGTTTGAAAATAGGCGCGAAAGGCACGTTTCAGCTGGAATTTCCTTCCACCTTTTGTCATTTTCGATTCCTTTGCTATGAAAACAAATTTTCAGTTCTTCTGGCAATAATTTCGGCCGGCAGGTGTGTAATGGACAGGTCAAATGATCTCCCCATCATCAATCCTGGTTTAATAGGCTTTAATGGTAATGAGCTGTTACTTCGAGACTTGAGATGGTAGTTATGATATTTTGCACTCATTCAAAAAATAACTTGATATTTACTCCTTTAAAATTCTACTTAATGCCGTGTGGTGACCGGCAGTAAAGAATAGTCCCAATGTAACCCATGCCTGTCGTAAGAGGCAACTAAAAGGGGTTGGGCGAAAGGCTGACAACCTTTCCCTGAAAAAAAAAAACCTTGTTGCGAAGTCCTTAAATACAGATGTTAGACGGACTGATCTCATGGTAAAACGGACTGGAACTGGAAAACGGCTTATGAATTTTAGAATTGGAACTTGGAATGTTTTAAGTTTATACAGAGCTGGTGCAGTGAAGCAACTACAGAGTCAGATGGATAGTTATAGACTGGACATATTGGCCATACAGGAAGTAAGATGGAAGGAGAATGGGATAAGAGATATTGGTAATTTTACAATTTTTAATAGTGCAAGCACAAGAAGAAACACGCATGGTACTGGATTTATGATCAGAAAAGGCCTTAGAGAAAATATTATTGATTTTCACAATGTAAATGAAAGAATGTGTATCTTGAGATTGAGAGCAAAGTTTTTTAACATTTCAATAGTATGTGTCCATGCACCAACGGAAGATACAGAGGACGAACAAAAAGATACTTTTTATGAAACACTACAGATTGAATTTGATAAGATACCGAGACATGATGTTAAAATGGTAATAGGTGATTTTAATGCTAAAACTGGAAAAGAATACACTTTTGTACCAACAATTGGAAAATTTAGCTTACATGATTTGAGTAATGAAAATGGAATAAGAGCTGTGGACTTCGCTGCTTCTAACAACTTAATCATAAGTAGCACATGTTTTGAGCATAAGAACATACATAAAGAAACTTGGATTTCCCCTGATGGAAAGACAAAAAACCAAATTGACCACATTATGATCGACAGTGATGCTAGTGATGTTATGGATGTACAAAGTTATAGAGGTGCAGATTTAGATACTGGTCATTTCCTTGTTATTATGAAATACAGACAAAGAGTTACAAGATTTTGAGATGCAAAAGGAACTAAACAAGTAAAATTTAAAACAAAAGATTTACTAAACATGCAGAGAAGAAAGGTTTATCAATGTAAATTAACAGAAAGAATTGCTAGTGAATATGCTGAATTTAATGAGGAAGATATAATCAATAGTAAATGGGCTAAATGCAAAAATATCATATTAAAAACTGCTGAGGAAGTAGTTGGAAAGGAAGGAGGGAAATTAATGAATGGTTTGATGATGAGTGTTGGCAACTGATTAAGAAAAAGAATAAAACAAGAGAAAAAATGCTGAAACATAGAACAAGACAGAGTGAAAATCACTTTAAAACAATTAGAAGAAATACTCAAAAGTTGTTACGTATGAAAAACGAGCTTTGGAGCAGAGTAAAATTCAAGAAATTGAAGACCTATCAGTATTAGGTGATATAAGCCAAATGTATTCAAAGCTTAAAGGAATCAAAAAGGGCTATCAACCACGCACCCTTTTTTGTAAAGACAGAAATGATAAACTTATTGGAGGGCATGCAAATGTGACAGATAGATGGGCAGAATATTTTGAAGAATTGTTAAACAGGCAGTCAAATGACGAAAGAGAAATACAATCTAATCATAATGATTATGACATGAATGAAGAAAACTGTGAACCACCAACTGTAGAAGAAGTAAGGGATGCTATTGCAAAATTAAGGAATGGAAGAGCACCTGGTGAAGATTTGATAAGTGCTGAGCTTTTGAAATATGGTGGAGAAAAGTTGGTACAAATGTTATATGATCTAATAGTAGAGATTTGGCAGAATGAATATATACCAAATGAATGGAATTGTGCTATTATTATCCCAATTCATAAAAAGGGAAATATCTTAAATTGCCAGAATTATAGAGGCATAGCCTTATTAAATGTTGCATATAAAGTGTTGGCAAAGATAACTGCAAAGCGATTAGAACCGTATGCTGAAGTGGTGATAGGTGATTATCAGTGTGGTTTTAGGAAAGGAAGATCAACAGTGCATCAAATCTTTAGTATCAGGAACATCCTTGAAAAATTCTATGAACAAAATATTAATTTGCACCAATTGTTTGTTGATTTTAAACAGGCCTATGACAGTATAAGCAGAAATAAGTTATTTGAAATATTAAAGGAATTTAAAATACCTGATAAAATAGTTAAGGTAATAGTTAAAGTTAAGGTACAGGGAAGACTTTCAAGAGAATTTGCAGTGAATTCAGGTCTAAAGCAAGGTGATGTTCTCTCGACAATTCTTTTCAATTTATGCCTGGAGAAAATAATTAGAAGCATTTACAACAACAGAGGTGGTACTATTATGAATCGCTCCCTCCAAATCCTTGCATTTGCAGATGATGTTGATATGATTGCTAGGAATAAGAAAGTCTTGATTGAAACATACAATAAATTAGACACGGAAGGAAGAAAACTAGGCCTCGTGGTTAATAAAGAAAAAACAAAATACATAAAAATGAACCGAATGAAATCACAGGCAACAGCAGCTTTAACAATAAATAATGAATTACAATTTAATGAAGTAACAGAATTTAAATATTTAGGATCTACGATCACCTGTGATAATATGGTAGAAGCAGAGATTAAAACCCAACTTGCAGCAGGAAATAGATGCTATTTTTCTCTTCGAAACATTCTAAAATCATCTCTAATATCTCGAACATCCAAACTTAAAATTTATAAAACTGTTATAAAACCAATAGTACTTTATGGTAGTGAGACCTGGACCACTGCACAAAAAGATGAAAAGCTACTTATCACTTGGGAAAGGAAGATCTTAAGGCAAATTTTTGGACCTATTAAAGAAGGCAATACATGGCGTATAAGGACAACTATGGAGTTAGAACAGTTATATAATGAAAAAGATATAATAAATACTATAAAAATAAGAAGAATGCAATGGTTAGGCCATCTAATCAGAATGAGAGATGAGTGAAGCACAAAGAGGATTTATAGTGGTAATTTATTTGGGAAAAGAAGTATTAGTAGGCCCAAGAAGAGTTGGATAAAAGAGATAGAGAAAGATCTTGCAGAAAACCAAATTATAAATTATAAAGTAAAGGCCAGAGATCGGAAGGTCTGGAGAAGTATATTGAGGGAGGTCAAAATCCTACATGGATTGTAGCACCATTGTGTAAGTAAGTAAGTAAAATTCTACTTAAACCACTTTAAATGATTTTTTTAAGGTAGTAAAGTATATAAAGTATATATAAGTAACGTAAATTAGGAGTAGCAAAGTTTTGACCAAATTTAAACGAGCAGCATTAAGTGTGATGTAAACCATATAAATGTATGTACTGACATTAAATTAATACATATTTACTTTATATTAGCATTTGTATTTATTTTAGTTTATGTTATTCTATTAATGATTTTATCATGCTGTTAATTAAATATACCGTAGATGGTTATTTTGCCCTTTTATTATGCATTAAATATTACAGTTATGATTCCCCGTTTAATCAAAACCACCACTTAATCGAATATTATTTCTGGAACCATCAATATTCATTTAAAAGGGGATGACTGTACAAGCTATCACTGCTAACAGGTACTGTGAGAGGTGTTACAAAAGCTAGATCAATATATGCTGAGTGACCTAAAATTAAATCTGCATAAAATTAAAAAACAGCTGAATTTTTCACAAAAAGATTACACCATATAAAGATAAAATGGTAATTTAATACTATATTACAAAAGCATACCATCATCACAATTTAGATAACCATGTCTCACTAAGAAGTCTAAACCAACAAGAGAACTAGTAATCTTGAAGTCATCAGTCAAAAGCAAGCTTTTAAACTAAAGAAGAAAAATATTTTACAAGTTTTATAAATGTTTATCTTTATTAATATGTTCATAAATAAGAAACACAATTAAAAATATTTAACTCTATTTTAAAGTAAAATATTAGAAAATATTTCTGAGAAAAAATATATGTGAATGTATTTTTAACCATCTGGAAAAATGGTTATTGTTCTCGTCAGGATGGGAAATCAAAAGCATATCTGAAGGTTTTAATTGGTTTAATCTGCATTTTATTCGTTTTCTGATTGGTCTATACAGTTATCTGTATTTCCCTTTACTTTCAACAAAGATGGATACCTTCTGTTGTCACTATGACAAAAAAGTAATAAAAACTACAAAAAAAATTAATAACTCAGAAACAAATTCAGATACAGCTTTCAAACAAATTGCATTTAAAAGTAAATTTTTTTGTCTATCCTACGGTGTAAAAAGTAATATTGTCAGATGTTTAGAAGTTTAAGAATGAAATTTCATTTAAAATTGGCCGTCAGATTTCTTGGAAATCTGACGATGGAAAAGCCTTTTCCCGAACAGCCAATGAAATGCTTGGATAATACATAAGCTTCAGGTGGGTAATACGTAGGAGTCACAGGCGATTTTTGTCACTTGGAATTTTTATGTGTAATAACACTATTAATGTTTAATTCATGGCGTACGTAATGTATGATCAACTCTGTGTGATTTTTTGTGTCTTAAATTTTAGTCTTCGAAAAAATCATTTTCCAAATGGTCGTTGTAATTTGATAAATTGCTTTTTTTTTTTTTTTTTTTAAAGCTAATAATGTACACAGAAAAAAAAAAAGTAAATACCCCTTACTAACTGTGAAACAAATTATTGTAGAAGAAAGTTACTGGTACCAAATAATTGAAAATAAAGAATACTTTTAAAGGATGTATACAAAACTTGCTTATAGGGCCATCTACATATCAAAATGTGATGGGAACATCAACACTGTTCTCATTGCCTCTTACCTATGTTTCATGCAGTTTACCAGTCCTTTGTTTACTTTAATCATATATTTATTACAATAGCATTAATAGTTTACATTTATTTGCAGTTATTTATTTAAATATAATAGTTAGTTACCAATTGTAGACTAAATTCAGCTTAACTATCTTTTACATAACTTATGTACCGTCTGTTTACTTGTTAAGCCTCACCGTTTACCACATATAAAACTGTCCATGTATACTAAAAGAAGCTAATGATCTATTCCACACTAGATGGCGACACAGGAATTGTTCAATCGAATTGAATCGATTTCATCAATTCCATATTTGCATATTTAAAACAATGTCGGCAGTTCATTGGATCTCATTATGAGAAATTAGCATGTGTCGATCAAACTGCTGTAGAAGTACTTCGTCGTCAGTTGGATACTTCACTTCATTTTTACTTCTCCTTCATGGGGAAGATGTGAAGTGAACTTGAGCGTCCAAAAGCCATTGGTGTTCATGGGGAGTTTTAGTTATGAATGTTTTTATGAGTTCGTTTAATCTGTGATATTTACTCAAGTTATTGTGTTTCAACTTATGTTTCTGCACTTGCTACTATGACGATCATTTATATTGTAAGTCACCTTTAAATAAGTTATCCTGAAATCCAGTTGCCATGTTATGTGTTAATAAACCAAAAATCTTAGAATACAGTAATTTAAGAGATAAAAATCATTCATCCTTAATTAGCTGATTTATTACAAACACCGGGTGCTCAATAAATTATATCAAGGCCTCTTCACATCTGTTATGTGCAATAATTCTTTTCTTTTGTTTATTATGTTTTTTCTAACGCATCACTCTTCATATTTCTGTCAGTAAAATGTAATATTCCTTCACAATGCTTTCGGTAATGCCAGCTTCTTTGGAATAATGATAATTTTTGTTGATACATAACTTTAATTGCTAGATAATCTAATAAGTTTGGATATAACAATGTGTTTGATATAATTATGTTGGAAGACGTGATTTTTTACTTTTTTTTTTTTTTTGAACTGCTAATCTTTATGAAAAGTTCAGTGAGATTGTAGTTCTGCTCTGTTGCTCTGTCTGTAGAAAGGACAGCATGTCTCTTACAGGAAAAGATATTTTTGGACAATTACATGCTGTTTTCCTTAAACTCTTCTTTTAATGGATCATGAAGATGAAAAGAGATTATTTAGTAAGTAGCAAAGAATAACTACCCAGGTAAGAGGTTTTCACTCTGTAAAATGCAAATTATTAAAGCATTATATGTGGCATACTCTTCTCTGGATGAGAGAACAGGGGTATTTTATTAATGTTGGCAAAACATCAAAGTCGGGTAGATTTTGATTGTTAGATTTGTTACTTTTAGCAGTAGTATGTAACATTACGAGAATAAACGTCAGTTTAAAGTTCAAATCAAGGATTTTGTTTATTCTTCATTTTTCTCAAGTATATTTACATGCTTTTTGCCTCTACTTTTATTCAGTTAACACTTCAACCAGCAAATACCTTCACTGTGATAATCTGCTCCTTATAAGTACTACCCTTTGATAGCATACATACATAATAGTTGTATGCTTTACTTAAAAAAATGAACAAACACTTTTTTTTTTTTCAATAGCAATATCCAAGTTTGACACCATAAATAAAATCCATACCCTTCAATTAACCTAAATACAAATGTTCACAAAATTCATGCGATTAGTTTAGGAGAAAATAATTATTTTTAAATTATCATATTTTAGGGGATGTATCCAAATTCAAATTCAGTACTCGATTGTTGAAATGCTATAGAATAATTTTGTCACTTCTATTAATGTATTATTTCTTGACAATATCGCCATTTCACTCGCTTAATATGTTTTGACTATTGCCAGCCCAAATGTTTCAATAAAATGAGTATATATATATATTATTTGGCACTTTTTTTATACTTACAGCTTTAATTCATAATATTACGGTTTTTGATGGTGGTAGGTTATGTTTAATTAATGGTTATATATTTCAAATTATGCTAAAACCCATGTCTCTTAAACCATCATTTTGACTTTTTTTAATCATAATTCGAAAACTACTTGGAAGAAAAATTTGAAATTAAGAATTCACATGAAGCAAGACATAATAAATATAAATCTATCAAAAAAATTGCGTGTTGCAATTCATATTTTTTTCGAATATTAATTTCATAATTAATATTATAAAAATTTTTAAATTACAAATTTAATGCATTTCTTTTTGGGTTTTTACTAATATAACCACACAGGGATGCCGCGGACGCGCTATAGCGCGTAAATTACGCGAAAAATCGGATACGGGACGCAAAAAAATGGCTCTTACCGTCCCGTGGGACGCGTAATTTCGTGAAAAAATCGCGGAAAACAGACGATTTTCGTCAAAGAATTGCGAAAAAAGCGTAAATCTCATCAAAATATCGCGCAAAAGCAGCGATTTTCGTAAAAGGGCCGCGAAAAAATAGCGTATTTCGTCAAAGCATCGCGAAATAAAAAGCGAATTTCGTCAAAAAATCGCGGAAATAAGCGCAAATTTCATGAAAATATCGCTGAAATAAGCGCAAATTTCATCAAAATATTGCGAAAAATGCGATTTTCGTAAAAGGGCCGCGACAAATTAGCGTATTTCGTTAAAAGATCGCGAAAAAATAGCGAATTTCGTCAAAAAATCGCGGAAAAAGCCGAATTTTGTCAAAGGACCGCGAAAAAAGCGCAAATTTCATCAAAAAATCGCGGAAAAAAGCCGATTTTCGTCAAAGGATCGCGAAAAAATAGTTGTTTTTCATCAAAGGATCCCCTAAAAATAGCAAATGTCGTCAAAAAATAACGTAAAAAAGCCGATTTTCGTCAAAGGATCGCGAAAAAAGCACAAATTTCGTGAAAATATAGCGGAAAAAACGCCATTTTCGTAAAAGGGCTGAGACAAAATAGTGTATTTCGACAAAAGATTGCGAAAAAATAGCAAATTTCGTCAAAAAATCGCGGAATAAAGCCGAATTTTGTCAAAGTATCGCGGAAAAAAACACGATTTTCGTGACAGACTCGCGAAAAAATAGCGAATTTCAACAAAAGGATCGCGGAAAAACGCGAATTTCGTAAAAGTAACGCGGAAAAAACGTGAATTTAGTCAAAGCACCAAAAAAGATGTGCAAACTAAACTTATAGGTAGAAAATTCATAAAATGGGATTTAATTTCTTTTTTATGAGATTCTTAAAAATACAGCATGATTTCAGTGTACTTTGATAATATTTATATTCATTAGGTTGACCAGTAAAAATCACCCCTCCTCCCCCCCCCCCCCCCTCATTCTTACTGCATTGAAATGTCTCCCGCCTTCAGAACATTTAAGATTTGATGCTTATTAGTGATTTAGATATAAATTTCCCTTCCAAGGAAAATGTCTGATTCCAACACAGATCTATGCTGACAAATAATTCAATGGGAAGTATAATAATGAAAGCACCCATTCATTCAACGAAAAGTACACCTTTACTTAACATAAGTGTTCTTTTTTTCAGCAAAAATATCTTTTTCAATAAACCCGCCTTGCCTCTTTTTAAAAGAATGCGAACATTAGTGATACTTGTTAGTGGAACTTGGTATCTTCTACTCTCACATAAACAGTATTTTACAATTAAAATTGTATCTTGCATTTTTACTTTTAAAAAAGTAAAGAAAATTTCTCTTAATATTTTTTAAAAATATCTTATTTGAGTGCAAATAATGCTGGTTTTAATTCATTATTTAATTATTGTTAAAACAATAATTAATGCATTTCATTTATCTTAATAAACAACTTTCATTTATTCCTTTAAAATATAAATTATTATTGATGGGGACCCGCTTTTGTAAAAAAAGGACCCAGATTTTTGGAAATCCTGGGTCCCGGGGACCCAGGTTTTTTCAAGTACAGTGGCATCACTGCCACATAAAAAATTATTACATTAGGAATATAATTTCAGAAGACATTAATACAAATATGAAAATGCAATTTAACATTAGAAGCTCTAAATTTTGAATGTTTATAATTTAAAAACTTATCTAAATGACTTGAAATTTCGTTTCTAGGCATAATTTGAACCTAAGATTTAGAATACATTGTCAAAATTGGGTGTTGCTATTGAAAAAAAACAAAGTTTGGCCTGGTTTTGATTCGTAAATGGCCCCTAAGCAAATTTTATATACATCATTTAAAAGTAGACATTTTCAATCATTTGGTACCAGTAACTTTCTTCTATTATAATTAGTTGCAGAGGTAGTAGGGAGTGCTTCTTTTTTTCCATGACTGTACCTAATTTAAAAACATTATTAAAAAATACATTGACTGGCATTTATAATTAATATTGTAATAATTTATACAAGATTAGACTGCAGGTTATACATCTACCACCTGTAAAGTATTACTTTTATTTCAGATACAAGGGGGGACCCAAAAATAAGCGGAATGCCAGTGCTGTGGGCAGGGCTTGCATAGCACGCATTGATCCCACAAGGAATGCATCACGCAACTCGTTTTGAGTTCAGAGCCCTCGGTGCTATCGCCAGGAAAGGTTGTGTCTGGTCAGAGTGTTTTTTCTTTTTTTTCTTTTTTTTAAACATTTTCCCTCACTGCTCATTTTCTGTAATGTCGGACTTATGTTAACAGCGTGTGGCTGTGAAATTTTGCTTCCTTCGTGAGAAAAATACTGCAGAAACAATTTTGTTGTTTTATGAGATGACACTATAGGAAAAACTCAAGTGTACAAGTGGTTTTCTCCTTTCAGAAAGGGTGAAATGGCGGTCAGTGACAGTTCTGGATATCTTTAAACTTCAAGAGTGGACAAGAATGTCAAGAAAGTTTGTGCAATTGTGCTTAAAGTCCGATGATGGACCACTGACGAAGACTGCATAACGGTGTGTGACAAAAGAGGCATGATTTGTGGCAGAAAGAGGACTGGTTTTTCATTCAGAACAATGCAGCTTCTCATACAGCCTTATCAGTATGCCAGTTCTTGGCTAAAAACAGCATGACTCCTTTGTCCCATGCCCCCTACTCACCTGATCTTGCTCCATCTGACTTTTTGTTGTTTCCATGAATGAAAAGAGGCATGAAAGGGAAATTTTTAACTTTGTGAAGAAGGTGAAGAGAAAAACGAGGCAGGAACTTGCAGCCATATAGAAAGACAAGTTTGGACAATGCTTCTAAGAATGGAATCATCCATTAGACCAAGGCTGTCCAATGTGGACGCCATGCTGCTTTTTGGAGGTTTTCATGGCACTCTCTCATATGTTAGTGAGTTTTTGTAAGGATAAAAATCCATTTTAAAAAAATGTTTTTTTTAAATAAATAATATCTGCATTAATTTTTTATTAAAACAATTAAGGTATTTGGCTCCTTTCCCTACTAAAACCTTTTATGTAACACACATCCTCCCCCTCCTTCATTCTGAAAAAATATGTGAGTCTAAATTTATTACAATTTATATTATCTCTTCTAATTATTTTCATACAGAACTTCTGAATTGTACCACTATGATATGTATGTGCATCGTACAAGACTATCGCTATTCATGGCTTGATTACTACAAAGGCAAATGTCTGCTGGTATTTCCGAATAGTAAACTCTCATCCTACTTATGACAAAAATTCTGCATTTAAATAAGGCAACAATTACTGCACAAAAATACTGGTGGAAGTTAGCCCCTGCAGTAATCAACCTCTGCCACTACAGTGAGATAATGCAGTTGCATGATGTAAGTCATGGGGAATAATGGCGTCGTTCATTGTTTGTACCCAGGTGAGGTGCGCCCTTGTTTACGGAAAGGTTGGACAGGCCTGCATTAGACAAGTGCATAAAGTTAAACGGAGAGTATATTGAAGATATTAAGGTTGTTTTGTAAAATTAAATTAAATACAGGCTTTTATAAAGAATGGTTATTTTGGGGTACCCCCTCGTATATTAGTTACAATCCCTTGCATCAGTTTAATTACACTGAAACATTACTCAAATAATTACTCATAAACAATCAGTATTTAGGATGTTTGATATCCCTGTGCATGTGCAGTCCTTTATTTTACATCCCCTCTGCATTCAGCTAAACTTCAGTATTACTATTTATTTACATACTACCAATTCACTGGTCAACAAATTTGAACTTTTGCTCTGTCCTAAAACAGAAATTAGTTGTTTTTATGCGGTTTTTTGTGCTGATTCCGAATCTAGTTTTAGATTTACTCCAGCACGTCAAGTTTGAGAGATATTTGCATATTTCAATTTTTGCAAATTTAGTCAATTATTTGCAAATTTAAGGTATAAAGCAATATCAGACAGGTTTTTTTGTTTTATGTTATGATTACTACCTAATTTACTTCACAAAAACGTTGTTTCTGAGATTATACTGACATGTGACTGTGAAATATTGTACCTAATTTGCATATTTTTCATGTTTTTCTAATAATGTTTCTTGACGTTGAAATATTTCTGCCGCACGAGTACGCTAATATGTTTCTAAACCAGTTTTTTGAGCTGATTTCAAATCTTGTATCTGTTTTCTTCTATCACGTCTAGTTTTGAAAACAGTGAAATTTTAGTTTTTGGTCAAAAAAGCCAGAAATAGCTTTTTATGATACTTTGTATGAAAAACTCCAACTAGTTAGGATAGATACTACTACTTATTTTTTTTTTTTTTTTTCGATTATGTAAATTTTTGTTTATGTCTCTGATATGAATCTGACCCTGTTCACCTTCTTGTCAATGAATTACACACCCCTAAAAAGCATTTTATATCAAACCTGTGTTAATGCCGTGCAAAAGTACATAGGCGTAACCAGCCTTTTGAACTGGGAGGTGCCCAGACTGCTTAACCTGAACATGTTGGATACAAACAATATCTTATATGGTAAAACCTGCTAAAACGGAACCTCATAAAACCTGTCGAATTTCCGTTTTAGACAGGTTTTCATCTTAGAAGGTATAGTTGTGTGGTATTTCTTTTGAAAAAGGCTCAAACGCGATTTTTGTTTTCATGAGGAGGGATGAGAAGGGGTTCAAAACATCAAATGGTTAAAAGATATGTAAATCTTCTTGCAGCAGTGACATAAGACAGTGACTAAGAGTGGTCACAAGTGTAAAATCTTTTGGCACCCTAACTTATTATAAAGATTAAAAAAGGCCTTTAATCATGCTGGAAATCCTGCTCCCTCTATAGGCACAGGGGAACACTGCATGAGATTTAAAATTATCTCAGACAAAGTCTTGTAGATGAAGTTTTGCGGGATGATAAATCTCAGATAATACATGTGGTACACCAATACATAGGCACAAAAGTTTTCAGAATGTGACTCCATTGCGTCTTAGGGATCACTGGAGGGACCCAAGAAATTTTGGAGATAAGTCTATATAAATAATTATTTTATTATTATAAATTAATTATGATATTCATTAATACCGTAATTCCCTGCCTATAACCCACAGATCAAACAATCATGCTTCGATCCAGAAATTTTATTTCATTATTGAAGTTAAATATTTATTGCGGTGTAACAAGTTACGTTTTATGAAACAAGATTTTTGAGTCCGAACATAATTGTTTGATCCCCGGATTATAAGTCGGGAACTTTCGTAATTCATGTTTTTACCTCAGAATGTGTCAAATATATTAAGTAAAGCAGGTCATGATAACATACCTAAAATTTATCAAGATGGTAAAAATTATACTATCATGATGCGACTGTAATAATAAAGATAGGTGCTTGTCTGTCTCTCTGTGTGTGTACGCGCACACGCTGAACTCTGAAAAAACAATGCAGCCTGCACTAGGGTGTCCCAAAAAAATATATTTTTAAAAATTTGGACTCTCACCCCCTAAAAAGTTTCCTTTGGGATACTTAAGACCTCTAGTAAAATTTCAGCTGAAAAAAAAAAAAAAATATTTAGAGGTCCTTCATGGTCGCCAAAAAGCCTAAAAAATAGTTTTAATTCCATAATATTTTACAGTTACTTACAAAATTACTATTTTTAAAATATCTATATATATTTTTTACGTTACATGTATTTAATATGCTGTTTCTAAAAAATGAACTCTCTTGGTAATATTTAGTTAAGTACATGTAAGAAAAATTACTAAGAAAGTGACTAAAAACGAACTTTATCCAAAATATCAGAATGCAATGTAAAGAGAATGTTATATAGAAAAATACACCTGTAAAATTTAAGAAAACAATAAAGAGGAAAATGTTGCATAATATTCTATAAATAACATAACTAATTATTTTTACATATTTGAAGATCTTTACGATTGCACTTCTCGAAATTTTTTCTATACATTTCAACTACTTGCAGTAAATACTGTTTTTGATCTTCATCTTTTGTTGCATCATTAAAAATTTCAACTACTTGCAATAAATACTGTTTTTGATCTTCATCTTTTGTTGCATCATTAAAAATTTCAATTAATGCTATGCTTCACTCAGCATAGTCATTAACGCATGGAAAATTTTTAACAATTTCTTCAGCACCTTTAAAAGGGATGTGCTTCTGGTAATTTCTTAACCAAAACACTTAGGAAGCTGTTATCTATTTATGCGGTGTGAAAGAAGCTGCAAGAGATATTTAAGTTGAAAAATTTTAAATGAAGTTTCTATAATAAGTACAAATTCTTTTTTCATCAGCTTTAGTATTATATATTTCTCCTTGGCATTAAGAAGTTTTGAAAATGAACAAAGAGTGGCAAGTTCTTCACTTAAATATCAGGAGTGATGTAGAATCTTCTTTAATCCTGTTTTGTGTAGTTGTACATTAATTATATTCATGCAATCTTTGTATCACTAAAATACCATTCACAGGTGCAACTACAATAGACTGACATTGTACCATGATTGAATGTATAAACACAGAACAAATGATTGAATCTTTGAAGGCTTTGAAATTTTTGAGGTGTCAATTATTCATTTCCATCAACATTAGTTCATTTTTTAATGAATAACTTTTGCCATCCATCGAGTTCTGTAGAGAGCACCTGTTTTCCAAATAATATTGTTCACATCTATTACAATCATAAAAGCAGAAAGGTTTACAGGTCCATGTAATCATCTGTAGGAAGTGTTTAGCAACTGTCTGAAGATGATTCGTAATAAAAAATTTCAAAGCATCGGGTGCTGCTATCAATGAATTTTTTAATATTGTGAGTTGAGTGGTTAACTTTAATCCATTTTTTTTTCGAAATCTTTTAAACATAATAATTTCAGGCCCACTTGACAGTCCAAGACATACTTTAAATATATCTGAAAGTAACACTTCAAACATGCGTCTACAGGCTAACCACAGAAGGATTCTTCCATTTTTATATTCAAGAACACATGTTCCTTTGACTTTTCTTGTATTTGAGAAAGTTGTGTCAAAGCACATACCAATAACCTGATTCCATGATTGTAAAAATTAAAAAAAAAAAAAAACATTAGATGCTGCTTCCCCTGTACCAGATAACAGCTTCAGAATTCCAAGAAGTTTTATATTATTATCTTTTAGAGAGGAAACTAACACTGGTAAACAGTCAATTTTTCTTGTTTCATTTAAGGATAAATCTTCTTGATGATAACACCTGAAATCCCGATTTTAGCGATTGACTCGTAGGTTTATCATTGTGTTTTTGTGCAGCCAAAGGTATGAAAACATGGAGGACTGGGAGCAGGAAAATACAATATTAAAACTGTGAGTCAACCAGTAAAATTGGGTTTTCAGGTGTTTTCCACCAAGATAGGACTTGACAGACCAATTGCATTTTAATAGGTGGATTGAGTTTTAACTAATTCTGGAATTTCAGCCGTGAACTCGATGAGGTGATTGTCTGTGCTGCCCAGTCTATTATATTCTCTTTGTAACTTGAGAAACTGAGAATCCTCTTCATTTTTAATAAGCTGTTCTGAATTATCATCACTTATGTCAAATAACATAACCAAATTTTCACTATACTTTTTTGATTCTCTTGATCTTTTGCATTATTCCTTTTTCTATTTCTCATGAAACGCACTTGTTTGCCATATAAATCTTTAATATTTTTTAAGATATGCTGTTTATGTCTCAATAACAAACTTGATTTTTCCCAAAATGGTGCAGTGTTATTGTATACAAGAACAGAACTATCAATGATTGAAAGCTTCTGAGTATAGTGAAAGTACAGTAGAAGATCTTTATAACGCAATTCCATATAATGCAATTCTCCATATAACACACAACTTCCTCGGATGTAAACAATAAATTTTGCAGCTAAGAAGCATCTATATTCCCATGTTATAAAAATTGTGACTTTCTACAGAACTAAATTTGATACATTATTTCAACTTTATATCCTTAATTCAGGACTTTTTAATGAAAAATTTGCTATTATTAAAATAAACAGGTCCAGGTATACTTGGATATTATAAAGTAAATTTAACAAAGTGTGAAATGATCCATATTATGCTAAAAATTATTATCTGGATAACTTCTGGTAACAAGGAAAGCAGTATAAAGATACTCTAATGTATTTTGATATGTTTCAGACATATTTGGCCCTGTTTACAAGGTAAATTTAATGATGTGTGAAAGGTGATCCATATAACGCAAAATTCTATATAACACACAACCTTGCGTCTTTAGGTTTGCGTTATAAAGATCTTCTACTGTATATGTATATAAAATTAGCAGGTGCAGTTTTAAGCTTTGTTTTTCTATTTAGTTATGCTTTTCATAATATTTTTTGTTATAAGTTATAATAGATATTAAAAATCTATTAATAGAAATAAAATAATATATAATTGATCATAACTTATGTTTTTGATTAAAATTCCATATTTTTACATAAATCAGTGAACTTGTGTGACCTAGAGGGACCTCTTAATCTTTTTCAAATGAGCTCTAACTTCATATATGTTAATAATAGGAGAAGAAGAAACTTTTTAGAGGGTGAGACCCCCCTTTTAAAAAAAAATATTTTTTTTTACATTGAATTTTGGGACACCCTAGCCCGCACAGCCATAAGATTTGACAAGACCTGTATGCATGAAGTCATGCATATCGAAGACAATTTCTGGAATTTTTCAATTAATATTTTATGTGAATTTTTTCGCATTTTGCGGCATTTTTTTTTTTTTTTTTTCAAATTAGTAATAAAGAATCCGATTGCAATATTTTATCCAGTATAAACTTTGTCTTATTTTCAATAAAGTGTTTTCGAGATTCTTGCAGCGATTTTTCAATTTTTAACAATTTTTTAATGTGATTTTTAGAGGGTTTTTTCGCATTTTGTGGTAATTTTTTTTGACATTCGTAAAAGGAATCTGTTTAAATCTTTTACCCAATTAGATAATTTCATTCACTGTGGTATTTTAATCTTTTCCGAATTTTTAATATGATTTTTAGCGGTGGTTTTCGTGCTTTGAGGCGATTTTTTTACTTTTTTTGAAACAGAAAAAACTTTCCGCGAATTTTCGCAATTGCCGTGATTAAATTCGAATTGGAAGAATGTCAAATCAGTTCTTATAAGGAAGTTGCAAATTAAATTTGGCTCAAAATAAAAAACGCAATAAATCAAGATTAGCTTCTTTTGAGACAGAAGCAGTCGTAGCTTGCTCTAGAGTACGTTGCGGAAGGCAGCCCACACCTCAATCCTAGAATTGTTTAATTCTACGTTCGTTAAAAAATAAAATAAAATAAATTAAAATAAATAAATAAAAAACAACGAAACTCCACTAGTAATGAAGTTTTCTTTGAGAGACAGGGTTTCAAATAACGTGCGGGATCGCACAATTTGTGCACAGAAAAGGAAAGTCCCGCATAATAAAAAATGTTGTGCAGTATTTTCCCTCTCCAAATTCTTTCACAGACCTGTGATTCTTCAGTGAGCATTATAAAATTTTTTCGAAGTCCGTGATTTTTATTTCTTTTATGGAATTTTTCAAAGTCAATTCATGAATCGGTCCCAGAAAAATTTGAGAATTTCTTCAAACGATCGTGGAAAAATATCGGGAATTTCGATAAAACAGTGCAGAAAATAATCGCGAATTTCGTCAAAAGATTGCGCAAAAAATTACGAATTTCGATAAACGATTGACGAAAAAATTTTGAAAATTTCGTCAAAATGTCGAGGAAAAGAGTAGAGAATTTTGTTATTGGTACTGAAAGATATCGAGAATTTTCCCGATCGGCCGCGCAAAACTATCGCGAATTTCAACAAATGACCCCTGTAACAATATCAGTTTCGTCAATTGGCAGAAACAGAAAATAAATTTCATCAAAGGATCGAGGTAAAAACGAGAATTTCATCAAAGGATCGCAGAAAGAAAAAGTGAATTTCGTCAAAAGATCGTAGAAAGAAAACGCGAATTTCATCGAAAGATCGTGCTAAAGAAATGTCAATTTCGTAAAAAGATCGAGGTAAAATATGCGAATTTCGTCAAAGGATGGTGGTAAAAAACATGAATTTTGTCAAAGATTAGTGGTGAAAAGTGCAGATTTCGACAAAAAATCGCATAGTAAGGCATGAATTTCGTCAAACGATTTTGGGAAAAAATTGTAAATATCATGAAATGATCGCAGAATAAAATCGCAAATTTGGTCAAAATTTACTGCACTTGGCTAAAAGATTGAAACCGGGTACCTTTTCCTACTTTCAAAAGAACGCCGCGAAACGAGAAGAAACTTTAAAAATCGTATAAAAATTTTCACAGGAAAAAAATTACTATATTGACTTGAAAGACTGCAACCATATTCCTTTTACGAATGTCCAAAAATGGCCGTGAAACACGAAATTCAACTAACCAACCAAACTCCAGATTAATTTGAATTTTCTGTGCTATTATTTTTCATTTTCAAAGGAGGCAGGGTCTGTGCACTCCTTCCTCTTTCCCCCGGCTTTTTAGAATAATCATTTCACATCTGCATTCCCTTTCGAATTTTTTTGCTTCTTTCTTGATTTTAAACTATGAAAGCAAAGAGACAAATAGTTTCTATCCTCGTCAAGAACTTCCGTTAATTTCTCATGAAATTGCAGAAACATGCAATAGAAAGAACGGCGTTAAAAAAATCTCCCCCAAACAAAAGACGTCAAAGTGAGATTATAAAAGCCGCCTTTTTGACTTACTATGACTAATACAGATTCTTGTAAATATTCTAGTTTTAAAAAAGATAAACAACATAATTTTCTTAAAAAAAGAAAGAAAGAAAAAAAGAATGTGGGTTTCTTTTTTTTATCACATTTCACAACTTAGGCTGTTAGTTTTCTGAACTAAACTAATTTTCTAAACTAATTGAACTCTGCTTTCACTTCTTTTTTTCTTTTGTAGATTTCGATTTTTTAAAATAATTGTGCTTGAGTCTGCGCAAGCGGGGGGTGCCCGAGCACCCAGGGCACCCCCCCCCCCTTTGGTTATGCCTATGAAGTAGAAATTCACCTTACTCAAAAACTAGACATGGCATAAGAAAACAGACTGCAGATTTGAAATCAGCATAAAAATCTAGTCTAGAAAAACATTACGTCAATTCTGTGGCAACTATTTTAAAGTTGACAGCGATGTAAACATTACACCATTGAAAAATATGCAAATTAGTCTTAATAACTGAAAAATAAATGTTAAGAATATGCAAATCGTGACATTTATCTGAAGCAAATAGTCAAGTAGCCATTATCTAGAAAACGTAATTAGATGTGATATATATTGTATCTAAAATTTGCATAAAATAGCACAAAAAAGCTTAAATTTGCATAAATTTAAATATGCAAATTTCTCAAAACTGGACCACCTAGAGATAAATGGAAAGCATATTCGGAATCAGCACCCAAAACTGATCTAAAATAAACTAATTTTAGTTCTAGGACAAAACCACTTTTGTCCAATGTTATAAGTTGTGGAATTATTTACTTCAATTTTAAAGTGCAATAAGTACTTAAACTTAACTTTATAAATTATTCTGAAATAAAAACTACAGTGTAAATCTAAATACAGAAAAATACACAGAAAATAATAACAACATATTAATAACTGTATTGAAAAAAATATATTGCAGAAACCTCCATTTTAGACAGTTAAAAATATATGACAGAAACCACAAATAAAAAATACTTGCACTTTAATATATAACAAGTAATATAAAAATTTTGTTTTTAAAGTCAATTCCTACTTAGGTCATCAAAGAAAAATTTAATATAATCCGTTAAGCTAATATTAATTTTTGTTGCATTAAAATATCTCAATTTGTTGATTTTCTATAAGCAAGTAGGTTTACAATGGAAGTCTATGGGAATTTGACGAAATATTAGAGATATCGCCAAGTTGGTGTCACTTTTGGTGACTCATTTTGGTCGCCAAATTTGGCGATATATCGCCAAGTTGGCGACAAACTTGGCGGTATTTGGCAACAGAACAGGTTCCCCCCTATGGTAACCCCTCCTTATAGATATGAAGATGCATTAAATGCTTCAATAACCGATGGCCGCCATTTTGTCTCCCATGTAAAACTAAAATTAATTAATTAAAATTTAATTAATGAATTAATATTTGAAAAAACTGTATTAACATCAATTGTCATTCAGTACAAGTTTTAAAAAATTTATTTCAAGTTGATAGGATGAATAATAAGTATTTTATTAACGACTGAAAATTTGAACAAGATATACATATAAATAAATAAATATAGGGAGAGTGTGAACTACTAGTAGGAATTGAAAAAGTAACATAAATGAAACTTCCAATTTAGTCGGCCAAAAATATATTATAGAAACACTACGATTTAATAATGATCTTTGCAAAACTTTTTGAAAAATTGTTTTTTTTAATAGGCAAAAAAAGTTTTATTCCTTTGGACTTGAATGAGAGTATCTGAAAATTTTAAGCAATTGGGTAAGATTTATTTATTTTTTGTTGTTAAATTTAATAGTCTCATTGCATTGCTTTTTCCATAATTGTTGTTCAAAACATGCAATCTAGAAAAAATGCTGAAGTTTCCTGCACAATTTTCTTGGATGGGATTTCAAAATTTTGAGTGAATTTTAGGCCCATCACAAACAGTAATTGTAAAATTGAGAGTTCTTTTGATTAAGCATAGTTCATGATTATAAAACACTAAAATATACAAGGAGTACACTCAAGACTGAATTCACAATATTTTTGTTATATTTTTATTACAACATCTTGAAAGATTCATCAGCAATATTTGAGTTACAAATATAAAAATTTGTGAAATTCTGAAAAAAGAAATTCAAGACAAATAGTGTAAAATACATACCTCTTCCACGGTAAATAAATGAAAGCTTTCAACTTCATTATCACTATTTGTAGGGATAAAATCAGATGGAATTTCAACATCAAATATAAATAATGTTTCAGGAAATATTCCTCTTTCGTCTTCATAGGTAAACCTAATTATAATACAAATCAGTATCTAATAAAATAGTTTCAATATATATATTTTTTAAGTATCTATACTAATAAAAGAACAAATCTGTGTGTGTGTGTGTCTGTCTGTATGCAATGGCTAGCAAAATCTACAGCACGTAAGAGGTTAAAAATTTTTGTGAGAATAGCCCAAAGTCTTTCCTATTTTCACAATTCTCATTAACAGCTGAGTTATTAATTATCAACCGTGACTCACTTTCATTAAAAATCCATCTCGGATGGGAAAATCTCTAACTCATGCGCTGATACGCAAATGAAGAACAGAGAAAAATATTTCGTGGATATTTTGTCATTATTTATTAACTAACATCGTCCAAACCACTTAGTAAAGTTTAAAATAGAAGACATGTTTTGAAAGATTGTACTCTTACGTCTCAAATGCTGCAATCAATTAAAAAATACATCGCAATTAACTCCTTGATAAAAAAAAGTTAAAAAGGATCGTTTTTCTGAAAAACGTTTTCTTCCTTATTACAACACCTCTCCAGGATGCAATTTTAAAGGTACTGACAAACCAAATATAAGCTTATAAAGCTGAAACTTTCTTCAAATCGATGGTGTAATTGGTTTTTAAAAATACGAATTTTAACCCTTTCAAATACACTGCCAAATGCAGGTCACTTTCCGCCTCATAAAGAAGATTTACATTTCAGTTAACTGTTTACCCCTAAAATATGCATATTTGTTTATGAAATTTTAAAAAGGGCTTGGTTTTAGTTATATTTATGATCCATTAAAATTTCAAAGAATTCGGACAACAATAATCATTTATTTTGTTATGCTAATGAAACTGATGCGACGCGGAAAAAAAGAAAGGCAGAAACCATTTACACTCCGATACGGAACCTTAATTTACTAAATGTTTTGTAGCAGTTGTGGCATAGTCGCTTAACGCGTTACTTTTCTGTATGAACAGACCCAGGTTCGAAATTGGATGAGACTACGTTGAAATTTTAATTAGTAGATTTTTGCTACTTTAAGGATTTCATTTTTCTTTTAAGGGTATCTAAAGTGAAAAAATGTTCCAATGACTCTGTTATAAATAGGTTTTACTCTATTAGAAAATAAATTTTCTGGATAGTATCTATATAGTAGTACTTGCTTGCAGTTTTATTATTTCTTTTTCAGTATTACAGTTTCAGATGCATTTGTAATTACTTTTTCATCTAAAGATTTTAAATAAAAATTTAAAATGTTGAAAACATAATTAAATTTTAATTGAGTTCACAAATTAATTTTGAATAAAAGAGTTTAAAGCGTGAGATAAATAAAAATTCAAAACCTTAACCACTGACTTTACACAACTTTCCAACTGAACAAGAGCCTTGTAATTTGCAAAGTCTCTACCTCCTCAACCCCCCCCCCCCCCCTGACCGACCTGCGTTACAAATTTCAGGTTTATTTTAAGAATATTATTACGGGCCAGGGCAATGCCGGGCGGGGCAGCTAGTTTTATTCTAAAACTAAATAAATCAGAAAAATAATTCATATATTTTATTTTAAAATTAATAGAGGGGGAGGGGCGGAAGGGAAAACAAACAAACAATTATTTCAAGGCTTCATAAAAAGAACAAATGAATAATTTCATTTTTTCATTCTGCACTAAAGAAGTAGTTTCTTTAAAGAAGCCTTGAAGTGCATTACCTGTTCTACATTTTTTTTAAACTAAGATATTTAAACTTTAAATGCTTTTTTTTTTCTAAAACATTGTTTTACAAACTTGTACAACTGATATATATAAACTTTATAAGGTAACTTTGTTCGAGCTTTTTAATTTATTAAAAATTAAATCAAAAAGGAAAGAGAGAAATAATCAGAGATCAACCGAAAATTTGGTTTCATTTTCGTTCCGAAATCGAAGTTTTCCCAAAAATTCATTTTTGGCAAAAATGCTGCCAAAAATTTGGCCAGGCTAAAACTATCTGTATCCCAAAAATTTCGTTTCTTCCTTCGGAAATATTCAACATTACTCACTGATTTTAGCTGTATAGACTCAAATAAGACATTGTTTATTTATTACAGTAGACTCCCTCAAATCCGCAACCCTAAAATCTGCACACGCTTAAAATCCGCACATCATTACAGATGTAAACAATGAAATTTTCAGTTAAGATGTAGGGGCAAAATTACAGAATTTTTTATTTTTATATCATTCTGTATGTATTTTAATATGTAATTCTTTATAATATGACTGAACTCATGCTTTTTTATGAAGGAAATATAAATTTTTGTGAAAAATATCAAAAGATATTGCTGATATCACTGGCAATCACAGTCTTTTTACCAAATATATTTATGTATTAATTAAGCTTTTTTGGTTAAGCCTGGCTAAACCTGAAATAAAACTTCCTTACTTTACGATTTTGATGTAAATTAATAGGTTACCTTTATGAGGAATGTTTCACTGAATAATTCAAGGAAAATGTATCTCATCTTCATTATGCATATTTAATTATACATTATTAATTATTTACTTGATCTTTACTTTAATAATTTAATCATTTTTAACACTTTCCAACAAAGTTGAAAAGTGTTAATGACTTCGGTTAGTCTGTCCGCCAGGCCGTCTGTCCGCGCTGTAACTCTCATAAATATGCTTGGATCGTTCTAAAATTTTTGGATGTTAGTGGCCTCTACCATAGCACATTCCCTATTTCAAATGAAGTTTGTAGCATGTTTAGATCATTTACAGGGATAATCAAAAGTTTTCCGTTACATTACGGCCAATGGAAAAAAAATGTTTCAAATGATTTTTAATGGTGTTACACTCTTTCAAACATAGTAAAATATATATTCATTTATGAAGTCCACTAAAATATGCATTCTGTTGAATATGCGGTGAAAAGAATAGTTATTGTTCATTTACAGGGCCACACAAAAGCATTCCGTTACATAATGGTATGGGAGGGGGGGGGGGGGGGGGGATTGCTTGCAGCATATTTGAATTATGTTAAACTATTTCATATATAATGGAATTGATATACATCGCTGAGCTTTAGTATAAGTTATTTGATGTATAATACGAAGTGCATAGCATTTACAGGGACACACAAAAGATTTCAGATACTATATTGTATCCGAATTACTGTATATTAGCAATGACTGCTCAAAATGCATTTTATGTGCTTTTGAGTTTCACTATATTTATGTATGCTATATAGTGTGTATAAACACTATAGTTCATATACAGGGCTACAGAAATGAATTCGTATAGGTTACTGAGTATGAGCATAAATTGCTTAAAGGTGGGTTTTAAAGGAAATATGCATTTTTATGCTGGACTAAATTTAGTTTACTAAGAAATATGTGTAGAATATAGATAAAATGATATACAGGGCCACGCAAAGAGTTGGATACATGGCCGTCTATGGGTGATAATTTCTGGAAATGTAATTCCAGTAGTTTTAAGAGTGTTTTAGTTTGAATTAAATTTTAGCTAAATAGTGGCATGTAATAAAGGTACTATGTAAACTACAGGGCTGTACAAAAGTATTCAAGTATGTTTCCATCTATTAGTATAAATTGCTGAAAGAGGAATTTCAACCTGTTATGCATTTTCTTGCTAAACTAAATTTTCCCATTATATAGTATATATATCAACGTACAGATCAAATACAGGACTGTTCAAAAGAATTGAAATACATATTTGGCTATGGACGGTAATTACTGAAATAAGTTTTTCCAATGTTTTATGCATTTTATAAAATGTTTACTTAGTTATCTTATTTAACTTATTTCCCTAAATAACGAAGTTTTGTTAAAGCATTCAGGAAGTGTTGGAAAGTGTTTCATAATCTATGCTTAACGCATGATTTTTTTTACTTGTTAAAATTAGCTTACTTTTTATCATTTTAGTTTATTATTTTACTTAATTATTTTAATATTTTACTATATTGCAAGCATTAATTATAATTTTGATTGCATTATTACATTCAAATTACTGTTTAAAAAATGTACACAAAGCAATGACCAGAAATCCGCAAAATTCTAAAATCGGCACAACCTCTGGTCCCAAGCTGTGCAGAATTGAGGGAGTCTACTGTACTATGAACTTCACTGTTTATAATTATCTGTCATGGCTGACTCAAGAAGTGAGTATAAATTATAAAGCAAGCAATGCATATATGACTAAATTTTGAAGACGCTTTTCATGTGTTCATTAAAAGCTGCAGATTTAACAGTAATAGAAAAGTTTTTGTTTGAAAACATGAAAGTGTTTCGAATGCTCTTTGAGAAAGAAGTAGTATAACAATTGATCATTAACAAACATCATTATAAAAGATAAATTGAAGTATGTATAAGTTATATAAGTAATGCAATACTGTGTGTGTGATGTATGTGTTAATAGGTTATATAAGTAATGTGACGAAACTAAAATATTATATTTAATGTGAGTAGCATAATACAAATCTTTTTATTATCAAAATGTTACTTGAATATATAAAAATATTAAATATGTTATATAAGTAGTGTCATGAAACTAAAATATTATGATTCATGTGAGTGGTATATTATAGTTAAAATATTAGTATTATAAAAATTTTACATGAATATATAAAACTATTAAATATGTTATACTAGAAAGATAGCTCGTCAAAAATGAATATAAGGATATATACAATACATGAGCGATAATGTGTTTTTCTCACTTGTTTTGCAGCGATAGATGAAAAAACACATTTTAAAAGCGAAATACATTTACAAAAAGCTATGTATATAATGAATACATTAAAAATGCAATTCAAAGATAAATTAAAATTTGACCACAAAACTTCAGGACAGACTTGTATAAAACCAAAAACTTTCTGTGCATGCAAATATTGGGTCAAAAACTTTCTGCAAATTAAATTAATGTTTAATAAAATAATGTGTTACATTATTTTGACGATATTAATTAAAAACAGTAGTTTTAAAGTAATTTCCATTTAAATTAAAAATTAATCTATATTAATTAAAGTATAATTATTTTAGTTGAAAAAAATAATAAAGCTAAAAATCCATGATAAGAAAAGGGGAATTCTTATCAATTATTTTGTCACTGCATTTAGAAACAGCCCAATCCTTAATATCTATTTGCACAAAATACCAGTCACTCTGTTCACAGAAAGAATATGGCATTGCTTCTGAAACAACTGAATCGCATTTTATAGGGAGAGGTCTATTCATAGGTATCACCATTAAAGAGAACTGATGCAGGGATGAAAGTGCACTAAAGCCATTTTGGGGCACCTTTGGAGCAGCAAAAATCTGCTTTTGAAGCAGTAAAATCCATTTTTGGAGCAGTAAAATCCATTTTTGGAGCAGTAAAATCCATTTTTGAACCAGCAAAATCTAATTTTGTAGCAATAAAATTAAAATTCTGTTTTTGGAGCAGACTCAAATTCTTAGGCTAATAAACTCCTAAAAATTAAAATGATTGCTATCTTGAAAATATTTTCACATTTGAAAGAATAATTACTCAGATAAAATTTCTGCACACATTTTGCTAACTCTGGGCTAACTAAACGACAATTGGGTACATATTGCAATAATGAAAAATTAGCAGCAGGAAGAAAAAAAAAATCAGTCTATTTGGCTTTAAAAAATATTATTTTAGAGCAATAATTTTAATTAATCAAAGGAAAGCCTATGAATACAACATACAGGACTCCCACTCAACTTTTATAGTAAAAAATGGTAAAAGGGGATAATTTTTTTTTTCAAAAAAAAGGACCAAAAAAGACCATATATTTCGCATAAAAAGGAATCTTTCGGGACCTAATTTCAGTAAATCGTAAAATAAAATGAACAAAATTCGCGCAATCATTTCACGAAATTAGCGTTTTTCGCGACCTTTTGACAAAATTAACGTGATTTCACAATTTCTTGCCAAAATTTGAGTGTTTTTTGCGATCTTTTTCCGAAATTCGAGTGACTTTCACAATCTTTCGAAGAAATTTGCTTATTTTTCGCGATCTTTTGACGAAATTCGCGTATTTTTGCGTTTTTTTGACGAAATTCGCTTGTTTTACGCGATCTTTTATCGAAATTCGCGTGTTTTTGCGGTCTTATGACGAAATTCGCGTATTTTTTGCGGTCTTTTGACGAAATTCACATTTTTGCGATTTTTTGACAAAATTTGCGTGTTTTTTGCAATCTTTTGACTAAAATCGCATATTTTTCGGGATCTTTTGGCGAAATTCGCGTGTTTTTCGTGATCTTTGGGTGGAATTCGCTTGTTTTTCGCGATCTTTTGTAGAAATTTACAAGGGGTTTTTTTTCTATCTTTTGACCGCGTTTTGTTTGTTTTTTCACGAAACTAGCGATCGTTTGAGAAAATTCACGTTTTTTTCGCGATCTTTTGACGGAATTCGTGTATTTTTCGCTATCTTTCGACGAAATTCGCGTTTTTTCGCGATCTTTTGACAGCGTTTTGTTTGTTTTTGACGAAATTCCCACTTTTTTTCGTGATCATTTGACTAATATGGCGTGTTTTTCGCGATATCTTTTGATAAAATTCGCAAGTTTTTTGATTTTGACAAAATCCACGTGCTTTTCGCGATCTTTTGATCGCGGTTTTTTTCATTTTTTGACGAAATTATCTTTTTTCTTTCAGGATCCTTTAAAAAAATTCGCGTTTTTTTCCGCGGTCCTTTGACGAAATTCACGTTTTTCCCGCGATGCTTTGACGAAAGTGGTGATTTTTTTCTGCGAACGATTGACGAAATTGTTTTTTTTCGGCGACCATTTATTGAAATTCGCAATATTTTTAAGTGATATTTTTTTATGCCTGAATTTTCGGGCTAATGGCCGATTTTTTTTAATTTTCGGAACCGAATGCCTTAAATTTTCGGAAAATTCGGAACAGAACTACCCCTGGCAAACAATAAATAAATCATACATAAAATTGGGAAATATTGCTAATATTTCGGTATTTTTTTTTTTTTTTAAAGTTACAAAAACAAAAATTACGTTTTTTTTTTTTTTTCAAAAAATCTTTCCGCAAAGTTCCGAATTTTGCGGAAAACTTTCCGCGCACGGCGTGCGCGTGTGCGTCTATATTATGCAACTCTGCTTCAGGATATGTGATTTTTTTTTTTTTTTTTTTTTGTAAAAATTCTTTCATTATTTAAATGCTGACCTTGCTCTTCAGTAGTTTCAACATAAATTTTTAACGGCCCTTCCTCTTTACATCTTGAAATATTTACATATAATTGTCCATGAGAAAAAAACTGTTCTTTTAAATGCAGTCCAACTGTAGAAAATGTTTGTTCTTGTGACTTATTCAACGCAAATAACAGTATAACTGGAAATTCATTCATTTCAAATGCGCCAAAGCAACTTAACTTTTTTATGATATGATATTATATTATATACATACATTACTATGCACGCATATATATATATGTGAAATTGGTCCCCACGCTTTCATTTTTTTCTTGGACATGAGAAAATAAAACAATTTCTTTTCTGGCCCTAAAATTATTTTATACTTTTTAGTACATTTAAATATATATATGTGTTTTTTGCATTTTTGTGAATATTAACGAAAGCATGTCTTAAGAAAAAATACATTTATTTTATTTTTAATTTTTTTTTTTTTTCCATACAGCTCTTTTTTAGTCTTATTTTAAATTTATTTTAGTCTTAAATTTTTAATCTTATAGTGGTTTATAGAAATTTTAAAATATAATATTTAAATTTTTTGTCCTCCCCCCTCCATATATAGTACAAACTATGGTGCAGATAGTGCAAAATAATACGGAATTTGGTACTTTTCCACTATAGGGACTTTGGTGGTTTTTTTAAAAGCTTGGCAGAATTGGGGCATTAGAAAGTGAGATTTGTTGCCAAATGATATAAACAGCTATGAAAACAAACAATGAAATTTTTTGTTTGTTTATATATGTATTTTAATTAAATGTACATTATTGTTTTTTATGTACAAATTACTTCTGTTTCTCCATAAAATTAGATAAATGGCTTCTTTATATTAAGTAAATTGTATAAATATTGAAAGACAAATCTGTGTATATATGAAATAGAACAGTGAATAGGTTGCCAAATTTCCTTCTTCGCCAAGGCAGTATTCTCTATTTTGCAAAGGCCCCTATACTGGAAAAGTACAGAGAATTTAATTTCTGCATCCAGCTATGTAAAGCAAATTAAAATTGGATAGTTAGGAGTTCAGATAGTACAGCGCTGCCTAGTGACGGTTGTTTTATTAGTAGCATCAAAACGCAGATGTAAAGATGCACATTTTTGTATATTACTCTTTAAATTCTGGCACACAGATTTTGAAAAAAGGCCTTAAATGCACGGAGTTTAAATTAAATTGTGGTGAGCTTGATTGTAAAGATTAATAGGTTTCAACGGGAATTTCGCTAAATTAGCCAGCTAACGCCAAGTTAGCTTCATATATGGCAACTTATTTTTTGTCGCCAAATTTGGCGATATTTTGCCAAGTTGGTCGAATTTTGTCACTATTGTTGTAACCCTGTATTAGTACTTTTCAACAGTTACTCATTGTTAAAGCTGATACTAATTTCTCCATAGGAAGTCTAACATTGATGCGATTAATGATATGGTCCAACCAGAGTTGTGTGGGACACACAGACACTTGGATTTTATATAAATAGATAAATATTGTGATCTGATTAAAATGCTATATTTCATGTGAATAATTTATTGTAATTCAAATTTTATAAAGTAGTTTATAATATAATATATATAAAAAAAATTGCTATATTGAATATAAAAATGTCAAGTAAACATGTTATTTAAACATATGTAACATAAAAATGTTTGCGCAAAATTTTAAACAACTAATAATAATATTCAACAATATTTAAGTACAGTCGAACCCGGCTAAGATGCGTTTCAAGGGAGTGGACAAAAGTCACCTATTAAGCAAGATCGCATATTAAACGTGATTTGTGTAATGTTGCAGGAACAGGGTTTATTTAGATATCTAATCGTCTAAATGAACTTTATAACTTTTATTTATATGTTTATGGTAGAAATTTATGTCTCTTACGTATATTTAAATTAAAATTTAACTGTATTCAACTTTAACTCATTGTTTCTTTTTATAGGACCGGCTGGAATAATAACGGAAAATAAATGTGGATTCCAACATGGTTTTATCACCGATTTGTTGCATTGCAACTAATAATGAAAAAAAATAATTTTCCTACAAGACTAATTTTTTTAACAGGAAGAAAGAAACATTAAATCTTTGAAGCAAAACTCAGTTTTTAAAATTGTATTTAGAACTTGTATTAATGAATACCATTATAATCAGTCCTTCTTAATACAAGGATATTTATTAATCTTCCTATAAATAATATTGTTAACATAACAAAAAGTAAAGGAAAATTATCCGACCGCAGTCTATTTGTTTAATCAATATCAGCTTCATTTTCTGTGTCCTACAATCTGCTTTATAAAGCATAGTAGTGATATAATGCATTAAAAACATTACAATAACTTACATTAAAAACCTCACGATAACAGGCATGATCATCTCTAATCATATATAGGGTGTCAACGATTTTAATCAGCTGATTTAAATCAGCGATTAAAATCATGATTTTAATCAAACGATTTTTTAAAAAAAATCATTGATTTAAATCAAAAATTTTCTAAATGTTTAAAATGTCAAAAAAAGTATTAAAATCTATCATAAACATAATTTGAAAGTTTCTACAGGCATAGGCGTAACTAGAGGGGGTCCAGGTGGGCCGGGCCCACCCTAGATAGTTCCAGTGCCCACCCCAGAATTTCAAATTCAAGTGA
This sequence comes from Maratus speciosus, assembly GCA_963932465.1. Lineage (NCBI taxonomy): Eukaryota > Metazoa > Arthropoda > Arachnida > Araneae > Salticidae > Maratus > Maratus speciosus. Next base: position 279,519,352 of record OZ010792.1, read on the forward strand.
TAGTATTATGCTTGCGATGTAGTCAAAATTTTAATTTCCAAATATTTGAAAGATTACACAAACAAATGTATTTCTGATTTGAAAACTAATGTAATAAAAGCGGTGTATGTGAATGTGTGTGTGAGGGGAGGGGGATGTCAAAGGAGCAACAGTTATGTGGCCCAGAACCCACCAAATCTGAGCGATAGTTTTCTTTTCTGTCTAGAGGTGATGAGGAAAAAATAATTTCTAAAGAGTCCAGTTTAGTAATCTTTCAACGAGGTCATAAAATGTCATCTGCTGTAATCAGAGCCGGTGAGAGAGAGAGAGAGAGAAGGGGGAGGGGACATAGGGGCCAGAATCCAGAATTGCATGCAACTTTGTCGTTATACAATAATGGCAGGGATTTTTTTTCTATTTTCTTCAAAACACTCCGGGTTAGGGAAATGACCACAGGAGACAATTCTAAGAAGTGATAATTAACCCCACTCCTTCCGGGCAAACCAGGATATAGTTGCAAATTGTTGGCAGATTAATTGTCCAAAAGGATCGATGAGAACACCTTGGCAGGGAACTTCCTTTCCTTTGAGGATAGGAAGGACTCATTTATTATTTTCCTGTTTTAAGCGTGTGGAGTAACTTTCCGTTTCCCTGAATAACTATCAGTTCATAAATAAATTCTGTAGTTTAAAATACAGGAACCTTTTTTTTTTGTGTGTGTGTGTTATTGCCACGTGGTACTTTGTTTCAAGTTTCAGAGAGTAATTTTGTGAGTAAAATTTTTTCCTGATCAGATCTTTAATATTTTGTATAAAGTGCTTGATGGAAGAAGATGTTGCATAACAAAAATAAAATTGCCAGAAAATTGAAACGAAAACTTTTTCTTGTAAATTTAATTTTTGTTTTTTCTTTTCGGTAGCCTATATTTAATAGGTTAACAGATGGCATGTATTAAACTCCCTCAGAAAAACTTATCAACATTTAATTTCCAAATGTAAAAATTATTAATACTTAAATTATTTGATATTAAAATATTAAACATTAATAAATAATGTATCAAATCTTAAAGACTAATTAAAATCTTTATTATTTTAGCTTTACCATATGATAGAATATCTTATACCATCTTCATAAAAAAAATAAAAGATATTTTAAGAAAATATAACATAACACCTTCTTCCACGAAATTCTTTTGTCATTTGTTATTAAAAAAATTGATAGCAATGAAAATTGGTCAAATTTCACATGGTCTTTTTTATTTAAATTTGTTTAAAATTTATTTTGTAGTAGTAGTTATCTTCGCAGAAAGAGCAGATGTTTAATGATGAACACAACATATTGAATTAAATTGTCATAGAATCATTCATTAGATAATTGAATTTCAATTCATCAACAATACCAATTCAGATATCATTTCAGCCCATGTCTCGGTCTGGTGAAATACAGATAATTTTTAAACGATCTGGGAATGACCTGTTTCTTTAGTTTTAACATCTTGTTCAGATTAAAAGAAATTTGTTGCGCCCGGCCTGATTTATTAACTATCTTGGAAGGGGTGAAATTGCTCAATCTATAAACGCATATTTCATTTGCAAATCTGTTTTGAATATATGAACGTCTTTTAGCTGCATACTTCTAAAAGTAATATTTCTAAATTGTTGTAAACATTAAAAAAAAAGGTGGGGTGGTGGTATTTGTTTATAATAAACATTATAATATGCTTTAATGTCCACGTTTAATTGCGTGCATTTTTCATTCCTATACATTAAAAACTAGGGATGCAACGGATACTCTGTATTCAATCTATTTCGTCATAATACCGAATATTCGGCCAGCCCGAAGATATTGTAACGACATTTTTAACAGACTTATTTTGCTTTCTGTGAAATATGATGATGTAACTAGAAATGCTGGAAGTTGCCGAAATTCACATCCAAACAGTAAAATAGACATTTCATTATTCAAAATTCAACTCACGGTATATATACTGTGTTACTGACCAAAATTCAGTCACTTCCAATGATTTCTTTATATTTCATACAAAAGCAAAGTTAATATAATGAAAATTTCACTAACATATCTTCATTATTGTTAAAATTATGAACGAAAATTCGGGTTCACCTCCCAGTGAGTCACCCTATATTTTTTATTTACTGTATTGTATTTTTGATAGAAAAGTGAATTGCAATGCAGGTTTACTGTAGAAAAAATGTTTGTCTTAACCGCATGATATCGCATGAAAGCTTTTTTCAAAATTTTAGGAACACTCTGTATGTTTACAACTTCTGAAAAGTGAAAATCATCGCCCACTCTAGTACATTTGAAACTTCACACATAAATCAAAAGGAGCAATAAGGGATTTTTGGCTGAGTTGCCACCATTTGAATAGTTTTTTTTTTTTCCTTAGTTCAGTTCCTTTTTGGCAAATTAGCACTATATGATTGTAAAATTTTCCTTCAAGGTACTTAAAGAACTCTTACTTAAAGAACTCAAGGTACTTAAAGAACTCAAGGTACTTAAAGAACTTTTCGACTTTAAAATATTTTTTTCGAAAACAAGAAAGTTTTATTACTTTATTTTAATTCACTTAAGAAGCTATAGAGTTTTTAACGTTTTATTATTTAAAGAGGTTTTAACACTATTCTCTTCTTGAATAATAACTCAAAACATATATTTTTTGTTGTGTAAAGCTTACTTGTAAAAAGCAATCAAGTTCATGGAAATATTTGTGCTAAATATGATGTGAAATTGCTTTCATTTTTTTTCAATACCTTTAAATCCTCTGTAATATTGGAGTATTCGGTCAGCGAAATTTTTCGTGTTCGGTTTAGACAAGTGTCGAATACTTGGCATTCGGCCAAAATGACTAATCGGTGCATACCTATAAAAACCTTTCGAATGCAATAGAAATAATTTTGATCAATGCAACTTTTTTTTTTTTTTTCATTTCATAGAAAAACAAGACTTTAGCTTATTTGTTTTGCGCGAAAATTATTTAATGTAAAAATATTTTCTATGCGAGTTTTCCTTAATCAAATCTCTTTCATACTGGATTCTGATAGAAATAATCAAATTTTAAATTAACACACAACTGCAGAAATCGTCATAATTTTATAATTATACATACAATTAAAATTTATGACTTGGTTAAACAGAACTTTAAAATCATTTTTGAGTTGTCTCTTTTTGAATATTTCACGCATTTTTTTTTTACGATATGCCCACTAAATATTTTATACATGTAAACATTTGAGATTTGTTTGCATAAAATAGAAAATTTCCAGTATTGAGTAATCCAATGAATTTTAAATAAAGGGGGAAATGAACTATAGTTCATTTCCCAATTTCAGGCCTGAAATGTGTTATAACAGAGTAGGCTTTCGTGGGCGTAACCAGCCTTCTGAACGGGTGGGTGCCTAGATTTCTTAACCTGAATGTGTTGGATACAAACAATATCTTATATGGTAACACCTGCTGAAGCTGAAACGGTACCTCAAAACCCGGTCGAGTTTCCGTTTTAGACAGGTTTTCATCTTAGAAGGTATAGTTGTGTGGTATTTCTTTTAAAAAGGGCTCGAGTGCGATTTTTGTTTGCTTGAGGAGGGATGAGAAAGGATTCAAAGCATCAAAACTAGATCTAATGGTAAAAAAAAAAAAAAAAAAAAAAAAAATGTAAATCTCCTTGCTGCAGGGCATAAGACAGTGACTAAGAGTGGTCATAAGTGTAAAATATTTTGGCACCCTAACTTCTTATAAAGATTAAAAAAGAGCTTTAATCATGCTGGAAACTTCTATAGGGACAGGGGAACACTGCATGAGATTTAAAATTATCTCAGTCATAGTCTTGTAGATGAAATTTTGCGGGATGATAAATCTCAGATAATACATGCAACCAGTACATACGCACGAAAGTTTTTCAGAATGTGACTCCATGACTTCTTAGGGATCACTGGAGGGACCCAAGAAATTTTGGAGGAAAGTCTACACAAATAATTATTTTATTATTATAAATAATTATAGTATTCATTAATATCGTAATTTCCTGTCTCATAATCCGTAAATCAAACAATCATGTTTCGATCCAGAAATTTTATTTCATTATTGAAGTTAAATATTTATTACGATTTAACAAGTTACGTTTTATGGAACAAGATTTCTGGGTTCGAATGTAATTGTTTGGTCCGCGGATTATAGACCGGGAATTGAGGTATTTCATGTTTTTACCACAAAATGTGTCGAATATATTAAGTAGGTCATGATACTAAATTTTATCAAGAAAAATTATACTACCATGATGCAACTGTAATAATAAAGATAGGTACTTGTCTGTCTATGTATCTGTGTATGCGCGAGCGCTGAACTCTGTAAAAACAATGCAGCCCGCACAGCCATAAGATTTGACAGGACCTGTATGCCTGAAGTCATGCTTATCGAAGACAATTTCTGGAATTATTCAATTAATGTTTTATGCGAATTTTTTCACATTTTGCGGCATTTTTTTTTCAAATTAGTAAAAAAGAATCCGATTTCAATATTTTATCCAGTATAAACTTTATCTTCTTTTCAATATACTGTTTTCGAGATTCTTACAGCGATTTTTCGATTTTTAACAATGTTTTAATGTTATTTTTAGAGGTTTTTTTCTTTTTTTACATTCCTAAACGGAATCGATCCGGCTTAAATCTTTTACCCAATCAGTTAATTTCGTTCCCTGTAGTTTTTTTTTTCTATCTTTTCCGAATTTTTAATGCGATTTTTAGCGGTGGTTTTCGTGCTTTGAAGCGATTTTTTTACTTTTTTTTAAACAGAAAAAACTCTCCGGCAATTTTTGAAATTGCCGTGATTAAATTCAAATTAGGAGAATGTCAAATAAGTTCTTATAAGGAAGGTGAAAATTTAATTTGACTCGAATTACAAAACACAATAATTCAAGATTCGCTTCTTTCGAGACAGAAGAGGTCGTAGCTTGCTCGGGAGTACGTTGTCGAAGAAAGTCCCCACCTCAATCCTAGAATTGTTTAATTCTACGTTCCTTAAAAATAAATAAATAAACCCAACCAACGAAACTCCACTAGTCATGAACTTTTCTTTGAGGGATAGGGTTTGAAATAACAAGCGGGATCGCGCGATTTGCACACAGAAAAGGAAAGTCCCGCATAATAAAAAATACTGTGCAGTATTTCCCTTTTCCAAATTCTTTCACAGACCAGTGATTCTTCAGTGAGTATTTAAAAAGTTTTTTGAAATCCGCAATTTTTATTTCTTTTATGGAGTTTTTCAAAGTCAATTCGTGAATCGGCTCCAGAAAAATTTGAGAATTTCTTCAAACGATCGTGGAAAAATATCGGGAATTTCGATAAAAGAATTCAGAAAAGAATCGTGAATTTCGTCAAAAGATTGAGCAAAAAATTACGAATTTCGATAAACGATTGACGAAAATTTTTTGCAAATTTCGTCAAAATGTAGCGGAAAAGAGTAGAGAATTTTGTTAATTGGTAACGGAAAGATAGCGAGAATTTTCCCGACCAGTCGCACAAAACTATCGCGAATTTCGACAAATGATCCCTGTAAAAAAAATCAGTTTCGTCAATCGGCAGCAACAGAAAATAAATTTAATCAAAGGATCGCGATAAAAGCGAGAATTTCGTCAAAGGATCGCAGAAAGAAAAAACGAATTTCGTCAAAAGATCGTAGAAAGAGAACGCGAATTTCATCAAAAGATCGTGCTAAAGAAATGCCAATTTCATCAAAACATCGCTGTAAAAAATGCGAATTTCGTCAAAGGATCACGGTAAAAAATACGAATTTTATCAAAGGTTAGTGGTGAAAAGTGCGGATTTCGACAAAAAATCGCATAGAAAGACGTGAATTTCGTCAAACGATTTTATGAAAAAATGTAAATATCATGAAATGAGCGCACAATAAAATCGCGAATTTGGTCAAAATTTACTGCACTGGGCTAAAAGATTGAAACCGGGTTCCCTTTTCTTACTTTCAAAAGAACGCCGCGAAATGAGAAGGAACTTTAAAAATCATATAAAAAATTTTCAGAGGAAAAAAAAATACTATATTGACTTGAAAGACTGCAACCATATTCCTTTTACGAATATCAAAAAATGGCCGCGAAACACGAAATTGAAAACAACCAACCAACCTCCAGATTAATTTGAATTTTCTGTGCTATTATTTTTCATTTTCAAAGGAGGCAGGGTCTGGACACTCCCTCCTATTTCCTCCGGCTAATCGCATTTTAGAATATCGTTTCACATCTGTATTTCCTTTCAATTTTTTTTTTGCTTCTTTCTAGATTTTAAACTACGAAAGCAAAGAGACAAATAGTTTCTATCCTCGTCAAGAACTTGCGTTAAGGCTGTTCTCAAATCCAAAAGGGCAACTTTGTGACAGAAGTTTTAATTTATTTTTGTTCGGAAATGCATGAATCTAGCTGATGTTATTGTTCAGAAACTATGTCATCGAGCTATTTTTTCATTTTTTTGCAAACGTTTTATTTCTTTTTTTGATCTTTCAGAAAATAGTGTCAAAGTAGGCGTTTTGAACCGAATTTCCGCGCGAAAGGAGAAAGAGCAATCAAGAAAGGGCAAAATACATGCTTGTCACGTGATTCAAATAGCTTCTAAGTCAATACATAATTGATTGATCAAAAAATGGAAAACACAGTTCGATTCCAAATCGCTTCCCTAGTCATGCTTTCCAATTTTATATCTTTCTGTTTAAAAATGAATTTGTGTCAGAACGTTTTGCGCTTGTTGAGCAGAGCAGTTGAGAACAGCCTTAATTTCTCATGAAATTGCAGAAACATGAAACAGAAAGAACGTTGTTACAAAAAATCTCCCCCAAACAAAAGACCTCAAAGTGGGATAATAAAATCACCTTTTCAGCTTACTATGACTAATACAGATTCTTGTAAATATTCTAGTTTTGAAAAAGATAAACAACATAATTTTCTTAAAAAAAGAAAGAAAGAAAAAAAGAACCTAACTAAACTCTGCTTTCACTTCTTCTTTTTTTCTTTTGTAGATTTCGATTTTTTTTAAATAATTGTACTTGAGTCTGCGCAAGCGGGGGGGGGCAGGCGGGCGGGCACCCAGAGCAATAATACATATGTACAAAATGCAATAATTTTCTTTAAATAAATAAACATATAAGTAGTTGGGAGGGAAAGGGGCTCCAAATAAAATGCGCCTAGGGTTTCAAGGAATTTAAAATATAGCTTAATATTCGAAAAGCAGCAAAATTGTTGTTCTGCCTTTTTTTAATACTAGTGGGAATATTCATGAAAGATGAAAAACATAATGAAATAAATGCACGTGCCTTTTATTGCATTTCTTATGATTACTAATATTATTAAAGTGCTCAAATGTTTTTAAATTTGATGCACGAACAGGATAATTATTTTGTATATTTTCTTTTACAAAACAGCAAAATAACAAATAAATATGATGATAAATTATACCGGTAGCACATTGTTAGCCAAGAATAAGAACTAAACATCTTTTTCACTTTTATAATCACTTACAGTTGAAATAAAACGATTATTAAGGTAAACAAAATTATAAAAATTATACTACGATTGACTGATGGATATATTTTATAGGTATAATGCTTCTTATTGCTGCCGTTCGGACAAAAGCATTTACAGAATTTGTTTTCATATTTAATCGATCATGACTCCTAATATACCCATAAACTACCTCCCGTTTAAATGTTGATTTTTACATATATATCTTATTTTTGTCATGCTGTAACATTCGTATTTATGAACCGATGCGGATGAAACGCAGCATGTCGTGTACAAAACATACCAAGATCTTAACCGAGTTTGTTGGTCAGCTTCATCCATCAACTTGTTTTAAAATGGTGGCTCAAAATGCCTCAAGAAGCAAAAAAAATAAAATAAAATAAAATGCAAAAAGGTGTGCAAAAGAATTTGAAATTCAAAAAGTTTTTTCCTTTATATATTCCGACTTTATATAACGATTTAGGTGCATTTTTTGTTGTCCCTCTATCTTAAACTAGTCGGATGTGCCAATCCTAAAAGCGTGTTCTATCTCATGGATTCATGTTGGATTCGTGAAAATTTTCGATGGATTTACACGTTTTAGGGGTCAGAGATTCCGAAAAAAAGTTTTTACAAAATGTCTGTCTGTGAGTCGTGCATCTGTGAGTCTGTCTGTCTGTCTGTGACACAAATTTTGTGGGCGCTCTATCTCAAGAACTAATGCACGGAATTGAATAAAAATTTATATTCAGTTAGCTCCTGATATAAATTGGTGCTGATTAGTTTTTGGTGTAACTCGCTCAACAGGTGGCACTGCTATGTAGCCTTTTTCACGATTTCCGCAATAGCTCAATCTCCAGAACTAATGCACGGATTTTCATCAAACTTCAAATTCAGTTAGTCCTTGACATGAATTGAAGTTTTATACATTTTGGTGTAAATCGCTCAACAGGTGGCGCTACTATACTGCATTTTTTACGATTTCCGCAACAGCTCTATCTCAACAACTAATGCTTGGATTTTCATCAAACTTCAGATTCAAGTATATTTTAATATGAAATCAGCTGTTTGTGTTTTGGTGCAAATCGCCCAACAGGTGGCGCTGCTATGCTGCACTTTTCAGAATTTCCATTATAGCTGTATCTCAAGAACTAATGCAATAATTTTCACCAAACTTCAGAATCAGTTAATCCTTGACATGAATTGACATTTTGTACATTTTGGTGTAAATCACTCAATAGGTGGCGTTGCTATTTTGTATTTTTCAGAATTTCTACTCAAGACCTAATGCACGAATTTTCATCAAACTTCAGAATGAGTTAGTCCTTGAAATGAATTGACATTTTATACAGTTTGGTGTAAATCGCTTAATAGGTAGCGCTGCTATGCTGTTTTTTGTGATTTCCGCAATAGCTCTATCTCAAGAACTAATGCTTGGATTTTCAACGAACTTCAGATTCATGTATACCTGGATATCAATTATTGCTGTTTATGTATTAGTGTAAATCACTCAACGGGTGGCGCTGCTATGCTACATTTTTCAGAATTTCCACTATAGCTCAATCTCAAGAACTAAGGCACGAATTTTTTATCAAACTTCAAATTCAGATATACTTTGATATGAATTGGTGCTAAATTTATGTAATTTCTTGTACTATTTAAATGATTTAATTGACGTGATTTATATAGAAGAAAGTTTTGTGATGGCCACAACATACTTAGTTTTGTTATTACTTCAAAATTCGCTGCCACAGTGCCAAAATCTAATGTCAGTCTATGTCCATCATGATGATTCTAAAGGTATAGGTTCGTTGAATTGTTCACTTTTAAAAAAGGAGATAGAAGCATCACATCTTTCAAACAAACCATTTAATTTCGGTACCTACCCTCTTAGATGTTTGCGTACATCTAAGAGGGTAATAAGGAAGAATATGCCTAATAAGGATCTATTTACGTGAACGTGTAACAGAATAAGAAGTTTGATTAAATTTCGCGAGTAAGTTTTTGAGACATAGCTATCGAAAGAATTGTGAAAAATGCAGCATAGCAGCGGCACCTGTTTTATGATTTGCACGAAAACCTAATCAGCACCAACTTATGTGTTTGATGAAATTCCATGCATTAGTTCTTCCGATATATGACAATTTCTAAAACCATGTACATCCGGGGGAAAATGCAGCATGGAAACGCCACCTGTTGGGCGATTTACACCAAAACCTAATCTGCAACAACTTATGTCAACGTCTAACTGAATCTGAAGTTTGATGAAACTCCGTGAATTAGTTCTTGAGATGCAGCTATTGAGAAAATTGTGAAAAATTCAGTATATCAGCGCTATCTGTCGGACGATTTACACCAAAACTTAATCAGCAACATCTTAGGTCAATGTCTAACTGAATCTAAAGTTTGATGAAAATCCGTCCATTAGTTCTTGAGATTGAGTTGTTGAGGAAATCGTGAAAAATGCAGCATAGCAGAGCCACCTCTGGGGCAATTTATACCAAAAACTAATGAACACCAACTTATATCAAGGTATAACTGATTCTAAAGTTTTATTAAATTCCCTGCATTAGTTCTTGAGATAGATTGCCCGCAAAATTTGTGTCCTGATACAGACAGACCTTTTCTAAAAACAGTCAAATCATATTTAGGACCTTCTAAAACGTATAAATCCGACGAAAACAGTAAGCCAATTTTTTTTTTTTTTTCTCTATGAATCCAATATTTTCTTCCTGTAAAGATTGAAGAAAGTAAAAAGGCCGAAAAATAAAGTCCGTAAGGTATCCAGCTTTCAGTGAATGAATACCGTAACACAGAATGGAAATGTTGACTCACGTCTCCCCAATATAAAAACTCTTATTTCTCCCCTCAAAATGTTCTTTTTCACAATTTTAGAATTTTGAAACAAATTTAGAATTTACATTAATAATTTCCAGAAACATTTTTTTTAAATTTCTCGATTATTTATTCTTAAAACAAATAGATTCAGTTTACTTTGCCTGTATAAAATCACAAGGGATAGGAAAACTTGTCAGTTTAGACAGGTTTCAGTCTTAGCAGGTATGATTTGATTGTAATGGTATTCCTTCTGTCAGAACTACAAAAATTTTCTCAACATCGAACTGTGTTTAAAACAGGTTTTACTGTATTCGATTACACAGAATGAAGTGTTTCAACATTTTGTTAATAGAGAAGTGGAATTTGGTAGGGTTCAAAACATTCATTTTTTTTTTTTTTTAAGTTGAATTTTGGAAAAACGGGATTGTTCAGGTTCTCTTAAAAACCGGGACAATAAAGAAATGTGTTTGGACTCTCGGACATTAAGCAAAGAAAAGTAGTCTATTTGGACCTAACATGAAACGCTGCGACGAGAAGAAAAGTTGTCTATTTGGGTCCAAACAGATTATTTTTATTCTCGTCGCAACGTTTGGCGTGGTAAACATATTTTATAACCTTCGTAGGATGTCATGAGATTAGAAGTTAGCAGATGACTTCGTCGAAAAGTTCATTTCCGCCTCTTTATTTTGTTGATGACCACATAACACTTGGAAAAGAAAGGTTTATTATTTTTTGTTGGATAAAGAATATAAAGTTCGGTTTATTCGCTTTATCCGACGAAACACTATAGATATTTCAAATGGTCTTTCATTTTCAAGCGTTCTGTGGTCATCAATAAAAGAAAGACGTGGATATGGACATGCCAACGACGTTCACTGGTGACATCTGATGAAAATCATAAAACATGAAAAGTTCTGTGGTCAAGAAAAGTAATCTGTTTGTACCCTAAAAGTCCAAACAAATTTCATCTCTTGACATTGAAGCTTTTATGTGACTAGTTTGATGTTTTATGATTTTTTAATCGGAAGTCAAGAGGTCAGAAGCCAATAGTGAACGTCGTTGACATGTCCATCTTTGGCTCTTTCTTTTGTTGATAACCACAGAACACTTGAAAAAGAAAAGCCAGTTTATATATTGTCACTTTTTCGTAGGGTAAACCAAATAATCCGACCTTAAACGCCGCTAAAGAACTTATGAGATTGGGGGCCTGTGCCCACCCCACAAAATAGTTCCAGTTACGCCTATGTCTACAGGTATTTTGATTTATGAATAAACAAAAAAAAAGCTTTAAATAATTGTTTCTAAGCTTAATTCATGAGTATTGTAAAAAATTAAAAACAGTTGAGTTTATAAAAAGCATTGTTTTTAAGTTTTTATCCAAATTAAAACAGTTTCCTTTAAAAATTATATTTAAATCTAATATAATTTTCAATGTCATAATTTCCTTTAGGTAATCAATTTATGCACTATTTTATATAAAATTACACATAGCAAGTGTAATACATTTCTGCAAGTAAAAGAATAAATAGTAATTAATAGCAATCTCAAGTTAAAGAAGAATGAAAGATTGACATCTTTTCAAAGCTAATTGTAAATGAATGTATAAGAGAAAAAAAGAAATAATTGGTATAAAAATGCTAAGCTCAGCAAGAGCTTCTTCGGTATAGGTTGAATAAATGTTTTTAACTTTGTAACTCATATATACTAAATAAAAAATAATAATTAGGGGTTGAAAAGGCAACAAAATTTTTCTTAAAAAGAAAAAAAAAAAGAACCATTGAAAGCTAATAATCCACACTGAGAGGTAATAATGCTGTTACTTAAATATTTTGAGGATTTCAGATATAAGTGGCTAACTTAGGTTTTTCCTATATGAATGGGTTTAACTCATTTTCATAATACTTTTGGTTATCATACACATACATGTGTGTAAGTTTAGATTTTGGTGGTTTACAGTAATTTTCCTAAATACAAATGCAAAACGTGTTGCAAATAATATTTGTTAGTTTTGTTATTATTTGTGTTACTAACTAATGAAATTACTTATTTGCAGTTATTGTTAATCCTGTAATTACTTATGCTATTTCTTTTAGGACATTTTTTTTAATGGTACCGCACCATGCCCCTTTTGAAATTGGCAAAATGCATCGTGCCTTAAAAAAAAAAAAAAAAGGTTGAAATTCACCTGTAGTTGTAGCCAGAGATTTCTTGTAAAAAACTTCCCCATTCAACAGTATTTCTAAATTCATGTGGCCAAGATCTTGGAAAAATATAGAACTTTATTTCTTTAGAAAATACAGGATATTATTAAAATATGTTATTTAATTGTATTTTTCAATTTGTTATTCATAAAATTATTAAAAATTAAGGACATTTTATTTATCATACTAAAAATTATTCTTTTCTTTTTTCTTATATCATTACTAAACACATTACTAATACATTTCTTCATGAAATAGTACCCTTTTTTGGAACTAGCATTCTGTCCCTTTTTCTTTCTAAAATGAACACTACATTATTATCATTTTAATAATTAAGGCTTAAAAATGTATAATATGTTCCTAATTAGAGAGTTAATTGTTTAATAATTATTAATTTGAAGTAGTGTTAACTATTTAATATAAAATGCAGTTAATAATTTTAATAAATGTTAAATATCATCAGTATTTATAAAGTTTTACATAATTATTACAATATTAATGCATACAACATTATTTTATGACACTACCTAATGAAACTACTAATTTGCAGATTTTATAATTTCTGTAATTACTAATTATAATTTTATTAAGTGTAAAAACATAGATTATGTTAGCAATTAGTGATTTAATTGTTTTGGAAACCTAAAACTCTTGGTAGCTATTCAGTATTCGAATGCTGGGGGAAAAATCATAAAAATCCGATTTAAATAAAAAAAAATCGGATTTTTTTTTTTTTTTAATCATGATTTTTTTACACCCTAAATCATAATTTTCATGATGTATCTGAGCAACCTGAATTCGTTTATATCTCTCTACTACAGTAAAAATATACACGAAGTTTGAGACAAAGAATGTTAGGAGGTGGGATGAAGAATTGCAGTTTTACTAATTTAGCAGGTTTTTGTTTTATTCAAGTATTTAGTAATTTTCACATTAATTAATCTGTTATTAAATAAATTAAATAATACTATTCAAACCCAGTGTTTTTTATCTGAATAAAAATTATCTGCAAAATTGGCAACACTTGAGAAGAGAGAAGCAATTCGCATCTAGCTCAATGGATTCATGTCTTAAGCATGATCGCATATTAACTGTGAGCGTCTTAACCGGGTTCGAGTGTATATATTTTATCTACATTTAAATGTCTACAAGGGTGGAGCGAAAAAAATTATTTTTTTAAAATCAAAAACAGGTAGGTGACAAAAGTTGCCTTTATACTAGTACATCAACTGCGTGAAATTTTACCGCTGAAAAAAAATGGCTTGAGTCTGCGCTTTTTGTTCATAAGTCGAAATTTTGGGTAAAATTTGACATTTTTTCAAAAAAATTAAAAAATTCCTATAGACATGGTTATTATTTAAAAGTGTTATTTAAACATTTATTAGGAATGACTTAACATATTTAAACGATAAAATTATACCTTTATTCTGTACAACTGGAGCAAAACTGACAACTTGAAACTTTGTTGTGTCATTCAACGAATTATTGTTTAGAATACAGCTCTTACCTAGTTGCTTTCAAAACTACCCAGGACATCGAGCTCGACCACGCTATCCTCTGTTTTATTTATACCTTGAATTGTGATATTTTATCAATGAATGGCATAAGTTTTCTATGTACCAACAAAGTGTCATCTCTTCTTTGTATCCACAGACATTGGATGCTGCTGCTGTGATCTACTTCACGTATTTTTCTACTGCTTGTGTAAGGGAAGGCAAACAATGTAAAGCAGTAGGGTTTATATTCATGTAATGAATTCAGCCGTCTATTATCTTTACCAAGATTGTACCCGATAAATACATATTAATTAGGGTTCTGCTACCACAACAATTTTCCAATCTGATTTATATAATTATTCGCTTCAAAGTTGATTGTCGATATTTCAGATATGCGTATGCCATCATTTACTCTCATATTTCAACTATTATGTGCTGGGCAGCTAGCTGTTTAATGTGATGGCGATCATCAGAAAGCATTGAACTCAGAATTTCCTCTGTGTATGCAAAGCAACCATTATTCAAAATAACTTTTTTTAGTATTTGTTTTATTCCATTTTCTGTGTTGTTTAGCAGCCAAATAATTTCCCATGAGTTTTTAGATCCCTTCTTTGAATCTGGATTACATTTGATGGCAAACCATCCTGGGGCCAAACTTGGATTACATAGTACTTTTGAGTGAACATAGAAACTCTGATGGGAAGTGAGTGCTCATTTAAAGGTGGAGAATTCTGTTCATCGTTGCTATCGATTCTGCGTGGGACATGTTTAGAATGAATCATTACAATGGATCATATGCCACCTCAGAGTCGTGAATTTCATCTGCATCATTTATTAGACAAGATCATTGGCAAAAATTAGATTCTAACCCACAGGGATTTGCCGGACCAATAGAAAAATCTTTGTCCACCTGCCATTTCCTTCTTATTTCAATTTTTGAAGTCATAGAGAGAAATTTTGAAATATTATTTCCTGAAATCAAGAAATGGGTACTCAGCACAGATCAGAAATACCTGCTAGACATTTGCAAAGTGATTTCATCAATATATTGCTCAGAAGAACTAGCGAATAGGAACCCAAGAAACTTGTCTTACGCAAGATGGCTCATACGGGCGAATAAAATTGCTCACCTTTATATAAGCACTGACTGATCATCAGAGTCTGTAGGTTAATTCCCAAAGTATGTAATCCAAATTTATGCCGCAGGATGGTTTACACCAAATGTAATCCACATCTACAAAATGGATCAAAAACTTATGGGAAATTACTCGGCTACTAAACATCACAGAAAACGGCATAAAACAAATGCTAAAAATTTTTATTTAGAACAATGGTTGCTTTGCAGATCGAGAGCAAATCATTCATTGCAATGCTCTCTGATGATCGCCATCACATTAAACAGCAAACTTCACAGCATATAAAAAATGCAAGAGGTAGAGTAAATGATGGCATACCCAAAGATGAAATACCTAAATATTGTAGAATATTGTAGTAACAGAACTCCCAATTACTATGCAATACATTAACTGGATGCAATTTTGGTGAAGATAATAGACGGCTGAATAGATTTCATTAATTCCACTGCATTACTCTGCTTGTCTTATCATATGCAAGCACTAGAAACATACGTGAAGGAGTGTCACAGCAGCATCATCCAACATCTGTGGATACAAAGAAGAGATGGACTAGGTTGTTACATAGAAAACTTATGCCAGTCTTTGATAAAAAATCACAATTCAATGTATAAATAAAACATTGTGCTCAGATGGTAGAGTGGTCGAGATATGCATTGCTGTGACATGAAATGCAGCCACCTCCGCGTGATAGCTCCTGGATAGTTTTGAAAGCAACTAGATAAGAGCTGTATTCTAACAATTAGTTGAATTACACAACAGAGTAGCGCCTTTTTTTACCAAAAGTTGTCAGTTTTGCTCCAGTTATACAGAATAAAAATATCGTTTAAATAGGTTAAGTCATTAACAATAAAGGTTTAAATAACACATTTAATAAATAATAACCTTCTCTATAGGAATTTGTTTATTTTTTTGAAAAAATGTCAAATTTTACCCAAAATTTAGACTTTTGGACCAAAAGCGCAGACGCAAGCCATTTTTTTTCAGTAGTGAAATTTCATGCAGTTGATGTACTAATATAAAGGCAACTTTTGGCATCTGCCGTTTTTGATAAAAAAAAATTAATTTTTTTCGCTCCACCCTAAAGTCTACTAAACTAATAATAATTATAAAATATAAAATGGTTATTTTTTTATTATTAAAATATATTCAATGTTAATTTCTTTAAAAGCAATTTAATTAGTTTATTTCAGTTAATTTAAATGCAAAATATTGAAGAACTGAAAGTATGTGTGTGTTTAAAAATTAAATATTCATTATTGGATTTGTTCTCCCTTATTTAACTGCAATGTTAATTAATTATTGATAAATGCCTATGATTATTGATTGTCATAAAGTTATACAATATAAAAGTTGTATTATTATTTATGTTTTGTTTTTGTTTGAAACTCATACACACATGAATATGTATGTATGTTTGTAAGAAATGTGTTTCTATACATGGATAATTAATTAATAATTATGTATATTTATGTATGTATTAATTACATAATACACCATAATCTGGATATTTAACATTGTAACAATAATGTGGACATTTTTGTTTTCATTTTTGACCAAAAATAGGAAGATTACCGAAACTCAGTTTCGGTTTTTTAAACCTGTTTCATTCGATCCTTAGAAGTAAGTAAAAAATATGAGATGGAATCGTAAATCAGCCAGTTGAACTTTGATCGATATTGGCAAATATTGGACTGCAATACTAAAAAATGCAGATAATTGATACCACCTAACAGTGGAAAAAAAGTTAACTGCACAATACTGGCCAGTCTGGCTTTGCCTGACATTGCAAAACTGTCGATTACAATATTAGCCAATATTCTTGTACTACTGGAGGGTGCCTCAAGTATATTTAAAAAAAAAAAACATTATTTTGAAAATTCTTAATATTGAAATGAGAGAAATTAATATAATTAATTTCTCCCATAAACAGGAAACCACAATTACACTGAATTCAATGTTAAGACAAAGAAATTACAAGAATTCTAAACTAAAAATACGGAGTGAAAGTTAAAATTCTAGTGCTATATTCACCTTGATTAATTAAAATTCATGTAAAAAGCACAAATAAATGTACTAAAATTACTTTCAGGTGTATACACATAAAATTATTTAAAATACATTTTAAAAAAAACAAAACGTTTTCAGCCATTTAATAGATAGTTCCTGTCAAGATTTGACGGTAAATAACTTGAATGTTTTATTAGAAAAATTCTTGAATTTTTAATTAGTTGTTTTTAATTATCATTGAAATTGTGACAAATTTCTATACTGCATAATTGATTCCTATTTTTTTAAGACAATAGATGATGCTGTCAGCCAAACCTATTCAATGAAGTCAAAGAATTTTAAGTTTATAATTTACAACCAATTTCGCTTGCTTTTTATCAGAAATATAACTAAAAATATTGGGTAGAGCATTTATCTTTACATACTACGGTCTCATTTTTCTCGAATAAAAGACAATATTTATTATTTATTTATTTTTTTAACTACATGACCATTAAAAGCTGCCATGAATTTTATTTTTATCAGTCTCATTCGCTAAAATCCTAAATCTAACAATGCATCTAACAATGTATAATATATATTTTATTACTTGAATTTTATTTTACATTTTTATATATTTTTTAAATATTACACCATGGATATCAAGGTAATTTCTTTTATAGTTCTTATAATACTTTTCTTTCTTTCCCTTTTATTTTTTAGGTAAAAGAAAGGCAAACTTTTCTTTCTGACATACACACATCTATATATTCTTGATAATGAGCAGAAAAAAAAAAAAAAAAATTGTAGATCAGCTCAATTTATTTAATTGATAATAATTACTTGCAAAATATTTTAGCTTAAATATTTTAAATATTAAATTATCATTATTATTTCTTTTAATATTGTTCAGTGTTAAATTTTATTAATTATAAAGCATTCAAATAATACTAATAATAAAATAAAAATCATATAACTTCTCCTTCTAATAAAATATGTCATTATTGAAATAAATTATCGCCAAAAATATCACAGAAGTCCTTTTTGCTGTGCATTGGATTCGAACCTGCATCCTCTACAAAAATTCAGAGCTTTAAACTGGTGCCTTAGACCTCTCTGACTCCAGGAACTCATTCTATTTTCCTCTAAATTGAAGAAGTACGAAAAAGAGTTTTGGTGCATGCGCATATGCCCGAAAAATTATACTTACAGAAATAGCTTTGTGTTTTAATATATATGATTAATTAAAGATCAAAATCATAGTCAGACAAAGTCTCTGCTAATAAAGTGTATAAACAATACACTTTTATGGAAACTGAGTCAATGAGCTTATATTTGTCTCTAATACAATGTTTTAGGCATTCCATCTCAAATTTACGTTTTAAATTTAAATCCCCACTGGTGACGTCCGTGTAATGGCAGAAAATGGCTTGGGTTTTTAATGTATTTTAAATAATTTTATATTATATGTATGCACCTCACTATATTTATTTGTGCTTTTCATATGAATTTTAATTAAAAATATGGGATTAATTATACAATCAATTACAAATAAAATTACTATCTATTGCATAACAAAATAGTCCACAAAAAAATATACGATTAATATGTTCGTTGAATAGTCTCTAGGTTTGTCTATATGTATATATAACTTTTATAAAATGATTGGACAACCATGAAAATAAAACATGCTATTGGAGTAGACTGCATCATATTCCTAGTCATGGGTAAGGGAGACTTCACTTTCACAATTTGGTTGACTTGCCATTAGACTACAAAACAGCCATGTATCCTAAGATTGGCACATAAGGGGTTAGAACACAGAGCCTCCCAATTTAAAATATAAAAATACTTTTTAAAAAGATACTATTTAAAGTCATTACTTTAGAATTAGATATGATAAAATAAAATAAAGTGAAACCTTCCTGCACGACCACCTCATGATGGAACAAAATTTATTCCCATAGGCTCAATACTAATTTTACCTCTATTCAGAGATCATCCCAGTTGAACTCCCTCCATGAGCAATCAATGTCTTTGAAAAAAATGAAGCAAATTCAGTTTTTTCCTGGTCACTCGAAGAAGGTTTTATTAGAATAATAAATCCAGAGAGTGCATTATTCATCAAACTTCTAAACTAAGTTTAAAATTTTTATTTATTCTGGTAACTTTTAAGTGTTTAAACCCCTTTGTGCTTTTTTAGGCAATGAATTTAACTCTGATGACAAAGTAAGGTTGACTGTCAATAAACTCCCCTGCCCTATTCTGTCACGAAACTCTCAAAGAAATGGATAAATTAATGAAATCATCATAATTTGTTCTCGTCCAAAAAAAATTGCATTTATTTACTGAACTTCGAAAGGACTTGGAAATAAAAGTTACAGAAGATAAAACCATAAAATCAAAGCAAACGTCAATGTATTCATTTTTTAAACTCTGCACTAATTAACTTATGTAATTAACTTTTGTTTTGATAATTAAATTCTCATATTTTTTCCTAATGTGAAAAAATTTTTAGTAATATTAATTGTTAACTTTTTTCAACAATTAAAATCTAGATTTAAACATGACCTCCATTAAGAGACCACCTCTCGGAACAACCATTTTTTATTGGAACGAAACATGGTCACTTTAGGGAGGTTTTACTGTATCAATAATAGATTTATAAACAACAAACATGTTTTGAAAAGTTTACAAAATCATATAAAATAGCACAAGTAGCATGTATAGGACAGTATATTGATCTGCAATCAACCAGGAAACGTACAATATTGATATAATAATGCTATAAAATACAAAATTGCACAAAAATGGAAAAGTAGATCCAGGTGAATCTATAATTTATGATAACATCAAATTATAAAATCTGAAATGAAGTGTAAAATCAAATTTTTATTTATTTACTTACGACACAGCACCAACTGGCACCATAATATTTAACAAATTCTCAGGTAAAGAGGCTTCTTCCTGAGCTTCTTTACGCACACATTCAAAAACAGTCATTCCTACAGCAAAACCTCCACTAACCTTTAAAAAAATAAAAATAATCAATTAAATCTCCAAGAACAATATATAATATTTTATTTCCATTTTATATAAAAGCAGAATTGAATAAAACTTTTAGTGAAGAGCTAAAACATTAGATTCCAATAAATTGGGACACACCAGCTTTAGCATAATTTATTTGATAAAGCATCCTAATTAGATATAAAGTTAGTAATGAATTTTTATTTTGTGCTTTATGTTTTGTCACAATTAAATGGCTCCTAAATAACCAGAATCTACTGTATTTTTATTCAACAGCTAAAATCACAACCAAAAGTCAAAAATGTAATCAAAGAAAAGATAAATAACATTCTGAATATACAGGGTGTTTCTACGATCATAGGATAAACTGTAAAGGAAAGTAAAATACACATAGAGGAGTAATGTGGGATGTGAAATGAAAAGTTATGGCGAAAAACAAGAAATGTGGAGGAAATGAAAATGAGCTTTTTAATGACATAACAACTACACAGGGTTCGTACACATTTCTTTAAATAAAAATCAAGGACTTTCAAGGATCAAAACCAAAAAAATGTAAGAACATACAAATTAAATAAACTAATAAATTATAATAAGCATTTTTTAAATAAAAAGTTTCATTTTTGTAAATACAAGTTTTAAACATTCAAATGGCCAGGAGGGGGGGGGGGGGGGTTCAGCGTCTGGCTGTAGAAATTTAGAAAGTTTTAAAATAACAAATACTGCAGAAGAAAAAAAACTAGTTGGATATGGCAATCTCAAAACTTTCTTCTGTTTCATGCATGTTAATACTTCAAAATTCGCTATCAGAGTTCATAAATTAGATGCCAGTCTACACTGATCATGAGGATTCTAAAGATGGGAAATTCCGTGCATTATTTCTTGACAGATGACTATCGCTAAATCATGTAAATCCTGCAAAATGCAGCATGGCAGCGCTACCTGTTGGGTGATTTATAGCAAAACCTAATCAGCAACAACTTATGCCAACGTCTAACTGAATCTGAAGTTTGATGTAAATTCATGCAATACTTTTTCATATAGAGCTATTTGCGAAAATCTTGAAAAATCCAGCATAACAGTGCCACCTGTTGGGCAATTTACTCCAAAATATAATCAGCATTAATATTTATCATGGTATACCTGAATCTGAAGTTTGATGACAATTCATGCATTATGTTTTGAGATAGGGATTGCGGAAATCGTAAAAAAGACAGCATAGCAGTACCACCTGTCGGGTGATTTACACCAAAACGTAATCAGTACCAATATTTATCAAGGTACAATTAAAATGGAAATTCTATGAAAATTCATGCATTATAGTTCTTGAGATAGAGCTACTGAGGAAATCGTAAAAAAAATGCAAGCATTTTAAGTGTGGTGGGGAAGGGGGAAGCCGGAGCAAAGGAAAAATGCTAGGAAGGAGAGGCAAGGGGGTGGGGCTAATATTTATTTTTAAATCAGAAATTCAAAGAAATGCAGAAGAGTTTCACCCTTTCTTCTCAGACTAACAAATAATACAAGAATAAAATTAAGCACTTTTAAGGATTTTTTGCCAATTTTGCATGAAAATAAGTACTTTTAAGTACCAAAAATTCTATTTGAAAAATGTAAGCACTTTCAAGGACCATACGAACCCTGCTACAGTATTAGCTGAAATATACCACTGGCAGCGTCTAGCAAGTGATCGGCGTACTTTTTTACAAATTCCAAGTGTCTCACGAACATTTGCAGCAATGATTGAAAGTCTTGCAATGAGATCTTCATCAGAGTCAACTGGTGTCTCATAGAGAAGACATCTGGTACCTTCAAAAGGGTACACCAATCACTTGTTAGACACTGCCAGGTATGTATCGATGTTGGTGGTGGCACATTTGAGCACTTACTGTAATTGTTGTGCATATAAAACACTTGTTTTCATTTCCTTTCAAAACTTTTCATTTCTGAACCCACACTGCTATACCAAAATTGCTTCTCTATGAGTACTTTAACTTCCCTTAAAGTTTGTCCCATGATCATAGAAATACCATGTATATTAAGCATAATTTAATGTAATTAATTAAATATCTGAAGTCATGTATTGTTAAACTGCACTTTAAAATGCCTTCAATATGAAAAATGAATAAAAATACTGAAAAGAAAACTGTGCATTAGATATGTAGTTTTCTAAATGAAATCCACAGACTTTGATTTTTTAAAATATCTAAATTTAGAAAAATAAATTATTTTAAATATTTAATTTTAGAAATAAATAACTGATATCAGGTGATAAAATTCAGAGCAAGATGGTGGAATTCCTGTCAAAACTGCTAAATGTGTAAGAGAGGTTAAGCAAATAAATTTTACTTTTCACCTATAATAAGTGAACTCTGTGAATATGCATTTAGCATTTGAAACAAATTAAGAGTAAATTTAACAATTCATTAATCAGAATTTAAATAATTTGATGCAGTTCAGAAAATGGTCCAGAAAACCTGTCAGATATATGAATTGTAAAATCTTTTGATATGATTTTTTGTGGCACAAAATAATAAAGAAATGAAAATTTGTGTTGCATAATGCATTACTATATTTTAATTCAGTGACACTTCTTTGTAATTGTTCACAAATAATTTTATGTTTATGCTTCTTTGACTATTTACTCTAAATCCTTAGTCTTTATTAATGTGTGTTTTATTAGAATTACATTTATGTGCAGAGAGTGTGTGAAAGTTAGAGATAATCAAATAACACTGCCTACTACTGCTCAACAACAGCTCAACAGAATAAAATGCAGGAAATGGAACTCCAAATAAACCCTGGATATGTAATTACACTTCATTAATTTAAAAACAATTATTATAATTGGTGAAAAAAATCATACAAGTTGTAATTACTAACTTGTATGATTTGTGTGTGCAAATTGTAATATATTGTGTTAAATTAATGATGAGTGATGCTCTCAACAATGTGATTAAAATTGAATGTAGATAAAAAAAAAAAAAGAGTTATCCTGGAGGAAAAAACTTTATTATGTCAAACAACATCCACTAAAATATCGCAAATGGTATGCAATAAGCAAAAAAAGAACAGACATTGTTAATAACATAAAATTTTTTGGCCAGTTGTAAGGAAATCATGGATAATGACCCTATAGCAATCACAGGAAGTTGCTACACACCATTGATAATCATCTCTTTGTAAAATTCATTCAATTAGTGTCATTTTATAGCTGGATAATGCCTTTTTATCTTACACTCTAGGATAAAAATACATAAGACTAAAAAATTATTCTGATTTTTAAAAAGGTAAAGTATTAACCTAGTCAGAAAATACACATGAAATCCCATTAGAGAAATGTGAGATATTTGTAAAATTTATGAAACATAAATAATCAACTTAGATAATTAAATTATAAGAGAACAAAGAATATGAAACCATTTATAATGAAAATGATAGACTGTTGTCATCAGACATTCATTTTTTTTTTTTTTTTTTTTTTTTTTTTTTTTTTTAATAAAAGGGGTTCGTATAATATATAAAGACATTAAAAT
The DNA here is from genome assembly GCA_963932465.1 of Maratus speciosus. Taxonomy (NCBI): domain Eukaryota; kingdom Metazoa; phylum Arthropoda; class Arachnida; order Araneae; family Salticidae; genus Maratus; species Maratus speciosus. The sequence continues at coordinate 279,543,064 of OZ010792.1, forward strand.
AAAGGGGGCAGAGTCCCGTTCAGACACCGCAAACTCTAAAAGCACGCTAATTTGATCGGCTTTTAAAAAAATTTCGGAAGAATGAATTATAATTAAAAAAACAGTGGTTATCTCCCTGTCGATGGGTTGTTTTTATCTTTGATTAACACTAGAACGCCCGGAAATTTTACTCAAGCTTCCTAAAAATATTTCACACCAGAATATTTATTTAAAATTATTTTTCTGATTTATTCAATGTATTTTGGCATAGTTCAAATTTAACTTATCTAATGAAAAAATTTCTGGCTCCAATTGATATTTAATTATTTAGTCGGAGTCGAATGGACTCCTTCCGGGCGTTCTAGTGTTAAATCAGATTAGTGAAACATGAGAAAATAAGCAAATATAAAATGATTTAAGTAAATAAAATCTTTGTCTACCGGTATTTTTTAACAACGCTATAAGAATGTTCTTTTAAATAAGATATTTTAAATGAATCGTTTTAAATCTGAAGCAATTTTCACCAAAGTTTTCTTTTTCTTTTTAATATTCACATGCAAATACTTTTGTTGTTAGAAAGGAAATATTATTTGCGCTGTCTTAGAATTCTCAGCGACTCTTGTAGGCACTTCAATAACATCTGCATTGGTTCAAAATATCTCAATATGTTGATTTTCTGTAAGCAAAACCCAATTGGTTTACAATGAAAGTCTATGGGAATTTGGCGAAATATTACATATATCACCAAGTTGCTGTCACTTTTGGTCGCCAAGTTGCTGTCACTTTTGGTCGCCAAGTTGGGGACAAACTTAGCAGCATTTGGCGACAGAACAGGGTCCCTCGTATGGTAACCCCCCTCCATATAGATATAGAGATGCATTAAATGCTGTTCAATAGCCAATGAGATGCTTTTCATTCTCATGTTGCCATTAAACAATTAACAAATAATCGTTATTTCTGTGCCACATGCGATAGTGTAATATATAGATTAGTTTTAAAAGATTATCTCAAAATACGAAATAAATGTCTCGTGCAAGTATATTTTTAAATTTAAACTGTTTGGCAATTTTAAATAAGATGTAATTTCGCCCATTTATGTCTTTTAACGCATATTAATAAATTTATTATTTTATAATTTTCTTTCTCTTTTAAAATTCACGTGTAAATATAGTTTTTATGACGTAACTATCAATATTTTTCTGCTTTTAATACATAATTATTTAATTCTCATTTGAAAGTTTTTTTCTGTTTATAATAGCTACGTTTGAATAAATTTTTAATTTGAAGGAAATATTATTCTTTGTGCTGTTTTTAAATTTGGCAACAATTTAAAATAATACCCTTTTCTAAAAGTTGTAAAAAATATATCTCGAAATACTGAAAATTTGAATTTAAAATAGAAATAAAACCTCAAAAAATGAGTCAATTAAAAAAATAAATGGAATCTGCACACCAGGAACTTCTAATGTATAAAATGATCTAAAAATGATTAAATTCCAATGTATAGTTTTTCTTCTATAAAACTTTTTTAATGGAGCAATTCTGACCAACTTTAACATTAAATATCTCTTAAAATAATTCTTCAATTTGAAAACTGGCAGCATCAGCGTGTTTATCAAACATTTCTCTTTAATACCACCGATTTTCATATTTTTGTATGCAATATTTTTCTTAATATTAATGAAGAAAGATCTCCGGTCACAGAAAATTCAAAACTGGGGGTGAAAATGACAGCGTTAGTTACTTTTTTTTAGAATGGAGAGATATTTTAAGTATTTGCAACTGTATGTACCTACCGTCTAATTTTTACAATTAATGAATATCTGAAGTAAATATTTATTAAAATGCAACATTATTTATACAGGGTTCTTGCTACAGTAAGATTACTACAGCCTACAAGAGTTTAAAGTCTTAAAAAAGGAAATTTTTAGAGTCAAAACATCTTGAAATGCTAATTGTCATTGCATTAAACATCAAAATTAAGTATTTAAAATATAATTTTTCATTTACCTTCAGTCCATCTACTTATAATAAAATCTGAGTGCAGGAAACCGTCAGAGCCATGCCGGTGCGAAACACTCTAGTCTGCAAAACGACCGTAGCTAAACGCTATGTTAGGCTTAATAAAAAACATATCCTAGCATATGACGGCTAAATGTTTTTTTTTCTATTTGAAATCATGTCTGTTCAGCATATTTTCACATAAAACATGTGTATCATATCCATTTATAATGTATTAAGTTCTAAATTAAAATTAAGCTATTATAAACATTGAAATTGGATCTAAACAAACAATACTGTTGCCATTCAGATTCAAATTCCAGCAAATCTACAAACAAATGAATGACTCTTTGAACGCTTCATTAAAAGAAAAAAAAATACAGGTTAAAGCCTATGCTGGTCTTAAAATATTTGTAATAGTTTATTAAAACCTTTAAATATTTTAACTTTGTTTAAAACCTTCAAAAACTATTAAGTTCTAAATTCAAGGGCCAAATCATCATCAACAACAACAACAAGTTCTAATTTAAAAATAACGGATAACTATTGCCATCTGGTGGAGAAAAGATATAACTTTCGCTCTAAAAAGGTGCGTTCAAGCACATTGCATTACATGTATTTTTAATTTATTCAGAATGATTATTCTTTTGCACAATTTCATATTTGCTGTGACATTTGTTTTCTGTCTTATATGACAAAGTAAAAATTATCTGAATTTGAATATCTAAAACTTTCAAATGCATTTACAATAAAGAATTATTTCAATGGCACTTTAGCATTATTTAAAGGGAAATTAGCCCTTTATGTACTGAATTATGAATTCATGAAAATTTCATCTTCTATAGCATTTTTCGTGACTTTTTGAAACAAAATTAGAAGATTTACATAATCATTTAATAAATTTTAGAAGGATTTAGGATTCATTAAATTTGAATTTATAGGGATTTTGTGTAATATTTATAACCCCATTCAAATCTTTTATTTTAAATATTTTTCTTAGTATTTTGTAGGAATTAGGAAATCTACAAATATAATGTTCTTACAATAGAAATATTTCTGAATTGAAAAATCCCCCCCCCCCCTCCTCCAACGCCAAGAAAGCTGAAAAGATGCAAAGGCCAAAGAAATCATCCTTTAAAAAATATTTTTGTTTTGTGTAACCCATAATGCTTTTGGAACATCATAAAGTAATGCATCTATAACTCATTCTAAATTGTATTTCTTCTAATTGATGCATTAAATTAATTTTATAACAAGTTATTTTAATGGTACTTATAAGTACCGTCAGTAGATAAAGGGTTAAAGGGACATTTTTTTCTGTACTGAAGACTGCGGGCAGCGCCTCTGTCGGCCTTGTTGATTCCCAATAAATTAGGAGCTTATGTTTCTTTCAAATTCTTTTGCCGTCAACTATCTGTTGTAATCGTACTTTTTTTTACAATGCATTTTATCAGATTTGAAGATATTGCAAATAAAATTAATATTGCTTATCGGTACAACATATTTTAATTATCTTTCAGATAAAATTATGAATTTTAACATAGTTTGTAGCAAAAAATTAAATTCCCACTAAACAACAAATTTTTAATGTAGAGGGAACCTAAACAAGCATTTTCGTCATAGAATGTGTAGCTGGAAATGGCGTGTTTAAGCACTGGTTACTAAATTGTAGTTTACATAATTTCTTTGTTCTAATCATAAAAAAATCAAAGGATAATACTTTTTGATTAACAAAATGCATGAGGCATCTTTTTTTTTTTTTTAAGTCAGAAAAATATTTTTTGAACTATTGTTTTGCAGATTTATCATTTACTTTCCGTCACTTTTCGTCATAGAATGTGTGGAAATGGCGCGTTTAAGCACTGGTGACTAAATTGTAGTTTACATATTTCTTTGCTCTAATCATAAAAAATCAAAGGATAATACTTTTTGATTAACAAAATGCATGAGGCATCTTTTTTTTTTTTTAAGTCAGAAAAATATTTTTTGAACTATTGTTTTGCAGATTTATCATTTACTTTCCGTCACTTTTCGTCATAGAATGTGTGGAAATGGCGCGTTTAAGCACTGGTGACTAAATTGTAGTTTACATATTTCTTTGCTCTAATCATAAAAAATCAAAGGATAATACTTTTTGATTAACAAAATGCATGAGGCATCTTTTTTTTTTCTAAGTCAGAAAAATATGTTTTTAACTATTGTTTTGAAGATTTATCATTCACTTTCCGTCATTTTTGACGGGGATTATATACTAGTAAATATTATAAAAATGCAATTAATATATAATAAAATCTCATTAACCATATACTTTTTCTGACAAAAAAACATAATATTTTATGCAAAACTGAGTACAATGATGACTCAGTTAATAAAGATAATTTGTTCTAGAATTACATTTATTAGCTGAAACTTTCGTTAACTGATGACTTCTCATCCAATTAAAAGAAAAATGTCAATCCAATATATTAGTGTATGTTGAAATCCTTAACAATTTTAACCATAACAAAATATTCTGTATTGCCAAGATTCTAATTCTGGTAAAATTTTACATTTAGTTTTAGATTAGTTTGAGTTGTGATACAAATATGCACTGACACCATAAATCATTGAAGGCTGTAAACCAAAATTCAACTGTTTAAGCTAATAAAAAATTAGTTTTTGTTGTTATTAAAATAGCAAATTTTATGAATAAGTGCATACACTAAATGATCTGATTACAAATTAATTTTCATACGTATTTAAATGTATCCAATAAAACATTCATTAGCTGAGTTAAAAAAGCAATGAAAAAAATCTTCGTTAGCCCAGGTGCTACTGTAGTTTTTACATGCAGTTCATTCTTTTTATTTACTGGTGGAGCATACCTGAATGTATTTGTTTAATAGTTATATGTTAAAAGAAAATCTTGAAATATTACCATGTTGTCTAGTTTTCCTGGCCAAGTTGGTTTAGTGAATGCTCTTTTTTGAACCCACAATGATTTACTTCCATCCTCATTCTTTACATAACCATTAACATGCACCCCACATCTCTTGATACCAAATAAACCTACAAGTTATAAAACAGACCAATAAACATTGATGACTTCAATAAAACCATCATCAGCAATGAATAAAAACCAGTATTGGAAATTATTTCAATGTTAGGGCATTACATCTGGAATAATAGTCCAATAGAGATTAATTTTAAAACAAAATACTTTTCCATCTGAAATTTGAATTTTTAAAAATGCAAAGAAAAACTTCCATCAATTAAATAAGAAATCTGTTATGACATTATGAAATAGAGAATGAAACAATAATGATTAAAACTGAAAAGTAACCCAGTCCTTTATCATGTTGCCAAAACCATTTGCCAGCAGGTAGGTGGTTGTTGCATGATGCATAACCAGCTGCTACAGTTAATTCAATAATCTGATGAAGCTAGGATTGTTTTTTTTAAGCCAAAATTATTATTATTGTTCCATTTTCTGTTTTTCCAACAGGGTTCTTATGACTTAATGAAATTTCTATATTTAATTTACTTTTCTACAATGATAATATCATAATAAATTCCAAACAGAGATACAATAAAATTTCAGAAAGTGGAAACCAGATGTAACAGAATCTGGCATTAAGCAGAAAGCTTCATAGTCTCAACAAAATTTGTGTGATACATTTATATGAGACGGCTTATTTCCCAAGACATATAACAAAGTTTTTTTAGCTATTTAATTTTCTACACATCTTATACATTGGCTATGATAAATGTTGATATAATGAAGATAACCTTGATATAATGAAACAAATGTTCAGCTTACTGAAGGTTCATTACAGCAGGGGTCGATTGCATGTAACTATAGTAAGTTATGTTCAAGTTCATGAAACACAGAAAACATATGTATGTAATCTAAGAAAAAACTAGTTGGATATGCCAATCCCAAAACTTTCTTCTATTTACTTCAAAATTCTCTAGTACAGAGCCAAAATTAAATGGCAATCTATGCCCATCATGAGGATTTTAAAGACATGAAATTCTGTGCATTAGTTCTTGAGATAGGACTATCGCTAAAAATCATGCAAAATGCAACATATCAGCACCACTAGATAGGTTGATTTACACCAAAATCTAATAATCAACAACATAATTGTCAACGTCCAACTGAATCTGAAGTTTGATGAAGATCCGTTCATTAGTTTTTAAGATAGAGCTATTGCAGAAATCATTAAAATTCCACATAGCAGTGCCACCAGTTGAGCAATTTACACCAAAAACTAATTAGCACCAGTTTATATTAGGGACTAACTGAATCTGAAGCTTGATGAAAATTCCTGCATTTGTTCTTGAGATACACTTATTGCGGAAATCGGGAAAAATGCAGGACAGCAGTGCCACTTATTGGGCGATTTACACCAAAAATTAAACAGGATTAATTTCTATCAGGGACTATTCAAATCTGAAATTTGATGAAAATTCGCAGATTTTTTCTTATATTTTGAGCATTTTAAAATCTGCACAAAAAACTCTGGCAATTATGCTATGGCAGACGTTCTCTATGTAAGCAACGATTAAAAGGATACTTTAAAGGGGTTTATCTAAAATGTTAAAATCAGGGAGGGGGGGGGGAGGAGGAGTTACACACAACATTCGCTCGAAATAGTTCATATTTTTAGATGCAATTTTTACAGATACATATAGATTATATCTATATCTTTAGGCCAACCCTAAATTTGTGTACATTTTAGAAAAATTTCTACCTTTAAAACAAAGTTGAAAGTATTGTATATTTTTTAAGAGTTTATCTATGCATATATCTATATACTGTGTGTGTGTGTGTCTTGAATAATAAACAGTTCAAATTCAGCCTTAAGATGCAGAAATAATCTATAAATCCTTGAAGATGGTATGTAAAGATATTAAGTAGTTCACAAAAGTTTTGCAAGCAATTTTAAAAAAGCATGTTTTTAACATTTTGAGATAAACTAACTTTAAATTGTCCTTTTAATCATTCCTTACATTGAGAACATATGCATAATTATAGGAATATTTTATGTGGTTTGTTTTTAAGTATTCAGAAAATATTGCTGTTTTACATACACTTATCCCAAAAAATCAAATTCTTTTAAGCTTTAGCAGTCACATGTTCTTCATCTATCTTTATTCCATTCTATCTTTTATTTATATGTTAAATCTTCATCTATATTTGCTTAAGGGCACATGCCTTTAAGCAAAGTTGCACTAGTCCATAACTGTCATTTGCACAAAATAAAGAAATAAATTGAAACCAATTAGTTCATATAGTATATATATATATATATATATATATATATATATATATATGTGTGTGTGCAAAATTCAGATTGGAATTTTTAATTTAAAGTCTCGTGCATTTTTTTTTTCTTAAAATTATAACTTTTTAGATAACATCACAAGTAAATGATTCTATAGCAACATATAATAAAGTAAAATATTTGTTAATTATATTCGCTTTCTCCATTAAGACTAAAACAATATCAAATAAATCTCTAAAGTTCTTTCATTTGCTGTTACGCTTCTATATATCATGATTAGACATATTAATCAACAGTAGAAGATTTAAAATTTAGTCACTTGAATTTGCTTTTTGTACTAACTGAATTAAAATCTTTTTTTCTCTCCTAGTTATTTATAAAACAGGATGTTATAAATTCAGGAATTTTAATTAAAATAATATAGGTGAATGTTAGAAACTATTTCAATTTCCATTATATGATTTATTCATAGAATTTTCTTGGTTAATGGTAAACTTTTTTAATATACTTACATTTTTCAAAATAAATATATAATACTTTGGATACCAAACTTTTCAAATGAATCATGTATATAATTTTAAGCCTTAATTAATGTTTTTAAATATGTTCATATAAATTCTGTATAACGAAAATGATAGAATATTATCATCAGAAATTCATTCATTTTCAGTTGTATGTGCCTATATTCTAGTTTTTATAATTAACAAATGCATAAAATAAACATTATATTAAAATAAAACTTTATTTATACAGGGTTCTGTCTAGAGCAGGCATGTCAAACTCATCTACCGCCGCGGGCCAAATTAAGTATTGCATACAAAGATGCGGGTCACATCAAACAAAGTAGATATTGTACATACAAAACATAGCCATATTAAACAAATAGTCAAGTAAAGTTCCAAAGTTATTATTATAATTCATAATTTATTTTATCTTATTTTTCGAAAAAATTCTTGGCATTACTTTTTATCAACTAAATCTACAAAGTTTAATCGGATTTTCTAAATTGTATTACCTTAAAAAAAATTATTTTACACAAGCTATGTTAATCTAGCAAAGATATAACTTTTAATCTTCCGGATTTTTTTCAAGTAAAAAAAAAAGCATATTTTGAAAAAAAAAAAAAATTAATAAATTGTGTCTCGTATTTATGCGCTACGTATTTCATTTCATTTATGAAACACATTTTCTCGTTCAAATTATGTTGCTTTTACCAGAAAAATTTTGCTACCGAACATAGTTAATGAATGCCTAATTGCTCCACTTTGCCAATTTTTTCACTCAGTTGGAAAATTGCAACTCGTAACTGAAATAAACAAAGGTAAAATGCCAAAGGATTGGCGGGCCACAAAGAAGTTGTGGCCCGCGGGCCGCGTGTTTGACATGCCTGGTCTAGAGTGTGGGAACAGGAAATGTGCACATTATATATATATATATATATTTTTTTTTTTTCCCACTTAAAATAACTCCACTTTTCCAACATCCCATTTAAATTTTGTTACAATCCCAAAATTCCATTTTATTTTTAACCTAGCATGAACCCAGACATAATGATTCTTAAATACAGAAAGTATGAAGGTATGTATGGTTTACATATGTTAATAACAAATTTAAAACAGCTTAAGTTTTTTAATTAAACATATACAACATACATTCTTAATACTATTTATTTTTTTTTTCAGAATTTGCATAAAGTCTAATCTATCTAAAAACAAAATAATAAAAGAATGAGAGAAGTGCTCTTTAGTATGATCACATACATGTTGCAGATCTTTCCATCTTCATAGCAGGTACATCACCAAATTTTAAACTCACATCATAGCACTGAAAGAAACAAAATTACTCAGGAAAAAAAATGAATAAAATTATTTATATAATAAATCTTTAAAAAAATGAATAAAATTATTTATATAATAAAAATTTAAAAAAAATGAATAAAATTATTTATATAATAATTAATGTTAAACTAAATGATTAACTTCTCTCAAATAAAAGGCTACTGTAGTCTCAATGAAAAAGAAAGTAATCAGCATAAATTAGTATAAAAGATTCATTTATCATTGTGGAATGAAGAAAAGAAGATAAAGCCTATTTTAGGCACTCAGCAGGATTTTTTTTTTTTTTTAAGATGTTTTGATAAAATTTATGATCTATATTTATCAGTTCACTGATTGATTTTTCTTTAAAGACTGCTTGCAGTGTGACTTCAAAAATCCGACATCAAACCCATCTTTTTCGCTTCCTTTTCTTTTACATCAAGTTATGATAGAAGAAAAATAGCAATTGTTTATGAATTAAAAACTTCAAGATCGAAAGTAAAAATGCAAAAAAATATTTGACATATTTTTTCATTTGTCAGAGGCGATTATTTTCTGAACAAATATTCTGTGAGCTGCAGTGTAGCTCAGCAATGGTGTGGAGACTAATACACAAGTTCTTTGGTGGCTCTCTTCTGACAAAATGCTTTAAAAAAAAAAAAAAACTGCCGATAACGCTAGTAACAGCTCCGAAGATGAGGATGAACAACAGGCAGAAGAAAAGGTGTTGCTAGAAAAATACATAAATTTGACTGGAGAATTAATATCTGCTTTAGAGAACAAGACTGTATTTCCGAAATAGATCCATAAAAGAAATTCTTCATTTGTATAAAATACACGAAAAACTTGTTAAAGAACGGCAAAAAAAAAAAAAGAAAGAAAGAAAAAAAGAAGCAAACAAAATTGACATCGACGTTTTTGAAATTACACAAGAAATAATTTCACTCTTTATTAGATTTTTTTTTTCTGAAATATAGAAAATATCAATTAATGTAAATTTATTTTTATATTTAATTTTCTCTTTTTCTTACAGGATTATCACTTAATAATGAAATAAATTATGGCTAAAGGCACCATTAAGAATATAGTACTACATTTGATATTCCTAGTGACTACTTTTGACATTCCTTCAAAAATCCGACATAGTCTCGGTCTTGATGATGCCGGATTTTTGAAGTTATACTGTATTACACAAGGCCTGTAATAAGGGTTATTTAGAAAATTTGGTACTTTTCGGTTAGCCGGCGCCAGTGTTATATATACAAATATATGTATATATACATGTATCTATATATACTTATATATATATAACCATTAATTAAACATAACCTACCACCATCAAAAACCGTAATATTATGAATTAAAGCTGTAAGTAATATATGTGTGTGTATATATACAATATATGTATTAAAATGAACAACCAATTTATTCATATATTTGTGATTTCAATTTTATTACAATATATGTATATATATATATAAATGTGTATATATATATATACATATATATATGCATATTTATATGCATATATAACACTGGCACCCGGCTAACCGAAAAGTCACGAAAATTTTAATATATTTCAACATTCCTGTAACAAATTTGATATATTTTGATTAGCACTCATAATATATTTGTGGTTTTTATTTATGTAATAATTGTAAAATAAAGAATTTTTTTTTTTTTTTTTAAATATATGATGCTGGTTTTATGAGTATTACTTCTTAATGAAAAAACTTATTTTAAAGAAAGTCCAACTACATCCAACTCTGTCAAATAACCCCTGTTTCATATCTTGTCTTCAGACAAAAATCAATTGCAGAAACAGTAGAGCTTAACTTTTATCAAAACATCTTAGTAAACACACACAGAAAAATTGTTTATTCATGCCAGTGGTAAAAAATAAGACTTGTCTATCCATTTTCTTTTAATGTATAACTGTTATTTTCATTTGACATTACATTCTACAATAAATATTTCAGAGATATTTTTAAAACTTTAATGCTCGAAAAGAGACAATTTCAGACATTTTTTTTCCAATAAATGAGGCCAATGTTTTTAAATTAAACAATGCATTAAAACACTAACAAATAAAAATAATCTTTTAATGTAAATTTCTCTGCTCTACTTTTTGAAACCAGCTGCTAACACAGTTAAAGAAAAATGCTTGAATAAAATACGAAAAAAATACCTCATCTCTCCAACCGTCTAAAGTACTGAAGATTCTTTTCGTTTTAAGTTCTCTAAGAATGGCATCTAATTTTTCACTTCTTTCTTCATAAGTTCTCCAATCAGGGTTCAAAGTTACACTCTGAGATCCCCTATCATATTGAAAAACATTAGGATAATGCTGCAGGTGTTTCCAAATATCTGATCTAATAATTCCCACCTGTTCTCCAGAAATATAAAAAGACTTACAGTCTCCCTCATTGGGTCCTATAAAAAGAAAAAGTGATATAAATACATGAGTATTCCAATATTCACATTTCCTTACTGATCTATTTATTTATTTATTTTTATTTATTTATTTTTTTTTTTTTTTTGGGGGGGGGGGGAGGTAAAATAAGGCAGTTTTGGAAGATGAAAGGAAATGAATAGATGAGCACTGACTTCTGCCCCTCCTTCCCTTCCATGATAGGATAATTTTTTTTTCTAAAATATTTTGATTATTTTAATATAATTTAGGATCTATATTTCCTGCTCTCTGATTGATTTTTCATTGAAGATTAAAAATTTATACAAGATCAGAAACATAAATTAATTTAGCAAATTTTAAATTGTACTTAAATTATATCAAATTGATCCATTTATTTATTTACTATTATTATTTTTACGTATTATTATGTAGTTTTTACATATGTTAAAAATCTCAATCAGGAATATAGTAAATGCAGATCCTGAAGATACACTAAAACAATCTTTTTATTAATTCTTTCTTTTACATTCAATATTTGTTATGAATAAACTAATATCTATTTGACCTCAAAAGTAAAATCCTGGTTACTGTAAATCAATGATTATGACAAGGATGTAGCCAGTCAGTTAAGCCAAAGAGGATGTTGAAATTTTTGGGTGGACTGATTCACGATTTGTCTTTTCCCCTCTAATTTAATTACATATGTAACCAGGGGAGGGGAATTTCTAGAAAATCTTACCAGCCAAGGATTTATTTTACCTGCCAGTAAAATGCAATGTACAGCTGAAAATTTTTATGACAAAATTTATGCAACTCAAACGTAGTTGGCAGAGTTGTATAATATAGACGCATGCGCGAACGCCATGCGCAGAAAATTTTCTGAAAAATTCGGGACTTTGCGGAAAAAAGTTACGAAAAGAAAAACGTAGGTTTTGTTTTTGTAACTTTTTTTAATACCAAAAATTTAAAATATTCCCCAATTTTATATACGATTTCTATATTATTTGTCCACAATTCAAAATTTAAAGACTTAAAACATTGTTGTGACATCACAGACCCTTTTATTTCTATTTTCCGCAAACTAAAACTTGTCGCCGATCGTTTTTCCGTCGGCGGCTGCAGTGACAACTTAGCCTGGCAACGGCTGTTAAATCGAATAATTTCATAGTGTTATAAGAGTGACTGGCATTTTGTGCGAAGAGATCAGTCTTAAGGATTGGGTTGTTTCTAAATGCATGACAAAATAATTGAAAAGAATTCACCTTCCTATCATTGATTTTTGCTTTATTATTTTTAAATTAAAATAATTATTCTTTAATTAATATTAATTATTTTTTAATTTAAATAACAATTATTTTAAACTATGATTTTTAGTTAATATCGTCAAAATAATATAACGCGTAATTTTATTAAACATTAATTTGCAGAAAATTTTTGACCTAATATTTATGTGTGCAGAAATTTTTTGTTTTTATACAAGTTTGACAGTTGGTTACTATTACTATAATGCATTTTCATATTTTTTTTTTCCTGTACAATTAAGAAATATAAACAAGAGATGAAAGTTTAATATAAAATAGAACGTAGTACCATGTTTACATCACAGTAATTAGGAAAGTTAAAAAATATAGCAAACTACTAAAAAAAAAAATAAAGTTTTTGTATATCTCTATAGTTTGCAGTTTTCAAAGACTACCTAAAAAGCCCTTCGCCCTGTCAGTACTCGCCAGTAGCGAGTAAAATGATGCATTTCCCCACCCCTGTATATAACAAATAGACAGAATAAGATAATGATATAGAAAGAAGTAGAGGGCAATCCCCCACCCCTTCCTCCTGCCATAAAACTTTTGATTAAAAAGATTGAAAAAATTTAACTATAATATAGATGATATTAGCATTGAAAGATTATGAACTCTATTTGGGGTATCAAGAAGTTACTGGGGGAAGGCAGGAGGCTCAGCTAACCCTGCCCCTATCTGGTTATGGTCTTGAATTATGACCAGCACAGCAAATTATTAATAAAAGTAGGGGAGACTGGGGGACAGTGGACCACTTAATTGCAGTTTACATTTTTTTTCTCTTTAATGGGAAGTCCAATCTGCCTGAAAATATTCTTGAACATTCCTTAAACATTCTTACATGCCTCAGAAAATTTTCAGAACATAGCAGAACATAGTTTCAAATACATTTTTCCAAAAAAAAAAAAAAAAAAAAAAAAAAAAAAAAAAAAATTGTATATGTTCATAAAATGGACCAGTATGCCCCAGAAGTGGAGTACACTGTGGCACAGTGGTCCAATATTAAGTATTATTTGAAATACAATATAAATTCATTTTTTATTAATCTAATCTTTCTTTATTTCCCCTTTACCTTCAAAATAACATAATAATGTAAATTTGCAAGTAACATTTTCAAACAATACAGAACAATTATTAAAAACAAATATTATATTTTTTTTATAATAACTGATTAAGATACAGAAACAATTGCAAATAAGGTGAAGTCATTAAATAAAATAAAGTCATCATCATTAAAATTTTAAAAATGAAATTTCAAAATACTTATGAGCCTGAAATTTTCCTGAAATACTTTTGGATCGGAGGGTGATTTACGATAAAACTGATATAAACTACAGATTAATAACTATAAAGTTTTGATTCGAAATTTGTTTTATGTTACATCTAAAATGACGCAGGGTTCGTAAATATCATGATATTTTCGAAAATATCAAAAATATCCGATATTTTGATATATATCCGATATTTTCAAAATAGTCAATTTTGCTGATAATAAATATTTTCAAGCATAATGTACATTAGAAACTAAAACATACTGCACTTAACATGAAAACTTAAACAATATACTAAAAGAACATTTTTCTTTTTTTTTTTTTTTAACTTAGAATACAATTGAAGATCAACTAATTGAAAACATGAAAACCGAAACAATTTGCTTTATGCACTTACATAAAAAAAAAAAAAGTAAATAAAATAAAGCTATAGGATTCAGTATCATCAAGAAATCAGAAATTTATAAAACAAAATTTTAAATACATAATATTGTTTTAACTGAAAATTTTGAAATTTTTTTATTCCCTAACATACTGTACAGTTTAAACTGAACTAAATCAATACCAGAAGAGATTATTTTCTAATGAAGCTGTATGTATATAACTGAGTATTTAAATTAGACAGTTTATTATTCAGTGTCTGTTCTGAATTAATAATGTCCCTCATAATCTACAGTTAAAAGTAAAAAATTCAAACATAAAGCTTGGAAAAGATATTTGTTTTCTTCTTCGGCTAAAAAAGTCACTATAAGAGACAAAAATTCTTTATTTAAAGAACGACATAGTTAGAAATTTCATTTGCACTTATTTTGACTGAAAATATCAAAAATATCTTGCACAGTGATATTTTGAAAATAAATATCAAATATAGAAAAATTGAAAATAGCACACATCTTGATATTTTGAAAATAAATATGGAAGTAATATGAAAATATCGAAAATATCAAAAATCTTGATATTTTCAAAATAAATATCGGATATATATCATGATATATATCAATAATTAAACATAACCTACCACCATCAAAAACCATAATATTATGAATTAAAGCTGTAAGTATATATATAAAAAAAAAAAGATAAAATATTTATAAGAATATTATGGAAGAAAAATAAGAAAGTGGACACCGACAAATAATGGAAATGCTTATATATTGAATTACGTTTTCAAGGGCACAGAATTCAATGATATAAGCAAAATGGTTGTTTTCTGTGGGAAATATAAGCTAAAGCTAAAAGTTATTTTCCCCTGTGCCCTAACAACCATTAAAATCAAGTGAATTGATTAAAAATGAAAACAGAATAGAAGATATATATCAATTGATTGATATATATCAACGAACCCTGAATGAGTAATAAAATTTCAGAACCTGCCAGAAATTCTTTTAGTAATAATAACAGGTGTTGAGAATGCCAACTTGGCGATGCTTGCCATTTTCTGTTAGTCGGCATTGTGGCAACCCCCCTTTTATTGTTTTCCGATTTTCTTTTCAGTGTAGATGTAAAGTTTGTTTTGAACCGGTCTGACGGTAATAATGGAACTCTCAAATGAGAGTAATAATAATATTAATATACCTATATATTTGTAAATAAAATGTACATAGTTGTTTTTTTAAGAAAGAAGTTTAATTTGAACTGTAGAGTGTGTTTACTTATTCAAGTTACGAATTTTATTTACAATATATTAGAACTAAGTTATGAAGACGTTTTTATTCTTCGAAGCACTATGAAATAATTTGAATTTACCGAACCTGCAGTCTGAAGGACAACGCAACATTTTTCTGGCGTCAAAGCTCCAGGATGTCTGGATTTCATCATCGATTGAGGTAAGTACCTCAAATTAAATTATTTTGAATAAATAGAATTATGAATACATTTTTTAACTGAACTGTATCGAATAAATTGAATTCTTTATTTTATGATGGATTACGAAACTTTGAAAAAAAAAAGAGCTACGATTCGTAGTCAAACTACGAAAATATTTGATAAAATAAGGGATTTATTAGATAATACACAAGAATTAGAGCTTGAGAATAGAAAATCACAGCTGGATCTTTTGAAACAGCAATTGAATGACAAAATGAAAACTTTAAAATCATTAAATTCTGAAATTGAACCACTGGTTCCAAGTACTGAATTTGAAAAAGAAATCGAGAAATCGGAATCTTATAATGAGAATATTATTGAATGGAAATATAAAATTTCCAAATTTTTAAATGATAACACAGTTACTCCTGAAACTAAACAAGATTCTTCAGACATTGAAAGTGATACTAGTAGCAACAATAGTTCTCTACTAAAAAGTCAGAAAATTCTGAATCAAAATTTGATTAAACTTCCTAAACTTAATATATCTAAATATTATGGTGATTCGTGTTTATGGCTCGAATTTTGGAGTCAGTTTTCGAATGCGATTGACAATAATGAACATTTAACTCCGATTGATAAATTTTCCTACTTAAAGTCACTTTTGGGCGGAAGTGCTGCAAATACTATAGCAGGCTTTTCGCTGACTAAGGAAAATTATGCTCACGCTATAGAATTATTGAAAAATCGTTTTGGTCGTAATGACCTGGTAATAAATAGTCACATGACTAAACTGCTAAATTTGAAACCAGTACGAAATTCTAGTAACATTAAGGCTTTTAGAGATTTGTATGATGAATGCGAAATTCAAATAAGAAATCTTAATTCTTTAGGTGTTGTATCAGGTTCATATGGGCACTTATTATGTCCGATTCTTCTGAAACTTATTCCATCAGATATTGCACTAGAATTTAATAGAAAACGAATTAAAAACACTGACTGGGATGTTAATGAGCTGATAAATTTCATTAAAGATGAAATTGAATCTCGCGAGACCACTGTCCAATTAAACCATTTTGAAAAAATCCCTGAGAAGCAGGAAAATTATAAGAAAAATTATAAAAAATTCATTCCGTCAGCTTCTGCCTTAACCACAAATATTAAAAATAACTGCATATTTTGTAATCAAACTGATCACGATACTGAAAAGTGCAAGTCTTTCACCATTCCGGAAATGCGAGAAAAATTAAAAAGGGAAGGAAGGTGCTTTAAATGCTTCCGTAAATTTCACATCGCGAATTTTTGTAAAATTTCGAATGAAAATTGCAAAGTGTGTGGTAAAACATATCATCATACTATACTTTGTAATTCTAATAAAAAAACAGAAGAATCAAAAAATTCAGGTAGCATTATTTCCTCCGTATATCATTGCAAAGGCAATATAAATAATATCAGTAGAGAAGTAATATTGCAAACAATTCATGTAAAAGTGGAAGCGGGTGAAAATTCAGAAACTGCTCTTTGTTTATTTGACTCTGCTAGTCATCGAACTTTTATTACAGAAAATTTAGTTTCAAAATTAAAACCTGAGGTCATTAGAAAGGAAAAATTAATTGTCTATACTTTCGGTTCGAGAAAATCTGAAGAACGATGTTATGATGTCGTTAAGCTAAAGCTAATTCACTTGACGAACAGAAAACGTAGTATAATAATTGAAGCATTAGTCACACCGCTAATAACTAATTCTTTGATACAAATTCCTCCTCTTCCAATCAAAATTAAAAGAAAACTTTCCAAATTTCGTCTTGACAGGTGGGAACATTTGGAAAATAGTGATGTTGATATATTAATAGGAGCTGATTATTTATATCAAATTAATGACAAAACATACCCCATAAATAAATCATTGTTCGTCTGTGAAAATTTATTTGGGCATTCCCTCTGCGGGACAATTGACGTAAATAAAAATAGTGAGAGTAAGCAAGCTGGGGTCTTGTCCACTCAGGTTATGAAACCTATTCAAAATGATTTGAAAACATTGTGGGAGTTAGGAACTTTAGGGATGAACACTGAAGAAAATATTTCTGAATTAGATAAAGAGATAATCGAAAAATTCGAAAACAATTTGCATTTTCTTGAGCACCGATACGAAGCTAAATTGTTATGGAAAGATGATAGAAGAGATTTAGGAAGTAATTATAACAATGCTAGAAACCGATTTATTAACTTAAATTGAAAATTGCTTAAAGATAAGGAATTATTGCAGAAATATAAAGAAATTGTGATTGAACAGGAATTAAATAACATAGTGGAAGCATGTTCTAATAAAACTGTAAATAGCGGTTATTTTATGCCCCACCGACCTGTCTTGCGAGATGATAAACCCACAACTAAAGTTAGAATGGTATTTGATGCTTCCTCAAAAGAAAATAGCAAATCATTAAATGATTGTTTGTACGGTGGCCCAAATTTGAACCCCGATTTATTAGAAATTATTATTAATTTCAGAAAATTCAATACTGCGTTTTGTGCAGATATTGAAAAGGCCTTTCTTCAAATTTCTGTAGCTGAAGAAGACCGAGATTACCTTAAATTTCTTTGGTTCGATAATGACGCAAACAACTTTTTCAAAATTTTAAGATTTAGACGTGTACCATTTGGCGTTACATGCTCACCATTTATTTTGGCTGCCACAATTAAACATCATATAAAGAACTATCGAGATCAACATCCAAATGTTGTATATATGTTAGATAATTCCCTCTATGTCGATGATTTAACTTCCGGATCGGATTTAGATAATGAAGCTTATTATTTATCAGTTACAGCTTCTGAAATTCTTAAAGAAGCTGGGATGAATTTGAGGAAATTAAAAACAAATTCTATTAAACTTAGGGAAATGTGGGAATCTGGTAACTTAGGTATAAGTGAGGAAAACACAGGTAGTATCTTAAAAGTGCTTGGACTGATATGGAATACTGAATCTGATATTTTGATGTTAGATGCGCAGCCCTTTGAAGAATATTACATCGATGATCCCACGAAGCGAACAGTTCTTAAAATGTTACTGAAAATTTATGATCCATTAGGATTTGTGAATCCATTTGTAATACGTATTAAAGCCTTGTTGCAAGAAACATGGCAAAGAGGTTTAGAGTGGGACAATAAATTACCTGAAGATTTGAAATGCGAGTGGAACACTTGGTGTTCAGAAGTTGTACATTTACGCACATTTGAAATAACCCGAAAATATTTTCCTAATATGATAAACATTTCTGAAAATTCACAAATTCACATATTCTGTGATGCTAATCCCAAAGGGTATGGAGCAGTTGCTTATTTGCGTTCCATTTCATTAACTGGCGAAATTCAAACAAGTTTTGTTTGGAGTAAATGTAGAATAGCCCCCCTCAAGAAGTTAACTATTCCACGGCTGGAATTGATCAGTGCAGTAGTTGCCGCTAGAATGTGGAAATATTTAAAACAAAAATTACATATTTCGAATTTAAATATAAAGTTATGGTCGGACTCAGAGATAACTATTTGGTGGATTAGGAGTTCTACTACAAACTGGAAACCCTTTATTTCCAATCGTGTAACCGAAATTCAGTCATTGACAGATCCAAAGGACTGGAATTATTGTCCCGGAAAAGAAAACCCTGCAGATCTGCTTACGCGAGGGGAAAACTTATCGAAGTTAATGGGTAATAATGTATGGTGGTGCGGCCCACCTTGGTTATCACTATCAGAAGATTTGTGGCCTTCAAAAAGGGCTATAGAAATGGTTCCCGAAGCTTTTAATGAAATGAAAGCAAAACCAAATTTAACATTATTGTGTAACGAATCAAACTCTATCCCTAAGCCAGTATTTGATATGGCAAAGTTCAGTAGTTTAAATCGCGTGTATAATATTACTGCTTGGATAATGCGTTTTATTCATAATGCCAATTCGAAAAACCCTAAAATTTTAGGACCTTTAACTACCTCAGAAATAGAAATAGCAGAAAAATACTGGATTAAACAAACTCAGGAAACTTCATTTAAAGTTGAAATAGAAGCACTTAAACAAAAAAAACCACTTAATAAAGATTCTTTTTTGTACAACCTTAATCCACAATTCGATGAAAATGACTTACTTGTTTTATCCGGAAGACTTCAGTTTTCTGAAGTTACAGAGCAGAAAAAACATCCGTGGATACTTCCTAATAAATCTTATTTTGTAAAATTACTAATTAAGGATGCTCATGAAAGAATGTACCATTTTGGTGTAGCTGTCACTTTAGCTCACCTTCGTGAAAGGTATTTTATATTAAAGGGAAGAAGATTTGTAAAATCCGTCTTAAGATGTGTATGATATGTCGAAAACTTAATGCTATTCCTGGAAAGGTGGAAATAGCACCTTTACCGAAAGATAGAATCATCAAAACACCAGTTTTTGAAACCTCTGGTGTCGATTTTGCCGGTCCGATTTATTATAAAACTTCTGAAGGCACTGGGAAGGCTTATATTGTCGTATTCACATGTGCTGTAACCAGAGCGATTCATCTAGAGTTAGTCACCAATCTAAGTACTGAAACCTTTATCTTAGCACTACGAAGATTTTTCTCTAGGAGAGGTTACTGCAAAATAATGTACAGTGACAATGCCAAGACATTTTCTAAGGCTGATTTGGTGTTAAAAGATGCTTGGGAAAGAATTTCTAAGCAAGAAATTTTTGATTACTTGAGAAAGAATAAAATAATATGGAAGTTTATAATTCCCAGGGCTTCCTGGTGGGGCGGCTTCTGGGAAAGGATGGTCAGATCAGTTAAAACACCTTTAAAAAAGGTTCTAGGAAAAACTTGTCTCCGTTATGAAGAGCTAGAAACAATACTTACAGAAATTGAAGCAGTGATTAATTCACGTCCCTTATGTTATCTCTACGAAGAAAATGCTGAACCATCACCTTTAACGCCATCTCATTTTTTAGTTGGTAAACGATTAATGTCCTTACCTTCTTATGGATTACCAGTCTGTACGCAAGAGAAATCCAATAAGATTTTGTTGACGAGAAAATATAAATATAAGCAACAAATTACTGACCACTTTTGGAAAAGGTGGAAAAACGAATATTTGTTAGAACTTAGATCTGCTTTTCAAGTGAAAAACATAAATTCATCGCCTCAGTTCAAAGTTAACGATATAGTGATAATTCATGATGAAAAGCTCCCAAAACATATGTGGAAGTGTGGTCGTGTTAAAGAACTCATATTTGGTCGTGACTCTAAAATCAGATCATGTGTATTACAGACTGCAAAAGGCGATCTTAAACGACCTGTGCAATTGCTATATAATCTTGAATTGGACTTAGTGGACTAAAAGACACTAAAACTCTTACACTAAAAATAAGAACTATTATCGAACATTTAATTTGTTTTGTTACTCATATTTACCCTTATTATTGTTTAATTTTCATACAATTCATGTGTTTTATTTTCTTTCGTAGATTGCAGCATTCTTATTATTTTTGCTTTTATATCTGTAGCTGTATGTATCTGAAAATTTGTCATGTATGTAAGTATATTCTTATGTTCATTAAATTGTTTAATATAGATGCTGAACTAAGTGTTCAGCCCGGGGCAGGATGTTGAGAATGCCAACTTGGCGATGCTTGCCATTTTCTGTTAGTCGGCATTGTGGCAACCCCCCTTTTATTGTTTTCCGATTTTCTTTTCAGTGTAGATGTAAAGTTTGTTTTGAACCGGTCTGACAGTAATAATGGAACTCTCAAATGAGAGTAATAATAATATTAATATACCTATATATTTGTAAATAAAATGTACATAGTTGTTTTTTTAAGAAAGAAGTTTAATTTGAACTGTAGAGTGTGTTTACTTATTCAAGTTACGAATTTTATTTACAATATATTAGAACTAAGTTATGAAGACGTTTTTATTCTTCGAAGCACTATGAAATAATTTGAATTTACCGAACCTGCAGTCTGAAGGACAACGCAACAACAGGCTACAGTCAATAGGATACTTTAATGTTTTTTAAAAGCAGTAAATATAAACCAAAATATTTCTTACTATGTTCAATAAATTGACATTTTTCTTTGTTTACTTTATTTTACAGTTAAATAATTAATTTAAAACAATATTTCTTTGGAGAAAATAAGCAATTATTAAATATTTTGAAAATTCTGCATTACAGTAACAGAGTGGATTGTAGACCACTGTACCCCAGCAGTGGGTGGTCCACCGTGCCCCATATTGAAGTTCAATACTTCTCATAAAAATGTTTTTTAAAGCTTTCTTTTAAGCATATTAACTTTAAAATTAAATGAAAACAAGTGTCTTACTTTTACAAAGCAGCTGTTTTATCTTATTTATCTATAACCTTTAATTATTACTAAATAAAGAAAAGTATGATGATAAAATGGTTCATTCTGACCTAATAATGTGTTCTGAAGTCTATAAGTAATCAATCCAGTGCTGTAATCAGCCTAAAAGAAAAGCTTTAAAAATAAACAAAATATAAAGGGTACTCCACTGTGTACTTAGATCCGCTGTACCCCATTCTCTCCCATGGGATATAGGGGAAAAAATTGAAGGAGTTGGCTAAAAAAATCAATTTATACAATTTGCTAACATAAATGCAATGACAATAAATAAAAAATGAGCAGCATTCAAAGATTCCCTAGGAAGTAAAAATGGATATAAAATACTTCCATTCCTAAAATTTTGATACAACTTCTAAAATTTTAGAAAAGAACAAAAATTTTGAATGACAATGCACCTCACCAATTACTATTTGTATGACAATATAAAAATATATAAATAAACACCCTATACTTCAATATAGAAATAGAAAATACAAACATCAATTATCTAGTTGTTGTTGGTTTTTTTTTTTTTTTTTTTTTTTTAAACTGCTAAAAATGTGACTTTTTTGCTGCTTATGAAGTATATTTTAATTAATTTTCAAAATTAATTCCTGCAATTTTTTAAGATTGTTGGAAGTTTAATTAGATGCTGAATGCAAGCACTAAAAACAGCCATGTTTAAGTACATTTATATAACATATCTCTAAAAAATCATTTCTACACTGCTATAAACAAAAACAGATAATAAATCAGGCCCGTAGCTAGGCGGGGGCCAGGTCGGGCAAAGCCCGACCTGGAAAAAATTTTGCCCGACCTAGTGTGAGACTCTAAATTCCAGTATAAACAACTAATATAAATTTCTATTTTTTTTTCAAATTTTTGTCCAACCTACCATGAAACTAGCTAGACATTTCGATCACATTATCACCCACTATTTCACTTTAAATAACTTTTATTTAATACATTAAATTTCCATCCCCCCCCCTCCTTCATGCCAGACCTAATCAAAGAGAACCCCTCACCCTCTACCCCTCTATTTCGTTTTTAGACCGGCAAGCAAAAATAGGAAAAATTTCATCTACACTTTTTTTTCTCTCTTTCTCTTTTAACAGGCCTGTCGGAACTGTGGCATTTGTCATTCACACAGACTTTTCATATAAGTATCTTTACTCTCAGGTCATTCCTGGCTTCTTTGCTTTGTAGAAATTATTCCACACTCCTCACCGCCTCACAAAGAAATTTGAATTAGCTTATATCCGTAAAACTTGCTTCCTTTGTACAATTGTCACTATACAAAATTGATCGCCAGGAAGGCGGGGTTGAAACCAAAGGCTTATGAAATTTCAATGAAACAGCCTACAATAATTATTTCGTTAACTTCAATAAACTGTACCTGGCAGTTCTGCTCGGGGTACTTTGAATACATGTGTTCTACTTACACTTCTGCTTGTTGCACCGAAAATTGATCGGATTCCATGAAACTTGGTATTCTAACTTTCAAGCATATGGACTTTTTTCTTTCTTTTTTGTCATGAATGTTTACTTGTTTGCTCTGGGAAGAGGGGTCAACTAAATCCAATACACTCTTTGTTTCATTTTTCGCACTTTTAATTACATATTAAAGAATAATAAAAATTTGTCAAACAAATATCTCAAAATCTTTTTGTAGGAGAAATGTAATTACATTGAAAATATCATCTTTTACCAATAGAATATCAAATTTTGCATTAATTAACTGATATAAATTTAAGTTTCAATCAAGAAATTTACAGAATTTTCTTTATTGTTTTTAATGTACACGTGTTTTAAACTTCTCATTCTTTTTACGGATTTACGTGACTTTTAGCAGAAGAAATTATTACCGTGCTACACTTTTGCATGAATTTCACTTTAAATAAATTTTATGTAACATTACAAAATATTTTTTCATCTTAAACTGACAAAAATCTGAAAGGAACGAAGTAATACCAATCGATAATAAATCAAGGGATAAAAGGAAAAGAGTTACGATAATATTTAAATAACTACACTTCGATTTTATAATACAAAGTTTTCCCTTGCAAAAAATATTCTTTTTTATATCCTTTGAAGAAAGTTATGTGCTGATAACAATATGATTCAAGTTGGTTAAAAAAATTTCATACCTTTGCTTACACTTTAAAAAGACTTTTTACTAACGAACATTGTAACAAATTAAATCCATCGTAACCGCTGACTACAAGCGTTTGGGGGTACATGGGAAAATAAATCATCCCAAAAATTTTCAGAATAGACAGATTTTATTGTACATATACATAAAATAAGCCTCCCTCCACTCCATACATGAATTTTTTAAACTCCTCATTAATATTATAAACAATCGAATGACGTTTTCCTTTATTATGTGATGATTTCTTGACAGAAGTCGATTTCTTTATGATGACTATTTTCTTGTAATATTTATCAGGTCTCTCACTTGCAACAATTTATATATTTTATTTGCCTTTCTGAAAACAAAACTAATTTACACACAACTCAACAACATGAGCAGGAGAAAAATACACTACAAATTTTACTTTTTAAAATTAGTGGTGCCAATAAAATAGAAATATGTGCAAGAGGAAGCCCTGATTTATGCAACAAAAATCAGTTTAAACATGGACACTTTACCAGCATTTTCTGAAAAATGCATTATTTTAATAAGAGAAGAAGAAAAAAACATTCGATTTCTTGGAACATCATGGAGGGTATATGAAATAATTATGGATGAATGTGACCGAACAGACAACAGTCTTAAGTATATACAATATATATATATCTATTTTTAAGAAATTAAATTAAAGAAATATTGATCCTTTATGGGAAATGGACAAGTGAAAATATAAATTAAAAAATATTTTATATTTGCACAGACACTTCTGCTCTAAACACTAAATTGTATAAATATTGTTTATTTTTAATAAGATTTAGCACGGAACAAGCAAAAAATGCCATTATTTATTCTGAAATTGAGAGGGCACTGGTTTGTATAAATTAAGTCTTGAATAAAAGAACACAAGCATGAGAATTTAGAAGACTTGAACTTTGCAACTTTGAATTTGCCCCCGCTTGCAAGCTTCTTCCCCTCCCCCCCTTCAGTTTGTCACATTTATAATACTTATAAGATTGCCTAGCTTCAAGACTGCAAAGAGATCGCCTCTCACAAGAATCATTAAGTAGCCGAACTGTCTAGCACCCTTTAGTACTTGCTATTCAGTGATTTTCTTTCATATCACTGGACCACCTATGGTGTGAAATTGTGTTATCCTTCCTCTGAAATGTTCTTAAACCGCCTAAGGGATTTTTTTTCTAAATAAAGAGGTAGTATGAAATATTTTCCAAAAGTTAGTTTTTCAAGAATTTACAATGGGACGATATCGATGCAAATTTTCGTCCCTGTGATTGTGCTGACTACGGACATGTGTTTGTGAAGGGCCGCCAGAAAGTTTTTGAGTGCCGGTCAGCAATTTCGAGGAATTAACTTAGCGACTGCCAAACATCCGTTTGTGAAAATGAAAATAATGCACTATGCACTAGTTTTAGCTCAACTGTTGCGGATTTTAGGTGCTAATCAGCCTTTGGTGATAGAGTGAAAAAAAGGGTTCTCGATTTAAAAGTTATATATTTTGGAAAAGTGTGTGTGTGAACTGATTACTTTATCTGTGACTACAAGATATATTTGAAAATATGGATATCCGCTCATTTATATATAAGAATCGTGAACTAGAACAGGAAACAGTGAGTCCCGCTCCTAAATCATGTGTAAATAGTAATGATAAAAATTCATTATCATTAACTACTAAAAGTAAACCAGAAATTCTCAATCTCGATTTGCCTAAAAGCAACAAGGCAAATAAAAAATTATTCCAAGGAAATTCGTAAGAAAAAAAATCAGCGTTCTTTTCGGGGTGATTGGTTTGGTAAGTATTTAAAGTAGAATATTAACATATGGATAATAATGTTAAAAATTTTAAATTCAGTTATTTGGAAACGCTATTTTTTAGAGGTTTTACTTTTGAATAAATTAACTGATTGCATGATTATTTTTAAGTTCTCGACAACCTATACCTGTAAAACAAACAAACCTTTTATTTTTATATTTTTATTATGTTTTAATTTTTTAACCATTTGGAAAAATGGTTATTGTCTTTGTCAGGGTAGGAAATCAAAAACATATCTGAAGCGTTTTACTGGTTGAATCCGCATTTTATTCGTTTTCTGATTGGTCTATACAGTAATTTGTATTTTCCCTTTACTTTCAACAGAGATGGATACTTCTGTTGCCACTATGACATAAAAGTAATAAAAACTACAAAAAAATAATAATAACTCAGAAACAAAATGAGATACAGCTTTCAAACAAATTGCATTTAAAAGTAAATTTTTTTCTCTATAGGACGGTGTAAAAAGTAATATTGTGGGATGTTTAGAAGTTTAAGAATGAAATTTCATTTAAAATTGGCCCTGAAATTTTAATGTTTAATCCATGGCGTACGTAATGTATGACCAGCTCCGTAGAAGTTTAAAAATTTACAGTACCGAAAAATGTAATCCATGGCGTACGTAATATAGGAAATTTCATTTAAAATTGGTCCAGGAATATTAATGTGTAATCCATGGCGTACGTAATGTATGACCAGCTCGGTAGAAGTTTAAAAATTTACAATACCAAAAATTGTAAAACTGAAATTTCTTTTAAAATTTGTTCATGATGGGTCCAGAAATGTTAATGTTTAATTCATGGCGTATATAATGTATGATCAACTCCGTGTGATTTTTTATGTCTTAAATTTTAGTCTTCGAAAAAATCATTTTCCAAATGGTTGTTGTAATTTGCTAAATTGCTTTTATATATATATATATATATGTATTTTTGCTTAATGTAAAATGGAGAATAGTTCTCGACAATCTATACCTGTAAAACAAACAAACCTTTTTTTTATTATAAGTTTTGATTTTTTTTTTAAATATTTTTTTTGCTTAATGTAAAATGGATAATGAATGTAATAAGGAGTGTAAAAAGCAATAAAGATTTAAACATTTGGAACATGGACTTCAAAATCGCGGGAAAACTGTTAAATATATATATATATATTTATCTTTGGCACATTTGCATTGTGCCCTCGGAAGAAATTAAAAAAAAATCATACTGAGTTTAGAAAAATCTTATGTTTTAAATGAGAAACATTTACCTTAAAATTGCAGTACATGTTTTTGAAGAACTACAAATGAGAGACTGGGAAAAAATTAAGAAATAATCTGCCCTCCCTGGAAAAACGTTTGCCCTACCTGGAAATATAGTCTAGCTACGGGCCTGTAATAAATAATCTAACATTAATTAAATTACATATACACAATTCTCTGTATGCATTTGTAACAAATATGAACATGGTTATGGCAAACTAAATTGTTAAAATACTGTGAAAAATACAATACAATATTGACTTCTTAAATATACTTTTAAAATATAGAGAAAGCAATGACATTACAAAAGAAAGATTAAGTTTATCAAAATGTATCATTTTATTTTTAATGGTTTTACATTTAATAAGTATCATAGTATGAGAAAAGATACTGAAAAAGAAAGATCTGAAAACACAACTGAAAAATACCCTTGACCATCACATTACATTTGAAATCTTCTTAACTGTGGCTGCACACTGAATTAATGTATTTTACTCAGCATGTTTTGGTGCAACATTATTCACTATGTTGCATCAGGAATAAACTCTTTTCTCTTCCTTCTGTGGCAAAAATTGAATGCATTACTGTGTGACCAAATATGTTTATTCAAGTTAAATTTCAAATTCTTCTTGTTTCTTAGATTTTTAAAATATTATATGCAACTATATATAGGGTACATGGGCTAGTAATGGACACCCTTAAGGAATTTCTTTTAAAATTATTTTTTATTAATAGTTATAATTATTATATTCCAGTTTTTTTTTTCAATATTACATTAACCTATCAACAATACTTAACCATTCTTAAAGTCTCATTTCCCAATATGAATCGAAATTTAATTTTAAATAACAGAAATATATCAAAACACCCAAAAGAACAGTAATGGACACCCTCTGGCCCAGTAATGGACACGCTCTGTTTCAGTAATGGACACCCCATAAAAAGTAATAAATATAATTGTTTTTATGACTGCATTTAGAACCAGAATTTCATTAATACATACTAATGATAATGAAACAAAATAGTTATTTTCAAATAAATTTAACAATTAGGATACCACCAGTAATTAATAAAATATTTGTGATAATCACTTGCTGTTTGCATCAATTATTGTAATTATCAGAAGATCGATGTTTTAATTATTTTAGATGGATAGTTTAAAATACTAAATATCAGTCAATTACAGTTGTCAAATTATTGAAACAGTGGGGTATTTAAAGGGTAATTTAAAAAAAAGTTTTGGAATATTAGTGTTTAGATTTGTCTCACTATTTTTAACAATTAATCTTCCATAGACTACTTGATGTATGATTTATAATAATTAATATTATAAATAGGAAAGAAATGATATTGTGGGTTGAATATTTTAAATACTAAATAAAACAATTTCAAAATAAAACAGTAGAACTGATGTTTGAGGCCACTGATCTGCAGATTTACTAGTTTCAAGAATATTATCTATAACTTTCATTAATATTACTTTTTTTTTTTTTTTCTTTTGTCAGGGATGAATAAGGAAGCATTTAAGACAGAAAAAATATTTTTAATAGCTTTTGTAACTTAATTGTTTTTATTTAAACAGAGAGGAATTAAGCCTTATGAGCCCCTCTTTGACTGTGCTCTAAAACAATATTTTCTGCTTCCTGGCTGATTTGATTGCCAGATTGTAAAATATGCAAGGTACATATACATTTAAAAAAATAAATAAATAAATAAAATATTGAAATTTTATTAATCACATAAAATAACTTAAAAGCAGCTATTTATAAAAGTTTTGGTGTTATTACATTCTGGTAAGTATAATTTAAAAATTAAATTTGATTATTTAGGTTTGCAGTTAAGTCAAAATATTTTATGCACTATAAACATTACTGAAATGGCATTTTTAGCAATGTCTACATGGGGTGTCCATTACTGGAAAATGACTAATTAACCATCCCAGTAATGGACAGCCCTCTTAAACCATAAAAATAAATGAAATTTTGTAAATGGCTGTTAGCATATAAAATTATAAGTTTTATATTGCTACTCAAACAAAAACATTAAAATTTTGCAAGAAAATAAATAATATATAAATTAATTAAACGAAGGCAGCTCTTAGCCTCTTCATTAAGATTTTCACACAAAAACAGCGAAACTTTATTTTCTGCTTCCTGATTGATTTGATTAAAAGTGTCAACAATAACCCAGTTTTATAAAACATGCAAGGGGGAGTTATAAAAAAAATAATTAAAGCTAAATATTTATTAGTTATTTTTTTATGAACCAAAAACATCAAGGGGTGTCCATTACTGGCACATCTACTGTATATTTTTAAATCATATTCAGTCATTTTTTTAATCTTTAATGGGCATAGATTGACGTAAAGCCCGATTTTAGGGGATAAGCTCATATCAATAATTTGCAGGCTTTTGCTCATAATACAGTTGATACTGAAAAAAAAAAAAAAAAAAAAAAAATAGAAATGTAAACATGAATATAATTACTGGTATATCCATTTCCTAAAGGAAAGAGTTTTAGAACATTGACTATTAATAAACATTGTTGGTTTGCAGTGGATGGTTATAATACTTCAATAACTCATTCATATAAAATGAATCGCATTTAAACTTGCAAAAAATCAACAACTGAATTATTGACAAACAAATGTATATTAATATATAGATTTTCCAGTCATTATATTAATTTTGATATTTCAATAAAATAACAAACGTTAGATGCAGTTTATGACAAACATCGATTTATATTTAAGTATAAATCAGAATGACAAATATCTATTTAAGTAAATTATACTAAATTAAGGAACAAATGTACAGGCTCAAGAAGAAAACAAATGCATGCGTATATAGTAGGGGGGGGGGGGGGTTGAATTTAATTAACACATTCATAAATCATTAAAACAAAACAATAGCACATTAAAAGCAATGATCCTGAAATACTTCTCATCTGCAGATCGAACACGAATACAAACGGTAACAAATATAAAACATACCTATTTTCAATTTCAAATTGAATTTCCCTAACAGGATTTCAAGTTTATTAGACCAAGTCATTCCATTACTAAAATCAGGAGAAACTAACTGTGATACAGGACCATTCGCATAGCGGGTCATCTTGAGCACCAAGCTATTTTGATACTTGGGAGCAGAGCAGAAATACATAAAACGAAAATAAAAACATATTGGGTATGTTCACGATTAGCGATAGACTCACCTGATTGCCAGGAAGAGATTGAAACTCATGGAGTCAAATATTCTGAATAAACATACAGTTACAGTGAATTTGGGTTTCCCAACTGAGTTTTGCCATCTCGTAATCTGATTGGCCAGAGCTTTCGTATAGCGCCTAGAATGTGATCAATCCTAAGCACGGCTTACCCAAGCGCAGCCAATTAAAATAGAGTATTTTGATAATAATGGTGGTGTTGTCAGTTTACTAAGTGATATTTATGTTTTATTTATTTAAAATTATTCTGTTTTTACGTGTTTTTACGTCAAAGAATAATCTATTTTTTGCTCGATTTTTTGTGAATGAAGCAAAATGGGAAATTTTATTAACATGTTGGATAAATATCCTCTTTTATTATTGTCTTTTAATTTGATAAATTGTGGTTAATCCATATGGATAAATATCGCTATTTTGGTAATCATTCAGATGCATTTTATTAATATTAGAATACTAATTATGTTCGTTTAAGGATTTTGTTTCAGAGATAAGGATGAAGATATGTCCAGTTCTCAAAATCATTTTATTTTTATTGAGCTTTAATAGTATACAAAGAATAAAAGTATTTTTTAAGAATATTTGTTTCTTAAAATGAATTACTTGCTTCATTGATTATATTAGGTAACTTGATAGGGTATTTAAATTTCCCTTTACTCACTTAAAATAATTGTAAGTGTTAAGAAGGATATTGTTTACTGTAGCCCATTGATATTTAAATGGAAAATTAGTTACAGGCAAACTTCAATCCAGTTTTGCCAATAGTAGGTACTTGATTATGCATGTTTAAGCGAGCATGTAAACAAAGTTTCTATAAAATAAACAAGCCATTGAATTTTCCGGTTCCCTTTTAAGCAAGAAGGATCCGATTGCAAAACAGTTTGCTCTTTACTCCTTTTCAGATATTTACTTGTGAACTTTGTCATGTAAAGAAAACACTGTTTATCTACTTATTTTATTTTTAATACATTTCACCTGCAGATGTGTTATCTTTCTTTTTGTTGTTAAAATTAATGCTGAAACTTTTATGAAGATTTATGACTTTGTATGAAGTTTAAATCAGTTGAGAGATATTCAAACCATGTGTAGCTTTTCCATGTGCCTATTTCGAAGAATTTGTACACATTAAGTATAGCTACAGATTTATCTTACAGCATAGATCATCAGTAAATGTACCTATTTATCAATTAAAGTAAAAAATTTAGTTATTCATTTTTTTTTTTTTCAAAAAGCATTTACTTATTATTATTCTATTATTCTTACTATTTTTGAAAATGGAATTCATTATCAAAAAATAAAATGCTCTCTGTGGAAGATTCTTTGATTTTAATCTATATGTTTGAGTGTATATTAAAGTTTTAGACAAATCATGAATTCATGATATATATACCGGGTGTCCTAAAAGGACTGACTGATTTTAAAATTCAATAACTTGCAAACGGTGACAGATATTTAAAAAATTCTTGCAGGAGGGTTATGCATAAGGTCAAAAGTTTTATTACAGTGATTTTCGATTTTAGTTCGAATTAAAAACAATAGATGGCGCTGTAAGCAATAGTCGCTAAATAAAGGGTCGATGTTTGGTCCTTTCGCTCGTTCCATGCGGGAAAAGGAGATGGAAATGTATTGAGCGGCCCACGAAGTACCAAAAATCGAGCCTGAATTTAGCGTCTATTGATCGCAGCGCCATCTATTGTTTGTAATTCGAACTGAAATCGAAAATCACTGTAAAAAAACTTTTGACCTTATGCATAACCCCCCTGCAAGAATTTTTTAAATATCTGTCACCGTTTACAAGTTATCGAATTTTAAAATCAGTCAGTCCTTTTCAGGACACCCGGTAAATTTAGTGGTCAAAATAGTATGTTAGAAGTAATGAAAGCCCTGTATGTTATTATGTTAGAAGTAATGAGGCCCTAGTTTTGTCATTGTTTGTTGTGTAATATATTATTTTTTGGAAAATATAATTTTGTGAGTAATGTAATAAAAAAAAACTAGTTTGTAAGGAGCATCAATATTATTTTTGACGTTACATCCAGAAATTGTATATATCAATCAATACTAACAAGGGCACCACCAAACATGATGCGCACAGATTTTGATGATTTCAAAGTATGTTGTAGGGGTCATACTACTAATTATTCTGATGAAAGGGTTTCTTCAAATGGGCCTTAGTTTTTGAGAAATTGGGGGTTAAAGTTCAACGTATATTTCAAATACCCATTAGTGTGGCATCCTGAATGTGAATTCGTGGTGCAACGGTAGCGTGCGGGCCTACGGACCAAGACATTGCGGGTTCGATTCCACTTCGAGGATTTTTTTCATTATTATTTATTTTTTTACTTATTTATTACAGGCTTCAGCTAATGCAACAGCATTCTTTTTGTACCACAATGGAATATAATCGCGTGGTTCAGGTGCAAATTCTTCAGGTACAAAATTCTCACGATCTTCATGAAATCCCGGATACTATAAAAAAAATATTTAAAATTCAATTGTTTGATTTCGATTTTTTTTAACAATGAAATATAACAAATATATATATATATATATATATATTTTTTTTTTTTTTTTTTTTTGGCTAAAGTAAAAAATTATACCTTTGTAAATTCGTTAAATTCATCTTCTTCATTCAATATCAATTCCTCGGCCTCAATAATTTGCCGATCTTCTAATATTTCTAAAACTGCACCATGAAATTCTTCAGGCATATCAATAGAAGCACCGGATATTTCATCCGGTGGAGAACTTTTAAACAGATCATTATTTTGTAACAACGTCTCGCAAT
The DNA here is from genome assembly GCA_963932465.1 of Maratus speciosus. Taxonomy (NCBI): domain Eukaryota; kingdom Metazoa; phylum Arthropoda; class Arachnida; order Araneae; family Salticidae; genus Maratus; species Maratus speciosus. The sequence goes on from OZ010792.1 coordinate 279,576,495, forward strand.
ATTTTAATGCATTTGTAATTCGGCCTTTTTCTTTCTCTTCCAAACTTCCTTTCTCTTCCGCATCAGCGCTGGTTCTTTCCATAACACAATCTTTAGCATTCAATCTGTAGTCTTCTTTTAAGGGGTCTCAGGACTCTTAAAATTGGAAAAAATGAAAAAAAAAGACCATTTTCAACATTTAATATCTTAAAATGTATTTGATTTTAAGACACAATTTTAATTGGAATGAAATATATAAGTATGTTCTTCCATTTCATGTATTTAAAAAATTATAAGATGCACAATTAGCATTTACAGGGAGCTCCAAACTGTTAGACATTTGACGAGCAAAAAATTGGCATAACACCTTACGCGCACTATTACGAAATAAGTATTGCAACTGAAATGAAAATTTTCGTACCTACTTATACTTCAGATTGCAATAATGACCCTGAACCTAAATAAATTTGTATTTAAAGCTTTTTTATATTTTTAATACAAAGTTGTATTTAGCTAATGCAGAATTAAGAAAATTTCATCAGTATAATCACCTAAAAAAATATTGTTTTGAAAAATAAAAAGGAAATTTTAGGTTCAGTTTATACAGACTAACAAGAAACATATGTTTTGAAAATTTCGTGAAAAAATATTCATAAGTTTTTGAGATATCGTTCGCGTTATACCCAAAAACGTCATTTGGAGAAAAACGGCTTCAAAGTTTCCGAAACGACGCTTCAGCTATTGAACGTGTATAAATGTAAAAGCCATAACTTCACTTCTAATAGGAATTTCAAGGAAACAATTATGTCAAAATGTTCAGAAAAGATAGGAGTTTAACATCTAAAAAAATTAAAATTTCGAAAATTTTAAAGCTTTAAGAGTCTTGAGACCCCTTAATTTTCATACCGAAATTTTCCCTATATACCGGGTGTCCCAAAAAGGACTGACTGATTTTAAAATTCAATAACTTGGAAACGGTGACAGATATTTAAAAAATTCTTGCAGGAGGTTTATGCATAAGGTCAAAAGTTTTATTACAGTGATTTTCGATTTTAGTTCGAATTACAAACAATAGATGGCGCTGTAAGCAATAGTCGCTAAATACAGGCTCGATTTCTAGTCCTCTCTGTTGTTCCATGCTGAAAAAGGAGATGGAAATGTATTATCCGGGCCACGAAGTACCAAAAATCGAGCCTGAATTCAGCGCCTATTGATCGCAGCGCCATCTATTGTTTGCAATTCGAACTAAAATTGAAAATCACTGTAAAAAAACTTTTGACCTTATGCATAACCCTCCTGCAAGAATTTTTTAAATATCTGTCACCGTTTGCAAGTTATTGAATTTTAAAATCAGTCAGTCCTTTTTGGGACACCCGGTATAACAATATTACAAATCTTCTAATTGTCTGCAAAAGAAGCTAAACGAGATCAATAAAAGAAGCAGACGATTAAAAAATATATAAATATATTTATATGTATCGTAAATTTTACCTCATTAACAGACGATTTTTGCAATCCAGTTGAACTTTTATGAATCACGTGGAGAGTGTTTTTATTTGCTATAATAAAAAAAAATATTTTTAAATGTAATTTTTTATTTGTGCAAACGAAAAATGATATTGAGGTTGAACTTTAAAGATAAATGTATTTTACAGAGTATTAAAAATTTGTACAACTGGTAAAAAACTTGTATTTAAGCATTACTGCTTTAATATTTTATTACTCTTTCGAAGATATGCATTATTTGAATAATCAGATAGAAAAAAGAAAAATCATTATTTCAGAATTGTGCTTAAAATAAAAAATGTAAATAATAATTAATTTTTTTTTTAATTAGGCATAAATTAGTTTTGGAGTTTTGTAAATAGAAATATTAGTTTAAAATTTGAAGAAAAAAATAAATTGCCATGAAAAATTCAAAAATGTAAATGTAATTTATTAAGAAAATATCAAAGTTCAAAGCTGTAGAATGCCCAATTCTGTTTAAAATTTTTAACGTATAAAAATAAGTAAAAAAGAAAAAAATCCTCGAAGTGGAATCGAACCCGCAATGTCTGGGTCCGTAGGCCCGCACGCTACCGCTGCACCACGAATTCACATTCAGGATGCCACACTAATGGGTATTTGAAATATACGTTGAACTTTAACACCCTATTTCTCAAAAACTAAGGCCCATTTGAAGAAACCCTTTCATCAGAATAATTAGTAGTATGACCCCTACAACATACTTTGAAATAATCAAAATCTGTGCGCATCATGTTTGGTGGTGCCCTTGTAAGTATACCAGTGGAGGTAAGCGTCTGGCGGATCAGCTGGTGCCGGGATAGAGATAGATCTTCAAATTTGAATGCTTTCAGAAAATCACAGGTGTGTAGTTTTATTGTATAATAAGTAACTACCATTAGTGATCGTCTGCAAGCAACTGGAATTTGTCTAGTGCCCTGCTACTTTTACAAGGATTGTGGATCCTTCTTTGCATCGGAAGATTTCAAAACAAAAGATTTAAAAAAATCTGTGAGTATGGCAGGACTCCCACATCTATGTCAAAAGAGAAGACAATAAAGTAAGTTTATTAAAGTAACATCAAAAATAATATGTGTGCTCCCTACAAACTACTAGTTTTTTTTAAAATTACATTTTTCAAAAATAACATGTTACACTACAAACTATGAGAACACAATAAGAAAAGTAAGTACAAAAATTATTTAGCTGAAAATACTTTTAAATACCCATAAATAAAATTGTAAATATAATGTGAAATAAACATTTATATGTTTCAGTCTGGGGCATAAATAAAATCTGCCACTAAATAAAAAAAAGGTGTGGGCCAGCCTTACGTATATCCCCATCTTGTTTGTTACCAGGGCAATTGCACTATTTGATTTTATTTTATAAGATGAAAAAAAAGGGGGGGGGGGGGATATGTTTTTAGATAATCAAATTTTTAGAGTTTTTTTTTTTTTTTTTAAGTAAAAAAGTGTTCTTAAAAGATGCAAAAACGGTTTGTTGTTTATATTCATATGAGACTAAGTGTTTTTGAAAGTAAAAAAAAAAAGCATTTTTAAAAGATAGAGAGTTTGCTATTTTAAGACGACAACGTGTTTTTTTCCCCTTATGTTAATTACATTTATTGTCATCAGAGCAGTTACATGATACAGTTGGTATGATTTAAAATTAAGTATCGACCGAAACTGAAACTTGTTAAATTTTGACTCTGATTGCTTTTTAGTCTGTTTTGTTAATAATTGTGAATGCAGAAAAAAAAGAAAAATTTGAATGAGACGTCTTTGTTTATCTTTAGGAAAGTTTTAAAAATTAGATTGAAAACAGCGATTTATAAAGCATGTAACGTGCAAAAGAAAAAAAACCTAAATAAACAAACTGTCAACAACAACACTGTAACAACATTGCATACTTAAATAAACTGTCACATTGCATTAACCTAAATAAACAAACCGCCCATTGCAAATAATGTTAAAAAAATTAATGATAAGATAATCTTTCAAAAATTAAAATTATGACAAACATTTTTATAATAAGAGGTGGGTCTTTTATGTGTATAATAAACTTAATCTTTTGTAGAAAGATTTTAAAGTCCACCAGAACAATTTTAAGTATGTGCATTGTGCAGGTAGGACAAATTTCTACAACTTTTAAAGGATTAATATAACTGTTTTTATATTTAAATGTAGTTTTATTAAAGTCTTCTGACAGTTGATGGAATTTAGGCCTACTTTAAGTTTTAAGTAGAAGCATGTGTAATCTTATGAATCATTGCTTAGGGATAAAATTCTTTTATGAGATTTTTCTTAATGTTAAAATGGCACAGATGTCATATTGGCGCAATTTTTTTCTAACGCCAATGTCATATACGCAACGGGTGCTTAATTGGCATCAAAGTGTCATTATTTTGGTTGATATTGTAACCAGGATGTTGTTGTTTATGCTGTTGATGTTTTCGCGAAATTGTCGTCGGAAAACAATCGCGCCAATATGGAGCGTATATGACATCTGTGCCATTACAAATTATATACTATTTTAATAAATATATATAATCAGCTATTTTTAGTTTCCCATATTTGATTTTGAGTAGTACTTTATTAAAATCAGCATTTACCGTTTGAATCAAATATTTATTTATTTTTGCATTATATTTTGCCTTTCATTTTTTTTAAATATTAATATGTTTAGAGTGCTTTTATTTTTTTTTAATAAAATTATCCTTAAGATATTTTGATTTAAAATGTTGAGGCTTGCCTTTTGTGAATCTATATTACTACTTTATCCTAAAACTTGATGAAAATTCAATGTAAACAAAAGAACTGTTTTCAGTATTATTATTAAAATACCATGCAGTAAACTTATTCCAATAAGCATTTTAAGTGTTTTTTTCATAATTAGCATTCTGTAATAAATATCTTGATGGTAGAGTGGCATAACTATTTCGGTTTTTGTTTAATGGTTTAAAACAAGTATACTTAAATTTCTTAGCTAGTTGGTTATACATTTGTAAATAATATTTGCTTTTCAAAAATTAATTTCTGTATCTGTATGCATGTATTAGATTTTTTTCTCTCTTCTAATTTGCTAGTTGCTTTAGCTGCTACAGTTGATGATATTTTTGCATAAGAAATTTGTTTCGATGGTATTTGATTAAAAGTGTATAAACAATAGTTTTGTGTTCTTGTGGTATTCACTTTAAATATGCGTTGATAGATATGGCTGCAATGAAGTCGGGGTATAAAATTTCTCTTTTTTAACAAACGTTTGAAACTGTGTTTATTTTTATACAGGATTTCTGTTATTATCGTTTACCAACAGTTAATAACTGTTAGTTTTAGAAGTGTGGTTCCAACTACAAAAATCTTTTAAAGTTTGTTCTGCATCATATAAAAATCGATTAATGTTAAAATAATTAATTTTTAAATAGTTAAGAAATTTCAAATTTTATACAATGTCTGGGTCCCATAAGTTTTATTTTGAAAAAGTTTCTCCATGTTCTTAGTAAAACAGCAAAAAATTTTTCTATGATCAAAACTTACTGGGTTATGATACTTTGAATTTTGTGAATTTTCAACGTTTCAGTCACACTAAATGGGAAAAATGTGTTTTTAGTGCCAGAAAAAAACTGACAATGGAAGAAATCCAAAGCATCATAACTTGGTAAATTTTTGTCTCACAAAAATTAAGTTTTTAACCACAAACGGCTTTAATGGTGTGGATTCATTTCAATAGAAAACAGCAACTATAAATACTTAGTCCCAAAATTATTTCAAACCTTTTGTTTAAATATCTTCTAATTAAAACATCCATTGACATCATATGCAGCGATTAGTTATAACAAAAATAACAGGTTGTTGGAACCTGTTACCTGTGGAAGTGTGAAACAATGGAACATGTTAACCAAAATTATTTCTATTTCCCATCTCTACTGTAATGCAGAATTTTCAAAATATTTAATAATCGTTTATTCTCTACAAAAAAATATTGTTTTAAAGTAATTAAAGTTTTAACTGCAAAATAAAATAAACAAAGAAAAATGCCAATTTATTTAATATAGTAAGAAATATTTTAATTTGTATTTACTGCTTTTAAAAAATATAAAAGTATCCTATTGACTGTAACCTGTTATTACAAAAAGAATTTCTGGCAAGTTCTGAAATTGTATTACTCATTTTAGATGTAACATAAACCACGAATTTGGAATCAAAACTTTATGGTTATTAATCTGTTGTTTATATCAGTGTTATCGTAAAAGCACCCTCAGACCCAAAAGCATTTCAGGAACATTTCAGGCTCATAAGTATTTTGGAGTTTCATTTACAAATTTTAATGTGTGATGACTTAATAATTTTTTTTTAAAATTTTTTTTAATGATATATAATTTTTCTTATGTTATTTTGGAAGTAAAGGGAAAATAAAGAGGGATTAGATTAATAAAAAATAAATTTATTTTGTATTTCAAATGATACTTAATAGTGGACCACTGTGTTCCAGTGGGTGGACCAGTGTATCTCGCTTCCGGGGCACCCTGGTTCACTTTATGAACATACACAAATAATTGTTTTTTGAAAAATGTATTTGAAACTATGTTCTGAAAAAAGTCTGAGGCATGTTAAAAAAAAAAAAAAAAAAAAAAAAAAAAAAAAAAAAAAAAAATGTAAACTGCAAAATTGGTCTACTGTGCCCCAGTCTCCCCAATATGATGCACCTTGGGATACATCATACATAAGATATGCCTAGTGAATTTTTATTCGAAATATTTTACCAAAAATATATTGTGTTTAAAACATTTTTAATTTAATCTACATAACATGTATTTATTAATAGTTATTATTTCTTCTTTTAGGAACTCGTTGCGCTTAACAATGGCAAGGATTAGGAATTTAGAATTAAAAAAAATAATAAAATAAAAAATGAAGCAATTCATGCTGACAATATTCAGAAAGCTGCTGCAAAAATTTTATCAAGTGAATTGTCTTTTAGGAATGCTGCTGCAGTTTACAATGTTAGTAAGACCACTCTGAATTACCATATTAGTACTTTTTAAAAATGTGAACAGCCAAATTTTAACTTCTAGTATATATCAAAGATTCAAAGTCGAAAAATATTCACCGATGATGAGGAAGGAAAGTTGGTAGACTACATTTTACAAGCTTCGAAATATCACTATGGGCAACAATTAATGATTCGCGTACCCTTGCTTATGAATATGCTTCAGCAAATAAAAAGAACATTCCTTCAAATTGGAAGCATAAAAAAAAAAAAAAAAACTGGAAAGGAATACAAAGGCCGCATATTCCTTGCATCCCTAAAATTTAGAAAATTTACATTAGTTATCTTTGTCAGTTTAAATAATTTTCTTTTCCTGAATAAACAATTCTGTGTATATTGTAATTCAATTATTGAACTTTTGACATCTATTTTTAACTGTCCCAAAGTGGACTTCTTTGGACTTTACCCACGAATGGCAACAGCCACGCTTCTGCGGGAAAAAACCGGAAAAAAACCCTCCGAAAAAGACTGGAAGTGGCTATTCGTCCGACCAATCGGACTTTTAGCTATTTAGGCAGAAAGTCCGACCATCGTTTGCGCATGCATGCATGTTTGTTTACAGCTTGTCCAGCAAAAATATTTCAAGTTAGAGGAGCGCTGATATTACTAGCTAATTACATGCTTAATTAACAATTGTATTTATGTATTAATGAGGCTCTTTTTGTCTGTCGGAATAAGCATGAAAGAAACCTTTTTTATATTAAGTTTTTAAATAAATTATTATTGTATTTTTAAGAGACAAATTTCATTGAATAGTTCAAGAAAAATTTATTTTTATGAATATAGGTTATGTATTATTATTTATTTGACCTTCATTTTTTCTATACATTTTTTAAATTTTCTTAATTTTTATTATTTTACTTAATATTAAAAAAAAATATTTTACATGACTTTAATTTACTTTACATTCATTATAATTTCGAGTGTAGTGTTACATTCAAATTAGTGTTTAAAAACGTAAACAAAACAGTGACCAGAAATTTTTTAAATTCTAAAATCTGCATAATTTCTGGTCCCATGATATGCCGATTTAATGGAATATACTGTATTTTTAAAGTCTCCATTCCCAGTTGTCTTTTGTTACAACATTTGGCCTTTAGAATGTTTTGTTTGTGAAAAAACTACTATTCATTTTCATATGAATAAATTATTGAATAATTTAATACAAAACAGTTATTTTAAATTTAAAACTACGTTTCTATTTTTTTTAATAACTTTAATATAATAATAAATAAGTTTTGAACATTGAAAAAAACTTATCACTTTATTATATTGTTAAATTACTTTATTAAAAATTTATTGTTTCATAAAAAAGTTTCTTAATCAACAAAAAATAATTACTCATTGAGTGAAATTAATTTGTACAAAAAAAAAGAGTACTGCTTATTTTTGTGGAATATGAAATGAAGCCTCCCCCCCCCCCCCCCGATTTTCTAAATCTTCAAAAATAATAAGATATAAATTGAAATATTAAGAGATATAGACGCCGACAGAAAGAAATCCAAGGAGGGGCACGATTTTGGAACATGTTTGCCTTTGACCCAACCTAGCTTGCTATTTATTAAAGGTGCAAAATATCAACATGAAATAATCTAAACTGCAATTTGTGTTGTCAGAATTCCTAGATATCTTTTAAACATATTATATATATATTATATACATATACATATTATATATATATAAATAAGTTTAACAATTAAGAAATATCAAATATCCAAACATTTATTATTGTTTATATAAAATAAACTAATTGTGTAATATAAAAAAATTACAAACTATTTATAATTGTTAATATTTTAATATTAGTTAATAAATAATAATTATTAAATTAATTACAATATAATAAATTATTAAATTAATAGTAATAAATTAATTATTAAATAATTAATAATATAAATGTAGCAACAAATATTTAGTATTGCTTAACGAAATATAACGTTTAAAAAAATAAATAATTGAAGACAAATATTACTAAATTAATATTTATAAATCTAAATAACTTTCTTCTAAAAAGAAAATGACCTAATTTGCATAAATGCACTTAATGTGTATTGAAAATAAATAAACAATTATATTTTAAAAGGCGGAGTTATGACAAAGCGATTTCGCCCGATCATTTGCTGGCGCGCATGTGTATATGATGGTCGGACGTTCTGCCTAAACAGCTAAAAGTCCGATTGGTCGGACGAATAGTCACTTCCAAAGCGAAATTTGACTTTCCATAAGACTTTTAGCATTAGTGCGAAATCCGGCAATTTCATTGGCTATCGGTGAACCGAAATTCTTTCCCTGAAAGGAAAAAATCCATTTTACAAGTAACAGCGCTGTTACTCATTTCATAAATTGTATTTCTTGATGATAACAATAACTTGATACATTAAAAAAAAGCGCATATATTTCTCAAACTGAACACAAAATCAATTGATATAAAGTTAATAACATAATATATAATTAATTATTAAATTTGATTTAATTTTCTATAAGAAAATTATCAAAAATTCTAAAACCTCATTGACTTAGTTAAATTATGATAAAATAACGTGATTGTTATAATAAGCTGCTTAGAACTTTTTTTTTTTTTTTTTTTTTTTTTTACTCAGATGTTTGCAATTAGTATTAAAGTTCTAGCAGCTTAACTAAAAATAAGTAATTAAAGTTCCATCTAGATACATAAAAATATTTTTCTATGTCAGTTTAAAAGATACTATTATTGCATTTAAGTAGATATTTTATTTTAATTATATAACATTAGCTCCTAAGTGGTATTATGTAGTAAAATTTAATCACAATATTATATTTCGAATAAAAATGGTAAAGCTACTGATAATAAATTAATAAATAAAGATAAAAACAAAAATCACCATAATAATAATAATCGTTATTTTAAACATATATATTGCAACTAATAGCAAAATATTTTTCATTGTTCATGATTGATATATATTACATTTTTATTGCAACATATATATATATATATATATAATAGAATTTTTTGTGAATAATTATTAAATCACAGATATATATATATATATATTTATTTATTTTTGTTGCATTTTTATCATACATTCAATTATTTAAAGCATAACAATTTACTGTCTTCAATGGTTAAATTATCATTGAAATATATATTATTAATGTAATTTATATATAAAGGATAAATAATTAATTTTTAAAGATGAATAATTTAATTCTGTTAATTACTATTTATATGTTACTGGAGTTCTAGCATAAAAGTACTTTTCATGAAAGTTTAGAAGATATTAAAATTAAATTTTAATAAATATTCATTTTAAACATACAGTTTATATATAAGAATTTAGCAGTATTGAATATACAATAAAAAAATTAGAAAGCAGCTGATAAATTGATAAATATTTTTGTATATGAAAGATAATACTTAATTTTGAGAAATGAACACTTTAATAAATTATATATATATATTTATATAACTTACTAAAGTTCCAACAAAAAATATTTTTAATGTAAGGTAAGAATATATTATTATTACATTAATATTAAAAAATAGATTAAATGGATTTTTTTAATTTAATTATTTAAATTTATTTAAAAAAATCCATTTGACAATTTTTTTTCAAAGGAACTGGTGATAAAGATCAACTGATTTTAACTAACTGACTTAAGGGTGTTCTCAAATCCAAATGGGCAACTTTCTGACATAAGTTTTAATTTATTTTTGTTCGAAAATGCATGAAACTAGCTGGTGTTGTTGTTCAGAAACTATGTAACTGAGCTGTTTTTTTTCATTTTTTTGCAAACGCAATAGATCTTTCAGAAAATAGTGTCAAAGTGGGCGTTTTGAACCGAATTTCCGCACGAAAGAAAAAAGAGCACTGAAGAGATGTCGAAAAACATGTTTGTTGCGTGATCAAAATCGCTTATAACTCAATAGGTAATGGATTGATCAAAAATTGGAAAAAACAGTTCAATTCCAAATCGCTGCCATGGCCGGGCTTTCCAATTTTATACCTTTCCGCTAAAAAATGAATTTGTAAATGTGTCAAAACGTTTTGCGCTTGTTGAACAGAGCAGTTAAGAACAGCCTTAAGAAAATATTATTATTACTCTTTAATTATTAAACAAATTTATTTATTACAAAAATATCCTATAAGTCATATAAATTTTTAAATTTAATTCAGTTATCTGTATAACATTTACAAAAAAAAAAAAAAAAAAAAATGGTAATGTAAATAACAGATAAATTTAAAATGATCAGAACTTTATAAAAATCTAACATGAAAATACTTTTAATGTAAGCCTAGGAGATTTATTAATGCATTTTAATAAATTTTTATTTTAATTATTAAAAAATAGGTTAAATGAATTTTTTAATTTAATTATTTAAAAAAATCTAATTGACAAAAAAAAAAAAAATATTACAACGGAACTGGTAATAAAGATCAACTGATTTTAATTAACTGACTTAAGAAAATATTATTATTACTCTTTAATTATTAAAGAAATTTATTTATTAGAAAAATACCCTATAAGTCATATGAATTTAAAAATTTTATTCAATTATCTGTATAACATTTACAATTTAAAAAAAAATAGTAATCTAAACAACAGATAAATTTAAAATGATCAGAACTTTATAAAAATCTAACATGAAAATACTTTTAATACTTTTAAGCCTAGGAAATTTATTATTGCATTTTAATAAATTTTTACTTTAATTATTAAAAATAGATTAAATGATTTTTTTAATTTAATTATTTAATTTAATTATTTAATTTATTTTTGAAAATCTAATTTGATTTAAAAAAATTACAAAAGAACTGGTAATAAAGATCGACTGATTTTAACTAACTGACTTAATAAAAATCAAAACAAAACTCTAAAAAAGTGAAAATGCCAGCGAAAGGACAGAACACGCAACTTTAGGATTTCAAATGCAAAATCCTAACTAGCCCTAGTCTTGACCACTGGGCTAGATCGTTCAACGTTTTCAGGTACCAAAATACCATGTACCGGCTTTACACAGTATTTTACTCTTATACTTGTCCTTTCAGAGAAAGAAGTTCCGTTCAATTTCATTGGCTATCGGTGAAGCGATAGCCAATGAAATTGCAGGATTTCGCACTAATGCTAAAAGTCTTATACTATGTTCACACTACGATACTTAAGATATCTTAAGCCGCCGAACTCTCTTAATTTTGAGGTGGTACCCTCCCGGAATTGGAAACCTGTTCACATGGAAAAACTCACTTAAGATAACTCAGTGAACGTCACTGTGTTCTTTGCGCATGCGCTAAAGATAAAACCGCCCGCAACACCCAATCAGTTAATGCGAAGCTTTACAGCCAGCGAGAGTGAATGGTCGTGACTGTCTCTAGCCCGAAGAAAGTTGAAACTCTCTCAGAGAGTTTGTGGAACTCCCTCAGAGAGTTCGGAGGTTTAAGAGAGTTCCGATAACGCAGTGTGAACAGGGTATTATGGAAAGTCAAATTTCGCACTTCCAAAAAACTGTTTATTGGACAAAGTGGGAGTCTTTTTACTCGCGGTGGACGTCACATGGGTATTATATACTCCCTTTGCACATGGAGCTATGAAAGGACCGAAAACGATCCCGGCTAACGAAAAAGACGCCTCTTTGTTACTACATTCCGTATGCTTTGATTTGATTTGATTTGGCTTTGAGGTAGGTGCTACAGCTAGGTGCCGGCATGACCTCAAATAATCACTCCGTATGTCCAATCTCCTTCGGGCGACCCGATCGCTGCGTATTCTAAACATAGTCCTTGAGTTGTTGTTGAAAGCAACCATCCAACCAATTTTATTCCTGAAGAAAGACTTCCATGAGGCTCGCATGAGGTCGAATGAAACATCTATCCAACCAATTTTATTCTTGTTGTACGTTCATTCCGGTTTATCATGTTGTTTGGTGTTTTTGATTTTCATTTGTATATAATTTTAATGAAGATTTATTTAGAAGACTAACTAAGGCTTAGAATAATATATTAGTGTAAAGTATATACAAGTCTAAATCTTTTACTTCATGATTTGTTATACATCGTAATGTGTTTTCCTGTTTAAATTCATAAAAATTATTTTCTAAAAAATGGTGTGTACTTTAGTCATATTTGCTATATTAATGATAATAGATCTGGCTATGATCGCACGCATGTTAAGTGTGCGTCACTTTAGTTAGATTATCTGTAATCTAAACAGAACTTATAATTTATTTTGTGTATTATAGAAACCTGCATGAAGCTTCAAACTGCAAAATTTTAGCTGCAGTTCATATTTTTAAAAATTTATTTCATGCTATAATATAGCTAAAAAATTGTAATGTTCAGTTGTCTGTTCAAAGCTCAAATTATGAAGAAAAAAAAATATATATATATAAAATAGGTTTCGATGATCTTATAGTAAAAGCATATTCATTCATTTTGCATTAAATTATAGTAAAAAATAAATTGTATTGACCCAAGGCAAATCATTATAATTGATTAACTTTTTGTCATTTGTATCACTATTATATTTTTCGAAAAAAAAAAAACAACATGTCTGTGTTTTCTACTATTTACAATATTAACAATAGATGCATGTTAAGTGTGTATCACTTTTGTAAGACTTGCTGTAAATTAAACACAATTGCAGAGAAAAGAGATCTGCATAAAGTTTTGAGTTTCAAGCCTTTAATTGTAACTCATACACCGTTGATTAGAATTTAATTCCTGTGACATATAATTTTATTAAAACTAGATGTGTAGTTGCCTTTTTAATGTAAAGTCTTGTGCTATTTTGAGTGTTAAAAGCATCTTGGGCATTTCCAATGTGACGGGTGTGACATTCAGACACAATTTTAAGAGGTTATATCTGTGTTTTGGACAATAAATTAGCTAATAAATCCCTGAAAAGTATTTAAAATATGTTTTTCCATGCATTTGCTTGAATAATTGTGCAAACATGAAACTTCAATAGCTTTCAATTAAAAAAAAAATATATATATATATATTAAAATCTTGTGATGGGTGTGACTCTCTCCGGACATGAGTTTTCACTAGCATACACATTTGTTAAAATTCCTGTGAATATTTTAATGTTTCATTATTAAAACATTTTTTTTCTTATAAAAGAGATTCAGATTAAACTTAATGCATAATTTCATAATAAATTTTAATTATTTTAATGTATAAGGAATTTTTTTCTGCTGTGATGGGTGTGACAAAGTTGTGACGGGTTAGACATCATGCAAAGTATACAATTTTAAAGTAATTTACCAAAAAAAACAGCGATCGGTATTGACAGAAAACTTGATAATAGCTAATATACAAACAAAATTTAATAAAATTAACATCTTTATGCAATTAGTTTAAAATTTGTAGTGCCCCTTACTTGTTATAAGTGATGGGGTAGCTATGTTTTTACAATGGCAAAAAATTTTTCGGCTGAATCCCAAAATAGCCGAGACACTTGGCATCGTTCAATTTGGCGAGGCGATAAATTATAGGTCAAAATTAACATTTTTACCCACTGGCCACTGGCCAGTGCACTGATTTTTTTCACTGGCCAGTTTTTTTTTTAACCACTGGCCAGTAACAAAGTTATGTACGTTCCATACAAAATTGTGTTTTTTTCTAACTATCAACATTGTAATTTACTTATATATATTACTTACCATTCGATATGATTACACTCACCTGAAAAATTTTATTTTTAGTATTAATTGCAATGAAATAAATTCACAGGAAATTTTCAGAAAGGTTACAGCAGAGAGGGACCCCACCCCTCCTCGGCACTAACTAATATGCATTTTTCTGAGACCATTTAATGAATTTCGTGGTTTTTTTCGCTATCTTTTGACGAAATTCACGTTTTTTCGCAGGGTTGGGTTTTTGACATGACAAGCGTCAAAAACTGGTTTAAACTGTCATAAACTGTCACAAACTGGTTTAAACCGTCGAAAACTGACAAATACATGTAACACGCTAAAACATTTTAACAATAGGTAAACATTAAATAAGTCAATGATTTATGTAATCTTTTATTGAAATTTAATAATTTGAAAAATATATTATTTTCAATAAAATATTTTTTTTTTGATTTTTCAACCAGAAGAAAATTTTGTACGATTAAATAATCCAAATTAATTTTATCCCGCAGCATGTTGCAGCACACCACGTGTTTAGCACATTTATTTACACCCAAAAAATTTTTGAGTTTAGAGCGTATGAAGTGTTAGAATATTAGTCTGTCTCTTAATTGATGCTGAGCTAGTAGGACTTGATAGCAAAAGCATTGCTAGATGAGCAAGTTTTGAAGCAGACTCAAAAATCTGTTGCATTTAATGATACCTTTCCACCAAGCAATGGAGTCCTCCTTATAGCACTGAAATAAGAAGATGGGAAAGGGGATTCTTTCTTCGATTCAAGGAAATTCTTTAGCTTCATACACAATCAGTATGGGTAAGCACACATAAATTCTCTCTGTAGCTCAAGCGCGAGCTGAATCAACTGATACAGCAATCAACCCTTGCCCCTGATGGTTGGGATGCAAAGTATAAGCCAAACAATGGTATGGTTTCATGATTTGATCCCTTCTATTATTCACTTTTTCAATATGGGCTTACAGGAATTTTCTTTTAGATGACCGAGCCAATTTTGTTCAGTTTTAAAATCGAAAACATTTTTATATATTGAAAGAAAGCATATTTTTAAAAAGATTTTGACTTTAAGCTTTTTTTTTTTTAATTACTTCTCTTATTTTGTAAATGTTTAAAATTAATAATCCAATTTCAATTTTGAATGAAATGGTTATTGCCTAGATTAGAATAACATTGATGCACATTATCTTGTTATATATACAAAAAAATCTGCACCTTTCTAAGTTTTTTTTCCCATAAAAAAAGCTAGCTAATGCTTTAAAGCTCTCAAAAGTAAGCGAAATTAAAACGATTTTAAGTAAGACAAAAAATGTACAGCTCAGGTGAGCTCAATGTCTACTTTTTAGAAAAACACAATTTTACAAAAAAAAAAAAAAAAAAAAAAAAAAAAAATTACCGTGTTCAAAAGTTGTACTTAACAATAATACTTTACTATGTACAGTAAATTCTGTCAAAGGCGGACTCTAGTAATGGGCGATGACGAGATGTTTTTCTCGATTGTATGGACATCTCGATATTTTTCGATTGTATAAATTTTTTCTCTATGACTACAGTTTGCAAATTGCTTTTATAAATCATATATTATGTATTATATACGTCATACATTTTAGTGATGCAACGAATAGTGGTTTGGCCGAATAACCGAATACCGAATATTCGGCCAAGTTGCAGCCGAATATTCGGCCGCCGAATAATGAACTTATTTTGGCCTAAAAACAAAATATGGTATGCACTATATGCACAATTCTTGTATATTTCACATTTAAAATGTATTGTTTTATTTAAAAAAATTATTTATATACAAATTTTTAATTTTTTAAAGCATTATTTTACTCTGAAAAAATATTCGGCCATGTTCGGCCTAAAAATTGCCTCAATAATATAATTCAGACACCCCCCCCCCCCCCCAAAAAAAAAAAAAAAAAAAACCAAATTCTTAGCAAAAGTTCCTCATCAGGTATTGTCTAGTTACATTTTAATAGATATTATATATCTTGTTGCTACATTTTAAAATAATGACAAAATTTTAAAAGTACTAGGAAACATAAGTTTCAGCTTTCAGATGAAATAAAATAAAAAATAAGAAATCTTAATATCTTAAGAAAAACCACTGATAGAAAGGGTGAAAGGAATATCCTCTAAAATGGTGGAAAGAAATCACTGTAGACTTTATAAAGCTCACAATTAACAAATTTTTTATTTATCTTTATTATATATATTTTTTTTATTTGCTGTCAGCAGTGAAGCCTCTTTAGAAAGTGCGCCTCAATGGGAAGAGTAAAAGAAATTAGTAATTTTCTTTCTCAGCCACTACTAGAAAGACAACAGCGTCCTTTGGGGTGGTGGGCGAAAAATTCAGAAGACTTTCTAAATGTTTCACAATTAGCCAAAAAGTACCTTTCTGCACCAGGAAGTATCATATATAGTGAGAGGTTATTTTCAGAAGCAGGTAACATTTACGAAAAAAAAAAAAAAAAAAAAAAGAAAGACTATCATCTGAGAATTCTGATTATTATTATTTCTGCATCACAATCTACGTTTATTGAAAACATTTTAACTGTTTTTTAAGGCCTTACAATGCTATTCTTGAAAAAAATATCTAAAACGTAAATGCATACTAATTAAAAGAATTTAGTATTTACATTTCTTTCATTATTTAATAAGAAATAGTAACAGACTTAAAAAAAATCACTTAAATTATATTTCACTTTTAAGCGTATTTTACTAAAAAAAAAAAAAAAACCCTTAACTATTGCAACATATACGACTTAAATATCTTATACATATAATACATCTATATCTAATCAATCATATATTTACGTTCATTATAGGTATAATTCAAAATATTATTGAAAGAGATATTTTTTTATGTAACAAGGGTTAAATGTTACTTCCCATTATGATTAAAAAAAAAATTGAATTAGCTTGTTACAGCTGTATTAAAACAATTTTGAATAGATTAATTTTAAATTTAACAGATTATGTTAGCTTATTACAGATACTTTTTGTACTTACTGATACAGCATAATTTTTTTTTAACATGATTCCTAAATTAGCCTCTTATATAAAAGTGGGTAGATAAAACCCATTCGGAGTATGAAAGTTAATGGAAAAAAAAGTGTTAGTTAATTTCAAATAAAATTTTCTTTATATATGATGAATATAAATTGTCAAATTAAAAAGTTATACTGTGTAAATATAAAAACATTTATTACACTGTATTATTCGGCCGAGGCCGAATAATGGACTTGATATTCGGCCGAAGCCGAATATTCGGCAGACAGGCCGAATGGGCCGAATATTCGGCTTTGGCCGAATATTCGTTGCATCTCTAATACATTTATCAAGAATCGTCTGCGGGTGAACTGGAATGAGTCGATGTTAATAAAGACTAGGTGACTTCGACCGCTAGCGGGCCCCTCCTTTAATCGGGGCCCCTAATTTATACGTAATCTTGTAATATGAAATCACGAACAGGTTATCCGCTATATACGGCACTGATATATGATAGCAGGCGGGTGTGGTGTGCACACACTACAAAATCTTGTAAAAAATATAATATCGAAACGAATGATGTCGGACCAGATCTCTTGGGGGAGGGGTCAAAGCGAGAGGAGGGGCACAGCAGCTGCATAATATGATTAAGTCGTCACAGGTCTTTAGGCCTTTCCAACCATATGTCACATGAGAAGTCTGGATCTGAATTTATAAAAATGCCCTCCCCGCGGGGGGAAAGGGGGGGAGGGGTGCTGGAGGTGGATAACATGAGTAAGTGGTCATAAGCCTTTCCAACAATATGTCACATGAGGGGTCTCGGCTAAATTTAGAAAAACACCCAGTGGGAGAAAAGTGTGGGGGGGGGGGCGGTCACCGGAGGTGCATTACATCAATAAGTAGTCACAGACCTTTCCAACGATATCTCACATGTGGGGTCTTGGCTAAATTTGAAAAAGTGTCCCCCGGGAGGGGCAAATTGGGGGAGACTGTCACCGGAGGTGCATAACATCAATAAATAGTCACAGACCTTTCCAACGATATCTCACATGAGGGGTGTTGGCTAAATTTGGAAAAGTGTCCCCGGGGGGGGGGGGGGATGGACACCGGAGGAGCATAACATCAATAAGTAGTCACAGACCTTTCCAACGATATCTCACATGAGGGGTCTTGGCTAAATTTGAAAAAGTGTCCCCCGGGAGGGGCAAATTGGGGGAGACTGTCACCGGAGGTGCATAACATCAATAAATAGTCACAGACCTTTCCAACGATATCTCACATGAGGGGTGTTGGCTAAATTTGGAAAAGTGCCCCCCGGGGGGGGGGGCAAAGTGGTGGTGGGGACACCGCAGGTACATAACATCAATAAGTAGTCACAGACATTTCCAAAGATATCTCACACGAGGGGTCTTGACTAAATTTGAAAAAGTGTCCCCCAGGGGGGGCAAAGAGTGGGGGGACTGTCACCGGAAGTGCATAACATCAATAAGTAGTCACAGACCTTTTCAACGATATCTCATAAGAGGGGTACTGACTAAATTTGGAAAAGTGTTCTCCGGGGGGCAAAGTGGAGGGGGGCGGCCACCGGAAGTGCATAGCACTAATAAGTAGTCACAAACCTTTCTAACGATATGTCATATGAGGGGTCTTGGCTAAATTTGGAAAATGTCCTGAAATTTCATATATTATAAATAATATTTAGCGGAGGGCTCCATAAAAAAATCCGATCTAAAATGATAAAAGCGGAAAAAACTACCCTCGCAGTGGGGGCCAAATTGGGGAAGGGAGGAAGAAAGTCTCATAATATGAAAGAGTCATCCGAGAGCTTACCGATGACATATCACATGACTGGTCCAAAAAAAGTTTGAAAATTTCTCCCCCCGTGGGCCCACTCTTTCACCCCGGCATTCACACAGCCGCCACTTTAAAATTTTTATGTTCAATAAATAATATTTACCGGAAGACTGCATAAAAAACCCATATTTAAAGTGTTATTTAAATTTATTATAGAAATCGGCTACGGTTTTAAAAATTTGTTCGCCCCTTTCCCCACCCCCCTTTGAGCGAAGAAAGGTTCATAGTATGAAAGAGTGGTCAAAGGGCCTTTCGATTATATGCCACAGGAAGGGTTCGGTAAAATTTTTAAAATTGCACCCCATGAGTCCACTCTCACGTCCTCCTCCCTCGAAATCACCCGACCCACCTTCCTCTTTGAAAATTTTATATTTAATAAATAATTTTTATCGGAGGGTTCCAGGTATGTGACATCTTGGTAGGGCTAAAATAAGAGAAACTTTGAAAATTAAAGCTTCATTTCACAGCTCATTGTCATGCCTTTTTCTCTATCTCGTCCCTTGCTACTCTCGATAAATTTTCTTACTTTTCTTCTCTGCCGAGGACGAGAGAAATCCTCGAAAAGCTTCTCATAGCGAAATGTTGAAAAGCGCGAGAGAAATCCTCGAAAGGCTTTTCATTGGGAGATTTCGAAAAGGACGAGAGTAACAAGCGAGAGGCTTCCCATCGGGAAAGGTTGAAAAGGGCGAGAGGAAACTCTCGAGAGACTTCCCATCCCGAAAGGTTTAAAACCGCGAGAGAACCAACCATCGAGCAGCTTGCCATCTGGAAGCCTCGAAATGCTGGAAAAATCATCGAGATGAGATTTGCCGAAATGCGAGATGGAAATGAAGCTTTCAGAGTCAAACTTACCGCATTTCTGGTTTAAGTCATAATTTCTCAAAGGAGTCCATCTGCTTATCCAATCTCTTTTTAGCTCACAGGCTATCTAAGCCTGAGAGCTAATGTACCCGTCGGTTCTGTGTGTATGCATGTACTGTACGTACGTACGTATGTACGTAACGCGATAACTCTTGATTAAAATGTACAATTTGCTTCAATTTTTTTTATGTTCATTCTGATAAGGCGTTCCGCTGTTTAGTTTTGACGGTTCATTGGTTAAGGATAAAGGGAGAGAAGGGGGGCTGGTTCCCCCCCTCCTTAATTTAGATAAATAGGTTTTTCATGCAGAATTCTTCGATTTGCTCCAAATTTCGTATACCGGTTTATTATGTTAAGGAGCTTCCCTGATTAAACTTGGAGGTTCATTAGTTAAGTATGAAGGGGGCTAGACCACCCCCCCTTAATTTAGATAAATGGGCTTTTCATGCAGAATTATTTGATTTGCTCATAATTTGGTATACCGGTTTATTATGTTAAGGAGCTTCCCTGATTAAACTTGGAAGTTCATTGGTTAAGGATAAAAGGGGAGAAGGGGGGCTGGTCCCCCACTTAATTTAGATAAAAGGGTTTTTCATGCACAATTACTCGATTTGTTCCAAATTTGGTATACCGGTTTATTATGTTAAGGAGCTTCCCTGATTAAACTCGGAGGTTCATTAGTTAAGGATAAAAGGGGAGAAGGGGGGCTGGTCCCCCACTTAATTTAGATAAATGGGTTTTTCATGCAGAATTATTCGATTTGTTCCAAATTTGGTATACCGGTTTATTACGTTAAGAAGTTGCCTTGATTAGATTTGGAGGTTTACGGGTTAAGTATAAAGGGGGAGAAGGGGGGCTGGTCCCCCCTTAATTTAGATAAATGGGCTTTTCCTGCAGAATTATTTGATTTGCTCCAAATTTGGTATACCGGTTTATTATGTTAAGGAGCTTCCCTGATTAAACTTGGAAGTTCATTGGTTAAGGATAAAAGGGGAGAAGGGGGGCTGGTCCCCCACTTAATTTAGATAAAAGGGTTTTTCATGCACAATTACTCGATTTGTTCCCAATTTGGTATACCGGTTTATTATGTTAAGGAGCTTCCCTGATTAAACTCGGAGGTTCATTAGTTAAGTATAAAGGGGGGTAGACCCCCCTCCTTAATTTAGATAAATGGGTTTTTCATGCAGAATTATTCGATTTGCTCCAAATTTGGGATACCGGTTTATTATGTTAAGAAGCTGCCTTGATTAGATTTGGAGGTTTATGGGTTAAGTATAAAGGGGAGGGGCTAGTCTTCCCTTAATTTAGATAAAAGGGTTTTTCATGCAGAATTATTGGATTTGCTTCAAATTTAATATACCGATTTATTCCGATATGGCGCTTCCTTCATTAGATTTGGAGGTTCATTGGTTAAGTATACAAGGGCGAAAAGGGGGCAAGTCCCCTTAATTTAGATAAATGGATTTTCATAGAGAATTATTCAATTTAAAATTTAAAATTTGATATACTGATTTATTATAGTTAAAGAGTTTCCCTGATTAGATTTGGAGATTCATTGGTTAAGTATAAAAGGGGCAAACTGGGGATATTTCCCTTCATTTATATTTTGAGGGACATTATTCTTTGAAATAAGAGTATAATATACAGTTAGTGTTAATAACCTGTGAGCTCAATGCCATCAGTTTAACTGGCACTTATCATTTTATTGCTATTAACCGATGTGGGTTATGAAGCATAGTGGTTTATGTATTCAGTTCTGTATAGTCCTAGTTTCAAACTTTGCTGTTAAATTTAGTGTCATTTTGCCACGAATTTTCAATGTTTCTCTTATTTTAGCTCTGCCAAGCTGCCCCATACCTGGAGACTCAGATAAATACTATTTATTAAATATAAAAAGTTCAAAGAGGAAGGTGAGTGAATTCTGGGGTGCGCGAGAGTGCACAAAGGGAGGGGGGGGGGCGGGTAATTTTCAAACTTTTACCAAACCTCTCCTTGACATATCATCGGAAAGTCCTTTCACCACTCTTTCATATTATGAACCTTTCTCCCAGAGTTGAATTCCGGAAGGGGTTCGGGGGTGGGGGGGTGGGGGGGGGGAGCGGTGCGGGGGTGACTTTTTTTTTAAATTGTAGAGATTTCTACAATAAATATCATTAAATGAGGTTTTTTAATGGAGCTCTCCGATAAATATTATTTATTAAATATAAAATTTTAAAAGTGGGGCTGCGTGATTTCCGGGTATATTCTAGGATAAAAGAGGGAACCCACGTGGGAGGGGTAGATTTCAAACTTTTTTTGGACCAGTCATTTGATCTATCATCGGAAAGTTTTCGGTTATCATCGCAAAGTTACTCTTTCATATTATGAACCTTTCTTCTTTCTTCCTTAGTTTGGCGCCCCAAGAGAGGCACTTTCCGAACTTTTTTGAAATCGTAGCGTTTTTAAACATTTTAGATCGGATTTTTTTACGGAGCCCTCCGATAAATAATTTTTAATATATGAAAATTTCAAAGAGAAGGATGGGCAGGGTATATTTCGGGGGGGGGGGGGGGGGGGCACGATAATTGGAATCCTGGGAGTTGGGACTCTTTTCTATCTTTTGCTGACACCCCTCATGTGATATATCATTGGAAAGCTCTGTGACTACTATTTCATTTTATATATCGCCCGCGCCCCTCCCCTTACTTTGCCCCCGCAAAGGGGCACTTTTCTAAATTTAGCCGACACCCCTCATGTGACATATCGTTGGAAAGTCCTGTGACCACTTATTCATATTATGCACCTTCCTTGCCCCTCCCCCCTACTTTGCTCCCCGCGGGGGTTCGTTTAATGTATTCCAGTCGAAGACTTTCTAAAAATGGGGAAATTAAAGATCCAATCTCAAATGACGTAGAAAAATCAATAAAAAATTTCGATCCCTTTTATCATCCTTTAGTTCATATTTTTGCCACTAGGGGGTGCTTTTGATTCTTATTTCTTTGGCCATTTTGGTACTAATTGCCGAAAAATTCTAATTTTTGATACTTAAACTCCCCTTACCGCTTCATAGCTACTCGCGTTTTTTCAGCTTTTTTCAACCAGGGGGCACCCTTACAAGACTTTTCCAGTCTTATGGCTCCTTTATAGTTTCCCTTTGGTTTGTTGTTTTTTTATTCCATCTGTTTTCAGTTACCCTATATTTAATAAAATCTGCCTTATATATATGTAAAAACAATGATTTCAATAATCGATTCTAGAACATCTCCTTTGTAGATTCTCGAAAGCAATCGATGACTGTATCGATTGTGTATTTTACGATAACGATTTTTTTCGATTGGTAAATTTTCGAGAATCTCCCATCACTAAGCCCTATCACTACTATGAAATTGTCGGCCAGAATAATAGCTAAGTTTTCCAATAACTGTTTTTAGCTTTTCTCGTTATAATCGATTGTAAAACATCTCGATTGTAGATTCTATGAATTAATCGATGGCTGTATCGATTGTGAGTTTTTACGATGACGATTTTTCTCGATTGTCGAATTCTCGAGAATCGCCCATCACTAGCGGACTCTGTATAAGCCGGAAATCTGTCTACCGCGGAAATTTTTTCAAGTCCCGGCGAACCCATAGAAAATTACATTAATTCATGCTGCATAAGGCGGAATCTGTCTGACGCGGAAACGGAAAGGATTTTAAGGTCCCACCGAAACCAAAATTTTGCATAAGGCGGAAAAAGGATAATTTAAAAATGAAAAGCGTTTTGTTTATTAAACTTTAAAACTGATAAGTCAAATAACTCAATGTCGAGCATGTTAGCTAAAATTCCGCAAGCTTTTAAAAAAGTTAATTCAAAAGAACAGAAACTTTAAATGTCAAAAACCGTTGTAAGTTTTCGTAAAAACTCAAACAAAATTTACTTCACCTTTTCATATCATATAAATAAAAACATACATTTATTTTACTTAAATAGGTGTCACAAATATAAAAATTAAAATATGTTGACATGTTTCGGTTTAATAGTAAAAACCGTAATCATAACACACACAGGATTATGTGTGTGTTATGATTACGGTTTTTACTATTAAACCGAAACATGTCAACATATTTTAATTTTTATATTTGTGACACCTATTTAAGTAAAATAAATGTATGTTTTTATTTATAAGAAACTTTAAATTTTAAGGAATTTATGCTTATGCTATTTTTTCATATGCAAAATTGCATCTAAAAGTTAATATTTCTAGTAAAATGAACATTTATGAAAATGATTACGTATTTTCGAAAGTACAATATATTATACTTTAAGATTGTACTCAAATTCAAAATTATAGCGTTCTTTCTCATTCTCGAAGTTTTTTTTTTTTTTTTTTTTTGTGTGTGTGTATAAACTTCCAATATGAATGTATTACAGCAGTACTAAGAAATTGAATAAAGTTTCTCATTTATCTTTAAAAAGACAAAGGATCTAAGAAAATAAGTTAAAACTGGTGTGAATGACTAAGAACAAACAATCTTCTTGAAACACCATCAAAAATTTGTAAGTGCGCTAAGTCTTGCCTCTGCTTTCATAGTAGAAGGACGTCTTTTTTGCGCCTGACGAAGAAAGACTCAGATCTTTCGAAAGGCCTAGCGCATTTACAAATTTTTGATGGTGTTTCAAGAAGATTGTTTGTTCTTAGACAAAGGATCTTTCAGAATTTCAGTTTTCAACCGATTTTCTAGTCAGGAGAATCAATAAAAGATCGTCATCTTCCAGGGGTTTTTTTTGGGGGGAGGAGGGGGAGCTTTTTTGCATAAACCGGAATATTGTCTACCACGGAAATTTTTCTCAGTCCCGACCGATTCCGCCTTAGACAGAGTTTACTGTACTAATTACTGATATACAGTAAGAGTGAATTTAAAATATTGCATGTAATGTTGTCATGTGTGACATTTAATTTCAATTTTTACAGATCAATTTAGTATTTGAGGTTTTTGACAAGAGATTTTTGGCATGACAGTTTAAACCTGACATAAACTGACACATGTCAAAAACCTGCCAACCCTGTAATTATTACTAATACTATATACTAATTATACAATTACAGTAATAGTGAATTTTAAATATTACATCTAATGTGTGACATTTAATGTGAAATTTTACAGACCACTGTAAGTATTTGAGGTTTTTGACGAGGTTTTTGACAAGGGGTTTTTGACATGACGGTTTAAACCGTCAAAAACTGACACGTGTCAAAAACCTGCCAACCCTGTTTTTTCATGACCTTTTGCAAAATCTGCGTTTTTACGTGATTTTTGACGAAATCTGCGTTTTTTCCGCGATCTTTTCATGAAATTTGTGGGTTTTTTTTGTAATCTTTTAACGAAATTTGTGGGTTTTTTCTGCCATTCTTTGAAAATATTTGCATTTTTTTCAAGATTTTTTGACGAAATTTGCGTTTTTAAGCAATCTTTTGACGAAATTTGCATTTTTTTTCTGCGATCTTTTGATGAAATTTGTGTTTTTTCTGCAATCTTTTCGTGAAATTTGCGTTTTTTTCACGATCTTTTGACGAAAGTTGCATTTTCTCCGCGATCTTTTAACAAAATTTACGTTTTTTCTGCGATCTTTTCTCGAAATTTGAGTTTTTTCGCGATCTTTTCACGAAATTTGTGTTTTTTCCGCAATCTTTTCTCGAAAGTTGTGTTTTTTCCGCAATCTTTTGACGAAATTTGCGTTTTTTCCGCGATACTTTGAAGAATTTTGTGATACTTTTTCACGATTCTTTGTCGAAATTTGTGTTTTTTCCGCGATCTTTTCTGGAAATTTGTGTTTTTCCGCGATCTTTTCTCAAAATTTGTGTTTTTCCGCAATCTTTTGACGAAATTTGCGTTTTTTCCGCGATTTTGTCACGAAAGTTGCGTTTTTTCCACGATTTTTTTATGAATTTTGCGTTTAATCCGCGATCTTTTCACGAATTTTGCGTTTTTCCACGATCTTTTCGTGAAATTTGCATTTTATCCGCCATCTTTTCACGAAATTTGTGTTTTTCTGCGATACTTTGAAGAATTTTGTGATTATTTTTCGCAATTCTTTGTCAAAATTTGCATTTTTCCGCGATCTTTTCTCGAAGTTTGTGTTTTTCTGCGATCTTTTTATGAATTTTGCGTTTAATCCACGATCTTTTCACGAATTTTGCGCTTTTCCACAATCTTTTCTTGAAATTTGCATTTTATCCGCCATCTTTTCACGAAATTTGCGTTTTTCTGCGATACTTTGAAGAATTTTGCGATTATTTTTCGCGATTCTTTGTCGAAATTTGTGTTCTTCTGCGATCTTTTTACGAAATTTGTGTTTTATCCGTGATTTTTTGAGGAAATTTGCGTTTTTCCACGATTTTGTCACGAAAGTTGTGTTTTCTCCTCGATCTTTTCACGAAATTTACGTTTTTAACGCGTTTGTTTATGCGTTTTAACGTGCAATGTTTTGACGTAATTGGCATTTTTTACGTGGTCCTTGGATGAAATTCACGTTTTTTCACGATTCTTTGACGGAATTGGTGATTTTTTCTACGAATGATTGACGAAATTGATTTTTTTTGGCGACCGTAACAAAATTAGCGATATTTTTATGTCCGAATTTTCGGAGTGGTGGCAGGTTTTTTTTTTTCTTTTCGGAACCGAATGCCTAAAATTTTCGGAAAATTCGAGACAGAATCATACCTGATATTTTCTTTTCTTACATTTGGGAGAATCGCCGATTTGGATGCCGTAAATTCCGAACGAATTTCACCCCTTTCCTCCCTTGTTTCGACCTTTCAACCATCGCATTTGGCGAGTCGTGGCCATTGAGTTTGGCGAGTGAGGACAATAAAGTTAATCGCCACGTTTTAAGTGTTACTCAACGCCTGGCGAGTGGTGGGTGTTAATTTTGTGCTATACTATAAATGGATCTTTGTTGTTACCAGTTTGTTTCGTAAATTCTTTCCACGCCTTCAGTTGTGTGATCTTGAATTTGGATTGGTTGATTTCTTGTGTATTGGATGGCTACGCCTAACTTTGACAACTCAACTCCTAAAGGTTAAAATTCCCAGTCGCCACCGGCCACAGGGCGACTAAATGTAAAAAATTGGCGACTTTATGATGTGCATCTGATCGCCAAAGTGGCGATGTTTATTTTTCATGTAATAGTACATGTCAGAAATGCCACTTATCCGCCTTTTTTATATTTTTTAATTGATCAGCGATTTCCGCGGAATCGTAAAAGAAAAAGAAAATCGCGTTGATGTTCACATTGAAGGAATTTAGTTCCGAAACTTAAAAAAAATCGGTCATCAATCCGAAATTTCGGACATAAAAATATCGCGAATTTCGACAAATGGTCGCCGAAAGAAATGTATTTCGTCAATCGTCCGCAGAAAGATCGTCAAAGAATCGCGGGAGAAAGCGAATTTCATAAGAATCGCGAAAAAAAGCGCGATTTCTGTCAAAAAATTGCGGAAAAAACGCAAATTTCGTGAAAGGATCGTGTAAAAACAGCAAATTTCATCAAAGTATCGCAAAAAACCTGCAATTTTCATCAAAAGATCGCGAAAACCCCGTAAATTTCGCCAAAGCATCGCGGAAAAAACGCAAATTTCATGAAAGGATCGCGTAAAAACCGCAAATTTCATCAAAGTATCGCAAAAAACCTGCAATGTTCATCAAAAGATCGTGAAAACCCAGTAAATTTCTTCAAAACATGAAAAAAAAACCGCAAATTTCCTCAAAGTATCGCAAAAACCTGCAATTTTCGTCAAAAGATCGCGAAAACCCCGTAAATTTCGCCAAAAGATCGCGAAAAAACCGCAAATTTCATGAAAAGATCGCGAAAAACCGCAGATTTTTGTCGAAAACCCCGTAAATTCCACCTATCGATCGCGAAAAAACCACAAATTTCGTCAAAATATTGCAAAAAACCTGCAATTTTCGTCAAAAAATCGCGAAAACCCCATAAATTTCCCTAAAATATCGCGAAAAAGCCGCAAATTTCATGAAAAGATCGCGAATAACCGCAAATGTTTTCAAAAGTTCTCGAAAGAAATGCAAATTTCTTCAAAAGTTCGCGAAAAAAACACAAATTTCTTCAAAAGATCGCGAAAAAACCGCAAATTTCGTCAAAGTATCGCAAAAAACCTGCAATTTTCGTCGAAAACAACGTAAATTCCGCCTAAAGATCGCGAAAAAAACCGCACATTTCGTCAAAGTATCGCAAAAAAACTGCAATTTTCGTTTTAAAAAAATCACGAATACCCCATAAATTTCGCCAAAATATCACGAAAAAACCGGAAATTTCATGAAAAGATCGCGAAAAAACTGCAAATTTCATCAAAAAATCAGAAAAACCCACAAATTTCGTCAAAAGATCGCGAAAAAACTGCAAATGTCACCTAAGGATCGCGAAAAAACGTAAATTTCGACTAAGGATATCGAAAAACCGCAAATTTTGTCAAAAGATAACGGAATAAAATGCAAATTTTGTCATATGATCGATGAATAAAATCCCAAATTTCGTGAAACGATCGTGGAAAACAAATGGCGAATTTTGCACAGAGATTGCGAAATAAATCTCAAATTTCGTCAAGCAATTGCAGAAATTAATTGCGAATTTCATCAAACTATCACAGAATAAAATCGGGAATCCCGTCGAACGATCGTAAAATAAAATCACGAATTTCATCAAGAGGTCAAGTAAAAAATTGCAAATTTCATCAAACAAGTACAGAAATTATTCATGAATGCCATCGAACCATCGTAGAAAAAAATCACAAATTCCGTCGAATCATCACAAGAAAAAAATCACATTCCATCGGACGATCACAGAAGAAATCTTGAAAGTCATCAAGATATCACATAAAAAATTCGCAAATTTCGTCAAGCAATTGCAGAAATTAATCTCGAGTTTCGTCAAACTATCACGGATTAAAATCGGGAATTCCGTCGAACGATCGCGAAATAAGATCACGAATTTCATCAAGAGATCAAGTAAAAAGTCGCAAATTTTGTCAAACAAGTACAGAAATTATTAATGAATTCCGTCGAATCATCGTGGAAAAAATCACGAATTCCATTGAAGGATCGCGAAAAAAAAATCTCGAAAGTCATCACGAGATTGCGGGAAAAATCGCAAATTTTGTCAGACAAGTGCTGAAATTAATCATAAATTTTATTAATCAGTCGTGGAAAAAATTGTAAATTTCGTCAATCGGTCAGAGAAAAAATCGCAAATTTCGTCAAACAATCACGGAATAAAATCACGAATTCCGTCGAACGATCGCTGAAAAAAATCGAAATTCGTGAAGGGGTTAGGTAAAAAATCGCAAATTTTCTCAAACAAGTGCAGAAATGAATCGCGAATTTTGTCAAACAATTGCATGATAAAATCGCGAATTTTGTCGAAAAATCATGGAAATAAAGTCGCAAATTTCGTCAATTGATCATGGAAAAAATCGCGAATTTCATCATAGCGATCACATAATAAAATCGTCACTTTCGTCTAACAATGGCGGAAAAAATCGTGAATTCTGTCGAACGATCGCCGGAAAAGTTGTAAATTTTAGCAAAGGGGTTGCGTAAAATAATCACAAATTTCTTAAAACTATTTCAAAAATTAATTGCGAATTTCGTCAAACGGGAAATATTTTAGGCCTATTTTCAGAAAGAATTCTGGTCTTGGGCTACGTAGTGACATATTGGAGATGTGAACCAATCTTTGACCTCAGTCTTGTACAACATCATTCGGTAAATTCTCTCTTTTTTAAATGTAATAACTGTTAATTGTTTTTGTTGGGGTAAGTAAACTGACGCTGTGGATAGTTTTATTTTTATATATTTTAAAAGATATCTTCGTAACATTAATATTTGTAAAATATTACTTGCAAAACTATTTAAATGTACAAACTACAATAAGTGGCCACTAACTTGACAGTAGTGGCTACTAAGCATACAGCCTCTACCGGCCACTGGCTACTAAAGCAAATATTGAATTTTAACCTTTATCAACTCCGCATGTTTTGTAATTTGTGTACAACGAGGCGCGAGACAAGGTGTAGAAGAAAGATGTTTTGTAATTGTAAAATTAAATGACGGTAAGGCTAGAGTTTGTTATTGTTAATGTATTTTGCTGTTTTTAGTTGTAAATTTGAAAGTTAAAGTACCTGTGTAATTTATTTTGAAATTGTGAGTATTTGTTCATTTTTTTTGCTGGAAAGTTAAATGAAGTTTATCGACGACTAGAAATTTACGAAATTATGGCAATTCAACATTTTATAGAGTTGGTTTTCAAGAAAGTAGATGTTTGTTAAGGTATGCTAATAATTTTATGTATTTTTTATTATAGTGTTTTATATTAGCCGTTTATTGTATATTTCTCATGTATGCTGACCTTACGAGTTTTGTACATTTTGATATTGCTATGCAACGTGAACTGCTGAATTTTGATATTGCTATGCATTGAGAACTGCTGAATTTTGATATTGCAATGCAGTGAGAACTGCTGAATTTTGAGATTGCTAGGTAGCGAGAACTGCTGAATTTTGAGATTGCTAGGTAGCGAGAACTGCTGAATTTTGAGATTGCTACACACCGAGAACTGCTGGTGACAGTGATGTTTTTTTTTCGGTTAATGAACGCGAAGCGTTCATACATGTACGCTGATTGCCGCTTTAACGAGTTTCCTGCATTTTTCAGATTGCTGCAGAACTAGGTTGCTGTATTCAGTGATATATATTATTTTTTTATGAACGCGAAGCGTTCATACTTCTTTAAATTAGAAATGAATTGTTCAATGTTTACTATAATATAGGCACGTACTTACAATATTAAATGACCCCATGATTTTTTCTGAAAATTGTTGAGAAATGAAAATTTTAATCATTATATCGTTACTCTGATTTGAAAAGGTACTTTAAAAATTTCACATTTTCAATAAACTTATGTTGAAATCGTTTGTTTTATTTTGAATCTCATAAAAATCAGCTTTCCTGTGTTTTCTAATACGTCGTTATTTATAAATGTTGTATTTCCCATGATTCCAGGGTGATGACGTAGTAAAAAACAGTCTGGAAGCATTCAGGAAAGTGGACCAATAACGTTAGTTTTCAGGTTGCCGCATTTTAGATTGGTGTGTGTGGGGTACTTGGCGCTTGTCAGAAAAGTCGCCAAATGGGGTGTCTCGGCTGTTTTGGGAATCTGCCAAGTTTTCAATTGAGATATCATCTTTCTCTGGCCAAATTCAGTGTGGTCCACTGGCTTGCATGTATTTCAAGCTTATTTCTTCCTTATGGTAGTTGATATTCAAGACATTACCATAGTACAAGGTACAAGCTTATTGTGCTTTTTGTTACTGGCCAGGGAAACCACAACATAGTCTCATATATTTAAATGGACACATTACACAATTAAATGGACATATTCAATATTAGCAGTGACTTTCCTCCCTTATCCTTAGTGTTGATTTCGTAGTTTTTCCAATCAAAAAGTTGGTACTATCAGCACTTACCTTAAAGTGGTGATAAGACTTGATGCCTTCCCATCTTTCTGTCAGCATTTGTTTAGTTTCCAGTATTTTCTCTGCTGACACTTACAATTTCTTTATTGCACCAATCTCCTGTGCACATTAAAAAATGCCAAAGCAAAGCAGAATTAGCTATAGCTTTTCTGAACTTAAACAAACCCACACTCTTGACTTTACCAATCCCCCAATTCCGTCAACTGCTCCTTAACAATGAGAAGTGGCCAAAAAGTTCCATTCACATGTTAGCTTAAAATCTTTGATAAAGAAGTACAAGTTCAAAATGTTGTTTTTAAACAGGGCTGCACAGCCATCAGAAAATATTTTCACCGTTTTGAGTTGGAGAAACTCTGTTTTCAGACTAGTAGTAATGGCATTTAAAAATTCCCATACAGCATACTTATTTAACATGCTGTAATTTGTTATTGATTACTATATTACTATTGATTACTATATTATTACATAAGAGCGAATCACATTACCTTTCAACGATGCAAAGCATGTAAAAATGGCGATTTGAGGATGAGTCCAGTGAGCACTCTGGATCTCATTTTGAGAGACAGCACTATAGTTCTCGGCAAAGCCTGCTTGTATTATTGCTTCAGTAACTCCCACATTATTTTTTGCTTCTTCACAGTAACTGGATTCATAAGAACATGTAAAGAATATTAATAATAAATTTTCATTTTCTTTAAAATCTATCAAAAGTTAAAGTAAATTTCCACCAACTCACAATTTGCTAAAATAATTCAAATTATATATATTTTATGATTTATCTTTTTTTTAAGCCACATTTGTCTTAATATGTTTAGAAATTGTTACGTAATGACTAACTTTTTCTTTCATCCATGTATCAGTCACCTGCGTAATTATTTAACTGGTTGTAATTGCATTGTTTCAATATCTGGCAACAGTTAGTTTTGTTTTGTTCTAGAAAAAAGTTTATCAAATAAAGTAATGTGAAATATATGGCTCTTCTGTCATTGAATTTAAGTTCGAAATATATTCGCTTTAACAATAAGAAATGTTATTGATGGCAGTTTTAATAGCTTATAGATATTTTAATACTTAACTTTTAGGGATTCATTGAGTTAAGAGATTTATTTACATTGGAATCCAATAGAAATAATAATGATTCAACCTTACACTTCATTTAAGAAACATTTAAATATATTTCTAAACAATTTAAAATGATGTTACGCCTGTCACACTAAAATTCCACACAAAATAAAAATTTAATGAATTTCTAATATTTCATATTTATTCAGACTTGCAATAATTAGACTTTCAGAGAGTTTTATGTATTTTTGAGAAAAAATAAATTTTGTATAATAACTTGAGCATTTTTTTTGTGACGGGTGTGACAGAGAGACAGTATGAATATATTTGCATTAAAAATCGGTTCTTTTAAATTATGTTGAAAAATTAAGTGTTTCAAAAGGTAAACAAAGGTCACAAATATATGCACTTAGAGCGAAAATGCTGCTGTTTTAAATGTTGCATCTGGCAGAATGAAAATACCCTATTTTACATTCTAGAAAGTTTTTGAAATTTTTCTAACTTTGACCCTAGATAACCATAAAAGAATAAGTTTTACAGCTTAGTTCCCTATAATTTCATATGTGTCATATTTTTACCTTTAATTTGATATATTACTTGTAATAATAAAAGAAGTTTGAAATTTCAACCCTCATTTCCACTTTTTCATGGAAATGCCCTCTTGTTACAATAAAACTTGTTAAGTAGTATCACCAGGAACGAAAACAAAGAAACTGTGTATTAGGAGTAGGAGGTGCTGTTTGTTAAGTAATGACTGTGTTGCTTTCATAAGAAAAACCCTGGAAACGGACTTGGCTCAGTCCTAATGTGAGGATAACTGGTCAGCGACTTTATTTTAGGATAGTCTAGCATTTTTTTTTTTGCTAATTTCTTCCTGGTCAATTTGTGAATCCTTGCAGTCTTCTTTTGTCTTTCCACCAAAACCAGTATTGTATTAACTTCTCTCCCTACAAGCTTTGGAACTTTTGTAAACAGCACCCTTTACCAAGGCTTTTTCTTATGGGAGCAACACAGTATAATATTCAGTGATGTCGCTAGGCTTTCAAAATCCTGTGTCCCTGGGACCTGGACTCGGTATTTACATATTATCTGTGCCATGATCTAAAGCTTCAACTTAACCAATACTATACTAATTACAGTAAATTATAGTTTGTAGTTATTTTTGAGGCTTAGATGTGGTATATTCCCAGATGGCTGCCATCTTGGATGTTTTGATATTTCTTGGCGGTCGCTATCGATATGTGGAATCCTGTGTGACGTGTGTGTTCTGGCAACCCCTGAGAAGCTCATTTTCACTTAGGATTTTGTAGATGTGTTTTGATATCGTGTTGTATCGTTCTGTCTTTTTATTTTTATGTTAAATTTATTGGATGTATTTGATTGACTATGGTTTCTGTAGTCCATTTAAACAGTGGTGAAGCTGCATTTTTTGGCGCCCGGGGCAGGAGGAAATTTTGTGCCCCCCCCCCCCAAAAAAAAAAAAATTCACATTTTTCCTTGGAAATTTCAAAAACTTAACAGAATGTTCACGGATATGACTGTTGTTTTAAGTGTATGGGAGTAGTAACATTGAAAATAAATTGTCAAAAAACCACATTTGATAAAACAGTACTTTTCGGTTAGCCGGGTGCCAGTGTTATATATACATATTTATATACATACATATATGTAAATATACATATATATTTGCATATACACATATTGTATATATACACATATATATATGCAAATATATATGTATGTATACATATATGTATGTATATAAATACAGTAGAAGATCTTTATAACGCAAACCTAAAAACGCAAGGTTGTGCGTTATATAGAATTTTGCGTTATATGGATCACATCATTAAATTCACCATGTAAACATGGCCAAATATGACTAAAACATATCAAAATACATTAGAATATCTTTATACTGCATTCCTTGCTACCAAGAGTTCTCCAAATTATAAATTTTTGCATAATATAGGTCAGACATTGTTAAATTTACTTTATAAACATGATCCAAATATAACTGACACAACCATCCCTTATATTAGACATTTTCAAAAATGTTTATTGCAATAATAGCATTTTTTTCTGTAAAAAGGTCTTAAATTAGAAGATAAAGTTGAACTAATGTATCAAATTTAGTCCTCTAGAGAGTAGCAATATTTTTTAATGTGAAAATGCAGGTGCTTTTTAACTGCAAAAATCCTTGTTTACATCCGAGAATTATGCGTTATATGGAGAATTGCATTATAAAGATTTTCTACTGTATGTATATATAACACTGGCGCCCGGCTAACCGAAAAGTACCGTTAAAACTCCTAAAATTAGCCCGATTATGGAAAAAAAATCTCCTGTTTCAAAATGGCAGGCACCCAAGAATTTCAAATTGCTATACCATTTTTTTAAGATAGAGGGGAAACCAAAATTTTTTCTTGGATCCTTCTATCAAGATTTAACGATTATACAAGAAATAAATTTGCATTTATAATTTTTTGTACGTTTTTATTTTAGTTTGAAATTTTTAAGGGCCGTCATTTTGAAACAGGATGACAGATCAATATGTACAGCGAATTTGGTCGATATCTTAATAAATCCTTAACATATGCTCAATCCCATCCAAATCGGCGTATAAATACGAGTGCAGTCGCATGACAATGATCAGATATCTATAGATGCATACTATATATATAGATGAAAAGAATAAAAATTAAAACCCTTTTAAAATTCAAAATTAAATTTCAAAAATTTAAATTAAAATAATTTAAGTTCTTTTTCCTAACTTTAAATCTTATATTCTAAAATCCGTCTTACCCCTTGTAACTTTGTTTCCTAGCTCAACATTTATTGCGTTCACCATTAAATTCAGAGAGTAACATAAGATTGAAAATGCTGAAGTTTGGACAATTCTCCTTTCTTTGTGGTTAAAGCCTTGTACGTCACAGATCCCGGGAATTTTGTGGATCATGAGCACATGTCAATCAAGAGCTAATTAAGCAATTAAACTAAATGTTCCACCCAAATTGATACCTTCACTCCCTGCTAGAAAATATTGCCAACATATTAGCAAGAATGCGCTCGAAAAGATTAGATTTTGACCATTTGAGATACCTGCACAACCTTCGACCATGTAGGTCCCAGAATTGACGTAAATGGCTCATGAGACATGCACAGACATGATTATAAGATGCAGCAACGAAGTAAATGAGTTCAGTCCACAAAGATGTACCAGAGTCAAATTCATTTCTCCCATTAATCTCACAGTCATTCCTTACATGGATAGATATAGTTTTCTCTTAAATGCATATGCGCTGAACTTAAGTATATATCAAATATATTTAACTTTTAAAATTATGAAAACAGCCATTTGTACTGGTCCTACTAGGAAGATTGAAAAGTCCTACTTTGTTTTTTATAAGATTTAAGAAGGGAAAATTTGGGGATAAGTCGCCTACATTTTATTATTTGGCTTTTCTCGATGCCTATTCGACGGGAAAATGGAATTTCCTATAAAGAATATATGGAATTTTGCGTTATATGGATCACATCATTAAATTCACCTTGTAAACACGGCCAAATATGTCTGAAACACATCAAAATACATTAGAATATCTTTATACTGCATTCCTTGTTACCAAGAGTTATCCAAATTATAAATTTTTGTATAATATAGGTCAGACATTGTTAAATTTACTTTATAAACATGATCCAAATGTAACTGACACAACCATCCCTTATATTAGACATTTTCAAATTGTTTATTGTAATAATAGCATTTTTTCAGTAAAAAGGTCATAAATTAGAAGATAAAGTTGAACTAATGTATCAAATTTAGTCCTCTAGATAGTAGCAATATTTTACAATGCGAAAGTGCAGGTTCTTTTTAACTGCAAAAATCATTGTTTACATCTGAGAAGTTGTGCGTTATATGGAGAATTGCGTTATATAGAATTGCGTTATAAAGATCTTCTACTGTAATATCTTTACTTATTCTTCCAGCTAAATCCATTTTGGATTGGTTCACAGAACCAATAGCCCAAGGCAGATCCTGATGCGCATCAGGCTCAGATTTCTAATTTTTTGACAATTAGTCGAGAATATTAATTAAAAACTCCTCAAAAACGTGTTTTTTTTTTTTTCAAAATGGAAATATTGCAATCACATCTGAGCCTGATTCCACAACCGAAATAGAAGAAATTAACGATTTTCACTAATCAGGAAAAATTAGGAAAACTAATTAAGGTATCGATTTGAAAATTTCAGAGCACACGTACAAAAAAAATTTATACCCGCATATAAAATTTTTGAAAATCGGTCTGTAATTTTTCTTAAAGCTGACAGCGATAGTACAAAAGTTCGGAGAAAGAACCATACAGGACAAACATTCATTAAAAAACCGAATTAAAAAGAGATCTTTTTCCAGTCGGCCCCTCCATTTAATTTTCGGAAATCGATGGATCAGAGATTATATAACATGTGGACAATTGACTTAATTATTAAAAGTTGCCAAATTTTAAAAACATAATTTAAAAACATTTTATCAATTTAATCGAAGATCATTAGTGTGTTCTGTGACAAGAGTCCCGTGATATGAGTTAAAACTTCGCCCACAAGGTTTTTTCCTCTTTATTTACATTTAAAAGTATGTTTTCCGAAATATAGACTTCTTTTACACACAATTATCAAACATTAACAGCGCATTCTTTTCTCGGACTTTATAGGCCAGATCTTACCAGGATTCATTCAACTTAGCTTATGGTTTTCTTGCAGTTTTTAGCTCCACCTCCAGTGCAGGGGGTGCATTTTTATCTCGGGTTCTATAGACTCAATTTTAACTTGGTTTTGCTCATTCCACTTAGTTTTTGATTGTCTTACAGTTTTTTGTTGTACCTTCCACTGACAAGGAGCATTTTTAACTCTAGTTTCATGGGACCGATTTCTGCAGAAATTTTTTCTTTCAACTCATCTTACGTATTGAATCTGTGCTGCCACACCCTCATTGTGCTTATACAGTATACAAAATCAGGACCTTGGCTATTCTGAATTTCAGATCATTTTCAATTTATTTGTCAAAAAAATTAAATCGACCCTCTTCACCCCCCCTCCCCCCTCGCAAAAAAACAAGTGCATGATTTATGCCTTCTTCACAAAAATCCATTTAATAAAACAGGCTGTTCCACAAAATCTTCTTAATAAAATAAGCTTCTTTGCAAAATTCCATTCCATAAAAGCATATTCTTCAATAATTATTTTTATTAAGTTAGGTTTTTAAATCCCCCCCCCCCCCCCCCCCCCTTAAAAAAAAAAAAAAAAAAGTTAAAACTCACCTGAAAAGAAAATAGATATTTTTGTATTTCCATCTGGGCCATGTCGATTGCAATTTTAAACTGCAAAAAAACTGGAACATGTGAAAATGATCGTCTGGAAATAATTTTTTTGAAATAATAAATATTCATTTTAGGCCTCTCCTGAAGTTGATTGGGTTCTCATTAGGTTGCTAGATATTTTGCTATGATTCACACCTAGGGCTGATGTTTTTTATAAATTCTCCATAATTCTAGGATTATAGTGAATGGTTGCTGCAAATTACTAAAACTTATGTTCTCTACTGAAAAAGGAGTTCAAGAAGTTGGCACCTCTGGTTTAAAAACATAAAGATTACTGAGAAGATGTAATACATGGTATCTCTCTCTGAGCATTATACCATGGTGATTTACTGTAGGCTATGATAATAAGGAAGTACCATTTTTGCTATTTTCTTTAAATGGGAAATTTTAATGTTAATTCTTTAAGTTAAAATTTTCTAAGCTGTGAGTATTATTGTAATATACTAAGATGTGATCAAATGTGATAGAAACTAGAAAACTGATTCAAAACTTTTTTTCTCTAGTCTTCAGATAGTCCAAAGCATCTGCCGAGTGGACCTCCTGGAACTCGCCCGTTAATGATGCCACCTCCACCTCCTTTTGGGGTAATTTTTAAATATTTCTTTTAACATCTTACTTTTACATATAAATTGAACTAGTAAGTCTCTTTAGAAATGTTTTCTTTCTGAATATATGTATCCTGGTGTTTGCTAGTCTTGAAAGTCATGAAATTGAAAAATGTTCATTCTAAGAAATCATGATTTTTAATAAAAGGTGTTAATTGGTCTGTGTTTTCAAAGAGATAAACTGTTATGAGGTTATGTCTGTGGAGTTGTTTCTCTGATATCCCTTTTCTTTGTACATTCCATTTTCTTCGTACATTCCATTTAATGTTCATTGTATCATTGTTTACAGTATTACAAAGTTTACAATATTTTTTGTGTATGTTGTGTGTGTTTTATTCCCTTTAAAAATAAAGGTGTTCATGATATCTGAGCATTTGAGATTCGACCGGCCTCTATATATATTGACCATTTGGCACTGCATAAAATCATTGGATGGCAATTTTGTAATTAAATTTGCACAACCATAAAGTAATAGATATACTGAATATTGTGCAATTTTAGCAGATCGTCCACCAGGTTTAAAAAAGTCCAGGTTGCTGCTTGTGGGGAACTGGCCCTATTTTTTTTTTTCTTAAGGACACTTAAAAAACTAGTCAGATGTAAGGATGAAAATAAGCACTCGCCACTTGGCGACTAAACGTGAAAAACTGGCCATTAAAAATATGGAAAATACCAGCCAAATGCAGGATTTTCCAAAGGGATTTCGTCAAAGAATCGCTAAAAAAACCCCGTGAATTTTGTTAAAAGATCGTGAAAAAAAAGCACATTTCGTCAAAGGATTACGAAAAAAACGTAACTTTCATCGAAGGATTGCAAAAAAAAAAAAAAAAAAATCGTCAATAGATCGCGAAAAAAACCACACATTTCATCAAAGGATCACGGGAAAAACATAAATATCGTGAATGAATCGCGGAAAAAATGAAAATATCGTCAAAGATTCGCGAAAAAAAAATGAATTTTGTTAAAAGATCGTGAAAAAATGCACATTACGTCAAAAGATTACGGGGAAAAAAACGTAATTTCGTCAAAGGATCGCAAAAAAAACCCCAAATATCGTCAATAGATTGCAAAAAAAAAAAAAAAACGAATTTCGTCAAAGAATTGTGAAAAAAACGAGACTTTTGTTAAAAGATTGCGAAAAAACCGCACATTTTGTCAAAGGATCGCAGAAAACTCCGAATTTCGTCAAAGTATCGCTAAGAAACCGAAATTTCGCCAAATGATTGCGGCAAAAATACAGATATTGGTAGGTATACCCTTGGTTCTTGTTTCTGTACACATCTTTGCCAGTATTTACTATGTGTAATGAGGATACCTATTTGTGCACATGTCATATCCATGTTTACACCTTTTAAACCTAACCTGGTCATAGCTTTATTTTTATTAACTTTATTTACATTTCATTATACTTCATTCTTTCATTCATCCTCATTCATTTCCATAATTACGTTTTAGTATATCTTTTGCTACATTTCATACAACAGTAAATGTAACTTTCACTTTTATTAAAAACACTTTCTTTATTAAAGACAACAGTTTACTTACCTCTCAAATAGACCTGTTTCATTATCTGTTATCACTCATAGTTAATCTTCTTGCTTATTTACTTTTCATAAATCTCTAAATATCCCGGCATCTGTTTTTCATCTGCATCACGCACTGTCGTCACACACACTCTGATATTGGGAGTAGTTATTCCGATCACCATCAGATGGCATGATCGGCCTGTGTCAGTGACGTTCTTTCTTACGCGAATCGACGTAGTGACTTACTGGTTAATTGCCGAAACGTCAGTGAAGGCTTACTGTGGAGACACGAAATGTTTTGGTTTCCGTTTGTCTGTCTGTCTGTCTGTCTGTTCCGCGATAACTGCCGTAAAAAGCATCCGATTAGCTTAAAATTAAGTATGCATGTTGGTAAAATCCCCGGATTTAGCTGTATAGTTTTTGGTTAAATTTGGTTCATGCGTTCGGAATATATAGAACATTTTATTTTGCGACTTAATGCTTTCCTATAGCAATTCAGACGATTTTTCCATTTTTATTTGTTGAAAGGAAATGGCTCATATGATTGAAGGATTTAAATAGTAAATTATGGATGATGTAATTTCTAATTAGAACCATACATTATTCATATTAGTTTGAAATTTTGTGTATACATTTGTCAGAGTTTTTAAATTCGGTGTTTAACTTATGGAGGTATTTTATATATGTGTTCCAATAATATATCTTTTTATAAATTTACTTTTTTTCAAAGCACATATTTCATTGTTTTATTTTCTTTTAACTGTTGCCTAGCGACGGAACTACACCTAAAAATATCGTAAATGTGAAAGTATTTGTAATTGTTTGAAGTCAATCAAAGTCAAAAGGGACGAATTAATGCCTTTGTGACTTTACATATAGATGAAATTTACCCCAGAAATAAAGAAAGACTATGTTCTGCTTATTTTGTTCAAATATTTTTTCTTTTAAATTAAGAAGTTCATTATTTTCATAAGGAAGAAATTGACATTTTG
The DNA here is from genome assembly GCA_963932465.1 of Maratus speciosus. Taxonomy (NCBI): domain Eukaryota; kingdom Metazoa; phylum Arthropoda; class Arachnida; order Araneae; family Salticidae; genus Maratus; species Maratus speciosus. The sequence goes on from OZ010792.1 coordinate 279,617,436, forward strand.
CTATAAATTTAACAATCATTTTTTTTTTTTTTTTTTTTTTTTTTTACCGTTGCCAAGAAAATCCTATCCCAGAATAATAATTTATCCTAAACAGTTAATTTTGATTTGAAAGATTTTCATGTGCAAGAGGAAAATGAAATAAAAAATAGACATGAATACGTCTTCATATTGGAAATAAAACTAAAATACGAAAAGAAGGTGAATTTGATCTCATATATCAAAAATAAAACTAATATGCTTTGAGGTTGAAATAAAAAGGGCTTGTGTTATGATATTAATTCTTATTATTAAAAGAAATGTTACTAATATCTCATGGTTTATCGTCTGCACACAGCTAACAGAAATGTTAATTTTTAATCGAAAATTTCAATGAGAAAAAAAAAAAAAAAACTTTTGAAAATCAAATATATAGTAAATGTCAAAATTTTACACCGCAAAATTATCGCTGTCGAAAATGACGTCATTGTATTGGGAAATAAATATTCTCATTCTTAAAAACCAAGCATTAACTAGATTACCTAAAAAAATATTTTATGACGAGTGTTACTTCTTAATGCCGTCTCATTTCAGAAAATATGAATGAAAATTATTTTATTTTTAAAAGGAAATTATATTTTCATTCATAAAACCTAAACTTTTAATATAATTGCGTCAATGTGAATCATTTTCTGTCCACCAGTATTGAAAATTAAGGCTCGGAAGTATAAAAAGAAATTTAAGATTTGCGATAACCATTAGTGCAATAAATAAAAAGTTACATATGTAAATTAATGAAACCACGGGGAGTTCAGGAGGCGGAGCCCCCCCCCCCCCCCCTGAAGAAATCTGTTTTATTATTTAAAAAAATATCAGAATTAGTAGCTCATGAAAATTATTTCAAAATATCCTTCCATAAGAACGTTTTTAATTTAATGCTTCTAATGTCTGAAAACTTCGTATTTTTTATTCTTATAAATAATTACATAATTTGAAAACTTTAAATTGCGGTTTGCATGAAATTGAATATTACTAAAGTGTGTCTAAAAACAGTGACTTGCAGAGCTGACGTTGAGGCTCCTGATCTGCAGATTTACTAGTCGTATTACTGGAAATGGTGGGTGTGTCTCGCGGGGTGTGATAGGATGTTTTTCAATCCAGTGAATCATTTATATACCGGAGTTTCACCGAGTAGCAATAGCTTCGTTATTTTTAGTCTCCTTTTGTTTGTATGTTACAAGCTGTAACATTGTTACTGGAGGATGTTTCTCTTATTCAAATCATAGTCTTTCATCAAGTACTTTAAAGCTTCAGTTTACATCTTCAAATATACATCTAATATGAAATCGTTTTTATATCTTTAAATTGTTTGTTTCATCAGTAACCATCGATCGTCACTTTCCGAACTTCCGTATCGATGTTTGTGAGATCGTCCTGTTTCATGGAATTAGGAGTTAGCCATCAGAAGCAAGTTTTACTATTTCGTGTGGCTTGACTTACAGGGTGGCTACTAAATACTGATACAAATATTTAGACATTTTATTTTACAAATATAAAATAGAAAAAAATAATTACACTAATATGATGAACATCATACATGAAAGTTTACCTGTAAACAAATTCACTCAAATCGACCGCCATCTTTATCAATTACCAAAGATAATCTCTTATGCCATTGTCCGAGGGCGGCACGAATCATTTTAAGAGGTAATTTGTCCCATTCACGCAATATGGAAGCTTTGAGAGAGTCCAAACTTCTGTGTTGTTTGCTATTTACTTTAGCCTCTAAAATCCCCCAGACACAATAATCTAAAGGATTTAGATCCGGTGAAGAAGGTGGCCAATCTTCGTGCATGATAAAATTCAGACAATTGACCTGGAGCCAAGCTTGTGTTGAATTAGCTCGGTGTGAAGGTGCAGAATCTTGCTGAAATATCCAATTCTTTTTTGGATACAACCTGTCAGCATGTGGCAATAAATGTGCAGCCAATATGTTCTGTTTGTAATATTCCGCATTGATTTTTACCCCTTTATCTATGAATTTCAAAGGCAATTTCCCATTGTTTGACACTGCAGCCCAAACCATAACAGAATTCTTGTTCTGAAAGCGTTTAACAGTTCGGAGAGTTTCAGGTATATCCTCAAACGTTGCTGAATATACGACATCATTTTTAGCATTATAACACTGTTCAGTGCAAAATAGCTTCTCATCAGAAAATATCATTCTGTCAATATTTTTCTTACCGTGCCGCTTCAGCAATTTCTTGCATCTTTGTAATCTTTTTATCTTTTGGGCATCAGTCAAACCTTGAACTTTTCTTTTCCGATAAGGACGAAAACCCAGGTCTTCATTTATAATAACTTGCATAGTTCTGCGACTCACGTTCTCTTCTGCAGCCATTTTATTTGCAGAGCGTTGTGGATTTCTTCGTATCTTTTCACGAATTCTTTTGATGCGCTCTTTTGTGCGAACTGATCGTGGGCGACCAGACCTAGGTCGATCTTTACAGCTATTAGTATCCAATAATCGATTTATAGTTCTATATATAAATAATCTATTAAAACCAAGGCATTTCAATTGCTTAAATATTTGACCTGCGGAAAGCCCGCGATCAAAGAGCTGTTTAATCATCATTCTTTTAGCTTCCATTTTAAAAATAATTCTAAATATTTGATTTTTACAAAAATCGTCTGCACTAATAGAAAATTGCCAAATGCTGAAATACAGAAATAAATTATTTTACCAAACGATTAAAATTAATTCTTATTTTTTGAAGTGTATCAGTATTTAGTAGCCACCCTGTATGTCAGTGAAGGAAAGAGTGGTTTCTTCATAGTTCGTGCGCAAGGGGTGACGACCTTTTGTTTTCGCTTATGAATGATTGGCTGTATTTTGTTTAATCTGCTCGCTTCAAGAAGATGCTGGTGGTTTCTCCCGGAACTATAGTGTTTTACTTTTAAGGAATGCAGTTCGGTGAAATAAAGAATATTGCATTGTGGAACATTGTGGGTGTTGAACTGTGTAAGGAGTAGCAATACACCATGATGATTTTTTAGTGAACTATTACTCAGGATCGACTTCAGCATTTTTCTTATTTATTTAAATTCCCAAAGTGCCTTTATTTCATCAATATATTTTTCTGTTTTTATGTTAATGAACTAATAAATATTATCGTTGTTTTTAATCAGTTGTATGTTATTTTTGACTAAGTTTCCTTAGATTTCAATAGAACCAGTTAAAGGCAGAATTACATATTTAAATATTTAATTATTTTTCTTCTTGGGGGTAATAAAATCAGCGTATCACTTTCAACTGCCTTAAGCAGCTCTGTTATCCTTTAACGCCTTGGACACTATGTAAGTTAAGTAGTATTCATCAATCGGTTATGGGCTTTTATAACTGATGTTATGCCTTTAGCCATCCATATATAATCATAAATTTAAAAGTTTAATAATGCATTTTTTTTAAGTTTTTGTTTAGTTTAATGAATTTAAAGTTTCTTTAATGTACTGTTTAACAGTTTGTAACCTTTACCGTTTGGTAAATATAGAAAGTTAAATTTTTTTGGTCCCTGTAGGATGCCTAAGATAATTTTAGATGGAGGGGCCGTAATTAAAATTATAAAGCTAAGATATGTTCTGTTCTTGTCTTTTAATAAAGTAATAAATTGAAAAATTTTTTAAAAATATATGGATATGGTTTTAAAAGCGAAATTTATATTGTTTATGATTAATTGTGTAAAAACTAATTTTTTATGTATAATTTTGAAAAATGGGTTTCTTTTGAAAATTTTGTAAAGTCTTTTTTTTTTTTTTAAGTTAATTATGGTTAGTTTTTAGAAGTATATAAATGTACCAGTTGCTGTTTATAAGATACCTGCTAAAATGTAAGTTGCTAGAGTATGAAGTGGAGTGTGATGGGCTCTGATCTTTTTATAATGGGGAAATATTTAAATGTTTTGATCTATTATTCTAAATTGATCCATTTGCAGTTGAAATAGTTTTTGAATAAATGTAAATTTGAGGGATATTTAACTTGAATTTAAGAGATGTAAAGTTTTTTTTGACATGTTTAACTAAAAAGTTAGTTTATGATAACCTTAATATAAATTTAATGTTTAAGCTGATAGGGGTAACATCTTCCTGTTTTCTCCAGTTCATTGGTTATTTCCTATGATACACTAAGTTCTCATAATGTGTAAGGAAGGTATTATTGTGTTATATTGTGTAAATTATAGTGTAACATGTTTTTATAAATATAGTTATATACAAGTGTTATTGAAATGTAAAATCATAAAATGGCCATCTGGGATCGCCATTTTTGATCTTTGAAAATGGATAGTTTTTATGCAAAGTTCTTGAAATATAGTAACTTTTACTTAATTATAGCAATCTTTATGGAAAACATTTGGATAATTAAAACTTCACTATGGATTGAATAGAGATTTTTTTGAGCTGAATTTAAATGCTACCTTTTGTTTTGGAGTTCCATGCTTGAGTGTTTAAGTACATTGGACAGGAGCTATTTCTTATGTGAATTCTTAGCAGATCGTTTTCTTAAGTTAAATACAAAATGGATAAATTTGAATTTTTAAGAAGTTTAAATAAAAATTAAATGTTTTACTGTTAAATATGAAATTTTTCTTTCATGGTTTCTCCTCCCCATATAGATAAGTTTTGCGAGGATTAAGATAATAGTAGAAATTTATTTTTGATTTAACTAAATTTTTATTAACAGTTTTGATTCGTATGTATATTAAAGTAATTACTTGTTTCTTTATGAATTAGAATTAAGTTACAGGTTTACCTAAATTTCATGCAGATAATATTCTGACATAAAAGAGGGGATTTTTCTTAACTATTATTTCGTATTAGGCGGTTAAGATACCGAGACCCAGGTCATTGAAGTTTCTGCATTAAATTGTTTCATTTATTTAAGTTTTCAATTTATTATTTGATTTTTATATAAAGTATGAACTTTTGTTTACTTAATGTTAATAGAATTTTTTTTTTTTCTCTTTGGGACGGAGGCCATTCTGTTATATTTAAAAGGTTTATTAAATTTAATGCAATAGGTTTAATATAATAGGTTGAAGAAATAAGTTCATTTTTGAATCATGACATCAGATGTGGATTCTCAAAAATTTAGGACTTTTCTTGGAATGATGTTACCTGAGGTCGACTGAAAGTCTACTTAATGTGTAATTATTGGACTAAGTGTACAGGTTTTAAGGCCAATAATATGATGTTCATGATTCTATTTTTCTTGCTCCTTGTCCTGCACTAATTCATATAGCTTAAATCTTTATGTGAAATATATCTTCAAATGAAGACCTTTTATTGATTTAGCTGATCTTGCGACTGTATCCAGGCCTGAGATTCTTCTGCGGATCCACGGTTTTCAGCTTTTTTTGTCATTTTTGAATTTCTGGTTTTTTTTTTTTTCGATTTTCTTCAAATTTTTGCTTTTTTGCCTTTTTTTCGATTTTTAATTTCTCATTTTTCAAGAATTTATTTCGTGCAGACATCCGTTTTTTATTTGTTTAACTAAAAAAAGAATCATAAAATGATTTTAATCCGCATCAAAATATGGTTATCCTATTTCATCGCGATCCCTGAACCAGGGATGATTCTGTTCCAAAAAGTCCAAAGAATTACGGCAGTCATTTCCGAAAATTAAAAAAAATCGTTCATAAATCTGAAAATTCGGACATAAAATGTATCGTGTATTTCGACAAATGATCTGGAAAAACGGCAATTTTCGTCAACCGATCGCGAAAAAACCCCGGCAATTTTTGTTAAAAGATCTCTAAAAAAACGTCAATTTTCGTCAAAAGATCGCGAAAAAACGTCAATTTTCGTCAAAAGATTTTAAAAATGGCAATTTTCGTCAAAAGATTACGAAAAAAGATCACTATAAAATGGCAATTTCTGTCAGAAGATCGCGAAAAAACGGCAATATCCGGCAAAAGATCGCGAAAAAACGGCAATTTTCGTTAAAAGATCTGTAAAAAGAACTCAATTTTCGTCAGAAGGTTGCGGAAAAACGACAATTTCCGTCAAAAGATCACGAAAAAACGGCAGTTTTTGTCAAAAGATCGCTATAAAACGACAATTTCCGTCTAAAAATCGCGAAAAAACTACAATTTCCATCAAGAGATCGCGAATGGCAAATTTCGTTTATAGATCTTGAAAAAACGGCAAATTTCGTTTATAGATCTCGAAAAACGGCTAATTTCGTCTATAGATCTCGAAAAAGTGACAAATTTCATCTAAAGATCACGAAAAAATGGCAAATTTCACTTTAATGTTCTGTATCTTGGTAAAATAAACTTTTCATTAGAGTAAGTAAATAATTTCTGCCTAATTCGTGTTAATAATTTCTTTTTAATTTACACAAAGCTAAATTGTATGTAAATTATATATACAGTGAAACTCGTTTAAGATACGCCCGCTTAAGATACGATCCCGCTTAAGATACGAATTTCTTCCGGTCCCTTGAAAAATGCCTATTAAACCTGTGTAAAATTACCCGCTTAATATACGTACGGATAAGATACGATCCCGCTTAAGATACGAAGAAAATTTGTATGTTTATGTCAAAAACCCGCTTTATATACGAAACGGTGTTTGTGCAGTCCGTTTACTACGTGTCTTTAGGACAAAAGGGAAGAAGAGCAAAGGATTTCCTCACCAAATAATTATTCTTACATGCATGTAGTTTGTCGTTTTAAAAATAATTACGGAAATTTATTATTTTTCCTCTTTGAGTGTGTAATATTTAAATTTCTGTTTTCCAAAGATTAACATGAATTTTGTTTTATTATCTTTTATTTAATTTGGTAGAGAGTATTGAATAAAGACACTTTTGTTTTGTTACTGTACAAACAGTAACACAATAAAATTTAGAAAGTGAAAAAAATGCCATTCTTTATTTCAAAAGTGAAAAAAAAAAAAAAAAAAAAAAAGGTTGTTCTTTATTTCAAAATCTTAAACTCATATTTTCTAGACTATCTAAAAATTGTTAGAAAGAATTAAAATAAGAGTTGCAAACAGTTAAAACATGTTGATAATAATGTGTACTGGCTGCGTATGCATTACTATTCGAGAATCTGTGAAATCCGGATAAGATACGATCCCGCTTAAGATACGAAATGCCCTCGGTCCCTTGATTCGTATCTTAAACGAGTTTCACTGTATATTAATAGCAATTATATTTGTTGCGCTTGAAATTCATAACTTTCATTGTTCAAACGTCGTTCGCGCAGTTTTCAGCTTTTTTGCTTTTTGGTCAATCTCATCCCTGTGTCTAGCATGCTATCTGAATTTAAATATATATTTATGTTTTAATAAACTACTAATGATTATGTAATTTTCTTTTTGTTTAAATGCATATTGTGAAATCAATGCTATCTTGAAGTCTATTATTTAAATTCATTAGTGTATGTGGCATTATGATAAATTTTTAGGAAATGGTATTGCACTGTTTGAAGCTGATCTTGATTAAGATTAGAGTGGACTTCATTAACTGAACAGTGTGTTTTTTAATACAGGAGGACATTTTTATGGCACATTTTATTTTTAGGAACTCGCGTGTTTTACTTTTAAACTTTGAGGAGTGGATAATGTTGATCATTAACCCTAAAAGAAGTTAATCGACATGTGGGTGTGTGCTGGTTTTGCCATTGTTTTTTTGTTTAGTTAATGGTTTTTAATTGTTAAATAGTTTAATTTGTTTTCTTTTAGGAATTTTCATATAGATATGGATAGTAGTGTGATATGGTTTAATATGGAGTTTGCTCGGTCAGGGAGGTTTAATACTTAGATATTAAAGATGTTGGACATTTGAGGTTGTTAGAAGATTAAGAGATGATTCCGGATAGTCAGGGGTGGGGAAATGCATCATTTTACTCGACACTGGCGAGTGAATTTTCTGACAGGGCGAGGGAATTTTTAGGTAGTCTTTGAAAACTGCAAACTATTAGAGATATACAAAAACTTTTTTTTTTTTTAGTAGTTAGCTATATTTTTCAACTTTCCTAATTACTGCAATACTAGTGATGCAACAAATAGTGGTTTGATTGGATACCGAATATCCGGCCAAGTTACAGCCGAATAATGAACTTATTTTTGCCTAAAAACAAAATATAGTATGCACTATATGCACAATTCTTGTATATTTAACAATTAAAATGCATTGTTTTCTTTTAAAAAATTATTTATATAAAAATTTTTAATTTTTTAAAGCATTATTTTACTTTGAAAAAATATTCGGCTATGTTCGGCTTAAAAATTGCCTCAATAATATAATTCAGCCAAAAAAAAAAAAAAAATTCTTAGCAAAAGTTCCTCATCAGGTACTGTCTAGTTACATTTTAATAGATATTATATGTGTTGTTATTACATTTTAAAATAATGACAAAATTTTAAAAGTACTAGGAAACATAAGTTTCAGCTTTCAGATGAAATAAAATAAAAAATAAGAAATCTTAAGAAAAACCACTGATAGAAAGGGTGAAAGAAATATCCTTTAAAATGGTGGAAAGAAATCATTGTAGACTTTATAAAGCTCACAATTAACAATTTTTTTTAAAAATCTTTATTATTATTATTTTTCTTTGCTGTCAGCAGTGAAGCCTTTATAGAAAGTGCCCCTCAATGTGAAGAAGTAAAAGAAATTAGTAATTTTCTTTACCAGCCACTACTAGAAAGACAGCAGTGTCCTTTGGAGTGGTGGGCGAAAAATTCGGAATACTTTCCAAACCTTTCACAATTAGCCAAAAAGTACTTTTCTGCACCAGGAAGCACCATATATAGTGAGAGATTATTTCAGAAGCAGGTAACATTTACGGGAAAAAAAAAATAGACTATCACTTGAGAATGCTGAATTATTATTATTTCTGCATCACAATCTACGTTTATTGAAAACATTTTAACTGTTTTTTAAGGCAAATATAAACATTACAATGCTATTCTTGAGAACATTATCTAAAACGTAAATGCATACTAATGAAAAGAATTTAGCATTTACATTTCTTTCATTATTTAATAAGAAATAGTAACACACTTAAAAAAATCGCTTAAATTATATTTAACTTTTAAGCGTATTTTACAAAAAAAAAAAAAAAAACCCCTTAAGTATTGCAACATATACGACTTAAATATCTTATATATATAATGCATCTATATCTAATCACTCATATATTTATGTTCTTTATAGGTATAATTCAAAATATTATTGAAAGAAATATTTTTTTATGTAACAAGGGATAAATGTCAAACTTCCCATTATGATTAAAAAAAAAAAAAAATTGAATTAGCTTGGATAGCTGTATTAAAAATTTTTTGAATAGATTAATTTTAAATTTAACAGATTATGTTAGCTTATTACAGATACTTTTTGTACTTACTGATACAGCATAAAATGTTTTTAACATGATTCCTAAATTAGCTTCTTATATAAAAATGGGTAGATAAATCTTTGGCTGGTAACATTTTCTAGAAATTCCCCACCCCTGCGGATGGTAATTTAAAGTTTTCTGTGGAAAGTAGTAAATTTCTTCAGGAAATAATTATATATTATGTAAGGTCATTTATGCAAGTTTGAAATATCATAATTTTTTTTTGTTAATTTTTTAAAGGAATAGTAATGGAATTGTTTTTTTTTTTAAAGTTGCCAGGTTTGCTGGATGGATAGAGGCTTGACTTCATTTGAATTATGTCCTGTGAAATTTAATGGAAGGCATAACTGCATTTCCTTGGGGAATGTTATTGGGATGTTGAGCTATTCTGACAGTTTTTTTGTCCTATCTGGAAAGCAATAGTCAATATAAATTGGTGATTTGTCCTTTGGGGGGAGGGGGGGAATTGGGACTTAATTGTAATAGTTTTCATTTGTACTATTACTAAAGTGGAATTTATTAAATGGTTTTAAGGAAAGATATTTCTAGATGGTCCTGGCGGGCAACATGTTTTTTTAGACATCGTAAAATGGAGAATGAACAACCTAGGCTTTTCTGTTAATAGGTCTTTGTCTTTTTGATTGGTTGGTTCTTCAATGGTCACTTGAAGAGCATATCTTTATGGCATAGTAATTGATTCTGAGTACCCAGGTGGCAAGTTATCTGACTCTGGCTGTTTCTCTTTTCTGGTGGTAATGGACATTGTGCAGGAATAGCTACAGGAAGAAAGAAGTTTTTGAAAATTTTAGGATTTAAATAAATTTTTGTCTCTTATCCGTGTCTGCAGTTTGCCTTCGTTTAATTCTTGAGAGATTGGTTTGAAGACTTGGGCGCCCAAGCATGTGAGTTTAAGTTAGAAAGTGCGTATGAAAGTGACGCACCACATTAACTTTTATGTTTTTCAGGATTCAGAGGTGGATTGCAGCTTAAAATTTTTTTGGGGGGGTCCAAGACGACTATAACTACGTGTTTATGTTTAATGTGAGAGAAAGAGATGGATGAATGTGTGCTTAGGCATTAGTGCTGGAAGGTTGTATCAATGGTCCCTGGATTGATAAATAATTAAAGCTGCAGGTTGATCCTTGGATTTTTTTTTTTTTTTTTTTTTTTTTTTTTTGATACATTTTTGAATGACATGTATGTTACATGTGATGAATTTTCTGTGAGGGTTCCAAAACTTTCTTTACTAAATAAAATAACAAAAAGAAGTGGAATATATTATTTACAAACTGTCCTTTAAAAGCAAAAGTTGTTTGAGCAAAAAATTGTGTTATTAATAAATACATAATTGCTTAAAAAGGTTATAAACACCAATGTACATAAATAAATGCTTATAAAACCATTAATACTGCACATGAAAAATTATTAAAAAAATGATATTACTTAGGTGTTGTTCTTAAACAGAGTGTGTTATTTAAACGTAGTTTTAAAAATGAGAAATGAAGTTAAATCTGAAACAATGTATTTACATAACACATAAGCTATGGTTTAAGCAAATTTGTGTCAATTCATTAAAAAATAAATCATGAAATCTTTCAAATGAAAAAAGAAGTAAGTTTTATATACCAAACTAACTAAAAAGCATAAAAAAAAATGATTTTCCTAAATAGCTATCCAGTAATCTAATGATCGTGTAGCAAAAAAAGATGCAATGTACTAATGCTTGGTATCTTTTATCGTTGAATGCATTCATTGCCATATATGTACAGAATTGCAACACTGTTCATTCTGTAGTGTTTTCTTTAATTTTTTTGTTTTACTTACCTGCAGACCTGAATAAATTAATATTAGTGTTTCATCGATTTTAGTGCACACAGAACACTTTTAACTCGGATGAAATTAAAACAAAAAGTAAAAGAAAGAATACAATAACATGAAAAAACAGCCTTTTGATTTTTTATCCAAAAGAAAGAAAGGAAAAAAAAAACCCCTCACACCATTCTTTTAAACAATAAAAATGTTCTTATCTTAACTCTCCCTCATATTATAAAAACCTGAAAGAATAAAGAATTGCCTCTGACCTTAGTTAGCATCACAGAGAGAAAAAAAAAGCAGGGTAATTAAAAGAATACAAATGAACACAGCTTTTTTATTTCTTATTGTTTAAAATGCATATTTTTATATTTAACTTATGTTAAGAAAATAGAAAGTTATGTTGTGCAGAACTTCACCTAACAGAATTATGCTAACCTCTGATTATTTTACAGGTGCAAATTATTTTTCAGGAAAAAAAGAAGTACTGAAAAAATCATCACTGGGGAACTTGCTTTGTGAATGATTGCCTCCATGGTTTAATAGTGTTGTCATTCACAAAGGAATGAGTCAGTGTTAGGGTGGTTCAAAAAAACTTTTTTTTGAGCTAGAGTCCAGGCCATCCCCTAATTTTTTTAGACTCATCAATAGTATAATACTGGTAAATTTTTAGCTTCTTACTCAAATTCTAAGATGGTGCTCAATGACCCCACAATTTAACATTAGCAGAAGCATAGGAAATGCAACAATATTTTATACTTCAGAAATATTTCATTTTTGTCAGAAGTTTTCAAAAGAAATTTAGTTTGTTATATATATATGTTACTGGCCAAACTAGATTGGCCTAGGCCAAACTAGTTTATCCTAACGCCCATAGGATAAACTAGTTTTTCCTAGACCAAACTAGTTTATCCTAACCCCCATAGGATAAACTAGTTTTTCCTAGGCCAAACTAGTTTATCCTGACGCACGTAGGACAAACTAGTTTTTCATAGGCCAAACTAGTTTGGCCTAATGCTCATAGGATAAAGTAGTTTAGCCTGCTATTCATTGGTCTGAACTAGTTTATCCTAGGCCGATCTAGTTTGTCCTAGGCCAATTCAATTTGGCGAGCTTTTATTGATCCCAAAGACCTCCTCAGCGCCAACCTTTTCGTTTGTTCTAGGCCAATCTAGTTTATCCTAGGCCAATTCAATTTGACGTGCTTTTATTGATGCCAACCAGTGTTGGACACACAAAAAAATGAACTAATGCAAAATCAAATTAAATTTTTCAAAAATGAGTCGAGTTCAGGCTCAAATTCAAAATTTTTCTCACGAGTCCGCTCAACTCAAAATAATCTATGGAAGTGAGCAAAGTTCACTTCATACTCGTTTTTTTTTTAAATATAAGAGAACTTTAGCGTCTTAATTTACAAAATTTTGTGAACTAGTGTTATGGTGTAATATGGAACTCTTTAAAAAAACTACTTTGACTATGATAATACTGGATTTTAAGCTTGTAATAATTAAAAGACGGTTGAGGAAAAGTTTATATGGAGTAAGAGTTCACATTAAGTTGACAACGTGATCGTTTTAGTGGTGGTTCGTGATTCACCATCATTTTAAAGAATAAATAAAAACTACTACCTGTAGAACTTGATATGGAGATATTGGAGACAGGAAAAACAAATAATTAAGCTGGAACATCGTTTTATTTCAGGATGTGCAGATCTTTATAAGGAGAGTGCATGGCTTGAAAACTGTAGGAACTTCTGATAAAATTGTAGACGCGATATTTAGTAAAAAGAACATGTCTTAATGAAAGGTATGCTGATCTGGTGTATGATTAAACGTTATTTAGGAAAAGGTGGAACATGAGTGCCTTCCATAGCACAAGATTAATTTTGGCACTGAGACCACACATGGTCCGTGCAACACAACGAGTCCGCGTACTGCGTAAAAACACAGCTATACCGTACGAAGCGAATCCACAGACTGACTTTTTCCCGAGCGAGCGTTTTCAAAATCACTGCGGAAAAAGTACGCCAAAGAAGGCCAAAACGATACTGCGCCGAAAATGGAACTAACGGCAAACCTGCTTTCGCCAAGCAGTGACCACGGGAGAAAAGAGCGCGCGCGAACGATGCGAAAAGCTGTTCATTCAGAAGAAGATCGCACTCTCGGAGAGTTGGCATTTCGCCAGAAACGATGCAACTGAAAAACGGTACTATTGAAAAAAAGAAGATGCGTAATGACTGAATTTAGAAATTAAAACTATAAAAGCTGATAAAAAGTTGATCGATTGATCAAAACATAAGATAATGAATTTTTAAAAGGAAAAACTTTAAATGGATTAAATAAGATACATTAAAATTAAAGATTAAATAATTAAGACTAAGGATTAAAGATATTAAATTAGAGATATTGAATTGGGAAGAATAAGAGACAATATATCAACATGATATATTACTCCGCCAACAATAGGAGAAAAACTTGAAAGAACCATAAAAGAACAAAATAAAAACTTATGACACACCGATAAACCAGGAATTCTAAAATAAAATTACGAAAATTAACAAAAATGACTGATCAATCGAAAACAGATGTGAATTAAGAACACTCACTATAATTATATAACACCATATGTCGATTGAAAACAGAATAAGGAAATTAAAAAATGAATGAGAAAATCAAAGATTAAACGAGAATACAAAACATTGATCAAGAATACCAAATATGTATGAAAAAACACTAAAATTGATCCAAGATTCTCATATTAAAAAATACTAAAGGCTGAGAAAAAAACATGAATGAAAAAAGGTAACTTAAAACTTACATACCGAATGAGATACAATAATGTTGATCAAAAGCATCACTACGATATTGAATCTAAAAGAAAAAAAACTGACATGACTTGAATGCCTCAAAAAGAGAACTTTCACAACTTATCCGGATGCTAAAAAAATGAAGAAAAAAAGTCCAAAAGTCAATCAAGCCAGCACGGAAATACATGGGGTTGACTAAGACAATACCCTACAGGTGGGTACCTGAAGTTTGTATACCATCTTGTAAAATACACCTTGTACAGTTGCAATAAAGTTACAGAATACATGAACACATATTACAAAAGTTATAAACTTATAACAAAACCCTAAAAATTAAACCCAAAAAATAAAAAATTAAGAAAAATACAAAAAGTGGGGAAAATAAAAAGTGTGGTACCACAAAAAAATAAGGACAAAAATAAAAATATGTATTGTGACTCTGCAACATTATATAAACATACTTACTGCACAAAATAAATTGTTCCAAAAATTTACATGTATAAACACAAAATAAGAAAAACATGATCATGAAAAAAAAATTTTTTTGAATTAACTTGGCATGCATGCACTATATTACCACCAACAACAGCAGCTGACAGCTATATTTATACTTTCATATGTATGCTTATCGCATACCTTATATTTATATATATCCTTAATAATTATCCATAACCAAGGATATAAGGTATGAAAAAAAATTTGTTAAAGGTTAACGGATATATTAGTTTTGTTGACGTACACAATACTTAAAGTTTTACCAAAATTTTCAAAGGAGTACTGTGCAAAAAATAAAAATTACCGTGTATTTTGAAATATGTCAACAAAAATTACACATTACCAAAAATATTCAACTATTATTTTTCAGATAAAACTTTGAAATTGAGAAACTGTTGTATTTTTGATGATTTCAAATTTGAAAATTGTAAATGCTTATAATTAAAACAATAGAAAAAGTTATGAAAGAAAAATCTATCATAATGTAAAAAAACAATCGTTTAAAGTCTGAAGGAACTGAAATGTGAACTAAATCACAACTAGGATAAAATACAAATTCATTGCTTAAAATTTAAAGTTAAGTAGTAAAAGGAAAAAAAATGATTAACTCTAATAATAAATGACAATAATTCCAATGTTACCAGTCCACAGCATAAAGAGAATGGAAAAATTAAATGAAGCTTGATACCAAAAAACATTTTCAAAACAAACGAATTGTTGAAAAATTTAGGTTAGAAAAATAAGCTCAAAAGTTTAAATTTAAATGGAAAAAAAGAAACTTAAATGCACCACATGCTTTAAAGCATGAGATTGTAATTTATAAAAGAATACAGTAAAAAAATATGATGCAATTGAAAAAATTGCAAAAGGTAAATGAAGAAATTAATCTAAGTAAATACTGAGCATCATTTTAAATTATTACATGTTGCAAACCATATTGGGAGAAAAACACTATAATCTTGCAGAAACATGAAATAACAGTTATGCATAAAAAATTAAAAAAATGAAAATTAGTTCCTTTTGCTAAAAAGTAATGTACAGTTTTCACAAGTATAAGAAACAAAATTTATAGCTGAAAAGGAAAACATTGTATGTAATGACATAAAAGGTAAGAAAAAAAATACGGTTATTACTATTGTTATTGAAGAGTATGAAATTTTGCATCTGTTTGACAAGAGTTAATGAAGTGTCAAATAGTTTGACAGTACCGCTCCATTGGGTACTACATGTAACTTTGCCAACAAAATACAAATACACATTAGAAAAAAATTACTTTTAGAAAAAAACTTATAGAAGGAAAAAAAAAAATTATGGTAAATGTATCAGCTTCAAACAAAATGTTAAGAAATTTTGCAGTTGAGCTTAAGCCTCAACTTTAAAATGTTGTATTTTCTAGACTCACAGTTTTTCGAAAGTGCTGGGTGGTGTGGATCAAAATTGTGTCCCTTAGAGTTATTATATGCACAATTGCTACAATGAGCATTTTTATTACAATGACCTTCTTCATGGTTTTCACCACACCATTCACATAAACGTGGTTTTGAACAGTGTTTTGCTGTGTGATTAAAGGAATTGCAGTTAAAACACCTAATGATTCGAATGAAACGTTTAGCTGGATAACGGATATCACTGATACATAGAGATCTATGTTTTAAAATCAGGTGAGCAATGTCACCACGGACGTCGATCACATGATTGTACCTATTACCATCCTTACTTCTAAATTTCTTCATTAAAGTGACTGGTGGAAAGTCAGTGTTAACAGTACTTCCTATGGCCTGGATTACTTGATGATCATTAATAGAATTAGGAATATTGTAGACTATTACTTTAATTTTCTTGAGTTTTCTTGAATTATCGGATATGTTTGAGAGATTAATTTGATCATTAGAGATAGATGTATTAGCTATTGAATTATCAAAAACGGATGTGTTGAAGGATTCATTTACAGGAATGATGGTGGTCGATATGATGTGGACTGTAGACGTTAATTTTCTTTTTAATTGATTTTATTCACACTTAAAACTGCACAAGACACTTACACAACATAAATTTCACAAAATTGCATAAATTGAAAATCATAATTAATATCCATCGCGTAGTTTGGATGGAGTGTTTTTAGAGACGTGTTGATGCTTTGACGATCAACAGCTTAACTAACCTTTTTACAGACTGCTCGCTAGGGGGAGCTCGTTCTATTTCTGGAACGGAACATGCCGCCCGGGGATGAAATATGACATATTTCAGCAATTAATATAAACATAATACAATAGATAACTAATTAACACTACAAATGATACTAAAATACTAATATACAAAACAATCTGGGAAATTACTTAAAAATAATATATATAAGAAATACAATGATGCATAAACATTATTTAAGAGTCCTTAATGGGCAACAGGCACACTTTTGAGATGCCTCTTAAAAATATACCACATGCAGTTTTGACTTTGACTGCACGAACCCTATTGTCCCTGCCTGGAATTATTTCCAGAATTCGGGCAAGAGCCCACTTACATGGTGGGAGATTTTCTTCTTTTAATAACACTAGAGATCCTAACTTTATGTTTTCTTTTGTAAATTGCCACTTACCGCGCTGCTGCAAGTGATTTAAGTAGTCAATAGACCAACGTTTCCAAATGCATTGAACATATTTGGTAATTAATTGCCAATGGGTTAATCTATTTTCAGAAATATTTATAACATTAGGCTCTGGAATACTATTAATGGGTCTGCCAATTAAAAAATGCCCTGGCGTAAGCACTTCAAACTCATTTATGTCATCAGAAAGCGGAAATAAAGGTCGGGAATTTAGATCCCCTCAATTTGGACTACTAGAGTTTCAAAGTCCTCTAGAGTAATTTTATTATTACCTACGGCCCTAAGCAAATGATGTTTGAAGGACTTAACGCCAGCTTCCCATAGACCGCCAAAATTAGGAGATCGTGGTGGGATAAATTTCCAAGTTATGAATTCTTCGGCAAAGAAATTTGATAATTCCTCGTTGGGAGTGGCCAATAATTTCTTAAAGTTATTTAATTCTGTTGACGCACCTTTAAAATTAGTGGCATTGTCAGAAGTTAGCGTATTTACTTTGCCTCTCCTGGCACAAAATCTTTTAAGCGTAGCGATGAATGCAGCAGCGGATAACTCGCTTACTATCTTTAGATGAATAGCCTTGGTAGCCATGCATATAAATATGGCCACATAACTTTTGGAATAAGTGCCCTTTCTCTGATTTTTGTACTTAATGTGGAAGGGACCACAAAAATCGACACCTGAATTGAGAAACGTATGGTTAGGTGTTACGCGTTGCGATGGGAGGTCTCCCATTAACTGACCTAGTGTTTTGGGGTTATGCCTGAAACATGTGACACAAGTGTGCACTGTTTTTCGGGCAATGCTTTTAGCCTTTATAGGCCAATATTTCATCCGCACTTGATGAACTAATCCCTGAGCACCTATGTGAAAGTACTTTTTATGAAAGTATTCAAAAATTAATTTAGTGAGCTTATGATCATTGGGCAGAATTAATTGGTGCTTAGCGTCAAAAGGTAAGTCAGAATTTATTAATCTGCCCCCTACACGAAGTAATCCACAGTTGTCAATGAAGGGGTCTAATCCCTTTAACTTACTGGAAGAAGGAACAGTTTGTCCCTTTCTGAGTTCTGCTAATTCAGGAGCGAACTTACCTTCCTGGGCCTTTTTTACCAAAAAATGTGTACTATATTTTAATTCTGCGCCCGAAAACTGATTCCGTTTTATATCTCTATGGTGGCTGCAGCACCGTGCGAAAGGGGGGGCGAAGGGGGCGGTCGCCCCGGGCGCGGAAATTTAGGGGCGCCAAATTTGTACTACCAATTTCAGTTTTTTTTTTATTGTCGTCGATCATTTTCATTGGAATTTTTTTTTCACTCTTTGATATTCTATATTTTTGTAAAACTAAATGTATATATTTACGTATCGGGAATATTTTTCCCAATGGAAGTATGTACATTTTTCATTTCAAAATTATTGCGTTCACATTTACTTTTCATTGAGCTCTTTAGATCTGATCATTTTATAATATGCTTTTGTGATGTTTTATTACAGTGTTTCTTAAACTTTTACCCTCTTAAACTTTTGAACCCTTTACATCGTATACGAAAGTTTCTGCTACCTGCCACCCTCAGTGAATATGAATTGCTAACCTATTCTGATTCCACTATGGGATCATTCTTATAGTCATTCGGTCATTACTTTGCTGTTAAAAAAAGGTCCAGCACAGGATGAAAATGCTGATTACATGAAATCTGCGATTGCATAAGGACTACGATTTTCCAAACTAACGTTCAAGAAAATTATACCTAGTCCTAGTGGAGAAATTATTAAGGGTGATTGCGGCTTATTCGATAACTTAATTGAAGGAATCACTATATTTTGTTTTCTCTTTTTACTATTCACCAATTATCATGATCGCCCTCCAAAGTTAGCCAATCCAGATTGCGGGTTTTTCATGTGGAAAAAACTAAATCCTAAAATTCCTGAGCATAAAAATGCTCTAGAACGCAGGAATGTATGCATTCGCTAAAAGAAACTCGAGAGACGTTTAAAATTAAATCATATAATCGACAGCAAATTTGAAAGGAGTTAAAGTGAAAATTATTGAAAGTGAAAAAGACAAATGGCAAATCATATTCAGGATGAAATTATGAACTTTCTTGCCAATGAAGTAAGAAAAACGATTGTAGAAGAAATTAATAGAGCAAGGTATTTTTCAATTTCGTTCGATCGCCCTCCATATACCGAGTGTCCTAAAATGGACTGACTGTTTTTAAAATTCAATAACCTGTAAATGGTGACAGCTATTTAAAAATAAAATTGCGGGAAGGTAATGTAAAATGTCAGTATTTTTTGCCTCGATTCCCGACTTTAGTTCCAAATAGCAACTATAGATGGCGCTGCAAGCAGGGATGACCACCTCGGGAACTCAGCTTACGCTTTAGCGTGACAGTGCAATGCCGAAGGGCAGACCAAATCCACTAGCTGCTTGCATTACAAATGACTTTTTCAATTCTTATACTGCAGTTTTACAATTTCACATTACAACATAAATATCGACGATTTGTTGAAGAATTAAACAGGTTTATAGTCAATTCAGGTTACAGCAGTATACTTTATTAAACAATATTCGTGAAAATCAATCAAGTTTATACTGAACTGACAATTATGCCAGCAATGTATAATCACACAAGCACTATAAAGACAACATCTAGCGCCATAAGTGCTCAATCAAGGCCAAAACCGGAATCGCCCAACACTGATGCGAAAAGAGGTCTCAAGAGTGTGTCTCATTCTCCAATACAATCTTATTTTTAGGGGCCTATTCTATATATTTAACCTTCTTCCTTCGTATGATGCTAAGGGATTTCAGTTTAGACCTCTATTGAGTGCTTATTGCTTGCAATCTATCTCTGCTATTTGGAACTAAAACCGAAAATCGCGGTAAAAATACTTCTAATATCTTACATAACTCTCCTGCAAGAATTTCTTTTAATAATTGTAACCATTTGCAAGTTACTGAATTTAAAACACAGTCCAGTTTAGGAATCCAGTACACCCCACAAAAAACAAATGACGCAAATTATACGATACCGAAAATAGAAAATTTTCATTCGTGGAAAGGTTTCTTGACTACATTAAGTCAAAAAAAAAAAAAAAAAAAAAAAAAGAAAAAAATTAACATAAGAAATTTAAGATAAGCTAATGTCCGACAATCTCGACATTCACAGCTGCACGAGAGGTTCTGTTCTCAAAGACGGTAGACGGGAGGTGCTGAGTTCGATCCAATCGCGCACGTCAGCCTAATCGTTCGAAATTGCCCGTAGTTTTCTTCGAACCTTGCGTAAATATGGGTTAGGTTCCCTTAGAAAGACCTTACAGAGGACACTCCCATCCCACTCCGGCCTACTATATCCAACTTGTAGATAATAGGCCGTCATAAACAATACCAATATGAACCCTTCAGAGCTCAATGTTGTGATATGGTGCAAATATGGCTTCCCAATATAATGCGTGTAAGCTCGAATCATCGAAGTAAATAAATTCGTCTATTTTTTACCATGTTCTGCACATTCTCTAAACTTTGAGTTCGTGCTGCTGGTGTATGCCCAAAAATGTCCGGAACTGCATAAAATGTGTTTGTTTTTTCTTCTCTTCTACTGAAAGATGGGATATACTTATGTCCCACTTATCAGTTTATTTTAAGAAACATTGCAATACTCTATGGTCATGAAAAAATAAAGCTATATCTGCAGTTTACAAACAATTGCCACAGATTTTTAAAGCTCTGGAAGATCTTATAGAAATGAAGTAAAATGAGTAAACTTACTCAGGAGCAAAAAGCTTAATAAAGCAAATAAGGAAATTCCCCTTAATTTACGGCCTACTAGTTTGACACAGCATTTTAAATGAAATGGAAAAAATTAATATTATTTTCGCGAAAAAAATAAAAGAAGAAAAAAAACTGTCAATGTTTTGATCGCCAGCAAACTGATAGAAACACTAAAAAACACATTTCTGACAATAAGAGAGGAAATTTTTGAACAAGAAAGCGAAGATTTGGTTATGTCAGTAAATGTTAGTCTTTATTTGAGAAACAGAAAACGTAATATTCGCAGAACAATTTGACTACGAAGCTTCTGATGAAACTGGAAATTTATATGAATGTGGAGGATTTCGTGTTACGTAGAGACACTATAACCGTGCAACTGAACTGGAGGTTTGAGAAACTGAGAAATGTAAAACAAGAATTTGAGTTTCTGGCTGGTGCGAATCTAAGATCGGTTATCGAAAATCTGTTAATATTGGTATTGCCTGGACCTTGCCCTTTATTGCTGACTTGAATGGACTTGAATTGTTAACCGAGGTTTTAAATGCGAAAACCTTATTTCTACCATTATATAAGAACTTTTATAAAATGGATCAATTAGAAATCCTTTAGTTGCTCCATAATTTTAACTTTGGGAAAACAAGGAATTACAAAAACATGGAGACAGCGTACATAATTTATAAGTATTCCAGTAACAATAAAGTAGTAAAAAACTACTTAAGATCTACTATGAGTCGAGAGATTGCAACCTGAATTTACTTTCTATAAAATTCAGTGTGTCACAATCTTTACACATAAAATAATAAACGATTTTGTTACCCTAAATGCAAGAAAAATAAAATGGAAGTAAATGTATTTGCCTGATATTATATTATATTTTAACTTTTAACTGATGTCACAGAAATTGTCACATGACTAGTGTGAAGTGGTTTGTGAGACCGCTCCATCAAAAGATAAATAAAAGGCATGATTAACTCATAGGATGGTGTTTTTGTACTAAACTTTTTGTACAGGACTGTTATAATTAAAATGCACCTATTCAAAAGTCTCTGTTGATAGTACTAAAGCTCCAAACGGTACAAGATTTCGGTAGTGTTTGTAGTTAAACCAATTTAAACTATAAAAATTGAAAAAAGCCGCGGTCTGAGAGACCGGTAACATCAATTAAAGGTTAACTTTTAACTGGTGTTACCGGTCTCTCAGACCGCGGCTTTTTTCAATTTTTATAGTTTAACTTGCAATTTTCAGTTTAACTACAAACACTACTAAAATTTTGTTCCGTTTGGAACTTTAGTACTATCAGCAGAGAATTTTGAATCGGTGAATTTAAATTATAACAGTCCTGTACAAAAAGTTTAGTATAAAACCATCATCCTATGAGTTAATTGTGCCTTTTATTCATCTTTCAATGGAGCGGTCTCACAGACCGCTTCACACTAGTTATGTGACAATTTCTGTGACATCAGTTAAAGGTTAATTAAAACATTGCTTCAGTTATCTTTCTTAATTAATGTGCTGAAATTATAATTTATTTTTATCTATTACATTATGTTCTGCAGGTTTTTTGTTTGTTTTGCTTTTTTAGTACTTAATTGGTTGAAGGGACCGCTTGTTTCCAATCTGGTTGTTAGCGATTTTTACCCATTTTCTGCAGCTTAAAGAGTAACAAGAACTAAAAATGGCTAGAAAAATATCTGAGAAAGGTTAAGAAAAATCTGTCGCAAAGCATCATGATCTCATTAACAAATAAGTGCAATTTTCTTTTCTGTTATTTAGTTGTTTGGAATTTCTGAATTAAAATTAAATCTTTTAAAGTTCTAAAATAAACGCAAAATATTTATTCAATATAATTGCCGAAACGTGAGTGAAGGCTTACTGTGGAGACACGAAAAGTTTTGATTTCCGTTTGTCTGTCTGTCTGTTCCGCGATAACTGCCGCAAAAAGCATCCGATCGGCTTGAAATTAATTGGGCATGTTGATGAGATACTCGGACTTAGCTGTATAGTTTTTGGTTAAATTTGGTTCATTCGTTCGGGAAATATAGAACATTTTATTTTGCTCTGTAATGCTTGTCTATGGCAAGTCAGACGATTTTCAAATTTTCATTTGTTGAAAGAAATGGCTCATATAAAAAATGGATTTAAATGGTAAATTTTGGATGCTGAAATTTTTAAATAAGATTATTAAATTATTCCAATTAGTTTGAAATTATGTCAATATATTTGCGAGATTTTTTAAATTAGGTTTATAATTTTTGGGGAAACTTTATGCATGTTTTCCAATAATATAAAGCATTTTGTTTTATCAATTTGACATAATACATATTTCCTTTTTTACCTTTTCTTTCATCAGTTGCCTAGCAACGAATTTGGTCTTAATAATATTAGTATAAATGCGTCTATAATGTTTCAGTAAAGCCAACGTCAAAACGGATGAATTAATGCATTTGTATTTTTGCACATAGATTAATTTTAGCCCCAGAAATAAAAATAGGCAATATTTTATTTATTTTATTCAAATATTTTGCTTAAAAATACAAAAGTTCATTATTTTCATAGAGAATAATGTGACATTTTTTCATAAAATTTATCAATGTTTCTTTAATCGTTGCCAAGAAAATCAAAACCCTGAATAATATTTTCTCTTAAACAATTTTCAATTGAAAGATTTTGACGTGAAACAGGAAAATGAAAAAAAAATTAAGAATAAAAAAATTAATATGGCGACATATTGGGGATAAAATGAAAACTCTCAAGTATTTCTTAATATAACAAGATGAAAGGTTTTGAGTAAGTACGAATAGCAGATGAATTAGACGTCATTTATCAAAAAAGATGTTGGAATAAAAAGACCTTGGCTAAAATAAAATGAACTATTATTTACGGAGGAAAGAGATAGATGGAGATGCAGCATGCCGTAAAAACAGTTTGCAATATGATGTGCGTTATCGCCCAGATTTAAATGCCATCATTTGGCCCAAACAAAACAAGCACGTGGAACAGGGACCGAATTCTTTGACTTCATCCGTGCATTTTTTCTGTAAAATGAAAATGATCTGCTTATATTTAAGCATTCTAAAGTAGCATTTCATCGTATTATGAATTAAAAACTGTATTACTAAAAATATTTTTTTTCTTTCTTTCTTTCTCTTTTTAAGCACGCTGTTGTGTTTCGGTCGAATGTAGCGGATTTTAAGGTTACATTTTTGGCGTCACTTCAAGATTTATTGTTTGCGTACGGTTAACATGAGGATTTTATTTTAAATTTTAAATTTATTAATTTATAAAAAAAAAACTTATGCTTATCCTTATAAATCACAGCGTAAAAAAAAAAAAATCTATGATATACTATAACCATCCGCACAATCAATAAAAAATTATGAATGTAAACTTAAATAAACTACGGAGGGTTCAGGGGGCACAGCCCCCCTGAAGAAATGCAATTTTTGATTTAAAAAGTTACCAGAATTAGCAGCTCATCAGAACTTCAGAACATCAGTGTATAACCACTTGTTTAACACATTTAATTTCTGAAACTTTTCGAAGTATTTTGTATTCTTATAAATATTTACAAAAAGGACTGACTGATTTTAAAATTCAATAACTTCCAAACGGTGGCAGATATTAAAAAAATTCTTGCAGGAGGGTTATGCATAAAATCAAAAGTTTTATTACAGTGATTTTCGATTTTAGTTCGAATTACAAACAATAGATGGCGCTGTAAGCAATACTCGCTAAATACAGGCTCGATTTTTGGTCCTTTCTGTTGTTCCATGCAGAAAAAGGAGATGGAAATGTATTATCCGGGCCACGAAGTACCAAAAATCGAGCCTGAATTTAGCCTCTATTGATCGAAGCGCCATCTATTGTTTGTAATTCGAACTAAAATCGAAAATCACTGTAAAAAAACTTTTTACTTTATGCATAACCCTCCTGCAAGAATTTTTTAAATATCTGTCACCGTTTGGAAGTTATTGAATTTTAAAATCAGTCAGTCCTTTTTGGGACACCCGGTATGTAATTTGAAAACTTTAAAAAGCAATTTGTAGGAAGATGAATACTACGTAATGAGTGTTAAAAAACAATGACTTGCAAAGATCACGTTGAGGCTCCTGATCTGCAGATTTACTAGTTTATTTCTGTTTCTGCCCTTTATCAATTTTGAAGGAGGGGTGGGGGCGCCAAATTGACACGCTGCCCCGGGCGCAGTTTTCTCTTCGCACGGCCCTGGGTGGCTGTTATTGATGAACCTAAAAATAAAACTACATATTCTAATTAATTTGAGAAAATTATTAGAAGAATTATATAAAACATTAAAAAAATCGTTAGAGTCCTTATTAATAGTTAATAAATTAAAATCAGTTTTTAGTTCATGATCACAGTCAATGTCCTTGAGGGTAGGAAATTGTTTGGGAACTATAATTTCCCTTTGAAGAAATTCTGGACCAAACCACCACAAATCATTATTGATCAGATCCTTGGCTGTTGCACCTCTGGAGATGATATCTGCTGGATTGGATTTTGAAGATACATGGTTCCAGTGATAATTCTCAGAAATAGACTGGATCGTGATGACTCTATTGGAAACGAAAGTTTTAAGTTTGTGGGGTGGTGTGTTAAGCCAAAATAGAACAATCGATGAATCTGTCCATAGCCACACCTTTTCAAAGCATAGCTGTAGGATGGGAATTATTTTTTGAACCAGTTTTGCCAAAAGTAGAGCTGCACACAACTCTAGTCGCGGGGTGGTCATTGGCTTTAGGGGGGCCACACGGGACTTGCTGCACAAAAGATTAGACTTGAACTGTCCAGTTGTGGAGAGAGATCTTATGTAGATGGATGCTCCATAGGCCTTTCCAGAAGCGTCTGAAAATCCGTGTAAATCTAGACCTGCAATGTTGTCAGACAAAACATATCGTGGAATTGTAAGATGATTCATTTCTGTCAATTTAATCAGAAAATTTTGCCATTCCCGAAGAGAACTAGCAGGCAGATGTTGATTCCAATTTATCTTTAATTCCCATAAATGTTGCATGAAATTTTTTGCTTTGGTTAGAATAGGGCCAATTAGGCCTAAGGGATCGTAAATTTTAGCAATTTGTGCCAAAACTTCTCTCTTAGTATAAACATCTTTGGGTTCGATACTAATTTTAAAAGTAAAATGATCTGATTGAGGTTTCCAAAGCATCCCTAAAGTTTTTACAGAAATTTGCTGCGAGTGTTCATCAAATGCATATTCTGATATGGCTGCGTCTTGTAATAATTCAGGATGATTAGAGACCCACTTGTGTAGCTCCATCCCTCCCCTTTTTAAGATCAGAATTAGTTGAGATTGCAAGTCCTGTGCGTCTTGTAAGGAACCTGCACCAGATAAACAATCATCAACATACATGTCGTTATGAATCACTTCTGCAGCTTTTGGAAAATCTTTTCTTTCTTCATCAGCAAGAGCTTTCAACGTTCGCGTGGCAAGAAAGGGAGCACTAACAGTGCCATATGTAATCGTGTTGAGTTCATATATTTTTATCGGGGCGTCCGTACTGGACTTCCAAAGAATTTTTTGCAAATTTCTCTGTTGTGGGTCAATTAGTATCTATCTGTACATTTTCTTAATGTCTGCACAGAATGCATATTTGTGGGTACGGAATCTGGTTATAATCGAAAATAAATCTTGCTGAACCGTTCCCCCATTTAATAAAATAGAATTAAGTGAATAACCACTAGATGTATTTGAACTTGCATTGAAGACAACTCTCAAGGGAGTAGATAATTTTTCTGGTTTATACACAGCATGATGTGGAATGTAATAAGACAGCTTATTTTCGTTTTCACTTTTAATTTGTGTCATATGCCCCAAAGTTTCGTATTCTTCCATAAAAGCTGTATATAAATTAGCCATTGTTTTATTTTTATCTAATTTAGCCCATAAACCATTTAATCGCCTAGCTGCAATTTCTCTAGAACTTCCTAACACTGATTCTGCATTTTCTTTCAATGGTAGCTGTACTGTAAATCTACCGGTGTGATGTGATCGCGTTTATAGGTTCTTCTAAAATGTTCCTCACAAAATATTTCTTCATCCCCTTTGACAGTTTCTTTATTATCCCCAGGTAAAGATTCTATTTCAAAAAATTTCTGTAAAGTATTGTCTAAGCTATTTTCAGTTAAGAGGCAACAATATGACTTATTCTCAACTTGTGGAAGTGAACCTGCGATTATATACCCAAATACTGTATTCTGTAACATACAATTAGCATTTGCTAAACGAATTTGCTTACTCTTTAAAATGTCAAAAAATACCTCGCTACCAATCAATGCATCAACCTGACCAGGTATATGAAAATTATTGTCCGCTAATTCTATGTAGTTAGGAATGCATAAATTTGAAATGTCTAATCTTTCAACAGGAATATTGTTTGTTATTTTTGGTAGAACTGCAAACTCTAATGTTTTAGAAAATGTTCCTTTTTCATTTGATATTTTTGCATTGATAATTTGTTTTATTTCCTGGTATGATTCGTTAATACCGGAAATAACACCCTTGAATGGCTTTGGTTTTAGATTTAATTTCTTGCATGCGCTATTACTTAAAGCGTGGATAGACGACCCATTATCTAGAATTGTTCTTAATCTAATTTTATTTCCATACACATCTGTCACTAAAATTATAGCTGTGTTTAATATTGCACAATTTCTTTTATCTTCTAGTAACAAATTGGAACCAATTAATGGCGTTTCTTTATTCTCAGATTCAGAATTGCTTATTTGTTTGTTTTTAACAAACTCGTTATTTTTATTTATTATTGCCGTTTCCGACATGATATTTTCATTTACTTCACATAGTAAGGTGTTATGTACTAATTTGCATCTCCTACAGGTAAATTTAGAATTGCATTGACCTTGATGTAATCGTAAACAATTTGAACATAATTTATTCTTACTTACAATCATTTTCCTTTCACGAATACTCATGTTTAAAAAAGCAGAACATTTGAAAAGGGGGTGAGGCGAATTGCATAACACACATGGCTTTATATTATTTTTATTTTTATTATCGTTGATAAAAAATGATCTGGATTTATTTACTGCGCAATTGTTCTTAGATTTCGAGGGCTTCGTTACAGACATTCCGGCGTCAGTCGAAAGTTTTATCGCTTCTAAAACTAAGCATCTTTTTTCAAAAAAAAGCAATTAAATGATCAAACCTCGGAATATCTGAGTTTTGAAGAGATAATTCAAACTGCTTTTGAGTTTCGTGATGCAATTTTTTCAGAATTATATTTGTGAATACACTTTCTGATAAATTATTTTGTGTGTATTCGATAATTTTGAGTGTGCGAATGTTTTTGTTAATACAATCAATGAAATTACGCAATTCTTTAGGGGATTCATATTGCATTTTTTCATAATTTAAAATTGCAGAAATATGTGAATCGATTAACAATCTTTTATTTTCGTATCTGTGTATCAGAGCTTGAAACAATGAATTGAAATCATCATCAGGTGATTCTAAATGTTCAGCTTCGTTTTTTAAAGAAGCTTTTAAATAAAATAGCTTCTGATTATTATCTAATTGAGGATTGTTAACAATCAAGTTAGTAAACTGCGTTTTAAAATTAGCATAATCACAGTAATCACCACCGAATGAAGGTAATGGAATTTCAGGGAGGCGCACCTTTGTTTTGTTTTCATTTGAATGATCATTAATATTTACACTTGCGATATTACATTTATTTTCAAAAGATGCTAATAAAACTTTTAATCTTACCTATACTAGTTCGAGCCTTTCATTAGCAGTGTCGATATCCTCCTCTATATCTTGCACTTGTTGCGCAGATAATTCTTGGATGTCAAAATATTGTTCTCTTAATTCCTCTAATTTATTTTGAAGAGCTTCTGTCTTTTTTAATTTTACTTCTAATGTGCTCACATTCGTTGTTTTTATATCGGTCGTATCTGTTATAAACTGCTCTAATCTTGTGATAGCAGCCTTTACGGTGCCTTTTAATCGATTAAGCTTATCCATAGTAGCACTCAGGCTCTCTCGGACCACAATGGTCGATATGATGTGGACTGTAGACGTTAATTTTCTTTTTAATTGATTTTATTCACACTTAAAACTGCACAAGACACTTACACAACATAAATTTCACAAAATTGAATAAATTGAAAATCATAATTAATATCCATCGCGTAGTTTGGATGGAGTGTTTTTAGAGACGTGTTGATGCTTTGACGATCAACAGCTTAACTAACCTTTTTACAGACTGCTCGCTAGGGGGAGCTCGTTCTATTTCCGGAATCTTCCTGGGATCTTCGAAATCTGTTTGTGTGTCTGCATCACACGTTGAAATTTTTACTTTTTCTGTAGATGTACTCTGTTTTAATTTTTCGAGAATTTTCCTGTTAACTTCTTTTAGATTTTCAGTGTCCTGAATGGCTTCTTTAAATTTATTTTCAATGAAAAGTTCATGCATCTCAATTAAATTATTTGCTTCAAATTGAAAAGTTTTAATTATCATATTTATTGCTGCATCATCTATTGAAAATTTACTATTGTTGGATTCAAGTAAGTATTTTATCGTTCCAGGAATAGATTTGTGAAAATCCTGCAAAGCAATGCTAAAAAATTGAGCACTGTTCATCTTCTGATCCATAATTGATTTAAATTAAATACGGAGTATACTTAAAAAAGGTAAAGAAAAACTTATGTATGGATCTATTCAAAACTTAAGAGAAAAAAAATACAATTCTTCAAAATACACATTTAAAATTTTCTTATATATATATATCCACTTGAATTTGAAATCTTCTGTATTTTATTCTAAAGAATTAGTATTTCTTCAAATTTTATAAAAAAAAATATGCACATTTTTTACACTTATTAACTATTGATATTAAAACTTAGAACAGAGAAAATTTATAAAAAAATGCCATGTGCAACCATATTCCAGAAAAGAGCAACACTTGTAATCTAATTTCATCTTGAATTATTTTCATCAAAAATGACTAAATTTTGCTTCAAATGGGTTATCAACTTCATATTTTAAATAAAAGTCACTTATTGTGATAAAAGACTGTATATGAAAAGTTCAAAACAAAAAAACTTGACGGCGAACCAATGCACTGTTTGTGCACTGGCACGTGCACCATTTGTTATGGTGTAATATGGAACTCTTTAAAAAACTACTTTGACTATGATAATACTGGATTTTAAGCTTGTAATAATTAAAAGACGGTTGAGGAAAAGTTTATATGGAGTAAGAGTTCACATTAAGTTGACAACGTGATCGTTTTAGTGGTGGTTCGTGATTCACCATCATTTTAAAGAATAAATAAAAACTACTACCTGTAGAACTTGATATGGAGATATTGGAGACAGGAAAAACAAATAATTAAGCTGGAACATCGTTTTATTTCAGGATGTGCAGATCTTTATAAAGAGAGTGCATGGCTTGAAAACTGTAGGAACTTCTGATAAAATTGTAGACGCGATATTTAGTAAAAAGAACATGTCTTAATGAAAGGTATGCTGATCTGGTGTATGATTAAACGTTATTTAGGAAAAGGTGGAACATGAGTGCCTTCCATAGCACAAGATTAATTTTGGCACTGAGACCACACGTGGTCCGTGCAACACAACGAGTCCGCGTACTGCGTAAAAACACAGCTATACCGTACGAAGCGAATCCACAGACTGACTTTTTCCCGAGCGAGCGTTTTCAAAATTGCCGCGGAAAAAGTACGCCAAACAAGGCCAAAACGATACTGCGCCGAAAATGGAACTAACGGCAAACCTGCTTTCGCCAAGCAGTGACCACGGGAGAAAAGAGCGCGCGCGAACGATGCGAAAAGCTGTTCATTCAGAAGAAGATCGCACTCTCGGAGAGTTGGCATTTCGCCAGAAACGATGCAACTGAAAAACGGTACTATTGAAAAAAGGAAGATGCGTAATGACTGAATTTAGAAATTAAAACTATAAAAGCTGATAAAAAGTTGATCGATTGATCAAAACATAAGATAATGAATTTTTAAAAGGAGAAAAACTTAAAATGGATTAAATAAGATACATTAAAATTAAAGATTAAATAATTAAGACTAAGGATTAGAGATATTGAATTGGGAAGAATAAGAGACAATATATCAACATGATAACTAGTCTTTTGGTTATTCGATGTACGGGTCTGTACGGGCCTACCCAATTTCCCTTCCTGACACTCGGTCCGGTCTTGTTTTGAGAATTACTTTTTTTCGAGAGGTTCGGACCGAGATGGACCGTGACTCAATTTTTTTTTTTCTGGCTTCTGTCAGGAGTTGACTGCATTCTTCATGAGGTCTGATCAAGCCGGAATTTTCAGTCAGTAATAAAATAAAGTATGTTAAAACCTGAGAAAAATAACCTGCATATGACGGAATCCCGTGTTTTAAAAAAATGTTGATCTATGTAAAATGAAGATACTAGTACTTGTGAAAAGAATATAATGCATTTACAACAGACAATGAACCTGCTACTAAGGGAATCTGCCTATAACAGATTTTTCTTCTTTCCTATGCAATTCCGTTTTAGAAGATTTTATTGTATAGAATTTTAACAATTTTTAAATCTCCAAGCAATAGAATGTAGATTGACGATATCAATGATTCTTTTGTAAACTATATTCACTTTATAATGAATCTCTATTTGTATGTAAATATCCGAATTACTACTAATACCATTAATGCTTTTACACGGAGACTTGAAAATCTGAAAAAATTTATATAGAAAAGCCATCTGAGCCGGAATCACAAAGAAGAGGAAAAAACTTCGATTTTGTTAAGTTCCTTTTTTAGCAGGCCCGTCGTCTTTAGCAAATGTATTATGTTTTTTTCAAACGGATTATTATATCTAATTTGCACTGGTAAAAAAAAAAAAAAAATCCGTTTAAAACAGGATTTTGTCATACGCAGTTTCTATTAACAGGTTTTAGAGTACTGCATCCCCATCCGTACAAATGTATATGTAATATTCTGTAAAGAGAATTTTATTTGCTGAATATTTTTTTCCAGTTTGGTAATAATCCTTAATTTTACTAATTGTTAAAGTTTGAAGAAATTTGATAACTTATTTCTAACAAACACACACACTCAGTCACACTCACAAAAAAAAGAAAAAAAAAAGAAGTAAAAATTTTCTTATAATAAATATTATTCTATTAATTGAGTGATTTTATTTACAACACAAATGAGCTTCGACAAATATTATTATTACTACTACTAATGATTTAAACTTTTTTTTATAAGCAGCATAATTGTGCAGTTATGAACATCAGTCAATTATATTTTTATTCAAATATTAAATTTGTTTTTAAAAAATATATGTGTATTTGATTTAATAGTGATTAAAGATTAAAAGCAAGCTGCAACTAATTAAAATTCAATTGAATTCTGTTGCAATTAGGCTCAATTGCAAATAATGTATTTTAGTTGTATACTACAATTAAATGAATCACAGTTAAAATACTTTCGATTAAATTAAGTGCGATTTGAAGCGCGCATTAAAATTTTTATTAAATAAAAATCTGCCCCCCGCCCTCTCACTGCACACAAAATTAAAAATCTTTAAAAGTTTGTAGTTTCATTTTTTTAATTCTGACGATTTTATTTTATCCTTTTTTTTTACTTTTAAATACTAATACATTGTGACCTCGAAAATCTTGCATTCAGAAATAAGGCAACTTCAAAAATCTGGGAACGAAGGCCAGCACTCCCAATTTTTTTTTTCTTCCAACTTATGGGACAAAGAAAAATAGCAATTGTTTACAAATTAAAAATTTCGAGATCGAAAGAGATGGATTAACGGACACTGAGATCACTCAAGCTGTGCTAAATAGAACCGCCGATAACGCTATATTAGCAGCTCATAGGAAGGAGAACGAAAAACTTGCAGAAGAAAAGATGTCACTTGAAAAATGCAGACCTGCCAACTGCTACGAAAAAATCGTAGTTGCTACGATTTGGACCTATAAACTACGATGCTACGAAAATCGGTCTTAAACTACGATTTTTTGCAAAAAACACAAATGCATTTTTTTGTTTCTAGTTGCGATTTTTATCAAACGCAGCATATTTTTCAAGAGTGATTCTGTTCCGAAATTTCCAAAATTTCAAAGTATTCATTTCCGAAAGTTTAAAAAAAAAGGGTTCATTAGCCCGAAAATTTGGACATTAAAAAATGCTCATGGGGGGGAAAAAATATCTGGGCTACAAAGCAAACCTTTTAACATAAAACTCTTTTTATGTACATTAACCACGAGTGAATCGTGTTTCTGTAAATATTTATAGTACAGGAATTCCCTTCATTACAAACAGGGGTGCCATTTTAAGAATATCTGGGGGGGGAGGTGTTCTTTGAGGGGCAAGGTTTGAAATAGTGTGCAAAATCGCATGATTTGCGCACGGAAAAGGAATGCCCTGCATAATGAAAAATGTTGTGTAGTATTTTCCCCTTTAAATTCTTCCACAGACCTATGATTCTTCTGCAAGTATATTTTGAAATTTCTTGGAAGTTCGCGAATTTTTTTTTTTTCCTTGCAGAATAAAGGAATTTCCCCAATTGGGAAAAATTGTGAATATAATTGTGTATAAAAATTTTCCGAGAGAAAAAATTACTATATTGAGTTGAAAGACAAACCTTATTCCTTTTACGAATATCAAAAGATGGCTGCGAAACACGAAAAACCAACCAACCAACCTCTAGATTAATTTTAATTTTATGTGCTACGATTTCTCATTTTCAAAGGTTGGCAGGTCTGAAAATGTATATGTTTCACTGGAAAATCACTAAATGGTTTAGAGGAACAATACTACATTTCCGAAATCGATATTGTTCACTTATAAAATCCAAGAAAAAATTGTTAAAGAACGGCAGAAACTATAGTAAATAAAATTTTATCGATCGACACAAGAATTGATTTCACTGTTTATTAGAATTTATGTACCATAGAAAAAAATCAATGTTTTTTCTATATTTATTTTTCCCACATAAATGTCACTTGGTTTTGAATTAATTATGAATAAATGCACCATTAAGATATCAGAAATACATTTGATATTCTTTCAGAAATCTGGAATTTTCAAAAATCCGGCGAAGTCCTGGTCCTGACGATGCCGGACTTACGAGGTATAACTGCACATAATTAATCAATTCTCCAAATTATTCCTCTCCTAAATTTTATGATAGCATCGCACCCCGTTCTTGGTCCTCCAGCACATAATGTTATATTTTGTAACTAGCGATGGCAGTGAAATGGGAAATGTAGGGGAACTATATTCCACTCTTCATCGAATAAAATATATTATACAGCGGTGACAGCAATACTACTTTGCACAAGGTTGATGCCGGAACGGTAGTTGGGATCAATAAAAAGACGTCAAATTGCATTGGCTTAAAATAAACTAGAATGTCCTAGGACAAACTAGAAGGCTGGCTCATAGGAAGTCTTTAGGATCAATAAAAGCTCGCCAAATTGAATTGACCTAGGACAAACTAGATCGGCCTAGGATAAGCTAGTTCAGACCAATGAATAGCAGGCTAAACTAGTTTATCCTATGAGCATTAGGCCAAACTAGTTTCGCCTTGGAAAAACTAGTTTGTCCTACGTGCGTCAGGATAAACTAGTTTGGCCTAGGAAAAACTAGTTTATCCTATGGGTGTTAGGATAAACTAGTTTGGCCTAGGAAAAACTAGTTTATCCTATGGGCGTTAGGATAAACTAGTTTGGCCTAGAAAAAACCAGTTTATCCTATGGGCATTAGGATAAACTAGTTTGGCCTAAAATCGGGTTTGGCCGGTAACATATATATATATATATATATTTGTATTTAAATATTTCTGAAATATTTTATTATACGTAGCAACATTTCTGTGAATTATTTACATGATAAAGTTACAGAAAACACTAAACCAAAACAAGAATTCTACCAACTCTTTTTACAACCAATTGAAAACAATTTATCAGTGAAACATTTAATTTCTCATGGTAATTTTTATTTTAAATAATTATTGTATAGATTTTCAAATTCTGCATTCGGCAGCAAACATCTGTCTGAAGATGTTTACATTTAGCTCATGGCTATTCCTAAGTGAAAGGTGACAAATGAAAATAATATTAAAAATACATTTAATTATTTATTGCAAGAGTTTTTACTTTTAAATAAGTATCAAGAATTATATTTAGGTTACATTACTTATATTAAATATTAATCTACTGTTAAACTGTTATGGGATGCTAACATTATTCATGTTACAGTTAATAAGACAAACGCTAAGCCTAATATGAAATAAAATAATCACAAAATTTGTGTATTAATCAAAAACTTTGATTTTATGAAAAATAGCCTTTCTTTTCTGTTTAAAGAAATTTCAAAGCTAAAAATTTGCAATGGCTTTGGTTTCAACTTGCCTTAGTAACGAAATTTTTCTGATTGGTCTAAGATCAGTAGACCAATTGACTAGATTGAAACAACTAACTATGACAAGACAAATCCTACAGCGTGTTCTTTATCTGTTGAAAGAATCAAAATTGGCACAATACGTTAGTCATTTAACAGTTAAAGAATTAATGCAGATATGGCAGAGATCTGAAATTCCTACAAAACACATAAATAATTAAAAAATTAGAAAACACTCATTCACGGCTTTTGTTAAAGAAAAACAAATCCTTTTTCTACAGCCCAAACAAAGGTCAATTTCTACAGCCCAACGATAAGGAATGGTTAGATATCTTCGACTCTTTTCTTTGATATTGGTCATGAAGGTGTTATGAAAATAATAAGAATTAAAAAAGATTCTAATTTTCTTCAGGATCAAAGAAGCAATTGTAAAATGTATATATGGGTTTAAAAGATAAAGAGTTATTGAAAAAAGTATGAACGTTCTCTTCAGAGAATAAAAGAAGAATGGAGCATTAGAGTCTCTTTACCTTCAGCTACCATCTGTTCATCCAATATTTATCTAATTAGTGTAATGGAAAATTCTGAGCCTTCAGACGATGAATTTACTTCAACACAGTTAAAGATTTTGAAAATTATCTATCAACATACACAGAGATTGCGCTTTCTGCTAGAAAAGTGATGAAACATGACATGTCTGAGCATTCTGATGACTTCATAAGATTTTCTCTTTTTTCTGACAGAATTTAAATGAAGAAGACAAATTGTTGTAGAGCAATTTACAGCTATGCAAGCCCTTAAGAAGCGTTATGTAAGATGAGAACATGAGATTTTAAAAGAAGATAGTGTACGACTGTCAGATTTTGCAACAAGAACAACAACAGAACTCTTACCTCGTATGAATATAAGGAAATCATTGTTTAGCCTTCTCCCGAAAAATGAAATGACAATGATGACTATCCCAAGGGAAACGAATGGCTTCACAATTTACAAGTAGTGAATGATAGTGCAGAACGAGGGGTTAAGTTTAATGGTGATTTCAATAAAATCATAACAAATGATGAAGATGAAAGCAATTCTTGCTGCAGGTCATAGAAGCCAACAGAAAATGCATTCCATCAGAAACAACGAAAAAATCAGTTTTAGACAGTATTTTGTATTATTAAAGACCAAATATGATTACATTTCTATTTTTTACTCCTATATTGTTTTATTCTTTTCTAAGAAATTAATTTTGGACGTCTTTATTTTTTTTTTAAACAAATATATAGAAAAATTAGAATGAAATACATAAACATATGAAGTTAGTCGGTGTTGAGCACCCTCTTGCAGTTGAAATATGAAGTTCAAATTCTGCCAGAATATTACTATACACAAGTCTAAAAAATTTGAGGGGTGGCCTGGTATATAAGTGAAAGTTTATTTTTTTTACATAGACGGCTGAACCACCCTAGTCAGTGTGTTTACTTTGATGATATGAGATATGTTCTTTTAGCTGAATTTTAACTGAAGATATCTCAAAATGTCAAAATACATACATATTTTAATATAACTCATCTCTCAAAAATCATTTTTTTTTCTACAATCTCTAAAAATAAAATATTATGCAGTTTTTTCTCAAAAATAAGTTTGAGAAAAAATTTCTGACTG
Source organism: Maratus speciosus (assembly GCA_963932465.1). NCBI lineage: Eukaryota > Metazoa > Arthropoda > Arachnida > Araneae > Salticidae > Maratus > Maratus speciosus. Next base: position 279,654,380 of record OZ010792.1, read on the forward strand.
GCTTCTGAAATGTGAAGCAGTCGGCCCTGTATTTGTTTTGGGTGGTCTCGTAAAATGCACTTTTATAATATTAATTTGTTTGTTGCTTTATTAGATGACTCCTCCTCCAGTACCCCCCAATTTTATGGGTGGCCCAATGCGACCTGGCGTAGATGGCATGCGACCACCTATGATGATGCCACCTGCTGGTACACCAGGAATGCCTGTAGGAGGACCTTTCCCAGGGCCAGGTATACCTGGTGCAGGATTTCCAGTACCTGCTTTCAGAGGAATGACACCTGTGCCAGCAATGGCACCTCCAGGTAATTTACTATTTAATTGCTATTTAACTTTTTTGTTTTATCTATTATTCTTTTATATAATTAATATGGTTAATAAATTATATTTTGTTGACTCATAAAAAATGTTATTTATTTCTATATTATATATTAACAGATTGACCGCTATAATATTTACATATACAGTACAGTCTGTAAAATCTGGACATCTTAAATCCAGAAACCCCCAAAATTCGGACTGCATAAATGTTAATCTACTTTTCGTATTTTTTAGTTTTGTTTTCTAATTTTTCGACAGATGGCAGCACCAAACACTTGCATTAAATTTCTGCACTTTTATATTCTGCATTTTGCAGATAGATGGCCGTACCAATCATTTCCTCTAATTCTTTTGAGAGAAAAGGTTTTTTTTATTCATTTGATCAATCAGCTATATTTACTTTAGGCTTAAGATTTTTGAAGAGATATTAAATTAATTTTAGTTTACTAGTGCATCCAGTCATGTCTGAAATGAGTAAAAAATCCTTTTAAATGTAACAATTTGGAAATTGGTTGTCAAACGTTGCAAATGAGGTGCGTTTGTATTATAATTAGTTTTATAATAATTTTTTGCACCACATATTGTACTGAATGTATATTTTAGTGCACTTCAGAAGGGCATATCCATTTCATTCTGTTCTAAAGGCTGTAACATCTTTAAAATGCACTTGAAATAATCTTTTGCCATTGGCCTTAATGTAACAGAAAACTTTTGACTGTCCCTGTAATTAAACTACACATCTGATTTTCATAAAATTTGAAATGAGTCAATAAAATTTTGCAACAATTATATATTTAAAATTTCAGACCATTCAGAAGGCTGTAACATCATTAAACGGCACTTGCAATAATTTTTTTCCCATTGGCCATAATGTAAAGGAAAAATTTTGATTGTCCCTGTAATTAAACTACACTTCCGATTTTCATAAAATTTGAAATGAGTCAACAAAATTTTACAATTATATATTTAAAATTTCAGATCATTCAGAAGGCTGTAACATCATTAAAATGTACTTGCAATAATTTTTCTCCATTGGCCGTAATGTAACGGAAAACTTTTGACTGTCCCTGTAATTAAACTATACATCAGATTTTCGTGAAATTTGAAATGACTCGACAAACTTTTGCAGAAATAATATACAGTATAGGATCCATTATCCAGAATCCTTGGGACCTGGGGTATTCCGGATAAGGGTTTTTTCCGTAATTCAGAACACTATCACAAATATTTTCAAATGTACATAAATATGAAATACAGGTTAGCATAAATAATATTAAAAATACTGTATTACACATTTGTTGAATTAATTCAATAAAACACAATTAAGGACAAGTTTAATTAATTTTTATTTAAAAAAAAAAAGTTAAGTAATAATTTTAAATTATAATAAAACTTACAAATGAACAAGATCAAAAATAAAATTTAGTTTTGGGGTTCAGACAGTAGTGCCAACTTTTGAAAAATATTGGGTGGGCTCAAAAACTTTTGAGTAAAATAACACGTAAATTTTTCGCCTCTTAGTACATGTGTGTGTGGAGACAACGGTGGGGGATGAGTAAATGACTAAAGATGATAATTAGAAGTTAAATTGTGTTTTTCTAAGCAAAATATAAAATTATTATAATTTAATTAAATTACATCTTCATAAGTTCATCCTTATATTTTAATATTTATTATAAATAACACAAAAATTGCTAACTATTGAAAGTGTAAAAACTAAATGTAAAGAAAAACAAACTTTAGTCGCCTAATTGATTTATCAATTCACGAGATGGCAAAATATGCAGGAAATTTGTTTTTGAGAGAAGTTTAATATACATCCGCTGAAGGGGCTTTCAGTGCTCTTGTAAGTCTAATGGATGTCCTTACTATTTTTCAAGCGTAATTACTTTGAGAACGCCCGTAAAACTAAATGTCAGTTAAATAAATAAATAAACAAATTAAATAAATTGAAACTGGGTGGGCGGAGAGATCAAATTATTGGGTGGGCTCGCGCCCCACAGGCCCATATAAGTTGGCACCACTGGGTTCAGATGCAGATGCTTGGGAATTAGTTTTTTGAAAAAATCCTTTTAAAGTTGGCTGCTTGTAACGTTTCTCTTTTACAAGCTGATCTTGAATTTTACATAAAGCAAAATCCATGTTTGCCCCGGGTGCAAAAAAGGCTAGTTTCGGCCCTGCTACGAATTTATATAATTACGAATGCACCTAAAACAGACTCCGTGAATATGTCTAAGGAAAAGAATGAAAAACCAAACTCTTTTCTTTACTATGAAAAAAATCATCCATATCTCCTCTGTTAATTGACTGATTTCTTTTAAATTTTCAGCAAGTTGAAATTATAGTTAATTAGGCTGTGTAACAAATTTTTATTAAAATATAATCAGTTATTAAAAAGTTACAACGCCTGCTAAAAATGTCCACTTATCTTTGGTTTGTTTTTGTTTATTCACCTCCTCCATGAAATCGGAAGTCCAATATTTACACAATCAGATCAACTTCTGGGTGGATAATGTTTTGCTATGCAGAAAGAAACCATGGATAGATTTATTTTATCCTTTTTAAATAAAGATTAAAAAAAATAAAATAAAATACAAAAGCATATCATCCAAAATAAGATGTTTATATTTTAATTTACAAAGCTTAGAAAATCAATAACGAAATTTTTTCGAAAAATGAAATTTGTTCAAAATTGGGGGGAGGGGGGAGAAAAAGTTCTCAGTTCATTAGATAATATCATTAAAGGATTGGAGCAGCCAAACATCATTACAGGACAGGAACTGATGCTGGTTTATAGAATAAAGGAGAAGGTTATCACCGAAAAAAATCAAAATTGATGAAGCAGCGCAAACTAACGGACATGTTCATTGTAAAAAGCATAGAGAAAAATTAAGTTTGTTAACTAAAATTTGTTGTAATTCAGATAAGTTTTTATTTTCTTCTATCAAAAAATTATCATAAATATCAACTTTAGTTTTATTATTTTTCAGTATTGTAGACATGTTTCTGATGTACAAAATTCACGGGGAAAGGGAACGTTCAATGTGGATATACAGTGGACTCTCTCTATTCTGAACACGCATGGGACCGACCAAAAATGTTCAGATTATGGGGGTATTCATTATAGAGGGAGAGTGGGAAATAAATGCATTACTACTACTACGATTAAGTTTATAGACTGTATAAAATGCCAATTACCGAAATGGACGAGCTGAATTTAGGTTTTTGCGGCTAGTGCAGTTTCAAACTGAATACAGTCGAACCTGTAATCTACCGTCTCTTTTTTTAATTAAAAAAGTTTTACAAAACATACATATATACAATATATTACTTAAAAACAAAATCGGTACATTATTTAACAAACTGAGTAATTTTAGTTTGTTTTTGCATTGTGCATGCTTGTGCAGTGTACATGTTAGCCAGTTGTTTAACCCCTTAATTCTCGTTCCCATGATATTTGCGGGCTGCGTCTTTTATTCAGATTGTTTGATTCCCACCAGTTTTATAAAATAGTGTAATTGGATTTATTATGGTATCATTTTACCTGTCATTAAATAAGGTGAATATTTCTTTTTCAAAAAACTGGTGCCAATAAGCAATTTGATTTTTTAAACCGTAATTTAATGCGACCGTTAAGGGGTTAAAAAGTGGAAAGACTTCGGGTGATGTTCAGTTGCATAGTTCAACAGGTCTTGAATCCCTTGCCCATATTGCTTGCAGGTAAGCGTACTTCTAGTTTCATCGGTTTATTCCGGCTTTACGTTTTCTTCACTATCCTCTTCTTCTTCCACGATGTTGTTATCGCAAACTGGAAGGCTTCCATCGGCTCCAAGATAAGCTCCAGGTTCAATTTCAGTATGGACCATTTGGAGAATTGACCCCAAGTCACTCACACCTGTTGCTTTTTATTCCTTTATAAGAATTGCTCATTCTCACATTGGAATCCAGATTTGTAGAAGCAGCTTTGGAATGCGTAGGAAGTTACTTCATTCCAAGTTGTTGATATCCAATGGACATCATCCATAACGTTCACCTTCTTCGTTAGTTTGGTTGCCCTCAAAAAATGGATTCGGTAGTGAGCTTTAAAGGTCTTTATTACTCCTTTATCCAGTTGTTGGATTATAGAAGTACAATTCGGTAGTCAGGAACTTCAGACTCACGTTGCTTAGCTGCATGTTTGTGTGTGATCTGGCTGGAAGAGGATAGTGAAGTGGGGTAGATTAATTTTTTTTAAATAAATAAACTGACAAATGATCTGAAATTCGGAATCGCCGAGATCCAGAGGGTTCCGAATTTTGGATTTTGTACTATTTATATTTTGTACTAATTTTTTTTAAGTTATCTCAGGACCTCTAAAATCTAGAATTATCGAAAATTAGGAAAAGTTGTGTCCCGGATGATTCCGGATTTTAGAGACTTTACTGTAGTGAATCGTATGTAGCATGAATCATATTTGATTCTTGTGGCAGTCAACTTGCTAAAGTAACCTTATGCATTTTGTTTTTTAACATTTTATCAAATGTTTATTTTTAAACTGAAAAATAATTTTAAACCATAGAGGGAAAAAATATCTATTTTTTCTTCTAACAGTATTTCTAAGTAAATCTTATGATTTAAAAAATTCAAAGATTACTTTTTATGAAAAATATCATGGGTCAGGTATTTAGAGAATTTAAAGAAATTTTACTTTGAATTCTTTGAAAGTTTTTTGGTATTTTCTGGTTATGGAGAATTAGTGATAATTTTTTATTCAAGGTACCAAATTGGGCTGCTTATTGACCACTTCCTTTTTATAAGCAGATTGGTGCTTTTCAAAACACATTGGTGCAGATGCAAATTTTTGTATTTTGAGCATTTATGTAAACTTTTAGTGATTATATGTAACACTTAAGAAAGTATACATTGTCTTATGCTGGAATTGCACATTAATACTCACAGACGCTAGTTTCTCTGCATTTGTAAGAATGCAAATTTTTTCTGATTCATTTACAAACTCATTTTCTTTACTGGTGTTCTTTAGGTTTCATCACTTAAGGTATTAACATTTAGGTTCCATTCCTCATTTATTATCACGTAAGTGCTCGCATTCTGGAATGGTTGTTTGGTTTAAACCATTTTTTTTTTCTCTTTTTCCCTAATGTTTTCATTTATTTTACACATTATTGCAAAATGCAAGTTATACAAAAGCTACAAGCAAAGCTTTAGAAAAATGATGAATTAATAAATTTGTAAAGTAACAAATATTTTTAATCAATCAATCTTTTCTTATAAGCTTTAAATCTACATGGCAAACTAACTGATTTTTCTAAAATTAGCTGGGAAGAAAAAAACAAATACCGTATATACTTGCATATAAGTCGACCCCCTAACTACAGTGGCTAGAATAGATAGTGTGCCGTTCATTGGTTACCATAATGCTTTTTTTTTGGTCGTGAAAGGAGGACGCCGCAAGGTGGCGCGCATGTTTTCACAGACTGGGAATTTTAAAAGCTTTTAGCGCAGTGACAGTGAAGCATATTGTAAACAAACGCGAGTTTTTCCTATAAAGTTTTAATTATATCTGTTTAAGAAACAAAATATGAGTGAAAAAATATCAGAAAAGGTATTGTTTTGCGCCTGGTTGTCGTAATTTGTTTTTTAAACAAGTGTATAAAGCAAAATGTATCTGTTTTCAATTAGTTGATCTCCAATTTTGTTCTAAAGAAGAAAAAAAATGCATTTTTAGAATATTGTTTAAGTTTTCATGATAAGTGCAATATGTTTTAGTTTCTAATTTATATTATGCTTAAAAATATTTATTGTCAGCAGTAAGTTGACTATTTCGAAAATATCATGTTATTAACGAACCCTGGGCCCGGGAAGGAGATTAATCCACAGAGCAATGAGATGTCCCTCCGGAAGATTTGATATTTTGCTTTCAATGGTCAAAAAGTGTAATTCCCTCCCCGGAGCTACAAAAATCCCTCCCGTAGAAAAGTGTCTGAATTCAACACTGGTTTGCACAGTTTTGGAAGTAGTGAACAGTTATTGGTATTTGTAAATAAAACTAATGCGAATATACCCTTTGAAATTATTTACTTTTCATACATAATTCATAAAGAAATTTTTTTTTATAATTTTCTTAAGAATTTTAATATGTGATTTACAGTGTGAGAAACATTTATTTAACAAATGTTCCTTTGCTTTGAAAATAACACTAAATTTTGCTATTGGGAATTTATTTTTATATATTCATTGCATGTTTGTACCCGTGTTGAATTCAGGGAAGACATTTCTCCCCCGAACAATGAGATGCCACACCCCCCCGGAAGATTTGAGATTTTGTGTTTTCAATGGTCAAAAGGTGTAATTCACCCCCCCCCCCCCCCCAATCCCGAGCCACTGAAATCCCTCCCGGAGAAAAGTGTCTGAATTCAACACTGGTTTGCACAATTTTACAATTTTGGAAGTAGCGAACAGTTGTTGGTTTTTAAAAATAAAGCTAAAGCGAATTTAACCTTCGAATATTATTTTTGAAACTATTTACTTTTCATACATAATTCATAAATAAATTTCTTTTTAATAATTTTTCTTAAGAATTTTAATATGTGATTTCAAGTGTAAGAAAGATTTATTTAACAAATGAGGCTTTGTTTTGAAAGTAACACAAAATAAATATTGCCATTGGGAGTTTATTTTTAAATATTCATTGTATGTTTGCACAGTTTTAGAAGTAGTGAACAGTTGTTGGTATTTGTAAATAAAGCGAAAGCGAATTTAACAATTGAATTTATTTGCTTTTCACACATATAATTTTTATTTACAAAAATATGTCTCTGTTCTAAAAGTTTGTAAATAATATATTTATTATTGAAATATTTCAGACTTGTTTTCATCTAAATATCAATTTCTAAATTTAATGTCTTCTTACATAATATTAAAATAAGTATCTAAAAAGCATTAATTTATCCGATCTGCTTTCGGAAATTTCCAGTCTATACTGCAGTCAGCGCCATCTATTGGAGGATTACTTTCCCGGTCATATTTTTAGCGTCGAACGACACACTATATATTCTAGGCACTGTACCCTAACTTTCGAATGCAAATTCTGGGAAAAATCAAAAACCTGTGTATAAGTCGACCCCCTAACTTTTTACTTCAATTTTCCACAAAATCAATTCAAAGATTTCACTTGCCAATGCGAAAAGGTAGTAAGTAAACAAAAACAAATCATTAAAATTTTTTTAAATGATAAATTATTGTTATTTGTATATTTTATGTATTATTTTTTTATTCATACATATAAAAAGCCATAATTTTGCAGTATTCGAAGTTTTTGGTTTTTCTTTTTTAACTGACTCGCGTATAAGTTGACTTCCCAAATTTGCTTACCGAAAATTGTCAGAAAATCCTCGACTTATACGTGAGTATATACGTTAGTTAGTTTTCTTTCTTCCTTTTTTTTTAAACCTTTTATTTTTAAAAATAGCCAGAATGGCAGATTCGAGCTAAAAATACACTTTTACTACTTAGATTGCTTGATTATTTAAGATTTACTAAGAATTAGGACTGGGCGATATTAGGATTTCTACATCACGATGTATCATTGAGGTTAAATCGCGATATCACAATGCATCGCGATATCAGACTCTAGGTATTGCAAACATTGTTGCAATTTTGATATAAAATTTAGCAGTTTTACATACTCAAGCTCGTTTTATGCTTTGAAAAAACTTTTTTTTATAAGTAGAGGTTTATGTAGAAAAATTTTTAATTAAAATTTATATAATAAATACTTCAACTAACAAATTGATTTTACATATCTTAGGCTTACATATTAATTCCATACACTCATGAATTACTATTTTGTATTTTCAGCAGATTTTTTGGCATGAGTGGAATGGGGGGGGGGGGTAATAATATTGTCATAAGACATTGTTTTATTAAAATAAAAATATTTTTATCTTTAATTAGGATTTTCTTTAAATGTTTAATTTTTTAAAATCAATTAAGAAATATTTTTTACATCATGAAAGTTAAGAAAATATTTAAAAAATTAGAAAATAGGAGAAATAGGGATATTTCTCCTTGTATGTGCTCATTACTCAGCTTAATCCTTTCGAGGGCAGTGTCCTTAAAAAAGGACACCTTCCAAAACTGACAAACGGCACCAAGAATATTTAATTAAAATTTTCTCTTTATAATGTACGTGAAAATAAGCAAGTTTATATTTTCTAATAAATTCCTTTATAAATCCTGGTGTCAGCTCATTATTTTATCAGTTTATAAACTCCGGGCCGGAAAGTGTTAAATAATATGCAAAGTGACTTCTTTGCTTTGTTTTTTAAAGCAGTTCTTCCCCAAAGTACCAGATTTATAATTAAAGATAATATTTATATTTTACGAATTTCGTCAAAGGATCTCGAAAAAAACGCAAATTTCTCAAAGGATCGCGGAAAAAACGCGAATTCCGTCAAAAGATCGCGAAAAAGCACGAATTTTTTCAAAAGATCACTTAAAAACGCAATTTTGTCAAAAAAAATCACGAAAAAATGGATTGCAAAGGATTGCAAAGGGAGGAAGTCATATGTTTTCAGACCAAGGGGGATTCTGTTCTGAATTTTCCGAAAAATTGAGGCAGACATTTCGAAAATTAAAAAATAATCAGTCATAAATCCGAAAATTCGGAAATAAAATATATCTCAAATTTCGACAAATGGTCGTAGGAAAAATCATTTTCGTCAATCTTTCCGAGAAAATTCGTGAATTTCGTCAGATGATCGCGAAAATAACACAAACTTCGTCAAAGGAGTGCGAAAAAACTAGTAATTTCGTCAAAAGATCGCGAAAAAACGAGTAATTTCATCATAAGATCGCAAAAAAACGAGTAATTTCGTGATAGGATCGCGAAAAAATGACAAATTTCGTCATAAAATCGCGAAAAAATGGCAAATTTCGTCATAAGATCGCGAAAAACGACAAATTTTGTAATAAGATCGCGAAAAAAAGACTAATTTCGTCATAAGATCGCGAAAAAACGATTAATTTCGTCATAAGATCGCAAAAAACGGCTAATTTCGTCATAAGATCGCGAAAAACGACAAATTTCGTCATAAGATCGCGAAAAAACGGCAAATCTCGTCATAAGATTGCGAAAAAACGGCAAATTGCGTCATAAGATCGCGAAAAAACGGCAAATTTCGCCATAAGATCGCGAAAAAACGACAAATTTCGTCATAAGATCGCAAAAAAATGGCAAATTTGGTCACAAGATTGCGAAAAACCGGCAAATTGCGTCATAAGATCGCGAAAAAAACGGCAAATTTCGTCGAAAGATCTCGGTAAAACGGCAAATTTCGTCGAAAGATCTCGAAAAGCGGCAAATTTCGTCAAAAGAGCGTGAAAAAAGCGCAAATGTAGTCTAAGGAGCGCGGAAAAAAACACATAGTGGCGGGAGTGGACACCCCCCCCCCCCCCCTTGTTGTAGCCTTTCAGAAAATTTCCTGTGAATTTCAGAAATTTTTCTTTTTACTCAGAATCACCCTTGTTTTAGCTTGTATGTAGGAAGTTAAGCATTTCAAAGTCGATTTTTGGATATTTTAATCTCGTTATTAAATTCGTTCTTTTTTTTAAAAAATCGAATTTTTAATTCATTTTTTCATATTTTACGGCAGTTTTTCCACATCAAAGAAACCAGTTTCGAACTTTTAGTTCAATTTAATGAACTTTTTGACCTCTTTTCAATAAAATTTAATCTGAATTCGTACAAGATTTTAGAAATTTCGCGGTTTTTGCAGGGTTTTCCCCGCATTTCACAGAATTTTTCGAAATTTGTAACACAGAAATCCGATTTTAATCTATAGTAAATTTTGCAGTAAGCGATTTTTTAATGTTTAACTATTTTTTTCTTTTTTCCCGATAATTTGAGCGGGTTTTTTTTTTTCGCGTTTCACATGCAATTTTTCTACATTAGTAAAAGTAATCCAGTTTCAATCATTTACCTCTATTTAATAAATTAGGTTTTTTATGCGATTTTTAGGGGTTTTTTCGGGATTCGCTGGGATTTTTTGACGTTCATAAAAGGTTGTAATCTTTTAGCTTAATATAATAAATTTTGCCCTATTTTCAATAGTTTATTCGTATTAATTGATCGTGTATCGATTTTTTTCCATTTCGTGCATTTTTTTTTTTTTATATTTGTAAAAGGAATCCGGTTTCAAGTTTTTATTTTACCTTTTTGTTCCAATATGATTTAAATGTTATGCGATTTTTTGCGTATATTTTAATCTCGCAATTTTTTTACGCGATTTCTAGTTTTTTCGCGTTCTGTAGCTGTTTTAAATTCAAGATCTAAAATATTTATCGAAAAAAGGAACACGCTTTGCGATTATAAATTTTTCAATAGTCAAGGTCTGAAAATTTAATTCCCTTTAAGTATAAAAAGCCTTCCGTGAAAGTGTCAGAAAATTTCGTGCCAAAAAAGAAAAAGAGCAGCAAATAGAAATAATGATTAAAAGAAAAAGAGCGCTTGTTTTCCTTACTATTAAAAAAAAATTTGCTATCTTTGTTGCTAATTGGCCGATTTCTTTCAAATTTTTAGCAAGTTGATAGTTTAGCAAGCAATAATGAATTGGGCTACGTAGTAAATTTTTATTAAAATATAATAAGTAATAAAAAAATTATAGTACCCACAAAAATGTCCACTCTTAGAACTGGAAAGAAAAAAAAGTGCGATCTGCGGTTTGTTTATTTAGCTCGGAGAAGTCGGATGCTAAAAGATAATCAGATAAGCTTTCCATCCATTGATAATGTTTTCTTTTGCGGCTACATAGAATTAAAGAAAAAAGTATTTATTTAAAAGAAGTTTTCTATTTTTATTTTAAACACATCATTTTTTTTTCAGGATAATCATTCATTTTTTATTAACATCTTCCTTTAATGGCCATTTAGGTTGTATTAAAGGCATAAACTAAAAAAAAACAAAAAAACAGATCAATTTAGAAAACACGTGTCGTTCTGGAACGATTTTCAAACAAAAAACGCAATGCAGAATGCATTGCTTTATCTATTTTTCGTACGAGTATGACATATTAGGACTTTGTATGCGAGTCATACAGAGCAACAAAACATCTGTTTTCTAAAGTTACATGCTTTTGCTGGGTAAAAAGAGGGACCCCCCCCTTAGAATAAACAGGTAGAAAGAAGATACGGGGAGGAGGGGTTGGGCGCGGAGCCCTTTGAAAAACGTCAAAAAGTAATGAATACCTGTCACACTTAAATGAAATTTCAAATTTTTATTATAAAACAAACACGCCGATTTACCGCAGATAATTATTGGAGGGCTGTAGATTACAAGGACATTAAAACTTAATTTCTCAAAAATAATATAAAGAATTAAAAAAGTAATATTCTGAACCAGATTATTTACAAATCTTGAAGTATTTATTTCAAAGTAACCAAAAATATGTAGGATCCTATAGGAAAAAAAAATTATATTTTAAAAAAGCAATTTTAAATATTTGATAGAAGGCTCATTCCTAATTTTGATGATAATAAAATACATTTTTAGCTAGATTAATAAAAGCAAATTCGGTCTCAATTGATTGAAAGCAATATGAAGTGTTTTTAAATAAATACTTAAGAATAGTACAATAATTACAATGTTTCCCCAAATAAGTTGCAATGCCATTAAAAAATAAACTAAAATAAAAGTTCCTTACTAAAGATTTAGAAAATTAGGAAGAATTTCTTACTAAAACTAATAGCGTCAATTGTTATTTAATTATTATATTAATTGACTACAATAGGTTTTGGAATAACTAATTCAGTGCGAAAATGTATACTTGACATATCACATCGCCGATTTTTCTCATACGTACGTACATCGTGATCGTGGTGTTGCTCGCCGATCATTAAAAAAGAAAAAAAAAAAGACTTGTAATCGAGAATGTGATGATTTGTGATTGGTATCGATTTTGGATAATCTCGATACCTAAAATGAAAGATTCGATCCCGATCTCCGTTTAAGCGACAAGTCGTGTGTGCGTTGTCTACGATCTACTTCGGAGATCGTAGAAGAAACCGGTCTTGCTCATCATCGATGCGATCTCCAGATTAGTGCTGCTGCAAGCGAGTGTTTGAAGATCGTGGGGGAAAAACCGGTCTTACCACCGATCTCGCTCATCATCCATCAAAGCCTTCTCAAGTCTTTAGGCGGCTTTGCATCCATGCGATCTCCGTATTAGAGATGCATCGCGCAAGCGTTCGAAGATCGGAGGTGAAACCAGTCTTGCTAATCGGCCTCGTTCGTCATCGTACTGGCGTGATGCATCGTATGGGCGCGATTCATCACTAAACGAAAGATTGGGAAATCGGTTTGACGATTTATGATTTAAATCGATATCACGCGATGTATCGATGCATCGCCCAGTCCTACTAAGAATTACATCATGCCTCAATGATGACATAATCATAAATAATTCTCATGCTAATGAATGCTGTGAGTTTTCTTTGCTCTATGGCTATTAGGTTTAGTAAGTCTTTGTTTTTCTTACATTCCTACATGGAATTGGGGTTTTGCATTATGATTTTATTCTGTTACTAACTGGGTTGGCACGGTTTAAATCAATTGATTAACCAACTGGTTTTTTTTTTCTAAAAAAACCCCAATTGTTTTTTTTAGAACAAATTTAATATAATATTTTCTCATTTTTGTAATTTAAGTGTTACAAATTATTGGATATAAATAATTTCTACTTTTAACAGACTTATCTCTGCAGTCACCGTGAGACATAGTGAGTCTAGGTCATATTTGTATGCATGTAGAATGCAAATTGCATGTGTTGATGAATATATCTGAAGCTCTAAAGAGAAAACTTAAAACATGTGAATTTAGCAAAGATAAAATAGATTAAAAGTGTTTAATATTTAGACTAAAATATTTTCCTTTGAGAAAAAGCAGATTATTTACAATTAATAACATAAAATGATCTTTAAGATTTTAGTCAAGCTGTAAAAGAAAATTTTCTTGATAAGGGAGATTATCTTTTAAGGCTGTTCTCAACTGCTCTGCTCAATAAGCATAAAGCGTTTTGACACATTTACAAATTCATTTTTTATTGGAAAGATATAAAATAGGTAGGCCTGACTATGGAAGCGATTTGGAATCGAACTCTGTTTTCCGTTTTTTGACAAATAAATTACATATTGAGTAGAGTGTCAACGATTTTAATCAGTTGATTTAAATCATTGATTAAAATCATGATTTTAATCAACCAATTTTTTTTAAATCATTGATTTAAATCAAAAAAATTTTTAATGTTTAAAATGTCAAAAAAAGTATAAAAATCTAACATGAACCTACTTTGAAAGTTTCTACGGGCATTTTGACTTATGAATAAACAAAAAAAGAGCTTTAAATAATTGTTTCTAAGCTTAATTCATGAGTATTGTAAAAAATTAAAAACAGTTGAGTTAGTAAAAACTTTTGTTTTTAAGTTTTTATCCAAATTAAAACAGTTTCATTTAAAAATGATATTTAAATCTAATATAATTTGCAATGTCATAATTTCCTTTAGATCATCAATTTATGCATTATTTTGTATAAAATACACATAGCAAATGTAATTCATTTCTATAAGTAAAAGAATAAAAAGTAATTAATGGCCATCTCTAGTTAAAGAAGAATAAAAGAATGACATCTGCTCAACAGCTAAATTGTAAATGAATGCATGCAAGAAAAATAAATAATTGGTGTAAAAATGCTAAGCACAGCAAAAGCTTCTTCGGTATAGGTTGAATAAATGCTTTAACTTTGTAACTTATACATACTAAATAAAAATAATTAATTAGGGATTGAAAAGGCAGCGAAACTTTTCTTAAAAAGAAAAAAAAAAATTGAACCACTGAAAGCTAATAATCCACACTGAGAGGTAATAATAATGCTCAGTGAACAGTGCTTTTGAGGATTTCAGATATAAGTGGCTAACTTATATTTATTCTATATGAATGGGTCTAACTCATTCTCAAAATTTTTCTGGTTAGCATATACATACATGTGTGTAAGTTTTAGATTTTGGTGGTTTACAGTAATTTTCCTAAATACAAATGCAAAACGAGCTGCAGATAATATTTGTTAGTTTTGTTATTTGTGTACTAACTAACCAAATTACTTAATTGCAGTTTTTATTAATTCTGTAATTACTTATACTGTTTCTTGTTTCTTCTTTTTTTTTAATGGTGACACTTTTGAAATTGGCAAAATGCACCCTGCCTTTAAAAAAAAAAAAAAAAAAAAAAAAGTTGAAATTCATCTGTAGTTGTAGCCAGAGATTTCTTGTTAAAAACTTCCCCATTCAACAGTATTTCTAAATTCATGTAGCCAAGATCTTGCAAAAAACAGGATATTATGAAAGTATGTTTTTTAATTGTATTTTTCAATTTGTTATGCATAAAATTGTTAAAAATTAAGCACACTTTATTTATCATACTAAAAATTCTTTTTTTTTTAACCTTATATATTGCTAAACACGTTACCAATATATTTCCTTATGGAATAGTGCCCTTTTTTGGAACTAGCATCTTGTCCCTTTTTCTTTCTAAAATGAATACTACATTACTATAATTTTAATAAATAAGGCCTAAAAATGTATAATATGTTCCTAATTAGAGAGTTTATTGTTTAATAATTATTAATTTGAAGTAGCCTTAACTATTTAATATAAAATACAGTTAATAATTTTAATATGTTAAATATCACTAGTATTTATAAAGTTTTACATAATTATTACAATATTAATGTATATAACATTATTGTATGATACTACCTAATGAAATTACTAATTTGCAGTTTTTATATTTCCTGTAATTACTAATTATAATTTTATTAATTAAAATTATGTTATCAATTAGTGGTTTAATTGTTTTGGGAACCTAAAGCTCTCGGTAGCTATTCAGTATTTGAATGGGGAAAAAAATCATAAAAATCTGATTTAAATAAAAAAAAAATCATGATTTTTTTACACCCTAGTGTTGAGTTATAAGCAATTTTGATCATGTGACAAAGATATTTTTTACCACTTTCTTAAGTGGTTATTCTTCTTTCGCATGGAAATTCAGTTCAGAACGCCCACTTTGAAAATATTTTTTGAAAGATTTATTGTGTTTGCAAAAACAAACAGAAAACACGGTTTGATTACATAGTTTCTGAACAACAACACCTCCTAGTTTGATGCATTTCCGAACAGAAATGACATAAAACTTATGTTATAAAGTTTTCCTTTCGGATTTGAGAACAGGCTTAAGAATAAAAAAGAAACTCCAGATATAAAGTCGAATAAGAGGACATTGAAAAATTGAGTGCTAGCGAAGCACCTGTTTACTTTTAACTAAAATATGCACTAACAGGGTTCTTATGCGACTGGAAAACAGGGAATTGTCAGGGAAAATGACAAGTGCTCTAAAAGTCAGGGAAAATTTAAAAAAAATTCTAAAACCTGGAAATGTCAGGGATTTTCTTTTAATGGACTATCATGCGTCAACATTCTCCCGAGTTCACGGTGCGTCTTCAAAAAAGTTGCGATTTTTCCCTTAAAAGGAGAATTTTTGCTATATTCATATTTTTAACATAAAGATGTTTTAGCTATACAAATGTTGAGCCTTGTTAAGGTGGCTAGGATGAGATATCATGAATAATTATATAAGAAAAGTATGAAAATTATGAAGCAAGACAAAAAAAAAAAAAAAAAAGATAAAAGAAGGCTGTAGCTGAAGTTAAAATGTTAAAAGACAAAAGAAAATGAAACTTTTGCACAACAAACTGCTTCTGAAACAACACAAACAAATGACATGATAGTAGAAGTCTAAAAAAAGTTAAATGTGTAATAATAAATTTAATAATAAATAAATGTGTTTAATATGTGTAAATTCAGTTATGTAAATAAAAAGTCACTTTGAATCCATCTGAGCTGTATTTTAGTTTTGCTTGTTTATATATATGTATCATCATCATCATCAACCGTTTTCAATCCACTGCTGGATGTAGGTCTCCCCCAGATTTTTCCAATATTTCCTGTCAAGTGCTTTAGTCATCCAATTTACACCGGCTACTTTTCTGATTTCATCACTCCATCTTACTTGAGGTCATCTTCTTGGCCGTTTTACATCTCTGGGATACCACTGCAGGGTGTTTGTGCTCCATCTATTGTCTTGTCTTCTTGCGATGTGCCCAGCCCATTTCCATTTTAGCCGTTTAATTCTTTCAATGATGTCAAAAACTTTCGTCTGACTTCTTATCCAGGTTATTCTTTTTCTGTCTCTTCTAGTTATACCTAGCATACATCTTTCCATACTTCTCTGTGTTGTTTGTAATCTTTGTACCATCCGTTTTGTTAGCGTCCATGTTTCTGCTCCATAAGTTAGGACAGGCAAAACACATTGGTTAAATACCTTTCTTTTCAAACACAGGGGCATGCTACTCTTCAGAATAATATTGTTCTTCCCAAAAGCACTCCATCCATTTCTTATTCTTCTATTGATTTCATTCATGATACTATTATCAGATGATATTTCTTGCCTAAGGTACACATAACTTTGCACTTCTTTAATTTCAGTGTTGTTGTAGACGATTTTCTTTTTTGATGCAAATGAATTGAACATCACCTTAGTCTTTTCCAAGTTTATTTTTAATCCCACATTAATGCTAGCTTCTGCCAAATCTTTTAGCATATTTTCCAATTCTTCAGGACTGTTACTGAAAATTAAAATGTCGTCAGCGAATCGGAGATGACTTAAATATTCCCCATTTATTCTAATCCCTTTGTTTTCCCAATCCAGCTTCTTGAAAATATTTTCTAAGACAGCAGTAAAAAGCTTAGGCGAGATGGTGTCTCCTTGTCTTACCCCTCTTCCAAGCTTGATCTTTGCTTTTCCTTTGTCCAAGCGGATGGTTGCTGTTGCTTTCTTGTAAATCTTCTTTATAATATTGATGTAAGGTTTGTCTATACCAATGTCCTCCAGAGATTCTACTACTGCTGATGTGTAGACCGAATCAAATGCTTTTTCATAATCAATAAAGGCAAGGCAAAGAGGTAAATTATATTCCTTATGTTTTTCTATGAGTTCCCTTACCATTTGGATATGATCCATTGTGCTGAATCCACTTCGGAATCCTGCTTGTTCTCTAGGTTGAGCTGAGTCCAGAGCTGATTCAAGTCTTGTCGTTAAAACTTTGGTGAAAATTTTATAAATCACTGACAGTAAGCTGATTGGACGGTAGTTTTTAATGTTTTCCTTCTCTCCTTTCTTGTAAAGTAGCACCATCACAGCATTATTCCAATCTTCTGGTACATCTGACTTCTGGAGACATTTGGAAAACAGTAAGGATAGCATTTTTGCAAATTCTTCTCCTGCTTCTTTGATAAGGTCGATTGTAATTCCATCTTCTCCGGGGCATTTACCTTTTTTCATAAATTTAATGGCTTGTAAAACTTCGTCTGTCGTCACTGGGATTATGGCATCGGTTTCTGTTAAGTTTTCTCGTGGATCACATAAGTTGATTTCCCTCTGATCTTCACATTTATATAAATCGTTATAGAATTTTTCGACAATGTGTACTATTTCTTTATTGATTTTGGTGATTGTTCCATCTGCCCTCTTTAGTGCAAAAATACCTTTTCTTCCAACACAAAGTTTTCGCCTAGCTGATTTTAAACTTTTGTTATCTTCTAGAATTTTCTTGACAAGATCAGAGTTAAATTTTCTGATATCTTCTGTAACACATTTTCTTACCGTTTTACATAATTCAGCATATTCAACTCTTGATTTAGGATCGTTTTTCTTCATTTTAAATATGTATATATATATATTATATATTGTAAATGTCAAATGATATAGATTTTTAGTTTTGATTTTATATGTTATTTTAATTTTCAGATGTAAGTTTAATCATTAAGATCTTGAATTGTAATTCGTATTTCTAAAAATGTCGTGAATATTGGTCAGGGAATTGTAAGAAATATGGCCTGGAAAACCTGGAAAAGTCAGAGAATTTTGTTATTCAAATATAGTATGAACCCTGACTAAGATATATTTAAATCATCTCTTGCATAATCGAATCCACTATTTAGATCTGACAAGAAAATGGGGGGAAATCGAGATAAGGTTTGCTTGAGACATAATAGAAAAAAAGTCTCATAAAAATGCCCAAAAAGATATATTATTAATTTTTAGTTTAGACATTTAAAAGTAATACATATCATAACATAGCTTAGAAAAAAAGCCTGTGTATTAAGTGTGATGGCTCTTTAAATGTTTTAGTGGATGACAGCTTAAGTCTACTTTCCCTTTTAAGATCAATGTTTTCTGTAGTCTAAAAAGCTGGTAAATAGGTACTTCTGTTTATTTTACTGTCGCCTTTTTTTTTTTTTTTTTTTTAAACCTGGCAGTTTTAGAAAAGAAGTGTCAAATGGCAATACACAATACTTCTTGAAACATGTAAAGACTCTACTGCTAAATCCAAATCGTTCCAGGAACTCTTTATAAAAAGCTTTACTTTCAATAAAAGATAATAATGGACTTTACCCACGAATGGCAATAGCCATGCCTCTGCGGGGAGTAGGACTGGGCGATTTTAGGATTTCTAGATCACGATGTATCATTAAGGTTAAATCGCGATATCAGACTCTAGGTATTGCAAACATTGTTGCAATTTTAATATAAAATTTAACAGTTTTACATATTCAAGCTCGTTTTATGCTTTAAAACAACTTTTTTTATAAGTAGAGGTTTATGTACAACAAATTTTAAATAAAATTTGTATAATAAATACTTTAATTAAAAAATGGACTTTACATATCTTAGGCTTACATATTAATTCCATATGCTTATGTATTATTATTTTGTATTTTCAGCAGATTTTTTACCACGGGTGGAATGGGAGGGGGGGTGGGCATGTTAATAATATTGTCATAAGACATTGTTTTATTAAAATAAAAATATTTTTTATCTTTAATTATGATTTTCTTGAAATGTTTAATTTTTTAAAATCAATTGAGAAATATTTTTTACATCATGAAAGTTAAGAAAACATTTAAAAAATTAAAAAATAGAGAAATAGGGATATTTCTCCTTGTATGTGCTCATTAGTCAGCTTAAATAATATGCAAAATTACTTCTTTGCTTTGATTTTTGAAGCAGTTATTCCCCAGAGTACCCGATTTATAATTATAGATAATATTTATATTTTGCGAATTTCGCCCAAGGATCGCGAAAACGCAAATTTTGTCAAAAAATCTCGGGAAAAACGCGAAGTCCGTCAAAAGAACGTGGAAAAACGCGATTTTTTTCAAAAGATCACTTAAAAAACGCGAATTTCGGCAGAAAAATCACGGGAAAATGTGAATTTTGCCAAAAGATCACTTAAAAAACGTGAATTTAGTAAAAAAAAAAAAAAATCACGGGAAAATGCGAATTTTGTCAAAGGATTGCAAAGGGAGGAAAAAGGATTGTCATATGTTTTCAGACCAGGGGTGATTCTGTTCCAAATTTTCGGAAAAATTGGGGCAATGATTTTCGAAAATTAAAAAGTAATCGGTCATAAATCCGAAAATTCGGACATAAAATATATCGCGAATTTCGTCAGAGGGTCGTGAAAAAATCGCAAATTTCGTCAAAAGTTCACGAAAAAACCGCAATTGTCAAAGGATCGCGAAAAAACTGCAAGTTTCGTCATAAGATCGCGAAAAAACGGCAAATTTCGTCGAAAGATCGCGAAAAAACGACCAATTTCGTCGAAAGATCGCGAAAAAACGGAAAATTTCGTCAAAAAATTGCAAAAAAACGGAAAATTTCGTTAAAAGATCGCAAAAAAAACGGCAAAAGAGCGCGAAAAAACACGCGAAAAAGTGGCGGGAGTGGATTTTTATTAAAATAAAAATATTTTTATCTTTAATTATGATTTTCTTGAAATGTTTAATTTTTTAAAATCAATTGAGAAATATTTTTTACATCATGAAAGTTAAGAAAACATTTAAAAAATTAAAAAATAGAGAAATAGGGATATTTCTCCTTGTATGTGCTCATTAGTCAGCTTAAATAATATGCAAAATTACTTCTTTGCTTTGATTTTTGAAGCAGTTATTCCCCAGAGTACCCGACTTACAATTATAGATAATATTTATATTTTGCGAATTTCGCCCAAGGATCGCGAAAACGCAAATTTTGTCAAAAAATCTCGTGAAAAACGCGAAGTCCGTCAAAAGAACGTGGAAAAACGCGATTTTTTTCAAAAGATCACTTAAAAAACGCGAATTTCGGCAGAAAAATCACGGGAAAATGTGAATTTTGCCAAAAGATCACTTAAAAAACGTGAATTTAGTTAAAAAAAAAAAAAAAAAAAAAAAAAAAAAAAAATCACGGGAAAATGCGAATTTTGTCAAAGGATTGCAAAGGGAGGAAAAAGGATTGTCATATGTTTTCAGACCAGGGGTGATTCTGTTCCAAATTTTCGGAAAAATTGGGGCAAAGATTTTCGAAAATTAAAAAGTAATCGGTCATAAATCCGAAAATTCGGACATAAAATATATCGCGAATTTCGTCAGAGGGTCGTGAAAAAATCGCAAATTTCGTCAAAAGTTCACGAAAAAACCGCAATTGTCAAAGGATCGCGAAAAAACTGCAAGTTTCGTCATAAGATCGCGAAAAAACGGCAAATTTCGTCGAAAGATCGCGAAAAAACGACCAATTTCGTCGAAAGATCGCAAAAAAAACGGAAAATTTCGTCAAAAAATTGCAAAAAAACGGAAAATTTCGTTAAAAGATCGCAAAAAAAAACGGCAAAAGAGCGCGAAAAAACACGCGAAAAAGTGGCGGGAGTGGATTTTTATTAAAATAAAAATATTTTTATCTTTAATTATGATTTTCTTGAAATGTTTAATTTTTTAAAATCAATTGAGAAATATTTTTTACATCATGAAAGTTAAGAAAACATTTAAAAAATAGAGAAATAGGGATATTTCTCCTTGTATGTGCTCATTAGTCAGCTTAAATAATATGCAAAATTACTTCTTTGCTTTGATTTTTGAAGCAGTTATTCCCCAGAGTACCCGATTTATAATTATAGATAATATTTATATTTTGCGAATTTCGCCCAAGGATCGCGAAAACGCAAATTTTGTCAAAAAATCTCGGGAAAAACGCGAAGTCCGTCAAAAGAACGTGGAAAAACGCGATTTTTTTCAAAAGATCACTTAAAAAACGCGAATTTCGGCAGAAAAATCACGGGAAAATGTGAATTTTGCCAAAAGATCACTTAAAAAACGTGAATTTAGTAAAAAAAAAAAAAATCACGGGAAAATGCGAATTTTGTCAAAGGATTGCAAAGGGAGGAAAAAGGATTGTCATATGTTTTCAGACCAGGGGTGATTCTGTTCCAAATTTTCGGAAAAATTGGGGCAATGATTTTCGAAAATTAAAAAGTAATCGGTCATAAATCCGAAAATTCGGACATAAAATATATCGCGAATTTCGTCAGAGGGTCGTGAAAAAATCGCAAATTTCGTCAAAAGTTCACGAAAAAACCGCAATTGTCAAAGGATCGCGAAAAAACTGCAAGTTTCGTCATAAGATCGCGAAAAAACGGCAAATTTCGTCGAAAGATCGCGAAAAAAACGACCAATTTCGTCGAAAGATCGCGAAAAAACGGAAAATTTCGTCAAAAAATTGCAAAAAAACGGAAAATTTCGTTAAAAGATCGCAAAAAAAACGGCAAAAGAGCGCGAAAAAACACGCGAAAAAGTGGCGGGAGTGGATTTTTATTAAAATAAAAATATTTTTATCTTTAATTATGATTTTCTTGAAATGTTTAATTTTTTAAAATCAATTGAGAAATATTTTTTACATCATGAAAGTTAAGAAAACATTTAAAAAATTAAAAAATAGAGAAATAGGGATATTTCTCCTTGTATGTGCTCATTAGTCAGCTTAAATAATATGCAAAATTACTTCTTTGCTTTGATTTTTGAAGCAGTTATTCCCCAGAGTACCCGATTTACAATTATAGATAATATTTATATTTTGCGAATTTCGCCCAAGGATCGCGAAAACGCAAATTTTGTCAAAAAATCTCGTGAAAAACGCGAAGTCCGTCAAAAGAACGTGGAAAAACGCGATTTTTTTCAAAAGATCACTTAAAAAACGCGAATTTCGCCAGAAAAATCACGGGAAAATGTGAATTTTGCCAAAAGATCACTTAAAAAACGTGAATTTAGTAAAAAAAAAAAAAAAAAAAAAAAAAAAAATCACGGGAAAATGCGAATTTTGTCAAAGGATTGCAAAGGGAGGAAAAAGGATTGTCATATGTTTTCAGACCAGGGGTGATTCTGTTCCAAATTTTCGGAAAAATTGGGGCAAAGATTTTCGAAAATTAAAAAGTAATCGGTCATAAATCCGAAAATTCGGACATAAAATATATCGCGAATTTCGTCAGAGGGTCGTGAAAAAATCGCAAATTTCGTCAAAAGTTCACGAAAAAACCGCAATTGTCAAAGGATCGCGAAAAAACTGCAAGTTTCGTCATAAGATCGCGAAAAAACGGCAAATTTCGTCGAAAGATCGCGAAAAAACGACCAATTTCGTCGAAAGATCGCGAAAAAACGGAAAATTTCGTCAAAAAATTGCAAAAAAACGGAAAATTTCGTTAAAAGATCGCAAAAAAAAAAACGGCAAAAGAGCGCGAAAAAACACGCGAAAAAGTGGCGGGAGTGGATTTTTATTAAAATAAAAATATTTTTATCTTTAATTATGATTTTCTTGAAATGTTTAATTTTTTAAAATCAATTGAGAAATATTTTTTACATCATGAAAGTTAAGAAAACATTTAAAAAATAGAGAAATAGGGATATTTCTCCTTGTATGTGCTCATTAGTCAGCTTAAATAATATGCAAAATTACTTCTTTGCTTTGATTTTTGAAGCAGTTATTCCCCAGAGTACCCGATTTATAATTATAGATAATATTTATATTTTGCGAATTTCGCCCAAGGATCGCGAAAACGCAAATTTTGTCAAAAAATCTCGGGAAAAACGCGAAGTCCGTCAAAAGAACGTGGAAAAACGCGATTTTTTTCAAAAGATCACTTAAAAAACGCGAATTTCGGCAGAAAAATCACGGGAAAATGTGAATTTTGCCAAAAGATCACTTAAAAAACGTGAATTTAGTAAAAAAAAAAAAAAAAAAAAAAAAAAAAAAAAAAAAAAAAAAAAAAATCACGGGAAAATGCGAATTTTGTCAAAGGATTGCAAAGGGAGGAAAAAGGATTGTCATATGTTTTCAGACCAGGGGTGATTCTGTTCCAAATTTTCGGAAAAATTGGGGCAATGATTTTCGAAAATTAAAAAGTAATCGGTCATAAATCCGAAAATTCGGACATAAAATATATCGCGAATTTCGTCAGAGGGTCGTGAAAAAATCGCAAATTTCATCAAAAGTTCACGAAAAAACCGCAATTGTCAAAGAATCGCGAAAAAACTGCAAGTTTCGTCATAAGATCGCGAAAAAACGGCAAATTTCGTCGAAAGATCGCGAAAAAACGACCAATTTCGTCGAAAGATCGCGAAAAAACGGAAAATTTCGTCAAAAGATTGCAAAAAAAAACGGAAAATTTCGTTAAAAGATCGCAAAAAAAAAAAAAAAACGGCAAAAGAGCGCGAAAAAACACGCGAAAAAGTGGCGGGAGTGGATTTTTATTAAAATAAAAATATTTTTATCTTTAATTATGATTTTCTTGAAATGTTTAATTTTTTAAAATCAATTGAGAAATATTTTTTACATCATGAAAGTTAAGAAAACATTTAAAAAATTAGAAAATAGAGAAATAGGGATATTTCTCCTTGTATGTGCTCATTAGTCAGCTTAAATAATATGCAAAATTACTTCTTTGCTTTGATTTTTGAAGCAGTTATTCCCCAGAGTACACGATTTATAATTATAGATAATATTTATATTTTGCGAATTTCGCCCAAGGATCGCGAAAACGCAAATTTTGTCAAAAAATCTCGGGAAAAACGCGAAGTCCGTCAAAAGAACGTGGAAAAACGTGATTTTTTTCAAAAGATCACTTAAAAAACACGAATTTCGGCAGAAAAATCACGGGAAAATGTGAATTTTGCCAAAAGATCACTTAAAAAAACGTGAATTTAGTAAAAAAAAAAAAAAAAAAATCACGGGAAAATGCGAATTTTGTCAAAGGATTGCAAAGGGAGGAAAAAGGATTGTCATATGTTTTCAGACCAGGGGTGATTCTGTTCCAAATTTTCGGAAAAATTGGGGCAAAGATTTTCGAAAATTAAAAAGTAATCGGTCATAAATCCGAAAATTCGGACATAAAATATATCGCGAATTTCGTCAGAGGGTCGTGAAAAAATCGCAAATTTCGTCAAAAGTTCACGAAAAAACCGCAATTGTCAAAGGATCGCGAAAAAACTGCAAGTTTCGTCATAAGATCGCGAAAAAACGGCAAATTTCGTCGAAAGATCGCGAAAAAACGACCAATTTCGTCGAAAGATCGCAAAAAAAACGGAAAATTTCGTCAAAAAATTGCAAAAAAACGGAAAATTTCGTTAAAAGATCGCAAAAAAAAACGGCAAAAGAGCGCGAAAAAACACGCGAAAAAGTGGCGGGAGTGGATTTTTATTAAAATAAAAATATTTTTATCTTTAATTATGATTTTCTTGAAATGTTTAATTTTTTAAAATCAATTGAGAAATATTTTTTACATCATGAAAGTTAAGAAAACATTTAAAAAATAGAGAAATAGGGATATTTCTCCTTGTATGTGCTCATTAGTCAGCTTAAATAATATGCAAAATTACTTCTTTGCTTTGATTTTTGAAGCAGTTATTCCCCAGAGTACCCGATTTATAATTATAGATAATATTTATATTTTGCGAATTTCGCCCAAGGATCGCGAAAACGCAAATTTTGTCAAAAAATCTCGGGAAAAACGCGAAGTCCGTCAAAAGAACGTGGAAAAACGCGATTTTTTTCAAAAGATCACTTAAAAAACGCGAATTTCGGCAGAAAAATCACGGGAAAATGTGAATTTTGCCAAAAGATCACTTAAAAAACGTGAATTTAGTAAAAAAAAAAAAAATCACGGGAAAATGCGAATTTTGTCAAAGGATTGCAAAGGGAGGAAAAAGGATTGTCATATGTTTTCAGACCAGGGGTGATTCTGTTCCAAATTTTCGGAAAAATTGGGGCAATGATTTTCGAAAATTAAAAAGTAATCGGTCATAAATCCGAAAATTCGGACATAAAATATATCGCGAATTTCGTCAGAGGGTCGTGAAAAAATCGCAAATTTCGTCAAAAGTTCACGAAAAAACCGCAATTGTCAAAGGATCGCGAAAAAACTGCAAGTTTCGTCATAAGATCGCGAAAAAACGGCAAATTTCGTCGAAAGATCGCGAAAAAACGACCAATTTCGTCGAAAGATCGCGAAAAAACGGAAAATTTCGTCAAAAAATTGCAAAAAAACGGAAAATTTCGTTAAAAGATCGCAAAAAAAACGGCAAAAGAGCGCGAAAAAACACGCGAAAAAGTGGCGGGAGTGGATTTTTATTAAAATAAAAATATTTTTATCTTTAATTATGATTTTCTTGAAATGTTTAATTTTTTAAAATCAATTGAGAAATATTTTTTACATCATGAAAGTTAAGAAAACATTTAAAAAATTAAAAAATAGAGAAATAGGGATATTTCTCCTTGTATGTGCTCATTAGTCAGCTTAAATAATATGCAAAATTACTTCTTTGCTTTGATTTTTGAAGCAGTTATTCCCCAGAGTACCCGATTTACAATTATAGATAATATTTATATTTTGCGAATTTCGCCCAAGGATCGCGAAAACGCAAATTTTGTCAAAAAATCTCGTGAAAAACGCGAAGTCCGTCAAAAGAACGTGGAAAAACGCGATTTTTTTCAAAAGATCACTTAAAAAACGCGAATTTCGCCAGAAAAATCACGGGAAAATGTGAATTTTGCCAAAAGATCACTTAAAAAACGTGAATTTAGTAAAAAAAAAAAAAAAAAAAAAAAAAAAAAAAATCACGGGAAAATGCGAATTTTGTCAAAGGATTGCAAAGGGAGGAAAAAGGATTGTCATATGTTTTCAGACCAGGGGTGATTCTGTTCCAAATTTTCGGAAAAATTGGGGCAAAGATTTTCGAAAATTAAAAAGTAATCGGTCATAAATCCGAAAATTCGGACATAAAATATATCGCGAATTTCGTCAGAGGGTCGTGAAAAAATCGCAAATTTCGTCAAAAGTTCACGAAAAAACCGCAATTGTCAAAGGATCGCGAAAAAACTGCAAGTTTCGTCATAAGATCGCGAAAAAACGGCAAATTTCGTCGAAAGATCGCGAAAAAACGACCAATTTCGTCGAAAGATCGCGAAAAAACGGAAAATTTCGTCAAAAAATTGCAAAAAAACGGAAAATTTCGTTAAAAGATCGCAAAAAAAAAAAACGGCAAAAGAGCGCGAAAAAACACGCGAAAAAGTGGCGGGAGTGGATTTTTATTAAAATAAAAATATTTTTATCTTTAATTATGATTTTCTTGAAATGTTTAATTTTTTAAAATCAATTGAGAAATATTTTTTACATCATGAAAGTTAAGAAAACATTTAAAAAATAGAGAAATAGGGATATTTCTCCTTGTATGTGCTCATTAGTCAGCTTAAATAATATGCAAAATTACTTCTTTGCTTTGATTTTTGAAGCAGTTATTCCCCAGAGTACCCGATTTATAATTATAGATAATATTTATATTTTGCGAATTTCGCCCAAGGATCGCGAAAACGCAAATTTTGTCAAAAAATCTCGGGAAAAACGCGAAGTCCGTCAAAAGAACGTGGAAAAACGCGATTTTTTTCAAAAGATCACTTAAAAAACGCGAATTTCGGCAGAAAAATCACGGGAAAATGTGAATTTTGCCAAAAGATCACTTAAAAAACGTGAATTTAGTAAAAAAAAAAAAAAAAAAAAAAAAAAAAAAAAAAAAAAAAAAATCACGGGAAAATGCGAATTTTGTCAAAGGATTGCAAAGGGAGGAAAAAGGATTGTCATATGTTTTCAGACCAGGGGTGATTCTGTTCCAAATTTTCGGAAAAATTGGGGCAATGATTTTCGAAAATTAAAAAGTAATCGGTCATAAATCCGAAAATTCGGACATAAAATATATCGCGAATTTCGTCAGAGGGTCGTGAAAAAATCGCAAATTTAATCAAAAGTTCACGAAAAAACCGCAATTGTCAAAGAATCGCGAAAAAACTGCAAGTTTCGTCATAAGATCGCGAAAAAACGGCAAATTTCGTCGAAAGATCGCGAAAAAACGACCAATTTCGTCGAAAGATCGCGAAAAAACGGAAAATTTCGTCAAAAGATTGCAAAAAAAAACGGAAAATTTCGTTAAAAGATCGCAAAAAAAAAAAAAAACGGCAAAAGAGCGCGAAAAAACACGCGAAAAAGTGGCGGGAGTGGATTTTTATTAAAATAAAAATATTTTTATCTTTAATTATGATTTTCTTGAAATGTTTAATTTTTTAAAATCAATTGAGAAATATTTTTTACATCATGAAAGTTAAGAAAACATTTAAAAAATTAGAAAATAGAGAAATAGGGATATTTCTCCTTGTATGTGCTCATTAGTCAGCTTAAATAATATGCAAAATTACTTCTTTGCTTTGATTTTTGAAGCAGTTATTCCCCAGAGTACACGATTTATAATTATAGATAATATTTATATTTTGCGAATTTCGCCCAAGGATCGCGAAAACGCAAATTTTGTCAAAAAATCTCGGGAAAAACGCGAAGTCCGTCAAAAGAACGTGGAAAAACGTGATTTTTTTCAAAAGATCACTTAAAAAACACGAATTTCGGCAGAAAAATCACGGGAAAATGTGAATTTTGCCAAAAGATCACTTAAAAAAACGTGAATTTAGTAAAAAAAAAAAAAAAAAAATCACGGGAAAATGCGAATTTTGTCAAAGGATTGCAAAGGGAGGAAAAAGGATTGTCATATGTTTTCAGACCAGGGGTGATTCTGTTCCAAATTTTCGGAAAAATTGAGGCAATGATTTTCGAAAATTAAAAAGTAATCGGTCATAAATCCGAAAATTTGGACATAAAATATATCGCGAATTTCGTCAGAGGGTCGTGAAAAAATCGCAAATTTCGTCAAAAGTTCACGAAAAAACCGCAATTGCCAAAGGATCGCGAAAAAACTGCAAGTTTCGTCATAAGATCGCGAAAAAACGGCAAATTTCGTCGAAAGATCGCGAAAAAACGACCAATTTCGTCGAAAGATCGCGAAAAAACGGAAAATTTCATCAAAAGATTGCAAGAAAACGGAAAATTTCGTTAAAAGATCGCGAAAAAAAAAACGGCAAAAGAGCGCGAAAAAACACGCGAAAAAGGGGCGGGAGTGGATTAACCCCCCCCCCCCCCTCTGTTGTAGCCTTTCAGAAAATTTGCTGTGAACTGAATGTGTGCAGATTTTTTTTTTTTTTTACTCAGAATCACCCCGGTGTCAACCTGTATGTAGGAAGTTAAGCATTTCAAAGTCGATTTTTGGATACTTTAATCTTTCTTTTTTTATTAATCTAATTTTTAATTCATTTTTTGCGACGATTTTTCCACATAAAGGAAACCAGTTTCGAACTTTTAGTTCAATTTATTAAACTTTGACCTCTTTTCAATAAACTTTAATCTGAATTCGTGCAACGATTTTTGAATTTTTCGCGGCTTTTCACCGCATTTCACAGAATTTTTCGAAATTCCTAGCACACAGAAATCCAATTTTAATCTATAGTAAATTTTGAAGTATGCAATTTTTTAATTTTAAACTTTTTTTTCTTTTTTCCCGATAATTTAAGCGGGGTTTTTTCGCATTTCACATGCAATTTTTCTACAATAGTAAAAGTAATCTAGTTTCAATCACTTACCTCTATTTAATAAATTCGTTTTTTTATGCGATTTTTAGGTTTTTTCGAGATTTGCGGGGATTTTTGACGCTCATAAAAGGTTGTAATCTTTTAGCCCAATATAATAAATTTTGCCCTCTTTTCAATAAAGTTTATTCGTATTAATACAGCAATTTGTTTCCGTTTCGTGCAATTTTTTATATTTGTAAAAGGAATCAATACAAAAACCCTTAACGGGTTAAAAGTTTGTGACGAAGCTGCAGTGTATATATACTGCAGCTTTCTTGAGAAACAGAGGGTATACGGTGTTCCTTTAAAAAATCCAGAGGGTATACGGCGTATACCCCCGTATACCCTCCACTACATCCCTGCCCCTCGCCCCCTTAGTTTCGGCCCTGATAGATCATGTCACACATTATTAAATTACCTTTAGCTTGTGACTGACAGTTTGGGGGCACTAAATGCATGGCTGGCAAATTTATTCCTTTTTCACTATTTTTAATAATGACATCTTTGCCTTATTTTTGCAGAGGTCCTATTATCCATTTGCATACATTTAACTTAGTTTGGATACAATGACGCAAAAACTATTTACATAAATTTTACTTTTGATTTTTGGATAGCATGGCACAAAAGATAAATCAATTTATTCAAATGAATACATTTCAGTGCATTATATAGATTCAGTGAAAGTAATATATTCAACAGTGCATTGGAAAATGAAAAGTATTGTTTAGATGTGTAAATGTATTTAGCCAAAAGAAAATTTAAATTGAATTTTAAAACTAATTGTTTTAAGCAACATCAAGGCGTCACTTAAATTTTGATATCATATCTTTTAAAACTCATATTTTGAATTTATGAGAGATACGGATGATAATGCATCAATGAATAAACTTTTATACATCTTTTTAAAATGAACATAATTTTTGCACATGCAATTATAAAAAAATAAAATGATGAAATAAATGTATATATATATTATAACTAATAGCATAGTGTCACTCAAAATTTTATATCATTATTTTTAAGTTCCATATTTAAAATTCTTAGAGCATAAGATAAAGCGCTGCGTCACAAACTTTTAACCCGTTAAGGGTTTTTGTATTGATATCAGTACTTTTTTTAAGTTAATGATAAAAAAAATAAAACAACAACAAAAATTAAAGACCAGACAAAGAATTCATAGTCAGGATTTCTATTCACCTTCAATCTCCCCCCCTCCCTCCCCGCAAAAAAAGATGCCTCATATTTCAATTTTAAAGAGCACTGTGCTATGAGATTTTTTTAAACCACTCATTGGTAAATATGGAAGTAATTCACAACATGCATGTTTAGATGGTATTTCTGTTGGTTTGTTTCAGAGATATAAAAAGCTATGTTAAATTTTATTAAATAAAAAATTTACTGTCTTAAGAAAAATAGCAAGAAATATTGCTCTTTAAACATACACATGTATATATATATAAACTTCCACCATCCTTCTTTAAAGCTCTTTATTGGCAATAATAGTAAATCATATAAAATAATCGCCTGAGCCCCAAAAATTTCACTTCTCCCTTATCACCCATCTCTCCAGCTTACCTAAATAATTAAAATCTTTCAAACTTTAGTTTGAAAAAAAAAAAAATAATCTGCAATATTTGTTGCTCACTAACATAAATAAATAAAGCCCTAACTCCCCAAATGTACATTTCTCCTCTCCCCTCTCCCCCTACTGCACAGCATAAAAAAAAAAAAAAAAAAAAAAAAAAAAAAAAAAAAGCACTCGTAGATATTAAATCTTTAGGGTTTTTGGTGAATGAATTACATATGAAGATAAATACGATAGATCACACCTTGGGATGAGAAGTTCTGCATATTACAGAATTTTGCATTATATAGATCATATTTCATTCATCATTAAATTTACCTTGTAAACGTGCTTTAAATTACATTCCTTGGAACCAGAAATAGTGAAAATTATAAAATTTTACATAATAGTATAGGTGCAGATTCCCAATATCTGGAAGGAGAAAGTGGCTCCTAAACCCAAAAAGTCCAGTGGCCTCATTGTGAAACAAACACATAAAAAGAATTTAGTGTTTGTAAGGGACTGAATTCAAAGTGGAAAATAATTTATTTTATATATACATATGTCTATGTACAAGAAAACACAGACTAATTACATCAAATGGGTTTGTTTAATTTAATCACAAAATTCTTTAAATTCAATTATTAAGTCTAATACAAATCTTAAACTATGTTCATTCAGAAGATATAATTGGACAAGATACATTTTTAAAAAATGTAAAGCTAAGCAATCATGGTAGGGGGAAATATTAGGATAACAATATTTCTAATTTTGATTTTATCGTAAGGGGGCATTAAAAAATTTGTGAATGTGAAAAATTATTTAGTGCTATAAAAATCAAAACACACTTCAGACGTTTGTTTTTCTATGTAATACAATAGTTTTCTGTGTTAAACAGATCATTCTGGACTGTAGGAAGGAAAATACACTGATTTCATTTTTTTAAAAAGGTAGAAATCCACCATTAGCAGAAAAGGAGCATCCCTGTATAACGTATGGCGACTGAGTCATTGAAAGTTAGCGGCCGAAGCAAAAAATTTAGTCGTCACATGGCGACTGTGAATCTGCACCTATACATAATAGGAATAGATCACAGGGCCAAAACTAGTCTTTTTTGTACCCGGGGCAAACATGGATTTTGGCGCTCTCCCGCCCCCCCCCCCCTTCTGTAAAGTATATTTACAAAGATAATTTTATTAATTTTCTAATAGCCGACTTATTTTAAAATTAAAGTATGTAATCATAAGACATGTTATTCTGAACTACATAATCTACAATGGCGGGTCCAAAGGGGAGGTTACGGGGGTCATGATTCCCCTCTGAACACCAACAAAAATTTTCTTAAGAGCATTTTTAAAATGAAATATACAGTAGAGTCCCGATTATCCAAGTCCTGCTTAACTGAGTTATTTTCTTCTGATGGATTGATGGCTTCCATTTTTATGAAACAGCCATTATAAATGAAGTGTTAGGTAAAGATAAAAAAGCAGCCGTAAAGAAAGAAAAAAAAAAAAAAAAGGGCCATTTCCCTTCCCTCCCATTCTGACCAGAAAATCAGAGTTCTAACTTTTTATGACTGCTCTTTCATCTTCACTTAACACTTCATTTATAATGACTGTTTCATAATAATGGAAGCCATCAATCCATCAGAAGAAAATTATCCATTCCAAAAGTATAATCCTTCATTTCGCGCCGGGGCACATGCCCCCTCGCCAGTGGTGTAGTCGTAAAAAAAGCAGAGGGTATACGTTCTAAGCAGAGGGTATACGCTCAAGGCAGAGGATATACCCCAGTGTATATATACTGCAGCTTTCTTGAG
The DNA here is from genome assembly GCA_963932465.1 of Maratus speciosus. Classification (NCBI taxonomy): domain Eukaryota; kingdom Metazoa; phylum Arthropoda; class Arachnida; order Araneae; family Salticidae; genus Maratus; species Maratus speciosus. The sequence continues at coordinate 279,687,049 of OZ010792.1, forward strand.
AAACAGAGGGTATACAGTGTTCCTTTAAAAAATCCAGAGGGTATACGGCGTATACCCCCGTATACCCTCCACTACATCCCTGCCCCTCGCCCCCTTAGTTTCGGCCCTGATAGATCATGTCACACATTATTAAATTACCTTTAGCTTGTGACTGACAGTTTGGGGGCACTAAATGCATGGCTGGCAAATTTATTCCTTTTTCACTATTTTTAATAATGACATCTTTGCCTTATTTTTGGCAGAAGTTTCTTATATTAAATAAGGCAAAAATTTCTTTTTTTTAAAATATTACTTTTGGAAAGCATGAATTTAGTGCCTAAAAAAAAAAAAAAAAAAACCGTCAAGAGCTGCCACCGATTGTAACACTCATTTACAAAAAAAATTAATATATTATTTTCATTGCTCCAAAATAATGCGTTAAAGACGACAATGTATCAAATTTAGTGTTCCAAGAAATTAGCAATATTTGTGAAAAACATTATATGCATCTTCTGTATTAAAATTTTTTAGTGGCAGGCTTTTGTGATTGAACAAGGACTGCTTGCAGAATACTTTAATAATTTTACAATATAAAATTATGGCTCTCGAACTACTATTGATGAAATACAGTAATAGGGATAAAAAAAAAATCATTAAATAAATATAGTTTATTTTTAAAAAATTAATTGAATTTTCATCAGATATACTGATTATTACTACCATACATTATATGTAACATATTTATTAGAAAAATTACAACTATTTAGATGAAGTATTAAAATGTAAATAAAATGATGCCTTATAAACACATCAAAAATACAGTTCGTTTTCGAAAGCTGTGCCTAACACTCTGAGACAATTTTACGATCCAAAGGGGTAATGCTGAGATGGGCATTTGCCGAAGTTCCAGTTGTATGTTGTCACTCAGCTAAACAGCCTCCGATCATCCATATTTTGATAAAATCAAAACAGACCTGATGCATGCACAAAAGCACAGAAGGTTTCACTTTAAGAAAACAAACAGTACCTCTGAACAAAATCATTATACAGTAGATGCCCTCAAATCCGCTCAACTTGGGACCAGAGGTTGTGCAGATTTTAGAATTTTGCAGATTTCTGGTCCTTGCTTTGTTTACAGTTTTTAAACAGTCATTTGAATGTATTTATGCAATCAAAGTTATAAAAAATCCTTGCAATATAGTAAAATATTAAAATAATTAATTACAGTAATAAACTAAAATGATAAGAAGTAAGATAATTTAAAAAATGATTAAATTATTAAAAGTAAAGATCAAGTAAATAATAATGTATAATTAAATCTGCATTATAAAGATAAGAATCATTTTCCTTGAATTATTGAATGAAACTTACCTCCTTCCTAATGGTACCTATTAATTTGCATCAAAATTATAAAGTAAGGAAGTTTTATTTCAGATTTAGTCAGTCTTAATAGTCAAAAAATCTGGATTAAAATACATAAAAAGATTTGATAAAAAAATTGTGATTACCAATTTTTTTTTTTTTTTTTTTTTTTTTTTTTTTTTTTTTTTATCAGAAATAAATTGTACTTCCTTCCTAAAAAATCATGAGTTCAGTAATATTATAGAGAATTAATTACATACTGAAATACAAACAGAATGATATAAAATTAAAAAATTCTGTAATTTTGCCCTTACATCTGAACTGAAAGTTTCATTGTTTACATCTGTGATGATATGCAGATTTAACGCTGGTAGCTGGGTGGGTACTAGAGATGCAACGAATATTCGGCCCATTCGGCCTGTCTGCCGAATATTCGGCTTCGGCCGAATATCAAGTCCATTATTCGGCCTTGGCTGAATAATACTGTAATAAATATTTATATTTACACAGTATAACTTTTTAATTTGACAATTTATATTCATCATATATAATGAAAATTTTTTTTAATTTGACAATTTATATTCATCATATATAATGAAAATTTTATTTGAAATTAACTAACACTTTTTTTCCCATTAACTTTCATACTCCGAATGGGTTTTATCTACCCATTTTTATATAAGAGGCTAATTTAGGAATCATGTTAAAAAAATTTTATGCTGTATCAGTAAGTACAAAAAGTATCTGTAATCTCTCACTATATATGGTACTTCCTGGTGCAGAAAGGTACTTTTTGGCTAATTGTGAAAGGTTTGGAAAGTCTTCCGAATTTTTCGCCCACCACTCCAAAGGACACTGTTGTTTTTCTAGTAGTGGCTGGGAAAGAAAATTACTAATTTCTTTTACTTCTTCACATTGAGGGGCACTTTCTATAGAGGCTTCACTGCTGACAGCAAAGAAAAAAAAATAATAAATATAAATAAAAATTTTGTTAATTGTGAGCTTTATAAAGTCTACAATGATTTATTTCCCCCATTTTAGAGGATATTCCTTTCACCCTTTCTATCAGTGGTTTTTCTTAAGATATTAAGATTTCTTATTTTTTTTTTTCATCTGAAAGCTGAAACATATGTTGGCTAGTACTTTTAAAATTTTGTCATTATTTTAAAATGTAACAACAACACACATAATAGCTATTAAAATGTAACTAGACAGTATCTGATGAGGAACTTTTGCTAAGAATTTATTTATTTATTTATTTTTTTTTTTTTTTGGGGGGGGGGGGGTCTGAATTGTATTATTGAGGCAATTTTTAGGCCGAACATAGCCGAATATTTTTTTCACAGTAAAATAATGCTTTAAAAAATTAAAAATTTGTATATAAATAATTTTTTAAAAGAAAACAATACATTTTAATTGTGAAATATACAAGAATTGTGCATATAATACATACTATATTTTGTTTTTAGGCAAAAATAAGTTCATTATTCGGCTGTAACTTGGCCGAATATTCGGTATTCGGTTATTCGGCCAAACCACTATTCGTTGCATCACTAGTGGGTACCTGGGCAGATATCCACTACAACCTTGAAAATTATTGCTTGTTTTTAGCACAACATATATTTGTTTTAAATGCTTTCTCGTCACTTCTTTATATGAAAAACAAATACAGGAATAAACATAAACATCGAATCTGATTTATGTCTAAAACTAAGATTGAATCAGATATGAGGAAGATGTGTTTGGTAAAGCAAGCATCACCCTTATCATTAGCAATACAACAGAATTAATAGTCATCCTAGTGCATATGTATCAATCTACACCAATATGCCATTAAGTATTGTAGCTTTTTTTAAAATCAAAACACTATATTTTGATAATGTACATATTAATAATATAGTAATAATGATACTAGTACTTTTTACTTATGTTAATATATAGCAGTCAATCTAAGTATACCAATTTAATAAAGTAATCATCCAATTAAATAGAGTAAAATCTGCTTAGACGGAGCACAAAAGACTGCACAAATACCTTGTTTTAGACATATTCCATTTACACAGGTTTTTCTGTAATAGCATGGAGTTTGTAACTTGGTGGTATGCGGAAGTATGAACTTCTATTCAGTGGTATGTTGATCTAAAAGTTCGGGAACCCCTGCTCTAGAGGGTAGCAATATTTCTACAAAATGGATTGCAGGCTTTTTTTAAGAGTAAAATTCATTGTTTACATTAACGAAGCTGTCTGTTATACAGAGAATTGCATTAAAAAGATCTTTTACTGCAACAATGCTTTTACTACAATGCGGTCCTTTGACGAAATTCACATTTATCTCGTGATCCTTTGATGAAATTTGTGTTTTTTTAGAATCCTTTAACGAAGTTAGTGTTTTATCTGCGATCTTGTGTCAAAATTCATACTTTTTTCAACATGCTGTGACAAAATTTGTGTTTTTTTACAATTATCTGATGAAATTTGCGTTATTTCTGTAATCCATTGACGAAATTCCAGTTTTTTGCAGCCTTTGGCTAAATTTGCGTTTTTTTCCATGTTTTTAATCAATCCTTTGGCAAAATTCACGTTTTTAACCAATGCATTGACAAAATTCCTGTTTTTCAGCGATCCTGTGATGAAATTTGCATTTATTTCGTGATCCTTTGGCAAAATTCGCATTTTTTTATGATCCTTTGGTGAAATTATTGTTTTATCCACGATCCTGAGGCTAAAATTCGCACCTTTTCTGCAATAGTGTGACAAAAAGTTTTTTTCTGCCATCCTGTGACAAGAGTTTTTTCGCGATCCTTTGACGAAATTAGTGTTTATTTCGTCATCCTTTGGCGAATTTTGCATTTTTAACGACATTAGTCTTTTATCCTCGATTCTGTGGTGAAATTCGCGCTTTTTCCTCGATCTTGTGACAAAATTCGCATTTTTTCGCAATAATCTGACGAAATTTGCGTTTTTTCTTGATCATTTGACGAAATTCATGTTTTTTTTAATCTTTTGGTGAAATTTGCGTTTTTCACGATCCTTTAACGAAATTCATTTTTTTCTGCGATTCTTTGATGAAATTCGCGTGTTTTCCACGAAGCAGTGACTAAATTCATGTTTTTTCTGAGTCCTTTGACGAACTTCGCGTTTTTTTCATTATCTCTTGGTGAAATTCGCGTTTTTCCGATATATATGTTTATTTGGTGGGCAGGATGATCCGAGCCGTTTACTACCCCCCCCACCCCCACCCCCACCCCAAAAAAATAAAAATAAATATAGATTATCTATCACTTGAAAGTGACAGCACTTTGCACTCAGGAATTCACGTTTGTAATCAAAGATAGGTGGCGCTTTTAGACCTGCTAATGTTTGTAAACAGTTCCACGTGAACGCGGTTATCACTGCTGGCTTTCGCTTGTGTCTTGTGTTTGCCTCGTGTGAATTGGTTATTTGTGGAATAAATTTTTTGCTTTTTTAAGTCTCTTAATGGAAAATCGGCTTACTTTAGTATGTTTGTAATGTAGGGTGTAAAAAAACATAAGTATTTTTATTATTATTATTGAAAATGGATTTTTATGATTGTTTTTCTGTGTTAACCTTTTATGTCCCGACGATATTTTAAAGTACCATTGAAATTATTTTTCATAAAATTCATTTAATACATCGATTAGTAGTAATACAGTTTAGAATCAGCTATAGATACATTATTTTATCTTGTTTCAAAATCATTATTGGTTGCACAAAACAAAAATATTTTTAAAAGGATGATTTCTTTTGCCTTTGCATCTTTTCAGTTTTCTTGACGTTAAAAGATTAGGGGGTGGGGAGTTTCAGTTCGGAAATATTTCTATTGTAAGAACATTATATTTGTACATTTCGTAATTCTACAAAATACTAAAAAATATTTTTTAAATAAAAGATTTGAGTGGAGCTATAAATATTGCACAAAATCTCAATAAATTCAAATTTAATTAATTTTACTTGGCAAAATCCTTTTAAAATTTATTAAATGCTTATGTAAATCTTCTAATATAGTTTAAAAAATTTACGAAAAATGCTTTAGAAGATGAAATTTTCATGAATTCATAATTTGGGACATAAAGGGTTAATCGCCGTCAAAATTGTAGGTTTTTAAAACAACCAAACCGGTAATTAGGATATTAAAGAATATTTTTATCGCTAATTATTAAAATAATAGATGGTAATTGGATAAATAATAAAAAATGATAAATAAATAACTTCATTAGGTAATTTAATGCATGAAATTAATAGAATTCTTAGAATATAACAAATAAAAGAAATTTCGTGGCAGTTCTTTATGTATTTGTAGTTTTTAAAATTATTGCAGTTGCATAATTCTAAGCTGATGCAGATATATGTGCATTAACAACAAAAATAATAATAATATCTGTTAATTCATACATATACAGAGACTAAATATAATCATATTAATGGTTAGTCATACTTTCTATCAACATTAACTACCCAAAATATTAAAGAAAAAAAGAAGAAGAAAGACATTTAGAATATATTAGTTTTCATGCTAAGTGCATTATGTTTCAATTTCTAATTTGTATGGACTCTGAAAATATTTATAATCATCGATAAGTTGACCATTTTGAAATTATCATATTTATTAACCTTGATTGGAACGTAGCTCTTCCAATTAAAAAGCAAAAAAAATTTGTTACTTTTCATCTTTTATCAATTGCTTTCTTTGATATGTTGTGCTAATCCAAAAGTAGAAAATATTTTATAAACTTTTACTGAAGTAGTTCTTTCTAAGCATTTGTATACTAATTAGATTTTGTTTTACTTTTTTCCATTCTCTTACTATAACTGTATAACAGATGTTATCATTCTGAAATTTTCTTTTACCTGAAATTTATTATGTATTTATTTATAAAAAACAAATAAGAATCATTTATTTATTTTATTTAATCTAGAAAAAATTATTTTATTTGTTGTGCTTATTTTCTATAAAAGAGTGAATAATTTGATTATTCAAAGAAAGTTTATGACGATGACCAGATTTAATTAAAGTTTTAAAATGAAATGCTTTTTAAACCTGGTAACATCTATTTTAATATATTTTCACATCATTAAAAAAATATTTTAATCCATTATTTTTTTTAATAATCTGAATTAAATCACGATTAAATTTGAACAAACTGTCAGCCTCAACGAGACATCGGAATTTCTGCTGATCAAAGTTTTGTTGCCGTTTTTAGAGACGACAGGTATTTTATTTTTTTCATTTGGAAATAAATGAAAGCTTAAATCGGGATTTTTCGATCATCTAGAGTTGCATTGGGGCACATAACAGCATGTATTATCTTTTTTTTTGCAGTTTTATTCAGATTTATTAAGAATTAAAAATCCCAAATGCTATTTGACTCACGGTAAGTAATGCTAACGCGATGAAAAAAGCAGTGGTACCCTTTAGATCGCTAGAGGGCGAGTTTTTTGTTACAAACGTGAATAACTAAATGTAAATAAGGAGATATAAAACAATTAACTTCAAATCCGAAAGGAAACAACGACTTAAAACACTAAATCCATCGTTATAGCGTAATTTGTAATTTCTGCTCGCTACACAAATAAAGTAGCGGATAGGGACAGCTTAATGCAACAATGTTAAAGAAGCGGCTGCTAATAGAAGGAGGGAGAAGGAAATCTTGTAGGGATTTTTCTAAACCTGGTTTGAAGCAAAGGAAAAAAATAAGCTTTTGCATTACTATTGGCGCCATCTATCCAAAATATTTGAAAATAATATTAAAAACGAAATCGTTATATCATAATCTTTCCAACATTGTAGTAAGAAGTATATAAATAAGTAAACAAATATCTACAACTTTTACTGTTTAAATTTAAAAGCAGTTCATCTTTTATGTTATAATAATGTTATTTAATATTTAAATCATTACATATAAACAAATTGACAGGAATATCTATGTGGCGTTTTAACAGCTTTAAGGCTATAGCAAATCAGTCACCAAGGGATATAATAAAATTATTATTTCTTATCTTAAGCTAAATAATTTAACTTCGCTGTCAGTCAAGGCTTTAGGAAACAATAAATATGATTTAACTAACATATACTTCTATAATTAAAATATACATAATTTTAAAAAGTATAATTATGTATATATAACATATTATTATAGATAGTACATCAATGTGGCTTTTTTTTTTTTTTTTTTTTTTAAGATTTAAAAGCTACAACAATTTGTTTTCTCTATATTCTTAATTTAAAATGTTTCTTTGTTTTATAATAAAAAAATAAATAAATCCCAATTCAGAGGGCACATTTTATTTATTTATTTATTTTTATTTTATGATTACATTGAACTAAACATATTTCAATTTTATGATTATTTTAGTTCCTATTTTATAGAAAATGTATAATGAGAACATCTCATAATCTTTTTAATATTAGAATATTAATAATTATAATGCTTGAAGAGCATTAACATCTTAATTTATAATAATAACAGTAATAGTAATAAAATTAGGAGAAAAATAAAATATAAACACACAATAACACATGGATAAGTACCAAGTACAAATGAACGCCAACACCGACAAAACAACGTGCCGAAGACGAATAGGGATTTTCTGATTTTTTCCCCATAGCGTTATGCAGTCGAAGTTTTAACATTGTTGCATTAAGCTGTCCCTATCCGCTACTCACAAATAAACATGGATTATCTTTATCTATCTACTGAAAGTCACAGCCCTTCGCGCTCATTGGCGCGATGTGATGACGTCAAACCTACTCATTACGAGGCTAATGTTAGCCTCGCACTCACTAATCACAGACGAGAAAATTACCAGAGATTAATGGTTGACTGGGCATTAACGGAAACGAAAATGTCAAAAATAAAATGAGTTTTCCCAGAAAAAAGAAAAGTGTTATTCACCTTGCCTTAATCACATTTATATTATGTATCAATTTAAAGATAATTGTTAGAACTGTTTTCGAGATTTTCAAATTAGGAACTTCCTTGATATCATACCAACGTTTTCACTTTAAAAATGGCTATTTAGATCTCAAAATATACTGCACGTAGAAATGTAAAAATTTCAGTATACGATTAGACTGCAGATATAAGACTGTTCTAGAAAATTCAGAACAATAGGACCTATATCTGCTGAGTTATTAAAAGGCGGCTTTTCGCGTTTTCTTTGATGTCGAGTTAGCTGTATATATGAGTTCCGCCATCTACGAATTCTACGATACGATGCGATTTTAGGCTTAAGGCTGCGTCACTCGGAATACTACCGTCTTCCATGATCCGGCTTCAAGTTTTTAGTTTACCGTTTTGTTCCAATATGATTTAATTTTTATGCGATTTTTTGCGTATATTTTAATCTCGCATATTTTTCAAAGCGATTTCTAGTTTTTTCGCGTTTTGTAGATATTTTAAATTCAAGATATAAGATATTTATCGGAAAAAGGGACACGCTTTGCAATTGATTATAAATCTTTTCAATAGTCAAGGCCTGAAAATTTAATTCCCTTAATTAATTTAATTTTAATTCTAATTAGTGTATAAAAAGCGTTCCGTGAAAGTGTCAGAAATTTTCATGTAAAAAAAGAAGAAAAAAAAGTGCAGCAAATAGAAATAATGATTAAAAGAAAAAGAACCCTTGATTACTTTACTATTAAAAAAAATAATTGCTATCTTTGTTGCTAATTGGCCGATTTCTTTCAAATTTTTAGCAAGTTGCAATAATAATAAATTAGGCTGTGTGCTAAATTTTTATAAAAATATAATAAGTAATGGGAAAATTATAGTACCCACAAAAATGTCCACTCTTAGAACTGGAAAGAAAAAAAAAGTGCGGTCTGCGGTTTGTTTATTTAGCTCCGAGAAGTCTATGCTAAAAGAGAATCAGATAAGCTTTCTACCCATTGATAATGTTTTCTTTTGCTGCTGCATAGAATTAAAGAAAAAGTATTTATTTAAAGTAGGAAGTTTTCTATATTTATTTTAAACACACCAATTATTTTTTTTGCAGGATAATCATTCATTTCTTATTAATATCTTCCTTTAATGGCCATTTAGGTTGTATTAAAGGCGCATAAACTTAAAAAAAAAAAAAAAAAAAAAAATATCCAGATGAATTTAGAAAACACGTGTCGTTTTGGAAGGATTTTCAAACAGCAAATTCAATGCAGTATGCATTGTTTTATCTAGTATTCATACGAGTATGACATATTAGGACTTTGCATGCGAGTCATACAGAGCAACAAAACATCTGTTTTCCAAAGTCCACATGCTTTTGCCGTGTAAAAAGACAAAATATTTTGGGAAAAAAAAACCCCCTTAAAAATACAGGCAGAAAGAAGATAGGAGAAGAGGGGTTGGGTGCGGCGCCCTTTGAAAAACGTCAAAAGGGAATGAATACCTGTCGCACTTAAATGAAATTTCAAATTTCTATTATAAAGCAAACACGCCGATTTACCGCAGATAATTATTGAAGGGCTGTAGATTACAAGAACATTATTAAAACTTAATTTCTCAAAAATAATATAAAGAATTGAAAAAGTAATATCCTGAACCAGATTATTTACAGATCTTGAAGTATTTAGGATCCTATAGGGGGAAAAAAATGCCTTTTTAAAAAGTAATTTGAAATATTTGATAGAAGGCTCATTCCTAATTTCGATGATAATAAAATACATTTTTAGCTCGATTAATAAAAGCAAATTCGGTCTCAATTGATTAAAAGTAATATGAAGTGTTTTTAAATAAATAATTAAGAATAATACAATAATTACAATGCTCCCCAAATAAGTTGCAATGTCATTAAAAAATATGCTAAAATAAAAGTTCCTTACTAAAGCTTTACAAAATTATGAAGTATTTCTTACTAAAACTAACAGCGTCAATTGTTATTTAATTTATTATGTTAATTGACTGCAATAGGTTTTGAAATAACTAATTCAGTGGGAAAATGTATACTTGACATATCACATCGCCAATTTTTCTCATATAGACATCGTGATCGTAGTGTTGCTCGCCGGTCATTGTAATTGAGAATGTGTTGATTTGCAATTGGCATCGATTTTGGATAATCCCGATGCCTAAATGAGAGATTCAATCGCGATCTCCGTTTAAGCGAGAAGTCACGCGTGCATTGTCTACGATCTACTTCGGAGATAGTAGAAGAAACCTGTCTTGCTCATCATCGATGAGATCTCCATATTAGTGATGCTTCACACGAGTGTTTGAAGATCGTGGGAAAAACCGGTCTTACCTACGATCTCGCTCATCATCCATGCGAGCTCCATATTAGCGATGCATCACGCAAGCGTTCGAAGATCGGAGGTGAAACCGGTCTTACCCATCGGTCTTGTTCGTCATCGTACTAGCGTGATGCATCGTATGGCCGCGATTCATCGTTAAACGAAAGATCGGGAAATCGGTTTGACGATTTATGATTTAAATCGATATAACGCGATGTATCGATGCATCGCCCAGTCCTAGCGGGGAGATACCCTCCTGAAAAAAGCTGTTTATTGGGTGAAGGGGAAGCAGTGTTAAAATGTTCTTCATGCCTATTGGTGGTGTTCTTCTGTTTACCCGGGGCTGACGTCATATGGTTAAAGTCCATTGTTCATGTAATGTTCTATCAGAAAAATCAGACATTGCAGATTTCAAGTATTTCAGAGAAATTATTTTGAATAGCCATGGGAAAGTATATTATATTTATTTATAGTACTAATAATCAAAAGATTGTTTATTAAGATTTTCAAGCTATCAATGTTTCACTATGTAGAGCATTTTATGCATAGAACATAAGACATAGCTTTTACTAAAAATGTTTAAATTTTAAATGATTTCAATTTTTTACATAACTGATTGTAATTATTTAATTTAAATTATTTTTAAATGAAGTTATATTACTTATATATCCAAGAATGTTTATTTTTATCAATAAATATGTATGTATATGTAATAGGAAAATATATTTAAAAAAACCTGGTTTAAACCAAAAAAAAATCTGTTTTAAACAAAAAAAAAGTTTTTTAAAAATAAAAACTTTTTTTTTTCCAACCTTGTATTCTGGTGCTTAAGAATGAAATTGTGTTCCCCATTTTTTTTATAAATTCAATATTTCTTGAGTTAATGTCTGGTTGTTACCCCGACGTCCACCATTCTGTAATTATTGTAACCCAATAATCAGCTCAAAATACAAACTGATGTTATTTTATGAAAAATCCATGAATTTTATGCAAAAACAAAAAGTGCTATTCAAAATGCCAAATTGGGATGCTTAGTGATCACCTCCTTTTCATAAGCAGGTTGGTGCTTTTCAAAACACATTAGCACAGATTTTTATATTTTGAGCATGTATGTAAATTCAAAGTGATTATGTGTAACACTTTTAAAAAGTATACATTGCCTTATGCTGTAAGGTTGTTACCCCAACGTCTACCATTTTGTAATTATCGTATCCCCAAAATCAGCTCAAAATACAAACTGATGTTATTTTGTGAACAATCCATTAACTTTAAACTAAAGCAAAAATTGCTATTCAATTCCTTAGAATCTGCCTTAGCCAATAAAAATGTTTTTGTGATTAGTCTGAAAGTAGTAAATTTGAACATGAAAACACCTCAAATGGAAACATTGTTTTAAACTCTATTGCTCTTATTGTTATTTTACATGCTTATTGGTTTTTGTGAAGGAATTTATTCTTTTTATGTTGTAGTTTTTTTTTCTTTCGTTCTTTCCTAGGTACAACCATTCCCACTCCTGCAGTCATTTCAGCTCCTCCAACAACTCCTGGTACAGCTGCAATATCCTCTCCATCAGTAAATGGCACTTCTAAAGAAAGCACTTCAGTATGATAAAAATTGCTCTTTTTAGTTATCCAGTGTATTTATTTTGAAATGTGTAATTGTTTCTCTCTTATTTTAGCATTTATTGCACATTCACAAAATAATTTTTCTTTATTTTTGAAGGAGAATAATGTTGTTCCAAAGTACAAGTCTTTTTTTATAACTGTGATTTCTGTTATATATATATATATATATATATATATATATATAATATATTCTTCTTTTTTCTTTTCTTTTTTGTTCTGGATTCTAAAAAAATAAAAATTTGCTACCGAAGATTTTTTTTTTTTTGTTAAATTGATTTTTCATATTCTCTGTATTTTAAAAAGGACATTTTTCCTTATGAGATTAATCAATTACAATTAAAATTCTGTATTTCCTAAGAGACTGAAATATCATATTTTACAGTTCAGAAGAAAGAACAGATGTTTATTGGATTTCCATCAAACAAATAGAACATAATCTTGGTGAACAATATTTCAAATTAATATCTAATATAATGTTTGGAATTTTGTGTGTTCCGCATAATGATGTGGTATGAGCAGATATTCAGTTTATTTCTAAAAAATCATTTTGGATTCCATTCATTACTTTCTCATAGTAGTTTGGGAAGTATTAATTGCTAAAAACAGTATTTCAGATGTCTACTTTGAGAAAAACTTTAAAGAACAGTTGTGTAAATCAAAATGTGCTGTTTGTTTAAAATTAAAAAATAAAATGTAAGAATTTGTAAGTTTGTTTGATTTAGATGTTAAATATTTTGTTTCTTTCTCAAGAATTTCATATTACATATGCATAAGTTTTGAAAGATACTTAGTTTTAAGAAATAATATTTTTGATTATTACATTTTGTGTTATGGTATGAAATAGAAATATTATTTTATGTAGAAAAGAGCCTGTACCAGAATCCTCTATTTTTCTCCTTGACATGATGTGAAATCTTCTGTTTTTTCTCCCAACAAGTTTGGCAGGTACATTTTCAGAAATAAAGTTTTCACTGTAGCTAACAATTATCTATAAATAATACTATTTTAACACATTGAGCATGGGAGATACCAGTTGGCATCTTTTGGATATGTGTTGTGCCATACATGGGCAGTATTTTTGCATTTTATAAGTTGCATTATTTCTCAAAAATATGCACAATATTAATATTTATACAGTTACTGTACTGTGCTTATAAATACTTCGATTAGAAGCATTACCATTATTATTATTGTAATATAAAAATTTGCACAAAAAATCTTTTTGTTAAGTAATGCAAAATAGGTGAGTAATGTTCATAAAGAATGTTCCTATCCGGAATGTATTAAGGTCTTTGCTCTTAGATCTTGTGATCTATCGATTTTCTAATTGTGTTTTTAAATCAAGGTCCACTCTTGAATGTGGGATTGTGGGAATTTTACAATATTTTTAAGAATCTTGTCAAAAATAAGTCCATTTTTCTAAAATGCTACTTAAAATTATAGTTAAAATATGAAAATCCCAACTTGTTTTTTCCTAATACAAATTCTGGCTTGGATAAAAGTCTTTTTTATTATAATTCAGTTAAAATTTTGCTGCTTGTAAAAGTTATTTTCCTTTATTATTAATTTCCTAAAATGTTTAATTTCAAATGAGCACATATTTTGACTTTGAAGAAATCTCAATATATTCTCTGTTTTCAGGCAGAAACTTCTGCTCCTGCAACTAAACCTCCTGAAAAGGTATTTTTTCAGGCTAAATATTTTTATATGCTTCAAAGGTGATGATTTGACTTTTAAGTCTTTATGAGTATTCTATAAAAAGAAGAGAAAAAAAATTTCTTTTTTTCTTTTTCTTCGGCCCACCACGAAATTTTTTTTTTTTCTTTTTAAGAAATCTAATTATTTGATGAGTTTGTTGGCATTAGTAAATGTTCTCACATGCGATAAGAATGCAGAATATTTTAAAACATTTTCCAACATAGTTGAAAAGTGTTTTTAAATTTATTTTGTTTGATTGCATTTTAACTGTCTTTAGTACTATGCTTAGATTACTGCAAAATTTAAATGTGCTATTAATTGTCACTATAGCATGTTCTCTATTTAAAATAGTCATACTAATTCAAAAACAATACATAGCAATTTATCCACCAGTCCTTTCAGCATTCTGTGGAAAGCTCATTCAGAAAATTCCAGGAAAATAAGTGAATATTGAATCATATTAAAAATAAATGTAGAGTAGAAATAAGAAAACAAGAAATTAGATTTTGAGCAAAAATTTGGCATGGTGAATTTCATGCCTCTTGTAGCAAACAAACACTTAGGCATTTTGTAGCCATTTCATCATATAAATATTCAGATGCATCTTGAAGTTTTGAAATACTTGGTTCAACATTATTTTTCAGCATCTCAAGAGGAAGCGCTTGCTTGACTGTTTTAAATGGACACTTAATGTGATCAGTATAAATATATATATATATATTTCTACTGATCACCTAACTTAAAATACTACTGTTGCTATAAAAGCTACAAGCATTTATTAATTATGAATATAATGTATTGGATGAATGGAGTCATAAACCAGATTTTGAAACTTTGCCACTTTTTTTTTTTTTTCATACCCAGTCAGGGGTCGATCCAGGCAAAATTTGGGGTCTATTTAGGGCCCCTTCACAAAAATGAAAATAAAACAGGCCCCTTCACAAAATTCCGCTAAATAAAATAAGCTCCTTTTGTAACATTCTTTTTACTCGACTGCCAAGAAGGGTTGTGTGTTTCACGCGTATCTGGGTATGTGGATTGCTCGAAACATCCCAACGGCTGAATGAATTTTAATGAATGAGGTCTGAGGTCTCTCTATCGATTCATCTTAACCGTCCGATGGTTATAGGCTGTGTTTTGTTTTTATAAATTCAAAATGGCGGTTGAGACGGAATTTTTTTTTTTTTTTTACGCACCATATTGAGTGGCATATCATTGGATAGGTCTTTCAAAATGAAGACGATGTTTCATTGACATTCATTACAGTCATAAGCTCCATTTAAATATTACACAACCTGGAAGTTGTGTAGGTAGGATCTTTACCTTTACTGCAACTCTAACCTTCAAAGACATCTGGCCTCATCGAAACAGTGTTTATAGATAGGAACTAACAATTAAACACAACTTAAAAGGCATCAAAGGTTCACTCAGCCTTTCATCCCTTCGGGGTCGATAAAATGAGTACCAAGCTTGCTTGGGAACTAAACACCGAGGGTCTCGCGTTAGGTTGACCACCTGGCCGGGACGCATGCTACATAGCACCTCGGGGCCCAGGGTCAAGAAAACAGAGATGGGCACTGTCGGCCCAGATCCTTCTTGGATTGTATAGCCACAGAGTTTAGTTTTTAGTTTTAAAAGGCATCAATACAAGTACATGAAAAAATAGGTAAGTTATATAAAAAATAGTTCCACATTGATAAGAAATAATTAATTAGTTCGCTCTTTACGCAGTCGGGTTTTTTGATTTTTTAAATTTAATTACTTTATTCATAAAAACTGTTTTAAAATGTGTAATTTGTAAATAAAACCAGGTCACGAAGAACAAAAACTTTAGCAAGGGGATTTAAAGAAGTTTTTGTTAATAAATTCTTCGTTCGAATTTGAGTAACTGGATTTCAACTTTCATTACAAAAATTTTATGAAATTCATAAAAATAACTTTTACTTTTCACAAAATGGGCCCCAAGAATAAAAACCTGCACTGACCCCTGCTAGCTTTTGCTTACTCATAATGTTCATTAATGCTTCAAAATTGTCTTAAACTCCAATTTAAATGTGGTAACTTGAGCAAACATTTCTATTTTTATTTGCGCATAAAACTGTGCTGGGAAACGGGACAACTTTACCAAATGTCTAAAAATCAGGGTTGGAAAAAAAAACAAAAAAAAAAAACCCGGTTTATTTGGTTTAAACCGGGTTTTTAAAAATATATTTTCCTATTACATATACATGCATATTTATCGATAAAAATAAGCATTGTTGGATATTAAAGTAATATAACTTCATTTAAAAATAATTTAAATTAAATAATTACAATCAGTTATCTAGAAAATTGAAATCATTTAAAATTTAAACATTTTTAGTAAAAGCTATGTCTTATGTTCTATGCATAAGACATATGCATAGTGAAACATTAATACCTTGAAAATCTTAATAAACCAATCTTTTAATTACTAGTACTATAAATAAATATATGATATAGTTTCATAAATATAATATATTTTCACATGGCTATAAAAATAATTTCTTTGAAATACCTGTTATCTGAGATTTTTAAAAAATTTTCTGTTAGAACACTACATGAACAATTATCTTTTGTTTAAAATAAAGCTTTTTATGAAGTATTCTTGGAATTTGAATTTAACAATAGAGTTTTTATGAATTTCGAGAAGTATTGTGTATTATAATTTTTTTATTCTCTGAAACTGCCAGGTTAAAAAAAAAAGGGGGGGGGGGGGCGACAGTAAAATAAACAGAAATTTTTTAGACTACTGAAAACATTGATCTTTAAATGGAGAGTAGTTTTATAAAAGTTGTCACCCACTAAAACATTTAAACAGCCATTAGACTTTTTTTCTAAGCTATTTTATAATATGTATTACTTTTAAATGTTTAAAATGAAAATTAATAATATATATTTTTAGGCATTTTTATGAAACTTTTTTCTATTATGTCTCAAGTGAACCTTATCTCGACCCCCCCCCCCCCCCCCCCCCCCATTTTCTTGTCAGATCTAAATAGTGGGATAGTGGGTTCGGTTATAAAATAATTTTGGTCATTTTCTGGATGGATGCAAAAATGCAACAAAAATATTGGAAGCATATAAGAGGGGGGGGAGGGGCTCAAAAATTTAATAATCAGACATTGTATACTCAAATCCTTGGAGTTTCTTTCTGAATTGCTGTGCAAAAGAGCTATCAAATCAAGGGTGATCGTATAATAAGTATATGAAAGAGTTATTAAAATATCTTTCGGGAGTGAAACTTTTTTCAGTCTTTAAAAGAGAAAGGAGGTTTCCATAAAGTTCTTTTTGGAATGGAATATTTTGTCCTATTTAGACAACTTTTGATTAAATTTTTTTTTTTAATACTTTCTAAGTTACGAAAAGAAAATAACTATCATGCGTACAGTTATATTTTATTTTATTCTATAAATAACTTAAATGTGTCTAAATTATAAGTTTTTTATGGGCGTCATTCTATAGATGAAAAAGGTTTTCCACCTTTTTTCCTATTACATGCTTTCATGCCTGTGAATGTCTTCTTATTTGATTTCATATCTTGACTTTCTTTTTTATATTTAAAGGATAATCTCCTCAATCAAGAAAATTTTCTTTTACAGCTGGACTGAAATCTTAAAGGTCATTTTATGTTATTAATTGTAAATCTGTGTTTTCTCAAAGGAAAATATTATATTCTAAATATTGAATATTTTAAATTTATTTTATCTTTGCTAAATTCACATGTTTTAAGTTTTTTCTTTAGAGCTTTAACTATGTTCATCAACACATGCAATTTGCATTCTACATGCATACAAACATGACCTAGACTCACTAAGCCTCACGGTGACAGCTGAGATAAGACTGTTAAAAGTAGAAATTATTTTTATACAATAATTTGAAACACTTAAATTACAAAAATGAGAAAATATTATATTAGATTTGTTCTAAAAAAATCAATTGGCTTTTTTGAGAAAAAAACCAGTTTGGGTAAACAATTGGTTTAAACCATACCAAACCTTGATGGTAACAGAATAAAATCATAATGCAAAAACTCCAATCCCAAAGTAGGAATTTATGAAAAACAAATGCTTACTAAATCCAATATAGCCATAGAGCAGGCATGAGATTGCAAAAAGATAAAAAAAAAAGAGGAAAAGTGCGTGAAACAGGAAAATGAGAAATTATTTAAAATAGCGCGCGTTTAAGCACATGCTATTTCAAATAAGGTTATTTTATTCACAATAAAACTTAATATTTTTGTTTAAATGCTGCTTTATTAAGAAAGGGGAGGGGGGTCAGTAATTTATGCAAATAATATAAGTAATTCTAAACTAAAAATTCCTACTTTAAGTTCATAATTCTGATGCAATGTGTTATGCAGCAATCTTAGGTAATTGTCCAATTAAAAATTTTAACATGCTTTTACTCAAAACATGAGTTAATAAACATGGCAAGCTAATGTTTAACTTGTCACTCAGCTGCAAAAAATCTGGTAAAAACATTGTTGCAGCAAATTTTTTGCGATTATGTGACGAAATTCGCGATCTTTGAGAAAATTCACATTTTTTTCGCGATCCTTTGACAGAGTTCGCGCGATCTTTTGACGAAATAAGCGTTTGCCAGCGATCTTTTGACGAAATTCACGTTTTTTCCAGCGATCTTTTGACTAAATTTGTGTTTTTTCCGCGATTCTTTGCCAAAATTTTCGTTTTTCCGTCGATTCTTTGACAGATTTTACGTTTTCCCCGCTATCCTTTGAACGAAACTCGCGTTTTTTCAGCGTTTCTTGGACAGAATTTGCATTTTCCTCGCTATTCTGAGAAGAAATCCGCGTTTTTTTTTGACGAAATTCGAGCTATTCAATCTCAATTCAGGCAGGCAGTACTGATATGCGTCAATTCACCATCATAGATTTTTTTCAAAAAATTACAGTAGTTACAACTAAGTAATACATAAAATTTCCCAATGGGATTTTTCCCCCCAAAATTTTTTTCTGTGGTTACAGCACTTTAAAGTTTACGATAAAATTGACAATTTTCGAAAAAACAGAAAAACGCTTCATTTTGAAACGAACACAGTATCAAAAATATTTAATGTATCCAGTCAATTTATTTTTTACAAATAGTTAAGCTGAATTTTACTTTAGCATAGTTTTAAAAAATATAGTGACATTTTAAATTAATTTAAAAAAAATGTTTCTAAGTACTAAAAATGGAATTATTACTAATTTTAAGATTTTTTTTCAGAATGAAAAAAAATATCTTAAAGCTAAACATTGATGGTAATCCAAAGACCTTTAACGGGACTTTCACAGTAAATTTTATTTTAAGCCTAAGATGCATGCAACTTTTGCAATTCAATTTTAAATTATGCAAAATTTCGTAAAATCGCTACTTTTGAGATGCAATTTCTCAAAAACACCATTTTTTAAAAATCTAATAATATGCTCAATTGATACCCTATTAGTTTCTAATAAATACCTTATAAGCAAATCGTGTGTTTTTGCTTAGAAAATTTTATATGATTTTTTGAAAATAACATGTTGTGTATATTTTTCAAAAGACCAGAAAGTCAAGCTTTTTCTTATTTCACTTAATTTATAATTTATTATGAAATATTGATTATGAAAGTAATTGGTGGATAGGACAAATCAGTAGCATATCACGAGAACTAAATGACATTACAGTATCATTCATGTACTCCCATGGTCCATCAAAAGCATTCCAGTGGCCAGAAGAATCAGGAAAGAAATCTGGAATCGATACCAGGGAGGAAAGAGCATCGATACATCTTGCAACCATCACATTTGACGAGTGGTGCCCATTAAATTTGGCGAGTGAGGACAATAAAGTTAATCGCCACGTTTTAAGTGTTACTCGATGCATTTATCTTTTTTCTTTCCAGATTCTTCAGGCCACAGGAATGCTTTTTCTGAACCATGGGGTATATGAATGATGCTGTAATGTCCCTCAGTTCTCATGATATGCTATTGATTTGTCTTATCCATCAATTATTTTCATAAAAGCACCCAATGAAATCACCGATTTATAAATCGTGCATTGAATAATGTTTTGTTATCTGGCTGGAGGTTTCAACTTTTGTCAATGCATTTTTAATTATTCGTCCCATATAACCTTCATTATTTTTAATCATCCAATAATGTTTAGATCGTATACCAACAATACATTTTACATTAGCTTATTCTTTGTCATTATTAGCTCTATAGGCTTGAATAATGTTTCTGTCTAGATGGAGTAGAAGGATACTTTTTTAACAGAGAGGATAGTTCAGCAGCAAATGAGACAGAATCTCGGATGGCTCTTATTGGCTCATTTTGGAGATTAAATTTCGTTGCATAATGCTTACATACCCCCCCCCCCCCACCCCCTACAGCATCACATGCACTTTTTTCATGGCCAGTAGCTGAAAAAATCCACTTCTTTAGTACAACTTCATTATTTTTGTGCAATCCATCAAAATAATACTTATTTTTAAAATGTGCTCTATCTCCATGTGATATATACACAATTGATTCCAGTGTTTGTAATTGGTACAACTTAGATAATTCTTTTTTTATATTTTCTATAGACACAAACAGCATGAGCTGTATCATGAGTTATATCATCAGAAACTACAACAAAACTCTATTTCTTTTCTAAAATATGCTGTACAGGTAAATAATGATATTTGCGTATTTTGCCAGTGAAAGCCTTGTACTTCATCTGTCAGGATTTAACTACTAGATATTTTGCTACACCTTTACACCTTTTATTAAAAATTATTACATATTATTCTTTTTATAAAAAATTTAATCACATTATAAATTCAGTGAAATAAGAAAAAGCTTGACTTTCTGGCCTTTTGAAAAATATACACAACATGATATTTTCAAAAAATCATATAAAATTTTCTAAGCAAAAACACACGATTTGCTTATAAGGTATTTATTAGAAACTAATAAGGTATCAATTGAGCATATTATCAGATTTTAAAAAAATGGTGTTTTTGAAAAATTGCATCTCAAAAATAGCGATTTTACAAAATTTTGCATAATTTAAATTTGAATTGCAAAAGTTGCATGCATCTTAGGATTAAAATAAAATTTACTGTGAAACTCCCATTAAAGGTCTTTGGATTACCACCAATGTTTAGCTTTAAAATATTTTTTTTCATTCTGAAAAAAAAATCTTAAAATCAGTAATAATTCCATTTTTTGTACTTAGAAACAATTTTTTAAAATTAATTTAAAATGTCACTATATTTTTTAAAACTAGGCTAAAGTAAAATTCAGCTTAATAACTATTTGTAAAAAATAAATTGACTGGATACGTCAAACATTTTTGATACTGTGTTCGTTTCAAAATGAAGCGTTTTTCTGTTTTTTCGAAAATTGTCAATTTTATCGTAAACTTTAAAGTGCTGTAACCACAGAAAAAATTTTTTGGAGAAAAATCCCATTGGGAAATTTTATGTATTACTTAGTTGTAACTACTGTAATTTTTTGAAAAAAATCTATGATGGTGAATTGACATGTCCTGCCTGAGCTGAGATGGAATTGCTCATTCGCATTTTCCGCGATCTTTTCACGAAATTCGCATTTTCCCACGATCTTTTGACAAAATTTGCATTTTTTCCCGCGATTCTTTGACAAAATTTTCGTTTTTCCCGCTATCGTTTGACGTAATTCGCGATTATTTGACAGAAATTGCGTTTTTCCCCGCCTATCCTTTGACGAAATTCGCATTTTCTTTAGCGATCTTTTGACGAAATACGCGCTTTTTACGTGATATTTTGGCGAAATATGCACTTTTTACGCGATCTTTTAATGAAATACGTGCTTTTTACGTGATTTTTTTTATGAAATATGCACTTTTTACGCGATCTTTTAACGAAATGTGCTCATTTTATGCGATCTTTTGACGAAATACATGCTTTTTACGCGATCTTTTACCGAAATATGTGCTTTTTACGCGATCTTTTGACGAAATACGCACTTTTTACGCAATCCTTTCACTTAACTGACGTTTTTCTCGCGATCCTTTCACAATATTTTGACTAAATTCGCGTTTTTCTGCGATCTTTTGACGGAATTCGTGCTTTTTACGTGATTTTTTGTGACAAAATTCGCACTTTTTATGCAATTTTTTGACGTAATTCGCGCTTTTTCCGCGACATTTGCACAAAATTCGCTTTTTTCGTGATCTTTGGACAAAATTCGCTTTTTTCGCGATCTTTGGACAAAATTCGTATTTTTTCCTGCTATCCTTCGGCAGAGTTCACGTTTGTTACGCGATCTTTTGACGAAATTTGAGTTTTTTTGCGATTTTATGACCGAATTTTCAGATTGATGACCGATTTTTTTAAATTTCGGAACAAATCACCCCTGCGAGAAACGGCAAAAAATCGGAAAATGCGGAAAATGACAAAAAAAGCGGAAAATCGCGGATCCGCGGAAGAATCTCATGCCTGCCATAGAGTAAAGAAAACTCACAGCCAATTATTCAATAGCATACAGAACAAAGAATAACCAATGGAGATAATTAGTTATGATTATGTCATCATTGAGGCTTTGAAGCATGATATAATCCTTAATAAATTTTAACTAATCAAACAATCTAAGTAGTAAAAGTGCATTTTTAGATCTACTATTTTGGCTTTTTAAAAAATAAAAGCCTTAAAATGATTTTAGAAAAATTAGTTACTCTGCCATGTACATGTATATCTTATAAAAAAGGTTGGATTGATTAAAAATGTTTGTCGCTCTACAAATTTATTAATAATTCATTTTCTAAAGCTTTGCTTGTAGCTTCTGCTTAACTTGGATTTTGCATTTTTGAATAATGTGCAAAATAAATTAGCAAAGGGAAAAAGAAAAAAAAAAAAAAAAAAGATGAAAAAAACCCAGCATGGTTTTAAAAAAAAAACATTCGGTTTAAATCAAACAACCCTGCTAAAAACCAATGAAAAACAACAAAAAACACAGGAAATTGAACTTTATGATTCAAATAATGTATTCAAATCATACATTTCAATAAAAAATAAAAAATAAATGAGCACTTAGAAAAAAAATCGAACATTCTTGTCAAAAGACGAAAATTTTCTTCTTCTTTTCTATGTAAGGAGGTCCAACAATGTACACAACATCGGCTACGTTGACGAATGCCTCATCTGGAACACTAGGAAAATGAAAACTCCACCCATTGTCTTTTGTTCAAAGGTATGACACCTCAAACTCTCCATGTCCGTAATAATGGGTGATTTTTGCAGGATAATGTTTCACACTTTTTTTTCCCCCAAGAACTTAACAATCACAAACATCCCAACTTTCAATTGTATGAAGAACTTAACTTGATGTCTTCAGTCATTGATGATTGATCATCATCTTGAGGCACAATGCACTAACTCTTCACTGGGTTATCAGTCTTGTTTAGGTTCTGCTTCTTCCTCTAGTACTACACCTTGCTTGGATTCTGGGTCAGATGTGTTATGGAAGGAAAATGTACAATCTGATTTATCACTGCTGTGATGACCTTTCCTTTGACTGTTCTTTCTTTTCCGAGGCACCCCACACTGATTTGCTGTGGAACTACGTTCAGGAAGAGGTTGGTCTTTCTCCATCAAGTGTGATTTGCCAATAGCTTCTCCTGATGCTACATCAATTCTCCGTCTTATTTTCTTCTGAGAGCTCTGGCTACGGTTTCGATGGCAGGCTTGAAGATAGTTAAAAAGAGAATCACTGCCTCTTACAACGGTCACAGTAACATCTTTGTTCTCTGGCATCCAAGGGTAAACTTCGTCTGGATTGAATGTCACTATGTAACATTTTTTTCATCCCGATATGATGTTCGCTTTCATTTTTTGTTCTTCGTCCAAAGCACTAAGTAGTTTTTGCCAATAGTCTTCTAAATGCACTCTTTTCGAGCATCTTGGAACTTGGGTTCTTCATATTCCATTATATTGGGTATCCATATTTTGAGTTCTTCATATGCCGTTAATATGGCTCTTCATTTTTTTTTTCATGAAGCAAAGACTGAAACGTCCAGGGTTGGCATAGATTAGTGGAAGATGGTGGCCAGAATGCAAATCGATGGTCATGTTTTTTTTTTGCATGCCTTGGTGACTGTCACATTCACATGGCTACTTAGATTGCCACCAATTATACAGTTTGGACCGGAAAGGTTTTTGACCCATGACAAAACAAAATAATTTGGAAAAAACACTACGAAAAAAAAAAAAAAAAGAAATAGAATAAAAAAAACGAAAAAAAAAAAAAAAACCCACTTTCTTCCAGAAATCTAAGTGTCCCATAACTGCTTTCAATAGTAAACCACAAAAGGAGGAAGCAGCTCTCCTGATGCAGCAGCAGCAAACGTCAAGGAAATACTTGCTTTCGTTGCATTTATTACTCTTTCTTGGAATTTACATTCCTTACAAAATAGCATATTTTTTGATCCAGAATCATCTTTTAAATTTGTCTCATCATAATTTAATATTGTACTGAATACCTTGTAGAGACGGATTCAAGTGACTAAAATATGCTTTTAGCTGACTAATCCTACACTGGTGCGTGCATAAGAAATATTTTGGCATTTGCGCCAGGAAAGTCGTTCTTTGTAACGTTCGAGAAAACAGCAATACCAGTCCTCACCAGAGAAGGTTGTCTTTAAATTGTAGAACTTTTTCGCCCACAGAATCCAGATAGTCTTTCACGATGAGTCAAAGATCCATGCTGTCTAAAGGCATGCCCCAGTCTGAGTATTTCTTCCTCTTCTTCATCATAACTTAGTGAAGTCTGGCATCCTGGCTTTTTATCGTGAAGACACTTGACTTTATTTTCTATTGTTCGATGAGGAATATTCAACCTTTCAGCAGCTTGTCCGCTGCTCATTTGTTTATTGAGAACAGCTGTGACAGTGAGGTGCAAAGTTTCTTCATCATACTGGTGGTATTTCCATCCTCCCAGCTTTTTTCTTATTAATGACTTATTTTGACCTGAAAAAACAAAAACAAAATAATAATTGAAAAGCCTCTAATTTGAAGAAAAAGTATGAAAGAATCTAGGAAATGACAAAATTCTAGGTTGCCAAAGTGTCTCACTCTTCCAAAGATACCTGGTACAACTTTGCCAACTAATATTATCAACCATAAAAATAACATTAGATCACATCAAGTTCCAAAAGCGATTCAGAAAGTTTATCATACACTCTATCAAAAAAATAGGCAGTTTCTACATACATTCAAATTAAAAAGGTGAAACTGAATGCTTTTTTAGATGTCCAAAATGAACTGTTTCGCAGTTACAAAATATTTTCTCTGATAACGGCTATAAAACAACTGCTAAGACAAAAAATGTGTGGGAATAGTGTCATACAATGTCTTCTTTGTGAAATGAAAACACCTACTTTAATTGGATCTGGAACTTCTCAGAGCACCAAACAACATATTTTTCAAAAAGTTGCAAAGTTGTCCTGGTTTACGCTATATAGGTCGAACTTTAAGAATATTTCATAACATATATGTAATGTTGGAAAATGTTTCATAATCTATTCGAGACACATGTTTTCTCTTTTGTGTGTTAAAGTAAACAAGTGCAGTTAACTCTCTTTAATCTGCACACCTATAAACCTAAATATATTTGGATGTAAACAATGAAATTGGTAGCTAAAATTTTAAAGAAATTCGGTAGCAATAACTTTTTTTTCTATTTTTTACAGATTTTGTTTCATTTTTATCATTAATTGAATTGAATTTTCCGTTTTATTCCTGTTTCGCTCTAAACCATAAATTAAAGAATTATTTAATTAATAATTTTAAAAATGGTATTAACTTTTTTTATCAAAATCGTCTTTCATTTATGTACAGGAAATTGCATTTTTGCACAACTTGCAAGATTCCAAACATCTGCAAGAAACAACAATTAATCAACGTTTCAGAAAATTAAAACTGATCAGTGATGAATGTGCATTTGGATTTGCACATAAAAATATGTATGTTTATTTTATTATGCTTATGATAAATTATTTAATTTTGAAGAGATATTTTATTTAGCTTATTTGAAATCATTATCTTACCTTTCCAACATGCATTCAGTCATATATTATTAATGGTAACTCATTTTATATGTGCAAAAGAAAAATGTAAACTAACAGTGACCTATTATCTTGCACAGCCTTTTATCCCAAACTTTGCAGATTACAGGGATTTGACTGTATATTAAAAAAAAAAAATAGTTGAGCAGTCTCATTTGTGATTCATTCATGTTGCTCAAAATATTTTTAAAATCATTTTTGAAGCAAATATGTTACATATTTTATTTAGCATATTATTTAACATGTTATGATTTGTTTCATGTGTTATATATTCTTTCTCTCTAGAAAAGCAATTGGACTGAACATAAAGCACCAGATGGGCGTACTTATTTTTACAATCATGTTACAAAGCAATCCAGCTGGGAAAAACCTGATGAATTGAAGTCTCAGTCTGAGGTAAATTACTTCCTGTGCATGGCTACCAACTTCTATGCTTTTTTAAAAGCCAAATAGGGATATTTGAGCAAGAAATTTCCCTTAATAAACAAAATAAAATATGTAGTACTACATATCTTATTCATATCACCCGTTTACATATCTTATTCATATGTTCATATGTATTCATATTCGTATCTTCATCATAAATCTTCTCGCCCAGTACGGATATTTGAGCAACAAATTTCCCTTAATAAACAAAATAAAATATGTAGTACTACATATCATTAAATAAATTCATCATACATTTTATTAAATACATTTTCTGGTTCAAAGTATAGTTATTGGATTAAGAAAGTCGAAGAAGTTGGCAGCTGTGTCAGTGTGCTTTGTACTTCCTTTTTATATGCTTATTTTACTTTTACTGTGTTTCAATTTCACTATAGTTAAAAAATTATTGTACTTTAGACTAGAAAAATCTGCTTTGCCTGTGTAGTTGTTGAAATATGCCAAGTTGTATTTGTTTGCTTTTAAAATGGGTGTAGAATTTATTAACAAATACTATGTACAATTCCATAGAAATCGTTATTTACAATGTTTTTAGAATGTTTTCTGCTCATTTCACCCTTTTAAATTTAGAATTTTTTTTAGAAACTGTTCTTAGCTAGCATTGGTATCTTAAAAGTAACACCTCTATGCCAAATTTCAAGTCTCCCCTTACAAAAATTTCTTATAGAAATCTACAAAAAAGAAGAAAAAAGAAAAATTATAGAATCCTATAGAATTATGGCCTGAAGTTAGTTTAACTAAAAGCTATAGAAATATGTGTAGAAGTTCAATAGAAGTGCCTGTAGAGCTTCTAAAAAAATATCTATATAAATAATATAGAGTTTCTATAAAAATATTTAAAAAAAAAGTATGGTAACAACACAGTTGTTTCCAGTTGGCCATCCTCCCAAGTACTAACTACACTCGATGCTGCTTCTCTTCGATGATCGGACGTTAACCCATTTGTAAGTTCTTCATCCCACCATGTGTGCAAGGCCTTCAGTCTTGGACATATTTTTGACTGATAGTAAATTCTACTTTATATACTTAAATTATGGCAATTTTACTATTAAGCACTTTCTTTTATTGCAAGAAATCAATTTTTAGCCATAATGCAAGACGTAGAAATCCTCTAGTCTATTTTCATGTGGTTTTTCCTAATACTCAGAAAAGTTTTCAGCCTTGACTTAGATGGACTTCTTGCATCCATGCATCCCACAGCCAATTAAAGTGAGTGGTATTGGCTGTAGATTAGCTATAGATTGTCTCTACTCACTTAAGTGAATTTGTGAAACTTTCTCAATGAGTTGGGGGAGGTCTGTGGTATCTTAAATATCCAGCGTAAACATAGTATAACACCAGTGTTGCTATCTATACCAGTAATGTCAAGGATGTGCTATAGCCATCATTTAAGCAAACAATTGGAGAAGGGAAGCATAAAAATAATTGTGATGGGTCCTTCAGGATGCATAATTTTCCCTTGAAAGATTGCAAAAGGGGAATATTTTGTATTAAATACATCGAATTTGTCTTATTTCTAAAAAGAGGGACACCCTTTTGTAAGAAATTTTTTTTTTTTTTTAAGTGTCTGGGTCCCAGGTGTGGGTGCAAGACGGAATTCCAACTTTTGAAAATGCCTGATGATGGAAACAATGTGGAAAAAAGTGCGTTGGTGTGTGCCTTGAAATAAAGAGAATTTCGTCAAACGTTCAATGAATAAAGGTGCAAATTTAGTAAAACACTCCAGTAAAAAATCGCGACTTTCATCAAGAGGTCGTGTAAGAAAAAGCCATGATATTCATCAATCAGTCAAGGAAGAAAACTTAAATTTCGTCAATTGCTCAAGAAAAAAAAATGTTAATTTCAGCAATCGGTCGTGGATAAAATCATAAATTTCGTCAAGGTTGTGTAAAGGAATCGCGAATTGCATCAAACAATTGCAGAAATTGCAAATTTCATCAAGAGGTTCATAAAAAAATCTCAATTTTCATGAAATAAGTGTAAAACTTAATCATGAATTCCGTTGAACGAACGCAGAATAAAATGGTAAATTTCGTCGAACAACTGCGGAATAAAATGGTGATTTTCGTCGAACGATCACAGAATAAAATACCGAATTTTGCTGAACAATTGCAAAATAAAATTGCAAATTTCGTCAATCCCTCGAGAAAAAAAATCGCAAATATCTTCAATCACTTAAGAAAAAAGTTGCGAATTTCATTAATCAGTTATGGAAAAAAATCATAAATTTTGAATCAGCTCCAGAAAAAAAATCGCAAATTTCGACAAACAATTGCAGAAATTAATAACCAATTTTGTCGAGTGATCGTGGGGAAGAAAATTGCAAATTTTGTTAAGAGATCGCATAAAAGATAGCAAATTTTGTCAAACAAGTGCAAAAATTAATTGCAAATGTTATCAAAAGATCACGGAATAAACTCGTGAATTTCGTCAAACGATCATTCAAAAAGTCACATTCTTCGTAGTCGGTCATTGGAAAAGTTGTAAATTTGAATCAAGTTATAGTTTTCTGTACATATAAAAATGATAGTTAACTAGTTAATATTAACGTTATTTGTTTCTGATTAGAATACATGAAAATCAGACTCTACATTTGGGTGAAATAATGTTAATGTAGTATGAAACTGTACACGTTGACAGGTAGTCATTTTTCAAATAAACTGTGAAAATGCAATAATATTTATTACAAAAATACCATAAATCATTTTAACATAAGAAATTTATCAGTATACTACTTATTTTATATTCAACTAGGGGGCTCGGCCCTATGAGCTATGCTCACCAACCTCCGTTCAGACACCACAGACTCTAAAAACATGCTAATTTGATTGACTTTTTAAAAAAATCACAGAAGAAGAATTATAATTTTAAAAACCTGCAGCAATCTCCCTGTAAATGAGTTTCCATTCATTTCCCTTTGATTGGGGAATTTTAAGGCCCAATCAGCTACTGTTAAGAGATTCAATGACTGTTTTCGTCTTTGATTAAATAAGATCAGTTAAGCATTTGAAAATAATCTAATATAAAATGAATTAAGTAAACAGAGTCTTTGTCTCCCGGTATTTTTTAACAACGCTATAAGAAAGTCATTTTAAATAAGATATTTTAAATGTATCGTTTTAAATGTTACGTAATTTTCCCCAAAGATTTCTTTCTCTTTTTCTCTTAAAATGGCTCCATTCACATGAAAATACTTTTGTTGTTAGAAAGGAAATATTTGTTCTGTCTTATAATTCACAACAATAGAAATATGAAATAAATGTCTCGTGTAAATATATTTTTTAATTTGAACTCTTTTGCAATAGTATTATTTGGTCATTTTAAATATGACGTAATTTCTCCTATTTACTGCTTTTAACACATATTAAGGAATTTATTATTTTAAAGTCTTCTTCCTCTTTTTAATATTCATATGAAGATACTTTTGTTGCTAGAAAGGAAATATTTTTATTTGTGCTGTCTTAGAATTGGCAACAATTGGTTAAAAGATCATCTAGAAATGTTAAATAAATGTCTCGTGTAAAAATATGTTTTAATTTAAACTGTTTGGCAATATTATTATTTGGCCATTTTAAATATGACATAATTTCCTCCCTTTGTGGCTTTTCATGCATACTAATACATTTATTATTTTAAAATTATCTTTCTCTTTTAAAATTCACATGTAAATATAGTTTTTATGACGTAAATTTCAATGTTTTCCTGCTTTTAATACGTAATCATTTAATTCTAATTTGAAAGTTTTTTCTTTTTTTAATAGTCATGTGTAAATAAATTTTTTATTTGATACAAATATTATTCTTTGCATTGTTTTTACAATTTGGAAAAATTTAAAGTAATAATCTTTTCTAAAATAAATGAAAAATATCTCTCGAAGGGCTGAAAATTTTAATTTAAAATGGAAGTAAACTCTCAAAAAATTAGTCAAATTAAAAAACTAAATGCAGTCAGCACACCGGGAGCTTCTAATCTATATTCTTAGAAAAAATGATTAAATTCCTATGTATAGTTTTTGCTCTTATAAAACTTTTTTAATGGAATGATTTTCACCAACTTTAACATTAAATATCTCTTAAAATAATCAGGGGTGGGGAAATACATTATTTTATTCGCCACTGGCGAGTGAATTTTCTGACAAGGCGAGTGAATTTTTAGGTAGTCTTTGAAAACTGCAACCTATAGAGATAAGACGAAAATTGTATATTTTTTACTAGCTATGTTTTGAAACTTTCCAAATTACTGCTATGTAAACATGGTACTAAGTTCTGTTCTATATTAAACTTCCCCCTCTTGTATATATTTCTTAATTTTATATTTAAAAAAATATAATGCATTAAAATAAGTTTTCGACTGTACGTTGCATTTTGCTGGCTGGTAAAATAAATCCTTCGCTGGTAAGAATTTCTAGAAATTTCTACCCCCTGAAAATAATTATCCGATTTTAAAACTGTCTGCATCAGTGTGTTTATCAAACATTTCTCTATAATACTAACAATTGTCGTATTTTTGTGTGTAGTAGTTTTCTTAATATTAACGAAAAAGACCCCCGGTCACAAAAAATTCAATTATTGCTGTGGTGACAGCGTTAGTTATTATTATTATTATTTTTTTTTAGAATAGAGAGATACAATATAGTTCACAAAATTCACACATACATGTTGGAAAAAATGTCCTAAATTTTACTTTCATGCATAATTTCCTCTTTTTTGTTATTTTCTGGGTGGCATCCCTGGTTTCCACATAATAAATTTATACTGCATATAATATTTAATATTGTGTTTTTATTGACTGAGTGGACTTTGGTGCATTTGGGGAGGGGGAGGGGGAGGGGTGAGCAACGAATTCAAAATATTTTCAGTCTTGGCCACATCTCAAACTTGCAGCCATGGTCCCAGGGACCCAGGATTCCAAAATCCTAACAACATCATTGCTATACTAATGAAAGAAAGTTTTGCTCTGTCTGTGTGTGTGTCTGTCAGCGATGGCTAGTGAAATCTACTGCGCTCAGAGGTCTGAAAATTTGTATGAGGATAGTCCAAGGTCAATCCTGATGCACCTGGGTTTCAGATTTTTAATTTTTTGATAATTAGCTGAGATATTAAAACAGGGTGTCTAGCCACCTGGATAACTTGGAAAAGTCAGGGAAATTTGAAAACTGAGAAAGAGTTTAAAATTTTGAAAACTCTGAGGAAGGGTTTAAAAATTTGAAACTACCAAGAAAAATATCCTATTGTAAAAACAAAGGTTTTGAAATTGCCACATCAGGAAAATGAAATTTTGCTTTTAAGTACTGTAAAGAGTATTTCAGCATGTTTGCAAATAATTTTGTCTACTTCCTTGTAACTCTCATATTTTCAACTCCAGCTTCACTGAATCTATGTATATGTACTGAATGTTGTAGGATTGATTAGATGTTTCAGTTTGTTTACTTATCTTCATTTTGGAACTGAACATTTGTTAGCTTAATTTATTGAATATTTATTATTTGTATTAAAATATGTTGAAGCAAAATGTATTTAACTGTGACTGATGTGATAAAGAATTTCATCCTGATTGGACAAAATGGATAGAACCTGATACTAAAAATGTGTATTTGCAAAATGGGGGGGCAGCAAATTTCGTCAAAAGGTCGTGAAAAAATGGCAAAATTTCGTCAAAGTTTGTGAAAAAAATTCAAATTTTCCTCCAAAGTTTGGATAAAATGACAAATTTCTTCAAGTGATCGCGGAAAAATGGCAAATTTTGGCAAAAGATCGCGAAAAAACACAAATTTTGTCAAAGGGGCGTGGAAAAAAAACACGTAGTTAGTGTCGGGAGTGGGGATAAATTTTGTTAATCGTTCAAAGAAAAATCGCCATTTTCGTCAGAGGAGCGCGAAAATAAAGCAAATTTCGTCCAGGGATCATGAAAAAAAAAAGTAATTTCGTCAAAGAATCATGGAAAAAACACAACATTCGTAGTGTATCGTGAAAAAAACCTGCAATTTTTGTCAAGAAATCTTGAAAATACAGCAAATTTCATCAAGAAATCGCAAAATTTCGCCAAAAGATCACGTAAAAAAAAAAAAAAAAAAAAAAAAAAAAAAAAGCAAATTTCGTCAAAAGGTCGCGAAAAAATGGCAAATTTCTTCAAGTGATTGTGGAAAAACGGCAATTTTCGGCAAAAGATCACAAAAAAACACAAATTTTGTCGAAGGGGCGTGGAAAAAAAAAACACATAGTTATTGTCGGGAGTGGGGATAAATTTTGTTAATCGTTCAAAGAAAAATCGCCATTTTCGTCAGCGGAGCGCGAAAATAAAGCAAATTTCGTTAAAGGATTGCGAATTTCGTCCAGGGATCACGAAAAAAAAAAAAAAAAAAAAAAAGTTAATTTCGTCAAAGAATCATGTAAAAAACACAAAATTCGTAGTGTATCGTGAAAAGAACCTGCAATTTTTGTCAAGAAATCTTGAAAATACAGCAAATTTCATCAAGAAATCACAAAATTTCGTCAAAAGATCACGTAAAAAAACAAACAACGAAAAAAAAAAAAAAAAACAGCAAATTTCGTCAAAAAGTCGCGAAAAAATGGCAAATTTCTTCAAGTGATCTCAGAAAAACGGCAATTTTCGGCAAAAGATTGCGAAAAAACACAAATTTTGTCAAAGGGGCGTGGGGAAAAAAAAAAAAAAAAAAAAACGGAATTAGTGTCGGGAGTGGATCCCCCCCGGCGAAGAGTTTTGTAAAAAGATCGCGAAAAAAAACCCAAACATTTCGTCAAACGATCATGGAAAACCCTGAATTTCGTCAAAGGATTGCTAAGAAACCCAAATTTCGTCAAAGGATCACTGAAAAAAAAAACAAATATCGTTAATATATCGCGGGAAAAAACCCGAGAATTTCGTCAAAGAATCGCGAAACAAACGAAAAATTTTCAAAAGATCGTGATCCAGGGTTGTAGTGGATAGCTGCCCGGGTACCCGCCCAGCTGCCCGCCCGGGCTGGGCTTTTTATAAAAAGCCCAGGTAAAAAACCCGGGTTTTTTAAAATATATTTCTGGAAAAGAACAGATGATGTAATTGTTATCAGTTTATGGTTATTTTGTTTTATTTATTCACTTCTTTGAATCTTGGAAAATATATTTGTATTAATTTACTTGCACTTTTAGATTGGAAACAATTGGAAAACACACAATTGATAGCTTTGCAATTTAAAATTTGTTTGGGTACTTCTTAGTTATCTCGTTGACCAAATTACTGTCCCCAAATTGTAAGATTAAATGCCAATAATGGTTGCCATTAATTAATTAATTGTAAGATTAAATGCCAATAAAACCATTAATTCGACATTTTATTTGTATTTTTATTAATGTTTTACTAATTTATTTGATCTTTTGTTATTTAAAATAAAAATTATGTCAATGAGTTAAATTTGGCGAAAGTGGTCGACGGAATAACTAAGAAGTACCTTTGTTTGTTATTTAAATTAAAGTGATCATATCTATATATGTATTTTAAGAACAGAGAAAAATGGTGAGATTATTATTAAGACTATGAAGTCTTTCCCATCTATTAGACTATGAAGTGTTCACAAAGATTGTATTTGAGATCAGGATTGCCACTTATTTCGGCAATCAAATTTCTTGTGCTTTACTGAGCAAAATATTAAATTTTCCCAGAGTAATTCCTCTGAGAATTTTCAAAATTTCAACGGATAAATTTTGCAAAGTACCAAAGTTTAGTAAAATTCCTTGTTTTTAATACTCATTTTTAAATTTCCTCAGATTTTCTAGTTTTCCCTATACAGTGGCAACTCTGAAGATTATTATTTGTGAGGAAGGTGGAATCATCATCCACATTTTGGCAATTTAATTTACCCGGGGAAAATTGCCCATTTAACCCGGGTTTTTTAATAAAACCCGCCCGGGCTGGGTTTTTTCTAAAAAACCCGGGTTTTTTACAACCCTGTCGTGATCTCCCTGCACATTTTGTCAAAGGATCGCTAAAAAAAAAAAAAAGTCGTCAATAGATCGTGGAAAAAACCCATAATTAGTATCATGAGGACCCCCTTTACATTTCAGAAAATTTGCTGTAAATTTCTGGGTTTTAAGTTTTGAATCACACCTGCTACTCAGTGGATAAACATACCTAAAGTATATCCATAAATTCAGTGACATAAATGTACTTACTGGCTACTAAAGAAAGTATTGTCACTAGCCAGTAACTGGCTACTAAATAAAATCAGCCTACCGGCCAGTGGCTAATAAGAAAAATTCCTTATTGTCATCTTTACTTCAATGCCAAAAAAATATTTGGCAAAATTGTTGATTATTTATTACATAATGAAATTATTTTTTTGAACTTTTGTGTTCCATATGTCCTTAATCTACCATAGTAAGAAGACATTCTTTGCAAAATTTTAGTGATTTCACGTAAATCACTGATACACTGTTATTATTTTACACCTGTCTCACACTCAGATCTTTACAGTCATTGATATATTCCTCTAGTTTAACAAAAAGTGATAATTATAAAATTACAATTTTCAACAATTGATATTCAAATTTGCTAAAGCTCTTTCAAGAACTGTGAGTATATTTTAAAGTGCTGTTGTACTACCACTGTCATGTATTGTAGCAGTAAGTGAAGTTATGGTAGAACTTCTATTTTACAAGATTCTTTATTTGATGGAATTTTTTCTTGATGTTAAAAACAAAGATAACATTGGGGGGGGGGGGTCTAAACAAACATGAATTTCTAATTAATGAAATATTGTTATTTATTTTCTGGTAATAATATTCTTATTATTACCAGTCATTTTGATTTTCTTTGTCAAATCACTTTGCTCAGTACCTCTCCACTTATGAGCATTCATGAATCTACTTGGTAGAAGAAATTGATAAGCAAAGAACCAGTTGCCTATGATATAGTCATCTCTGACAGATCAATATTGAACAGATTAAGATTTACGTAAATAATTTTTTTGCGTCATTGTATCCAAACTAAGTGAAATGTATTCAAATGGATACTATGAGGCAAAAAAAAATTATTTACGTAAATCTTATTTTAAATTTTTAATAGCATTGGACAAAGGATAAATCAATTTATTCAAATAAATACATTTAAATGCATTATATAAATTCAGTGAAAGTGACATATTTAAAGTATATTGGAAAATTAAAACTATTATTTAGATGTGTGAATATATCTTAGCCAAAACAAAAATAATTTAAATTTAATTTTAAAACAAACCGTTTAAAGCCATATCAAAGTGTCACTAAAATTTTGATATCATATCTTTTAAAACTCATACTTGGAATTTATGAAAGGTGTAAATGTTAAAGCATCAATGAATAAACTTTTATACATTTTTTTAAATTGAACATAATTTTTGCACATGCGATTATAAAAAAATAAAAAGATGAAATAAATAATATATAGAGAGATTATAATTAATAGCATACCGTCACTCAAAATTTGATATCATTATTTTTAAGTTCCATATTTAAAATTCTTAGAGCATAAGATAAAGTGCTGCATCACAAACTTTTAACCCGTTAAGGGTTTTTGTATTGATATCATTACTTTTTTGAGGTTATTGAAAAAATAAATAAAACAATAAACACACACACACAAAAAAAAAAAAAAAAAAAAAAAAAAAAAATTAAAGACCAATACAAAGAATTCATAGTCAGGATTTCCATTCACCTTCAATCTCTCCCCCCTCCCTCCCCGCAAAAAAGGATGACCATACTTCAATTTTAAAGAGCACCGTACAATGAGATTTTTATAAGAACTCTTTGGTAAGATATGGAAGTAATGTACAACATGCATGTTTAGAGGGTATTTCTGTTGGTTTGTTTCAGAGATATAAAAAGCTATGTTAAATTTTACTATATAAAAAATTTACTTTGTTAAGAAAAATAGCAAGAAATATTACTCTTTAAACCTTTATATATATATAATATATATAACAATCATCGCTCACTTATAAAAGTAATTACATACATTTATATTAAATCCAAAACTACAAATTTCTGCTTCTCCCTTTTCTCATTCCTAGTGCAAAAAAATTAAACATTCTTTAATTTTATATAAAATAATCTTTAACCATCCCTATTTAAAATTCTTTATTAACAATAATAATAAATCATATAAAATAATCCCCTGAGCTCCGAAGATTCCACTTCTGCTTTTGCACCCACCTCTCCAGCTTACCTAAATAGTAAAATCTTTCAAAAATTAGTTTGAAAAAAAAAATCTGCAACATTTGTTGCTCACTTACATAAATAAATAAATAAACACTAACTTCCCTAATGTACAGTCATGGAGAAAAAAAAGTAAACACTCCCTACTAACTCCTCAAAAAATTACCGTAGAAGAAAGTTACTGGTACCGAACGATTGGAAATAAAGTCTACTTTTAAATGATGTATATAAAATTTGCTTAAGGGGTCATCTACATATTAAAACAAACCATAACTTTGTTTTTTTTTCAATAGCAGTACACAATTCTTACAGCATAAATGAATTCTACAACATTTAATTAGCCTAAAAACAAATTTTTATGCAATTCGTACTATAAGTTTCCGACAAATTAATTATTTTAAAACAAGCTTATTTTAAGGGCTGTATCCAAATTGAAGTTCAGTACTCGATTGTTAACCGAGAGAGCCCCCTTCTTGATCAAGGCACCTTAAGCGTCACTCATGCAGTCAATGAAGTCTGCTAGATTACAGGACAGCGTAAGACATTTTAAAATATCTAGTCACTTCTATCATAGACGGCCCCTTAAACCATCATTTTGCCGTTTTTTAAGCATAATTTGAAAACTATTTGGAAGAAAAATGTGAAATTTTGCATTTCCATAAAGCAGGACTTAATAAATCTAAATCCATCAAAAAAATTTGTAGGTTACAATTCATAATTTTTTCGAATATTAATTTCCTAATTCATATCATAAAATTATAAAAATTGCAAATTCAACACATTTATGTTTGGGTATATTAGTATTACTGCTACACAAAAAATTAGCACATTAGGAGCATAATTTCAGGAGACATAAATAAAAATAAGAAAATGTAATTTAACATTAGAAGCACTAAATTTTGAATGTTTATAAAAAAAAAAAAAATACTTATCATTCAAATAACTTGAGATTTGGTGCCTAGGCATAGTTTGAACCGAAGATTTGAAATATCTCGTTAAAATTGGGTATTGCCATTGAAAAAAATGAAGTTTGGATTTGTTTTAATATGTAGATGGTCCCCTAAGCAAATTTTATATACATCATTTAAAAATAGACTTTATTTCCAATCGTTCGGTACCAATAACTTTCGTCTATGATAATAATTTGTTAAGGAATTAGTAGAGGGAGTTTACTTTTTTTTTTTCCACGACTGTACATTTCACCTCTTCTCCCTCCCCCTACTCCCCAGCATTAAAAAAAAATAAATCTTTATTTTTATACAGAAAATTCTTCTATATAAATTATCCTCCTATTCCTCAAAATTACCACTTTCCCATCCCACTCCAGCCTAGAGATTTCAATATTTAAAGCTTTTTAGAAAAACGGATCTGCAAAGTCTGTTGCTTAATAATGAAATATATAACCATATACACTTTTAAATATTTTTCACACAATCAATTGATGTCATGATAATAGTTGTTCTGAGCGAATATTGTGTTGGCTGGAATGTCGTACAGATAGCTCAATTGGAAGAGTACTGGCAATTAAAGCCAAGGGTTATTAAAGTTCACTGTAATTCAAGATGTTTAACCCCTTCGCGACAAGAGCCCTTTGGTTAATTTTTAACCTATTACTACAGGTTTTTTAAAAAAGAAAATTTTCTGTAATTGAATCACAGAAATGCTCCGATTAAAGAAGGTAAACTTTACAATTAAAAGTAAGTGGTGAGAATAATGAAGGATTCTGAACACCTTAAGTGGCCAAGTATACCGGTCGCTCATCCCCAAGGGCTTAAAGATGCTTTTTTGCTATTATAACCTTTAGGATTTACAATATAAAAAAATCTTAACCACTTCTGAGGTAAATAAAGACGGTGGAAAAAAAATAAAGATGGCAATGTTTAAAAAAAAAAAAAAAAAAAACTTTGGAAAGCATGCATTTTAGTGCTGCAAGAAAAACCTGTCATGAGCTGCTACTGATTATAACAACCATTTACAAAAAATTTTAATATAATAACAATGTTTTCATTACTCCAAAATAATGTGTTAAAAGCGATAATTTATCATATTTAGTGTTCCAAGAAATAGCAATATTTGTAAAATACATGTGCTTCTTAACTGCAAAATTCATTCTTTATATCTGAGAAATACATTACATCTACTGCATTAAAATTTTTTAGTGGCAGGCTTTTGTGATTGAACAAGAACTGCTTGCAGAGTGCTTTTAATGATTTTAGAATATAAAATTATGGCTCTTAAACTACTATTAATCCAATACAGTAATAGGGATAAAAAAATCATTAAATATTTCATTTTAAAAAATTATTTGTATTTTCATCAGATATACCGATTATTACTACCATATGTTATATGTAACATATTTATAAGAAAAGTTACAACTATTTTGATGAAGTTTTGGATTCCCCCCCCCCCCCTCCCTGACATGCTGTCAAATTTCGCGAGGTTTTTTTTTTTCTTGTGATGTTCCTACCCCGACCGAGAATGGAGCGGGATTTTTACAATCAACTGATTAATTTTGATTTTCTTTTATTGCTACTTTTTTATGTTAAGTGTGGTGATCTTTCAAATGCTATTGCACAACGAGGCGATGAACGCGCTACTCTGTAAGTGGCACGGCAACCCTCCAGTGTACAGGTGGAATTGATAAAAAGAGTTTTTGTAGTCGGAATATGCGAAATGTTAAAGAATAGTGAATGGTTTAATGAAAGCAGAATAA
Source organism: Maratus speciosus (assembly GCA_963932465.1). Taxonomy (NCBI): domain Eukaryota; kingdom Metazoa; phylum Arthropoda; class Arachnida; order Araneae; family Salticidae; genus Maratus; species Maratus speciosus. Next base: position 279,726,396 of record OZ010792.1, read on the forward strand.
AAACTTAATATTTAATTTAAGATGCGAGTCAGATTAATATATTAATTGAAATGGTTACTGGGTAATCACTTTATTAGTTTATACAAAGTCTAATTATCATGACAGCTACAATGCAGCTGCTAATGAAATTTTGTGAAACCAATCTTTTCTAAATAGTAACATGTTCTGAATTGTTTTTATTTACAATAATACTTCATTACCACAAATACCATATAAGGGAGCTGGCTACTTTTATATTTTTTAAAAGTAAATTATTTAAAGCTTTCTTTTAAGCATATTAACTTTAAAACTAAATAAAAACAAGTGTCTAACTTTTGCAAAAAAGCTGTTTTATCTTATTTATCTATAAACTTTAATTACTAAATAAGGAAAAATATCATGATGAAAAATTTTACTTTTAGGAGCTCAAAACAACCAGTCAGGATAAAATGGTTCATTTTGAGCTAATCGTGATAATTTAAGTATATAAAGTAGAATTTACTATAAGTAAAAAATATATCCAAGAAAAAATATATCAGTCCTGAGACTGAAGGTCTTGCACCCATGCCTGTAATCAATTAGCCTAAAAGAAATGCTTCAGGTTTTTTTTTTCTTCTGTTTTTCTTTTATTACAGGGATAAACGGCAATAAGAATTTTTTCCCCCCTTTAGGTTTAATTTTATAAAAATAAAATACTACAATGCTTTAATTTTTGAAGCTGAAAAGAGTTATATAAGAAAAAAATAAACGAAAGATACCCATATTTCGAAAAAGATGTCATTTTAAGTCAATTTTCGTTTATAATGTTATTAGAAACGATTCGCAAATGAATCATTTTATAAACGGGATTGGAAATCTTAATTTTGATTTCGTCATACCTTTTATTTAAACTGTACGTTCTTTAAAAATGAAAGATTTTGTTTAATTTCTTTAAAAAGAAAACTCAAAACACAAAATTAAATTAGTAATCTATACTCACATATCACAAGAAATACCTATGCCACACATGAACGTTATTTTGTAAGGAAAACAGTTATAAGTATTGTTGAAAATAAAAACAATTCAGAACATTATACTAATTAGAAAGGATCGGTTGCAAAGAATGCTGTCTGGATAATTAGAAATTGTACTCACTTTCTCCCCTTGGAATACCATTTCAAGATGTTTGATATTTCTTATTTCTTCAGTCAACTTCGCGTATTGCGTAGTGATACATGGCGAAGTCTTATGGCGAACGCGATGAATTTTCATTTCGATACGAGAATTTTCGATAAATATCGAATTTCGATACGAGAATTTTTTTAAAAATGTGAAATATTTTCTCCTTAAAAAATGTTTACTTACTATGAATAACAATGAAATAAAATACATATAATTACAAAATACTGCTCCATTTTAAAAAATCAGTCTAAGTATTTTAAAGCACATAATAAACTGTTTTTGTAGTTTAAAAAAAGATTTATTGCCAATATTCAGATTATTAACTGTGACCTAAACCGCACAAAACCGATGTGCAACGTTCTGTCTGCTAGCCCATAGAATAACATGTAATCCGCGATCCTAAGAAGTCCAATTTTTCATGCCGATTATATAAAAATTAAGAGTTTTCCTAGGTACTAGGTTAGTATTATCCACTTCATTAAAAACAGATTCATTTTATATATTAATGTTTTTAAAAAAATCTAGACCGATTCGGAGAAAAAAAAAAGACAAACTTACACCATCGAAATTGTTTTCAAAATGGGTTTACAGATCTGAAAATATACTGCACGTAGAATTGTAAAAAATTCAGAATAGGATTAGACTGCAGATATAAGACTGTTTTAAAAAAATCAGAACAATAGGACCTATATTTGCTGAGTTATTAACAGGCGGCTTTTCGCATTTTCTTTGATGTCGAGTTAGCTGTATATATGAGTTCCGCCATCTATGAATTCTACGATACGATACGATACGATTTTAGGCTTAAGGCTGCGTCACTCGGAATACTACCGTCTTCCATGATATATTTTTAACGATCTTTTTAAAAATGTAACTTTTGTGCAGTGTTATTCGGAAAAAAAATTTTGATTAAAAATGGCCGCATGGCATGTCTAAAGCAGACCTGCCAACTGCTACGAAAAAATCGTAGTTTCTACGACTTGGAGCTAAAAACTACGATGCTACGAAAATCGGTCTAAAACTAAGATTTTTTTCAAAAAACACACACGCCGAAAAAAAATCAATTTCGTCAATCGTTCGCAAAAAATGCCAATTCGTCAAAAGATCGCAGAAAAATGCAAATTTCGTCAGAGGATACCGAAAAAACGAAAATTTCGTGAAGGAATTGCGAAAAAAAGCAAATTTCTTGAACGGATTGCGAAAAAACGCAAAATTTGTCAAAGGCTGGCAGAAAAATACGCGAATCTCGTCAAAAAATCGCTAAAAATGCGAATTTTGTGAAAGGGCCACTGAAAAAATGCATAATTAGTGCGTAACCGCATCCCCACTGCTGTAACCTTTCAGCAAATTTTCTGACAATTTTTGAATTTTTTTTTATTCAGAATCACCCCAGCTCTGTGCTTTCTTCATAGGAAACATCATACACGGACAAAAATCTTTATTCTTTATATTTATTGTTATGATACATATAGTTTTTAATCTGAAAGAATATAAAGAACTAACTTTTGAAAAATCGAGTTAATCCAACCTGCATGAATCTAAATTCGGTCCGAACCGAAAGTAATCAGAGTTCACCTGATATGCAGCTTAAAAAACAGCACCCATCCACCCAACCAACCAACCTCCAGATTCAGTTGAATTTTGGGTGCTACGATTTCGCATTTTCAAAGGTTGGCAGGTCTGCTAAAGTGAAGATGTTAGCCTGTAACTGTTGATGATAGTCATATGACTTAGACTTTATTATAGAGATTTATGTGCAGAGTTCAATTTATTCACATATTTTACAATAGTGAGTAAACAACTGACTCCTGGATAAGCATCCTTCTCTTCACCTTGAAAATTTATTAAAATACTCTTTTGCATCGGCATGGCACAGTTATTGTCTCCTCTATCAAATCCTATCTTTTTCTTTTTACATTTTCTTTCTCTTTTGCTCACCAAGTTAGAAGAGGAAAGAAATTTTGGTCTTCCGTAAAGCCAGTTGCTATGTGTATTTATCAAGGCATAGTATAGATTCAATGAAAGTGATATATTTAACAGTGAATTGGAAAATTAAAAGTATTGTGTAGATGTAAAAAAATATTTTAACCAAGTCAAAAATAATTTAAATTGAATTTTAAAACAAACCTTTTAAAGTCACATCAAGGCCTCACTTAAATTTTATATCATATCTTTTAAAACTCATATTTTGAATTTATGAGAGATGTAAATGATAAAGCAACAGCGAATAAAATTTTATGCAGCTTTTCATGTTGAACATAACTTTTGCACATGCGATTATAAATAAAACAAAAATAAAATGATGAAATAAATACAAATATGTTTTTTAAGAAATAGCATAACGTCACTCAAAATTTGATATCAGTATTTTTAGGTTCCATATTTAAAATTCTTAGAGCATAAGATAAAGTGCTGTGTCAGAAACTTTTAACCCGTCAAGGGTTTTTGCATTGATATGTATACACACACACACACATATATATATAAATTATTAAAGGAAAAATTACGATTAATTCTATATAACTTCTTTTTTTTAAATATTTTTACCTATTCATATTGCATGTGTAATTAAGCTTTTTTGATCAGATTTTTGTATTTTAGTTTTAAAATATCAAAACACATATTTTTTAAAATTTTACATTTTATAACATCATAAGTACTTTATTCCCCCCCCCCCACCTCTGTAACTATTATAATATAAAAGAAATTTACTAATGACACAATTTTTAATTAAAAAATAGTTAATTTATCCCAAATAACATTCATCAAAGAAAAATTTATAAGCAAACAACATTAAAAAATATATAAAATAATCTCTGAATTTTAACATTTTCATATTTCAAATCTGGCTGTCATAATTGTAAATATGTATAAAAAAAACAATATAACATTAACAATTTTTAGTTTCTAAGGTTATTATTAAATAAAAAAAAAATCCATCATTAAGCAAGGTAAATAAATTGTATTTTTTAATCAGATTATTAAAATATCAATTTTCTTCTGTTCTATAAAAAAATTTAAATGATTGAAAAACATAAATATTCAGTAAAAAACATATAGGTAAATAAGATATTTTAAAATTACTTCACATAAATATTTATTAATAAATACGTATAATCTGTAAAAATATGAATTTACAGATAATAGATGGCGCCACACCTAGAACTAAATTGCTGGGATTTTCTGTATGAACATTTGCATATTCTAAATTTTAAAACTAAAAAACATAAATCTGAGTTACAAATAACTTAATTACATTTATGCAAATAAAACCTCTTTTAACAATGTATCCAAATCAAGGCATGAAAGCTTCAGAAAAAAAAAAAAAAAAAAAAAAAAATATTATAATGATTTTTTAATATAACTTCGTAACATTAGCAGCTCGGCCTTATGTAGCCATCATGTAGCTCATCAGGCAATGCCAAAACGATCCTTAAACTATAGAAAACAACAATAAAAACTGATTTGATTGAATAAATTCAAATCCACTGCGTTTTCAAAACAGCCTTTAGAAAGATCAACAAAAATGTTAAAACAGTAAAACACACGTTGCCAGTTAGCAATCAGTACAGTACAAATAATTTTGAGGAATGATTCTCAAACGTGAATGACTCACCACATTTTTTTTTTTTTTTTTTTTATTTGCAACAATAATAAAAATGATTAGCAAAGTGAAATGTACTTTCTGAAAATTTCGCATTAAATTTTAATATGCTAATTATATGAATATATTAACTTGTATTTTTAACAAACTTCGATTGTTTATATTAATTGATGATAGATGGCTGCAAAAAGTTTTTGAAGGTTTTAAACAAAATTAAAATATTTAAAGATTTTATTTAATAGGCTTCTACAAATATTTTAAGAACAAACTCAGATAATTAACCACTATTTTTTTTAATGAAGCGTTCAAAGATTCATTCATTTGTTTCAATATTCAGAAATTGTCAATGGCAACAGTGTTCTTTTCTTTATATCTAGTAATCTGATGTTTATAATAGCTTATTTTTAATTTGGAACTTAATACATTATAATTGGATATGATATACATGTTTTAGTGAAAATATGCTGAACAGACATGATTTTAAGTAGAAAAAATTATCATTTGGCTGTCCCATGTTAAGATATGTTTTTCATTAAGCCTAACATGGTGTTTAGCTACTGTTGATTCGCACACTGGAGTGGTCCGCAACAGCATAGTTACCGACAATTTTTTGAACTCAGATTTTATTATAAGTAGATTTGGCTATTTCTAAAGGCATTGACAAAATAGTTTAAAATAATTCACCCCTTCCTATCATGTATTTTTGCTTTATTATTTTTTATTTAAAATAATTATTCTTTAATTACTATTAATTTTTGATTTAAATAGCAATTATTTTAAACTGTGATTTTTAATTCATATCGTCAAAATAATGCAACATGTAATTTTATTAAACATTAAGTTAATTTGCAGAAAATGTTTGACTCAATATTTATGTGCGCGGAAAGTTTTTGGTTTTATACAAGTCTGTTACTCTATCTTTTATACTTCATTGACTCACTAGCAGAAACACTACAGTCCGGCAGCAGTCACTCCCAGTGGCAGGAAGTTTTGTAGTTGTCTGCGACAAGCTTTTAAAATTTCATAATCTGTCTGCAAATTTTGCATGTCATTTTAATGTATAAATAATAAATTAAACTAGGAACTTTTTATCGTTCTATTTAAAACATTGTAAGCATGATCAGGGCCCGACTTAGGCTATGGGGGGCCCCAGGGCAAGAATCATTCTGGGGGGGGGGGGGGGGGCCTTCTATCTATCTAAAAATTTTTTTGTGAATAATGTGGAAGTGGCTAGTACTGAACTTCATATATGTTATATGTATGATGAATAAATTCTGTACCGGTACTCTCACATCTGTAATACAGGTTATCACAAAAAGATGGTCACAACTTTAAGAAAAAATACCAGTAGGATAATAAGTAGAAAAAATGATAAATTGGTTGACACGAGTATTTCTTTGCAAACTTTTACTTTGCTTATCTACGTACGTTATAAGAAAAGGCCCCGAATTGGTCATAATTAATGGCTTTAACTTGCTACGCTACGAGGAAAATGTTAATAAAGAATTTCTTTTGAAAACAATAGAATACTAAGTTGTCACATTAAAACTGAAATCATTAGTTTTCTAATGATATAGCTTGTTTTTTGAATGGTTGGACAATGTACTAGAAGCAGAGAGGAGAAAATGGAGTGCACTCTCTTTCTATATGATTGAAAACATATGAATTTTGGTCACTTTTGGCTAATTTTAATCATTTGGCACCTTTTAAAGAAAATCCTGATTACTCTTATGGGGGCTCGGGGCAGCTGCCCTGCATGCTCCTGCATAAGTCGGGCCCTGAGCATGATGCATTCTCATTAATTTTGCTTATAACATTTCATCATCTAACTTCTTGTAGAATTTTAAAGTGTGAAGGATAAGCAGAACCAAACATAGGCAATTACGATGCTTTTAAAAACCTTCGGAAGCTTCAGAGGCCACAAGTGTGAAAAGCGAGTTTTTTCTAAAACCCCTAAATGAAATCTGCAGCCTTTTGAGGAAATTATTTTTTTGTAATTCTTTGGTGAAATTCACATTTCTTCCATGGCTTTGACGAATTTATCGTCTTTTCTGCAATTTTTGGACAAAATTTGAATTTCTCTTTTCTGCATCCTCTTGAGGAAATTATTTTTTTTTGTAATTCTTCAGTGAAATTCTTGTTTTATCCATGGCTTTTTGACAAATTTCGCGTTTTTCCCGCAATTTTTGGACGAAATTTGAGGATTTTTTTTTTCTTGCGATCTTTTGACAGTATTCGCGTTTTTTTCCACACTCCTATGTCGAAATTCGCGTTTGTTCCGCGATCCTTTGACGAAATTTGTATTTTTCCGCGATCCTTTGATGAAATTTGCGTTTTTTCATGATCCTCTGACGTAATTTGCATTTTCCGCGATCTTTTGATGAAATTTGCATTGTGTCCGCGATCCTTTGACGCAATTTGCATTTTGTTCGCGATCCTTTGACAAAATTTGCGTTTTGTTCGCGATCCTTTGACAAAATTTGCGTTTCATTCACGATCCTTTGACGTAATTTGCGTTTATTTCACAACCTTTTTCCAAAATTCGCGCCTTTTTCCGCGATTTTTTGCCAAAATTCTCGCATTTTACGCGATCTTTTGCCGAAATTCGCGCTTTTTACGCGATATTTTGCCAAAATTCACGCGTATCACCCGATCTTTTGCGGAAATTAAAGCTTTTAACGTGATTTTTTGCTGAAATTCAAACTTTTTTACACGTTGTTTTGCCGAAATTCACGCCATTAATGCGATCTTTTGCCGAAATTTGCGCTTTTTACACGATCTTTTACCGAAATTCGCGCTTTTTACGCGATCTTTTGTCAAAATTCACACTTTTTACACGATCTTTTGCCAAAATTCACGTTTTTTACCCGATCTTTTGCCAAAATTAAAGCTTTTAATGCGATCTTTTGCTGAAATTCACACCTTTTACGCGATCTTTTGCCGAAATTCACACCATTAACAACATGATCTTTTGCCGAAATTTGCGCTTTTTACGCGATCTTATTTCAAAATTCGCGCTTTTTATGAGATTTTTGCCGAAATTCGTGCTTTTCACGCGATCTTTTGCCAAAATTCACGATTTTTACCAGATCTTTTGCTGAAATTCACGCTTTTACGCGATCTTTTACTGAAATTAATGCTTTTAACGCGATCTTTTGCCGAAATTCACACTTTTTACGCGATGTTTTGGCGAAATTCGCGCTTTTAACGCGGGAAAAATATTCCGAAAGTTGCAGACAATTTTTTAAATTGACTTCATTAGTGCAGACAATAATTGTCCTCAAAAGATTTTTTGTGTCCGCGACTATGTCGCGGTGTTTCTGCCACTGGGCAGTCACTTAGTGTTGATTCTAAAACAATAAGGCTGCCAGGTAGGAATTTAATAAAAGAGCACAATGATCTCAAACAGGGCACTCTTGTAGCCTGTTCAAAAAACACATTTTGAACCGTTTTGTTTAGTTTTTGTTTATCTTTTGTCAGTAGAATTTTATGATATTTTTGAACGACCGATCAACAGATTTTGCATTGGATGATAGATGAATTTTTTGCTGATTGTCTGACAAATTTCTCAGTTTTTTCCTGCGATCAACTAATGAATTTCGCAATTTCTTTCAGCAATTGACTGACAAATTTCGCAATATTTTCCCGCTGCCATTCAACAAATTACTTGATTTTTTGGCTACAACTAACTAATTAATTTTGAGATTTTTTTGTGGCCGGTTGACAAATTTTATTTTCCAGTGACCGAATGACAAATTTTACAAGGTTTTTTTCGTGAGAATTTTTCGCAAAACTAGAAGATTTTTTTCAAGTAGCCGATGGACAAATTTCCCAATTTTTTTCCCTCAATCAACTAATAACTTTCGAGTTTTTTTTTTCCTGTCACCTACTGGCAATTTTCGTTTCTTCCTGCAACCGATTCATGAATTTCACAATATTTTCCTGTGACTTATTGCCGAAACTTGGCTTTTTTTCACGCAACTGACGGGCGAATCTCGCAATTTTTTTCTAACGGTTGACTGAAAAATTTCACTGTTAGTTTTCTGCAAGCTATGGGTGAATTTTGTGATTTTTTGTTTTACACAACAGATTGATAAATTTTGTGATATTTTCCTTCGATCAATTGCTGAATGTCGTGATTTTCTCCTCGACTGAATGACATAATGTATGATTTATTTCCTGTGATTATTGGCCATATTTTGTGATTAAGGAAATATATTGAAAGGGTGTGTTAAAAATGACAGTAAGGTTCCACCAGGTGTGTAAAATATTTAAAAAGATCTGCCAAGCACTTAAAGTATTTTGAAACAGTCGTTAGGCGCTGCAAATTGCGAAATAAACATAGAGTTGACGCTAGCACTGCACATTTTCGACCTTGAAGATTAATCTTGTATTTTCTTTTAAATACAAATTTTGCTTATTTTATGGGTTACTATCAATTTTTATGATACTGAGCTTATTCCAGCATTGTTGGCTCATAGATAAATTTTGGTCTGTTTCAGATTGTCGCCGAAAATCCTACTATTTGGTTATGTTAGTGCCTCTGAATCTGCATAATAAAACTGTCCCATGTTTTCCATATCTAAAAGTTTTAAATGTTTTGTTTTAGGAAATTAAAAATAGACAAAAGTAATAGATTGCTTTAATATAATCACATTTATTTATTTTTATGGTAGCTTCTGTTGAAAGTCTCCAATTACATCATCTGTGTGTGACATATCGATGTTCTAATAAAATATATAGATTTTTTTTAATTGGTTCGTTAAAAGTGGATTGATAATTTTTCTCAATTAACTTATCTTTTTTTATTGACTGATTCACAATTTTATGATTAGCGAGTCAGGCTGACTTGTAAAATTTTAAGTGAAACACAAACCCTGATATGGGATTGAAAGGACAAGCAATTGTAAAAATCCCTTATTTCTTTCTTTTCACTGAAACACCCTGCTGACTATGTGTCGGGCAAAAACATGTGTAAATAGAGATTGCATATTTATATATTATTATTACTCTTTGCTCAATTTTTAATATTTAAGTGTTTTATGAATTTGTAGCTATTGTTGTCTCAATGCCCATGGAGAGAATATAAATCTGAACAAGGAAGAATATATTATCATAATATTCAGACTAAGGAATCTCGCTGGACTATTCCAAAAGAATTGGAAGATTTAAAAAGTATGTATTATAAATGAATGACTTTCTCTTGCTGTATGTATAAATTAATTGTAGATATTTAAAATATACCTATTTACAGATTCCATTTCTCATCTTTTTCAGGTATAATTTCTTCTAAAGAAGGAACTGAAAGGTGAATATTTTTAAAATGTACTTTTATAAATAAATAGATCAGTAAATAAATATGTGCTGATATCTATGTACTTATTCATTTTTCTATTAAAAACATATATGTTTTAAATAGTGTTCACATTTCTTTTGAAAAGGGGCAGGGCACATTTACTGAAAAGGGCACTTTTTTGTTAAGGAAAAGGGCACTTTTTGTCAAGCAAAAGAACGCTTTTTGAAAGGAGAAGTTTTACATTCTGTGCCTTCAGCTGGATTATTTTCAGTGCAGTATCAAGGTGAACTGGAATTGTACTATATTTACAAGGTTTTCAGCATCATGGAAAATTTGGAAAGTGGGGAATTTAGAAGTAGTCATGGAAAGTCAGGGGATTTTTTAAATATATAGGAAAAGTTAGGGATTTTTCATTTTTTCTAAAAAGTCATGGAAACATCTGGGGTAAAAAATGATGCAAAATCTGTCAAATGATTAAAAAAAAAAAATTCAAAGAGCAATTACAGTAAGTCACTAATTTTGTCAAAGGATTGCGGAAATAAACAACGAATTTCTTTGCATGCCCGTTTGGTCATGAAATTTTTAAAGATTTCGCATCTTTTCCGCGGCTCTTTGACGAATTTTTAGTTTTTTTTTTCAGCAGTGCTTTTACGAAAATCGCTTCTTTCCCATGGGCTTTTGACGAAAATCGGGTCTTTACCGTGTCTTTTTGAAGGAAATCGCATTTTTCCGAGATTAAATTCAAGACTTTCTGAAAAATCCAGTCCGGAAACAGTTAAAACCAAACCCAAAGCATTTAAAGTAAACTCGATTTGCAACGGAAAAAAAAATTAGCGTCCGCCCGTCCCGGGTCAGGTTCAGAAAATATCTGGTCCCGACCCAAAACAAATCTTTACTGTGCCCCCCCCCCCAACCCCCCCCTTCGACTTGAAATTTTAAAAGGTCATCTGAAGTACTTTAATTAAATAGAACTTGTAAGTACATTTTAAATCAATCTGCCCATTGCAAACGTATTTTAAAAGAATTTTTTTCTAACTCTAATTATTTTATTCATTTGAGATTGCAACAACCTAAAACAATAAAAGAAAAAGAAAGAAAAAATGAAAACAACCTATGACCCCGCACGTGAATCCTCTCGCTTAGTTTACATGAGTCGTGTATTTATGGTCTTTATCTCTGCACAGTCCAGAGAGAAAGAGAAAAAAAAATAGGTCATGAGGTTTCTTACAGATAGACGACAGAAGCTAGAAGTTTTTGTTTTCATTAGAAATTAATTTTGAAAGAAAATTACAGAAAAGAAAGAAAGGGTCGGGCGGAATAAAAGTAGAAAAAAGTAATCTTAAAATATCTTCTAATGCTTAAGAAATTTATATTTAATCCTGCAAATTACTGGTTATATAAATGTTAGCATGGTGTTATGGTGAATTTTTTAAACTTGCCACCAAGGGTATAGTTTTCAAAACTTTTAATGAATTAGAATTAAAATCCTGATTTTTCGTTAAATAAGTATTTACATCGAAAGCAAATACTTTCCGATACATTAACGAAATCATTTTAATCTTAGATGCATGGAATTAGCAAGTTCTCTTAGTTAGAAGCAATGAAATCGAATAGCGCTTTTATTTTTTGTCGCGACTGAGTAAAGAAATTTATAATTTTTTGCTCCAAGTGCTTAACAAAATTTACATATATATGTATATATACATGTTTTTGAACAACCAGTTGGAAAAATCTGTTTTTTGTTTTGTTTTTTTTCCCCATCGATCGATTGGTGTTTTTCAGAGATAAATTGACGAAATTTGTGACTTTTTACTTTTTCGCAACCGTTTAATGAAGAACTAAATGTTGAATCTTTTAAGCGACAAACTGACAAAATTCACATTTTTTGGGGGGGGGGGGGGGCACACTTGATTGATTATGCTTGCGATTTTTATTAGCAACCAATTAACAAAATTTGCAATTTTTTTCAATGACTAATTGATGAATCTCACTATTTTTAATTACCGATTGGCGAAATTAACAATTTTTAAGTTCCGCATTGTTGCGTCAAGAAAAATATTTTTCTGAGAAAAGATAACGTCATCTGCAAGCAGAAATAATAATTCATAAAGAACGAAAAGCTAACCTTTTCTTTTCCATACTATTAATATATATATCTTTTGTTAATTATCTGATTGCGTTCAAATTTTCAGAGAGTTCAAATAATAATAAATTAGGCCGCTTGCCAAATTTCTATTAAAATATAATAAGTTTTCAGAAAATTAGAACCCTCTAAAAAAAACCCACTGTTAAGGTTACCCCAATAAAAAGATGACATTTGCAGTTTAGTTGTTCAGATAACAGAAATGCGGCCGTTATCAGCTTGCATCTGATAATGTACTTCTCTATGTTTAAAGAGTTTATTGTTATTTTTTTTTAGTCTACATCAAAATCATGATTTGTAAATATAATGCAATAAAAGTTAAGCTAGTTTTGTATATTTTCAATTTTGTTGTAAATAAATTTCAATACAAATATTTAAATAAAATAAAACTGAACAAAAATAATACTTTTACTATGAACATATCCGCTAATTTTTTGCATGATTTTCCTTCTTTTTTTTCTTGCATCTACCAGTAATTTCTTCTTATGATTCGATGAAGGCATATCTAGATGAATTGTATTTAATAACCACATGAACTAGTGGAGCGATTTTTAAACTGCAAATGCAGGCGCTTTGGAATGTGGGGATACAGATCAGAACGCAGTTCGGAATGTTGAAATCTTGAATACACAATGAATTGGGGTTCCTGCACCTGTTCTAGCTATGCGTGGGCATGGGGAGGGTCCGATTGTCCGATTATCGTCACCTGTCGTGACCTGACAAGTGACATCACTTGTTTTTCAAGCATCCACATGTTTTTTTCCATAAAGAAAAGAAAAATAAAGCATTTTTTTTTTCAAGAAATTACGGTGTGCAAGGTACATGTTTTGAGAAATGGGCAGGGCGCATTTTTCACTTATAAAAAGGGCAGGGCAGTCGTTACTTATGCAAAATGGGGCAGGGCACATCGGCACTTAAATAAAAAGGGCAGGGCGTGGTGCCCTTCGAAAAACGCATAATGGGAACACTAGTTTTTAGACTTTTCTAATTAGATAATAATTGGCCAAGTGTAAGGCCTTCTGAAATAACAAAGACAAAATTATGCTATATTCACTGTACAGTCGATGATCGAATGGATTTAGATCACTAAATATAAATGTAGGTTATATATCACCGAAGTTGTAAACTATGTATTAAAAATATTTTAAATTTTATACTAAATGTTTCAGAAATATTCATTAGTAAATTCTGTGATTATTGCTCTTAAGCAGGGTTTGTAAATATCATGATATTTTCGAAAATATCAAAAATATCCGATATTTTGATATATATCCGATATTTTAAAAACAGCAAACTTACTGCAGATAATAAATATTTTCAAGCATAATATAAATTTGAAACTAAAAAATATTGCACTTAACATGAAAACTTAAACAATATACTAAAAGCACATTTTTCTTTCCCCCCCCTTTTTTTTTTTTTTACTTAGAACAAAATTGAAGATCAACTAATTGAAAACAGAAACAATTTGCTTTATACACTTACATAAAAAATAAAAAAAAAAGCAGCTATAGGATTCAGTATCAACTAGCAAGAAATCAGAAATTTATAAAACAAAATTTTAAATACAAAATATTGTTTTAAGTGAAAATTTTTAACATAAATGTAATGAAGCTGTATATATAACTGAGTATCTAAATTAGACAGTTTATCTTTCAGTGTCTTTTCTGAATTATGTCCCTCATAATCTACAGTTAAAAGTAAAAATTCAAACATAAAGCTTGAAAAAGATGTTTTCTTCTTCAGTTAAAAAAGTCACTATCAGAGACAAAAATTCTTTATTTACAGAACAACACTGTCAATAACAGTTGGAAATTTCATTTGCACTCGTTTTGACTGAAAATACTAAAAACATCTTGCACAGTGATATTTTGAAAATAAGTATCAAATACAGAAAAATATTGAAAATATCACACATCTTGATATTTTGAAAATAAATATGAAGTAATATGAAAATATCGAAAATCTTAATAAATATTGGATATATATCATGATATATATCAAGATATATATCGATTGATATATATCAACGAACCCTGCTCTTAAGTATTATGAAATTTAGATGAGGGATTGGTGGTTTTGTGCAAATAACACTACTACATCATTTATAAAACCTGCATTCAGAAATAAAGTAAAAAGTGTCTACTTTCCTTATACACTGAAGTGCCATTGAATTACGGATAGCAAGTTAGTAACACGTTTGGCCTCTTTTGGCCTTTATAACGACTGCCACACTGTGGCATATATTCAACAAGTTTGCCGAAGTGTTCCACAGGCATAGCTTGTCAAACATCTGGTAGAGATGTCCATAATTCCATAAGAGTTGTTGGTGCTGTGTGACACGCTTTCACAAAGTGACACTTTTCTCCAAAGCATCCCAAAGTCTGGGCTTCTAGGTCAGGTGGCCAATTCATGAAGGCAGAGGAATGCTCATCCAACTATGCAGTAGCCAACCGGGACCTGTGAGAGTAGCAGTTGTCTTGCTGGAATACTTCATTTCCATGTGGATGACAGGAAGAGATAGATGGATGGAGGTGATCTCCCAGCAACTCAACGTACCGAATTGCATTGAGGTAGGTTGTTACAACTACCAAAAACTCCCAAGAGACCCCCCCCCCCCCCACCCAGACCATGACCTTGTAAAGTTGTAACCTGGTGCCAGCCTCCTATCTGCGTGAAGTAGTTGGAATCAAGACTCATCACTCGTTTTCAGTCCTCTAGAGTCCATTTTCTGTGATCTCTTGCCCAGGCAAGATGTACAGCTCAATGGCGTGCATTGAGCAATGGTACTCTCGTGGGTCTACGTCTCCTGAAGCCCATGTGTTGAAGTGAGCATTGCATGGTTCATTTGCTGACTGTTCGACTAGTGTCTTGATTCAGCTGTGTGGTAATTTGAGCTGATGTTTGGCTTCGCTGTCTGCATACAATATGGCTTAGTCGTCTACTACCATACTCGTTCAAGGCTAATTGTCCTTTGCAGTTTGCCTGATTACTAGTTTTTTCCCCCACCATCTGTGTATTCTTGATATACTGTTGACACCATTGAGTGGGAAAATTCTAATTCTCTGATGATTTTGGAAATTGAATGACCCATGTGTCAACTGCCTATTATTTGTCAATGATCAAAGTGGTCTAAATCATGAGCTTTACCCACTGGCAGTTGAAATGAGTGATTCATAACAACCACGGTACTAGCTATATCTGCAGTTACCGCAGCACCCTCACATGCACAGAAATGAGGTACAGCGCTGAAATATTTACATAACACTGCATATCCTTAATTCAATGGCACTTCAGTGTATTAAGAAAACTTCACATCAATAATTTTTTCTGCATGTTGCTGTGTTATTTAAAATGCCATTACCTGGAAAAAATATTACAGTTTGTCCCTCCATTGAAAACAAGTGTATAATTTTCTTTTATAATTAAGTGTAAATCTTGGTAAAATAATAAAGTGTCAGATTTCAGAAATCAGCATGTAGTATGACAAAAAATATATTTCTACGTAAAGGATGACTATTGAAACAATATTTGGTGATTTATCACCTGTGTCTGGCTAATGAAAAAGTACTACAACTTCAAAGTATAGTGCAAATGGTAGATATAATTTGCCTTACATCTGTAAAGTTACTGATATGTAATTTTTGATAAAATATGATCTTAAAGCTAACATTGAAAATGTAAAAAATATTGAATATACTGGAAATTTTCTTATGCAGACTCTGTGCAAAGATATGCAGGGCTCTGCTCAGATTTTTCTCACAGGGTCCAGTTTTGCGAAATTATGAAAAGTTTTTTTTATATTTGTGAAAATTCTAGTCATAATTTTGTGAATTTGAAATTATTTTTATAGTCAGGCTACTATGTATTTATCCTTTACATAGGAGCTCTTTTATGTATGAAAAAGGCAAGTAATATGTACTTTGACTAGTTCAATTATTTTGTGGCAGGATTTTATTTTTAAATAATTAAATCTGTGAAAGATTCAGTTTGGAATTGGGAAAAGCTTTTGACAGGTCTATTTTTAAGACAAAGAATTGTGAAGGGTCCTGTTTTGGGATGAAAAATTTTGTGAAGGATCCTGTTTTAAAATGTTTATTTTTGTGAAGGGTACTGTTTTAAGATAAAATAGTTAGGACCTAAAAATTTCTTAACAGATCTCTGATGTAAAAACATGCTTCATTTACTATAAACTAACACACATTTGCTCTGACTAATTAGAGAGATTGTTATGAGAAATAAATAAATAGTAAAAGAATATTTAGTCTTGTAGTTTTTCTGCTTTTATGAGCAATATTTCTTTCTAATAGTATGGAAAGCAGAAACATCTTTAGTTAACAATTTTATACAAGTTGATCTTCAAATATGTAATTTATTTTATTTAATCCAGAAAAAAGCTGCAGAGGTAGCAGTGGATGTAGCCTCTGAGTCTGCAAAATCACAAAGTGAAATGAACAGTGTGTTGATTACAGATGTTACTGTGACCAATAGCAATTATCCGTAATCAGGACGCCATTCATTTTCCTTTGAATATGTAATGGTGCGGCTCCCAAGGCCATATCCACCACTGTGGCAACAGCTGTTTTCATGATTAAGTAAGATGAGTTACATGCTTGAAGATCAACTTGTATGAAATGTTTATTTAAATATGTCGCTGCTTCCCAGATTATAGCAGCAGTGAATTTTTATTAATCTGATTTGTATAATTATAATTTTTTAATTATTCTTTTTGTTTATTTTTTAATATTTAATCTTTGCTCTGTTTTTCTATTTTACACTTGCAAATGACTTTTCTAAATATCTATTAAATCTATAATTAAATACTATCTTTATTTTAATTACTTTACAATAACATATCCATTTTTGTATTATTTTTTAACATCTTGTTTGGGGGGGGGGGGGGGAAGAGAGACTGTGGTTAATACTCTAAATTTCAATGTAACATTAAATTCTATAATTTTAAACATGTATTGTAACATTTTCAAAGGAATTAATTAAATTAAATGAAAAATTTGAAATATTTATCAATCTTGCTTTCAATTTGACAAATTATTAAAACTACGATTACAGATAGTTAAAAAATGAAACAATGTCATTTTATTTTCTAACCAATATCGCCTCTGGTATTCAACTTTTTTTGCTGTTAATGCGGCAGCTTTTTATGTAATAACCATAAATATACAAAGTTATGACTTTAGTAATTATTCATACCATTACAACTACCGATCATTAATATGTTCAAAATTGTTAACATGATGTGAAAACTGTATAGACTGCTTTGTAAGAAACAAAATGCAGCATCCTATCTAAGGAATATGTTCAAGTTTTATAATAAGCAATCACTTGTGTATGAATAAAATATCTATAAAATAGTACTGCTCAGAAATATAAGTTCTTACAAATACATATGCTTGTTTTCTTTATTGTAGCCCATCAAAATCATCTGCTGCAAATTCTTCTCCGGTTACTTCTAGTACTGCTACTGCTAGTGTTGCATCTCCAAATGTTGCAACTGCTGCAAATTCAAGCTCTCCAGCTGTAGCATCACCACTGTCTGAAAGTGCTCAAAATATTGCCAATATTCAACTTCCCTCGACAGCAGCTCCTACTACAAATAATGAAAATATTGGTACACCACCTGATCAAGGGGAAGGTGAAGATAGGTAAGATATTATGTTTAATATGTACACAGTGATGCCGCTCATGTGCTATGGGCATCGATTATGCAAAAGTTTGGAGGATGCATACATAAAAGAAATTATGATGAGCTCTTAAAGAGGATGAACAATTAATTCCCACACTGCCTGGATATCGTGAATGGTCAGCTGTGATTGAAATAAAAAATTGCTTTATGATAGTTATTCAGATGAGTTGCATTGACCCAACACAAATTTGCATATTGGTTTAACATTGTTTATTAACTTTAAAATTCAGAAATAAGTGAAGATTCTGATACGACCGTACACTAAATTTTTTGATTAAGATTTTGATTTTGATTTTTGAACACAAAAATCAAAAGAAGGCTATTTATTCCATTTTATCATCACTTGAATCGAAAATATAACATTGTGGCTGCAAATTCCACAATTCAAAACACCATCTGTTACAAGAACATAATTCCAAAACTTTCACATCAGCATTTTTAATCTAGATAAGTTTCAAAACTCAGTTAAAACGCATTTAGAAATGAAACTAGGATTCAATAAGTGAACAAAAGCACACAACACCCATGACGTAACAAGGTGATACCTCTTTCAAACAAATGTAAGATAAAGCACTCGCAACATAAACAAACTATACCCCATGAATCTGGCAACAGTAGTAGGAGGAGAGGGGCACAGGCAAGTGATTTATTTCTTTCATGGGAATGAGATGTTATTCCAATGTGAGTAGGATGCAGACACTGATCAGCAGAACAAAGGCCCTAATAGGCTTAGAAATGAAATGCTTTAGAACGGCAAAAATAAAAACACCAAGAATAACTGAACAAAGAATTAAAGTTGCATGTGAGAAACATCACACTTCCCTGTTCTTTTTATTTTTTTAAACAACAGATTGAAATCACTTTTTTACGATTGCAATGTTTTACTTTAGTTTTCTTTTTGTTTTTCTATTGAATGTAAATTACTGTTATTTTCTATCTGGAAGTGACATCTAATATTAAGAAATTCTTTGAGCATTTGATCTTTACAGCTGTCATGAACTGGTAACCCCTTTGTTCTTAGATGAAGTAACTCCACAGAGTATGTATCCCCTAGTAGATATGCTGGGAGCAAAGGTGTTAATGTTTAAATTCAAACACTGTTCATCTTTGCCCCCTTCCTTAAAAAATGGAAAAGTTTTCGAAATTTCCTGTGATAAAGTTATTATACAATCTTTTTTTTTGTGTGTGTGCATGCAGAAATAAGACAATTATTCATGATAATATTGAATTACACTATCTTAAAAATACTAATAACTTTTTGAGTGGCTAGTTACTTTATGAGCAGCAACTAATGAATTTGAATATAGAAGCAAATCTATCTGTGCAATTTATTTTCAGAATTCAAACTTTTGTGCCCTTTTTCTTTCTATCTTTTGGATTGTTATTTGTATTGTTATTAATTTTTGTTTAAGAAATGAATAAAAATTGCATGGTATGAAAATATTTTTTCATTGCTTTTGTGTAATTTTACTGGGGGGAAAAAATTCAATTTCATAACAAATACAATTTTTTGCACGTAACATTCCTTACATATTTAAGACTGGTGTTTTAAAATAAAGCTAATGCTGACTCCAAAAGAAGAAGAAAAAGAAAAAAAAAAAGCGTTATAGAGTATAAGTCTTTTAAGAGTTATTGTAATTCTCCATGGAAGTCATTATCTGTTGAGAATGATTTTAACATTATTTATAACTTAATTTTAATGTTGTAAATTTTTTCATGTTTCATGCAATTGATGATCCAGAAGGTTTTTATGGGTGGATTTTCGCTGGACTTATATACACTGAATAACTGATCATAGATTTGCTTTATATAAGCAGGGTGATTGTGTTTCGGTATTTCAAATGCCAATATTACCATATAGTAATCTTTGACTTAATTAAAAATTTTTTTGATTATATAAGGCAATTATAAGTATACAGAAATAGTAGTATTCAAAATACAATCATTCTAGCATAAAGTTGTTAGATGCAATATCTACGTTTTTGAAGATGTAAATTATTCAGTGTTTTTTGTATGTTTTTCACATACGTTTTAAAAAGTAATGTGTTAATCATACAGTCAGAGTACAAAATATTGTATTATTATAAATATTGTTAATCATTATTTTCATTATCATTGCAAGATTTTATTTTGTTACTTTTCTTTTCAGAAATGAAGAGGATGAAGAAGACCCATCCAAACCATTAGTTTATAAAGACAAAAAAGAAGCTATCGAAGCATTTAAAGATTTGCTAAAAGAAAAGGTATTTCTCACATTATTAAAAATGGAGTAAAAACTGAAATAACTTTAACAATTCCTTCTAATGTCTAAAATTTATGATGTTTAGTTAATGCATAGCAATTTGTTTCCAATGAGAATAATTTTTAGTTTGTATACTTTATTTTCCCCTCCAAATTTCATTTCAGAATGTACCTAGTAATGCAACTTGGGAACAAGCTTTGAAGCTTATTGCTAATGATCATCGTTATGGAACTCTCAAGAAATTAAATGAAAAGAAGCAAGCTTTTAATGCTTATAAGACTCAAAGAGCTAAAGAAGAAAAGGTATGAATTATCTATTTAATTAATAATTGAAGATTATAGATAAAAAAAATTCAGAGTTTTTAAAATCTAAGTTTGAAGAAAATCATAATAATCAAAATTTGAAATTTATTTCTATAAGAAATTTTCACTGATCCACAGAAAAAAAAAAAAAAAAAAAAAAAAAAAAAAAAACCGCAAAAAAGTATGTGCATTATTTTTATTTTTTGTGTTACTAGGGAGCTCTTCCCCCTACGAGCTACGCTCGTCAACCCCCCGTTCAGACACTGCAGACTCTAAAAGCACGCTAATTTGATCGCTTTAAAAAGATTTCGGAAGATTGAATTATAATTTGAATCTGACGTAATTTTCACCAAACTTTTCTTTCTCTTTTTAATATTCACGTAAAAATACTTTTGTTAGAAATGAAATATTATGATCATCTTAAAATATCAAATAAATGTCTCGCGCAATTTTTAAATTTAAACTGTTTTGCAATATTATTTTTTGTTCATTTTACGTAATAAGTGTAATGTGACGTAAATGTGACATAAATTCTCCTGTTTAAGACTTCTAACGCATGTTAATGAATTTATTATTTTACAATATTCTTTCTCTTTTAAAATTCACGTGTAAGTATAGTTTTTATGACGTAATTTTCAATGATTTCCTGCTTTTTATATTTTCTGTTTATAATAGTCACGTGTAAAATAAATTTTTAATTTGAAGCAAACATTGTTTGCACTGTTTATACAGTTGGCAACAGTTTAAATTAATACAATTTTCTAAATTTTGTAAAAAATATCTCTCGAAATGCTGAAAATTTGAATTTAAAATAGAAATAAAACCTCAAAAAATGAGTCAAAATACAAAAAGCAGTCTGCACAACGGGAAATTCTGACGCATAAAATGATCTAAAAATGATTAAATTCCTATGTACAGTTTTTGCTCCTATAAAACTTTTTTAATGGAACGATTTTGTCCAACTTTGCAATTAAATATCTCTTAAAATAATTCTTCGATTTGAAAACTGTCTGCACCAGCGTGTTTATCAAACATTTCTCTATAATACTATCGATTTTCATATTTTTGTATGCAACAGTTTTTTTTAAAATATTAATGAAGAAAGGCCATGATTAAGCATTCAAATTGGATGTCAATCTGCCGGGAATATCTACGCAGATTTTCATTGGTCCATTTCCAAATCAAAACTTTTTTTTATATATAGAAGGATTAATAATATAAAAAATATATAAGGGGCAGTCAAATGAAAACCAGACACACACTAAAAGGTGAGTAGGGAAAATTTTTGTTCAAAAATAATTGCCAGAACTGTTAAGACATTTATCTCACTGGGGGACGAGGCAGTCAATTCCACTCTTGTAGAAAGAGTTAGGTTATGGGCAGATCCACAACCTCACCCACTCTTGTACCTTCTTGTCCGAATGAAATCGATGTCCACGAATGTCTTTCTTCAAGAGGCCAAAAGTGTGAAAATCATCTGGATAAGGCCATCAATCTTGCACAATCACATCAGGAGTAATGGCTCGATGGGCCTGTCCTGGCTGGGGATGGTCTTGCAGTGATGTGCGTCCTTCTCGTAATCTCTTATGCCACTAATACACACTTGTTAGTGCAGGGATGAGAATTTTCCGTCTTTTGGCGGATTTCCGCTTTTTTGTTATTTCAAGGAATTTCCGCTTTTTTTTTTCTCGAAATTCCGCCTTTTTTTCCGACGCTCCGTATTTTTTCTCCTGCAAAATTTTGTTATTTTCCGAAATTTTCACTTTCCTATCGATTCCGTTTTTCTTCCGATTTTGAAAGAACATTCAAAGATGATGAAAAAACGGCAAATTTCGTCAAAAGATCGCGAAAAAGTGGCAAATTTTGTCAAAAGATCGCGAAAAAGCGTCAAATTTTGTCAAAAGATCGCGAAAAAGCGGTAAATGTCACCAAAAGATCGCAAAAACTACAAATATCGTCAGAAGATCGCAAATAAAAGGCAAATTTCTTCCAAAGATCGCGATAAAATGGCAAATTTCATCAAAATATCGCGAAAAAGCGGCAAATTTCGTCAAAAGATCGCGAAAAGCAGAAAATTTCGTCAAAAAATCGCGAAAAAGCAGAAAATTTTGTCAAAAGATCGCGAAAAAGCGGTAAATGTCACCAAAAGATCGCAAAAACTACAAATATCGTCAGAAGATCGCAAATAAAAGGCAAATTTCTTCCAAAGATCGCGATAAAATGGCAAATTTCATCAAAATATCGCGAAAAAGCAGCAAATTTCGTCAAAAGATCGCGAAAAGCAGAAAATTTCGTCAAAAAATCGCGAAAAAGCAGAAAATTTTGTCAAAAGATCGCGAAAAAGCAGCGAAATTTGTCAAAAGATCGCGAAAAAGCGGTAAATGTCACCAAAAGATCGCAAAAACTACAAATATCGTCAGAAGATCGCAAATAAAAGGCAAATTTCTTCCAAAGATCGCGATAAAATGGCAAATTTCATCAAAATATCGCGAAAAAGCAGCAAATTTCGTCAAAAGATCGCGAAAAGCAGAAAATTTCGTCAAAAAATCGCGAAAAAGCAGAAAATTTTGTCAAAAGATCGCGAAAAAGCAGCGAAATTTGTCAAAAGATAGCGAAAAAAACTACAAATATCATCAGAAGATCGCGAATAAACGGCAAAGTTCGCGGAAAAACGGTAGATTTCGTCAATAGATCGCGAGAAAGCGGCTCATTTCGACAAAAGATCGCGAAAAAGCTGCAAATTTCATCAAAAGATCGCGAAAAAGCTGCAAATTTCATCAAAAGATCGCGAAAAAGCTGAAAATTTCATCAAAAGATCGCGAAAAAGCTGAAAATTTTGTCAAAAGATCGCGAAAAAGCGGCAAATTTCGTCAAAATGGCGCGAAAAATACATGTATTTAGTGCTTTTAGTGTATCCTCCCCTTCCCCCCCTGTTTTGTAACCTTTCAGAAAATTTGTTGTGAATTAATTTTTTTTTTTTTTACTCAGAATCGCTCCTGATTCAGAATTCACATTAAGCTGGCTGTAGGTCCTGGTCCAATTAGCCTGTGTGACCAAAAATAACTAACCATTGTGATTTTCACTAAGTTTTTCATATTTTTTGCTAAAAAAATTATTAAAATTATGACACACAAAAACTTTATTCTTAATTAAATTATTTCATTTTCAGGAGCGGTCATGATTCTGATAAGTCGAGCATTTCATATGACCTACACTCAATGTTTTAAGAGCTGTGTGTAATTTGGCTACTTTCACTCCTGTAATGTAGTATACAGGTTTGTGCGCTTGTCTCCATTTGCCCGGAAATCAGACCCTGGTTTTATTTCTTAAAGTATCTTTCACGGATAAAATGTGGTACAATTTTTTGTTTGCGCGTGGTTTCAGTCTTTTTGCTTTTTTGCAATTCTCATCCCTGTTAGTGACATGCAGTGTTCCTCATAGATAGACAGCAGACATGCGATGATGAATTTCACATGTTCCAGGGCCCACAGACACCAAAAACCGAAGCACAGCATAGCGATATATGCCAGTTTTTATCACCGTACGTGCATACCTCCATTTACAATTCATTTATCTTATATTTACTTTATTTCTTTTATTAGAGTACAACTCTATTTTTACAGTAATATTCAAATCATTATAATAATCTATTTACTTTATTTCCTTCTTCTTGTTTCTGTTCTTAAATATTCCACAACATTTGTTTTATTTATTTTCTTATCGCACGTATTGTTATTTACTTTCTTCTATCATGATTCAAAGACTTCACTAGTTTCATAATGATGTAATCCTCACAGCCGCCACGTAATGATGTCGTCATCTTATCATGAGCTTGAAGCTTCAGTTGCATTGCGTAATAACTTAGTTTTTGTTTCTCCGGATTGTATAAAATGCGGTCTTGTAGATCTTTATCTTTCCCTTCTGTTTTGACCTATTAATCTAGTGTGGTGTTTATGACCGGCAGGAAGGTGGTAATTTATAATGTTACTATAAAGTTCTGCTTGGCTAGTATAGTTTTTCTTCTTTATTAAGTTGGTTCCCGGATGTAGTGATTTATTGTGATACAAGTAGAATAACTCCAAACAGTTGTAGTTCTGTTATCTTATAAGCCAGTATATTTGTGTATCAACACTGTAGAATTGACGTTTGCCCCCTTTAATTCCCTTAGGGTGGAAATTTCTAAAATTACTGAAATACGTGTTTAATTATTCTTTTAGTAGATGTATTTTCTATAATATCATGCTCCTACCTAAAGCTGCTGCTGAGATATGGGCAAATGCTATAAAATTTTCGACCCCCCTCCCTTTAACCCCGTTAGGGGGAAGAATTTCGAAAATCACTGAAATACGTGTTTAATTATTTTTTAATAAGTTTGTTATCTGAATTTCTCACTCCTACCTAAAATAACTGATGAGATATGGCCAAGTGTACTGAAAATTTTAACCCCCTTGGGGTAGGGGATTTTCAAAAATTGCTGAAATACATGTTTTTGTTTCTTTTTTTTTAATAGATTTATTTTCTGTAATTTCACGCTTCTACCTAAAACAGCTGCTGAGATACGGCCAAATGTTCTAAAATTTTTGCCCCCCCCCCCCCCCTTGTGACCCCCTTTCAAAATCCTTTCTTAGTCCACGCCTATGTAATAAGTATTTTCCTTCCATTTTCATGCTTCTAGGTTCAGTAGTTTGGGCTGTGTGTTAATTATGAGTCAGTCAGGACAAACTCTTTTATATATAGGTAGATGGATATAATAACCAGTGGACCCATGTGAAGCTTTTGCACTGCAATCTTTCAGTTTATTTATTTTTTTTTTATACTTTCTTGCTTTTTAATCATAAATATAAAATAAATCAATCCATTTGGCCATAGTCTATGTCAATTCAGGCAGGCAAAGAAAAAATCTTAAATTCATAGTCTCAGAAGTTTCTGAATTGAACATATATTAAAATTCAGAAAAAAAAGTAAGATACCTGTATATTTTTATTTCCCCAAAAAATTCCTGGCTCAAGATACAGGTCACTAAAGATGGCATTCTGGGCACCATTTCTCACTTGCAATTTTCAAGGAAAATTTTAAAGAGGTATCTTTCGAACGGTACAAGATATTTTGTAGCTTTTTTTTTTTTTTTTTTAAGATAATATTTTTCTGTTTAAGACGATATTCTCCATTTTGAAATATGCATTCAGCTTTTCTTGCTGCAGCCTTCTGAATTTTTTTAATCAAAAGTTTTTCAAAAATGCCAATCCAAAAAAATTTCATTTTTTTGCTGTTAATCAATACCATCAATTACTGCATTTTCTGTAAAGGAGAACTTCCACTTTTGAGTTTGACAGGTTTTAGCAACAAAGTAAAATTTTGCCATATATTTTACCAGTTTCCATTATGACATAGTCACATATTGGTCTCATGAAATCAAACTCTAGTTTTCTTTGACATGACATTTAAATTCTTAGTAAATATAAGACATATCTAAAAAAAGACTTAAAAAAAAAAGCTTACAGAACCATATTACAATCAAAAATATAGTAAAGCTTACAAAATATATGTGTAAGTTCCGAAACATATCATTTCCTGTTTACTCTGCTTTGAACTGAAATTAGAAATTCAATGAACTAAAATTTGTTGAACTTTATCAGCATCTTCCTTTGATATTGAGTGTAAAGGTGAGTCCGTTAAACCAATAGGAACTGGAACATTCACAATCTTTAAAACATTGTAAATTGGAAGTGTTGCTATCTTGCAGCTGGAAATCTATATCCAGAAGCCGGTCTGTGTGGGAGCATAAAGTTCACGTCAATTTCATTTAACTCACAACTGATATCTATGACCTCCGCAATCCAGTACTCACAGTCATATATACAGGCGACAAACATCCCTCTTTGTAAATTGTGAATCTGAATATTCTTCTGTCATGTCAGAGATCTTCTTTGTGCAAATGAAATTTCTTTCTTGCTGTTTAAAGTTCATACAGTGTAGGTTCACTAATCACTGTAAGCCAACACATGTTTCTTCTGAATTCCTTTCACGGGGACAGTTTTGTTGGACCATTCTTTTATTTTCTGCTGGCTGAATTCTTAAACTTTCTCTTTGGGTAACAGGATGAGGGCTGTTGATATGTATGACTTAACCACTCGTAAAATCCTCAGCATTCTGAATTGCCTCGGCAGACCCCGCGCTAAGAAATTAAAACTATTAGACAAATTTATCTATTAGCCAAAAGTATATTATGCATATATTACATTATATATACATATATATGGGGCATTCTCACAATCTTTTGACTTTTGGTAATAAAAGTCTGGTGAATTTAAACTTGCTAAAATAACATTTTAATCTGATAGACGAATGCCTTAATGATTCAAAAAATGGTCAGCAGCGAAAATTTTTTTTATTTAACTGAGGTTTATGTTAAACTTGCGAGTTTAATTTTCCTTACCATTTTACCACCAAAACTTTTTATTTTCTTCTAAATTTTTACTTATAATGAATTTGCATAGTACCCACAGGACATTCAAATAAGAAATAATAACAATGTAGTATTTTTAGTACAAAATTTTGGTATAACAATATCTTAAAGGGGTGTTAAAGAGGGGACGGTAGAGGAAAAAAGGGACGAAATGGGTAAAAAATGGACGGTAAGGAAAATTACCACCTATTTTAGGCAAATCATGTTAAAAATAAGTGGTAGCCACAATGTTCATTGATTTTTAGCAATAGTTATTTACATTGGATTAATAATAATAATAAGAAAAAAATTATTTACCTCGAAAAGTGCAGGAATAAACCTTGGAGACGGTAAGATTACCAATAAAGCCACAATGCTTGAAATTGATATTTAAATTCTGCAGTAAATTTCCTGTCAAAGAATTTTAGACATTCTTCCTCTAGCATACTTCTGCATGAGAAACAACTTGAAAAAAAAAAAAAAATCTGTGGCTGCATCTGAAGTGATTTTCTGTATAATTTTAGAAGAGGGATGGGAAGGAATCTAAAACCCAGGGACAAAGTTTAAAAAATAATAACAACCCTAAAAATGTGTACAGGTTAATTTTTTGCTACATATTTATATAAAACAATAGTTCCAGTTTCGGAAAAAAATTACATTGATTTTTTTTTATTGAAACAATTTTATACAGACAGCTCCAAACTTAAAAATCAGCATCAGGGACGCAGGACAGTATAGGAGTTTTCCTGGTATTTGGACCCCCAACATCGTCCAAAACTTATTTATCTCGTTAATATTGTTATGCAATCATGCAATGGGATGTTCCCCAGCATATGAAATAAAAAAACAGAAGAACATGTACTAAACTAAAAATTATTATTCAGGGACATAAAAGTCAAAAGATTGTGAGAATGCCCCATATATGGTATATATCTATATGTAATATAGATATATATCATATATATCATTATTATCGTTAACCCTTTTAACCCTGACATTATCAATGAGTAAAAAAGCATTTTCTCACCATATTACAACTTCTGTGTGTTCAAATACTACACACATTTTTATTTTCTATTAGAATTTTTTACTCCACACAAAAATAAAAATCTTATTAGAGTATTATAAGTTTAATAAATCATAAGTTTATAAGAAAAAATTATATTTTTTTTCTCTTATTTTTGCAACATATTTTTAGAATATGTAAAAAAATTATGTTCAAACAAAAATCAGATATATAACTAATAAAATTACTTACTTTAAAAAGTTTTGGACCATTTAAACACAAATACGGAATAAATTTTTAACACAAACCATAAAGGAACTGCAAACTTGATGAGGCAGTATTGCCTAACCATAGAATTAAAAAATTCCTTCTAAGCAGCATTGAATTCAGACACTTTTCTTTGGGAGGGATTTCTGTGGCTCCGGAGGGGAGGGGTGAAATTGCACTCTTTGACCATTGAAAACACAAAATCTCAAATCTTCCGGAGGGGAATGCCTCCTTGGGCCACCTCCTGAATTCAACACTGCTTCTAAGTTATGACAAGAAATATTTACAGGGATTAAATTATTTCATTAAATGTACAAAATAAAGAAGAAAATGCAAACCATTAAAGAAAAGTTTTTTTTAAAGGTAATTATCATAAGGTTACTTTTTAGTAACCTTATAATAATTATTTTTAAAAGGAGTTTTCTAGAAAATTTAATTATCTAATTATTTAAAAAAAAAAATTCTCCTAATATGGTTTTTACTACATTAAGAATAATGAAAGATTTTATTTTTATTTCTCATACATTTCTCTCAGATCTTCATGTAGTTTCACTTTCACGCTCAGAAACCATTCTCGAAAACAAAACTTGAAAGCTAACATTCCGAAAACAAAACTTGAAAGCTGCAAATTCTCTGTTCTTCACAGACAGACAGAGAACAGGTAATATTCGCTTCTCTTTTTACTGCCGTGGGAGGAATGAAAAAATGTCAGCCTTCCGCTTCAGATGGCACATGCAAACCTGCCAACCTTTGAAAATGAGAAATCGTAGCACATAAAATTAAAACTATTCTGGAAGTTGGTTGGTTGGTTTTTCGTGTTTCACAGCCATCTTTTGACATTCGTAAAAGAAATAAGGTTTCAATCTTTGAACTCAACCCAGTGGCAGAAAGTTTTGTAGCTGTCTGCGACAAGCTTTTAAAATTTCATAATCTGTCTGCAAATTTTGCATGTCATTTTAATGAATAAATAATAAAATTAAACTAGGAATTTTTTATCATTCTATTTAAAACATGGTAAGCATGATGCATTCTCATTTAATTTTGCTTATAACATTTCATCATATAACTTCTTGTAGAATTTCTAAAGTGTGAAGGATAAGCAGAACCACAGATAGGCAATAACGATGCTTTTAAAAACCTTCGGAAGCTTCAGAAGCCTCAAGCGCGAAAAGCACCGAGTTTTTTCTAAAATCCTTGAATGAAATCTGCCGCCTTTTGAGGAAATTATTTTTTTGTAATTCTTTGGTGAAATTCACGTTTTTTCCATGGCTTTTTGACAAATTGATCGTTTTTTCCGCACTTTTTGGACGAAATTTGGATTTTTTTCGTGATCCCTTGACAATATTCGAATTTTTCTTTTCTGCGTCCTTTTGAGGAAATTATTTTTTTCGTAATTCTTCGGTGAAATTCATGTTTTTACCATGGCTTTTTCACAAATTCCGCGTTTTTCCCTCAATTTTTGGACGAAATTTGCATTTTTTTGCGATCTTTTGACATTATTCGCGTTTTTTCCACAATCCTATGACGAAATTCGCGTTTGTTCCGCGATCCTTTGACGAAATTCGTACTTTTACGCGATCCTTTGATGAATTTTACGTTTTTTCATGATCCTCTGACGTAATTCGCATTTTTTCGCGATCTTTTGATGAATTTTGCATTGTGTCCGCGATCCTTTGACGAAATTTGCGTTTTGTTTGCGATCCTTTGACAAAATTTGCGTTTATTTCACGATCCTTTGACAAAATTTGCGTTTGTTTTACAATCCTTTTCCGAAATTCGCGCTTTTTATGCGATCTTTTACAAAATTTGTGCTTTTTACGCAATCTTTTGCTGAAATTCGCGCTTTTCAAGCGATCTTTTGCCAAAATTCGCGCTTTTTATGTGATCTTTCGCCGAAATTCGCGATTTTTACACCATCTTTTGCCAAAATTCACGTTTTTTACCCGATCTTTTGCCAAAATTCACGCCTTTTACCCGATCTTTTGCCAAAATTCACGCCTTTTACCCGATCTTTTGCCGAAATTATAGCTTTTAACGCGATCTTTTGCTAAAATTCACACTTTTTACGCAATCTTTTGTCGAAATTCACGCCATTAACACGATTTTTTGCCGAAATTTGCGCTTTTTACGCGTTTTTTTGTCGAAATTCGCGCCATTAACACGATCTTTCGCCAAAATTCACGCTTTTTACAAGATCTTTTGACGAAATTCACGCTCTTTATGCGATCTTTTGCCGAATTTCGCCCTTTTTACGCGATTTTTTGCCGAAATTCGCACTTCTTATGCAATTTTTTGCCGAAATTCGCGCTTTTTACGCTGTATTTTGCCAAAAGTCACGCCTTTCACTCGATCTTTTGCCGACATTAAAGCTTTTAACGCGATCTTTTGCTGAAATTCACACTTTTTACCCGATCTTTTGCCAAAATTCACGCCTTTTACCCGATCTTTTGCCAAATTCACGCCTTTTACCCGATTTTTTGCCGAAATTATAGCTTTTAACGCGATCTTTTGCTAAAATTAACATTTACGCAATCTTTTGTTGAAATTCACGCCATTAACACGATTTTTTGCCGAAATTTGCGCTTTTTACGCGATCTTTTGTCGAAATTCACGCCATTAACACGATCTTTCGCCAAAATTCACGCTTTTTACGAGATCTTTTGACGAAATTCACGCTTTTTATGCGATCTTTTGCCGAATTTCGCCCTTTTTACGCTATTTTTTGCCGAAATTCGCGCTTTTTATGCGATTTTTCCGAAATTCGCGCTTTTTATGCTGTATTTTGCCAAAAGTCACGCCTTTCACTCGATCTTTTGCGGACATTAAAGCTTTTAACGCGATCTTTTGCTGAAATTCACGCTTTTAACGCGATCTTTTGCCGAAATTCACGCTTTTAACGCGATCTTTTGCCGAAATTCACACTTTTTACGCGATTTTTTTTTAAATCGAAATCCGCGCTTTTTATGCGATCTTTTGCCAAAATTCACGCTTTTTACGCGATCTTTTGCCAAAATTCACGCCTTTTACCTGATCTTTTGCCAAAATTCACGCCTTTTACCCGATCTTTTGCCAAAATTCACGCCTTTTACCCGATCTTTTGCCGAAATTATAGCTTTTAACGCGATCTTTTGCCGAAATTCACGCCATTAACACGATCTTTTGCCAAAATTCACATTTTTTTACCCGATCTTTTGCCAAAATTCACGCCTTTTACCCGATCTTTTGCCGAAATTATAGCTTTTAACGCGATCTTTTGCCGAAATTCACGCCATTAACACGATCTTTTGCCAAAATTCACATTTTTTTACCCGATCTTTTGCCAAAATTCACGTCTTTTACCCGATCTTTTGCCGAAATTATAGCTTTTAACGCGATCTTTTGCTGAAATTCACACTTTTTACGCGATCTTTTTCCAAAATTCACGCTTTTTACGCAATCTTTTGCCGAAATTCACGCTTTCTACGCGATCTGTTTCTGAAATTCGCGCTTTTTATGAGATATTTTGCCGAAATTCGCGCTTTTTACGCGATCTTTTACCAAAATTCACGATATTTACCCGATCTTTTGCCAAAATTTACGCGATCTTTTGCCGAAATTAATGCTTTTAACACGATTTTTTGCCAAAATTCACACTTTTTTGCCGAAATTCGCGCTTTTTTGCCGAAATTCACGCTTTTTTGCCGAAATTCACGCTTTTTACGTGGGAAAAATTGTCCGAACGTTGCGGCCAATTTTTAGGTAGATTTCGTAAGAAATACTACCTATTGCAGTCGTTACCATGGTGCGACTTTCGAAAAATTCTTTCATAACTTTTCATTACATGACCCCAGGAACCCAAAACCACCCCCACCTAAAAAGTTTATATATATATATATATGTATGTATGTACTAAATTTTGTCCGCACGATAAAAGTCGCAATTATGCACGGAATGTCTTCAAACTCGCCAACAACTTTAAGATGGCTAATTTCTCGGCGGGGATTGAAAATGAGCAAAATCGGTCCAAGGGAATGGGAATGGGGAAGGTTTAAAATTTTGAATACCGTCTTAACATGATTCTGATAAAACCAGCTTTTACACAACAATGGCAGGAAAAAATAAATATTTTTCGTTATAGCTGTTGCCAACAATTAAAAAAAAGCAATAAAATTCTCACCACAACAATTGTTTTTCTAATGCAATGTTTTCACGTGAAAAATTAAATTAGATAAACAGTTTGACGAATTGAAAACAAATTGAATATTACGTCATTAATTTTTTAGAGCAAGATTTCTGCATGAAAATTCAAAATGAAATAAATAGTTTGACGAATTGAAAACAAATTGAATATTACGTCATAAGTTTTCTAGAGCAAGATTTCTGCA
Source organism: Maratus speciosus (assembly GCA_963932465.1). Lineage (NCBI taxonomy): Eukaryota > Metazoa > Arthropoda > Arachnida > Araneae > Salticidae > Maratus > Maratus speciosus. The sequence goes on from OZ010792.1 coordinate 279,758,909, forward strand.
TGAAAATTCAAAATGAAATAAATAGTTTGACGAATTAAAAAAACAACAAAATATTGCGTCATATTGAAAATGTAATGGACCACAGCAGGTGAATATGTAACGTCATTGAGTTTGAAGAAACGTATTAAAACATGATAAAAACTCGAGTATGGAAATATTAACATATTTTAACACTTTGAGGTTCTCTGAATTTGATTTAGCCATTTTTAAACCTGTTCCATATACATGCGTGTGTGTATATTAGAATTTTCACAAAATGTTTAGCTCCCTAGAGCTCATTCTTAGCGAGCGAAGGAACTGGGTTTATCTTTAATCTTGATTTAAGTTTTGTTTGTGAATTTAGTACTTAACTTCGAAATCTACCTCCGCCTGTAGGCCCGAGCCGGCAGGGATTTTTTAAATTGACTTCATTAGTACAGACAATAATTGTCCACAAAAGATTTTTTGTGTCCGCGACTATGTCGCCGTGTCGCGGTGTTTCTGCCTCTGGGGAACTCAATATAGTAAATTTTTTCCTCTGAAAATTTTTATACAATATTTAAAGTTTCTTCTCGTTTTGCAGCATTTTTTTTTTTTTTTTTTTTTTTTTCCATTTGTAAAAACCTTTGAGCCTGGTTCCAATTTTTTAGCCCAGTGCAGTAAATTTTGACGAAATTCTCGAATTTTTTTCCCGCGATCATTTCAGGATATTCGCAATTCTTTTCAGACAATTGTAATTCACATTTTTCTATCATGATACTTTGTTGAAATCTGCACTTTTTACCATGAACTTTTGACGAAATTCGCATTTTTTACCGCATTCCTTTGACGAATTTTGCGTTTTTTTTATCACGCAAAAATGGAATGTTTAATAATAATTCTTAAATTGAAATGTTTAATAATAAATTGTACAAATCACGCAATTTTGCACACTATTTCAAATCTTGCCCCTCAAAGACACCCCCCTCCCCTAAATCTTAAAATGGCATCTCTGTTTCTAAGGAAGGAAATTCCTGTATAAATATTTACAGAAACACGATTTGCTTGCGGTTGATATACATAGCCCAGATTTTTTTTTCCCATGAATATTTTTTAATGTCTGAATTTTCAGATTAATGATCAGTTTTTTTAAACTTTTGGAGATGAATGCTTTGAAATTTTGGAAATTTCGGAACAGAATCACTCCTGAAAAATATGCTGTGCGGATAAAAATCGCAACTAGAAACAAAAATGTGTTTGTGTTTTTTTCAAAAAATCGTAGTTTAAGACTGATTTTCGTAGCATCGTAGTTTATATGTTCAAATCATAGCAACTACGATTTTTTCGTAGCAGTTGGCAGGTCTGCACATGCACATTAAGCATATGGAGAAAACCTCTGTAGTAGTGAAATTGGCCACAAGGGTGATTCTGAGTAAAAGAATAAAAAATTCTGAAATTCACAACAAATTTTCTGAACGTTACAGTAGAGGGGGGAAGGGGAAGGGGAAAAATCCACTCCCGGCACTAACTATGCGTTTTTGCGTGGCTCTTTGATCCCTTGACGAAATTTGAGTTTTTTACGATCTTTTAACGAAATTTGTGGGGAATTTTGCGATTTTTTTTTTTAATGAAATTTGTAAGGTTTTTTGCTCTTTTGTTGAAATTTGTATTTTTTTGACAAAATTTGTGTTTTTTTTCGCGTTCTTTTGACAAAATGTGTGGTCTTTCGCAATCCTTTGACAAAATTTGCGGTTTTTCGCGAACTTTTGACAAAATTTGTGGGGTTTTTCGTGATATTTAGACAAATTTGCGGGGGGTTTTTTTTGGGGGGGGGGATATTTAGACAAATTTGCGTGTTTTTCTGCCAGGGTTCATACTCATCAGGGGGTTATGGGATTCATGGGAAAATCAGGAAATAAATTTTGGCCCTAAAAAATCATGTGAATCTTAGGACATGCAAAAATAATAATTAAGTACATTAATTAATAATAATATAATAAATAATAAGTACATTTATTATTTTAATTTAAGCAATGCAAAAAATTCCCCAAACCTGGGAAAACCTAGCAAAATGATTGGCTACTCTGGGAAATTGAGGGCAATCGCTGCTGTTTGCGTGTTTTGTGAAGTCATAATGAAATCAAACTGAGACCTTTCTTCTGACATTGTAATATATAGAATTGGAAACTAGACACTCTTTCTTACAGATTAGATATAACATGTTATATTTAATCTGTCGGTAGACTCCCTAAAATCCACACATCATCACAGATGTAAATAATGAAACTTTCAATTCAGATGTAAGGACAAAATTGCAGAATTTTTTAGTTTTAAATCATTCTGTATGTATTTTAATATGTTATTCTTGATAATATGACTGAATTCATGTTTTTTTTTCTTTTTTTCAAGTATAAATTTATTTCTGAAATAAATCAAGAAATTACTGATATCACTGGTAATCAGAATCTTTTTACCAAGTATATTTATATATTAATAGAGCTTTTCTGGTTAAGACTGGCTAAACCTGAAATAAAACTTCCTTTACTTTATGATTTTCATATGAATAGGGTACCTTTATGAGGAAACTTTCATTGAATAATTCAAAGAAAATGTATGTCATCTTTATTATGCATATTTAATTATACATCAATTATTTTCTTGATGTTTACTTTCAACAATTTAATCATTTTAAAAATGATCTTACTTTTTATTATTTTAGTTTATTACTGTACTTAATTATTTTAATATTTTACTATATTGCAAGCATTCTTTATCATTTCGATTGCATTATTACATTCAAATTCCTGTTTAAAAAATGTAAACAAAGCAGTGGCTAGAAATCCACAAAATTCTAAAATCTGCACAACCATTGTTCCCAAGCTGTGTGGATTTGAGGGAGTCTACTGTATTACAGTTTTCTTTTAAAACTTGAATGAGTGAATTATATAAAAATTTAAATCTTGTTTATTTCAGAAATGTATATATTAAATCATATGACTATTCTCTCTATGTATTTTTTAATTTTATTTTAGGAAGAGCAGCGTTTAAGAGCAAAAAAAGCTAAAGAAGAATTAGAAGCATTTCTTCAAGTCAGTGATAAAATGCATTCTTCTATTCGATATAGGTATAGTTAAAGTATCATTTTGATATTTCTTTCTTCCATTTATTTTTAATATAGTGTATATTCTTTGTTGCAAAAATGTAAGTCTATTTAAACGGACTGTAATATTAAACATTTATCTTTTAAAAGTAGAAAAATGAAAATCTATGGATTCTTACTGAAATGCCAGAAAATTTTTTAGATTGGGAATTATCTGATAAATTTGTAGAAAGTAATTTTGATTTTCATTATTTACCAATCATAGTAATCTGATAAAGATAAATTCTCAAGCAAAAATAGGATTGTTTTAGAAGTGTTTAATTCTTTTCCAGTTATTCAATAAATTATTGACATCTTTTCACAATTGAAAAGTTGCCAAATCTATGTATAAAGATTTTTCATCTTGAATATAGCTACTTTTTTTTTCTTAAATGATGGATTCAAAGATTTGTGCAGTAGATCTTAAAGCCCTCTCCAGATATATAAATTTTGTATTATTTTAAAAATGATGCAGGACTAAATTTTTCTCCTGAAATTCCATAGTTTATCCCACGCTCCTACTTACCTCTCCTACCCTGAAAATATAAAAGTACTCCAAAAGAAAAAAGCCTAAATTCAACACTGATTGGTTTGATGTTTCATAACAAGTACACATGCCACTTTTCAAGTTTTTAGATTTACAACGTATTTTCTTGCTAACAATTTTTTTTTTTTGTTAAACATTTTCAATTATCTGAGATATATTCATAGAAGTTGGAATTTTAAAGAATGCAGTATTTTGTTTTGAGACATTTTTATGTGGCGATTTATAGTTAAACTGTGTTCATGTAGGGAGAAATTTCTTCACTTGGTGGACTGAGAATTAAACTATGTTTTTTATCCCTCTCTCTCTTTTTAAAACCTGTTTTATTTTCATAATTCCATTAAACTATTTTTATAAAATTGATAACATTGACACATGGTATTATCATGATTTAGGCAGGCGTTATATGTTTCAAATTTCAAAAAAGATCATCCTACTTGGAAAAGCATTAATTTTCTCTTTTATTCTACTTTTTCTTAAATTTCTTTATTAAGCCCCCCCCCCCCTTTTTTTTTCTGTTTATTTTTTTCTCATCAAAATCTATCTGAGTATTTTTTTTTTTTAATTACACTTCATAAATAAGTTTTTTGCAATAATTTAATTAATTGAGCTTCATTTCCATTTTGCAGTGCAGGGGGAGGGGTGGAGAGGCAACATACATTCTGGAAATGGTAGGCTGCTGCATGATATTAAATTTGTCTAAAACAATAACTTTAATTAAAGAATATGATGACAAATTTGCTACCATGTTATATGCATTTAAATGTCAGTAAAGCATCAACATTTTATTTTTCAACAAAGCTAAGCAACTTTCTCGTTTCCTTATAAAATATGGAGTTTGAATATATATATATATATATATATATGAATAATCATATATTGTTGGGAATGTCACATTCACCTTGAAAATGTATCGAAATAAAATAAATACTTGCTTAAAAGGTGCATTTTTATACAACAGATGTCACAATATAAAAGATGTTAACACATATTACACTTTTTTAAAAACTTAAAAAGAGTTTACAAATATAATGCACGCGCCGAGCGCTTTCGATCAAAACCTTGATCATCTTCTGGGCCGCTTTGAGTACAACTGATACGTCTCTAACGCACTTTCATCCTCGGTCGGACAACTGGGCAAGTCAACTTTATAGTGGAGGGGAGACAGCAAAACAGTTCCGAAAAATGGAGGGGGGAGGGGGGGGGTGAAGCGAAACGGACAAAAAGTTGAGCGTTACAAACCAAAACAACATCTATTTCAAAAGATTTAACCATATATTTGGAATGTTATATGACATATTATCATTAATAGCTTTATTATTCAATATTAAGATTTCAATGGACTCTTTTATCAACGACAAATGATAATGGGATGAAGGAATAATTATTCTTGCTTCATTAAAACGGATATTTAAATTATGCTGTAAGTTAAGTCTTGCTAACGCTGTGGAGGCTCTATTAAACTTAATGTCACTCATGTGCTCTTTTAATCTATCTTTGAATTTTCTTCCCGTCATTCCGACATAAACTTTTTCTTCTTGTTCTTCCGTTAACCCGAGAGTAGTCGCGACATTTTTTAGAACGTTAGTAGTCGCGTTCGGTCCATTTGCTGCCGTTACCAGCAGGCCGAAAACGAAGGGGAAACTTGCCGGTGTTATCAGATGATCGAAAACGGATAGCGTAGGGTGAAAATATCGACTGAACTTTAAAAGATTACAGCAATTATTCATTTTACAACCTTTTACAGCAAATTATTTATTTCGCTTAAGTATATATTCAGTTGGCATCTAGATAAATGTTTTTAATAACTCTTTCTTCGTTTTGCATAAATACTTAAAAGTAAATAGTAAATGATTTGATTGAATTTCTGATGATACTATGAATCAATAATTAGTAGGAAAACATTTACGAATATGAATCTAAATTCGTGATAGGGGTATTTTTATTTATTTATTTATTATTTTTTTTTGGAAGGACAGAATCAGAGTCAGGTAGATTTTTATGATACTCCGGCATTCTATATCCATTTAATAAAATAAAATTAATAAATTTAGCATCAATATATTACACGGACATTAAATTAAACAATTAAACTGAAAATAAAAATGGAACCTATGACATGCAACAGAAAATCAAATACAATACCACTAATTCACCAGCATATTATATATATATATATATATATATATATATAATAAAGAAAAGGGTAAAAAATACTTAATTTCGAAATTATAAATGTAAATGTTGTAACTACGTTTTATTTATTTATTTTGTGGGGTCTGTGTGTGTGTGTGAGGGGGGGGGGGGGCTCTCGAGATTTTATGATTAAATCCATTTTTCAAATGAAAATGCACGATTTGTAGTTTTTCTACTTATTTCAGGGTTGGGAGCAGCGCCTTTGAATAAAAACTCTGGATACGAACTTCGCTTATATAAAGTAAATAATAAGTTATTGAAATTATATATTTAATTTAAATACATTTGCAATTGTAGATTTAAATTCTAAGATGGATAAATTATTTTAATTAATAGAATCACTGAAAGGTTCATCTTAATAGGGATGTATTTTACAGCAACTATTTAATTAAAATAAATATTCAATTGTACATTTCATAATAAGGTATTAATGCTATAATTTATTGTTTTATAATAACATTCATTAAAATAATAAAAACAATAAGAAAATTTTCTCCGAAATTATAAATATGCAGCAATAATTTTATTTAAATGAATTTTCTCTCGTATTCTGGAAAACATTATTCTGAAAAATAGTTTGAACAATTGATGAAGGACAACAAATTTAAATTTGTTAGTAACCGTCCCCAAGCCTCTATTGGATTTCAATAATCATTTTCTTCGGCATTATTTTAAAAAAATGTGTTTTTACTTACAGTATGAAAATTTAAAAATAGATAAATTTGAGAAAAATACTTAAAATATTTTTTTAAATCATAGTATAAACATTCACTGAATTATCCAAAAGAGATTTTTATTTGCGTAATTTCTAACCTACATTATAAATTTCTCATTATTTTTCTTATTGTACGAATAAATTATATGTATGTTCTTCCCAGATATACATACTATATGTCTGAGAAAATTGTTTTATCTTTCGAATTTGTTTTATTGTACAAAAACGATACTTTTCAGATTTTGGAGATACGGCAATTTTCTTACTGATTCCCACAAAATTCTCTTCTCTTTATTTTTAATGGTTTGGAAATGTTATTGTCTGTTTTCTTTCATTTATTTGTTCCGGTAATAAATGGAAAACAACTTCTTTCAAATAATGATGATGAATTTCCCTTTTTTCCATACTTAAACGATTATCAATTTGAGAATTTATTCCCGCAATGTTTGACAATGAAAAAAAAATGTAAGTGACCATCCATCAGTTTTTTGTGCGAACTGACTTCACAACTAAAATAATAAAACAATTTTAAGTCACATTTTAAAATTAAAAAAAGTACTCTATGAACGGGAAAAATTGCAGAAAGAAAGAAAGACGAAATAACAACAGGCACAGAGTCCGTACTTCGAAGAAACTTTCCCCCCCAGATTTCGCGGAAATGGGAAAGAATGAATACGAGGGGGGAAAATTCGACTAACGCAAGTAGTCGCAACGCGGTCATTTAGACCGATTGAAACTTAAGAATGCGATAAAATGCTAAGAAATAGCAGGAATGACTTGCAATTTTACTACACAAGAGTGTGAACACTCAAGGTCAGCTACACGGAATTTGGCTATCGTAACTTTAACGGGAAATGAGTTACAGGAAGATAACGAATTTCGGGTAGGGAAAAGACCAACGCGCGACTATTGATGGGTTAACAATGGAATAATGTAAATGCCTGCGGTCTCTTCATTAGGAACAGGGTCAATCTTGCTAACTGTTTGTGAACTGTTTTGCTGTCTCCCCTCCATTTTTCGGAACTGTTTTGCTGTCTCCCCTCCACTATAAAGTTGACTTGCCCAGTTGTCCGACCGAGGATGAAAGTGCGTTAGAGACGTATCAGTTGTACTCAAAGCGGCCCAGAAGATGATCAAGGTTTTGATCGAAAGCGCTCGGCGCGTGTATTATATTTGTAAACTCTTTTTAAGTTTTTAAAAAGTGTAATATGTGTTAACATCTTTTATATTGTGACATCTGTTGTATAAAAATGCACCTTTTAAGCAAGTTTTTATTTTATTTCGATATGGAGTTTGTTTAATATTTTCTTTTAAATTTATTTTCCAATTTATTATGACCTCTTATTTGTTTCCTTGTCTGTCCACTTGCTCTGATTTAAGCAAAATTGTTACATTTCTTCAAATTTGAAATGAATTATAATATTTTCTGTTTTGAAAATGGGGAGTATAATGTTTTCCCTCTCTTATCTTTATACTGACCTCCTACAAAAACTATAAGAAATTATAATTTATTAGTTTATTTAATTTGTAGGTAGGTCCTTAAAATGTTTTGGTTTTGGTCCTTGAAAGTCCTTGATTTTTATTTAAAGAAATGTGTACGAACCCTGTTTCACGAAATTTGCGTTTTTTCCGCGATCTTTTCATAAAATTTGCATTTTTTCCCGCAATCTTTTCATGAAATTTGCATTTTTTCGCGATCTTTTCACGAAATCTGCATTTTTTTCAGCGATACTTTGGAGAATTTTGTGATTCTTTTTCAAAATTTTTTGACGAAATGTGCGTTTTTTCCCGTGATTTTTATGATGAAATTCGCATTTTTTATGTGCTCCTTGGGCGTAATTCACGTTTTTTCGCAATTCTTTAATGGAATTGGTGATTTCTTTCTGCGAACAATTGACGAAATTTATTTTTTACGCCGCCTATATCAAAATTAGCGATTTTTTATGTCCAAATTTTCAGACTGATGACCTTTTCTTTTTTTTTAAATTTTCGAATCTGAATGCCTTAAATTTTCGGAAAATTCGGGACAGAATCACCCCTGCTACTTTCTTTTCTTATGTTCGGAAGAATAGCCGATCTGGATGCTGTAAATTCTGAACGAATTTCACCCCTTTTCTTCCTGGCATCGATCTTTGAACCATCGCGTTTCGCGAGTGGTGCCCATTGAGTTTAGCGAGTGAGGACAATAAAGTTAATCACCATGTTTTAAGTGTTACTTGACAATTGGCAAGTGGCGAGTGTTAATTTTGTGCTATAGCTGTGGTAGGCCTTTATACATAAAAGTGATGGCATACACACAGTGTGAATGCTCACATAGATTTTATCCAAACTATGGTAACCTACATTCCAGAAATTGCGAATGCTTGTCTTGAGAAGTTTATTTAGACAAGTGAAACAAGTCAACAAACATATACTTGGTCATACTGGCAAGCTCTCCAAGTCAAAGATAATATCAGGATTGGCATATTTTTGTCAAAAATTGTCTCCATCAATTAAATTTTATTGTCTGTATGTTGCTACTCTATTCTGTATGAAAGCTCTCTAGCAATAACTCCCATTCCCCCAATTGTATGTGTACCATAATTTGAGAAACCCTGCATTATACGAAAAATTTATTTTACAATTCTTCATACATTTATGTTAACTTTTTATGCTTGAATTTTCTTGTTTTCAAAATTTTGTCTGAATTTTATTGTAGGAAAGCACAAGAAATATTTGGTGATGTGGAAGTTTGGAAAGCAGTACCAGATCGTGAAAGAAAAGAATTATATGAAGATGTGGTTTTCTTTGTTGCTAAAAGAGAAAAAGTATGATTTAATAATTATATTTTTGCTTTAAAAATAAAAAATAAAAAAAGATTTATGCTCACTAACAGTCTGTGGTGCAGAAAACATTTTGACAACCAATTTAAGTGTAGGTGATTTTAGTATATGTGACAGATTAGATGGCACAGATAACAATAAAATTGTCAATCAGCTAGCACACCAGTGGGATATGTTTGTACGAGTATAGCAACATCACCTAGCTTTCTACAATGTGAAAAGAATGGCAACACAATTACTGATGTTACCCAACTCTGAAACATCTTCAGTAATTGTGTTGCCATTCATTTCATATTGCAGCAGAGTGTGTGAGTTAAATATGTATGCTAAAAAGTGCTTTAACAAAATGTCATTGCCCCCCTCCCCCTCCTTCATTTTCATCAGCAGGAGCTTTAAAATTCATGATTATAAATGCATATGCATGTGATTCAAGTAATTGTCATAGAGGAGTGCAGTTTGGACTAAAATGCTTCTCAGGGTGAAAAGTTTTCTTCAAGCGAATGAAAAGCATTACTTCCAAATTTTAATCATAGATAGCACCACTTGTCCATATGTTTGCTTTCAAGCATGCGTTTTTTCTGATTTTCAGATTAATTTTCACGCTGTAACACCGAAATGACATCTCCCCTGGGAAGCTATTTTTTCCTCACGGTACAGCCTTGAAAAAGCTTTTTATTGTGTTCCAGGATACTGAATACAGGGCCGAAACTAGCCTTTTTTGCACCCAGGCAAACATGGATTTTGGTGCCCCCCCCTCTTCTGCAAAGTATATTTTCAAAGAGAATTTTACTAATTTTCTAATAGCTGACCTATTTTAAAATTTAAAATATATAATACTGAACTACGTAATCTACAATGGTGGATCCAAGGGGGGAAGGTCACAAGGGTCATGACTCCCCTCTGAACACCAACAAAAATATTCTAAAGATCATTTCAAACAGTAGAGTTCCGATTATCCGAGTTCTGCTTTAACCTAGTTATTTTCTTCTAATGGACTGATGGCTTCCATTATTATGAAGCAGCCATTATAAATGAAGTGTTAGGTGAAGATGAAAGAACACTGTGATTTTCTGGTCAGAATGTGGGGGGGGGGGGGGGGGGGGGGGAGGCCATAATTTTTTTTTTTTTTTTTTGACAATAAAAATTATGGCCATTTTTTTCTTCCCATTCTGACCAGAAAATCAGAGTTCTAATTTTTTACGACTGCTCTTTCATCTTCACCTAACACTTCATTTATAATGGCTGTTTCATAATAATGGAAGCCTTCAGTCCATCAGAAGAAAATGATCCGTTCCAAAGGTATAATCCTTCATTTGGCACCCTTTGTTCTGGTGCCTGTGGCACATGCCCCCTCTGCCCCCCTTAGTTTCGGTCCTGACTGAATATAATCTATGTCAAGGGTTACAAACTTAGGCACACATGCCGGATATGGCCCATACTACGATTTCTTTAAGGTACTAATAAATTAAATCATTATATAAATAAAATTTAATTTGTTTTTTGTTATATTAAAGTTATGTACATACACATACTCATACAGACTATGGGAAATAATACAATTTTTTTCCATGTATTACCACATTAGAAGATTTTCTTTTTCTGTGATGATATGGAACATTTTCATGCGTATGCTCTTTCTATATGAATATGAATTTAAAAAGCTTTATATCTTAAATGGCAGTCATCTCATAAGACATTCAAGGCAATAAAATCAGGGTTCATACTTATCAGGGGATAAATTTTGGGTTGTAAAAATCAGGGGAATCTCAGGGGATAATGCAAAAAAAATCCCTAAACCTGAGAAAACCTGGCAAAATGACTGGCCACTCTGGGAAATTGAGGGCAATTGCTGCTGTTTGCGTGCTTTATGTTATCCCATCTGTGGGCATCTAAACCACTAGACATCCCTTCTAACATCATAAGGTTTGACAACATTTCAAGAGGAACTTAAGAAAAATAAAGGACATTTTAAAAAATTGATATTGGTGCTTGTAGCCTTCATATTATTCATAATGCTATTCAAAAAGGTAATAAAATAATACTTCGGAAATTAAATTCTTGCAGCAAGCTACTTTTTAAGGACAGCCCCACAAGGCATACAGACGTCTGTTTTGCGAAAATCAATGTTTTTTCTTTAAAGTTCTATTCCTATTATTCATATATGTAGGTGATGTATAAACTTTATTTTTGAGATTACCTTGTATTTATTTTATTTTGAGGTGGTGGGAGTGTCATGATACTGATTTTAAAGTGTTGTTAACTGTTGACATGGAAACATTGTACATCCTGAAAAATACATCAGAGGATTTTTTCTTGGAAAATGAGTATGAACCCTGAAAATTACGTGGACCCAATTTTGCTAGGCATATTATTAAAAAGTACCTGGTCAATCGAGCCTCACTTGATAGTCCCCCCCCCCCACCCCCCCCAAACATACACCTCTTTTTTTTCTGCTAGTTTATTTAACTTAACCTGCTCTTTCATTCATAGAATTTTGCAATCGATTTTTAACTCACTTCCTGGTAGGCTAGAATTATATAAATTATGTACAAAGGTGTGTTTCCGATGGCAATACAACATTTTAACAGTTGTACAACTTAATTATAAATTAGTACATTAATTTTAAGGCATTTTTTAATTAGATGGCCACAGGTGATATATCGCCAAATATTCTCTGTACCTTGTGCAATTATATGGGAGTTAAAAAAAACAATGGATTTAATTATGTGACAATAAATGCTTGCCAAAATAGGCCAAAGTGCTGTAAAACAGCAATAGTGAAATGTTTTAAAGAATTAAAAGTAGAAAATAAATTAGAAATAAAAAAGTGTGTAATATAAAAAAATACGCTTTTATCAATTAATAATTAAATATCAATAAATTTATGATTAATTTAAAAGACTAAAATATAATTTAAATACCATTTCATTTTTTTTTCTTTCTGGTTCTCTTTTCTTGATGAATAAACAGAGCAAAAATAGTATATTTTTAATAAATTCATTGTCTTGAGCTTTCTAGCTAACGTAAAAAAAAAAAAAAAAAAGCAGTGAATTTTTCATTATCGAGGTCGTTGCCCAGGCCACATTAATGTATTGCAATAGATATTCTTTGGAAAAAATATGAATTGCAGTTAAAAAATTCGGCTATATTTTCAAGATGACCATTGGTTGCTTTTAAAAGAGTGTTTAAAAAAAACTATTTTTGGTACTTCCCCATTGTCTTTTCGACTACTTTCCATAAAATAAACTATCACCAGACTCTATTGTCAAATAGACAAATGGATAAATATTGGCATTGGAATATGATTTAAAAAAAAAAAAAAAAAAAAGCAGAAAAGCCCCCATTTACTCAAGTGTCTACTATCAATATTTTTATAAACTAACTTTTAAAATTATTAATGAAAATAGAAAAAAATAATCTTGGATATTTATTTATTTACATTATTTTTTGCAATTATCCCTCTCGACTGTTAAGTGTTTGTGACGTCAGTAAAAGCTGATCTATTGTATGTAACTATAACTATGCATCGCAACATTTTTTCAGTGCTTTTTCTCTTTTAAAATTATGTCGTCACGATTTAAGAGCACAATTGTTATTTAAAGGGGTTACTTTACTCGCTCAAAAACACCCACTCGCTTACTTTAGTGAGTCCTGTGGGACATATTTTCAAGGATATCCCATTTGCATTTCAATATTTAAGATTTTTTTTTTTCTTTATTTCTTTTTTTTGCTCTGGATAGATGAGGTCAATCTGGACAAAGGCCTTTTGTTACTTTTTCGATTTTGTTTTCAGGTTTTTTTTTATAAAGATGTTTTCACTTTCAGAATCTGTTTTGAAACTGCAACCAAATAAAAAAATAAATAAATACCAATTGTAGAGATCATCCTTACTTATCCAATGCAAAAAAAAGAGAAAAAATTAAATAAATAAACATATTGAAATGCTAACGAGATATTTAAAGGATTAAGATTAGCGAGCAGGTATTTTCGTATTGAAGTAGCCCCTGAAATAAAGAACTAACTAGTTAATCCTTAAACAATTAAAAATACAGATAAGCGTCAAATTGAAAATCAGTGACATAACAAACACGCATAAGGCATTTGACGTCAAGTGAATGTGGTGGCATGATTATGCAATTGTGCCATAAAATCGACGATAATATTGTAAATTTGGCTTTTATAGAAAGTAGTTGATGGGATTAATGCAAAAGTACCCTATTTTTACTTATATTCCACAGTAAACATAGAAAAATAAAAGTTACGATATGAAAAAAAAAAAAAAATGAAGGATATATTCATAGCTACAGCTCGTAGTTTTAGCATAGTCGAAAATGAAAAGCCAGTGAAAATGGTGTCATAGTGATGAAAACTGATGTCACATTTCAGTTTTAAATATAAAAATGCATGTTTTTTTATAAATATAACGCCATTTGAACACAAATGTACACTTTAATTTAAATTTTGAATTCTGAAACATTCATTGGAGTGCTTAAAAACAGATTTTAATGAAAATAAAAAACCTTTCTATATAGCAAGAAATTTGGATCATTATTTATGAAAATAAATGTTTTTATATGAGTGCGATAATCTCAGACAGATCCTGGGTGGTATTCTTGAGGTTTTATAAAAATTTAAGTGATTATTCTTCAACAATTGTTGTCCAAGTCAATTGTTGGCAGCAAAAATGAGCTTTTTCAGGAACAGTTATGGAAATTTGGCAGAAAAATTGTTTTGCTTTTAAAATTGCTGCTAATTTTGCACTGTGGTGTATTGCCATTGCATCAAAATACAAGTATAGCGATGTTTGTAACAATATGGTGGTGGTTTTAAGCATAACAAAAGTATAAGCACAGTTATCTATCAAGAAATACTGTCATATTTACAGAATGTTTCTGAAAATACTTAAGTTCACATAATCAGCAGTTGGTAAAATCAATAAAAAAATTTTTTCTAGCCAGTTAAAACAAATTTTAACCTATTGTTGACTTCCGTATAGGCCATTATCTAGTGCTCGATTTAGTACAGAAGGCAAGCCGTTAGTGCCGTCTTCCACATCATTTTCATTGTATTTATGATAAATAACCATTAGTATTGGCAAGAATTCTGATTATAGAAGATTGAAAATAAAAAAATTGCTTAAACCTGCAATTTTTTTTTTTTTTTTCTGATATCAAGACTTGGTTATATAGTTTTCTCATAATCATATAAATCATAATTAAGATCATCTGAATGTTTTTCGATTGATACCACCTTTTTGAGTAATATGCTTGTTTTAACCACAGAAAACGAGTTTTCTTGAATTAGTGTCCTAGCTAGATTGATTTATTGTGTTTGAATTAGTATAGGCGTCAAGTTTTGTGAAAATCGTTGGAGCCGTTTTAGATATATAGGTACATTTTCAGTGCTAAGTTTGTTCTAGTAGGTCAAAACGAACTTTCACGAGTTTAAAACCTAGCTAGATGGGTTTTTCGTGCTTGAATTAGTATAGATATCACATTTCATGTAAATCGTTTGAGAATTTTTCAATATATAGCAAGAAGCATTTTCAGTGCCGAGTTTGTTTTACCTTATAAAATCGAATTTTCTTGTGTTCAGGACCTAGCTAGATCTTTTTCTCGTGCTTGATTTAGTATAGGAGTCAAGCATCGTGAAAATTATCCCAATCATTCATAATCAGGAAAATCGCTTGCTCGTTTAAGATATATGATAACGCACCATGTGTAAAGTATTCTCTATCAAATTGAACATACAAGAGAAAAAATTGCATCAATTAATAATTTCTTATGCAACTTAAAAATTATTATAAGTTAGATCTAACAGTAATAAGTTTAAAATTACTAAAATAAAATTTTGTAGTATTTTGCTTATGTGTCATTTAACTGAATTATATTTTTCTGAATCCAAATTTCATCAAACGATAAGTAGATAGTAAAATAACAGTAAAATTGCATTTCAGTTTTTGTTCTTATTTATTTAGTGTATAAAATTAACTGATTCTTTTTACAAATGTTTTGTATAAGCAGCCCATGATGTAATATTTTTTATGTAAGATGTTGGCACATTATGTCATTGATAGACATTGTGAAATTTTGATACATCAGGGGTCGATGCAGGGGTTTTTCTTGGACTCCATTTTGTGAAATTTATTATATTTTGGTCAAAAAATAACATTTTGTAACAAAAGATAAAATCCAGTTTCTCAAATTTGAACCAAGCATTAATCTATAATAACTTCTTTTAAACCTTCTGCTAAAGTTTTTCTCACGTTGTGAATGCGCTATTTTGTCACATCCGTGAATTGGCATTTGCACGTGGCAATATCTCCCATTTTTAAACTTAATTTTTGCCTTTTTCGTAATTTCCCTTTAATATTTTATTGTTTCAATGTTCCCATTATTCGGCATTTGTTATTCCCTGTAATTTGACACATTCCTTTTAATCCTATGGTGATTCCTTCATTTTTCAATCTGCCTTTCGTTAGATCGCAGATTTTATTTTCAAGTTGCTTCTACTTGCAATTCGTATCGGGCGCCATTTTACCGGCTGCCGCGGGAGAGAAACATTCCTTCCTCTCTTGTGTACCGTCTGGAGCATTCCGCTTTTTCTCGTTTTCGCTCTTTTGGCGTTCTGCGCTGACTTGCTCTTTGGTGGTGTGCATACACTGTTTTTCTGCTTCACTCATGCTGATTGGCCACGGTCGCTGGTCGACTCGTCAATCTGGTGTGCGTTTGGGCTTATGGGGTTCACCAGGCAGATTTTCAGTGAGTATTTCCAGAGACATCGAGCAGGTAGCATCACCTTTTGGTAAGAGTTCACCCCGGCAAGGGGGAATGCCGCATGGCTTCCCGTCGTGTGCTGTGTTCGTATGCCGTGTTCAAAACCACTTTGGAAAGAAAGATATTCTTTAATATCTTCAACTTCAGAAGATTTGCTAATCCAAGCTCGACCACCACCAGTCACCAACCTTATGCACGTAAAATAAAAGAGAAGATTTTAGTTTAAACTGAAAAACCTTGTATTTATTTTGTCTCAGCAAATTCACAGCAGCATGCTCACATCCTGAAAGAGGTCTTCCTGAGGCATCTACCACATCGCTTCACCTGGTAAGGTTTCTATTACCTGCTTCAATTTACTCATTGTTTGATGACGAATCTGTTTTGAAAGAAGTATAGACAGTTGGCGATCAACCTGGGATATGCTAATCCCCAACGCAAGACACATGGACTTTTAGGGCTAATGCCGTGCACATGTTTTTTTTTTACCAGTACTTATAAGAATCACTATACTATTCATGCTACGAAATCCACATTTTAATAGTTCCCTAATGTTGTTATAGTTTTCTTTTCTGGAGAACTTTACAAATTACACTACAAAGTGAAAATATTTATTGTAGAAATGGAATTTTGTGAAGGGACCTGTTTTATTATATTGATTTTTGTAAAGGGTCTCTAAGTAGGCCCCAAATTTTGTTTGGTTTGACCCCTTCACATTCACGTAAAAAGGTTCGCCATTCCTAGTCTATGTTCTTGTGTCAAAGAATATTGTTTAAAGTGATAATGTAAATATTCTTGAGGAAATTTTTTAATTAACAGGTGACTTCATAGGGTTCTTATACATCAAGGGGTTAAAATACCATTTTTTTATATTTTAAGTTGTACTCGCCATATAATAGTACTCAAATCTCCTGCAGCATAGAGACACTGCTTCAGACATAACTTTGAAATCAAAAAATCAACATGCAGCATTGTGTTTACATTCCGAAACATTTCACATTTTGAACAAAATGAAACACATGTTATTTAAAAAAAAAAAAAAAAGATAAAACATGATGAAATGCTAATGTTTAAAAATAATTCATTAAATAACAATTTTTTTATTTCACAGTGGCATATTTTTAACAGTAGTGGATCCACCAACAATATCAAAATATTTGTCACCCAAAAAATTCAGCTTAAATGCTTATTTGTTAAGCAAGAATTGCTTATTGCTTTCAATCTCTGTGGAAAAAATATGAAAAAGGCACCTCAATTATGGAAAAATATTCTATTGTAAATTAGGATTATGTAAGATTAAAATTTGGCAGGAATATATTCCAATGGAAAACAAAGAATACCTCACAAGTTTATTTTCAAACATAGATTTAGATATTTTAAAATTTAAAGGAATTATCATTTTTTCCATCTCATGTACTTGGGATAAGTGATAAGTATATTAAAAAAATATATATATTTACTATGGAATTCGCCAGAATTTATTTTATGTTTGAAGAGAATAACTGTGTTTTTTAAATTTACGGATAGGGAATGTGAGATATTGTTTAGGGGGGGGGGGGGCATTATTTAAATTTCCTCTCAAACTACTGGTCAAAATTAAAAGTTTAATGTATTTAATTGTCACAAATTAAATCTGCAGTCACAAGATCATATTATCAGGGATCTCTTATGTTGTTTGGAAAGATTTTCAAAAAAAATGTGAAGTCATACAAATTTGACACTGTACGCTATCAAAAGCAATGGAGCCCCAAACATTAGGTTAATTTAGAAAGATTTTTGGTTTAAAATGTGAATTTATTCAACACTGATTTTAGGTGTATTTAAGGTTATTATCATGAACCTGGGCTACACAGGTCTTTCATTTAAAAATATAAAATCTGAACAGACCAGAGAGTGTGTAGCATGCTGAGATGTGCTGTCAAAGCATTTGTCTTCCAACTCCAGGTTCATTTCAATAAATTTTTGCTTTAAAATAAAATCATACAAATGCAAGGGTGTTTTCTGCCAAATGGCCCCAAACATTGTGTTTCCCTGGAAAAATTTTCTCTTAAAAATATATCAAAACAGACTGGAGTGTGACACGCCAAGTATATGCTGCCGAAGACAGTGCCACCCCCAATTCTAGGTTCATGTGGATAGATTTTCATTTAGAAATAAAAAATCATAAAAATTCAAGGGTGTTGCTGCCAGAGGAAATGAACCCCCCATTATGAGGTTTATTTGAAAAGATTTTAGTTTAAAAATGTAAAATCATTCAATACTAATTTTAGGTATTTTTAAGGTTTACAAGGCCAGAAAACACTGGGTGTATAAAAATAACAAAATACAAACCAGGTATAAAGCATTCTTCATAAAATGTGCATAAGCAAAAAATCTCATTTATAAGTTACTAATACCTTTTTTTAATGAAACTTTCATTATTATAAGTTAGATGTTGCATTAACGTTAAATTAAGTTACTGAAAGGAAAAAAAAATCTTAATTTATTTTCCTTTTGACAGTATGTCTTGTAAATGAATTAAATTCCTAATTCAAAATTAAATTGCTGATTCAAATATACAGGTAAATCACATTTTGATTTTTATTCTTAGCTAACTTCTTTCATGAAAGCAACTACTTTCTATTAATTAACGTTTCATATAAAGCACATCTACTATTATTTATAAATAAAAACCTGCATTAATATTTATATGTATGTGTGTTTACAGTTCAAAAGCAGCTAAGCTTATCTTAAAGAATCTTCCCACTTCAAATCTTATTGGGTCTATTGAGTTTTGATTGTTTACTTTTAGAAATTATTATGAAGCAAGAGAAATTCCACAAAAAGGCGTTTTATTATATGAAAATACATATTAAAATTGAATATTGAAAAAATGCCTTAGTAAAGTATCTTGAGCTCTAACCTTCTCATTCATGATTATGAAGTGTTTGGATTGTTTCTCTTTGTCAGAATAAAAAAGAATTATTCATCTCATCTATGTGTGCTTATAAATATTCAGTACATTAAATTAATTATTATACTCTTTTTGGGCAAAAAATGATAAATAAAGCTAAAATTTATACTGATTTTATTGAATCTCAAATTTGAATGTGCAGTTATAAATATTCAGTACATAAAGTTGATGATTATACTGTTTTAGGGCAAAAAATTATTAAAAAACTCTACTTGCTAAAAACTCTACTGGTTTTACTTAGAGTGTCAACGATAAATCGAGATTTTAATCAACTGATTTTTAAAAAATCATTGATTTAAATCATAAATTTTCTAAATATTTAAAATGAATCAAAATCTGAAATGAACATAATTTAGAAAGTTTCTAAAGGTATTTTGCCTTATCCTCCTCAGTCCTGATGTCGCCTGTAGGAGACACTAAACAGCAATTATTAAAACTTTTACCGCATTCAAAATTTTTATTCCAGATTTTCTGAAATTGGTTCTTATTATTGTTAATAGATGGCAGCATATTACAGAATGCTTTTTTGTTACCAGAATAACCTTTTTCGTTCATCTAGCGGTATGCAAAAATGGCGTCGCCAAAAAGAATGAAAATTACTCACATGCGCACAGGTAAGTTCTTTTATCTATTAATAATAATTTTTTTTAAATTTATTTGACCTAGGATTTTATAATATAAAGATTGTTATTTTTAATGATATCATTTGTGTTAAGATTTTAGTGCTCTAAGCGTTGAAAAAAGCATTGTCATTTTAGTGTCTCCTGTAGGAGACATCAGGTCATACTCCAATAAAACTGCATTTTCTGAAGTTGTTCCTAGAACTATTTTTTTCTGAATTTAAATTCAGTATTTTTTTAAAGATTTTCTTATAGTATGATTCCAAACATATCAGCTACTTATTTTCTTTAATTTTCAGCATGAGAATAGTTTGAAATGAAATATGGATTTTTTTCTAAATTTTAAAATACGATAAATATGCTTTGGGATCAGCAGATGTTTTAGAAACCCGAGGAATTTGAAGTTTAAAATTTTATTATAACTTTTATTTAAAGCAATAAAAAGCAGTTATAAACGAATAACTTTATTTTAAATTTTGGTTTTATCGTAAATTTTTTATAGAGCTTGTATTTGTCAATGTGAGAACCGTTTTTTTTTTTTTTTTTTTTTTTTTTTTTTTTTGAGGTAAGAGGAATATGTTTTAGGATCCATTATTTTTTAGAAACTAAGATAATTTGGAGTTTAAAATTTTATTATAGCTTTTATTTAAAACAATATGTACCTAAATTTATGTATATATTTGTATGTGTCTGTGTAAATATATGCAAAAACACAACAGTGTGCACGTGCACGTTTCTAAATAAATCTAAAAAAAAATTAAATTTTACCAAAAATAAAAATAAATCATAAGATTATTAATGCATTTTAGTAACAATATTCAAATTGTATAAATAAATAAACAAATATATATCTTTTTTCAGATAACCCTAATTTTAAAAGGTGGTTTGAAGAAATTTGGAACAATGAAAGCTCTGATCTGGATATTTCGGATGACGAAGTTGATGCAGTAGACCCATTATTTTGTCCTTTGAATGAACAGTCTTCATCATCATCTGAAGAAGATGCTGAAGATGAAGCTAAAGAAGAATCTCAGAATTTGTCTACCACAATGCCAAAACCACAAAAATCAATTGAGACGACTCCAATAAACACTAGAAGAAAAAGCACTAACTCAAGAAAACTTACTCCAGACCCACAGATCTCCCCTTCAATAGTTCAGGAAAGTTGCTCAGCGTCTAAAGTCTCAGAAGGTTCCCGAAGATCTTATTGGAAAAATTTAAATGATGAATTTATTCCTTTGCCCCCTGCTCCAGCCTTTACAGAAAGTAACAATAGTAGTTTAGATTTATCACACCAGAACTATTTTCATAAATATATTCCGAATGAGATATTCAAAATTCTGACTGAATTTACTAACCGCAGATATTTAGTGGACACTGGAAAAAGCCTTCTACTTACAGAATCTGAGATTAAGAAATTTATTGCAATCACAATCATAATGTCCTACCTAAAATATCCTAGAATACGGATGTACTGGTCGAAAGACACCCGCGTTCCAGTCATAGCAGATAATATGTCACGCGATAGGTGCTTTTTAATTAGAAACAATTTAAAACTAAGAGATGATCTCACAGTAACTGATGAAGAAAAGGCTGAAGATTTTGGAAAGTCAGACCCCTTCTCCAAACTGTTTTATCGGGATGTCTGTTGAAGGAAAAATCCTCAGCCGTAGCTATAGATGAGCAGATTATTCCTTTTTATGGCCATGCACCAGGAAGACAATTCATCAAAGGAAAACCAAATCCGAGTGGATTGAAGGTTTTTTTAGCCGCAACTCCAGATGGTCTGCCATTAGACTTTTTTATATATCAAGGTGCGAGAGACAAAATAAATTCAAGTATAAATGACAATGATGCAAAATTTTTAGATACTGGTGGCAAAGTAGTGCTTAAACTTTCTGAGAATTTACTTCCTGGTTGTACCTTGTATATGGACAGATATTTTACATCAATACCTTTGTTGGACATCCTTCATTATAAAGCTGAATGCCAGGGAACAGGTACTCTACGAAAGAATAATATACCATCCAATGTTAATTTTAAATCCGACATTGAAATGAAAAGGCTTGGTCGGGGTTCGGTTGATCAAAAAATTCGAAATGACGGACAAATTTGCATCCTAAAATGGTTTGATAACAAACCAGTTATACTTGCCTCTTCAGCTGACGGTAAACATCCTGAAGACATATGCAAGCGATGGTCGAAAAAGGATAAAGATTATGTTTCAGTAAATCGTCCATCCATTATAAAGAAATATAATGCATTTATGGGAGGAGTTGATTTCTTGGATCGTGTTATAAGCTACTATAGAATACATGCAAGGACAAAAAAATGGACCATCAGAGTCATCATGCATTTTTTTTGATTTTGCCATAGCTGCCAGCTGGATAGAGTATAGAAGGCACCAAATGGCGCTCAACAGAGCAAAGAATGATATATTAGACTATCTTGCATTCAGAGTACATCTACAAGAATATCTTTTCTATGGCACAGAAGAATGCAGTGGCTCAGAGTATACCCCAAGTGAGTCATCAACACCGCAAAAAAATAGATACAATCAAAGAATTTCCTTACCATCCACTCCTTTGCGAAAAAGAAAGGTTTCACATCTTCCTGAAATTCCCAAACCATCTACAAAAAATCGATGTAGAATGCCTGGTTGTAAATCCAACTCTGCAAGGATTCGATGCACTGCATGCAAAGTTTTTTTTGTGTTTGCAAGAAGACAGACAATGTTTCAAATTATTTCACGAAAAATGATGTTTTTAAAAAATTCTTACTGATATTTAATAAAGTATCTGCAATAATTATATTTTATAATTTAAGTTTCAATTTATTTCTAAAAACCTAGGTAAGTACCAATCCTCTTTTCAAACTATGTATGTTGTTTGCATTTAATTATATAATTTTTTAATCATAAAAGTACATTTTAAATTAATATAATTGTGTACTATAGTATTAAAACATTATTTAGTAGTAAAATATTAAAATATATATTTATAAATTTGTGCTTCATATTTAACACATGGTATGTCATAGTGACCGGATGTCTCCTGTAGGAGACACTAATTTTTTGATTTAAAAAAAAACTTAAAAATTTTTTCAGCATTTTTTCATTGTATTTCAGTGTATTTAAAACCTATTTAACGAGAAATCAATAAAATTTAAGACTCAAAGTTGGTCTCAGGACTGAGGAGGTTATAAATAAACAAAAACAAGAAAATCTTTAAATAATTTTTGTAAGGTTAATTCCTTAGGCTTGTAAAAAATTAAGTACAGAAAGTTTTATAAGAAGCTATTTTTATGACATAAAAATCATTTCATTTAAAAATTATCTTTAAATTGAATAACTTTAAACTTGCAATGCCATAATTTCATTTAAGTAATCAAATTATTCATTATTTTTTATAAAATAAGCATAGCAAGTATAATAAATTCCTGCAAGTAAATGGATAAATAGCCAGTATATATTTCCTTTATCATTCCATTTTTGCAATAATAAATTTATAGCAAATTTGAGCTAAAGAAGAATGAAAGAGTGACATTGGCTGAACAGCTATTGTTAAAGAATGTATAAAAGAAAAAGAATTAATTGGTATAAAAATGTTATGTGCAACAAGAACTTCTTCAGTAAAGGTTGAATGAATGTTTATTTCATTTTTGAACAGAAAATTTTTTAGAGATTGATAAGACAAGAAAGTTTTTTTAATTTGAAGTTCTGAATGCTGATAATCCCCACTGAGTGGTAATAATGCTGCTATTTAATATTTTGACGATTTCGGATATAACTGCCTTATATTTACTGTGCATGTGTCTATGAATGGGACCTCCTTTTTTAGGTAGATTTTGTAAGAAATATTACCTATTGCAGTAGTTACCATGGTGTGACTTTTGAAAAATTCCTTCGTAACTTTTCATTATATGACCCCAGGAACCCAAAACCACCCCCACCTAAAAAGTTATATATATATATATATATGTGTGTGTGTGTGTGTGTGTGTGTGTGTGTGTGTGTGTGTGTGTGTATGTGTATGTATGTACTAAATTTTGTCCGCACGATAAAAGTCACAACTATGCATGATCGTCTTCAAACTCATTAAACACATTGAGATGGCTAATATCTTGGCAGGGATTGTAAATGAGCAAAATCGGCCCAAGGGGGGTGGAAATCGGGAGAGTTGAAAATTTTGAATACTGCCTTGACATGATTTGGATAAAACCAGCTCTTACAGAAAAACGACAGGAAAAAGTAAACATTTTTCATTATAGCAGTTGCCAACAATTAAAAAAATAATAAAATTCTGACCACAACAATTACTTTTATATTGCAAGATTTCCATGTGAAAAATGAAATAAATAGTTTGACGAATTGAAAAAAAAAAACTGAATATTACATCATAAATTTTCTAGAGCAAGATTTCCTTGTGGAAACTGAAACTGAAATAAATAGTTTGACATAACGAATTAAACTGATGAATTAAAATATATTATACATAGAATGACACAAAATGTATAACGCTTCCGGGGTTGAACTCATCCGTTTCCTGATAATCCAAACGCGGCCACGTTAGGCTTAAGCATTCCAATGCCGTATTTGCCGACTGCCTTATTTAATCTGTCTATCTATTTGTTGTGTAACATATTCTTCTTCAATTTTTCTCAAACCTTCAAAAAGTATACAATTATAACGCTTTAAGATCTAATTTAAAAATAACCAGATACCAACAACACGGTTCCGATGTATACAAGCGATTACCGTTGCCATTCATAAGCACAAATTACAAATCCAAAAACAAATGAATGACTCTTTCAGCTATTCATTAAATGCTCTTAAAATATTTTGCAAAAGCATATTAATATTTTGAAATACGTTTTTCACTTTTGTTTACATTTATTTACAGTTTGAATTCAGTATACACGGTTAAAAATATCGCAAAAAATTACCTCTGTTTTTCAAGGCAATCTATTTTCTGACCAATGAGAACACTTTATGGTGTTCAGTGAATATAGCTATATTCGGTGATTCATTCCCGTGAATTATTTTGTACCGGATTAACGTTTCCTTTCTAAAAACAAACGTATTTCAAATTATTTAAAAGCTTTATTATGGTTTTACAAATATTTTAAGAGCAAAATCGGATGTCGACCGTATTTTTAATGATTCGTTCAAAGAGTCATTCAATTGCTTCTGGATTTGGAATTTGTGTTGTACATGTGGCATTACGACACGCGAGTGATTGTTGATTAGTTGATTTTCAATCTTAAAACGTTGAGTAAAACATGCTTTCTTTTCCACTATTCGCAAAAGTTACATTTTTAGACAGATTATTCAAAATAAATTAATATTTATGCGATTACATTCAATTATCTAATATTCTGCTGCGATAACTTTAGTTTAAATTTGATTGGTAGCTTTATCTATCCCTATATGAAAGTAAACAAACAATTGATTCATTCGTCTTGAACTTTTAAAATATTAAAACAAACGTTTATATGCTCTGTTGCGCCATCTGTCAGTAGTTAAAAAAAGAAACTTTCTTTTTAAAATGTTTTTTGAATTCTGAAGACATTGGGGGGGAAAATGAATATTTCTTATAAAAGGAAATTAGAATATCAGAAATATGTAATGCCGTGTATTACATATATATGTATATAGTATATCAATGCATTATTATAATAAATAAAATTTTGTATTTTGTAGGGAAAATAAATTTGTAATTTTGCAATTTACTTATGTGATAAAAGATGATTTTTAATTATCAAAATTTATTACAGGTTTCTTTTATGCATGTTTAAAAAAAATCGGGATTTTCTCTGTTCAACTTTTTAAAATTTAAGTTATATAATTATTATTTTGGCAATTAATAAAGACAAATAAACTTTCTGTTGGAATTGTCTTTTATTTTACCACATACCATCAGATAAAATAGTTAATTGACAATATGTTTTAAAATAACATTATTAGTACTAATTTGAATGTTTTTGTGAAATATTTCTTCAAATTTTGTGAGTGAAGTTCATTTGCATACTTTATATCAGTATTTTACCAATTCAATTAATAATTTTCTTGCCAATTAAATTTCAATGAAAAATGGGCTGTTTTTACTTTACCCCACCTGACCCTATAAGTCAGACAAGACAAAATTTATTACTTCACAATTCTTTTTGTAATGCAATGCTATATAATTTTTTTGAAAATGCAAACACGTCATTCTGACGGGCTATATTCTAGTATATATATATTACATCATAATGGAAATATAATGGAAATATAATGGACATTAGCAGGTAAATATTTAACTTTATGTGAGTTTGAAAAAACATATTAAAACATGATAAAAACACAACTATGGAAATATTAATATATTGTAACTTTTTTTTTTTTTTTCGTTCTCTGAATTTGTTTTTGCCATTTTTAAACCTATTCCATATATATGCGTGTGTGTATTCATGAATATTACAATTTTCACAAAAAGTTTAGGTCGCTAGAGCTCATTCTTAGTGAAGAAACTGGGTTCATCTCTGATCTCCATTTAGGTGTGGGTGAAATTAATACTTAACTTAGAAATCTACCTCCGCCTGTAGGCCGAGCCGTCAGGGATTTTTTTAAATTTCATTTTCTTCACTTCCAGACAGGGTACGCCGACTGTTAAAAAAAAAAAATCATTGATTAAAATCACAATTTTTTTCTTCCTTAATTTTTAACTATACTCTAAATTAAAATAATCTTGGAATGAGTACTATTTATTTAAATTAAACAACAACAACAACAAAAAGAAAAAAAAAAAGTGCATTCTCAATGCACTCTGAAAGAATGATCTTTCATTTTCAACAGAAATTCTCTGAATGCTTTTCTATGTAGTCACCTGGAGAGGTAAGGGACTTCTTTGAATGAGATAACAAACTAGATAAGAAAGAAGAATTTTATTCTTCTATCCACTAACCAACAGGGATTAGTTATAAACCTGTTTTGCATGTTTGGTCCAAAACACTTGAATGAACTATTATAAGCTCTTTGCTTGAAGTTACAAGTTAGTGAACTGTAGATAGAAAAATTTAATTTAGTATAGAACAAATTGGATTTTTTTTAAAAAAACAAAATGGCTGGTAGGAAAAAGGATGCCATATGGCTTTATTTTTCAGAGATATCAACAATTTCAGGCAAAACTCTGAAAGCTAAATGCAAAAAATGTGGGAAAGAAATGATGAGATTAGTTGCAAGACTGAAAACACCTCGAGAGATATGTGAAAATCCTATTGTTGATGGATCATGAAAAAGCAGGAAAATTAGTTTTTCTCTATAAAGCATTAAATTTGCCTTAGTTACCTTGATACCTTGTCCATTTTATTTCTTTGAAATGTCAATATAAAGAATTTCTATTTTAAATGAACTTTAGTTTTTTATAAAAAAAATTCATGATTACATTTCCTGATTTAAAGTAAATAAATATAATTGTTTACCTTGATAACTTGGCCATTTTTTTCTTTAAAAATGTCAGTATAAGGAATAGTCAGTATAAGAGTTTAAAAGAATTTAGTTTATCATTATTTTAGTTAACACCAGTTTATAATATGACCAGCTATAAAATTAGTATTTTTTATTTTATTTTGAGCTTTAAACATGTGAAAATATATATTAGTTAAATTGAAAAAAGGATTCACTAGTACTTTATTTGATGCTTATTCTGGGTTTAGTCTTGCATTTGTTACGAGTAATAATCCTTTTATATATTGTACTAATAACATATATTTAAAATAATATGTAATGATGGGATTTGTTTTGAGAAATGGTGCTTTAAGGCAATGGATGGTATTTTGAATGGTGTTAACATCTTATTATCAGCTGCTCTTAAGATAAGTGATGTAATCATTTCACAAAAAAGTATACATCAAGTATAAAGATTTATATACATAAAAAATTTTGAAGTACTATTTTCAAGTGTCTATTTAAATTGTATTTATAAGACAATTGAAAATGGCATGTTATAACCTTCAAAGTTTAAAATCATATGGGTAGTTAATTTTAATTTAAAAAATCTGATTTAAATAAAAAAAAATCTGATTTTTTTATTTAAAAAAAAAAAAAAAAAAGTGATTTTTTTTTTTTAATACGCTGCTTCCAGATTACCACATTTGAAGGAGGGTTTTTAACTGAAATAAGTAGCCATAAAAATAGTACTTTTTTCTTTTCCTTTTATATTTTTATTCTTTTTCACTCCCATTCTATTACTTTGCTTTGACCCATTATTGCTGAGAGTGACCAATCCTCAGATCCAGGGATGTAGTGGAGGGTATACGGTGGTACACGCCGTATACCGTCTGGATTTTTTTAAGGAACACTGTATACCCTCTGTTTCTCAAAATGCTATAGTATATATACTCTAGGGTATACCCTCTGCCTTGAGCGCCATACCCTCTGCTTAGAGCGTATACCCTCTGTTTTTTTTACGACTACACCGCTGCTCAGATCTATTCCAATTCCCATCATTTTTACCAAATCAAAGCTTCCATGTCCTATATATACAGTATGAATCTTGCTTTATTGAATTTACTATTCTCAATGGACTTTATGCACACAACCTGAGGTCGAGGCTATAATTTGTCTGCTGGCGGTATTTAGCATAGCAGTCTATGGAATGTGAGTTATTAATGCTTGTTTGTTAAAAATACCACAAAAAAATTCTTTGTTGTAGCAGCATATACTTAATGTATTATGATATAAATTCAAAATGTTCTTCTGCATGCGAGAAAATTCCCTAAATTTTCAAATTTTCTATTAAAATGTAGTGTTGACTCTAAGCCACTTAACAGGGTGCAGCGCCCGGCGGCCCTTTTTATTTCTTTGTTGCACCCAGCAGCCCTTTTAAGCCCTTCTGATGCACCCGGCATCCCTTATTAACACTTCCTATGATTCCCGTGGTAATTCACTTGATCCCGGGAAAATATCGCAAATTCTAGGGACTCTAAACAAACCAGTTCAAAATATTTTTTGTGAACAAGGTACAAGTGCGCCCTTTTTGAAATAAGTGCCCTTTTTTAGAATAGTGTTCCCTTTTTGAAAAAATGTACCCTTTTTTAGAATAGTGTTTGTTCCCTTTTTGAAAAATGTACCCTTTTTTTAGAATAGTGTTCCCTTCTTGAAAAATTCCTGCCTGGCAGCCCTTTTTTTCTAGAGTCAATACTAAAATGTGTGCACTCAACCTGGGTCAAGGCTAAAGTCATCTGATAGCAGGGTTTGCGCCTGCACATACTGGCATTCTGGCGGTGTAGTGGCTAGAATAACAGATCAACATACTGCCAGCTCTGGCATCTGATGTCAGGTGCATAAGTTCCATCCCCATACTTTTTATCAAATCAAGTCAAAGCTTATATGACCTATATATATACAACATGCATCTTGCTTCATTTCTACCGTCTCAAATACCAATTAACTACTCCTACAACTGCCCTCCACGATTTCTGACCTTAACTTTTTTCGTCCCCATTTTAGGATGGACATGATTGAGAAATTGTGATCACATATCTTTTAGTTAGAAGGAGCCCAATATTTTTTTGAACTGGAAGCAAAAGGAAAAAAAAAAGTGTAATAATTAAAATAGAAGTGTAAAGTATTATAGACATAATCTTATGTTTATGCACGATTACAGAACTTTTTGATACAGATTACATTACAATTATATTATATGCGATTATAATTAAATTATGATTGAAATGTGAGTGAAATCTCGTTATGATTATTTCAAAATCAAAATTTATTATTATGATTTAATGTGCAATTACACAGTTTTTGTAATTGATTATAATTGACTATGATTGCACAATTACTCAAAGTCTGGTTACAATATCAATAAATATTGTTTGTGAATTTTTGGCATGCGTTCATAAAAAGGTTTGCCATCCCTGGCCTAGAGCCTAAAACTTCTGTAGATTTCTTAGACAACCCAAAATCTCTGATTAAATAGAATTTGCAGATTGATTGAATATTTGAGGGATATTATTTTTACTAGCTGCCTCTGGCGACCAGTTTGGTCTCCCTTAAATGTATGCTAAGCATTGCATGATGTTACTTTTATTCTTAATTTAATTTACTTGCTCAATCTTTCGCCAAATCAGAAGATTCTGATAAAGAAAACAACAACTCTTTGTGATCATGATAGCACTTCATACTTTTTTTGTTATTATGTATTTCGTTCTTTTGGACAAATACCGCTCAATTATTTAAGACATTTATGGTTTATTTAAGTCTGCTTATCAGTTGCAATATGTTAACTAAGGCAGGGATTTTTAAACCTATTCAGTAATTTTTCGTAATTGGGTCTATTGGCATATTGTAGCTAATACAATTTGGTACAATGGAATGTTTTTGTCAAAAGCAATTAATGATATCCACATTTATATTTAAAATTATTGTTGCTAATACAGGGCTTGAAATTCAATTTTTCAATTCCAGGAGGGGAGTCTCCCTACCAACATTTATAAATCGAAGGGAGTTGAACTATTTGGGAGGGAGAAAAAAAATATTTAAAACCAACTGTTATTTTGTGTGCTATTTAAAGAATTTTATTAATACAGGCATGACAAAACGCCACTGAAGCGAAATTTGCATTTGTATGCGATCCTTTGATGAAATTTGCGTTTCTCGCGATTCTTTCGTGAATTTCGTGATTACTTGACAAAATTCGCTTTTTTCCGTGATCTTTTGCCGAAATTCACGTTTTTTTCACGATCCTTTGCCGAAATTCGCTTTTTTTCGCGATCCTTTAACGAAATTCGCTTTTTTTTCGCGATCCTTAGACAAAATTTGCTTTTTATTCTCAATCCTCTAATGAAATTCGCGATTTTTCCGCGATCCTCTGACGGAACTTGTGTTTTTTTCACCGATCTTTTGATTAAATTCACGTTTTTTCGTGATCATTTGACGAAATTTGTGATTTTTCGCGATCCTTTGATGAAATTTGCATTTTTTCAGCAGCCCTTTGACTAAATTACCGTTTATTCTGCGATCCTTTGGCGAAATTTGCATTTTTTCCCGCAATCTTTTGCCAAAATTCATGTTTTTTCCACGATGCTTTGCCAAAATTTGCGCTTTTTCCATGATTCTTTGACAGAATTCGCCTTTTTTCTGCGATCGTTTGCCGAAATTCACGTTTTTTCGTGATCATTTGACGAAATTTGTGATTTTTCGCGATCCTTTGATGAAATTTGCATTTTTTCAGTGGCCCTTTGACTAAATTACCGTTTATTCTGCGATCCTTTGGCGAAATTTGCATTTTTTCCCGCAATCTTTTGCCAAAATTCATGTTTTTTCCACGATGCTTTGCCAAAATTTGTGCTTTTTCCATGATTCTTTGACGGAATTCGCCTTTTTTCTGCGATCGTTTGCCGAAATTCATGTTTTTCCCGCGATTGTTTGCCGAAATTAACGTTTTTCCCGCGATCGTTTGCCGAAGTTAACGTTTTTCCCGCGATCGTTTGCCGAAATTCACGTTTTTTCCGCGATCCTTTGACAAAATTCGTGTTTTTCTGCGATCCTTTGCGACGAGATTAGCGATTTTTTCGGCGAACGATTGAGGAAATTGACTTTTTGCACGATCATTCGTCGTAATTCGCGATATTTTTCTGTCCGAATTTTCGAATTTATGATCAATTTTTCATAATTTTCAGAACCGAGTGCCTTAAATTTTCGGAACAGAATTACCTCTGAATTCGCCAATCGGTCGCAGAAAATAATGCGAAACTTGTCAACTGATATTGGGAAAAAGTAGTGAAATTTATTTATCGGTCGTGAGAAAAAATGGTAAATCTCAACGATCATTTGCGGTAAAAAACTCGCAAAATTTGTCAATCGGCCGTGCAAAAATACCACAAAATTCGCTAGGCATTCGCGGGAGTTGACCGTAGTTTAAAAATGCAAACTTTCCGGAAAAGGGGGAAATTTTTTTGGACGGGATCCTCCCGCCCATGATATTCTTTTGGACGGGATTTTAAAATTTTGGACACGAATCCCGCCATCCCGCCCTGTAATATTTGTTTGTTTAATCCTAACTGTGGCAGTAGACTTGATTACCGAAGATTAAAAAATCTATCATTATTATCATCTAATCGTATTTTGGGTAATGTGACATAATCAGGCAGTGTACTACAATTTTTATAGCTGCGTAACTCATTGACTTCGGCATTTATGCTTAATTTGTACTCATTTTTAAGATCTGTACCACATAAATACACCGTGCCAATAATAGCACTTATAATACTAATTGCAGTAACTTTTTTTTTCTCTTGATATTTTAACTCTACAGTTATTATTATGTAGTGTAAATTACAAATTTTATTTCAGTACCAAATCATTGTTTCTAATTTACAGGTGTGAAAAAATAGCAAGAACTATTGGCAAGCATTGTGAAATTTTAACTCTATAGTTATTATTATGTAGTGTAAATTACAAATTTTATTTCAGTACCAAATCATTGTTTCTAATTTACAGGTGCAAAAAAATAGCAAGAACTATTGGCAAGCATTGTGGAATTTTAAGTGTTTAAACTGAGATATGTTCATAAATTATCTAAATTAAACTTATTTAACTTAAACATGCTATTTTTTTAATATTAAGAAAAAAAAGTTATTTAAATTTTTCAAATCATTTATAATTTTGCCAAATTAACCAGCTATTGCCAAGTTGACTTCATGTATGACAACTTATTTTTGTTGCTAAATTTGGTGGTATTTCGCCCAAGTTAGCCAAAATTTGGCACTATAATGGTAACTTTGACTTTAGTTCTTTTCAACAAATATTCATTGTTGAAGCTGATACTGATTTCTCCACCGGAAATAAACCATTACCCCCCCTCCTTAGGATCGAATAAAAAAAAAAGTCTAATTCATGTATTAAGCTTAGGAATACATATATATTCCGAATTTAAAAGCTCTATGTCAATAGGAAGTAGGTGGAAAATGCGTAACAATATTTCACTGCCACATACAAACAAATAGAATTGTAAGCATTTAAATAAAAGCATGTAAAAAATGGAAATCCCATTTCAATTCCAAATCGCTTCAATAGCCACACCTTCCAATTTTGTGCTTTTACATTTAAAAACGAGTCATAAAAGTGTCAGAAAGTTTCACGTTGTTGAGCAGGGGATTTGAGAACTGCCTTAACCTCTTCCATGTCAGACTTAGGTCAAAGAATTGAGACTCTTGTATTTTAGTTGGACCTTGGCTGCTTAAAACAAAATGTGAATAAATCCTAGTTTTCTTGTGTTGATATACAGTATGCCCACTAAAGTCCCTTGCCACCTCTTAACTTCTGAACAGCTGCTACTATATTCATAAAAGTGGTGTCTAGGTATAGTAAAGTAGCCATGCACTACTGAATGAAACAGCCTACAGCACCACCTGGTGGAGAACTGCAGAGTTACGATTCCTATCTCAAAAATGGAAAGAGATAGGGAAAAAAAGGCAATCACAAAATTGTAGAGCATCATCCATTTAGTACGAAAAGACACCTTGTGGACATTAATGCGAAGAATAAAACGGTTAAAACGTGCATTTGCTTTTTCATGATTTCCTACACTGTGGCGTGACAAAACGTTTTAGAAAGGAGAAAACAATTAGTTATAACAATATACCTTTATTTGAGATGTTCAAACTTCTCACTGTCAGCTGGAATGCACATTTGGATGTACATTTGTCCGAAAGATAATCATTTCTTCTTCCATTCAAGTTTCGTGACGTCACAGTGTAGGAAAACAAATGCGCTTTTTAACTGTTCTGTTCTTCACATTAATGTCCACAAGGTGTCTTTTCATACTAAATCAATGATGCTCTAGAACTTTGTAAATCACTTTTTTTCCCCTTCTCTTTCTGCTTTCGAGATAGAAATGCTAACTCCGTTGTTTTCCTCCAGGTGGTGCCATAGGCTGTTTCATTCAGTAGTGCATGGCTACTTTACTATACCTAGACATACCACTTTTATGAATATAGCATACAGCAGCAGCCATCCCAAAGTTAAGAGGATAGCAAGGGGCTTTAGTGGGCATACTGTAGATATGCAAAAGTAAGTTTCAGTTTCATGTTTTATTATTTTTCCTGTTCAGGAAGAAGCAAAAGCTCTGAGGAAACGAAATATGAAAGTTTTAAGTGGTATCTTGGATTCAATGACTAGTGTTACCTATAAAACAACATGGACTGAAGCACAACAGTTACTTCTTGATAATCCTCAATTTGCTGAAGATGCTGAATTATTGAGTAAGTGACTGAATTACTTTCACATTTGAAATGTTGTATTTGTATGGCAGATATAATTTTTTTTTCATTTTTATGTATTTAGCTAGATTGTAAATTAGTTTTATCCAAGTAAATCCTCAATTTCTGCTCAAAATCAAATAGCTATCTTTCTGTTTTACAATATTAGAAGCATATGATTTTCTGAGGCAGTATTAAGTTGTTAATATTTGCAGTTTTGCTTCATGAATTCAAATTAACTCTCTCATACTTTTTAACTTGTTCTTTTAATCATTTGTTTGATTTTCTTTATGTTAGATGTTCTAAAATTTCCCAGAAATTTAGTATTACCACTAAGTTATGTAATAAAAATATTTTCAATTGAACAGTATTATTATAATAGCAAACAATCAACCTTACAATACTAATTTTTTCACAATCATATATATTGTTTCAATGAGGTATATGTGCATCAAAATAATACACAATATCATCATACAGTTAAACAATGACAAATGACTTGACAAACTACTTGATGAATACTACTGTGACGGATTTTATTGTCACATTAGGTGTGAATTCTGAAAGACCCAGGTCATTTAAAAGGCATTCAAAAACTCCAACAAGGTAAGGAGAAAAACAGACATTTATTAAAAGTTAAAAAAGGGGTCTGTGAAGGAGTACAAACAGGAGAGGGCCATATTTATACATGGCAAAGTGCTTCGTTTAGTTGTTTCGTGCTAGCAGGCCAAGTTAGAAGTGAAGTAAAACACAATGACAGACAACCACCCATTGGCAAGTGAAAGAAATCAACTCACAAAAGTTTGGCGATAATGTGGGAGTAGACAAAGCATTAAATTACGAAGTTAAGGAATTCTTGTGGTCAGGAGTGACAAAGTTTGGATTCATTACATTACTAAAAAAAGGCATCTGGGAAATTTCTGATACTCAAAGTGCATGGGACGATAAAGAAGAGATGTAAACATGAACAAAAGCTAAAATGCTGAACTGAACAAGGTGTTATCTCTTACATGCGAATTTGAGGTGTGGCAGTAAGTTACAAACCAAGAATACATGTTAAAAATGTGTGCAGCTGTTAGCGAGGTTTTATTTATATTTTTGTTGCTTTATTACCAGAAAGTTTCATAGCACTGAAGTTAAAGTCTGTGGGAAAGTGAGTTTAATAAATGATACTAGACTGAAATATTGATTGCCTTTCTATAACTGATAAAAATAAAAGTAATATATTAGTTTCTTTAATTGTGAAGGTGAGGTGGGAAATGCAGACAGTAAAGATATGATTTAAATGCTAAAATTAACTATAATTAAAGTTTTATAATTTGCTGGAGGGCAAACCTGAAGAAAGGGATATATAACAGAAAACTGTTACATCACTCACCCATGCCACCGAAGAAAACTGTAATGTTTACAGTACAGTTTGATAAGTAACCCTTGTCTTGTCTACCTACACACATAAAGCATATATATATATATATATATAGCTTTAATTCATAATATTTGACGGTGGAAGGTTATGTTTAATTAATGGTTATATATATATATATATATATATATACATTCTGTGGCAGAATTTTTTAAAGCTTTCTACAACAAGGTTCATTAATTGAAAAAAAAATTCTGAAACATGATATTTTTTTAACTGTAGAAAGGAATGATAAATTTATACATAAGTCAATTAGAAAAAACACACTGAAGAACTAATATAATATATCATAAACCATGTGTTATATGTTTTGTTATATGTAATGGTCTTGTATAAATTTAATGAATCAGCATTAAAGGAATTATTTTGCAAATTTGCAGTAATTTATAATAAGCTAGCAGACACTCCCGGTGTACCCGGCCTGTCATAAAAAAAAGACTCGAAAAACTATAAATCACAATAAAAAATCAGGAAAAATTTTAAAATCACAGTACAACTTTTGAATAAGCTTCACTGACTGAAAAGAAAAATAATACTATGTTGGGCTGGAAGAATGAAACTGGATTCCTTTTTAAAATGTGGAAAAATCACATCTAATCGAAAAAAAAAATCACTGAAATATCAAAAATAGTAGAAGACAAAAATTACTATATTGAACTAGAAGGTTAAAACAGGATTTATTTTACATATGGCTAAAGAGAACAAAATACACTATTAGTATTTAAATTTTTTGAAAGCAAATTTACTAATGTGAAAAAATTGCAGTAAATAAAATAAAACCGGAAAAAAAAAAAAATTAATTGAAAAATTGCTAAAAATTAAAAAATCACACAGGCTTGATTTAGTACAGTGACATTGTAACCACAATTCATTTACAAATGTTGAAAAATCGATGTGAACCTTGAATGCTAAAATTCACATTGGAAATCATAGATAACAAATGAAATATATGAGGCTAAATCTGTGAAACGTGAATTCCTTTTACGAATGTCAAAAAATCGCCGCGGATCGTAAAGAAACTCTAAAAATCCAAAAAACTTCAAACATGACAAAGAACAAAATTTATTGTATTAGGATAAAAGTTTGCAATTGAATTCCTTTTACGAATGTCAAAGAATTGCCGTGGAACACCAAAAAATGCTAAATATCTCGATAAAAAGCACTAAAAATTATTGTGGGTGTATGAAAAGTTTGAAAAAGATTGGAATGAAGTTTTACCATTACATGAACAAATTCAGAATTGATTTCTTTATTATTCAAGGCTTTCAACCTAACTTTGTCTTTCACATCATTAGTTTTGAAAAAAACTTCTTGGAAATGGTTCTTGCTTCGGCTTCATATGCTAAAAGTACTACTGGAAGATAATTTAGCACAAACTCCTCAGCCACACTCTTGCTGTTTCTTTCTGTTTTTCACTTAATATTTGATCATTGTTATGCACTGGATCAGTCATTAAATGCCAAAATGCAAAAGGATTTGTAGTATCAAATCCATTCATTTTATAACAACATATCTTTATGTGGATTTAATTCAACACAATTTTCTAATTTCAGCCATTCAAAAAAAAAAAAGCCTCTGTTTATTGTTATAACAATAATTGAATTGTAAATATTGAAATGCAATTTCATCAAAGGTTCGCAAAAACAATGAGATTTTTGTCGAATGATCGCAGAAAAAATACTAATTTCGTCAAAGGATCACGGGAAAAATGCCAATTTCAGCCAAAGAACGAAAATTTCGTCAAAAGATTGCAAAGAAAACGATTGCGGGAAAAGCAGCAATTTCGCCAAAAGATTGAGAAAAAAAAAACAAAAAAAAAAACAGAAATTTTGTCAAAAGAACACAGGAAAAGCATTAATTTCATCAAAAGATCATGGGGAAAATGCCAATTTTGTCAAAAGTTCGCAGAAAGAATGCCCATTTCGTCAAAAGACTGCGAAGTAAATGGAAATTTCTGTTAGGAATAACAAGCCCATTTTTCAGTTCTCAATGCCTTTAATAGCCCTTTACTTTTCACAATATAATATGCAATATTTTATTTATTAAACTTTATTTATCAAATTAATTTTATTTAAATATAATATATTTTGAAATAAAACTTACCTTTATCCTACGTTATCCTTTTATCCTTAAGTTATTTACAAAGTCTTTTCAGTTTCTTTAAGTTGTATTCTTTTAAACGCCGTATTTTCTTTTCACAACTTCCGATAGTATCACTTGCCAGACGTCTAAGTCCCATATAGAAGATCGTAATACACAGTTTGTATTTCCTTCGCCAGGTGGTGGTAGCGAGCTTTATGAATGAATTAGCCGACGTAGTATGCTCTAGCAAATCACGGCTCCATTGAACATTCCCGAAAGGGGTTGTGTTGGCACGTGTACCACTGTTCAGTGTATAAAGGAGTTTTTCCTTCTTTGGAACTTCATTCAGTTCCTTCCTTGCATCGGGAGTCTCGCGATTGTTCATCAGTTGAAGTGAAGTATTTTTACCTACATTTTAGAAGATCCTGTTTTACATTTTAAACACTAAAGCTTTTAGATAGCATCGTCTTAGTTCTTCATCATGGTTACTTAGATAGTGATTGTCATCTTTTAAAAATCGCCTTTTAAATCTCTTTGGTGTTTGTGATACACTTATGAAGCTGTTTATGGAAATTGTTTTTCCTGTTTTTAAAGAGGCGTATTCTTGGATCTTATAGTAGTGATGAATCCTGAAGGAATGCAGTCTTGTCTACAATAAGTGATTGAATACCTAGAGATGTTGGGGTGATGTATTTCTTGAAACTTTCTTGTGACATTGATTTTGATCGGCTACTATTGATATGGATGGCATTTGGTGAAATCGAATTTGATGTAATTTTCCAGTGATGTTGTTTGAGCAAATCAGGATCGCTTTCCTGTTTTAATATGAAGCCTAATTGAGTGCTTTTGAGTCCTGTGGCAAATACATATTAATGCCATATACATCTTTAATTTAAATATGTGATATATTAATATTTGATGCATAATTTATGAAAATTAAGTTTGTTTTTATTGTTTGCTTTTAGTTTTAATAAATATGTTTTTACTTCTAAATGGTTATCTACTTTTACCTATTCCACCATAATTATATTTTCAGTTTGAAGTTAATTGAATAGCAAAAAAGTTCATTTGCAATAGATCTTTAAATCAAAGTTGTTCCTTAGATCGTGTCTGGATATGTCAATAACTTAGCCACATGAGCTTACCACAGTTAAAGCTAAAACGCCAATTTCGTCAGAAGATTGAAAAAAAAGAAAAAGGAAATTTTGTCAAAGGATTGCGGGAAAAGCACTAATTTCATCAAAAAATCGTGGACAAAACACCAATTTCATCAAAAGATCATGGAATGAACGTGAATTTCGTCAAAAGATTGCAAAAATAAATGGTAATTTCGTCAAAGGGTTTTGGGAATACCGCTGATTTCGTCAAAAGATTGCAGAACGAACACAAATTTCGTCAAAGCTTGTGAAAAAACAAGAATTTCATCAAAAGATCACAAAAGAAAAAAAAAAAAGCATTTCGCGAAAGTATTGCAGAAAAAAAAAAAGGCATTTCGTTAAAGGATCATGGAAAAAACTCTTAATTTCACCAAAGGACTGTGAAAAAATGCAAATTTTGTCAAAGGGCCACTGAAAAAATGCATAATTAATGCCGGGAGGGGATTCTCTCTCTGTTGTAACCTTTCTGAAAATGTGTGAATTTCAGAAAGTTTTGTTATGCTCAGAATCGCCTCTGAATTGAAGAGAAGTAGATTTAATTGGTAGCTAGCGTGAATGCACTTGTGTGTGGTGAACTTTTTTGATGTTTCAATTTGTTTACATAGATCATTGTACAATTTATTTT
This sequence comes from Maratus speciosus, assembly GCA_963932465.1. Taxonomy (NCBI): domain Eukaryota; kingdom Metazoa; phylum Arthropoda; class Arachnida; order Araneae; family Salticidae; genus Maratus; species Maratus speciosus. The sequence continues at coordinate 279,798,160 of OZ010792.1, forward strand.
TCAATTAGTCTTTTGCATTATTGTTACAACAAAATCGAAAAATCTAAACCATAGCAATATAATCAAGCTTTTATAAAAGCAAACATGAGAGAATTTTCGTGTATAACAGAATCTTGTCAAGGAAAACTTTATGCTCACTGCACCCTATATTCCGGAGCGTCCATACCTACCAACTGCTATGAAAAAATCATAGTCGCTACGATTTGGACCCATAAACTACAATGCTATGAAAATCAGTCTCAAACTACGATTTTTTGCATAAAACACTAGTGTATTTTTTTTGTTTCTAGTTGCGATTTTTATACCGCGCAGCATATTTTTTAGGAGTGATTCTGTCCCGAAATTTCCAAAATCTCAAATTATTGATTTCCGAAAGTTTTAACAAAATATTGGTCGTTAGTCCAAAAATTCAGATATTAAAAAATGCTCATGGGGAAAAAAAAAAAAATATGGACTGCAACACAAACTTCTTAACATAAAACCCTCTTTATGTATATTAACCACGAGTGAATCGTGTTTTTGTAAATATTTATACAGGAATTCCCTTCCTTAGAAACAGGGGTGCATTTTAAAGTCTGCAAATTTCTTTTCTTTTATGGAATTTTCCCAAATTAATTTGTGAATCGATCGCGGAAAATTTTAGAATTTCTTCAAATGATCGTGTAAAAATATCGGGTATCTCAGAAACAAATAATGAAATCTAAGCAATCTAAGATAAAGATTGCTGAATAAAATCGCTAATTTCATTAACAGTTCAGAAAAAAATTGTGAATTTCGTCAGATTGCGCAAAAAATTACGAATTTCAATAAACCATCGAGGGGAAAAATATTGCAAATTTCGTCAAAAGGTCGTGGAAGCGAGTAGTGAATTTTGCTATTTGGTCGCGAAAAGATATGGGAAATTTTGCTGATCGGTTGCGGTAATCTATTACGAATTTCAATAAATGACCGCGTAAAAGAAAAACAATTTCGTCAATTGGTCGCAGAAGAAAATAAATTCCATTAAAGGATCGTGGTAAAAACATGAATTTTATCAAAATATCACAGAAAGAAAACGCGAATTTCATCAAAAGATCAGTAAGAAAATGCAAATTTAACCGAAAGATTGCATAAAGAAAACACTAATTTCGTCAAAGGATCGTGGTAAAAACACAAACTTCGTCAAAGGATCGTGGTAACTAATGTGAACTTCGTCAAAAGTTCATGGCAAAATGTGCGGATTTCAGCAAAGAATTGTGATAGAAAAATGTGAATTACGATCGTAGGAAAAAAATTGAGAATATCCTGAAATGATCGCGGGAAACAAATCGCAAATTTCGTCAAAATTTACTGCACTGGGCTAAAAATTGAAACCAGGCTCCCTTTACAAATGTCAGAAAAAAAAAAAGGCTGCGAAATGAGAAGAAACTCTAAAAATCGTATAAAGATTTTCAGAGGAAAAAATTTACTATATTAAGTTGAAAGACTGAAACCTTATTCCTTTTGCGAATGTCAAATGATGGCTGCGAAACACAAAAAACCAACCAACCTCCAGATTAATTTTAATTTTGTTGCTACATTTCTCATTTTCAAAGGTTGGCAGGTCTGAGCGTCTTACATCGAAGTAGCATTCAGATTTCCTGAAAAAATAAATAATTATGAAACTTGGCGGTTTCTTAAATTCCGAAGATGCCGGGAATGCAGAGTGTTTATTTGAGAAGTTCATCTTAGAACACAATCTGCCCCTATCTATTGCAGATCATGCAAGACAGCTTTTCAAAAACATATTCCCAAAATGTGAATCTGCAAAAAAGATGTCTTGTGCTATCTCATGGTTTTGTTTTGTCAAAAAAAAAAAAAAAAAAAAAAAACTGACTATATATGAATATTGTATATAAAATGTTTTTATGAAATGATATAATTTTTCATTGCATATGAATGTGTTGTGCATTTTTAAGCACGTAAGAATATGTTGTAAAAATTGTAAGGTTTTCAAAATTGACATTTTGGCAGGTATGCATTAACATAACCTGACCAGGTGGCCAGTTTAATCCAGTTAGCTATCCCATCAGATGTAGATATGTCTTAGAATTTTGAACATTTTTCAGAAAATGAGGAAATTTTCTGGTTATCATATATCCATTGACCACTATATGACGTTGTTGGACTAAATTTTGAGTTTGGATTTATAAAACTGTCAACCAATACTTTATGAATATTAGGCAATTTTTATTTTTTTCTCTCAAATGAGATATTAGCAAGCTGCAGAAGTGTGTTAGATGAGAAAGTAGCATACATGAAAAAAATACCATAGGTGCAGCAGCGCCAGCTTTTCAAAAATATTGGGTGGGCTTAAAAACTTTTGAGTAAAATAACATATATAATTTTTTCCCTTAGTATGTATTTGTGTGGAGAGAGAGAGGAGGAGCGAATGACTAAAGATGATAATTCGAAATTAAATTATGTGATTTTTAAGCAAATTTTTAAATTATTATAATTTAAATATAATTTTATAAATACTTTTATTAAATTATATTTGTAAAAGTTCTTCTTTATAAATGTCGTTAATATTTATCTTAAGTAACATTGGAATTGCTAATTATTGAATGTGCAAAAAACTAAATGTCACGAAAAGTTTTACTCATCAAGTGCTTTATCAATTCAAGCCATCAAAACAGAGGGCAAAATAGGCAGGAAATTTGTTTTTGTGAGAAATTTAACTATACTTCCACTGAAGGGGTTTTCAGTGCTCCTGTAAGTCTAATGGATGTCCTTACTATTTTTCAAACAAAACTAGTTTGAGAACGTCAATAAAAAGAAATTTCATTTCAGCTATTAAATAATTAAAAAATAAATTATGAATTAAATCAATTGAAATTGGGTGGGCGTAGAGATCAACTTATTGGGTGGGCTTGCGCCCCATGGGCCCATATAAGTTGGCGCCACTGCATAGGTGTATTCTTAATAATGGAAATCAGGTGATAAAGGTAGTCAGGGAAATCAGGGAACGTTCTTTTACAATTTCTGTAGACACGCTGTTTTTGTCAGGAAGGGAATTAGCTATATTCTCTTCAATTTTTATGTCATTTGGAGATACATCTGACTTAGCACATTTTGAGAGACGACTTTTCATTCTCCCCGTTTTTCTTTCTATGATATGGGAACATATATTATATTTAGCCATGGGATTTTTCCTTCTTTTATACAACAAAACAACCCAAACAAGGGACACTTTGACATTGAAAATATAATTGTGAAGTTATTTATTATTTTTTAAAATGAATACACATAAAATAAATGTATTTGGTCTAGAACATGGTCCATCTATTTACGTTTTATCCCCATTTTTGTGTATCTACTCACATTGAAATCTGATTAGGAAAAAGTAGTTGTAAATTATTTGTAATGATAGTGTGACAAAAAATTTTATATCATCTTAAAAATATCGTTACCAACAATGCCAATTAATATTATTTCTCTCTCTTTTTTCATTTCATTACTAGCTCTATTATTTTTAGACTTTTTTATTTTCAAATATTATTGAGATAAAGATCTTGTGGTAAAATTACTGCTGTATATACATTACGGTGGAGCAAAAAATTTTTTTCTTCAAGTCAAAATTAGGCGGGGTGGGAAAGTTGCTCTATCAGGTCCTCATTCTGAATGTAAAATATCTTTAAAAAATAATAATCAATACAAAACCCGTTAATGGGTTAAAAGTTTGTGACGCAGCACTTTATCTTATGCTCTTAGAATTTTAAATATGGAGCTTAAAAATAATGATATCAAATTTTGAGTGACGCTATGCTATTAATTATAATCTCTATATATATTTATTTCATCATTTTATATTTTTTATAATTGTATGTGCAAAAATTATGTTCAGTTTAAAAAGATGTATAAAAGTTTATTCATTGATGCTTTATCATTCATATCTCATAAATTCAAAGTATGAGTTTTAAAAGATATGATATCAAAATTTAAGTGACACCTTGATGTGGCTTTAAACAGTTTGTTTTAAAATTCAATTTAAATTATTTTTAGTTTGGCTAAGATATATTCGCACATCTAAACAATATTTTTAATTTTCGAATACACTGTTAAATATATCACTTTCACTGAACTTATATAATGCATTGGAATGTATTTATTTGAATAAATTGATTTATCCTTTGTGCCATGCTATTAAAAATTAAAAATAAAATTTATGTAAATAATTTTTTTGCCTCATAGTATCCATTTGAATACATTTCACTTAGTTTGGATACAATGACGCAAAAAAAACTATTTACATAAATTTTATTTTTAATAGCATGGCACAAAGGATAAATCAATTTATTCAAATAAATACATTTCAATGCATTATATAAGTTCAGTGAAAGTGATATATTTAACAGTGGAAAATTAAAAATATTGTTTAGATGTGTGAATATATCTTAGCCAAACTAAAAATAATTTAAATTGAATTTTAAAACAAATCGTTTAAAGCCGCATCAAGGCATCACTTAAATTTTGATATCGCATCTTTTAAAACTCATGTTTTGAATTTATGAGAGGTATGAATGATTTAAAGCATCAATGAATAAACTTTTATACATCTTTTTTATGAACATAATTTTTGCACATGCAATTATAAAAAAAAAATGATGAAATAAATATATAGAGAGATTATAATTAATAGCATAGCGTCACTCAAAATTTCGTATAATTATTTTTAAGTTCCATATTTAAAATTCTTACAGCATAACATAAAGCGCTGTGTCACAAACTTTTAACCCGTTAAGGGTTTTTGTATTGGTATCAGTACTTTTTTTAGATTAATGATAAAAAAAATAAAACAACAACAACAAAAAATTAAAGACCAATACAAAGAATTCATAGTCAGGATTTCTATTCACCTTCAATCTCTCCCCCTCCCTCCCAGCAAAAAAGGATGCCTTATATTTGAATTTTAAAGGGCACTGTGCTATGAGATTTTTTTTTTAAACAACTCTTTGGTAAGATATGGAAGTAATGTACAACATGCATGTTTAGATGGTATTTCTGTTGGTTTGTTTCAGAGATATAAAAAAAGCTATGTTAAATTTTACTATATAAAAAATTTGCTGTCTTAAGAAAAATAGCGAGAAATATTACTCTTTAAACATATATATATCTTCCACCATCCCTATTTAAAGCTCTGTATTGACAATAATAGTAAATCATATAAAATAATCCCCTGAGTCCCAACATTTTCACTTCTCCCTTTGCACCCATTTCTCCAGCTTACCTAAATAATTAAAATCTTTCAAACTTTAGTTTGAAAAAAAAAATAAAAAAATCTGCAACATTTGTTGCTTACTAACATAAATAAATAAAGTCCTAACTTCCCAAATGTACATTTCCCCCCCCCCTCCCTCCCCCTACTCCCCAACATAAAAAAAAAAAAAAACTTTACTTTTATACAGAAAATTCTATATAAATTATCCTTCTATTCCTGAAAAATGCTACTTTAACACTCCAGCCTAGTGATTTGAATCTTTAAAGCTTTTTATAAAGAAAATTCTTCTGTCTTCTTTAAAGATTATTAGTGACAATAAAAACCAGTTAATATAAATTATCCTCCTTTTCTTGAAATTTACCACTTTCCCCTTCCAGCCTAGACATTTGAATCTTTAGAGCTTTTTAAAAAGACTAATCTGCAAAGTCTGTTGCTTAATAATAATAAAATAAAATATATAATCATGTACACTTTTAATTATTTTTCACACAATCAATTGATATCATAGTAGTTGTTCTGAGCGAATATTGTGTTGGCTGGGTTGTCGTCCAGGTAGCTCAATTGGAAGAGCACTGGCAATTAAAGTGAAAGGTTATTAAAGTTAACTTTAATTCAAGATGCTTAATCCCTTTGTGATATGAGTCCTTTGCTTAATTTTTAATCTTTTACCACCGTTTTTTTAAAACAGAAAACTTTCCGTAATTGAGTCGTAAAAATGCTCTGATTACATAAGGTAAACTTTACAATTAAAAATAAGTGGTGAGAATAATGAAGTATTCGGAACACCTTAATTGGCAAGTATACCGGTTACTCGTCTTTAAGGGGTTAAAGATGCTTTTTTGCTATTAATACCTTTAGCATTTACAATATACAAAAATCTTAACCACTTCTGAGGTAAATAAAGTAAGTGGAAAAAAATCAAGATGACAATGCTTTGATTGGTGAATTGAAAGCTGAGTAATTTGTGCCACAGAATGAAAAAATTATAAAGTTGTAATAATGACTTCTTCAGAGCAGTCACAGATACTAAATCTTTAGGGTTTTTGATGAGTGAATTACATATGAAGATAAATACGATAGATCTTTATAACACACACCTTGGGATGAGAAGTTCTGCATATTACAGAATTTTGCATTATATAGATCATATTTCATTCATCATTAAATTTACCTTGTAAACGTGCTTTAAATTACATTCCTTGGAACCAGAAATAGTGAAAATTATAAAATTTTACATAATAGTATAGGTGCAGATTCGCAATATCTGGAAGGAGAAAGTGGCTCCTAAACCCAAAAAATCCAGTGGCCACATTGTGAAACAAACACATAAAAAGAATTTAGTGTTTATAAGGGGGGGAGGGGTTAAATTCAAAGTGGAAAATAATTTATTTGATATATACATATGTCTATGTACAAGAAAACACAGACCAATTACATCAAATGGGTATGTTTAATTTAATCACAAAATTCATTAAATTTGATTATTAATACAAGTAGTTTTGATTAGTAATACAAATGTTAAACTATGTTCATTCAGAAGATATAGTTGGACAAGATACATTTTTAAAAAATGCAAAGCTAAGCAATCATGGTAGTGGGAAATATTAGGACAACAATATTTCTAATTTTGATTTTATCATATAACATTACATTAAAAAAATTGTGAATGTGTAAAATTATTTAGCACTATAAAAATCAAAACACACTTCAGACGTTTGTTTTTCTATGTAATACAATAGTTTTCTGTGTTAAACAGATCATTCTGGACTGTAGGAATTATGAAGGAGAATACACGGATTTCATTTTTTTTTTAAAGGTAGAAATCCACCATTTGCAGAAAAGGAGCATCTGCATGTAATGCATGGCGACTGAGACGTTGAAAATTAGTGGCCAAAGCAGAAAATTTAGTCGTCACATGGCGACTGTGAATCTGCACCTATACATAATAGGTATAGATCATAAACATATATAAGATACACAAAATGTAAATACCTTGCTTACAGGTGTCAAGTATAATAAAATCCTTTAAAAACACATTAAAGTAATTTAAATCCATAACGTTTTCGACCGACACTTACTTGGTCATCCTCAGTGAAAAACTAACAGCTGTTCTCTCTCCGCGTCTCTAGCCTTGTCCGGAACAGACCATTTCATTTCAAGGGTGGATTGGAATATAAGGGGGGAACAGAATTAGCAACCATTAAAAAGAAAATTGCCAGTTTGAAACCTACTAAGTTAACCACAAAGGACCGGAACCTGATACATTTATTAATATTTCAAACAAGCAGTTATCAAAAAAAGAAAAATCAGTCCTCAATCTGGGTCCGAAATTTATGTTTGACTCTCAAAGGAATAACAAAATGATTATTACTGATTGTGAAAAAGCTGTGCAGGCTGCTGATCCAATGCAGAGGGAGGTAGTTAGAAGTATTTTGCATAATAAATTGAGATCACTTGATTACAGACTGAACCCTCAACATGAAGTCTTTAAGAAAATAGCAGGAAAACTGAGAAATGATAAGAACATTGTTGTTATCCAGACCGACAAAACTAACCGCATTGCTATTTTAAACAGACAAGATTATCTCATGAAGATGAAGGTTTGCATTGATGACATGGAGTGTGTGCCGTTAAATAAAGACCCCAATTTGAAAATAGAAAACAAAGTTAAAGAACTAATCGGAAAAGGAACTTGGCCAACATTTATGAAAAATAAGCTAAAACTTAACAAGACTGCAACAACTCCCCCCTTCATAGGTAGACTAAAGGATCATAAAATAGACTTAATCCGATCAATCGTTACAAAATGTTCCTCCCCTTCATATTTCATGGAAAAAACCTACACTCACCTTTTGAAGCGGTATTTATCGCCATCTGATTTCATTATTGATTCAACTTCGAATTTTATTGAGAAAATTAAAAATAAAAAGCTTGAAAATTCCAGTATTATGGCTAGTTTAGACGTGGTATCTTTATACCCATCTATCGATATAAAAGAAGTTACTAGCATCATAGAGACTTTGATCGATTCTAATCCTTCCTTTACCGAAAATATTAAAAATACAGTTAAATCGGGTTTAAATTTAATCATCATCAACAGCATTTTCGTTTTCAACAACCAAGTTTACAAACAAGTCAATGGGGACCCAATGGGTTCCCCCATTTCGGGTTTACTTACAGAATTTAAACTATGTCCTCTTGAAAATATAATCATGGAAACCATAAAACCAGGTCCAGATTGCTGGTTCAGATATGTAAATGATGTTTACATAATATGGAATCACAGAAAAGATGAATTATACTCATTTCTAGATAAAATCAATAGCCTTGACAACAAAATTAAATTTACATTAGAAATAGAACAAGATCAAAAACTGGCTTTTTTGGGTGTACAACTAATCAGAGATATGGATAAGCAGAGTCTCGATCGCACAGTCTTTAGGAAAGTTAACAGGTCTAATTCCACTATCCCGTTTAATTGCAGTTCACCTATAAATTACAAGTTAGCACCTTTCAATTTTTATATAAAAGAACATTTGAAGTTTGTTCAAGCCATTTCCTTAATGAAGAAATAGATATAATTAGAAAAACTGCTGCCGAGAATTCTGTTCCATCACATTTCATTGAAAAAATCATAAACAGATTTAAAAGGAAAAATGAAGAAAAACAAAGTACAGTTCCAATTAAAAGTTTGAAATTCTGTAAAGTTAATTACATCCCATGGTTTTTTGAGAGTATGAGGCATTCCCTCCTCAAGTTTGGTATTACATTAATCGCAGTCCCTCCCCTGAAATTAAAGGATTTGTTAAATGCGAAAATTGACCCTATCCAAGCCATCAATAGATCAGGAGTATACATTATACCCTTCAAGAAAGAAAATAGAGATTTTATGTACATAGGTATGACACTGCGTAAATTTCGTGACAGAATTAAGGAACATGAAGCAGATCTGAGATTGAATAGACCCCACGCTGCATTAGCAAGATTAGCACAAATTCAACCTATAAAAGTAGATTTCAGTAGAGCCAAAATTATTTTCCATACAAGTAATCACCAAGAAGCTATCATAAGAGAATCTCTGGAAGTAATATCTAATAAAGAAATAGTTTGTAACGATATATTATCATATGATATCCACACAGTCTGGAAAGAATTAATACATAGTTAATAAACCTGATAAAATAATAGCATTTCTGTTCCCCCCTTATATTCCAATCCACTCTTAAAATGAAATGGTCTGTTCCGGACAAGGCTAGAGATGCAGAGAGAGAACAGCTGTTAGTTTTTCACTGAGGATGACCGAGTAAGTGTCAGTCAAAAACGTTATGGATTTTAAATGACTTTAATGTGTTTTTAAAGGATTTTATTATACTTGACACCTGTAAGCAATGTATTTACATTTTGTGTATCTTATATATGTTTATTAAAGGGCTGCATCACAAAGGTCGAAAAACACCTTTTCTCAATAGATGGCGCGGACTTTCACAGGTCGGGTGCGTTGGCGCAGCATGTCCCCTCAGGGATTTTGCGCCATAAAACCCCATACAACCAACCACAGGTCGGGTGCGATAACTTTCATTTTTTGGCAAGCCATGTGAACCAGCGACGTCTCATATATGTTCCCCGAGATAGTCCCCTATCTTTCCTCCGAGGTGTGAAACACATCACTCAGCACAGAAAGAAAAGGGGAAAGGGGACACGGCTGATCTTTATCTACATGGCTGGTTAATTTTGGATTCTGGTCAATTTTTACTTTCATCTATCTTTACAGGAAGAATATTGGATTCGCGATTTTTTTTTTTTTTTTTTTTTTTTTTTTTTTAAACTTTCTTCTACAGTGTTGAATTCAGACACTTTTCTCCGCGAGGGATTTCTATTGCTCTGGGAGGGGACATTATAGAATTCCGGGGTGGGGGAGAGGGGGAATTGTACTTTTTGAACATTGAAAACACAAAATCTCAAATCTTCCGGACATCCTATTGCCCTCCCCTACCCCCTTAATTCAACGCTGTTTTTCTATCTTTACAAGAAGAAAGTATTGGATTCGTGAAAATTTTCGAATTCCGGTTTTCGGTGGATTTACGCGTTTTAGGGGTCAAACATTCCAAAAAACATGTTTTTACAAAATGTCTGTCTGTCTGTATGCGACACAAATCTTGTGGCCGCTTTATCTCAAACTAATGCACGGAATTTAATAAATATTTATATTCAGTTAGTCCATGATATAAATTGATGCTGATTAGTTTTTGGTGTAAATTGTTCAACAGGTGGCGATGCTATGCTGCATTTTTTGAGATTTCCACAATAATCTAAAGCACGGATTTCCATCAAACCTCAGATTCGGTTAATCCTTAACATGAGTTGATGCTGTTTACATTTTGGTGTGAATCGCCCAACAGGTGGTGCTGCTATGCTGCATTTTTCACGATTTACGCAATAGCACTATCGCAAGAATTAATGCCCGAATTTTCATCAAACTTCAGATTCAGTTTTTCCCGGCCCACGGCGTGAACTAAACTAAGGAAATGTAATTAGTCTGCGTTGGGCCTGGAGTAAGATGATTATCATTCGAGACCGGGTTCAAAATTTCAGCCCAATTTATAAATATCGATCAGGCAACATTACTCCCGTGTTATTTATGTCTAATAATAAATTACTAGCTGACCCGCCCGGCGTTGCCCGGGCCCGTAATAATATTCTTAAATGAATCTGAAATTTTTAATCGCAGGTCCATTCAGAGGGGGGGCGGGTGGAGATGGTACAAATTACCAGGTACTGACTCTTGTTCAGTTCCAAAGTTGTGTAAAGTTAAAGTTTTTAATTTTCATGTCTCATACTTTAAACTTTTTTATTCCAAATTAACTGATGAATTTAATTAAAATGTAATTATATTTTATATAATTAAATTTTTTTTAAAAATCTTTATATGAAAAAGCAATTACAAATATAACAAAGTGTAATACTGAAAAAGAAATAATAAAATTGTAAGCAAATATTACAATATAGAATTTTTTTAAAGCACCATTCAGCAAATTTATTTTCTAATAGAGTAAAGCCTGTTTATAACTGAATCCTGCAATAAACGAAAAAAAAAAGTTCCAGCTTTCTCCCCTCCCCCCAAAAAATGCTATTATGCTTTGTTCAATTTAAATAACCTGCATAAAACGGAATTTACCACAGGTCGTTTTCGTTTCCGTCTAAGCAGGTTTCATTGTGTATTACTTCTGGGGAGCCCGTAATAATATTCTTAAATGAACCTGAAATTCGTATCGCAGGTCCGTACAGTCAAAACTACCTGTCCGTACAAAATTACTTTTTGCGTCATGACAACATTTTGTAAACTTCTTGCTGCTGTTTAATTCGCATTTCCAATACAGTGCTTTGCAGAAATTGCACGTTTTACCTACAGTTATGCATGCCCCAAGATGTTTAAATCAGTAATTTGGATTTCAGAAGCAACGCGCGCATGCTACAGTTATTAAGCCTATTTTGCCGATCGCTTTACGACGTTCTCGACCAATTCTATTTGGATTTCGAATCTATTTCGATTCGACTCGAATTCGGCTTCTTCTTCACTTTCAAGCATTCACCGAGATTTTTTACGGGCATTTCCAATGATATTATGAAGCTACATAATTGCAGCGAAAGATACTGCACCGAAACAGCGAAACGTAAACAAACCCGATCGCCCTAAATCCTGCCAAGGACTCTTACACAATAACCAATCAGTTGCATTTCTCGGGCATTGCCATTGAACAATAACAAATAATCGCGATTTCTGTGCCACGTACGTTAGCGTAATATATATATATATATAGATTTTTAATCTAATATTTGGCTTTAATATAGTTTTGCTACGTAACGCTTTAAATTAAAGAACTTAAATTCGGAATTTCAACAATATTGGCATCTTTTAAACCTTTTAGGGGCAGAAGAATTCTGTTTGTAAAATGATGAAATAATTGACTGACACCAGAATATTCAAACGAATTTCTTAGAAAGTAAAAACTTGCTATTTTTCACTGTCATTATAAAAGCAAAGTTTTATTAAAATATTCTTGGTGCTATTTGTCTGTTTTGGAATTAAAATTAGGTGGCTAGACCCTCTAGCCACCGCCCTTGAAACGGTTAATTATTATTTCCTTCCACAAATTTACAGGTACATTGCTAATGCATTTAACTAGCCAAAGGCCAAATTATGGGATAATTCTGAGGGGAAATATTTCCGTTCATGCATTTTAGTTGAACCCTAGCAATCCAAATCAAATTTTGAAAAAGAAAAAAAAGTGGAAGCATGGTAAATGAAATCTAATTAAAAAGAAAAAAAAGTATTTAGAATTTAAAATTTATGCTATATTTTTGCGTGTACATTTTATTTACATAATATATCTGTTTCGACTTACCAATTTAAATTTTAGCATGCATATTTTATTTACTTAATGCTGTTCTCAAATTCAAACTGGCTAATTTCTGACACATTTTTTAATTCATTTTTAGAGTTCCATACTTAAAAAGTAAAAACGGAACCATTATAAGATTACTCCTGTGTCTGTCTGTTTGTCTGTCACAGCCATTTTACTCGTAAACTACGGAACGTGAAAAGTTCAAATTGGGGGAAGTAATAAAGACTATTGACCCACATATTTACAGATTATTATACATTCACAAATATATTTGGGAAAAATGTAGAGGGCTAATTAAGTTACTTAAATATATATATATATATATATTCTTTTTATATCGTGTGAATGCTTTAGCAAAGCTGGACTCAAAAATACATTTCTTTTGATTTTAGGTATTATATTTTCAGAGATATCGTCGAAAAAGTAGTGCAAAAATATGCTTTCCCCCCCCCCCCACCATCTATTTCTAAATCTACTAAAACTAAAATTATGAAAAAATTACAGGTTGTAGGCGTTAATTTAAACCTTGCAGGAAAAATATAGCGATTACCCTATGATGTACACTGCGATGTGACCTATAGGTCACATCGCGTTTTTCCATTACACACAAATTTTGATTTGCGGGCATTCAGCAAGAGGTGTTGAGAAGCGCTGGAAGTACCTATTGTAGCAGAAGTATAAAAGAATTGATGATGATTTTCGAAAAAAATCATCAGTAATTAGCCGAGATATTAACACTACAGAAGACACGGACGATCAGGGGTGGCGTATTCTGTGTACCATCGGTTTTTAAAGCCTAGATAACAACTTTGAATGATATATTTGTTTAATACATACCCAGTTACAGTATAAAAGCAATAAACGCCAAATTGTTAAAAGCAGACTAATTTGAATTAATCGCATAAATTACTATGGCATTCGCGACTAGTTTGCATTGAGGGTATCTCTCAATAAGCATCCTGTGTCTTAAAATGTTAAGTAAAAACCTATCTGGAAAAAGGTGGTAAGGACCAAGTCGGCATTGCAACTTCGCGACCTCCTTTCAAAACGCGCTTAGCACAATGCCAAGTTTAAACTTTGAACAAGGATTTTGTTTTAGCTGCACTTTAAAAAGAAAAGATAATTACTGCGCTGAATTTAGTTTTATGAAATGCCAAATGAAGTTTAAATATTCACTACTTTTATTGTCAGTACCGAATTAAAATCATAAAAAAACAAAAAACAAAAAGAAAAAGAAAAGTGCCCAGTTAAACTGATGGCATTGAGCTCACAGGTTATTCACACTAATTGTATATTATACTCTTATTTCAAAGAATAATGCCCTCAAAAAATAAATGAAGGGGGATTAGCCCCCATTTCCCCCCGTTATACTTAACCAATGAACCTACAAATCTAATCAGGGAAGCTCCTTAACATAATAAACTGGTATACCAAATTTGAACGAAATCAGATAATTCTGCATGAAAAAACCTTATGGCTAAATTAAGGGGGAGGGTGTCTAACTGCCCCCTCCCTTTATCCTTAACTAATGAATCTCCAAATCTAATCAGGAAAGGTCCTTATCAGAATGAACATAGAAAAAAAAAATGAAGTAAATTGCATAATTCTGCATGAAAATCCATATATCTAAATTAAGGGGAGGGGACCTGTTCCCTTTCCCCCTTTTATACTTAACCAACGAACCTCCAAATCTAATGAAGGAAGTGCCATATCGGAATAAACCGGTATATCAAATGTGAAGCAAATCGAATAATTCTGCATGAAAAACACATTTATCTAAATTAAGGGCGACAAGCCCCCGCCCTCCCCCCTTTTATACTTAATAAATCTCCAACTTATCAAGGCAACTCCTTAACATAACAAACCGGTATACCAAATTTGGAGCAAATCGAATAATTCTGCATGAAAAACCCATTTATCTAACTTAAGGGGGGGGGGGACAAGTCCACCTTTATACTTAACCAATGAACTCCCAAAACTAATCAAGGAAGCGCCTTATCAGATTGAACCTAGAAAAAAAATTGAAGCTAATCAGATGTTTCTATCAAGAGTTATCGCGTTACGTATATACATAGCTACGTACATCAGACAGACAGAACAGGCGGGCACATTAGCTCTCAGGCTTTGATAACCTGTGAGTTAAAAAAGGTTATATAGAATAGCAATATTAGTTATTATTTAGGCTTCATATCTTTTTTAACTTTTATTGTATACCCATTAATACTTTCCTAGTATATACAGTAATAACCATCCCTACATTGTATAGTTTTTTACAAAGTCTTATTATTCTTTTAGCAGTGATTTTTTTTAATAATACAGTTAATAATTCATATATTTATTGTATAGAACCCTCTGAGTGTGAGTAATACTCGCACTTGACCGTTTATTGTTCATGAATGCACCAAATTGGCAGGTGTGCTTAATATCTTATCAAACCATTTTTCTGTAAAGGCAGAAAAATTTTCAGAAAATGATGTCAAAGTTAATGTTTTGAACGAAATTTCCAGACGTGACAGCGCCGGAAAGGAGAACTGACGCCCTGAGACTATAATCGTTTATAACTGAAGATGTAATTCCTTTATCGGTAAAATATATATATATATATCATATATTTGTGATTTCAAATTTATATATTAAGTTCTAGATTACGAGTACGTTTAGATTACAATTAATAATTTTTTGTTGAATTGCAATTGCCGAACTAGTCGATTAAGCACAAAATTCGATTACACTGATTTCATAATGTGCATGTTACGAATCTATCTTTCTTCGAATTTCTTGTTGGCTATATTCACATAATATTCACATTTTACAATTATTTAAGTATGAAAAATTGCAGATGTATTTAAAATTCAAAAACTACAAAAAGATTTACTATATTGGGTTAAAAGACTGAAATTGGATTCCTTTTATGTAATTGTAAAAAAAATAATAATAATAAATGAAGAAATAAAATAAAATACACACCTCAAAACGCGAAAAATTCAAAAATTGCTGGGGACAAAATTTAGCATATTGACATATTAGATTGAAATTTGATTCCTTTTATGAATCTCGTTATAAATCGCCATGGAATGAAAAAAAATCGCTCTAGGAATTCCAAATGAAATTTACTGTATTGGGCTAAAAGAATGAAATCAGAATATTTTTAGTAATATGGAAAAACCACTATGTAACACGAAAAAAAAAAAAAAAAATAATTATAATAATCGCATATAAAAAATTAAGACTCAAATTCAAATTGACTACTTTTTGACACAAACTCATTTTTCTTCCAAAACCTAACAGATTAGCAGGTGCTCTTTTCAGAAAGCTGGTTTTTTTTTTTTTTTTTTTTTTTTTTTTTTTTTTTTTTTTGTTTCGTTTTCGTTAAAGGGAAAAGATTTTTCAGAAAAGTCTGTCAAAGTTGGTGTTTTGTACAAAATTTCTGGGACGCGACAGTGCAGAAAAGGAAAAATTGTTGCCCTGGGGGCAACTATTGCTTATAACTCCAGATATAAATCATTTATTACAAAATGAAAAAATTGTCCGATTATACATCACTTTAATAATCGTCCCTGCAACCATCATGATTTTGTGTTTAAAAATAAGTCACAAATTTTCGCGTTGTTGAGCAGGGGATTTTTTTTTTTTTTTAGAACTGGTTTAAATTTTTAAAAATCTAATGAAAAAATGTCTTGAGAGCACTTTTCCTCACATCTTTCTTATAAAATCTCGCATGCCTATGTATTTTTGCAAGTAAGATGAGCCAGTTCAAAATAATAATAATAGTTCCATGCGCAAGCGAGGGTATTGGAAATGTTCTTTTTAAGGCTGTTCTTAACTGCTCGCTCAACAAGCGCAAAACGTTTTTACACATTTACAAATTCATCTTTTAACGGAAAGGTATAAAATTGGAAAGCTTGGCTATGAAAGTGATTTGCAATTGAACTGTTTTTTTCATTTTTTGATCAATCAATTATTGCGATCTTGATCACGTGACAAACACATTTTTCGCTCGCTCTTGGGTCCTTTTTCTTCCTTCGCGAGGAAATTCGATTCAAAACGCACACTTTGACAATTTTTTCTAAAAAATCTATTGCGTTTGCAAAAAAAAAAAAAAACAGCTCAATTACATAGTTTCTGAACAACAACATTAGCTAGTTTCATGCATTTTCGAACAAAAATACATTAAAACTTATGTCAGAAAATTGCTCTTTTGGATTTGAGAACACCCTTAAATAAGGCATTTTTTAAAAACAGAAATGGAACTCAAAAAATTCTGATACCGAACTTCTGATGTAATCACTAGACCAAAAATTATTCAGAAATTTTTAGTATTAACGTTATTATCTGTTCATTTCAGGGTTGTAGTGGGTAGCTGCCCGGGCTGGGTTTTTTATAAAAACCCACTAAAAGCCCGGGTTTTTTAAAGAGTATTTCTGGAAAAGAACAAATGATGTATTTGTTGTTCATGGTTATTTTGTTTTATTTATTCACTTCTTTGAATCTTAGAAAATATATTTGTACTAATTTACTTGCACTTTTAGATTGGGAACCCTATAATTTTAAAACGTTTCAGCTTTTAATTTAAAACGTAAATTTAAGCTTTTCAGTTAGCTTCAAGAGTGTTATATTTACTAAACTTATTATATTTATTAAATTATTTTATGTACTTTTTACTGCTGAATCCGAAAATGACCTTCATTTTTAACCATCACATAAGCAAAATAAAATAAAAAAAGGTTTACATCTGTTTTATAGTATTTTTTATTGCTGAATCCGATAATGACCTTCATTTTTAACCATCACGTCAGGAAAATTAAATAAAAAAAGTTTTACATCTGTTTTATAGTATCAGATGTTTGCTATATTTTAACTTTGACATTTATGATTTGCAAAAAAATTATAACGTGATGATCAAAAATGAAGGTCAGTTTCAGATTCAGTGCTAAAAAGTACATAAAAATCAATTATCAAAAGTTTAAAAACTCAGCCGTCTCCTCTATTTTATAGTATTTGATTTTTGTTATTTTTTAACTTTGGCAATTTATGATTTGCAAAACATCCTGAGATGATGGTTAAAAATTAAGGTAATTCTCAGATTCAGTGCTAAAAAATACATAAAACTTAAAAAACACAACCATCGCAGTCTTGTGTTATCTAATATAAAACTAAACTTCTTGGCAGTAATCTATCTGAAATTTTTTGTGTTATCCTGTAAAATAAGTATGAATGGTAACCACCGAAAATCATAATAATATTAGATTGTCATCGGATTTACATCAGTATACATGTAAAATTTAATCTCGATCGGATATTTGAAACTTGAAAGTGAGTTAAATTTCGACTGCAAATTTTGAACTGGGAAAATATACATACGATCATTGAAGTTAAAAAAAATAACATAATATTTGTTAAAAGAAATCATGAATAGAAATAGTCTCAAATCCTTACAAAATAAAACATATGTTAAAATACAATAATTTTAGCTAATCTGAAACTTAATAAAAGTTAACTCAATCATAACACTTTACTATTTTTTTCAAAGCGCAGATACACATGAAAAGTTCTTCGAATACTTTAAGCACTTAGGATATGACCCCTCAAAGCATGGCCAAACTCATTTGTGCTCAGATGCAGAAAAGTGGTATAAGTCATGCATTTTTAAAGTTTCATAACTCAGTCAATTTTAGTTTTATATGAATGGGACTTTTTTTGTCTGTCTTGTCAGTGTAATAGGAAAATTTTACTAAATATAACTTATAGCACCGGGGCCTGTATAAACACTTAAATTTCGTAATTTTTTAAGAAATGTTTTTATTGACCCAAATCGCTTTTAAAATATTCCTTTGCCTCAAACGAAAACATTTTTGTAATATTTAAACTATATGTGTATGAATAACGGTTTAGGAATTAGCCATTGGACGCCGTTGAGAATGGACACCCTGTATATACATAAGAAACATTTTTGTTGTAAGATATTTTTTATCAACATTTGCTAATCTTATGATAATTTCAAAGGAGCAAGTTTTTTTAAGTTATATTTATATTTTATTATTAAATAACACACAATTGATAGCTTTGCGATTTAAAATTTGTTTGTTATTTAAATTAAAGGGATCATATAATATATATGTATTTTAAGAACAGAGAAAAATATTGAGATCCCTATTAAGACTATGAAGTCATTCCCATCTATTAGACTATGAAGTGTTTGTTTACAATGATTGCATTTGAGATCAGGATTGCCACTTGTTTCGGCAATCAAATTTCTTGCACTTTCCTAAGCAAAAAATTAAATTTTACCTGAGTAATTCCTCTGAGAATTTTCAAAATTTCAACGGATAAATTTTGCAAAGTACCAAAATTTAGTAGCCAATTTACCCAGGGAAAATTGCCCATTTAACCCGAGTTTTTTAATAAAACCCGCCCGGGCTGGGTTTTTAACAAAAAACCCGTGTTTTTTACAACCCTGGTTCATTTGCATACAATGAACCATTTTTGTTATAGGATAAAACATTTTGCACTTTATACGAACGATCAGTACATACTGCAAATCATTAAATGTTCCTGCAAAGACAAATTTCCTTTTATAGAAATAAGAGAAAATATCCACAAACGGTGACCTTTACTCCCCACCCCTTTCAAAGGTCAATGTCAGGCCCTTACACGGTGTAGATTCACTTCTCTGCCAACGAAAAGTACAGTGCTTACCTCACTTGGAAAAATGGAAATCTTAGGGTTGCTAGAAATTTGGAGGACTATGTAATTCTGCAGTGAAATTTCATGAATAAAATCGTATTTTGAAAAAACAAAAAGGTTTCTTGAGGGACATTTTATATAATAGCATCTCAGAAATGTCCCTTGTTAAATTTATAAAAGAGATAATGATAACAATTTACAAAAAAATGTATAAAAACTAAAAAAAAATAGTTGATTTGTGGTCCTTAAAAAAATATATATAGAACCCGTAGTGCCATCTAGTAATTTTTTGAGGAACCAATGGAAGAAATTTTAAAATTTAATTTAAAAAAAGAGGTCGTAATTTTCTTTTACAAAATTATGCCATCTGAAAGAAATAAGTTATTTCAATGACCAAAAAAAATTTTAAGCAATTCGGTTTCATAGAAAATGCGTAGTTGTGATAATAAGAATATAGCATGAAAAGTATAGGACAAAATACTACTGATGGTCACTCTTAATAATCAAGGTGAATTGTGCACTAAAATTTCAACTTTCTATTGGTATAGATCATGTCACACATTATTAAATTACCTTACAGCATGATCCAAATATGTCTAGGCAAAATCATTATAAACAGTGGTAGTTCGTGACTAACAGTTTTGGGGGCCCTAAATGCATGGCTGGCAAATTTATTCCTTTTTCACTATTTTTAATAATGAAATCTTTGTCTTATTTTTGGCAGAAGTTTGTTACATTAAATAAGGCAAAAATATCTTTTTTTAAAAATATTACTTTTGGAAGGCATGCATTTAGTGCCTCAAAAAAAAAAAAAAAAAAAAACCGTCAAGAGCTGCCACCTATTATAACACCCATTTACAAAAAAATTAATATAATGTTTTCATTACTCCAAAATAATGCGTTAAAGAAGACAATATATCAAATTTAGTGTTCCAAGAAATTAGCAATATTTGTGAAGTACATGTGCTTTTTAACTGCAAAATTCATTGTTTACATCTGAGAAATACATTATATAAATCTTCTGTATTAAATTTTTTTAGTGGCAGGCTTTTGTGATAACACTCATTTACAAAAAAATTTAATATAATAACAATGTTTTCATTACTCCAAAGTAATGTGTTAAAGATGGCAATGTATCAAATTTACTGTTCCAAGAAATAGTAATATTTGTGAAATACATGTGCTTCTTAACTGCAAAATTTATTGTTTACATCTGAGAAAAACACTATTTGCATCTTCTGTATTAAAAATTTTTTAGTGGCAGGCTTTTGTGATTGAACAAGGACTGCTTGCAGAATGCTTAAATAATTTTACAATATAAAAGTATGGCTCTTGAACTACTATTAATCAAATACAGTAATAGGGATAAAAAAAAATCATTAAATAAATAGTTTATTTAAAAAAATTACTTGAATTTTCATCAGATATACTGATTATTACTGCCATATATTATGTGTAACATATTTATTAGAAAAGTTACAACTATTTTGATGAATTTTTAAAATGTAAACAAAATGATGCCTTATAAACACATTAAAAATACAGTTTGTTTTTGAAAGCCGCGCCTAACACTCTGAGACGATTTTACAATCCAATGGGGTGTTAACGTTGAGATGAGTATTTGCCGAAGTTCCAGTTGTATGTTGTCACTCAACTAAACAGCCTCTGATCATCCCTATTTTGATAAAATCAAAACAGACCTGACGCATGTGCAAAAGCGCAGAAGGTTTTGCTTTACGGAAACAAACAGTACCTCTGGACAAAATCATTATACAGTACACTCCCTCAAATCCGCACAACTTGGGACCAGAGGTTGTGCAGATTTTAGAATTTTGCAGATTTCTGGTCATTGCTTTGTTTACAGTTTTTTAAACAGTCATTTGAACATAATTATGCAATCAAAATTATAAAAAATCCTTGCAATATAGTAAAATATTAAAATAATTAAGTACAGTAAAAAACTAAAATGATAAGAAGTAAGATAATTTAAAGAAATGATTAAATTATTAAAAGTAAACATCAAGTAAATAATTAATAATGTATAATTAAATCTGCATAATAAAAATAAGATACATTTTCCTTGAATTATTGAATGAAACTTGCCTCCTAATGGTATCTATTAATTCACATCAAAATCATAAAGTAAGGAGGTTTTATTTCAGGTTTAGCCAGTCTTAATAACCAAAAAATCTGTATTATAATACATAAAAAGATTTGATAAAAAGATTGTGATTACCAAAATCCATGTTTTCCCCGGTTGCAAAAAAGGCTAGTTTCGGTCCTGCATTTTCTGAAGAAACAATGCCCTTTTTCGCTGAAAAAAGTGCCCTCTTTCAGCATCAACTGTGCCCTTTTTGTGGCTAGCACCCTGCCCTTTTTAACACTTTCCAACAAAGTTGAAAAGTGTTTATGACTTCGGTTTGTCTGGCCGTCTGTACGCGCTCTAACTCCCGTAAATATACTCAGATCGTTCTGAAATTTTTGGATGTTAGTGACCTCTACCATAGCACAAACCCTATTGCAAATGAAGTTTGTAGCATGTTTAGTTCATTTACAGGGACAGTCAAAAGTTTTCCGTTACATTACGGCCTATGGGAAAAAATCGTTTAAAATGATTTTTAATGATGGTACATGCTTTCAAACATAATAAAATTGATATGCATTTATCAAGTTGACTAAAATATGCATTTTCTGTACAATATGCGGCCCAAAAAATAGTTATTATTCATTTACAGGGCCACACAAAAGAATTCCTTTACATAATGATATAAAAGAGGAGAGAATTTTTTCCGGCGTATTTTAATTATGTTAAACTATTACATGTATAATGAAATAGATATATGTGGCTAAGGTTTACTATAACTTATATCATGGATAATACGAAATGCAGAGCATTTACAGGGACACACAAAAGATTTCAGATACTATATTGTAACCGAAGTACTGTAAAGTAGCGATGATTGCTGGAAATGCATTTTTAATTATGTTATGTGCTTTTATGTTTCACTATATTTATGCATTGTATATGGCGTGTATAAATGCTGTAATTGATATACAGGGCTACTCAAAAGAATTTGTAATGGTTACTGGGTATGATTGCAAATTGCTTAAAGGTGATTTTTAAATGAGTTAGGCATTTTTACGCTGAACCGCATTTGGTTTACTAAGAAATGTTTGTAAAACATATATAAAATGACATACAGGGTCACGCAAAGAATTGGATACATGGCCGTCTATAAATGATAATTTCTGGAAATGTGATTCTGGTAGTTTTAAAAGTGTTTTACTTTGAATTAAACTTTATCTAAATAGTGGCGTGTAATAAAGGTATTAGGTTAACTGCTGAGTTTTAGAAAAGTTTACAAGTATGTTTAAATCTATTAGTATAAATTGCTGAAAGAGAAATTTCAACCTGTTATGTGTTCTCTTGCTAAACTAAATTTCTCCATTATATAGTATATATATCAACCTACTGATCAAATATAGGGCTGTTCAAAAGAATTGGAATACATATTTGCTATGGACGGTAACTGCTGCAATCAGTTTTTCAAATGTTTTATGTATTTTCTAAAATGTTTACTTAGTTCACTTATATACCTTATTTCCCTAAATAACGAAGTTTTGTTAAAGCATTCAGGAAGTGTTGGAAAGTGTTTCATAATCTATGCTTAGCACAAGATTTTTCTTACTTGTTTTTTTCTAGAGTGAACACTACTCTTTTTAAGTGTAAAATTCATTGTTTACATTAAAGAAGCTGTCTGTTATACAGAGAATTGCATTATAAAGATGTTTTACTACAACAATGCCTTCATTACAAAATTCTGAAATAAGGTGTTAACCCTTTCGGGACGGGTAATGCATATATGCATCGTCAAAAGGGGCATATGGAATTTGTCTTTGGCACCATTAATAAATAAATGTAATATTTGTCTTTTTTAATTAGAGCATTTTTTGGAATTTCACCAATAAAGGGAACTGTTTTAAAAAAGCGGTGCAAACCAAATAAAATTTGTGTAAGGGATGCCGACTCGAAAGGGTGAAAGATCAGAATGTGTAAAACTTAATGTTTCAGGAAATAGCAGATATTTCAACAATATGTATGTGAAATACAGGTGATTTGTAACTGCAAAATCCATTATTTACATCTCAGAAATAAATTATATAGATAGTTGTATTATAAAGATCTTCAGCAGAATCCTAGAACAAGTGAAATACCCAATATTGTGATTTTTTTGGTAAACATCAACATCCCTATGCACCCCAACACAGGCTAAAATATGTCAACCTGAAAACTGATGCGAGTGGTTTATTTTCTTGACTGCTGCCAGACTGATGTTTTCTACTATGTCATTATTTTGGAATCATGGTAAATACAATATTTATAAATAACGGCGTATTATAAAACACAGGAGAGCTCATTTATATGTGACAATCAAAATAAAGTAAAGAAAACAATTTCAACATAAATTTATTGAAAAATGTGAAATCTTTTAAACAAACTTTCTAAATCAGAGTAATCATTTAACGATTGAAATTCTGATTTTTCACCAACTTTGAGAAAAATTCATGTCATTTTAATCTTTAAAAATACTTACTTATATCAGTGTAAATAGTGAACAATTCAAATTCTAATTTATGCAAGTATGAACACTTTCCATTCATTAAAACCAAAGTAGCATCACTGGATGCAGCAATTTAAGAGTGATCAATAATGCATGTATGAACACTGCATGTTCATGAAAACAAACAAACAACAACAACTAAAAATGACTGGGTACAGCAATCAGAAAAATGCACAAAACTCGCTAACATCCTGGTGTGATCACTAAACGCATGCATTAAAGGGCAAAATTAGCACTAGCTATTGGCCATAGGGACACTAAATGATAAAAAGCGGCTGTTAAGAAATTGTCAGCAGCCACCTTCCTACAAGGACAAAATAATTTATTTTTTCAAGAGAAAAACATAAAAACTGCTTAATATTCATAAAATATTGGTTGACAGTTTTTTGGTTGTGAGGCCTTCCGAGACATGAGGCCATGTGCGGCCGCACCTGTCGCACACCCCTAAGGACGACTCTGTCGGTGTGAGGTAAAGAAGAATGCAATAACTTTTAAACAAAAAATGTTCGTACTTTCACTGAGAAAAAAAATTACCTATATGTAAGTATATATATATTTTTTTTTTTTTTTTTTACAAAAAAGAATAAAAAGACGAGGTTTGTAGTATAAATTTGGTGTCCCCTCAAGTTCCGCGCCCAGGGTGACTGCCCCCTTTGCACGGCCCTGCTGAGATGCATGTAAATCTGATGTCATAGCAAATTGGATTAAGCTTTCAACCTGGTCAAGTTATGCTAATATATTATCACTAGATGGTACCCGTCAAAATTTGACGGGTTGATCAATGTTTCATTAGAAAAATTCTTGAATTTTTAATGAATTGCTTTTAAATTAATTATTGTAATTATGACAATTTTCTATATTGCATAAGTGATTCCTATTTCTTTAAAGCGATTTCTTTAAAGTCAGCCAAACCTATCCAATGAATTCACAGAATTTTAACTTTATAATTTACAACCAATTATGCTTCTTTTAGCAGAAATTTAACTAAAAATAGTGGGTAGAGCATTTATTTTTATTTACTATGGTCTCATTTTTTTGAAAAAATAACAGTATTTATTTTTATGTATTTATTATGATTTTAACTACATGACCATTAAAAGCTGCCATGAATTTTATTTTTATCAGTCTCATTCTGTAAAAGACCAAATTTGAAACTTGGTGCAGCATATAATTTTTATTACTTGAAATTTATTTTACATTTTTTAAATATTAAACAATGGATATCAAGGTAATTTTTTTAATAGATCTTGTATGAATATCTTTCTTTCCATTTTCTTTTTTATGGAAAAGAAAGGCAAACTTTTCTTTCTGACACACACATATATTCTTGATAATGGTCAGAAAATATAACAAAAATTGTAGATCAGCTCAATTTATTTAATTGATAATTACATTTAAAATATTTTAGTTTAAATATTTTAAATATAAAATTATTATTATTATTATTTTAAACATTGTTCAGCGTTAAATTTTATTTAATTATAAAGCATTCAAATAATAAAAAATAAAAATCATATAACTTCTCCTCCTAATAAAATATGTCATTATTGAAATAATTTATTGCGAAAAATATTACAGAAATCATTTTGCCGGGCGCTGGGTACGAACCTGCTATCCACTACAAAATATCAGCGCTTTAAACTGCTGCTTTAGACCGCTCAGCCACTGAGAACTCGTTCTCAATCCCTCTAAATTGAACAGGGTTGATGCATATGCAGATGTCCCGAAATAGGTCTACTTAAAATTTTATCTTAGTGTTTAATATATATGATGATTTTATAGTTTTTGAAGGTTTTAAAAAACGGAAGAAGGATAGATGTTATACAACGTAGATTAAATAAGGCAGTTGTTCGACTTATAATACGGCATCGGAATGCTCAAGCCTAACATGGCCGAAATAAAATGGATGATTTTAACGAAAGATTATCAAGATCCGGATGAGTTCACCCCGGAAGCGTTATACACCTTATGACATTATATATATAATAATACAAGAAGTTCATCCAAGCCAAGACTGACAAAATTTCTGGGTATTAGGAATAACCAAATGTAAATAAGGAAATGTGTCTTCTATGGCTTGCATTATGACAAAAAAAAATGACGTTTTACATTACAACAAAGTGATTAAAAGTTCTTTATAGTGAATAGCTATTATTTAAGTATAAAGAGCAGAATTAAATATTGGTTAAAAATATTTTAAAGACTGAAATCAGTACTGAGACTGAAGGTCTTGCACCCATGTATAACATTTAAAATTTTTCAAATTGTACCTTCAATGCAAAACTCTGCCATGTGGCAATATTTAGATTTTATCGCCATTTTATCCACAATCGTGGTTAATTTTAACTTTGTGCGTATTTCTTAATATAGACTATCTGGGAACATTTTGTTAAATAAGATTGCTGCACGGTCCAAAACATTTGAAAGCAACTATGATCCATTAAAAGTCACAAAAGGATATTTCCCTTATTTTCTTCTTTGATTAAATTCATCAACATTTAATAAATTTTTTTTTTAATGTATTAGAAATTATCAATAGATTTTGAGCTTTACTGTATCTCCTGGCTAATTGTCAATTCAAAACAACATCAACATGCAAAATAATTTCTGTCATCCGCGATACTATACTATTTTCAAAATTTGAAAAGATATGTGAAAAGACAACGCATATATTTTATTTTCTTTCTGGACAATAATTAATTGCAAATCCATAAGGAAACGACAAATTTAAACAAGAAATCCATCATTATAGTGAATTTCTGCTCGCTGAAGTACACAAACAAACATGATTATCTATCTATTGAAAGTCACAGCACTTCGCACTCATTGGTCAGATGGATCAAGACTCCTCCTACTTACGATGTGACGTCAAACCTACTCACTAATCACAGATGAGTAAAATACCAGAGAGATTAATGGTTGACTGGTTTCATGTTACGCATTAATGGGAAATGAAAATGTTTAATAATAAAATGAGTTTTCTTAGAAAAAAGGAAAGTGTTATTCACTTCATCTTAATCAGATTCATATTATATATCAATTTAAAGAAAAACGCCTGAGCTGTTTTCTAGAAATTAACATTAGGAATTTGTTCCATCACTTTTGCTTTAAAAATGGTATTTAGATCTCAAAATATACTGCTTGTAGAAATGTAAAAATTTCAGAATAGGATTAGACTGCTCAGAATAGGATAAGACTGTTCTAAAAAAATCAGAACAATAGGACCTATATGGCGGCTTTTCGCTTTTTCTTTGATGTTGAGTTAGCCGTATATATGAGTTCCGCCATCTACGAATTCTATGATATGATTTTAGGCTTAAGGTTGCGCCACTCGGAATACTATCGTCTTCCATGATAATATTAAATACTGTCCCAAGGTCATTGAATATTGAGAAAAAACGTAAAAGCGCTCGCCTATGGTTTTTTTTTTTTTTCCCTCTCCAAATGAAAATGGGGCAGTTTGGAAAAGTTGGTCTATCATGTCCTCATTCTGAATATAAAATATCTTTGAAAAATATTAATAATAAATACTGCCCCAAGGTCATTGAATATTGAGAAAAATGTAAAAGTTGTGCATTTTCTCTTTTTTTCCTCAAATATACTAACTATTAATCTTAATTTTATTTAAAAGGATAATCATCAAATTATTATTATTATTATTATATATTTATAGTGAAATTATATAATATTTATATTAAATTCGCTTTTATTATACTTACTCAATGACTGTACTTTTTTAAATACAGTTGGCTCTCTGTTTAACGACTTTCAAGAAACTTTGAAAAATCGTCCTTAAATAGAGATTGTCCTCAAACAGAATTTGTGGAAAAATAATATTTGAAAAACATTTCCCTTCACAGTTTACAGGCTTAGGACTGTCAATACATTTCTCAATATATTGTTGTGTTTAGAAATGTTTTATTTATTTATTTAAATTTACTTTATGTTTTCTTTCTTTCTTTTTTTATTGATAAAGATATACTACATATTTTTATTGCACAAATACAAATTGTATTAATTATACTGCATACAAGAACAACATTACAGCATACAATGTTACTTAAAGTACAATAAAAATATTTATGGGCAATACATTTAATTAAACAAATTAAGGTTTTTAAAAAATCGAAAAGTGTAGATTGTTTCAATGGTGGTTTAGTTTTAATTACCCTTCCTTCAAGCTTCTGAAGAAGGTTGAATGAGTCCTCTTCCATATTTGATGAAACAATGTACTGGGAAAGAATATCCAGGGCAGAATTCGCATCTGAGTAACAAGGAGGTGGTGTATCGCTTTGTGTATCATCAGCTTCATCACCATCTTCTGCATCTGAAGTTGCATTTTCATTTGCAATGTCTTCATAAATTTGATCTAAATTTCTGAAATAGTTTGTTAAAACGTCTTCATCACATGGGTAAAGTCCATTACACCCTATTCCTTTATCTGTACTCATCTGAATTGCAAGAAAACTTGTTTTTCTATCTGAGGAAGTTCCCTCGTTTAACATGTTTAAAGGAATGAGAAAAAAAAAAAAGAACTATGTGAAAATCATCGTTAAATAGAAACAATTTCGTCTTTAAATAGAGATTTTTTTTACTTAAAGGAGCGGGACCACAAAATATCATCCTTAAATAGAGGTCGTCATTAAGTAGAGCGACATTAAACAGAGAGACAACAGTACCATATATCCCGGCATATAACATGCGTCACTAATTTGAGAGTACATATTTTTATTTCAAGCATATATATCTGTGTAACATGCATCAAGTTTTTCCCACAAAAAGAAACCAGAAATACTAGCTTACCCCCACTTCAAATAATGTGTCTCTTCTTTGTGATATGCAAATGTGAACGTTTTCTGTCTGCTTTATTCCTATTCTTTGGAATCTAAATAACCCGCCGCCCAAAAATTTGGTTTGAAACAGGTCCTGTCTATTATGCGCTCAAACTTCCTTCAACCTCATTCTGCGCGAATTCACAGATCCTTTGGGGAAAACGTCCAGGAGCTTTAAGAAAACAAGAAAGTCTCTTAATTTGGGATATCTTTAGATCCCAGAGAACAGACTTAATAATAAAAAAAAAATAGGGAATCTAATATAGATTTGGTAATATAGTGGACTGACTGTGTTAGTTGAACCATTAGATGTTTCAATAAACAAACTTTTCAAAGAAAGTTTAAGGCTGCAGTGAAATACATGAATGCTAGAAGGAGGAAACAATTACGAAACATGCATTTTTAACTCTGAAAAATAACTTCCATTTTTTCATGTGTGTGTTATACACCGAATATAAAATGGTCAATGTAAAATCATACGAAGTAAACATTCTAAATTTTTAGAGTTATATTGAAATGCATTTATATAATATCAATATAAACAGAGAAACTTACATTATATATTTTCTAACAAACTTAATCTTCCTTATCATGTAACATGAAAAGTTCGTTGTACTCATCCTCATTTATATTTTTGGGAATGTCATCTTCTTCCCCACTGTCGCTTTCTTGTCTTGCTTCCAACTAAGCATAAATAGTTATCCTCGGTACTGTTAAGTTCATTTGATATTCCACATTTGTTAATGATTTAACAATTTTTTCCAGTCTGATTTCATTCCATAATCCATTCACACATTTCCGTAAAGATGCATGCCGCATATTTCCTCCTTTCGATATAGTCTTTGGCTTCAAAATTGATCTCGGGTAACTTAAATGTACGTAAAGAATTTCTTGACTTTCGAGATTTTATCATTCTGTGTAGTGCCAACATTCTTACATAGTATGTAAGAGTGTATTGATTTTATAAATTGGGCTGAAGTGACCATGACAGAACCACCATTAACTAATTCAAATTATTTTTTTTACATAGGTTAAGTAAAAAAAATATAAAACAATTACAATTACCCAAATTTCATATATGTAAAAAATGTATAGTCGTTGAGTCAGTATAATAAAAGCGAATTTGATATAAATGTTACATAATTTTACTATAAATATATAATAATAATAATTTGATGATCATCCTTTTAAATTAAATTAATATTAACAGTTTGTATATTTGAGGGAAAAAATGGGAAAATGCACAACAATATTCAATGACCTTGGGGCAGTATTTAATATTAATATTTTTCAAAGATATTTTATATTCAGAATGAGGATATGATAGAGCAACTTTCTCACATCGCCCCATTTTAATTTGGAGAAAGAAAATTTTTCCCATAGGGGAGAGCTTTTACGTTTTTTCTCAATATTCAATGACCTTGGGGCAGCCCAGAAGCAGAATTTTCTCTGTCAGTCTGCAGCAAACTAAAATTTATCTGCGACCTAACAATGCTAGACTAAGCTTACTATCATACGAAATAATATAAACCCATAAAATAAGCAAAATTTGCATTTATAAAGAAACTATAATTAAAGGATAACACAAAAACCATAAATCTAGAGACTTAAAGTAAATTTTAGCTATTTTTTAAGCTCAGCATTTCTTTTTAAGCTTGTGGATTGATCTGCAAGGTTTAAAATAATCTGCAGCGCCCGCATCCGTGCTGTACTGCTTCTGCTACTGGGTGGGGCAGTATTTAATATTAATATTTTAAAGATATTTTATATTCAGAATGAGGATCTGATAGAGCAACTTTCCCACGCCACCCAATTTTGATTTGAAGAAAAAAATTTTTTTACATAGGCGAGTGCTCCACCCTAATACATACGTACAAGGTTTGAAAATGCTTAAATTGAGCACAAAATAAGAAAAATCTCGCATAATGAAAAATGCTTTTGCGAATGCATATATTTTTTGTGAAATTCCACAAAATTAATTCGCCAATTCACCAATTTCGTCAATCGATTACCGGGGAAAAAAAATTGTGAATTTTGTAAAAGATCACAGGAAAAAAATAATAATTACAAATTTCAGCAATCGGTAAAAAAATCGTCAATTTTGTCAAATGATCGTGGGGAAAAAACTGAATTTTGTTAAACAATTTCAAAAAAAAAAAAAAAAAAGGAAATTTTGTTGAACAATTACAGAAAAATATTTCGATAAAAAAATCTTGAAAAAAAAAAATTGGGGATTTTGTCTGTCAGTTGCAAGGAGGGCGGAAAATTGTTTAAAGCTGATGAAAATAAAATCGGAAAATTTAATTGGCCTTGAGGCAGTCGGCCACAAATCCCTACAATTGAACATGAAATTGCAGATTTTTTGCTTCAAACAAATAAGAAAATTTTCTTTAATGATTTTCTCCCATCAGAAATTTTCATTAACGGTTTTCTGCCTTCCTCTGCATTAATAATCTGAAATCTGTACAATTCAGAAATCTGCATAGTCTTTGGTCCCAGGATCCAGTGGCAGAAAGCTTTGTAGCTGTCTGCGACAAGCTTTTAAAATTTCATAATCTGTCTGCAAATTTTGCATGTCATTTTAATGAATAAATAATAAATTAAACTAGGAATTTTTTATCATTCTATTTAAAACATGGTAAACATGATGCATTCTCATTAATTTTGCTTATAACATTTCATCATCTAACTTCTTGTAGAATTTCTAAAGTGTGAAGGATAAGCTGAACCACACGTAGGCAATAACGATATTTTTAAAAACCTTCGGAAGCTTCAGGGACCTCAAGCGCAAAAAGCACCGAGTTTTTCCTAAAACTCTTGAATGAAAATCTGCAGCCTTTTGAGGAAATTATTTTTTTTTTTTTTAAATTCTTTGGTGAAATTCACGTTTTTTCCATTGCTTTTTGACGAATTTATCGTTTTTTCCGCAATTTTTGGATAAAATTTGCTTTTTTTTTTTTTTTTTTTTTTTTTTTTTTTTTTTTTTTGTGTGTGTGTGTGTGTAATTTCTCAACAAAATTCGAATTTTTCTTTTCTGTGTGCTTTTGAGGATTTTTTGTAAGTTCTTCGGTGAAATTCTTGTTTTCTCCATGGCTTTTTGACAAATTTCACGTTGTTTCCGTAATTTTTGGATGAAATTTGCGGGGTTTTTTTTCTGATCTTTTGACAATATTCGCGTTTTTTCCACAATCCTATGGCGAAATTCGCGTTTGTTCCGCGATCCTTTGACGAAATTCGTACTTTTCCGCGATCTTTTCATAAAATTTGCATTGTGTCTGCGATCCTTTGACGAAATTTGCATTTTGTTCGTGATCCTTTGACAAAATTCGCGTTTGTTTCACGATCCTTTTCCGAAATTTGAGTTTATTTCACGATCCTTTTCCGAAATTTGAATTTATTTCACGATCCTTTTCCGAAATTCATGCTTTTTACGCGATCTTTTGCCAAAATTCGCCCTTTTTGTGCAATCTTTTGTCGAAATTCGCGCTTTTTAAGCGATCTATTGCCGAAATTCGCGCTTTTTACGTGATTTTTTGCCGAAATTCATGTTTTTTACCCGATCTTTTGCCAAACTTCACGCCTTTCACCCGATCTTTTTGCCGAAATTAAAGCATTTAATGCGATCTTTTGCTGAAATTCACACTTTTTACTCGATCTTTTGCCGAAATTCACGCCATTAATACGATCTTTTATCGAAAGTTGCGCTTTTTACGCGATCTTTTGCCAAAATTCGCGCTTTTTACGCGATTTTTTTTTGTCAAAATTCACGTTTTTACCCGATTTTTTACCGAAATTAACACTTTTAACGCGATCTTTTGCTGAAATTCACACATTTTACGCGATCTTTTGTCGAAATTCACACTTTTTACGCGATCTTTTGCCGAAATTCACGCCATTAACATGATCTTTTGCCGAAATTTGCGCTTTTTACGCGATCTTTTTCTGAAATTCGCACTTACGAGATCTTTTGCTGAAATTCGCGCTTTTTACGTGATCTTTTGCCAACATTCACGATTTTTACCCGATCTTTTGCCAAAATTCATGCTTTTACGCAATCTTTTACCGAAATTAATGCTTTTAACGCGACCTTTTGCCGAAATTAATGCGATCTTTTGCCGAAATTCACGCTTTTTACGCGATTTTTTGCCGAAATTCGCGCTTTTTACATGGGAAAAACTGTTTGAAAGTTGCGACAATTTTTTTAATTCACTTAGTGCAGACAATAATTGTTCGCATAAGAGTTTTTGTGTCCGCGACTATGTCGCCGTGTCGTGGTGTTTCTGCCACTGGGTCCCAGGCTATGCTTATTTTTAAGAATGTACTTTGTATAAAATGATTTAATAAAGAAATAATTTGATACTATTTTAATGGTTGCCATTGCAGTAATGTAATGTGCCTGCAATAGTACTGAAAAAATAAAATAATTAAGATCTTTAATTATAAATCCCCCTTAAAATGAGGGTAAAGGGAGAAAGTACTCGCCCATTTCAAAACTTGTATATATATGACCAGAATAAATGATCGTCTACAAAAGTGAATATGCAAATTATGTATATACAGTCAAGTCTCTCTATAACAAAACTCCATACATCGAATTTCTCTATATAACGAATTTTTAGTAGGAACAGTCCCCTTTTCCCATGATCTCATTAAAAATAGTCTCCATATAGTGAAATATCTATCTTCATGTAACAAATTTTTTCATAATGTTCTCTATTTATTCAGTTTTAAAAAAGCATCCAAATCACATGGAATCAATTTTCCATCACAGATTCCTGATTTATCGTTCAGTGCTGAGTTTTTCCTTCTTACGTTTCTACCTTGAATCTCCTTATTCATCTCCCCCCCCCCCCTCCCACACTCCTTCCAACATCCTTCTTAAAACAGTGTCAATTGGATTGTTACACATATAAGAGCAGTATCAGACAGGTAATTGAAGTTTAAGGTGAATGAGATCGAAGATCATTCAGAAGGTTAAATTAGAAAAAAAAAAAACTCTCTTTTAATCAAGCAAAACAAGTCGATATTCGTAATATTCACTGCCAGAAAGCTCCCGAGATCCACTGGCATGAGACGTGACCTGATGTGCTCCAGATAAAAGCAGTTGGGAAAGAAGGCGCAAGCTGGTCAAATGGAAAATTCTTCCTCGACAGCTGCAGCAGTGAGACAGATCACTGTCACCATTTAGAACACGTTTTCATCTATCCAAACTAAAGCTCTCAACTCTTACAGTTAGAGTAGGTGTTTATTGTTTCTGACTTTCTTTAGTGTGAAAGATTTGCAAAACTTAATCTATTTGAGTGCGTTTTTTTTACTGCTTCTGCAAAAGAAGTCTCCTAGGAACTGCATAACTCTCTGTGTTAAAGTGAAGATTTTGAAAGAAATTGATAAGGGATTGGAAAAAAAAGATCTGGCAAAAAAGTCTGAGATTCCGGCAAGTACTCTGTCAACGATGATAAAAAATAGAAAATCAATCACCGAGCAGAATCGGATCTTGGCTCGACACGAAAAAGAAAGAGGATGTGCCAATACGAGGGCTTAGAGGAAGCAATGTTTAAGTGGATTAAAGGGATAAGGGGCCGTAATATACCACTTTCATAACCAATGATTTTAGAAAAGGCTCTAGAATATTCTTCATCTCTTGGGCAGTCTGACTTCCAAGACAGCTTTAGTTGGCTAGAAAAGTTCAAGAAGAGACATGGGTTGTTCCAGAAAACTATCTGTGGTGAAAGTGCAAATGCTCCGGTGACAGCATGTTAGTTCTGAAGTCTTAAATTAGCAGAAATTCTAAAAGAATTCGCTCCTGGAACATTCTCAATGCTGATGAACAGGTCTCTTTTACTAGTGTCTCCCAAACAAGACTCTGGCATTTAAAGAAGATCATTGTTTTGGCGGCAAATAAAGCAAACAAATGATTACTATTCTGTTGTGTGCTAACCTGACAGGGAAAGAAAAATTAAAGATGCTAGTCATTGGGAAAAGTAAATCTTGGTGTTTTAAAGCTGTGAAGTCCTTAGAAGTGGACTATGATTTTAATAATAAGTCCTGTATGATTGCTGAAATTTTTGACAAATGGTTAAAAGCACTTGACAGTCAAATGAGAAAACAATGCCAAAAATTGCTTTGCTTATTGATAATTGTCCAGCTCACTCACAAAACTGTAGAGAAAAACTGCTAGATGTTGAAGTTATTTTCTTACCACCGAATTGCACATCAAAACTGCAGTCCATGGACTTGCGAATAATAAAAAATCTAAAGATGCATTATAAGAAAATGATTCCACCCAAGACATCATTCGTCTTAGAAAGTGTATTGTGAAACTTTATAAAGCTTGGAGATTTGATGTAACTGAAAAAAAAAAAAAAAAAAAAAATTATAATTGCTTCAAAAAGGATGGCTTTTCTAAACTGGAGAATAATGCAGATTCTGATGACGAAGAAGATGTGGCTTTAGCAGACTTAAAAGAGAAATGGAAATTAATTAAGAAATGCGTAAATGTCGAAGAAAATGTTACTATCTCTGATTTTTTGGAAGCAGATGATAATCTCACTATTGCGCAGTATCCTACTGATAGTGATATTTTAAGCAACGTTATGAACAATGATGGTAAGAGTGACAATGTGCATGAAAACGTACAACAAGAGAAAATACCATCACACAGTGAAATGATGAATTCTTTTGATCTTATAAGGAGAGGACTTAAAATGGAGGAAAATGTTCCCAATACAATTTTTCATTCCTTGCTAAAATGTGAACATTTTTTCGAGAGTGTTACAATTTTGAAATCAAAACAGCGAAAAATTACAGATTTATTCGTCTAAAATGAATGTAAGTTTTCCTTATGTGATTTTTAAAATAAATGTTTGTTCTCTTTTTTGAAACTGTTTAAATAATTAAGAAATACAATATTAGGTTAATATTTATAGTTAAACATTTCAAATTCTTAATTAAACACCTCCAAAAAAATTTTTCTTCAAAATTTACACATTAAATAGGAATTTTTAATCATTCTCTATATAACGAATTTTTTACTGGAGCAATGGATTTCGTTATATAAAGATTCGACTGTATATCTATATATATATGTATGTATATATATTATTTAGTTTTAATTTTATGCTCACTCTTTTTTTCGTCTATAGATATGGACAAAGATGATGCTTTAATTGTATTTGAAGAACATATACGCCAATTAGAGCAAGAAGAGGAAGAAGAAAAGGAAAGAGAGAAGAAGCGAATTCAAAGACAACAGCGAAAGAACAGAGAGGCATTTATTGTAAGATTCAAATAAATATTCCATTTTGGTAATATTTTACTTTTAAGGAAGTTTAGTATCAAGTAACTTAATTGCATGAAACTTTACTTCTTTGCAGAGATTACTAAATCAACTTCATGAAGCAGGCAAACTGACCTCCATGTCACTTTGGGTGGAACTCTATCCAACGATTAGTGCTGATGTTAGGTTCAGCAATATGCTAACTCAACCAGGTAAGTTTTTTTTTTCTTTTCCTGTTTTATTTATTAACCTTTCTGTTACTTTTAAATTGTTACTTTTAATGGAATTTTTTCAGGATCTACTCCTCTTGATTTATTCAAATTTTATGTTGAAGAACTCAAAGCACGTTTTCACGATGAAAAGAAAATTATAAAAGAAATATTAAAGGTATTATTATTTTTATTTTATGAACATTGATTTTGTGTTATTTGTAATTTTAGTTGTGTTCTGATCCATCTTGCTATCATTCCTATTGCTTAATTTATATATTGATTATTTTTATCTTTATTGCATTTCTCTATATGTAAAATTTTTGAAATTGCAAAAAGTAGCAATTTGTCAAAGCTCTCAAATCGTAAAGCATATTGAAACATTTTTCTCAGTTCTGAATGGTCTCTTATACTGGGTTGAAATTTTGACTGGTCAAAACTAATTTTAACCTGGATGGTGGCTAAAATTGGTTTTAACCTTCTAAAACTGGTCAAAATTGGTTTTAACCACTCAAAATTGGTTTTAACCACTCAAAAGTGGTTGAAATTCTATGAAATAACTTAAGCATACATAAATTGTTCAAACCATATATTTATGTGAACATTGTTATAAATAAATAAATAAATGTATATATATATATATATATAGGGTGATTCATAAAGATTGAAACAATAGGCTATTTCCTTAAATATTTCCCCTAGACACATACATCCAATTGCAAAGTTTCATAAAAAAAGGTGCAAAATTTAATGACATTAGTTGAAACTCCATGGGAGGTCTATTTGAGAAAATACAAAAACTAAATTTTTATATGGCCCCCATAGAGTAAAATTTCCAATTAGGAAAATTTTCCTTATCCATTCCTCAATTAAACACAAAAAAATTCATCTTGATATCTGCAAAACTCGCAGAGATGTTAAAATCCAAAATTCGTGACTTACACCATTTACCTATGCCTCTGAGTGAGGGGTTATTGAACCCATTTTGAATGCAAGAAAGGGATCACCCACAAATTGTACATTATTAAAAGTTGATTTAAGACTGCCTCTCCTTTGGACATAAAATAGCAGCATATAGACTTTACATTAAACCTGCTTTCAAAATATGTTGCAGGTCTGCACGGATCAAAATATCCAGGCCCGGTCCTGTGTCGACCCATAGAAAAAAAAAAAAACTTTCATCCCGACCTGGAAAAAAAAGTTAAAATCTTAGCCTGAGTATCTGTAATCTGGCCTGACTGTATTTTTACAAAACATAGTTTTTTTTTTTTTGTATGGTTACAAATTGTTTTGTATGGAGTTCTGACCAAAAAATACTTATTACAGCTTTTCTTTTTCCATGTTTATAATCTTCATTTTTAAAGAAGTGCTAAAGGCTGTGATATTTATGTATATTTTTTAATGAATCTCTATTTGTATGTACATGTTTCACTTATCATTTAATGTCATTAATCCATATTCCATGTATCAGAGACTTTATAGACAAGTTCCCTTAGGAGGTGTAAATGTAGTCTATTCTTTTCTCAGGTATTATTATATTCATTTTGCATGGATCAACACATTTTTCTGTTTAAGACAGGATTCTGCAGGGATTCTGCAAGTTAGTCACTTTTCTCACTTTTAGTCACTTTTTTTAAAACTTGTCACTTTTAGTCACTATTTTTTAAAAAAGTCACTTTTAGTCACTTTTTTTGACTAAAAGAGACAAAGTCTCTAAAAGTGAGCGTTTCGTTCACATATAAAAAAAAGGAGGGTAACTAAAATCGTCATTTTTATCTTTCAGATTTGTCGATATCCTCAGCATCAATAATTGATATTTTTGCACAAAAAGCCATGTGTAAATACATTCGAACTCGGTTAGTACGAGACC
Organism: Maratus speciosus; assembly: GCA_963932465.1. Taxonomy (NCBI): domain Eukaryota; kingdom Metazoa; phylum Arthropoda; class Arachnida; order Araneae; family Salticidae; genus Maratus; species Maratus speciosus. Next base: position 279,836,295 of record OZ010792.1, read on the forward strand.
GGCTAATTTGAGTGCATGGTTAAAACAAGCAATTTGGACATTAAGAAAAGTTGTCATTTGAGCTGTACTATGATTTTCTCGCTTATTATGAATTACAAAAGTAGGATCACGGCTAATAGGAGCAAAACATCATTTGGTTGCATTTGAATTTCATTGAAAAGTAGGGTAGAATTAAAAAGGAATCTCGTCACATGACTGTAAGATTCATAGCGTGCACACTCTTCATTGAATTTCAGTTCCAGTCACAATTCCATCTTTATTTATTATGATTTATGCCAAATGTTCTAAAATTCTTGCCCCCACCTTTAACCCCTTAGGTGGAGAATTTTCTAAAATCGCTGTAATACGTGTTTAATAATTTACATGCTTTAGTCACTTTTTTGTCACTTATTTTAGTTTTTTTGTCACTTTTCTCACTTTTTTGGAAGCATTGTTGCACTTGCATGCCTGATTCTGCTATAAGCAGGGTTTTTTTCACTGGTTTTACTCTATTTATAATTTTTTTTACTTTAAATCTACTATCCTTAAAAAAAAATGAATTTTAAAGTTTAATTGTAAAGTAATGGCAATTTAAAAATATATGCATTTTTTGTAAAAAATGTTTGGGCTGAGCCAAATTTTACTGATTTTTGCATGGATCAGATCAGTCAGAGACAATGATTTTAATACAGGTTGGGTCGAAACCAGGACTGAAAATTTTGTCCCGTGCAGGCCTAGGAAGAAGGAAGCCAGTCCTAGTTCGGTATGAAACAATGCGTTAGGCTCGTACTGGTCGAGCCTTCAGAAGAAAGTAAGGTCCGGGACTGGACTGGCATAGCCCCAGAATACAGACTTTTTTATAACGGCATCGCCAGCACTATATAAAACCTGAAGTTGTGAGGGCTAAAATTATGAAAAAAACTCTTAATCAGCATGTTTGAAAAAGTCTTGTTTTAAATCAACTAATGGACATTTAAATAGTACAGAAAGAAGGTGGAAAGGGCAAAACTTAAACTTAATCAGAAGTTTAAGCAACAGGAATGAGTTACTCACCTGCAATTTTTTAAAAAGCATTTAAACATTTTATTAGGAGCCAATCTTTGTTTAAAATTTTAAATGTGTTTTTCTGCATGATGGGTTTTTTTTCACCATTTCTTGTCTTTAAATTATTATAAGTCAAGAATTGTTAAAGAAAAAGGTGCAAACTTGAAGCATGTCTTTTTTTATTATTTTACATTTGTTTTGTTTCGTCAAATTTGAAAAAATATTTATTTTTGAAAATATGATTTAAAAAAAAAAAGTTACATCATTTTTTAAATTTATAAATATTTTTAAAATTAATATTTAAAAAAATCTCAACAAAATTTTAATTATATTTTCCTCTTTAATTAGATGAAAAAAAATTGAAATTTAACAAATAATGTTTCAAGTTATAACGGTTTTCAATTACTCCGCTTAAAAAAAATAATAATCATAATTTTTTTAAAAACTATGAGAATTTTAGGATGTGATTTTGTTTGAAAATTATATAGTTAACCATCACAAAAAAAGAAAAAAAAATCAAAATTCACACTCAATAAATATATTTTTTACATGTTTCCTGGAACTCTTAAATTAACATTGTTTCTTGAATTACACACATTTCAATTTGTGTCTAATCTCTTAAAACCTGACAAATTATTTAAACCGCATATCTCTGTGAGTTTTGCAGATATGACGATGGATTTTTTTGTGTTTAATTCAGGAATGGATAAGGAAATTTTACCCTACGGGAGCCGTATAAAAATCAGTTTTTGTATTTTCCCAACTAGACCCCCCTCCCTTCCCAACTTATCACATCAAATTTTGCATCTTTTTCTATGAAACTTTGGAATTGGAAGTGTGTGTCTAGAGGCAATATTTAAGGAAATAACTTACTGTTTCGATCTTTATGAATCGCTCTGTATATATCTATACTAAGAAAAGAAAGTTTCGCTCTGTGTGTGTGTCTGCCTGTCTGTTTGTGATGATTAGCAAAATCTACGCAACATACAAGGCTCAAAATTTTTGTGAAGATAGTCGAAGGCCTCTCCTGGTGCACCTGAGTTTCAGAATTTTAAATTTCTAATAATTAGTTAAGAAATTAATTCAGGGGTCTGTCCAGGTTTTTTTTTTTTTTTTTTCCATGGTCCTATTTTTGTGAAAAAAGTAATTTCACAAAACATTAGTTAACCCATTTATTCCTAGTCTCCCAAAATTGGAGACGTTTGAATTTTGCAGAAATAAACTAATGTATTTTTTAGACAGAATGTTCAGATTAGTATAAATAATGCAATAATTATTATATGTATATATATATATGATTAATATATATATATAGATTAAAAGATTTTGCTAGCAAAAGTGCTATTTATATATATCTACCCTATATATATATGTTATTTAAAATTTTTACTTTTACTATTGATTTAAATTATTCTAAATTGCCGGCATATTCATTATTTCCCTTTTTTTTTAATACGCTCTATTATTTATTTCTAGTTAAATTCCTATAAATTTAAAACATGTATCTTAATAATAGTTTTATTCCAAAACGTAATCTAAACTTTTAATCCCTTCATTAATTTTTATCATCTACCAAACTGTAAAATTCTGAACACAGTTACTTATTTTCGAATGTTTATAAAAGCCATTTTTACAGTTTTATTCTATTTCATCTCATTTTCCCACCAGCTGGACGATAACTTTTTACATCGAAATCTTTCCATTACCAGCGTCGGATTCTTTTCTGTGACGTTTCTCAATCGCTCTCCATTGGCTGAGTGACGGATTGCAGTTTCATTTCGAGTCTTGTTCGTGATTTTGTTTGGTTAGCTTGAAGTTTTCATTTCAACCGGATTTCCTCCGCGCATTCTAATAAATAGCTAGAGCATGAGCTCAGGAATATATTTTTTGTGCTGTTGGATTGTTCACTTAATTTGTTACCTGGTGTCCTAAGTCGCATGGAATATTATTTTGTTATTTAACATCTATTTCGCATGGATAACTAGTTCATGCTCAAGCGGGATGGCTCTGAGTTCTCATCCTGTGGGAATTGTTTAATGTTGGTATATTCTGATGGAATAAACAGTTTCCTATGACTGCGTTTCTATGTCTTATTGGGAAAACACCAGATTTCTTCATAAGCCTTTACTTCTTTCACCACTCATGCTGCCTAATCTGCCTTGTATTCATCATGAATAAATGAGTTTTGATTGGACTCTACCAATCTTATCATCGCTCCACAGCTGCTAAATTTCCACAGAGTTGACACCTCCACTAGCGATGCTTGCGCTAAGTGGTACGCCTGTTATACAACCTCACCAACGGCTGATTAAAAAGTGGTACGAATCCATTAATATGTCGTAAAAAGCATGACGTGATTGTTCGACTTAACCCATTAAATTGTTTCGTCACATATATATAAAAGAAATTTTAATCATAACGGATATTTTTTTCATATTTTCGAAGAGGTTATTATTTTAAATTAATTTGGTGACCAGTTTGACTGCCCTTCAAAGTATGCTAAGAACAATGATTTTTTTTTTCTATTTCATTATCATTTTATTTAATACAAAACTTTCATTTAAAACTGAAAAATTTAAAATCAGTGGCTTTCACTTCTTTCTTTTTCTTTCACTTCTTTCTTTTTTTTAAAACGAAACGAAAGGAAAAATATTAATTGCAGATGTCATAGATGCACCGGGATACCTAAATAGCAGCAAAAGGGCGTTATTTTGCCTGACATGGTAACCCGACTATTGTTGCTTATTTATTAATAAATGTTTATTTACTTTTATTTTCTTTTTATTTAAAAGAAGATGTTATAAATTGTTTTGTTCTATAGTTATTAATTAATTTTTTGGGTTCCGTACCTAAAAAGTAAAAACGGAACCATTATAAGATCACTCCTGTGTCTGTCCGTCTGTCTGTCACAGCCATTTTACTCGTAAACTATGGAACGTTGAAAGTTCAAATTCAGGGAAGTAAGAAAGACCATTGACCCACATATTTTCAGATTAATAAACATTCATAAATATATTTAGTAAAAAAGTAGAGAGGCTAATTATGCTACTTGAAAAAAAAAATCTTTTCTTTGTATATCATGTGTATCATGTGAAAGCTTTTGTAACGCTGAACTCAAAAATACATTCCTTTTAATTTTCGGTATTATATTTTCAAAGATATTGTTGAAAATGTAGCGCAAAAATATGTCCCCCCCCCCAATCTAATTCCGAATCTACTGAAACTAAAATTATGAAAAAATTAGAGGTAGTAGACGTTAATATAAACCTTGCCGGAAAATTATAGCAATTACCCTAGGTCACATAGTTTTTGAGTAATTAGCATTTTTCTGTTATACACAAATTTCGATTTACGGGCATTCAGAAAAATTGTTGAGCATCACTGAATATACCTATCATTGCAGAAGAATAAAAGCATTGTTGATAATGATTTTAAAAAAAAAATCATTGGTAATTAGCCGAGATATTAACCCTTAAAGGTACAGTCAGTTTGGACATACACAAGGACAGGGGCGGCGTACTCTATGCCTTGTTAACAACTTTTAATGATATATATGCGTAATGTAATGTCCTGTAACAGTATAAAAGCAATAACCGTCAAATTGTTAAAAACATACTAATTTAAGGGGTCTCGGGACTCTAAAAAGTGGAAAAAATGAAAAAAGACCATTTTCAACATTTAATGTCTTAAAATGTATATGATTTTAAAACACAATTTTAATTGGGATGAAAGATATAAGTATGTTCTTTCGTTTCATGTATTTAAAAAATTGCAAGATACAGAATTAGTATTTATAGGGGGCTCGAAACTGTTAGACTTTGTCGAACAAAAAATTGGCATAACAGTTTACGCGCAGGATTACAAAATAAATATTGCAACTAGAATGAAAATTTTGGTGCTTACTTATACTTCAGATTGTAATAATTTCCCTGAACTTAAATAAATTTGTATTTAAAGCATTTTTATATTTTTAGTGCTATGTTGCATTTAGCTGATAACAAAATTTTGAAAATTTCAACAGTAAAATCACCTAAAAAAAATATTTCTTTGAACAATAAAAAGGAAATTTTAGGTTCAGTTTATACAGACTAACATGAAATATATGTTTTGAAAATTTCATGAAAAAATATTCAGAAGTTTTTGAGGTATCTTGCGCGTTATGCCCAAAAAATGCCATTTGGAAAATAATTACTTTAAAGTTTCGGAAACGCCGCTTCAGCTATTGAGCGGGTATAATTGTAAAAGCCAAAACTTCTGTTCTAATGGGAATTTCAAGGAAACAATTATATCAAAATATTCAGAAAAGATAGGAGTTTAACATCTAAAAAAATTAAAATTTCTTAAATTTTGAAGCTTTAAGAGTCCTGCGACCACTTAATCCTTTCCGACACGGAGTAATTCTATTTATAAACTTATGAAATAATGAAGTGACAACAGAATTTATAAACGAATTTATTAGAAAATGCAAACTTGCTTATTTTCACGTACATGATAAAAGGAAAATTTTAATTAAATATTCTTGGTGCCGTTTGTCTGTTTTGGAATTAAAATTAGTTGTCCGTTTTTTAAGGGCATCGCCCTCGAAAGATTTAATTAGAACGAATCTCATAAATACTATGGAAGTTGCGATAGTTTGCATTGATTGTATCTCTCAATACGCCTCGAGTGACTTTAAAAGTTAATTAAACACCTATCTGGAAAAACGCGGCACTGACCAAGGCGGCATAGCAACTTTGAGACCTCAATTCGAAGTGCGCTTAGCACAATGCCAAATTTAAACTTTGAACAAAGGTTTTGTTTTAGCTACACTGTAGAAATAAAGGTTATTACTATGCTGAATTTAGTTTCATGAAATGCCAAATGAAGTTTAAATATGCACTGCTTTTATTGTCAGTACCGAATTAAGTTCATCATAAACAGATTAGGATAATATTAAAAAAAGAGTTATATGAATAGCTATGTTTGATATTATTTAGGTTCCATATCTCTTTGAACTTTCATGGTATACCCATTTACACTTTTCCCGTTTATTTTTATTTATTGCTATTTCATTTTAAAAATAATAGAAAATAATTTAAAAATACATATGTAACTGGTATTCAAAAACGAAGTTTTCGGCAAATTGTCGTAAAAAAAAAAAATCGCGCCAAACCCGATTAAATATTGCAACAAATCCTGACATTTAATTTCAAATTCAAAGGAATGTTTCAATGGTACTACTTAGTTATTCTATCGACCAGTTTCACCAAATTATATAAATCGCCAAAGCACTCACCAGATTATACAAATTGACGTAATTTTTATTTTAAATAACGAAAGAACAAATAAAGGCACAGATGTCATATACGCCCCCATATTGGCACAATTTTTTTCCGACGCCTATGTCATATATGCAACGGGTACTTAATTGGCGCCAAAGTATCGTTATTTTGCTTGCTATGGTAATCCGGATGTTGTTGTTTATGCTGTTGATGTTTTCGCCAAAATGGCGTCGGAAAAAAATCATGCCAATATATGGCATCTGTGCCCAAATAAATTAGTATAGCATTAATAAAAATAAAACGTCGAAACAAAAATCACTTGATGGTGTAAACACGTGTAACTTCCTTTCAGTCACGTGAGTGTGACATTTACGATCAACCATTATTGGCATTTAATCTTATAGTCTGGTGATAGATTTTTGGTCGATGGGATAGCCAAGTAGTACCGTTTTAATTTACCACTCGAAAAATATTAAAATGCTGACTGGTGAGTTAAAAAAAGCTATTGGCGAGATTTGCACCAAGCTAACATAAAAGTACCAAGAATTTTTTGCGATAAGGCAACTTTTATGTAGTTTTATTCGAAAAAATAACTTTGATTCTTTAATCAAAATGGAAACCTTTCTTATGAAAAGCGAAAAGTTCTAATTGTTTATGGCAGTTATATGACTTGGACTATTATAATATAAGTGAAATGATAGCGATAGAATAATATTTGGCGACTTATCGCCTGTGGCTGGCTAACATTACAATACCAAAATGGCTGCCTGGAATATAAAAAGTGAAGGGATCTGCCCGGAACTGATGATAATAGTCATATGACTTAGGCTATTATTATAGAGATTGTTTTCAATTCTAAAAACAGTGCAAAGAATAATATTTCCTAACGATTAAAAATTTATTTACACGTGACTATTAAAAACAGAAAAAAAAAAAACCTTTAAAATTATTATTAAATAAGTAAGTGTTAAAAGCAGGAAAATATTGAAAATTATATCTTGAAAAATGTATTTACACGTGAATATTAAAAGAGAAGGGAAACTTTAAAATAATAAATACATTAATATGTGTTTAACACTTTCAGGGTCAAGGTACGTCTATTCGTAAAATGTTGAAATCAGTGAATGGCCCCAGAATTTACAAACAAATTTCGAAATACAAAAATGCTTTTGTTCGCTTACTTAATAAAAAAAAAAAATTCATTCCAATATTCTGGTGCCAAAATGGCATTTAAGAATTAAAATTAAGTGGTCCAAAAATGAACCACCGCCCTTGAAGGGTTTAAAGCGGTAAATTGTAGTAATTGTATTATGTCAATCGTTTTATAACGCTTTTAAAATATACCGGGAGGCAAAGACTCTGTTTCCTTAATTCATTTTACTTTAGCTTCCTTTCAAATGTTTAACTGGTCTTCTTTAATCAAACACGAAAACAACCATTGGATGTCTTAACAGCAACTGATTCGGCCTTAAATAATTGCAATCAAAGGGAATTGAATGGAAACCCGTTTACAGGGGATCGCTACAGGTTTTTTCATTATAATTCAATCTTCTCTAATCTTTTTAAAACCGATCAAATTAGCGTGCTTTTAGATTCTGCAGTGTCTGAACAGGTGATGGCGAGCGTAGCTTGCAGGGGGCAGAGCCCCCTAGTAAAGTATAATTTACTATCACTCAAAAAAATTTCCAAAACTGAGATCAGTTCATAAATTGAAATCTTGCACAGTGTGTATGTATCATTCTCAATTTTTTTTTTTTTTTTTTTTTTTGTGAAACAGCTGTTTTTCTAAAATTTATTTTTGTGAAGAGTCCGTTTTACTATCATCGAATTTTGTGAAGAATCCGTTAACGGACTCAGTTTCCCCCCTGGACAGACACCTGTAATTAAAAACTGCAAATTAAAAGAATGGAAAGGTATTTGTAATTTAACAAAAGCATAGATTTTTATCAAACTGCAGACTGTTTCTTTGAAAACTGGAAGAGAGGGGGAGGGGTTAATAGAATTACAGTGCTGCTAGGGCGATAAATGTACGAACATTATCTTAACTTCTACTGAGCCCAAAAACTCTAAAATTGCACAGCCAGATGAAAAAAAAAAATCCCCTTTCAGAAATTCTAAAAAATATTCTGGTGTGTTTACAGGAAGTAAAGAAATACGTGAAAAATTGATGTATTAAAAAAATCTTTTTATTTCCTTCAAAAGAAAGGTTTGAAATATGATGCCTTTCAATGGATGGCCAGAATGGACGCCTTTTATTAGTGGACATTTTTAAACGAATATAAAATTTTTAAATATTAAATTTATAGATTTAATTTTATGCATCCAGATGTAGAATTTTTCGCTGATTTCAGACTGTAAATTTCGTCACAGTCGCTCAATTACAACCTTAGATATTAATTATTATTTCCTTAATTGGATGATTCTTTTCAAACTCTCATTTTAAAAGCCGCTTTCCGAAAACTACGAATGATTTTTATACTAGGATTCTTTGTAACACCGTCAAATTTTTAAAAATACACTATTTAGAGATTTTAAAGTTATGCATGTAGCCCTATCTTTAAACGCTGTTTAATAATATCTAAATTTTATAAAAATTGATCTGCAAGTTTTTGTTTTATAAAAAATTCAATTTTAAAAAAGGAAAAGAAATGTTTTGTTGAAAAGCGAATTTGTTAAAATTAAGAAAACGGACGAACTGATTGATTTGGAACTTTCAGATAATTTATAATGCATAATAAAGATTTTAAAAAGTAGGAGACATCAAATTTCGAGGTGGGCAAAAGGGGCCCGATAATTTTTTTTTTTTTTTTTGGGGGGGGGGGGGGGAATCAAATATTTAAAATCGTACCATTTTCTACCGTTTAGATTTGGTTTTTTGACAGAGCCCTGGTATAAATATTACTTATTTAATATAAAAATTTCAAAAGTGTACTTACCACTATTTTTGAATAGTAATTTCAGCAAATATCTTAAATTCTTGCTTAAGTCTGCTATCTTCTTGACTAATAAGAATAGAGTCCCCCCCCCCCCCCCCCCCCCAACCTTCCCCTGGTGGTGGAATGTGGTGTTAAAAGATTCAAGATTGGTTATTTTTTGAAAGACTTTGCTGTGCTTGTGCAGGAAGTCTGCTATACGGTGCCATAGGCAGCAAGGACCCGGTTCGAGGTTCGTTCGTTTCATCTATGGGTAGGTTGTTTAACCCTTTGTATCCCAAATTATAAATTAAATAAACTATCTCCTCAACTTTTTTTCCTTGCATTACTATGATACATTAGAAGATATATACACTAAAAATAGGAAATATAGTTTTTGTTGTTAATTATGGCTAACTACTTGATCTGGTACTTCAAAGTACTGTTATGTCATAACGCTTGGACAAAAATCGAGACTTAGAAAAAAAAGCTATATCCATTTTTTCTTATTTTAATGTGACTTATCATACATATATATGTCTATGATGTGTGTATGACTAGTTTATGATGCTGATTATGCATCATCAGTGAGCATTTCGCCATCAGAAGAGTATTCTACAGTTGTAACACTGTCGTCCGGTGTAAAGCATATCTGATAGAAATTTCCAAACTTTAATTTGTAGAAAACTCAAAAGGATTCTTAAAAAGGTAAAAATTATTTTTAGATTTTTTTTTCTAATTTGTAATTTTTTACCACTTTATTTTATAAAAATACAATATTTTTTCTAAAGATAAAAATAACATATTTTTTGCTTTATTATTCACCAGTGTCATACATAAATCATGCAATATCTTCCCCTACGTTGTATCAAAATCCACCTGTATAGTATCCACGCATCCCTAGTAAATAGATACGTTTTTACTTTTTATGCACTGTATGTATTCAAACGATAAAAATCTAAGTAAAAATCTTGTTCAATGTATCCCCGACAATACTTAAAAGTACCGCTTTGAAAAATGCTTCGTAAAGAAAACAAACTGAAAATTAATTTTTTTTAGCATAACATATTGTCAAGTGATCTATTTAAAACAAGAAAAAAAAAAAATATGATAGCCTTACCTTTAAAATTTAAGATGTTTCCAAGCAAAAGTTAGGGATACCATGTCAGACAAGAAAATGGAAGCAAAATTGACACTCGCACGTACCAAAATAGCTTCATGAACAATTTTCAGCTTACTGGAACTGCTATTGCTGTCTAGTGATGGTCAAGGGAAGTATTTACTATTGTTTTCTAAAAGTACCATTGCGAATGCGTTCAATAAGTATGTTTTAATTGGGATAGAAAACTGTGGTACTTTAAAGTACCTTTGGGACACAAAGGGTTAACAGAGTTTTGCTCAGAAACAGTTTTCTTAAGAATAGAGTTTGTCTCCTGGTAGTGAAATGTGGAACTAAAAGATTCAAGATTGTTTTGTTTTCTTTCCTTTTGCAGTGCATGTGCAGCACACCTGTTAAGGGGGGCTCGTCACTCAGCATTTTATGCATTCGTATATTTAAAATATCGCCTCGGGAAATTAATATTTTTAACTTCTATTTTTTGTGTACACTTTCCTAAAAGATATCTCTTTTTACTTTCTTCTATCTTTACAAGAAGAAAGTATTGGATTCATGAAAATTTTCGAATTCCGGTTTTCGACGGATTTACACGTTTTAGGGGTCAGAGATTCCAAAAAACATGTTTTTACAAAATGTCTGTCTGTGACTTTGTGAGTCTGTCTGTCTGTCTGTCTGTCTGTCTGTGACACAAATTTTGTGGGCGCTCTATCTCAGGAACTAATGCACGGAATTTAATAAAAATTCATATTCTGTTAGTCCCTAATACAAATTGATGCTGATTAGTTTTTGGTGTAAATCGCTCAACAGGTGGCGCTGCTACGCTGCATTTTTCACGATTTTTGCAATAGCTCTATCTCACGAACTAATGCACGGATTTTGATCAAACTTCAGATTTAGTTAGTCCTTGATATCAATTGATGTTGATTATGTTTTGGTGTAAATCGCCCAACAGGTGGCGCTGTTATGATGAATTTTGCAGGATTTACACGATTTCCCCAATAGCTCTATCTTAAGAACTAACGCACGGATTTTCATCAAACTTCAGATTCAGTTAGTCCTTGATATGACTTGCTACTGATTTATGTGTTGGTGTAAATCGCCCAACAGGTGGCGCTTCTGTGCTGCCTTTTTCACGATTGTCTCAATAGCTCTATCTATAGAACTAATGGACGAATCTTCATCTAACTTCAGATTTAGTTGTATGTTGACACAAGTTGTTGTTAATTAGGTTTTGGTGTTAATCATCCAATAGGTGGCGCTGCTATGCAGGAATTTTCACGATTTTCACTATAGCTCTATCTCAAAAACTAATGCACAGATTTTTTCCAAACTTCAGATTCAGTCAGACGTTGACATAAATTGTTGCTGATTAGGATTTGGTATAAATCACCCAATAGGGGGCGCTGCTAGGCAGCATTTGGCTGGACGATTTCAGCGATAGTCATATCTCAAGAAGTAATGCACGGAATTTCATATCTTTAGAATCCTCATGATGACAATAGATTGCCATTTAATTTTGGCAGTGTGATAGTGAATTTTGAAGTATTAACATATATGAGATAGAAGAAAGTTTTGGGATTGGTACATCCGACTAGTTTGATTTGTTTTCAAAATATTTCTAAAGTATTAGACTTAATTTTATAGGAAGTGTTAAAATCTTACTCAACGTTCGCCTGCTTTTAACACACAAAATATTAAATTCAGCATAGATTTTAGAAATATTTTGAAAACTAAGAAAAAAAAAGAGACATCTTTTAAGAAGAGTACAGAGAAAAAAGATGTTAAAATTGCGAATTTCCCGAGAAGATATTTTAAATATACGAATGCATCAAAAGTCCATAGACTTAACATTACGGAGGAGAATTCAAAGCTGAGTGACCAGCCCCACTTAAATGGTGCCCAACGGAGACTTGGTTCAAGGTCTGTTCGGTTTGAGATTGTTTTTATTTTACAATATATTGCAGTGCATGCATAGCACGCCTGCTATACAATGGCAGGGACCCAGTTGGAGGTTCGTTCGGTTTGAGATTAGGTCTTTTGGATTGCAGTACAAATTTCAGGTTCGTTTAAAATATTACAGACCCGGACAATGCCGTGCGGGTCAGCTAGTATATATATATATATATACATATGTAAATATTATATATGTATAATAATAATTAAGATTTTAATAATTATTAAATATAGATGGAATCTTTTTTGTGTCTTATGTAATAATATTTTATACAGAAACAGTGTAACTAATATATTGTAATATTTGGTTGGCAGTTACGAAAAATTGGTAAATATTGATTTTGAATTTGTAAATTTCTCATTGCAACCGAGGAATGATTCTACTAACTCTTGTCTCATCAGTTGAAAGATTATTTTCCAAGTTTAATCTCATCCATAATGAACTATGAAATTATCTTAACTGAATACAGCAACACTTCTAATCTCTTTTGAGTTCTAAATAAAATGTTTCTTTTGCTTAATGAGATTTTGTTTCTTAAACTTTATATATAAAAGTAGATATGTAATCAAATTATTAAAAATATTTTACTACTAAAGATAATTGCAAGTAATGAAAATTAAAGTATAATACTATGTAAAATACTTGCAAACTCTTCCAAATGTTGTATTAAACTTTGTTAAATGTTATTTTAACAAACCCTAAATGCTTAGCTAAATTTATCATTTAACAAAATAAATTTTAATTTCTTTTACTAGTCAAAATGAGTTTTGATCCCTGATGATAGCCAAATGATATTTTGACCAGGAGGGATTAAAACGTTAAAACCAATACAACCCTGCTTTTCTAGGATTGCAGCTGTTTAATGATATCAATGTAGACAATGGCAGCTATAAAAAAATTGCCACCACTTGTATTTAATTTGTTAAAATAAATTGTCATCTGTCACAATAGTGTTTTCTGGTGTAGAAGTAGTGAATGAAGTGACCCAAGCCTATTATTGGTGCATCTCTGTTTCATTTGTCTAAAAGAACTATCACATCTGCTATGTGAGTGAATCTTTAACGTGAACACATGTCTCAGCCTGCAACTGTTGCTTGAAAAATGCAGGAAAGAAGCTTTGGCAGTTCTTCTTTCCTTCCCAATCTAATTGGGCTTTTACCAAGATGCATTACTTTTTTATGAATCATAGTAATCTTTCATGATGTGATTAATCATTTCTTGTATCAAGAAAGTATTGATTTAACCTCTACACTAATGCAATACAGTTTTTTTTTTTTTTTTTTTTTTTTTTTTTTTTTTTTTTTTTTTGGTAGGAATAACGTACCTGCAACTTTTTCCACTGTTCATAGGAAATTAAATACTTCACTGTTGCACGTATCTTAATAACAGAGAAAGGCTACTGTAGTATAGGGGTGATTCTGTTCTGAATTTTCTGAAAATCTAAAGCATTCCTTTCCGAAAATTTTAAAAATCCGTCATCAATCCAAAAATTACGACATAAAAAATATCATGAATTTTGACAAATGGTCACCGAAAAAAATAAATTTTGTCAATCGTTTGCAAAAAATCACGAATTTCGTCAAAGAAGGGGAAAACGTAAATTTCGTCAAAGAATCGCAGGAAAAAATGCAAATTTCATCAAAGAATCTTGAAAAAAAAACAACACAAATTTTGTCAAAGAATTTCGAGAAAACCTACAAATTTCAACAAGGGATTATGAAAAAACTCAAATTCCGTCAAGGGATCACGAAAAAATGTGAAAAAGATTGCGAAAAAACGTAAATTTCGTCAAAGGGCTGAGGAGAAAATGCATAGTTAGTGAAACTCACAATCATCCCTGATGTAGTATTTAAAGTTTTGCCTTCCCGATGTGATGGGTCTTTTACTGATTGATATATATATCTATACAGTAATACCTCGATTTACGTCAGCAATTCGTTCCAAGACTAGCGACGCGGGTCAAGATACATAGATAAGCAAAAGAGGATAAGTAATAAAAATTCTCCAAAATCTAATGAACATATTCTATTGTATTTAAAGTTTATGTTCCATACATTTTTAACATTAGTAAAAAAATGCATTTGCAATACAAGAATTTGGAATAAATCAATAAGTTGTTAACTTACAATTTATTGTTCTGCTAGCTGCCGTTCAAGTCTTTGAGGATGCGAAAAAATCTTGCAATAAAATTTGAACCGACAAATTTTTCTTTCTTACTTTAATAAGCTTTTGGAACAGGACAGTGAGTTTTCTAAGTTTTTTCTTGTTACTTTTTTTATTTGTTTGCCACTATCACTTGACTGTCGCAGAACAGTTTCCCTTCATAGAACCAAAAGTCTTCAAAAACGTTCAAAGTGCGTCTTAACCCTTTCAAGGGCAAAAGAATTCTATTTGTAAAATGATGAGATAATTGACTGACACCAGAATATTCAAACAAAGTTCTTATAAAATAAAAACATGCTGTTTTGCACTTTCATTACAAAAGTAAAATTTTATTAAAATATTCTTGGTGCCATTTGTCAGTTTTGGAATTAAAATTAGGTGGCAAGACCGTCTAGCCAATGCCCTTGAAAGGGTTAATTAAGGAATTTTTTCCAGGCCAGACGACGTAAATGTGGGGTGACGTTAGTTGGGGTACTACTGTGTATATATTTATTAAATAGGAAATAGATGGTAATCCTTCATGATGTGGTTAATTTCTCTTTGTATCAAGAAAAGATTCAGGTAGTGCAGCAATTTCTAAACTATGGGCCTACCAGAGGGCTTTGGGCAATGTCGATGTTTTGGTTGGTCACAGAGTGACCTGTCAGTTCTTCACAAAATTTGCAGTCCAATGATATGTGTAAATAAATATTGACTTATCTATTTAGAAGGTTAAGTTACCTAAGCTTCACTTGATATTCATGTTGTTAATCTAGGTGTATGTTATTTGAATATTACTTTTTGTTTTAGGAGAAAGGCTTTACTGTAGAAATTAATACATCTTTTGATGAATTTGCTACTATAGTTAGTGAAGACAAAAGATCTGCTACATTAGATGCTGGCAATGTAAAGTTAACTTACAATAGCGTAAGTTTTATTTGTATTCTTTAAATTTAATGTAGCCATACAAATCTGTGTTAAACATTAATTTATGCTTTATTTTCAGTTATTGGAAAAAGCTGAAGCTAGAGAAAAAGAAAGGCTAAAAGAAGAAGGCAGAAAGGTGAGCTGCTTGATTTGAAGCCTCTTCTTTTATTTATTTTTTAAAATCAAGTTTCAAATAGCATTTTGTTCCTTCAATTTAATTTAAAATGACTATGGCATTTAGAAGAAACAGTCTTCCCCTGAATTCCTTGTCATTCATGAGTGTCCCACAGTGCAGAAAATTGTCTGTAAGACCAATGCTTTCCTGGCAAAGTCATGCATGTTGCAATAATTAGAATTTGTATGCATCTTATAATGATAATAAAAATCTATATGAGCATATTTGAGAAAGTTCTATACATTTGAATGTAAGCTACTGTTTAAATCCCAACCATAGATGCTCATGTAACTTTTTCCAGGAAAGAGCAAATTTTATGACATGCTTCTAACATTCTTTCAGGACATCGACAACTGCAAAACTAATAAAATTTCCATAAAAGTATTTGTTTTCATGTAATTTTTTAAATAAATGTCCTTGAATGTTTAAAGAAAGTCAATTGCTCCTTTTTACTTCCCTTATTGCCATTATCCTACTAACATGTGTACTGCAAAATAAAATAACACTTGTTTGTACAAATTCAATGATCTTTCTCTTTTAAAATCAATATAACTCATAACATTTGCCATGGGTGATAAAGTATCATTTGTTGAAATCTGACGCAATTTTTAAGTATTATTTTGTGACCCAGTTTTAACAGCTGATTTTAAGATTGTAGCTACATTTAGGCATGTTCTTATTCCAGTAAAATTTTGAATGAAATTGAGAAATTTGCACTGTAAGATCTTCCTTGGAAATACTAAGTTTTATGTTTGATGCTATTTTTCAATTTATATATAATATGATGAATATTATTTTTTGTTAGTAATATTAATTATTTTTGGAAGTTTTTAAAAAGCAGATATTCAATTAACAACATCTGGTTTGAAATTAATGTTCTGTTACAGTAAATTTAAATTCATTACATTATGAAAACCCCTCCTTCTATTTATTTAGAGCTTTAAAAGTTTAGTTCTTTTAGTCTTTTGAAATGATTAACTTTGTATGTTTTATTGGGGTGCTTTTCAAACATTTTGGGGATTTTTAGTAACCTGATTGGAACTAGAAATTAAAGGCAAATATCATATTATTGCGGTAATTTAAAAACAGATTGATTTTTTTTCCCACTCAGTTTAAAATAGATTTTACTTGTTGACACTTCTACAGAAATGATAACTTTCATACTTGGAGCAAAATAAATGCCCAATTAATGTTCATACTTCAAGTTTCACAATTAAATTATGCCTTTTTCTCAGTGTTCATACTATTTAGTGGGGTATTTTTGTAATATGTTCTTTCTTTTATTAATGATTATAATTTTGTTAATATATATCAGAATATAATCATTAGATTCTGATATACATTAACAAAATTATAAAAAGTGAAATTTTCTTATTTGTTTACAAAATTTTATTACAGTACACTTCCTCTAGTCTACACAGGTCGGGCCAATGGTTTTGCTGATTATAGGTCATTCCTTTGTTTACATTCTGACATTTAGAATTTATCTACAAATGTAGTAGTCACATTGTAAATAAATAATGCAGAAAGGAAAGAAAATTCTTTTCTTAAATAAAAAAAAAATCTTTTCTATATCAAAAATACATTTAAATGATATAATAATACAAATTTAAAAGAAAACATTTCAACTAAATTTCTACTTATTTTGAGATCGCTTTGACACAAGCATGTTACATCATTTTCCATAGAGATGACACTGATAATATATGACTAAGTCCAAACATCTGCATGTTTTAATTCCTGTGGTTTCAGCATGAAAATGAATTTGATTGGATGGCACACTACTCTGAAGTTCGTTCTTTATGGCCATGTAAGCCAATGAATGCATGTATTTTTGTGAGCATGTGAATCGCTTGTATTTGCATACAGCAGTATTATAGTTATTTACAAGATACATAGAACATTTCCTTCTAATGAATGCAGAAATGCATTAAAATTTTCTTTATAAATTCCTTTGATCAGTCAAAAATATAATTTCATTTCAAATATTTATTACTCTTAACCAGGGGTGATTCTGTTCTGAATTTTCTAAAAATTCCAAAAAATTGAGGCAGTCATTTCTGAAAATTAAAAAAAATCTGTCATAAATCTGAAAATTCGGACATAAAGTATATCGCGAAATTCGACAAATGATCGTCGAAAAAGATCAATTTCTTCAATCGTTCTGAAGAAAAATTGGCAATTTCGTCAAAGTATCGCGGTAAAAACATGAATTTCGTCAGAGGGTCGTGAAAAGAATGCAAATTTTGTTAAAGGATCGCGAATTTCTTCGAGGGATAATGGGGGGGGGGGGGGGGGGGGGAGATATTTCATAAAAAAGTTGAAATTTCGTCAGAAGATTGCAAAACCGACAAAAGATCGTGAAAAAATGGCAAATTTCATCAAAAGATCGGGGGGGGGGGGGGGGGGGGTTAAAAAGGGCGAATTTTGTCAAAAGATCATGAAAAACACAAATTTTGTCAAAGGGGTGCCAAAAAAAAAAAAAAAAAAAAAAAACGGAAAAAAAAAAAAAAAACGTAGTTAGTGCCGAGAGTTTCAGAATTTTTATTTTTTTGCACAAAATCACCCCTACTCTTAACTGTAGAATGATCCAGATGTAAATAATGGAATGGGAATCTAATAAAGAAGTTTGCTAATGTGTATCAAATGCTTTCTTTTGAATAGCTTTTTCCTTAAATTCATAGATAAATCCTGTAGTTTATTTTATGGAAATTTTTCATTTGTAATTATTTTCATAAAAAAAAAATGTGTATTTATGTTGAGATTAAATTATAGTTCTTTTTTTATCTCTTTTTACTTTCTTCTATTTACAAGAAGAAAGTATTGGATTTGTGAAAAAATTCAAGCTCTGGTTTTTGATGAATTTATGTATTTTAGAAGGTCTTGGACACAATTTGACTGTTTTTAGACAATGTCTGTCTGTCTATGTATGCCACAAATTTTGTAGTTTCTCTATCTCAAGAACTAATGCACAGAATTTAATCGAGCAGTATATTCTGTTACACTGTGACATAAATAGATGCTGATTAGGTTTTTGTGTTAATCACCTAACATGTGTTCCTTCTATGTATTGTTTATCTTGATTTCCACAGTAGTTATACAGCGCTTGATACAGGCAAAACTTGAGGCATATTTTAAGGCCCTTCACAAAATCTATTTTAAATAGACCCCTTTACAAAATTCTTCTTAATAAAACAGGCCCTTTCACAAAATTTCTTTTTATAAAATGAGCCACTTCACAAAATTTCATTCCATAAAAATATACTCTTTATTAATTAAGAAAACTTCAGCAGAAGGACTTTAACCCTTTATGTCCCAAATTAATGAATGCATGAAAATTTAATCTTCTAAAGCATTTTTCGTGAATTTTTGAAACTACATTGTAAGATTTACACAATCACTTAATAAATTTTAGAAGGATTTTGACAATTAAAATTAATTAATTAAATTTTAATTTATGGAGATTTTGTGCAATATTTATAACTCCACTCTTTTATTTTATTTCAAATATTTTTTTCAATATTTCGTAGAATTAGGAAATGTATAAATATAGTGTTTTTACAATAGAAATATAGAAATATTTCCGAACTGAAACTCTCTCTCTTCACCCCCCCCCCTCCCCCCTGGTTTTGTGCAACCATTAATGCTTTTGGAACAAGATAAAGTAAAGTATGTTTAATTCATTCTAAACTGCATTGCTAATAATCGATGTATTAAATGAAATTTATAACAAGTTATTTTAATGGTACTATAAAGTACTGTTGGATAATAAAGGATTAAGAAGTTATTGTTAATAAATACTTGGTTTGAATATTATCTGGATTAGATCTTTTGTTAAGAACTAATGTACAGAATTTCACCGAACTTCATATTCTGTTAGTGTTAGACCTTGACATACAGCTCATATTCAAAATATTAGAATAATTGAGAAAAAGTAATAAGAAAAAAATATTTTTCATTTATATATTTTTGATACTAAGTAAATGCAATTAAATTTCTTATAAATTAAATCTGGAATGTTTAGATAAGATTTTAACATTTACAAAATATAAAATACAGTACGACAAATTAGATATATAACGAACCGAAACTTTCTGAAACACATCAAAATATTAGAATAAAATTTAGATAGGTTCAATATATTAGAATATTTTATTTTATGCAACAATATTACCTTATGAATATGTATTAAATGGTAGTTAACATTTTGTAGCATCCCCTTTAGCTTTCTCAGGGTTCCCAGCGTCATGGGAAGTCAGGGAAAGTCATGGAAATTTCAAAATATATAGGAAAAGTCAGGGAATTTACAAATATTTTCTGAAAAGTCATGGAAAAGTGTTGAACAAAAAATGAAAAAGGGTGCAAAATTCATCAAATAGTCTTGGAAAAAGATCACAGAGTTCATCAAACGATCGGTAAAAAAAAAAAAAAATAGAGAAATTTGAAGAAAGATCGCAAAAAAAAAAAAAAAAAAATCATTAATTTTGATAAAGGATTGCGAAAATAAGTAGCAAATTTCGTTGTATGTCTGTTTTGAGTCAGGAAAGTCAGGGAATTTGCCGGTCAATTTTTGCTGGGAACCCTGTTTCATAACAGCGTACAATCGATCGTGCATATTATATACAAGGTGTTTACAAACATTTCTATCAATATTAGCCCAAATAGACTTTATATGTGCCACTAACTCAGTTTTACTTGAAGGAGGATTTTCTTGGAGTTTTTTCTTCATTTTACATAATAAGTTTTCGATGGGATTAAGGTCTGGTGAGTTTGGTGGCCTAGGAAGTACCTTAGTGTTGTGTTGGGAGAATCAATTCTTAGTTGACACCAAGGAATGCGATGATGCTAAATCTTGTTGAAAGATGAAATCATCTTCAAATAAATCTTCTGATGATGGAATCATGTAATATTCCAAAATTTCTTGATATATCTGAGAGTTAACCTTTTCATAACTTTCCAGGTCCTTCTGCACTCATACAACCCCAAACCATGACACTAGCAGCAAATTTTATGGAACGTTTACGACATTCTTTATCAAATGCTTCTTGCTTCATTCTCCAAACTCGAATATCTTGATTACCACATGAAATACAAAACATACTTTCATCACTAAATATATTTTTCCTATCTTCTTTGCCCTATAAACGTCTTGATTTAACACCAGTTCAATCTTATACGCTTTTGTTTTGCAGTCATGAGAGGTTTTGTTTTCGGTACACGAGATTCAAACTTAAATTTATGGAGACGTGTCAATAGTCCAGGAGAAATGTACATTTTACCTTACAAAAGGTCAGATAGAAGATTGTTTTTTTCTGAATTGTTTATAATGATGCCAACATGGAAAAGCGAAGTTTTCTAAAATTTCTTAAGGCTAAATTTTCTGTGGCCAAAAAACAACAAAATTTTGGGACTTTTTTTGATTTTTTAAAAATATCTCGAGACTCGTTTCCATAGCATATTATTTCTCAATTACAATATTAAAGAACACAAAATTCTCTTCAACTTTCATATTTACAACTTTTTAATGCACTCAATAGCAAGCGCAGTATGCCATTTCAAAAATAAAACAAGTTTTTCAATTTTCTTAAAAACTGTGAAAAATGTAATTTTGCTCCGATTATTCAAATGTTCCCTGCAAATTTAATCGTGTATGTCGGCTTCTAAAAATCGGTAGCAGTAAATTATCTGTTATTTGCACACTTACGTCTTTATTTTCATCTCAACAGACATTTTATGTTCAATAAAGTTATATAATTTTAAGTAGGGCAGAGTGTAGATGAATGAGACAATTTTCATATTTAGACAGTAACTCTAAGTGTATACAATGTTAACTTCAAAGTATTGTTTAAAAGAATACTTCAATATTTAGTAACTTATTGGCACGATAATTTCAATTAAGAAAAAATTCTCGTTTAATTTTAATAATTTTATAATTTTAATAACTTTTATAATGCATACATATTTTTCCAGGCATCAATGGGATAGGTATGAAAATTTGCGAAAAATATATTTTATTCTACACTACAATGGTATATTTTATTATTGATAACATACAACCATTATGTTTTAATATTTTACTGTTTTAAAGATAGCAATTATTGTATTGTAGTTCGTGTAAAAGGGGGGACTAAAAACATAAATATATTTTATGTCAGAAATACTTTTACCTTATAAAATAGCTACAATAAAAATGACAACAGATTGTTTCACTAACTAATGTTATGCATTTATATCTTGTAAAATAAAAGAATTCTGTCAATAAAATGTTTGAGATTACTAGTTTCATAAAAATATTTAAAATATTAGTTTTAAAAAATATTGCCAAACTTTTTTGCCACTTATAACAATAAATGTAACAAGATGTTATATCATTTTAGCATGGCAAAAATATATAAAACTTTAAGATTATCTATTAATTGCTTTAAAGCTCAAACAGAAAAACTTACCTTGGTTGCTGAAAAATATGCTTTGTGGAATATTCTAATCTTCTGTAATATGTACTGTTTTGAAACTGTATCTGTTTAATGATCTCAGTGATACCATTATAAGGCTATCAACTGAAATACCAATTTATTTATAATTGTAAGCCATATAATTTTTTTTGTTTTCGCATTGATCCCCTGTCTCATTCAACTCCACTTTCCATACACAATAAAGTAAGGTATGCAATATGGCTGCGTAAGCTAAATGAAAAAATGTATTTTAATAATAATAATAATTTCTACAGGCTATTTAACAATATTTTATTCTCTTTGATGGCACTGTTGTAGGATTACAGTCGAACCCTGTTATAACGAACTTCAAGGGACCGAAGGTTTTGTTCGCTATACCCGGTGGTTCGCAATACCCGAACAGTTAAGAAAAATGTTAGAGTTCACAAAATGTATAACTCATTAGTTGTTATGTGTATATTCACTAATGATGTATTAATAAAAGGTAAAATGTATTAAATATGACCATTAAAGAATTAAATTGGCTAAAATCGATCATATTAAACTGACACAATATTAATTAAATTAATTGTACCTTGAATTGTTGCTCACTGTTTTGATACAGAAATAATCGGTAATCTTCTGCTGACGTGATGTCGATTTCAAAAACATGTTATGAATTTCTTTGTCTAGTGCATCAAATGACTCCAACACTCTTTCTTCCACTGTTTGTGCAGACAAAAACTTATTAATTAAACGCATCGCTGCTGTAGCATCTGAGATTGTGGGGATTTCATAATTTATGTGCTGCTCTTTATCAGCATCAGATGCAGAATCTTCGATTTCAGAATGACTCATTTTAATTTCTTCCACAATCTCTTCATCAGTCGGATCTTCACATCTGATCTGATTTTTATTTCACTCTCCCCTGTCACCTAGCACAGGTGCGTATGGTCCCTACTGTTCATGCTTTTACTTGTTCTGCTCGAGCATCCCCCCCCCCCCCCCCCCCCTCCTCATTTTCGGCTCTGTCTACAGTCTTGCACACAGCTGTGATCAGGAATAAAGAAAAATGACTGACGGGTGGGCGGAATCACACCTGCAGAGTGGCTATCGTAGAAGAGAAAGAATTCAGTTGTTTCTACCCTTTAATAAAAATATCGCTGATTTGCACCATGTTTCACTAGCCGGTATACATTTTCTTATGAAATTGGAGTCTAAGTCCTGTTTTCACAACTGTGGAAAAGTAAAAAAAAAAAAAAAAAAATCATGGGCGACTGGAAAAAATGTTCGTTATAGCCGGTTATTAAGATTTCGGAGGTTCGCTATAAAAGGATAAATTAGCATTAAATACAATAGGAAAACGACGGGACCAAAATTTTTGTTCGTTATATACCGGGTTCGCTAGAACGGGGTTCGACTGTATTAGCATCCCATTTCAAAGGAATATCCTTATACTGAATAAAACAGATATCTGGATCATCTAGAGGTATAAAGCCAAATACTTCCCATTTATCAGCATTTCCCTGCACTTTCTTCCAGTTTCTTCATGTGACTAGTGTAGTCTCGCGCAAAAACATTTGCACACTAATATTAAACGTATGGGAGCATTCTTTTCAGAATTCTTGCTTGAATTTCAATATTTAATTTTTTTTTCATATGATACCTCAGGTCGATATCTAACGTTGTGCATTTTTAATTTTTCGAATTTGGTTGCATTTTTTTAATGAAGGCAGTTTTCCAAAAATGAAAGTGTCCGAGCATTTAAAAAAAAAATGAAACCAAACCCAAAAAAGTACAAAAGCACAACATCAGATATTGATCCTAGTTATCCCACGAAAAAAATAAAAAATTAAAGTAATAAAATGCAAGCGAGATACTTGTCAAGAACGCTTCCACAGGTTTAATATTACCTTGCAAATGTCTTCATGTGACTAATTTAGTTTCATAATTCCTATAACTGTGACTTTAAACACCTCAGTACTACAACTACCGTAAAATCTTTGAAAATGAAATCTGTATATACGGAATCTGGTCTTTAAAGAAAAAATTATATATTTTCAAGAGAAAGAATATGAACAATTATACCTACTAAGATGGAAACCTGTTTAAAGCGGAATATATTTCACAAAGCTGATTACGTAGTTCAGCCTTACGTATGTAATGATTACACGCTTAAAATTTTCAAAATCCGGCTATTAGAGATTTATTAAAATTATCATGGTAAATTTTCTTTTTAAGAGGGTGGGGGGGATGACCCAAAATCCATGTTTGCCACAGGTGCAAAAACGGCTAGTTTTGGCTCTGAAACACATAATTTACTGCTACCAATATATAGAAGTTGACATACACGATTAAATACGTGGGAAACATTTGAATAATCGGGTATATAAAGTTTTTAAGAAAATTTAAAAAAATTATCTTATTTTTGAAATGGCATATTGCGCTTGCTATTGAGTGTATACAAAAGTTGTAAATAAGAAAGTTGTAGCGAATTTTGTATTCTTTAATATTGTAATTGACAAATAATAGGCTATGGCAACGGGTCTCGAGATATTTAAAAAATGTCAAAAAAGGTCTCAAAATTTTGTTGTTTTTTTGCCACAGAAAATTTAGCCTTAAGAAATTTTGTTAGAAAACTTGGTTTTTGCATGTTGGCATCATTATAAACAATTGAGAAAAAAAAAATCTTCTACCCGACCTTTTGCAAGGTAACCCCCTTTTTGGTACATTTCCCCTGGACTATAATGTTGTTGATGTAGAAACTCCTCCTTCTTTCCATTTTCGGTGCAAGAATCACATACTTTTAAAACGGTTTTTCTTAACTATACGCTTCAGTTTCCTGTCATCTCTAGCAAATACTTTTGGTTTTCGGCCGCTATTTCGGCGATTATTTTGAAATTTTCCATTTTTTGAATATTGTGTTAGTATTTTACTAACGCTTGATTGTGAACAATGTAAATAATTCGCTATATAACATTGATTTTTACCCCCTGCCGATACAAATCAACCATACAAAGTTTAATATACTCAGGAATATCTCTCACACAACCCATTTTAAGACGAAAAACCAAACAAACTGCTGAAAGAATACTGATTTTAAATAAAATCGTCTGAATTTAGTCAATGATGCCACCAGTTATGAATTGGTGATAATTAAAGGAGAATTTATGTGAAATATTCTAATATTTTGAACCACTTGAATAAATATTCTAATATTTTGACTTTTCAAAATAATTTTTTTTCAATTAATCTTTTCAAAAAGGATATTAATTTTAAGATAATAAATAAGTTTAATCAACAATAAGTTCTTAATAAAAATATCGTTTGCATATTTGCATTAAAATACATTAAATTACCAAACGATATTTTCAATTTGTAAAAAAAAAAGTAATTATTCTGATATTTGGAATATGAGCTGTATATAGATCCTTATTAGATTTAAGAGTGTACCATCCAACAGGTGTTCCCGCTATGCTCTGTTTTTCACGATTTCTGCAATAGCTATATTTCAAGAAAGAGTAGATTGTCATTTAATTTTGGTGGTAGATGGATTTGATCTATGTAGAAGAAAGTTTTGTAATGGCCACAACATGTTTTTTGGAGAGAGAGAGAGTAGAGTGGAAAGAGAAATTATATTATGTGATGTATTTGCACCCTTTAATGAGTATTCATGATCAGCTTATGGTTTCTTGCTGCAATATACATTTTACTTTCTATAGAAAATTATTATTATTATTTTAAAATCTGAATATGAATTATAGAATGGGTCTATTTATCATAGCATTTTTCTTTCACATCAGTCTATTTAAATTTGTCCTCAATCCTTCTAATCTGTCTATCTACTCATATATGAAGAGCTGAGTGGATGAACATGTTATGCTACATTTTCTAAAAAAAATTTTTAATATTTTGGATGAAAGCGTTATGAGGTATCCTATCACATGGTGAAGCTAAAATACTAAGATTCTATTTAGTCTTGAAGATTTAAGAGATTATTCATAAATATTTAAAAATTAAATATGAATAAGTTTTTCTGAAAAAGTTTAGTACCATACCTGTTAATATTTTAAACAAATGGTATCAAACAGAAAATAAATCATTAAAATTTACAGCAAAAACTTTCACCTCAAATTTCTTGAAATGTAATTTTTGTTACTGTTAAGTAAGTTAAGTAAGTAAGAACATGTTAATGTTCTTCCACTTAGCTCTTCATATATATCATGCAGCAATTATTATAAATGAAATAGCCTGTATTTAATGTGAACCTATTTTTTATTTATAGCAAAAACGTCTAGAAAATGCATTTAGAAGCATGTTAAAGAATGCTGTTCCAAGTATAGATTCAAATGTTGAGTGGAGTCAGGTTAGTATATAATACATATGCTGTTTTATATGAGTTAAATTATTATTGCTTAGTTATCTTTTATTAAAGTTCAGGTTGGTCAAATGACCTGGAAATCGTGGAAAAGTCAGGGAATTTAGCAGCACTGGAAAAACAATTTGATTAAAACTTTGCAAAGTCAAGGAATTTTTGCTGATACCTTGAAATTTCAATGCAATGCTGCAATTGCCAACTTATGTAATGATTTCATATAAAAATGGCCTAGAAAAATTACAGAAAATGATGTGGCGAAATCAGGAATATAAAAAAGTTCAAGGGGTGGCCATCTTGTTGTTATAGAACAGGGTCGGCGAACCTTTTTACATACACATGCCCAGTTTTTTTCAAAAAAGATATGTGACCATGACGTGCCAAGCGCCAAACATAATTTAGTGGATCAACATTTCTGGATTTTTGTTCATTGGTATTTAAAAATATGGGACAATAATTAGATAACATCTAATTATTATCTAATAATTATTATCTTATTATTATCTAATAATTAGATTAACACGTATTATAAAGTAATAAAATGGTGAATGCGATATCAGCTATGCCAAATATTAATATGGTGTTCAACCTACTTATTTTTAATAGGATGCAAGCTGAATTTGAGTTATCTAACAAGTGGTTTGGGTTTCTAATATTTAAGGTTTTCATATAATTTCCGAAAATAATGATCCGAAGGAATAAATAGAGCGAACAATTGTGAAAACTGCATATTTTATACCATGTCGCTTTAGTTTAATCACTGGGAGTTTTACTTATAATACCTGATATTTTTCTTTTTGATATTCTCCCAACCTTCTCTTAATTTAATAACTTATTTAGCTCACATTGGAATAATTTATAAATTCAATTAGTTGCTTTCCAATAAAAAGAAAAGAAAGAAAAGCCCCACTTATATAAGTTTGTGTGTTTTGTTTCACTTAATTATATTTTGTTTTAGGATTTCAATCCACGCGTGCCGAAAATATTCTATCGCGTGCCATAGGTTCGCCGACCATGTTATAGAACACTGTTTGATAATGTAAACATATTTTTTTTTTTTTTTCCATTCTTTAGCAAATTCATAAATTTGTATTTTTTATTGTTTGTATGCTTACATTTTTTAATAGAAAGTTACTATTTGTAGTTCTTATTTTTGTATCCTTGTGATCTTTCTTCTTTTACTTTTAACCTCTATTTGAATGCTTTTTTCCTTTTAATTCAAATAGTTTCTTAACTTTAACTTTTTGATCTTTGTTTTCTTCTATCCTTACAAGAAGAAAGTATACTGGAAAATTTTCATCTTCTGGTTTTCAATGGATTAATAAGTTTTAGAAGGTCTGCAACACTGTTTGATTGTTTTTAGAAAATGTCTGTCCAACAGTACGCATCAGTGATCAAGCATTGAGATATTAAATTGTATAAAACAAAAATATTAATGCATGGATATGTTAATTTTGGTTTGTTCATCAATTAAAGATTAACATAACATGGATCTAATTGGGAAACACAAAATCTTTTAATCTTAAAACAGGACCCTTCACAAAAATTTTCACCATAAAACAGGATTCTTCACAAAATTCTTTGTCTTAAAAAATGGACATTTAACAAAACTCTTTGATTTCCAAACTGAATCGTATCTAAATTTAATAATTTTTAAACAAAGTCTGACCCATTTTACACATAATAGTTTACTACAGTATTATTTAATGTTTACCAACCTATATTATTCATAAAGGTTCTTGTTAAAAATAGATAAAAAGGAACCTAAATATAATGATAATTTCAAGTTGACAAAATTATTACTTGATTTTTCACAGATGTAAAAAAATCTTCACAATTTCTCAAAAACAGGACCACATGAGAAATGTCTGGACAGACCCCTGTATAATCATGCATGCCAACTGAACCATATCCTCACATTATTTTTTCTTTCATAGCATTTTGTGTTTCATTGGTACAGTAACCTAATTAATTTTCCAGTTTGTATTTGTGCATACTTAACTATAATATAAACATTATAATCCAAAGGAGAATATAATAAACCTTACATTTTTAATTATAAGAAATTAAATTTTCTCTGTTACTTACTGTTTGTTTAGGTTCGAAAGCAATTTGAAAATGAAGCTCCATTTGAAAACATAACTGTAGAATCTGAAAGAGTTAGATTATTTAAAGAATACCAGCAAACCTTAGAGGTAGTAATTTTCAATATCTGACAATTTAATTCTTATTTGCAATGTCAAATGTACTTGAAAAATGTTTTTTTTTCTTTTTTTAGGAAGCTTGTAGTCATCATCATAGCAAATCCAAAAAGCATTCAAAGAAATCGAAAAAGCAAAAGCGGCGTTCTAGGTCACACTCCAGATCAGTAAGTTCTGCTCCTTTTTATAGTTTTTCTGCTTTTAATTTGTTTGTTAGAATTGATAATTTCTGAAAATTTTTGAATTTTGGGGAGGTTGAAAATCCTGAAATTTCTTGCAGATTTAACTGAGTCAAAAAAGTTCATTGAGAGTTCATCCACACATTGAAAAACTTGCCTTTTCATCATCTCAAAGAGAGATGTATTTTCACCCTCTTTCCACCCTTTAAAACATTTTATCCAAAATCAGTGTAAAAAAAAAAAATATCACTTCGAAGATAACCATTCTTCTCTTTGAAGAAAGAAAACTTCACCACATGCTTATGATTGAATTATTAGTCTCCGGTAACAGTATGCTATTTCTTTCTCCCAACTTATTTTGTGTCCAAAAAATAATGTTACCTTACAGAAGCTAGCCGTAAAACAAAGCATTACGATTAAATACTCTTTAGCAATTTTTTTAACTTCTAAGCATCGCACATTTTCATTTTTTATACCGTCGTATTGGGAAAAAAAAAAAGTTCTTTTAAATGCATTTTGTTTGAAAACTGTATCTCCATTTATTTTTGAAATATTAATTTTCTTGTAGTTTTTGGAGCCATTTGCTTAATATTGGCAACGGAAGTACGCCATTCTGTAGAAAGTGAAGGAAAAATAGTTTTAAAATAGTAATTACATATTTTTCTTGCCATTTTCTCATAACAAATGAAAGAAAATGTAATTAAAATACGTGCTATTTTGAAAAAAATATAAACGAATAATTTCTGTTAAAACAATGGAGCTATTATATACTATATTTAATTGTAAGTATCTATGAATCATTAGATAGCTGTTTTTTCCGATTTTCTTGAATGATGGAATCTTTTTGCTGCATTTGTGCATTATTTCGCAATAGTAATGTGCTATGGATGCTTTACTGTAGATATTTAAGAGTAGATCGTAAATGTGGAATTCTTAAGCGGATGCGAATGACGTCATTTTACATAAAATAAAACGTGTGCTTTGTCTTAAAATTGAAATATGTTTTGTACTGCAGTAGAGTCCCGCTTAACCGAGTTATTTTCTTCTGATGGAGTGGTGGCTTGTATTATTATGAAACAGCCATTATAAATGAAGTGTTAGGTGAAGATGAAAGAACAGGCGTAAAAAAAATTATGGCCATTCCCTTCCCCCCCCCCCATTCTGACCAGAAAATCAGAGTTCTAACTTTTTTATGGCTGCTCTTTCATCTTCACCTAACACTTCATTTATAAGGGGCTGTGCATATATAACATTATCATTTTAGGGGGGAGGGGGGTCTGGCACATGATATCGTAAGATATCTCTATGGGTGGGGGGCGGGGGTTGTCTTTTGATATCGTTATCAATTTTGATTCAACCCATTTTTTTCTTTTTATTTGTAATCTTGTCTTTACATCAAAATAGTATGTTATATTATTTTTATGAAAATACAAAGATATTATTAAAATCATTAAATGACTATAAAACTATTTATTTCCAAAATGTGGAAAACACCAACGTTTGGCATTCCTATTCTGCCATATGTGTATGCATATATAATACGCTGTTCGAGAAAACATATGGGAAGTATGTTTGAAATGGTACTTGTCTTTACTAGTAAATAAAAGAGAATGCATGCTATCCACCTATTTTGTTGATAAATGTCTGTTACCCGGCTCACATGCGGGGGCAGGTGCAAGGATATATTATTGAATGCATTCTGTAAAAAACATATATTATTAAATAGTTTTAAATAGTAATCATTTCTTCTAAGTATTATTTGGTATAAAGTTATTTCATACGTAATGTGATATATTTTATTGACTTCTCTTGAATCAATAAAGTATGCGAATAATAAATGGAACCATATTTATATATCACTCCAAACAAAAGAAAAAAAAATCAAATTTTTAGACATTGATTATTCATATTATTACCTGGGGGGGGGGGGGGGGGTGTTCGAGGAATTGTAATGTATGATATCGTAAGGGGGGGGGGGAGGGGTCCAAAATTACCAAAAAGTTGATATTGTTATATTTGCACAGCCCCTAATGGCTGTTTCATAATAACAGAAGCCATCAGTCCATCAGAAGAAAATGAAGTAATGGAAATGCTGGGGGCGACACTAAACTCTGAAAAAGCAGAATTCCTGTTCTCTAGCTTTATTTTTATTTCTTTCGACTTAAAGAATGTATTTTAAAAAATGTAATTGAAGTTGGTTATATATTTTTAAAAATAATTGCTTGCTTTTGATATAAGTTATTGAAGTTCTTGCAGACTTCAATAACTTAACTTACTAATAACTACTTAAACTTCTTGTTGACCTTTTAAAGTGAAAAAGGATTTAAATATTTTAAATTTTGATTAAAAATTATTATTAAATGTTATAAATTAAAATATTAAATTATTTTTTATTACTAAACTTTATTGCATCTGTTACTTAACGTTAACTTTTTAGAGATCTGATTCAGAAGATGACTATAAACACAAAAGTAGCAGAAAAAAGAAGCATAAATCTCGTTCAAGATCTAGATCAAGGTCAAAAAGTAGATCTTCTGTAGATTCTCGTAATCGTTCCGATGATGGTAAGTTTGAAAAAAATAAAGGTAATCTCTTTTTCTTTTTTTTATAAGTTATATTGTTGTTGTTTTGCTCATTTATAGCATATTTTGATTATCACTTAAAATATAAACTTATTTTGCTGTAAAAATAAATGATATTCGTGTAATTTTGTGTTATAATTATGAGATTTATAAATTTATAAATTCTTCCATTTTAATATATTATGCACTGCATTTCATATCTTTGTAATGTTCTAGAGTCCTGCACGGGTTGGGTACAACCCATTTATGCAACCCAAAACCGCAAAAATAATTTTTGATGACCTACAACCTGACCTGAACCCGCAATGAAAGGAAAGTAAATCATGTTTTCATGCAATCATGAAAAGCAATCTGCCATTGTACCTCTTAACACCACTTTTATGCTTTACAAAGAAGAATGAAACACATCTACATTCTTTAATATTCAAATAAAATAAATCCTCTGAATAGCAGACATCTCGGATCGTTGAATAGAACAAACATCAGATAAGATTATCCCGAATTGTCTTTTTAACACTTTCCAACATCAGATAAGATTATCCCGAATTGTCTTTTTAACACTTTCCAACATCAGATAAGATTATCCCGAATTGTCTTTTTAATACTTTCCAACAAAGTTAAAAAAGTGTTTATGCATTCGGTTTGTCTGTCCATCTGGCATCTGTATGCGCTCTAACTCCCGTAAATATACTCTGATCGTTCTGAAATTTTTGGATGTTAGTGACCTCTACCATAGCACGAGCCCTATTGCAAATGCAGTTTGTAGCATGTTTAGTTCATTTACAGGGGCAGTCAAAAGTTTTCCGTTACATTACGGCCGATGGGAAAAAATCGTTTCAAATGATTTTTAATGATGTTACATGCTTTCAAACATAATAAAATTGATATGCATTTATCAAGTGCACTAAAATATACATTCCGTAGAATATGCACTGCAAGGAATAGTTATTGTTCATTTACAGGACCACACAAAAGAATTCCGTTCCATAATGATATAGTGGTGGAGGGAATTTTTTCCGGCGTATTTTAAGTATGTTAAATTATTTCATGTATAATGGAATTGATATATGTCGCTGAGGTTTACTATAACTTATTTCATGTATAATACGAAGTGCATAGCATTTACAGGGACACACAAAGGATTTCAGATACTATATTGTATCCGAAGTATTGCACGGTAGCGATGATTGCTGGAAATGCATTTTTAATTATGTTATGTGCTTTTATGTTTCACTATATTTATGCATTGTATATGTAATTCATATACAGGGCTACACAAAAGAATTCGTAATGGTTACTGGGTATGATTGTAAATTGCTTAAAGATGGTTGTTAAATGAGTTATGCATTTTTACGCTGAACTGCATTTTGTTATGTTTGTAGATAAAATTATATACAGGGTCACACAAAGAATTGGATACATGGCCGTCTATAAATGATAATTTCTGAAAATGTGATTCCAGTAGTTTTAAGAGTGTTTTACTTTGAATTAAACTTTAGTTAAATAGTGGCGTGTAATAAAGGTACTAGGTTAACTACAGGGTTGTACAAAAGTATACAAGTATGTTTCCATCTATTAGTATAAATTGCTGAAAGAGAACAGTTTGAATGTTGTTCTAAACATAAACACATTACTAAATAATATATTATAACAGAGATTCAAGAATCTTGTCACTCACTGTCACTATGGTCGGCTATAGTTCAACATCATATGTGAGTAAAATTTCCAGAAATTTTGAAGTGTTGGAAAAAACCCAGTTTTATTTTATTTTATTTTATTTTATTTTTTTTTTTTTTATTTATTTTTTTTTTCCTGGAAAAATTAATTTCTCAGAAATATTTCTCAAAAATGAGTTATATTTTCTGGAAAAAAATATAAAATAAGGAAAAAATTTTCAAGTTCTAAACACTGAAAAAAAGTCATTTTTGCTTTACAAGAATATATTCAAAAAAGAAAAAAAAAGTCAGCTTTTAAAATTCTAGCCTTTCAATCTCAAAATGTTGACAGTAACTTTTCTTTCTTAATTTAACACTGTTGTTTGTAATATATACAGGGGTGTGGAAATACACCATTTTACTCGCCACTGGCGAGTGGGTTTTCTGGCAGGTCGAGTAAATTTTTAGGCAGTCTTCGAAAAACTGCAGGCTATAGAAGGTATGCCAAAAAGTTTATTTTTATTTATTTATTTATTTTTTTTTGCTAGTTAGCCTATATTTTTTAACTTACAATGATGTAAACATGGTACTAAGTTCTATCCTATATTAAACTTTCCTCAGTTGTGTATCTTTCTTAATTTTATAGAAGAAAATATGAAAATGCATTGTAGTAATAGTAATTAACTATTTTTGCAGTCGAGTACATTTTGTCATTACAATTTCCAATTGTATGTTGCATCTTGCTGGCTGGTAAAATAAATCCCTGGCTAGTAAGATTTTCTGAAAATTCCACACCCCTGAATATATATCATGTCTTTGTTGGAATGATTTTTCAGTTGCATCTGTTTAATTAGTAATAAAGCAAATTAAAAACAAAACCCTTCCCCCCATAAAAAAGGAGTTTGAACCAATATCCACTGCAGTTTATAAGCAAATTTAAACTGTATTATATATCCCATCTACATTGTATTGTTTTTTTAAGTATATAAATCATGCCATTTTGAACAAATAAATTATTGTATTTCTAGCGTTATTATAAATATTATTATTTTCAAATCTTCTATTATTTACCACATTTACTTCCATTATTTAATGTAAAATGTTACCATTTTAAACATTGGTAATATTTTACATTACATGTCCTTGGCTAATATTCCATATCGAAACTAAAACTTAATAAATAAATAAATTAAATAAAACATAAATTTAACCTCTATGTAATCGAACAATTTCAATTTTTACATCGGCGGCGAATAGGAGATGAAACTTCCTTTCAAGTATTTTAATTAGTTTGAAAACAGTATCATTTTACTGATTTAGAGTCTTTAAACCAGGGTTGGCAGGTTTTTGACACGTGTCAGTTTTTGACGGTTTAAACTGTGGTTTAAACCGTCATGTCAAAAACCCCTTGTCAAAAACCTTGTCAAAAACCTCAAATACTACAGTGATCTGTAAAATTTCACATTAAATGTCACACATTAGATGTAATATTTAAAATTCATTATTACTGTAATTAGTATATAGTATTAGTAATAATTACAGGGTTGGCAGGTTTTTGACATGTGTCAGTTTATGTCAGGTTTAAACCATAGTTTAAACCTTCATGTCAAAAACCTCAAATACTAAATTGATCTGTAAAAATTCAAATTAAATGTCACACATGACAACATTACATGTAATATTTTAAATTCACTCTTACTGTATATTAGTAATTAGTATATAGTAAAGTATTATTGTTAAGTACAACTTTTTAACAGGGTAAAATTTGTAAATTTTTTTTGTAAAATTGTGTTTTTCTAAAAAGTAGACATTAAGCTCACCTGAGCTGTACATTTTTTCTCTTACTTAAAATCATTTTAATTTCTCTTACTTTTGAGAGCTTAAAGCATTAGCTAGCTTTTTTTATGGGAAAAAAAAAACTTAGAAAAGTGCAGATTTTTTTGTATATATAACAAGGTAATATGCATCGATGTTATTCTAGTCTAGGCAATAACCATTCCATTCAAAATTGAAATTGGATTATTAATTTTAAACATTTACAAAATAAGAGAAGAAATTAAAAAAAAAAAAGCTTAAAGTCAAAATCTTTTTAAAACATGCTTTCTTTCAATATATAAAAATGTTTTCAATTTTAAAACTGAACAAAATTGGCCAATCATCTAAAAGGAAATTCCTTTAAGCCCATATTGAAAAAGTGCATAATAGAAGGGATCAAATCATGAAACCATACCATTGTTTGGCTTATACTTTGCATCCCAACCATCAGGAGCAAGGGTTGACTGCTGTATCAGTTGATTCAGCTCGCACTTGAGCTACAGAGAAAATTTATGGATCCTTATCCATACTGATTGTGTATGAAGCTAAAGAATCCCCTTTCCCGTCTTCTTATTTCAGTGCTATAGAGAGGACTCCATTGCTTGGTGGAAAGGTATCATTAAATGCAACAGCTTTTTGAGTCTGCTTCAAAACTTGCTCATCTAGCAATGCTTTTGCTATCAAGTCCTACTAGCTCAGCATCAATTAAGAGACAAACTATTTTCTAACACTTCATACACTCTGAACTCAAAAATCTTTTGGGTGTAAATAGATGTGTGAAACACGTGGTGTGCTGTAGCATGCTGCAGGGTAAAATTGCTTCGGATTATTTAATTGCACAAAATTATTTTCTTCTGTTTGAAAAGTCCAAAAAAAAAAAAAATATTTTATTGCAAATAATATTTTTTAAATTATTAAATTTCAATAAAAGATCACATAAATCATTGACTTATTTAATGTTTACCTATTGTTAAAATGTTTTAGTGTGTTACGTGTATTTGGCAGTTTTCGACGGTTTAAACCAGTTTATGACAGTTTTCGATGGTTTAAACCAGTTTAAGACAGTTTAAACCAGTTTTTGACGCTTGTCATGTCAAAAACCACTTTTTGACGTCAAAAGCCCAACCCTGCTTTAAACCCTTTTAAAACGAGTGGTAAAAATGCCAAAAAGATATAGTCAAAATCAAAATAGAAAAAAAAAAAAAGAAAGTTAATCCTTTTGTTTGAAATAAATGAAGAAATAATTGAAAATAAGTGTTACAGAAGAAAAAAAAAATAGAAAAAAAAAAATCAAGTGCTTTGGTAAAATAATTTTCCATTCTCCTTTATATTTATTACCTTCATTTAGCTCTGTTTTACCTTTTGAAGTTTTTATAGAACCATTATAAAAACATAATTAAGAGCTAGGAAATAAAAAAGAAAGAATAAAACACTTTCATCTCCACGAATCAGCTTGTTCAAAACGGGAAGAGATTGTCTGTCGACAAATAGTTATCTATAAATGTTAGTTCATAGTTCTTTTTACTTTCTTCTGTCTTACAAGAAGAAAATATTGGATTCGTGAAAATGTTTTAATTCTAGTTTTCGACAGATTTATATGTTTTAGGTGTCAGACATTCCAAAAAATATGTTTTTACAAAATGTCTGCCTGTCTGTATGTGACTCATATTTTGTGGCCGCTCTACCTCAAAAACTAATGCACAGAATTTAATGAAAAATTACATCAGTTAGTCCATGATATAAATTGGTGCTGATTAATTTTTGGTACAAATTGCTCAACAGGTGGCGCTGCTAAGCTGCATTTTTCAAGATTTCCTCAATCTGTGTATCTCAAGAACTAATGCACAGATTTTTATCAAACTTCAGATTTGGTCATACCTTGAAATAAATTGGTCCTGTTTACATTTTGGTGTAAATCGCCCAACAGGTGGCGCTTTGTACAATTTCATCAAACTGATTTCATTTTCATGTCGCTAGAACAGAAATAAAAAGTTAAATCTAAAAAGAAGGCAATGTTTCTTCTAATGAAATGTTAAAAATAAGCTTTTTTATTGAACAAACTTTTAACCTACATTGTAATGTGGGTTATTACTTGAAATTCAGCCTTTAATTAAATTAATATTATGTTTATTTCTTAAATGCATAATAAAACAAGATTTGCATTTTCAAACAGAAAAAAGAATTTTTAAGTTCTCATGCAATTCAAATTCAACACATCGGATTGCTATGCCACCTAGTTAAAATAATTTTGCACAGGAATTTTCATTTTTAACAAGAGAAATTGAATTTAATCCAGAGAAGTTGCATTTAATTACATTTAATTATCTTTGCTTAGATTTTTTTCACGCTATCCTGTTTTTGTGAAATTGTGAACTTTTGTATTTACTCATAAAAATATAATCAGAATTTTGAGAATTAGAAATTATCATTATATTTTGGTTCTTATTTAGACATTTTTAATAACGTCCTTTGTACATACATATACAAATAGATAATAGATTCATTTGTTATTTCAGCTGGTTATGTGACAGGTTTTTTATTTTAAAATCGTCACATTTGTGAAGGATTCAGTTTAGAGATTGAAAATTGTTTGAATTTTGTGTGGGGTACTGTGTTTTCAGATGTAAAAATTATAAAAGGTTCTTTAAAGAACTCAAGTTCTTCCTAAACTGCTTAATGCACTGTCATTTTGGATATTGAACGAGAAAAAAATATACAGAAAATGTATACGAATGTAACAATTATAAAATTTTTATTATGTTATTTTATAAATGAAATTTCATTTTTTCCAAATTGGAAAATTTGGAAAATAACCCCTTCAGGAAAAAAATTGTTTTTTCTCCAAAATTTCTGTTTTTTCCCCCGAGCATTGCTGTTTCTATATGTGAGCAGCCAATAGCATTTCAGATGCAAGTTTTAATGTTTAAAGCGGCAACATCTTTATGTAAATGAACTGTTGGTTCTGTGGTATAAAACATGAGGATTTCTGGTGTTTTTGTCTTCCTACCAATGTGCAACTTCAGTTTTTAACTTAGTCATCTTGTTCATCTTTAATTTATGTGTATTTGACTTTCTCAGAGAAATACTGCTGTGAGTTGTAGTGTTATATGACATTCATCTTCATCATGATTATTAAAGTTTGTGTCTTCTAATGAAATTGTCTTTATAGCCTGCCACATGACAAACATTTTTTAGATTCCTCTGCTTACTTTGCAAGTGATTAACAATAACTATATTTTTAAAGTGGCTTATGCTCTCAAGTGCTTAATAGATTTTTTGCTTTTGGTATTTGATTGCCCATCAACAGCACCAAAAAACATTTTCGTTACTTTCATATTAACTGCATGTCCAGTGTCAATTGCAAAGCATTTCACTACTTTTGGTAATTTGGTTATGGAACATTACACCAAAATAAAGAAATACTGAATTAATTACATTGTCTTAAATGCAATAGACTTAATTTTCTATAGTTGGATTGAACACAGATTTAAAAAAAAAAAAAAATCAGGCATGAAAATTATTTTTTAAACTATAAAAAAAATCAGTAAGTTCAGATACAGTTTTCAAACAAATTGCATATGAAAGTACATTTTTTATACTATTTTACGGTGTAAACATTGAAGTTGTGCAATGTTTAGAAGTTACTTTCAGACATAATTTTTTTTAAAAATATAACTTTCATATCATTATATTCTTTTTGAAATTGTTGTTTGCATGGTGTATTCTTTCTTAATTGATGAATATTAATGGTATATAAATAAATATCTGCCCCTTTTCGTGCTCTATTGTTTTTGTTAGAAGATTAAGCATAATTTTTATTTGATATTAAAAATTTACTCTGTATTATATGAAACAAATTTTAAAATTAAGACATGTTAAGCAGAAATTTCTGATAATGTTTAAAATGTAGTAAGGTATGGAGAATTGCATTTCTAAATTGAAAATTGCCTCCCGATTGAAATTTGAAATTTTTCTTAAAGTCACATTTTCATAAAAACACTTCATAATATGTTTCTCTTTCTGTTTTCTGAATTATATATTTTATTTTATTTTTAATCTATGTCGAAATGCAGGCAGTCATGATTAGCAGGTATTTGAATAAGTAATTACCTGAATTAAACTTTAATTTTGATGTTACAGAGATGATAGTTACCCAGTTTTTATAATTTTTCATCTAAGTTTTCCATAATTTTTATCATTGCAAATTGTCCAATGCATGTAAAAAGAATTATTCTTTTTACAAGTTTTTAAATTAATAATGCTATTATTTTTTCATTTACATTTCTTTCGTAATATATAAATATCTCTATATAGTATAAAATTAATTGATTTACAGAAATAACTCTTGGAAGGAGTTCGGTACCATCTGATTTACTATTATTTAAAAGCAGATATTCGTGAAACTACAGATGTTTTATCAATTTATGGCATGTTCCAAATATTTCTGTAATATGCTTAAACTA
The DNA here is from genome assembly GCA_963932465.1 of Maratus speciosus. Taxonomy (NCBI): domain Eukaryota; kingdom Metazoa; phylum Arthropoda; class Arachnida; order Araneae; family Salticidae; genus Maratus; species Maratus speciosus. Next base: position 279,875,507 of record OZ010792.1, read on the forward strand.
TCATGTCATTTTTAATCTGCATTACAAATGTATTCTTGTAATAAAATGACTGAGGAGGTCTTAATATGCATATCACAGATGTTTTCTTTGATTTTTTTCATTTGTTATTACAGTAAGCATCCTCTAATCCAGCAAGTTTGGGACTTGGAGCATGCCGGATTACGAAATTTTCCAGATTGTAGTATGAATGTTGGGAAAAACATTTAGAAGTTAGAACTAAACAAAAAATTACAATAAAGCATGTTTTTTATTATTTAAACAACTTGAATATAACAAAAATAAATAAAAAATACTCAATAATGTAAAAAAACAACATATGTACATGACTTTAAATTAATAGCCTATAGTCTGTGTAGCCTAGAGTCTAAGCAAAAACTTGCACTCTAGGACTACACAGTAGGCTCACTCATAGAAGCCATCTTAAACAAATCTCAGTTTTGTTTTACAGTAGTCTTCAGTGTAAAGCTCAAGAGTTTTTCACTGATGAGGGCTGAGTAAGTTTCGGTTGAAAACATTTTGTTTTTTTAAAAGGACTGTAATGTGTTTTTAAATGATTTTATTATATTTGACACATCTTTAAGCAATGTATCTACATTTATTTGTATCTTTATGAATTTTAATTATTAATCAAGGTGAATTTTGTACTGAAATTTTAACTTAAAAAAAAAAAGAAGATCTAGTTTTCTGGTACCATGCCAAGTCTTAATGCTATTTCAGCCAGCCTTCATAAAATTTGCAGTTGGCATCGATGTTCATATCTCATTGAAACTGTTTAGCTTTTTCAACAACTATAGGCCAGTTATGGGTTTGCTCTCTGATCTTTTTGCTGAAGACCAATTGTACAAGACTGAATCTAGTTGGTCTAACTTTTTTTTTTTTTTTAAGTTTGTCTTTCACTGAGATTTTTCAAAGTTTCCGATTTGTTCCTAAACTGTTTCAATTTGTCTTTTTTTTTTTTTTTTTTTAAATGTCGTAAATTGTAGACGACCCTATGTCATGGTCTTTCATAATCATGTACTTACTTATGCCATTTTCAAGTTTCTTCACGATTTCCAGCTTTTGAGCCAAACTGAGAGTCAGTTGTTTTCTTTTTGAATACACAACATTAAAAGAGCCCACTTCAGTTCACGGCAAGAAAGGAAAATGCTAATGTAAAGTCTATGGGGACATAGTTTTCAAATTTCTCGCTTTGATTTTAATATTTTTGGATGATTTTTCTTGCATAGGATAGCTGAGGACAATCTACAACTGGGCTAGTTTTTCGATTTCGGTTATAGTTTTTTTTATATTAGAATTGCTTCATTTTAGAACCAGTTTCAACCGGTTCTGAAAGTTAAAGTAATTAAAAAAGAAAAAATCTTAAGCTAAAATCATAAAAGTGAAAACTAGCCTGGTTGTAGATTGTCCTCAGCTATCTTGTGCAAGAAAAATCAACCAAAAATATTAAAATCAAAGCGAGAAATTTGAAAATAACGCTCTTATAGACTTTACATTAGCGTTCGAGTTTATCCGCGTGACAAGTGTGGTCTCTTAACTTTAGGATTCACGTCACTTGTCAGTCACTATAAAATCACTCACAAGCTCTACAAAACACTAAAACACAACATGTTAATTCGCCATTGATGCAAGTGGCTCAGTCTGAGCATTACTGAACAGTGAAACGTAAACAAAGATGCAGAACAAGAGTGAAGAGCAGAAACTGAATGTGAAATGTAAACAAAGATATAGGGCTGCTTTTGAACAGATGGTGCCAGGGTTCGTTGATATATATCAATCGATATATATCTTGATATATATCATGATATATATCCGATATTTATTTTCAAAATATCAAGATTTTCGATATTTTCATATTACTTCATATTTATTTTCAAAATATCAAGATGTGTGATATTTTCAATATTTTTCTGTATTTGATACTTATTTTCAAAATATCACTGTGCAAGATGTTTTTGGTATTTTCAGTCAAAACGAATGCAAATGAAATTTCCAACTGTTATTGACAGTGTTGTTCTGTAAATAAGGAATTTTTGTCTCTGATAGTGACTTTTTTAACTGAAGAAGAAAACATCTTTATCAAGCTTTATGTTTGAATTTTTACTTTTAACTGTAGATTATGAGGGACATAATTCAAAAAAGACACTGAAAGATAAACTGTCTAATTTAGATACTCAGTTATATATACAGCTTCATTACATTTTTATGTTAAAAATTTTCACTTAAAACAATATTTTGTATTTAAAATTTTGTTTTATAAATTTCTGATTTCTTGCTAGTTGATATTGAATCCTATAGCTACTTTTTTTTTTTTTATGTAAGTGTATAAAGCAAATTGTTTTTGTTTTCAATTAGTTGATCTTCAATTTTGTTCGAAGTAAAAAAAAAAAAAAAAAAAGGGAGAAGAAAAATGTGCTTTTAGTATATTGTTTAAGTTTTCATGTTAAGTGCAATATTTTTTAGTTTCTAATTTATATTACGCTTGAAAATATTTATTATCTGCAGTAAGTTTGCTATTTTTAAAATATCGGATATATATCGAAAATATCGGATATATATCAAAAATATCGGATATATATCAAAATATCGGATATTTTTGATATTTTCGAAAATATCATGATATTTACAAACACTGAATGGTGTCCTATGCGTGTGCCAATACACTATATCTGGTATGACGTCTATCCCTCTTGCCTTCTGATGTTTTGCAATCAATATAAATTTTTATGTTCTACAAAAATTCATCTAAATTATTTTGTTTATCTTTCACAGAAATAAAACAAGCACTTGAATCTAATGATGTACATTCATTATTTATTATTTCATGACTCATATCAATTTCCATTTCAAGTTGAATTTTCAGAACTGGAAAATGTATTTAATTCTGATAAAAATTTATTTTTCCTTTCAACAGTTTGATTTCACAAATTATCCACAGAAATGTCCCCCACCTCCCCTTGTAGACAGGATGACTGAGCTATTTATAGATTTGCAATTTTCAACTCTGTGTAATGGGTTGTTACATAATTCCTCATTCTGAAGTTCCATCAGATTATTATAAACATCAGCAGTGATTAAACAAGGAATACTATTTTTTCTGAAAGTCGTACCGGTTTATCCAGTATGCCAGGCCTTAGGATACCGGATTAGAGGATGTTTACTGTATTTACTTATTTTTAAACAAAAGGGCAAGTTTAAATTTAAAAATCAGATTTTTCTTCATACATTTTTTTTCTTAAAAAAAAAAAAATAATAATTGCTCTGTTAAATATTGCACATTCTTTTGTTGTTTGTTGTTCATACGTTTTTTTTTTTTTTTTCCTTTTACAAATGTCATATAAATTAAATAGTGTTATGCAATTGTATGTTTTTGGTTTATAACAAATGTAGAATAAATTTCATAATAATAATAATTTTAAAAAAAGAATTGGTGTGTGGGGTGGGGGGATACTAAAAAGAAAACCATAATCCACCCACAATAACTTGGCCAGTGAGTAACACAAATTTACAGGAATTTATTTGTTTGTTAAGGAAACAGCCATTACCAACTAATAACTAGCAGAATCTAGTTTTTAATCAAATAATGCATTTCCTGCACCATTTGTGTCTGTTAGCAACTTTCTGTCCCTTTAGCAACATGACTCTTTCAAGGTCATTGGCTAACTTATAATGAGAGGACCGTAATTGCATTTCCCTTTAATTCGTTTCGTAGTTTGAAAATTACTGAAAATTAAAACAAATATTTTATGTTTTTTAGATTGTTTTTAATAATTGTTATTTTGGGTTTATTTAAACAGTTATAAATTAATTTTATTGAGTATTAATTTTTGTTAAACTAAATGCATTCTTAATTTCTTTTATCTTGTCAATAGATGATCACATGAGGCGTCACAGAAAGAAATCTAGAAGGAAAGACAAGAGAAGAACTCCTACAGTAAGTTTATTTTGTATGCTGTAGTTGTGGAGAAAATTGTATATATATATATATATATAGATATATATATATATTATTATTATTTAAGGCTACCCTACACCTTTGATATTAAAAAAAATCTTTTGTAACTTAAGTATTTTTTATACACACAAAAATCATATTTTATTAGCAATTTTAGAACTATAGATGTATAGTGTACACATAACACAGTAACAAAAATTTCAAGTGCTTTTTTTCTTTTTCTCTTTCTCTCTCCAGAACAGCATTTTCAAAATCAGTGGGCTCTCTATTTCTGTCAATTTTCAATCGGTTGACTTGATGTTTTTGAAAATTAAATCTCCACACATTTTTCTAATGGTGAACTATGAAGAATTTTTTCAAAATATTTATACTTCGTAACTTTAGGTAATGATATTTTTGATCGAAAATTTACATTTTACATTGAATTAATCTTATTTCACTAAAAATGCATTTTTTTTTTTTTTTTTTTTTTTTTTTTTTTTTTTTTTTTTTTTTTTAATGGCTGCATATTTCATTACCTTTTGAACTAAAAGAAACTTATTTTTTAGTATATCAAATATGAAAAATAATGTTTTCTGTTTTATTGTATTTATAATAATTTAATATAAGTGGATTTTTATAAACACTTGACATTTCTTAATAAAAAAATTTCCAAATAACCTTACATTTCAGTTAATCAAAGAGGTTTTAAATTAAATCTGGTAAGATTAATTACTATCAGTTTATTTTTAGAGGCGGTTGTGTTTGTATTTTGAACAGTGGTATTTACTTATTTAATGACAAAAATCTCTGATTAATTAAGGCAAAGATTACTATTCACAAATAGTAGTGTTCAAAATATCGTAACACAATCACTCCAGTCTGCCAAAACAACAAGTAATTTTTTAAAATTTTTATAAAAAAAAAAACTCTGTTAGAAAAGATTTGTCAACCATGAGTACAGCATATGTCTAAGAATTTAATATAAAAGCTGCTCAGTTTTTACATTATTGTTCTTGTGACGTTTAGTTTCACAATTTGAAGTACTCATTTTTTTTGTTGAAGTCTGCAGGCTATTTAATTTTTTTCTATTCCAGCTAGTGTTTTATGTTACTTGTCAGTATAAATTTTTCAGTGGTTCTCAAATAAGAATGCTGAAAAATAATAATTTACAGAACATAAGCAAATAATTACCATATCTTGTATGGATTGGAGATTGTTTTGAGGCCTTGAGGCCTACCACAAACAGATCGAATTCTCCCCTTTCTCGTAAAATCTTCTGCATTTCCCGATGTGACGTTGCTTTCCGATGACCTGGGATAAATGCTACCATGGCACAATCGAGAACGTTTTCCATCGGATTACTGTCATCGAGATCTCCACGAAAACTTCCGACCCTATTGAAGGGAGTGAGAAAAGCATATATTGTCGGAAGTGTGTCTTTGGGGAGAGATTTTAAAGCGGTTGATATTGTTTTCTCTGTTTAGTAAAAATACCATCGACACACGCCTAATTAAGATATTTTCATAATCTTTTTTTTAAACGAGAGTGAAATGTTCAGATTTTCAGTTGTCAAAATCTCAAAGTGATATGACGGATAGTTATTTATAAAATGGAAAATAAAAATGAAATATGTTTTTTTAACCAAGCAAGGGTTTTTCTTTAAAAATTAATAAAAAATTAACATGTTAACCTACAATTATTTAATTAGTATCATAAGAAAGATCTTATTCTAGATTTTTAAATGGTATAAAAAGAAAAGTTTTATAAGTTCTTCTTAAGCAAATATGGGTATAAATATGCCAAAATTTCAAGAAATTCTACTTAAATATAAAATAACTGGTGAAATATTATAAGTTTTGAAACTAACTTTTAGCACTAATAATAAGCGCTTTTTTTTTTTTTTTTTTTTTTTTTTTGCAAATACTGCAAACAATTTTTTGTAGATTTAGATTGATTTTTCTTTGAGATACGCTATCTTTTTAAAATGAAATGTTAACTTAAAATAACAAAAACTAATTTGAAAAAAAGTAATTGAAATGCTTATTAAAACATAGTCTAACAAATCATCACGCACAATCTTATTAATCTGCTTTAAATAAAACAATGCGCAATACCAAGAAAGCTAATTATATCATAGTTCTTGCACAAATAATTAGCAGTGTGACCAAGCACTGCATATGCCCCAAAAATAATTGACCATATACTTTTACTAAAACTTCTGTATATTAAATATAACATTTATGCTAATATTTAAGCCCATTTGCGCTCTATCGTTGTTTACTCAAACAAAATAATTATCCGAAATTTCCAAAAGATTTTCCTTTTCTTTTTTAAAAATTATTATTAAATGCTTGCTGTATCAATTTTAATGACTTGTTGTATAATATATATATATCTATATATAAATATATAAAATCTTTTAATAACATCCAATGAGAATTTCCGATTAGTACAAAATCAAAATATTCAATCAAAAAGTTTTCGGAAAGAAAAAATCTTAGGAAAGTTTTGCATGTTTTTGAACGGCATATTTTATTATGGAATTTAAATAAATTGTAGCGTTTCTAAGGTCATCAAAAAACAACGTATTTCCTCGTAACTTTTTTACAATAAATTTCGAAAACTTTCAAACAAAATAAAAAAAAATAATATATATATATATTGTTTGAAGATGATGTGAATCAGTCTTCTTCAGTTTTCATTTTTTCCTGCCTTTGATTATAAAACTATTTTTTTCGGAATATAAAATAATTATTGCATTGCTCAAATTAAACAAAAAAAAAAAAAAAAAAAAAGGAAGTTTCGATATTAAATAAAACTTAATATTAGGATCGCCAGAGAGTCCTCTTTTTTTTTTTTGTGTGTGTGTGTGTGTGTGTGTAGATTGAGTAATATTTAACTTATATTTTGAAAGATTAGTTTTATATAGAAATTAAAGACGGAGACAAAAAAATAAAAATCTAAGAAGACTGATTAACATCATCTTCAAATAATATATTTTTTATCTTTTCTAAATTTACGGTAAAGTTACTATGAAATAAGTTGCTTTTTTATGTTATTAGAAACTTTACAATTTATTTTATATCCAATGAAATATGAAGTATAAAAAATGTAGTATCTTAAAGTATTCAAAATCCTGCAATACTTTCCAAAGATATTTACTTCTTTTTTTTTGCGCAAAAATTTTAAATTTAATATTTTTATCTTGTTCTAAAAAGAAATTCTCTATCTATTTAGTAAAGTGTTTTGTTATTTAAGCAACAAATATAACAAATCTTAAAACTGATACAACATTTAATAATCTATATAAATAAATATTTGGAAATTTTGAATATTTGATTTATTTGGGTAAACAATGATAGTGCACACATGGGCTTCGATATTTTCAGAAATGTTATATTTGCTATAAAGAAGTTTTAGCAAAAATATCTAGTCAATTATTTTCTAGTAAGCACAGCATGTTTTCTCTGCTAATTTTTTTATGCGACAACTATTGTATAATTAGAGTTTTCTTAGCATAACACACTGTTTATTTAAAGGAAATTAATAAACTTACACACGATATTTTGTTAAACTATATTTTAATATGTACTGCAATTATTATTTTTTTTAATTCACATTAGAATTTATTTTTTTAATTTTGCGTTGAATTTTCATTACAAACACAGACTCCATACTGCATCAATCTAAATCTACCAAAAACTGCATGCAATATTTTCAAAGTACATTTATTATTAGTGTTTAAAATGAGTTTCAAAGCTTAAATATTTTCCCGTTTATTTTGTATTTAAGCAGAATTTCTTGAAATGTTTGGGTATTTATGCTAATATTTACTTATCAAAAACTCACAAAAAATTTATTTTCATATCATTAAGTCCTTTCTTATGATAGTTATTAAATATCTCTAGAGTAATTTGTTAATTTTTTATTAATTTTTAAAGAAAAGCTCCCGCTTAGTCAAAAAAGCTAATTTCATTTTTATTTATCATTTTCTAAAGATCTACCGGTCGTATGATTTTGAGCTTTTAACAGCTAAAAATCTGTATAGTTCACATTCGTTAAAAAAAAAAGATTATGAAAATATCTTAATTAGGTGTGTGTAGATGGCATTTTTAATAAACACAGAAAGCAAAATTAGACATTTTTCTTTTCAAACGGGAGAAAAAGAGGGAAGGTCAGTGAGAATTGTCTCGTAACTGAAGTGGTCAATCTAGTTTTTTCCGATGCCTATTTGAAAAGGAATCTAGAATCCGTGAGCTATTGCCGAGCTCTTCGTGGTAGCACTTAATCTGTGTATCGGAAAAAATTTTTGGGAAACATGTAAATTCGACCTCGGGTTCTTCTCACTTCGGAAGGAACTCGATGCGCTTGTGGTAGGGCCCCTTATCTGTATCTAGTCATCCTGTTCAGTGTTAATAGTAATTATAGAGCACCCGCATTCATTCCACAGTATAATTCCATTTTTTACTGTACAGTTCAAGAGCAGACATCTTGTTTTAACTTGATGTCACATGCAGATTTTTTTCATATTAATTAATTTCCCATATTTATTAATTAATTACTTTCTACATATCACATTATTATTGAAATTATATTACTGTCAAACTCTGTTATGTTATAATGCAGAGTTTAATTTTATCCTTGTTATATTTTTCATGTTTAAGTAAATAAGTAATTAAATACACATTGAAAGAACCATAACAAATCCTTTCTTTACCATTTATTTTATATTAGCAGGTTGAAAGAAACATATTATTTTACTCGGAATGTTATTTAGAATCCTTTTCACTATGTACTTCTCTTACCTTTAAGCTTATTTGAATGCAAAACATATCCCTTACTCCATTTTCTTGAAAGAAACTTTGAAGTTTCATACAGTATTCCAAAGCATATGCATATATTGGCTGTTATTCTGCACTCATCTGCATTAAAGGCACCTCTTTCATCATCATTATTTTTAACCCCTTCGCAACGAGCATTGCATATAGAGTGCTCAGAATCTGTGAATTTTTCCACCAGTAATTTCAAACAATACATTTTATTTAAGTATTGCGCGGCAGCGCAATACTTATTTATTTCCAGTGTCACTTCTCAATGTTAATTTAACATGGAAAAACCTATGGAGATCATAACTTTTTCATTTTTTCTTCCCACCTTTTTGTCCCTGATGCCACTCATTTTTTATTCTTTACTAACTCTAATGATATTATAAATTTAAAGTGTCAAAACGAATGGTAAAATGCCTTTGCATATGGAGGAATTATAAACCAGAGAGAAACATGGGCCAATTTTTTTTTTTTTTTACATTATTCAAATTATTTTACTTAATAATTCCAATTTTCGCTTTTTTCATTAAAAATCAACGGACATTTTTCATAGAAAATGTAACATTTTTACTTCATTGTTGCAAAAATTTCAAAAGCCGTAATAATAATTTATTTCTTTTTAGTTGAAAGATTTTCAAGTGAAATATTAAATTGAGCTAGATTTTTTTTCAAAAATTAAAAAGGTGAATATGGCGTCATAGTGGAAATAAAAAGGATATTGTCAGAATAAGTTTTTGCTTTGGTCAAGTTTATATTTTAGTAAAAAGTTTCTAATGGATAGCTATTTTTATGCAGGTAGCGAACTTAGTGGGGAATTACATAACTTAAATTTTAAAATGTATTTTTTTCCGAGATGAGAACTATTTACCCCAAGTTAAACTTAGGTAATAATTTTCTGATGTGTTTACATCACACCTTGGGAGAGAGTAAGGTTTAAAAATTTAAGTAAAACTTTTATTTTTTATTTTTTACTGTATCACAGTTAAATATTAGCAGTAAGGATTCAACACAATTTACATTTACATTCATAGCGTTCCTGAGTGGGAAATAGGGTATCTAAATTTAAGTGAAGTTAAGTTTTTATGTTTTGATTATAGATTTTTTGCGTTCAGATTAGAAGTTTTTGTCCAAACTACCGCAACCTGCATTACTACAGTGGTGAAACATTTTGAATTACACATTGGTAAACTGCATCCTACATTGTGATGCAATACCGCATACATCTCAAAGCCTGATGATGATACTCTCTACTAATTTTGAAATGCGTTCGTCTGAGTGCAATAGTTATTAAAAAACTTGACATATTAAACAAAAACATAATTTGAAGAACAAATTAAAAAAACAAAATTTATTTCCTACATTGTTTAAGCCTGAGAAGGGACAGATATTAAGATATTTCATTCAATTAGTTCTACATTTAATGTTAAATTTTTGTAACAAATTAGTTAAGCCAACTGAAGATTAAAAAATGAAAATAAAATTCATACAATATGATACTTAAACCACCCTAAAAAATTAGATTCCGTTCAAATGAAATCGAAATAAATCTTAGACTTTTTTTTAAGTTTTGTATTTTGCATGCATCTTATCATTTTATGCACAAGTGTCATAAACATAATACAAAATCTGCAATACAAATATTTTCAATTAAAAATGGAAGAAATCTAAGATTTATTTTGATACAATCTTAATCTATATTTAAGCGTATGTTGAGCTATTATCTAAAAAATTCTTGTTAACATTATAAATTTCATCTTCTGTTTCAACCTCCTGATTTTGTTCCATCACATACTTTTTCAAATGTAATGTCCTGTTTACTTTTAAAATGTTTGATCCATCCACCAAACAAATAAATTCTTCATAACCCTGTTTGTGTGTGAACCTGTCAGTTTCCCTTCTGAGTTTGGATTATTTCTTTATATCACTATCTGAATCCTCCTTTGTATATTTTTACTCTTTTTAGCCCCCAGTATGCTATTTCTTTCTCCCACCTATTAATGCGTTGTCTCCAAAAAATAACGTTACATTGTATAATCCAGCCGTAAAACAAAGCAGATGTATCATTGTATGGAATAATGTCTACTGCAGTATTTTAAACTTCTAAGCATCGCACATTTTCAATTTTTATACTGTCATATTGGGGAAAAAAAGTACTTTTAAATGCAATTTGTTTGAAAACTGCATCTCCCTTTATTTTTGAGATATTAATTTTTTTGTAGCTTCTAGCACCATTTGTTTAATTTTGGAAACTCAAGTACCCAATTTCTGCAGAAAGTAAAGGGAAAATAGTTCAAAAATAGCAATTATATCTTTTTGTTGCCATTTTCTCATAAAAACTGAAAAAAAAAGTAATTAAAATATGCGCTATTTAAAAAATATATAAATGAATGATTTCTTATAAAACATGGAGCTATTATAAACTAAATTTAATTTTAAGTATCTTTCTATATTAATATTACAAACAAATAAATGCATATGAATTATGAGATAGCCGATTTTTTTTGTCCAGTGTCTTGAATGACGAAATTTTTTTTGATTTGTGTATTATTCAGCGATAGTCACATCCTATGCATATTTTACTGTAGATGTTGTTTAAGACTGGATCATAAATGAGGAATTCTGTAACGGATGCGGATGACATCATTTTATATAAAATAAAAGCACATGTTTGGAATCTTAAAACTGAACTATCTATATTTATATACATATGTATTTTTTTTCATCGGGAGCGACACTAAATTCTGAAATAGCAGAATTCCTGTTTTCTAGTACATACATACATACACAATGGTATTACAATCCATGTAGGATTTTGACCTCCCTTAATATACCTCTCCAGACCTTCTGATCTCTGGCCTTTACTTTATAATTTATAATTTGGTTTTGTGCAAGATCTTTCGCTACCTCTTCTATCCATCTCTTCCTGGGTCTACCAATACTTCCTTTCCCAATTAAATTACCACTATAAATCTTCTTTGTGCTTCTCTCATCCTTCATTTTTATTAGATGACCTAACCATTGCATTCTTCTTATTTTTATAGTATTTATTGTTTTCTAGTATTTAACTTAATTTGGTTCATACATGTAAAAATGGAATTTTGTAATAAATTTTTTGTCCACTTCTTGATGTGCTAGAATGATAAAAATTATGTTCACAGGTTTGTTTCTGATGGCAGTGCAATATTTTAATACTATTAGAACTTAATTATAAATTAATTTTAAGGCTTTTTCCATTGGATGAGTGCATGGGATAAATCGCCAAATATTTTTTTATGGTTACAACTGTGTGCGATTTAATGAATACAACATTGGAGTTAATTATGTGTCATACCACGCTTCCTAAAATATGCCATCTAACTATGAAACTGCAACAATGAAATATTTTAAGCACTAAAAAGTAGAAAATAAAATAAAAATAAAGAATGTAATTATTATTATTTTAAAATATGTTTTTAGCAATTAATAGTTTAATAATAATTTTAAAATTACGATTATACATCACAAAAACAATTTAGAAATCCTGAATAGATTGCTGTTGGCATATCTTTGCCTTCTAAGCATTTTATTCATATTTTTCAAAAATAACTTAAATCAGCTGTAGACAAATATATTTTTAACACCTGTATTTTAAGATATATGTAAAACTAGCTGACTCGCCCGGCGTTGCCTGGGCCCATGATAAAATAACCTTAAATGAACCTCAAATTTGTATGATTTCCTTTAATTGCCCACCTTTAATTCCCTTTTGTCTAAATTTATATTTTTAAATGAAAAAAAAAAATCGCATGAAAAATATTGAAGATTCGTGCTATTTTGCGTAATTTGATATTTAATCATACCGAAAGCGAGCAAAACCGCAACAAAACTACTCAGGTTGTTATTGATTTCATTGGCATTTTCACACATTTTATTTTGTAGAAAAAATACTTCTACCCGTCCGAAAGTTTCAAAATTTTTGTAGGACATGTCAATCTAGTCTTTTTAGATAATTCAAAAAGATTGTGTTAAAATAAAGATATTGACTAAAATAAGAAATTAAGAAATTTTAAATTACTATTCAAAAATAGTCGTTAGTTCAATCTTCCACCGACAGGGAGCGCAGTGTGTTCTATACAAATATTACACATCAAAACAGTGGCCAAAGGGCTGTTATAAAACTATTTGAAAGTTTCAAGTTGATCGGTTTTTGTTTTGCGAATTTTAACAAATTCACGTTCATTCTCTATTCAAAAAAGTTTTTCTTTTTTAAAAATTGAATTTTCTTTATAAAACGAAAAGTTCTGAATCAAATTTTTTTTAATTTACATAATTAGCATCCAAAGATAGGCCTAGATGCATAAGTTTAAAATGTCTAAATGCTGTATTTTTAAAAATTTGATTTAAAATTTGAACTTACATAAATTTTACATTGTGGTTTTTTATCAACTCTCCAAAATGAAAATAGGGGTTTTTCAAAGCAGACATGATGTCTTTAACTTCTGTAAAACGCTAGCTTCGTTTCATAGCTAGTGAGATTTCAAGGGGACCTTTTTGATTGGACAGTCTTGTGCTAGCCTCGAATCGAGGCTCAAGTCTGTTCAGCATGCGGTTTTGTGGAAATAAATACTTTTTAAATTGAGCCATTTGATTACTTTTTAATTAATAACTCAAATAACTATAAGAATTTTTAAATTCTGAGGCTCGGGTACATTAGGAGAGGCCTTGGGCTATCTTTACAAAAATGTTGACCCTCGTACATGCCATAGATTTTGCTAGTCATCGCACACACACACAGAGCTATTTGTTCCTTTATTAGGATAGATAAAGACATATGAAGTGTACTTTAGAAAGAAAAGTTAATATTAGTTATTTTTTTCTATCCATGCTGAGTTGTTGGGGGATACAATTCATAAAGAAGGGCTGCCCACAGGGCAGGGTACTTTTTCCTGTACTTTGGTGTTTGGTGGTGGATGGACTCCTTGTTGAGATACATCTGCATGGTGCATACTGTATTGGGTATGCTGGTGGTATTGTTATCATCATTAGAGGCAAGTTTGAAAATATTCATTCGGGCATCCTCAATAATATCCTTAAGAAGGTGGAGCAGTGGTGCAGGAATGTTGGTCTTTCTGTTAACCCAGAAAAGACGACTTGTTGCTTTCACTAGGAAAAAATCAATCAAATTCATGAGATTGTGTTTTATGGGCACACTTTGAGTTGCTCAAAGGAAGTGAAGTATCTGAGTGTCTATTTTGATGAGAGATTGTGTTGGAAGAGGCACATGGATTACTGTATCAATAAGGCCAAAAAGATTTTCCGGTCATGCAGAAATGCTATTGGCAAAACATGGGGACTCAGTCCAAAAGTGATCTGGTGGACATACAATATGGTGATCTGCCCTATGATCAGTTATGGTAGGGCAGGGCTTGGTAGTCAAGAACAATGTCTGACATTGCCAAGTCAGAATTAGCAAAGCTGCAGAGGATGATCTGCTTGTCCATGACAAGTGTACTTAGGACAACACCTACATTTGCTATGGAGTTGCTGTACCCACTGCATATGATTATTGAGGCAGAAGCATTGTTCTGCTCTTATAGACTCATTTTACATGGGCAGTGGCAAACTCAAGATATCTTACTTGGGGTAGGCTTAACTGTAAAATCAGTAAGCACCCAGTCTTTATCATGAAGGGTGACGGTATGCCTTTAAAGCATGTATTTGATAAGTTCAGAATTAGTCTTCACTCTAGAGCTGAATGGGAGATTCTTTCTGTAACGGAACATAAGACTGGTATGATCTGGTTTACTGATGGTTCCAAGATTAATACTGAGATGGGAGCTGGGGTTTGCTGCTCACCTGATGGTATGTCTTTCTTTTACCTGCTGGATATTCACGCCACTGTCTTTCAGGCAGAGGTCTATGCAATACTTATGTGCTGTTACATTTGCATTGAGAGGGGGTATAGTGGCCTGTCTGTCAATATTAACTCTGACAGTCAGGCAGCATTGCTTGCCTTACAAAAACATACAATTACTTCTAGGATTGTTTGGGAATGTTATTGCTCTTTGAACAGTCTTGCCAGTAATGGTAATGACGTTGTTATACATTGTGTATCTGGTCATACTGGCATCCTGGATAATGAGCTTGCTGATAGTCTAGCAAGGAAAGGGTCGGTTACTCCATTTATTGGACCAGAACCAGCTATTAGCATTTCTAAGGACTGCATTAGAACTACTGTTTTTAGAATTTTAAGAGAGCAGCAGTATCAAGAGTGGCTTGACTCAAGTGGACAGAGACAAGCGAAAGAGCTCAGTAGCGGATACCCTAGTAAAAAGGCAAAGGAACTCATTGGGCTCAGAAGGAATGGTCTAAGAAATATGGTGGAACTGCTAACAGGACACTGTAGACTTAATGGACACCTTAGTATTATGAAGGTGGTTAATGACCCTCTTTGTACTGGTTGCAAGTATGAAGAGGAAACTGCCTTACATGTCCTCTGTAACTGTGAGGCATATGCTGTTTACCATTTCGAACACATGGGTCGACATTTGATTGAGCCATGGGAAATTCAGGATATTCCTGTCAAATGTCTGCTGAATTTTATTTCTTTGTATTTCTATAAATGTAGCAGAAATTTTACTTTTTTACATGAAAGCCTGTGATTGTACAAAGACCTATAACTACAGACAGACATCTTTTGAAGATGTCTTGAAAGTGGTATTGATGCACATTATTTTCTTTAACACTATTTTCTTTTCATCAGTCAGATTTCAAATTTCTCTCTCCAAGGTTAAATAAAGGCTTGGAATCAATGCATTCATATTTTTCAAATTTCTTCTCAGAAAATTAGTAATTCCAACTTCATTTTTTTCTCTATATTCTTTTTGAGAGATCTCTCTCTCTTACTGGTTTGTTAAACAAAATATTTCTAAAATATATACTTATTTATTTATTTATTTATTTATTTTATTTATTTATTTTTTTTTTGAAGTGTTAAAATTTTACTTGCAGCTCATCAGCTTTTCTAAGATTTTAACTCATAAAATATAAAATTAAGCATTAATTTTACATATATTTTGTAAGAAAGTATGAAAGATCCATTAAGAAGAGTATGCAGTAAAACTTAAGGTACTGCCCCTGCCCACTACTGGGCTTTGCAAAATTGCACTGACATCTGGACCCTGCAGCAGCACTCTATCCGATACTTAAAAGGGGCCAGAACAGGTCTATCTCGAGTAAAGGGTCCCTCATATCATTGCCCCTGAAGATTTGGAGAGAGGCTAATAAGGGCAACCTTACCTCGTCCTCTCCACCTGGGCCTTGCTTAACTGCTGGCTTGGAAGATGGATCACCTAAAATAGTTACCATTGTTACCAATAGTTACCTTTGTTAGTTCACCACCTGTGGTGAGAATAATTGTTAGTTGTAGGCAGGGTTGGTAAGTTTTTGCCATAGGCGAAAAAAACCTGGTTGAAACTGTCCCGGCAAAAAAGGTTTTTGCCAAAGTGGTGGCAAAAATAGGTTGTCCATTTAATTTTTTTCCCAGAAAAAGAGAAAAAAATATCTCATGAAATAAAAAAGAAACTTAATACTTTGCACAATAGCTTTTACAAAACCTGTGTACCTGCAGGCTTACTTTTCCATTGACCAACTATAAAGTAGGGTGCAATACTCTGGTATTTTCTTATCATTCTTGTGGTCATTTGACAATCGATTGCTGGATAACTTTTTGTTCTTTTCTTACAGTATAAAAGGGATGAAAAAAAATTCTAGTTTCTTAACAAGGCATAACAGAGAGTTTTTTTCAATATATAAATTTCAATTTAATTTAATTACTTTTTTATCTGTAACAGACTAGTTTCATCAGATAAATAATTATAAATTAGTACCAAAGACTTAAATATTTACATATTTTTAAGACTCATTACATAAAACAAAAGTAGCCAAGTTATATAGAACCTTTTGATAATTAAAAAAATATTTATGACTGACAAAATGCTTTACTTAAGAAAAAAAAAGTAGATATCTGATTTTTAATTTGGTTCTTAAAGCCCTAAGTATTAGACTGAATTCCACCTATTTTATAAAGATTTAAAATATGTAAAAATATTTAATTATATTTATTAATTGGCAAATTAAATAAAAATATTAAATATGTTATTAAATTTAATTCTTTATGCCATTATTATCCTTATTAGTTTATAGATTAACGACAAATAAGAATTTGCCATTTTTGCCCTGGTTTTTTCCAGTTTTTGCCACTGTCCTGGCGAAAATGGTCCCTGGTTGTAGGGTTAAAAGTGGTTAACAGTGGTTAAACATACATTGTGGAGTTCTTTAATAATAAATTGTTGATTGTTAAAGAAATAATAACATAAGAACTTTCTTGCTTTACATGTAGACTGTGAAGACAATGAAGAGACATATCTGAAGAATAAACAAATCCTTTATTTTCTTGAGTTAGTAGAGGAAATTTAATAAAAAGTCTTTACTTTTAGTCACCAGGAAGATATTACAAATTGGAGTCTCTTATAAAAAGAGAAACGTAAAAACTCGTTGAACTATTTATTCTACAGTATTGGACTCGTTATCCAGAATGCTCCGAAATCCGGGATGCAAAATGATAACTAAAAAATAATTTTTCCTTTCAAAAACGTAAAAACCTGCAATATTTTTTAATGGTGTGAATGAGCATGAAGTTGAAGACTTTAAAATTTTAAAAGAGAAAGAAATTATTACAGATCTGCTGGACTAAGCTAAAGAACTTTCATGTTCAGAAGCTCATTTGCTGGATCAAAAACCAGTAGAAGATTGTCTAATTGCTGATGATGATACTCCTGTAAGTGATCAGATGACTGGCAGTGAGATTTGTGACATAATGCCAAGGAATATTTCTAATGGAAGTGAAGATGACCGTTATTTTATACTATTCTTAACATTTACAGTAAAGTGTTCCGAATTACGGAAAAACCCTTTATCCAGAATATCTCAGGTCGTAAGCATTCTGGATAACGGATCCTATACTGTATTGGATTTTTAAATTAGAAAAGCACAGCTTTATTTGAATTAATTTGAGCATGATCAAATATCCACATCCCGAAGGCATTACCAATCTTAAGTACGATACACGTAGAACACTTTGCCGGTACCTAAACGTGCCAATCTGCAACCGCCCGGCCGCACTCAGTAAAAAATCCACAAGAATTACATCTTTTTAGGACATCAAACCCAATTCTGATTTAAAAATTAACAGGTTTTAGCTTATAAATGACGAGTACAAGGCTTGACAGAGTAATTAAACGGCAGATTTAAATTGGTTAAATAAATTAAAAGTTATGACATTAATAAAAAAACAAATAAAAGGATGCAGATTTAAAAAGCTTGTCACTGATTCATAAAAAACGGGACTAACGTACACCTATCAACTGTCGCGTAATGAATACGTCACGAGAGGGAGGAGAGAAGCACTTCATTGATGTCATCATAATGCATGCTGACAGCAGATAGATACATGCTCCGAGAATCAAGGCGCGCATGCGCAACGTCGGCAATTTGCTCCAAAGCTGAGAGGATAAAAGTTGAACATTGCGGTCGAGCGCCGAGTGAATACAGACTTGCATTAGGAATACAAAGACTGAATTTAAATAGAAATTGATGCAAAAAAAAAAAAAAACAGCTGAACGGAACAAGAATACATTAAATATTGTGAGCAGGGGTGCCATTTCAGAACTTTCTTGAGGGGGGGGGGCAAAGATTTTTTGAGGGAAGTTATATAGCTAAGGGTAGCATTCGGGCATCTAGTCCCCCCTCCCCCTAACGAGAAATGTAAACTGAATTATGCTTACAAAAACAGTAAAAACTTTGAATACGGAAACTCAAGAGCCAATGAAATATTTCGTTTTAAACAGGTTTCCGTCTTAACGTAAAATTTCAATATATTGAATATGAAAAATTTTCTTTTTAGACAGGATTCTATTATAGGTTCCATTTTAACGGTACCCTTAAATACTGTTAAATCACCCACTCTATAGCATAGCTCTGAAAAGAGGTGTCTACAGTAAAACTTGTGAAAACGAAGCCTGTCTATAACAGAATTCTTTCTCAAAGGGGGAAAAATCAAATTTCGATGAAAAAACATCATACAGTTATACTTGCAAAAACTGAGACCTGTCTGAAATGGAACTTTTTTCTAGTCCCTTTCAATTTTTTTTTTTTCAGGTTTTACTACAGGGGCGCCATTTCAAGAGTTTCCTAGCGAAGAACGAGGAAATATTTTTTGAGGAAATGGGAACATGCAGAACTGCACAAATCTCACAGAAAACGGCAAAATCCCGCACAATAAAAAAAAGCTCTGTCTGATTTTGTCTCCTTAACTTCTTTCATGGACATGTGATTATTCTGAGAATTTTTTTAACCGTCGTGAAAGTCCATGATTTTTTTTCCTTTCGAATTACGCAAAATCAATTTGTCAATGGTTCACAGAAAAAAGTCGTGAATTTTGCAAATTTTGAAAAAAAGAATGCCGAAATCATCACGGAAAGAATCGCTAATTTCTTCAAACGATTGTGGAAAATATTGCTAATTTCATCAGAGATCACGAAAAGAAATGCAGATTTCGTCAAATGATTGTACAAACTAAAATCTCGAATTTTGTTAAAGGATTGCGAAAAAAAATCGCAAATTTCGTCAAAAGATTGCTCAAAAAAAAAAAAATAAAAAAAAAAAAAAATTTAGTCAAATAATCGAGGAAAATTTCGCCAAACGATCATGAAATAAGATACATAATTTCGTGTAACTATCGCACAAAAAATTACAAATATTATTAGTCTGTGGTAGAAAAAAATAATCACGAATTTCAACAAATGGTCGTGGAAAAGAATCGCGAATTTTGTCAAAAGATCGCAGAAATAATCGCATAGAAAGCTCGTATAGAATTTCGTCAGTTGGTCGAGGAAAAATATTGTGAATTTCGACAAATGGTCGCGAGAAAAAAAAAACATTTTCGATAACAGTTGCAGAAAAAAAAGTCATGAATTCCATGAAAAGGTCGCGGAAAAATCGCAAATTTCGTCAGATGATCGCTAAAAAAGAATCATGAAATCCAATCAGTCATGAGATAATCAGCCCACGAACGTCATGAATAGGTCATGAAATTTGCAACTTTTGTGATCTATAGCGATAAGAAAATTTTCATTAGTGATTTTGTGCAAGTAAAAGTAAGGTAAAGTGTTAATTGTTTCGGATTGCATTTTCACTATTTTGAGGTGGGTTTCTGTTAATACTATTTTTCAAAGAAATCCTGAAGATTTTTCAAATGACAAAGTTACATATTTGAACATTAATGAATATTATATATATATATCTTCATTTTTCTACATAAAAGGTAAAGTTTATATTAAAACTATAATTGTAGACTTCTTTTACAATAATTGTATTAAAATATGGATTGATTATCTTTCATTTCGTGTCGGGTTGCCTTTCAATGTAATTTTTTTAGCGGTTTTCGTATTTATATGAAATTTAGTCCTGCGTCATGGTAGGTTAACGTTCTTTGTTGTGAGTGAGGCACACAGCTACACTTTTTTTTTCGGATTGTGCTTTATCTCTTTCGGTCGAAGCCGCGATGACCTGGTTTTTACAAGGAAATACTGAATATTTTTCAAATGAAAAACTACAAATTTGATTATTAATGGTGGCCCATAGTAATAAACCATATGTTCTTTTCTGTACATAATGGATAAAATTATAGACTACTTTATTATAAACGTATTAAAATATGGAGTAATTTTCTTTTACTTCGGGATTTGGTGGAAGTCTGTTGGTTTTTGGGTTGAAGAAATTGTTTTGTCGGGTGCACGCAGACTCCATTCCTAGGCATTGAAGGATTTTGAGAGTGTACCACATATATGATTTAATAAAGCAAATAATTAAATAATTTGATAACATTGCAATGATTGTTGTAAATATAATGTGACACTAATAATCCAAAAAAGTAAAAAGGTCGGATAATTAAGAACTTCAATTATACTCCCCCCCCCCCCCCCCCCAAAAAAAAAAAAAAAACTGAAAAAACTCAACTCTACCTCTGAATTTTTAGCCATCAGGGGACTAGTTTTCCTATAATCAAGTTGTACACAGCTGAGAAGCAATTTGTAAAAGAAAATGACTCTCATGTATTTTTAAAATTAGCCAAAGTATGATATATGTCTCACCTTAAGAAAGTTCGAAAAGGTAATTTTTTTTTTTATAATTATTAATTTCTATGCGTAAAGCATTTATTTAATGCATATGTTTTTATTGCAATCAAATCTGATAAATTATTTTAGCGTTTGAGCAACTTTTTAATTTTTGCTTGAGCCTGAACAATTGATGGTTGATAACTTTTCTGAAAATTGAAATTCCTTGGGGGGATGTATTGCCCTCCCCAGACCCCCTCAAATGGCACCCCTGACTGTGAGAAGTATTCTCACACCACCACCAATGCAGCAACAACACAGTACCAAGCCCCATGCTCTGCGGAGACTCAACAATTTTTGTCACTTCATGGCAATGGGATCATCCCCAGATTCATGTGACCTACGTTGATATCAGACATGGAGTCACATCGGTACCTGCCCCCATCAGGGACCACATACTCTACAAAAGTGGATGGTCCTAGAAGATAGCGTCCTTGGCTGAGCTCCTGGCCATACCTCTGTGCTGAAGCCATTTTGATTCGAGACCACTTAGAGGAGCTTGCAAATGAGTATGCAGTAAAGTGTATTTTGCAAGTGTACATAGCCAATACTGGTTATCACATGGTGTGTTACCACCGACTCCAGATTTCCGTGATAGACCCCTACTCAATGCATGGAAGCGGGCTTGAACAGATCCGGTTCTACCACTAGATTGTCCCATCATCGACTCCTAATTGTGGAACCTCTAAGAATGAACCACTCCTGGAGACTCGGGGTGCAGGGAAGAACCATAGAATGACTCTATTTATGGCAGAATTGATGATTGCTGTGAAAGGCTACCTCTGTGATTCAAGCCAGCCGACAAAACAACACAAAAATGTTGTATTTATTATAGTAGTATTAGTAAAATAACTAAAAGGATAGAGTAAAAAAATAGGAATATTCTAGCCAGACCCTGTGGTACTGTTTGTTCGCTGTTCGCTCATCTGCCACCAGAGAAGCCACCTGTTTTCATCCACACAAAGTAAACTGTACCTCACAGCCTCCAAAGTCCCGAGTGGGTAGTGAATGTCCACATGATTCTCAAATGACAGAATCTACATTCGCGTATGCTCTGGAAATTTACTCCCCAGACCAGATGTAGGGGTTCATCGGTAACCTGCATCCATGAGGGACCCTCCTTTAGTCTTCTTCTGAAACTGAAAGGGATTACCACAGCATTCTCGGCCTGGCTTCCGGTCATCCTCCTGTACTGAAGCCATATTGATTCAGGACCACCTGGAGGTGTACACACTCAGTATGCAGTAAAAGGAGGTTAAAACTATTAATTTTCTAACGAGAAATTTGAAAAATACAAATGCATTCGATGGCCATAGGTTTAATATTGGAGATGAGAATTTGAAATCTGTTAACCAGGTGCCTTAAGGAAAAAATTATAAAAAAAATTTTTTTCTCTTTCTTTTATGAATCTTTCAATATTTTTCTCTCATTGTATCTGAAACTCACTCATAGTAACCATGTTCCTTCCAGTGTATTCTTATATCAGACCATCCATTTGTTAACTAATCCCTCGTAAATACTGAGTTCTTTTTACATTATTGAACTCACTACAACCAACTTCAATTGTTTTGTGTATGATATGAAAAATAATATTTGTATTAATGGATTCTGCTAATTTTCATTGCTAAATTTGAATTGTAAAACCATAGTGTATGTTATTTTGCCATAGTTAGATATAATATTAATATAGTTGCATTAAAAATTATCATAAATATTTAAATTTTCATATGCATTAGAATAAAATTTATTGTATTTGATTATTGATCATTTGTTCAGATTCATGGAGAGCATGTAAAACTGAAGACAGACACTGGATTTGAGCATTTGAAAGTAAATTATAAGTTAATTTTTATTGATGTTACATAAAAAAAATTCTAAGATTATGATATTTGCAAATAGTAGAATGAAAGGAATTGTGGAACTACTTGGCCAACACCTTGACTTTTATCCTTCTGAATTTATGCATCATCAACTGCATAAAAATGATGAAGTATTGTATTGCATATTAGATACAACTAAAACTTTATGTGCACCAAAACCCCATAAAAATTATTTGTGTGCTAAAAGAAATAATATATTTTCTTATGTATGCTGATATATATATATATATATATATATGTGTGTGTAACGAATAAATATTGGGAGCGTTCCCCGGACTTGTATAGCGTAGTCGCAGCCGTTTACTTTCCGGCATGTGTCCGTACAGCCGTCTTTAATATGTAAAGACATCTAGGAGTTGACAGAACTAGTGGATTAAATAACTGGGACTCGGGAACCGCTTGGTGGACCGAACTCTTTTATTTAGCCGCTCATCTTACAGTCTGAGTCGCGAGTTCGGCCGGGGGCCCCTCGAGCCACGTACAATGATTTTCAGGAGCTACATTGTCATATGTTTGACAGGCTTTTCAAATCTGCAAGATCTCCCGTTTTTGGCACGGGTTTTAGCTAATATCTTATTGTTTAACATATTTTCCAGCAGATGGCATAGTTGCAAAAATGGGAGGAACATTTCTTTAATTGGTTGATTAGCTTTTGATTGATTGTCCAGGCTCAGATGCAAGACCTGGGCCTGGCCGACCCGGGAATTGGCTAACCACAACTGAATGAGAATATCCCGTACGTCAGCACTTTTACTCTTCAAGATCGTCCGAAAATGATATCTGAAAGTAAAAAGATGTATTGCTGGGAAACAAAGTTACAAGGGGAGAAACTGGTTTTAGAAATAGATTTAAAGTTAGGAGAAAGAAACTTCAGATTTTAATTTAAATTTGGAATTTTAAGGCTTTTTATCCTTTCATATCCCCCCCCCCCTCCAAGAAGAGGTCCACCAGATTCGCCTGCAAATCTGGGGGGACTCACACCCGGAAAATGGTGAATACAAAATTAAATGAGCAAGAATTTAATTGTGCAACGCTACAGATTAAGTTTAGTGTTAAATCTAAAGTAAAATTTAAAGTAAATATAATGTTAAAGTAAAGTTTACTAAGACATGAGGGTTGAATTTTACTGCTGGAAAACATATCTAAAATTTAAATTTTGAGTTGTAAACTTTAAGGAAAAATAAATTTAAGATTTTAAGTTTTTATGCAAAAATATCTAAGTTTAGGATTTGGCTCTTGGGACAACCTGACCGAACTTCACATATAATAATTGAAAAATACAATAACATAAAATGTCAAGGAAAGCTGAAAAAACATAATAATAGTAATAGAAGAAATATATGAGAAAACACAAAATAAAATAATATAGTTTAAGTATTGACCATAATTTTCTTTTTTCGAAGTCCTTTGGTCAAGAAGTTTATGCTCTTTTTGTCTTTGAGTCTTTGCCTTGTCTTTGAGCATATATTTCACATTTTTATATAAAATTCAACTATGTAAAAATATAACTTTAGGTACAACTATAATATTAGAAATTGAAAATAAATATAGGAAAACTTAAAACAAAATTCTTTTCCATAATTATAAAGAAAACACAATATAAGATTACTTTTCATGTATTGTAAGAGATTCCTCCAGTCCTATATTGGGTGTCTTATGACATGAATTATGTTTTCCACAATAATTAAAATTATTTTAATAAAATATAAAAGTACACCTGATTACTGGGGAAAATATGTTTTATGTGCAAAATATTCAAATAGTATTCAAAAGAAAAAATAATGTACAGAAAAATATAAAAATATTCAACTTAGGGAAATACTTAAAAATGTGGACTTATAAAAAGTTGAAATTTTCTTCACCTTTTATTTCAAAATGTGAAAATATTAAAAATATGTTGACATATAAAATTGGTAAATTGTAAATATTAAATAATGTAATAAAAATATTGATATAAATATGAAAATAAAGAAAAATAATATTTTAAAGTCTATTTACATGGAAGCCTACTTGTAAGGTAAGTAGTATTTATCCTAAACCGTTAAAGGTTTTAGCAATCCTAAACCATTAAAGGTTTTAGCAATCCTAAACCTCAGGGAGGTTTTAGCAAAAATTAAAAAAAAAGAAAAATGAGCTTTATGTTTATTTTTTGTGTGAAGATGCCGATGCAGTTTACCTGTAAGTAATGGGGTTTACTAATTTGCAGACTGAAGTATTTATTTTCCTCAGTGGCATTAATAAACTAAAGTCATAATTTAATAAACCACATTTACATCTCACTCAGCTCTTGGCAAATAGCAAAAATCTCTAAATTTTTAAGAATTCAAGAATTTTACTTCTGGCAAAAAGAAAAAAAAATCAATAAATAAAACAAGAAAACTAAATAAATAAAACAAACAAAAAAAATTAATAAAATAATAGACCCTAGTTCAAACAAACAGGGTTATGACCGAGACTTCTAAGTGCATGGCAACACGTTGACAAATTTTTGTTAGCTAGCTTTTATTGTGCGGACATTTATTTTATCAACAGTTGCCACATTTGTTCAGATTATACAGGTCACTGAATCCCCTTTGTCTGTGGAGGGTTGTTTTCGGTGGAAGTCACTTTAAAAAAAAAAATATTTTAAAAATTGGATGTGTGGAATTAGACACTATTGGATTTACCACGGTTACCAAGTTATGGGGTTACCAAGGTCATGTCTAAACCAATGATTGAATTATGGGAAATATTTTGAACATTGTGGGGGCGGGACCTTCACCTGTTTTCTAAAATTGGCAGGGGTGAAATACCTGCTCATATCTTTTATTTATGAAATGGGATTTATTATAAAAAAAATATATATTGGATAAAATATTAAAAATTAAAAACTCAAGTACTAAAATATTAAAATACAACAATATAAAATGTAATATTCAGCTATACACAAAAATATATAAATGAATAAGCATTTGCAGAAAATTCTATTTATAAAAAGAAATACTTGAAAACGTTCTCAGTAAAATAAAAACCGTCTACACAAAAATGATTCAAATATGGATTAATCTAACACACAACCTGGCATAAATAACTATTTACAAACATTTAAAATTTTCAGGGTGCTCATCTGTATTTATAGAAGGAATTAAGGGAATAGGATACTAACTATTTACAAATATTCAATTGCATATTTATTCTTCGATAATTTTTTGTTTAAAAATATGTAACTAAGTCATTTAACTTATTCACAGTATGCAAAAACATTAAAATCAAATCACTTTACTTTTTGGTGATCGCACATATGCGTCACCGGATGAATAAGAAAACAAAACTACTGTTATTTTCGTTTTCTACGATTTTAACGCGCATGCAGAATATCAATCCCAAATTTTCTCTAATTTTAATAATAAACCTTAAATCCCGCAAGAAATAAAAAATAAAGCTAATAAAAATTAAAAAAAAAAAAAAAAAAATTTGAATTTGTTTAAGATCTTTAAAATCCCTTTAATACAGTACCCATATTGGAAATAACTAACTGAAAACTTCATGAATGCTGTCAAAATTTTAAAATTTGCACCTTGATAACAGTAAATTTTTGTTTTCTTTTTCATTCTAAAATAATTCCCATTCTCAGTGAGAACTTTCCCAGTTCTTCTTTAGTATTTTCGAAAATAACAAATTCGTAGTCGATATTTAAAGTTAAAAAATAAAAATAAGTAAGAACATTGTTTAATATAACAAAACTGATTTCTTGTAACTAAAATATTACATAAAATAAATAATGAACATGAGAAATCTGCAGTGTTAAGTTATTTCACAAAAAAAAATTAAAAGGAATATACTTAGCCTTCCCAATAAAATCCGCGTATTTTTTTTTTTTTTTTCCAATTATAGTTACTTTTAAACTGAAAAACATCTAACTGAAATAAAATTAAATAAAACAGAACATACCTGTGAATTAGATTATCCAAAGAAATTTACAAAAGAAAGAAAAACTACTTGTAACGCTATCTAATTATTATCACTTTTTTTTTTTTTCCCCTATTTTCTAATGAATTCTGAAAGATAAAGACTTAAATAAAACACTTTTCTGGTCCTTCACAACACCTTCTCAATTATTCGTCCGCTGAAAAATAAAAATAAATCAGTTTCTGTTTCTATCATTCAAGGATGAGTCAATTTTGCGAGAATGAAACAGTTCTTCGCGACCTTTAGCCTTGAAAAGTTTTTGACACAGTTTTTCACTGAGAGTTAGTTGATAAGGGAAAAAGCATTCCTAATGAAGCACTTTGAGTTGCAGTCATCTTTAGTACAACCGCAAAAGTTCTGCTATCTTTTTGAAGAGAGTCCAATTAAATAGAGGTTTTAAAATCGCAGTATCATTTCTTTTCTTTAATCAAAGATTGTTGGAGGATAAATCCGAGTGAATAAATGTTTTTTTTTCTTTTTTTTTTTTTTTCTTTCTTTCTTTTCACGATCGTTCGATGATTCGGTTGAAACTTAGGTAGTTCATAGTTTTTCTCGGCACTGATGTAAGGTCATTCCTTTTTCTTTTCTTTCTAAAATTTCCGAGTGCAGGCTGGCTAAAGACATTTTTTTTTCTCTCTTTTGCCGATGGAACCATATTTCAGTGGGAGAGGGATTGTGTCTTTTGATCACGACGTTTTCCATTGATTAATGTTATAAAAATCTCGATTTTCTCTTTAATAGCCGAACTTTTTTGTGGCAAGGCAGAGGAATCTTAGGTAACCGTGCTGCCGACTTTAAAATGTAACGAATAAATATCGGGAGCATTCCCCGGACTTGTATAGCGTAGTCGCAGCCGTTTACTTTCCGGCATGTGTCCGTACAGCCGTCTTTAATATGTAAAGACATCTAGGAGTTGACAGAACTAGTGGATTAAATAACTGGGACTCGGGAACCGCTTGGTGGACCGAACTCTTTTATTTAGCCGCTCATCTTACAGTCTGAATCGCGAGTTCGGCCGGGGGCCCCTCGAGCCACGTACGATGATTTTCAGGAGCTACATTGTCATACGTTTGACAGGCTTCTCAAATCTGCAAGATCTCCCGTTTTTGGCACGGGTTTTAGCTAATATCTTATTGTTTAACATATTTTCCAGCAGATGGCATAGTTGCAAAAATGGGAGGAACATTTCTTTAATTGGTTGATTAGCTTTTGATTGATTGTCCAGGCTCAGATGCAAGACCTGGGCCTGGCCGACCCGGGAATCGGCTAACCACAACTGAATGAGAATATCCCGTACGTCAGCACTTTTACTCTTCAAGATCGTCCGAAAATGATATCTGAAAGTAATAAGATGTATTGCTGGGAAACAAAGTTACAAGGGGAGAAACTGGTTTTAGAAATAGATTTAAAGTTAGGAGAAAGAAACTTCGGATTTTAATTTAAATTTGGAATTTTAAGGCTTTTTATCCTTTCATACATATATATATATATATATATATATATATATATATAATATTGTTTTGTATTAATGCTGTTTAAAAAAAAATAGTTTGTTAACATGTTATAATGTTTATACCAAAATTGGCAAAAGAATATTTGGTTATGAAAATTAGCAGAATCCATACAATACTCCAGTATTATAATATTTTAGGTTTTATAAAGTATTATATCAATATCATGTTATAAATCTTGTGCAGCCTTCATCTTCTGAAGGTGACAGTGATGAGCGCAGAGACCGCGATCGGAAAAAGAGAAAGAAGGATAGCCGTCATCGAAATAGAAGTCCAAGCCAAAGCAGCAGCAATTCTAGAGAAGAAGGAGAAGTGGACCAAGGAAGTGATAAGGTTTGTCGAATAAGTCGATAGAGTTTTTGAAATAGGAAATATATTGATAAAAGCACTGCCATATCTATTTTTTATTTAATTTACGGTCTATAAATTTCATTTATGTTCAATGATTTTTTTCAAGCAAATTACTGAACTCACCTTTACATCAAAATAATATGTCAATTTGTTTTAACCTATTGCAATAATTTTTGCAACTATATTAAGAGAATGTGATGCATTGCAAATTTTGTAAAATTATATGATGATTTTCATTTTTACTAATGTTTTATGTGGCAATCAGTAGTTATGAAATATGGTTTTTCTCTTTTGCAAGATTACCTTACATTTATTTTGAAATCTTTTTAAGGAAAAAAATTTGCTGTAAATCAATATAATATTCTAAAAAAATAAATATGTTATTACAAGAAGAGGCTCAACCATTGAAGACATCAAATTACTAAAAATAATTAAATTAACAGAATGTCAAAGATTAAGGTATCTCTCAGATAATAAAATAAAACATTAAGAAATAAGAAAATAAAACAGTATTTCAAATTTATCTGTAAATTATGAAATTACAAAGTATCTTTAACATTGTAATCAAATGGCATAGGTTAGTATTTAACATGTGTACCTAATGCAAATATAGCCCTGAGTTGAAGACTTGTTGAGTTAGATTTTATTTCAGATTTCCTTATTTTTTATTTATACTTAATTATTTATTTAGTTTTTTACTAGACAATGAGTATGTTATTAACTATAATTTTTTAAACAAAGTATGAATATGCAAATCACACATTTAAATTGAAAATAAATTGGATATGATAAATTAGTGGTAAATTATTTGTTATGTATTATTTTAAAATTAGATTAATAGGGAGATACATATGGCAATAAAAACACGAAAAGCACAATACACCTGTCTTATGTTGTAGAACAGTGTTTCTCAACCAGTGTGTCTTAAGAAAACCTTCATGTATGTTGTATCAATATTTTATGGATTAGCAGAAGTGTCATTACTTTAACATATGACAATCTATACAGGGGAGATTTCTGTTCTGAATTTTCTGAAAATTTAAAGCATTCGGTTCTGAAAATTTTAGAAAATTGGTCATCAATCTGAAAATTCAGAAATAATAAAGTGTCATGAAAAAATATCATAATTTTTGGCAAAAAAATCAATTTCATCATTCATTCACTGAAAACATTGTCAATTTCACCAAAAGATCACGAGAAAACATAAATTTTGTCAAAGGACTGCGAAAATAATTCAAATTTCTCCAAAGGATTACAGAAAAACGTGTATTTCATCAGAAGATGGTGGGAAAACACAAATTTCGTCAAAAGATCATGAAAAAAATGCAAATTTCGTCAAAGGATCGTGAAAAAAATGCACATTTTGTCAAAGGATTGCAGAAGAAACCCACAAATTTCATAAAATATCGCAACCCCCCCCCCCCCCCCCCCCGCAAATTTCATCAAAGTATCACGGGGAAAAAACCGCAAATTTTGTCAAAGGATCGTAGGAAAAACACAAATTACACAAAAGGAATGTGAGAAAAGTGCAAATTTTGTCAAAGCATTGTGGGGGAAAAAAAAAAAAAACATGAGTTTCATTACAGGATTGAGGGAAAAAAACGCGAATTTCAGTAAAGGATTGCAAAAAGACACAAATTTTATTAAAGGTCGCAGAAAAAACGCACAATTAGCGCTGGGAGGAGATTTCCCTTCCCATCATCCTTCTGCTGTAATCTTTCAGAAAATTTGCTGTGAATTTCAGAATTTTTTTTTTTTTTTTTTTACTCAGAATCACCCATGATTCCATATTATAATATCTTTGTAATGAAGTTTAGTGTTATAAAGTTGCATTTCTTGGAAGTTTATTTATTTGTACATTCTGTAAAAAATTATGCAGAGGAATATGAAAAAGTCACCTTACAATTTCAATTAAATTTAATACTTTCAGAAAAAAATATTTATCTGGAAGGAAAAGGGTGTAATAAATAGTTTTTAGTAGTTGTGTGGGTTAATCTAGATAAAAACTTGAGCGAATTTTTCATTTATGTTACATAAATTTTAATGAATATGTGAAACCAACAACTTCTCTAGATCACAATAGAAAATGCCTCTCTTTTGAGCTTACAAGCATTTGCTTCAGAACATTTTAATATTTGTGAAAAAGATAGGGTGTCAACGATTTTAATCAGTTGATTTAAATCAGTGATTAAATCATGATTTTAATCAAACGATTTTTTTTAAATTATTGATTAAAATCAAAAATTTTCTAAACATTTAAAATGTCAAAAAAAAAAAAAAAAAAGGATTAAAATCTAAGATGAATATAATTTGAAAGTTTCTACAGGTATTTTGACTTATGAATGAACAAAAAAAGAGCTCTAAATAATTGTTTCTAAGTTTATTTCCTGAGTGTTGTAAAAAATTAAAAACAGTTAAGTTTGTAAAAGGCACAATGCCTTTTATCCAACATAAAACAGTTTAATTTAAAAATGATATTTATTATAATTTGTATTGTCAGAATTATCACTAGTATTTAATAAAGTTTTACATAATTATTAGAATATTAATGTGTATAAAATTATTGTATGATACTAATTATAATGAAACTACTAATTTGCAGTTTTTGTAATTTCTGTAATTACTAACAAATAATTATAATTTTATTAATTAAAGTGTAAAAACGTACATTATGTTAGCAATTAGTGGTTTAATTGTTTTGGAGACCTAAAACTCTTGGTAGCTATCAGCATTTGAACGCTAGGAAAAAAATCATAAAAATCCTATTTAAATTTTAAAAAATCTGATTTTTTTACACCCTAGAAGAAGAGAAGTTAACAAAAATAAGAAATGGCAAAGTGTTCAAGAAACAAACAAATCAGTGAATGTTACAATTTGTTCTTTTTCTCTTTTTTTTTTTCTTTTGGTATAATTAGTATTATAAATATAGATGTACTATTCCATTCTCAACATTACTTTTATAAAAAAAAAAAAAAGCTTCCCCCCCCCTTTTTTTTTTGTTTTTTTTTAAAAGGTGAATAAGTGTTAAAAACAAAACTGAAACTCAGTTAAATTATTGTGGAAAAATCAAGCTCATATCTCATTTATTTTTAATATATATTAGGTTTAAAATTTTTAATAATCTTTTTAAATTATAATAAACTTTTATTTTTTTACTTCAATGGCATATTTTAATTGAAAATAATACACATCCTTTTCATATACTTTTTTAATTATCATTATTCTGGGAGTACCGCAGATGATTAACATAGACTTAAGTCTTAAGTATGCTAGTAGATAAAACTGGTTGAGAAACATTGTTGTAACTGGTGCTTAAGTTCAAGGTTTTTTTTTTTTTATTATTATTTTTTTTTTTATTTCCTCTATGTGTGTGGACCAATCTTATCAGCAAGTATAGGTGAGACCAGGGTACAGTGGTCCACTTTTGTAGTTAACATTTTTTTTCTCTTTAACGGAGAGACCAATCTACCTGAAAATATTTTTGAATATTCTTTAAGCCTTTCTACATGCCTCATAATTTTCACAGAATATAATTCCCAAAACATTTTTCAAAAAAAAAATATTTTTACATACACTCGTGAAGTGGACCAGTGTACTCCGGAAGCGGGGTACACTGGTCCACCCACTGGGGCACAGTGGTCCACTATTAGTTATTGTCTAAAATACAACATAAATCTATTTATAATTAATCTAATTCTTTCTTATTTCTCCCTTACCTCCAAAATAATATAATAATACAAATTTGCAAGTAGCATTTTGAAACAGAAAACATACAAAACTAAAGAATTATCAAAAAATTTATTATATTTTGAAAATAACAATATAAGATACAGGAGTGATGACAAACAAGTTATTAATTAAGTACAAAAAAATCAACTAACATTAAGACAAATATGATGATGAAAAATTTATTAGAAGCTCAAAATAGTCAGGATAAAATAGTTTATTATGAGCTAACCATGTGCTCTGAAATTACATAACCAATCCAGTGAGGTCATCTATTACTTATTAGGCTACAGTTATATTTTTCAAAGGCAGTAAATACAAAACAAAATATTTCTTAATATGTTAACTCAATAATGCAGGATTTTCATCCCCCCCCCCCAAAAAAAAAAAAAAACTGCTATATTGAACAAGAAAACTTATTTTAAAAATCACATGTGAACTGTTATCCATAATTTAGGAGAAAACTAAAGTGTCAGATAGCTACATTATAACCTGAACAACATACATAATAACATGAAATTTAAAGTGTGCCAAATGACTAATCTATGTATTGTAGGGTTAAATAAATTGTCATTTTTCTTTGTTTACTTTATTTTATAGTTAAATAACTATTTTAAAACAATATTTCTTTATAGAGAATAAGTAATTATTAAATATTTTGAAAATTCTTCATTACAGGAGCAGTATTCATTGTGGACACTGGTGGATCAAAACTGCAATGCCTCCCTACGAAGGCTGTCTCCCCGTTTGCTCTTTCCGAGTTTCGTTTTGAATTTCGAATGGCTAGCATTTGGCAAATTTTTAACACAGCAACCTTGGAGGGAGACATTGCTGTTTGCGTTTAAAACCATGTGCTTTTGCTCTAGTCTTCATATCGTTCCGGTAGCTTATCTAAAATTTTATCAGTTATTATATATTAAATCGGATCAGAAAGTATTTCGTATAAGAAAATGGATAATTCTATTTCATGTACTGCATGTAATCAGACCAAATAAATCACTTAAAAAAAAAAAAAAAAAAAAAAAAAAAAAAAAAAAAAGATTTTTATTCATGACCCTGGGAATTATTAGGATAAAATTTTCAGGTGCACTTATTTAGATGATTAAAAAATGGAACTTTTTTTTTAACATAAAAAGTGTTATACACTTTAAATTATAGTCTCTTGCTAATAGAAAAAAAAAAAAAAATGTAACAATTCTATTTCATGTACCGTATGTAATCAGACCAAAAAAATATCTTTTTTTGTTTTATTAAAAAAAAAAAATCATGATTTTTATCAACCCTGGGAATTATTAGAATAAAATTTTGAGGTGCACTTATTTAGAAGATTAAAAAATGAAACTTCTTTTTTAATATAAAAAGTGTTATACACTTTAAATTATAGTCGTTTGCTAATAGAAAAAAAATGTTAAAGACATGAAATACGGCAATTTGGTTTAAAGAAAACAGCTTTTATATAAAGATAACTTTAGATTATTGATAAATAGGGAGTAAAAAAGTCATGATTTTAAAAAATAAAATAAATACCAAGAGTTTTAGGTTTCCAAAACAATTAAACCTTTAATTGCTAACATAATCTATATTTTTACACTTTAAATAATAAAATTTAATTATTAGTTAGTAATTACAGAAATTATAAAAACTGCAAATTAGCAGTTTCACTAGTTAATAGCATACAATAATGTTAAACACATTAATAACTATAATAAATACAATGTAACAACAATGTAATACAATGTATTAAGTACAATATAACAATGTAAAACTATATTAAATACTAGTGCTATTTACATTTATTAGAATTATCAGAAAGTGAATTTAATATTAAAATGTTAACACTACTTAAAATTAATAATTATTAGACAGTTACTAATTAGAAACATAATATACATTTTATGATTTAATTACTAAAATGATAATTAAAAATTTAGTATTCATTCTAGAAGGAAAAAGGGGCAGGATGCTAGTTCCAAGAAAATGGCACTATTTCATGAGGAAATATATTAATAATGTGTTTAGTAACGATAAGAGAGAAAGCATACAGTTTTTTAATATGATAAATAAAGTGTCATTAAATTGTAATAATTTTATAAATTACAAGTTGAAAAATACAATTAAATAACAATATTTTTTAATAACATCCTGTTTTTTTTTTTTTTTTTTTTTTTTTTTTTTTCAAAGAAATAAAGATCTATCATTTTTGTAAAGACTTGGTCACACAGATTTAGAAATACTTCGGTATGGGCAAGTTTTTTTACAAAAAATCTCTGGCTACAACTACAGGTGAATTTCACAATTTTTTTTTTTAAGGCAAGGAGCATTTCAGGTGCGTCTTTAAAAAATGGCCTAGAAGAAACAGTAATTGCAGACTAAATAAAACTGCAAATAAGTAATTTCATTAGTTAGTAGCACAAGTAACAAAACTAACAAATATTATTGGCAGCTCGTTTTGCATTTGTACTACTGTTAATCGCTTAAATCTTAACTTACACCATGTGTGTGCATGCTAAGCAAAAAAATTGTTACACCCATTCATACACACATACAGGATAAATATAAGACTAGCCAGTTATATCTGAAATCCTCAAAATATTAAATAACAGCACTATAGTTTCTTTATTTGGTGTTCCAAATTATTTGGTGCAGTTCCAAATTTAGAAAAAAAAAAAAAAAAAAACTTTATTCAACCTGTACTAGAGAAACTCTTGCTGTGCTTAACATTTTTATACCAATTAGTTCTTTTTCTCTTATACATTATTTGACAATAGCTGTTGAGCAAATATCATTCTTTCATTCTTCTTTAACTCCAATATTTACTATAAATTTATTATTGCAAAAATAGAATGGGAAAATAAGCTCCTGGCTATTTATTCTTTTACTTTGTAGAAATTTATTATACTTGCTTTTTTATATAAAAAAAATGAATAATTTGATTACTTAAAGGAAATTATGACATTACAAATTATATTAGATTTAAATATCATTTTTAAATGAAATGCTTTTTATTCCTTTACAAACTTACTGTACTTAATTTTTTACAAGACTCAGGATTTATTATTTATATCCCATTATATTATTATTTATATCAGGATTACAATTATTTAAAGCTTTTGCTTTTTTTTTTGTTTGTTTGTTTATTCATAAGGCAAAATACCTGTAGAAACTTTCCAAATTATATTAGGTAATCTTAGATTTTAATACTTTTATGTCAGTTTAAACATTTAGAAAATTTGTGATTTTAATCAACGATTTTAAAAAAAAAATCAGTTGATTAAAATCATGATTTAATCGCTGATTTAAATCAACTAATTAAAATCGTTGACACACTATCGAGAAATCTAAAATTTTTATGCATGTAGGATGAAGACACCCCCCCCCCCCCCCCCCGCCGCTTTATTGTAATATTCTCCCTTCTTACAACACAAAACTTTTAGATATTGATATGCTAAGAAATTTATTCCCTTGTGTAATGATGATAATTTATCTGATAAGAATATCTAAAAATTTTATGGATATAGTGATTAAAAAAATATTTCATGAATGTGTCAAAGCACTCAGCATATTGCAGAAGACTTGAAAGAATATTACAAGAAAAAATATTATAAAAGTTTTAATAGACAAGCATATATATTTTTTAAAGTGTCCTACACTTCTTGTTAAATTTCCGATGGATAATTTCAGCTGATTTTAATATATAATTTATCTTTTACAATATAAATAGATAAGTTACCAATAGAAAAAAAAAAAAATGAATTGTTAAAATTTTTTCTATTGAATTCTTATATTTCCCTATATATACATATTTTTTTAGTTAAATTTAATTTAAATCTTCATTTTTCCACACTTATCATTTTAATTTAATTCTCTTTTCCAAAGTAAGCACGATTCTTTTTTAACAGATTCTTTCCAAATGCTACTCAGCACGTGGGAATAGTTGGCATTTCAAATAGTATTTGGCGATTCTTTTTGCGCTACACTGCCAATCCTGGTTGCCATCTCAGGAAGGAATGAGCATGCACAGTAAATCTCCGTAGGGAGGCTTTGCAGTATCGATCCGCTTGTATTGTGGACCACTGTACCCCAGCAGTGGGCGGTCCACTGTGCACCTGTTAAAATTAAATACATACTCATAAAAATATTATTTAAAGTTTTCTTTTAAGCATATAAGCTTTTAAATTTAATAAAGACCAGTGTGTTTGTTACCTTTTCAAAAAAGTTGTTTTATCTTATTTATCCATAACCTTTAATTACTCAATAAAGAAAAGTATGATGATGAAAAATTTTACTTTTAGGAGCTCAAAACAACCAGTCATGATAAAAGGGTTCATTTTGAGCTAACGGTGTGTTCTGAAAAGTAAAATATAAAGGGTGGTCCACTGTACTCTGGTCTCCCCTATATTCTATGTATTTCATGACCATGCGATGGAAACATGGTAAAATATTTGAAAAGTAACTCCTACCTTTGATCTCACATTACTTGTAAAATTTGGGTAAAGTAAGCGACTTTGAGCCTCTCCTTGTTACTGATAATTAAAATTTGATTATCTATTCCTTAGTTTAATTGATATCATGCTTTGAATAATGTGCACAATAGCAAAGTATGTTGCATTTTCATTGCTGTGTGCATCTACTTGTCACAATATCATTCTAATTTTATGCAGTATGATGTATGATAAATGTGTTTTGTATTATAATTATATAACTATAGAATACATTATGTGCTTACAATCTAAAGTTCATAAAATGTAAATATTGCTTGTATCTTTTTTATCAGACATTTTATTAGTCTTTTAGTTTGCCATTATCATAGACAATCAAGAAATCCCTATATTTTAATAAATGCTTATATTTTCACATATACGGATGTACGTAAAAATTTAAACGGGGCTTTTTTACTTTTTGTTGTCCTAGATAATCAAAATTTCTTCATCTTTATAATTTAAAATATATATGGCCACTTACATTATTGTACATACACAGTACATATATACTTTGGATATTGCCACTCATGCATTTATCACTTACATATAATGAATTTATCTGTTGTTTTTAAGGCATTTTTTATAAAGTGGTGCTTTTTTTTTATAGACCGTGAATTAAATTATTTTCTTAGTCCTGCGTTCTTAATATTTTTCTTAATATTTTGAAAATCTCTCTTGTTATTTAAATCCTGCATAAGAAGAGTCAACAGAAATGCATATTATTATTATTATTATTTTGTTGCTTGTGTAAACTAATGTATATAGTACATATATTTATGCATTTACATTTAATATGTATGAAGATGTACATATGTATGAATATTTCTGTTTAAAATTGATAATATAAAAATAGAATTTAAATATAATAATAAAAAAAATATATTTTAATAGAATGGGTAAAGGATTTAAAATTGTCGTTTAATTTTCTAAATTTCAAGTATAAATACTTTCTAAAATTATTCATAATGGTTCTGATATTATCTTATGTGTTTTCAAATTCTATTATAAGAACTATTTGGTGAACTTTTCTATTAATATCTGTTAATCAAATACTTAAAATTTTAAGATTTGAATTATTACATTAATATTTTTTTTCACTTTTCATATATAACGCGTTTTGTGACGCTTCATTTCAAAGTTTACTGACATGAATGTCCTTTTGATGTATATATTAAATACTTTAAAAAAAAATAATAATAATCATATGGATTTGTAGTCACAGAACTTCAAACTTTGTTATGCTACAAATTTTATCATTAGTTTCATGAATATTTATGAATTTAGTTGTGTTTCAAATTAATTTGTAAATTATAGATTGGTGTATTAAAATCATTTAGCAAGTTATTGTTTTTTCAGTGATTTAATTAACATCTTAATGCCAAAACTTATTAAGCTGTTATTCAAATTTTAAAATTTGTGAATTTACATTAGCTGAGCATACTGTCATTAGGGCTGGAGGATATCAGAAATCTGATCTTGCAATATATCAACTAGACATTGATGATATATTGCGACTACCATAAAGTATGTGGGAATAGAAAAATTAGAAATATGCATAGTTGCAGCAATTTAAGAGCAAACAGATGTACAAAGCAACAAATCAATGTCTTATATCTATTTGCTCACAGCATCCTTTAAATATATATTTATACAAAATAGAAATATTTTGAAACAACAACAAAAAATCCTTTTTCTTGTATAGATTATAAAACACTTTCCAACACATTCCAAGTTTTGTAACAAAACTTCACAGTTTAATAAGGTGAAATGTGAGACCAAATAAGCGATTTGAAAACCTATTTTCCGCAATTACCATTAATTATCAGAAACAAATCTGAATTCTTTTGTGCAACCCTGTGTATGATCTATAGATTTGTATATCTGCTACATAATATGCAAAACTTTATTTCAGTTAGAAAACGTATAAGCACAGTTGAAAATTCCACTCAGTAATTTAACTGAAATGTACTCGACATTTTTCTTGCATCCCTGTATATGATTTATAGAATTTATACATACCAAGTAATTAAATTAGTAAAATTTTAAAACATGTACTAGAAGAGAAAACGCATTTCCAGCAATTATTGTTCATGTACAGTACTATAACCAAATTCTTTTGTGTGTTCCTGTAAATGAATGATGAATGGCACATCATGTTCTACAGTAAGCATCTTGTAGTGCACCTCAGTGATTTGTGATCTGTATCAATTTCAATATGTTTGAAGTAGTATAAATCATTCAAATGCACTGCAAATGATTTTTCCCCATGGACCGTAGTGTAATGGAATTGTTTTGATCATCCCTGTAAATGAACTATTAACTATACATACTTTTTTTTCAATATTGAACATGCCATAGTAAACCTCAAAACATATATCAATTGCATGATAATCCGAGTATTTTTACATGAGTTAGAGCCACAGACAGACAGACAAACTGAATTCATAAACACTTACAACTGCGTTTAAGAGTGTTAAAAATGAATCAATGCTCGATATTTATTTGCACTTATAGCATTGCTTGCATAATGTTTTTCTTTAAAAATAGTCTGTTCACTATTCTTTCTATTTTATGCATTATTTATTAACAACATTTTAACTGTTTAATCTCCTTGCGTATAACTGAGAATATTATAAAAAAGAAATTAAAATAAAATGTTCATAAATTTAGGATGTTGCTGATTTTAATATGATTAAAATAAAAGAAAAGCAAAAACTGAAATTAATTTAATTGCACATGTCATGCTTATATAGTTGTAATTAAATAGGTTCCAATGGATGACAGATGAACAGAAATATTGTTTTTCAATCTTTTTCTAAAGTACAGGGGTGGGGAATTTTCAGAAAGTCTTCCCAGCCAAGGATTTATTTTACCAACCAGCAAAAGTCAAAAATTGTTATGACAAAATGTACCTGACTGCGAAAATAGTTAATTATTATTACTATAATGCATTTTCATATTTGTTTTCTATAAAATCAAGAAGTAGATGCAACAGAGGAAAAGATGCATTTCCTCAGCCCTGCTAAGTTATCAATGCATTCATAATAGTAAGAAAAAATTTCACTGAATTTATACCTTCCTATCTATATAACACAGGAATGCAACATTGGAGCCCTTTTTGAAATATAAATATTCAAATCACATTTGTAAAT
Organism: Maratus speciosus; assembly: GCA_963932465.1. Taxonomy (NCBI): domain Eukaryota; kingdom Metazoa; phylum Arthropoda; class Arachnida; order Araneae; family Salticidae; genus Maratus; species Maratus speciosus. The sequence goes on from OZ010792.1 coordinate 279,915,531, forward strand.
AGCTGTAAATTAATCAAAATTTAATTTTTTGATAAATATTCATTTGAAGCTGAAATATGAAGACAGTATATTTAAAATTCAATCAGGAATACTTTTCTCTACCGATAATACAACTTGAGCGTAGCTTATGCAATACTAGATGTTCGTAGCTGGGAAGCTCAACTCAAAAGTAACCATACTAGATGTTCGTAGTTGGGAAGCTCAACTCAAAAGCAACCTATCACAGTAAATGGGCAGAGAGGCTTTGCTAAGGTGGCAGCAAAAGAGGAAGCTTTACCATTAGCAGACTATGATTGGTTGCTCGCAAGATAAACTTTCCAGCTACTAATGTCTAGTAATACTATCAACTCAACAAGACAATAACCATCACATTTTTTAAGCTCTAATTTCATATTATTGTACATTATATGTCAATGCATTGATATATTGCAATATTTTAAGACCAATAGCGGTGGTGGAATTAAAACATAGCCAATAACAGTAACGAACGGAGAGTGAAACTTGTGGTTTGTGGGAATAAGAATGTATTGTGATATATTGGGATATTAATTACTCCAGGATATTAACGAAAGAGTGATAATCATTGGAGGAGAATATTCTGGGTTGAATGAAGCAATGCAGGGATCGTGTGAATGAAATGATTGAAGAAGATATTGTAAAGAATATTGAGTGTTTTTTCTCGGAGTTCAAAGTTGCAGTGCAGAAAAAAAAAAATTATTGAGATATATCAGTAGAGCCAGAGTTTAGATATCGTTATTGGGATATATCGTCAGAGTCAAGATATCGTTATTGTGGTAATTAAAAAATATCAATATTTGACCAATATATACATAAATAATCCAGCCTTAACTGTCAAATAATTGTATTTCACTAAAACTTCTTCATTTCATATTTAATGTTACAAAATATTTCTAGATTAATGTAAGATAAATTAATATAGCTTTTTAAAAAATTAAATTTTTGTAAATTTTATTTGCATTTGTAATTTAAAACATTTTTTATAATGGAGCAAAAGGATGGGCAGGGAGGCTAAATATTCAAGAATGTCAAAATTAAACTACCTTAACTCAAAGGACTGTATAGAGTAGGGTGAGTGAATCTTTTCACATTTGCGTGGCAATTTTTTTTCTTTTAAATATTTTTTGTGCCAATGGTGTGCAAACAATCAAAACATTTAGTGATCAAACAATGATGAATTAAAATTACTTGAAAATGTATCATTAGAATTTAAAAGAATGTATGGGTAACATGCATGTTAGGTGTTATATTTTGGAAAGAAAAAAAAAAATAATAATGTGATTTATATTCTTCCATCTTGGATGCCAAATAATTGCTGTTATGTTTATACTTAATTTCTTTTGCCGAATGCATGTTGAACTGGAGTCGTCTGACAAATGGTTTCTACTAAGTTTTTTATATTTCCCAAAATAATTAATAGCAGGCATAGGCAGAAGGGGAAAATGCCAGCTTCCTTAAACAGCTATACTTGTCTGATGCCAAATTTAAAGTAATAATTTTATTGTCGATAATGTTGCTTATAATGCCTGATAATTTGTCATTTTTTTTTATAATCTCTGAATTTACTCATTATTTGATGATTTTTTTAGTCCCTATCTTTAACTAGAAGTTACTTTACTAAACTTTAACTAACTTTAGCAGTTGCATTTCAATTTCATCATTTTCCAATTAAGTGAATTTAAACAAACTTAGCTAGTCTAAATTCAATTGTATTTTGATTTAGAATGCTGTACCAAAAATATTCTGTTGTATGAGATAGAAATAGGACCTTCAACTTACGCAAATAATGAGTGTGATAAAAGAGAAAGGAAGAACTGCAAGCTCACTGACTCAAAAAAGTAACTTTGAAAAACAATGCTCTTTTTTAATGAAGTTTTTATTTCAAAGTGATGAGAATGCTGGTGCTACATTTAGAGCATTTCTCTTGCAATATAACTTGTGAAGAACACTTTTTTTTCCCTTAAGTCTCATTTGCATGTTCTGAAATGTTTCTTATCTAAATTTCTTCTCGTTGTAATACATACAATAAATATATTACACCGGTTTGTGAGTTGAGGAAGTTAATTTTGACAAATTTATCTATTGCTACATAGTTTTATTTATTTTTTCATTTTCATGTATTTAAAAGATATCTCAAAATCTGCCTGCTATGTTCATATACTTTCTTTAACACATCTTTAGATTACATGGAATATATATATATATATATTGTTGGGCTGATTTGATATCATCAACTTACAGTAATCTTGAATTTTACTAATCTATGATTGTAAAAAAATGTGTATGTTGAAAAAAAAAAACTGTTAAATATGGCAATTTGACATGGATACCTTAAAAGAAAATGCAATTCATCAACAAGTTTTAGTTTTTTAACATATCTCTTATTATACCTCAAATGTTTTTGTTTGAAGCTCTGTAATATTGATCCGTAAAGTTGATTCATATTTCTACATGGTATGAAAAACTTTTTTATCAGTTTCTGAATGCAGCACATTACATAAAAATACATATCCCCCCCCCCCCCCCCCCCCTAGAAACACATAATATCCAATTTTATTGGTATAACCATTAGTTACATTTTGTTAAAATTTTATTTCAAATATCTTTATATACAGCCTTGGCCAAAAGTATTAGGCATCCTGACTTTTAATACATTTTTGGTTTTTAATGTAAAAAATAAGTCTTATTGTTTTATAAATTATTATATTAACATAAAATTACTGAAAAATATCAATATTTAGTGGGTTCACCCTTGGCAGTCTTTAATAAGAGCAGCAATACTTTGAGTTATACTGCATACAAGGCTTGCACATTTTTCTGCACTTATGGCATTCCATTCTTGAATAAGAGTATTTTTCAAAGCTGTTTTCGATGTTGTGCAGTGTTCTCTTATTTTACATTTTAATATGCCCCAAAATGCTCGATTTGATCAAGATCTAGGGACTGCGCTAGCCAATCCAGCAATACAACGTTACTGTCTTCAAACCAGTGCATCGTAGTTGCTGATTCATGACAAGGAGCATTGCTTTCTTGGAACTTGATGCACATTAACATTGGCATCAGCACAGTTTCCATCACATTTATATATTTTTGGTTGCTCATGTGGTATTTGCAAACGAACATTTCATCAATCCTTTTAGCCATCAGCAGCCATGCAGGCCCCAGATCATAATGCTGCTGCCTCTGTGTTTTACATTAGGAACCATGCGCTCTGGATTCTTCACCAATACATCCCCTCACGAAAGTCATGCCAGGTTTTCTAAATATCTTTAAATAAAACTAAAATGACTCATCTTAAAATATTCTCATTTTTATAACAAAAGCCGACTCTGAATGATGATTGTCTTTCAGTATAAAAAAGGGTTAAAACGCTTACCTCAAAGGTAGATTAATCGGACCACAGAACATTTAACCAATCCTTTTCCATAAAATGTTGATTTCGACGAGCGTACTCCAGGCAATTCTTCTTGTTGTTTTCTGAAAGCCAAGGCTTCTTCCTGGCTTTGCACCCTTTTAACCCAGCTTCTGGAAGTCTTCTCTACGTTCGAGCACTTATAGCCTGTCCAATGTCTTCTGACAGAGCTGCAGCAGGCTCAGAAGAGTTTTGTGATCTCTAATAGGCTCTCATATTAGTTCTTTGTCCTGGCATTTTGTTGTTATGCATTTTCTGCACGTTCTTATCTTGTTTACATGAGACCAAGTCTCTTGAACCTTTTAATAGCAGATTGCACTGCACATAGAGAACATTTTACCAACTTGCATATCTCTACTTGAGATTTGCCTTGTTCATGCAAGACCTGAATTCTCACTCTTTTTTTCGATAGACTGCTCACTTTTTGTAGGCCTTTTAGAATTAAATGATCTAAAATTCACTACTAGATCACACACGGAAGTTACTTTACACTACGAATGTCAAATAAAGACTGGCAAAACCTTCAAAGTATTTTTTCAAAAAATTGCATTTCCTTTGTTTTAGTTGCCAGATGTAGCCAATTGTTCCAAATTGATTATCTATATTTTGATTGACGTTTGACAACACTGCTTATTCTTTTGTATAAAGCATTTGTTATTGTTTCTAATTTTTTTTTATAATACAAGTATTTTGTAAGGAATGCCTAATACTTTTGGCCAAGGCTGTATAATACCATATTTCTCATAAATTATGAAAAAGAACACACACTGTACTTTTACTTTCAGTAGTGAAATCATAACTTGGCGATTACCTCAGAATTTCTAAAGTGATATAGTATTGTGTATTCAAATAAACACTTCATGGTACATGGAATTTTTCTAAAAGAATAAACAGCTAGTTTAATTTCTCTTATTCACTTTGTCATTATCTTTCAATTCACAAATTAATCAGCTATAGATTTGTGATGAAAAAAAAATTAACAACAAAAAATGTAAATAAACAAAGTCATCCAACTGTTTCTGTTCTTTGTAGCTGAATCTGATTGCTTTCTCTTATCAATTAATTTATTTTGGAAACCATAACAGTGAAAAAAATAATTGTGCTTCTCTCATTTGATTTGTAAAACATATTGACCTCTAAAGATGCATAAAATAAATCTACCAAATTATGATATGTTGGATGAGACAAAAGAAAAAAAATATATATATATGATTTTAATTATGGACCCACTGCATTTGTATGAAAAATAAAAATCAAGTCAAGTTGAAATAGAGGCGCATTACTTTGATATGTATTAACAGTGACATTAAGAATAGTCTTTAAGACACTGTCCTATATTAACAAGGAATATGTTGACCATAACCAAATTTAGGCAAGACTTGTTACACAATCTCGCAGATATGTCTACAAATTTTGCATGTATTGATTCTTTCAAATCAAGAACTGTTTCTGTACCATTATATATTACAAAATCTTTTGAGACATTCCTAAACAGAAATCTGGTGATTGTGTAATATTATAAGGATATTGAAATGCTAGAATAAATAATATTATTCGTAAAGAATGAAAAAAAAAAAAAAATAAAGCTTTGTGTAATCATTGTAGAAGACTTCTTGAAGAGAGGAAGGGGAAGATTACTTATGCCCCACCCTTTGTTATATAAACTGTTACATTTAAATTATACTATGCCTAGAAGTTAAATTTACAAAATGTGTCCAATTATAAATTTTTAAATTCTAAAGATACACAAAATAAAGTCTACTGGAATTATACTCATGTAGACATTTTGAAAGCAAATAAAAGTACAGCTGTGCTTTCAATTTTTTTTATTTAAAAAAAAGTATTGAAAGATTGATTATTTAGTTTAAAATTTCATTTAATATCTGTGCTATTTCAAAGTAGTAAAACATAGTTTAACTTTATTAACACTATTGTAGTACATAATTATTTTATCACCTATTTTTTTTAATTTCAGTTTTTTATTATTTCTCATAATTTATTCACTGCAAATCTAAAAAAATGAACACCTTTTTCAATTCATGCAGTTTTATTTAATATAAATTTTCTGATCATTGCTCTGAATTATAAGTTTGTTTATGAATACTTAAATTTTATTATTACCCTACTTTAATGTAGAGCAAATGCATATTTTATTATTCTCAAATGATTTTATGTAGCGATTAGTTGCTAAATGTTTTCTTGAATATTTTGCATTCCAATACGATTTTTAATTTCATGGGTATTTATTTTAAGGACTTCATTTTTATTTCCTGAAATAGATGTTTCTGTGCTATTTACTGCAAAACTTGCACTTTAATTGTTCGATATTTGTTTTCTTCCATAACTTTTTATTTTCTCTCTATCTATATTTTCGGGCTTCATCATCAGGCAAAAGGCAAAAATTGTTAGGTTAATTACAAGCTGTAATGGAAGTTCTTCAGACATTCCCAAGCACTGCAATTAGTTTTAGCCCTGTTGTGATGAATAGATAATTGCTTAATGCCTGTAAGGCATATCATACACTGAACAGACAAGCATAAAAAAAGCATGAGTCGAGAGATTTCACTCTGATAACAAAGAAGAAACTGGTTTGAACACTACAAATTGTCTCATGTTTTTGTCTGTTCAATGTGTGATCTGCCTAAGAGAGGGGTGGTTATCTGTGTCATGTATGTAAAGATGGAATTTTTTAATCAATTTTCCACCCACTTCCTGATACGATAAAATTATAAAAATTATGTACACGAGTGTGTTTTCAAAGACGATACAACATTTTAATATTTTTAGAACTTAATTATAAATTCAAAAATTAATTTAGATCTTTACAAAATTGTAAAACATTATTGTACTATATTTTCTAATTAATTTTGAACTTTGTATCCAACATATTTATTCTAGAGGTGTTTCTCTGTTGAGGTTTATCTTTATTTAAAGATTTTTGGGGTTTTATTTTCCTGATTTCAGGTTCTTTTCTTTTTAATTACTTTTCAATGATTTTAAGACAAAGCTGTGGTAAACTGAAAATATAAAGTGGCTTTATTAATTTAGTATTATTTTTAGTACCTGAAGAATTTTAATCAAGATCAATCATAAAAGTTTTACAGCACTACTGGCCCTGATTTTTACTTTCATATAATTTCATGATTTTTACTTTCTTCTATCTTTAAAAAGAAGAAAGTATTGGATTCGAGAAAATTTTCAAATTCTGGTTTTCAACAGATTTACTCGTTTTAGGGGTTAGAAAATCCGAAAAACATGTTTTTACAAAATGTCTGTCTGTCTGTATGTATGTCACACAAATTTTGTGGCCTCTCTATCTCAAGAACTAATGAACGGAATTTTACAAAATGTCTGTCTGCATGTATGTCACATAAATTTTGTGTGCGCTCTATCTCAAGAACTAATGAACAGAATTTTACAAAACTTTAGATTCAGTTCCTGATATAAGCTGATGCTGATTACTTTTTGGTTTAAATCGCCCAACAGGTGACGCTGCTACGCTGCATTTTTAACGATTTTCGCAATAGCTATATCTCAAGAACTAATGCATGGATTTTTATAAAGCTTCAGGTTCCGTTTGTCCTTCATATAATTCGGTGCTGATTACTTTTTGGTGTAAATCGCCCAACAGGTGGCACTGCTATGTGGCATTATTCGTAATTATCGCAGTAGCTCTATCTCAATAACTAATTCGTGAATTTTCAACAAACTTCAGATTCAGTTAAGCCCTGATATAAATTATTGCTGTTTACAGGGGTGATTGTGTTCAGGGTGTAGCCCGGATTTCCGGGTTTTTCGACCTATCTTCCGGGTTTATGAGATCGTTACGTTTAGTGGAAAATTCGGACATAAAAAAATATCGCGAATTTCGACATGGTCGCCGAGAAAAAAATCAACAATTTCGTCAAAGAATTGCGGGAAAACGCAAATTTCGTTTTAAAATCTCGAAATAAACACGAATTTTGCAAAGGATCCCAAAAAAAACTAAGATTTTCGTAAAAACATCGCGGGAAAAAATGAGATTTTCGTCGAAAGATCGCGGGAAAAACGTACATACGTCAAAGAAACGCCGGAAAAACGGACATATCGTCAAAGGAACGCAAGGAAAATAGACATATCGTCAAAGGAACGCAAGGAAAATAGACATATCGTCAAAGGAACGCAAGGAAAATAGACATATCGTCAAAGGAACGCAGGGAAAATAGACATATCGTCAAAGGAACGCGGGGAAAATAGACATATTGTCAAAGGATCGCGGGAAAAACGCGAATTTCGTTAAAGGATCACGGGGGAAAAAACATGAATTTCTTTAAAGAATCGCGGAAAAACACGAATTTTGTCAAAGGACTGCAGAAAAAACACATAATTAGAACCGGGAAGGATTTACCCCATCACGGGAAAAATGCGATTTTCGTTAAAAGATCGTGGGAAAAACGCGATTTTCGTCAAAGGATCGTGAGAAAAGCGTAAATTTCGTTAAAGAATCGCGGAAAAAACACTAATTTGTTTAAAGAATCGCGAATAAAAAAACACATTTCACCAAAGAATCGCGTAAAAAACGCGAATTATGTCAAAGGATCTCGAAATAAAACTAATTTCGTCTAATGATCGCGAAATAAACACAAATTTCGACAAAAGATCGCGAAAAAGTGCAAAATTTGCAAAGGATTGCGAAAGAAAAAAACAAGATTTTCGTCAACAGATCGGGGGAAAAACGCGATTTTCGTCCAAAGGTCGCTGGAAAAACGGAAATGTCGTCAAAGAATCGAGGGAAAAACGCAAACTTCATTAAAAGATCACAAAAAAACCAATTTCTTTAAAGAATCGTGAAAAAACGCGAATTTCGTAGAAGTAACGCATAATTTAAACCGGGAGGGATTAACCCCCCTCCCCCATTCCGGGGATCGCTGGAAAACGCGATTTTCGTCAAAGGATCGCTAGAAAAACGGAAATATCGTCGAAGGATCGCAAGAAAAATGCAAACTCTGTTAAAGAATCACGGGGAAAAAAACGCGATTTTCGTCAAAGAATCGCGAAAAAAATGCAAATTTCGCGAAAGATCGCAGAAAAAAGCGAATTTCGTGAAAGGATCGCAGAAAAAAACACATAATTAGAGCCAGGAGTGAATCTCTCCCCGCCCTCTCTGCTGCCCCTCTCCTTTCAGAGAAGTTGCTGTGAAAAATGATATCCATCTCAATCTCAGCACAACAATGTCCAGAATTGCATACCCAGGAAGAAAGCAGGAAAAATAAATTTACCTTGTGTAAGAGTAAAGCTAGGAAAACAAACAAAATTTCTATTTTTCTTTCTTTTTTTTTCTTTAATACTTAGCCGCTTAGAAGTAAAATTGCATTTTCGCGAAAAAAAAGCCAATTTTCCCCCACAAGATCACAAAAAAACGGCAAATTTCGTCAAAAGAGCGTGAAAAAAATAGGAAATTTCGTCAAAAGATCGTGAAAAAAATAGGAAATTTCGTCAAAAGATCGTGAAAAAAATAGGAAATTTCGTCAAAAGATCGCGAAAAAGCGGCAAATTTCATCAGAAAAATCGCGAAAAACGGTAAATTTCCCCAAAATCGCAAAAACGGCAAATTTCCTACAAAAGATAACGAAAAAACTGAAAATTTCGTAAAAAGGATCGCGAAAAAACTTCAAATTTCGTCAAAAGATCGTGAAAAAATAGGAAATTACGTCAAAAGATCGCGAAAAAGCGCAAATTTCACCAAAAAAATCGCAAAAAACGGTAAATTTCCTCCCAAAAGGTCGCAAAAACGGCAAATTTCCTACAAAAGATAACGAAAAAACGGCAAATTTCGTAAAAAGGATCGCGAAAAAACGACAAATTTCGTAAAAAGGATCGCGAAAAACGGCAAATTTCGTAAAAAGGATCGCGAAAAACGGTAAATTTCGTAAAAGGGATCGCGAAAAAACAGCAAATTTCGTCAAAAGATCGCGAAAAACCGTAATTCCCCCGCTGCCGCCGATGTATTTCCGAAAATGTGATGTTAATTCCCGAAAAAAAAAAATTTCACTCGGAATCTTCCCTGATTCTCCATTTGATGAAGTCATTTAGCTTTCAGTGAAATTAATGTAAGTTTACCGAATTATGTTTTTCTGCAATTTGTATATTTCAAACAATAGCAGAAATATGGCATTTGATTGTCATGCTGTTGCAGAATCAGTTGTTATGTAAATTGATATTGGTATATTTTGCATCGATAATTTTCAGGGTTTTTCACTTTGTATCAATTAATTTTCAGGGTTTTTCACTCTGAGTCACAATCACCCCTGTGTTTAGTTTTTGGTGTAAATTTGCAAAACAGGTGATGCTGCTAGGCTGCATTTATCGTGATTTTCGCAATAACTGTACCTCGAAAACTAATGCATGTATTTTCATCAAACTTCAGATTCAGTTAGTCCCTGATATAAATTGGTCCTGATTAGTTTTTGGAGTAAATCACCCATCAGGTGGCGCTGCTATGCAGATTTTTTCACGATTTCTATAATAGTTCTATCTCAAAAGCTAATGCACGGATTTTCATCAACCTTCAGACTCCGTTAGAACTTGACATAAGTTGTTGCTGATTAGATTTTGGTGTAAATCACTTAACTGGTGGCATTGATATGCTTCATTTTCAGGAAGTAGGAACATGTATGAGATAGAAGAAAGTTTTGAGATTGCTACATCTGACTAGTTATAAATAGATGGATTTTTGTAATAGATTTTTCACTCACTTCCTAATATTCTAGAATAGGTGTGTTTCCAGTTACAATATAAAATTACGCTTCAAATACACCTTATCTGCCCCCTTCATGTTTTCTTTATTTTATTCATTTTCTAATTAAGCAATAAAGTCAATAATGGAATTTTCTAGAAAAGGAGTTCTTCAATGCCTACATTTTTATATGTATAATATAATATTTTTAACTGTTTAAGAACGACTAAAGCATTCATATTTAAAGTACAGTAAACATTGCCTAAAATGTAATTGATTGGGACCAAAAAAATTTTCAGCCGCTGGCAGTATTCCACCTTAGAGAAAGTTTACTCTATGTCTATAGACATCGGGACTCAAAATCTTTCTGAGTCAGACAGATTTTTGTCTTACACTGAGTCTTCCTTAGAGTTTACAGTAATAGCCTTAATAGCAACTGAATATTGAATATATTTTATTTTGATAACATTTAATAGAGAGGATCAAATAAATTAATACCGCATGTACATTTTTGGGGAAACTGTCTTCCATTGATAAAAAAAAGTAGGTCTGTCTTTTTAGCCCTGTAATTTAATGGATGCTAACTAGAATATGTTGTGATAAGGGAAAAAGAATCAAAATATGCAAAAGATTTGTGCGAAAGTTAAAAAAATTCTGCCAAATTTTTATGCAGAATTTTTTTTTATGATATTGTACTTACTGTAAGCTCCATTTATACACAGTGAAAATGTCACCCGCAAAAATAGATAAATATATAATATTTCTAATAATTCTATTTATTTCTCTTTTTTATATTATTTTTTATTTAAGTAAACTTTTTTTATATAAAATATCATGCATGATTCTTATTTCAGCATCTTCTTTCATCCACTAACACATTTTTGTTATTTTAAAACGATCGTTCACATTGTTTATCAGAACTAACAAACATTGGATTGCTGCTTTGGACAGTCTGATTAATTTACTGTGTTCAGCATTACATTCATTAATTGTTGCTTTATAAGCTTTATATTCATTCTTTGATTTTCTTTCATCTTCAACCATTGGAATATTATTAAAGAAAATTACAGAATTTTTATTTTTATTTATTTTGTATATCAAACATTTATAGTGCTGCAAACAAAAGCTATACATACAGCATGCATAAGCATAGATGTAATGATTTTGTAAATAAATTTTGCTGCTGCAAATACTTAAATGATTTAGAAAAATCTACAGTATGATGCACATTTTAAAAAAGTTGATTTGTTTATTTATTTTCAATTATCATATTAGGTCGAAATTCCATTGGCTTCTCTAATCTCATTATTTCGTAATGTTTGCTAGATTTTTATTTATTTTTTGAAAGTATCATTTAAAAAAAATCTACAGGTACTCTGAGGTAGTATCCAAGCATGAGAGTTTTCTCTAGTTTCAAAAATACTTATTTTTATACTGATTACAATCTCTCAGAACCAACAATTTTGTGAGTATAACTCATTTTTTATTGTAAAAGTAAACCATTTTCACATAAGTTTTGAAATTAAAATATACATAACATTAAATATTTATCATTTCTAGATAAATTCCACTTCAAAATCACATGAAACAGATTTGTCAGGAAAAGCCTGACATATAATATGAGATAATTTCTTTTTCTTTTTTGAGAAAGTCTGCACAAAATTAGATATATTTGAGTAAAAATAGACAAAAGAACATTTTCTTGAGCTCCAGAAAAAGAGTATGAATAATGATAAAACATTTCTTTTGAGGTGAACTGTAAAATTTATTTTCAATATGATAATCAGCTTGACTGTTTAATAATGTTGACCGTTTCAGTGTAGAAAATATCATTCTTTAATTAAGTCAGAATGGATACATTTTCATTTAAAAGCATAAATGTAAGTAAAAATAAACAACATAACTAACAAATTTTAAAATGAAAAATAAAATAGACATTTTAAAAAACAATTGTTTAGTAACATCATCTAAATTTGTGTGTCAAATCTAATTCAAACAAAATAAATAATTAGCTTAGTAATATGTTTAAATAATCATTTAAAAGCTGAGGTGTATAAACTTTACAAAATTATTTTGAACTTTTTGTTGTTCATTTTATATTGTATGTTATTAAAATCTTTAGCAAAATCATTTATTTCACACAGTATTTTGTTTTAAGCATTTTGTAATCAATATTATACATAGACTTCTTTTACAGCCTATTTATCAAAGAGCCTCAGTAATAAATATCATTCATCAATGCCCTGCATGCAGTATAGAACACAAATCTTGCAAAAGCTGTATTAAAAGTGTAAAAAAGAAATTGTGATGGGTCCTTTAGAATACATAATTTTCTCTGTGAAAGGAAAAAAAAAACGTTTTAAATAGTCTTATGATAAAAAAGACAACCCACTTATTTAAAAAAAAAAAAAAAAAAAAAAACTATTTTACATAAAACATGGATCACATGTCTTGTGACATTCTCGATCATTACAAATATCATAATAAGTTAGAATTGAAAGATGTCTGAAGAATAAAATTAAATGGACTTTATGTTTTAATACTACTGATTAATTAATGAACAATAAATAGTATTTTTTTATCTAGTGTAATAATTTTTTAATCCTTTTTTTATAGTAAAATTTATATACTTATATGTAATATTTTTCTGGCACACTTTTTTATTTGAATTTTCTGTAAACAGCCAACTGAAAAATTATAACAATTACTATTATAACTCACTAATTTATATCTTTAACTCTGAAATATATATATATATATATATATATATTTGGCATTGGAATTAAAATTCCTATATGGAACACACTTGCAAACCTACCTCTTTGTCTAAATCAGACAAACATACTGTGAAACCGAAAATTCATTTAATTAAATATGTTTTGCTTCTGTTCTGTAATCATTTGAAATCTACTTGATAAGTGTTTGTTAAATAAAATTTCTGGTTCAAAGTATTTTTATTATTATTTTAAAAAGCGGGAGGTTAGCAAGTATGATGGTATTTCTGAAGCATATATATATATTTTTTGTAATACAGATAGTTCTTTTCAATTATTATATAAGTGAACTTCAATTCATTCTTTCAATATGTCATCCATGATGGGTTTTCTCTTAAATCGCCAAAATTGTCATAATAAGTTTAATGTTTTGAATATTCTGTATAAAGCTTGAAAAGGAAAAAATAGAAAAATACAGCAGAATTTCTAACATTTTTGTATAAATTTAAATAAAATTCAACCTCTCCCTGTAATATTATAGGAGAGTCTGTGTCTGTCCTGTAATATCTCAAAAACTAATGAACAGATATTAATGTCATTTGGTTCCATTGAAAAGAAGTTTAGATAAATATTTTCAACATCTTATTTGACAAGTGAGTTATATTCAGATTTAATAAAACAGATATATATTTATAACATAGCTTCTTTTTGACCAGCTGACATGAAATAAAAGAGAAATTTCTTACATAATTATGTTATATACATACATACATACATACATACATACATACTAGGGGGCTCTGCCTCCTGCAAGCTACGCTCGCCAACCCCCGTTCAGACACCGCAGAATCTAAAAATACGCTAATCTGATCAGTTTTAAAAATATTATTGAATTATACTGAAAAAAGCTGTGCAGATCTCCCTGTAAACGGGTTTTCATTCAATGTCCTTTGATTTTAAAAATTTAAGGCCGAATCAGTTGCTGTTAAGACATCCAATGGTTGTTTTCGTGTTTGATTAAAGAGGATCAGTTAAACGTTTGAAAAGAAGCTAAACTAAAATGAATTAAGTGTACAGAGTCTTTGTCTCCCGATATTATAAAACAATTTCTATAACAATAGCCTAAGTCAAGTGACTATCATCGACAGTTCCGGGTGAACCACTTCGCTTTTAATATTCCTGGTGCCATTTTGGTTCTTTAATGTTAGCCAGGTACAAGTTAAGTCGCCAAATATTATTCTGTTGCCATCATTTCATCTATATTATAATAATCCAAGTCATGTAACTACCATAAATAAATATGCTCTGATCCCTTCGCTTTTCATATGAAAGTTTGGCCCAAATATCATATACGGCCCGATATTGGTGCGATTTTTTTACGACGCTAATTTGGGGAAAACATCAGCAGCATAAACAACAACATCCGGCTTATCAAATTAAGCAAAATAACGACACTATGGCGCCAGTTAAGTACCCGTTGCGTATATGACATTGGCGTCAGAAAAAAATCGCGCCAATATATGACATCTGTGCCGAAAATTTTCCCTTTTGATTAAAAAATCAAATTTCTTTTTCGAATAAAACTACATAAAAGTTTCCATGGTCGCAAAGAATTCTTGGTACTGTTACGCCAGCCGGGTGCAAATCTCGCCAATAGCTATTTTTCAACTCGCCAGTTAGCACTTTTTTTTATTTTTCGAGTGGTAAATTAAAACATTGCTCTGAAGTTGAAATTAAATATCATCGTTTGTTACATCATTTAATATTTGGCCAGATGCCATATACGCACCGGGTTTGGCGTGATTTTTTTTTTACGAAAATTTGGCGGAAGCCTCGTTTTCGAATACCAGTTATGTATGTATTTTTGGTACTACTTAGTTATCCTGTCGACCAAAAATCTATCACCAAACTATAAGATTAAATGCCAATAATGGTTGATCGTGAATGTCACATTCACTTGACTTTAAGCAAGTTACACGTCTTTACGTCATCAAGTGATATTTATTTCGACGTTTTATTTGTATATTTATTAATGTTATACTATTTTCTTTGTTCTTTCGTTATTTAAAATAAAAATTATGTCAATTTGTATAATTTGGCGAAATGGGTCGATGGAATGACTAAGTAGTACCGTATTTTTTAATTATTAAGTAATTAATTTAATTTTAATTAATTTTTAATTATAAAGTAAATAAAAATTTATTATTATATAAACAACAATAGCCGGGTTACCAAGTCAACCAAAATAATGCCATTTTGGCACCAATTAGGTACCCCGGTGCGTATATGACATCTGTGCCTAATATTTTTCTTTTCATTTCGTTTAAAAAAATAAAGAAGTGAAAGCCATTTATTTTAAATATTTCAGTTTGTATTAAATAAAATGATAATGAAATACAAATTGAATTATGAATAAAAGTAACATGATACATTTCTTAACAGACATTTAAGGGAGGCCAAACTTCTCGCCAAATTAGTTTAAAATAGTAACCTTTTCTAAAATCTGAAAGAAAAAATATCTGTTGTGATTAAAATTTGAGTTGCCATCATTAGAGAAAAGTATATAAAATTAGAAAAAAATTAATATTTCGAAAACTAATTCGAATTTAAAAATTCTAATACCTGTTTTGAGATCTGCAGATCAATACGGATTTTTGGTGTTAATTTCATCGCAAAGTATTCCGTATTTTAGGAGAAATCGCCGTGAAACATAATCAGTTGTTTAATCAATCGTTTCATAGAATCGTTACATAAATTCGGTTCATAATATCCGTTTCATTAGGATTTTATATATATAGGGTAGATATGTATTCTTTTAACCCTTTATCTATTGATGGTACTTACAAGTAACCAATGAAATAACTTGTTATAAAATTCATTTAGTACATTGATTAGTTGTTATACAATTTAGAATAAGTTATAGATACATTACTTTATCTTGTTCCAAAAGCATTATTGGTTACGCAAAACAAAAATATTTTTAAAAGAATGATTTCTTTTACCTTTGCATCTTTTTGGCTTTCTTGGCATTAGGGCACGGGGAAGGGAGGATTTTTCAATTTGGAAATATTTCTGTTGTAAGAACATTATATTTGTACATTTCCTAATTCTACAAAATACTAAGAAAAATAATATTTAAAATAAAATATTTGAGTGGGGTTATAAATATTGCACAAAATCCCTATAAATTCGAATTTAATTATTCCTTCTAAAATCCATTAAATGATTATGTAAATCTGCTAATGTAGTTTAAACAATTCACGAAAAATGCTTTAGAAGATAAAATTTACACAAATTCATAATTCAGTTCATAAAGGGTTAAAGAGAGAAAAAAACATTAAAATCATTGCAATACATTTTGAGATTTGTACAAACAAAGTTCGACCCTTATAACCATATTTTGATCTACAGTATTGTCCCTATGTTTTTATCTTTAATATAACTTGATTTTTCTTTTTTGTGAAGAGGGGTGGGGGGGGGGTTATTTTATTTAAATTCTCTTTGTTAGTTGTTGTTACTCATAAAGTTTTTTCTTTCCTTTTTTTTTTTTTTTTTTTTTTTTTTGTATGTATGTAATCTGTTAGTAATTAGAGAAAAATACAATTTTACAGTTATGGGTATCATATCCATACTTTAATTTATTTTCTTAGACTGTTTGCCAAGAGAAATGTCAGCAAACTTCAAATATTTAGGGATCTTAATCAGAGTGTACAGAAATTGTTTTTGACACCATAAAGGACATCCTTAATAGCTATGCATACAAAAAGCTAATTCAGAGTAAATTATGTCATTTTTATTTTAAATTATTTATTTATTTTTTTACAAATGAAAATACCTGTTTTTTGCTGAGCACAACATCATTTACATTCATAAAAGCTTTTCCAAAATACACAATTCTTAAAAAAAAAAATTGTATTTTATTTACAAAATTAAACACCCAGTCCTATTTCCCAACAAAATACAGCCTCCCTTACTAAAATTTTCAAAGTTATTGTACAAAATACTGTTTTCTTTTTCTTGATTTTGTATTTTATGTATAATTCAAAGATTAATTGAAATGAAAATTACACAGGAAGTCTTTTATTTAATCAGTTAGTGAAACATTAAATATTAGAGATTTAAATTTGCATCATCACTTGGTATTTCCCCTGCCTTTCTCTTTTTTTTTCCAACATAAAAAAATACCCATGTTATTAACTGAATTTAACCAATTGCTTAAAAGTTGTTTTATGAATTATATTTGTAAACTCACTCATGAAATCATCATTGGTAAAATCATTCATAATTACTTGCGTTTCTAGCCATTCTCTAATTACTTTTAAAATATTAAAAAGTATTAAGGAAACAATAATACATAAATGGACAGCATGTGTATATTTCAATTGGAATTTTGTGTTATTCAAAATTAAATCAAACAAAAACTAAAATTATTTCTTGTGTGTGTGTGTGTTTTATGCTTAAGGTGTTATTCAATGAATGTAATACAAAAGAGAGAAGAAAGATTTAATATTTACTGCTTATATACTATTCATGCTTAAATATTATAAGCATAAATTTTTCAGGCATATAGAATATGAGATTTTAATCTCTTTTTAAGTTGTATATAATATTTTTAACTATAGCATAACATTCAAGACATAAAAGTTTAAGAAGAATTGCCTGCAAAATCAAACATTGCAAATAAAATCTTCAAAGTAAAATATTTTTTAGATGTGTACTTATTTTCTATTTAAAGAGAAATCTTCATAAGTATATTCAACACAGAAAGCTATACTAATTTCTGTTATACTGAACCAAAGTTAATATTGTCACAAACAGAAGAAAAAAAATTAACAGCCATACAATTATAATATTGCAACATAACAAGCTAGTTCTTCACCCTGAAAATGCTCACACGATATTCGCTTGAATTTATCATATTCTAAGACATTGCTTGCATAAATCTCCTAACTGCCGAATAAGAAGACTCATTTTTTTTCATGTTAGAATAAACATCAAAAGGCAAAAATTTTACGGTAATCAAATTGGTGAAATTTATTAACATTTCAGTTAAGTAGAAATATTCATTTTTAAATAATATTGGTGCCAAAAGTAACTCATAAGTGTCTATAACAGCATTAGATATTATTAGGTCTGCCTTTAGAAGTAAGTAGTAAACTCATATATATAGCTTTTAACCTTTTCTATTATAAGATTTTAATACTTAGTATTATTTTGCCTTTTCCTTTTCATGCTAACATAGACTGGGACAGTAAATGAAATACACAAGCCAAAAGGGGTGAGTTAATTGAAAACTTTGTAGAATTAGGTGTTTTCTTCTATATTTAATGGGAGAATTCTACTTTTGAAGGATGTTATTTTGTACATGCTGTGCTATTGTACATGTTAAGCTATAAAATTGTCCTTCATTAAAAAAAAAAAAAAAAAAATAGAAGGCTGACCTAGCATGGCAAGTTTACATTTCTCTAATAGCGTATTAAAAAGTAACAAAAAAAAAAATCAATTTCTAAAAAAAAAAAAGATAATTGGTACTTGAAAATACACATTCTTGGGAAGATCTTTGTTTAAAACCCTATCTCCATTTGACCCATCTCTTTTAAAGATTTAAATTATAGATTGTATCATATTGTTGTCTTTCTCCTTGACAATATGACAAATATTTATGTATCCCATTTGTTTTCCAATTTTTTTTCATCTGTAGTCCAGAGGCCCAGACTGTTATGTACTATTATTAGTATTACATAACAGTCTGCACATTTTCAATTTATTTTAATACACATCTGTCTTTCATTTTTTCAGTGTTAATGCTACAGGAATCATACAGAAATACCAAACTTGGCTTGTGTTTAAATGAAAAAGATTAATAGAAAAAAAATTTCAAAACAGATTTTTTAAATATTTAGGTACTACTGAATTGACCAGATAATCATCATTTTAGTCATTTCAGTTAAACAGAATTATTCTTTTTAAAATAATGTTTGTTCAAATGTAACTCATAAGTGTCTATAACAGCATTAAATCAGCATTATTTCTTAAAATCTATTAGGTTTAAAAAACTTTATTTTCCGTCTGTTTTTCAAATATGATATTACATCATCATTTATCACCCCTCCCCCATCCCGATATAGAATCTGTCAAAAGTACATATTCCTGATTGATCTAAATTTATTTTATTCTATTTATTTCAGGCAAAGGTGCATCGGAATTTTGCAGCAAATCCACTAGAGTGCTAATTACCAACATAATTCCAAATATGTTGGTGAATCTCATTTTTCAGATCATAAATTCTTATGAATCAGGATAAATGGTGTTTTTGCAGTAACTCCACAGTCAAAAGTCACATGGGTTGGGGTCTGATGATTGAAATGTTCATGAAACTGAAAAAATATTTATCAATAGTCTTATCAATTATAAAATGTTACACAAGTAACATTTAGATTCATGTACAGGAATTTGTTAAAAAAAAAAAAAAAAAAAAAAAATCTACATCTGTTAAACGACCATTCACAGTTTTTATCTTAAAACAGGACTCTTCACAAAATTGCCTTAAAAACAAATTTTTATAAAAACCATTCCATTTCCAAAACAAACACTTGCAGGGGTTGGTGCAGGTTTTTATTCTTGGGGTCGATTTTGTGAAAAGTAGAAGTTATTTTTGTGAAAAATTTGTAATGAAAGTTGAAATCCAATTACTCAAATTTGAACCAAGAATTTATGAACAAAAACATTCTTTAAATCTCCTTGCTAAATTTTTTGTTTTTCGTGACCTGGTTTTATTTACAAATTAACACATTTTAAAACGATTTTTATGAAAAAGAATGTTACGTAGGCCTATTTAATTATAAGGAATTTTGTGAAGAGGCCTGTTTTATTAAGTTCATTTTTGTGAAGGGGACAATTTTATTAAATTTATTTTTGTGAAGGGCCCATTTTATTAAATTCATTTTTGTGAAGGGGCCTATTTTATTAAATAGATTTTTGTGAAAAGGCCCTAAATAGGACCCAAATTGTGTCTGGATCGATTCCTGACTTGACAAGTTTAATCATCTTAAAAGAATATTAGACAGGCCATAAAACATACGAAAACACAAAAGGACCAATTTATATATATTAAAAACAGGATCTTATTAAAAATGTCTAAACAGGAACCTGAACACAAATTTCAGATTCCATAAAAACATACTGGGACATTCATTGACTCATTTGAATATTAGATATCACAAAACACGTGGATTCATAATGAGCAGATGTGATGGTTTTTGCCACATTTGCATTGTTGATTTTAAAATAAGAATGTCTCATTTATGATACTGGCAATGTAACCAAACCAGATAATTAGATTAAGCAAATGATTGATGAACAATGTTAAATATTTCACTTACACATGCATTGCAGTTATGTGTGTTGATAGTCTTATTTAAATGAAAACGGTTCTGCTCCATGAATTGCTTCAGATTCAAGCGTTATAAATCTCCATTCATGCAAGGAGCTGTAATTCAATCAAAAGCTTCTCATTTTAGCATAACCATTAGAATAAAGATGATGAACACACTTATTTGTAACTAGTGTATAACCCCTGTCAAAAATTATGGAATGTTGACTTGCGTTTCATTTTTATTAGACTTCATACAAACAAACAGTGCGAAGATTTTATTATTAAAAGGTTTGTATTGTAGAAAAGTACATTTTAAAAATGCAAATGATTTCTACAAATAGAAATGATGAAAATATTTTTTTTTTTTACTTAATATTCAAATTCTGAAATAGTTCAACAATCAATGAAAGCTCCTGTTTTACTCTTTAGAATTAAGAAATGAAAAATCAGTTAAAATTTCATCATGTTTTAATCATATCAATTTTCCTCCTTAGTTTTATTAATGTAGAAATACATTTCAAGAAAACTATAACATCATTGGTGCAAACTTTTCAAACATATTTTATATACGTCCTTTTATGCTTAAGCACTATCACTGCATATTCAATTAAAAATAGATTTTCTATATAATTCTAATGAAAAAAAAATCTAATAAAGTCATAATGCATTAAGATAAAATAAACCTAATAGACAATATTCTCATGTTGTCACAATAAATTTGAACATTTATTCCCATCTAAAAATTAAGTACATGTGTATAATTTTTTTTTTTACCGAAAATAACTTGCAAATGAAGAAATAATACATCCAAAAAATTTCATAAAAAAACTTTAAAAATAAAAATATAAAAACGAGAATATTTAGAAAAAAATAGCTAGTGCGGGCACATCTACAAATGAACAGCTTTCATTAAAAAAATAAAATAATTAGCCAATTCAGTTTAGTAGAAAGCTCAGGACAGATGATTAAAAAAAAAACCCTTGTGTTTTAAATATATAGATGGCACGATTTGCCCCAGAATGGTTACTTACACTTGTATTTTATGTAAGTGGATGGTAAAAATGTAGCATTTTATGAATAATTTTATGCTTAGTACTAAATAGCAAGTAGCAACAGCATATATGTTATCGCTTGCATGTGCTTTCCGTGGTTGCTTCCTCCACTGTTAGTCATTAGTGTTGTTATAGAAAAAAAAACAGTGGCTATACATAGTAGGCAGACAGTATACACCAGAGAGAATAATCTATAGATGCATAAGGTATATGGAGCTATCCTGAATGTATATAGCATATACCACCAATTACCCTCCACTATATATCTCTGCTGTTAATGCAACAGGTTCTTGATTTTATACCAGAACATGCCTTCCCGTCTAGGTTTCTTTAATAACACACCCGTAATTAAAAGAAATTTCAAACCTATAGCATTAATTTTTTTTTTCTTCTAATCCTCTTATGGATCAACATTGTTTCAACGCACACTTTTCATATTGCATTGATTTAATTAGTAGTTAATGAATATATTAGAGTATTTGAAAGATAAAAGCATCACTGACTTGCAACAATTGAAATTTCTGTCATTAATATCCCAACTTTATAACAGAATATTTTAAAATGCATAATTGCATAAGATTGCATTGGATGTTTCTCCACAAAACCAAAATCCTTCTATCTGAATACAGTATTTATTATTTCTCTGGTAATGACTTTAATTGACTGAAAATGACAATGATTAAAATTTCTGTCTGTAATAACCAATTTTATAGCAAAATATTTTTAGATGCATATTTGCATAAGATTGCATTGGGAGTTTGCACAAAAGATTGCCAAAACCAAAATCATTCAATCTGAATTCAGCAGTCATTATTTCCCTGGTAATAATTTTTTAAACTTTTTTAAAATATTTTTTGTAGGATTGAAAATGCCATAATCTTTTTTCTAATATTTTCAGGTTTTGGAAACATTTAGCCAAGTAATTGATTTTATTATAGTGTTTATAAAGGGAAACTTTAATTATAGTTATGATTTCATATCTTGACTTCTCATTGATCTCTTGTATAATGTATGGGTCAGGATAGGTTGCACAGCTGAATTGTAAATTAGAATCTGTTTTCTTTCTCTCTATTTTTTATTGACACATAAATATATTTTTATAGTTGTCTTAGGAAAATCTTTGATACCTATGTCAATAAGATTTGGACAAAAATCCTTTTTTCTTGAATATCTGGTGTCTAAAATAATGATTTTCTTTGGGACTCTTTGGATTCATATTAAATTCTAAATACTCATGTACCAAAAATAATTTGTTAAAATGTTTATATTATTATTTAATAATCAATAATATAGTATATTGAAATTCTAGATTGTAATATACACAAACGTATATAAACTGATAAATGCATAGAGGAGTTGGGTATAAATCTGTCTGTCTGTTTTGACACTCTTATTTAAATTGTTTCACGTATCTAAATATGGAATTTTTTAAACATTTTTTTCACTCCCTTCCTGATATGCTGAATTATAAAAAATATCCACACATCTATTTTTGATGATAATACTATATTTTTATAACATAATTATAAAATGATTTTAAGGCATATTTTCATTAACCAGGTGCATGTGATAAATTGCCAAATATTCTTTATCAATTACAAATGTAAACTAGTTGCAACAATGAAATATTTTAAACATTAAAGTAGAAAATAAAGAGTGTAAAATATATATTTTTTTAATACACTTTTTAAACTTAGTAGTTTAATATTAACACTTACAAGGAAGGTCTCCTTACTGGGCATACACAGAATATTTTGAAAAAAAATACCAATTAAACTACTTATGTATGTAATAAAGGATCCGTCAAATTTAGTGGCGGAATTGCAGTAGAAAGTCTGTAAAAAATAAAATACTTTCGAGTATTTGGCGCGAAAAGACGAAAGCGTCATGCGATTTGGCGAGCAGTACTTTTCCTCGCCAAAAAGCAAAAGATTTTAATGCACCTGAAAATTGTTTGTTAATTGATTTTTAGAATGCGTGTAAAAAGTATTTAATGAATTTAAACATAAAGAATGAGAGAGTTTAATAAATACATTTTTTCATATTGCATATTATGCTGCTTGTTGTTTAATTTTATTTCTTTAAAAGTAATTTCATATATAAAAAATATTTTCATATATTTAAGCGTATTCCAAAATAAAGGCAAGATTCATTTAGCAATTATTCATTTCAATATCAAAGAATTCGTTGTTTCCATAGCAACAAAATTGATTTGACAGCGCTCAACTGGACTTAATTTTGAGATATTGAAACAATTTTAATTTATTTTAATTTTGTTCTAATTCATAAAATTTTATATTTAACTTTCATTATAAATAAATAAATATATATATGACAAAACTATAGTTAAATCAAACTAAAACTGACAAAACTAAAGTCATTTACGTTAAATTTATTTAAACAAGTTCAATATGAAACATTTTTATCTTAAAGAGTATTCGACATGAAAAAGTATTTTTCGAAATTTCATTTCATCGCCAACCGATGATAAATCGCCAAATAAACGAAAATTTAATTATTTTTTACAAACGTTCTTTCGAGGTTCCGCCAAAAAAAAATTTATAAGCATATATACCCACATGAGAAAAACACTGTAATTTTTTCAGATTTTTCTGAATATGTCCGTATGGAGACCTTCCTTGTTGGTAGTTTAATATTAATTATGATTATGATTGAGGAATTAATTTAGGAATCTTGAATATACATAGTTTAAATAATGCTTTTTTACTTACCTGTGGACTTACCTTCTTAGAGAAAAACCCCCATAAATTGTTATTTTTAATGAATTTGCCAGTTCACACTTTCAACGAAGCATGAATAAAAAGCGGTGAATATCTCACCAGCAGCTGAGGGGAGGGGGGGAGGTTATGCTCTCAAAGTTGGTAGATAGGATGTGCTAGGTTTGAACTCATCTCACTCTTGTTGACCTAACCATTCAAAGTTTTCTATGGTTTTTTAACTCCCATGGAGGACAGGTAATCCCAGCCTTGGCTTATATCCTTTATGCAGATAATCACCCTTGATAAACACTGTCCCCATCAAAGTGATGAATTTTCCATAATCCACTTTTGATATCAGATTTTCTTTTTCCTCCCTTATTCTTTATCCTAATACAATTTATTGGATCCCCCCCCCCCCCCCCCCACACACACACCCTCATATTCTCATGAAAGGTTCTTATAGCAGTAAAAGACGTGTTTTTAAGGATTTTAATATAAATTAATTGCATCTACGTTTGTTCATATATATAGTATCCGTGTGTGTTGATATTTACTTAAATGTCATACCATTTTTTCATTACAATAATCGGTACAGATATTTAATTTAATAATTTATCATGTACTATCCTTATCCTTTCTTTTACAAAAGAAAATCCCTTTTATTGTGTTTATCTATGTTTTTTATTAATTTTTATCATTACTGTTATTGGAAAATACTTTTATATAATTTGCAGACATGTGTTCTATTTAAAAAAAATATATATATATATAAAAAATCTAATTCCATAATTCCCTTCTTTCATATCAGCAAAAATATGTGTCAAAGGGTTCATTTTTATGACATTTTGTTATTTTTGCATTTGAATTATTTTACATAAGTTATGTATAATATAAAAGTTTTTTATATGCATGTAAAATTTTATTAAAAAAGCAGTCCAGCAAAATAGGCTTTACCGTCATAGATCACACAATCCCATGTTTAACTGTGGGTAAATTTAAACACAGGATTACCATCTCTTTACTAGGGAATCCAACCTTAGGGGTTCAAACCTTTTTTCTTATTAAGAACTCTTACTAATTTTTTTACATTTAATATATATATATAAGATTGCCCACTACCACCACCAAAAAGCATTTTTACATTAAAAAATCAATAATTTATTTAAATAAAGCTCTGGAATTTATTAAAAACTATACTTTCTTATTAGCCACATGCCAGGAGTTAATAGCCGAAGAAATCCCCCAAACAATTTGACTACTTACAGCAGGAATTTTGATTATGATCATTTCAGTGGTTTTAAGCATGTAATTTGGGTACATGTCTGTTAAATTTGTTTTATTTTTATTATTTTATTTATTGATGTTTTAAATTTGTTTGGAATATTAGTTGGAAACAAATGCTGTACTATTTAGACTGTTTTAAGTGCAAATGTGTTAATCCTTCGTAATTGGGCTGTAGGGTATAGAGATGGATTTTTAAAAATTACGCTTGAAAATTATTTAAAAAATCTGTGAATTGAGATAGGCTTTTTTTTTTTTTTTTTAATTGCATTTGAATGAAGAAGTTTTCCCTATTCAATGGTATAAAAATTGAAAATTTGTAACGTTTAGAAGTTAAAAAAATGCAGTAAAAAGCAGAATTTGTGAGGTGTTACAACTGTGAATATGTTGTCATCGTTACTTATGGACATGTTATTGCATTATAGCATAGGTATTTAACAAAATTTGGCTTTTGCTCTCAGAAAGTTGATGTCTTATACTTCATTTTCAAAACTTATTTTTCTAAAGCTTAAGTATTTTTAAAAACACATATACTTAGAAATTTTTACTTGAACAAAATTTATAAAACTTATCTTTTTAAAAATATTTAAAATTTAATGCGATGAGTTTTTAAAAATGCAGTACAATGTCATCTGACATTTACTGTCAAACTGAATTTCGATAAATATATAAGGTATTGAGTAATACTGTGTTTACATTTTACTGTAGAGTAACATATAGTTTTGTGATTGGGGAGATACCTGAAGTGCCTCTTTAATGTTGTTCTCAAATCCAAACTCGCTGCTTTTTGACACATTCAAGGCATCTTTTCCACCCCTTAAGTGCATAAAATTTACGGGTACACCTATTCGCATATTAAAAAAAAAATCGATCATCCTTTTCATTTTCATTTAAAGACAAAGAATTTTTCAGAAAATGTTATCAAAGCTGGGTTGTTAGGACAGTTTTTGAAACATGACAGTTTAAGAAAAATTGTCATGAGGCAGCAATCGATTTATTATTTAAGATTTTTCAAAAAAAAAAAAAAAAAGGGGGGGGGGGAAAGTAGTATTCAATTTTTTGACACTTGAGTAGTGAGTTCTGAAAATTTCATGCATTTTTGTGCAAAAATGAGATTGTGAATGCATCAAAGTTTTGCATTGTTGAGTTGTGAAAAAAAAAAAATTGATCTGCTTAATGAAATTCGATTATATCTACTAGCAAAAGCCATGCTTTGTTTGGATTCGTGAAGCATTATTTAATAAATATTTGAAAGTAACAATATTTTTTTATATTATTTTTGCATCTTTATTAAGCAAAAACTTTATTTTATGTTTTGGCGCATTTTAATTTTAGAAATGTAAATTCAGCCAAATAAGCAAGAATTTCCTCGGAATTTTTTATTTATGATATAACGAATTTAACAATTAATTATATTTTGTTACAATTCTTTTGTTGCCACTTTACAAAAAAAAAAAAAAAAAAAAACCCCATAATATAATTCTTTTCAAATGCATAAGTATCGTCTGCATAAATGATTTCACAAAATAAGAATAAATTGTGTATTTGAATTCTTAACACTGAAAAATACTTTTATAATTGAATGTAAATAATTGAATTTTCACAAATTTTAAGTCATTAAAAATATGCTATAAATTTCATAATAAGGGGTATTTTAAAAATTTCATAAAAGAACTTATGAAATTATTTAATTAATCATGGTTTTATCTATAGTTACTAACTCCATGATTTATTTTTTCTTTTGAAAATGTACTTGTTTCATTTTTTATTTGCAAAAATGCTTCCGTAATGGAAAAACATGTAAAATAAATTAAAATAATAATTTTTTTAAGGTTATTCTGAAAAATAAAATAACAATATTGTGCAAATCTACAGATCATAATTTATTTTTATGTCTAATTTCAAGTCAAAATACTGAATAGTTTTTTTGTAAACTGTATGACAAAATTTAATTTGTGTAGCCTAGTAGAGGATTTGCTTCGCTCATTCTAATTAAATCTGTAAATATGTAGATCTAATTGACAGGAGATTTCAAATACTGGCTTAAATTTTCCTCAATTGAAAGTAGGCTCTTTTCCAAATAATTGCTTAAAGTGGAGTTTTTAAAAATGAAATTATTTAATAGTAATTTGCCCTTTCATTCTGACTATTAATTGTAGCATTTGATAAGCTTGTACACAAGAATGTAACTTGGAGAACCATTATCCGCAGAGTTTTATCTGCTAAACACTTTTTTTTTTCCGTACCATAAAACAATATTTTTAAGTGAATGTTGATTTATTATTTAAATTCTATTAGACATGGATTTAATTTTTTGCTCTAATTTCAGAAATTCTCAGAAAGTGATGCAAGTGAAGAAGAACTTGAGCACAGAAGGCGACTTTTATTGCAACAGTTAGCAGCTCACCAGTAGTTTTTTACTCCATTTGGACCCTTCCAGATAATGAACTTCCATTATGATCGTTATGGACTAGTTAATTTTTTATTACAATTTCATTGTTTTTCATTATGCTGTTTTATGTTGGATCATGGATGATATCATTTTAAAAATGAATCTACAAATATTGTAATATTTATTATTAAAAGCTCAATCATTTTGTTTGTTCTCTTGTTTGTATTTATTTCATGATCTTGAAAGATTTATTAACATATATTTCAAATGAAAATCAAATTTCATCTCTATCTCTTTCTATCTGGAAAATTTTCCAAATATTAATGTAGATTTCATTAACACTATGTTAATACTTAGCCAATCTTTTCAGAAGTGTAGCTATACCAGCAGGATTTTACGTCATTTGAAAAATTACCCCCCGTCTGTTTTTTTTCTCCCTTCTTTTTTACCAATAAAGTCCTATTTCTTTCACTACAGATTTTTCAGTTATCTCCAGAAACCATAACCCACTTTTGAACTACTGTGAAAAACCAGTAGGTATTTTTAACAATGAATAATGATGTGGCAATAATCAGTGCTATGAGCTTTACATCGTTGAATAGCGAAAAAATGTGCTTTTGAATGAAATTTTTTTGAGAATCGTAGCTCAATTAAACGATTTTTTTAAATGGTTTTTTAAATAATTTTCAAGCATTAATTTTTCTGAAGAATGAGCATTTTTTTGCCACAAAAGTAAAAAGTAGCTAGTGACAGCTTAGTTGCTGCAATTGGCAACTGACTGAGCTTAGGACAAATTTTTAAAAAATTTTCTTTCTTTCTTTTTTTTACTTTAATATTATGTAATTAGATCTATTTGCGAGTGTTGTAATCACGGCTACAATGTACTTTTAAATGAATGTGGATACTACTAAATATTTTAAACAACATTTTTGCGTTAAATCAGATTCCCTCAATTATGCCATTTAGCTGTGGATTTGATTATGGGAGATTACTCATAAGATTAGATTAACTATAAATTAAGGCACTTTTGTGCTAAACTGAAATCTGTCGACGAAAAACCAGATTTCTGTTTTCTTGTACTTTTTTCAAATTTAAAAATGTTTTAGTTGCAAATTTATTACATGTCACCAAATAATGAAAACACACAAATAGCTCTACGTGTTTGGCAATGAGATGTATACAAAATTGATAAATGAATATGCTGGACAAGCAATAAAATTTCACACATTTTTATTAATAAAGAAGGAATACAAAAAAGATATATTTTTATCACAACTTATACAATATACGTGTACAAAACACACTTCACATGAGTAATTGTTCTAGCCAGTTGTAATTTTACTGCCAGAATCCAGTGGCTTTTTATATCATTTTGTTCAACAATAAATAAATCTACATGCCTGGCCATATGAAACACAAGATATATCGAACTACGTTCCATCACAGAATCGCATTTTTTCTATTACAAAATTACACTTCCAAGTGGGGTTTAGCATAAAGGTACAGTCACATTTTGAACCCATATAAAACAAATGCATTCTTATTGGGACTTAAAACGGCCTATAGAGGTGCTGATCACAGCTGTCGGTACAGGAGAATTGCTCCTTTAACTAATGCTAAAGTGCCATTGAAATCATTCATTATTGTAAATGCAAGTTGAAAGGTTCAAAATAGAAAGATATTCAAATTTGGATAATTTTTACTTTGTCATATAGACAGAACACAAATGTCACATGAAATCTTAAATTATGCAACAAAAAAAAAAAAAAAAATAACCATTCTGAACAGATTAAAAATACATATAAATCAATGTGCTTGCATGGCATTTTCCTGAAGCGAGAAGCTATATCTTTTCTCCACCAGATGGCATATTCGAGCTCTTGAATTGCCAATGGAAGAATCTATTTTGTTTAAAAAATATTGGTATAAAATAAAAATGTTCTTGCTCAATCATACTAGCCCTAACATGTTTTGCTTTTGAAACGTGACTTGTTAAGCTTAATTTTTTTAAATGTTTTTTCTTAATGTGTATAGAAACTAAATTTAATTAGAATCGACATTGCATTTCTGTAAGATCTAAGCTCTTAACTTGAATTTAATTAAAAGCTGTTACTGCAAACTATAGTAGTAGGAGTTTGCTAGCCGGCTGTTACATCCTGCACTAAAAAATGACATTTTATTTATGAGTAAGTCAATTGGATGTAAGGTGAGCAGTTTTTCTTTTATTGATCTTCGTCTGGATTTAAAGTAATTTTGTGATTTGACATTGTTTTGATGTTTACTTTAGTGTACTGTAAGCTTAACTCCTATCTTGGTTTATGAGCAATATAAAAGTAGGGTTTTTTGTGAAAGAGTGCAATTGGTAGTTGCATTTTTCTTTTCCTGCAAGCAGACTTTTGAGGTAAACTAATGGAATATAACAGGCCTGATAAGTTTAATTAGTTAGCAAGTTATTCATAGTGCTACATCAAATGTCTTGAGTGTTTACTGCAAATATAGCTGGACAGTCTTCGTATTATGTGAAATGTTATTTGCTGCAAATCCTGCTGGAATGCTCTCATTTTGCGAACATTACTATTTTTTCCTGCGAATAAGATACTAAACTATATTTTATGCTAACACTGTTTAAGAAATAAACTTTTTGTTCAGTATTAAACTTGGCTGTGTTTTTATGAGTCCATGCTACATAACACTTACTGTTTTGCTGTAAATTTTGGAAATATATCTGTGAAACCAGTAGCCCGAAAAAAGCGTTCAGCATCTTTCTCATTCAGTAAAATATGCCAAGTTTCTTCATAGAGATCTGCATGGGTCGAAATTTTCAGGCCTATATCTAGCCCTTTTTTTTTTTCACACTTCATATCCTGATTCGGCTGTGTCAAAAAATCATTGAAATAAGGCCTGATTGGTATCAATTTATAAACAAGAATAAAAATTGTGCGTCAAGTATAGGTTATGAAACACTTTCAGAATACTGTAATAACCATTCGCTATTTAATCAGGTAAAAAAGATATCTACATTTTAGAAAGTACCATAAAATATTTGAAAAACAGATTGCATTCACTACCGTCCATAGCCGAAAGATTACTCTTATATCCTTTATATATTCTGCGTAGTATGCTAAAACTTAGTTTGGTAAGAAAACGCATAACACAGTTGAAAATTCTCCTTCTGTAATTTCTACCAATAAGGAAAGAGCATGTTTACAAACAAACACTTCTGTCAACTTATCTCCTACTACATTTTTATCTTATTGATCATTGCAGGAATCACACTTGACGACGTAGGCCAATCATATCGTAGATCTGTTAAATCAATCTGTTAAAGACCAATCAAATTCCCGGAGTTCATGTGTATAGTAGTAGCAATAATGAATGATCAGGTTTTCTTGCTAACCAACAGTAATTCGACCAACAGTGATGTCAGTTGCCCTTTCCTTATAGATGGAAACATATTTGAATTCATTTGTACAGTCCTTGCTTGAAGTGCGTTTTCAATTTCGGTTTATGCTTTTAAATTTAACTATTTTTTTTTTTACATTTTACTCTTTGCATATAAATTCTGTACCTCTTGTACAGGATTGCACAAAAGAAACCACGTACCATTCGCCTTATTAGCATTGAAGCGACTCCCCTGGAGCCATAGGATAACATGGAGACGTTTGGAATTTGAAGCGGCTTTGACCCCTCCTGTAATAGCACTTTAACTCTCAAACAAAAGAGAAGATCAGCCGATAGCGACAGCACTCAGCATGAAGAAGAGCCAAGCGGTCCCTTCGTTTGGTGCCTCCTCCCCCAATTTACCCCAGCAACCCGCAGGAGTCGGACCCACGAGCCAATGCCGAAGATTCAAGAGGGGGAGTTGCTTTGCAGAAACCTTTCAAGATCAACTGCAAAGTGATTTTTGGTCGACAACCGATGGAAGGGGTAGATTCTGTTCCGAAAATTAAAAAAAAAATCGGTCATAAATCCGGATATAAAATATATCGCGTTTTCCGACAAATGGTCGCTGAAAAAAATCAATTTCGTCAAAGGATCGCGGGAAAAATGCAAATTTCGTCTGAAGATCGCAAAAAAACGCGAATTTCATCCAGGGATTACGAAAAAAACGCGAATTTCGTTAAAGAATCGCGGAAAAACGTAAATTTCGTCAAATGAACGCGAAGAAATGCAAATTTTGTCAAAAGAATCGCGGAAAAAACGTAAATTTTGTCAAAAGATGGCGATAGAAAGGCAAATTTCGTCAAAAGATTGCGAAAAAAAGGCAAACTTTGTCAAAAGATCGCGAAAAAAACGGCAAATTTCGTCAAAAGATTACGAAAAACCCCACAAATTTCGTCGAAAAAACCGCAAATTTCGTCAAATGATCGCATAAGAACCGCAAATTTTGTCAAAAGATCGCGAAAAACGAAAAAAAAAAACCCCCCACATGGTTAGGGCCGGGAGTGGATCCCCTCTGTTGTAACCTTTCAGAAAATTTTCTGTGAATTTCAGATTATAACTCAGAATCACCCCTGGAAAGGGGGAAGGTGTCGTTAGTGAGCCTGGGAGTTTCGCGGTAAGTTTCTCCCTGGGCGCATAGGCAGAGGCACACCCTCGCTTAGGGTCGGAATCTCTTGTCCCCAGTCTACTGTACCTTACTTATATATATCATTGCACTACACTACTAGAGTAATACACAACTAAACTATGACAAATATGAACTACTACATAAATACACTAGTACATTTTATGAACTACTACATTATATTACTTAACAAACACAGGTTCACAAGAGGAGGCCACGAATCTGAGAACTTCATGCGCCACCACCGCGAGTGCGGCGAACTAGCTGATTTCTGTTCGATCGCGGTATGGGGCCGCGAAGGGCTCTGGTACGACGACCATACTTTTAGCGATAAAGGTCTCGATCGAGTGCCGCAGGAGGAGGTCATTTACGATGGCCCTCACTCCTTTCCAGCAGTAGCCATCTAGACACAAGTCGACAAGCGTTCGAGTCTGGAAGTCCCGAGGGAAAAACCTTTTCCGGATGGACGGAAAAGAGAGGACAAGAGTAAAGACAATGCCTCCGGTAGTTTATTCCTGTCCTACAGAAATACTTGGGATCCTTCTGAAAGAAGCGAGCCTGGTGATCGCCTAAAGTGCCGTGTCCCGAAAGACCCTGATTTAGGTAGAAATCGACGTGTGCGCACCCGCGGGTAAAGCTCATACGTCAAGGTTCATACGCCACCTCGCCATTCCCCTCCGTGTCCCATTTATGCTGCCAACGAGGCAGGGCTCGGCCGAAAAGTTGTCTTTTGACCTGGTGGCGAGTGGTTTTAACCTCGAATCTGATTAGATATCGAGCTCACTGAGATCTCTCTGATGTGCATCTGTGATTGTTTCCTTGATCGCTTGGAGCTCGGCCGCAAAGACTTCTGCACCATCAATGAGGCGGAACTGACTTTCTACGACGATCTGACCGTCGTCCACAGCGGTGAGAGCACATCCGAGGGCGTTGTTCTGCTGCTTGGAACATTTAGTAGGAACACGACGTTCTTGGACGAAGGTCCTCATGTGGCATAAATAATTCTTATACCGATAAAATATGCAAAGAACAATATTGCCGATGATAGTAAAATGTGGCGAGAATAAATGACTTTAGTTGCAGTAAAAATAAATTAAGATTTGTCTTACTTAATGAGAAACAGATGACTCAGAGGCTAGTTCAAGGAGTATACATATTCGTATTAAATCCAACATTATTAATTCTCTAGAAGGGAGAGGTGAAGAAGGAGGTATTTAATCTGGTCACCGTACACGTAGCAAAAAAATGCAACTTAAAAAAGAATTCCATGACGTTAATGAATGCTGGTTAAAATTATTCCTTAGAGAATGCCTTGATAATAAACTGTCCAAATTGAGATGCGTAACATAAAAAGTCGGAGATCGAAAAGTAAACTTTTCATAGATCGCGAATTCGCTGTTGAAGAACATTGTAGTCTTAGAATCGCTCTTTGAATCAGGCGCATGGCCCGAAATCCAAAAGAACAATCACATTTTCGAAAAATACAATATCAAATTTTCATAAAATCTGTTGAAAAACTGGCTGCACTTGGTATATGTATACCATGTAAACGGGGTTCACATTAGTGCATCCACAATTAATTTTAAATCTATTAGTTAAATTAAAATTACGTTTGATGAGCAGCGCGTATAAAAAAAACTGAAAAGAAAACAGAAACTATCTGAAAAGAGAATGTACAGTCGTGGGAAAAAAAAAGTAAACACCCCCTACTAACTCCTCAACACATCATCATAGAAGAAAGTTACTGGTACTGAACGATTGGAAATAAAGTCTACTTTTAAATGATGTATATAAAATTTTCTTAGGGGGTCATCTACATATTAAAACGAATCCTAACTTCATTTTTTTCAATGGCAATACCCAATTTTAACGAGATATTTCAAATCTTCGGTTCAAACTATGCCTAGACACCAAATTTCAAGTCATTTGAATGATAAATTTTTGAATTATAAACATTCAAAATTTAGTGCTTCTAATGTTAAATTATATTTTCATATTTTTATTTATATCTCCCGAAATTATGCTCCTAATGTGCTAATTTTTTTTGTGGTAATAATACTAATATACACAAACATAAATAAGCTGAATTTGTAATTTTTATAATTTTATGATATGAATTATGAAATTAATATTCGAAAAAATTATGAATTGCAACCTACAATTTTTTTGATGGATTTAGATTTATTAAGTCCTGCTTTATGGAAATTCAAAAATTTCACATTTTTCTTCCAAGTAGTTTTCAAATTATGCTTAAAAAACGGGAAAATGATGGTTTAAGGGGCCGTCTATGATGGAAGTGAGTAGACATTTTGAAATTTATTCTGCCGTACTGTAATCTAACACGCTTCATTGGCTCCTTGAGTGGCGCTTAAGGTGCCTTGATCAAGGAAGCGGCTCTCTCGGTTAACAATCCAGTACAGAACTTCAATTTGGATACAGCCCTTAAAATACGCTCGTTTTAAAATAATTAATTTCTCGGAAACTTATGGTACGAATTGCATAAAAATTCGTTTTTAGGCTAATTGAAGGGTGTAGAGTTCATTTATGCTGTCAGAATTGGGTACTGCTATTGAAAAAAACAAAGTTAGGGTTCGTTTTAATATGTAGGTGGCCCCCTAAGCAAATTTTATATACATCATTTAAAAGTAGGCTTTATTTCCAATCGTTCGGTACCAGTAACTTTCTTCTACGATAATTTGTTGAGGAGTTAGTAGGGGGTGTTTACTTTTTTTTCCACGACTGTACATTTAATTCGCGGAGCGAAGACACACCCTTTTCATTACGCAGCCGGACGTCACTGCAATACGCGTCAGTCTAAAAATAGATCATATTAGAAGGGTAAAAAGCTATCTGTTACTTTCGGTAAAAAAGGAAAGAAAAAAAGCGATTTGAACGAAGTTGAGTCGAAAAGAAAACATTTGAAAGGGGCGAAATAAGAATGCTGTATTACAAATAAAAAGTAAATGTGATTACTACATCACATTACCCCCATTCGCTGAATAAAATTTTGGATGACCAAAAGGTGAAAAGGTAAATCTTGAAAAAGCTGTTTCAACAAAGGTTAAAACAAAATTTTAAAAGCCAAGAGCAAAAAATGTAGAATAAAATTTAAGTTTAAATTTAGAAGCTATAAGAAAAATTTTAAATGCATGTGCACATTTAGGGAACGTACATGTACAGCGACCTAAAGAGAAAGAAAAAGAATATACATCAAAAAGTACATTCAAATTTCAACAGTATACATAACATGATAGTATACAATAATATTAAGCCCCATTGCAATCATAGGCAAAGAAAGGCACCTTCCTGTAAAATGATCTCTACAAATTAAAATATTACCCTATATATTATTTTTAAATTTATAAATCCAAAAGCTAAATAAATTTTTAGCCAAAAGAGACAACAAAAAAGGTTGAATTCAGTAAGATAAACAGGTACGGTCGTGGTAAAAAAAGTAATCACCCCCTGCTAACTCTTTAACAAATTATCGTAGACGAAAGTTATTGGTACCGAAAGATTGGAAATAAAGTCTACTTTTAAATGACATACATAAAATTTACTTAGGGGCGATCTACATATAAAAACGAATCCAAACTTTAATTCAATAAAACAATAAAAATTCTTTTAAAATAAAAAACTTTGCATTGTTTTTCACGCCATCCATGAGGTAGAGTGCAGTAGACTCTTTTTTTTTCTTTTTTTTTTACCATACAGCAAAATAGCTGCGACTTAAGATAAAACTTCACGGAAGACAATGTTTTGTCTAAATACCTTATCAGACTGTGAAAAAAGTTTTCCTTGTTTTGGTCCGTCCTTGATCCAAACACGTACACATCCTCTAGAAGTTGCTCTTGAAAAGGCTACATACAACATCCCATGTGAAAAAACTGAATGGAGCAAATAGATTCCAACTTTTTTCAAACTTTGACCCTGAGATTTATTGATTGTAATAGCAAAGGCGATCCTAAGTGGAAACTGACGGCGGTGTAACTGGAAAGCTAAACTGGCATCCGACGGTGCAAGCAGGATCATCGGTATGAAAACACAGGTGCCTCTCCTATGTACTGTCAAAACGTCTGCATCTATAAAATTTTGCGATAACCTTCTGACTATTAAACGTGTTCCATTACAGAGACCACTGGACGGATTCATGTTCCTAAGCAACATAACAATAACGGCAACTTTAAGATTTAACTGATGTGGTGGTATTCCAGAAGATGTTAAACTATTGATGAAATCTATCTGAAAATTGTTTTGTTCTTCTTCATCATCACAAAGTATTGTATCAGCACTAAAATAAGTTTTGACTTCGCCAGGTACTTTTCGTAAAACTTCCTCATTCAATCTCAAAAAATCCTCATTCTTGGGACACAAAATGGCTCTTTCCGAGAGATGATCAAGATCAATTTCAGACGAACCAAAAATATCATCCACTATAGAATACTGCACTAAACATTCTGGAGGTATTTCAACAATATCTTCTCCGAGTTCATAATCATTAGTCAACCGACCATTCCCCAGGCGAATGAGGCATTCCACGAAATCAAGTTCTTCCGTCTCCGTTCGCATATTTCTAACCAGATTGAACTGTCGAAATGTTGGCCAAAGAGAAGAATTGAAGAATTCTTTATGCAACTTTCAAAAATGAGTGTTTTGTTTGCATGTATAACCACAGGTAAAATCTGCCTCCAGTCACGTCCAAGAATAAACACTTTGTCCAAAAATGGGACATCATTGCCATTTAAATCTCGCAGACGTATATCAACAGCATTCGTGCCATGGTACATTCATCCCATATAATGAGCTTAGCCATTTTCAGTAATCTTCCTTCAGATGTATTTTGCCGAATTTTTGAAGCTGAATTATTTAATATGGGGACTGTTATTTTAAACTGAGAATATGCAGTTCTTCCAGCTTGCAACAGTATCGATGCGATGCCTGTCCATGCAACGGGAATAGCAGTATGTCCTATTCCTCTGGCGTAATGCAGCAAAGTATTGAATAGGAGCGTTTTACCTGATCCCACAAAAGCATTGACAAAGAAAACCTTAGCGACAGTAGCATAATCATTTTGAATACTTTCAATAACAGCATCAACAATTATACGTTGTTTCGGATTTAGCATGATTAACTTTAACAATCGTTTCCCCTCTGCTCTTTCTTCTTGTAAATCATAGACATCGCATTCCACAGAGTTATCCAGTTTGAGGGTTCAGGTAATTCAAGGTTCTGAAGTGTCACGTTGTGTATGCGTAGATGATTGGCTATGTCTTGAAGGGCTCTGTCTCTACTCTCCTGTAGCGGCAGATGGAGAGCAAAATCTTCTGAGAGTTCTGACTTAAACTGTTCCCATAATTGAATCGGTAAATTTCGATTGCCAAAGACATATATGAACGAAAACAGTTGTATAAGTTTGGGTGGAATTTCAAAACCACATGCTTCAGTTAAACAATGTTGCCATTCATCATCATCTTCTAATAAATTTCTAGCACGGCATGCACCCTTGAATGTTTCATGGATAGTATTCTCATACGTCCTTAACTTCTCGAAAGACATGGCACCGGGAACATGACAAAGCAGCATACGAAGATGGAATCGCTTAATATTCTTTGGGCTTACAGAATACATCCTGATACTATGAAGTCACCTAATGTAACACGCCTTTGCCACACATTGCCTTTCCATACAAAGTGCTTTGGAATTTCTATATAGAGATAGATGTTTGCTGAAGGATCAGAACTGTTAAGTAAAAACCAAGCAGTGAGCATGGTGTCTTTATTTCTTGCTCTTTCAAAAGCTTCACGTTTCTCCGCTTCCCTAAAATACACAGATTGCATGTCTTGTAGATGCACAGGCAATCTAATAATAACATGGGACTTGTTCTGCATGGGCTTCTCAAGAAATCGCCACATTGCCTCTGGTGCCGAAACATGTCGTTCATTTAAGCGTGGCGTACGTAATAAGTGTATCTCGAAAAATATTTTTCTACTACTGTGCATTTTTTTTTAAAATGAAATTTAATTTATTATGTTGCTATGACAGCAGACGTTATAAAATGATAGCTTTGAAATAAGGGAATAAATAGAATAAAAAAGTTTTGTTGATGTTCGTGATAAAAAGTTTTCTTTATCATATATATATTATAAAGCAGTAAGCTCTGAAAGTTCCGCTCGAGTGTTTTCAAAAACTACCCGGTAGATTTTTTTCCAAATTGTATCATTCGATAGGAAATATTCCCGGGGTGGTTTATGAGAAAATATACAGGGATAGCTATGATTTTTTATAATAAATTTCGTATTTTACTGTTATTTTGAACGAAAAGGTTGCCAGTGGTCATTTTTTGGCGAAAGGTTTGTTAATTAAAGAATTGAAATAGCTATATCCGCTAGAAAATAATACAAATACATCGTAAATAAATGAAAAAAATACTGATATTTAATTAAAAAGAAAACGCTTTAATGAGGCTTAATATTATGAAACGAAAATATTTTAACTTAAAAATGAAAGAAATATTTGTAATGCTTAAAAGATAACTTAACGTGAAATATTACAATTGATACAACATTTGGTGATTCATCCCTTGCGTTAGATTAAAAAAATGAATCTGAAAATTTGATTAAATGAATTTTGAATGATATATATTTTTTCTGTTTATTCTCCTGTTTTTCTTTTTATTAAAAAAGTTTTCCTCCGTAATTTCGAAGCATGTGATCAACGAATATTATCCTTTTTTTTTAGCAAATATTGTTTATTGTTTATTTATTTTTTTCTTTCTCCGTTTCGCCAATCTCACTCATAGGGAAAATCACAGTTTCAAAATTTAGAAACTGAAGATCATTCAAGGGACATTTATGCAATTATGCGTTCTTACTATTGGAAAATTCAACATTTTGAAATAGAAATTGCTTGCAGAAAAAAATTTACAAGTTTTTAATTGGCCATTTCTTCTTCGATTTTCTTCATATTATCCTGTGTTAGACAATATTTTAAAAGATATTGAACTAATCTTGGATAATCGAGTACCGCCAAATGGAATATTTACTACATCATTGGAAGTTTTGGTACAGATGTCATATTCGCCCCATATTGGCGCGATTTTTTTCTGTCGCCAATATCATATCGGCAGCAGGTACTTAACTTGCGCCAAAGTGTCGTTATTTTGCTTGATGTGGTAACCCGGATTATGTTGTTTATGCTGTTGATGTTTTCGCCAAATTGGCAACCGAAAAAAATCGCGCCAATATGGGGCGAATATGACATCTGTACCGAAGTTTTGTTGGCACAGATGTCATATACGCACCGAGGTAAATGGGCTCTAAAATGGCGTTATTTTGCCTGACATGGTAGCCCGGATATTGTTGTTTATTTTAATAAAATGTTTATTTACTTTTATTTTATTTTATTTTTTATTATTATATAAATTGGGTACTATTTAGTTATTCCGTCGACCAATTTCGACAAATTATATAAATCGCCAAACCACTGGCCAAATTACACAAATTGGAATAATTTTTATTTTAAATAACGAAGAACAAATAAATTAGTATAACATTAATAAAAATACAAATAAAATGTCGAAATAAAAATCACTTGATGACATAAACATGTTTAACTTGCTTAAAGTCAAGTGAATGTGATATTTATGATTAACCATTATAGGCATTTAATCTTATAGTTTGGCGATAGATTTTTGGTCGACGGGATAACCAAGTAGTACCTAAATTCGATTATTACATTAAAAATACATTACATTTTATTCACAAATTTAATATCTTAAAGATATGTCTTTGTTTATGGTTTAATTTAATAATTCTGCATTTAAATACGTAAACTATTAGTATTCTTTTGTCCGAAATCATCTAAATAAATCAAATTTTATATTTGCTATATCGCGACGCCATAAGTGAACGTCATCATTAAAGTAACCCTATTCATTAGAGATTTTTTTTTTAATTCAAATTCATTCATTTTTCTATCTTAAAGTTTTAGAATGGCAACATTCTTCCATTTGTATAATTTAACAAATAGTTTGGCGATTTGTATAATTTGGCAAAATTGGTCGACGAAATAATCAAGTAGTACCCGAATTTATTAAGGAACACAATAAATATCAATGATAACGGAAAATTGTAAAGGACGTAATGATCTTTATTTAATCAAACAGCGTAGACAGATATAACTATAAAATGCATGTAAACATTAGATCTAGGCTTAAAAAAATAAAAATTTGCAGTAATTTTAAATAACGAAACAACAAAGAAATTAGTAAAACATTAATAAAAATACAAATAACACGTCGATTTACGAAGACTTGATGACGTAACAAACACGTGTAGCATGTTTAGTGTCACGTGAATGTGGCATTTACGATCATGCATTACTGGCATTTAATCTTACAGTTTGGCGACAGTTTTTTCGTCGACGGAATAATTAAGAAGTACCAGAAATAGTAAGCCTAATTATCTCTCTGCTTTTTTATATTCATTAGAAAAATGGAAAGAAAATCTTCGGTTCAAGCATTCACCAAAAACATTTTTACTAAAAATTTTCCCTAACTAATGCTATTTATCATTGACAGTTCTATTAATCGTACGGATTTTTGTTGGTAAAAGATCTGTAATTGGGTCAATAGCAATTTGACATAATTTAATGCAATGTAGTTTGGCGCGAAATTAACTTTGTTTTGTAACTAACCCTGTTATTTTTGTAACTACATCGTTGCAAACACTTCTAATACTTGACGTCAACCTCGGCTTAATACGATTACGGAAGATTAGGAAGATTTTATTGAATGTAAACTAAATGTTTATTTTTCTACCATTCATACAATTCAGCTTTAAAAATCTACTTTTTTTATGCTCCATTTTTCGTTTAAATATGGTGGTTAAACACCGCGCTTTGTGTGCAGATAATTTGTTACACTTTTGACTGTGTTTTCTCTTCTGGAATCCAAAGATGGAAAAGTGTAATAGACCTGCCAGGAGAAGACGTATATTGCGAAATATAACATAATGTGAAGTGAAGTTGTATTTAATCCGTTAGAACAAAACTTATCGTTAAGCTGAGGGGTCCGGAGTCTAAGAACTAACAAACGATTATGAATCAACCGAAAATTATTTAAATTTAATGGTCAATCTCTGCAATCATTGTAATATTCAT
The DNA here is from genome assembly GCA_963932465.1 of Maratus speciosus. NCBI lineage: Eukaryota > Metazoa > Arthropoda > Arachnida > Araneae > Salticidae > Maratus > Maratus speciosus. The sequence continues at coordinate 279,956,936 of OZ010792.1, forward strand.
TATTTTAGTAGTGTTTTGATTAAAGAATATTTTAATTCCTATTGTCATAACTGCCTCATTTCCTTACCAAACTCTACTATTTAAGTATTGCGCTGCCGCGCAATACTTATTTATTTCCAGTGTCACTTCTCAATGTTAATTTAACATGGAAAAGCCTATGGAGATCGTAACTTTTTCATTTTTTCTTCCCACCTTTTTGTCCTTGATGCCACTCATTTTTTATTCTTTACTAATTCTAATGATATTATAAATTTAAAATGTAAAAACGTTTGCCTGACGTCAGGGTCAAAACGAATGGTAAAATGCCTTTGCATATGGAGGAATTATAAACCAGAGAGAAACATGGGCCAATTTTTTTTTTTTTACATTATTCAAATATTTTACTTAATAATTCCAATTTTCGCTTTTTTCATTAAAAATCAACGGACATTTTTCATAGAAAATGTAACATTTTTACTTCATTGTTGCAAAAATTTCAAAAGCCGTAATAATAATTTATTTCTTTTTAGTTGAAAGATTTTCAAGTGAAATATTAAATTCAGCTAGATTTTTTTTCAAAAATTAAAAAGGTGAATATGGCGTCATAGTGGAAATAAAAAGGATATTGTCAGAATAAGTTTTTGCTTTGGTCAAGTTTATATTTTAGTAAAAAGTTTCTAATGGATAGCTATTTTTACGCAGGTAGCGAACTTTGTGGGGATTTACATAACTTAAATTTTAAGATTTTTTTTTTTTTTTTTAGATGATTTTTCCTATTTATATCCCAAGTTAAACTTAGGTAATAATTTTCTGATGTGTTTACATCACCCCTTGGGAGAGAATAAGGTTTAAACATTTAAGTAAAACTTTAATTTCTATTTTATACTGTATCACAGCTATAATATTGTTAAATATTAGCAGTAAGGATTCAACACAATTTACATTTACATTCATAGCGTTCCTGAGTGAGGAATAGGGTATCTAAATTTAAGTGAAGTGATTTTTTTATGTTTTGATTATAGATTGTTTACGTTCAGATTGGAAGTTTTTGTCCAAACTACCGCAACCTGCATTACTACAGTGGTGAAACATTTTGAATTACACATTGGTAAACTGTATCCCACATTGTGTTGCAATACCGCATACATCAAAGCCTGATGATGATACTCTCTATTAGTTTTAAAATGCGTTCGTCTGAGTGCAGTAGTTATTAAAAAACTTGACATATTAAACAAAAACATAATTTGAAGAACAAATTAAAAAAACAAAATTTATTTCCTACATTGTTTAAGCCCGAGAAGTGACATATATTAAGTTATTTCATTCAATTAGTTCTACATTTAATGTTAAATTTTTGTAACAAATTAGTTAAGCCAATTGAAGATTAAAAAATAAAAATGAAATTCATACAATATGATACTTAAAACACCCTAAAACATTAGATTCCGTTCAAATGAAATCGAAATAAATCTTACGCTTTTTTTTTAGTTTTGTATTTTGCATGCATCTTATCATTTTATGCACAATTGTCAAAACATAATACAAAATCTGCAATACAAATATATTCAATTAAAAATGGAAGAAATCTAAGATTTATTTCGATTTCATTTGAACGGAATCTAATTTTTAGGGTGTTTTAAGTATCACATTGTATGAATTTTATTTTTATTTTTTAATCTTCAATTGGCTTAACTAATTTGTTACAAAAATTTAACATTAAATGTAGAACTAATTGAATGAAATAACTTAATATATGTCACTTCTCGGGCTTAAACAATGTAGGAAATAAATTTTGTTTTTTTAATTTGTTCTTCAAATTATGTTTTTGTTTAATAAATGATCAACTAAAACAAGTTGCCAAGTTGCTTCTGCTAACTTGCCCAAATTTTATCCGACGCATAAGATCGCAAAATAACAACATACTATCGTAATGGTGTTCCGATCGTTTTTAGCAATACGGAAGGACATTTCACGTGAAGGTCCATATTGCTTTAAAATGAAAGGTCAAATTCACCATTTCGTTTGATTCAAGGTTCGCTTAAGAAAATGGACCAGCGCAGCGGGCATAGCCTGCTAGTATATTATAAAGCAGTAAGCTCTAAAAGTTCCGCTCGAGTCTTTTCAAAAACTACCCGGTGGATTTTTTTCCAAATTGTATCATTCGATAGGAAATATTCCCCGGGTGTTTTATGAGAAAATATACAGGGATAGCTATGATTTTTGATAATAAATTTCGTATTTTACTGCTATTTTGAATGAAAAGGTTGCCAGTGATTATCTTTTGGCGAAAGGTTTGTTGATTAAAGAATTAAGATGGCTATATCTGTTAGAAAATAATACAAACATCTCGCGAATAAATGAAAAAAATACTCATATTCAATTTAAAAAACAACAACAAAAAAAAAGTTTTAAGAATACATAATATTATAAAACGAAAATATTTAATTTAAACATGGAATAAATCTTTGTAATTCTTAAAGTATAAATTATTGTGAAATTTTACAATTGGTACAATATTTGGCGAATTATCGCTTGCGATAGGTTAAAAAAATGAATCTGAAAATTCGCTTTGACAATTTTGAATGGCAATTTTTTTCTTTTTAGCTCTTTTATCGCTTGCGCCAGGTTAATAAAAACGTGTCTGAAAACTTGATGAAATAAAATCTAGGTTACATTCTTTAGTCTTTTTCTTTCTTTCTTTTTTTTTTCTGTCAATTTAATTATTATTTTTATATAATTCTCCCATCATATGATTTACAGGAAAAACTAGAAGTAATTGTAAAAATGGCTGTATTAGTGAGTTACATGCTATTTATTTATTACCTTCGTCGCCAAACAATGCAATTTTAAGCCAAATAAGACAAAAGTGTGAAATAAGCCGAGAGAAGAGCATTTCGGAGTACATTTTTATATTCAAGCGTAAATTATATAAAAAGCAGTTAAAATTATAATTATGTAGTCAATCATTTAAATTTTAGTGTAAATGTCTTCGATATACACACATATTCTAAAATAATTTACTTTCAAAGATTTAAAATATTTTTTACCATACTATAGAATACCATTACTATGGAAACATGCGTTTTGTTTTCCTCAAGCATGTGATTTTTATATCCTCGAACTCAGATCTTTACTTATTAATTGAATATTGTGTATTATGTCATTTTTTTAACATGCCGAACATATTGTCGATTTCACTTATAGGAATATTCACTGCTTTAAAAGTTAGGATATAAGAATATTGTTAAGAAGATACATAGATATTGTATACAGTATACTGTATACTGTATACAGTATATTACTATATACTGTATATTACTATACACATTTTGCAATAAATATTGCTTGCTAATTTTTCATTTCTTTTTAGCTTTTTCTGCATAACTTTCTTTTGCTTAACCATTCTTTAAAAAATGTTTTATTGAACATATTGGACTAATCTTACGGAATCGTGTCACCCCCCAATTAGCATATTGGATGGCGTATCAAAATTCAAAAGATTAGACAGATTTTGAAATTAGCGATTACTAAATGGTGGCAAATGGAATAATGCCCATGGACGTATCATTTCAGCCTAGATAGGATTAAATTACCTGGAATTTCGATCAGTATAAAGAAAATTGTCCTGACGCACACTCTAGCAGCTAAACACAGCAACAAATTAAGAGTTATTTTCATAATCTGGGTTATTTACACAACAGACGGAAGATTAATTTACTCTTAAATATAAAGAATATAGCCGGCTTTTTTGTTTGCCCGTGTTATTATGCTCTTTAGAAAAATGCAAAATAAATCTTCGTTTCAGGTATTCACCAAAATGCATATTGCTAAAACTTTTGTATAAGTAACTTCATTTATCATTGTCAGATCTTAACCCTGGTACACGTACAACAATATTGTTGCATCCGTTTTAATGTTTGACGTGAACCCTCACTTTGACGTCGATTACGGATGATTATAAAGATTTTATTGGATGCATAAGCTTTGTGTTTCTACAAGATTAAGTTATCGAGTTTTTTCCCGGGCTAACGGTTACATGATTTCAGCTGGTCTACAAAATGAAAAGACAGTGAAAATGACGTCATTTTAGACTTATTCAGGCAATTCATCTTTAAAAACACACGTTTTTATGTTTCACTTTTCTTTTAAATATGAAAGTTAAACAATCTTCTTTGTCTGCAAATAATTTATTACTTTTTTGACAGTATTTAATTTGCTAGAATCCAAAGAGGAAAAACAGTAGTAGCACAAGAGGATGTTTATTAAGAAATGTAACTAACATCCAGTGAGATTATATTTAAGCTACCAGAATCACACATTGCGCGAGCTGAGAGGCCAGTAGATCAAGGACAAACAAACGAAAATAAACCACCCGAGCATTATTCAAGTTCAATGGTAAATTTCTGCAATCATTGTAATGCATCTCTAATTTAACATTATCAGATATGAAAACATTTTAATTCCTATTGTCATAACGGCCCCATTTCCCTACCAAAAGTGCACAGTGAATAATAAACTAAAAGAACTGCTTCTTAATAGCTAAATTTTGTTCAACGCATAAGGTAATATAATATCGCAATGGCGTTCGCATCTTTTTAGCAACGCGGAAGGACATTCAAGCTAAAGGTCCATTTTTAAAAAAATACAAGTTCGAATTCACCATTTCTTTTAATTCAAGGTTTATTTGGAAATACTGACCAGCGCAGCGGGCATAGCCTGCTAGTTTTAAAAATAAGGTAATAATTAAGTGCAATTAAATAATCTCTAATTATTTGCATGCGAGGTAAAAGAATTATCGTAATACCGCTGCATCTTCTTACTAGTGCAGCGTGGCCTACGTAATATGTATATCTCACATTGCAGTAAACATTTAGAACTGGTTAGAACTCGCGCTATTACGGATTTAACATGAAAAAAGGCAAAAATTCGTCAAAAATATAAAATAAAATATAAAAAAATCTATTTAAAATTTTCGAATTTTTTTGCACCAATCGTTCATGGACCTCCTACCAGCAACCCGTGTGCCAAATTTCGTAGCCCTGCGCCCTTTGGTTTCCGAGTTTTTGTGGTTACAAACATACGAGCACAGGTTTTAATAGTATAGATTACATTATTTTTTTCTTAGTGTGAAGTATTCCAAAACATTTTTTTTCAAAATGCATAAGGGTTCAAAAAGTGTTCGTGTTTTCAAAAAGTGTCGTGTTTTACTGTCTTTTCACATCTGAACAGAAAAATAAGTTAAATATCATAATTTTAATTTTTGCATTTTAACTATCATGCTATTTTAATGATAATTTACAGATATAATAAAAAAATTAAAAATAAGAAATATATTCTTTTGTAATCAAAATGTCATTACCATAGGTTGTCCCAACGAGCAATTTATCAGGTAAAGATATGAATAAATTCTATTTAAAACAGATTGTTATAATTTTTTAAATACATTTTTATTTATTAAGATGCTACTGATTAAAAAATATTTATTTTCATAAATTAAACTTATCTATTCATACTTAATAATTTTTTTAAACAGTGTCCTAAGAAAAAGCGTCATTACCATGCTTCTGACAAAAAGTTCGTCTGGAATTTTTTAGACGGCAGCACATGCCCTTTTATCAAGGCAAAAATAATACTTAAAAGTCAACTTGTTATCAGTATTAGGTGAATAGAGCAAATAGTTTTATAGTTTCAATAAAACAAGCAAAGTGTTTGAATGTTTTGGTGAGTATTTTTTTTTTTTTTTTTTTTTTTTTTTTTTTTACGTCATTACCGTGTGTCATATTCTAATAAATAATTAAATGAAATTTTATTTTTTAATCTACTTTTATTATACAGTGTGTCCGCTCTCAACGGTGTCCAATGGTTAATTCCTAAACCGTTAGTCATAGACATATAGCTCCAATTACAAAAATATTTTAAATCAGCTAAAGAAATATTTTAGAAGCGATTTGGGCCAATAAAAACATTTCTTTAAAAAATTACGAAATTAAAATTTTTATACGGTCCCCCGGTCCTATAAGTTATATTTAGTAAAATTTTCTTATTACACTGACAAGAAAGACAAAAAAAGTCTCATTCATATAAGACTAATGACTTATGCCACTTTTCTGTTCTGAAAACAAATGAGTTCGGCTTGGCTTTACACATACCAAGTGCTTTTAAAGTATTCGAAGATCTTATTTCATGCGTGTCTGAGCTTTGAAAAAAATCGTACAAGTATTACGATTAAGTTAACATTTATTAAGTTTCAGACTGGCTAAAATAACATATGTTTCATTTTGTCAGGATTTGAGGCTGTTTCTTTTAACAAAAATTATGTTATTTTTATAAGTTTTTATGTTACTTCAACGATCATATGTATGTTTTTCCAGTTCAAAATTTGTACTCGAACTTTAACTCACTTTCAAATATCCGATTGAGATTACATTTTACATACTGGTGCAAGTCCGATAACAATCTAATATTATTATGATTTTCGGTGGTTATCATTTATTCTTATTTTACAGGATAACACAAAAAATTTCGGATAGATTACCGCCAAGAAGTTTAAGAAAAGTTTTAGATTAGACAATACAAGACTGCGATTGCTGGGTTTTTTAACTTTTATGTATTTTTTAGCACTGAATCCAAAAAATTCCTTAATTTTTAATAATCGTGTCAGGATATTTCGCAAATCATAAATTGCCAAAGTTAAAGAATAACAAAATTCGGATACTATAAAGTAGAGGAGATGGCTGTGTTTTTTAACTTTTGATAATTGATTTTTACGTACTTTTTAGCACTGAATCTGAAAATGACCTTCACTTTTAACCATCACGTTAGAATTTTTTTGCAAATCGTAAATATGTAAATTAAAATATAGCGAAAATCTCATACTATAAAACATGTGTAAAACTTTTTTTATTTTATTTTATTTTATTTTATTCAATAATTTATTCAACATTTTTGCTTATCCTGAGACTCTTACAGCTAAACAGCTAAGTGGTCCGATGAGATGGGGGAGGAGGTTCAATTTTAACTTTGAATTTTCTAACTTTGAAATTTGTAATTTGCGAAAGATCCTGATGTGATGGTTAAAAATGCAGATAATTTTCGGATTCAACGGTAAAAAAGACATAAAAACCAATCATTAAAAGTTAAAAACAGAACAATCACATCTATTTTATAGTATCAAATTTTCGCAATTTTTCTTTTTTTAACTTTAAAATTTACGTGAAAATCTTTATATGATGGTTAAAATGAAGGTCAATTTCGGATTCAACGGTACAGAATACATAAGAATCAATTATCAAAAGCTAAAAAAACATGACATAACCTAACTTTTGCAGGCTAGTGTAATCTAATAATATTTTAAAATACGTATCATTTTGTAAAGAATTGAGGCTGTTAATTTAGCATCAGTTTATTTAACAAAAATTCTGTTGTTTTTTTCTTTCTTCTTAAATGTTTATTACAAATTGTATATTTTGCATTAATATGTCAGAACGATTAAAGATTTCAAATTTATATTGCAATGTTGATTTTACTCTCAGCCATTTTTTTTTAATATATCTGACGAAATTATATTTCTACTAAATTTGTGAATGACCCCCAATTTGCAGCAAAAAATATGCTCCAATTTTAAACAGCTATTACTCGGTCAATTTTAATCGTAGAATAACGGGACTTTTCTTGTATTACTTGTCAGTGTAAAAGGAAAATTTTACTAAATATCACTTATAGGACCGAGGGACCGTATAAAAACTTAAATTTCATAATTTTTTAAGAAATGTTTTTATTGACCCAAGTCCCTTTTAAAATATTTCTTTACCTCGTTTAAAACATTTTTGTAATTGGAACTATATGTCTATGACTAACGGTTTAAGAATTAGCCATTGGACACCGTTGAGAGTGGACACCCTGTATAAGAAATAGAAAATCATTGTATGGGCTACAAGATATATTGGCTACCATTTATGCCTGGGGAAAAATTAAAATATTTTGCTTAATTTGTCATTACCATAGATGTCATTACCGTGTTTGTTTTCTGCCACGTTAATGACAGCATGTCCATGGTAATGACAATATTTTGTTCACACAGTAATATCTACCCTATATATATATAATCCTAATGAAACGAATTTATGAAACGGGTATTATGAAACGACTGAATTGAAACGAATTTATGTAACGATTCTATGAAACGACTGATTAAACAACTGATTATGTTTCACGGCGATTTCTCCTAAAATATGGAATACTTTGCGATGAAATTAACACCAAAAATCCGTATTGATCCACAGATCTCAAAACTGGTATTAGAATTTTTAAATTCGAATTAGTTTTCGAAATGTTAATTTTTTTCTAATTTTAAGTACTTTTCTCTTCTCTAATGATGGCAACTCAAATTTTAATCATAACAGATTTTTTTTTTCATATTTTAGAAAAGGTTATTATTTTAAACTAATTTGGCGACCAGTTTGGCCTCCCTTAAATGTATGCTTAAAACAATGTTTTTTTTTTTTTTGTATTTCATTATCATTTTATTTAATACAAAGCTTTCATTTAAAACTGAAACATTTAAAATTAATGGCTTTCACTTCTTTCTTTTTTTTTTAAACGAAATGAAAAAAAAAATATTAAGTTTTGATGTCATATACGCACCGAGGTACCTAATTGGCGTCAAAATGGCGTTATTTTGCCTGGCATGGTAACCCGGCTATTGTTGCTTATTTATTAATAAAGGTTTATTTACATTTATTTTCTTTTTATTTAAAAAAAAAAAAAAAATGTTATAAATTGCTTTGTTGTATAGTTATTAATTAATTTTTTTTTTATTTATTGTTATTTCATTTAAAAAATAATCGAAAGTAATTTAAAAATACATATGTAACTGGTATTCGAAAATGAAGTTTTCGCCAAATTGTCGTAAAAAAATCACGCCATACCCGATGCCACGGAGTAAAAGAGGTGGAGGGGAAACTTAATAGGCATTACTCTCCGAAAACGCAAGTTGCATTTTGGTAAATAATGAGGGCGCTACAATCCGCATGTTGGCCATTCTTTTAGCAGAATATCATATGACTGTATGTATAAGAGCCGTACGTTAGAATTAAAAAATATTTTATTCTAATCGTTTATTTTTTATTATTGATATTACAAAGCATAAATTAAGATGGGGTATAAGTGCTCTGTTCCTGTATGCAAAACAGGTTATACCAATGACATTAAAAAAAAGAAAAAACGAAGGGGAAAATAAATTGAACTTGTTCCATGCTCCACAGGTGAGAGATTTTTTTAGGCTTTAATATTTGCTGGTAATTATGCTTAAATTGAGAAATTTTTATCTTAAATCAATCTTAGTGTATATGTTTTTTAAATGTTATACTTAATGAACACTAAAAATTGCTGTGGGTAATTGACATGTACCTATCTGTCAAATACCATTTAAATTGAGATTAAACCATTTAAATTGCAGAATCTTGTCATGTCAAATTCTATGAAAATGGAATCAAACTTAAAAAGATATTAATAAAACTTTCCTTCATTCTATTAAATCCTATCATACGTAATTAATTCAATGATATCCCATGATAGGTAATGATTCCAGGTTGCCATGGTGATTATTGTATTAAATCCTATCACACGAAATTAATTCAATGATATCCCATGATAGATAATGATTCTAGGTTGCCATGGTGATTATTCTATTAAATCTTACCGCACGAAATTAATTCAATGATATCCCATGATATGTATTGATACTAGGTTGCCATGGTGATTATTCTATTAAATCCTATCGCACGAAATTATTTCAATGATATCCCATGATAGGTAATGATTCTAGGTTGCCATGGTGATTATCTATTAAATCCTATCACATGTAATTAATTCAATGATATACCATGATAGGTAATGATTCTAGGTTGCAATGGTGATTATTCCATTAAATACTATCACGCGTAATTAATTCAATGATATCCCATGATAGGTAATGATTCTAGGTTGCCATGGTGATTATTCTATTAAATCCTATCACACATAATTAATTCAAAGATATCCTATGATAGGTAATGATTCTAGGTTGCCATGGTGATTATTCCATTAAATCCTATCACGCGTAATTAATTCAATGATACCCCATGATATGTAATGATTATAGGTTGCCATGATGATTACGTTCTATTTAAGATGGAGCCCTATTATTTTCGTATTACTGAATTTAATGTATATAATCGTAATGAATTTTGTATTCATGCATTTTTGCATAAGAGTAAGTCTAAAGGGTTATTAAAATTTTATATTTTGTATGCTCTGACTTGAAAACATATAGTAATCTAAAATATACTGTTACATTTTTCCATAAATATTTATGAAGTATTCTGGAAAATAATTTTAATTGTATGTTAAGAAAAATCGGAATTTTTTGTAGAAATTGAGTCGGGTCTAATTTTTTTTTTTTTTTTTTTTTTTTTTTTTTTTTTTGCAAGGGCCGGGCCGGGGCGTGAACTGCGAAAATACAAACGGGCCAGGCCGGGCCGAACTTTTAGTTTTTCCACCCGCCCGGGCCGGGCCTAATTATTTCTCTTTCGGTACGGGGTGGGGCGGGCCCGGGTCTGGAAATTGCGGTCCTCTACCCCCCCCCCCCCCTTCCTTCTTATAAGTAATATTATATTAAAATCAAACCTTACGACTTTGTAAAAATTAGTTCCTGAACAATGACCTATAATTTACACGTTTACTTTCCCAAATAATTAAGGTAAAAATTTGTTTTAATTCTACATTTATTAATTGCATAGATATCAAAAGTTATGAATTATTAAATTAGTCAAAGGTTATAAAATATACGCGACATTAAAATTTACTCCAAAAAATATTAAATAATACTTTTAATTTTAAAAAGTCATAAGTCCATTTATTTCTTCGCGGCAGAATAATCCCCGATATTCAATGTTTTTAAATGGCCTGTGGCCTGCCTTCGTTTTTTTGTCAGAATGATCTCTGATTTTAAATGTTTTATAAGAAGCAATCGAAAAACCAAGTGCCTTTGAAAAAATATGTATCTTATGAAGAAAACTGTAATTAATCAGATTTCTACTTGTACGACTTTCTTAAAATTCAAATTTTCTATTAAAATTTTTTTAAAAATCAGTGCTTTTCCCATTGAAAAGCATTGTAGAACCATCGATCGATAGCCTACATTCTACAGTATCGACATCTAACGGGAGAAAAACTGCATAGCAAAATTTCAACACTAGTTTCGCCTCCACCTTTTTTACTCCGTGCCGATGCTTATATGACATCTGTGTTAAATATTAAATAACTAGCCGCCCTTGGCGACCAGTTTGATTTCCCCTAAATATATGCTAAGCATTGTATCACGTTAATTTTATACATAATTTAATTTATTTGCTCAATCCTTCGCCAAAGCCAAAGATTCTCATACAGAAATCATGAACTCGGCATTTTTATGTTAGCCGGGCGCAGATGATAAATCGCCAAACATTGTTCCCGTCGTATTTTTCGTATTTCATTAATTTAATTTAAAATATAGTACTTTCAGTCATTTTATTTAAAATGCATAACTTTAATTTAAAACGGAAATATTTAAAATTTATGACTATGAATTATTGCTTAAAAAAAAGAAAAGAATAAAGAAAAGTAATAAATAATACCATAAATCATGACATTTAATTTCAACATCAAAGATTTCTTTAATTTACCACGCGAAAAATTGTTTATGACAGCCGCATGAAATGGACTATTATAATACTGATGTCATGATGGCGATGGAACGATATTTGGCGATCTATCACCTGCTCCCTGCTAACACTAAATTGCCAAATTGGCCGTTTGGCATACAAAAAACGAAGCGGTCAACCCGGAACTGTTGATAACAGTCACATGACTTCAGCTTTCATTGTATAGATGCAACAAATCATGACACTTAATTTCAAATTCAAAGTAAATGACCAATATCGCCAAATTATGTAAATCGCCAAATCACTCGCCAAATTATACAAGTTGGCGTAATTTTTATTTTAAATAACGAAAGAAATAAATTAGTATAAAAATACAAATACAAATAAAGCGTCGAAATAAAAACCACTTGATGGCGTGAACACGTGTAACTTCCTTACAGTCAAGTGAATGTGACATTTACGATCAACCATTACTGGCATTTAATCTTATAGTCTGGCGATAGATTTTTGGTCCATGGGATAACCAAGTAGTACCGTTTTAATTTACCACTCGAAAAGTAAAAAAAAATGCTAACTGGCGAGTTAAAAAAAAGCTATTGGCGAGATTTGAACCCGGCTAACATAAAAGAACCAAGAATTCTTTGCGATCATAGCAACTTTTATGTAGTTTTATTCGAAAAAATAACTTTGATTCTTTAATCAAAATGGAAACCTTTCTTATGAAAAGCGAAGGAACTGTTGATGATAGTCACATGACTTAGGTTATTATTATAGAGATTGTTTTCAATTCTAAAAACAGCGCAAAGAATAATATTTCCTAACGATTACAAATTTATTTACACATGGCTATTAAAAACAGAAAAAAACTTTAAAATTACTATTAAATAAGTACGTGTTAAAAGCAGAAAAATATTGAAAATTATGTCTTGAAAATTGTATTTACACGTGAATATTGGAAGTGAAAGGAAACTTTAAAATAATAAATACATTAATATTCGTTTAACCCTTTCAGGGGCAAGGTACTTCTATTAGTAAAATATTGAAATCAGTGAATGGCAGTAGAATTTACAAACAAATTTCGAAATACGAAAATGCTTTTGTTCACTTACTTAATAAAAGAAAAATTGTCATTCCAATATTCTGGTGCCAATGTGGCATTTAAGAATTAAAATTAAGTGATCCAAAAATGAACCACCACCCTTGAAGGGGTTAAAGCAGTAAATTGTAGTAAATTATATTATGTCAATCGTTTTATAACGCTGTAAAAAAATACCGGTTTGCAAAGACTCTGTTTACTAAATTCACTTTATTTTAGCTTCTTTTCAAGTGTTGAACTTATCTTCTTTAATCAAACACGAAAACAAGCATTGGATGTCTTAACAGCAACTGATTCGACCTCAAATTTTCGCCATCAAAGGGACTTGAATGGAAACCCGTTTACAGGGAGATCGCTATAGGTTTTTTCATTATAATTCAGTCTTCTCTAATCTTTACAAAACAGATCAAATTAGCGTGATTTTAGATTCTGCGGTGTCTGAACGGGGGTTGGCGAGCGTAGCTTGTAGGTGGCAGAGCCCCCTAGTGAATATACAATGTTAACATATTTCTGATTTACTACTTGGCAATAGAAATACTGAATATTAATAAAGCTATATATATATGTGTGAAAATTTAATTTGTTGGTATATTCATAAACATATTTTAATACATATAGATAAACAATTTTCAATTTTAAATATAAACTAGGGGGTTCGGCCCCCTACGAGGTACGCTCGCCAATCCCCGTGCAGACACCGCAGACTCTAAATGCACGCTAATTTTATCGGCTTTTAAAAGATTTCGAAAGATTGAATTATAATTTAAAAAACAGTGGCGATCTCCCTATAAACGGATTTCTATTCATTTCTCTTTGATTGGGGAATTTTAACGCCAAATCCGCTGCAGTACTACTTGATTATCCAGTTGACCAATTTTGCCAAATTATACAATTGACATAATTTTTATTTTAAATAACGAAAGAACAAATAAATTAGTACAACATTAATAAAAATACAAATAAAACGTCGAAATCAAAATAACTTGATGACGTAGACACGTGTAACAACATTTCAAAATAAGCTAATATAAAAGGAATTAAGTAAACAGAGTCTTTGTCTCCTGGTATTTTTTAACAAAGCGAAAAGAAAGTTCTTATAAATGAGACATTTTAAATTAATCGTTTTTAATCTGGTGTAATTTTGACCAAGCTATTCTTTCTCTTTTAAATATTCACGTGAAAATACTTTTGTAAGAAATGAAATATTATTTGCGCTTTCCTAACAAAAATAGTTGAAAAGATCCTCTCAAAATATCAAATAAATGTCTAGCACAATTTCTAAATTTAAACTGTTTTGCAATATTATTTTGTGTTCATTTTATGTAATAACTGTAATGTGACGTAAATATGACGTAATTTCTCCTATTTAAGACTTCTAACGCATGTTAATGAATTTATTATTTTACAATATCCTTTCTCTTTTAAAATTCACGTTGTATACTTTTTATGACGTAATTTTCAATAAGTTCCTGCTTTTTATACGCAATTTTTTAATTTTAATTTGAAAGTATCTTTTCTATTTATAATAGTCACGTGTAAATAAATTTTTAATTTGAAGCAAACATTATTGTTCCCGTTGTTTATACAGTTGGCAACAGGTTAAATTAGTACAATTTTGTAAAATAAGTAAAAAATATCTCTCGAAATGCTGAAAATTTGAAATTAAAATAGAAATAAAATCTCGAAAAATGAGTCAAATTAAAAAAATAAATAAATTCTGCACACCGGGAAATTATAACGTATAAAATGATCTAAAAATTATTAAATTCCGATGTATAGTTTTTGCTCCTATAAAACTTTTTTAATGGAACGATTTTGTCCAACTTTAGCATTAAATATCTCTTAAAATAATTCTTCTACTTGAAAACTGTCTACATCAGCGTGTTTATCAAACAGTTCTGTATAATACTACCGATTTTCATATTTTTGTATGCATTATTTTTCTTAATATTAACGAAGAAAGACCTCCGGTCACAAAAAATTCAAAACCGGCGGCGGCGGCGGTGACAGCGGTAGTTACTTTTTTTTAGAATAGAGAGATATTTTATGAGTAAAAATTATTAATTTTGATATTTTTAATTATTAAATGGAATTTTAAACACAAATTTAATACAAATTTAGCTAGTACTGGATTTTTTTTTTTAATTTTAAATGTGTAGAAGTATTCGGAAAAGAAATTTATTTAAAAACCCTTTAGAATTTTTGTGGTTCATTACAATGGGCTTCTTTTGCTTTTTATATAGAAAATGGAAGAAAAAAGAAGCTGCAGGCAATAATAATAATAATAAATTGTAAGAAAATTCTGCATTAAGAGGTAGAGCTGCTAGAAAAGAACATGAAGGATATCTTCAGAAAACAGCTAAAGGACAAATTAAATCTGTATAAGAAATGACCACAAGGGAACAAAGATTGAAACGAAAATAATGGTGATAAAACAGAAGAAACAAGCATAGGAAGACAACTAAAGGACAAATCAAATCTGCAAAAGAAATCACCACAAGGGAACAAAGATTGAAACGAAAATAATGGCGATAAAACACAAGAAACAAGCATCAGAAGACTTTTAAATGAGATAAAATATTCCAAGAAACAATGTACCAATTTTAAATGTACACCTTCTGTAGAATATTTTCAGACAAATTCACAGAGTACTACGATTAGTTAGTCTCTTAGAGTCAGAAAACGAGTAAGAAGAGATGGGACATCAGCTGTCCGAAGATTTGAAAAGCTTGATCAACAACTTAAATTTGAAAAAAGGATGTGGAAAGTATACACAAAATATTATTGACTTAGCATCCAAATGCGATAAGTCACCAAATATTATTCTATCGTCATCATTTCACTTATTACTCGACTTATTACACCTCGACTAGGCTACACAAACTACATTTTGTCGTACACTTTACAAAAAAAAAAAAAAAACTATTCAGTATTTTGACTTGAAATTAAACATAAAAATAAATTATGATCTGTAGATTTGCACAATATTTTATTATTTTTTCTTTTTTTTTTTTACAGAATAACCTTAACAAAAATTATTATTTTAATTAATTTATTTTACATGTTTTTCCATTACGGACGCATTTTTGCAAATAAAAAATGAAACACGTATATTTTCAGAAGAAAAAATAAATCATGGAGTTACGATTTCTTTTATGAAATTTTTTAAATACCTTTTTTTATGAAAATTATAGTATATTTTTAATGAATTAAAATTTGTGAAAATTCAATTATTTACATTGAATTATAAAAGTATTTTTCAGTGTTTAGACCAATGTCAGACGGGCGTCTTTTGTGCTGCTTTTTTGCTTACGTATTATCCATTACGTACGTACATTTATACGTATTATCCATTCACAATGCTATAGCATTGTGAATGGATAATACTTAAGCAAAAAAGTAGCAAAAAAGGCTCCCGTCTGACATTGGTCTTAGAATTCAAATACACAATTTATTCTTATTATGGTAAATCATTTACGCAGACGATATTTACGCAGTTTAAAAGAATTATATTATCATTTTTTTTGTAAAGTGGCAACAAAAGAATTCTAAACAAATAAAATTAATTGTTAAATTCGTTATACAAACATTTTGTAAAATTTTGCTTCGAAAATATTTTTATTTATACCACTTTTATATCATAAATAAAAAATTCCGAAGAAATTCTTAGTTATTTGAATGAAGTTACATTTCTAAAATTAAAATGCGCCAAAACATAAAATAATAAAATAGCGTTTTACTTAATAAAGATGCAAGAATAATATAAAAAAATATTGTTACTTTCAAATATTTATCTTTTTAAATAATGTTTCGCTAATCCAAACAAAGCATGGCTTTTGCTAGTATTAATAATAGTCCAAGTTATGTAACTGCCAGAAACAATTACGGGCTGATCGTTTCGCTTTTCATATGAAAGGTTTCCATTTTGATTAAAGAATCAAAATTATTTTTTTGAATAAAACTACATAAAAGTTGCCATGATCGCAAAGAATTCTTGGTAGTTTTATGTTAGCTGGGTGCAAATCTCGCCAATAGCTTTTTTTTTCAACTCGCCAGTTAGCATTTTTTTATTTTTCGACTGGTAAATTAAAACAGTACTACTTGGTTCGCCCGTCGACCAAAAATCTATCGCTAAACTATAAGATTAAATGCCAATAATGGATGATCGTAAATCACTTGACTTTAAGGAAGTTACACGTATTTACGCCGTCAAGTGATTTTTATTTCGACATTTTATTTATATTTTTATTAATGTTATACTAATTTATTCTTTTCTTTCGTTATTTAAAACAAAAATTAAGTCAATTTGTATAATTTGGTAAGTGGTTTCGCGATTTATATAATATGGCGAAATTGGTCGACGAGATAACTAAGTAGTACCATTAAAACATTGCTTTGAATTTGAAATTAAATGTCGTGATTTGTTGCATTATTTAATCGGGTTTGGAGTGATTTTTTTTCTTTTTTTTTTTTTTACGACAATTTGGCGAAAACCTCGTTTTCGAATAACAGTTACATATATATTTTTAAATTATTTTCTATTATTTTAAAAATGAAATAACAATAAATAAAAAAAAAGTTTAATTAATAGCTATAGAACAAAACACTTTATAACATTTTTTAAAAATAAAAATAAAAATAAATGTAAATAAACATTTATTAATAAATAAGCAACAATAACCGGGTTACCACAGCAAAATAACGCCAGTTTGGCGCCAATTAGGTACCCGGTGCGTATATGACATCTGTGCCTAATATTTTTCTTTTAGTTTCGTTTTAAAAAAAGAAAGAAGTGAAAGTCATTAATTTTAAATGTTTCAGTTTTAAATGAAATTTTTGTATTTTAAATAAAATAATAATGGAATACAAAAAAAAAAAAAAAATGCGACGGAAGAAATGTTTGGCGATTTATCACCTGCGTCTCGCTAACATAAAAATACCGAGTTCTTGATTTATCTATCAGAATCTTCCGATTTGGCGAAAGAATGTTCAAGTAAATTGAATTATGAATAAAAGTAACATGGTACATTTCTTAGCATACATTTAAGGACAGCCAAACTGGTCGCTAAATTAATTTAAAATAATAACCTTTTCTAAAATATGAAAAAAAATATCTGTTATGATTAAAATTTGAGTTGTCATCATTAGAGTAAAGTGTTTAAAATTAGAAAATAATAATATATTGAAAACTAATTCGAATTTAGAAATTCTAATACCAGTTTTGAGATTTGCGGATCAATACGGATTTTTGGTGTTAATTTCATCGCATAATATTCCTTATTTTAGGAGAAATCGCCGTGAAACATAATCAGTTGTTTAATCAGCCGTTTCATAAAATTGTTTCATAAAGTCGTTTCATTAGGATTATGTATATATAGGGTAGATATTACTTACTTTTACGCAATCGATGAATTGACGACATTTTCAAAACCTCACTTGCAACCAACGGTTGAGACAGGAAAATAAGTCAAGTGTTCAAATCTGTTGGATTTATTTTAAAGCTTAAACTGTCACAAATGTGAATTCTTAATCAAAATTTAGATATTTTGATTGGTTTTATAACAATGGGCTAAGATCCAAGGTCCACATATGTGGACCTCAGTAGCGAAGAGGTTACTCTTCTCGATTCAAAGGAAGTATTCTAATCGAATTTACTTTGATAGCCAACTTACTTTTGGCTATCAAAGTAAGTTCGAACATCTTATAAATTTTAAAAATGAAGTCTCTCTATAAAACAGTTTACTAGATTAGAATTAAGATAATTCTTAAATTAATATATAAATAAGTATAAACAGATTAGCGCCTTACATCTAATAGAACATCTGCAATAAGTAATCATTATTATTGTTTTGTTTATATGATTGAATAACGAGACAATTAATGCCACATATATATACAATAGAACTTTTTGCAAACAATATAACTATTAAAACAGAAAATAAACGAACCACACGCACATTTATTTATTAATTTTAAATTTTATGTTCTGATTGTGAAGTGAAGCCACATGAAATGCACTCAAGATCCACGTAGTACGAGTACCAATGTTTAAACTAAAGTAGCATTTAAAAAATGCTCATTTAATAAAACTCATTTATTGAACATGTTGTGAAATATCTTTTCCCTTTACGCTAGACAGTGTTTTCCTCCTATGCATAAACAAACAGTGATTTTTTTTTTTTTCTAATTACAGCCAGGGATGAGTTTCTATATTTAAAAATGTCTTTACGACTATCCTTCTACTTTTCTGACGAACTTGGCACCGTTTCTAAGTGTAGAATGCGGACGAAAGTCGTTGATTTTTTTTATTAGAAATTACAAGTTTGTATGAAATGTTTGCGTCAGTAATGAAAGGATAATATAAACGCAGTAATATTGGTAAAAGAATCAATATTATAAAGAACTAATGAACACAGCGAAACATAAGCTCCTCTGTGTTACATGAATAGGTAAGTACCTTTGGCAAACATGTTTTTCTCTTTTTGAAATTTTCAAAAATAATTCTGAAAATTTACCACCACCATTATTAATGATTGGTAATGGCCCACTTGTAAATGTAAGAATTATATTTTTATTATTCTTAAAACTTGCTCTACCATATACGAAATGAAATTAATAATTCTATTTTCATACAGAAATAAACAACATTTTTTTATAAGGGATATACTATGAAAAACTGCTCTGAAAAGTGCTTTACGAAAAATAAACCTGGGGTGTTTTTTATTGACTGAATTGTTTTGAATTATGTTTAATTTTTTTTAATTATTGAAAGTAATTAATTAAATTTCACACGTTACATTTCATAGTTTCATTCTATGGATACTGCGATTTCTTGTTATTAAAATTAGTTTTCAGTAAACTTTTGCGAAATTTGTAGCTAAGAAAATGAGTTTGCATTATTAAAAGCAGCAGCGCTGGCTTTTAGGTTTTGTTTTCTTAATATCCAACAAAACAACAACAACAAATATAATACATATATGTATGCAATATAATATTAACATATATAAATATATTTAAGAGAAATTTTTTGAAATAGAAATATTGTATGATATAATCTAGTAAGATGGAAATAAAATATAACGAAGCTGAAATGAGCATGAAATTATTCGTTATACGTAAACTTCGTTATAATCGAATCGTTATTCTTAAATCATTATATAATCATTTATTTAAAAATATCGGTATAATTTTGTTCATGGGGTACTAGTCGTATATATAACGTTAAGATTTTCTTGAATCATATTTTAAGTTATATAATGGTAATTATATTAATTGATGGTAAACCCCCCCTCCCCCATATATGTATTGGCACAAGCTTGGGGGTTGAAAGGGAGGGCCTTTGGTTTTTACCTGAGTTTAATTCAGTTTATGGAACACGCATGCTGACAATACACTTTGCACGAACACATTTACACCAACCATGGTCTTATGGTGTTATTACACGAGGGGTCAAAGACGCTTCAGATTCCGGGCGTCTCCATGTTATTCCTATGGCTGCAGGGGAGTCGCTTGGAGAGCGAGCGTCTTTCTTCTGTCGGCGCATCTTTGACGCCCGAAACGAGGCGAGTCGCCATTAACAGCCAATCAAATGCTTGGAAATCTGATAATAGAAAAGCCTTTTCCGGAATAGCCAATGAAATGCTTGGAAAAGACAGACCGTGAGGCGGCTGTTGTCGCTAGACTCCTGGGATTCCAAGCGTCTTTGAGTCCTCGTGTAATAACACCATTAGAGATGTCAAACATTGGAAACATACGTCTATCAGTGTTGTCAGTTAGGTGGGCTCGTTTTTATTCAGAATGCTACCACTGTTTTTGAATAGTAACATTTATCTTATTTATTCCTTCATTAGAACCCATCTTCTGTTCTTGTTTCTCTAAAAGTGCTATTACACGAGGGGTCAAAGTCGCTTCAAATTCCAGACATCTCCATGTTATCCTATGGCTCCAGTGTGTCGGAGCGTCTTTGACGCCTGAAACGAAGCGAGTCGCCAGTAACAGTCAATCAAATGCTTGGAAATCTGACGATGGAAAAGCCTTTTCTCGAACAGCCAATGAAATACTTGGAAAATACGTGAATTTCAGGTGGAAAATACATAATAGTGTTATTACACGTAAACATTGCAAGCGACAAAAATCGTCTGCCACTCGTCAGATTTCCTGAAACTTGCATATTATCCAAGCATTTCATTGACTGTTCGGGAAAAGGCTTTTCAACCGTCAGATTTCCAAGCATTTGATTGGCTCTTACTGGCGACTCGCTTCGTTTCAGGCGTCAAAGACGCGCCGACAGAAAACAGTTGCTTGCTTTCGAAGAGACTCCCTTGGAGCCATAGGAATAACACGGAGACGCCTGGAATTTCAAGCGACTTTGACTCCTCGTGTAACATGCGATTTTTGTCGCTTGCAATTTTTACGTGTAATAACACTGTAAGGGGGATATTTTCCTTCAGAATGTAGCAGCATTCTGTATAAAAAAAATCCCTCATCTGACAACACTGACGTAAATAGCCAGATGTATCTTAATTTAAAATTTTATCCCAAGGCATTGTGGATACAAAGATAAACAATTGGAAAGTAGCAAAGCGTGGAAACTTGTGTCTGAAAATTTGAAGATTCGTATAATTTTAACTGTATTTTACTTATATTGTTTATAGGTTTTATGGCAAAACTAATACTTTATTTTACTATTCTCTTCAATTTTACATCACATAAAATAATATGCGATATTTATTAAATACTAGGAAATGTAAAATTAATAAAATTCTGGGCCAATTAGGAAACGTTAAAGTTAAAAAAATTCAAAATATAAAATTAAACAGTTTTTAAATGAAGTGTACGAAAGTGACAAAAATTATCACTTTTGTGCTTCACACAATTACACTGAACGTCCAACTGAATACCCCTAAAGCCAAATATGTACTTAAAAACTCATGGTGCTTATAAACTTATATTAGGTTGAGCAAAAAGTTCTGGGAAATTTTTAATGTAATAGTTACCAGAATTTGTATCGCATATAGGTGTACTAGTGGTACAGTCCAGAAGTGGCTCCATCCAATTATGGCCTCTTTCCATCAATGCGACACTTTTTCAAGGACCGTCGATTTGAATCCTTTAATGAAGTTGAAGAAGCATGTCAAGAGTTTTTCGATTCCAAGGAGCAGCCATGGTACTTCCAGCAAATCCGGAATCTGGTGGACTAAGATGGTCTCTACTTTGAAGAATAGTTCTTGTTGCTTTTGTTGTTAATTTGTGCATAACAACGCAACTTTCACAAATTTCCCAGAACTTTTTGCTCAACCTGGTATTATATTCGTACACACATACTTAATCACCGTCAATCCAGAAAATATCTTAGAAAAATGGATAGGGAAGATAAACAGATCTGCTTTCTTACATTCTTATATGTAAATTTAATGGAATTCTATCATAAAGGTTTAACTGTTAATTTCGAACTGTTAAACAAAGTTTCCATTTTCATTTTAATTTATGAATTTGGATTATTAAAAGACCAGCAATAGACAAAGTACTTGATGTTTTTCTTTGAAGTTACAAAGCACCCAAGTAAACTTCAACCTCAAAGCAAATTTTACAATGCTATCATGTTATTTGATAGTATTAGCGTTTTCAAATAGAATTTATTACTTTGACAACACGATTTTCTCTCTATTCTAAAAAAATGTAACTAACGCTGTCATCGCCGCCGCCGCCGGTTTTGAATTTTTTGCGATCGGAGGTCTTTCTTCGTTAGTATTTAGAAAACTACTGCATACAAAAATACGAAAATAGGTGGTATTACAGAGAAATGTTTGATAAACGCGCTGATGTAGACAGTTTTCAAATCGAAGAATTATTTAAAGAGATATTTAATGTTAAAGTTGGTCAAAATCGTTCCATTAAAAAAGTTTTATAGGAGCAAAAACTATACATGGGAATTAATTCATTTTTAGATCATTTTATACATTAGAATTTCCTGGTGTGCAGACTGCATTTGTTTTTTTAATTTGACTCATTTATTGAGGTTTTATTTCTATTTTAAAATCAAGTTTTCAGCATTTCGAGAGATATTTTTTACTTATTTCAGAAAATAGTATTAATTTAAACTGTTGCCAACTGTATAAACAGCGCAAACAATAATGTTTGCTTCAAATTAAAAATTCATTTGCACGTGACTGTTATAAACAGAAAAAAACTTTCAAATTAGAATTATATAATTATGTATAAAAAGCAGGAACTTATTGAAAATTACTTCATAAAAACTATATTTACACGTGAATTTTAAAACAGAAAGGATATTGTAAAATAATAAATTCATTAACATGCGTTAGAAGTCTTAAATAGGAGAAATTATGTCACATTTACGTCACATTACACTTATTACGTAAAATGAACAAAAAATAATATTGCAAAACAGTTTAAATTAAAAAATTGCGCGAGGCATTTATTTGATATTTTGAAATGATCTTTTCAACTATTTTTGTTAGGACAACGCAAATAATATTTCATTTCTAACAAAAGTATTTCCACGTGAATATTAAAAAGAGAAAGAAAAGTTTAGTGAAAATTACGTCAGATTAAAAACGATACATTTAAAATGTCCTATTTAAAAGAACTATCTTTTCGCTTTGTTGAAAAATTCCGGGAGACAAAGAATCTGTTTATTTAATTCCTTTTATATTAGCTTATTTTGAAATGTTTAACTGATTTTATTTAATCAAAGACGAAAACAGCCATTGTATCTTTTAACAGCAGCTGATTTTTCCTTAAAATTCCTCAATCAAAGACAAATGAATAGAAACTCGTTTATAGGGAGATCGCCACTGTTTTTTAAATTATAATTCAGCCTTTTAAAATCTTTTTAAAGCCGATCAAATTAGCGTGCTTTTAGAGAACGATCTGAACGGGGGTTGGCGAGCGTAGCTCACAGGGGGCCGAGCCCCCTAGTATTACAAAAAGAAAAGTTTGGTTAAAATTACGTCAGATTTAAAACGTTTGATTTAAAATCATTTTCTTATAGCTGTATTAAAAAATACCTGGAGGCAAAGACTCTTAGCTAATTTTCAGAGGTTTAACGAATCTTATCTAATCAAACATGTAAACAGCAATTTACAGCAGCTTTTTTGGCCTTAAAATCCTTCATTAAAAGCGAAATAAATGGAAACCCGTTTACAGGTATATCGCCACTGGTTTTTTAATTATAATTCAATCTTCCGTAATCTTTTAAATCAAATTAACGGATTTTTAGAGTCTGAACGGAGGTTGGCGAGCGAAGCTCATAGGGGGCAGAGCCCCCTAGTAAAAAAAAAAAAAAAAAAAAAAAAAAAAAAGTATTTCATTTTAAATGTTGCCAGGCATTATTACAAAAAATCATCGGAAAGGAAATTTTTCGAATGTACTAAAAATAAATTCAAAAATGATTTCAAACGAAGATTTTTGTATTTTAAGAAATATGAAAACCAATTTAATCTATTTCTTCACCTCTAATGATTGATGTTGAAGTTGTTTAAAAATTATTATTGCAGTTAATCAAAAGTGCGTAATCAGTGCGATTTCATATTAAAGCGAAAGTATACGGACTGGACATGGGGAGAGGGTGCTCAAATTTTTGTAAACATTAATAATTTCACCGTTTTTTTAAACTATGTAATTTAAGGGTCAGTGAGTAATTTTATGTGGGGTCCGAATACTTTTGAAAATTTTATCGAGGTACAGTGAAAAAAAAAACATAAGTTGTATAAGTACTTATTACTTTTTTACCTTTTTTTTACCACTTTTTTTCCTGCATTAAATAAGGCAAAACATATTTTCCGAAAACAGTAATGTGAGTTTGCTTAGGCCGTAATCAGGCTCTGTCCCCTACCCACACACACCACCACTATCCGATATCACATATTAGTGAGTGGTCAACGAATTTTCTAATTATAAAACAATAATAATAATAAAAATTCTGGAGATACTCCACTCAACTTTCTGAACAATTTACAGAAATACTGTGTGTTGAAAATAGTATAACTAGTATCCGTTAGGCCGAAATGTCGCAGCATATGTATTCGTATAAATTTAACACATAACATTTAAAAAAATTTTAAAAAAAGTTTAATTTCCATGATTGCTGTTTAATAGTACAAAATTAAATTTGAAATAACACCCGTTGAATCCTCATTTTCCAGTGTTTAATTCAGTCATCAGTTGCCTCAGGTAATGCTCAAATGCTAATTTGTGGCATGATAATCAACAAAATGAACCATTATAGCCTGTGGCAAGCTTGGGGGTTAAAATTTTGGGTCATAGACAGTATCTTTTACTGTACTCAGTACACCGCTTATCAATCCCCACTCCATTCAGATATTGGTATGTAACATAACTCTGCATCCAACTGCTGAAAAAAGTCCAGCCTGAAGTCCAAACACGTGATCATCTTCACTACATCTTGCTTTTAATTATTGTGGTCTGCTAACATTCTTGTCTTTGACCACTTTGATTTAAGAAGTACTTCTTGATTGTTCTTTCGCTTGCTTGTTTTTGGAAAAAAGACATGTAGAATCTTGAAATCATTCAAGTTGAGGCGGAAGTAGTATAGCTTTCCACCGTTGCATAAGAGATGAGAATAGTCTGAATCTTGACCCACGCAAAGCGAATATAGAGTCTTTCGATACTGTCTTTGCTGATCGTCATTTTGTCTGAATGAGTTTGTTAATGTGAAGCAATTTTCAAAAGCTCTAAGCATTTTTTGTCTGTGAAGAGCCAAAATGTCTTTTATAAAATGTCTATTATATAGAGGAATGTCTTTTACGCGATGTAACTACCTAATGCCTCCAAAGATTTAAACAAAGTACCTTTGCGACATCTTTGTTCAAGTTCAGCCATAAGACGACAATTGAAAATTCATCAATAAAGATAAATAATACTGTATCCATGTTGAGCTGTAGATTTCTTTCTGCCTGACTTTTAAAATCAGCGAACTATTTAAAACACGGTGGTTTTTTAATCATTGAGTGAATTAACTTTCCTTCGACATTAAGCGCAGCAGTACCTGTTAGTGCCAAAAGAATGACAGCTTCTGATCCTAACTGCTCCATGATTGTTTTACTAATTTCTTTGATTATCCTACTTTTTCCAGCTCTTGCTTTTCCAATAATAAAAGTTGACTTAGGGAAAATTGTAACTTTTGTTTGCAATGACGAAAGCTGTTCAGTGCATAACTAAAGTATTGTCTGCTGCTCATCTGTAAATCTGGTGTCAGAATTATCAAAATTTTCATGCAGCGTGATTTGTTGTTCTTTAAAATAATTCAGAAATGTTAAAAGTAAAGAGAATTCATTGAATAAGAGAGTCTATGGTAAAGAGAAAGAATAACCACTGGGGATGTGTTGAGCAATTTTGATTTGTTTAATGTAGCTCCGATCTTTGAGACAATCAAAATTGGAACTGGATCCATCGAGCTAATGGCATAAAACTTCAAAGCCCCTTCAAAGACTTGCATGTCTGGCATAGCCCAGACTTATTTAATATGGTATAAGGGAAAGGTTTATAACACGTATATAACACGCACACATGGGTAATCTGCTATAGGGGAGATGGGGGCACATGTGAACAGTTCGCATAAATATAGCTTTTTCTCATAACTGGATTAATTTCGATAAACAAAAACTACTTAATATAGTAAACAGAACTTTCTTTTGCACATGGTATTTTTTTCAAAATCACCTGTATAGTTCTTCTTACATTTTTTAATAGTTTTATAAAATCAAAAAATTGTTCACATGTGCCCCATCAGCGGGGTAGTTGTGAACACACGTGGGGCACATGTGAACACAAGGAAAAAATATCCTTTAACGTGCTTTTTATTCCTTTATTCATTTGTCATAGTAATCATTAGTTATATTACCTTTTAAATTCACCATAAAGAAATATATATATGTATATTTCTCTAGTTTCTGCGTGATATGTTTAAGCAAAAGATTATAAAATGAAAATAAGTAGATTTGGTGGGGAGAGGCTTAGATGATTCATTAAGTATTGTTGCAATAAAGTAAAAAAATAAAGAAGCAATTTAAAAAAAGAAATTAAAACTTTTAAATTTTGTTTAAGGGTTTTTGTTTGGGGGAAATTTTAGGGAGGGGGTATTTACATACTATTTATCGGAAATCTGCCGAAATACGAAAGATTCTCACTCCTGTATTTGCCTTATTTTCTTGTAAATTATAGATAAAGAAGGGTTTTTTAATGATTAAAAAAGAATCTCGACTATAACCCCGCCCCCCAACTTCTTTTGCTTTTGAAAGAGGGGGGGGGGGCGGTACAATCGGGATTTTACGGTAGTTATCAGTTTAAAATTTTTACTTTCTTAAAATATTACTGGTATCTATCTCCATTCAAAGCATCATATACGTAAATGTTTTAGAGATGGAAGTAAGCCATCATTGCAAGGTTAGAACAAATGTAAAAGAAAAATTTGCAAAGTTGTTCAAAGTAATACTTTTGTATTAACAATGCATAAAAAATATTGTTGTAAACCGTTTAGTAAAATAATATATAACACTTATTGCATTTTAGAAAACATTAAATTTATTTAAAGTACAATTGAACGTAGACAAGCCTGTTGTTCTTTATGTATTTGCTGAAAGATGTGTTTGTGGAAGTTTCAATACAAAATCAACTTTGTGAGAGGAAAATATCTTCAATTTCAGGAAAATTGTAGATAATGGAACTAACATTATCTCTCATTAAGTTAACTGAAAGAAACAGAATCACAGAATGATTATTGGGGTACTTATGAACTGTTCATATCTGCCCCAACTAACCTGTTCACAAGTGCCCCACATTGCTGCTTCTGTTAAATTAATGAATAATTAACATTTCTCAATTTTAGAAGAAAAAGAATTTTATCAAAAATGTTTATTAGTATTCATAGTATATGGTAAAACACTCAAATTCAAATAAATGAATAAATAAATAAAATTATTCGCTTATGAACTTGGAGCAATGATTTTACTTTTGAGATCTAAAAACAGTGTTTTGGCTACAGAGGACAAACAAAATGTCATAGAGCTTCAAAAAATTTTTACCATATGTCTACAGGTGCTATCATCTTTAGTAATTTTTTTCAAATAAAAAAGCTTATAGTAACTATCGAAAAACTGCTATGTTCACATGTGCCCCGTGTTCACATGTGCCCCATCTCCCCTACTCCTCTATCAAACTTGATACTTTTGTTCATCTGAGTTCAGTTATTGTTATATCGTTATTCGCGCAATTACTCGTAGGCAACTGGGTTATTTTTATGTGACTTTTTCAGATAGAATTACTGAATAACTCTTTTCATCTCAATTGCTTTCTTTTAACCGGCGTTTTCGAAACTTTTGTGTATAATGTTACACATATGAAAATATGAACATTTTAAAAAATGTACACTACATCTAGGCAACAGGTTAAAAAAAATCACGGAATGATTTATGACTTTTAGTGAAGTTGATTTCTCACGAATTATCTTTCATTGTTGTATCCATTTTCCGATTATAAGCATTAAACTATATAGTCATATAAATTAACGTCAAATTTTCACCCAGCTTGGAGACATTTCGCGAAATTTCGCCAAATTTGGCGACCAAAAATATGTTGATATAAATGCAGCGAATTGTGCTGTAGCTGCCAAATTTGGCGAAATTTCCACTGAAATTCAGCACTGAAGATTCTTCTCTAATCGGGTTCTTCACATTTTAGCTTAGAGTT
This sequence comes from Maratus speciosus, assembly GCA_963932465.1. Classification (NCBI taxonomy): domain Eukaryota; kingdom Metazoa; phylum Arthropoda; class Arachnida; order Araneae; family Salticidae; genus Maratus; species Maratus speciosus. The sequence goes on from OZ010792.1 coordinate 279,985,421, forward strand.
TTACCGTGAAATTAGCTAAAATCTTAAAATCAAGAAATAAGTAAGCTACCTTTTCTTTACGCTTTTAGGAATTTTTTTATTTTGTTATCTACATAGTTCTGTTTTCAAGTGTACATCTATTCCAAAAATGCTTATCTCATTCACTTCAGAATGTTCACTCGCATTTCAGTTGCAACAAAGTGACTTACGGTGAATTAAAAAAAAATGAGTAACCTTCTGTAATTGAGACCACTACCAAATGGTTATATTTGCGCATAAAACAGCGCTCACTAAATTATGAAATTTTATACCAACCCGATTACGGAAATTTCCTAATACAAACATACATACCTCTGAATAAAAACATACATAAGAATACATACATATAAGTAATACATAGATAACATTATATTTTTCTCAACTTCTTTTATTATCATTCGTTGCCATGCGGTTAATATTGAATTTGTTATCATGCAACTAATATCCCAAATCGTATTCTCCGTATTCGATTTCTTTTTATTTCTCTTAATTTAAAATTCAAAGTGAATCGCATCGATTTGGTAGGTTACGGAAAATGTTCACTTGCATTTCAGTTGCAGCACATTCACTTACGGTGAATTAAAAAGAAAAATTAATAACCTTCTGAAATTGGGACAGCTACCAAATAGTTAAATTTGCGCATCAATCAACGCTCACTAAATTATGAAATCGTCTACAAACCCGATTACGGAAATTTCCCAATACAATCATATATACGTTTTAATACAACCATACATACATAAGAATACATACATATAAGTAATACATGCATGACATTATATTTTTCTCGATTTCTTTGATTATTATTCGTAGCCATACGGCTAATACTGAAATCGTTACCATGCGGCTAATAAACGAAATCCTATTCGTATTCGATTTCTTTTCATTTCTGTTAATTTAAAATTCAAAATGAATTGCACCGATTTGGAAGGTTACGGAAAATGTTCATGTGCATTTCAGTTGCAGCACATTCACTTACAGTGAATTAAAAAAATGAGTAACCTTCTGTAATTGGGACCGCCACCAAATGGTTAAATTTGCGCATCAAACAACGCTCGCTAAATTATGAAATTGTCTACAAACCCGATTGCGGAAATTTCCCAATACAAACATGCATACGTCTGAATATAAACATACATACATAAGAATACATACATATAAGTAATACTTGACATTATATCAGGGTTCGTACCAGGGCCGTGCGAACAGAAAACTGCGCCCGGGGCAGCGTGCCAATTTGGCGCCCCACCCCCCTCTCCTTCAAAATTGATAAAGGACAGAAACAGAAATAAATTATATCGAATAAATATTTTGCGTTTATTTTAGAACTTTAAAAGATTTAATTTTAATTCAGAAATTCCAAACAACTAAATAACAGAAAAGAAAATTGCACTTATTTGTTAATGAGATCATGATGCTTTGCGACAGATTTTTCTTAACCTTTCTCACATGCTTTTCTAGACATTTTTAGTTGTTGTTAGTCTTCAAGCTGCAGAAAATGGGTGAAAATCGCTAACAACCAAGTTGGAAACAAATGTTCCCTTCAACCGATAAGTACTAAATAAGCAAAACAAACAAAAAACCTGCAGAACATAACATAAAAGGTAAAAATAAATTATAATTTCAGTACATTAACTAAGGAAGATAACTGAAACAATGTTTTAATTAACATAAAATAAAATATAATTATCAGGCAAATACATTTACTTCCATTTTATTTTTCTTACGTTTAGGATAGCAAAATTGTTTATTATTTTATGTGTAAAGATTGCGACACACTGAATTTTATAGAAAGTAAATTCAGGTTGCTTAATCTATCGCTCATAGTAGATCTTAAGTATTTTTTTACTATTTTATTGTTACTGGAATACTTATAAATTATATATGCTCTCTCCACGTTTTTGCAATTCCTTGTTTTCCCTAAGTTCAAATAATGGAGCAACTAAAGGATTTCTAAATCATCTATAAATGTTCTTATCTAATGATAGAAATAATACTTGCGCATTTAAAACCTCGCTTAACAATTCAAGTCCATTTAAGTCAACAATAAAAGGCAAGGTCCAGGCAATATTAACAGATTTTCGGTAACTTCTGATTTTAGATTCGCACCAGCCAGAAACTCAAATTCTTGTTATACATTTCTCAGTTTCGTACAGTTCAGCTGCACGGTTATAGTGTCTCTATGTAACACGAAATCCTTTACTTTCATTTAAATTTCCACTTTCATCAGGAGCTTCGTAGTCAAACTGTTCTGTGAATTTTACGTTTTCTGTTTTGCTCAAATAAGGACTCTACATTTACGGACATAACCAAATCTTCGCTTTCTTGTTCAAAAATTCCCTCTCTTATGTCTGAAATGTGTTCTTTTAGTGTTTCAACCAGTTTGCTGGCGATCAAAATATTGACAGGTTTTTTTTCTTCTTTTTTTTCATGATTAACTTTTTCTATTTCGCTTAAAATGCTGTGTCAATCTACTAGGCCGTAAATAAAGGAGAATTTCTTTATTTGCTTTATTAAGCGTTTTGCTTCTGAGTAAGTTTACTCATTTTACTTCATTTCATATAAGGTCTTCCAGAGCTTTTAAATCTGTGGCAATTGTTTGTAAACTGCTATATAGCTTTATTTTTTCATGACCGTAGAGTATCGCAATGTTTCTTTAAATAAACTGATAAGTGGGACATAAGTATATCCCATATCCCATCTTTCAGTAGAAGAGAATAAAAAAAAAAACACATTTTATGCAGTTCCGGACATTTATGGACATAAACCAGCAGCACGAACTCAAAGTTTAGAGTATGTGCAGAGCATGGTAAAAAATAGACGAATTTATTTACTTCGCCGATTCGAGCTTACACAACATTATATTGGGAAGCCATATTTGCACCATATCACAACATTGAGCTCTGAAGGGTTGATATTGGTATTGTTTATGATGGCCGATTATCTACAAGTTGGATATAGTAGGCCGGAGTGGGATGAGGGTGTCCTCTGTAGGGTCTTTCTAAGGGAACCTAACCCGTATTTACACAAGGTTCGAAGAAAACTATGGACAATTTCGAAGGATTAGGCAGACGTGCGCGATTGGATCGAACTCAGCACCTCCCGTCTACCATCTTTGAGAACAGAACCTCTTGTGCAGCTGTGAATGTCGAGATTGTCGGACATTATCTTATCTTAAATTTCTTGCGCTAATTCCCCTTTTTACTTGATGTAGTCAAAAAACCTTTTCACGATTGAAAATTTTCTATACTCGATATCGTATAATTTGCGTCATTTGTTCTTTGTGAGGTGTACTGGATTCCAAAACTGCACTGTGTTTAAAATTCAATAACTTGCAAATGGTGACAATTATTAAATGAAATTCTTGCATTAGAGTTATGTAAGATATCAGAAGTATTTTTACTGTGTTTCTTGGTTTTAGTTCCAAAAAGCAGAGATAGGTGGCAAGCTATAAGCGCTCAATGGAGGTCTAAACTGAAATCCCCTAGCATCATGCGACGGAAGGAGGTTAAATATATAGAGTAGGACCCTAAAAATAAGATTGTATTGGAGAATGAGAGCCACTCTATATATTTAACCTCATCTTTTCGCATCAGTGTTGGGCGATTTCGGTTTTGGCCTTGACTGAGCACCTATGGCGCTAGATGTTGTCTTTATAGTGCTTGTGTGGTTATACATTGCTGGCATAATTGTCAATTCAGTATAAACTTGACTGATTTTCACGAATATGGTTTAATAAAGTATACTGCTGTAACTTGAACTGACTATAAACCTGTTTAATTCTTCAACAAATCATCGATATTTATGTTGTAATGTGAAACTGTAAAACTGCAGTATAATTGAAAAAATCATTTGTAACGCAAGCAGCTAGTGGATTTGGCCTGCCTCTCGGGATTGTACTATCACTCTAAAGAGTAAGCTGAGTTCCCGAGGCGGTCATCCCTGCTTGCAGCGCCATCTATAGTTTTTATTTAGAACTAAAGCTGGTAATCGAGGTAAAAAAAAGACTACTGACATTTTACATTACCTTCCCGCAATTCTTTTTAAAAATAGCTGTCACCATTTACAGGTTATTGAATTCTAAAAACAATCAGTCCATTTTAGGACACTCGGTATATGGAATGCGATCGAACAAAATTGAAAAATACCTTGCTCTATGAATTTCTTCTACAATCGTTTTTCTTACTTCATTGGCAAGAAGGTTCATAATTTCATCCTGAATATATTTCACCATTTATCTTTTTCACTTTCAATAATTTTCACTTTTGCTCTTTGCAAATTCGCTGTCGATTACATGATTTAATTTTAAACGTCTCTCAAGTTTCTTTTAGCGAATGATTGCATTCCTGTATTCTAGAGTATTTTTATGCTCAAGAATGTTATGATTTAATTTCTTCCACTTGAAAAACCCACAATCTGGATTGGCTAACTTTGGAGGGCTATCATGATAATTGGTGAATAATAAACAGAGAAAACAAAATACAGTAAAACCTCCCTAAAGCAACCACGTACCGTTCCAATAAAAATTGATCGCTCCGAGAGGTGGTCTCTTAATGGAGGTCATGTTTAAATCTAGATTTTAATTGTTGAAAAACAGGTAACAATTAATGTTACTAAAATTTATTTTTCACATTAGGAAAAATTATTAAAATTTAAGTATCAAAATAAAAGTTAATTACATAAGTTAATTACTGCAGAGTTTAAAAAATGAATACATAGACGTTTGCTTTGATTTTCCGGTTTTATCTTTTATAATTTTTATTTCTAAGTCCTTTTGAAATTCAGTAAACAAATGCAATTTTTTTGGAGAGTTTCCTGACAGAATAGGGCAGGGAAGTTTACTGACCGTCATTCTTAATTTGTCATCAGAGTTAAATTCATTGCCTAAAAAGGCACAAAGGGGTTTAAATACTTAAAAGTTACCGGTATAAAAAAAATTCTAAACTTATTTTAGAAGTTTGATGAATAATGCGCTCTCCGGAGTTATTCTTCTAATAAAACCTTCTTCAAGCGAACAGGAAACAACGGAATTTGTTTCGTTTTCTTCAAAGAAATGGGTCTCTCATGGAGGGAGTTCAACTGGGATGGTCCCTGAATGAAGGTAAAATTAGTATTGAGCCTATGGGAATAAATTTCGTTCCATGAAAAAATGGTCGTTCAGGGAGGTGGTCGCTTAATGGAGGTTTCCCTGTATAGCGATTCCCTTAATTAAGTTATCCAATAAGCCGCAATCACGGTTAATAATTCCTCCACTAGGTATAATTTTCTTGAACGTTAATTTCGAAAATTGTCGTCCTTCTGCAACCGCAGATTTCATGTAATCAACATTTCCATCCTGTGCTGGACCTTTTTTTAACAGCAAAGTAATGACTGAAAGATTATAAGAATGATCCCATCGTGGAATAAGAATAGGTTAGCAATTCATATTCGCTGAGTGTGGGAGGTGGCAGAAACTTTCGTATACGATGTAAAAGGGGCCGCAGAGTGCAAAAGTTTAGGAAACACTGCAATAAGATATCACAAAAGCATATTATAAAATCATCAAGTCTAAAAAGCTTAATGAAAAGTAAATGTGAACGATGCCATAACTTTCAAATGAAAAATGTACGTACTTTTATTGGGAAAAGAAATCCCGATATGTAAATATATACACTTTGTTTTACAAAAAAAAAAAGAATATCGAAGAGTGAAAAAAAAAATTCTAATAAAAATGATCGACGACAAAAAAAAAAAAAAAAAAAAAAAAAAAAAAAATAGTAGTACAAATTTGGCGCCCCCTAAATTTCCGCGCCCGGGGCGACCGCCCCCTTCGCCCCCCCTTTCGCACGGTGCTGGTTCGTACGACTCCTGGAATTTTGCGACCAGGAAATTCTTCTGCAGCGCTATTTTCTTACAGAAAATCTCTCCTTATAATTATAAGGATGCGAAATTTCACCAGTTTAGCCTAGATTTATTTTTCTATAAAAAAATACTGGAAACTCTCCTGGAAAATACCCTGATTTGTACAAAACCATGTTATATTTTTCTCGATTTCTTTGATTTATCACTCGTAGCCATGCGCGGCTAATACGAAATCCGTTATCAAGTGGCTAAGACCCAAAATCATATTCCTCGTATTCGATTTCTTTTCATTTCTCTTAATTTAAAATTCAAAATGCATAATTTACAACAATGTAGCTAATGTTTTGTTGAATAACGAGATGAAACCCGTCGTATTTACACGAAAGAAATTGTTTAAAAAGGAACTCATACATTAGTTAATACTCACTCTCAACAAATATTATTTTTAATTTAAAGTTACCAAAATACTAATTCCATAAACTTCGACTGTTCAACGTATTAAATTAAAAAAATGTATTAGTATACCTAACCAAGATAAGCAATTATGATGAAATTACCCATTGAGGTTCTTATGTTTGAAATTACCGATTGGAAATCAGCAAAAATAATTTCACATGAGCCAATCATAGAATTATTTTTCGCGTGAAACCTAAACTTAACGTCAGTTTCATCGTCTCAAAATTTACATACGCATCTCTCAAATTCACATTCACCATTTCAAAAGTATATAGCACGCAATAAGTTATTAATACATATATTTCCAAACTTGAAATCAAGTTTGCTAACTCCGACTTTGCATGTGAACATTCGCACTCTTGACTTGTGATTCTAATCTGGGTATCGGAAAGTAAAATTCCAGAAATTTATATCTTTTAGAGGCGTTCGTACTAAAATATTTCTTTTTATCAGAGAAAATGATGATTTTCATTTAAATATGATGTCACTTTTCCTCATTGAAGCATTTCACATAGCGTCTCAAACTCAGTGGAGTGAAAAAATATTGAATTGTAATAACTTTTTGAGGAAAAATTTAATGTTTTTTAAAGCGTGACGTCATTTTCTGTTCCCTTTTTTTGCAAAGTTAATTTTGAATTTTATTAGAAATTGGCATCGATAAAGATAAACATACTTTATTAATTTTATTTCTTTACAACAATGGAAGTAATCCAATTGCTACCATTTTGAAAAAAAATCATAGAAAATTTTTAAATTTTAAATTTAAGTATAAAAATGGGAATATTTAAAAAAATAGCTAGTGCCGCAAATCTACAAAGAAACAGATTTCATTTAAAAAAAATAATTATTAAAATTGGTTCAAAAAAAAGCTCAAGGTAAATGTCTAAAAAAAAAGCCTTATCTTTCAAATAAATAGATTTAAACCCGCAATGTTATCTCTATGGGAAAATTTTGAGCAGACATTTCATGCCGTTAGGGTTGACGAATATTCATGATATTCAATACGCACCGAGATTTTGGCACTACCAACGTCCATTTAATTTTTTGTGTCGATACGACAAATATTTTGGACGCTATCGTGTTAACAATAAGTGTAATTTTTGCAGGGAAGCCGGAGCTGTGCTCCGACAACAATTAATAAAAACTTAGTAGTTTTATACAAAGGTAAAATATTTCCACTGGTGATAAAGACCTCCCGTTTTAATCGAAGCGTGCATTTTCATTCACAAAGCTTAAATAAGGGGTCGGCAAGTAATGTTAAGTGGGGTCCGAATACTTTTGAAAAATTTAATCGGGGTCCAGAGAAAAAAAAAAGAAAACCACATAAGTAATGCAAGTACTTATTACTTTTAAATTTTTATTTTTACATACACATTCATATAAAATAGAAAAGTCAAGTAATACTTTTGAAAAATTACTACATGCATAGGTATACGTTCTGAAAATGTTTACATATACATAATAAAATAGAAAAGGCAGGTATTCGTTGAAAAATCAAACTTGCGGTCTTGAGCCAGTTTTTTATAGTTTGGTTCACATGGTGAACAGCTAATACTAAGAGTCTTCAAGGTGGGCGTCCATTAATCTCGGATGATATTTGTTCTTCAAAAAATTCATTTTGGAGAAAGCTGTTTCACATACATATGTGGAGCCAAATATAATAGCCAGGTTAATAGCTAGTTTTTTTTTGCTATTTTCATACTTATCTGAGACATGTTTACCCCCAAATTCTTCAGGGGATGAATATAAGGAACGTTGATAAGGCTATCGCTCAAACGTATCTATTATATGACAATATTAATAAATTATTTATTAAAATTGAATTTTTTTGGCGGTCCCCCACCTTTCGCTGTCCGGATGTGGACCGCAGTCCACCTGTTGCCGACTGTGGGCTTAAACATTCTTCTAATGACATAATTTTCAATAAATTTTCATTCCGCCCGTACTGAAACAAGACCTATAGCTTAAAGAATAATAAGCAAAATATGACTTTACTAAATTAAGTCACATTCTGGTAGTCTGAGACTAGCCCGCCGGGCAAAAAATTATTTTCAGCAAAGAAAAGCTAAGTCAAACATTCTTTTTTGTTAAAAGTTACATTTTAATATGAAAACGGAACTGTGTCAATATTGTCTCTAAATGTGATAATAAGGACGGCGCATAGTGGGACGTTTTGACGATCTAGGTGGACAAAATTATTTCGTTGAAGTTTAATTAGTTTTTGCTGATTTTTCGAATGTATCCCTAATAAAATAGCTCAAATAGTGAGAAATAATCGGCTTATTTAACAATAATATTTCAAAATAAAAATATAATGAATTACAAAGAATGCGTTAAACGTACTTATTTTACTATCGAGGAAAAAAACGATTTAGTTCCCACATGTAAGTTAACATTCATTTCTTATTTTATTTTTGTCTGCTCAGATTTTCTCTAGAAATTTGTGGAGTCATTCTGAAAAATAAAAATTAAAAAATAAAATCATATTAAAAAAAAAATTAATGTTTTTTGTGACCCTGTAAAACATATAAATGCTACCTAAATTATTTTTGGTTGAAAGAATGTTGTTGTTTGAATAAATAACCTACATAAATTTTATTAAATTTGAAATAAAATTTCTGCATATAGACGGTAATGTATCCGAATTTTTTATTTGTCTCTGTAAAAGAAACACAACTGCTACGCACTTTGTTTGCAATTAAAAAAAATTCTATTGTATATCTCAATAAGCTATCGTAATATTGTTGAAATTTAATTAAAATTTCTGCTTTTTAGCAGCAATCTTTCCGCTATCCTGTAAAAAATGCATAATGTGTACGTTCGTCAAATTATAATTTAATAGAATTGTCATCGGAAAAACACATGTAGGCAAAGTTTCAGCGCAATCAGATAATTGAAAGTGGTTTAAAATTGTCTTGCAAGATTTGAAGTAATCTTATATGTGGCCCTGTAAAAAAAGCGTCCATAAATTATAATAATATTGAATTGTCATCAGAACTTTATATCCTGAGCAAAGTTTCAGCTCAATCGGATTATTGAAATTGGTTTAAAATTAACTTGCAAGTTTTAATCTAAATTTTTGTGGAGCCATCTAAACAAACTTCTACGTTCTTAAAATTATAATAATATTGTATTGTCATTCAAATTACACATGTGTATTCCTTGTTTTGACTCAATCGGGTAATTAAAAGTGCTTTAAATTTGACTTGCAAGATTTGAACTAACCATACATGCATGCATTGCAAGTTAATATGATGCTTGTTAATTAATAAAAACTTAATGATTTGCAAACTTTTGCAGGAGTTGTTTTAAGTTTCCAATATTTTAGGAATGACACTTTTATTTAAAAACATGCTTATGGCTGAATAATATGTTAAAAGTCAAGATGAAATTTGTAAACAAAATCAAGGATCATCCAGAATCACAACATTTGAAAAAAGTGGTTAAGCGGGTTTAATATCGCTTATTTTCAAACAAAAATGGGTTAAATCTCACCTTGACAAACCTGTGATATATCTTCAGTAAACTCGTGCTTTCAAATAAAACAGAATAGTCACGACGTGCTTTTAAAGTTAGAGGAAGCTAGTGCAACTTTTGAAACTCCCTCAAACCAACTGCGCAAATGTTTTCTTCATGGCCATAATTAATCGACACTTCGGATTTTTTCGACAAAACTCGTACGAATCTCGAAAAAAGAGACATTCAGCTACCAGTATACGCGGTTTTATCAAATTCGCGATAATCGAAAAAATGGATTTTGTACACCTAGATCATCAAAACGTCTCACTGTGCGGCACCGGCGGTTAGCTATTTTGCATATACGTTAGAACTGGACTGTTCAACGCGGCTCCCTTTGAAGGTTCTTTTTGCGATCATACCCTGTTGCTAGTTTTTATTTTTATTTATTTTTTTTTTTTTTAAATACAGTACATTCTACCTAAGTCAGAAACTTATCTTACATACAGCTTTAGGCAGAGTTTACTGTATAAAAATATTTTTTAAAGGTACTAGGGGGCTCTGCCCCCTACGAGCTACGCTCGTCAACCCCCGCTCAGACACCGCAGACTCTAACAGCACGCTAATTTGATCGGCTTTAAAAAGACTTCGGAAAAGACTGAATTATAATTTGAATCTGACAAGTATAATCTGACGTAATTTTCACCAAACTTTTCTTTCTCATTTTAATATTCACGTAAAAATACTTTTGTTAGAAATGAAATATTATGATCATCTTAAAATATCAAATAAATGTCTCGCGCAATTTTAAAATTTAAACTGTTTTGCAATATTATTTTTTGTTCATTTTACGTAATAAGTGTAATGTGACATAAATTCTCCTATTTCAGACTTCTAACGCATGTTAATGAATTTATTATTTTACAATATTCTTTCTCTTTAAAATTCACGTGTAAATATAGTTTTTATGACGTAATTTTCAACGAGTTCCTGCTTTTTATATTTTCTGTTTATAATGGTCACGTGTAAAATAAATTTTTAATTTGAAGCAAACATTATTGTTTACGCTGTTTATACGGTTGGCATCAGTTTAAATTAATACAATTTTCTAAAATAAAAAAAATCTTATTTTAGATTATTATTTCTTAAAAATCTTACGATACTCATCAGCGTACATGTTTTTCTTAAAATATATATATCTCGAAATGCTGAAAATTTGAATTTAAAATCGAAATAAAACTTCAAAAAATGATTCAAATTAAAAAACTAAATGCAGTCTACACACCGTAAAATTCTGACGCATAAAATGATCTAAAAATGATTAAATTCCTATGTACATTTTTGCTCTTATAAAACTTTTTTAATGGAACGATTGTGTCCAACTTTGGCATTAAATATCTCTTAAAATAATTCTTCGATTTGAAAACTGTCTGCATCAGCGTGTTTATCAAACATTTCTCTATAATACAACCGATTTTCATATTTTTGTATGCAACAGTTTTTTTAATATTAACGAAGAAAGGCCATGCTTAAGCATTCAAATTGGATGCCGATCTCCCGGGAATATCTACGCAGATTTTCATTGGTCCATTTCCAAATCAAAACTTTTTTTATATACAGAATAATTTTGTTTTCAAATCGAATTAATAATATATACACGTTTCTTAACATTAATAGCAGCATAATGATTTTCTTATCCTCCCGCTGCAAAAAAAAAAAAAAAAAAAAAAAAAAACTAGAGAACAGGAATTCTGCTTTTTCAGAATTTAGTGTCGCCCGGCATTTCCATTACTTCATTTTCTTCTGGTGGGCTGGTGGCTTCTATTATTATGAAACAGCCATTATAAATGAAGCGTTAAAAAAATTATGGCCATTTTTTTCCCATTCTGACCAGAAAATCAGAGTTCTAACTTTTTACGGCAGCTCTTTCATCTTCACCTAACGCTTCATTTATAACGGCTGTTTCATAATAATAGAAGCCACCAGTCCATCAGAAGAAAATAACTCGATTAAGCGTGACTCGGATAATCGGGACTCTACTGCAAAACGTATTTCAGCATTTCAGACTTAACCTTCCGTCTACCAGACGGGTCCATTGGACCCGACAGGTACATACAAAATATTCATTCAAACCAGAAATTTCTTTAAAATAAACTAAATATATAAACCAGACAAAAATAAGGTAAATAAATAAGTTAAATAGTTTTAAATAAAAATTCTGGTGTAGAACGTTTTATTAAAACTTGAATAAAATTCCCGGTAGATCTAGGGTTAAAGCACATGCTTTTATTTTATGTAAAATGACGTCATTTGCATTAATATAGAAACTTAAAATTAAATATAGTTTATAATAGCTCCCTGTTTTATCATAAATCCTCGATTTATATTTTCCTCAAAGTAGCACGTATTTTAATTAATTTTTTTTTTCAATTTAATTTTTTTACTTAATTTTTTTTTCCATTTTATGAGAAAATGGCAACAAAAAGATATAATTGCTATTTTTCTGCAATTTTTTCTTTACTTTCTACAGAAATGGCGGACTTGAGTTGCCAAAATGAAACAAATGTCGCTAAAAACTACAAAAAAATTAATATTTCAAAAACAAATAGAGATGCAGTTTTCAAACAAATTGCATTAAAAAGTACTTTTTTTTTTCAATACGATGGTATAAAAACTGAAAATGTGCGATGTTTAGAAATTTTAAAAAATGCTATAGAGCATTTAATTGTACAATGATACATCTACTTGTTTATTGCTAGCGTCTGTAAGCTAACGTTATTTTTTGGACACAAAATAAGCTGGGAGGAAGAAATAGCATACCGTACCGGGGCTAAAAAAGGGTTTAAAATAGGTTTAATTAATCATGACATTCTTATTATCTGTATACTTAGAATCCTACGCTAGTCACTCGCAAGATAATGTTAAACCAATGGTAGAGTTCTTTACAAATTTCTCATTTACATTTCAACATTTTAAATGTTTTTTTTTTTCATAGAATACACGAAGTTCATCTCTAAACGGTTATCTTTTTGCTGATTCGATTTTTTTTTTCTAAGGACACTTTCAATTTTGGATCCAATTCCGAAATCGAAAGTATCCCCAGAAAGAAAAACTGGAATGATAATTGAAACTATTGGGTTCTACTAGCAAGTTTGTAAAATAATGAGAGTTACTAAAATGCTGCGCCCTCTAAAAATCCAAGGTCTGTGTATTTGACAATGACAGAGTTCGAAACCTGCGTGCAGTAGCGGATCTTCAGTGGTTCACAATCACGTTGAACCTGAATACTGGTATATAAATTTCATCTGTTTTAATCGTGGATTTTCTATGATTAAACAAGGAGAATTTTTTAAAAATGAAATTACTGGCAGTAAAGTGATTGTGATTGTGAGCCCCTTGTCGAGTCGCCACTGTCTGCATGGTGAAACGTTTTAGTATAAGATGTTCGCGAGCAATAAAAATAATTTAATTGAGATATAAGAGAAAATGTTCATTAGTCATCATCACAGAAAGGTTGACAAATAGTTTAGACAGCAAACCCGTCGGCCGATTTCTCCGAAAATTAATACAATTCTTGAGATAGTTTTATAACATACCTGCCGACATCATCCAAAACACACCAAATCATGCACTGGGATTCTGAAAACGTGAGGAAATTCTAACATACACGCATACATATTGAGTCATTGTAAAAATTGTGAGGACGTGTTCAAAGTATTTGTAAATATACACCAATATTGCTATTATTTTCATTTTTTAAAAATTGTGATACAATGCTTTCCTATTTCCATCTTTTAATTGTATGTGTATGGAAAGTAAAAACTGTAATCTTGAGTAATATATAAGGTTGTCATTCAGGATTGTCAATCAGATGGGCGGACCAGACGACGACTATAGGTGCTACGTATCTATCTATCTATATTATAAAGGACAAACATATCTGTGCGTAACGCATACGTCATTTTGCGAATGGCAACACTTTGAAATTTGAAATGAAATTTTGGTTTTGCAATTTTCTTTACTGCAAAATTTTAAACTTCTAAACATCGCACATTTTAAATATTTACACTGTCGTATAAGGAAAAAAATGTACTTTTTAATGCAATTTGTTTGAAAGCTGTATCTCAATTTATTTTTGAGATATTAATTTTTTTGTAGTTTTTAAAACATTTTTTGTAATTGTGGCAACTGGAGTACTCCATTTCTGTTGAAAGTCATGGAGGGTTGAAAGTAGAGGGAAAATAATCACAGAGGAAAGAAAATGATATATTACTGTACCTTTTGTTGCCATTTTCTCATAAAAACGGAAAAAAGAAATTGAAATTATAATGCGTAATATGTCAACGATTTTTTAAGTTTCCAAATATCGCACATTTTCAATTTTTACACCGTGAAATAGAGAAAAAAATCTACTTTCAAATGCAATTTGTTTGAAAATTGTATCTTAATTGACTGAGTTATTACGGTTTTTAAAATAACTAGCCGCCCGTGGCGACCAGTTTGGTCTCCCCTTAAATGTATGCTGGGCATTGTATCATGTTACTTTTATTCATAATTTAATTTACTTGCTCAATCTTTCGCGAAATCTGATAGAGAAATCAAGAACTCGGTATTTTTATGTTAGTCGGGCATAGGTGATAAATCGCCAAACATTGTACCCGTCGCATTTTTTTTCATATTTCATTAATTTAGTTTAAAATATAATCCTTTCACTCATTTTAAAATGGATGTCTTTAATTTAAAACTGAAACATTTCAAATTCATGAATTTCACTTAAAAAAATTTCTTAAAGAAAAGAAAAGAATAAATACCATAAACCATTTAATTTCAACATCAAAGCATTGTTTTAATTTATCCCTCGAAAAATAAAAAATGCTGCTGGCGAGTTAAAAAATGCTATTGGCGAAAATTGCGCCCAGCTAATATAAAAGTAAGTAAGTAAGTAAGTAAGTAAGTAAGCACCCACCCTGGGAACCCGCTTTTGGCTTATGGTTAGGTGTAACCCCCAAGCCCAGGGCAGGGAAAAGTTTTACTACCTGCGGAAACAAGCCCAGAACCCCAGTCTCCGGGAAAGAAGACTTCAGAACGACCCGCCTGACACGCCGAAGAGAGCACAAGAGGCAAGTGCCGTGTCCCCGGACCGCCTGTGAAAATTTATGATTATTTAAGATGGCGATTCTTTACCAATCACAATTGGCTACCCTATTGTTTCAGGGCGAGCCTAGAAATATATTACGATTATGATTTATATGTTTGGGAATTTACGTACTATTTGAAAAAAATTTTAAGTATTTACATTCTTCTTTACATTTGATAAGTAATATTTTTTCCCCTTTTTTTCACCCTTTTAAACAAAAATATTTATACATATTTACAATATTTCTAGTGGTATTTAAGTTCTTAAAAATAAAACAATCTCAAAAACACCCTTCCATACACCACGTGGACCCATGACATGTCCACCACAGGCAATCAGAAGAGGTAATTATTGAATGTATTTATATTGAATAAAAGAATAATGGCTATTGAGAATATCGTAGTTAGCATAAAGTTTTTTAAGTTGTGCCGGGTCATTAATTATTTTTAGGATGTCCTGAAGGATTGTCGTTTCTGTTCTGTGAAATTTAAACTTCATGAATTTGCAGTTGCCGAAAATGTAATGCATCGGGTCTCCTCGACCACCACATTTACAAAGGTCGTCATCTTTTTTGCCGATATTATAAAGGAAAGACGGGAAGCTGCCGCGGCCTGTTAAAAAGTAAATAGATACTTTATCTTTTGAAATTATTTGGTTCTGAACTTTTGGTACCAGCCCGTGCGTATATCTGCCACCCCCTGAGTGATCCCAGTTGTACTGCCACCTGTCCAGTAGTTAGGTTCGAATACATTTTATAAGATAGGACCGAGGCAATTTAACTCCTCGATCCACTGGTAGGTCGCAGTACTGGGCGGCATCATTCGCCAGCTCATCCGCCAGTTCATTACCCGCTATGCCAATGTGGCCCGATTGACTGTCACTTAATATTTGGAATTTTGTATAAGGGGAGTTAATGGCCCAATTAATTGCCGAAATTATTGCGTGCAGCTCCGCCTGAAAGATTGAATTTTCTGCTCTCAGTTTGACTGTTTTTTCATAAATTTTAATGTTATGAACATTTTGCGATCATAGCAACTTTTATGTAGTTTTATTCGAAAAAAATATTTTGATGAAATAGGTTGCCAGAAAATACGTTGCCAAAATTCTTTTCTCGCCATGGACCTTTTCTTTATTTCGCCAAGTACCTATACTGGAAAAATACCTTTATTTATTTATTTATTTATTGTATTTTAAATGAGATGAATAAAAGACGGCACGGATGTCATATACACACCACGTTGGCGCGATTTTTTCTGACCCCGATGTCATATACGCACCGGGGTACATAACTGGCGCCATAGTGTCGTTATTTTGCTTCATATGGTAACCCGGATGTTGTTGTTTATTTATTAATAAATTGTTTATTTATTTATTTTTTTTATTATATAAATTGTTTTGTTCTATAGTTATTAATTGAACTTTTTTTTTTTATTGTTATTTGCTTTTTAGAAATATTACACAATAACCAATGAGATACGTTTCATTCTGGTGTTGCCATTAAACAATTAACAAATAATCGCGATTTCTGTGCCACGTACAAAAGTTCAGCATTTGTTTCCGTCTAATGTTCCATAACAAAATTAAAACTTCCTCTATAGAAAAATAAATAAAATAATGTAAATAAGAAACAAATTTAACAGACATGTGATTGAACCACGCGCTTAAAGCACTGAAATGATCGGAATGACTGCTGTAAGTCGCAAAATCTTGGGCTAATAACTCCTGGCATGCGGGGACATGTGAAAGTATCGCTTTTAATAAATTTTAAAACTTTATTTGATTGAATAATTTATACTTTTCAGATAAAAATTATTTTTTATGTTAGTCGGCAATCTAAAATATATATTACATGTAAAAAAATAATTACAATAAAAAAAAAAATAATGGTTTTCACCTATACTCTGTAACCCGAGGAACTCGGGTTCGATCCCCTAGTATTATATAAAGGACAAACATATCTGTGCGTAACGCATACGTCATTTTGCGAATGGCAACACATTGAAATTTGAAATAAAATTTTGGTTTTGCAATTTACTCTACTGCAAATTTTTAAACTTCTAAACATCGCACATTTAAAATTTTTACACCGTCGTATAAGGAAAAAATTGTTCTTTTAAATACAATTTGTTTGAAAGCTGTATCTCAGTTTATTTTTGATATATTAATTTTTTTGTAGTTTTTAATACCCTTTTTCTTATCGTGGCAACAAAAGTACCCCATTTTTATTGAAAGTCATTGAAAGCAAGCGGGAAATAGTCGAAAATAGGAGATACTGTATCTTTTAGTTGCCATTTTCTCATAAAACCTGAAAAAAAGTTGAAATTAAAATAGGGGCTATGTCAAGAATATTGTCTGTTATTCCGTGATAATGACGTCATATGCATACTTTTCTATAGACGAAGTTTAAGAGTGGATTGTAAAAGTGAATTGCTTTAGCGGATGCAAATGACGGCATTTTATATAAAAAAATGTGTATTTTAATTCTTAAACCTGAATTATGTTTTGTAGAAGTGCGTCATTTTCACAGCCCAGCTGCTTTGAAATTCTTCACATGTGAAAGTGGTTCACTTTTGAAAATAATGTAATCGAAATCACACACTGATAAAACGCGATGTTTTACAAAAATTTAGAGTGTCTTTATAGAACAGAGGTGACATGCAAATAATAGCGATTTATATAACAGAAATTGATGATTCTCGTCTAGATGGATTTGCTTCGCCGAGTTTGACAAGCAAACAAATAATTCGTGATTTAAAATAATATCATGTTACTGAAGTTTTGGTTCAAAATTCTCTCGAATAATAAAATTTCAATACTATTCTTTAGGACATTTTACTATAATTTTATCAAAATAACATAATTTGCTTAATTTAATTTTTCCTAATTTTATATAATCTATATATTTAAAGTACAAGTGTGCTTTTTAATCAACTGCCCTGATCTTTCTGCAGAACCAATTTTACTGATATTTTTTTTTAAGCTGAAAGCTCTCCATTTGGAGATGTGATTGCACTATATATATATATATATATATATTATTCTCACTTTTATATTTTAAGTTTAAAAGCATTTTATGAAATTTCTTCAAAATGGTGAGAATTAGAAAGCTTTTATTATTGCAGACAAGAGAGAAATAATGAGGTATTTTTATTTTTGCCATTTTCTGATAAAAATTCAAAATTGATGATAAAAATTCTTGTATAGGGTTTAGTGTCGCAAAATCCCATTAGGAGCAGAATGTTATATTAGAGGCATAATAACGGAAAATGACATGCTGCTTTTGAAAACACGCATTTTTCCTCATAAATTTTCCATGTTGTTTTTCCTGCTGCATGTGTACTAAGTTTCAGGCACTAGGCGAAATGCTTATTTAAGTTAAAATGAAGTCATATTTAAAAGAAACGATCATTTTCTTAGATAAAACTAAACATTTTAACACAAATGCGTCTAAAAAACATAAATTACGGAAATTTTTACTCTCCGGAATTGAGATTAGAATCTCAAGTCTGTTTACATAAAAGATGTTGCTGACAATCATGACTTAAAGTTTTAAGTTAAAAGGGTTTTTAAATGATCAAACAAAATACAATTTTTTTAAATATGATGAATATGGATATCAGAAGTGCGTATGCAAATTTTGAGACGGTGAAAATTGCTGTTTATCATTCCGAAATACCAAGCATAAGAGCCTCAATTGATAACCACGTCCTAATAACTGATCTTTATTATATTTTACTAATTAAGTATCCATATCATAAAGAACAAACGTATCTGTGCGTAACGCTGACGTCATTTTGCGAATGCCAACACTTCACGATCAAATTTCGGTCTTGAAATTTTCGCTACTGAAATTTTTTAATCTTCTGACCATCGTACATTTTCAATTTTCGTCGCATAGGGAAAAAATTTACTTTCAAATTCAATTTGTTTAAAAACTGTATCTTAATTGACTGATGCATTATATTTTCTAAAATAATTTTTAAACATGATTTTTTTTAATCTTATCACTTGCCGGTTTCAATACATAATAATAAAAAACATTTTGCACATAAAGCAACAAACATTTTTTAGCATTTGTTTCTGACTATTTTTGCATAAAGAAATTAATACTTCCTTTATAAACAGATAAAAGAATAATATCCAATCTAACATATTTGTGAAAGACAAATTAACGAAATTAATACTTCTTTTATAAACAAATAAAAGAATAATATTGTAAAAACACAAATCTAACATATTTGTAATCATACAATTAAAATTTTTAGATCACCAAATAGGATTTTTTTTTTTCAGATGGAATTTGTTTGCAAAGTTCATCTCAGTTTACTGATTGTCTATGGTATTGAAAACAATTTTAAAGCATGAAATATTTTTTAATTTATCTAAATCGCGCGGAGCTCGATTTCGAAAGATTAATCCGTTTGCCCTTAAAACAAAATAAAGAGTTCATCATTTTCTTACGGCTAATGTTCATTAAAAAAAAAACTTCCCTATGAATATATAAATAAAACATCAATTTAACAGACATGTTAAATTATATAAATTATATATATAATAAATAAATAGCTCTGAAATTATCAAAATATAAAAGGATGCCATAAGTAGCAAAATCTTGATCAAATAACTCTTAGCATGCGGCTAATAAGAAAATATCGCTTTTGATAAATTTCAAAAATTTATTTGATTGAATAATTCGTATTTTCCATATGAAAAATGATTTTTTAATGTAAGTGGGCAATCTAAAAAATTTATTGCATATAAAAAAATTATTAGTTTTCAATTTAAAAAAAATGTTTTCACCTATATTCTTTAACCCGGGAATCCCGGGTACGATCCCCTAGTTTATTTAATTACGAAAGTACCTAATAACAAAAGATAAAGTTGAATGCTTGAAAAAAAAAAGTTTGAAGAATATGTACATTTTTTGATATTTTTAAAATTTGATCAAAACTTTTTGCAAATATTTTTTTTACCATGTAGCCTGTCCAAAAATGTATGTATGTTTATGATTCATTAGCAGTGGGCACAAACTCGATCCTGCAAACTGCGCACTTAGATTCACCAGTACCTCTCTACTTTTTTTTTTTTTCTTAAGTGCTTCGTATAAGTACTACACTATATGGCCAAAGGTGACCGGCCACTTGCGATTTTAGACGTTTTGTTAAATATCTAGAAAAATACATGAGGAATTATCCTGAAACTCCGGGTGTGTAAACAGAATAGTACAGGTCATATATTTCCGTGAAGATTTTTTCCCGAAACCCCATAGGGGACCGACAACAAATTAAAAAAGAACGAATATCTTTTGGATAACCCTGTAAAAACTAATGTAGCAAAAGCGTTCAAACTGGAGATTACGATCAAGTGGCTTATTGTAATAAACTGTGTTCATTTTTATGAGGATAGCATGTATACTCGTAGAGAAATTAAGGTTTTTATAAAAACAGACCCAAATTTGGCCAAGTTTTTTGCTTATAATTTGCTGAGTTTTTAATAAAAAAAAAAAGTTATTTTCAGAAAATATGACAAGCAATATTGTACACAATACCCTGTAATCAGAATTTAAAAATAATATAAATTGGATGAAAAATGAGCAGGTTTACTAAAAAATGTTTCACTGCGCATGCGCGAATGCAATCAAAATATAATGTGCAGTGCATAATATATTAGCTAAGTATATAGAGCAACTCTTGTGAAAGTCTCAAAATCATACCTTGAAAATTCCTAAAATTATCGTCGATAGAATAAGCTCAAAATCCGTTGTTCCCAAAAGGAAGCAGAAAGATGAGGGGTTGTATCCAAATATAGTAATACGTGCAATATTGTATACGCTATCTTGGCACTAATTAACAGATATTTGATACAACCCCTCATCTTTTTGCTTCCTTTTGGGAACAACGGATTTCGAGCTTATTCTATCGGCGATAATTTTCAGAATTTTCAAGCTATGATTTTGAGACTTTCACAAAAGTTGCTCTATGTACTTAGCTAATACATTATGCACATTATATTTTGATTGCATTCGCGCATGCGCAGTGAAACATTTTTTAGTAAACCTGTTCATTTTTCATCCAGTTTTTATTATTTTTTAATTCTGATTGCAGGGTATTATGTACAATGCTGCTTGTCATATTTTCTGAAAATAACGTTTTTTTATATTAAAAACTCTGCAAATTATAAGCAAAGCACTTGGCAAAATTTGGGACTGTTTTTATAAAACTCTTAATTTCTCTACGAGTATACATGCTCTCCTCATAAAAATGAACACAGTTTATTACAATAAGTCACTTAATCATAATCTCCAGTTTAAACCCTTTTGCTTCATTAGTTTTTACAGGGTTATCCAAAAGAAATTTGTTCTTTATCAATTTATTGACGGTCCCCTATGGGGTTTCGGGGAAAAATCTTCCCGGATATATATGACCTATACTGTACTGTTTACACACCTGGAGTTTCAGGTTAATTCCTCATGTACTTTTCTAGATATTTGACAAAACGTCTAAAATCGCAAGTGGCCGGGTCACCTTTGGCCATATTGGGTATAAAAATAAGCATAATTGTATTCACGACTTTTACGAATAGCCCAGTGGTAGGGGAGCAAAAAAAGGCCGAATTCGGAATTAATTAGGGGAAAGCTGGAAATTGTTTTAATCCCTTCTGTTTAGGTCTAGAATGAATATGCTATGTTTTCCCCCCTCGTACTAGGTGAGCGTTAGGAAATATGTATAGAATTACAGTCAAAAAACACGTTTTTTTGGCATACCGTAACAATATCTCAAAATAGCTAACTCTGTCAAAAACATTGTCAATACAAATGTTGTAGAGCTTAAATTCTGAGTAAAATGAGTACCTACACTCAATACTTATGTTGAATATTAAGGTCACAATTCTACTTCAAAGTTTTAGACCAATCATCAGGGGGATGACCTCAGAATTAATTAGGAGAAAACTGGAAATTGTTTTAATCCCTTCAATTTAGGTCTAAAATGAACGTACTATGTTTTCTTCCTCGTACTTGGATGAATTTTAGAAAATATGTATATATTTATTTTCGAAAAACACGTTTTTTTAGTTTCCTTAACAATATCTCAAAACAGCTAACTCTATAAAAAACATTGTCAATACAAATGTTGTAGAGCTTAAAATTCTGAATAAAATGAGTACCGTCATTAATAGTTTTGTTCAACATTAAGGTCACAATTCTATTTCAAAAATTTTCAAATCAAGAACTTGAAGCCAGGAGAGACCAAGTTAACTTAACAATATCTCAAAATAATTAACTCTATCAAAAACATTGTTAGTACAAAGGTTATAGAGCCTAAAATTCTGAGTAAAATGAGTACCTACACTTAATATTTTTGTTCAATATTAAGGCCGCAATTTGAGATATTGTTAAGTTAACTTGCTCTCTCCTGGCTTCAAGCTCTTGATTTGAAAAATTTTGAAATAGAATTGCGACCTTAATGTTGAACAAAAATATTAATGATGGTGCTCATTTTATTCAGAATTTTAAGCTCTACAACATTTGTATTGACAATGTTTTTTATAGAGTTAGCTGTTTTGAGATATTGTTAAGGAAACAAAAAAAAACAAAAAAACGTGTTTTTCGAAAATAAATATGTATATATTTTCTAACATTCACCCAAGTACGAGGAAGAAAACATAGTACGTTCATTTTAGACCTAAACTGAAGGGATTAAAACAATTTCCAGTTTTCTCCTAATTAATTCTGAGATCATCCCCCTGATGATGGGTCTAAAACTTTGAAGTAGAATTGTGACCTTAATATTCAACATAAGTATTGAGTGTAGGTACTCATTTTACTCAGAACTTTAAGCTCTACAACATTTGTATTGACAATGTTTTTGACAGAGTTAGTTGTTTTGAAATATTGTTATGGTATGCAAAAAAAACGTGTTTTTTGACTATAATTCTATACATATTTCCTAACCCTCACCTAGTACGAGGGGGAAAACATAGCATATTCATTCTTGACCTAAACAGAAGGAATTAAAACAATTTCCAGCTTTCCTCTATTTAATTCCGAATTCAACCTTCTAACCACTGGGCTAGAAACTGTATACAATTTTCCATAGCCAGATTACAATATTGAATTTATAAACTCAATCCGTAAACTCCTGTACACACTGATCACGGACGACAGATATCTACGCTGCTATTGATCTTTGTAGTTAGTGTGTGATTCTAATATACATTAATTAAATGGTTCTTATTTGATACGAAGAGAAAGAGTAGAGATGGATTTACTCTTATTTATTTTTCTCTGAACATTTATGTTTCTATTATTTTGCTGTTAGGATTCTATAATGATTGACTTTGAATATATTTTCTTGACATCTTACACTCATGTTTGTGAAAATTGCAACACCATGTAGGAATCATCAGAATTAAATGAAATTTTATAGATAAACGACTGGTACTGGTACAAGCAAATGATTAAATTTTCAAAGCAAAAAGCAAAACAAAACAATATTAAGTGTCCGAAATCAGGATTTGGTGTAGCCACCACGCACTGCAATAAGTGCTGCTATACGACGTGGCATGGAGTCGAACAGATTTTGAATGTCTGCCTGAGGAAGAACATTCCGTATTCTTTGAATGCTTATCTAAAGTTCATCTATAGAAGCTACAGGGGGAGGATAACGAGCGAAATGCCGATCAACTATATCCTCCAACATGTTCAATGGGCAACATATTCGGCGAATACGCAGGCCACGGAAGAAGCTGAATGTGTTCTGCTGACAAGAAGTCTGAATCATTCCTTGCAACATGTGGACGGGAAACATCCTGTTGAAAGATAGTTCCAAGAATGCCTTGAAGGAAAGGAACAACTTCGGGCACCAGATTTCCACTGATGAACCTGTTGCTGTTCAGATTACGCACAATTTGTAGCAACTGTGATCGTCCATGATGCGCAATCGCATCTCAGACCATAACTCTGGGTGTCCGTCTCCTATGACGTTCGATAATGCACTCCGGAAGGTAGTGTTCACCGGCATAGCATTTAACACGAATGCGGCCACGATGACACCATAAATTAAACCAGGATTCGTCAGATAAAACAACTTGCTGCCAATCTGCATGCAGTCTCTATGTTCATGAGCACACTGTAGCCGAAGGCGTAGATGGTTTTGTAGAGGAGGATCCTGTATAAAGAAGGTCTTGCACGCAGTGCACTGTGCAGCAGATGTCGAGGAATTGGCGACGCAAACAGTGATATACCTGTAGCAGTTGACCAATGTGCTGCCAACTGTCTAAATGAAACTGTACGGTCCATCAGCGCCATGGGGACCATGTGTTTATCATCGCGCTTTCCGAGTTGTCCGATCCTCGTTGGTTCACTGCTTCCAAACTCTCATCATTCTGCTGCTGTTACGCTGCACACGAGCTGCTATTGCACGACAGAAAAACCCTTCTTCACGAAGGTCGATGATTCTTCCCCATTCAAACTTCGTCAGTTGTTGAAATGTCGCCCTCTTTTGTCGAAAAGACATAGTTACGTCTCACCTAACGTTTACCATTAGCAAGTAACCATAGACAATTCTCAACGTCTAACTACAGCCCTCTATTTATACGGTTTCAGCTTCAGTCCAGAAGGCGCTGTTCAGCCCACGCATGCGTAGTAATTCTGAAGATGGAATCATTTGCATAACACACTATACTTTGCATTCTCTGAAATTTTCAGCTCAATCGCGTCATTCCTTCATGGTGTTGCAATTTTCACAAACATGAGTGTATAATTCGTCAATTTTTTGTAAATATTTTCGAAATTTCAAAGTAATAGTAAACTAGTCGTTGGGGGCCACTGTAATACTTACCCATCATGGATATACATAATAAAAAATATGAAAAAGAAACAAATGTAAATAAGTATGAGTAATAAGCCAAAATTACGTTCACACTGTAAAAAATTTATGTAACGTTACTCCAAAAAATTGGTGGCAGCATGCTGCCACCAATTTTATGGAGTAATTTGTTTCACTTATATAATGGTGTAATATAAACTGATATAACTGGTGCAATATTACACATTAGTGTAACGTAATACGGGTTATATCGGTTAAAATACTTCATAAAATTGGAGGCAGCAAGGCTGCCACCAATTTTATAGAGTAACGTTACACAGATGTTTTACAGTGCACTAATAACCACATCACAATATCAAAATATTTATTTGCTTAAAAGACGTTATAAAAGCACATTAAAAGTACATTAAAAATCTATATTGACATGTTTCAACTCTTTCACTTCTCTTTCTATGATTACTTGTTTATATTCGATGATTTTTTCCATTTTTCATATGCATTGTATTTGTAATTTTCTCTTATACATTCTGATGACGGCTCAGTGAAAGAGTTGAAACATGTCAATATAGATTTTAAATTTACTTTTAACGTGTTTTTATAACGTCTTTTAAGCAAATAAATATTTTAATATTGTGATATGAAAATAAAACATGTGATACATGCTAAGCATTGCATCATGTTACTTTTATTCATAATTCAATTTACCTGGACTCCCTTAAATATAATTAATATAATCCCTTAAGCTAATATTACTTTTTGTTGCATTAAAATAGCTCAATTTGTTGATTTTCTGTAAGCAAGTAAACACTATTGGTTTACAATGGAAGTTTATGGGAATTTGGCGAAATATTAGAGATACCGCCAATTTGGCGTTACTTTTGGCGACTAATTTTGATCACCAAATTTGGCGATATATAGCCAAGTTGGCGACAAACTTGACGACATTTGGCGACATATCAGGGTCCCCCCAATGGTAACCCCCCCTTATAGGTATGGAGATTTATTAAATGCTTGACATTTACAATAAGCCATTATTGGCATTTAATCTTATAGTTTGGCGATAAGTTTTTGGTCTGCCGGATAATTCGTGGCGTATTTATAGTGGTGGGAGCTCATGAGGAGCCTTATAGGCTTTAAATATACAGATTTTATTCAACAACGGGCAAAGGGTTCGTAGACAAGATCTCATAAATTTAGCCCTCACTCCGTGATAGCAATAAAACAATCTTAATTAAATATAAAGTCAAAAGTTAACTCACGTAATTTCATTTCTCCGGAGCGTGTTTAAACTGCGACGTCAGGGTTTATTTAAAATCCACGTCTAGATTTCATCTCATTCTAAATCTGTTCTTGTTCCCAGGCTAAGCTCCAGCCATACAGGTCATTTCTCCACACCAAAACTACTTACGCCAATTCACACTCTCTCCAACGTCTAACTGCACTGACTAACCACTGACCATAATTTCGCTTCCCTATTTATACTCTGGCAGACTGAGCAAATAAATTTGCATACGGTTACCGCTAACTCGGGGAACAGTGAACTCCTAATTAAAAATGCACCACGGACAATTAGAGTACCTCTATACTAGAGTTACGTCTTACACCATGTTCACCCTCAAATCACTAGAGAGCCTTTGAAACAAAGTTACTGGTTCCTTACAAATTGAGTAGTACCGAATTGCGTAAAAGAAACATCCTTATAACTCGAAAAATTATAATTAAATTAACTAACAGTTTACTGCGTTGATTAAGCGTCTTATTTCAAATTAAAATACATCTGTGAATTGAAATTTTAATGAAATACAGGGTCATGAAAAATCGAAAAGTGGGAAAAATATGATTACAAATATCTCGGCAACTAATTATCCGATCGACTTCATTCTTGATGCAAAATTTATGGGCACAGATGTCATATATAAATCGCTGGCGCGATTTTTTTTCTGACGCCAATGTCATATACACAACGAGCACTTAACTGGCGCCAAAATGCCGTTATTTTGCTTGATATGGTAACCTGGATCTTGTTGTTTATGCTGCTGATGTTTTCGCCAAATTGGCGTCAGAAAAAAATCGCGCCAATATGGGGCGGGGCGTATATGACATCTGTGCCAATTTATGTTTTTTATATTCTTTTATGTTCACTCCTTCAAATAAACAACTTCGAAAATTTTTGTATACCTTTTATCAGAACGAATATTTCGAGAGTCCGAAAAAAATAGTTCCGAATAATTGAGGTTACTGATATTCAATATGCTTATTCCCATTATTACTTCCTAAGTACACGCCAAATTTCAAGTCGCTATCTGAATTTGTTCGGGAGATAGAGCGTTTGCAGACACACACACACACACACATACGCACACACAGACAGATGGACGGCAATTTTTTTTTTCTAAAAATATGTTTTACGGAATCTCCAGTGTCTGAAACGTGTAAATCCGTCAATTTTTTTTTTCGATTTTCAAAACGATTACAAGACTTACCCTACGAATGATGGGTAAGTAAAAAATATGTTTTTCGGAATCTCCAGTATCTATAAAACGTGTAAATCCGTCAAAAGTTTTTTTCGATTTTCGAAACGATTCCAAGGCTTACCCTATACTACGCATGATGGGTAAGTAAAAGAAAGAGTTCCCCATGCCAGGTCTAAGGGTTTTAACCGGCTGTAAACTCGGCCGCTAGGTTTAGTATTCTCTGCCATCTCTTTGTACTTTTTCCATTATTATATCCACTTCATTATTTTTAAATGCTACAATAACATTCCTAATTATTTATTTATTTAAATTGTTTTGTTTTTTTATTTTCAGAATTCATTATCCTGAGGAAGATTTAGCAAAAATGGCGGATGCCTTTTCTTATACTTTCGACTTATCATCGGAAAAAAAAGTTTTGAAATTCATCGGACAAAATGGCGAAAAATATTTCCTTATCCATGAATTATCGTGGACTATTTACGGAAACTCACTTTTAAACATAGCAGTTGAATGCAACACCGAAAAGCAATACTTGATTACTGCTGAACTTTGTTCAACAAATGTCAAACCTGTGAAAACAACAGCTTTGCTTGAAGATTGCGCAGCAAATTTGAATTTCCAGAACGTGAACTTTCTAACCCCAGACCCTTGGACGTGTATTATCCAGATATTTCCCCATTTTCAGCTCCATGATTATCAAGAATCGTCTGCTTCATCTTCTTTGTTGCCAAATAAAAAAAGTGCAATAAAAAAGATCAAATTAGAAAAACTCTCTGAAGATTTGAAAAATATTCTGAAAACCGGCGATCTCTCCGATGTTGTTTTGACTGATGGCGTCACCGAAATTCACGCTCACAAATTTATGCTATCAGCACGTTCGCCAGTATTTTCAAAAATGTTCCAACATCGAATGAAAGAAAATAGCGAAAATCGCGTTAAGATATCAGACATTCCAGGGGATGCATTGGCAGAACTTGTTTCTTACATTTATACAGGGACTATCGTTCTTAAGGATCCGAAAATGATTCGTGATTTGTATATTGCAGCTGATAAATATGCCGTCATAGATCTAAAGAAATTATGCTCCGAAGTATTACAAAATGTTACCTTTGATGATGTTCTTGACACCCTGGCATTAGCCGACTTGTACGAAGATAAAGCACTAAAACAGTCAACTCTTAATTTTATTGCTATGAACTATTCCTTAGTTAAAAAGACTAAGAATTGGGAGAGCTTTATGAAAGATAATCAAGCATTAGCTATCGAGATCTTGAGTTTCATCGTTGAAAATAAAGTATAAATGTAATAACTAATTAAAGGAGAATATTGTTACATAATTCCATGATTTCCCCCCTAACAGTCGAGTTTAATTTAATATGGGATAAGTTATTGGAATTTCTAATTAAGAATTATGTCAATTTTTTCGTAAATTTGTTGATGTCGCAGTCATAAAATCTCAAAATTGCGTGTTCCTTTATGATGTTTAAAACTTCATCTTTCAGCTTTATGAAAGATAATCAAGCATTAGCTATCCAGATTTTGAGTTTCATCGTTGAAAATAAAGTATAAATGTAATAACTAATTAAAGGAGAATATTGTTACACAATTCCATGATTTCCCCCCTAACAGTCAAGTTTATTAACTTAATATGGGATAAGTTATTGGAATTTCTAATTAAGAATTATGTCAATTTTTTCGTAATTTTGTTGATGTCGAAGTCATAAAATCTCAAAATTGCGTGTTCCTTTATGATGTTTAAAACTTCAACTGCAACATAAATATTAATTGGTAAAACATAAATTTTCCATAGATAATTTCCTTCTTCTGCGATCAAGATCGGACGCTTTTTGACTAAAGGAAAGCAAAATAACTATCGTTATTGTTTTTAATTAGGAGTTTATCTGTTGAAGGTTTATAATGTTAAAAGAAATGTTAAATAATAATGTTAAAAGAAAATCTTCTTGTCAGTGATTGCTACTGGACATTTAAATTTTAGGCCATTTTATTTTTGTAATCAAATTGTCTTTTAAATGAATGTGATGAAAAGATGATAATGAACGAAAAATGTAAAACTATATTTTGTAATGCATGTTATAAGAATTAGAAAGAATAAAGTTAATGATCTAAGAAAGATTTTAATTGATGACAAAGTGCATTAAATGAGTTTTAAATTGGAATGTGTTTTATTTTCCATCAATAATAATAAATGTAATATAAGCAGGGTTCTCGCTGCCGCTCGCCATTGCGCCAAATCGCGACAAAATTCTTTATTTGGCGAGTAAACCAACAGTCAAATTTGCCAAATTGTGAGTGCTCAGTTTGTGTGTGTGGCACGGCTTCCCGTCTGAAGTAAGCCGTGGTACAGTGCGTCTCATAAATATAAAGACACTGATATTTTCGAAATAATATTTTAATAATTAGGTATTCAAAATTATATTTATGCATATAACGAAAAGTATGTGCCAACAAAACATTTTACAGTAAATTAAATTAGAATTAAATAATTTCAACTCGAAAATTGATAAATGTAAATAAATTTGCTGTCTCGTAAATATAAAGACATTTTACATATTTTTGAATTACCGTCCAATAAATAATCCATTCTTATTAATGACAGAAAATATTCTAGCTGGCATAGTTTTTATTAAGTTGTATAACTATTTTGGCTTTATATCAAACCAACTTCGTTCGATTTCTTTTTTCAACTCAAGGACGTTTGAAAATTGTCCTCCAGATACATATACACTGCGAAAGAGAGTGCCACAAAGATTCTTAGCTGGATTTAAATCATGGTTATGTGTGGGCCACACCGTGACATGAACATTGCTATCGGCAAACCATTTTTTTGTGAGTCTTGATGTGTGAATTGATGCATTATCCTGATGGTACAAATAATTCCGACCCCAAAAAGTTTCAGAAATTGGAAACAACTGACTATAAAGCAGTTCGATATACTCTTTAGATGTCTGTTTACCTTCCAGAAAAGCAATATCAGCAGTTCCATTAAAAGAGAAGGCACCCCACACCATAACAGAACCTTCCCCTTTCTGCCTACTGAAGAAGGTTCGAGATTAACATCTTAAATCGTGCGAGTAGGAATTCAACCACCTGGGCCATCCAATTTAAATCTCTTTTCATCTGAAATAATGTCTTGCATCCATTCGTCCTTCCAGTGCATATGATCTTTAACCCCGATTAACCTCCGTTCTTTGTGTTCTTTTTTCAGTAAAGAAAATCTACACGTATGTGCATACAATATTTTTTCTTTCTTTTATACGACGATGTACTATATCCTTTGGGACCATACCATAAACTCGTTGAGAAACTTATCGGAGTGACATTTTTTGCGACGAAACAAGTCGCATGATCTTGCGATCGGGTCTTTCACTAGTTTTTCTCGGTCTGCCAGAACGTTTTCTGGTATATAAATTGTAAGTTTTTGATAAAATTTTATAAAGTGCAGCTCTGATTCTCCCAATTTTTTTACATATTTGACAAACTGTTAAGCCATTAGCTTTAAATTCGCGTATTTTACAAATTCCCTCTTTAGAAATTTCAATGTTCCACGGCATCTTTGCAATTGAAACAAGTCAAACAACTTTGCTCGTTTGGGTAAGTTAAAGTGTATTTCTGCGCGTGCGCATTAATTCTGTATGCACGCAATGGAAAAATTTTGCATATGAAGCAATTTCAAGTTTGTCTTTATATTTATGAGACAGCGTAATTTTTTATTTTTTTTTTATTATTCGAGACGAAATTATTTTATTTAAATTAAAACCTCTATAAGAGATTCATTTCAGTGTTCTTAATATGAGGTATAAAATTTAATTTCTTTTAACTGAATTAATAAAATGTAATTTCAAAAACATCTGTGTCTTTATATTTATGAGACAGACTATATGTGGTGTGCCAATACAGTCGAGATTCTTAGGCGCGCTACTGAACGATTGATGTCGATTTACATGTTCAATCGCACCATGCCATTTACATTGCTCTATTTATAGAGATAGTGACCCAGCATTAATTTAGTTTAACAACAGGCAGAGACACAGAAAGGATTGTGTGATAGGTATTTCTCCGTTGTCAGTTAATCTCTATCTGTGCTTCAGCGTCGCGGCATTAAAAACGCAAACAAAATTACTCTCATTAAGCGCCAAATAAAGAAAATTTTTGCTGGAATGCGGTGTTGAAATTAGCCATTTACCATACTATCTCTCTATTCTAAAAAAAAGTAACTACCGCTGTCACCGCCGCCGCCGGTTTTGAATTTTTTGTGACCGGAAGTCTTTCTTTGTTAATATTAAGAAAAATAATGCATACAAAAATATTAAAATCAGTGGTTTTATACAGAAATGTTTGATAAACACGCTGATGCAGACAGTTTTGAAATCGAAGAATTATTTTAAGAGGTATTTAATGCTAAAGTTGGACAAAATCGTTCCACTAAAAAAGTTTTATAGCAGCAAAAACTATGCATGGCAGCGTAATCATTTTTAGATCATTTTATGCGTTAGAATTTGCCGGAGTGCAGATTGCATTAATTTTTTAATTTTGACTCATTTTTTGAGGTTTTATTTCCATTTTAAATTCAAATTTTCAGCCTTTCTAGAGATATTTTTTACATTACTAGGGGGCTCTGCCCCCTACGAGCTACGCTCGTCAACCCCCGTTCAGACACCGCAGACTCTAACAGCACGCTAATTTGATCGCCTTTAAAAAGGTTTCGGAAGATTGAATTATAATTTGAATCTGACAATTATAATCTGACGTAATTTTCACCAAACTTTCTCTTTTTAATATTCACGTCAAAATACTTTTGTTAGAAATGAAATATTATGATCATCTTAAAATGTCAAGTAAATGTCTCGCGCAATTTTTTAATTAAAACTGTTTTGCAATATTATTTTTTGTTCATTTTACGTAATAAGTGTAATATGACGTAAATTCTCCTATCTAGGATTTCTAACGCATGTTACTGAATTTATTATTTTACAATATTCTTTCTCATTTAAAATTCACGTGTAACTATAGTTTTTATGACGTAATTTTCAATGAGTTTCTGCTTTTTATATTTTTTGCTTATAATAGTCACGTGTAAAATAAATTTTTAATTTGAAGCAAACATTATTGCTTGCGCTGTTTATACAGTTGGCAACAGTTTAAATTAATACAATTTTCTAAAATGTGTAAAAAAATATCTCTCGAAATGCTGAAAAATTGAATTTAAAATAGAAATAAAACCTCGAAAAATTATTCAAATTAAAATACTAACTGCAATCTGCACACCGGGAAATTCTGACGCATAAAATGATCTAAAAATGATTAAATTCCTATGTACAGCTTTTGCCCCTATAAAACTTTTTTAATGGAACGATTTTGTCCAACTTCGGCATTAAATATCTCTTAAAATAATTCTTCGATTTGAAAACTGTCTGCATCAGTGTGTTTATCAAACATTTCTCTATAATACCACAGATTTTCATATTTTTGTATGCAATATTTTTCTTAATATTAACGAAGAAAGACCTCCGGTGACAAAAAATTCATAACCGGCGGCGGTGACAGCGGTAGTTACTTTTTTTTAGAATAGAGAGATTTTAGAAAATGGTATTAATTTATGCTGTTACCAAATGTATAAACAGCGCAAACAATAATGTTTGCTTCAAATTAAAAATTTATTTACGCGTGAGTATTATAAACAGTAAAAATAATTTCGAATTAGAATTAAATAATTATGTGCAAAAAGCAGGAACTTATTAAAAATTACGTCATAAAAAGTATACACGTGAATTTTAAAAGAGAAAGGATATTGTAAAATAATAAATTCATTAACATGCGTTAGAAGTCTTAAATAGGAGAAATTACGTCATATTTACGTCACATTATAGTTATTACATAAAATGAACACAAAATAATATTGCAAAACAGTTTAAATTTAGAAATTTCGCTAGACATTTATTTGATATTTTGAGAGGATCTTTTCAACTATTTTTGTTAGGAAAGCGCAAATAATATTTTATTTCTAACAAAAGTATTTTCACGTGAATATTTAAAAGAGAAAGAATAGCTTGATAAAAATTACGTCAGATTAAAAACGATTAATTTAAAATGTCTCATTTAAAAGAACTTTCTTTTCGCTTTGTTAAAAAATACCAGGAGACAAAAACTCTGTTTACTTAATTCCTTTTATATTAGCTTATTTTGAAATGTTGTTACACGTGTCTACGTATCAAGTTATTTTTATTTCGACGTTTTATTTGTATTTTTATTAATGTTGTACTAATTTATTTGTTCTTTCGTTATTTCAAATAAAAGTTATGTCAGTTTGTGTAATTTGGCGAGTGGTTTGGCGATTTATATAATTTGGTGAAATTGGTCGGCGGGATAATCAAGTAGTACCGCAGCGGATTTGGCGTTAAAATTCCCCAATCAAAGAGAAATGAATAGAAATTCATTTATAGGGAGATCGCCACTGTTTTTTAAATTATAATTCAATATTTCGAAATCTTTTTAAAGCCGACCAAATTAGCGTGCATTTAGAGTCTGCGGTGTCTGGACGGGGGTTGGCGAGCTTAGCTTGTAGGGGGCCGAGCCCCCTAGTATATTAAATGTATGCAAAGTATCATTGGCTAGCCAAATTTTTTCAGTC
This sequence comes from Maratus speciosus, assembly GCA_963932465.1. Lineage (NCBI taxonomy): Eukaryota > Metazoa > Arthropoda > Arachnida > Araneae > Salticidae > Maratus > Maratus speciosus. Next base: position 280,019,279 of record OZ010792.1, read on the forward strand.
GGTTAAGAGTTGAAATCTTATAGACATTTTTAGTGTATATTTCCACAAACAAAGTAAATCAAAGATTGCTGTACTGAATTTTTATTTAGACAGCTAAAAGAATGTCTGAAAGATTTATACATTTAGGAGACATTTAGAATGTACTTATTTTTAATACTTTCTGTAGCGGATACTGGAATTTCTATTGTATAAGCAATTACAAAAACTTGGGTTATTTTAGAACATATTGAAAAAAATGGATACAGTAAGGGGTTAAAGATAGATTTTTCAGTATTTCAAGACTAATCTATTTTGCTAACATTTCTGTTTATTTGGCTACTGTTTTTTATTTCTTATTCGCCAAATCGCTAATGTTGGTCAAAAGCCAGCGAGAACACTGAATTTAAGGACGTAGAGCGGAGGTAAGGGTTTGTGTGTGTGCAGTTTTTAGAAGAGACCTCTGTATTTAGAGGTACATAAATTGTGTAGAAAGATAGATGAATGACTCCGATTGTGCACCTCACCATCATACTTTAATTTTTTATTAGTTTTTAATTAACTAGGGGGCTCTGCCCCCTACGAGCTACGCTCGTCAAACCCCGTTCAGACACTGTAGACTCTAAAAGCACGCTAATTTGATCGGCTTTAAAAAGATTTGGGAAGATTGAATTATAATTTGAATCTGACAATTATAATCTTACGTAATTTTCACCAAACTTTTCTTTCTCTTTTTAATATTCACGTGAAAATACTTTTGTTAGAAATGAAATATTATGATCATCTTAAAATATCAAATAAATGTCTCGCGGAATTTTAAAATTTAAACTGTTTTGCAATATTATTTTTTGTTCATTTACGTAATAAGTGTAATCCGATGTAAATGTGACGCAATTTCTCATATTTAAGACTTCTAATGCATGTTAATGAATTTATTATTTTACAATATTCTTTCTCTTTTGAAATTCACGTTTAAATATAGTTTTTATGACGTAATTTTCAATGAGTTCCTGTGCTTTTTAGATTTTCTGTTTGTAATAGTCACGTGTAAAGTAAATTTTTAATTTGAAGCAAACATTATTGTTTGGGCTGTTTATACAGTTGGCACAGTTTAAATTAATAGCATTTTCTAAAATCTCTCTATTCTAAAAAAAAGTAACTACCGCTGTCACCGCCGCCGGTTATGAATTTTTTGTCACCGGAGGTCTTTCTTCGTTAATGTTAAGAAAAATATTGCATACAAAAATATGAAAATCTGTGGTATTATAGAGAAATGTTTGATAAACACACTGATGCAGACAGTTTTCAAATCGAAGAATTATTTTAAGAGATATTTAATGCTAAAGTTGGACAAAATCGTTCCACTAAAAAAGTTTCATAGTAACAAAAACTATACATGGGAATTTAATCATTTTTAGATCATTTCATACGTTTGAAGTTCCCGGTATGCAGACTGTATTTCGTTTTTTAATTTGACTCATTTTTTGAGGTTTTATGTCTATTTTAAATTCAAATTTTTAGCATTTCGAGAGATATTTTTTACATATTTTAGAAAATGGTATTAATTTAAACTGTTGCCAACTGTATAAACAGCGCAAACAATAATGTTTGCTTCAAATTAAAAAATTATTTACACGTGACTATTATAAACTGAAAATATAAAAAGCAGGAACTCATTGAAAATTACGTCATAAAAACTATATTTACACGTGAATTTTAAAAGAGAAAGAATATTGTAAAATAATAAATTCATTAACATGCATTAGAAGTCTTAAATAGGATAAATTACGTCACATCACACTTACTACGTAAAATAAACAAAAAATAATATTACAAAACAGTTTAAATTTAAAAAATGATAATTAAAAATTGATAATTACAGTATTAATAAAAATTGCTAAACCATAATATTGCTAAACAGTTTAAATTTAAAAATATACTTGCACGAGACATTTATTTCCTACTTAGAGATATTCTTTAAAAACTAATCTATATATACATATTGCGCTATCGTATGAATGAAACGCATCTCATTGGTTATTGAAAAGCATTTAATGCATCCCCTTATAGGTGTACCTATAAGAGGGGGTTACCATAGGGGGGGCCACCTGTTCTGTCGCCAAATACCGCCAAGGTTGTTGCCAACTTTTAGATATATCGCCAAATTTGACGACCAAAATTAGTCGCCAAAAGTGACTCCAACTTAGCGATATCTCTAATATTTCGCCACATTCCCGTAGATTTCCATTGTAAACCAATAGGGTTTACTTGCTTGCAGAAAATCAACATGTTGAGGTATTTTGAACCAAAGCAGATGTTATTGAAACGGCTACAAGAGGCGCGTTGCTCTCCTGTTGAGAATTCGAAGGCAGCGCAAATAATATTTCCTTTCTAACAACAAAAGTATTTTTACGTGAATATTAAAAAGGGAAAGAAAACTTGGGTGGAAATTACGTCAGATTTAAAACGATACATTTTAAAGCCGATCAAATTAGCGTGCTGTTAGAGTTTACGGATTCTGAACGGGGGTTGGCGAGCTTAGCTCGTAGGGGGGCAGAGCCCCCTAGTATGTAAAAAATATCTCTCGAAATGCTGAAAATTTGAATTTAAAATAGAAATAAAATCTGAAGAAATGAGCCAAATTAAAAAACTAAATGCAGTCTGCAAACCAGGAAATTCTGTCGCATAAAATGATCTAAAAATGATTAAATTCCCATGCACAGTTTTTGCTCCTATAAAACTTTTTTAATGGAACGATTTTGTCCAACTTTAGCATTAAATATCTCTTAAAATAATTCTTCGATTTGAAAACTGTCTGCATCAGCGTGTTTATTAAACATTTCTCTATAATACTACCGATTTTCATATTTTTGTATGCAATATTATGCTTAATATTAACAAAGAGAGTCCTCCGGTCACAAAAAATTCAAAACCGGCGGCGGTGACAGCGTTAGTTACTGTTTTTAGAATAGAGAGATATCTAAAAAATATATCTTGAAATGCTGAAAATTTGAATTTAAAATGGAGATAAATCCTCAAAAAATGAGTCAAATAAAAAAAAATAAATGCAGTTTGCACACCGGGAACTTCTAATGTATTAAATGGTGTAAAAGTGTTTAAATTCCTATGAATAGTTTTTGCTCATATAAAGATTTTTTTAATGAAACGATTTTGACCAACTTTAACATTAAATATGTCTTAAAATAATTATTCGATTTAAAAACTGTATGCATCAGCGTGTTTATCAAACATTTCTCTATAATAGCACCAATTTTCATATTTTTCTATGAAACAGTTTTCTTAATATTAACGGAGAAAGACCACCCCGGTCACAAGAAATATGGATGCCGATTAGGAGTGGACCGGGAAGATCTACGCAGATTTTTATTGGTCCATTTCCAAATCGTTACTTTTTTTTATACTAGGGGGCCGCTGCCCCCTTGCTCGCTACGCTCAACAGCCCCCCCCCATTCATTCCTCCCCCACTCCTGACAATTTTATTTCCTTATCTCCAAGTACATAATCATTAGAGCTTACACAGTTTCATAATTATAAGAATTATTAAATATAAAATTATATATATAGTGTTACGAATATTGTAAATAGTTAGTGCTTGTGCTTAAAAATAATGTAAATAGTTCAATTAAGCTATAAGGTCAGTCTGCTTAAATGAGACACGATTCCCTGTAGTTTTGTCGCATTTAGGGTATATTTGGGATTTTATTATATAAATGTATATTTTATTAACCCTCTAAGTGTTTGGGGCGTAATATTCCTTTCACTAAGCTCTAGGTTTCACAGCAATACAAGCAATATTTAAGATAATATAATTCTATAGATTTAATTAATTTTAAATACATTGAAGAATGATTAATACTCTCAAGGATTACATTCATATTTGTAATTGAGTTTTTTTATAATGTTGAAAGAATCATATTTTCTTAGCATTTAAAACAAAATATAAAGAAAACAACATTACAATTTTACCCTTTTGCAAGACGCTCGGAGGGAGCAACAAATTACTGAATACTATACCTTTAGTTCAAAACTAACTTGTTTTGTATAAATTTAATAATTATCTGTAGTATAAAACCATAGTATAGGATTGTCGCATTTCGGTAATTTTTGTCGCATTTATGGCAGCTAAAACCTAAATGAGACGTTCATAGTCCTAAATGTGATAATGCATTTTATACATGACAATTTATCTGAAAAAGTTCATTTAACGATTAACTGCTGTGACAGAAAATTGCCACATTACAACTGTGAGCGGTCTGCGAAACCATTCGATTGAAAGATGAATAAAATGCGCGATTAACTCATAAAATACTGTTTTTGCACTGAACTGTTTGTACAGTACTATTTCTAATAAAATTTCGATTTTTCAAACATTTCAAACAATAGTACTAGGCTCCAAATGAAGCAAAATTTCGCTGTATCGATAATTAAACTGGAAATTACAAGTTAAACTGTGAAAATTTAAAAAAAGCAGCTCTAATAGCAATTAAGGGTTAACTGCAATTATTTTTTGAATTAATTAACCCTTAACTGCTGTGACAGGAATTGTTACATAACTACTGTGAGCAGTCTCCGAGACCACTTGATTAAAAGGTGAATGAAAGTCTCTATTAACTCACAGGGTACTGTTTCTGTACTAAAATTGAAGTACAGGACTATTATAATTAAACTTTTCAATATTATTTTTTAAATGTTTATCACGGCACAGCACCGTGCTGTTTGTCAATTTTACACTGCTAATATGCAAAAGTTATTTGAATGATGCGTATAATGCCTAATATAAATAACCCTCAAATAAATAAATGCGTTCCTAATAAAAAAAAAAAAAAAAAAAACTCTCATCCTCTTTGCCAAGGAGCTATGGCCATAACTACAATTAAATGATTGTCGCAGATCGAAACATCGTTTAAAATTCGCGAAATTCGCGCGTCAATATTACCCCATAATTTATACACCAGTGCGATTTGGGTTTCCGTAACTTCAACTCCGCATAATTTTGCTGACAATCTGGTGATAATGAAATATAACTACATGATCCATATACGAAATTTAATTAGGAATCCAAATGAAATATTTGATTTTATCAAAATTCTTATTTTGTGAAGGAAAAATGGGAATTAATTAAAGACGCCGACATTTCGGTCGGTGCGAATTCACAGTGTGGAGCTTACGTGTTAAAAGAGTATTTAAAAGATATTTATAATATTGTTAACTAGACTATTTATAACATATAACTTTATAATAAAATGTCACATGATAAATATATCACCCTTAGAAATAGATAAAATCGTACAATATTTCTAATAATTCTGATTAAGCCCAAGACAAGCTCTGTGGCTGATATTCTGTTGCACACACCCCCCCCCCCCCTCTCTCTCTTAATTTTTCTTGCACTTAAAAAAAAAAAAATTAACATTTTCTGTACTTAAAAATACGTTTATGGAAACAAATATTCATTTAGATAAACATGGTTTTATTTATTTTTTATATTTTACTAATTTAAAAGTAGAAAATGTCGATTATAACGATTAAAAGTGAAAACAGAATTAAAATATCAGATTATATAAAAGTGCTAACAAAAATTATGACTCCTAAACCAGGGAATAACTCAATTGCATCACGTTTTAATCGGAGACAGCAGTTAAGGGAACGTCCACTGTTACTCTTGTGACCATTCGTGCGGTTTTTTACAAATACTTGCAATTATTTTACTATAAAATATAATTAAGATAAAAAGTGATATAATCAGTAAAATACTATTGTGCTCCACTCATTTAATATATATCTAATTTTTAACAAAAAGCATTTACCTTGTCTATATAATCAATCAAAATTTTGTTACTCTTGTGACCAGAGTGTCACAAGAGTAATTTAATATATACATAAGTATTTTTTTTTTTTTGTTATAAATTAGATATATGTTTGTGTGTGGAACACAGTGGTATTTAGCTGGTTATATCAATTTTTATCTTACTTAAATTTTGTAATAAAATAATTGGAATTATATATGAAAATTTGCTCTAATTATCACAATAGTAACGAATGGACGTTCCCTTAAGCTACCGAATGGCATGATGTTGGTAAAATTAACTCACTTAACCGCATTAAAATAAACATAAATTGTTTTCAATCTACACAAGATTTTCCAGAATTTTTATTATGTAAAATTATTGCAAATTCCTTAATCATATGTCTATAGTATGTTACTGGAATAGCCACTTCGTTTCTTACAACTTTGTTTTATTAAAAAAATTAAAGAAGCGTATTTTTGTTTTTTGATCGTCTTAAACACATATTTAAACACCTGGTTAAAGAAAAACATTAATGGAGATTATACTGACTCAACACAGCTGAATTAAACATAAAATTTGATTTAAATATTATTTTAACACAATATATAAAAATCCCATATAAGCTTCTTCGTAATCTTCTAAATGTTTCGCCGCATTTACATCAATATGTATGTAGCTATTAGGCATAGGCTGAAAACAAGCTCTCCTAAATGCGTAGTCCACTTCAAACTCTAAACCAAAAACTGGTCACCATTTCTTTAGTTTAACAGGTCAGGTAACTGAAACGGACAACGTAGCTCTTGATGTTTATAAGGTTATTTGATCTTCAAAGTTCAAAAAAAAAAAAAAAAAAAAAGCCGTGAGCCACTTTCGGGAATTTTTGTCGCATTTACGAAACATGAGGGCGATGTAAACTGAACGATGTGTATTTGATTGGAAATTTCTTTTAAAGAAACCGCTTTACACGCAAAAAAATGTTTCGGGTTTTGTTTCCGAAGTTCGTATGCTTCATTACATAACATTTATTTACAATTTTTGAACAAGATTTTATGCAAAAGAACATTGTCACATTTAGGAGTTATCACATTTAGTCAGACTGACCTTATTCATAAGCTAATATTAGCTTTTGTTGCATTGAAATATCTCAATTTGTTGATTTTCTGCAAGCAAGTAAACCCTATTGGATTTCAATGGGAATTTGGCGAAATACTGGAAATAGCGCCAAGTTGGCGTCACTTTTGGGGACTAATTTTGATCGCAAAATTTGGCGATATATCGCCAAGTTGGCGACAAACTTGGCGACAGAGCCCCCCCCCCCCCACCCACCCACCCACCCTTTTGGTAACCCCTTATCGCGTCAGAAAGCTCTGACCAATCAGATGCATTTCACGGTATCTACGCAGATTTTCATTGGTCCATTTCCAAAGCATTACTTATATATATATATATATATATATATATATATATACAGTAGAACCTCGATTATCCGAAGTAATTGGGACCGACCCTCCTTCGGAAAATCGAAATTTTCGGATAATCGAGAATGCTTCAATTTTAAGATTAAGGAGAAATATATGCGCTATTTCTTATTATGGTAACAAGTGCTTAATAAAAATAAAGCAATAGCAAAATAGAAACAAGGATAAGTTACCTGAGCTTTAATTTTGAAATTAAGCACCTTTTACAAATTTCACAAGGGTTTTAAACAATGTTTTGTTTGTCGCAGTTTCGACTGCCTTTGCTTTGAAGCTCTATCACGAAGTTTTTAAATATTAATAGTTCGACAGTATCACAGTCTTTCTGCTACTCCAGCCAAGCCAAAACTTTTGCAAAACATTCAAAAGCTTCCGAAACGCTAATTTCTTCGTTCGTTCCACTCCGTAGCTTACGAGAGCTCAAGTTAAATTCAAAGGAATTCTAAACAAGTAAGAAAAATCATGCGTTACGCATAGATTATGAAGTACTTTCCAACACTTCTTGAATGCTTTAACAAAACTTCGTTATTTAGGGAAATAAAGTATATAAGAGAACTAACTAAACATTTTAGAAAACGCATAAAACATTTGAAAAACTGATTTCAGCAGTTATGTTCCATAGCAAATATGTATTCCAATTCTTTTGAACATCACTGTATTTGATCTGTAGGTTGATATAGTTACTATATAATGGAGAAAATTAGTTTAGCAAGAAAACATATAACAGGTTGAAATTTCTCTTTCAGCAATTTATACTAATAAATGGAAACATACTTGTATACTTTTGTACAACCCTGTAGTTAACCTAGTACCTTTATTACACGCCACTATTTATCTAAAGTTTAATTCAAAGTAAAACACTCTTAAAACTACTGGAATCACATTTCCAGAAATTATCATTTATAGACGGCCATGTATCCAATTCTTTGCGTGACCCTGTATATCATTTTATGTATATTCTACAAACATTTCTTAGTAAACTAAATGAAGTTCAGCGTAAAAATGCATAACTCATTTAAAAACCACCTTTAAACAATTTGCAATCATACCCTGTAACCATTACGAATTCTTTTGTGTAGCCCTATATATCAATTAGAGCATTTTTACACACATATACAATGCATACATATAGTGAAACATAAAAGCACATACCATAATTAAAAATGCATTTCCAGCAATCATCGCTAATGTACAGTACTTCGGATACAATATAGTATCTGAAATCTTTTGTGTGTCCCTGTAAATAATTCTATGCACTTCGTATTATACATGAAATAATTTATAGTAAACCTCAGCGACGCATTTCAATTTCATTATACATGAAATAATTTAACATAATTGAAATACACCGGAAAAAATTCCTTCAACCCCTATATCATTATGTAACGGAATCCTTTAGTGTGGCCCTGTAAATGAATAATAACTATTCCTTGCGCCGCATATTCTACGGAAAGCATATTTTAGTACACTTGATAAATGCATATCAATTTTATAATGTTTGAAAGCATGTAACGTAATTAAAAATCATTTTAAACGATTTTTTCCCATAGGCAGTAATGTAACGGAAAACTTTTGACTGTCCCTGTAAATTAACTAAACGTGCTATAAACTTCATTTGAAATAGGGTTCGTGCTATGGTAGAGGTTACTAACATACAAAAATTTCAGAACGATCCGAGTATATTTACGGGAGTAAGAGCGCGGCCAGACAAACCGAAGTCATAAACACTTTTCAACTTTGTTGGAACGTGTTAAAAAGGGGATCGAAAATATTTTTATGTACCCGTGGTTCGGAAAGGATCGCTTGCATACGAGGAATATGATAGTTAATAAAAAGCTTTAAAAATATATTTCGGTTAATCGAGTTTCGGATAAAAGAGGCTCTACTATAGAAGGATATAGAAGGTTAAGCACATTGTCGGGGTTAGTTTTACTATAAAGTAGATTACCATTTTGCAACTGCCTTTATACAAAGTAATTGAAAATCCAATAAGGCATGATAGGGAGAAATGATATATTAATACTGGGGAGAAATGATACACTTGTATATTTGAAATTTAATAAATTTTTTAAGCTGCAAGCTTATATGGGGTTGTAATATTCATTATTGTTTTACAGCAAGAGGTGTAAAAAGAGTAAGGAGGTTGGTAAGTAGGATTAATTGGTAAAATTTTTCTGAAATCATTTACTCAAACAAATATTTTATTTTATCTCGATTAAAAAAGATTGGAATTTATCCTTTTGATCTTAATTGTTTCGACGATACCTATTTATTTACTCTCAACATCTTCTTGTGATTATCTGCACGAAACCAAAGAGTTAAATATGCATCAGTTATGTACTGACACGACACCTAAAAAATCTGTAGATGAAAATACAGGGCCGTCATACCAAGTTTACAAGTCTCCCGAGGATATTAGACGTTATTCCGAGAAAACAGCTTCAATCACAAAGGCTGGAAAACTTAAAGTAAAATTTTTAATATTGATAGATACGCTTGATGAATAATTTAAAGTTAGAGATAAAATACGAAGAACATTGCAAGCAGTGAAGAAGTAGAATTTTTATCAGATACTTCTGGTAATGATGATGCTGATTTATACAATCCAATTAGTGCTAATTCATGGATTATCGTGGCCTTTTCTATTAAAATGACCATTCGATATTATGTAGGTTACATAGAAAAGCAGTGCAATGATATGAGAGGCATTCAACTGAAACCCGGTCAGTGCGTGTAACTTTACATTTGACGTAAGGGGGCGCCACGTAACTGCGCGTATGGCGGCACCATCTATTGGTAGAGAGACTCACACATGCGCAACGTTTCACGTTGCATAGCGACAGTGTGGTTGCACGCCAAAGAGAAGGTAGTCACAGAGTAAGGAGATTTTAAATCTCCATAATCTGTGAAGGTAGTCACACAAGTTATCGTCCACTACTGAACATGCAAGCGAGTAAGCATGAACAACGAGGAGTGATTCGATTTTTAGCGGTGGAGGGAGTTGGACGCCGTGAACTGTATCGATGGATGAAAGCTGTGTACGGTGAGTACAGTCTGAGTCATTCAACTGTTGTGGAATGGCGCAAAAGATTCCTTGACGGGCGCGAGTTACTGGAAGAAGATGCTCGTCCTGGACAGTCTCGTCGTGTCATCACACCGGAAATGATTGCGGAAGCGAATGATTTAGTCTTGACCAACCACAGAATAACTGTGGCTGAGATCCATCGGTTACTATGTATTAGCGTGGGCACCACTCACACCATATTGCATCAACACTTGAACTTTCGAAAAATTTGTGCTCAGTGGGTTCCCCACCAACTGACTGCGGAACAGCGAATACTCGAATGGCGCTGTCTTTGAGTCATCTGCAACGTTATCATGAGGAGGAATACAGCTTTCTGTCGCATATTGCCCCTGGTGACGAAACATGGTGTCACCACTTTGAACCGGAAAGCAAGCGTCAGAGCAAGCAGTGGAAACATGAGACTTCACCACCTCCAAAGAAATCAAAGGCCGTGCACACCAGTTCCAGTAAGGTCATGATGTCCTTCTTTTTTTACCATAAGGGCTCACTGCTTGTCGAGTTCCTGCAACGGGGAACCACCTTCAATGCTCAGCGTTATCAAGCTACTTTACAGAACCTTAAACGAGCCATCAAGTCGAAACGGACAGGCATGTTGTCCAATGGCATTATTCTCCTGCATGATAATGCCCGCCGACACACGGCCAATGCAGTGAAGTCGACATTGCAGCAGTTTGGGTGGGAAACGCTGCAACATCTAGCGTACAGTCCAGACCTTTCACCGTGTGACTTTCATGTTTTTGGACCTCTAAAACAAGCTATTCGCGGGCATTGATTCACAACGGACAACAAAGTGTGTGAATGGATCCAGGCCTGGATCCGACAGCAGCCTACTAGCTTCCTGAAAGATGGAATCGACCGGCTAGTGTCGCAATGGGATAAATCTACCAACAGTTTTGGCGACTAATTTTGAGTTTGTGTACTGTGCATAACTACATTTGTGTGTGTTAATAAAATCGTTACTTTACAGTAGTGACCGGGTTTCATTTGAATGTCCCTTATAGATGGTTAGTTTGCTTTGCGCGTCGCGTGGAAGGAAAAAAGTTTAAATGTCTTGAAATGGAAGATGTTTCTATAATTGACGAATCGAAAATTGAAAACACATTAAATCCATCCAACTTTACTTATCAAAATGATATAATTATTAGTTTTTCTTTTAAAGAAAGCTTAAATGTGCCAAACTTATGTTAAATTATTTGCAAGTCAGCAATGGTCACTTTATTTTTTTATTGCATCAAGATCTCTATGGTTTTTTTCATTATTTATTTTCTAAAAAGTGTGTTAATAGGATTGTTTAAAATGTTTTGTAAAAAACATTACTGAAACAAAAATATGTCAATGTCATTTCTCTTTAAATTAAAAAAAATATTTCAACATTTATCATAAAAAATTGTATTATACAAATTGAATTGTCTGTATATCTTTTTTCAGTTTACATAATGTATCAAATCTCCCTTGCAAGTGTATCAATCCTCCAATAATGGGAAGATTTGATACAATAGTAATCATTCAAATTAATTGGTATATATTTTTTTGAATGATTATTTTTTAAATTCATTATATTTTTAACTAGGGGGCTCTGTCCCCTGCAAACTACGCTCGCCAACCCCCGTTCAGACACCGCAGAATCTAAAATCACGGGAATTTGATCGGTTTTTAAAAGATTAGAGAAGATTGAATTATAATAAAAAAACCTATAGGGATTTCCCCGTAAACGGGTTTCCATTCAATTCCTTTTGATTGCGAAAGTTTAAGGCCGAACCAGTTGCTGTTAAGACATCGAATGGTTGTTTTCGTGTTTGATTAAAGAAGATCAGTTCAACATTTGAAAAGAAGCTAAAATAAAATGAATTAAGTAAACAGAGTCTTTGCCGACCGGTATTTTTTAACAGCGTTATAAAACGATTGATATAATATAATTTACTACAATTACTGCAATTTACTGCTTTAACCCCTTCAAGGGCGGTGGTTCATTTTTGGATCACTTAATTTTAATTCTTAAATGCCACATTAGCACCAGAATATTGGAATGAATATTTTTCTTTTATCAAGTAAGTGAACAAAAGCATTTTCGTATTTTGAAATTTGTTTGTAAATTCCGGTGCCATTCACTGATTTCAAAATTTTACGAATAGAAGTACCTTGCCCCTGAAAGGGTTAAACGCACATTAATGTATTTATTATTTTAAAGTTTCCTTTCTCTTTTAATATTCACGTGTAAATACAATTTTTAAGACATAATTTTCAATATTTTCCTGCTTTTAACACGTACTCATTTAATAGTAATTTTAAAGTTTTTTTTCTGTTTTTAATAGCCATGTTTAAATAAATTTGTAATCGTTAGGAAATATTATTCTTTGCGCTGTTTTTAGAATTGAAAACAATTTCTATAATAATAGCCTAAGTCATGTGACTATCATCAACAGTTCCTTCGCTTTTCATAAGAAATGTTTCCATTTTGATCAAAGAATCAAAGTTATTTTTTCGAATAAAACTACATAAAATTTGCCATGAACGCAAAGAATTCTTCGTACTTTTATGTTAGCCGGGTTCAAATCTCACCAATAGCTTTTTTTGGTACTTTTCTGTTATACGGACACCATGCCAAAATGTATGCTAATGCATCAATTATTTCAACCCTGATCGAGAAAATGATTTTTGGTAGTACTTAGTTATCCCATCGACCAAAAATCTATCGCCAAACTATAAGATTAAATGCCAATAATGGTTGATCGTAAATGTCACATTCACTTGACTTTAAGCAAGTTACACGTGTTTACGTCATCAAGTGATTTTTATTTCGATGATTTATTTGTATTTTTATTACTGTTATGCTAATTTATTTGTTCTTTCGTAATTTAAAATAAAAATTATGTCAATTTGTTCATTTGGCGAGTGGTTTGGCGATTTATATAATTTGGTGAAATTGGTCGACGGGATAACTAAGTAGTACCGGATTTTTATTGTAAACCATGCGAAACATTGTGATTTGCTATTATTTGCTGTACTTTATTGTATAACAGTTATTTGTTCACTTATTTTAAGTATATATTTGTGATTTAGTACGAGGGTGAGTTGGAAAATAAGTTTCCCCTGGCAACTGTGGACAGAGGTGTGTATGAAAGACAAAAAATGTAATGAAACATTAAAGATAAGACGTAACTTTATTGTTCTACATAAGTTCCAAGTGAGTTGAGACATTTGTCATACCTCTTTATAAGCTTCAAAAAGCGCCCCTTGAAAAAATCAGGGCTGTGCATCATTCTGTTCCCGGTAGATATGGAGAGAAAGTGCGTTGTGAATTCGTGGTCAAAGGAGGAATTAAGAGAGGTTGTCCGCTATGCATGGGTACGTGGAGTATCGGGAACAGAAATCCATAACCGCCACGTGGGGGTCTATGGGCCAGATGTGATGTCGAAACAAATGGTGCGGAGATGGTGCCGCCAATTTAGTGAGGGGCGTCAGCAAGTGTTGGACAGAAGGACGTGCCCGGCCACTACAGCGAAAGCAATGCTTGACTACTTCTTTGTAAGCAATGTTGAAAGCACACAAACCGTTCAATGCTTCTTTTGTATGCAGAGCTCTATTGTATTTTTTTTTTTTTGGAGGGATAGTTCGTAAATTTTTGGAAAATAGTTCGTAAAAGTCTGTAGTTTCCCAATGTTATATTTTTAAAAGGCTAATTTAACTATCGACAGTGTATTTTCTTTTATTTTTCAAATGTTTCAATTCACGTGATTTTCATTCTCCGCCAACTATTGCGCTTGGCGACAATGGTGTCCGTATAACGGAAACGTACCATTTTTTTTTTAACTCGTAAGTTAGCATTTTTTTATTTTTCGAGTGGTAAATTAAAACGATACTACTTGGTTATTCCATTGACCAAAAATCTATCGCCAGACTATAAGATTAAATGATAATAATGACTGATCATAAATGTCACATTCACTTGACTGTAAGGAAGTTACATGTGTTTACGCCATCAAGTGATTTTTATTTCGACGCTTTATTTGTATTTGTATTTTTATACTAATTTATTTGTTCTTTCGTTATTTAAAATAAAAATTACGTCAACTTGTAGAATTTGGCGAGAGGTTTGGCGATTTATATAATTTGGCGATATTGGTCATTTGCTATGAATTTGAAACTAAATGTCATGATTTCTTGCATTACTTAATATTTAACACAGATGTCATAAAAGCACCGGGTTTGGCGTGATATTTTTTACGACAATTTGGCGAAAACCTCGTTTTCGAATACCAGTTTTTCAAAATTATTCATTTTTTTAAAATTATTTTCTATTATTTTTTTAAAATGAAATAACAATAAATAAAAAAAATTAATTAATAACTATAGAACAAAGCAATTTGTAACTTTTTATTAAATAAAAAGAAAATAAATGTAAATAAACATTTATTAATGAATAAACAACAATAGCCGGGTTACCATGTCAGGCAAAATAACGCCATTTTGGCGACAATTAGGTACCCCGGTGCGTATATGACATCTGAGCCTAATATTTTCCTTTTCGTTTCGCTCAAAAAAAAGTGAAAGTCATTCATTTTAAATGTTCCAGTTTTAAAGGAATGTTTTGTATTAAATAAAATGATAACGAAATAATAAAAAAAAAGCATTTTGCTAAGGAGGTTTAAGGGAGGTCAAACTGGTCACCAAATTAAATTAAAATTATAACCTTTTCTGAAATTTGAAAAAAAAATATATCTGTTATGATTGAAATTTGAGTTGCCATGATTAAAAAAAAGTATTTAAAATTAGAAAAAAATTAATATTTCGGAAACTAATTCGAATTTAAAAATTCTAATACCAGTTTTGAGATCTGTGGATCAATACGGATTTTGGTGTTAATTTCATGGAAAAGTGTTCCATATCTTAGGAGAAATCACCGTGAAACATAATCAGTTGTTTAATCAGTCGTTTCATAGAATCGTTACATAAATTCGTTTCAATTCAGTCGTTTCGTTAGGATTATATATATATATAGGGTAGATAAATAAAAGGTCACTTTATAAGACAACACGAAAAGTTTGTTTAAAAAAAGCTTTCTAAGGGTTATAAAAATTGTTTAAAAATAAGTATATCATATCTCCCCTACTTCCCCCACTCAATGCACAAACAATAGTGTGTGTGCTGTGCCAATGACGCTTTATTGGCACACGCTATTACATTGGAACAAAATAGGTGTGCCAACACAATATGGTACATACAATAATTTTTTCCAGTTTCCAATTTCTAAAATGTTTCCAATACTGTTATTTTATTACATTTTTCAAAGCGATGTATTTATAGAGGTATGTTTAAAAGTACAATAATATATATGTTTTTAAATAGTTATTTGCAAATAAATGTATGTGTGCTATTAGTATGTGTTATTTTTTTAAAAATGGCATCAAACATATTTTTAAGGAAAATGTTTCGACTGTCAGTATATGCATATTTTTTATGTTCATACTTATATATTGTATGATCTTTCCAAGTAAGATTTATACGTGAAACATTGTGCACGGAAGAATTGTTTCCATTAAAAAATGCTTCAACTAATAACCTTTTCATTTTATTGACTGAAAATATATCGTTTTAGACGCAAATTTTTCGTAACTCTAGTCGCATGACGAGCATAACTCATCATTTTATCTTTGATGGCAAGCCCGACTCATCCTTGACTGAATGAAGTAAATTCCCAGATAGTTTTTTTAACCTTTAACTGATGTCACAGAAATTGTCACATAACTAGTGTGAAGATCTGTGGTCACATAACTAGCGGTCTGTGAGACCGCTCCATCGAAAGATGAATAAAAGTCGCGATTAACTCATAGGATGTTGTTTTTGTACTAAACTTTTTGTACAGGAGTGTTATAATTAAAATTCATCTATTCAAAAGTCTCTGGTGTTAGTACTAAAGTTCCAAACGAAACAAAATTTCAGTAGTGTTTGTAGATAAACTGAAATTTGCAAGTTAAACTATGAAAATTGAAAAAAGCACCGGTCTGTGAGACCGGTAACATCAGTTAAAGGTCAATTTTCAGAAAATTTGCAGCAGTCTTGCTTTGAAAACCTGCAAAGTTACAGCAAGCTCAGCATGACAAGACCGAAAGTTCTTAACAAGACTGCAGCAAGATAACGCAAATGCCGAACTCATCACACTTTGAACTTGCAGTTAACTTGTCGTGCAAATTTAATTCATGCTGTATCAAATTTATTGCAAATTAACGGCAAACAAGTAATCAAAAATACTGCAAACTTACTGCAAAGTAGTAATCTTTCCACGCCCCGCTATCTGTTTACAAATGCTACACAATAAGTTTAACCCCTTCGGAGGGGTCCATAGACCTGATCAGGTCTATTGATGCGAACACACCGTCAGAAGGTGCATGCATCGTTTTCATCACTATAAACAAGTTAAGGTAATATTTGTACTTTTCAATGCGAGCCTTTTTTTTTTTTTTTTTGGTATTTGATAATTATGGCGTTTAGAAAAAATGGTGCCAATCGAATAAAATTTCTACAATTTCTGCGTATGTGCTAATGGTCTATTCTCTCAACAGAGGGATTTTTTCCTTTCCTCACTTTCGTGAATTAAAGACAGTCTTGCCATCAGTTTCACAACAAACTACTCATGCTAGTGGGGAATGGTATACCTTGCGGGAAATTTGCTGCGAATTTCTCAATTGAAATTTATCACGGTCAGAAAAAAATCAAACTTGCTGTTAATTTTCATGCTATCTGTGTTAGATAAGGCGGGGAAATGATGCATGGGTAGAAAGAAAAATTATATCATTAGCCAAACTATAATTTTATATGCTTTGTTTGGTTACAAATTTTGATAGAACATGTTCACCGGCAACTATTTTTATAATCTGTTCGCACCACTATTTTTCAAAAATATATTTCGTAGTATATTTCTCTTGCAAATATTGTCAAAGCATATGCAAAAGATTTTTGTTAAAAAAAAAATGGTGCGAAATAGAATTAAAAAATAGTCGTCTGTGGCAGCCCTGAGTGGTTGTCTTCGTATAAACGCAAAATCTGAAAAATCTTTAACTAAACAAGAAACTAAATGTTTTTACGCAGGAAAAAAAAAAATATATGATAAACACATTTTTATGTATGAATTTTGATATAGTTTTCTCCACGTTATTTTGAGTCAATGTAGAATATCTGTATTATTAAAAAGCAGAAAACCAACGTTTAAAAATGCACAAATAATACGTGAAAAGCAGCAAACAGCTGTTTCGAATCTACTAGCGAGATCCTTCTTCAGTGCAAGATTGAGCAAGACACAGCGTGCTAAAAAAAGCAAGGCTGACCCTTTTTTTTCAGCACGCTGTGTCTTGCTCTATCTTGCACTGAAGAAGAATCTCGCTAGTAGATTCGAAACAGCTGTTTACTGCTTTTCACGTATTATTTGTGCATTTTAAACGTTGGTTTTCTGCTTTTTAATATTCCTCCACAAAGGCTTTAATTGCAACTTTAATCTGTATTATTATTATTATGTAATTTGATAAATATTTACTTTGTACTGAACTTCACTTATGACACTTAACTTAGAACACATTTGTAAAGTATAGAAACTAGTTGAATTCGTGCAGTTACTTTTCACTTTCCACCAGTTCGTCACCCCAGCATTTAACAGCGTGTGTTCAACGAATTTCCAATTTACGAATGCGTCTACAGAATAAGAAATAGGTAGTACATTTCTTCGGAGAAGTTATTTAGGTGAATACTGCCAACTTCTGTCTATTTAGCAAAATGTGAGTTACAATATCTTCAATAAAACTTCGGGTATGAGCAATGGTATATGCCCTGTGCGTATCTTCTGTTGTTATTTGTTTATAATGGGCGGGGCTTTTTGAGCTTAAACCATTTGGTAGGCCTCCCCGCCTATCCTGAACCCGAACCTGTTGTTTTTTTTATAAAGGTACTCTACTAAGGGTCAAGCTTTTGAAAAATAATGACATTAAGGCAAGAATCTAGATAGATTTTTCCCTATTTTCGAAACGAGATTGACCAATCAGATGCCTGTATTTTGCGACATTTTCTAAAAGAGCGAAAATTTCGATTCTGTCTTAATGGTCAATCTCTTTCCAAAAAAAAAAAAAAAAAATATATATATATATAAAATATATATATATTTGGATCCCTGCCTAAAATCCAAATTTGCCTATATTATATAATAAGTAACTTGAAAAATTAGTATTTGCTAGAATAATGTTATAAGAGAGTAGCAACGTATATGCTGAGATTTTTGACCAAACTGGAGTACCTGTATAAGAGACTGGCCACATACACACAAGATACATGCTCAGGTTAAAATTTTTTGGTCTAAACTATAGTAACCCACATAGTCGAACTTAGTCGTCTATGTGGGTTACTATAGTATAGTCCTAGACACGTCTAGGAAAGCTCGCTAGAACAGTTAGATAAGAAAACAGACATCAATTGGGTGATAATAATAGGCTCGCCGGATTTTTTCTTAAAAATCTTCTAGATCAATTAAAATTTACTGCCTCTATATGGCATTCTCTTGTAAAGGTACGCTATCCAAACTATGGTGACTCACATTGCACAATTATTTTGTACTTTAATATACGGGCATATCCAGTGGAGCTAACCAAAATGACCGATCTCACCGGTTACTTGACATACTTTTACTGTAAGTTTGGTCATTAAGGCTGTTTGTTCTCAACAGCTCTGCTCAACACGCACAAAACGTTTTGACACATTTACAAATTCATTTTCTAACGAAAAGATATAAAATGGAGGCTATTCCAAATATGGGTTCGAGGCTGAAAAAAGTCACGTGATACCGGTAATTTACCCAAGAAACTTCTAACTGATAAGAAGGGAAGATACTACTGCTTTGCCTCATGAACTGTTTCATTGGCTAGCGGGGATTCACATTACACGTTTACGGAGCCTTCCCTTCTTTACGCTAGAAGTTTTTACCTTGACCACGTGATCAAAACGGAGATGGAATATCCTCCATTGGAAGGCCTGACCATGGAAGCGATTTAGAATCGAACTGTGTTTTCCATTTTTTGATAAATAAATTACCTATTGAGTTATAAACGATTTTGATCACGTTTCAAAGTCGTTTTTCACCCTTCCTTGAGTGGCTATTCTTCTTTCGCGCGGAAATTCGGTTCAAAACGCCCCCTTTGACAATATTTTCTGAAAGATCTATGGAGTTTGCAATAAAACGAAAAAAACAGTTCGATTACATAGTTTCTGAACAACAACACCTGCTAGTTTCATGCATTTTCAAACAAAAATAAATTAAATTTATGTCATAAAGTTGCCCTTTTGGATTTGAGAACAGCCTTAACCGGTCGAAAAGCTGACTAAACGATATTAACCAGAGTTGATTAGATGTCAGATGGCCAAAGAACTTCTGCTATGAGCGCGTACAACCAAAGTGGCCGATTTCACCGGTTAATTGCAGCTCGATTCTGGGAAGGTACAAAATGGAAAGCCGGCGAATTGCGACGTCAGCAAAAAAATTCTGTCATATCGTATCCTTTTTCGCATTCGGAGAAAAATGATAAGATCAGATGTGACTTGAATATCATTTCGTACCTTTTCAGAATCCTGTTGCAAGTAACTGGTGAGATCTGTTGCTTTTGTTAGCTCCACTAGACGGCTCATGTTTAGACCCATGGCTAAACATGACAAGGGTATAGCGACTAGAATACATAGTGCGGAAATCGGTTATCCCTGTAATACTTAAAAAAGCGCTAAAATATTGTATATCTTAAATTTGCAACGATGCTGCTGTAATATACAGATCGCAGTGACATCTGCAGGATATTTTCTAAAACTGCAAGATATTGCCAGTCTATACAATGTAATACGAAAATCCTCGGTAATTGTAATGTTTTTATAATTACCGACCGGCGATCGACTCTTTGGATTTCAGCAGTATCGTCCAAAGACTTTAAAGATACATAGACCTGGAAACTGTCAGTTTAACAGAGGATTTTTGATCACAGCTGTTGTACGGCAGTATATATGTTTCATATTTTAATTTACGTAAGAAAATGCTTTTATTAGCGTATTTTTTCATTGCGGTTCATTAAGTATTAGTCTACCCTATTTCATTTAGGTCCTTTTTTTTTTTTAAATACCTTATTATTCATCAGTTTTTTTGTATAGCAAGTAAGTATTTCAATAAACATCCTCCAAGGATAAAAATACAGTGTTACTTTCGTTAATATGCATTTTTATAATTACCTTTTTGCATAAAAATTAGCTTAAAAAACGTAGATTTCTTTACAAGTAATTTAAAATTTTATAAATTACTATATTATGTTACAGTTGCTACCTTTAATCTAAACTTCCCTACCAGTTACTTTTGTGAGTCAAACTTTAAAAAAGGTGGAATTATAATCTTTAACAATCTCTTTCCATATAAATTTTGCCTTTATTCAGGTTTATAAGGCATGTTAAAACTAGATACTCTTTTTTAAATATACCATCCATAAAAGTATTAATAAATCGCCTTTTTAAACTTTATTTTTGAAAATTCAATATTTATAACGCATATTTAGATATAAAAAATAGCTTCATGTAAAAACATATGCCTTAAACTTCATATATATTGATAAAAATTAATTTTTAAGCTCATTCTAGCCATAGCACTTAATGTTAAATAACCACAGCTGACGTACAAACCTCGCGGTTCAGGTGTTTCAATTTACTTCAGATGGCTGCCATGATTTCGCATGCTTTTGAATGGGAATTGCCGGTCTATGTATCTTAAAAGTCTTTGGTATCGTCGCACATTTAAGGGATACAAATTTTTAGCATTGTTTGGATAGCATATTTCCACACTATGTATTCTAGACGCTGCAACAAGGGTCATTTGACATTTGACATTTTTATTAACATACATCTGACTTGCGTGCTTGGCGTCAAGCGCCCGCTTATAGCTCATCGTCAGTATATACAGGGACGAGATAGCACACACAAGGAAATTTACAACACAGAGAAATACAGCCGGGAGCTCCACAAAGAGTGTGTAACGGAGCCAGCGGGATTCGAACCCGCACCCACCTACACTCGCAAGCGATTAGCGGTGTGATGCCTTGACCACTCAGCTACGGTGGGCCCTGTAACAAGGGTCCAGATAGATTTTTCGTTGTTATTTTTTGCTGTTTGAAGTACAGCGTCTAGAATACCTAGTGTGGAAATCTGCTATCCAAACAGCTCTAAAAAGTTGTATCCCTTAAATGTGCAATGATGCTAAAATCCAGGGAGACGATTGCAGAGACATCTGCGATATATTTTCAAGTTTCAAATTAAACATCGTATTATTCCAGCGTCTAGACCCAATCGTCTTTGAGTTTTAGAAAACTCATTGGATTTCAGCATCGTTTGATATTTAAGGGATGCAATATTTTAGCACTTTTTTAAGTATTACTGGGATGGCCGATTTCGACACTATATATTTTAGACGCTGTAGCTTGAAGTAAACAAACAGTAAGTTCGCAAAAATACAGGCTTTTGATTGGTCAATCTCATTTCGCTTACATCGAAAAATCTATCTGGATCCCGGCCATTATAATCGATCACGTGACCTAATTAACCAAGAATGTTTTCGGTAAGCTCAGTCACTTATCGGTGTCTTCGGTCACTTCCACTCTTGGAGATAGGAAGGAGACGATTAGACATAAATGACGTCACTTGAAGCTGTTTTTACTCCCTCTTCGAGATCGCTGATTGGACTGCTATAAGGAAAGGGCAGCTGACGTCACTGTTGGTCGAAACGAGGCTACACTGTTAAAAATATCGTGAAAAATACTTCTGTTTTTTCAAGGCTATCTATTTTCTGACCAATGAGAGCGTTTCATAGGTGTTAATGTAGGGTTTTCATTGGTCAGAAAATAGAGAGCCTTTAAAAGCAGAGGTAATTTTTCTCGATATTTTTAACTGTGTACAGAAAAAGACAGGCTACCGCGGTGCATCCCAAATGTCTTTTTTTTTATAAACCGCTAGAGTGATGTGATGCTCACCTACACTGGTGCACCCGAGCATCACGTGATTCCAGCGGCCTGTAAAAAAAGATACGTGGAATGCACCGCGGTAACCTGTCTTTTTCGTTAGCCTCGTGGTCGAATTACTGTGGATCAGCAAGAATAACCTGTCCGTTCTTTACGACTCCTACACTGTTAAAAATATCGTGAAAAATTACCTCTGTTTTTAAAGGCTCTTTATTTTCTGACCAATGAGAATGCTACATAAACACATATGAAGCGTTCTTATTGGTCAGAAAATAGATAGCCTTGAAAAACAGAGGTATTTTTTCACGATATTTTTAACAGTGTACCTGTACACATGATCTAGGGTAATTTGATTGGTCTATATTTAACAAGTCTCTGATATGATTGGCCTACGTCGCCAAGACTATTCCTGCAATGATCGTTATGACAAAAACGTAGCTGTTAGATTTGTTGACGGAAGTGTTTTTTTGTAAACATACCCTTTCCTTATTGCTCAAAGTCAAATATGGTGGACGCAGGAGAGGGAGAAAGAACTCGTTTTTTTTTTTATTCAACGCTTTCCATGTAGAAGATTGAAATGTCTACTCCTCTCCTTCATAGCTCTATGCTTTTAACTGGACGAGAATGGGTACGGATCCATTAGAAACTCTGTACGCGTTGGTAAATAACCGCTCTTCCTGGTTACTTCGCTTAGTTGCAGCGGACGTGCCCATGGTTCTTTAGTTTTAATATATTTTGTCTGAATTTTTCGAAGAGGACTTGAATGCTGTTTGTTTAGGCGGGCGTAGTTTCTATGCTTTGTAAGTTTCTAGCGCTATTTGAACTTCTGTGTTTTTAGTCGCACTAAATAAGGAACTATCTTTAGGTAATTTTAATTCTGCGTTTAAAACAGGCTTCTGATATATCTTTTCATTTGGCTTTTAAGAAAATTTAAGAAAAGATGAGTGATAAATTTTGTTTTAAGGCAGAACTTCGTGAAGCTAATAAAAAAGCTGTTTTTCAGTCGGAAATTGGTGAAGATTATTATGTCAACTACGAAGCGAACAAGTTTGGCGAAATTATGTTGAGTGTAGAATGGATTACTCGAAGAGAAAATCTTATTAAAGTGGAGCTTTTTACGGCAGATTTTGAACAGATTTCTTCACAAATGCATGTAGGATATGAAAGCCGGGCAACTTTTAAACTTATCGCTCCTGTCAAGCCAGACAGCGCAGATGAATGTAATTTAATGTTTATAATTACAGTAATACCGTATGTAAATATTGAGGATATTTCAATTTCATCCAGAGATAAGGAAAAGGAGTTAAGCGGAAACGATGATAAAGTTAAAGATCTTTCTGAAGACTTGTTAGTAGGTTTAGCGATGGATATGCGTGACCTCTTAATTCATAGTGATTTAAGTGATGCTGTAATAACGAATGGTAATCATGTAGTGAAGGTTCATGCAGCAATTCTTTCTGCCCGCTCTCCTGTGTTTCGAAAAGCTTTTACAGATCCGTATAACAGAGCATATACTATTCCTCATGCTTCAGCTGAAGGACTGGAAGATATGGTCTCGTTCATTTATTCGAGTTTCATAAAAATTAAAGATATAGAAAGGGCTGAAGAGCTGTACGTATTAGCTAACGAATATCAAATACCAGATTTACGTGAAGTATGTTCCTTGAACATGTCGAATTGCACGGTGGACAGTGTGCTTAGGACCTTGATTTTAGCAGATAAGCATCAGGACGATCAACTGAGAGAAGCTTCAATAGAGTTCATTCTGAGGAACCTTGGTGAAGTGAAATCCAGCGAAATGTGGCAGAGTTTTGCTGAAGAAAACGTTGATTTGGTTTCTGAAATTTTTAGCAACATTAGCAGTGCTCGGGAAAAGGATGCTTTATATTCTTTTATGTCAAGATTATCATCCAAAAAATTTAAGATTTAAATTTGTAGTCTTATGCATTATGTATCTTATTAAGTGTTGTAATTCTTTTTAATCTAATATACTTGTTTTACAATGTGTTTCTTTTTACACAGAAAATATTTTGAATAAATTAGTTTGTATCTTATGATTAAATTTCTTATACTAATATGAAAGCTTGATTATAAATATAGTTTGTGTTAGAAAATCTAGATTAGAGAGGGAGGGGGGGGGGGGGGGGGAGACTGCATAAATTTGCGTTGATAAAGGCATTGAAAAATATGGATATCACAGTTTTGCCATCTGAAGGCAACTAGAACTTCTTAAAGCGTTTCCGGCTGAAATTCCCAAATCTGACGTTTTTTAACAAAATGAAAATTTTAGTGCATTTATAGTGAAATCATTGTAAGTAATTTGAGAAATTCTCTAACATCGTCTACTTTTAGCCGTATGGTTTATAAGTGAATTCTGCCCTAAACTGAAAAGTTATGGGTCCGGCAAAAGATGGAAGTAAGGCAGAAACCTATCTAAAATATTTTGATACAGGTTTTACTACACATGAGAAAGTGAGAATAAACTTAAAAAAAAAAAAAGTAAATGTTTAGCTTATTTTGTAGTACCTTTTTTAAAATAAAAATGTTCTTTATTGATTAATGCAATATCTTATGAAATTAGATTCTGCAAATACATAGCGAAATCTACAAAGAAATCTCAAAGCATCGGGGAAAAAACTTGGTTGCAATTCTGTTTAACCCTTCCTACTCCGTTGGCTCCGCTGCGGAGACGCTCTTAGTCTTTGCAAAATTTGTTTTTGGTGCCAGTAATAAAGGAAAATAAAATTCACCTTATTTAATCGGAGCATTTTTGAAATTGTGTTCTTGAAGGAAACTGCTTTTTAGAAAGTGGTGCCGATCGAATAAAATTTGTGTAAGAGACGCCGAAGCTTTAAGAGTTAATATAGATTCAAATTAGACGAGTTTAAATCTGATTAGGTCACATGATTTACTTAGTTTACTTAATATATTTAAAGGACGAAAAATTAACCTTCAGATGATCAAATGCGAAAACCAACCCAACGTCATTTTTTGGTAATATGAATTTAATTTGAATTGTATATTTTTTAAATGTTTAGTTTTTTTTTCAAAACTTAATTTTTTATGTTATTAAATGTCTCTTAATACTAAATATTGCGTTTAGATATGGTAAGCAAATGGGTGTTCTCTTTAAAATGGGTTCATTGAATTGCCCTACATGATTTCCCATGTTTTAAAATTTCGCCTGATCATCCGAAGGCTAGAATTGGTTTAGCACCGTTTTATGGAAGCCCTGATCCACTCTTTCATAGATTTACAAACCTAATTCTCACCTACTTACAATAGGAATGGGTATGATGGTTCTAATACGATATTTTTTCAGCAAGATACCAGATGAAATGTTAAGACGATTAAAAGGTGACATTTTCATTATTTTAATATGCTGTATTTTTCAAAAATATAACAATGGAATTTTACATTAACTTTCCTTCACATTTAAATAGTATACATTTTCTACACACTCATTCCTGCTGTTTAATTTTCTTATTTTACTTCTATTTCTTCCAAAGAAAATATTTTATCTGCCTGACCAACCAGATACTGCAGATTACTTCAAAGAATAATCGAAGCTTTAGAGAACTTAAGGGGAATTCTTAACTCACTTGAAAACACCCATTCGCTAATTTTAAACCTATGGGCAGGTTATTTTCGAATTTCTGGTTTAAATTTGAATATTTTTCGATTTTGGTTGCAGATTTGTTTTACTTTCGAAACCGGTTCCGAAAGTGTAAATCTTTATTTAAAAAATCTGCAACCGAAATCGAAAAAGTAAAAAGATAGCCATATTAGTGATCGACCTCGGCTATCCTAAGCAAGAAAAACACACGACAGCAGTGGTTTTGTCCTAAAACTAAAATTAGTTGATTCTAGATCAGTTTTTGGCGTTGATTCCGAATATGCTTTCCATTTATTTCTAGGTGGTCTAGGTTTTGAGAAATTTGCATATTTAAATTTATGCAAATTTAAGCTTTTTTGTGCTCTTTTATGCAAATTTTAGATACAATATATGTCACACCTAATTACGTTTTCTAGATAATGACTACTTGACTATTTGCTTCAGATAAATGTCACGATTTGCATATTCTTAACATTTATCAGTTATTAAGCCTAATTTGCATATTTTTCAATAGTGTAATGTTTACATCACTATCAACTTTAAAATAGTTGCCACAGAATTGACGTAATGCTTTACTAGACTAGATTTTTATGCTGATTTCGAATCTGCAGTCTGTTTTCTTATGTTATGTCTAGTATTTCAGTAAGATGAATTTCTACTTTTGCACGGCATTAACACAGGTTTGATATTTTTTAAGGGTGTATAATTCATTGACAAGGTGAACAGGGTCAGATTCGTATCGGAGACATAAACAAAAATTTATGTAATCTAAAAAAAAGTAGAAGAACCTATCCTTACTAGTTGAAGTTTATCATACAAAGTATCATAAAAAGCTATTTCTGGCTTTCTTGACCAAAAACTAAAATTTCACTGTTTTCAAAAACTAGACGTGATAGAAGAAAACAGATACAAGATTTGAAATCAGCTCAAAAAGCTGGTTTAGAAACATATTAGCGTACTGGTACTGCAGAAATATTTCAACGTCAAGAAACATTATTAGAAAAATATGCAAATTATGTACAATATTTCACTGTCACGTGTCAATGTAATCTCAAACGTTTTTGTGAAGTAAATTAGGTAATAATCGTAACATATAACAAAAAACCCTGTCTGATATTGCTTTATACCTTAAATTTGCAAATAATTGTATAAAATTTACTAAATTTGCATAAATTGAAAGATGCAAATATCTCTCAAACTTGACGTGCTGGAGTAAATCTAAAACTAGATTCGGAATCAGCACAAAAAACCGCATAAAAAGCAACTAATTTCTGTTTTAGGACAGAGCAAAAGTTCAAATTTGTTGACCAGTGAAATTGTTTAAAAATATTCAAAATTGAACAATAAATTCGAAAACAACCTGTCCGTAGGTGTTTCAACATTCGCGAATGCGTGTTTTCAAGTGAGTGAAGAGTCACCTTTAGACATTACTAACAATATATATATTTTTTACTTTACAGAAAAATTTTATCCAAAACATTGTGCTATTAATTCTGTTAATTTACACGAGGTTTAAATTTATAGCTAGTTTAACCTCTTGAGACCTGAAGTTAAAATGAGGGGTTCACAACCATAGTAGACAAAGTCAATTTTGAAAAAAAAAAAAAAAAAAGATCCCTGCCGGCTCGGCCTACAGGAGCAGGTAGACTTCGAAGCTCTCTACTGATTTCACCAACAAAAACTAAATCATGATTAGAGATGAACCCACTTTAACAATTTTATCTGGCCTCTTTTGACGAGTTTTTTTATAAGAGCTGGTTTTATCAGAATCATGTTAAGGGAATTAATGTATTCAGGAAATATTTTTACATGCTCTCAACAACTCGAAATTTTTTGACGCATTTTCAAATTCATTTTTGAAAGGAAAAACATGAAACTTACTGATGTGATTTTTTAAGAGATTTACAAGCGACCCATGTTTTTATTTTTCGTTCAATTAATTAGAATTCGATTTAGAAACAATTATTTTCTCAGTAGGGCCATATTTTTTGTTTCCAATACAATCGCTTCGAGAAATTCGGTTCAAAATGCCAACTTTGACATTTTTAAAAATATACTCTGCCTCTATCAAAAAAATTGACCATTGCGGCACATAATATAGTTTCTGAATAAGAGAATCTACTAATTATGTGCGTTTGAAAGGAAAAATGAATTTAGAAATGAGTCCGGAAATAAGCAGTTTAGATTTGAGTACATCCTTAATACGATATTTTCTTCAACCTATATGTATTTTATAATTTGTTTTTGCAGTAAGAATATAAAAATTGTAGATAATATTAAGAAGATATATAATAAATTCATGCAGATTCGATATCTTGTGAATTGACGAAGTTATGGATTTTTTTTCTTCAACCCCCCACTTTTTTTTTTCAGTAAGAATTGGTGCTATCAAAAACGTAGTTGTACCAAAACTAAGTTGTAGATAATTTTAAGACAATTTATAATACATTTAATAGGATTTGATATCTTGAGAACGGACAAAGTTGTGAATTTTTTTTCTCCTTAAAATCCTATTTTTTTGCCCCTTGACTCCATTTTTAGTTTTATCAAAAATCTGTCATACATAAATTTTTGGTCCATTTTTTAGAAGTAATAACTTTAAACTGAGTCTATATGTACTACAATTAAGAAGTTATGGGGGTTTTTCGGTTTTCACAAAACCCCTCCCTATTTCCACCCCCTTGGTCCGATTTTGACCATTAACGAACTTGACCGAGATTTTTATGCCCCTTGATTTTATGTATCAGTTTGGAAAAGATTTGTGCAGAATTATGGAAGTTATCGTGTCCATAAAAAAGCGATATATATAGATAGAGGGAGAGATAGATAAAGTTTTTTGCTGGGGGTGGTTTTGGGTTCTAGGGATCATGATCGGTGTAGATCTGCAAAAAAAATTCCGAAATTCCAACATAGGCGAGATCCCAATAGGTAGTATTTCATACGAAATCTACCAAAAATTGATAGTCCTTTAGAAGGTGCATAAAATCTGTTTTATCTACTCCCACAGTGAACCAAGCCTGTTTTCACATATTTTCTCATATGGCATCTGTTTAGACTTGGTTAACTGTGGGAGTGAATAAAATAGATTTAATGCACCTTCTAAATGGACTATATCATTTTTTTCAAAATGAACTTTATTTACTACTAGCTGTTTAACCCGTTCTATGCACGGGAGTTCATGAATTTAATCCTACAACCAAAATTAAAAATAACCATTCGATTTAGTAAAATATTTTTTTTTACTACTGGGCCTTTTTTTAAAAAATCAAATTTAATTTATCGTGTTACTATGGCAGCAGACGATATCTTTGGAATAAGGGAGCAAATAGAATAAAGTTTTGTTGATGTTTCTGATAAAATGCGTTTCTTTATTTTTAAAAATTTGTAATAATTAAGCGCAATTAAATAATCTCTAGTTATTTGCATTGTGAGGTAAAAGAATTATCGTAATACCCGCTACAGCTTTTTAGTGAAGCGTGGCGTACGAAATATGCAATGCGTCTTGCAATAGAAAAGTAATCGTTGTGGTAAGTATTTTATTGTGGATTTTTAATTTTTGGCAACTGTTATAACGTAAAATGGTTAAATTTGATAGGAAATTGCCGTTAAATTTGTGGTTTTTTATTAATTAAAAATGAACTATAAGTTATTTCGATTCCGGATTACTTTAGTTGCCTCGGTCGTGTTTTAATACACATATACGTAACATTTCAGAATTCTCTCTTCCAAACTGTGGATTTGTATAACATTACAGACAGACAAATTTTCATTTTTATTAGATGGTTGCGAGACCCTCAAATAATAGTACAAATACGCAGTCGTTGCTTTTTCACAAACAAAATGAGGCCATCCATCACAGTAAGAGCCTTTTTTAAAAATTGATACTTCGGGGGACTGGTAATTTAGATTCATAAATTTGGATCGAAAATTACTAGCTCCCTTAGAATATCAATTTATCAATAACCTAAATTCGTGCAATAACAAATATGAGGGCTTTAAACAAGAGAACGATCTACAAATCCTCAAAAAAATATTTTTTTTTCATTGTAAAAGTCTCAAGGTAAATAATTATGAAAATTTCTTACTTTCTTGGCCACACTGCCTGGAAGGCATTTTGCAAACTCTGATAAAAATAACATTTATTTTATAAGGAAATAAGTATAGGTTCTGCCACTTATTGGTTTTGTTCCAAAGTAAAAACCATTCAGCTATATAAAAGTAAAGAAAAAATGTAAAAAAAAAAGTGAAAGAAGAGGAAAAAAAAGAGGTTCACAATAGAGGTTGTATATCTCTGGTCTGAAGTGTTAAATTTCAAAATCTAAATGCGAAAAATATTTAACCTGTATAAAGCTGATAGCTAGCTTAAAGGGGGAGATCAACCATATTGCTTAATTTTTAACACAATATTGAAAAATTGTTGGGGCTGTAAATATTTCTTCAAATTTAAACATTTTTATTTTATTTATTTTTTTTTTTTGAGTAAATTGTAAAAATTTTTGTTTGCGTATTCCTTTAAATACTTCTAACGAAAAATAATTAAAAATTAGTTTAAGGCACATACGAATTAAAGATTTTCAAAAGGTGATTTGACATACATGTGTTGCGCGAAGGATTATTAAAATATATTCGATATATCCAGTTATACCGGGTGTCCCAAAAATGACCGACGATTTTAAAATTCAATAACTTGCAAACGGTGACAGACATTAAAAAAATTCTTGCAGAAGGTTTATGCATGATGTCAGAAGTTTTATTTACTGTGCTTTTTGAATTTATTTCGAATTTCAAACAATAGATGGCGCTGACAGCGATTGGCGAACAGTCGTGGCCGAAATTGACATCACTCAGCATTGATGCGAAGAGAGGAGATTAAGGCTATGGAGCGGATCTCATTCGCCAGTACAATCTTGCTCTTAGGACCCGATTCTGAACTGATTCGATATGATTTCAATGGAATGCCTTGTTGCCATGGAAAAAACAAATTCTTCCATAGTGGAATACAGCGTTCAGAACTGGTTAAACAAGGCAACTTCTATTGTTTGTTTTAAGGTAGTTATTTTGAACAACGATATACTATTAACCATTTTCACCATTGTTTTTCAACATTCACAAAAGTCTACTGACGAACTTCCTTAAAAGATCTAAAATTTCTTAGAATGTACCGAGTGTCCTAAAAATGACCGACGATTTGAAAAATCAATTAAAGATAACAGATTTTACCATTTACAATATGGAAGCCTATTTTTAATTTTTAGTAACAAAATACAGTCTTTCTGCATCCCCCCTTCTGTATTATTTAGTATAGCTTTTAATTTTTCAAATACCTTTGAAAAGAGGTAATATTTTACATATAAAAAAATCTTTGAAGCCCCCCAAACACTCATTTTTTTTTCCATTTAAAAAATTAGTGACATATTTTAATACATTTTATAAACTCATTCTTTAAGAAATATTAAAAAAGAAAAGATTTTTTTTTTGGTCTGACATGTTATGGCCGCTATAATCTAAATTTCTTAATGGAAGGGGGGGGGGGACTTCCCCTAGTTTACTCAAATAGTAACTCATTGCTAATAAGACACACACTCTTTTCGTTTTTACAGACACAAAATTAAAAACTTATTGGGGTAAAAACGAACCAGATTCAACGAATTCATTGATGAATTTAACCACTTCACCGGCTGCCCCGAGATAAGTCGGGGGTAAAAGCACTGTTTCCCTATACCTGTCGCCGGTGAAGTGGTTAACTGTGTATTTACCATGAGAAAAGTGAAAAAAAAAGGGAAGAAGAAGAAGAAGAAGTAGGAATTAATGAGAAATAAGGCACACTTTTATTTATTTTTAACATTTAGATTATAATAAAATTTGTTTAACATAAATGCTGATATTCGTATAGTGGATGGAGAAGGATTGAAAGTGTGAGCCTCGGAGCACATTTCTAAAATTGCTGATTTTTTTCGCGAGTGTTGGTACCCTGTAAGATTAGTAATAAAATAAAATCTTAAAATATATTTCTTTTTAATGATAACAAAATGTCAAAAAAGCAGAAACTCGCAGATTTGCAGAAAAATCTAATGAATGCCCCCGCCACCACTCCCCAATTCTGCTGAAAAATCAAGTTACTTGACTCATTATAGAACTCTTTTTAATAAATTAAAACTAAAATATTCCAATATTACCAAAACATATGAAAATTATTTTTTCATCAAAATAATGCCTAAAAATATAAACTAAAAATGGATGAATTTAGATTTTAACCTCAAGACTTTCTTTCTTGTCAGACATAAATAGTGAATCAATTTCAGCAAGATACTCAATCCACGTGGATGGCATTGAAATTGGATGTCAAATCCGATGTATGATATTTTAAAATATTTTAATTGCAGAATAATAGAAAATAAAGAATATATATTAGAATATTACCCAAACATATGAAAAATTAATTTTTCATTAAAATAAAACTGCATAAAAATAAAAACTGAAATTCGATGAATTTGGATTTTAAATATGAAACTTTATTCTTGTTTTTCATCCATAAATACTCAATTTCAGAGAAAAAAAATCTTATTTGAAGAATAAAAATTATTTCATGCGGACCACGGCCAAATCAAAATACACGAAACTATGCAGTTCTGAACGCTGTATTCCACTATCGAAGAATTTGTTGTTTCCATGGCAACAAGATATACATTGAAATCATATCGAATGAGTTCAGAATCGGGGCCAATGAGCAAGATTGTACTGGCGAATGAGACTCACTCCATAGCCTTAATCTTCTTCCTTCGCATCAATGCTGAGTGAAGTCAGTTTCGGCCTCGACTGAACGCCAATTGCTGTCAGCGACATCTATTGTTTGAAATTCGAACTAAATTCAAGAATCACAGTAAAAAATACTCCTGACATCATACATAACCCTCCTGCAAGATTTTTTTAATATCTGTCACCGTTTGCAAGTTATTGAATTTTAAAATCGTCGGTCATTTTTGGGACACCCGGTATATTCGTAAAATATTGTACTTTAACTTCAACCTAAAATAACAATGAAATTTACAGTTGTTATTTTTTTCAGCCCGTTAAACAGTAAAATACAAAATTTATGATAACATTTCAATAAATATTTAAAAAATGAATATATTGCAGGTACTTTCTTAAAAATAGGTAGAAGTTATAAAACTATATGAAATACAATGTAATACGCTGAGAAAATAATATGGTTCTCGCAT
Organism: Maratus speciosus; assembly: GCA_963932465.1. Lineage (NCBI taxonomy): Eukaryota > Metazoa > Arthropoda > Arachnida > Araneae > Salticidae > Maratus > Maratus speciosus. The sequence goes on from OZ010792.1 coordinate 280,052,475, forward strand.
CTAGAATCTAAATCGTGGTTCTAGAAAAAATAGTTCCATATCACCCCTATAAATTCTAGTTCCCTTTGCTAGAGGGTTCTAGAGTCTTCTACTAGAATTCAAGAGCGTTTTCCTATATTCTCGTGGTCAAACTTATTTAAAAATTGCTGCAAATAGATGCGAACACAAGAGGTTTTAGTAACTATGAAACCATTTCAGAAATCAAGCGATAATTTTTCGCTACTGGAAACGATTCACTATCGTTTCGTCACCTAGAAAACAAGAGACTAGAAATTCTAGATCATTTCGTCTATACAGTTTAGTTGTTTACCCTATTCGCATAGCTCGGAAATCTATATTTCTAGTTTAGGGATTCAGAAAATGACTACCTATTCATTCTAGGTGAAGGCGGTATTTTTTTTTTTTTTCCTCCGTGTACAAAATAATAAATTTCTACGTTACTTAGTTTTGGAAATAGGATACGTGCAACGTCAAATATCTGTTTTGAGAGAAATGACTTTAATGTTAAAGTTTACCTCGATTTGGATAGATATCACTCTACATATTTTATCATAAAACCGATTCTAATTGGAGTATCGTCATAATTTTTTCAAAGAAAAATAATTGACCCTTTTTAAAAGTTTTAATGTGATTCCCCCCCCCCCCCCCCCCTTAAGAACCTACGCTAGTCAGCATTTCGACATTCACAAGCAATGTTAAACCAACGGAAGCGTTTTCTAGAAAATTTCGTAGTTGTTTTTCAGATATCTTTAAATGAATATTTTTGGATAGGATAATGCGAGGTTGAAGGCTAACATTAGACTTCTGTGCTTTTTCAATTTCTGGTACAGTTTAATTCTGCTTACTTTCAGTTTCGGAATCGCTGATGATCACAGGTTCGGAATGAAACTATCACGTTATCTTTAAAGTTCAAATATCCCATGCAAAAATAAGGTAAGCTGGGGTAACTGGGCCATAGGCTATTTTATAAAAAAAGTCCTTCCGGCCAGTGCCGGGAGGAAGAGGTAGCTTTCATATTCTTTATTTTTAAAAAGCCAACTTATATTATTCAAACACACGAAGCTCAATTAAATGGAAACCGAATGTAGGAGATTCAATACTAATTTTTATCAATACTAAATAATTATGAATGAGAATTTCGCGAAATTAGTCAGCTTTATTAAAGCTGCTTTTATTTAAAGTCACTTATATTTGGCTGCCAAATTCGGCGATTTCTTAAAGTGCCTGCCATTTTAAGACAACATGGCAGATGAGGCTAACCAGTGAACTTGGTCGAGACCTTAGTAATTGCTGTGCACATGCTCACTCATATCGGAATCGGTTGATATATACGAGTGCAATCGCAGGCAAAAAATCAGATTTTTCAAAATGTCACCCACTTTAGAAATTGAAACTGCTATATCTGAGCCATTTTTTAAGATAAAGACAAACAAAAAATGCTCCTGAATCCTTATATCAATGTCAAATACTTAAGAAAGAAACCTTTTTCAATTTCTAATTTTTTTGCACCTCACTTTAAATATAATTTTTTTTAATTTAATGTCCGCCATTTTGAAACAAGATGGCTGATGAAGCTGGCCAGCTAACTTGGTCGAGATATTGATGTATACTATCCACATGCCTTCTTCCATCGAATTAGCGAATATGTGTGGTATCGCGTGACAAATACAAGATCGTTTCAAAGTGTTAGCCATGATAGAAATTCAAAGTGCTATAATTCAACCACTTTTTAAGATATAAACAAAAGAACAAATTTTTAGAAACAAAAACTGCTCCAGAATCTTTGTATCAAGGCCAAACACATAAAAAAAATCTTTTTCATTTTCCAATTTTTTAATACTTCATTTTAAATTTTAAATTACATTTTTTTTTTAAAATGGCAACCCTTTTGAAACAAGATGGCGAATGAAGCTGGCCAACGAACTCGGACGAGACATTGGTATGTAGGGGAAGACGGGGTACAATGAAACAAAATTTACTAATTTTTTTTCCTATCCACAATTTTGCATGCACAAAAATATAATTAATGCATATTTTTAATCTTGTATTTTCTCCATCTAAGTAAATTTTTATTAGGTCCTAAACAATATCTTTATGCTTGAAAAATAACAAAAAATAAATGTCTTACAGTGTTTCATTGTACCCCGTATGCCGGGGTACAATGAAACACATACTGGGGTACAATGAAACACTCCAAATGATGGAAGCAATTTTCACCCAGTATAGTTTATTTTATGAAAAATGAGATAAATACAAAAACAAAACTTGATTAATAAGGAACTTGATAAAAAATATTATAGTCTAAGATGAAAAATAAGAAAATTCTATTAGTTTAAGAAATACCTTTCATTTTATATTAAATTGGCTCAAGTCAGTTTCAAAAATTAGCATTTCTGCTTATATTTTAGTTGCTCCTGAAGGAATATGGGGTGGTAGTTTCAACACAATGAGTTTTTTTTTAATGTAAGTTTCTAAAAAAAATTAAAACTAGGTTGGAGTCTTTTTATATCAAGTACTTCACATTTGACTTCATTTAAATGTGCGATTTCTCCAACGGTATATATTTCCTTATGTTTCCATTTATACAGATACTGCCTGTGCCATACATGTTGTGTGTGGATATCTCATTCTTAGTACCTCGATGACCAGCTGGGCATGGAAAAAAATCTCGATCATCATCAGAGTCTGTAGCAGGCAGAGTTTGTTTTCAAAACAATCCCTTCTTAGCTTTTTTTCTCTTTCTATTTTTTAATTGCTTAACAAGAGCATTTTTTACTGATCTGGTTAGAACAAAACTCTTTTTCTTTCTGTTTTCCTACTCTTACTTCTAATATATTCTATTTACTAATTTTAATACTATAATAAAATATGTTTCATTGTACCCCGTCTACAAGTGTTTCATTGTACCCCGCACTGGGGTTACTAAATAAAAACTTATTTTCAAACTTCTAATATTTATTTTTTTTTTTAGTTTGGTTTTGGAGGTATGAAGACAACAACCCAAAGATAACAATGTATAGAAAAAATAATTATTACATATAACAACAACGAAAAAGAAACAAAATTACTTTTAGTAAAGAAAGTTACTTTCAATGGTGTAAAAGCAATAATGTTCTATTGCTACTGTTGTAGAAGTGCGAATGTATCCAAATCACATCAGTAATTGGAACATATAGTTGTATAACATATATATAAACTGCAACTCTCTATGACGAATTTGATTGATTTTACAAGTAATGTTTCATTGTACCCCGTCTTCCCCTACTATGTACAGACCAAGTTACATTCAAATCGGTTCATAAATACGCCTGTTATCGCGTGACAAAAATCAGGTCGTTTTAAAATGTCAGCCACAATACAAATTCAAAATGTTATAACTCAGCCATTTTTTTAGATGTAGACGAAACAAAACCTGTTCCGGAATCTTTGTATTAAGGTCAAACACATACAAAAAAAATCTTTTTCATTTTCCAATTTTTTGGTATCTCATTTTAAATTTAATTTTTTTAAAACTTTTTTAAATGGCCACCATTTCGAAACAAAATGGCGAATGAAGCTGGTCAACGAATTCGGTTGAGTTATTTGTATGTACTATGTACACACCAAGGTACATCCAAATCGGTTCATAAATACGTCTGTTATCACGTGGCAAAAATCAGGACGTTTCAAAATGTCAGCCACGCTAGAAATTCAAAATGCTATATCTCAGCCATTTTTTAAGATACAGACTAAACAGAAACTCTTCACGAATCTTTTTATCAAGGTCAAACACATAAGAAAAAAATATTTTTTCAATTTTCAATTTTTTGCTACCACATTTCAAATTTAAATTTTTCTTAAAATTTTAAATGGCCGCCATTTTTAAACAAGATGGCGGATGAAGCTGGCCAACGAACTCGTTCGAGACATTGGTCTGTACTATATATAAACGAAGTTACATCCAAATCGGTTCATAAATACGCCTTTTATCGCGTGACAAAATTCAGGACGTTTCAAAATTTCAGCTTCGCTAGAAATTCAAAATGCTATAACTCAGCCATTTTTTAAGATATAGACGAAACAAAAACTGCTACGGAGTCTTTGTATAAAGGTCAAATACATAAGAAAAAATATTTTTCCATTTTCAATTTTTTGGTACCACATTTTAAATTTTAAATTTTTTAAAATTTTTTAAATGGCCGCCATTTTGAAACAAAATGGCGGATGAAGCTGGCCAACGAACTCGGTCGAGACATTGGTATGTACTATGTACACACTGAATTACATCCAAATCGGTTCATAAATACGAGAGTTACAGTGTGACATAGGTCAGATATATATATATATATATATATATATTGATATATATATATATATATATATATATATATATATATATCAATTTTGAACGGAGGGTGGTTTCGGGGTCTGAGGGTCATGATCGATGAAAATATACCAAAATTTTTTGAAATCGCTTTCCTCCGAACGGCTGCAATAGGTAGCTTTTTGTAAAGAAAGCTACCTAAAACGTTACTGTTTTTTAAGTTTTAGCTTTTGTCAACATTGCACCCCCATCTCTACTTCTTAAAACAACGTATCTCAACTCAATCATGACTGCCTTTGCTATGATAGGTTGCCGAAAATTTAGGTTTCTTTTTTTAAAAAACAACGTTCATTTGGTTGAACTTCCTCGGCTTTTTATTAAAATAAGGTAAGTACTTTTATTAAACAATCTTTTTATTTAAAGATTAGACGCATAAATACATTAATATTATTAGGTATCTATACATATTTACATACATATTTACTTCATGTTTCAAATCTAAGGCCGGTGTTTCAGTTACCCCATAAATTTTTCAAGAATGGGGTAACCGGACCATATGGGGTCTAGTTACCCCAACAGTTATAAATATCTTTTTGAGTTTCTCTTACTACGGGAAATGAATTTCTCCATTTTTTTTTTTTTTTGCTTGTAATGAAGAAAATTGCATAATACCTTATTAAAATTACATAATAAAATTTTAATATAGCATGTTGGGGGTATCAGACCAAATTTCTTAAGTGTGATAGCTATAGCTCGAAATTTTACGATACAGATGAAAAGGCGTACATAAGGCAAAGTGAGATTATTAGAAAATTATCGAAACGAATAAAAAATAGTTCTTTTCGATATAAAAATATGGTTGCATTCTCCACAGGTTGATTGGACATATCGAACTTCCATTGTGGTAAATAGAAAAGAGAACGAGATACAAAGGGTACTAGGAAAGTTTTGCAATATGATGAATCAAAAAGTCGCAGGTGGCTGCTTGTTGCTGCGTGTTGACATAGGTTCATACTTATGTACCTGCACGTAACCGCAAGTCTGTAGGCTCAGTTATTCATTAGCTGTGATCGTGTGAAGTTCTTCCAGTGGTGTCCTGGTCACGAAGTGAGATAAGGGCAGTTTTGCGGTGTAACTTCGCGCGTAGTTTAAACATAAACCAATGCTTAGAAGAAATGACTCTTGCACTTGGTGATGATTGTTCACATCGTATGACTATACACAGATGGTACAGAGAATTACAAAGAGGAAATTTCTCCCTGGAGGACGCTGAGAGAGGGGGAAGATCCCGAACGTCGATTACGGAGGAAACCATTACTGCTGTGAGGAAAATGCTTGACGAAGACAGACGAATAACTTACAAGTGTAATGTATTTAATAGGTTTGCACCTGATGGCAGCACATACTATGTACTAGTACTACTACTTTAACTTGATGGTCTCGTGGTGTTCTAATGAAATGGCTAACTAAGATATATCATGGTGTCAGAAGTATAGTGACCCATGTATTTTTGTTAAATATTACAAAAGAAATTGAAGCAATATGGCAGGAAGTTTACCTAATATTGCAGCATTTGAACCGGGATCAAATCCATCCGAGTCATGGCGGTATTGGAGGCAAGATTTTGAAGATTACATAGAAGCTTTGAAATATGCAGGTGAATCCGAAAAAACAAAAACAGCGCTCTTCCGGCATGTTGGCGGTGATGAGTTAAAAAAGCAATTTCGTGCATTTGATCTGAAGCCAGAAGGAGGAGCCAGTGAAATAACATTGAAGCAAATTTTCGACGAATTTGATAAATATTTTCAGGACTATGTGAATGAGATATATGCTTCATTTAAATTTTTAGAAATCAAGCAAGAAAGTGAAGAAAAATTTGTGGACTATTATTCACGTTTACGTAGAGCTGTTATTGAATGCAATTACGGCAACCTTGCGGATCGGATGCTTCGTGATAAAATCATTCAAGGGTTGGCTGATAAATCGCTACAAGAGCGATTAATTCGCGAAACTAGTAGAAAGAAGAAGCGGTTGCAAGAAATTGTTGCTGAATGTAAAACGGCCGAGTATAGTAAAGTGCAGGCCGCGGAAATGTGCGATAAAATCAGCCGATTGAATGTCGATGCAATGAAGTGGAAGGATGGCCGGGCACGATATCATAAAAGAGAAATATTTTGTAAATACTGTGGCAGATGTCACGAACCAAAGAAATGTCCAGCCTTCGGTACAAAATGCAGAAACTGTGAAGGAAAAAACCATTGGTCGAAAGTATGTCGGAATAAAGTAAACAACAGTCAACAGGTGCGTCGACTAAATGCAGTGGAACGGAATAATGACAGTGATACAGAGTTTGTTTATTTGGGTGAACTGAAATATATAAATCAACTTGAAAGTAAAAAATCAAATTCTGTATAGCTACAAAAATTAAAAGTAAATGGAAATGATGTTATATTTAAGCTAGATACAGGTTCTCAAGTCAATGTTATTCCAAAGAGTCAAATATTAAAATGGAGTGAAAAGCCAATGGTGAGAAAATGCAAACAACCTATACTGGATTACTGTGACAACGTTGTACCAATTCTAGGTGAGTGTTTTCTTAATTGCAAAACTTTAAAGAAAGATATGACATGTAAATTTTTAGTAACCTCTTTAAATGCTAGTCCAATATTAGGGCTCGAAGCCTGTGAGAAATTAGAACTTATCCAAAGACTTAATAATGTTATAAAGCCCATGTATAATTTTTTCCATCAAACACCAGAAGATATTGTCCAGCAGTTTTCTGATGTATTTACAGGAATTGGTCGCTTGAACCGTGTTGTAAAAAAAAAATTAAAAGACCACTATATTCCTCACATAGCGGCCCCACGTAAGATACCACTAGCTCTACATGACAAAGTAAAGAATGAGTTGCAGAATATGGTAGAATCTGGAATAATTGCAAAAGTGGATGAACCAACAGAATGGGTAAATAATATGGTTGTCATTAACTCTCCGAAAAAATTGCGCATCTGTTTAGATCCAAGGCCTCTAAATGAAGTAATTCGTCGACCTCACTACCCTATACCAACAGCTGATAGTTTTATTGCACGACTTCAAGGATGTAAAATATTTACTATCCTAGATGCAAAAAATGGTTTTTGGCAATTGCCATTAGATAGAGAATCTTCATATTTAACTACATTTACAACACCTTGGGGGCGGTTCAGATATTTAGTTCTGCCTTTTGGGCTTAATAATGCTGCAGAAGAGTTTCAGATGGCTATGGAGAACACGTTTGAAGATATGCCTGAAGTAAACCCTTACTTTGATGATCTACCCCTTGGAACATCCTCTATTGAAAATTACTGCCAGTTACTACATAAAGTTTTAACACGTGCTAGAGAAGCAAATCTTAAATTTAACCTTGCCAAGACGCAGTTGTCAAAATCTTCTGTGAATTACTTAGGCCACATATTATCTGACATAGGAATAGAACCAGATCCTAAAAAGATAATGGCTATAACTGAATTTCCTGCGTCAAAGAATCGAGAGGACTTGCAAAGGTTTCTTGGCATGATAACATATTTAGCTAAGTTTACGCCTCATCTCTCAAATCTAACTCATTCATTGAGACAGCTTTTGAAACAGGATACACAGTGGTTGTGGGATGAAAATGTTCAACGGGACTTTGAACTAATAAAAGGAACTTTAGTACAAGCTCCATGTTTACAGTATTTTGATAAAGACAAAGCTGTAACCGTTTCAGTGGATGCCAGCCGTTATGGCTTGGGAGCTGTTTTACTGCAAGATAATAAACCAGTTGCATATGGTTCTGCATCATTAACTGAAACACAGAAACGGTATGCTCAAATCGAAAAAGAGTTACTCGCTGTAATTTTTGGCCTTGAACATTTCAATTATTATACATATGGAAGACCAGTTGAAGTGCAGACAGACCACAAGCCATTGTTGGGATTAAGCAAAAAGCAGTATGATGCCATATCACCGAGACTTCAACGTATGCTTCTCAGGCTTAATAGGTATGATTACAAGCTTGAATATGTCCCCGGAAAACGTCTTCTGATAGCCGATACACTTTCTCGTGCTCAGTTAGTCAAAGAATATTTTGCCGATGAGGAAGAATCAGACACAAGTGTTAAGATAAATCTACTATCTCATGCATCAGTAAACAAGTGGAAAGAATATGCAACATTTACGACCAATGACAATGAATTGCAAGATGTTTTATACCACATACAAAATGGTTGGCCTGAAAGAAAAAATACACGAAATTTCGCTAAGCCCTATTGGCATTGCAAAGAAGAATTGTACTGTACAGATGAAGGTATAATTTGTCGCGGTAAAAGACTTGTTGTGCCAAAGGTCGCAAGAACAGAAATATTACAAAAGTTGCATTTAACACATAGGGGTATAATGGCTTGTAAAACGAAAGCAAGAGAATATTTTTATTGGTCATCAATGAACTGTGACATTGAAACTTTTATTGAGAAATGTAAAACTTGCCAGCAGCATCAGCGTAACAATCAAAAGGAAGTTTTGCTTGATCAAGATGTTCCAGAGAAGCACTGGCAAAAGGTTGGTTGTGATTTTTTTTATCTAAAAGGCCAGCAATATCTGTTATTAATTGATTATTTCTCAAAATATGCTGAAGTCCAAATAGTTAAGAATAATAATGCACCAAGTGTCATAATTGCCTTCAAATCTATTTTTGCAAGACATGGAATTCCAGAGGAGTTGGTCAGCGATGGGGGACCACCATTCAATTCAGAGGAAGTGAAATTTTTTTTTAAAGAATGGAATGTGGAACATAACCTCACATCACCATACTTTCCTAGAGCTAACGGTCAAGCTGAAAGAGCCGTGCAAACAATAAAAAAATCCCTAATTAAGGCATTACAGGAGGGAAAAGATCTATATATGGTCTTATTAGACTATCGTATTCAACCATCTCAAGATCTCCCCTCTCCAGCTGAACTATTAATGGGCAGACGACTGAGGTCTCTTTTGCCATGCCATCCAGAAAAACTTAGGCCAAATTTTCCGTTAGCTGAAGCAAAGCAGTCTTTAGAGAAGCGACAGATGATTCAAAATAAATATGCTAACAAGCATAGCGCACAACTCTCAAATTTGAAAGATAAGGCAAGAGTTTGGTTTCGCCAAAAGATGAACGAACCATCGAAGCAAGGAACTGTCATTCAGGTTGGTCCTCAACCTCGATCCTACATTATTAAAGGGATAGATGGTATTATTTACAGAAGAAACAGATTTTACATCCGCCCTGATAAATCCGAATTAAGTCAATCTGTGAGATCAGTAGAGGATTTTTATCCAGCAATTACAAATTCAGATACAATAGATACAATAGATAATAAAACAGCTAAGTTACAAACGGTGTTGCCTCAAGTGCCTCTACGGAAATCTTCAAGAACAATAGTAAAACCTCAACGCTATAGAGACAACTAAACTATGTTAAATTTAGAACTTTAAGTGATTTATAATTTTTAATACTTTTTAAATGTCCATTGCCTTCATAACTCTCTTGTTTATTTAAAAAAAGGGCATGTAATGTATTTAATAGGTTTGCACCTGATGGCAGCACATACTATGTACTAGTACTACTACTTTAACTTGGTGGTCTCGTGGTGTTCTAATGAAATGGTTAACTAAGATATATCAACAAGCATATAGAGGATACCTTGGGCCTACATGCACATGCAATTCATTCAATTCTGCATGATCATTTGCACATCAAGAAACTGTGTTGTCTCTGGGTGCCACATAGACTGACTGAGGAGCAGATGACACGAAATGTGACTTGGTGCTGGGAGATGCTAAAAATGTTTGGTAAAGGATAATCTCGGTATGTGAACAGCATCGTGACAGGTGACAAAACCTGGCTATACTATAAAAATATGCCGACTAAGTCTCAAAACAAAATCTGGGTCTTTGATGATGAGGACACACCGGTAGCTGTCAAAAAATCTCGATCTGCCAAAAAGAAATGATAGCTGTATTTTTCAAATCGAGTGGAATTGTTGAGTGTGTCGTTTTGTACGCACAGAAGACAGTTACTTCTAAGTGGTACAATAAGCATTGCTTACCTAAAGTCATAGAATCTAAGAAGAACCTGTGACCAAAGTCAAGAATGAACAAATGGTTCCTTCATCATGACAAAACTCCAGCTCACCGGACCAAATCCTGCACTGAATATTTGGACACTAAGGGACTGAAACTTCTTGAACACCCTCCTTAAAGTCCAGATCTTGCCTCCTGCGACTTCGTACTGCCCCCGCATGTGAAACTGAAGCAAAAAGGGATTCGGTTTTCCAGTGATGAAGCACTTCTGAGGGCTTGGGACAATGAGTGTTCCTTACTCCCAAGTGAAACTTGGCAGAGCTGGTTTAAGGACTGGTTTCGGAGTTTGGAGAACTGTATTGCTTGTAACGGAAATTACTTTGAAAAAGTTTGATAAATAAATCCGTATTGCAAAACTTTCCTAGTACCCTTTGTACTTAAGTTCTTACGTAGCCGTTTGTTCATAGATTTATCTTGTTATTGTCCCCCCTTAAAATACCCATGTAACTTTTATACTTATTACCTTACACACACTGAACACAAGTATGTAACTTAATTTTTATGTTTTTTGTATAAATAAATCTAATATTTTCACTTTTAGTGCTTTTTTTAGACACATTGACTGTAAAGGTTTCCGTAACAACACCCTTTAATTGATATATAATGTAAATGATCTGCTTGGTTTAAATTTTTTTTAAGTTGTTTACACTTTTTAAAACAGGACTGATACCCAATATAAAAATGAAAAAAAAAGCGTGTGGAACATAGACCCTCCTGGTCCATATGCCCCATTTTTATGGGGCAACTGGATCCATGAGGAAAGACAGATGAAATATACCGGGTGATCCAAAAGTCAGGACGAACTTTAAAAATGAATAATTCGAAAACGAATCAAGATACAAAGATATGGTTTGCACCAAACGGATGGAAAAGAAACCGGGTTTTGGGTAACAATGAAAAAAAAAATAGTTCAGTTGGCGACCAACAGATGACGCTATAGTGTTTTATTGCACCAAAAGATGATTTACAAATGAAAAAATGTTGACAACTTACAAGTCAGCTTAGTTACAGTTAATTAGTACTACAGTAAATGTCAATGTGCTGTCCATCATTTAGAAGTACAGCTGTGAGACGAGTCACCACACTGTTCACAGCATTTAGTAGCGTTTCTTGCGTTATGGCAAGCACATTTTGGCGGATGGCATCTTTCAGTGCTGCTAGTGATGCCGGTTGGTCGCGGTACACTTTTTACTTCAAGAATCCCCACAGCCAAAAGTCACAGGGTGTCAGATCGGGAGATCTTGGAGGCCATGCGTGATTAAAGTATCGACTGATAATGCGATACTCCCCAAATGTTGAGCGCAGCAGGCGTTGCGTAGGCAGAGCAATATGAAGTGGTACTCCATCTTGCATAAAGGTGACTGTTTGGAGTACCTGTCGAGCTTGCAGTTCAGGAATAATGTTGTTCTGTATAGTGCTACATATCGCTGACCAGTGACAGAAACTGTTTTGAAATCCGTCTGTGTTCCTCCAAAAAAATGGACCAATTATGAAATCAGCAGTGAAGCCACACCAGACTGTCACTTTAGGCTGTTGCAAGGGTACCTCAACAAATGCATGTGGATTTTCTGTGGTCCACACTCGACAATTGTGGGTGTTAACAGCACCAGAGAGTGTGAAATGCGCTTCATGTCCAAAGCACAGTGTGAAGCCAGTCGTGCTGCTCTTTCATTTTATTGAATACCAAATTCGCAAAATCTCGGCGAGAGCCGAAGTCAGGAGGTTTCAGTTCTTGGTTATGTTGCAACTTGTAGGGATACCGTTGCAAAGTTATTCGCAGTGCTCTCCAGACACATCCGTACGGCACTCATGTCTGCCTTGAAACTTCTCTCGCACTGCACTCCTCATGTGCAGCAACCGCAGACATGGATTGTACCGTCTGCTCCACTGCCGTGGCAACAGCAGTGGCTGTTGAGGGACGTCCACTTCTTTGACGTGACGCCAAAGAAGTTGTAGCTTCAAATTTCTTCATCATTTTGTTCAATGCAGAAGACGTTATTGGCCCTTTGCTATCTCGCATACCCTTCATGTAGCGATATGCTCGCAATGCCGCAGTGGCCATTTTCCGAATTCTTATAATACAGTTTAGCTAAGAGGGCTTTCTCAACTATGGACAGCATTTCGATGCATACAAGCTTCGATTACCATTACCTGCTGCAGTTGCTCCTTTTTATATCGTTTGTTGCTTTGCATAATCCGGCATCAGAAATACGACAACGTCATCTGTTGGTCGCCAACAGAACTATATTTTTTCATTGCCACACAAAACCCGGTTTCTTTTCCATCCGTTTGGTGCAAACCGTATCTTTGTATCTTGATTCGTTTTCCAATTATTCATTTTTAAAGTTCGTCCTGACTTTTGGATCACCCGGTATATATTTTTTTATTTTTAGATTATAAAATGTAATTTTGAACATTTCTGTCTGATAGAGGGAACCTATCTGAACACATTTACAAAAGTTCAGATTTTAATTCAAATGAATATTAGCCTTTTGAAGCTGAATTGCCAGAATCTCTAGAGTCACATTGTAAAATCATGGCCCAGTTGCCGTAACATTAATCGTTTAAAAATACTGAAATGCAACGAGAGAGTAGAGAACACTTCCATTCCATCGGTTTAACATATCATTCTCGCGAAAGCCATATGCTAAAAAGTGTAGTATCTGAAATATTGTATTTGGTTTCAGAAAAATTCCCGTAATGGATTTGAAGAATATTATTCTAAAATATTATGAATAGGTTGAAAATCGGTGACTTTTCCTAGATATTTTAGCTTTTTGGGAAAAATTTTAAATGTATAGTTACACCAGGACTCTAATTTTACACAATATGGTATTTTGAGACTTGGCTTGAAAAATAAGATAAAAGCAAGCAGATCTTCTGAAAGTGGGACATTTTCGCTTAAAGCAGTGGTTCCCAACCTTTTATTGGCCACGTCCCACCGAAGCATCTGTAAAACCACGATGCCCCCCTTCACACACACACACTCTGTGAATATATTTCTTATTATTTAAAAAGTAAATTCTATTCACATTAGAGATGGGAAATATAGTTACTTTTGGTTAACAGGTTACATCGTTCCACACTTGTACAGGTAACAGGTTCCAACAACCTGTTATTTTTATAACATATAACTAATCGCTGTGTATCCGGTCGACAGACGTTTTAATTAGAAGGCCTTTAAAAAAAAAATGTCTAAAATAATTGTTTGACGTAGTTATAAATGCTGTTTTATACTCAGATGAATCAAAATCAGTTTGTGGTTAAAAACTTAATCTTTGCAAGACAAAAACTTACCTAGTTATAATACTTTGAATTTCATGCATTTTTAGCATTTTTTGACACTAAAAACATGTTTTTCTATTTATGGCGATTAAAACATTGAAAATTCACAAAATTCCATGCATCATAACTCAGTAAGGTTTGATCATACAAGAATAAATTTTTCTGTTTTACTTGTTAAAACATTGAAAAACTTTTTCTAAATGAAACTTATAGGATCCAGGCATTGTATAAAATTTGTAATTTCTTATATATTTGAAAAGTAATTATTGTAATGTAAATCGATTTTTTTATGTGATGCAAAACAAAATTTGAAACATTTTTGCAAACCTTTAAAACTAACGGCTTAGAAATTAGTTATTGGTAAACGATAAGAGACACGCTGTATAATATTAAACACAGTTTAAACAACGCGATTTCTAAAAAAAAAAAAAAATGCATATAGCTTAGATTATGAAACACTTTCTGACACATTCAGAATACTATAGCAAAACTTCGATAGAATTCGGTAGAAATCGATGCTTTTAAATTATCTATTATTGTTCAATTTTAGTTTGGAATATTGAACAGTGTTGTTGTGCTATCTTAACACTTTACCGACCGGTCGTCGATTAATCGACGTTTGCTCCCCAGCGCTTACCGACCGGCCGTCGATTATTCGACTTTAGATCTTTCGGTTAGATTTGGTTAGGTTAGATTGACAAGTAGCAAGCAGCAAGCATTTCGCATTCTTTATTCAGATAATCGGTGCTTTTTTATAAGCTTTAGTCCTTAGAATGAATGGAAAGGATTGTCTCGGCGAGTTTTATCTCGACGACCTGTCAGATTGTCTTGACTGCCGTTCAGCAAGTAGTACTGATGACGAAAGTGATAGCAGTAGTATAGCCATTCGAAAGCGACGTCCTGTACCGCTAATATACAGTGATTCAGAAGACGAGGAAATGAATAATAATGTTGAAGACAACAATGATATATGGTCAACGAACGACAAGAGTATAATTTCGGAACCTTTCGGAGGCAGCTCTGGCGTAAAAATTATGCCAAGTTCCTCCGAAAGCGTAATGGATATTGTGAATTTATTCATTGGAAGTGACCTGATTGAGCACTTCGTGAGGGAGTCTAATAGATATCATTATCAAATTGTGGAAAAATATAGAATTACATCAAAAACGAAAAAAAGGAAAGACGTCACGGTGACTGAAATGAAGAAATTTTTGGGCCTGATCATTCTCATGGGATAAGTAAAGAAGGACGTTCTCTACGATTATTGGTTTACAGACCCATCTATAAAAACGCCGTTCTTCTCGAAGGTTATGAGCAGGAACAGATTTTTACAAATAATGCAAAGCTGGCATTTTTATAATAATAACGATATTTCTTCCAATTCGCATAGGCTGGTGAAGGTCCAGCCTGTCATTGATTATTTCAAGGAAAAATTTAACAACGTATATAAACCAGATCAACAATTGTCTCTAGATGAATGTTTAATTCCATGGAGAGGTAGACTGTCAATCAAAACATGTAATCCGGCAAAAATTACAAAATATGGAATACTGGTTAGAGTGCTGTCTGAAGCTCGTACAGGATACGTATCCAACTTTTGTGTGTATGCCACTGATGGAAAAAAATTAGAAGAGACAGTATTATTGGTCATTGGACCGTATAAGAACATTTGGCGTCATATATATCAAGATAATTATTATAATAGTGTCAACATAGCTAAAAAGTTTTTTAAAAATAAATTGCGTGTGTGCGGGACGATTCGAAAGAACAGAGGTCTTCTTCAAATACTTCAAACGGTCAAGCTTTCAAGAGGCCAACATCAATTTCTTAGAAATGGCCATATTTTATTACAAGTATGGAATAATGGCAAAAGGAATGTAAACATGATATCGACAATACATTCTGCACAAATGGCGGAATCTAGAAACAGAAGCAGGACATCAGATTGCCCCATACAGAAACATATTTCAATAATAGATCATAATAAATATATGAAGGGCGTAGATCGCGCAGATCAATATCTGTCCTATTACTCCATTTTTAGGAAAACAAAAAAAATGGACGAAACGTGTCGTAATGTTCTTCATCAATTGTGCACTTTTTAACTCCTTTAAAGTATATACAACTCTGAACGGACAGAAGATTACATATAAAAATTTTCTGCACAAAGCGGCACTTTCATTGATAGAAGACAGCGAAACTGAAGAACAAGGTAA
The DNA here is from genome assembly GCA_963932465.1 of Maratus speciosus. Classification (NCBI taxonomy): domain Eukaryota; kingdom Metazoa; phylum Arthropoda; class Arachnida; order Araneae; family Salticidae; genus Maratus; species Maratus speciosus. Next base: position 280,068,414 of record OZ010792.1, read on the forward strand.
GGATCTACCTAATTCCGAACCCACAAGAACCACATCCCGATTTGATCATCCCGGAAGACTGGCAAATTTCGGAAAGCATAAACTAGTAAATATAGTGACCAGCGGTCAATGTAAAAAACCCCTACGACAATGCAGAGTTTGTGCAAGTAAAAAAAAACTAAGTAGAACAGGTTTCGCTTCTAAATACTGCAACGTCTCATTACACAAAGGTGACTGTTTCGAGCGCTATCATAGTTTAAAAAAAATATTAAACAACTTCTTTTTTCGACAAATATTGTTATATGGATTATGGTATATTTTATGTAAATAATAAACTGAAAACGATTGTAATAGATAAAATAAATATTGTTTAACACTAATATGATTAAAGTAAAAGATTTTATTAAATTTCGTTACCCTTACCCTAGAATAACACGAAGCGTACAATTTTACCAGAGTTTAAGAAAAGCGCATATATTCCCGTGCGTCAGTCTTGGTCGAAACCAAGCCGGTGTCTCGGACGACCTGCGGCTGACCGGGCGGTGAAAGGGCATAGTATGTTCGAACCGCTACCGGTCGATAAAGTGCTAAGAAAGAAGAAAGAAAGAAAGAAAGAAAAAATCTCCGAATCTTTGCAATTCCATGTTCAAAGAAATTCATTGTAATTCCTATTCCTAATTTCTACTTACCAATTTTCAGATGTTTTTTCTGATCTACTATTTGTTTCAGTATTTCGTTTTTACTGTAATTTTCACAACCAGAATCGGAGAAAGTATGTGATGGTGCTGACCTAGCACCAGGCACCAAGCCGAAAAAGTATTTAATTAGTGCTGCAAGTTGTTACTATTCATGCCTTAGGGATTGATGAAATGTAAAATAATTTTTTAGCATCACACACCTAACAGAGAGCCCAATAACTAGAGAGTGAAGATAGGGCCAAGTTAGAGGCGCACATCTCAAAAGAAACGATTGAGGACGTTTTTAGTGAATGTTGTTCTATTTTAGAGGTACGATATTGAATTCTTGATTAAGGCAAATGAATGAAGACGCTGCCATTTAAAACCATATGTTATTTAATTAACAGGAACTTTTCGGTAACATATTAATGGAATATTAGGTTCCAGCATAGTAAGAGGTTTTTATTTTTTTAAATCCTAATTCGTTAAATAATACCCACCCCTAATTCACATGGACGAAGCCTAACAGAGCCTTAACATTAACTTTCAATTTGTATTTTTAAACTGATATTTGCCATAAATTCCACCTCTTTGATGCTTTTAACATAATTCTATAAATATAATGAGTCTATACTACCTTTGCCTTTATGCCAAAAATAGTTTGTTCTTCTTTTCCAACTTGCCTCAATGTGAAACAAAAGTGTTAAATGATTTGCATTTTTATCTTGACAAAATGCTTGCATTAACATTGATAACATTGACCCATTTTATGATTCATTTTAGTAACTTCCTAAAAGTTGACGGAAAAACATTGGACACTTAATTACCATCTTTATCATTTTCAAGTACCAATTATTTTCGGTTAAAATACATTTCTCTGTTTTCGCTTTCCCATTATCGTTAATTGATCGCCATGTTTTATCTGATTTTTAAATTATATGTGATCTATTTACTATTTATTTTGTATCAGGCATCCACTCTAGCCATAGATATTTACTATTTTCCCATTACCTTTTCTAATGCTTTTTAAAATTTATAAATTTTATAAAGTACCACGGTTAGACATTTCAAATATTTTTTAACTTAAATATGTCCAAGGCAGTCAGATTTAGATAATATAACATTAACCACTTTTACGCTTAAAAGATTATTCATGAAACATGTAGCAGAGCGAATAAAAGTATAAGGATCATCCCATTAAGAATTGAAAAAATGAAGAAAATTGTAAACTACATTATTAACCAATAATAACTATACAAAATTTTAAAAATCAGGAAGGAAAAAAAAAAGGGGGTATCAAAATATTTTTTTAAAATTGTTCATACAATTATTCTGGTTTGAAACTATTTTAAATTTTTGATTTCGAGCGTTTTAAAAATTCCCCCAAAACGTATTTTTTAAATTTTATTTTTAAGTTTTGCCTGTACAAAAAAAGTTTTTAATCTTTTAATTTTTAATATTACTTTTCCAAAAAATAAAAGTGAATAATTAAGTTACAAATTTGGAATTGCCCCCCAGTGGGGCATACATCCCACGTTGGGAACTACTGGCTTAAAGTAAGATACGGTTATGATGCAAAATAATCCGTAGGGTAATTTAGAAAGACATTTGCAACTGAGTTATGTCGACTCAGACTTATGTTATTAGGTAGTTGACGAAATGATTTAACTTTTCTGAAGTTTCTCTTCCCCATCTCTTTTTTAACACTTTCCAACATAGTTGAAAAGTGTTTAGGAATTTGGTTTGTCTATCCGTACTCTAACTCGCATAAATATAGTCGGATTGCCGGGAAATGGATATATGTTATTGGGTTTACTATGGCATATTCGGTATTGAAAATAACGTGTGTGGCATTTCCGGTTCATTTAGAGGCCCACTCAAAAGAATTCCGTTACATTACGGCCTATGGAGAAAAATCGTTTGGCGTATATTTTAATATTACACTATTTTAAACATATTGAAATTGATATACCTCACTGAGGTGTATTAGAAGGTTCTTACTATAGAATGTGGTGTGCATAGAACTTATATCGTTTATTTACAGAGACACACAAAACAATTTGGCTGTAGAAGAAAATGAGTAATAATTGAACTATTGAAGCCTACGAACAATAATTCCTGGAAGCGCGTTTTCAGTTGTGGTATGCGTTTTTACATTTGAATATTTTTTAAATTTTACTTGGTGTGTATAAATTCTACAGATCATATACAGGGTTGCACAGAAGCTCTCAACAACATCCGTTTATTGGCGGAAAATGCTGAGTGGGAATTTTCAACCGTGATATGCGTTTAACTGAACTAACGTTTAGCATACAATGTAGTATGCATATATATCTGTAGATTATACACAGGGCTGCAAAAAAATCGTATATTTTAACGGCTATTCGTGGTAATAACAGAAATCGAGTTTCAAATGCGTTATGCGTTTTCCAAAATGTTCATTTAGATGTTATCTTTTACCCTAGTAAAATGTGAAGTTTTGTTATACTATGCTGAATATGTTCGAAAGTGTTCCATAATCTATGGTGATTATCGCATGATTTTTCGTTCTTGTTTTATATATGTAGGTGAAAAAAATATACTAACTCTTTTTGAAATCTCTATATAAAACAACTTTCAAAAGGGTTTATTTTCTAAAATTCCAGTTTAAAAGTACGAGAAAGAGGTGGTGGTGTGTGTGTGGGGGGAGTCGCTCATGAATGCAATATGAGTTTGATCCTTGCATGCCTCCTCCCCCCCCCCCCCCAAAAAAAAGGGGGGGGAGAACAGGGACAAATCTGGGTTGATGAGTTTATTGGTAACAAACATTCAGAAAGGTTAAAATAGCGACTCCTGCATTATATAGCCACAGATTAACACATTCTAAAAAAGACACAAAATATGGTTAATTATGTGGCATTTGGAATAACAAAAATCATGGCTCACAGCTTATCAAAAGCGGCCTATTTATGGCTAACATGCATGAAAATACCATACTTTCGCATATCTACGTAAGAGTGGTTTCCTTGATTGGATCATATTTGGATAATTTTGCAGTAAAGGATAAAAATAAAGGAGATTATTACTTTCTTCTATCTTTACAAGAAGAAAGTATTGGATTCATGAAAATTTTCGAATTCCGGTTTTCGACGGATTTACACGTTTTAGGGGTCAGAGATTCCAAAAAACATGTTTTTACAAAATGTCTGTCTGTGACTCTGTGAGTCTGTCTGTCTGTCTGTCTGTCTGTGTGTATGTGACACAAATTTTGTGGGCGCTCTATCTCAAGAACTAATGCACGGAATTTAATAAAAATTGATATTTAGTTAGTGCCTAATACAAATTGATGCTGATTAGTTTTTGGTGTAAATCGCTCAACAGGTGGCGCTGCAATGCTGCATTTTTCACGATTTTCGCAATAGCTCTATCTCAAGAACTAATGCACGGATTTTGATCAAACTTCAGATTTAGTTAGTCCTTGATATGAATTGATAATGATTACGTTTTGGTGTAAATCGCCCAACAGGTGGCGCTGTTATGATGAATTTTGCAGGATTTACACGATTTTCCCAATAGCTCTATCTTAAGAACTAACGCACGGATTTTCATCAAACTTCAGATTTAGTTAGTCCTTGATATGACTTGCTACTGATTAGGTGTTGGTGTAAATCGCCCAACAGGTGGCGCTTCTCTGCTGCCTTTTCCACGATTGCCTCAATAGCTCTATCAATAGAACTAATGGACCAATTTTCATCTAACTTCAGATTTAGTTGTATGTTGACACAAGTTGTTGTTAATTAGGTTTTGGTGTTAATCACCCAATAGGTGGCGCTGCTATGCAGAAATTTTCACGATTTTTGCTATTGCTCTATCTCAAAAACTAATGTACGGATTTTCTCCAAACTTCAGATTCAGTCAGACGTTGACATAAATTGTTGCTGATTAGGATTTGGTATAAATCACCCAATAGGTGGCGCTGCTAGGCAGCATTTTGCTGAATTTAGACGATTTTAGCGATAGTCATATCTCAAGAACTAATGCACGGAATTTCATATCGTTAGAATCCTCATGAGATGCATACATTGCCATTTAATTTTGGCACTGTGATAGCGAATTTTGAAGTATTACATGTATGAGATAGAAGAAAGTTTTGGGATTGGTACATCCGACTAGTTTTTCCTTTGTTTTTGAAATGGGTTCCTACAGTCTAGCTTTGGTAGTATATGTTCAGTTCTAAATGAATGCAACTGTTTCTGCCAGTGAGTGGCCTACAAACTAGTGTTTTTTTGTACCGCATTACACACTACGTTACATTTCTCAAAATTGAAAAGGTTTCACTACAAACCATGAGAAAAAGTAGCGGGTACTGTAGCTTCGTTACTAGTAGCACGCTGCTAGTAACTACTAGCATAGCAAAATTTTTTACATTAACCCAGTCCCTTAAATGCATTTTTTTTTTCATTTTTTTAAACATAAAAAATAACATAATTGACTCTGCGCTTTAAAAATATAGTAAAAGTTACTTTAAAAATATGAAAACGTTCATACAAGTAGTTTCGACTTAGAGCTTTAATAAAATTATGAGATGTTATATATTTAAAATTTTTATCGAATTTATTTAATCATTTTCTTTTGAAGTTGAAATTTTGATCTGTATCAGATTTACCCAGATTCCTTTTCAGAAATTCAGAAATATTTTTTTCAATTTAATATTTTTATTTCTTCAGATTCTTTATGTGTGTTTCACTTTAACCCCTTCAGGGACGGTGGGATATATTATATCCCACATAATTTTAATCAAGATTTGCACCAGAAACTTTTAAATTTTACTTTTGACTTTGGTAGAAAAAAGTTGTAGAATTGCTTTTCCTTTCTTTGAAATAAATTTTTCCGAAAATTCCGGTGTGAATTCAACATTACAGAAACACAAGTACTTGCCTTTGAAAGGGTTAAAGGACAAAAGGGGAGGGTGGTGGTGTTAAATGTAGCAGCGGCATTTCAGATATTGCTTGCAGGTATGCATGCATGGACATAGTAAATCCAAATTTTCTGCCGACTTGAACTATTTTTTTTTTCGAATTTATTTTCATACATTTTTTCAGCGGAATATTTTATTTCTTATAATTTACTTACTTGCATGGAATTGTTAATGCAATGGTGAAAACAAATGAAAACATTCAAATAATAAGAAAGTAAAGAAAGTGTTACTATTATTACACTATAGATGGCGACACCATAAAATATAAGAGCAAGAAAAAAATAAACTCGGGTTTATTCAAACTTAGCAAAGCTTTAAAAATTGACATTATTTAACTCTCATAAACTTTTTCGAAACAATGTTTAGGGAACTTCAATTTTGCTGCGGTGACTCTCACCCATGCAATTTTGTTAGAGAAATCCTCCCCACCCGATAGCTTTAAATTTTATAATCTACCTCTCGCGGAATACCAACATGGCCAACAGATAATACAGAGATGAATTAATCACAATCAACTTTTTAAAAAAAATAGTGGAAAAATAGCCAAAAATAGTAAATGTAAATAATGTTAAATAACATATCTCTTAAACTTTTCTTTAATAAATAATGCGTGATGGAAATGGATGCAGGTATAAAGGGTACATTTTAAATTTTGATATGACAAAATTTTCAACAATAAAATATCATGACCATGAGAATCATTCTTAAATAAATATATCAATTGTGTTGATCAGCTTTCAACTTATGTATGTAGAAGACGCAGCATAAAAAAGTCTTCAAATATTTAGAATCTAAGTTTTAAGTTTAATAAAAATGATGTGGAAGGAATGGCAGGTACAGTGAAATTTTCTGAAAATCGCAGTTTCAAGAATTAACTTATTGAGGAATACAGACAGCCTCAGTTTCCTTTTTTAATTTCCTCTTTTAAAATTTAACATACATTTTCACAAACAACTAAATATTTTATGAGGGATGCAATATATATTAAAATTTAAATTATCTATACATTTACTTTAATGTTTTTAAAACTTGGAGAAAGTTTTTCCAGCTTAGGCTTTTCTGATGAAAATTTGTGAAAGATTATAATTTCACAAGCCTCTCACAATCTCTTTAATATTTTAGGGGGGAGGGGAAAAAGTGGGAGAAATTCATTTGAAAATCATTCATATCGCTACTTTTAACATATTATCACTATTACATACTTATTTCTACCATTAAAGCAATGGAATCATAATTTTTCTTCTAACATTCGATTTTACTTATTTATCTGAATATAAATTTAAATGTTATCTATTTGTCAGATTAATTTAAAATGTTTATTTACTGTGCAGTCTCTACGCTATTCAGAATTCAATTCGTTGCGCCATCTTTTATCAGAAATAAGAACAATTTATTTGTTTACAATTTCACAGCTTTTATGCAAAAAAAAAAAAAAAAAAAAAAAGTAAAATATCCATTTCAGGATTATAAAATGTGGTTTAAGAAGCGAATATTCGAAAAGAAAAACTTTTAGAAAACGTACTTTGTTGAAAAATTATATTGATTCAAAAGATTTTGAAAGTTAATAGCATAAAAATAATGAAATCGTGAAATTAAACGGTATGATGATACTTTTAAGAAATAATTATAATAAAAGTCAGTGACGTATAAACTGCCTAAAATAAGTGATAATGATTTAAGGAAACGAAATTTTCCTCCGAACAGCTAGGTTTTTCCCTTTTATTTTCATTGTGATATTTTAAGCTCAGCTCAATAAACTTTGAATTACTAACTTTTTATGATTCGCTTTGGCATTATATACACTAACGAACTCTGTAGTTTATAATGAGCTATTTTATTTTTGTAAAGTGTACTGATCTTGTTATCTATACATAGGGTTGCAGGGGAGAGCCATTGCCCTATCCTAAACTTGGTTAGTTTTTCAACATTTTGGCAGCAGTTTTACATGTCTGTCATATATATAGTAGATGTGAATAAATTGTGTAATTAGGGAAAGACTCTGCAAACACACTGTACATGTTGTCCCATTTTTGTGTTTGGATGTTGGACAGAAGGCGTTGTTTAACTCAGGGCCGAAACTAGCCTTTTTGAGCTCGGGCAAACATAGATTTCGGCCCCTTCCCTCCTCCTCCTCACGCACAATAAAAGTTATCCAATCATGCAATTGGGTTGTTCCACAGTATATGAAATAAAAAAAAAATACACGAAAATGTACTAAAATAAAAATTATTATTCAGGGACATAAAAGTCAAACGATTGTGAGAATGCCCCATAAATAGACCAACATTTTTTTTTGCATAGCATTCCATAATGAAATTCCCTTCATCAATAAATAAAACACAAATTTAATAGACATGGCAAATTTCTTTGGCCATTTGGAGATTTTTTTGGCTATTAACTCCTAACATGCGGCTAATGCGAAAGTATCGCTTTTAACAAACTTTTAAATTTTTCTTTGAAGACATTATTGAAAATTTTCATATAAAATGCTTTTAGAAACAGAGTAGCTAAAAAGCATTGTCATAAAAATTATAGCAGGCTCTAATTTTGCCTTCCATTCATTGTTTCTAAGATAACTTAACTTAAAAACTCCTTAAATGAAAAAAAAATTCATCATAAGCGGCAGAATAGTCGATATTACTTTTATTTGATAAAAATATATTGTTGTATGTAATGTAGTTTCAAGCCGTTGTAAGCATGCTGTAAGTTGTTGCATGTAAGTATGCATGAACGGGTGATGAAAAATTGCGATGTAACTGGGATCCAACCAAACCCCGATTCTATTTTAAACTGCTGATGATAGCTTCTCCCGATTAAAACAAATATAAAGTTAAAGTATAGCTTTAAGATACGACATGTATTTGTAAGATGGTGTATATATAATAAATTACGTAATTTAGTTGTTTATACGGCTCTTATTTCCTATAGGACATATTTCGGAAAATGTGTTCCCAGTCGAAGAAAGTCATAGAAAAAATCTCTTTTTTTATGTCCAAAACTTTTCGAATTATGATAGTTTGTATTTTATGGGATCCCAGAGTTTTCCGGTACTAAAAGCAAGAGGCCTTTTTTAGTGTCATAAGCTGTCAAATTCCATTAAATTTCGTATTTTAATGTTCATACACCCCCTTGCGAAACGAATGATATATCTAAAAGTTATATTTGAATTCTATTACTATTATACTTTACAATTGGAGGAATGTTTAGCGGTTTAAGAGATAATCGCCAATACATCTTTTTTTATTTACCCAATATAGGTATGTATGGTATGCAATATAAGATGCGTGCATGATGTAGTATGTATGAAATATGTGTATATGTAAGAATAGAAATATAAATCATTAAAATAGGATGTATATATATATACGTAATTCAATATATAAGCTTTTCAATTAATTTTATTAGTATCCATATTTTTCTTTTTCTCTTCCATATTAATACTCGTAAGATAGTACTTTTGGTATCCATGTTATGTGTGTTGGGGGATTAATGTATTTGTTAATGTCATTTCATCAGAATATCACAGTTTTTGTTGGTGGTCGGTAATGTTTATTTATTGGTTATATATATATAAATATGATTATACAATGGTGTAAGTATATTCTGCCAAACAGGCAGTTATTTTTAAAGTTCATTTTAAAATTATATTAATTAGTCCAACTTTATATTCCGTCTTAAAAAAATTGAAAGTGATTAGGTTAATCTTCAATGAAGGCAAATTTCAAATTTATTATTATTATTATTTGTTATGAGAATGTTTTTACGCGCAATAAATAGTTAAAAATATATTGTTGTAATCTTTTAGCACTTTATATAGCACCTTATTTATTTATCTGTAAAATATTTAAATTCTGTTTACTTTCGTATTCCTCATAATAATTATTTATTCAGTTTAGCGCTAGGAAAGTCTTACCGGTCCCAGTATGGGATTTCGGAGTGAAATATGTAAAATATCGATTAAATTATTTAGATCGATAACGTTTTCTGGGGGAAGTTTTGCGATTCTGTAGGGGGTTTTACTCCGAAATACCGTTTGCCACTGAATTAATGTATTAAGAAAATTTAAACTGAATCAACAGATGCAGCTGAAATGAGTGTGAAGGTGTTCACTTTAAAAAAAAGGGTGAAAGGAACCTAAATGTTTAATTGGGAACTAGGATATTTTGCGTGTGTTTATTTTAATAATGAATACTCTAAAAAACTGGAATCGGAAAAAGAGATACGTTTATTTTATGATGCATTCAAAAGAATTAAGAAAATTTTAACTGAACCGCTACATACAGATGAAATGAGTGTGAAAGTGATCACTTTAAAAAAGTGTGTGAAGAAATCTAAATGTTTATTTGAAACATTGAGTAGCAATGTGTTCTTTAGTAATGAATACGGTAGAAAACTGGTAGCAGAAAGAGATATATGGAAGACATTCGTTGTGAAAGTTATTTTATGATGCATTCAAAATAATTCAGAAAATTTAGTACTACATGCAGCTGAAATGATCGTGAAGATGTTCATTTTAAAAAAGGGTGAAAGAAACTGAAACGTTTAATTGGAAACTAGGATATTTTAGTGTGTTTATTTTAGTAATGAATACTCTAAAAAACTGGCAACAGAAAAAACGATATGAAAGACATTCGTCGAAGTTTATTTTATGATGCATTCAAATGAATTAAGAAGATTTAAACTAAACCACTACATACAGCTATTACCACTACACGGTAAAATGAGAGTGAAGGTGTTCACTTTAAATAAGAGTGTAAGAAACCTAAACGTTTGGAAATTTTTCAAGAGAGAAACATTCGCCTTGAATACAATATTTCAAATGAAAATCAAATTTCAAATTATTTTTTGCTTAAAAGGCGCAAAGACCAACTTAGTGAAAAATATTCCATGCCGGGAATCGAACCCGGGTCATCAGTATAGCGCACTGAACGGATTAGCACTGACAGATTTAGCGGTAGAACGTCAGTGCGCTATACTGATGACCCGGGTTCGATTCCCGGCATGGAATATTTTTCACTAAGTTGGTCTTTGCGCCTTTTAAGCAAAAAAAAAAAAAAAAAAAAAAAAATTGAAATTTGATTTTCATTTGAAACCTAAACGTTTATTTGGAAATTATGGTATTTTGCGATGTGTTTCTTTTAGTAGTGAATCCAGTAAAAATCTGGTAGCAGAAAAATAGATATGGAAGATGTTCGTCGAAAGTTATTTTATGATGCATTCAAGAGAATGAAGAAAATTTAGAACTACTATATATGCAGCTGAAATGCGTGTGAAATTGTTTGCTTTAAAAAAGGGTGAAAGTAATCTGAAATAGTTGATTTCACGTTTAAGTTGAGATTATGATATTTTGAGATTTTTTTTTTAATTATCTGTAATGAATACACTAAGAACCTGGTAGAAGAGAGAAAGATATGGGAGATGTTTGTCGAAGATTACTTTCTGAATAATTAATTCATAAAGGGGTCATTCCACCTTTCATCCCCGATCGCGAAATACAATGTTAACCAATGGGAAAATTTAATTAGGTAATTATTCTTTACCTAATATAATGATAGAAAAACGGATTTCAGCATCAGAAAAATATGTCAAAGTGCGTGTTTTTTAAATTTTTCTCTTTGATTTTTAAAATAATTTTTAAAAGATGATTTGAAAATTTTCCAGAAGTAGAAATTTCAAAGCTTACAGTTTTTTTAAATACTTAAAATTTAAGGAGACATTTTTAAAAGACGCACTGCGTCGGTTTCGGACGTCTGCTTTCTGATGGTGAAACCCGTTTTTCGATAACTATATTAGGTAATGAATAATCTAATCACCTAACTAAATTTCATATAGGTTAACATGGGATTTTGTGATCGGAGAGACGAAAATCTGTATCGGTGAAGATATCGGCGATATCCCCTAAGAAAATTAAAAATGAAACACAAGATGCAGCTGAAAAGAGTGTGAAGATGTCCTGTTTAAAAAAGGGTGAAAAAAATCTCAAATACTTGATTTTGTGCTTAAGTGGAGACTATGATATTTTGTGGGGGTTTTATTTTAGCATAAAATACACTATAAACTTGGTAGCAGAAAAACAGCTAACAGGAATATTCGTCGAAGATTATTTTTTGAATAATATAAGTCAGGTGACGCCAAACCATTTCTGTAGTAAGTATATTTAAGCCAACTTTACAGTTGCATCTTCCTCACTCATATTTCATTTTTATTTGTCGTAGCAGGAGTGAACGTATAATTAGACATGTGTAAATATTGGATGAATATACTAGATGCATATTTTGATTCAAGAGTAGAGATAAAAATATTTCAAAGCCCCCCCCCCCCCCCATAGAAATCTACACAGGCCGGACCTGGTATTCACTCTTTTCGGGCCGTGCTCGGGTCATATTTTTTTGTGAAGGCTCGGGCCGGGCCTAACTTTTTTTTTCTGTATAGAGACGGGAATGGTTTCAATCCTAGTCTTCATGGCACAAATTTTTCAGCCCTAGTTTTGACCCAGTCCGTATGAAAATCATTGTCTCGGTGTGGCCTGGACCATTTAAAAATCAGTTAAATGAGGCCTGGCCCAAAAAATTGTACAAAAAAAGCATACATTTTTAAATCGTCATTATTCTACACTTAAACATTAAAATTTATTCTTTTTAAAGAATAGTAGATTTCTACGCTTATATTATTTTTTATACAGCTAAATTAAAATATAGTAAAACGTGTGAAAAGGAACCTGCTTATGACGGAACTCTGTTTTAAACTAAAAAAGGTGTTGATCCATGCAAAATGAATATACTAATACGTAAGAAAAGAATATGTAATACAATTACACTTGCTAAGAACGGAATTTGTCTATACGCACTTTTTTTTTTCTTTTCTATGCAATTCTGTTTTAGAATATTTACTGTATAGCATTTTTCAGATTTTTAACACTTCAATACATGGAATATGGATTAACAATATTAATGACAACTGAAACATTTACATACAACAAATAGAGATTCATTAAAAAAATAATATTGCTGCCTGCGGCACTGCTATAAAAATGAAGATTAGAAACATGAAAAAAAAAAAAGTTAGGATAAATATTTTTGGTTAGAACTCCTCATATGAGACAAATTTTAAACCAAATCGACGTAAAAATCAATATTTTGTAGAAATTCACTCGGGCCGGGCTCGGGCCGAACTTTTAATTTTTGTATCGGGCTGAGCCGAATTTTTTTTCTATGAGTCGGACCAGGCCCGGGCTTGGAAATTTCAGCCCGTGGATACCTGTATCCCCCCTCCCCTCGAAGGGGTTTAGTTCCCACTGAAAAAAATGAAATTTTTTTTAGGAAATAATATATTTAGGATTTTATAATTATTTCATTCTAAAGCTTTTTCCATTATCATTATCACCCTCCCCCTTTTTTTCGTGTTCAATAAATCTTTCATTCTAAAGCTTTTTATTATTATGCCCTCTTTTTTTGCGTGTTCAATGTCCCCCTTTAGAAGTATATGCATCTACACCCTTTTCATACATAAATTGAAAATTGTTAAGACGAAAAAAAAAGGGCTTTAAAAAGATGAACTATAAAAGAACTAAATAACACTTCTGTCAGTAAAACTGAAAATTCATATATGAAATTACATAATATCTTCCAGTTCGCAAATAATTAGGTAGGAACTATACATAATGTAGTATCATTTGAAATTTTATTCATTTTTTTATTTTTTACTTTTTATTTTCTTGTGTGCAGTTCTTATAATTGGGTTCATTCCATGCAAAATGAGCAAATCAGCTGTGGCAGACATGTCACAGATTTTTATGAAAATAACTCTATATTTAGATCATATCTATTTATGAGTAAATGTAAAATAATAGATTTCAGGATTGTTTATTTAAGTATCAAAATATACATTAAAAGTGAATGCAAATTTGAGGTATTGTGTACAGGCTTAAAATTTCAATTAAGATTATTAGCCTTAGGAATGGAAAGACTATATTAAAAATTATTTATAATTAGGAATGAATAATAAGTAACAGATTGGCGTAAGTTTGTAATTGTGTTTTTATTCCGTAATGAGAAAAAAATTATTTTTGAAAAATTTTGAGGTAAAAATACAATATTTCTATTGCTCCTTTACACATCAAGGACAGCACTGACAAGTTTAAAATTGCTTGACCTTATAGCTAAAATTATATATTTTAAATATCGAAGGTTTCATTCTTGCCTTTTTATTCCTTAATGAGGGAAAAAAATAGTAAAAAATGTTGAGGTTAAAATGCAATATTTCTATCACTTCTTTTTAAGTGAAGGAAAGCTTTATTAAACTTTTAAATTATTTGATATTATAGATAAAAGTGTATATTTTAAATATAGAAACTTTTATTCTTGCTTTCAGGTTATTCTTGGCTATTAATATATTTATTTTAAACTACAGTAAAAAAAAAAAAAATTATTAGCTGAACAAAAAATTATATATTTATCCTCTAAATCCATAGATGGCAGCACTACATTTTTTCCCCTTTGAAATCGTGCAGTATTGTAAAAAAACGCCCGCGGATTCAAAGAGAATGCTCTTGGAATGCAACAAATATTACTTTTTTAACCCAATTTTGTGACGTTAGGAATCAAAAGGCAATCTTGAATTTTTTTTTTAGAATATCATGGACTTATTGATCTTTATGTTTGTGCAATAACTGTAATGCATGACCTTTCCTTCGTTATTTTTTTAGCCTATCAATAAGAGGAAAAATTACGATTTTGTCATTTTTTTAAAAAGTTTCTAAATTTTTTAAAGGTGAAGGAAATACAAGGCAATTTAAAAACTTTAGCAATTCGATCTTAATATGTAACACTACATCAGGCATCAATTTCACAGATGTTTTTGAATTCCTTTAATTTTTACAACGTTTTTAATTTTCTTAAAATTGACAAATTTTCAATTTTTACAACAAATTTAAGATAAATCATGACGTTACCAAATTATTATTACTAAATAAATATGAAGATCATTTTCCAGAGATTACAATATTATAAAAAAGATTTAATTTATGTTAAATAGTTTTCAAGATACGGAACTTCAAACTTGCAACTTTGAACGATTGTACATATGCCATTCTATGTCACAAGTTTTTTAAATGTCCAGAACTTCCAATTTTTTTTTTCTTTTTGTCGAAATATTTTGCAATGCTCTATTTGAATATGAATTGAATCTGTGTATCAAATTTTACTAAAATCGGTTACTATTCAGCCACGACTTTTTTTAAATTTTTGCTCATTTTGTGTGCAATGACCCTACAGAGAAACGACCAGATGTATTTAACTATTATAAGAAAAAAATTCTTTATTGCATGCAGTTTACTTCTAGATTTAAAATATGTCTTTGACTTAAATGTAGATTATAAACCTGTTTGTCTAATTGTCATTTTTAAAATTGATAAATACATATAAGTAAACTTTGCACCGAAAATTTAAGAAATTTTATCTGCAAAAATCTACCTTTATGGAAACTTCCATTTTAAAACTTTAACTATTTTTTTTTCACATATAAAAAACAAATAAAGAATGAAATCAACATTAGCTTCCGTTTTCTTAAGCTTTGTAAAACTACTTTTTACAAGAAATAAAAATTATTTTGCAATTGTAAAAATGTTATCTATAACTTAATATTACAAAATAACGCCAATTTTTCAAAAAATGAAAAACTTGAATAATTACGAGTAATAATAATGATAGCGTTACAAATATTTGTTTTATTAAACTATCATTTTCTATATTAACAAAAATGCTGAAAAAATGACAATAATTTACCGTAACAGAATTAAAAGTTGCTTTCAACCTATAGAAATATTAAATGGATTTTTTTTTTTTTTTTAAAATAATTTCTCAGGTTGAGTCAGCATTAAGGTATCTACATTAAAACGTCCGTTTTGGCGATTTTCGAAATTTTTTTAACTGTTTTATTTGAAGGAGCAATCTTTTACGATTCCAAATCTGTTTTATTTCTACAATTATTAGAAGAGGAGTTATGGGCAACTTAATAAACAGGAAGTAATGAGTCAAGTACCGGAAGTGAGAAGGAAGGTCAGGTGAAATATAAACAATGTTTCTATGCATGATTTTCGAACGTTTTTTAAATAAAAACACTAATAAACCTTAATTGAGACTTCTAGATTAATTTTATAGATGAGAAATAATATAGATTAGAAATCTTTAAATACAATTTCTGGGAAATCAATTTTTCCGTTATTTCCATGCCCGGTAAACTTCATTACATAAAATGTTTTAACATATTTCAGTGAAAATGTGTCAGAATGTTTTCCATATTACTCACTATGTTCTGAACTAGAATCTAAGCTCTAGGTGATAATGTAGTTATTTTATAGGTACTCGAATATAAAAAAAAAAGGTAATTTTTAATAAAAAATATGTATTTTTTGAGATGTTTTGTAATGTTTCAGTTAAGTTTGAAGATGTTGTAAAATCCCTAGTTCAGTGCACAGATAAGTGTAATAGCAGTATGTAGTACAAAGTAAATTGAAATAATTTAGTTGAATTGAGTGTATGTACGGTGTCTGGCAGTAAGCATGACATTTAGATAAAAAAATGGCAAACGGCCCACCAATTTAATTTTTTTTCTTTTTTATGCAGATATTATTAGGATTTTAGTTTTTTTCATCATTCTGTATTATAATTGAACTAAAAATAGGTGTATTTATTCAATATTGTACATAAAAAAGCGCTTTGAACGTAGGCAGATACCTTAAGGCTGTTCTCAAATCCAAAATGGCAACTTTATGACATAAGTTTTAACTTATTTTTGTTCGGAAATGCATGATACTAGCAGGTGTTGTTGTTCAGAAACTATGTAATCGAACTGTTTCCTCCGTTGTTTTGCAAACGCAATAGATATTTCAGAAAATAGTGTCAAAGTGGGCATTTTGAACCGAATTTCCGTGCGAAAGAAGAATAACCACTCAAGAAAGAATGGAAAACGTGTTTGTCACGTGATCAAAATCGCTTATGACTCAATAGGTAATTTATGGATCAAAAAATGGAAAACACAGTTCGATTCCAAATCGCTTCCATAGTCAGGCCTTCCAATTTTATATCTTTCAGTTAAAAAATGAATTTGTAAATGTGTCAAAACGTTTTACGCTTGTTGAGCAGAGCAGTTGAGAACAGCCTTAACCGTTGAATAAAAGTCCCCTCCAACAAAATTAAAAGAGAAATATTAACGTTTAGTTGACTAAATATTTAAAGAAATATTAGCTTTTTTCGCAAAATTTATTTCTAAACTAAAATAGTTAACTTATTCCTTCATATATTACTCGTTAAACAACTCCCAACCATTTCAACCACTTTTCTCGGGCTTTCCATATTTTGAAAACAGCTACTTAAATGGCTTTTATTTTACTTAGATTGAGTAAGTTAATCGATCATATAGAAATCTTTTTTTATCGATAAATTGTCAACATTATAAAGCCATTCTTCCCAGTAGGTCTAAAAGTGTTCTGTGATTTTGAAGTTTCTTCAAACGTCAGCCTCAAGAAACTTGAAAAACGTCACTGTCAAACAGTTGATAAATTTTGTGTCACAAATAATAATTTTTGTGTCATAAGCTCACGGTAATTTTTTTCTTGTCACGCTCATGAACATTTCACGATGGGAAACGTATAGTTGAATACTTATTTTTCTTTATTTTATTATTATTTATTTTAAGCGGCAGCGTATCTCTATTATTTTCATTTGTCTAGAAAGCATTGTTACTAAAAATTATGAATTATTATTTCGATACATTATTTCGATACGTTATTTCGATACATTATTTCTGGAAAATCTAGGAAAATGAAATATTTGAAATTACTGAAAACATTAATAGCTCGAAAAGTATTTGTCAGAAAATTGTTAGACAAACTGCGTTAGAAAGGTAAAAAATTGTGTTTTTCTTGATATAAATTTCAAATATAATGATTATGCTATTTTCAAATATTGAATTTCAAAAATTACCAAATCTCACAATGGAATACCACAGCGAAACCTTCACGCATAAAAAGATAATGATAACGGCAATGTGTGTTGGCGTGTATACTGGCTATAGCACGAATTACAAATTATATTAGCCATATTATTCTGTTAAAATATAAAAGTGAATTATGATGTCACGAGTGCATGATTTTTATGTAATTCTCGACAAATATTAGATGCGCCATTTCTTTTTAGTTGTGAATATAGGTTAATTCACGTATGACCTCATATTTAAAACGAATATTTGGTTAATGCATAGATTTTACAGGAGAAAGTGATACCATGAAAGGATTTTCATGAATTTACAATTCTTTTTCAATTTTTTTTTCAATAATGAAGACTATATTTATTTAGGCTTAGGAAACATTTTTTAACAAACACTGCTATAAAAGCAAAATTTCTCAAGACTTTCAATATATATATATATATAAAAAGGAGTATATTTGCGCGAGATTCATAGTTCGTACGGTGTTTTAAAATTGATTTCTCTAATCAAACATGTTTAAAATCCCGGACAACGCCAGGTATTTCAGCTAGTATAATATAACCACAAACAAAAATGTATAATAACCTCTACCGAGTTACCCACGATTCCGAAAAGCGTTCTTTATCTTTAGAAAGCTCAGGAACCAATAAATATTTTCTAGATTTAAAGGATCATTTATATATTTAAAAAATATTTTGCTGCCACTGATTTTCTGAAACGTTTCCGAGTAATTTTTATTGTATAATAATCATTTGCGGTCGTATTAAGTTTATAGATGTCATGCTGGTCGGAATTAATTTTCGTTGAACGAACAGTAATAGATAATATGCAAGATTATGAAGGGAAAACAAAATATACCAATTTTTTTTAAACGTTAGATATATGTAACACTATAGTATGTTTTTAATTTCATGCAAAAATTATATTTTATAGTTCTGCCTCGTGTGTTATCTTTGAAAGCGGTCTCCAATAGGCTGACCTTAATTTTTCTGTTTGAACATACAGAACAATCTTTACTCTTTACATCTTATATCTTATCTTTTTTAAACGACTTTCAATTTCATGGTACTCTTCTTTCGGTAACTTTCTTTTTGACATTTTAGAGCATTTTGACATTTTAGAGCAGACATTTTAAGAAGCGAAAATGCCTAATCACACTCAAACACAAATTGAAAAATATTATTTCGAATTCTACGTATCTCCGAAGCTTATCGACTTAATATAATATAAGATCAGTATGGTTCTTTGCTGTGGTGGCTGAGAGCAGACATACTACTGGAACGGTAAAAAAGCTTTAGTGGCTAAGAGTAGACATACGACCGCAAAGGGTTAAGAGGCCACTTCTGTCAAGCGAAAAGACCCGTTCGCAAATGCTAATCCTATGGAAGAAATGTATAAAGATATCTTGTTTGCATTTCAATATTTTTAAATGATTTTTTTTTTGTTTCATTGGATAGCTGTGATCGATCTGTATTAGAGGTCTGCACGGGCCCGTACCCGGCCCGGCCCGCGGGCCGGTCCGGCGGAATGGAGGGGAATTTTCAGCCGGGCCGGCAGAATTAGGACAATTTTTTCAACGGGCCGGGCCGACAGACAAAATAAACGGGCCGGCAAAAAAATTGAACGGGCCTGCAGGACCGGGCCGAGCCGATAAAAAAAATTAATCGGGCCTATCGGCCCGATATAAGAATTTGAGAGTAGCAGATAAAATACGAGACCATTTCCAATGAATATGACTTTTTCGAGAAGTATAAATGTGCATTATGAGCCGATGCGAGTTTAACAACATCAATACAGAAATGTAACATGTCCATCGTAGAGATCGGCAGCGTACAGTTACATGATGCCTGATCCCGGGTTTAATTTTTTCGGCAGACTTGTGCCGGGACGGAACTGGTCTTAATCGTTCTCAGGATGTGTAGGACAGGCATTATGTTTTGTAAAAGTATTAATAGCGATAATGAACTTCTGTTAACAGTATCTTTGGAAATGTATCTTAAGATGGTTCTCATATTTACTGCTCAACAATGCGAAACTCTCAGACACATTTTCTGACTCATTTTTAACTATAAAGGCGTAAAATTGACAGGCCTGAGTATTGAAGGCATCTGGGATCGAATAGCGTTTCCATTTTTCATAAATTACGTACAGAGATAACAGAGACTCTTGTCACGTGACTGTGCGTTTTTCTCCTTTCCTGTGCTATCGCTTCCGGAAATTCAATTCAAAACGCTCACTTTGGCAGTATTTTCTGAAAGATATATTACTTTTATCTAAGAAAAAAACGGCATTTACATGGTTTCTGAATAGGAATACCTGCCAATCTCATGCGTTTCCGAAAAGAAATGAATTCATAAATGTAACAAAATGTAGCTCCTTTGGGTTTGAGAAAAGCCTTAAAAATGACAGAAATATTTTCACAAATCTACCTTTTATTATAAGCTTCAAAAGTTATCATGTTTTTTAACCCTTTATTCTAAACTACAATAATCTTTTAATGAACCCTTATTTAAATTTTAAAACGTCTCTAGAGACGATGACTAAAACACTGTAAGTAATCGTTAATGTTTACTATTGTGTGTTCTGTATTTTGCGAACACATGGTAATTTAAAATATACTGTAAAATGTTCCCATAAATATGCATGTAGTATTCATTAAAAGAATCTTAATTGTATGTCGAGAAAAAAATGAATTTTTTGTAGAAATTTAGTCGGGACGGGCCGGGCCTGTTTTCACTGATTTTTGTACGGGCCGGGCCGAGAACGGTAAAAATGTAAACGGGCCGGGCCGGGCCCGGGCCTGGAAATTCCGGCCCGTGCAACAAAGGCCGTTTTTTACTTTTTCGATACTTTTTGTTTATAGATAGTTTTAATGAGAACACTTTCCTTTTCGGAACCGCTTTCAAAAATGCATCCACGGAAAAAAAAAAAATCAATCAAAATCGAAAGAGTAAAAAAAAAAAAAAAATGGCATTTGTACAGATCGACCTAAGCTATCCAATGCAATAAAAATCATTTAAAAATATTGAAATGCAAGCGAGATATCTGCATACATTTCTTCCATAGTACTAACATTAGCGAGCGGGTCTTTTCGCGTGACTGAAGTAGCCCCTTAATCAGTTTTCTCAATTTGGAATGTAGGGTTTTTTTTTAAGAAATCTTTGTCATTTTTTTACAGTGCATCTCATTGAAAGCCACGAAGCACCATCTGAAATTCAGGATCTTGGTCCTCAATCTTGTCTGCTACAGGATCTATAAAAAAGTCAGTGTGTTGTTCTGAAATACTTTAAGTTCAAAAATCTCTCATCAAATGCGTCCCTCAGTTTAGTGAAACATTGGACAAATTGTGTGAAATCGGCGCAATTCAAGTTGCTTTTGATTTTCTCACAAGATGTGAAGCATATGATATTCTTAGATCTTCTTGTAAAAGTTGTCATTTTCTTTTATATAAAAGCTTCAGCGTGTCTCATCAAATGACAAATACACTATATGGCCAAAGGTGACCTGCTACTTGCGATTTTAGACGTTTTGTTAAATATCTAGTAAAATACATGAGGAATTATCCTGAAACTCCGGGTGTGTAAACAGAATAGTACAGGTCATATATTTCCGTGAAGATTTTGTCCCGAAACCCCATAGGGGACGACAACAAATTGAAAAAGAACGAATATCTTTTGGATAATCCTGTAAAAACTAATCTAGCAAAGGCGTTCAAATTCGATATTATTAATAAGTGGCGTATTGTAATATACTGTGTTCATTTTTATGAGGATAGCATGTATACTCGTAGAGCAATTAAGGTTTTTATAAAAACAGTCCCAAATTTTGCCAAGTTTTTTTGCTTATAATTTGCAGAGTTCTTAATATGAAAAAAGTTCTTTTCAAAAAATATGACAAACAACATTGTACATAATACCCTGCAATCAGAATTAAAAAATAATAAAAATTGGATGAAAAATGAGCAGGTATACTAAAAAATGTTTCACTGCGCATGCGCGAATGCAATCAAAATATAATGTGCATAATGTATTAGCTTAAAGTAGAGCAACTTTTGTGAAAGTCTCAAAATCATGCCTTGAAAATTCTGAAAATTATCGTCGATAGAATAAGCTCGAAATCCGTTGTTCCAAAAAGGAAGCAAAAAGATGAGGGGTTGTATCCAAATAGAGTAGTACGTGCAATATTGTGTACGATATATTGGCACTAATCAACAGATATTTGATACAACCCCTCATCTTTTCGCTTCTTTTTGGGAACAACGGATTTCGAGCTTATTCTATCGACGATAATTTTCGGAATTTTCAAGCTATGATTTTGAGATTTTCACAAAAGCTGCTCTCTATACCTAACTAATGCATTATGCATATTATATTTTGATTGCATTCGCGCAGGCGCAGTGAAACATTTTTTTTAGTAAACATGCTCATTTTTCATCCAATTTTTATTATTTTTTAATTCTGATTGCAGGATATTATGTACAATGTTGTTTGTCATATTTTCTGAAAAGAACTTTTTTTTTTTTTATATTAAGAGCTCTGCAAATTATAAGCAAAAAACTTGGCGAAATTCGGGACTGTTTTTATAAAAAAAATTAATTTCTCTACGTGTATACATGCTATCCTCATAAAAATGAACACAGTTTATTACAATAAGTCACTTAATCATAATTTCCAGTTTGAACGATTTTGCTACATTAGTTTTTACAGGGTTATCCAAAAGATATTCGTTCTTTTTCAATTTGTTGACTGTCCCCTATGGGGTTTCGGGAAAAAAAAAATCTTCGCGGAAATATATGACCTATACTATATTGTTTATACACCCGGAGTTTCAGGTTAATTCCTCATGTATTTTTCTAGATATTTAACAAAACGTCTAAAATCGCAAGTGACTTTTGGCCATTTAGTGTATTTGGTTTCTCCAGTTGAAGCTTTAATAGCTTTTAGTTGTTCGTTTAGGAGTTCAGGTGTGCTGCGATGCCTGTAATATATATATATATATATATATATATATAATTTCATTAATAAATTCACTAATCCGCGCTTCCTATCAGGTGCAAATAAACAAATCGGTGAATTTTCATTATTTGTGGACTAGACCGAGTTAATGAATTGTTAACGGAAATTATCTGGAACTACATGATTTACAATCATGAAATTAGGCGTGATTTTTAATATAAACACTGAATGCTTATAAAAGAGTGATTTTTAAAATTATTACTACTTTTATTATTATTATTATTATTATTATTATTATTATTATTATTATTATTATTATTATTATTATTTTATTGTAACAATGTTATTGTTTCTTATCGGTACATTTACGGGCTGCAGAAAGAGACGTCACAGGCCAAATGTGGCCCGTGGACCGCAAGTAGATAACGCTGTGTTAATGCATATCATGTTCTCGTTTATGATTCAATTGTACTTAAGAGGAAATGAATAGATTCATGTTCTAATTTTTAGAGTATACATATTTTTTACAATGTAATAAACACTATTTTTTCCCTGACAATTCGATACATTTTATTTAGTTTCAAATATTTTTATCATCTTATGCTATGAATTCAATTGTACACAATAACTCAACACATGGAATCACACACATATATATCTTAGAGCCAAAAATATTTATCGTAGTTTATAACCATTCTGCTGTGCTTCATTAGTAGTTACTATATTGGTCTACTATCACAATATTCCAGACTTTCTGATGATTCGAAGGGACACATAGCAACTAACTGGTCGTAAAAGTAATTGTTATTTGATGTGCCTACGTGATCTGTATTTAATATCGCTGAATAATATATATAAATAGCCTCCAGGTCTTTTATTAGAAGGTAAAATTACAAAATTTTATTTTGTATAGTAGGATGAAAATTCAGTTTTTATCAATTGATATATATAAAGGTTAAACATTTCAATGGTCCATGCACTGAAAATTAACTTACCATATCAAGTATGAAATATGGAATAATCGCAATTGAAGAAGAGCTATTCTAGAGAAAAATTATGAGAATACTATATTTCAGTATAAAATTACAAATTTTCCGCTTATAATTTGGTAGTTTAAATGAACAAGTAACATTCTCCCAAAATATATAAAAATGGTATCACCAGTGATTTCTTTCGATGATCGGGGTAGTTTTATCACAAATGATACTACGTTCATCCGGCGATTCAAAATGATAAACAACCCTGTTGCTTATAAAGAATTTTAAAAACGCATTTAAAACATTTCACATAAAACAAATAACGGTAGAGACCTGTGAAAATATCATATGTTCTTTGAACTTTTCATTTGACCATGTGAACTGCATTTTCGAAGGTTGGTTGGTTGTATTTATGTCGGCCAATTATCAGCACGTGGGATATTGGCCGTAAGGGGGAGGGTGCCTTCCGTGGAGGTCTTTCTAAGGGAACCTAACCCGTATTAACGCTTGGAGAACCAAGGTTCGAAGAAAACCACGAAAACTCCGAACGATTAGGCCGAAGGGCGCGATTGGGATCGAACCCAGCACCTCCCGTCTACCAGCTTCGAGAGCAGAACCTCTCTGCCACTGCATTTTCGAAGATCTAAACCAGAAGTTTGCAATCGGTATGCCGTGAAAGGTTCTGAGGTGTGCCACGAAAATTTTCGATCAAACTCTATAAAGATTTTACGAATTAAATTTTTTTAATGAAGACTTTTAAATTATACTACGACGGGTAACCCAATCCGTGCATTTATCTAATTTGAACTAGTGACCACACTGTATTAGTGCATATATGAGGGGCTCACAACTATAGTAGACAAAGTCCATTAAAAAAAAAAAAAAAAAAAAAAAAAATATATATATATATATATATATGTATATATATATATATATATAGTCTATTTAGAAGGTGCATAAAATCTGTTTTATTCACTCCCACAGTGAACCAAGTCTGTTTTCGCATACTTTCTCATATATGGTAACTGTTTACAGACTTGGTTCACAGTGGAAGTGAGTAAAACAGATTTTATGCACCTTCTAAATAGACTATATCATTTTTTTTTTTTTTCAAAATGGACTTGGTTTACTATGGTTGTGAGCCCCTCATATCGTGTTCTCATTTATGACACAACTTAATGAATCGGTTCAGGTTCTCATTTCTGGAGTATATATATTTTTAACATTGTTTGAACAATATTTTCCCCTAGGAATTCGATAATATTTTTGTTTTATTCCAATATTTTCATCTTTTTAAGTTGTGAAATCAATTGCATAAAATAACCCCACATATGTATCCGAGCCAAAAACATTTACAGTACCGGACCTCAAATCCGGAATCCTAAAATCCGGACGACCCAAAATCCGGAATGGAAAAAAGAAAACTGAAATTCCGCGATGATCTCGAATAAATATTTCGTAAAAACGTCCATAAATGGCGCTACGTGCACGCGTAACACAGTGCCGAGCCAAACTAGACTTCAGCAATTTTATTTTATTGCAATGTTTTTCATTCATTAGTTTTAATCCAAATTTTCTAACAGAATTATCGTAGTTAGTGTGTGCACACAT
The DNA here is from genome assembly GCA_963932465.1 of Maratus speciosus. NCBI lineage: Eukaryota > Metazoa > Arthropoda > Arachnida > Araneae > Salticidae > Maratus > Maratus speciosus. The sequence goes on from OZ010792.1 coordinate 280,093,555, forward strand.
TTTAAATTTATTTTACAAAGAAACCCTTTTCTTCATTTATATAGAAAATGTAAAAAGAATAAATAAATAACCACAAGAAAGAATTATTTTTAAAAAGGTTCGTAGAATATATTTATAATATTTATGTGTAAAAATATTTTACAACGCCCTCCCCCCACTTTTAATATATTCAAAAAATTTCATTTTTCGAAAAAATTCTGTTTGTAAGCACCGTACCAAAAAATTCTTTTCTTTAAATCAAAGAGAAAAAAAAATCTATGCAAAGTTCTTTTCTCCATAACAAAACAAGCTGTCCATCGAAAGCTAATGATCTCATTCTGATAACGTTGACTTTCCCCTTCACGCAGTTAAATAAACATGTTGAATAAGCAAAATAAACAGCGGATAGATATGTCGTTTTTCTTTACTTTCTTTTCATCTAGTGGCCTTTTTTTTTTTTTTTTTTAGAGGTACCCTAGCTTTCTAATAACTTATCATAATTTAATAAAAATTTGTTACACAAGCTAATTCACTATTATTGTAACTGGCTGAAAATTTGAAAGAAATTCGTCAATTAGCCTAATTCGGCTCTCGCAAACAACGATGTATTTTCATTTTCTAAAAAATGTTTTTATGTTCCTAATAATGTGATGTGCAGGATTAAAAAAAATTCTTATCCTTATTTTAAATTATTTTTTTTTAATTTATGTTTATGTTTGTTTACTTATACCTCATATGACAATCCGCGATATAGATTCCTTGGCCTTAACTTGCGAGCAATAACGCATTTTCATTTTCTAAAAAATGCTTTAATATTTCTAAGAATATGCAGTAATAGTATTTTTTTTTAACTTATTTTTATTTTGAATTACTTTTTGTAATTTGTATTTTTGGCTTTATTTACACTAAGCTTAACATGGCAATTTGCAGTATAGATTGCTTCGTGGCATGTAAAATTTTGCCAAGGGCATGTACTGTATCTGTTTATGTATTGTTTTGGTTGAGGACCTAAAATCCGGAAAATTCCGAAACCCGGAATGGCCGCGGTCCCGACCAGTCCGGATTTGAGGTCCGGTACTGTATCGTAGTTTATAACCATTCTGCTGTGCTTCATTAACAGTTGTTATATTGGTCTATCACAATATTCCAGACTTTCTGGTGATTCGAAGGGACACTTATAGCAACTAACTGGTCGTAAAAGTAATTGTTATTTGATGTCCCCTACATGATCTGCATTTAATATAACTGAATATTATATATAAATAGCCTCTAGATATTTTATTAGAAGGTAAATTTATAAAATGTTATTTTGTATAGTATGATAAAAATGCAGTTTTTGTCTATTTATTATGCAGTGTGCCCACGTATAACCTGACCGACCTTTATTTTCGCAACCGTTGGTCCTAGATGCATACTTCCATTTACAAAAATGGTTTAAATAAGATAAAGAATTATTTTTAAAGCGATTTGGGTCAAGAAAAATATTTATTAAAAAAATACGAAATTTAAATTTTATACGGTCCCCCGGTCCTATAAGTGATATTTAGTAAAAATTTACTGTGACACTATCAAGTAAGACAGAAAAAGTCCCATTCATCTAACATTAAAATTGACCGATTTATGAAATTTTGAAATGCATGACTTATATCACTTTTTTGCATATCAAAACAGATGATTTCGACGATGCTTTCAGGGGTCGTATATAAAGTACTTAAACTTATTTCAAGGTATATGCGGTTTGAAAGAAGTAGTACAACAATTACGATTGAGTTAACTTTATTAGTTAAATTTCAGATTAAAATAATTTTATTTTAACATATGTTGTATTTTGTAAGGATTTGAGGCTATGACTTCTTTTAACAAAAATTATGTTATTTTCATAAGGTTTTATTTAACTTGCAACAATTGTCTCTCCAGTTTAAAATTTGTACTCGAACTTTAACTGACTTTCAAATGTCCAATCGAAGTTAAAATTTTACATACTGACTTAAATCCGATTATAATGTAATATTATTATGATTTTCAACGCTTACCATCTTACACATACTTATATTAGAGGATAACATAAAAAAATTCGGATAGATTACCGTCAACAAGTTTAAGAAATGGTTTTAGATTAGATAACATAAACCTGCGATTGTTGTGTTTTTAACTTTTATAATTACGTTTTATGTATTTTTTAACGCTAAATAAAAAAGTTACTTTCACTTTTAACCATCATGTCAAAATTTTTCGCAAATCGTATATTTAAAGGTTAAAATAATAGCGAAAAATCTAATACTAAAAAGTAGATATAAGAACTTTTTATTCAGTTTATTTTTATTTAATTCAATACTTTATTCAATTTTGCGACTTATACTGGGTTTCTTACAGCTAAACAGCTCAGGGGTCCGATGATGTTGGGAGGAGAGGGGGTATCAATTTTAACTTTGAGCTTTTAAACTTTGAAATTTGCGATTTGAGAAAAATCCTGACGTGATGACGTAAAATGAAGGTCATTTTCGGATTCAGTGCTAAAAAATACACTTGAATCAATTTTCAAAAGCTAAAAAACGTGGCACAACCCAAAATTTGAAAGACGGTGTAATCTAACAGCATTTTAAAAGACAGTGGAACCCGGTTAAGACGCGTTTCAAGGGAGTGAACAAAAGTCGTGTATTAAGCGGGATCGCGTATTAAACGTGTTTTGTATAATTTTGCAGTAACTGGGCGTATTTACGCATCTCATCGTCTGAATGAACTTTAGAGCTTTCATTTAAAGTGTACTGCCGAAAGTTGTGATTTTTAAGTATATTTAAATTAAAATTTAACTGTATTCAATTTTAACTCATTACTTCTTTTTTATAGGACACTGGAATAATAACTGAAAATAAATAAGGATTCTAACATGACTTTATAGTTGATTAATGTTACAACAAAAAGTAAAACAACAAATATATGTAATTTTCATGCTAGGCTAATGTTTTTAACACGAAGAAGAAATGTTAAATTTTTGAAGCCAGTTACAAAAATTATTTTTAGTAATTTTGGTAATGAGTATCATTATAAACTGTCCTTCATTTTTAATTTGAGAAAAAATACCATCCTTATTAATTATTGTATAAAAAATATTGTTAGCCTAGCAAAAACTAAACGAAACTTTGAAAACATAAAATAACACAACTGCAATCGCATTTGCTTAATCATCAAAAGTTTCATTTTTTTTCTTTGCCGATAACATGCATTATAAAACATAGTAGTGATATAACGTGCATTTAAAACCTGACTAACAACAGGTATAATCATAATTTTTATGACATATCAGAGAAAGTTGTTCAAGGCATTTTTCGCAGCGAATGCTTTATCAATCATTGATTTCTTTGATGAACAATCCGCATTTAACCAGTTTTGCTCATTTAGCAAGTTATTTTCATTCAAATATCTACCACTATTTCATGTTAGTAATATTCTCCTTAATTAATCTGGCATTAAATAAAATAAACATTACTATTTGGGATGAGTGGTTTTTATCTTAATAAAATAATCCTCTAATTTGGCAACATGGTAGAGGAATTCGCATTTTGATTTATGAATTCGCGTCTTAAGCGTGATTTTTTACTTCAAAGGACCGAAAATCTATCGCGTATTAAGCGGGATCGCGTAATAACCGTTCGCGTATTAAACGTGATATTTTTACATTAGCCTTATGGACGACGTCAAGTGACCGGAAGAAATCCGCGTATTAAGCGGGATCGCGTATTAACCGTGAGCGTCTTAACCGGGTTCGACTGTATGTATCATTTTTGTAAAGAACTGAGGTTGTTGTTTTTCATCTTTTTATTTAACAAAAATTCTATTATTTTTATCTTCTTATATGTTCAATACAAATTGTATATTTTACAATAATATGTCAGAATGATTAAAGATTTCAAAGTTATATTGCAATACTAATTTTACTCTCAACCATTTCTTTAATATAACTGACGATAATTATATTTCTACTAAATTTGTGAATGACCCCTAATTTGTAGCAAAAAATATGCTCCAACTTTAAATAGCTATTACTCGGTCAATTTTAATCGAAGAATAACGGGACTTTTTTTTACCTTACTTTTCAGTGTAACAGGAAAATTTTACTAAATATAACTTATAGGACCGGGGGACTGTATAAAAAAGTAAATTCTGTAATTCTTCGCTAAATTGTTTTTTCGCTTCAAACTTTTTTTATCTTAACCCTGCACCTAATTTTGACCACTTTTGTAATTGGAAGTATGCATCTAGGACCAACGGTTGCGAAAATAAAGGTCAGTCATGTTATACGTGGACACACTGTATATATAGGTTAAACATTCCAATGGCCCATGCACCGAAAATTAATGTATCATATCAGGTATCAAATATGGAGTACCCGCAATTGAAAAAGATGTATTCTAGAGAGAAATTATAGATAATACAATTTTTCGGCGTAAAATTACAAATTTTCCGGTAACATGAATGATTTAGTACTTTAAATGAACCAATAACATTCTGCTCAAATGTATAATAATGGTATACTACTGATAAGGAGATCTATTACTTATATAAAGTTTTAAAAACGCATTTAAAAGCTTGCACATAATAAAAGATTGATTACATAATGATAATATGTGAAAATATCATGTTCTTTGAATTTTTCATTTGACCATGTGTACCTATTGCATTTTCGAATGTCTAAACCAGAGATTTTTGATTGGTGTGCCGTGAGAGGACCTGAGATAGCTTGGGAAAATTTTCGACCAAAATCTATAAAGCTACTACGAATAAACAGAAGTATTTTTTTAATGAAACATTTTAAATTACACCATTTTCTTTGTGATGTTTGAGGAAAAGTTTAACGTAATAAAGCTATATTTCTTGCGTGTTTATTTTTGTGTTTTAAATACATTTAATGAGTATATGAGAAAATCATGAAAATGTTCTCACATTTCCATGTAGCGTTAATGAGTTTTAGATAGAAATTATTGCTCTGAAAGGGAAAGCTTAAAACAGGAAATATGTGCTATGTAAACATCTGAATTATAGTCTTGCATTAAATCAGGTAACTACATTTTACCCGAAACCTACCCGACCTGCAGTTCGGGTCGATTTAGGTTGACGCTATTTACATATCCTTTGCGGGTGGGGTTTGGATGGAGTTGATTTTTAATATTTCGGGTTCGGGTCTGTTTCGGTTTTGACTCTTTCATATCGAGTTCGGGTTGACCGGATTTTTCAAAGAAAAAAAATTATTTGGATATTATTCAAATGAAAAAATATTATATATTCGAATATTGATAACTGTATTATATTCATTTTTATAAGTTATTAAAATTGATATTAAGGATATAATTGTAGATTAGTTTTGCATAATTGTATTAAAATATGGATTAATTTTCTTTCACTTCGAGTTCGAGTCAGGTTTGAGAAATTTTTCATCGGTTCTAGGTTAACTGTAATCAGCACGGGTCGGGTTGCACCCGACCAGCGCACGATTCTCATTTGAACTAAGTGAAAAGGTGTAAAAATCTTACTGTAGAAATTTCACAAACTTGACATCTGTTAGAAATATATTTTCCTCATAAGGTTTTTCATCGTCGTAATTGAAGTGTGCCGTGGTGGATTAATTATGGGTTTAAGTGTACCTCGAGGTGGAAAAGGTTGATAAACACTAGTAAATAATTCCTTTATGGGAAGAAAAGGAAAATTGATTTTTTGAAAAGTTAAACGTGGTTTATCTTCTACGCATCCTCTACGCTGTCAATCCTTTAACATTTACGAATAAGTATAAAAGTAAAAATTGTTTTTTAAAGAACACCCTTTTATAAGCATTCAACGTTCATCTTGAAAATAACGCCTCATTTGTTTTACTGTATTTCATGTTTTTTGATTAAAAAAATTCCGTTACAATACATTAATTTGGCATGGGCGCAAGCTCGATTATGAAAAATTGAATATTATTATCATCCATTACTATTTTTTCATTACAGACGTGTGAAAATTATTAGAATAATTGTGAAATTTACATTAAAAACTTGTTATATTAAAGAAATATTTAAACATATAGATACATTTAATATTTAGTGTGCATCCTCGTGATTTTTATTAAAGAAATGATGGCATACTTGGGTTGGCATACTTTGTAAGAGTTTTTGGCAATTAATTTGTATTTCGTTGTCATGGTGTCCAAATTTGGATGAGCCTTTCTATCAGACCAGTCTTGTTTGTGATGTTGCATTTCTTTATTTTTTTCTTTACAATGGCCCAAAGGTTATGTATGATATCATATCTGGACTGTTTCCAGGCCATGGAAGTGTTTTCTTTAATTAAGTTAAAGAAATGCAACATCACAAAGAAGAATGTTATGATAGAAAAACTCATCCAAATTTGGCATCATGACAACGAAATACTAATTAATTGCCAAAAACTCATACAAAGTATGCCAAGACGTATCGAATCTTTAATAAAAAAAACAAGAGGATGCACATTAAATATAAAATGCATCAATATTTTTTAAATGTATTATTTCTTTAATATAACAAGATTTTAATGTAAATTTCACAATTATTCTAATAATTTTCACACGTCTGTAGGATGTGTAAAGAATGGAGGAATCTCATGATGTGACCCTGAGATATATCCCTAATCAGTTATAGTAGTTTTAATAGTTTCTTATTTACTTAAGGAGTCGGGCACTCTTTGAAGTAATAAAATACATGAAAAGGCGACCTCCATAATAATTGCAGTCACTCTATAACTGATTGACTTTTAATTATAAAATTTAACACACATATTAAGAAAGATTTATTTTATCAATTAAAGTTCTCAAAAAGTATACACATATATAAAGTTTTTAAATTTATTTTTATAGATAATACAATTTTTACGAATTAATTATTCTTGCATGTATTGCGCGCATGATTTGTCACATTTGAATTTTTTAAACAAAACAAGATTTTTTTTTATTAGTGGAGATATAATGTGTTTTAAAAATAATCTACAATGAAAAAAAAAATTGTACATCCCGAGATTTTTTTCTTTTTTTGAGAAATTCGGAATGTGGAGTTTTTTTTTTTATACAAACGTAGTCATGAATTCTAAACTTCTTATTTGAGAGACATAAAAATAGTTTATTTTGTTCCTCTAATCGTTTAATGCATTCAGTGAAATTTTCGTGGAATTCTAGGTAACCATTTTTCAGAAATCGTGTGCGCAATGATTAAAAATTAAGACAACCGTTTTGCAAAATTAACTTTAAACATTAAATCACCCCTTGCTCATACAGAAAAAGGTCAAAGTGTTTTAGACATAACTTCTCTTCTAGTGGGAGGAATTTTTGAATGGGTTTGTTTTAAAATGTTCCTAATAAATCATATTTAATTATATAAGCTATTAAAAAAAAATCAAATTTTAAACACTTTAAAAGTTACCTGATCCCTTAATTCACCAAAAATTTCGAAATCATTGCATACTGCTACATATACAAAAAATATTGCATTTTCAACATCTGAATTTTTCTTTGAAATTGAAAAATGCGGCATGTTGTTGTCATACTCTTTTGCACGGACCGCTTTTTTTCCACATCTATATAAGACCATGATGAAAGCAATCCATTATTTTTTTATGTTTCACATCCTTAGCAAGTGACGCACAGATCTTTAATGACCGATAGCAACATATCATTAAATATTTCAAGATTTTAAACAAGGAAGGAAAAGGCTATTTTCATTAGTATTTTTTTTTTCAATGGAGATATTAAATTTTTAGTTCGAACTAACTGATATGATAAGGTTCGAATTAACGAGCTAATTTTAATAATAGTTCTAAAGCAAGTTTTTCGATACTTTATGTTTAGTTCGAATTAACTGATAGTTCAAATTATCGCGAGATCGTCGTAATGCATTTACCGTAATTTTATAACGATTCTGATTTGCCTCATTTGGAGTTATAATATAGGTCTAACACAATATTCCAGACATTGTGGAAGTTCAAAGGGACTCCTATAGCAACTAGCCGGTCATAACACAATTCTTATTTGATGTACTGTACGTGATCGGTATTTTAAATTGCTTAATAATGTATATAAATAGCCTCTCCGGCTTTTATTAGAAGGTGAAACTGTAAAATTTTACTTACCTGAGTATGATAAAAGTGCAGTTTTGGTCTAGTGATAGAGATAGGATGACTATTTGGATGGTTCTGGCTCCACGCACAGAAAACTAATGAATCATAGCAAATATGAAGTAATGCGGTTGAAGAAATAGTATTTCAGAGAGATTGTGTGAATACCAGATTAAATTTAGACAAAGTATAACTTTTTCCACTCGACACGCAAGAATCTAATTTATTAGGCGTCTGAAGTACATATACAGGATGCCCCGAAAAGTTGTGTAAAAACTTTAAGAGGGATACAACATATTCCAACAAACATTTTTTGTTTAAAAAAACTAGGTTGCTATCCATAAATATCGAGTGTTTTACTCCAAGTTGAACCTTGATTTTCGTTTATAACTTTAACAATAATGTAGATAATTTATTGAAATATTCAACAAAATAAGTTGCTGTGCGAGAATATCACTGGAATTGCGTTGTGTTTAGGTCAGTGGCACCATACGTACTGTAAGCTACATTCTGAATTGCGGAGCATCTAGATTTAGATGAGTGTTGTTTGAACGCGGATCGTGAACATTTCCCAGCAAGTCTCGGGAAGTTATCACATTTCATTGAGAATAATGAAAGCTTGTTGCAAATATCATTGCAGCATCTTTATTGTTAAAGTTATGAACGAAAATTCGAGTTCGGTTTGGTTTAATTTTTTTTTTTTTAATTTTTAGTTTTTATGGATGCTTTAGTTCTTCTTGGATAAACACCAGAATGAGCCAATTTCATGATAAAAAGAAGTAACAAAATCGAAGCATTTCTTCCAAATTTACTCGTTGATATTTACTAAATACTTTTTTCTGAAAGTCAGTTAATAAAAAATGACTATTTGTGGAAAATCCCTTATCATTCAGCTGCTTTTAAAGAGCAACTAAAAATCAACTCGCTCTATCGCCGATATCTTTCTGCATTTCACGATATTTGACTGGATTTTTTTATGATTTACTTCATAGAGTTGACTATTAAATTATACAAAAAAACATGTTATGGAATATGTTGTATGTAAAACATGTTATCTTTCCCGCATGCGCAGAAAAATTATCTCATACAACTGTTCATATTTCATAAAGTATTTAATATAGTGTTTATCTTCCATTTGCACTATATTGTTTCTACTACATTTTGCTAATTTTTCTGCAACTAGTGTTAAATTTGGTTGAAAACCCTGCTCGATATAAGCTACATGCAATAATATTTTGAACTTAAAAAAAAAAAAAAAAAAACTATATCTCCATGAATCTACGTGCTATTCTTATACAAATCAGTAAACATGTTGTACAGTATCCACATAATTGTATTCTGCAGTAATAGATCATTTCGTGCATTTTAATTTACAGGGAGATCTCAAATATTATTATTTTTCTTTGATTTTTTATTGACCCCCGAATTGTTCTCTTTATCAAATAGACGTTGATAAATATGAGGTCAAACACATTTTTTATAATCTTGAAGTTCCAGAAGAATTCGGGAAGTATATTTTTAAATATACGACAAAAGGTCTAAAATTGAAAGTGTCCGGTGATTAATGGCTATATAGTGTATAATCGTTGCAGAAATTTGTAGAGTCATTTAAAATTTTATAAAAATCGAATCAAAACATAAAAAGATATTAATAATAGTTTTCTTCATTCAATCAAATCCGTATGTAATTAATTCAATGATATCCCGTGATAGGTAACGATTCTAGGTTGTCATTGTTACTACATTTTTAAGATGGAGTCACATTATTTCCGTATTACTGAATTTAATATATATATATATATATTCGTAATAAATTTTGTATTCAGGCATTTTTGCAGAAGAGTGCAACAGCTATTGCACCCAGATCTGAATATTTATAAAACATAGTTATAGTACGAACGCAGCTCATTTGCCACGTTTGGCGTACATTATTTGACTTGTTAAAACCAACCTATACGATAAATATAATATCGTATTACTTTATTTTACATATTACATAGTTTCGATTGCTATCTTAATTTAAAAGCGATTCTTGTCTCAGGATCGCAGTTTTGCTGCTCGCATCCGGAAATTCGGTTCAAAGCGTCAACTTTGACAGCATTTTCTGTAATATATTCTGATTTTACTCGAAAAACGGAAAAAAAATTCGACTCCATAACTTCTTAATAAGATCACCTGCTCAATTTGATACATGAAAAATGAATTAAAAATGTATCAGAAAGTAGCCAATTTAGATTGGAGTACAGCCTTAGAATGGATCACATTACATGGATATTTTATTAATCGATATAGCATTAAGCGGGATCCAAATGAAAAGCGGCTGGGCCCATTTCTTTTTCTTTTTAATAATTTCTCTATTTCACAACTTACAGCACTGGACCTGGCAACTCAATCCAGGATTAAAGTCTCTTTTCAGAGAATTAATACACACATTTCAATCTAAACTTAAAACTCTTATCTTTTTATGCTAATGAGCTATTATGAAAGGAAACGGCACTGAAGGAACCCATACAAGTTAACAGAATGAATCTACAGTAGACTAGACTGCCCGATCATCCGGCACTCATAGGGCCAGGAGTATGCCAGAAAATCGAAATCGTTGGAAGATTTGGAAAACATTATCAAATGGATTTTTAACTGAACAAGCATTAATCTACTGTAATCAAAATTACGATAAATGATGTAATTAGCTACTATAAGTACATGTTTTTATTGGTTATCATAAATACAGTGCACTTACTAAATTAAATATTTGTCATAATTAAGATAATTGCAAGAAAAAAAAGTGATTGATATATTTTCTTTTTATCTTTAATTGCGATTTCGCTTGCATCGAAATTTTGGATTTTACATAATAAAAGCACTTACATTATACAGGGTGTCCACGTATAACCTGACCGACCTAAACGTCAACCGTTCGCAACCGTTGGTCCTAGATGCATACTTCCATTTACAAAAATGGTTTAAATAAGGCAAAGAATTATTTTTAAAGCGATTTGAGTCAATAAAAACATTTCTTTAAAAATTACGAAATTTAAATTTTTATACGGTCCCCGGTCCTATAAGTTATATTTAGTAAAATTTTCCTGTTACACTGACAAGAAAGACAAAAAAGTGCCGTTATTCAACGATTAAAATTGACCGAGTAATAACTGTTTAAAGTCTGAGCATATTTTTTGCTGCAAATTAAGAATCATTCACAAATTTAGTAGAAATATAATTTCGTCAGATATATTAAAAAAAATGGTTGGGAGTAAAATTAACATTGCAATATAAATTTGAAATCTTTAATCATTCTGACATATCAATGCAAAATATACAATTTGTAATAAACATATAAGAAAAAAAAATTTGTTAGATAAAATGATGAAAATTAACAGTTTTAGCTTTTGATAATTGAAGAGCTAAGTGGAAGAACATGTTAAGTAGCAAAAATTACATTTGAAGAAATTTGATGTGAAAGTTTTTGTTGTCAATTTTACTGATTTATTTTCGGTTTGATACGATGTGTTTAAAATATTAAAGAGGTGTGGTACTAAAGTCTATCAAAAAAACTTATTCATATTTAATTTTTAAATATTAAAAAATATTAATATTATTTGAATAATTAAATATTAAAATATTAAATATTAATGAATAATGTCTTAAATCTTCAAGGCTAAATAGAACTTTGGTATTTTAGCTTTACCATGTGATAGAATACCTGATAACACCTTCGTCCAAAAGATAAAATAATGTTTAAGAAAATGTAGCATAACATGTTCTTCCACTCAGCTCTTCAATTGATTCTTATGCATTCTGTACCGTGAAATCCGAAATTTACCTTCATTTTTTACCATCACGTAAAGATTTATTGCAAATCGTAAATTTTAAAGTTAAAAAAAAGAAAAAATATCGAAAATTTGATACTATAAAATAGATGTCATTGTTGTGTTTTTAACTTTTGATAATTTATTTTTATGTATTTTTTACCGCTGAATCGGTAAATGACCTTCATTTTTAACCATCACGTCAGGATTTTTCGCAAATTGTAAATTTCAAAGTTAAAAAATTCAAAGTTAAAATTGAACCTCCTCCCCTGCCTCATCGGAACCTTCAGCTGTTTAGCTGTAAGAATCCCAGTATAAGCCAAAAAATTGAATAAAATTATTGCATTAAATAAAATTAAATGAAATGAAAAAACTTTTATATCTGTTTTATAGTATCAGATTTTCGCTATATTTTAACTTTGACATTTACGATTTGCAAAAAATTTCTAACGTGATGGTTAAAAATGAAAGTCATTTTTAGATTCAGTGCTAAAAAGTGCATAAAAAATCAATTATTTAAAGTTAAAAATACAGTCATCTCCTCTATTTTATAGTATCCGATTTTTGATATTTTTTAACTTTGACAATTTATGATTTGCGAAAAATCATGGCATGATGGTTAAAAATTTAGGAAATTTTCGGATTCAGTGCTAAAAAATACATAAAAGTTAAAAAACACAACCATCGCAGTGTTGTGTTATCTAATTTAAAACTTTTTCTTAAACTTCTTGGCGGCAATCTATCCGAAATTTTTGTGTTATCCTGTAAAATAAGATAAATGGTAACCACCGAAAATCATAATATTAGATTGTCATCGGATTTATGTCAGTATCTAAAATTTAATCTCGATCAGATATTTGAAAGTGAGTTAAAGTTCTAGTACAAATTTTGAACTGGAAAAACATACATACGATCGTTGAGGCTAAATAAAAACTTTTGTTAAAATGTTAATTTTTATTAAAAGAAATCATGAAAAGAAACAGTCTCATATCCTTACAAAATAAAACATATGTTAAAATAAAATTATTTTCGTCGATCTGAAACTTAATAAAAGTTAACTCAATCGTAATGCTTGTACGAGTTTTTCAAAGCGCAGATACACGTGAAATAAGTTCTTCGAATACTTTAAGCACTTGGTATATGACACCTCAAAGCATCTCGGAACTCATCTGTGTTCAGATGCAATAAAGTGGTATATGTCATGCATTTTTAAAGTTTCATGACTCGGTCAATTTTAGTGTTATATGAACGGGACTTTTTTTTGTCTTACTTGTCAGTTTAATAGGAAAATTTTACTAAAAATAACTTATGGGACTGGGGGACCGTAAAAAATTTAAATTTCGTAATTTTTTAATAAATGTTTTTCTTGACCCAAACCGCTTTTAAAATAATTATGTACCTTATTTAAACCATCTTTGTAATTGGAAATATGCATCTAAGACCAACGGTTACGAAAATAAATGTTGGTCAGGTTATACGTGGATACACTGTATATGTTTCTTAATGATTTTTAAACCATTTTCGCAAGAGCAACGAGACTATATAGGGATGTTTGTAGGTGCGGATTCCTCGTGATTTCTGCAAATTCAAACCTGGTCAAACCTAGTCATACCTAACTCATTTTGTTCGTCAGACCTTTCCACTATAGATTTACATAAAATTTTTTCAATTCCGCGATCACGGGTATTTTGATGCCACCGGCTCCCGCACTATGAGAAAACAGTTTTCATATAACATTGAAAGGCGAAGAGAAAAACATATACAAAATGATGAGTTTTCAGTTTTAAACCGGCGTGTAACCCGCACTTTTGCTGCACGTTATATGCTGGTTCTAAAAATGAAAGGTTAAAAATGAAGAAGAAAAAAAGATGATCATGTGAAACAAGAATTTTCTAATTTAATCAACATGCTATTTTTTTTTTTCATAAAAAAATTATTGTCGCTAGCGAATTACATGAAAAGTTATACTTATTAGACTTTATAATAATCTTTATTTTATTTTTTTGTTTTGCAATCCTCTCATGTTAGTAGGAGAGCTGTTGAACATTTTTGAGTAGGTATTTGAGGCACCCTGAAAATTTGTGCAACACTTCTTTTGTAATGCCTGAATACAAAATCGAATGTCTGGCTGAAGAATCGTGGCCCAAAAACTGTGCCAGACACGTGTCAAGTGCCATTTGGCACCTGACACGCGTCTGGCACAGTTTTTGTGCCGACTAAAGTGTCTGTCATTTTCAAAATATTTTTTTCTAAGCATAAATATTATTCTGCCTCAATCTCAGCGTGCCTCAAATACCTTTTTGGGGTAGTCAAAAAATGGCACTTGACACATGTCTGGCACAGTTTTTGGGCTGACTAAAGTGTCTGTCGTTTCAAAATATCTTTTTCTAAGTATAAATATTATTCTGTCTCAATCTCAGCGTGCCTCAAATACCTTTTTTTGGGGTAGTCAAAAAATGACACTTGACACGTGTCTGGCACACTTTTTGGGCCACGATCCTTCAGCCAGACATTCGATTTTGTATTCAGCAATTACAGAAGAAGTGTTGCACAAATTTTCAGGGTGCCTCAAATACCTTCCCTAAAATGTTTAACAGCTCTTGGACTATGTATAAAATGTTATGTAATTACATGAATTAAAAGAAAACCCCAGTTAAGTTCGGTTTAGCCCTTTATGTTCCGACGAAACTTTTAAGTCCCATTAAAGCAAATGCAATATAAAATTAACTTAATTCGTCGACTAATAAAAGTATATGGTACTTTTCATACAAAATACTTTGCTGGATCACACTCAGTAAGCACAGTGAAACAGTCGAAGCTACATATTTTTAATGTGGTTATTTTCTCAACCATTTACATGGATTTAGCTTTTCTCCTATTAAAAAATGTTTTACGAAAAATTTGCAACTACATATCACTTCGCAGTTACAAATAGGATCACAATACATTTATTAACCATGTGGTAAAGTGGTTATTGTCCTCTGTCAGTGTAGGAAATCAAAAACATATCTGAAGCGCTTTATTAGTTGAATCCCGCATTTTATTCGTGCTCTGATTGGTCTATACAGTAATCTGTATTTTCCCTTTACTTTCAACAGAGATGGATACTTCTGTTGCCACTATGACAAAAAAGTAATAAAAACTACAAAAAAAAATTAATAACTCCGAAACAAATTGAGATACAGCTTTCAAACAAATTGCATTTAAAAGTACATATTTTTTCTCTATAACGACGGTGTAAAAAGTAATATTGTGGGATGTTTAGAAGTTAAAAAATGAAATTTTATCTAAAATTGGTCCATGAATATTAATGTTTAATCCATGCCGTACGTAATGTATGACCAGCTCCGTAGAAGTTTAAAAATGTACAGTACCGAAAATTGTAAAACTGAAATTTCTTTTAAAATTTGTTCATGATGGGTCCAGGAATGTTAATGTTTAATCCATGGCGTACGTAATGTATGATCAACTCCGTGCGATTTTTTATATCTTAAATTTTAGTCTTTGAAAAAATCATTTTCCAAATGGTCGTTGTAATTTGTTAAATTTCTTTTTTTATTATGATTTTTTACATTGCTCTTGTAAAAATTGTGAGTTTTCCATAGCAGTATTTTTTGTTAATTAATCTAATTATTCTTGTAACTATTTTACAACCCCCCCCCCCCTCCAACTACCGATTTATTAAATCAGTTTTATTTCAAAATCTATCTAAAAATCACATTGTTATAAAATAAGCTGTTTGGGATATCTTCAGATATTAACAAAGATAATTACTGAAGAGGAGCAATTTTCTCATTTATAATGATTAAGCTATAAGCTCCTTCTTTGCAGAGAATGAGGTTATATGGTGTTTTATACAGCGAATACACCTAAAAATAGAAAAATAAAGTCTGAAAGTCTAGATAAGTGTTATACTGGATCGCGTTATAGACCAAGATATAAGGTATTTAGTATTTTTTCTATTAATGCATTTTGGGTTTTAATCTCAATATAGTTGATTGAATTGTATTTTTTTTCTTTTCGGATTTTTTGAATGAAACTCTATATTTACGATTCATTTTCTACATTTTTCTGGAAAAAATGCACCTTTTGTGACCATAAAGGCTGAAAATTAATAAAATTAAAAATATCATAATTCGGTAAATTTTTATGGTAGACTATGAATGTTTTATTGTTTTATTTTTGCATCCACTTTTTCTAAATGTAACTTACATGAACCAAGTACATTTTACTTTCTTCTACCTTTACAAGAAGAAAGTATTGGATTCATGAAAAATTTCGACTTCCGGTTTTCGATGGATTTATACGTTTTAGAAGGTGCTGAACATGATTTGATGGTTTTTAGAAAATGTCTGTCTGTGAGTCTGTCTGTCACTCTGTCATTCTGTCGCTCTGTCACCCTGTGAGTCTGTATGTGACAAAACATTTGTGGGCGCTCTATCTCAAGAACTAATGCACGGAATTTCACAAAACTTTAGGCACAGTTAGACCTTCATATAAACTGGATCTGATTACTTTTTGGTGTAAATCGTCCAACAGGTTGCGCTGCTGTGCTGCATTTTCCCGATTTCGGCAATAGCTATATCTCAAGAACTAATGCACGGAATTTCATAAAACTTCAGATTCAGTTAGTCCTTGATATAATTTGCTGCTGATTACTTTTTGGAGAAAATCGCCAACAGGTGACGCTGCTATGCTGCATAATTCATGATTATCGCAATAGCTGTATCTCAAGAACTAATGCACGAATTTTCATAAAACTTCAGATTCAGTTAGTCGCTGATATTATTCCGCTAATCCTTAGTATAAACAGGTCCTAATTAGTTTTTGGTGTAAAGCGCTCAACAGGTGGCGTGCTATGTGGAATTTTTTGCAATTTCCGCAATTACTCTTTCTCAAAAACTAATGCAAGGATTTTCACAAAACTTCAGATTCAGTTACAAGTTAACATAAGTTGTTGGCAATTAGATTTTGGTGTAAATCACCTAACCGGTGACACTGATATTCTGCATTTTGCATGACTGACACGATTTTAGCGATAGTCCTATCTCAAGAACTAATGCACGGAATTTCATATCGTTAGAATCCTCATGATGGGCATAGTTTGCCATTTAATTTTGGCACTGCATTAGAGAATTTTGAAGCATTAAAACGTATGAGATAGAAGAAAGTTTTGGGATTGGCATATTCCACTAGTTACTGATATATTCAAGAAAAACTAAAAAAGACTTTAATATATTATCAGCTCTTTGAGAAAGAAGAATATCTAAAAGATTCCCGAAGTCGCCAAATTAGAGCTCATTGTATTACAAATGCAAACCTGAACCAATCTTTGTACACGTTTATTATTTTTGGCTTTTATTCTGCAATTCAGCAATTAATATTTGAGTCTAATACTATTCACGACTAAATCTTCTGCCAGTAATTTTTTTTTAAAATCAGCGATTCTCACTTGAAAGGGTTCCCTTGTTAGATTAATGAAGTTATGTTTTTCTGATTAGTAATTAATTAAAAAAGCGTTAACATTTTTTTACAAACACCATATGATGACATCGACTTTTTCAAGGAGAAAGCGGTCATTCAGGATGACACGAAAGTTTTAATTGTCACAGAAGCCTTTCATGGCATATTTTTAAAAGTCAGCGCTTTAAGTACTTTTAATGGATGAATAATCTAAACTGACTTAAACAAATGGCAGGATTGATTCTCGAAAATGGCTTGTAAAAAATTATTCTCGGTTATATGTATTTTTTTTTTTTTACTCTGCTCATACCCTGTTTCTTTTATTGACATGGACGAAACGACTTCGGTTGTATTCATAAGCTGCGGATTAGGAATACGCTACAAGGTAATGCGCGAACTTGCTGACTCTGCTACAAATTAAGGCTTCCCTGTGAAGCCCGACGAACGTTTCACAGTTCAAAAAAATAAAAATAAAAAAAGAGTTATCAAGCAGAGATAATTCCTTATTGAAAGAACGTTCTAGAATCAATACATCAGGAAAAAAGATGACGCACTGATCCTTAATATGCGATTAACCGTACTAGGTTATTATTTTCTTTTTTATCAGATGTCAAGAAATTTTTTTCGTTTATTTGAACTCTTCTTGCCGAGAAGACCATCTTAATCACATTTAGAGACAGTTAGCCTGATTGATTTTGGGGAGATCTTACAAATTAATCTATATCCATTTATATATAGATATATATTTAAAAGAATTCAACTGTCGAAATACAACCTTGGACAAAAGTAATAAACCCCGCCCCCTCACTCGTATTTTTAATATCTATATTATAAAACAAAAACACGTCCTTAAGCAACGCTGATGTCGTATCGACTAAGCAATCCATTTCCCTTTATTGCAAATTTAATTATTCCTAAACATTGCGTAATTTAAATGTTTACACCGTCAAATAAGGGGAAAAAATGTATTTTCAAATGCAATTTGTTTGAAACTGTATCTCAATTTACTGATTTTTCACGTTTTGTAAAATTATTTTCCAGCATGAATTTTTTAAAAACCTGTCTCTATCGCGTACTCAAAAGTATTCCGCTACATTATGGTCTATGAAAAAAAACCCAAACATTTGCGATGTATTTTAATGTTGCTACACTATTTCAAACATAATGGAATTTATATGCATTATTGAGGTGCACTACAAGATGCTTATTGTAGAATATGTTAGGTATAGTTGCACTTGCAGTTAGTTTGAAGGGGAATTTAAAAGAATTCCGTATATTATGGTCTATGGGGGAAAAATCGTTTGCTGTGTTTTTCAAGATGTTACACTTTTAAAAACACAATGAACTTGATATGACTTTTGAGGTACACTAAAACATGATTTATTTAGAATATGAATGCAAGGCATTTATCCGTTATTTACAGGGTCAAACAAAAGGTTTCGAATATAAAACGGTCTACGAGGAAAAGCTATTTGCAGCGTATTTTAATTATGTTTTACTATTTCAAACTTTACTAGAAATTGATACACATTACAGACGTTTACTACAAGATGCTTGCTGTAGAATATGATGTGCATAGCATTTATTGTTCATTTACAGTGACATACAAAAATTTTCGAATACGGTACTGTATTCGGAGTATTGTCTATTTGGAAATTATTGATTGTTGAAAGCGTGTTTTCAGTTATGGCTTGCGTTTTTAATTTTAACTAAATTTTTGCGTACTATGTGGTGTGCATAAATTATATAGATCATATACAGGGGTACACAAAAGAATTTATAACAATTACTGAGGGTGCGTGCGTATTGTTTAAAAGTGTTTTTTAATTTCTGGTATGCTCTTTAAAACTCAAAGATATTTAGTATATATATATTAAGAGATGTTTGTAGAATATAAATGCAGTATTATAGACGGCTATACAAAGAACTGGATACTGGACCGCCTATGAATAGTAATTCTCTGAATTGTAATTTCAGTAGTTTTAGGCGCGTTTTTGCCTGAACTAAATGTTAGCTTCATATGTGGCGTGTATAACAATCTGTACATAATATAGAAACAAGTCTCTACAAAAGAATTCTATCTAATTGAAAAACCTAAAACTCAGAACGAGCTCAGAGTGGAATGACACATTCACCTTGCGATAAAATAACTAAAATTAAAAATCTGTTTACTAAAAAGGTGCATAAAAATTTATTAAAATATATTACGTTACAAAATGAACTGCTCTTTAAAAACTTAAAAATCATTGATGTTACAAATCATATGAAACAGAAAAGATGATTCCCGAGATCTTTCGATCGTAGACGTGATCATTTTCAAGGGATAGTTTCGCTGAAATGTCGCATTCATTGTGCTATTTATATACCAGTCTGGGAAAAAAGATCAGTCTATTATTTGTTGGGGATGTCTATGAATTTGTTTCGTTCCGATGCTGGAGTGTTAGATATTTTTAAAATATTAAACCAAATCTGAGGTATGTCATAGGATAAAACATCATTTCATACACTATTTCCTTTCCTTAAAATCTCCAATGATTCCCTAATTCGCAAAGTACAATAATCTGATATAGGTATAGTAACTTTTGCGTTCTCGAAATCTATTTTTAAATTTTGGCTTTGATTTAATCTTGAAAAATTTGGGTCGAAAAAATAGATGGTCGGTTAAACTTTATATCTCTCATGTGCTTCCCCAATCTTTCTTTAAATTTTCTAGTGGTTATATTTATGTTGCTTAACTCATTTTGTTTTTCCATTTTAAATGGGATAGATTAGACACCTGCAATTTCCTTATTAGGTGTAGGATCGATTTTCCTTTAATTAAAGCTTTTAGTTTTGTTGGAATTAATTTAATTTCATTTGGGTATTAATTTAATAACCAAAACTCCAACAAAACTAAAAGCTTTAATTCAAAGAGAAATCGATCCCAAACCTAATAAGGAAATTGCAGGTTTCTATTCTATCTCATTTAAAACGGAAAAACAAAATGAGTTAAGCTACATAGGTATGAGAAAGATTGGAGGAGCACATGAGAGATATCAAGTTTAACCTACCATCTATTGCACTTTCAAGATTAAATCAACGCCAAAATTTAAAAATAGATTTCGAGAACGCAAAAGTTATTATATCTACACATCAGGTTATTATACTTTGAGAACTAGTGGATCAGTGGAAATTTTAAGTAAAGGAAATAGTGTATGTAATGATGTTTTCTACCGTGACATACCTCAGATTTGGTTTAAATATTTTAAAAATATCTAACACTTCAGCATCGGAACGAAACAACTTCATAGGCACACCCAACAAATAATAGATTGATCCCTTTTCCCAGGCTGGTATATAAATAGCACAGTGAATACGACATTTCAGTGAAACTGTCCCTTGAAAATGATCGCGGTTGCGATCGTAAGATCTCGGGAATCATCTTTTCTTTTTCATATTACTTTTAACATCAATGGTTTTTAAGTTTTAAAAGACCAGTTCGATTTGTAACGAAATATGTTTTAATAAATTTTTATGCACCTTTTTAGCAAAAAGATTTTTAATTTTAGTTACGTTTCTATCTATTGGCAGAAACTGCTGAGGGTGAATTTTCAACTGTGTTATATGTTTTTTTAGTAAACTAAAATTTCAGAAAACTATGTAGAAAAGAGTCTCGGGAATCATCTTTTCTGTTTCATATGACTTTTAACATCAATGGTTTTTAAGTTTTAAAAGACCAGTTCGATTTGTAACGAAATATGTTTTAATAAATTTTTATGCACCTTTTCAGTAAACAGATTTTTAATTTTAGTTACGTTTCTATCTATTGGCAGAAATTGCTGAAGATTAATTTTCAACTGTGTTATATGTTTTTTAGTAAACTAAAATTTCAGAAAACTATGTAAAAAAGAATCTCGGGAATCAACTTTTCTGTTTCATATGACTTTTAACATCAATGGTTTTTAAGTTTTAAAAGACCAGTTCGATGTGTAACGAAATATGTTTTAATAAATTTTTATGCACCTTTTCAGTAAACAGATTTTTAATTTTAGTTACGTTTCTATCTATTGGCAGAAATTGCTGAGGGTGAATTTTCAACTGTGTTATATGTTTTTTTAGTAAACTAAAATTTCAGAAAACTATGTAGAAAAGAATCTCGGGAATCATCTTTTCTGTTTCATATGACTTTTAACATCAATGGTTTTTAAGTTTTAAAAGACCAGTTCGATTTGTAACGAAATATGTTTTAATAAATTTTTATGCACCTTTTTAGTCAACAGATTTTTAATTTTAGTTACGTTTCTATCTATTGGCAGAAATTGCTAAGGGTGAATTTTCAACTGTGTTATATGTTTTTTAGTAAACTAAAATTTTAGAAAACTATGTAGAACATATACAAATCTATAGATCATATACAAGGCTGCACAGAAAAATTGGAGCACTTTTCCGGCTATGGACAGTAATTATGGGAAGCTCGTTTTCAAATATGTTATGCGATTTTTTTTTTTCTTTTAAAGTTTACTTGAATATCTTCTTTACATTATTAAACGTAGGAGTTTTGTTAAAGTATTACGGAAGTGTTGGAATGTGTTTCATAATTTAAATTGACGCATGATTTTTCTTTATTGTTAATAATAATTTTTTTGGAGCGAAAGGACTATTTTCTATATATTATCAATTTTGTCCAGGGGGATCGTATAAAAATGAAAAAAGTATAACGTTTTGAAAATTAAAGGGAGGATTATTTCATTTACATAATTGCTACCTTACTTTAAATACTTTTTGCAATTTGCATTTCCAATTTATCTCAGCCAGGTAAAAAAAAAATAAAGCGCACCCGCCCCCTCCCCTCCCCCGTGTACACACAAGGATGGGTCTGTAGTTTTTAAAAGTTTGTTTTCTTTTCGTCCCAGAAATGTAAATGATCTTTCAGTCGCCTCGTTTGTTCCCCAGAAAAACATTTATAAGCTCCAGACACAGAAAATATTAGAAATCATACATTAGGCACTAGTGCCATGGGTTCTGCGTTTCATCATAGACTGCATTAATAAAAATATATGCATATGAATAAGTAATTCTTTATATGGTCTTTTCGCAAAAAAGTTATGGTAATCTTGCATTGAAAATTTTAACATATATCGATTTTTGGCGACAGAATAGGTACTACTTTTTATTACCAGAAAAATGGTTTTATATTTGTGATAAAATTATACTCGATCATAAAAAGAAACATGAACTTTTTTTTGTTTTACTGTCATTCCTTTCTTCTTCTTCTTATTATTATTATTATTAGCCCCCGGTATGCTATTTCTTTCTCCCAACAATTAAAGTGTCCTCTCCAAAAAATAACGTTCCGTTATATAAGCTAGTCGTAAAACAAAGAAGATGTATCATTGTACAGGACAATCTCTACTGCAATTTTTTAAGCTTCTAAGCATCGCACACTTTCAATTTTCATACCGCCATGTAAAGGGAAAAAGGTACTTTTAAATGCAATTTGTTTGAAAGCTGCATCTCAATTCATTTGTGAGATATTAAGTTTTTTCTAGTTTTTAACACCATTTCTTTAAGTTGGCAACTCGCGTACTCCATTTCTGCAGAAAGTAAAGGAAAAATAGTTGGAAAATAGTAGATTATTATCTTTTTGTTGCCATTTTCCCTTAAAAACTGAAAAAAAAAATTAAAGTATGTGCATTTTGAAAAAATATAAATAAAGGATTTCTGATAAAACATGGAGCTATATTAAACGATATTTAATTTTAAGCATCTATATTAATTTTACAAACACATGAAGCATATGAATCATTAGACAGCCGATTTTTTCGCCGAGTTTCTTGAAGAACGAGATTGCTTTTTACTGTAATTGTGTAGCATTCTGGATTAGAGACGTCAAATGCATACTTTTCTGTAGATGTTGTTTAAGACTGGGTTGTAAATATGGAATTCTTCAACGGATGCGAAAGACGTCATTTTATATAAAATAAATGCATGTGTTTGAAGTTTTAAAAATAGAATTTATTTTGTACTATGTATATTTATATACATATATATTTTTTTTTCTTCGAGCGCGACACTAAATTCTGAAAAAGCAGAATTCCTGTTTTCTAGTTATTATTATTTAAGCCACATATTAGAAATAATTTTCGGAAGCTGTAAATTTTGCCCTTCAAATAATTGTTAAAATTTGGTACGAAGGTTAATTATAGAAAAAAAATGAAAAAGAAATTTTTTTTTTTAAGTTTTCGTTTACTTTTAGATAGTTTTCAGCAAAATATTGCATGAATACTAGAAGAAAGTATATGTTTTCTTTAAAAGTTAAACTAATTTTTTCTTTTTTCCAGTTTTTTGAATATTAATCAAATAATTTTTCAGGTTACAATGAAATTTAATTTCAACTGAAATGATTAATAATAATAATAATAATAAACTCAAATAAAAGATAAAATATTAAATCATTTTTTAAAAGTAGAGCACTTACAATTAAATACTGATAGGAAAATAAAGAGAGAGAGAAAAAGAAGAAGAAAGAAAAAAGTTCGGATAGTATATGGATTGGTTCTAGCTCATGAGTTTACTTTTAATAATAATTTTTAAAAACTCCTCCTGAGTCATAATTAATTTCTCTATAAAAGTTAAATTTCATTTTCATTATATAATGAAAATGAAATTTTCACTGAAAGTCCATTTTGTGTGCAGCAACTCTCTTAAATTCTACTCTTCAAGGGGTCGATTTAATCCAGATGGTTCGGAGAAATATTTTTTCTTTTCTTTTTTTTTTTTTAAATTGTCTAATTTTTGAGGTTTTTAAATTTTTTATTTTTAAAATGTTCATTATCCGAGAGAAATTTAATTCATATTTTGAAATAACCGCTTTTATCTATTATTAACAGATTTTAAAAAGCCCAAATAATAATATTTTCAAATACTGTGTTTTCAATTGAAACATATAGTTACACGGGAATATTGGGAAAAAAATCCTGTACTTACGTTAGTTATGACTTAAAAAGTATCAGGCTTTCTCACTGTAAGCAATAATTAAAATATATTTTAGAAAGCAAACTAAAATTTACAACGTTAACATTACATTAAATCACAAACGGCCGTTTCAAAGATACTCCGATCCCCTTCATGAGTGTGGAATAAGCATAAAAAAAAAGTAAAAACAAAAATAAAAAAATAAAAACATTCAAAATTAAAACTGGTTCAAAGAACCCCTTCAGATATACATGTCTTAAATTTGTGTTTAATTTATTTTTTTATTGTTTTATTTACTGATTGACGAATGCTTTAATTTCGTTATGAAATCTAAGCTGTAAACAAATGCTGAGCTACACTATATGGCCAAAGTGACCGGTCACTTGCAATTTTAGAATTTTTGTTAAATATCTAGAAAAATACATGAAGAATTAACCTGAAACTGGAGGTGTGTAAACAGTACAGTATAAGTCATATATTTCCGCGAAGATTTTTTTCCCGAAACCCCATAGGGGACCGTCAACAAATTGAAAAAGAACGAATATCTTTTGGATAACCCTGTAAAAAATAATGTAGCAAAAGCGTTCAAACTCGAGATTATTAATAAGTGGTTTATTGTAATATACTGTGTTCCTTTTTATGAGGATAGCATGTATACGCGTAGAGAAATGAAGGTTTTTATAAAAACAGTCCCAAATCTCGCCAAGTTTTTTGCTTATAATTTGCAGAGTTCTTAATATAAAGAAAAAAGTTCTTTTTAGAAAATGTGACAAACAATATTGTACATAATACCCTGCAATCAGAATGAAAAATAATAAAAATTGTATGAAAAATGAGCAGGCTTACTAAATAATTATTCATTGCGCATGCTCGAACGTAATCAAAATATAATTTGCATAATGTGTTAGCTAAATGTATAGAGCAACTTTTGTGAAAGTCTCAGAAACATAGTTTGAAATGTCTGATAATAATTATAAGCAAAAAACTTGACGTGCGTTCGTACTATAGGTGCGTTCGTACTATAACTAGTTTTATAAATATTTTTTTGCATCGCATATTGTACGAATGTATATTTTAGTGCACTTCATAAGTGCATATCAATTTCCTTCAGTTCGGAAGGCTGTAACATCGTTAAAATGCGGTTGACATATTTTTTTCCCATTGGCGGTAATGTAACGAAAAACTTTTGACTGTCCCTGTAATTAAACTATACATCCTATTTTCATAAAATTTCTTTCAAAATTTTGTCGAGTCATTTCAATTATATATTTAAAATTCCAGACCATTCGGTTGGGTAGTTTTTGCTCTGTTATATGTGGACAGACGGACCAAACGACGACTATAGGTGCTACATATTTATGTATAATTACGAATGCACCTAAAAATTGACATTGCTATCTTCAGATTCCTACTATCTCCTTTTTCTTTTACAAAGTGACAAAAATAGCTTCCATGACGATGAGTGTCATTGTTGTAAAACTAGTTTTACAGGCATTTGTGAATAATGAATGGTAATATAATGGCTTGTAGAGTCTGGAATGGTCAAAGAAAATTCTTTTCGAAGTTAATTGGAAATTCGTCCCGAACATGAAAAAGAAAAAAAAATTTCATTAGTTCGAAACCTGGCTAAATAATTTTCGTCGACCCGTATCCGACATACACTTCACCTCGAAACCTGAAACTCGAAATGAAAGAAAATATATCCATATTTAACGCATTTATGGAAAAACATTCTTTAATTATATCTCTAACATAAATTTTACCTTCTATGAAGAAAAATGAAAAATACAGTGAAAGGCTGTGTAAGCGGACCACAAGCGGGAATCACTTCCTGGTCAACTTAAACAAATGGACAACTTATAAATGTACCCAATTTATAAAAGCCTCACCGAGTGCAATCTTTTAACCTTTTCAGGGGCAAAGTATTTCTATTCTTAAAATGTTGAAGTGCTAGATTGTCACCAGAATTTTCAAACAAATTTATTTGAAACTAAGTACTTTGCGTACTTTACATACTTTATCACATACTTTATTCTGGTGCAAATGTGGCCTTTAGGGATTAAAATTAAGTGGTCGAAAAATGAACCACCGCCCTTCAAGGGGTTAAAGAACTCAACTTAGTCAGGTGGACAAGATACAAGATCAACTTAGTAGGTTTTAAGATATATATATATATATATACATTACATGGTCATAGGTTATTCAGAATTCTCAAATGTGCAAAATCTAAACTTTTTCGTGCGAATTCTTGTTAATATGTTAGGCCTTGTAATATTTTCCAGCAGGGGGCGAAGTTGTCCATTTGGAAGGAACATTTAGTTCAATTGGTTGATATGTTGTCAAGATCCGCGCAATTCCCTTCTTTTCCAGCCTAATATTTATTACTTTCTCATTTCAAAATTGAACCACCTTTACGAGCAAAATTGCTGATTTTATATTTTCTGTAAGCGTTTGTGGAAAATATACCCATGGCTTCAACCAAATCCTTTTTTCATCATTGATCCTGGACCGTCAGTCAATAGCTAAATAACCAGTAAAATTCAAGTTGCCTCCTTTTTTGACAGCTGTGTCCCCTACTGGGAAGAATACAAATTACTTCCTTATGTACTCGGGACAGGCCGAAATCCCGTGGCTTTTTACGAAACTGAATTGCTAAAAGGGTCCCTGTCGCCCGGTCGGGCATTTGTAGCGTATAATGGCGTCATAAGTAACATCCCGGGGCCTTTATACCAGATGGACCTGATTTTAAAAAGGATATCATTTAAAGAAGATTAATAAATTAGGTTCCCAAAGATCTCGTCTTACTCGTCTTACTCGTAACTAAAGTTGTAAACGTAAACTCGTGCATGCCGTAGCGAATCACCCTGTATATATATATATATTATAGGTTTTTTTCATTTGAAAAAAACACTCTGGAACTTTTCTTGAAAAATCGGTTCAACCCAAACCCAACCCACAAGGGTCAAAACCCAATCCGAAAGTCACCCGAACCAGAAACAATTATCACTATTCTGATCCGAGCCAAAAAAACGGGTCGATCGGCTTTGAGTAAAATCAGGTTATCCGATCCGATGCAAATCTCTAATCATGCTGCGTTGTGATTTTGGGATTATCGCCCAGTAAAGCTTTTCGAACAAGGACATCGTATTTATTTACGATCCTCCACGATTCATTCACTCCACTGAAAGATAAAGATTTCAATATCTTTAGGGGTTTCTCTCATTATTAATCTTATTAAAAATGAGATCAATCTTATTAGTGATTTCATAGTAAAAACCTTGACACAATAGGTTTTTTAACACTAGAATAATCGAGGCCATCATTTTGATGAGTTTGAGATTTCTTCTTGAAATAAACAAAAACTACTTTGCCGAAGTTCATGTGCTTGCTTACATATAAAAATGACAGAAATATTTCAAACTATTACAGATATACTATTATAATCTAATAGTCATTGATTGCATTAATTTCGATGATCTGTGCATAAGACATGCATATGTACCAAAATGTGCCAAAACGACAAACCTGCATACTCAGTTATATATATATATATATATATATATATATATATATATATATATATATTTAACCCTTTCACGACTAAGGGAAACGTTTTCCCCCATTTTAAAATTGCTGATTGTCGCATTTAATTATAACCTTATCTGCATTTTTTATACAGACTGTCAAAATAGAATGTATGGCGAACGCAATTACGTAAAAGATGTGCAAATTGTACTAAACGACGCATAGAAAATAGGACGCATAATATATGTACTATGTGCAATGTCCATCTTTGCTTCCCAATCAAACTAAATTGCTTCATAGAATATCATAATCAGCACATCATTTTGTATAGTAATATAATGTTATTTTAGTTAACATTTTGTTATAATAAACCAACAAATAAAAGACATTGCATAATAAGTCTAACTATAATTTGTGTTACGTTTATAGTCCAATATGAAAATACTTCCCAGAAAATTCCAAAAAAAAAAACTACACACTGTTATGTATTTTTCTTATGATTTTCATTTATTTTACATCTAAACAAGCTAAAATAAATAATTACATTAGGTAATTCGGCATGTAAACCGAATATCGTCTTCAAGTATTCGACCGAATAACTACGGATAGGTATTTTCTTTAAAGTACAAGAACTCTCTTTTATTTAGAAGTAGAGTAGGCTAAATGATGAATTTCAATATTATGTGCATGAGTCCGGAGTTCAGCTACACTACAAAAAACAAGTCAAAGGTCAATTTTAATAAAGAAAAAAGAAAAACTTTTTCCTTCCTAAAATAGTCTACTACATAGAGGTAAAATCAAAACGACTGTCCACAATAGAGAGGAAGAAAGTAAGGAGGAATGGCATCTTTCCCTTATAATTTAATTTTAATTCTTTCTACATTAGTTTTTTATTTAAATTTATTTAATGCGTTTTTTTTAAATATGCACATCAAATAAGTATACCCCTGTGCCTATCCTATAGTTTTTATATCCATTAAGTTAAAATCGCTTAATTTTTTTATCTTCATCACCACAAAGTTAAATCATTATCTAAATATCAATAATTTGACAGAAAATAAGTTAAATGTACTAACTGATATATATTTTGTATTTGAGAACATTTCTATTCAATATGTTTATAGTTAGAGAATGAGCTTAATGATAACATTGTTTCTTTTTATTTGAATGAACTTTTGTTTTCTGACAATCTTTATCCTTAATAATAGCCTGTATAGTTAAATTAATGAATTTGTGAGTAGAAAGAAGTAATTTTTTTTTGTCTAATTGGATTTAAGAATAATAATGTAACTGAATTAAATTATTAAGAATTTAATTTTAATTAAATTTTACTTAAAAAGGTAATACTATACGGAAAATTGTTTATTAAAACTTTTTAAGTATTCGGTTGCCAAATGCTGAATATTCGGTGAACACTTTGACCGAAGCTTCGGTATTCGATAAAATCCCTGCTTCGGTCAATCCCTAATATAAAACAACATTTTTTTCTCGCCTCATAACAATTCTTCATAATATATTTTAAAATTTTATTTTTTTAGTTAACTAGTTCTTTCAGGTTTATTTTTTAGTTAAAGTGTTCCCATTTTTCATACTTGTTAAACGCTTTGTTTCCCGGTACAAAAAGTTTACGTTGTTATTGTTAATAAGAAAAATTTTGGCTGCATTTCATTTTACTAATGCAAAAATTAGAATGAAACATTAGAAACTTAACTTCGTTTTAAAAATTAATTATGTATTTTTTTTTAATGTTAACATAGAGAACGTTTCTTGAATACGCGTTCATACGAATTGTAATTAAATAGGTATATATGCAATGTAGGCAATGCTGGTTTCTCTTGTGTTATTGATCATACCGATTTTTTAGTGATTGAAAACAATAACACCTTGGTTTTAAAATGATAATAAAGCTTATTATTAATATTACTAGTACATAACCCCGTCAAAAATGACGGAATGCTGATGTGCGCTTCATTTTCATAAGACTTCACACGAACAACTTCACACAAACAATCAGAATGAAGATTTTATTATTGAAGGGTTCGTATCGTTGAAAAGTTAGTTGGCAGATTTTAGTTTAGTGTCAAAATGCTGAATCTTATAGATAATGTAACCTTTTGAATTATTGTTTTTTTTTTTTTTTTTTTTTTTTTTTGCATACACTCTTTAAGTTGGTTGAAATTGATTTGAAAAATAAATAAACTGGTTCACTGGTCAGTATAATATTATTCAATTTTCCATAATCGGGTATTTTTTTTTTTTAAACAGAGCAAATTAGCGTACTTCTGGAGCCTGGTGTGTTTTCGGGCGGGGTTGTCGAGCGTAGCTCATTGAAGACAGAGTCAACTAGTTTTTTTTTTTTTTTTTTTAATTAAATATTATTTGTTCCTAATTTATTTTAAAGCTATGTCATTTCCAAAATATGATTTTCATACATTAAAAGTGATGTATGCATTAGAGATGCGTAAAATTTCGAATAATGTTATATATATCGGCATTCAGTCATTGGCAGATCATCTGGATATAGTAATTAACACTGTTTCTACTTGTTTCAAATTACACCTTTTAAAAAATTTCGATTTATGGTTATTTTATTTGTAAGTTATAAATTAAAAAATATCACAAATCACTTTTAAGACATGATCATAAATCAAAATCTTAAAAAGTAACATTTGACAGCGGTAGAAATAATATTAAATTTTACATATAAATTCTGGGGGGGAAAGGAAATATGTTTAAAAATCCTTCTTCTTATGTTTCTCAACTTTTAAAATTTTAATTAAAGTATACTATAACTTTAAGTAAAAATTTATCAATCTTATCTGGTTGACTTTTAAAACAATATATTTCGTGGGGTATAAGAAATGTTTTAACAAAAGAAATTTTGCGGGGGTTAAAATGCGCAGACTTCGAAAAAATTTGGAATCTAAATGTTTGATTCTTTCTTTCATCTTTCATTAAAAAAAAAAAAAAAAAAAAAAGAAAAGAAAAGAAAAGAAAAAAGAAAAAAAGAAAAACTAGAGAACACTAATTCTGCTTTTTCAGAATTTAGTGTCGCCCCCGGCATTTCCATTACTTTATTTTCTTCTGAGGGACTGACAGCTTCTATTATTATGAAACAGCCATTATAAATGAAGCGTTAGGTGAAGATGAAAGAGCAGCCGTAAAAAGTTAGAATTCTGATTTTCTGGTCAGAATGGGGGGAGGGGAGGGGGGAATGGCCATATTTTTTTTCCCATTCTGACCAGAAAATCAGAGTTCTAACTTTTTACGGCTGCTCTTTCATCTACACCTAACGCTTCATTTATAATGGCTGTTTGATAATAATAGAAGCCGCCAGTCCATCAGAAGAAAATAACTCGGTTAAGCAGGACTCTAATGCAGTGCAAAACCCATTTCAATTTTAAGACTTAAAGCACACGTTTTATTTTATGTAAAATGACGTCATTCGCATCGGTTTAAGAATTCCACATTTACGATCTACTTTTAAACACCTACAGTAAAGCATGCATAGCACATCACTATCACGAAATAATCCACAAATGCAGCAAAATGATGCCGTCATTCAAGAAAATAGACAAAAAAAAACAAAAAAAAAAAAACAAAAAAAAAAACGGCTATTTAAAGATTTATAGATACTTAAAATTAAATATAGTTTATGATAGCTCCATTGTTTTAACAGAAATCATTCGTTTATATATTTTTTAAAGTAGCACGTATTTTAATTACATTTTCTTTCGGTTGTTATAAGAAAATGGCAACAAAAATATATAATTAATATTTTAGAACTATTTTTCCTTTACTATCTACAGAAATGGAGTACTTCCGTTGCCAATATTAAACAAATGGCTCTAAAAACTACAAAAAAAATTAATATTTAAAAAATAAATGGAGATACAGTTTTCAAACAAAATGCATTTAAAAGAACTTTTTTTTTTTTTTCCAAGACGACGGTATAAAAATCGGAAATGTGCGATGCTTAGAAGTTTAAAAAATTGCTATAGAGTATTTAATCGTAGTGCTTTGTTTTACGGCTGGCTTCTGTAAGGTAACGTTATTTTTTGGAATACACAAAATAAGCTGGGAGAAAGAAATAACACCGTACCGGGGGCTAAAAAAAAAAAAAAAAAATCGTCGTCTTAAAATGGAGAAAGAAAGAAAGATTGTTGCCCAATCTTATAAATCTTATAAAAAATCTTATAGCTAAATATGGCTAATTTCTAAACCGTTTGTCATAGACATTTAATTCCAATTACAAAAATGTTTTTAATGGGTTAAAAAATTATTTTAAAAGTCATTTTGATCAATAAAAACATTTCTTAATAAGTTACGAAATTTAAATTTTTATACGGTCCCAGATACTATAAGTGATATTTAGGAAAATTTTACTATTACACTAACAAGTGAGACAAAAAAAGTACCATTCATCTAACACTAAAATTGACCAAGTTATGAAACTTTGAATTGCAGGACTTATGCCAATTTTGAGCATCAGAACACAGATCAGTTGAACTGTGCTTCGAGGGTTCGTACACAAAGTGCTTAAAGTATTAGAAGGATTTATTTCGCGTGTACGTTTCTGCATTGCAGCCGAAGGGAGTCACTTCGAGCAAGTTTTAAGAAAACGTTAATTTTTAGATTAGATAATCTAATAGCATTTTAAAATATGTATCAGTTTGGAAAAGAACTGCTACTGTTGCTTTTCACCCATTCATTTAACAAAAATTCTGTTATTTTTAAACTTATATTCTCAGTACAAGTTGTATATTTTGCTATAAGATTTTTTATAAGATTTTATAAGATTTTTTTTTTTTTAATAAGATGTAAAAAGGAAATCTAATTTCATAAAGTGCTTTAACTTTGTAATTTATTCCCCAACATTCCTGACTTAAATTATTCCTTGGGTTTGACAACAAGCCACACATTATGTCGGGTTCAAATTCAAAAGTTATTGTGTGCCTCGTTTTTCCATAATATCAATTGAAGTTTTTATATTAAATCGCAATTTTTCAACAACTTAAAAAAAAAAACCCTCTTAAATTTATGTACATTTATAAAAATATTTATACGACACTATATACATAGATACATACGTTTTATGATCTATATTATAAAACAAAAACATGTCCGTGAATAACGCGGCTGTCATGTCACGCAGACAACCTAAAGCAATAAATTTCGTTGTAACTGCAATTTTTATTTTAACTTCTAAACGTAGCACAATGTTATTTTTTACACTGTCAAATAGGAAAGAAAATGTACTTTCAAATGCAATTTGTTTGAAAATTGTATCTCAATTTATAAATTTTTTAAGGTTTTTAAAGTAATTTTTAAGTATGATTCCCCCCCCCCACCCCCCACGCCCCGTGCAACACAAATACGAGCCGAATTGCACTTAAAGTAATGCAATTAATTCAGCGTTTGTTTGTTTCCATTTAATATTCCGTAACTAAATTTCCAAAGGTAACAAAACTTCACAAATAAATTAATTAATTAATTAAATATGAATTTAACACATATGTAATCAAACCACGCGCTTAAATACTGGAATAATCAGAATATCAAAAGTTTCTATAAATAGGGAGCTGTTTCGTAATTGACTGCTGGCATGCGGCTAAGAAAATTCTAAAAATGCTTATTAGTCTGCCGTTGATGGGCAATTTAAGAAAATATATTAAATGTAAAAAATCTATTAGAGGTTTTAATTAAAAATTTAAGGAAATGCATTAAATATAAAAAATCTATCAGAGATTCCAATTAAAAATTTATGAAAATATATTAAATATAAAAAACTTATTAGATGTTTCAATTAAAAATTAAGAAAATATATTAAATGTAAAAAATATAGCAGAGGTGTCAGTTAAAAATTCAAGCAAACATATTAAATGTAAAAAAATCTATTACAGGTTTCAATTAAAAATTTAAGAAAATATTTTAAATGTAAAAAATATATTACAGGTTTCAATTAAAGATTTAAGAAAACATATTAAATGTAAGAAAAAATCTATTAGAGGTTTCAATTAAAAACGATTTTCATCTACGTTTTGTATACTAGATAATCTGTATCGGGCATATTCAACCCGGAAAACCCGGGTTGAACTGCCTGGTAACAATAATAATAGTTATTACCAAGAATTTTATACCAGGAGTTTATCACATTACTAGGGGGCTCTGCCCCCTGCAAGCTACGCTCGCCAACCTCCCATTCAGACACCGTAGAATCTAAAAGCACGCTAATTTGATCGGTTTTAAAAAGATTAGAGAAGACTGAATTATAATTGAAAAAACCTATAGCGATCTCCCTGTAAACGGGTTTCCATTCAATTCCCTTTGATTGCAAAAATTTAAGGCCGAATCATTTGCTATTAAGACCTCCAACGGTTGTTTTCGTGTTTGATTAAAGAAGACCATTTAAACATTTGAAAGGAAGCTAAAATAAAATGAATTAAGTAAACAGAGTCTTTGCTTCCCGGTATTTTTTAACAGCGTTATAAAACGATTGACATAATACAATTTACTACAATTACTACAATTTACCGCTTTAACCCCTTCAAGGGCGGTAGTTCATTTTTGGACCACTTAATTTTAATTCTTAAATGCACCAGAATATTGGAATGAAAATTTTCCTCTTATTATTAAGTGAACAAAAGCATTTTCGTATTTTGAAATTTGTTTGTAAATTCTGGTGCCATTTACTGATTTCAACATTTTACGAATAGAAGTACCTTGCCCCTGAAAGAGTTAAACGCATATTAATGTATTTATTATTTTAAAGCTTCCTTTCTC
This sequence comes from Maratus speciosus, assembly GCA_963932465.1. Taxonomy (NCBI): domain Eukaryota; kingdom Metazoa; phylum Arthropoda; class Arachnida; order Araneae; family Salticidae; genus Maratus; species Maratus speciosus. Next base: position 280,128,183 of record OZ010792.1, read on the forward strand.
TTTTAATATTCACGTGTAAATACAATTTTCAAGACATAATTTTCAATATTTTCCTGCTTGTAACACGTACTCATTTAATAGTAATTTTAAAGGTTTTTTTTTTCTGTTTTTAATAGTCACGTGTAAATAAATTTTTAATCGTTAGGAAATATTATTCCTTGCGCTGTTTTTAGAATTGAAAATAATCTCTATAATAATATCCTAAGTCATGTGACTATTATCAACAATTCTGGGCGGATTCCTTCGCTTTTTATATTCCAGGCGGTCATTTTGGTACTTTAATGCTAGCCAGACACAGGCAATAAGTCGCCAAATATTATTCTATCGCCATGATTTCACTTATATTGCAATAGTCCAAGTCATATAACTGCCATAAACAATTACAACACTTCGCTTTTCCTAAGAAAGGTTTCCATTTTGATTAAAGAATCAAAGTTATTTTTTCGAATAAAACTACATAAAAGATGCCATGATCACAAAGAATTCTTGATACTTTTATGTTAGCCGAGTGAAAATCTCGCCAATAGCTTTTTTTAACTCGCCAGTTAGCATTTTTTTATTTTTCGAGTGGTAAATTAAAACGATACTACTTGGTTATCCCATCGACCAAAAATCTATCGCCAGAATATAAGATTAAATGCCAATAATGGTTGATCGTAAATGTCACATTCACTTGACTGTAAGGAAGTTACACGTGTTTACGCCACCAAGGGATTTTTATTTCGACGTTTTATTTTTATTTTTATCAATGCTAGGCACAGATGTCTTATACGCCCCATATTGGCGCGACTTTTTTCCGACGGCAATTTGGCGAAAACATCAACAGCATAAACAACAACGTCCGAGTTACCATATCAAGCAAAATAACGACACTTTGGCGCCAGTTAAGTACCCGTTGCATATATGACATTGGCGTCAGAAAAAAATCGCGCCAATGTGGGGCGTATATGACATCTGTGCCCAATGCTATACTAATTTATTTCGGCACAGATGTCATATACTCCCCATATTGGCGCGGTTTTTTTTCAACGCCATTTTAGCGAAAACATCACCACCATAAACAACAACATCCGGATTACCATATCAAGCAAAATAACTATACTTTGGCGTCAGTTAACCTTTAACCGGAATCGCTAAATTGTTCCACCTTAGTGGAATCTTATGTCCAAAAGGACCCTTTAATTAAAATCCAAGTTATTTTCTAATATATATGAAATTACCACTTAGATGGGTTATAAGCGGACTGAAAAAAGTTTCATCTATTATATATATATAATCCAAACGGAAATTTCGTTCCGAACGCCGAGATTTCGAGTTCTACCGCATGGATTTTTACGGAACTTATACCGTTAGATAGGTATCGTTTCAGGGAAGGTTTTAAGCTATAACACATCATTCTACCTAGATCAGTTATAGAATTATTAGGGAAAATTATTTTATATTGAACTTTGTAACTTCATATTTCCTTAAATATCTGGACTCCTATTGGTCGTAGAGCTTAGATCTCGCGCCAAAAGTAGCTCCGAAGCACCCAAGCAAACTTTTCCCCGCGATTATTTTGCCGTCTTTCGATTTCCTCTAACTCTATTAGGGGCCCGCGTAGGGCCCCTTTAACATATTTTTCGTAGTAATTTCAGCAATTATTTTACATTATTCGTTAAGACCGCCACCCTCCCGATTCATGTATCTACGGAAAGGTTGCACGAAGGAGTTTCGTTCGGATACGCTTTCGTTAAGAATAGAGTGCGCTCCCTGGTGGTGGAATGTGGAACTAACATAACGCGATATTGTTAAAATTGGGAAATCTAACAATGCGATCTGTTTTAAACTTTGAGATAGTTCATAACACATAATCTATTATCTATTCTATTATATATATATAAAATCTATTATCTATTCTATTATCTATTATATATATAAAATCCAAACGGAAATTTCGTTCCGAACACCTAGATTTCGAGTTCTACTGCATGGATTTTTACGGAACTTATACCGTTAGATAGGTATTGTTTCAGGGAAGGTTTTAAGCTATAACACATTATTCTACCTATATTAGTTTTAGAATTATGACGGAAAATTCTGTTATTTTGGGCGATAAGGTTACCATTTTATTTCTTGGCGAAATTCATCGTTGATAAAAAAAAATTGAAACGGCTATTAAACCTCGAAAAATAAAAGAAAAACTGTTACTAATTTTATTTAAATGAAAAAAAAAGAAAAAGAAAATCCGTTTTAATGAGTGATAATATTAAAAAACGGAAACATTTAATCAAAACCTGAAAGAAATATTTGTAATGCTTAAAAATTAATTTAATAAGAAATATTACACTTGATACGCAATATTTGGCTCTTTATCGCTTGCGTTAGATATGGAAACGAATCAAAAAATTTTATTAGATGAAATTTTAACGACATTTTCTTTCTGTTCTGCTCTTTTCTTTTTTTTTATATCTAATTGTCCCATCACGTGACTTAAAGAAGAAACAAGCAGATGTAATTGTGAGTCACGTGTGTAATTACTATTTGTTTCTTTACAATTTTTTATTTTTCTTTTGTCGCCAAACAATGTGATTTTAAGCCAAAAATGCATAAGCGTGACATTAGCTTGAGGATGTTCTCACAAATGGTGTTTTTTTAGGTGAAAGAGATCATTTTTTGAGTACATTTTCATATTCAATTGTAACTTATATAGATATCAGTTAATATTTTAAAAATGGAATCGAATGCTTAAATTTCAGTGTGAATCTCTGCCACACATACATATTGTAAAATAATTTCATACTTTTTAAAATGTTTTTCGCCGTAATTCCGAAAGCATGTGATATTTATAAACTCGAACTCAGATCAACGAATATTACCCATTTTATATAAGCAAATATTATCTATTGTTTATTTCATTTTTTCTCAAGTCATACCGCCAATTTCATTTATAGGAAAATTCACAGATTCGAAATCTTGGAAATAAAGATAATTTTTAAGGAAATTTATGTTTTAATACGTTATTACTATCGAAAAATTCAACATTTTGAAAAAAAAAATACAAGTCTTTTGTAATTCGTCATTTCTTCTTCGTCTTTCTTCGTACTTTCTCCTCTGTTATGTAATATTTCAAATGATATTGTTCGATCATCGATTCACCGCAAAATGGAATATCTAATATAGTATATAAAATAAAGTCTGGATTAGGTGACTAATTAACGCACAGCGCAAACTACTGAACCTAAAATCTTGAAAATCGTGGTAAAAATACTTCTTATGACATAGACTTCTGCTAAGAAAGGACTTTCTAAAGTGTCACCCCTAATGGTTTTTGCACGTGGAGGGGAAAAAAATCGAATATCAAAATTATGCGTCAAATGATAGCATATTTTAATGTAGTTTTGTATGCTGAATCGAATGCTACCAAATAAATTTTTATAAGCCCAACAGTTCATGGCACATTTCATATTTTTCTAATTTGGCGGTGTTTTTATCATCTAAACCTCAAAATATCTATCATTACATCCGTTACTCTAGCAACGGAAAAAATTCAAATCAACCCTTTTGGCTAAAAAATAAAAACGGCTCTATGAGTTTGAAATAAAAATGCAAGCATCTTAATTTTTTTAAAAAAATAGTGATTTTATGTAAAATAAAAGGAAACAAAAATACTGAGAATTTAGCGTTATAAAACAAAAATGGAAAATGTACTACTTAGATATTCCGTCGACCAAAAATTTATCGTCAAACTATAAGATTAAATGCCAATAATGGTTGATCTTAAATATCAAATTCACTTGAATTTAAACAAGCTACACGTGTTTACGTCATCAAGTGATTTTAATTTCGACGTTTTATTTGTATTTTTATTAATGTTATACTAATTTATTTGTTATTTCGTTATTTAAAATAAAGATTATGTCAATTTATATAATTTGGCGAATGGTTTGGCAATTTATATAATTTGGCGAAATGGGTCGACGGGATAACAAGTAGTACCAATGAAAATATTTAAGTATGAAAGCAATGTTTGTAACGACTTAAAAATTATTTTCATATATATAAACTCGGTTTATGGCGTCAGATGCCGTCATCCGAAGAATCTACAAAAGTCTTTTTCCATTTTTTCCGGTCATAGGTTCCTCAATGAAAGAAATTGGAATTGGAATAATATTGTGCGATTTATAAATTGCTCCTCGATAAGAAGAAAAAATGGTTACATTTATAACAACCGTGCGCACATCTCACTGCAGTAGTTACATTTTGCGTATGTAAATTAAAAATAATTTTTTTGTTTTTAATTATGGCATTATTTCTGTTATTGTTTATCTTTTCAGTTTTTTAAATGAAATTAGTATAAGGCATGCATTTTAAATGAAATGAGTGAAAGGTTTGTGTTTTAAATGAAAATAATAAAATAAGAATATGCTATGAAAACAATCTTTATTGATTTATTATCTGCGCCCGGCTGACATAAAAATATCACAAAAGCCACATATTCACTTTTCTTTGAGTAGTTGCTCATGAGAATTTAAGTTAACCTTCCGTATTCGGATACTTAACATATTGGTGTATTAGCTTTAATGTTGAAAGCATCGTTTATGTTTGAAGCGAAAACTTTACTATTACACAAAATCGCATCATCATCATCTACTATATATTTACAACGGAAATTTGTATTTCATTCCGATTGTTTATAATACTTTCGTAGGATATACCACAATTAGTTAGGTAATAATTTTGGAAAGGTTTTAGTGTATACATATTGTTCAAGGGTACTTAGTTATAGAGCAACAGTAAAAGTTCAAAAATTAAGTGAACCTGATTATGAAAGTTTAGCCTTTTTAAAAAAATCTACAGACCATATTTTGTTACAAGTGGCCCTGTTGCATGACTTTTAGGAATGGTGTTAGTATATACGATTTCATTATATGTTGATTAGTTACAGAGGTATTAATTCCTGTTGTCATAACGGTCTCATTACCCGACCATATGTGCGCTGTTTATAATCAACTAAAACAATTACTTCTTAATTGCTAAATTTTGTCCAACGCTTAAGATAACATTATATCGCAATGGCGTTCGCATCGTTTTCAGTGATGAGCAAGGTCAAGCTGAAGATCCATATTGTTTAAAATACAAGTTCAAATTCACCATTTAGTTTAATCCAAAGTTCATTTGGAAATATTGACCAGCGCAGCGGGCATAGCCTGCTAGTGTACTATATAAATCAACTTTTATTCATATATATCTTGAAATTATACATTTTTTTTTTTTAATTTAGTTCTTTAAGCGTTGATGCGCGCGTTTCGAAATTAAACGTTTTTTTTTTTTATTATTTATTTATTTATTTATTTATTTATTTATTTATTTATTTTTGCCGTTGTCTGGTCAAAATGGACCCACGATTCCGGTTAAGGGTTAAGTACCTTTGCGTATACGACATTGGCGTCAGAAAAAACCGCGCCAATATGAGGCGTATATGACATCTGTGCCTTTATTTGTTCTTTCGTTATTTAAAATAAAAATTACGTCAATTTGTATAATTTGGTGAGTGCTTTGGCGATTTATATAATTTGGCGAAATTGGTCGACTGGATAACTAAGAGTACATTTAAAACATTGCTTTGAATTTGAAATTAAATGTCAGGATTTCTTGCAATATTTAATCGGGTTTGGCGTGGGGTTTTTTTACGACAATTTGGCGAAATCCTCGTTTTCGAATACCAGCTACATATGTGTATGTATATTTAAATTATTTTCTATTGTTTTTAAAATGAACTAATAATAAATAAAAATAATTAATTAATAACTATAGAACAAAGCAATTTATAACTTTTTTTTGTTTTAAATAAAAAGAAAATAAAGGTAAATAAACCTTTATTAATAAATAGGCAACAGTAGCCGGGTTACCATGTCAGGCAAAACAACGCCCTTTGGCGCTATTTAGGTAACCCGGTGCGTATATGACATATTTTTCTTTTCGTTTCGTTTTAAAAAGAGAAAGAAGTTAAAGCCATTGATTTTAAATTTTTTAGTTTGAAATGAAAGCTTTATATTAAATAAAATGATAATGAAAAAAAAATTGTTCTTAGCATAGATTCAAGTGAGGCCAAACTGGTAACAAATTAATTAAAAATAATAACCCTTTCTGAAATACGAAAAGAAATATCAGTATATCAGTTATGATTAAAATTTGAGTTGCCATCATTAGAAAAATGTATATAAAATTAGAAAAAAATTAATATTTCGAAAACTATTTCGAATTTAAAAATTCTAATATCAGTTTTGAAATCTGCGGATCAATATTGATTTTTGGTGTTAATTTCATCGCAAAGTATTCCATATTTTAGGAGAAATCGCCGTGAAACATAATCAGTCGATTCATTCTTGCATTTCATACTTCCGTTACATACTTCCGTTTCATAAAATGCGTTTCATTAGGATTTTATATATATAGTGTAGAGGTAGATTTCTTAACAAGGGTTTATCACTTTAATTTATATATTACCATCTCACACAATTCCTCATTAAAACTCTCTAAGTGGTTGAGTTATAATGTTTTTAATAATGTAGCTATTTATAATTTTTTAAATATAAAATTAAATATTCTTTCCTTTCATAATGCAGCATAATAATTTTAACATACGCTATGGGCCATACAATTATAACTAGAATGCACATCACTAAACTTTAATTTAATATTCAACCCACTTGTGGAATCCATCGAAGCCGGGATTCCAGCCACGGTCCTTTGATTTGTTAATTTATATACAGGGTGTCCAGTCTCAACAGTGTCCAATGGCTAATTTCTAAACCGTTAATCATAGACATTTAGTTCCAATTACAAAAATGTTTCAAATGGGCTCAAAAATTATTTTAAAAGTCATTTTGATCAATAAAAACATTTCTTAATAAGCTACGAAATAAAAATTTTTATCGGTCCCCAATCCTGTAAGCAATAGTTAGGAAAAATTTCCTATTACACTAACAAATAAGACAAAAGAAAAGTCCCTTTCAACTAACATTAAAACTGACCTAGTTATGAAACTTTGAATTGCATGACTTATGCCAAATTTCAGCATCAGAACACAGATGAGTTGAGCCATGCTACGAAGGTTCGTACACAAAGTACTTGAAGTATTAGAAGGATTTATTTCGCATGCACGTTTCTGCATCGCACCCGAAGGGAGTCACTTTGAGCAAGTTTTAAGATAACATTAATTTTTATTAATTAATTTTTAGGTTAGGTAATCTAATTGCATTTTAAAATATGCATCATTTTGTAAAGAATTGCTACTGTTGTTTCTCATTCCTTTCATTCACCAAAAATTCTGTTATTTTTTTAACTTATATTCTCAGTGCAAGTTGTATATTTTGCTTTAATATGTGAGAATGAAAACAGATTTCAAATTTATATTGTTAATTTTTCTCTCAACTATTATTATTTTTTATAACTGACGATTATTTATATTTCTAGTAAATTTGTGAATGATCCCTATTTTGCAACAAAAAACATGCTTCAACTTCAAATACCTTACTCGATCAGTTTTAATCGTAGAAGAATGAGACTTTTTAAATCTTACTTCTTAGAGTAATGGACATTTTTACTAAATATAAGTTATAGGGCCGGGACACCGTATAAAAATTTAAATTTCGTAATTTTTCCATAAATGTTTTTATTGGCCTAAATCGCTTTAAAAATACTTCTTTACCCCATTTAAAACATTTTTGTAATTGGAACTATATGTCTATGACTAACGGTTTAGTATATTTAGCCATTGGACACCGTTGAGAGTGAACACCCTGTAAATAGGATTTATGGGCACAAATAAAGGAGTCGGCGTGCACGCGGTCATGTGTCTCAAGACGTACTAGCTATAGATGACTCTTTTTACCCTTTATGTCCCAAATTATGAATTCATGAAAATTTCTTCTTCTAAAGCCTTTTTCGTCAATCATTTAATAAACTTTAGAAGGATTTTGCCAATTAAAATTAACTAATTAAATTTAGATTTATAGGGATTTTATCGAATAGTTATACCCTACTCAAATCTTTCATTTAAAATATTTTTTCAGTATTTTGTAGAATTAGGAAATGTACAAATACAACGTTCTTACAACAGAAATATAGAAATATTTCCGAACTGAAACTCCCCCCACCCCCAAAAATAAATTTGCTCTGTGCAACCAATAATGCTTTTGGAACAAGATAAAGTAAAGTATCTATAACTCATTCTGAACTGCATTACTACTAATCGATGTTTTAAATGAATTTTATAACACGTTATTTGAATGGCACTTTAAAGTACCAATGGGGTATAAAGGGCTAACAAAACAAACATCTACAAATTATTGTTCAATGGAAAAAAATATGCTACTGTTATAATAGAAAAAAAAAAAAAAAAACTTTCGAAACTAAAAATGTTTCAGTCAATTTCAGATTGGAATAGTACGAAATCATTTACATTTTGACACGCAATTACGAAGTTGAAAAATCTCCAGTTAAAATGGTAATTTTCTGTTATAGTATTTAAAGTTTAGTGGATTTTTATGGAAATGTATTGTGCCACAAATGAGGAAGGTTTTTTTAATATGCTCGAGTGCATTACCTTACATAACATTGTATTCAAAATATTAAAGTTTCTAGCACAAATCTGGTACCTTAGAGACAGTTCACGATCAAAACAAAGAAAAAACATCAGGGCCTGGTATTGATTTTTTTTTTTGGAGGGGGGGGGGGGGGTTGTTCTTTATACTGTTACATAAAATAAAATATTTGCTTTCCTTACAATTCAGCTATGAATACGTAATTTTTATTTTTAATCTTACCCTATTCTAAATGTACAAAATATTTATTATTCTCAGTACAAGGTAAAAAAAAAAAAAGTCAAAATAGTCAAAAATCACTCTTTTATGAGCATTCAACGTTTATCTTTAAAAAATCATGTCTAATTTCATGGTTAAAATTAATTTAGTTCGAAAAAAATTTCGTTACAATACTTTAGTTTGATGTGGGCTCCGACTGTTAAAAATTCCCCTTTTTACTTTCTTCTATCTTTACGAGAAGAAAGTATTGGATTCGTAAAAATTTTCGAATTCCGGTTTTCGACGGATTTACACGTTTTAGGGGTCGGAGATGCCGAAAAACAGGTTTTTACAAAATGTTTGTCTGTGAGTCTGTCTGTGTGTGACGCAAATTTTGCGGGCGCTCTATCTGAAGAACTAATCGACGGAATTTAATAAAACTTTAGATTCAGTTAGTCCCCAATATAAATTGGTGCTGATTACTTTTGGTGTAACTCGCCCAACAAGTGTCGCTTCTAGCGTGCCATTTTCATGATTTCCACAATAGCTATATCTTAAGAACAAATCTCGGATTTTCATCGAACTCCAGATTTAGTTAGTGTTTGATATGATTTGGTGCTGATTACTTTTTAGGGTAAATCGCCCAACAGGTGGCACTGCTATGCTACATTATTCATGATTATTGCAATAGGTAGATCTCAAGAACTAATGCTCGCATTTACATCAATCTTCAGATTCAATTAGCCCCTGATATAAATTAGTGCTGTTTAATTTTTGGTATAGATAGCCCAACAGATGGTACTGCTATGCTGCTTTTTCACGATTTCCGAAATAGCTGTATCTTAAGAACTAATTCATGAATTTTCATCAAACTTATGATTCATTTGTTCTCTGATATAAATTGGTCCTAATTCGTCTTTGGTGTAAATCGCTCAACAGGCGGCGCTGCTATGTTGCAATATTCATGATTATTGCAATAGCTATATCTCAAAAACTAATGCACGTATTTTCATCAAACTTCATATTCAGTTAGAAGTTGACATAAGTGTTGGTGATTAGATTTTGGTGTAAATCACCTAACCGGTGACGCTGATATGCTACATTTTTCAGGAAGTATTAACATGTTTGAGACAGAAGAAAGTATTGGGATTGCCACATCCGACTAGTTCATTTATGCTTCATAGAAAAAGCAAACTTGTGAATTCCTTAAAAAAATATAATTTTTGCTCTAATTCTTTTTTAAGATATGGTAATTGGAAAGAAAAAAAAACCAAACATTTAAACTATCTATTCAGGATTTCTAAATTGTTTTCGCAATGCATAATAATAATTTAATTAATAATCAGAATTAATTTAATTTGTATTAAACTATAAAACGATAAAAGAGTTCTTTTAAATAATACACACTTTATATTTTATTTATATTTTCTTTTTTTTTTCGTATTTAAAAATTTTTGTTCTTACGGTTTCACAGCCCGTTGGCCCATTTTGACAAAAGAGGTTTGGTGGCTTCGTCCACAATTAACTCCAATTTAGTTGTAACTCATAAACAGTTGCAACCCAAAAGTCTAGGGTCACGGTCTACGCTTTAATTAGAATTTAGAAAAGTGCCCCTCGGAGGGCAAATTTTGGGGGAGTCGGGAGGTGTATAGCATGAATAAGTGGTCACAGGCCTTTCCAACAATATATCGCATGTGGGGGCCGGCAAAAGTTAGAAAAATGCTCCCCTCTGGGTCTACTATCACGCCTCCTGGAATACATCCTCCCTCCTCTCTTTGAAATACCGTTTTCAGAAATGTGCTACTGTGCACAGCACAGTGACTATATAGAAGAGGACTCATACAATGTAGGGGAGACCGGGGCTAGTAGGCGCAGTTTTTAGTTATTAATTTTTATTATTTTTTTGTTTAAGTTTTTTAACAAACTTTAACTGCACTTTTAAAGACCAAGCATTTGGCTATAAATATCCCGGAGTTTTGAGTTTGTAGCTTTTGTAGTTTATGTTTAGCGGAAACTTAAAGTAAAAAGAAAATTGTGCGCCAACCTACCCCGTCACGGGGCAAGTTGCTTATACCTATGGGGTAAGTTGGCACACAGTTTATAAAAATTTAAATAAGACACGCAGTTTAGAGAAATCAGTTTCATTATTACCAGTAAGTTTAAACAAAGGCGTTATCGCCGTACAATGTAAATTCTAAATTATACAGACATAAAATAATGAATAAAGCATTAACATTGAGTAACTTCTATCCTATTCGATATCATCATCAGAGTTACAGTTGTCACAAATAAAAATTCGACTGTCTCCGTTTGGACGAGTCTCATGTGCCCAAATTCTTGCATTGCAACCACTTTTCTCGGTGTTTGCTGTTTTTCAAGCTACCAGCACACACTAGACACCGATCCAACTTGCCCCATGTTCAAAGCGCCTACTAGCCCCATAATAAATTTCTTCACAAAAGGGACACGTAACCTTTTAAACATAAATAATCGAAGTAAATCACAAATGGGGTAGGTACAGTTCATCATACACTATGAAAAACTGCACAAGTTAAATCGCAATTATTAAGATAAGTATTAGAAATTAGAAAAAGAATGAAGCAAAAAAAAAAAAAAAAAAATACTTATGAGTACAAAAAACAGAAAAATCGTAATAAATGTCCACTGCACGTAGGTAACGCTGCAAAACTACAATGAAGATTGTAAAAAGCAAGAAGAAAGTTACTCTATGATTGGTTGCGCAATCTATCCACAAACAGGCGATTTATGGGAACTGCGCTTACTTACCCCTGTAGCCAACTAGCCCCGGTCTCCCCTAACAATTTCATAAATTTCACTCAATTATTTCCATGTGAGGGCAAAAACTTATTGATACACCCTCGTACAGCATTCCTATTGTAGGGAAAATGAAATTTTTTCTTTAAAAACAGAATTGCGTTATAAACATGTTCTGTTTACTCTGGGTTTACTGAAAAAAGTACAGTAAAACTTGTAAAAACAGAATAGCTAGGAGTTTTAGACAGGTTTCCGACTAGTCAAGTAAGGATTTGTATTCCTTTGGAAGGAGCAATAAGAATTTTCCGTTATAGATAGGTTCTCTCTTCACAGGTTTTACCGTATTAAGTTCTACTCCACGCAGACAACGAATAGCATGGTACTTAGAGAAATTTTAAATAATTTGTACATCATGGGTAAAGCGGGACTTTGGGCGTCCCGTGGGACAAGCCTTGGAGCCCCTGAAATTCGGGACGCATGGCAACACTAGTCGCAACCCATGGTTTAGAGAACGCTGCTTTAAACAAAATAAGTATCTACCAAGTTTTATTCAGTGAAGAACTATTATGGTTCTATTAGAAAAATTTTTGAATAATAATAACTGCCGAAACTTAGTTTAAAAATGTTTGAGTCAATTTCGGCTTGGATTAACTGCAACAATCTCCATTTTCAGGTAAATACTCTAATTAATGATCGAACTTTCGTGAAAATCCATTATATCGTATATCGCATTCAAAGTAATAAATATGATATCGTCCGAAAATTCGGTTTTCGTTTTCGTATTCGGTCCAAAGTCTGAGTTTTGCCGAAAATTCGTTTTCGGCGAAAATGCTGCCGATAATTCGGCCAAGCCGAAATTATCTGTATTCCAAAAATCTCGTTTCTTCCTTCGGATATTTTCAACATTACTCATTGATTTGAGCTGTATCGGCTCAAATGAACACTCTTTATTTATTGCCATGAACTTCATTGTGCAAATTATAAAGCAAGCAAGCAATGCATACTCGTATATGACAAAACTTTGAAGACGCTTTTCATTGCAGATGTAACAGTACTAGAAAATGTTTAGTTTGAAACGGCAAAAGTGTTTCGAATACCCTTTGAGAAAGTTCTAATATAACAGATGGTCATTTACAAAAATCCTTTTTAAAGGTAAATCGACGTATGTATACCTAAAATATTTTTTGATTAGTTGAAATTCGTATAGCAATTAGAAAATCATTTTGTGTCGTTGATGAATTAATTAAATTTTATTTTATATGAAAATGAAAAGTTTTGGTCAGAGGCACAGAGAGCCAACTTGGGCTATACGCATAATTAATTAATAATTAAGTATATTTAACAAACACGTATAATTAATTAATAGCTATGTATATTTATGAATGAATTACTTTAAAATTTTTTTTTGAACCTTTCCATTTTCTTTTTCGTTTTCGGCCGAAAGTAGGAAGACTATCGAAATCCGGTTTCGATTTCGGTCGATCCTTAGTTATGAGTTATCAGACTGAAATTTCGTACTTTTAATATAACTTAATTTTAAAATTAATGAAGAAAAACAACTATAACATATTATCGCTTAAAAAGTCTTAAGAATCTGTTGTGCAAACAAAGAAGTCTGTAAGTTAATTTTCACAAGCGTAAATTACTTAAACACACAACACGAGATTCTAGATGATTCTTTTAACAAAATAAACATCTAGAAAGTATTGTTCAATGAAACAAAACTATTACTGTGCTATTAGAAATAAAAATAAAATAAAATAAAAAAAAGTTACTGAAACTAAGTTTAGAAATGTTTGAGTCAATTTCAGCTTGGAATAACAGCAACAATCTCGATTTTGACTCTGAGAGAATTCAGACTTTCAGGGTCTTTTCTATAAATAACTGTCATTCTTCAGGGACCGGAAGCTTTTCAGCCGACAAAGCAAATCTGTAAGCTTTAGGTTAAATGTCCTCGGTTATTGTTCAGGCAATTTAAATAGCACAAGAGGAGGACCTTGTGAAAGAATTCTTGCAAAATTCTCAAATGAGTGGTCGACTGATAAATGACTTCAAATCTTTCTTTAGTTTATGATTTCTTCATAGCTGTTTGAGGGACTATTACCGAGACAGATTACACAGGATACACATACACATACGAGCAGATGAAGTTTTAAGGAAAATCGGTATTGTAATATCGCACGATTATTCGCAAAGTGATTCAATTCAAGAGAGTAGTTTTTCAGACAAGGCAAGAAAACGCTTTAAAGTATGGATTTTTTTCTTTAAATTTAAAATGGAAAGGGAAATAAAATTTATTTTTAAGATTTCGACGTCTAAAGTGACCCACACCCTCCTGTTATCGTTTGCATCAATGAAAAAGGAAATCTTAGAAAGCAACCAAAAAAAAAAAAGAAAGAAAAAAATTGTATGAAATGTTTTTTTTTTATAAAAATGTACTTTATTTTATATTTTGAATTTCTATACAAATTTTCTGGTTGCTTATTGAATGTTTCCGGTGTTTTTCTCTATAAGGCTCTTTTAAAAAATATGGTGATCATCATAACTGTGCCCCGCGCGTTTCGCAGAAATTTATCGTTAATACGGTGATCACTATAATGAGAATCTGTGTGATTCGTTCCTCATAAATGATTAAAACGACAATCGCTATAACGGGTTATGGTGCACTATGCGTACAAAAACTGTTAAAAACAATCATTTTAACAGAATCCTGTTCATTTCACCCACTACAAATCGTTTACACGGCAATCACTATAACGGGACTCTGGGCGCTTAGAGCCTATAAATCGTAATATGATAAACAATATTTAAAACGTAAATCTCTACTTCCAAAAAAACATTTTTGAGAAGAGAGGGAAGGTTTTATACTGTGTGCTAGCTGATTAGCCGGCGCTGCCCGGTCCTGGAATAATAATCTTAAATATGCCTAAAATCAGTTAGGAATTCAGACTTTTTTTCCGGAAGAGGGGGAGGGGGGTGTTGGCGTAGGCGGTTCTATTGTGTTCGGCAGCGCACGTCCTCGAATTCGTATGATTTTATATTTTCAAATGCAAATCTACCAAACTAACCTAGTGCTTGCTAGGCACGCTTCGGACTATTTTTGCAAACGAACCTCGAATTTGTATGACTTTATATTTTTAAACGAAATCTTTCCAAGCTTACCTAAAGTTCGAGGCATCACTGCCTTCTGCAGCATACACCCTCGAAATTGTATGATTTTATGTTTTTAAACGAAGATGTTTCCAAACGAACTAATGGGTCGTGGTTACAGTGATTGACGATTTCATTTTTATCATTTAGATGTATTACGCCTTCGATTCTAATTAAAAACAAGTGGGTAAGTGTGATCACAGATCGCACAGAGGGTTTCGTTTAATATTCCTTTCAATACACTTTATCCTTTTGAAAAATCTGTTAGTTCCATATTTGAAAGCCAGGGGGCACACTTGATTCTAAACAAACCTGTATCCGAACGAAAATCCGGTTTACATACTATCTGTAGATATATTAGTCGAGGGGATTGGGCCCATAGCACCCGAGATAAGTAGGCGCACCTGGCGGGAAAAAATGGAACTAAAATATGTAAGGCTATGGTGCATAATATGAAAGAATGGTCAAAGGGGTGTCGGCAAAAGTTGGAAAATTTCTCCCTGGGTTAAAAGGGCGCAGGTTAGAAAAATGGCTTAAAATACACAAGTTAGAGCCCAGAGGGTTAAATAATAAAAGACTTTTTGAAAATTTTATGATTTGTCGTGTGGTCTGAGGCATTCAGCTATACGTATGCAAAATTTCATGCCACCAACTTAATTAGGGGCTCTCTTAGAAAGAATTGCTTCAAATACATATGTGGTAGCTCAAAGGGTTAATCGTAAGACTTTTTCAAGATTTTATGATTTGTCGCCTGGTCTCAGGTGTTCTGCAATAAGTATGCAAAATTTCAAATATCCAATTTAATTAGGGGCTCAGGTAGAAAGAATGGCTTAAAATACACAAGCTGGAGTTGAAAGGGTTAAACATAAAACTTTTTCAAAATTTATTATTTGACGTGAGATCTGAGGTGTTGAGCTATAAGTATGCAAAATTTCAACCTAAATAGGGGCTCACTTAGAAAGAATTGTTTAAAATGCACATGTGGGAGCACAAAGGGTTAAATGTACGACTTTTTCAAAAATTTTATGATTTGTCGTTTGATGTGAGGTGTTCAGCTATAAGTATGCAAAATTTCACGTCTCCAAACTAATTAGGAAGCTCACTTAGAAAGAATTGTTTAAAATACACATGCGCGACTCCAAAGGGTTAAATGTACGATTTTTCCAAAATTTTATCATTTGTCGTATGATGTGAGGTGTTCAGCTATAAGTACCCAAAATTTCATGTCTCCAACATAATTAGGGGCTCACTTAGAAAAAATTGTTTAAAATACACGTGTGGGACCCCAAAGGGTTAAATGAACGACTTTTTCAAAATTTTATGATTTGTCGTTGGATGTGAGGTGCTCAGATATAAGTATGCAAAATTTCACACCTCCAACCTAATTAGGGGCTCACTTTCAAAATTTTATGATTTGTCGTTTGATGTGAGGTGTTCAACGTTTGATGTGAGTATGCAAATTTTCACGTCTCCAAACTAATTAGGAACTTACTTAGAAATAATTGTTTAAAATACACGTGCGGGAGCCCAAAGGGTTAAATGTACGACTTTTTCAAAATTTTATCATTTGTCGTATGATGTGAGGTGTTCAGCTATAAGTACCCAACATTTCATGTCTCCAACATAATTAGGAGCTCACTTAGAAAGATTTGTTTAAAATACACATGCGGGAGCCCAAAGGGTTAAATGTACGGCTTTTTCCAAATTTTATGATTTGTCGTATGATGTGAGGTGCTCAGCTATAAGTACCCAAAATTTCATGTCTCCAACATGTACAGTTTTTGAGAACGGGCTCTGTCCCTAAAAATTGCGGTGGAAAACGTAATAAAAAAAGCGCAAAACAATGCAACCTATCTTTTTCTTTTCCTCTCTTCAAATAAAGAAAAGTGGTAAAAATCCATGGTTAATTAGCTGCGGAGTAATTAAATTATGACCTTTTTGACATTAATTTTCAGAACCCCTCCTCCTACCCCGTACAATCCCTTACCATTTTTTAAAACAAGAAATAATATCTCCCAATATTAAAAATGTAGAGGCTGTAGAGGTTCATGCGCAAAAACGGAAAACCTTGGCTTTTAAAACGCGCCGGGACCAAAAAATCCTCGCTATTAACCCTCTCGCTGCGCATCCCGGCAAAGTAAAAGTAGCAAAATTTGCGCAACCCGTGATTATCGCGGGGATGCATTTAACAAAGATTAATTTTCAGAATTTCACTTTTATATGATTATTCTTCAAGTTCAATTTTTTGACAATAATTTTTTATGATCTAATTATATGTATATATATAATATATATATATATATATATATATATATATATATATATATATATATATATATATATATAAACTCTTTTACAAAAAGTTTTTACATATTTTAACTGTAAAATATATGTAGATTTGAAATATGTAATAAAATAAATGCGCAATTTTTAAACCCATTTTGATATAAAAAAAACAAAAACAAACAAAGACAAAAAACAAAAAACAAACAAAAACAAACAAACAAACAACAACAAAAAAAAAAAAAAAACGCAGCGAGAAGGTTAAAACACGCCGTGATTGGATCTTGCATTCGATAAGGGCTTTTCTTAATAAAACCAATCTTTAGAAAATATTTTTTTGAAATAGTAAATATTATTATTTTTTTAACCCGAAGATACTGTTAGAACCGGAAAGGTACTATAATTAAGTGGGTATTGTTTGTCGTCTTCTTTTTTTTTTTTTTCCCGTTCCAGAAATTGGGATGGCAGTTTCAAAAATATACAGACAAAACAGAAAAAGTGAAAACGAATCAGAAAACATGAAACCAGCAGGAAATCGAACTACAGAAAATATTTTTTTTTTGAAATAGTAAATATTAGTATATATTTTTAAAAGATTATCATTAGAATCAGAAAGGTGCTCCAAATAAGTCAGTATTTTTTACTTTTTACTTTACTTTATTTTATTTTTTCTAATTCCACCTTCGTCTCCCAATGGCAGTTAAAAACTGCAGAAAAAACGGAAAATGGGAAAACTAACACGCAACTGATCCATAGAAAAAAAATATATTTTTAAATAGTAAATATTAATATTTTTTAAAAACAAAAATACCCTTAAAACGAGAAAGGCAAAGTAAAAATTTTGGTTTTGTTTAATATTTTCTTTCTTTATTTATTTTTGGTAACTTCACGGGTGATCCGTTTATTGTAATTTCAAAATTGAGAAATCATGGAATAAAATGGATCTTTCTTTTCATTCAACTGCTTGAAGAGCCGAAAATAGCCCAGACAGGCGCAGGCACAGTCGGCGGCACGATAGAAGCTTGCCATTTTGCAATGTTCATTAGAGTTTTTAATTAATGTATTGGCTAATTATAAAAAAAAAAATCCCAAAACTGTTTTCCAGGTATTAAATCATCTTATAGCTCTGCGCGCAGAACACAGCACATACACAAACAGATAAGGATCGAAGTACGAAAAAATAATAAATAAATAAAATAAATAAATAAAATAATATAATAAAATAAAATAACTAAATAAATAACAATAAAAAAACCTCCTAGGTTTTTACAATTTCCGGGATATGTCGGAGAAATCTAAATTCAATTGCCATATTCTCATTCTCGCACTTTACATATCTTGTAAAAGTGTTTATAGAAATACTTTGTGCATGATAGAGCTAGAAGATACGAAGAAAAATATATTTTATTCATCCAGTAAATGAAAGCACTGAAAGGGTTAAACAACGAATCAAAGAATGCAGAGAGAGGAAATGTTAAAATATGGCGTACTCAATAAAATAAAATAAATAAATAATAACTATAAATATACTATAAAATAAACTAATAAAAATATAATAAAATAAACTAATAAAATAACTAATAAATATAAAACCCCTCAAGTTTTACAAACTCAAGGATACGACGGAGAAAGCTAAATTTCATTCCCATATTCTTATTCTCACACTTTATATATTCTGTGAAAGTGTAGACAGAAATCCTTTGTGCACGACAGAGTTAGAAAATACAAAGAAAAACGTATTTTATTCATCTAGTAAACGAAAGTACTAAAAGAGTTAAACGACGAATTAAAGATTGCAGAGAGAGAAAAGGTTGAATCTGGCATAGCCGATAAAATAAAATAAAATAAAATAAAATAAAATAAACCATATTCTTACAAACTCCGGGATACGACGGAGAAAGCTAAATTGCATTGCCCTATTCTCATTCTCACACTTTATATATCCTGTAAAAGTGTAGATAGAAATCCTTTCACAAAGCAAAATGTGTTTTATTCATTCAGTAAACGAAAGCACTGAAAGAATTAAACAATGAACCAAAGAATGCAGAGAGAGGAAATGTTAAAATCTGGCGTACTCAATAAAAATAAATAAATAAAATAAAATAAAATAGGATAAATAAATAAATAAAATAAAATAAGTAAAATAAAATAAAATAAAATAAAATAAAATAAATAAATTAAATAGAAGAACTCAAGTTTTACAAACTCCGGAATACGACGGAGAAAGCGAAATTTCATTGCCCTATTCTTATTCTCACACTTTATATATACTGTAAAAGTGTAGATAGAAATCCTTTCACAAAGAAAAATGTGTTTTATTCATTCAGTAAACGAAAGCACTGAAAGAATTAAACAATGAACCGAAGAATGCAGAGAGAGGAAATGTTAAAATCTGGCGTACTCAATAAAAATAAATAAATAAAATAAAATAAAATAGGATAAATAAATAAATAAAATAAAATAAGTAAAATAAAATAAAATAAAATAAAATAAAATAAAATAAATAAATTAAATAGAAGAACTCAAGTTTTACAAACTCCGGAATACGACGGAGAAAGCGAAATTTCATTGCCCTATTCTTATTCTCACACTTTATATATACTGTAAAAGTGTAGATAGAAATCCTTTCACAAAGAAAAATGTGTTTTATTCATTCAGTAAACGAAAGCACTGAAAGAATTGAACAATGAACCGAAGAATGCAGAGAGAGGAAATGTTAAAATCTGGCGTACTCAATAAAAATAAATAAATAAAATAAAATAAAATAAGTAAAATAAAATAAAATAAAATAAAATAAATTAATTAAATAAATAAAATAAAATAAGTAAAATAAAATAAAATAAAATAAAATAAAATAAATTAATTAAATAGAAGAACTCAAGTTTTACAAACTCCGGAATACGACGGAGAAAGCGAAATTTCATTGCCCTATTCTTATTCTCACACTTTATATATACTGTAAAAGTGTAGATAGAAATCCTTTCACAAAGAAAAATGTGTTTTATTCATTCAGTAAACGAAAGCACTGAAAGAATTAAACAATGAACCGAAGAATGCAGAGAGAGGAAATGTTAAAATCTGGCGTACTCAATAAAAATAAATAAATAAATAAAATAAAATAGGATAAATAAAAAAAATAAAATAAAATAAATAAAATAAAATAAAATAAAATAAAATAAAATAAATAAAATAAAATAAAATAAAATAAAATAAAATAAAATAAAATAAAATAAAATAAATTAAATAGAAGAACTCAAGTTTTACAAACTCCGGGATACGACGGAGAAAGCGAAATTTCATTCCATATTCTTATTCTCACACTTTACATATTCTGCGAAAGTGTAGACAGAAATCCTTTGTGCATGATAGAGTTAAAAAATACAAAAAAAAAAAAAATGTATTTTATTCATCTAGTAAACGAAAGTACTAAAAGAGTTAAACAACGAATTAAAGATTGCAGAGAGAGAAAATGTTAAAATCTGGTATAGCCGATAAATTAAAATAAAATAAATAAATAAATAAACCATATTCTTACAAACTCCGGGATATGACGGAGAAAGCTAAATTTCATTGCCCTATTCTCATGCTCACACTTTATATATCCTGTAAAAGTGTAGATAGAAATCCTTTGTGCGTGATAGATTTAGAAAATACAAAGAAAAATGTATTTTATTCATCTAGTAAACGAAAGCACTGAAAGGATTAAACAATGAATAAAAGAATGCAGAGAGAGGAAATGTTAAAATCTGCCATATTCAATAAAAATAAATAAATAAAATAAAATAAGATAAATAAATAAAGTAAAATAAATAAATTAAATAAATAAATAAATTAATTAAATAAAAAAACTCAAGTTTTACAAACTCCGGGATACGACGGAGAAAGCTAAATTTCATTGCCATATTCTTATTCTCACACTTTGTATATTCTGTAAAAGTGTAGCTAAAAATCTTTTGTGAATGATAGAGTTAGAAAATACCATGAAAAATGTATTTTATTCATCTAGTAAACCAAAGTGCTGAAAAAGTTAAACAACGAATTAAAGAATGCAGAGAGACGACGGAGAAAGCTAAATTTCATTGCCATATTCTTATTTTCATACGTTATATTTTCTGTAAAAGTGTAGATAGAAATTCTTTGTGGATGATAGAGCTATAAAATACAAAGAAAAATGTATTTTATTCATCTAGTAAATCAAAGTGCTGAAAAAGTTAAACAACGAATTAACGAATGCAGAGAGACGACGGAGAAAGCTAAATTTCATTGCCATATTCTTATTCTCATACTTTATATTTTCTGTAAAAGTGTAGATAGAAAATCTTTGTGGATGATAGAGTTATAAAATACAAAGAAAAATGTATTTTATTCATCTAGTAAATCAAAGTACTGAAAAAGTTAAACAACGAATTAAAGAAAGAAGAGCGACGACGGAGAAAGCTAAATTTCATTGCCATATCCTTATTCTCATACTTTATATTTTCTGTAAAAGTGTAGATAGAAATTCTTTGTGGATGATAGAGTTATAAAATACAAAGAAAAATGTATTTTTTCATCTAGTAAATCAAAGTACTGAAAAAGTTAAACAACGAATTAAAGAAAGAAGAGAGACGACGGAGAAAGCTAAATTTCATTGCCATATTCTTATTCTCATACTTTATATTTTCTGTAAAAGTGTAGATAGAAATTCTTTGTGGGTGATAGAGTTATAAAATACAAAGAAAAATGTATTTTATTCATCTAGTAAATCAGGCATGTCAAACTCATTTACTATCGTGGACCGAATTAAGTATTGAAGATAAGTCCGCGGGCCACAAGCCTAAAATCGTATCGTATCGTATCGTTAAAATCGTATCGTATCGTATCATAGAATTCGTAGATGGCGGAACTCGTATATACAGCTAACTCGACATCAAAGAAAACGCGAAAAGCCGCCTTTTAATAACTCAGCAGATATATGTCTTATTGTTCTGAATTTTCTAGAACAGTCTTATATCTGCAGTCTAATCGTATACTGAAATTTTTGCATTTCTACGTGCAGTATATTTTGAGATCTAAATAGCCATTTTTAAAGTGAAAACGTTGGTATATTATCGAGGAAGTTCCTAATTTGAAAATCTCGAAAACGGTTCTAACGATTATTTTTAAATTGATACATAATATAAATGTGATTAAGGCGAGGTGAATAACACTTTTCTTTTTTCTGGGAAAACTCTCGTTCGTTAAATAATTCGATTTTTTTTCTCTCGAAAATGACACGGGCGATTTTTTAAAAATCAAATAAATATGTTTCAGATGAACCAAATAACAATTTACTTGTTTCCAGTAAGACTCTTGTTCGTTTTATAATGCGCATGAAAAATCGGACTATATTTCTTCGCCATTCTATGGAAATTTCACCGAAAATGCATGACACTGTATTCATACACATGCTTTCTTTTTAACCACTTTTGGGGAGAAAAATTTTGTCTTCCCACTGGCTGAGTGGCTAAGGGCCATCGTTTACTGACCTTAAGATAGGCAGTTCGATACTCCGTGGTACGTGTTTTCACATGTGAGTGTTTTTTTTTGTTTTTTTTTTTTAAAGTCTGCTAGTTGACCATTATTCTCAGTTCCTTTGTAATTTTTTTAATTGCTATTAAGTTAAATAAAATTACAATTATAATGACGCCAATTTGATGATGATTATTTCTTGGCAATTTTTCAACAATAAAAATATTACCATAAATTTTATAAATATATTTAATTTCAATCACTTTACAAAAAATATACATTAATAATTATTATAATGAATGGAACGAATATTTTTTTTTTTCAACTGGATTAAATTATATTCGAGGCTGGAGTAGCACAGTTGAAGTTTATTCCAACAGAGCGAAAAGTAGTTTCATCATGTAAATGCTATAGTTATAGCTCGGATGAATGAAACTAGCGCTGCAGTTCGCAGCCAAGTCCAACTGATAAGAGTGAATTATGTCAGCCAGGTATCGGTCCGGATAGCCTAACAGGTAAGGCATTGGCACGGCACGCCAAGTATTCCAGGTTCGATCCCTGGTCTGGACATTTTTCCCTCTGTTGGAATAAACTTCAACTGTGCTACTCCAGCCTCGAATAATAATTATTATTTGAATATAAATCACACGATCAGAAACGTAAAAAAATAATTCATTTCAGCTCATCTTTTTATAATATCATTTTTTATTATTATGACGGTCAATCAATATATAATCACTGACATCCATAATATTATTATTATTATAATTATTATTTTCCTTGCATAAAAGCTATTGTGATGTAATAATTCTTTTATAATAAATAATTTAGTTGAAATGTTTTATTTATAAATATCAATGAAGTTTGATAACCCCGAGACAATTCTTTGCAATATTTACAGTTTACATAATAAGCATATCAGAATTCTGGTGTCGCCATCTTTTGACGCAATTGCGTAGTATTATAGAGAAATGTTTGATAAAAATGTTGAAGTAGACAGTTTTTAAATCGAAGAATTATTTTAAGAGATATTTAATGTTAAATCTGGATAAAATTGTCTCATTAAAAAAGTCTCATAGGAAAAAAAAAATATACATGGGAATTTAATCATTTTCATTCAATTTAATCATTCAATAGAAACTCGAAGTTTGCAGAGTGCATTTATTATTCTTAACTTGCCTAATTTTTTGACGGTTTATTTCAATTTTAAATTAAAATTTTCAGAATTTCCAGAGATATTTTTTACATATTTTAGAAAAGGTTCTTTTAAATTGTTGCCAAATGTTAAAACAGCGCAAAGAATAATATATCCTTTAAATTAAAAATTTATTCACACAGGACTATTATAAACAGAAAAAAATCCTTTTAAATTAGAATTAAATGATAACGTGTTAAAAGCAGGAAAATATTAAACATTACGTCATAAAAATTGTTTTTACACATGCTTACTTAAAATGAAAGAAAATTATAAAATAATCAATTATTTTCAAATTAGAATTAAATGATTACGCATTAAAAGAAGGAAAACATTGAAAATTACGTCATAAAAATTATATTTACACGTGAATATTAAAAGAAAAAGAAAATTTTTAAATAATAAATTCATTGATATGTGTTAAAAGTCGTAAATGGAGGAAATTACGTCATATTGGCCAAAGTGGCCAAAACAGTTTACAAAACACATTGCAAAACATATTGCAAAACAGTGTAAATTAAAAAAATATATTTATATGAGAGATTTATTTCAAATTTCGAGATGATATTTTTAACTATAGTTGCTAATTTTAAGGTAGCGCAAATAATAATATTATCTTTCTAATAATAAAAATATTTTCAGTTGAATGTTACAAAGAGAAAGGAAAGTTTGGTGAAAATTATGTCAGATTTAAAACGTTACATTTAAAATCTCTTATTTAAAATCATTTTCTTATAGCGTTGTTAAAAAATACTATAAAGCAAAGACTCTGTTGACTTAGTTCCTTTTATATTTGGTAATTTTCAAATGTTTAGCTAATCTTATTTAATCAAGCAGGGAAACAGCAACTAACATCAGCTGATTCGGTTTTGAAATCCCTCAGTAAAAGGGAAACCCGTTTACAGATAGATCGCCATTGATTTTTTAATTATACAGAGCAGCCTCGATTATCCGAGCTAATTGGGACTGTTAGTAAATCGGAATCGGAAATCTCAGTTAATAGAAACTGTGTGTAAAAACTCGCCGTGCTTGCGAATTTAACATCTCTTTTAAAAAAATATATAGAACGTTTTTTAAATAATAAAAGTAAATATATGTAAAGTTCTGTTTCACAGCTTAACAAATTTAAAAAGAAAATCAACTACCAGTAGTAAATTTTAAAATGCAAATTGAAAAATTTACGAAAGTTCACACAGCCACTGGAAACAAAGCATTGTTCGCTATTGACTTCTCAGGGTCCAATGTTTCTTTGGAGTTGAGGGCTTTTGGGGGCAGAAGGGCCTGTATAGCACGGACAGTGAGCTAAAGAGTGTGGTTATTTTTAAGGCTCATTCAAAAGGAAAAAAAAATCAGACTTTGTTATCGGCTCGGTTAACAGAAACTTCGATTAATCGAAGCTCGGTTAATCCAGGTTATACTATAATTCAATCTTCCGTAATCTTTTTAAAGCAGATCAAATTAATGGACTTTAGCACAAAGTCACATAGCTGATAACTGCCATGCTTGTTGGCCACCTTTTTTTCAAAAAGTTTGCTTCACCTTATTCAATTAATGAGATATCTCCGATAAAATAAGTCACATTTTCCCGTTCTAAAATACTGGTATCCAAAAATCGTAGCATGTAACTGACACTACAAGTACTCATGGAACTAGACTATTTTAAGTCTGATTTTTATTATAGACTATATAAAATTATTAAAAATATATATTATGATAGGAACTAGCGGGCTTCGTCCGCTATTTACGTTACGGATATAAAAATCATGTTTTTTTTAGGGAAAAAGAAATAAAAACCTATTTGACGAGACACATTTTGTATTTGTTATATTTCCGGGGATGAGGAGGGGGGGGGGCTATTTTGATTAAATATCGCAATTAGTCTACATGGCAGATATAATTATGATAGACACTAGCGGGTTTCGCCCCTCTATGGCGCCTTATGGGTCCAGCTTCCATAACTCAGAAACTACCTTTCGGACATCAATGCAACAGATTCCAAACGTTATAATTAACTTAATAATCACCCTATATAGCATTCAAGTAAATTTATGAGTACTGCATACTATTTTTTTTATCGTAATTTCTGAAGAGAAAAAATTATTTCGGTTCCATTCTTAGGTACTGGTCTGAAAAATTTTGAAAAGGGGGGGAAGGAGGGGACATGAGACTGCTGTTTGTCAAACAGCACAACGAGATCTGGCTTATTCAACTTGGTTTTTGATGACTTCAATTGGAAGGTGGTTTGTTTAAAAGAGTGCGTTCCCTGCCCCATGAAAATTGGAACTATTGGTGCTACATCTATGTAAGGATTTAATAATTATAAATTAACATTTTGGATTTATTAATTTAAGGATAAAGTGTTTTTAAAGGAATATCAAATGAAACCCTCTGTGCGATCTGCGATTATACTTACCCAGTTGTTTTTATATACAAACTGATATAAGGAAAATTGTAATAAAATAGTAAAAATTAAATCTGCATTAAATTCCATAAGTATCTTTTTTTTAATCATTTTATCACTAACCTCAAAAAAGTAATGAAATCAATGCAAAAACCCTTGACGGGTTAAAAGTTTCTGACGCAGCACTTTATCTTATGCTCTAAGAATTTTAAATATGGAACTTAAAAATACTGATATCAAATTTTGAGTGACGTTATGCTATTTCTTAAAAAATATATTTGTATTTATTTCACCATTTTATTTTTGTTTTATTTATAATCGCATGTGCAAAAGTTATGTTCAACATGAAAAGCTGCATAAAATTTTATTCGCTGTTGCTTTATCATTTACATCTCTCATAAATTCAAAATATGTGTTTTAAAAGATATGATATAAAATTTAAGTGACGCCTTGATGTGATTTTAAAAGGTTTGTTTTTTAAAATTCAATTTAAATTATTTTTGACTTGGTTAAAATATTTTTTTTACATCTACACAATACTTTTAATTTTCCAATTCACTGTTAAATATATCACTTTCATTGAATCTATACTATGCATTGAAATGTATTTATTTCAATAAATTGATTTATCTTTTGTGTCACGCTATTCAAAATTGTGAGTAAGATTTATGTAAATGGTTTCTTTGCGTCATTGTGTCCAAACTACATGAAATGTATGAAAAAGGATAGTTTGACGCAAATAAACCATTTACATAAATCTTACTCACAATTTTGAATAGCGTGACACAAAAGATAAATCAATTTATTGAAATAAATACATTTCAATGCATAGTATAGATTCAATGAAAGTGATATATTTAACAGTGAATTGGAAAATTAAAAGTATTGTGTAGATGTAAAAAAAAAATATTTTAACCAAGTCAAAAATAATTTAAATTGAATTTTAAAAAACAAACCTTAACAAAAATAAAATGGTGAAATAAATACAAATATATTTTTTAAGAAATAGCATAACGTCACTCAAAATTTGATATCAGTATTTTTAAGTTCCATATTTAAAATTCTTAGAGCATAAGATAAAGTGCTGCGTCAGAAACTTTTAACCCGTCAAGGGTTTTTGCATTGATATATGTTACCGGCCAAACCCGATTTTAGGCCAAACTAGTTTATCCTAACGCGCATCGGATAAACTAGTTTTTCCTAGGCCAAACTAGTTTATCCTAACGGCCATAGGATAAACTAGTTTTTCCTAGGCCAAACTAGTTTATCCGGACGCTCATAGGATAAACTAGTTTATCCTGCTATTCATTGGTCTGAACTAGTTTATCCTAGGCCGATCTAGTTCATCTTAGGCCAATTCAATTTTGCGTGCATTTATTGATCCCAAAGACCGCTTCGGTGTCAACCTTCTAGTTTATTCTAGGCCAATTCAAATTGACATAATTTAATTGATGCCAACCAGTGTTGAGCACGCTTGTAAAAAAAAAAAAAAAAAAAAAAAAAAAAAAAACGAACTAATTCAAACTCTAATTCAGTTTCTCAAAAATGTATGAAGTTCACGCTCATATTCAGAAATTTTCAAACGAATCCGGTCAACTCAAACACATCTATGGAAGTGAGTGAAGTTCACTAAAAACTCGTTTTTTTATTTTTTAAATATAATAGAAGTTTAGCTTCCAAATTTACAAAATTTTGTGAGCTAGTCTTTTGGTTATTCGATGTAAGGGTCTTTACGGTCCCGCTCAATTTTCCTTCCCGACACTCGACCCGGTCTTGGTTTGGGGATTACTTTTTTCGAGAGGTAGGACCGAGATGGACTGGGGCTGGGGCTGAATTTTTTTCCGGATCAAGTCGGAACTGGACTGGACTGCATTCTTCTTGAGGTCTACACAGGCAGAAATTTTCAGTCCAATTTCCAATGCAGCTCATATGAAAATCATTTGAAACGGCAGGATCCCTGGTCTGTTCAGTAAAAATAGGAGTAACATTTAGGCAGGCCCCACTTTTTTTTTTTTTTTTTTTTTTTTTTTTTTTTTTTTTTTAATGCACGTACTTTTAAATCGCTATTATTCCACAATTAAAATGTATATACTTATTAGCTCCGATATGCTATTTCTTTCGACCAGCAATAAAAGTTTCGTGTCTAAAAAACAACGTTCCGTTGTATAAGCGAGTCGTAAAAAAGCAGATGTATCAATGTACGGCTAAATACTCTACTGCAATTTTTTTTTAACTTCTAAGCATCGCACATTTTCAATTTTTATACCGTCGTCTTAGAAAAAAAAAATACTTTTAACTGCAATTTGTTTTAAAATTTCATCTCAATTTATTTTTGAGATATTAATTTTTTTGTAGTTTTTAGCGCATTTGTTTAATGTTGGCAACTCAAGTACTCCATTTCTGTAGAAAGTAAAAGATAAATAGTTGGAAAATAGTAATTACATTTTTTTGTTGCCATTTTTCCATAACAACCGAAAAAAAAAATGTAATTAAAATACGTGGTATTTTGAAAAAAAAAAATATATAAATGAATGATTTCTGATGAAACATGGGGCTGTTATAAACTGTATTTAATTTTAAGTATCTATATTAATATTACAAACAAATGAAGGCATATGAATCATTAGATAGCAGATTTCTTTTTGTCGACTTTCTTGAATGACGACATCTCTTTTTTTGGATTTATGTATTATTCAGCGATAGTGACGTCCTATGAATAATTTATAGTAGATGCTGTTTAAGACTGGATCGTAAATGAGGAATTATTCAGTGGATGCGAATAACGTCATTTTATATAAAATAAAAGCGCGTGTTTTAAGTCTTAAAAATTAAATAAGTTTTGTACCATCTATATTTATATACATTTTTTTTCGACACGGTTCTGAAAAAGCAGAATTCCTGTTTTCTAGTTATTTTTATTATTTTTTTAAGATGAGTAGATGCATTTTTAGTTAATAAAATTAAAGTACGGTAAAACCTGAGAAAAATAACCTGCCTATGATGGAATCCCGTGTCTAACAACAACAACAAAAAAAAATGTTGATCTATGTAAAATGAGGATATTAGTACTTGTAAAAAGAATATAATGCATTTACAACAGAGATGAACTTCTAATAAGGGAACCTGCCTATAACGGATTTTTCTTCTTTTCTATGCAATTTCGCCTTAGAAGATTTTGTTGTATAAAATTTTTAAATCTCCAAGCCATAGAATGGGGATTACCGATATTAATGATTCTATTGTAAACTATATTGATTTTTAATGAATCTCTATTTGTATGTAAATATCTGAATAATTACTAATACCATTAATTTTTTACACGGCTTGGAAACTTGAAAATCTGAAAAATTTTATGTGGAAAAACTTTCTAAGACGGAATCACATAGAAGAGAAAAAAACTTTGTTATACTTAAGTTCCTTTTTTAGCAGGTCAGTCGTCTCTAACAAATGTATTATGTTTTTTTCAAACGGATTATTATATCCAATTTGCATCGATTACAAAAAAAAAATTCCGTTTAAAATACGATTTCGTCATACACAGATTCTTTAACAGGTTTCACAGTTCTGTATCCCCTTCCGTATATATGTATATGTAGTATGTACTATTCTTTAAAGAGAATTTTAATTGTGGTATAATAGTAGCTCAAAAATATATGTGTTTTAGGCCAAACTGGGACCGGGACTTCGCCGGATTTTGGAAAATTCCAGATTTCTGAAGGAATATCAAATGTACTTCTGATATTCTTAATGGTCCATTTATTCATAATTAATTCAAAGTCAAGTGATATTTATGTGAGAAAAGAAAATCAATGTTTTTTTTTATATTATTTTTTTTTCTCACATAAATATCACTTAGCTTTGAATTATTTATGAATAAATGAACCATTAAGAATACCAGAAGTACATTTGATATTCTTTCGATAATCTGGAATTTTCAAAAATCCAGCGAAGGCCTGGTCCCGATGATGCCGGAGTTTCGAAGTTATACGGTACATAATAAATCCTCTAAATTCTTCCTCTCCTAAATTTTATGATAATCTCTCATCCAAATCTTCGGTCCTCCAGCACACAATTTATTAAATGAAATATATTTCGCAACTAATGGCGGCGGTGAAATGGGGAAGATAGGGGGCAGTATCCCACTCCCCATCGAATAAAATATATTATACAGAGGTGACGGCAATACTACTTTGCACAAGGTTAGCGTCGGAGCGGTAGTTGGGATCAATAAAAGTACGTCAAATTGCGTTGCCCTAGGATAAACTAGATCGGCCTAGGATAACCTAGAAGGTTTTGGCGCCGGAGCAGTCTTTGGGATCAATAAAATCATGCCGAATTGTATTGGCCTAGGATAAACTAGATCGGCCTAGGATAAACTAGTTCGGACCAATGAATAGCAGGTTAAACTAGTTTATCCTATGTACGTTAGGCTAAACTAGTTTCGCCAAGGAAAAACTAGTTTATCCTATGGGCGTTAGGATAAACTAGTTTGGCCTAGGAAAAACTAGTTTATCCTATGGGCGTTGGTATAAACTAGTTTGGCCTAGGAAAAACTAGTTTATCCTATGCGCGTTAGGATAAACTAGTTTGGCCTAGACCAATCTAGTTTGGCCTAAAATCGGGTTTGGCCGGTAACATATATAAGTACTATTACAAAAATTATTCATCCAAAAGGCAGGCAGGATCAAGTATATTTAAAATCATGTAAAGCCGAAAAAAATTCCTCATTTATTTTATTATTTCTTTGAGAAAACAAAACAATCACTTGGCGATGTTTTTTGCTAACTAAATCTACACAATTTTGGTGTAAATAGTTCAATTTTGTTTAGTGTTTTGATCTTGACATCTCTGGAATTTTATTATTCTCTAAAGTTGAAATAGGAAACAATAGTACAAAGAGGCACTATCGGACGCTGCTAAAATGCACTAAATGGCAAATAATACTTTGGGAAATCGATCGAACTGAAAAATTAATGTTCTAATACGGAATCATAATCAATTTCAATTAATTGCAACAATAAACTCAAAACAACAATATCAATATGAATCATTAGTGGAGAAGTAGATAGATTAGATTGATTTTCACATTTCTATCCGTTGCAATTTAGAAATTTTCATTTGTATTTATATTTTAATTTATATATTTTTAATTTGATTAGTAAAACTCAGTAATGATTTAACTATTATTTGAGTTTTACTAACTAATACAGATATAACTACGATAATTTGATTAGTAAACTCAAAACAACAATATCAATATGAATCATTAGTGGAGAAGTAGATAGATTAGATTGAATTTCACATTTCTATTCGTTGCAATTTAGAAATTTTCATTTGTATTTATATTTTAATTTATATATTTTTAATTTGATTTGTATATTCTGAAAAATTAAAGCTTCGGTGAGTTTGACTTGCTGCACACAAAGTGAAACCATTTTTATGTTTTAAAGATTGTTTTACCCAAGTATTAAAATCTATTTAAAAGAGATAAAAATTCAAATAGCATCACAATATTAGGTAGCTTTCATTACAAAAAGCTACCTATTGCAGCCGTTCGGAGGAAAGCGATTTCAAAAAATTTTGGTATATTTTCATCGATCATGACCCCCAGACCCCGAAACCACCCTCCGTTCAAAATTGATATATATATATATATATATATATTGGTGTGTACATAGTACATACCAATGTCTCGACCGAGTTCGTTGGCCAGCTTCATCCGCCGTTTTGTTTCAAAATGGCAACCATTTAAAATTTTTAAAAAAATTTAAAATTTGAAATGTGGTACCAAAAAATTAAAAATGGAGAAATATTTTTCTCTTATGTATTTGACCTTTATACAAAGATTCCGGAGCAGTTTTTGTTTCGTCTATATCTTAAAAAATGGCTGAGTTATAGCATTTTGAATGTCTAGCGTGGCTGACATTTTGAAACGTCCTGAATTTTGTCATGCGATAAAAGGCGTATTTATGAACCGATTTCGATGTAATTCGGTGTGTACATAGTACATACCAATTTCTCGACCGAGTTCGTTGTCCAGCTTAATCCGCCATTTTGTTTCAAAATGGCGGCCATTTAAAATTTTTAAAAAAATTAAAAATTTGAAATGTGGTACCAAAAAATTGAAAATGGAAAAATGGTTTTTTCTTATGTATATGACCTTTATACAAAGATTTCGGAGCAGTTTTTGTTTTGTCTATATCTTAAAAAATGGCTGAGTTGCAGCATTTTGAATTTCTAGCGTGGCTGACATTTTGAAACGTCCTGAATTTTGTCACGCGATAAAAGGCGTATTTATGAACCGATTTGGATGTAACTTCGTTTATACATAGTACATACTAATGTATCGACCGGGTTCGTTGGCCAGCTTCATCCGCCATCTTGTTTAAAAATGGCGGCCATTTAATTTTTTAAGAAAAATTTAAATTTGAAGTGTGGTATTAAAAAATTGAAAATTGAAAAAATATTTTCTTCTTATGTGTTTGAACTTGATAAAAAGATTCGGGAGCAGTTTTTGTTTCGTCTATATCTTAAGAAATGGCTGAGTTATAGCATTTTGAATTTCTAGCGTGGCTGACATTTTGAAACGTCCTGATTTTTGTCACGTAATAACAGGCGTATTTATGAACCGATTTGGATGTAGCTTGGTGTAAACATAATACATACAAATATCTCGACCGAGTTCGTTGGCCAGCTTCATCCGCCATCTTGTTTCAAAATGGCGGCCATTTAAAAAAATTTAAAAAATAAAAAAATTAAAATGAGATACCAAAAAATTGGAAAATGAAAAAGATTTTTTTTGTATGTGTTTGACCTTAATACAAAGATTCCGGAACAGTTTTTGTTTCGTATATATCTAAAAAAATAGCTGAGTAATAGCATTTTGAATTTCTATTGTGACTGACATTTTAAAACGACCTGATTTTTGTCACGCGATAACAGGCGTATTTATGAACCGATTTGGATGTAACTTGGTCTGTACACAGTACATACCAATGTCTCTACCGAGTTCGTTGGCTAGCTTCATCCGCCTTCTTGTTTCAAAAGGGTTGCCATTTAAAAAAAAATTAAATTTAAAATTTAAACAGAGGTATTAAAAAATTGGAAAATGAAAAAGATTTTTTTTATGTGTTTGGCCTTGATACAAAGATTCCGGAGCAGTTTTTGTTTCTGAAAATTTGTTCTTTTGTTTATATCTTAAAAAATGGTTGAACTATAGCACTTTGAATTTCTAGCATGGCTAACAATTTGAAACGATCTTGTATTTGTCACGCGATAACACACGTATTCGCCTATTTCACTGTAAGAAGGCATGTGGATAGTATACATCAATACCTCGACCAAGTTCGCTGGCCAGATTCATCAGCCATTTTGTTTCAAAATGGCGGCCATTAAATTAAAAAATATATATATATACTTAAAGTGAGGTGCAAAAAAATTAGAAATTGAAAAAGGATTCTTTCTTGAGTATTTGACCTTGATATAAGGATTCAGGAGCATTTTTTGTTTGTCTTTACCTTAAAAAATGGCTCAGATATAGCAGTTTCAATTTCTATTGTGGGTGACATTTTGAAAAATCTGATTTTTTGCATGCGACAGCACTCGTATATATCAACCGATTCCGATGTGATTGAGAATGTGCACAGCAATTACTAAGGTCATGACCAAGTTCACTGGTTAGCCTCATCCACCATGTTGTCTTAAAGTGTCAGGCACTTTAAGAAATCGCCGAATTTGGCAGCCAAATATAAGTTACTTTAAAGAAAAGCAGCTTGGATAAAGCTGACTAATTTCGCGAAATTCTCATTCATTATATTGATAAAAATTAGTATTGAATCTCCTATATTCAGTTTCCACTAAATTGAGCTTCGTGTGTTTAAATGATATAAGGTGGCTTTTTTAAAATAAGGAAAATGAAAGCTACCTCTTCCTCCCGGCACTGGCCGGAAGGACTTTTATGAATTTGCAAGGGGCTGTACATATACAACGTTATCAACTTTGATAATTTTAGTCTCCCTGCGCACCCCCTTACGATATCATACGGTATCTCTCTCGACCTTCTCCCCTCCGTAATGATATAGTTATCAATGTATAATTTTTTCCCCTTTTGTTTAAAGTGACATATAAATATAATAATACATTTATTTTTCGCATACTATACTGATTCAAGAAAAATCAATAAAATGTCACTTTATATATGAAATAACACTTAAAAGAAATAGTTAAAAGTATATTTAAAAGTAGTTACTAATATATTTTTGTAACATAATGCATCCAACAGTAAGGTCTTCTTGCACTTGCCCCCGCACGGGGGGAGGGGGGGCAGACAGAACTTCTTATTAACAAAACAGGTGGACAACATTCTTTCTCTTTTATTTACTAGTAAACAAAAGTATCATTTCAAGCAGCATATGGTTTCTCGAACAGCGTATTATATAGGCATACGCAGGTCCGAAACTAGCCTTTTTTGCACCCGGTGCAAACATGGATTTTGGCGCATCCCCCCCCTCTTCCCCAAAGTATGTTTACAAAGAGAATTTTACTAATTTTTTAATAGCCGACTTATTTTAAAATTTAAAATATGTAATCATAAAATATGTAATACTGAACTACGTAATCTACAATGGCGGATCCAAGGGGGAGGTCAAGGGAGTCATGACCCCCCTCTGAACACCAACAAAAATATTCTAAAGATCATTTTAAAAATGAAATATACAGTAGAGTCCCGATTATCAGAGTTTCCGCTTTATTATAATTATTTTCTTCTGATGGGCTGATGGCTTCCATTGTTATGAAACAGCCATTATAAATGAAGTGTTAGGTGAAGATAAAAGAGCAGAAAAAAATTATGGCCATTTTTTTTTTCCTATTCTGACCAGAAAATCAGAGATCTAACTTTTTACGACTGCTCTTTCATGAAAATAATGAATAATTACAATGTTCCTTAAGATTGATTTTTTAATGTACTAAGCTTACAATTTAACTCAAATTGGAAAAGTCAACCTTTGCCATGGTGGCGGCATTACCCCGAGATGACAATATAGCGGAAATCCCCCATCAAAGCGAAAGAAGAACCGGAGTTGTTCAATAAATTATATCAAAATGTCGGCGAATGCATTTAGATTACGGATTATTATCTTGAGTACCTAATGCTACAATAAAAGTTGTTTAGCTCTACTCATTTGAAGCTCCAAAATAAGAAACAACTAGATGAAAACTAAATTTTCCACTAGAATAAGCGAACGACGTACAACAAAATCATTCTCACTCTAGGCACTGTTTCTATTGTTGGCCACTACAGTGCAAGCGCATTCACTATCTCAAACTGTCATTAATTTTAAGCTAGGCGGGGTGGCGGCATAACCCCGAGTGGTGCCATTCCCCCGGTCTCCCCTATAGTATTTTTAAATATCTGATCTAGACATAATTTTCACTGCTTTAACAATACTTTCGTGAATAAATTCTTCTTTGCAAATGAGTGCAATAAAACACATTTTTCTATGACCATGCTAATGCACGTGCCTTCAAAGAATATTTTGTGAATTCCCGTCCGAACAGCTGAATCAAACATAAGAAAAAAAAAAACCAAAGGCTTCGCGGGCCTCTGACTAGTAGTCGGCGGGCCAGTTGTGGCCTGAGGCCACGTGTTTGACATGCTTGTAGTAAACGAAAGTATT
This sequence comes from Maratus speciosus, assembly GCA_963932465.1. Classification (NCBI taxonomy): domain Eukaryota; kingdom Metazoa; phylum Arthropoda; class Arachnida; order Araneae; family Salticidae; genus Maratus; species Maratus speciosus. Next base: position 280,163,940 of record OZ010792.1, read on the forward strand.
GAAAAAGTTAAACAATGAATTAAAGAATGCAGAGAAAGAAAATGTTAAAATCTGGCATAGCCAATAAAATAAAATAAAATAAAATAAATAAATAAAAAACAACTTCTTACAAACTCTGGGATACGACGGAGAAAGCTAAATTTCACTGCCATATTCTCATTCTCAAACTTTACATATCCTGTAGTAGTAGAGGAAAGTTAAAGTAGTAAAGTACGTGTAGTAGTAAAGTTAAGTCCTGTAGTAAAGTAAGTGTAGAATAGAAAACCTTTGTGAGTGAAAGAGTTAGGAAATACAAAAAAAGAAAAAAAAATGTATTTTATTTATTCATCTAATAAACGAAATATACTTAAAAAGTTAAATAATGAATTAAAGAATGCAGAAAGAGAAAATGTTAAAATCTGATGTACTGAAATAAATAAATAGGGGAGAGTAGGGAGGGTTGATATAGGGAGAGTAGGGAGGGACCATACGGGATGGCTTAAACCATCCATCAATTTTCACATTTAAAAGAATTTCAGAGGTTTATAGGTGTCAACCAAAGCTACTGAAATGCTCGAACAATAGTCTTTTTTTCATACAGATAATCGAAATAGATATGGAAAAAATCAATTGTGAGGCGTTTTCAACCTAAAAGTTGTGTTTTTTTAGAAATATTTTGTAAGCTTTTTTCAGATAAAATATATCATAGAAATTTAAGTATGTAGGTTTTAAGTAATGCAGAAATATCGTGCTTTCATTCCAGGCATAAAGATTGTACAGTAAGTTAGGCTTAACATAACAATGTGCTATTCCTTAGAAAAGGGTTATGTGGGGAGGGTTGACCAGATGCTCAAGGCTCCCTTAATTAAGTGGTTTTGCAAAAATTTTTATTATACACTGTGCATAATGAAAGGTTAATGGTTAAATATAAAAAAAAAAATGTACATTTATTCTGTAAAGCTACAGTAAATCGGGCTGATGAAAAAAATTTTGTTTAAAACTGATTAAAGAAAGATGTGAAAAACTGCTATAGTCTTCGCTGCAAGAAAAAATTTAATGAAATATGGGAAAGTTGATAGGAACTATTTTCCATTTAAATATTACCTACAATAGGTAAATAGAAACAGTGGAAAATACTAGAAAGTATGAAAGCAGCAGTCTTACCCCTTTCAGGGGCTGTAGTATGTTTATGAAACCACTTAGTTTTATTTCCCAAACGTCACAATTGCACCAGAATTTTTCTAAAATCTTTCCATTTAATATGTGTGGAAATATAGCCTTTTTCTCATTTCCAAATAAATTTGTTCGTAAATTCCGATGCCAGTCATTTATTTCAACATTTTAATGCTGAAAGTACCCTGAAACGGTTAAAATATGTTAATGATAAGTTAAGTGCTCATGCGGCTGCAAAAGAACATGACATTGATCGAAAAATTTTAGGAAGGTATATAGAAAAATTTTACTAGGATGTATACAGTGAGATCAAGTCAACATATGTAACAACTACAGAGTTGTTAGGTTGGCTGCCAGAAGAAGTAGGACAAGGAGACAAAAAAAAAAAAAAAAAAAAAAAGCAGGACAGAGGCTTGTAAATCCGAACATAATAATACACGAAAGCCTGTGAGACGGAACCTGTCTCTACGGAATACTGTCTTAAATGTTAAACTTTCATTTTCTTACTGCACAATTATACCTGCTCAGACAAAATCCTGTTTAAAACAAATTTTTTCTCCTCTGACTTATGATTGCGTCTAAACAGGTTTGTTTAAGCATCATATTTTCAAAAATACCTCTTTATAATAATTAAAGCATGTAGCATAAAGTTATTTTGCTTTTTTTTAAAACTGATTTTATTTCTTTTCACAAATATTTCAATATAAAACAAAGTGGGTCAAACCTCCCATACGTGGGGAGCCTTAACCTATTATTTTCTCATGATTAAAATCAATCATTTTTCAAATTTCTTATATATTACACTTATGTAGCAATTTTATTTTGATAACTGATTGTATAACGAATAAAATGATATACAAAACTTTATACTACGTTCAATATTTAAAAAATAAAAAATCATTTTATAAAAACTGGGTCAACCCTCCCTAGTCTCCCATAAATAAAAATAATATAATAAAGTACATAAAAAAAAAATCTGGTTTTACAAATTACGGGATAAGACGGAGAAAGCTAAATTTCATTGCCATATTCCCACTTTCATAGTTTATGTATTTGTCCGAGAGGGAGTTAAAAAAATACAAAAAAAAAAAAAAAATGTATTTTATCCATTTAGTAAACGAAAGTACTGTAAAGGTTAAGCAATGAATTAAAGAATACATAGAGAGATAATTTTAAAACCGGTTGTGCTCAAAAATTACAAATAAAATTCATATTTTACAAACTCTGGAATACTGCAGGGAAAGACAAATTTCATTGCCCATTCTCACACTTAAAATATCATGTACAAGTGTAGATAGATTAAGTGCATCCATGGCCGCTTTAGCCCTTTCTGCTCAAACAGCAAGAGGCTGGAGAAAAATCGATACTTAGATTAGGCTCGGCATTTCGAATTTTTTTTCAGAGCGCTTATGAACAAAAGCTCGATGTTCCTTTTCTTCTATTTTTCTTTTTTGCTAAACTCTTCTCTTTCGTATTACTCAGAGAGAGAAGAATTCAAACATTCACAGACGATTCTGAGAGCCAAAGTGAAAGGGTGTACGTAGTAGTGGAATTGGCAACGAGAGAAGGAAAAGAGAGAATCATCTGCTGTCGGGTGGTCGGGGTCATTGACCTGCCGGCTATCGACTGGTCGGATGCATTGCAAATCCTCTTCCGAAACTCGCCGAGATCTCTTTTCGTCTGCGCCCTTGATTATCTGTTTAATTCAGTTTCTTAAGAGCAGACGAATTTTTTGTTTTGAATTATAAATTATCTGCCTCGTCGGAATTTTAAGTCTATTCGTTTTTAAACAGTTTTTAAAATATAAAAATAGATGACAAAATTCTTCTTTAAAAGTATGTTTTTTAACCTTTAAAAGTAATTTCAAGATTCGAATAAGCCTGTTACCTTTATTTATTTATTTGTTTGTTTCTTTTTCATAAGGATGGATTGAGAAAAAAGTGACAATGCACCAGTTTCTTTTTATGGGTTTTGAAAAATTTTTCTTAAAATTTTCTACATAAACTATTAATCTTTAAATTATTAGAAGATAAAATTAAAATTTTCTGTTTTAAAAAACGGGAAGTAAAAAGAATGGAAATGATTTAACTGATTTTTTTTTTCAAACATCAGTACATACATAATATATTTCGCTAATCACCAAGACTGAAATTGTGAAAGCAACAATTTATTTAAGGTGTAAAACCTTTTTCTTTTATGCCAAAATTCTAAATAAGTAATTGGCGACTGTTTCAACTGGTAACTCGGTTGATATACTCTAATAATGATATAAGTATAGTTTAATCAAAATAATAATTATTTTAATAAATATAAAATACCGAGAAAATTTCATGAAGAAGAAAAGTGTAATTAGTATTTCACTACATATCAGAATTAAAATTGGCAATTTCTTTTAGCATTGCTAAAAATATGTTATTTTTTTTCATACAACTGACGACAGATAATTTAAATTAAAATCCAATCACAGAATTTTTACAGAATTTCTATGGATATATGATTTTCACATAAAAAGTAAATAAATCGAAGATAATTTAATAAGTGAATAAGGGGGTCTGGCAATCAGGTTTCAATACGCTCGCCTTTTTAAAACTTTCCAACATAGTTGAAAAGTGATTATGAATTCGGTTTGTCTGTCTGCCTTCTGTCCATGCTCTAACTCACGTAAATATATTCAGATTGCCATGAAATTGATACGTATTATTGGGGTTTACTATGACATGCTCGGAATTGAAAATGAAGCAAAAATTAATGTTTGCTTAAATATATATATATATTTATACGTGTAAATAAATAAACTTTATAATATACTTATAACTACTTAAAAGGTGACAAAAACATATAAAACCATATAAAAATATTATTTAATGTAACCCGAAATCTTTCGAACACACACGGGTTCATTTTCAAAGGGATAAAAGATGATTGAATAAAAATACATTTTAAAAACAAAAACAAAAATAGTACGCATGCACAAGCGGAGTTTAGTCCATTTCTCTGCAGAGGGGTGAAAAGATCAGTTCATATTATCAGGAGGTCGTGAAATATTTAGGATATTGTACCAAATTGCGGGAATATTATAGGAAAGGACGTCGTTACAAACATTATCACTTCTAAGTAAAATTTCAATGGATTCACGGATTATTGATGAGTAGTGGTTAGACGTTGAAATGATAATTTTAGTTTTTTCGAAGTTTATCTTAATATTTTCTGTTTGATGCAATCTGGTTAAAGCTATATTTGGTTTGTTAAACTTGATATCAGAAATGTGCTCTTTTAATCTTTCCTTAAATTTTCGACAGGTCATACCAATATAAAATAAATTCTTATGCTGTTCTGTGCTGAATGGGATGATGTACATTGTTCTTATCTGATGTATATTATTTTATTTGTAAATGTCACATTAACTTGACTTTAAGCAAGTTACACGTGTCTACGTCATCAAGTTACTTTCATTTCGACGTTTTATTTGTATTTTTATTAATGTTGCACTAATTTATTTGTTCTTTCGTTATTTAAAATAAAATTATGTCAATTTGTATAATTTGGCGATTTATATAATTTGGCGAAATTGGTCGACGGGATAATCAAGTATTACCGCAGCGGATTTGGCCTTAAAATTCCCCAATCAAAGAGAAATGAATAGAAATTCGTTTATAGGGAGATCGCCACTGTTTTTTAAATTATAATTCAATCTTTCGAAATCTTTTTAAAGCCGATCAAATTAGCGTGCATTTAGAGTCTGCGGTGTCTGGACGGGGGTTGGCGAGCGTAGCTCGTAGGGGGCCGAGCCCCCTAGTACATTCAAAAGAAATACCGATACATTATGGTCTACGGGGAAAAAATCGTTTGCAGTGTATTTTAATGATATTACACATGGAAATTTATATATATCACTGAGGTGTACTACAAGTCGCTAACTGTAGAATATGTTGTGCATAGAATTTATCGTTCATTTACAAAGGCGCACAAAAGAATTTAGCTACAGTATTACTACCTATGAAAAATAGTTGCTGAGAGTGCGTTTTCAGTTGTGGTGCGCGATTTTAATTTAACTATTTTTTGCATTTTATTCGGTGTGTATAAATTCTATAGATTATATACAGGGCTGCAGAAAAGATCTGAAGTACATTTCCGTTTATTGACGGAAATTTTTGAAAGGAAATTTTCAATTGTGATATGCGTTTAACTAAAGAACTTTCAGCATACTATGTAGTATAAATAGATATCTATGATGACATACAGGATTGCACAAAAAAATTGAAATATTTTCCCGACTATTGAGAGTAATTGCAGAAATTGGGTTTTCAAATGCGTTATGCGTTTTCTAAGTTGTTTATTTAGACATTAGCCGTCCTTGGTGACCAGTTTGGTCTCCTTTAAATGTATGCTAAGCATTGTATCATTTTACTTTTATTCATAATTTAATTTACTTACTCAATCCTTCGCCAATTCGGAAGATTCTGATAGAGAAATCATGATCTCGGTACTTTTATGTTAGCCGCGCGCAGGTGATAAATCGCCAAACATAGTTCCCGTCGTATTTTTTCGTATTTCATTAATTTCATTTAAAATATAATACTTTCACTCATTTTATTTAAAATACATAACTTTATTTTAAAACTGAAATATTTAAAATTTATGACTCTCAATTATATATATATATATAAAGAAAAGAAAATAAAAAATAAAAATAATAAACAATACCATAAACCATGATATTTAATTTCAACATCAAAGCTGTGATTTAATTTTCCACGCGAAAAATTGTATATGACAGTCGCTTGAAACGGACAATTATACTGATGACATGATGGCGATGGAACAATATTCGGCGATTTATCACGTGCGGCCGGCTAACATCAAATTATCAAATTGTCCGCCTAGCATACAAAAAGCGAAGCGGTTAACCCGGAATTGTTGATGATAGTCACATGACTTAGGCTTTTATTATAGAGATAATACCTTAATAAATTGTGAAGCTTCGTTACAATATTCTAATATTCTAAATGTGCGGGGAAGTGTTTCATAATGTATGCCGCACGCATGGTTTTTCGTTCTTGTTTCTTTGTTTGAAGGGTCATGCCACCAGTATCAAGAATGCATTATTTTATCATATACTTTTTTGAGCAAAGTTTCAGAGTATGAATTTATAAATCTGCCTTGTTAGTGTTCAATCGCTGACTGTTATACTTCATAATTTAATTTGGCAATTGACAATTTGTGTAAGCCGTATTAAAGAACTGAAAAAGCAAATTTTGAAAGAAATGTATTTTTAAAGTGATATTTTATAATCGGATAATTACACTTGTCGACTTGGAATAGCCAGTTTACTTCATCTGATGCTTTGGCGTAAAATCGTGACCAGTAGGCTCCTAAAAAAAAGTATGCAATAAAGTTAATGTTGTAATTGGTAATAAACATTATAAGGGCCGCGAGGCAGCGAAATTTTCTAGTTAATCATTTCACAAAAACTGACCTTACTTTATCCATCCCGAAAACAGCCTTCAATTGTCTTGAAATAGTTGGATGCGGCTCGGGAGCCGCAAATCCGCCAGTGAAAGCTAAATGAATGGGAGCTCGATTACAGATTTTTAGAGATATACGGCATACACCACCAGTGTTGAATTCAGACATTTTTCTCCGGGTGGAAATTTTGAAGTTCGGGGGAGTTCGGGAGGGGGAGCCAGTTTGCAGTTCCTAAGCGGGATTTGCACTCTTGGACTATTATCAAACACAAAATTTAAAATTTTCCGGCGGGGGGGGGGGGGCTCCTTGGGGGTGGTTCCCCAACCCACCATCTGAATTCATCACTAACTCCACGGTAACATCCGTAATTGAACTCCCATTCATTGCTGTCGCGACAGCTGACGGCTGCTTTCGTGATGAATAAGTTAGATCAATTAGATATTTGATTCAATGAAACTTGTATGAAATGGTTATTGGGTAACTAGAAAAATGTTTCTGCCTTCCGGACTGTTGTTTGATATCGCGGGAAATGGAATATACTATATAATACAAAATATGTCTAATAAATTTTGGCTTTGATTTCAAACTTTGCCGATATGCTTTCAACGTAGAAAAAAAAAAATCCCTGCCGGCTCGGGCCTACAGGCGGAGGTAGATTTCGAAGTCAAATACTAAATTCACCAACAAAAATTAAATCAAGATTAGAGATAAACCCAGTTCCTTCACTAAGAATGAGCTCTAGGGAACTAAACATTTGGAGAAAATTCTAATATACACGAATACACACTCGCATGTATATGGAATAGGTTTAAAAATGGCTAAAGCAAATTCAGATAACCTCAAAGTGTTAAAATATGTTAATATTTCCATAGTCGGGTTTTTATCATGTTTTAATACGTTTCTTCAAACTCACATGGCGTTACATATTCGCCTGCTGAGGTCCATTATATTTCTAATATGACGCAATATATATATATTTTTTTATTTCGTCAAACTATTTATTTCATTTTGGGTTTTCATGCTGAAATCGTGCTCTTGAAATACTAAATTCACCAACAAAAATTAAATCAAGATTAGAGATAAACCCAGTTCCTTCACTAAGAATGAGCTCTAGGGAACTAAACATTTGGAGAAAATTCTAATATACACGAATACACACTCGCATGTATATGGAATAGGTTTAAAAATGGCTAAAGCAAATTCAGATAACCTCAAAGTGTTAAAATATGTTAATATTTCCATAGTCGGGTTTTTATCATGTTTTAATACGTTTCTTCAAACTCACATGGCGTTACATATTCGCCTGCTGAGGTCCATTATATTTCTAATATGACGCAATATATATATATTTTTTTTTATTTCGTCAAACTATTTATTTCATTTTGGGTTTTCATGCTGAAATCGTGCTCTTGAAAACTTATGACGTAATATTCAATTTGTTTTCAATTCGTCAAACTGTTTATTTAATTCAACTTTTCACGTGAAATTCTTGCAATAGAGAAGCAATTGTTGTGGTCAGAATTTTATTGCTTTTTTTTTTAATTGTTGGCAATCGCTATAACGAAAAATATTTATTTTTTCCTGCCATTGTTGTGTAAGAGCTGGTTTTATCAGAATCATGTTAAGACGGTATTCAAAATTTTGAACCCTTTCCATTTCCATTCCCTTGGGCCGATTTTGCCCCTTTTCAATCCCCGCCGAGATATTAGCCATCTCAAAGTTGTTGGCGAGTTTGAAGACGATCCTTGCATAATTGCAACTTTTATCGTGCGGACAAAATTTTGTACATGCATATATATATATATAAACTTTTTAGGTGGGGGTGGTTTTGGGTTCCTGGGGTCATATAATGAAAAGTTATGAAGGAATTTTTCAAAAGTCGCACCATGGTAACGACTGCAATAGGTAGTATTTCTTACGAAATCTACCTAAAAGAAGGAAATTTAATTAAAGGAAAATCCACAAGTTCGCCTGGTGTATTTTACCGCGCGTTGTTTGGAGCTTAACTAACTTCATTTTTATAACTCTTGTTGTAACACGTAACACTCAAACACTTGAAATAAAATTGTTGCCAATCTTTGACACCAGCTCTGGCAGTGGTCCCAATTAAGGTATATTATCTAAGGGGAAAAAAAAAGAAAAAAAAAAGAAAAAAGGAAGAAAAGTGTTATTGTTCATATAAAAGTACCAAAACATATTTTTGTTATAAAATCAGCAACTTCATTCGATAAAGAGATCATACTAATTGGTTGCAAAAAGAACTGTAGGAATGATTACGTTAAAGCTACACCACTTTTTTTTTTTTTTTTTTTGGCGTATTTTCTCGATACGGATTTCCACTAGTTTGGTTTGGCGTCTTTCCTGCGACAATTGTGCAGAATGGCGATCAAAATACATCATTGGCACAGTAAATGCCAAAGACACATTGTCAAAAGCTACTTTCTGACACATTTCTGAATCCATTTTTGTTCGAAAAAGCATGAAATTAGCGGATGTTCTTATTCAGAAAGTATGTAATCAAATGCTTTTTTCTTTTTTATATAAAGGCAGGAGAACTTTAAGAAAACATTGTTAAATTGGGCGTTTTGAACTGAATTCCCGACGCGACAGCGCGAGAAAAGGGAAAAACTTGTTTTCTCGTGACAAAAATCTCTTATAACTCAATAAATAACTTATTTATCCCAAAATAGAAAACGCTATTTGATTCCAAACCGCTTCAACACAGTCAGGCCTACCAATTTTATGTCTTCACATTTAAAAGTATGCCAGAAAATGTGTCAGAAAGTTTCTGGTTGTTGAGCAGGGAATTTAGAAACTTTAAGCCCTTTTATAGCATTGCATTATTCTGGCGTCATATCAAGGTGTCTATAATATAAAAGAAAAACGCGTGCTCCCTTTTTTGGAAAATTTAATTGCTTTTGAACATTGCATAATTTAAATTTTTACACCACCGGGTAGGGGGAAAAGTTTATTTTCAAATGCAATTTGTTTGAAAATTGTATCTCAATTTATTGATTTTTTATGGATTTTAAATGATTTTCAAGAATGATTTTTTTTTAAATCTATCTCTATCGCGTGCAGCTAGATCACGAAAGATTAATCCAAATGCATTTTAAACAATATAAATAGCTAAGCGATTGTTTCGGGCTAATATTCCATAACGAAATTAACACCTCATCAATAAATAAATACATAAATAAAATAAAATAAAATAAATAAAACACGAAATCAATAGATATGTAATCGAACTATATGCTTAAACACTGAAATAAACAGAATAACAAGTAAAAAAAAATCATGCGTCAAGCATAGATTATGAAACACTTTCCAACATTCAGAATAATGTAACAAAACTGTACTGTTTAAAAAATTAAAATATTACGTCTAATTCAACCATATGGAAACGCATAATACATTTCAAAACCCAATTTCAGCTATTCCCAACCACAATCGGAAAATTATGCAAATTTTTTCACCAGCCCTATATATGATTTATACATTTGAATCTATTAGTTACATGCAAGCCAAAATTTAGTTCACTTAAGAGATACATATACTTCAGTTGAAAATTTACTTTCAGCAATTTCCTCTAATAAGGAGAACGGTACGGGAATACTTTTGTGCAGCCCTGTATTTGAGGTATGGAATTTATATATAACGAGTAAGATGCAAAAAATTAATCAAATTTAAAAGCGCATACCGAATTTTAAACCCTGCACTCCAGTAATTATTACTCAAAGACAGTACTGTACTGTAACCTATTTCTTTTGTGTGTCCCTGTAAATGAATAAAAAATGCTATGAAAGTCCCGTTCTAACGTGATCGTAGTGAAATTCATTGATTTATACCAGTTTCAATACATTTGAAATAGCATAATGTCATTAAAATACTCTGCAAACGATTTTTCCTCATATACCATAATGTAATGGAATACTTTTGAGTGCTCCTGCAAACGAACGATTAATCCTACATACTTCATATACAATAACAAACATGCTTTGGTGACCCTAAATAACCTTTATCAATTTCATGAAAATCCGAGTATATTTACTGGAGTTATTCCCCATATACCATAATGTAACGGAATACTTTTGAGTGCCTTTGTAAATGAACAATTAATCCTACATACTTCATATACAATACCAAACATGCTTTGGTCACCCTAAATAACCTTTATCAATTTCATGAAAATCCGAGTATATTTACGGGAGTTATTCCCCATATACCATAATGTAATGGAATACTTTCGAGTGCCCCTGTAAATGAACGATAAATCCTACATACTTCATATACAATACCAAACGTGCTTTGGTGACCCTAAATAACCTGTATAAATTTCATGAAATTCTGAGTATATTTACGGGAGTTAGAGCGTGGCCAGACGGACTGACGGCCAGAAAAAACAAATGCATAAACACTTTTCAACTTTGTTGGAAAGTGTTAAAAAGGGCTGCTGTAAGTAAAAAAACCTTTGTCGATTTCTTCAGCCGTTATTGTCTGGCATAAAACTAAACATGAAATGAAAGCATAACTTTTAATAAATTTCTAAATTTCATTTAAAAACATAATTGGTATTTTTCATGTAAAAATGCTTTTTGGTTGTTAGTGAATAATTGTCAGAGCACAGCTCCGGCTTCCCTGCAAAACTTACACTTTTGTGAACACGATAGCGTCCAAAATATTTGTCACATCGACACAAAAAATGAGCTGGACGTCGCACAGTGGAGTATTTGATTCGAAATCCTGGTCAAAAATAGTTTTCGATGTAAATATAGTCCGACTAGCTTGAAATTCTTAGATGTTATTGGATATCACTATGGCATGTTTGGTATTGTAAATGAAGTCTATAGCCTTTACGGTTCATTTACAAAGACACCCAATAGACATTTGATTTGACTCCTGAATTATTATGATGAATAGAATTCCCTTACTTTATGGTCTATGGGGAAAAATCGTTTGCTCTGTATTTTAATGATATTACACTATTTTAAACGTACTGGAATTTATATACATCACTAAGGTGTACTAAGGCACTTATTGTAGAATATGGTGAGCATAGAATATATCGTTCATTTACAGGGACACACAAAAGAATATGGCTGAAGAATAAATTTAACTATTGAAGCCTATGACCAATAATTGCTGGAAGTGCATTTGTAGTTGTGATAGGCGTTTTAAAATAGAACAATTTTTTAAAAATATTAATTTGTGTGGATATATTTTACAGATCATATACAGGGCTGCACAAAAGTTCTCAAGTACATTTCCGTTTATTCACGGAAATGGCTGAATTGGCATTTTTAACTGTGCTATGCGTTTCACTGAACTAACTTTTAGCATACTATGAAGTATACATACAAATCTATAGTTTAGTTTAATATTTTATATCTTAAAAGCTGACGAAGTGTAAGTAAGATTTTAACACTTCACATAATAATAAATATACATTTTATAAATATTTCGACAATTAAGAAAAACAAGAGTCATCATTTAAGAAGAGCACAAAGAAAAAAGAAGTTAAAATATTAATTTACTAAGTAGATATTTAAAAAATACGAATAAATCACATGTCCATTGACTTAACATTACTGAAGGGAGTTCGGAAGTTGAGCGACTTGTAACCTTAACTATTTACTGTTTTTAAGAGGAAAGTAATTGTTGATAGGTTTGTTTTATTTACTATTAATGTTTAATTAAATGTATTTAATTTTACTATACATAAAACTTATTATTTATATTTAATAATGCTTATTAGATTTAAATTAAATTTAATAATAATTACTGCATTTAATTTATGTTTAACAGTGTTATATTTAATAGTAGGTTCAGTAAAGTGGAGTCTATATAGTACAGATTGCTAGTTTTTGAATGTAATTAATATATTACCAGTTTCAAAATGATTCTTCAGAACTCTTCTTCATCTTCTTCATCACTCTCTTCTTGCCTTTTATCGGGACTACCATAAGACCTTCCTGGAAGAAGAAGTTGTAGGGTCTCTCTACTGTATGGTTTGCTCTTTTTAGTTTATAAACGGAGTTATTAGAATATATGAAGTTGCTTATTTTCACGTGCATTATAAAAGGAAAATTTTAATTAGATTTTCTTGGTGCCGTTTGTCAGTTTTGGAATTAAAATTAGGTGTCCCTTTTAAGGGGTCAGATAACCTTTAAACCGACCAAAAATTTATAATTTTTTTAATAGATTATAATTAAATATGATTCTTTAGGAACATTTAAAAACAAACCCTATACAAAAATTCGCATTAGAAGAAAAGTTATGTCTAAAAGACTTTAAACTTTTGTTATATGATCAAGGGGTAATTTAATCTTTAATGTCAATTTTCTCAAAACAGCGATTTTGATCATTGCGAGCACGATTTCTGAAAAACGGTTTTCTAGAATTTCACGAAATTTTCGGTGAATGTATTATACATACAGGGCGCAAAATGACCTATTATTATGTTTCTTAAGTAAGAAGTTTAGAATTTACGACTACTTTTGTAATTAAAAAATCTCGATATTTCGAATTTCTTTTAAAATAATTTTTTTTCTCGGGATCTACCAGTTTAATTTTTTTCATTGTAGTTCATTTTAAAGACACTTTATATCTGCACTCATAAAAAAAAAAATCTTGCCTTGTTTCAGCCATTCAAATGGAAAAAATCATGCGCGCAATGCATGCAAGAATAATTCTCTCGTAAAAATTGTGTTATTTTTAATAATAAATTAAAAAAAATTATGTATGTGTATACCTTTTTAACAACTTAAATTGATAAAATAAATCACTTCTAACATGTGTTTTCAATTTTATAATTAGAAGTCAATTAGTTAAAGAGTGACTGCAATTCTTACAGAGGTCACTTTTCCATGTACTTTATTGGTTCAAAGGGTACCTTACCCCTTAAAGGACACCGCCCTCGAAAGGGTCAATTCACTCCTTTCTCTCCTTATGTTACACACATGAGCCCCAAGAACTAATTAAGGAACCCCTTTTCAATAAATAAGTATATACAATTTGAAGGCGATCGGATATTTCTATCAGAAGATATCGAGTTGCGTGCGTATGTACGTACGTACATACATACAGACAGAATATGTAGGTGCAAAAACTCTCCGGTAATATCCTGTGAGCTAAAAACCTGCAACACGACAGTAAATATATAGTTCTTATCTCTTCAGTTCCGTGGCCGCAAAACAGAGAATTTAAATAGTCATCCCGAAAAAAAAATTATAAAAAAATGGCAAAAATATGCGAAAGATTTTTTTGCAGAAATTGTCACTCAAGACTATAACTAATACGATTATAATTCAAATATGGCGGGGAAAAGCGCGGCACATATTTAAAAAGCTTTCGATATGTATAAATTAGAGACAAAAACGTTTTAAAAATAACCCTTTTACACATTTAATGTTTTTTTATTACATTAAAAACGAAACTATTTAAATTAACACATAGTTTAACACTAAGCTCTGACCTTTGTTAAACACGTAAGCCCTGTTAAGTTTCAATTCAACAATTCATTGAGGCACAAAAAAATTGTATTTAAACATAACAACGATGTCAAAAAACAACAAAAAAACACGTCTTCTCAGAAAGAAACTTCCTCTTCAGCTGAGGCTAGGAGCCACCCGATATAATTCAGGTTCCTAAAACAGACATAGATCGATGCGCCAATTAGTTAGCTATTAAAAAATATGATTTTTACAATTATTGATGAAATTTTAATTTTTGCATTTTTGGCCAGTTTTTTGGGTCAAATACTCCACTGTGCGTCGGTAGTGCCAAAATCTCGGCGCGTATTCAAAATCATAAATATTCGTCAACCCTAACGGCATGAAATGTCGGCTCAAAATTTTCCCATACAGATAACATTGTGAGTTTAATTCTATATATTTGAAAGATAAGGCTTTTTTTTTAATCATCTACCTTGAGCTTTTTTCTGAACCAATTTTAATAATTCTTTTTTTAAATGAAAGCCTTTTCTTTGTAGATTTGCCTCCACTAGCTTTTTTTTTTTTTTTTTTAAATATTCCCATTTTTATACTTAAACAAGAAAGGTAGCCCGTCAAAAATGACGGAAAATTAGATATAAAGATATACAACTCATCTGACGGAATATGAGTTTTTCTCGCTTGTTCCGCAGTGATAGATGAAAATAACACATTTTAAGAACGAAATACATTTATGAAAAACTGTGTACGGTAGAAGACCACTAATCTGCACAGTTTAGTTCCAGGTGTTGTCCGGATTTGAGGCTTTTTGAAGTCATGTCTATTCAATCTTTGTTTACATTTTTTTAATTCAGATATTGGACAATTTAGATTGTTAATTCTTAAAAATAAATAAATTAGACACTTGAAGTAAGGTAAAAACTATTAAACTATCGTATACGATTTAATGAAATGGTATTATACGTGTGTGCTTCACGATCTTGATTACGACATTGATGAAATTGGCTACAACTTGTCATAATCATAATTGTGTGGGCCGCTATAACAAAGACGTAACCAGTTTTTAATAAAATTTCTGATATAAAGTAGTTTTCGAAAACTTGTGTAAAATTGGTGGCCGTTCTGATGTTATATCAGTCCTAGGAATAATATTTGTAACACTGAAGACTTTCCGTTTCCATGTATATGTGGAATTTAGAAATACTTCTCAAAAGAAAGGTCCTGAAATGACATTGTAATTCCTCTAACTTCAAAGTTTAATCGGGCCCTGATGTTGCTTACTGAAATCTAATAAATACAGTTATTTTGAATGTTACAACAGAATTAAACAGTTACACTTATTTAACTTAAACCCTCTGTTACACCAATGCTATTTTTTAGTATTAAGAAAGAAAATTATTTAAATTTTTCAAATCATATATTTATAATTTTTTTATTATTTAATAACTAAATCATGAAAAAATATGTTTTTGTTCTGAGCTCATAAATATGACAATAAAGTAATGTAACTAAGAGATATTTCAAAATAAAATCTTTGTGAATTCAAACCATAAACAAACGATACCGCCACAATTTTACCTACTATGACGTCATAAGAATATTGTCCATTCATTGTTGGAGAACTTACTTTGTGAATGATTACCTCAATTGTTTAATATTTTTTACGATTCACGATGAATGAATCACTTGTGTTTGTTTAGATTTATGGAATGAGATGTTAAGCTGTCAACCAAATTTCAACTTAAGTTACCCTAGGATACATGTACTTTTTAATCGAAATTAAAAACAATGCTTTGATCTCGAAATAAAATGTTTTAGTTTATATAATAGTTCTATTAATTATTTATTTAGGTACTTTTCCATTATAGCTCATTTTTTAAAAAAGCTTGGCGCAATTCGGGCTTCAGTAAGTGAGATATGTTGCCAAAATATATAAACAGCTATGAAAACAAACCTGATGAATTTTTATTTTTGTTTATACATGTATCATTATTATTATTATTTATTTAGGTACTTTTCCACTATAGGGCACTTTGCATTAAAAAAAAAAGTTTGGCGCAATTCGGGCATCAGAATGTGAGATATGTTGCCAACATATATAAACAGCTATGAAAACAAATCTAATCAACTTTTTTTTTTTTTTCATGTGTGTATTTATATATATAAAAAAATAATTTCTAAATATATATCATAATTTTATATATATATACAAATTACGGCACAGATGTCATATATGCACCGGGGTACTTAACTGGCGCCAAAATAGTGCTATTTTGCCTGATATGGTAACCCGACTATTGTTTTGTATTTATTAATAAACTGTTTATTTACTTTTTTTTTCTTTTTTTTTTTTTTTTTGGCAGAGATGTCATATAAATATTGACCCATATTGACGCGATTTTTTTTCGACGCTAATTTCGCGAAAAAATCGTTACCATATCATCTATATCCGGGTTACCCTATCAAGCAAAATAACGACACTTTGGCGCCAGCTAAGTACCCGGTGCGTATATGGCATTGGCGTAAAAAGCAATCGCGCGTATATGATATCTGTGCCTTTTTTTTTTCAATTATATAAACTGTTTTGTTCTATTGTTATTAATTAAACTTTGGTACTGATGTCATATACGCCTAATATTGGCGCGATATTTTTCCGACGCCAATTTGACGAAAACAACAACAGCATAAACAACAACATCCGGGTTATCATATCAAGCAAAATAACGACATTTTGACGCCAGTTAAGTATCCATTGCGCATATGACACTGGCGTCTGAAAAAAATCGCGCCAATGTATATGACATCTGTGCCCAAACTTTTATTTATTTATTGTTATTTTCTTTTCAAAATAATAGCAAATAATTTTAAAATGTATATGCAACTGGTATTTAAAGCAATATTTTTGCCAAATTGGCGTCAGAAAAAAATCACGCCAAACGCGATGCGTATATGAATCTCTGCAAAAATTACTTCTGTTTCTTTATAAAAATGGATATATAGCTTTTTATATTATATAAAAATGGTACTACTGAGTTATCCCGTCGACCAATTTCGCCAAATTATATAAATCGCCAAACCACTCGCCAAATTATACAAAGTGACATAATTTTTATTTTAAATGACGAAAGAACAAATAAATTAGTATAACATTAATAAAGATACAAATAAAACGTCGAAATAAAAATCCCTTGATGACGTAAACACTTGTAACTTGCTTAAAGTCAAGTGAATGTGACATTTCCGATCAACCATTATTGGCATTTAATCTTATAGTTTGGCGTTAGATTTTTGATCGAAGGGGTAACTAAGTAGTACCAAATAAATTTTATACACATGGAAAAAATTGCTTGTGAATATGAAACAGTAAATAGGAGAAAATACGTTGCCAAACTTCTTTCTCGCCAAGAAACTTTTCTCCGAAGTTCTGTAAATAAGCGATGATTGCTGGAAATGCATTTTTAATTATGATATGCACTTTTATGTTTCACTGTACTTATGCATACTATACTGTGTGTATAAATGCTATAGTTCATATACAGGGCTACACAAACGAATTCGTAAGGGTTACTGGGCATGAGACTAAATTGCTTAAAGGTGGTTTTTAAAGGAGTTATGCACCTTTATGCTGAACTGCATTTAGTTTACTAAGAAATGTTTGTAGAATATAGATAAAATGATATACAGGGTCACGCAAAGTATTGGATACATAACCGTCTATGGATGATAATATCTGGAAATGTGATTTCCGTAGCTTTAAGAGTGTTTTACTTTAAATTAAACTTTAGCTAAATAGTGGCGTGTAATAACGGTACTATTGGCTATGGACGGTCACTGCTGAAATCAATTTTAAAAAAAAATATACGTTTTCTAAAATGTTTACTTAGTTATCTTATTTACCTTATTTCCCTAAATAACGAAGTTTTGTTAAAGCATTCAGGAAGTTCTGGAAAGTGTTTCATATTCTATGCTTAACGCATGATTTTTCTTTCTTGTTTAGTCTTATTTTGCATTTATTTTATTCTTAATGTTTTAGTCTTATACTGCTTTACAGAAACTTTAATATTCAATTGTTTAAACTTTTCGCCCAACCCTCTTTCATACAAGGGCGGATCTGGAGAGTCCTCAAGGGGGGGGGGGGGCGATTTTAGAAATTTGCAGAGTCCAATCTGATGAGCGGGTCGGGGCTGATTTTTTTCACTGCGGGTCGTGTTACTTCTACTTTTTGCTGCGGGTCGCATTTGGGCCCGGTTGACTTCTACTTTTTGCTGCGGGTCGGGTTAATATCTACTTTTTTGCTGTGGGTCGAGTTTGGGTCCGCTTGACTTCTACTTTTCTGCTGCGGGTCGGGTTGACTTCTAATTTTTAGTTGCGCTCTGGGCGCATTGGGTTTGGAGCAGATTGACATATATTATTTCGGGTTTGGGTCAGTTTCGGATTGGGTTTTCACTCTTGCGAGAAGGGTTCGGGCTTCGGGCGGACCCAAATTTTAAAAAGAAAGTCTAAATATTTTGAAGATAAAAACTAGTAAAAGCTCCATAACGGTCAAGCCCAAACAATTATTTAATAATACTTTTTAATCTTCAGGATTATGTAAAAAATACTAATTTGCTATAAGACTGCTTGTCTCTTTATATCTAAGATGAGTTGAAATTCAGTAAAGAATGCTTTGAAATTTATTTAAAACAAAACATACCGGATGTCTTAAAATGGACTGGCTGATTTTAAAATTCAGTAACTTGCAAAAGGTGACATCAATTAAAAAAAAAAATCTTGCAGGAGGGTTATATAAGATGGCAAGAGATTTTTTACTGCGATTCTCGATTTTACTTTACAATAGCAGCGATAGATGTTGCTGCAAACAATAGTCGTTAAATCGGGACCGATTTAACGCCTATTGCTTGTAGCGCCATTTGTGGTTTCTATTTTAAAATAAAATTAAAAACCGCAGTAAAAAAACTGCTGATCAGGGGTGATTCTCAGTATAATAAAAATTTCTGAAATTCAAAACAAATTTTCTAAAATGTTATAGCAGAGGAGGGATAGTCCCTCCTGGCACTAATTATTCTTGTTGCAGGTCGGGTTAGCTCTTTTTTATTCGGGTCGTTTTCAGGTTGAGTGCAGATTCTTGCAAGCTTTGTTTGGGTTAACCCGTTTTCTTCAAAAGATAGTTCAGTATATTATTTCTGATTCAAAATTATACCTATAATAATAAACATAGGTGTATGTATGTGAGCTGTTTTCTAAAGAGACCGCTGTATTTTTTCCGCGACTCTTTGATTGACCAATTTCTTGCACGATCCTTTGGCGAAATTCGCGTTTTTTCCGAAACTCTTTGACGAAATTCGCATTCCTTTTCATAAAATTCGCGTTTCCCGTAGTCCTTTAATGAAATTCGCATTACTTCCATTATACTTTGACGAAATTTACGTTTCTTCCGCAACCCTTTGACGAAATTAGTGTAATTTTGCAGCCCTTTAATAAAGTTTGAGTTTTGTTCCCGCGACCCTTTGACAAAATTCGCGTTTTTTTCCGTGATCCTTTGACGAAAATCGCATTTTTTCAGCGATCCTTTGACAAAATTCGCGTTTTTAAGCAATTCTTTGACGAAATTCACTTTTCACCACGATCCTTTAACGAAATTTGAGTTTTTTTTGCAACTCTTTTAGGAAATTCGCGTTTCTTTTGCGACCCTTTGAGGTAATTCGTGTTTCTTTCGCGATTCTTTGATAAAATTTGCATTTTTTCGCGATTCTTTGACGAAATTCGCGTTTTTCGCGGTTATTTGACAAAATTTGCGTTTACTCTGCGATCCTTTGACGAAATTCGCGTTTTTTCCACGGTTCTTTGACCAAATTTACGTTTTTTCCGCGATTCTTTGGCGAAATTGAAGTTATTTTATGCGAACGATTGACGAAATAGATCTTTTATGGCGACCATTTGTCAAAATTAGCGATCATTTTTATGTCCGAATTTTCGGATTGATGAATTTTTTAAATTTTCGGAATCGCATGCCTTAACGCTCTCGCTGCGTATATATATATGTTATGAAAATAGGTTCAAAAATTGCACCTTTATTTTATTACATATTTCAAATCTCCATGTATTTTAGAGTTCGAACACGTCCAAAATCTTTGTGAAAGAGTTTCTTTTTTAAATACAAGGTCCGGCTATTAATTTCCAGGACTCATGGAATAACTCAAAAGAAAAAAAGGTTAAACACGTAGCCATTTAATATGATTCGAAGTTATCCCCATCAGCTATAATGCACGTCTGTGCTCGGCTGTACAAATTTCGGAAAGAAGTTTTAAAGTCTTCTTTTGGAATGCTCTTTAATAGTGACGTTACAGTTTTCTTGATAGCTTCGACATCCTGAAATCTTGTTCCCTTCAGCGAATTTTTCAGCTTAGGAAACAGGAAAAAGTCTGCTGGTGCTAGGTCTGGAGAGTATGGTTGATGCTGTATCTCAACGACACCATGCTGGGCTAAGAATTGTCTCACAGGCAACCCAATATGTGGGCGGTCATTGTCATGTAGCAGCAGCCAACTCTCATTTTGTTGAAAATGAGGCCTCACTCTACGAATTTGTTTTCGAAGTCGGTCAAGTACTCGAATAGTCAATTGACGATCACATTTCACCATATCACGAACTTTTTGAATTGCTTTCGGCGTGCGTACGGGCTGCGGCCGACCTGTGTGTGGGATCATCTTCGACGCTTTCGCGCCCGTCCCGAAAGAGTTTAAACCATTCAAAAGTTCTTGAGCGGAATAATGCTTCTTCGCCGTAAACTTGTTTTAACATTTCATAGGTTTCCGCAGCTGTCTTGCCCAATTTTAAGCAAAATTTAATGTTAATTCTTTGCTCCATTTTCACTTCGACAACAGGAATCTAAGAGCTATGTTTTAATGCGCCTTTCCATGAGAACCACTTACATCAGAATGGCGCCGAGTGTACTGCACATGCGCAAGAAAACGCTCTTCAATATGCAATCAATAGCGCCATCTTCCGGCTTTTCGTTCTCGTACAGTTACGTCAGTCCTAGAAATTAAAAGCCGGACCTTGTAGAATTATATCATTAAAAAAAAAAAAAAAAAGATTTGCTGTAGAAATTCCGGGTTGCGCAAATTTTGCCACTTGTACGTTGGCCGTTGAAATCGCGGGATGCGCAGTGAGAGGGTTAAATTTTTGGAAAATTCGGAACAGAATCACCCCTGTTCCTGAGATCTTACATAACCCTTCTTCAAGAATTTTTTCAATAGCTGTCGCCATTTGCAAGTTATTGAATTGTATTTAAAATCAATCGGTCCATTTTAGGACACCCGTTATATTTAGTAGCTATGGGATGATGGCTGAAAGAAGCATATTTAAAAAAATTAAAGCTGGCTTCGATATGTCAGTTAGGTGTTTACCAGGGCTGAAATTTCCAGGTCCAACCCACGCGAAAAAAAAAAAAAAATTATTGGCCCGGCCCAGTATAAAAGGTAAAAAATCGACTCCAGCCAAGCTGGCATTTTGCAATTAAAATTATTCATAAAGCACACTTACTTATGCTCATATTTTAATTTAGATTATGTTCGAAATTAATGAATGCGGAAAAACATTAATATTAATGACTGTTTAAGCAATTATGTACATACACACTATTCAAAAATCATTACTTAGATAAATACATTGAAATGGAAATCCAGTAAGAAAATCAGTTTAGAATGATTGAAACGGATGATAAAAGAAAATCACAATTTTAAAGCTCTACAAAGAAAAAAAGTAGATTTTTAAAATGCATCTCAGTAACTTATCAAATAAAATTAAATTTTTAAAGATTTCGCTAAACAAGTGTACAACACAAATATAATTTTTACGAATAACAAATAAGTAAGAAGCCAGATCAACTTGGCCCCAGGGAGAAAAATTTAGAGAAGTGCACGGGTCGCGGTCGGTCCCATACTGCTTATCATACGGGCTGACCCGGACCGAATGTTTAGCTTTTATTCCGGGACGAGCCCCGACCTGGAAATTTTGGCCAGTGCTGGTCTCTAGGAAGAATGAAGTCCAGGTCAGACTCGACTTGGAAGAAAAATAAGTCTGGCCCGACCCGAATTTGCAGAAAAATTTAAGATCAGGGCACGGCCCGGCTCCAAAAGAGTGAAGACAGGCCGAGTCTCGTGGATTTAAACTGGCTCGAGCTTCGCCCCAAGTCTTTTCCAGTGAGGATGCATAGTGTCGTTTTGCAAACTCTTTATTTGCCCAAGGGGGGGGGGGCGACCGCCCCCTCGCCCCCCCCCTAGATCCGCCATTGCTTTCATATAGTACAAACTATGGCGCAGATAGCGCAAAATAATAGACAAATTAGTACTTTTCCACGATTGGGGCTTTGGCGTTTTTTTAAAAAGCTTGGTGTAATTCGGGCATCAAAAAGTGAGATTTGTTGACTTAAAAATTTGTTATCTTAAAAAATGGCTCAGATATAGCAATTTCAATATCTAATGTGGGTGACATTTTGAAAAATCTGATTTTTTGCCTGCGACAGCACTCGTATATATCAGTCGATTCCGATGTGAGTGAGCATGTGCACAGCAATTACTAAGGTCTCGACCAAGTTCACTGGTTAGCCTCATCCACCATGTTGTCTTAAAATGGCAGGCACTTTAAGAAATCGCCGAATTTGGCAGCCAAATATAAGTTTCTTTAAATAAAAGCAGCTTGGATAAAGCTGACTAATTTCGCAAAATTCTCATTCATAATGATTTAGTATTGATAAAAATTAGTATTGATTCTCCTATATTCGGTTTCCACTAAATTGAGCTTCGTGTGTTTGAATGATATAAGTTGGCTTTTTTAAAATAAGGAATATGAAAGCTACCTCTTCCTCCCGGCACTGGCGGGAGGACTTTTTTTTTGTTAAGGTCGCCATCTTGAAAGAAGTGCGATTTCACGTTGTGCCTCTTGGAGGGTTGCAAGACGTGAAAACATGCAAATCTGGCGAAATTTTTAAAGGCTTAGATGCTGTATATTTAGGTTGATATAATTGACGAATTTATCGCAGTGCTGTCAAGTCATACGCCAAGCTGCCGTTAATTCTGCGGTTTATCCGACGTTCCTTAGACTGAAAGACAAACGACTGTTGTTGTTCCAAATTATGCAGCAAATAAACCTGTCTATTAATTTGATATCTGCGAATTTTTTCCCTCGTTAATGTTGTATACATTTTCAAATATTATTAGGTAACTTTTAGGCGAGATTTTACAAGCCCCCACTGTTCGATGCGATTTAAAAAGGAACAGATGCTGTATATTTCCGCGGCCGCCATCTTGGTTTTTTCTTGGCGTGAAAACCCTTTTCCACCAAGTAGTAAATGTCGCCAAGCAGCGATTTATACGCATGTTAAGCCAGAACACGTCACTCGTCAGGGTTGCCTTATCGATAAACGCCAACAAAAAATCGCCAAGAAATCCAGGATGGCTGCCGCGGGAATATACAGCATCTAAGCCACAAGGTAAATAAATAATGTAAACAATAATGTAAACAAATATTGTAGCAAATAATGTAAACAATGTAAATAAATAATGTAGAAAATAATGTAAACAATAATGTAAACTAATAATTTAAAAAAAAATTGCTGATTTGGGGATTTTTTAAAATCACGCCAAGCAGTCGTTAATTCGGTAGCTGCACAGAAACGTCGCTTCTATGCCATTTACGACACTTCTGAATTGCCTCATATGCATAGATAAACATCGCCACAAATCCATTAACAGTTGCATTGCGTCACGATGGAAACTTATTTCCACGAATATTTGCTACAGAAGCTGCAATAAAGAAGAAAAGCACCCGAAGAGCAGTGTATCGTATATTTGTAGTAAACCAAAGTAGCCATTGAAATCTTTCTTCGGCATGAAAAGTATAAGATGAGAGAAAAAGTGAATATATCTGAAACCCAGCCATTGATATAAAACAGAAAAAAACACAAACAATATTTGAAGATTTATACCATGTTTATAAGAAAAAAAAATTACAACTGTCAAATTAATCCGTCAGGTCCATTTTGAGAAGAATTTGAGACAACAATAGCCACTTGTCTTTCACCTTGAGGAACGTCACCTCTACGCCATTTACAGTACTTCTGAATTGCTTCATATGCATAGACAAACATCGCTACAAATCCAATAACAGCAGTAGCGAACCACGCCGGATCCTCATTTCCGTGAATAGCAGATACGGAAGCTGCAATGAAGAAGAAGAGCATCCAAAGAGCAGCATATACCATTTCTGTAGCAAGCCAAGGGAGACTTTGAAATCTTTCTACGACGTGGTAAGTATAAGATGCGAGAAAAAATAAAGATATCCAAAATCCTGTCATTGATACAAAGTAGTACCACCCTCCAGCTGAGTGATAAGTTGCTACGTAAATTGTTTGCAAACATATGAGGCCCACTAGGCAGAGAATAGCTTGGGCTATTTTCAGTAAACCTGGAGGAGTTTTCAGATAGCCCCAGTCAAAATGCATTTTCGGTTTAGAATTAGCCGTTATTAAGTCTGCAGCTGATACCACGGATCCTGACAGCTCAGTTTGAGATGAAGACTCAGTCATAGAAGGAGAAGACATATTTTTTTTTTTTACTTCGTAAAAATTTTTGTCTAAGAATGTAAATTGTGAGATTAGAATCTGTTTAGACAAAAAATGGCATTAAAATTATAAATAATATTAAGTAATCATTCGGGAATAAACTTGAATATTACTACTTATTATCTGCAGCTATATTTGCAAATAAAAAATACACTCATGAAATGAAAATCACCGTGTTTCTTTCTGGCAGTCTGGCAATTGAATTGTAAATATCTATACCAAGGCCTCCATGGAGTCTTGATCTATACTATATTTATATTTCTCTTGCGTGGCGCTAAAATAGGGCTGAATTTGTAGCTTTTCGTTTGGCAACAACCGCAGTAACACAATTAATTTGCCTTATTACATTCCACCAATCACATGAGTGATTTCACCACTTCTCGCGTCATATTTAAAAGAAAAATTCCAGTGGTTTTCATAAAATGTAAACCTATTAAAACGATTCCGTTTAATTATGCACTCACCGCGTAAGAGCAGAACACAGATCATTTATTGAGAAATAAATTAAGTAATCTGAGTAAATAATAAAATGACAGTGAATAATCTTTCATAGTAAACAATATGGAAAATGAAATGTTTCCGATGAACATA
The DNA here is from genome assembly GCA_963932465.1 of Maratus speciosus. Classification (NCBI taxonomy): domain Eukaryota; kingdom Metazoa; phylum Arthropoda; class Arachnida; order Araneae; family Salticidae; genus Maratus; species Maratus speciosus. The sequence continues at coordinate 280,189,222 of OZ010792.1, forward strand.
ATGACGTCATTCGGAAAACAAAAGATGCATTTTCATCCATGAATTCAAATATTTTATTGTAACTGTGTCAGAGATGACGTCATATTCCTGATCCTTATTTCTACACATACATACATTGGACTCTTGCTATCTATATAAAGATCCTTGGTATACACAAAATAAAATATTTCTGAAAGTTATATATTCCCAATTAATTAAAATGAATATTTAATGCAACATAGGAATTTTAAACAATTGCTTATATGACGCTTTAATCTCGGAAGGGATGAATGGTTCTGGTAGTGAAAATGATATTATATTTTAAAGAAAGGATTAATTCTCATATGGACTCCAAAAGTACTATGGCACATAGTAAAATCGCTTCAAACAAACAAGCGATTTCTAGGAAAGTTTTCCCACAGTGTGAAGGAGTTACCTCCCGGAAAAAAAATCGCAGAAAAAACCAGGAAATGTACAGGAACTTGTTAGGAATTGCCAATGACATCATGAGCTTTAGAGTCCATATAAAACTGAAATATTTTAGTACGATTTCGCCAATATGACGTCATATTCACTGGCCTTTACATCTAATTTAGCAAATTAAAATTTAGAGCAGGATTTTTTTTTAAGCACAGTACGATCTTTTGGAAGATATAAGAATAGCAGCGGCCATTGGTTCGTTTGACGGTCAGGTGGTGCATTCAGAAAACAAGTGGGTAAGTGTGATCATACATCGCACAAAGGGTTTCGTTTAATATTCCTTTCAAAACACTTTCTTTCAAAACGTCCAGTACATTTATCGCCATGGAATACCTTCTAAATTTTGGCAAACACACCCTAAACTATGTTAAAGTTTCAAACATATTCGCCTTGTTATATTTCCTAATTTTGTTCGCCCCCCCCCAAAAAAAAAAAATGCTACGATATATCACATGACGGGTATCTGCCAAATTTAGAAAAGTGCCCCCCTTGGGGGGGGGGGAGTGGGCAGCTGGTCACAATGATTTTTGACGCGGCCTGATTTTAAAAATTTATGTTATGTTTTATAAGCCATATTAAAGTTTCAAACAGATCGTCCAGTTATATTTCCTAATTTTGTTCGCGCACCTCCCTCAACCCCCCCCCCTCCTCGAAATGCGACGCGCCCTTCTTCTTTATAATTTATTATCGTGTGTTATAAAGTATCTTAAAGTTTAAAACAGATTGAATTGTTAGATTTCCTACTTTAAATGAAATCGCGGTCTGTTAATTCCACATTCCACCATCAGGGAGCGCACTGTATTCTTAACAAAAGTGTATCTGAACGAAACTCCTTTACACAACCCATTAGTAGATATGTTACTCGAGGGGGTGGCGGTCTTCAGCAAGAATTTAAGATAATTGTTGAAATTACCATTCGGAAATAGTGGTAATTTAACTTTTGACATATTTATATTTAATAAGTATAAGTAGCATGTATCTGAGGACTCCATCAAAAAACGCACCTGAAACGGTATGAAACAAAAAAGAAATATTTTGCCCCTCCCCCTCTCCCCACCTTCCCGAAATTTCACGCGCCATTTTTTATAAACTTTTTCTAATGTGTTATAAACTATCGTAAAATTTCAAACAGATCGCCTTGTTATATTTCCTAATTTTAACAAAAATGTTAGTTCCACATTCCACCACCAGGGAGCGCACTCTATTCTTAACAAAACTGTATCGGAAGGAAACTCCGTTAAACAACCTATAAGTAGATATGTTACTCGAGGTGGTGGCGGTCTTAATAAGAAATTAAGATATTTGCTGAAATTACTATTAGGAAATAGTGGTAACTAAACTTTAGACAATTTTATATTAAATAAGTCGTATATATCTCAGGACTCCCTCAAAAAGTCACCTAAAGCGGTCAGAAACGCTAATTTTTTAAATAGAAATCTAGCGCACCCCCCCCCCCTCCCCGGAATTTCGCGTGTCATTCTTTCTTACACTTTATCTTATGTGTTATAAAATATCTTAAAGTTTCAAACAGATCGACTTGTTAGACTTCCTAATTTTAACAAAATCACGTTATGTTAGTTCCACATTCCACCACCAGGGAATGCACTCTATTCTTAACTAAAGCATATCTGAACGAAACTCCTTTACGCAATCTTTCCGTAGATAGATGGGTCGGGATGGTGGCGGTCTTAAACAAGAATTTAAAATACTTGCTGCGGTAACAAACGCTAAGATTTTGAAAATAATTCTAGTTTAACAAAAATGTTAGTTCCACATTCCACCACCAGGGAGCGCACTCTATTCTTAACAAAACTGTATCGGAAGGAAACTCCGTTAAACAACCTATAAGTAGATATGTTACTCGAGGTGGTGGCGGTCTTAATAAGAAATTAAGATATTTGCTGAAATTACTATTAGGAAATAGTGGTAACTAAACTTTAGGCAATTTTATATTAAATAAGTAGCATATATCTCAGGACTCCCTCAAAAAGTCACCTAAAGCGGTCAGAAACGCTAATTTTTTAAATAGAAATCCAGCGCCCCCCCCCCCCTCCCCGGAATTTCGCGTGTCATTCTTTCTTACACTTTATCTTATGTGTTATAAAATATCTTAAAGTTTCAAACAGATCGACTTGTTAGATTTCCTAATTTTAACAAAAGCGCGTTATGTTAGTTCCACATTCCACCACCAGGGAATGCACTCTATTCTTAACTAAAGCATATCTGAACGAAACTCCTTTACGCAATCTTTCCGTAGATAGATGGGTCGGGATGGTGGCGGTCTTAAACAAGAATTTAAAATATTTGCTGCGGTAACAAACGCTAAGATTTTAAAAGTAATTCTAGCTCCCCCCCCCCCCTCCTCGAAATATCACACTCCATTCTTTTTTACACTTTTTCTTATGAGTTATAAACTATCTTAAAGTTTCAAACAGACTGAGTGGCGGGGCGGTCTTAACCAATAATTCAAAATATTTCCTGAAATTACTATTAGAAAATAGTGGTATGAAGTAAACTTTCTGATGATGAATGAGTTATACTTATATCGCTGTTCAAAAAGCCCAGACAAATTATTAGATTTCCTAATTTAAGTTAATTCGTTGTTAAATAAGCACGTCTCTTCATTTTAATCGACGCATTTGATAGGAATAAACCGATTAATTAAATAATAATTAATAATTCAGCTTGTAATTAAGATAGGACTTAGATATGGGTATCAATGAAATCAGCGAGAAATTTGACATCGGGATGCCAAAAAATGTAATATTTAAAAAGTTAAAATTTCGTATTAAAATATGCTATTATGGAAAACCGCAGCGTCGTCATGTCTACCTGCTTTCCCGCCGAATTGAAATCTTTTTATTTCCTTGTCTTTCCAATTAAAGAAATTAAATTTTTATCGATCGATTTTTAGTGGATATTTTAACTTATACACATCGCAGAAATGTAAACTTTATACCAAATGAAAATAGATTTTTTTCTGCGTCTGTCTATTCCATTTACAAATTTCTCGGACCAATATTTTCTGATATACGATTTCGCTTTAAAATCTCCACTTCATTTTTCGGCTTAATTTCCTCCGTGGTAACCGTGCATTCGGCTGATTTTACTGGCAACACTTGGGAGAAACACGGATGATTTCGAGAAAGTCCGTTTGAATTTGGGTTAAAAAGGTGGATTGGTTAATTTTAGAAGTTAATTAGCCCGTAATGCGGTTAATTACCAACTTTTTCAAAATTTTATGATTTGTTGTTTGATGTGAGGCGGTCAGCTATAAGTACCCAAAATTTCAAGTCTCTAACATGTATAGTTTCTGAGAACGGGCTCTGTGACGGACAGACGGACAGACAGACAGACAGACAGACAGAGGAGCGAGACGAATAGGGTTTCGTGAGATGAACGAAACCCTAATAAGCTTTTTAATCAAAAGTTTCTGTTAGACACATCAGTAAACGTGTTGTTTACGTTTTGCTAACTTGCCAAGTATCTGAGGAATTAGGGGCTCTGCTGCTGAGTAGTCAAAGCACCAGTCAGCTAATCGCTTGTGCGTAAGAGTTTGTGGGTACGATTCCCGCTGGTTCCATTGCACACACACTTTGTGTGGTGGTACCCAGGGTGTATTTCTCTTGTGTTGTAATATTTCCTTGTGCTATCTTGTCTCCGACTTATAAGCGGGCTTTATGTCAAGCACACAAGTCGTATGTTTGTTATTCAGTTAAATAAATAAATCTGATGAATATTGTACTTTTCACGTCGGACGCACTTTAGATAGTGTTTGTTGATTTGTATTGAACTATCTTTGTATCAGTTAGTGCTTTTTTGTAAACGTGTTGTTTACGTTTTGTTAACTTGCCAAGTGCATGAGGGATATTGTATTTTTCACGTCGAACGCACTTTAGATAGTGTTTGTTGATTTATATTGAACTATCTTTGTATCAGGTAGTGTTTTCCCAAGAGTCTTTCGAAATGAATTTAAGCCGTTCTGTACAGTATTATGCGCAATAAGCTTTAAATTAATTGTGTTCCAAGGTTTTTTCTCTTTCAGTTAATTATTTTACATTTCAAAAATTGGTAAATTTCATAATATTAAAATGATTCATGCCTATTGGTAGCACTAACTAAATGCATTTTTAATTGTAATTTCAACGAAGTTTTCAATTACTGTCTTTTTACCTTGAATTTTTTTGAAAATATCATAATTTAAAAGTATTTATGATAATATTCATTATGGCTAGAGTTGCTGCAAAAAGTGCAGAGCAAGGAAGCTAGCTGTGGACGCATAGCTGTCCCAGTTCACGAGGGTTGGCGAGCGTTAGTGAGCAGAGGGCAGAGCCCCCTAGTTGCGTATATAAACTAATGAGTTTCTCGAGTAGCGTGTTGTGAGGATGACATATGCAACATGAACTACGTAAACTGAGCGTGAATTATGCATATTGTGAGTTAGTTATTGGAAGCTTTTGAAGTAGGGGTTAGTATCTGTTTAATGAAAATCTAATGAAAATTACATCATTTGATATTGAAACACGGTGGAAGATTTTGAGTTTTAAGAGTAAAATTGTATGTTTTCTGTCAAACGAAATATAATTTTTACAGCGAGTTTTTTTTTTAATGTCTATTCAAATTAAGGGGATCTTATAGTACACTCAAAATTAAAAGAGAATTTATATAAATATAAAGGTTTCCAATTTACGCCACAGAGTTTCAGTTTTGTGCTTTTTCGCTTATTTGACGGTTTTATAAAAATAAATTAATAAATACTTGTTTTTACAAAAAAAAAAAAAAAAGTTTATGAATATTTTACCCTTTAAGTTTAATTAACCAAAATAAATTACATTTAATCGATACATTAATTACACAAACTAAACATTAATTTATAAAAATTATATTCTTTTTTTTTATATATATACAATGCAACGATCAAGACTTGTCGCTAGTCTGGAACTGATTATTACCAAAGCATTACAAAAGCTGTCAAGTTACACGTGCTTTTTTAGGTGCGTTCGTAATTATATAAATACGTAGCACCTATTGTCGTCGTTCGGTCCGTCTGTCTGGCTGTCCATCCGCATATAACAGAGCAAAAACTACCCAACCGAATGGTCTGAAATTTAAATATATAATTGTTGTAAAATATTATCGAGTAATTTCCAATTTTATGAAAATCGGATGAGCAGTTTAACGACAGAGACAGTGAAAAGTTTTCCGTTACATTACGGCCAATGGCAAAAAATATTTCAAGTGCATTTTAATGAGGTCATAGCCTTTCGAACAGAATGAAATTGATATGCACTTATGAAGTGCACTAAAATATACATTCAGTACAATATGCGGTGCAAAAAATATTTATAAAAAAACACTAGTTATAGTACGAATGCACCTCATTTGCCACGTTTGACGTGAAATTTCCAGCTTGCATTTACTTGCTTTCTGTTTTATCGTGCATAAAGCTTTCAAGGCAGATAATAACACATCATTTTTTTTTTATTTATCAAATGTACATTTGAATTTTTAAAAAAGTCCTTCCGGCCAGTGCCGGGAGGAAGAGGTAGCTTTCACAATCCTTATTTAAAAAAAGCCAACTTATATCATGCAAACACACGAAGCTCAATTTAGTGGAAACCGAATATAGGAGATTCAATACTAATTTTTATCAATATAATGAATGAGAATTTCGCGAAATTAGTCAGCTTTATCCAAGCTGCTTTTCTTTAAAGTAACTTATATTTGGCTGCCAAATTCGGCAATTTCTTAAAGTGCCTGTCATTTTAAGACAACATGGTGGATGAGGCTAAGCAGTGAACTTGGTCGAGACCTTAGTAATTGCTGTGCACATGCTCACTCACATCGGAATCGGTTAATATATAGGAGTGCTGTCGCATGCAAAAAATCAGATTTTTCAAAATGTCACCCACAATAGAAATTGAAACTGCTATATCTGAGCCATTTTTTAAGGTAAAGACAAACAAAAAATGCTCCTGAATCCTTATATCAAGATCAAATACTTAAGAAAGAAACCTTTTTCAATTTCTAATTTTTTTGCACCTCACTTTAAATATATATATATATTTTAATTTAATGGCCGCCATTTTGAAACAAGATGGCTGATGAATCTGGCCAGCGAACTTGGTAGAGGTGTTGATGTATACTATCCACATGCCTTCTTACATCGAAATAGGCGAATACGTGTGTTATCGCGTGACAAATACAAGATCGTTTCAAAATGTTAGCCATGCTAGAAATTCAAAGTGCTATAAATCAACCATTTTTTAAGATATCAACAAAAGAACAAATTTTCAGAAACAAAAACTGCTCCGGAATCTTTGTATCAAGGCCATACACATAAAAAAAATCTTTTTCATTTTCCAATTTTTTAATACCTCATTTTGAATTTTAAATTTAATTTTTTTAAATGGCAACCCTTTTGAAACAAGATGGCGAATGAAGCTGGCCAACGAACTCGGTCGAGACATTGGTATGTACTATGTACAGACCAAGTTACATCCAAATAGGTTCATAAATACGCCTGTTATCGCGTGACAAAAATCTGGTCGTTTTAAAATGTCAGCCACAATAGAAATTCAAAATGCTATTACTCAGCCATTTTTTTTTAGATATAGACGAAAGAAAAACTGTTCCGGAATCTTTGTATTAAGGTCAAACACATACAAAAAAAAAATCTTTTTCATTTTCCAATTTTTCGTATCTCATTTAAATTTTTTTATTATTTAATTTTTTTAAATGGCCGCCATTTTGAAACAAGATGGCGGATGAAGCTGGCCAACGAACTCGGTCGAGATATTTGTATGTACTATGTACACACCAAGGTACATCCAAGTCGGTTCATAAATACGCCTGTTATTACGTGAGAAAAATCAGGACGTTTCAAAATGTCAGCCACGCTAGAAATTCAAAATGCTATAACTCAGCCATTTCTTAAGATATAGACGAAACAAAAACTGCTCCCGAATCTTTTTATCAAGGTCAAACACATAAGAAGAGAATATTTTTTCAATTTTCAATTTTTGGTACCACAATTCAAATTTAAATTTTTCTTAAAAATTTAAATGGCCGCCATTTTTAAACAAGATGGCGGGTGAAGCTGGCCAACGAACCCGGTCGAGACATTGGTATGTACTATGCATAAACGGAGTTACATCCAAATCGGTTCATAAATACGCCTTTTATCGCGTGACAAAATTCAGGACGTTTCAAAATGTCAGCCACGCTAGAATTTCAAAATGCTATAACTCAGCCATTTTTTAAGATATAGACGAAACAAAACCTGCTCCGAAATCTTTGTATAAAGGTCAAATACATAAGAAAAAAATATTTTTCCATTTTCAATTTTTTGGTACCACATTTCAAATTTTAAATTTTTAAAAAAATTTTAAATGGCCGCCATTTTGAAACAAAATGGCGGATGAAGCTGGCCAACAAATTCGGTCGAGAGATTCGTATGTACTATGTACACACCGAATTACATCCAAATCGGTTCATAAATACGCCTTTTATCGCGTGACAAAATTCAGGACGTTTCAAAATGTCAGCCAAGCTAGGAATTCAAAATGCTATAACTCAGCCATTTTTTAAGATATAGACGAAACAAAAACTGCTCCGGAATCTTTGTATAAAGATCAAATACATAAGAAAAAAATATTTTTCCATTTTTAATTTTTTGGTACCACATTTCAAGTTTTAATTTTTTTAAAAAATTTTAAATGGCCGCCATTTTGAAACAAAACGGCGGATGAAGCTGGCCAACGAACTCGGTCGAGACATTGGTATGTACTATGTACACACCGAATTACATCGAAATCGGTTCATAATTACGGGAGTTACAGTGTGACATAGGTCAGATATATATATATATATATATATATATATATCAATTTTGAACGGAGGGTGGTTTCGGGGTCTGGGGGTCATGATCGATGAAAACATACCAAAATTTTTTGAAATCGCTTTCCTCCGAACGGCTGCAATGGGTAGCTTTTTTGTAAAGAAAGCTACCTAATAGACCAGCAACAGTCACGTTTCCATGGGTACATAGAGTAAAACTCCAATTATCTGAATTCCAATCATCCGGATCGATATGATGAAATAAAAAATGAATTTAAGAAAAAGTAAAACCGTATTCAAATGAAAATTCATGAATTTCTTAATAAAAGCATAATTTATTTAAAATTAGTTTCAAATCCAACATTAACCCTCTCGCTGCGTAATTGTTTTGAAAAAAATTGCACATTCAAAAATTGCGCATTTAATTCCTTCGCGACGAGCGTCTTATAAGAATTTTTATTCTTTTGTCACCGGTTTTTCAAAACAAAAAATTTCGTCTGATTTAATCGGGAAAATGCTCCGATTAGATAAGGCAAAATTTACAATAAAAAGTAACTGGTGGGAATAATTAAGGAGGGTTAATTAGACGGAAAAAAATGCATCCCCGATGAAATCTCGGGTTGCGCAAATTTTGCTACTTTTACGTTGCCCGAGAAACTTTCGGGTTGCGCAGCGAGAGGGTTAAAAGTTAAATTTAATATAAAATTTTAAGCCGATATTTGAGTAATTCTAAGACGATTGCGGTATTCACGATTTACAGCAAAACAATTAACTTTGTTGGACATATTCAACTAGCACGTCTAAATGTATGTAAGTCAGCTTTGAATTCAAAACCCTTTTCTCCGACAGGGTTTTCTGCAAGCTCGAGAGCGAACATTTTAGAGGGAGGAATTCGCATTTCCAGATCATTAATAAATACTAGAAAACAGGAATTTTGCTTTTTCAGAATCTAGTCTTGCCCCCGATGAAAAGAAAAATATGGAGTATTCTCTCAATCTTTTGACTTTTGTGCCCCTAAATAATAAACCGTCCCGTGTCCCTAATGCTGATTTTTAAGTTTGGAGCTGTCTGTATAAAATTGTTTCAATAAAAGTAATTCGATGTAATTTTTTCCCAAAACTGGAACTATTGTTTTATATAAATATGTAGCAAAAAATTAACCTGCACACATTTTTAGGGCTGTTATTATTTTAAAAACTCCGTCCCTGGGTTTTAGATTTCTTACCGTCCCTCTTCTAAAATTATACAGAAAATCACTTTAGATGTAGCCACAGAATTTTTTCCAAGTTTTTTCTCATACAGAAGTATGCTAGAGAAAGAATGTCTAAATGTCTTTGACAGGAAATTGACTGCAGAATTTAAATCAGCATTTAAATATCAATTTCAAGCATCGTGGCTTTATTGGTAGTCTTACCGTCCCATGGTTTATTCCTGCACTTTTCGAGGTAAATTAATTTTTTTTTTTAATCCAATGTAAATAACTGTTTCTAAAAATCACTGAACATTGTGGCTACCACTTAGTCTTAACATGATTTGCCTAAAATAGGTGGTAATTCTCCTTACCGTTCCATCCTTACCGTCCCTTTTTTCCTGTACTGCCCCCCTTTTTACTTTCTTCTATCTTTACAAGAAGAAAGTATTGGATTCATGAAAATTTTCGAATTCTGGTTTTCGACGGATTTACACGTTTTAGGGGTCAGAGGTTCCAAAAAACATGTTTTTACAAAATGTCTGTCTGTGACTCTGTGAGTCTGTCTGTCTGTCTGTCTGTCTGTGTGTATGTGACACAAATTTTGTGGGCGCTCTATCTCAAGAACTAATGCATGGAATTTAATAAAAATTGATATTCAGTTAGTGCCTAATACAAGTTGATGCTGATTAGTTTTTGGTGTAAATCGCTCAACAGATAGCGCTGCAATGCTGCATTTTTCACGATTTTCGCAATAGCTCTATCTCAAGAACTAATGCACGGATTTTAATCAAACTTCAGATTTAGTTAGTCCTTGATATGAATTGATGATGATTACGTTTTGGTGTAAATCGCCCAACAGGTGGCGCTGTTATGATGAATTTTGCAGGATTTACACGATTTCCCCAATAGCTCTATCTTAAGAACTAACGCACGGATTTTCATCAAACTTCAGATTAAGTTAGTCCTTGGTATGACTTGCTACTGATTAGGTGTTGGTGTAAATCGCCCAACAGGTGGCGCTTCTCTGCTGCCTTTTCCATGATTGCCTCAATAGCTCTATCAATAGAACTAATGGACCAATTTTCATCTAATTTCAGATTGAGTTGTATGTTGACACAAGTTGTTGTTAATTAGGTTTTGGTGTTAATCACCCAATAGGTGGCGCTGCTATGCAGAAATTTTCACGATTTTCGCTATTGCTCTACTTCAAAAACTAATGTACGGATTTTCTCCAAACTTCAGATTCAGTCAGACGTTGACATAAATTGTTGCTGATTAGGATTTGGTATAAATCACCCAATAGGTGGCGCTGCTAGGCAGCATTTTGCTGAATTTAGACGATTTCAGCGATAGTCATATCTCAAGAACTAATGCACGGAATTTCATATCGTTAGAATCTTCTTGAGATGCATAGATTTCCATTTAATTTTGGCAGCAGTGTGATAGCGAATTTTGAAGTATTAACATGTATGAGATAGAAAAAAGTTTTGGGATTGGTACATCCGACTAGTTTTACCTTACCGTCCTTCTTTAATACCTCTTTAAGACAATGTTATACTAAAATTCTGTACTATAAATACAACATTGTTATTATTTCTTATTTGAATGTCCTGTGGGTACTATGCAAATTCATTATAAGTAAAAATTTAGAAGAAAATAGAAAGTTATAGCGGTAAATTGGTAAGGGAAATTAAACTTGCAAGTTTAACTTAAACCTCCGTTAAATAAAAACATGTTCGCTGCTGACCATTTTTTCTTTATTTTGAATCATTAAGGCATTCGTCTATCTGATTAAAATGTTCTTTTAGCAAGTTTAATTTCACCAGATTTTTATTTCCGAAAGTCAAAAGATTGTGAGAATGCCCATATATATAAATATAGATTGTATAAAACATATTTCAGTTTTAAGACTTAAAATACATGCTTTTATTTTATACGCTTTTATTTTCCACATTTACGACCCAGTCTTAAACAACATCAACAGTAAAGTATGCACATGATGTCACTATAGCTGAATAATACACAAATCCAAGAAAAAGAGATGTCGGCATTCAAGAAACTCGACAAAAAAATTGAGTATCTAATGATTCATAAGCCTTCATTTGTTTGTAATATTAATATGGATATGAAAATTAAATGACAGCTCCATGTTTTATCAGAAATTATTCATTTATATTTTTTCAAAATTCGGAAAATGTTATTACACGCGGAGTAATAAAATTGCATTCTTTCAGCTTTTTGATAGGAATATAGTAAATGCGGAAAAAAAAGTCAGACATATACATTTTAAAATACATTTTTATAGCGGACGATATTTTTGGCATAGCACATATGTAATTACACTTTTTTTTTAGTTTTTATGAGAAAATGGCAACAAAAAGATATAGTAATCTACTATTTTCTACGGAGGAAAGAGATAGTTGGAGATGCAGTATGCCGTAAAATGATTTGCAGTTTGATGGCGGTTATCGCTCAAATTTAAATGTCCCCTTCGGCCAACTGCCCACAGACTCTGTGGAGCCGCAAGTATTTGGAATTAATTTTGACCGGTTTAAACCCGTTTCAGGGTTGCTATTTTGGCATCACGCACAGCCATTGCACTTCATCTCCATCTATCTCTTTCCTCCGTGACTATTTTCCCTTTACTTTCAAACAGAAATGGAGTACTCCAGTTGCCATAATTTCAAAATTGCTTTAAAAACTACAAAAAAATCAATATCTCAAAAATAAATTGAGATACAGTTTTCAAACGAATTGCATTTAAAAGTACTTTCCTCCTCTATTAGACGGTGTAAAAATTAAAACTGTGTGATGTTTAGAAATAAAAGAATTGCAGTAGATTATCAGTATTTAACCGTACAATGATACACCTGCTTCGTTTTGGATGGCTTATGTAACGGAACGTTATTTTTTAGGGGCGACGTTTTAATTTTTGCCCGAAAGAAATAGCACATTGGGGCTAATAAAACCCCGAATCTTCTGGGGAGGGGGTGAGAATTTAGATGCAAGATGGGTGAAAATGCACTGTAATTCTATCAGTGATGCCATAACAAAGTCATTTAAATTCTGGATTATGGAAGTATAATTGTTATTTAGATGCGAATGGTAGTCATTTACAGCAATTCTTGTGATGGCATCACATTTCAAGAAAATAGTTAGTATTTTGAAAATTTCGCAGAAATAGCTTCATTTTTCTATACAAAAATTGTTAGTCCCACGAGTACTTGTTCCCTTTTACTTTGTAAAAACAGTTAACGGCATCCTGTATACAGTGTATCGTTACTGATAAGGCGGTGATTGTTTGTATATTTTCAATTTTAATCCATCTGTTATAATGGCGTAACATTAAAAGAATACTCTGGCATATTAGATTATTTAAGTTACTTATAGGAGTGAAAAAAAGCCTTCTAACATTTAGAAGATAAAAATTTGTATAATATAAAATTGATTTAAGATACTTAAACTTTATTTATTACAACTAATTAGAAGTAGGACTTGCAGTTGTTGAGAAAATGTTAAGTTTTTGTGCAGTAAATCCGTCAGAGAGACATGTTCTTAATAATAATGCAGATTTCTCCATCTTTTATATTTTTATTTTCACGATTACTTCATTGAAGAAAAGCTTAAATGCTATTTTTTTTTCGTTATTTATGCTTTTCTTTACGTCAGTTTTTGCAAGAGATGCATTTCAGGCAGCTGAATGATAATTTTATTCTCGTTTTTTAGGTGCGTTCGTAATTATATAAATACGTAGCACCTATAGTCGTCGTTCAGTCCGTCCGTCCGTCTGTCCGGCCGCCCGTCTGTCTGTCCGCATGTAACAGAGCAAGAACTACCCAACCGAATGGTCTGAAATTTTAAATATATGATTGTTGCAAAATTTTGTCGAGCCATTTCAAATTTTATGAAAATCGGATGTATAGTTTAATTACAGGGACAGTCAAAAGTTTTTCTTTACATTACGGCCAATGGGAAAAATTATTGCAAGTGCATTTTAATGCTGTTACAGCCTTCCGAATGGTCTGGAATTTTAAATATATCATTGTTGCAAAATTTTGTCGAGCCATTTCAAATTTTATGAAAATCGGATGTATAGTTTAATTACAGGGACAGTCAAATGTGTTCCGTTACATTACGGGGAATGGGAAAAAATTATTGGAAGTGCATTTTAATGATGTTACAGACTATGCACTGTATGAAGTGCAAAAAATTATACATTCAGTACAATATGGGGTGCAAAAAATAATTATAAAACTAGTTATAGTACGAACGCACCTCATTTGCCACGTTTGACGAGCAATTTCCAGCTTGTTATCTTTTCGTTACATTAGTTTTTGTAAGATATGCATGTAGCAATTTTTTAGGGTTCCATACTTAAAACGTAAAAACGGGACCATTATAAGATCCCTCCTGTGTCTGTTTGTCACAGCCATTTTAATCGTAACCTGTGGAACTTTGAAAGTTCAAATTGGCTGAAATAATAAAAGTTATTGACCCACATATTTAAAGATAATTAACCATTCACAAGAATATTTAGGGAAAATGTAGAGGGGCTAATTATGTTACTTGAAAAAAAAAATCTTTCCTTTGTATATCGTGTGGGGGTGTAGTGTGAAAGTTTTAGTAACGCCGAACTCAAAAATGCATTTATTTTAATTTTACGTACTAGGAGGCGCTGCCCCCTACGAGCTACGCTCGTCAACCCCCGTTCAGACACCGCAGACTCTAAAAGCACGCTAATTTGATCGGCTGAAAAAATATTTCGGAAGTTTGAATTAGAAGTTTAAAAACAGTGGCGATCTCCCTATAAACGGGTTTCTATTCATTTATCTTTGATAGGGGAATTTTAAAGCCAAATCAGCGGCTGTTAAATGATACAATGGCTATTTCCGTCTTTGATTAAATAAAATCAGTCGACATTTCAAAATAAGCTAATATAAAATGAATTAAATAAACAGAGTCTTTGCCTCCCGGTATTTTTTAGCAAAGCGAAAAGAAAGATTTTTTTTTAATGACACTTTAAATGTATCGTTTTTAATCTGACGTAATTTTCACTAAACTTTTCTTTCTCCTTTTACTATTCACGGGAAAAATTTTTTTTAGAAGTGAAATATTATTTGCGCTATCCTAATAAAAATAGTTGAAAATATAGTCTTAAAATATTATATAAATGTCTCGCGCAATTTTTGAATTTGAACTGTTTTGCAATATTATTTTTTGTTCATTTTACGTAATGTGTAATGTAACGTAAATGTGACGTAATTTCTCCTATTTAAGACTTCTAACGCATGTTAATGAATTTATTATTTTACAACATTCTTTCACTTTTAAAATTCACGTGTAATATGGTTTTTATGATAATTTTCAATGAGTTCTTGCTTTTTATATTTTCTTGCTTATAATAGTCACGTGTAAAATAAATTTTTAATTTGAAGCAAACATTATATTTTGCGCTTTTTGTACTGTTGGCAACAGGTTAAATTACTACAATTTTCTAAAATAAGTAAAAAATATCTCTCGAAATGCTGAAAATTTGGATTTAAAATAGAAATAAAACCTCCAAAAATGAGTCAAATTAATAAACTGAGTGCAGTCTGCACACCGGGAAATTCTGACGCATAAAATGATCTAAATATGGTTAAATTCCGATGTACTGTTTTTGCTCCTATAAAACTTTTTTAATGGAACGATTTTGTCCAACTTTAGCATTAAATATCTCTTTAAATATTTCTTCGATTTAAAAACTGTCTGCATCAGCGTGTTTATCAAACATTTCTATATAATTCCACCGATTTTCATATTTTTGTATGCAATATTTTGCTTAATATTAACGAAGAAAGACCTCCGGTCACAAAAAATTCAAAACCGGCGGCGGCGGCGGCGGCGGTGACAGCGGTAGTTACTTTTTTTTAGAATAGAGAGAAGAGATTATATTTTCAGAGATATCGTCAAAAATGTAATGCAGAAATATGTCCCCTCCCCCCTCCTCTATTTTCGAATCAACTGAAACTAAAATTATGAAAAAATTAGGGGTGGAAGAAGTTTATTTAAACCTTGCTGGGAAACTAAAGCGATTACCTTAGGTCACGTAGTTTTTCAGAAAATCACATTTTTCCGTTACACACAAATCTCGATTTGCGGGCGTTCAGCAAAGGAGTTGAGGAACGCTGGAGGTACCCATCGTCTCAGAAGTATAAAAGGATTGTTGATAATGATTTTCGAAAAAAATTGTCCGTAATTAGCGGAGGTAGTAACCTTTAAAGACACGAACGGTTTGGACATACATAAAGACACGGGCGGCGTACTCTATCATTGCCACCAAGAATAACTACTCTAGCTACTCTAGGTGGCAATGATTCTATGCGCCATCGCCTTTTAAAGCCTAGATAACAACTTTTAATGATATATTTGTGTAATGTAATGCAATGCCCAGTTACTAATTCATATATTTATTGTACACTGCAGAAAAAAAGTGCTGATTTTACAGTATAATGCTGGCAGCTGGGGCGCCAGTTTACAACGGTAAAATAAGCAGTAATATACCATCGTATAAATGCATTAAACCGTATATTACTGCTTAATGGTATATTAATTGCTAATTTTACTGTTTATTACTGTAAATTTTACAGTATAATACTGGCGCCCCAGCTGCCAGTATTATACTGTAAAATCAACAACTTTTTTTTTTTTTTTTTTTTTTTTTTTTTTTTTTTTGCAGTGTACGGAACCTTCTGTGCCCGAGTCATACTCGCATTTGACTCGTTATTTATTTTTACATTACTCTATCTTAAATAGAAGAAAGTATTGTAATCGAAATTTTTTCGACTTCCGGTTTTCGATGGATTTACATGTTTTAGGGGTCAGAGATCACAAAAAACATGTTTATAGTAAATGTCTGTCTGTCCGTGTGCCCGTCTGTCTGTCGTCATTGTACCATCAAAAAGTGTATGAAGTTATGCATAGAAATGAGCCAAAAAAATTTTTTTAAGTTTTTGGCTATGGCAAGCACTCCCTGAATTTGGAAAAAATCCGCCGGAAGGGGACACTGTGATAGCAATTTTTGTGCGATTTTGAATATTGCACCATCGAAAAATGTATGAAGTTATGCATAGAATTGAACTAATTTTTTTAAAAGTTTTTGGCTATAGCAAGCCAAATTATAGCAAGTCAAATTAAGGGAAGACATAGGTCTTCCCTTAATTTGAAAAAAAATCGCCCAAAGGGGGCACTGTGATAGCGAATTTTGTGCGATTTTGAATATTGTACCATCGAAAAGTTGTATGAAATTATATATAGAATTGAACCAATTTTTTTAAGTTCTTGGCTATGGCAAGCAGGTTCTTTTTTAATTTGGAAAAAATCTACCGGTAGGGCGCACTGTAATAGCGATTTTTGTGCCATTTTCAATATTGTTCGTTCGAAAAGTATATGAAGTTTTGGATAGAATTAAACCAAATTTTTTGTGCATGTTTCTGGTCATGGCAAGAAGGTCCTCCATGAATTTGGAAAAATTCAGTCGGAAGGGGGTGCTGTAGTAGCGATTTTTGTGTCATTTTCAATATTGTACCTTCGAAAAGCGTATGAAGTTATGTATAGAATTGAACCAAATTTTTTGCGTATGTTTTTGGCCATGGCAAGAAGGTCTCTGAATTTGGAAAAATTCCGACGGAAGAGAGCGCTGTAATAGCGATTTTTGTGTAATTTTCTTAATTTTTCGTAGTCCTATTGTGCTCGTGAATCGACGGGAACTTCCCATCCTGATAAGCCGACTATTCGCGACTATTCGTGACTATTCGTGATTTTAATAAATATCATGATCGAGATTAACTCTTTTTTACTCCGATTAATTGACTAAAGCAGAATTTTAGGATGAAAGTAAAGTTGATAGAGTATTGAACTAATAAAAATGAAATATTGACATCTGTAACAACATTTTGAAATATTAAAATATATGAGATAGAAGAAAGTTTCGGGATTGGTACATCCAACTAATTTATAAATATATAAGTATAAAAGTAAAATTAGTTTTTTTTCTTAAATACTCTTTTATAAGCAGCCAATATTTTATCACCATAAAAAATATCTACGCCTGGCTAACGAATAAATACTCTGAAATTATTGCATTAATTTATAATTGTGTTCTAAAAATATTGAAATGCTGTATTGCCATCGGAAACACACCCGTACACATAAATTTTTATAATTCATTTTATCAGGAAGTGAATGAAAAAACGATTTCAAAATTCCCCCTTTACGTAAAATAAACCGGGTTAAATAAAATACAAGTAAGAAAAATCATGCGTACAGCATAGATTATGAAACACTTTCTAACACTCCCTGAAAGCTTTAACGAAACTTCGTTACTTAGGGAAATAAGGTAAATAAGATAACTAAGAAAACATTTAAAAATCTGATTTCAGTAGTTACCGCCCATAGCCAAATATGTATTCCAATTCTTTTGAACAGCCCTGTATTCGATCTGTATGTTGATATACACTGGTGAAAACAATTAAAGGAACAAACGGTTTTTTAAAACAATAAAACAAAATAAGTCATCCTTATACGCAAATAAGGTATCAGATGATAGTTAAGATCCTCACAGACACACCTGCCACGCAGTGGACTGTGTCGTCATAAGGTAGTGGCGCTGTAATTGCGTTTGTGCCTAGGTACTTCATTTGACCGCCGAAGCTTGTAGCGTTAGGATGTTTTGAAACATCGTAGCATAACCAAATCCTGGTTTTTTGAATTTCTTTGTTTACCCATCGTTAATATGGCTAGTTGTCATCGTCTAGATGATGCCACAGGGTGGCGAGTTGTTGGAAGACTCGAGGCCGGCCAGTCATGGGCTACCTGTTGTAAGGACCTCGGGGTTCCGAGAAATGTGGTGCCCACTCTGTGGAAACAGTTCAAAGAGACACGAATAGTGGTCCGCTGACCTGGTTAAGGCCGCAAAAGGGCAACAACACAGGCTGAAGACCGTTTTTTGAGACTTCTAGCCAAAAGGGATAGGTCTGCGACAGCTACAAAACTGTCTCGTCACCTGCATAATGCAACAGGAACATCCATTTCACGGATAACAGTAACCCAGAGAATTAATGCTGGTGGTCTGTATGCCAGGCGCCCTGTAGTCTGCATTCCATTGACTGTGAACCACAAAAAGGTCCGTCTAGCTTGATGGCGAGAACACCTGTCTTGGACAGAGGATAGTTGGGGGCGGGTTCTCATCAGTTTTGTGTCGCGATTCAGTCTGGAGAGCGACTCAAGACATGTTCTCATCTGGAGAAAGCCCGGGAGTCGATATCTGCCCTCTAACATTGTCGAAAAGGATCACTATGCTGGAGGTGATCTGATGGTCTGGGCAGGTTTTATGACAGACAGGCGTACTGATCTTCGTGTGTTTGATACAGGTATTCTGACAGGTCAGCGGTACAGGATCGAGATCCTTGCACCTTATGGGAGACATTTCCGCCGAGCATATATACCAAATTTCGTCTATATGGACGATAATGCCCGTACGCATAGGGCTCAGTTGGTGAACGAATACTTCGAATCGGAGGATGTTCAACGAATGGAGTGTCCTGTGACGTCCGCTGACCTTAATCGCATAGAACACGTATGGAACGCCCTTAGACGATCAATTGCAGCTCGAAAACCAGCTTCAACGACCATTGATGAGCTCAAGTGTACCTTGGTGCAAGAGTGGGTGCAGTTACCACAGGGATTGATAAGGACTCTCGTTAATAGTATGAAACGCCGATGCGAGAGTTATGTAGCTGTTACAGGCGATCATGCACCCTATTAGACAGGTTTTTCTCTGACTAACAGGGTGTCGGTCAGCTACAGTGCTGGGCACATGACCCGTTTCCTTATTTAGGGTGCAGGTTGTGCTCATTTTTGTTTTCTCATACATTGGTCTTATATCGGATGATATTTTGCCAAGTTTGGTTTTATTTGATTTGTTAGTTTTTTTTAAAATTACAAATAAACCATTTGTCCCTTTAATTGTTGTCACCAGTGTATATACTATATAATGGGAAAATTTAGTTTAGCAAGAAAATGCATAACAGGTTGAAATTCATCTTTCAGCAATTTATACTAATAGATGGAAACATACTTGAATACTTTTGTACAGCCCTGTCGTTTACCTAGTACCTTTATTACATGCCACTATTTCGCTAAAATTTAATTCTAACTAAAACACGCTTAAAACTACTGAAATTACATTTCCAGCAATTATCACCCATAGACGGCCATATATCCATCTCTTTGCGTGGCCCTGTATATCATTTTATCTATATTCTACAAATATTTCTTAGTACACTAAATTCAGTTCAGCGTAAAAGTGCATAATTCCTTTAAAACCCACCTTTAAGCAATTTATGCTCATACTCAGTAACCTTTACGAATTCATTTCTGTAGCTCTGTATATGAACTATAGCATTTATATGCACTTTATAGTATGCATAAATATAGTGATCAAGTAGGTAAGTGTGATCACAGATCGCACAAAGGTTTTCGTTTAATATTCCTTTCTAAACACTTTATCCTTTTGAAAAATCTGTTAGTTCCACATTTCGCAACCAGGAGCGCACTTTATTCTAAACAAACCTCTATCCGAACGAAACTCCGTTTTATATACTATCCGTAGATGTATTAGTCGAGGGGATTGGGCCGATTGCACCCGAGATAAGTAGGTGCCCCTGGCGGTAAAAAGTGAACTAAAATATGTAAGGCCATGGTGCATAATATGAAAGAATGGTCAAAGGGGTGTCGGCAAAAGTTGGAAAAGTGCTCTCCGGGTGAAAAGGGCGGAGGTTAGAAAAATTACTTAAAATACACAAGTTAGAACCCGGAGGAGTAAATAATATAAGGCTTTTTGAAAATTTTATGATTTGCCGTGTGGTCTGAGGTATTCAGCTATACGTATGCAAAAATTCATGTCTCCAACTTAATTAGGGGCTCTCTTAGAAAGAATTGCTTAAAATACATATGTGGTAGCTCAAAGGGTTAAACGTAAGACTTTTTCAAGATTTCATGATTTGTCGCCTGGCCTCAGGTGTTCTGCTTTAAGTATGCAAAATTTCAAATCTCCAATTTCATAAGGGGCTCAGTTAGAAAGAATTGCTTAAAATACGCATGTGGGAGCCCAAAGGGTTAAATGTACGGCTTTTTCAAAATTTTATGATTTGTCGTTTGATATGAGGTGTTCAGCTATAAATATGCCAAATTTCACGCCTCCAACCCAAATAGGGTCTCACTTAGAAAGAATTGTTTAAAATACACACGTGGGAGCGCAAAGGGTTAAATGTACGATTTTTTCTAAATTTTATTATTTGTCGTTTGATATGAGGTGTTCAGCTATAAGTATGCCAAATTTCACGCCTCTAACCTAATTAGGCACTCACTTAGAAAGAATTGTTTAAAATACACATGTGGGAGCCCAAATGGTTAAATGTACGACTTTTTCAAACTTTTATGGTTTGTCGTATGATGTGTGGTGTTCACCTATAAGTATGCAAAATTTCAAGTCTCCAACATGTATAGTTTCTGAGAACGGGCTCTGTGACAGACGGACAGACAGAGGAGCGAGACGAATATAGTATCGATACAATATAGTAGTAGACGATACAATATAGTATCTGAAATCTTTTCAAATACACCGCAAACAATTTCCCCTATACCATTATGAACGGAATTCTTTTGTGCGGCCCTGTAAATGAACAATAACTATTCTTTGCACCGCATATTCAATAAAATGCATATTTTAGTGGGCTTCATAAACGAGTATCAATTTTACTATGTTTGAAAGAGTGTAACACTATTAAAAATCATTTGAAACAATTTTTTCCCATTGGCCGTAATGAAACGGAAAACTTTTGACTGTCCCTGTAAATGAACTAAACATGCTACAAACTTCATTTGAAATAGGGAACGTGCTATGGTAGAGGTCACTAACATCCAAAAATTTCAGAAAGATCCGAGCATATTTACGAGAGTTAGAGCGTGGACAGACGGCCAGACGGCCAGACAAATCGAAGTCATAAACACTTTTCAACTTTGTTGGAAAGTGTTAATAAAAAAGTAATAAAATAGTAAATTTGTTCAATTTTTAAGCATTTTTATGCATAAGGGTCAATTTCTGAAAATTGGACAATTTGCGTCTATATTTCATTAATTATACTAAAACTAAAATCTGATGAAAAATGTAAAATATTGTAACATTTGTTATAAAAATTAGCAATTATAAGTGGACATATAATGATGTATAAATAATTAATTTTAAGATTTAAAGAAACGAATTCATCATTTGAGTCCCTGTCCCCAGGTACAAATATTTAATATTAAATGTACGCTATAAAAATTTATATAAATATTATTAACTTTTGCTATTATATATTTATACCTATATATATATACAGTATGGGAACACAGTACCTTTATTAGTATAGATTGTATAGTAAAATAGTGTAGTAAATTTATTTGTCCCTGAGGTTGACCATCATCTCAGTCTCTCTAAACACACATTTAGGTTAACAGATACTAGGTGGCGCTGGCAGAATTATTTCCATTGCAACAGCACCTAAAGTTCAACTAGCCACCATGGATGAAGGTAAGTTGTTAGGGTTTCGTTCATCTGACGAAACCCTATTCGTCTCACTCCTCTGTCTGTCTGTCTGTCCGTCTGTCACAAAACCCGTTCTCAGAAACTATATATGTTGAAGACGTGAAATTTTGCATACTTATAGCTGAACACCTGACATCAAACGACAAATCATAAAATTTTGAAAATGTCGTAATTCACGGACGTTATTAATTAAAACTCCCTAATTACAAGATCGGAAAAGCATTCATAATTTAACAAAAGCTTTGATTTTTTATCAAATTACAAAAACGATCACTTCGACGGATTAAAAACAGGTGTCATCATTATCTGCAGACTTATTGGCATCCGAGCAATTTAAGCTCAGATCACGTGGTTTTTCGTACTTGGATTTTTTAAATCGAATTTAAACTTTTAAATTATTAAATTTTTTGATTAATTTTTTTACATCCAGACGTAAATTTTTTTGCTGATTTCAGCAATGTCAATTCCAATCTTCTATCTTAATTACAAGCTGAGATATTAATTATTATTTAACTAATTGGTTTAATTTCTATAAAATGCTTCTGGAGATTGCTGTTGCATTATGGGAAATCTTGATTTGTAACGACTTATAATGGAACCAGTTCTTTTAAATATGAAAATTTGAAAGTAATTCTAACGATTTTGGGTCTTAAGGGGTCTAGTGCTATCATGGCTGTTTTCATTGCAACCCTTTGAAGCCGTCTTAGCACTTTAAAACTTAAAATTATTATTCTCTTCTCCAAAGAAATCTTATCTTTTTTTTCACGTTTCCTTAAATATCTCGGTTCCTATTGGCCATAGAGCTTAGATCTCGCGCCAAAATTAGCTCAGCAGCGCCCAAGCAAATTTTTCCCAACGATTATTTTGCCGTCTTCCGATTTCCTCTAACTCTATTAGGGGGCCGGGTAGGGCCCTTTTTAAATATTTTTCGATAAGTATGAAATACTGGTTTACACACCCCCCTTCCCAACATACACCTTTTTTTAAAGGTAAATAAATTTCCTGTTAACATATTTCAAAAAATTAATGCTACGAGGCACCCCCGGGCCTAGCAGCGCTCCTATATTTCTTATAATTCCTATAAATTTGAAAAAGTTCCTATTTTTCTTATTTTTTCCTATATATTTTCAGCCCTCTGCCCTTGCGATTATTTTCTTAACCTTCTCACCGCCGCGAACTGATATATCCGTTCACTAAGCTGAAGGTTTCACTGCAGTAGAAAACATTACAATTCTACCCTTTTGCTCGGCAGTCAGGGGGTTAAGCCGAGTTTAGCAATCCGGATGCGATTTTTCCGTGAATATATTTTTAAAATTTTGTCGAATTCTGCATCTTTTTTAAATCTCAAATTTCGACACTTCTATACACACACACACACACACAAAAAAAAAAAAAAATCATAAATTTCTTAGGTTTGTCACGGTACTAAAAATTTCATCATTCGATTGCGAAAATAATCTTAAATTTTGTCAATCAGTTGAAAATAAAATTGAGATCTTTGTCAATGGATTCCCGAAGAAAAATTTTGAATTTTACCAAACTGTTGTTAAAAAAAAATGTGGATTTTGTTAATCGATCATTGAAAAAATTGTAAATTTTGTTAATATGTTGCTGATAAAAAATCACGAACTTATTCTATCAAGTGTGGAAAAAATAATATGAATTTCTTCAGTCAGTCTCATGGCAAAAAGTAGCATATTTCTTCAGTAAGTCACGATAAAAATTCACTGATTCCATAAGCTGTGTTAAAAATTCACTGATTTCGTCAATATGTTGCTGTAATACATCGTGAAACTTGTCGATTGGTCGTTTATTAAAAAAAAAAAAAAAAAAAAAAAAAAAAAAAAAAAAAAACGCAAACTTCTTCAAACAGTCGCAGCAAAAAATTGCTGATTTCGTCAGTTGGTTGTTGAAATATATTTCAAAATATGTGGATCATTTGTTGATAAAAATCATAATTTTCGGTAGTCACTCACGATAAAAAAATCATGGATTTCACAAATCAGTCGCATAACAAAAATACTTGCTTTCGTCAATCGGTCATTGAAATGCATAACAAAATTTGTCGATCATTTTTGATAAAAAATCGTAAATTTCGGCTGCCACTCGCTGTAAGAAAATCTCAGATTTCATCAATCAATTGTGGCAAACAAAATCCTGAATTTCTTCAATCAGCTGCGGCTAAACATTGCTGATTTTGTGAGTAGGTCATTCTTTGATATCATAATTTTCGGCAGTCACTGCCAGTAAAAAAAAAAAAAATTCAGGATTCCAACAATCAGTAACGGAAAAAAAATCACTAATTTGTCAGTTTGTCACTTAAAAAAATTCGAGATAAGTTGATTGCGAAAAAGGTGCAGGAAAAAAATCGCTAATTTCCTCAATATATCTCAGAAGAAAGTCAATCAGTCATTAAAATAAACATAGATTTCGTCTGTTGTTTGCTGATAAATAAAAAAAATCAAAAATTTTGTCAATTTGTGACAATAGTTGTAACTTTCTTTACTCAGTGGCGGCAAAAAATTGTGAAATTTCTCGATTGGTCATTGATAAAAATCTTTTGCCAATCGGTTGCAAGAAAAAAAAAATCGCATAATTAGTCAATCGGTCGCATAATTTCACACAATTATATTGATCGCGAATTTTTGCTCTATAGGGATAAAACAAATGTAATTCATTTTACATAAATTTATTACAAAAAAAATCATTTATACTTAAAAAAATAAAAGTAAATAAGTATCCTTTATTTCAGTTATGTTTGTATTGATATATGCAAATGCTATAAGGGGTATTTCAGAAAATAATTGTAAAAAATATTTAAAAATATACCTTGAAAAAAAATTGCATTCAACTACTGAAACGCTAATATATTACTCCTGAAAAAGTTAAAAATTTCTGAAATAATAATGAGTGAACTTTAAATAGTTTTATCCTGATAGTCCAATGTTTACGTTTATGATATTACATATGTAAGTGTATTAGAAAGGAGTTTCGTTCGGATACACTTTTGTTAAGAATAGAGAGCGCTCCCGTGGTGAAATGTAAAACTAACAGAACGCGATTTTATTTAAATTATGAAATCTAACAACGAGATCTGTTTGAAACTTTAAGCTAGTTTATAACACATAATAAAATGTTTAAAAATAATGGCGCGAGAAATTTCGGGAAGAGGGGAAGGGGGGGGGGGCGTTAATTTAATTTTTAAACCTTAGAGTTTTTTACCGTTTTATATGTGGTTTTTTGACGGAGTTCTTAGATAAATGCTACTTGTTCAATATAAAAAAATTCATAAGTGTCGATACCACTATTTTAGAATAGTAATTTCAGCAAATATCTTAAATTGGTGTTTAAGACCCCCCCCGCCCAACTAATGCATCTACGGATAAGTTGTAGAAAGGAGTTCCGTTCAGATGCAGTTTTATTAAGAATAGAGTGTGCTCCCTGGTGGTGGAATGTGGAATTAAAAAAACGCGATTTTATTTAAATTAGGAAATCTAACACGGCGATCTGTTTGAAACTTTAAGATAGTTTATAACACATAATAAAAAGTTTTCAAAAGAATGGCGAGAGAAATTTCGTGGGGTGGAGGCGGGGGCGTAATTTTTTAAAAAAAAACCTTAGTTTTTTATGTGCGGTTTTTAAGGATTTAATAATTATAAATTATATCAATTTGGCTTTATTAATTAAAGAATAAAGTGTTTTGAAAGGAATATTAGACGAAACCCTCTGTGCGATCTGTGATCACACTTACCCACTTGTTTTTAACTTTGTTTCATATTTAGAAATATTATTATTTTTTTTTTTTTTTTCGGAATAGGGATGAATATTTTTTTATAGCATCATTCATGTACCCATATTTAACTTTTTATTTATAA
Organism: Maratus speciosus; assembly: GCA_963932465.1. Taxonomy (NCBI): domain Eukaryota; kingdom Metazoa; phylum Arthropoda; class Arachnida; order Araneae; family Salticidae; genus Maratus; species Maratus speciosus. Next base: position 280,215,215 of record OZ010792.1, read on the forward strand.
AAAAAGCTTATTGCAAGTTTATTTATGTAACATACAAATGTCACATGGCATGTTTAATAATTTACATGTGAGTAAAATGATTCAACGAAATGGCTGGGCAGCTGTTAAGACAAAAACATCACATCAGTCGTCATCATTTCAGTCCCAAATATTAGACACTGATTATGATGTTAACAGGCACTTTCTTCGATAAAAGATTATCCTACGCATAAAATATACATCCTTGATCTCAACACACTACAGCATTTAAATGATAAAATATGTATCATAGTATCTAACTCTATGTGGTAGTTGGTTCATTAATTTTAAAAAATAAGAATTTTGGAATGAAATTGCCCGGTTTTCAGATATTGTTCCATAAAGAAAAAAACATGTCTGTCAGTAAAGCTTCATGATAATGATAATAGCAACAACGGTATTACAACTGCACGAGTGTTACAACGATGGAGTCAGTATTTATACATATACAGGATGTCCTAAAATGCACTGGCTGATTTTAAAAATTCAATAACTTGCAAATGCTGACAGCTATTAAAAAGTTACGGTAGATGTCAAAAGTTCTTTTTACTGCGATTCACGGTTTTAGTTAAAAACAGCAGCTATAGATGGCGTTGAAATCAATAGGCGCTAAATCCAGGTATGAGTTTTTGGTCTTTCTCCTCTTCCAGCATTGAAGGAGAAGCGGCGACAGAAGGAGGTTAAATATATGGCGTGAGCCTCAGTCACCAATGCAATCTTATTTTTAGGGATCCACTCCATATATTTAAACTGCTTTCTTCATATCAATGCTGGAAGAAGAGTGGGGCAAAAAAATCGGGCCTCGATTTAATGCCTATTAATTGCAATGCCATCTATTGTTACTATTTTGAACTAAAACCGAGAATTGCAGTAAAAAAAAATCCTGACATCTTACATAATCCTCCTGCAAGAATTTTTTAATAGCTGTCACCATTTGCAAGTTATTGAATTTTAAAAACAGTCAGTGTATTTTAGGACACCAGGTATATTATCTTCCAACAGATGATTTCAATATTTTCACAATAGTTTAGAATATAAATATAAATATGTATATATATATACTTTCAAATAATAATTGTTTGACAATTTTAATTCAATTTACTGACTTTTAAAATAATTTTTAGGCAATCATTATTAAATGTCTACTAGAATATCATCCCGTCGAAGACGACGAAGTGTTGATTTGCGTTTCATTTTTATAAAATTTCATACAAAAAAACATCATGCAGATTTTATTATTGAAAGGTTTGTATTGTAGAAAAGTACATCTTAAAAATTACAAATGATTTCAAATGATGATAATATATATATATTTTTTTACTCAATATTCAGTTTTTGAAATAGTTCAGCTACCAATAAAGGTTCCGATTCTAATTTTTAGAACTAAGAAATGTAAAATCCTTGAAAATTACGTCATGGTGACACAGTCATATCCAATTTATTTCTCTTTAGTTTTATTAACGTAGAAATACATTTCAAGCTAAGCATAATGACTCAGGCGCAAACTTTTCAAGCATACTTTATTACGTACTTTTATACTTAACCACAGTATATTCAAATAAAAATATATTTTCTATTTAATTGTAACGAAATAAAACTAATAAAGTCATAATGCATAAAGATAAAATAAACCCAATAGACAATATTTTCGTGATATCGCGATAAATATGAATTTTTATTTGCTTATAAAAATAAAGTACACTTGCTTAGTTCTTTTTTTTGTCCAAAAATAACTTTCAAATTAGAAAATACGTCTAAAAAGCCACGTGTCTGAATATTTTTCCTTATTTCTCTTTTATATGAAACAATGGAAGTAATCCGGTTGCCACCATTTTGAAGAAATTTCATAAAAAAAAACTTATAAAACTAAAATTAAAATATAAAAATTGGAATATTTGTAAAAAATAGCTAGTGCCGACACATCTGCAAATGAAAAGCTTTCATAAAAAAAAGTAATAATAATTAGAAAAATCATTTCAGTAGAAAGCTCAAGGCAGATGGCTAAAAAAAAAGCCTTGTGTTTTAAATATATATAGATTACCACGTGACTCAACAATAAACATTTTGTTTTGCTACAATGAAACATTTGAAGTATTTTATATGCTAAAATATGTTAAACTAAGGCAGCGTTAAAATTATTGGAAGCGTTACCACAATTGAAATTAGATTTCTAAATTTGACGAGAACTCCTTCTTTATCTTCAAGAGGTAACAAATAAGAAGAAAAGTGCCCAGTTAAACTGCATTAAGCTCACAGACTACTTACAATAATTGTATATTATACTCGGGTCAATCCATTTCAAGTGGTCTAGAAAATCATTAATTCGTTGCTCGACCATTTTTAAAAAATCTGAAATTTTTTGTACAACAACCCTAACATGATGGAAGTTCAAAATGACTATATTTTAATTTTATTAATTTTTGTTTGTGCATGGCGGCCATCTTTGTTTCATCGTCTGCAGCAATTTTCTCACAAGAAGGGTCTACGGAATTGTTAATAATTCATCATTTATTTATCCAATTCAAGTGCGGATTAAAGCAATTAGTACAGAATACATTGGGCTAAAAATTTGGTAATGGAGTAGTTTCCAAAACTAATTGCTTATTGGTAAAATTTAAGCATAAAGTTTCAGTTTTTTCCCAAAATTTGTCCGTTTACAGGAGGAAATTTTTCAAGCAAGGAAAACTTTTTACATGACATAATTGTTTTTACAAATAGGCCGAAAGTACTTGTACTCACCCGCCGAGTTCCACATCTGAGACTTGCTTTCTCTTTGCTAAAAAAACAATCCCAATTTTTTCAAAAATGACATAAATTGCACTTTTCAGGCTTTGATATCTCTGGTGGGGCCCGAGATAAAAATCTGAAATTTTTTTTTGTAAGAGCATTGTATGGTAGTGTTATGCACAAGAAATTTCAGGATGGAGATTTGAGTGCAAGCTGAGATATGGCAAGGGCAACATGTCAAAACAATACTGCCAAACTATTGTTTTGTTGTAGTCACAGCTAAGTATTTATCTCAGAGTATCATTTAAATTTATTTTTTAGATTATCTTTAAATAATAGTAACAGAAAACAAAGCCTTTTGATATTAATTAAAAAAATAATTATGCCTAAGGCCTACATTTTGTATGGTTTCAGTAATTTTTGTTGTAATTTTAGTAACTAAAAGAAACCTCAGCACTTTTACATATATATATATACATATATATATATATATACAAGACCTGAGACAAAAACAGAATAGGGAAAGAGAAAAGCTGTTAATGTTGGCATACTTGTTGAGACATGATCAAACGTGTCAAAACACATTCCTGCTTGTTGGTTTAAAAACCACAATTTTAATGCTGCTTGCCAGTCCCTGAAACTTGTTCCTACCATAAGTATGTTCCTGTAAATGAAACATTATGCGATGCTACCATGCATAAGCCTCAAGTCATTTTCAGAAAATAAAGATATCCAAAGACTTTTCAAAATTTATACTGCAGAAAAATCACATTTTTGCATAAGAAGTAAGATAGGAATTATTAATGAAGTGAGACTTGTACATAGTGATTTCAAAGTATATTTCTATGAGCCAGCAGTGCCAAGAACTTCAATCAAGTTATCAAGAGATGACAAGACTTGGTTCCTACAAATAAAATTTTGAGAAAGATCCAAATTGTGGTTTTTGAACCAACAAGCAAGAATGTGTTTTGACAAGTTTGATCATGTCTCAACAAGTATGACAACATTAACTGCTTTTCTTTTTCCCTATGTTGTTTTTGTCTCAAGTCTTGTATAAAAATATTTTTTTTTCTGTATGTGAAAGTGCTGAGGTTTCTTTTAGTTACTAAAATTACTTACAGCAAAAATTACTGAAACCATACAAAATGATAATAATTTTTTTAATTAATTGCTAAGCTTTGCAAAGGGCTTTATTTTCTGTTACTATTATTTAAAGATAATCAAAAATATAAATTTAAATGACACTCTGAGATAAATACTTAGCTGTGGCTACAACAAAACAAGAGTTTGGCAGTATTGTTTTGACATGTTGCCCTTGCCATATCTCAGCTTGTAGTCAAATCTCCATACTGAAATTTCTTGTGTATAACACTACCATACAATACTCTTATAAAAAAAAAAAATCAGATTTTTATCTCGTGCCCCACCAGAGATATCAAAGCCTGAAAAGTGCGATTTTTGTCATTTTTGAAAAATTTGGGATTTTTTTTTAGCGAACAGAAAGCAAGTCTCAGATCTGGAACTCGGTGTGTGAGTACAGGTACTTTCGGCCTATTTGTAAAAAAAAAAAAAAAAAAAAAAAAAATGTCATGTTGCCAGTTTTCCTTGCTAGAAAAATTTCCTCTTGTAAACGGACAAATTTTGGAAAAAAAAAAAAAAAAAACTTTATGCTTAAATACCAATAAGCTGTTAGTTTCGGAAATTACTCCATTACCAAATTTTTAGCCCAATGTATTCTGTACAAATTGCTTTAATCCGCACTTGAATTGGATAAATAAATGATGAATTATTTACAATTCTGTAAACCCTTCTTCTGAGAAAATTGCTGCAGACGATGAAACAAAGATGTCCGCCATGCACAAACAAAAATTAATAAAATTAAAATAATAGTCATTTTGAACTTCCATCATATTAGGGTTGTTGTACAAAAAATTTCAGATTTTTTAAAAATGGTCCAGCAACCTGTGCTGGACCACTTGAAACCCTACCCACTCTTATTTATGTCTATTATTCTTAAAATAGAACACACTCTTTTTGAGCAAAACGGTAAATAAATTAAGGCGGATTAGTCCCCCGTAATCCCCCATACTTAACCAATGAACCTCCAAACATAATCAGGGAAGCGCCTTATCAGAATAAAACGGTATACCAAATTTGAAACAAATCCAATAATTCTGCATAAAAAACCCATTTATCTAAATTAAGGGGGATTAGTACTCCCCCCCCCTTTATACTTAACCAATGAATCTCTAAATCCAATCAGGGAAGCGCCTTGTCAGAATAAACCGGACCAAATTTGAAGCAAATCGGATAATTCTGCATGAAAAACCCATTTATCTAAATTAAGGAGGAGATTAGCCCCCGTTCGCCCCCTTTATACTTAACCAATGAACCTTCAAATCTAATCAGGAAAGCGTCTTATCAAAATAAACCGGTATACCAAATTTGAAGCGAATCGGATAATTCTATCAAGAGTTATCGCGTTACGTACATACATACGTACATACATACGTTCGTACACATAGAACCTGCGGGCAAAACCTATGAGCTAAAAAAGAAAAAACCCTTTCTTTGTTAAAATTGAAAAAAATCTGAACTAATTCTTTTGAAACTTTACATATTGAAATCCTCCTATATATATAAAAAAAGTTTTGAGTTGGAAATGGGCCAATGAAAATCTGCGTAGATATTGCCGGCAGATCGGCATCCAATTTGAATGCTTAAGCACGGCTTTTCTTCGTTAATATTAAAAAAACTGTTGCATACAAAAATATGAAAATCGGTAGTATTATAGAGAAATGTTTGATAAACACGCTGATGCAGACAGCTTTCAAATCGAAGAATTATTTTAAGAGATATTTAATGCCAAAGTTGGACAAAATCGTTCCATTAAAAAAGTTTTATAGGAGCAAAAATGTACATAGGAATTTAATCATTTTTAGATCATTTTATGTGTCAGAATTTCCCGGTGTCTAAACTGCATTTAGTTTTTTAATTTGAATTATTTTTTGAGGTTTTATTTCTATTTTAAATTCAAATTTTCAGCATTTCGAGAGATATTTTTTTCATATTTTAGAAAATTGTATTAATTTAAACTGTTGCCAATTGTATAAACAGCGCAAACAATAATGTTTGCTTCAAATTAAAAATTTATTTTACACGTGACTATTATAAACAGAAAATATAAAAAGCAGGAACTCATTGAAAATTACGTCATAAAAAGTATATTTACACGTGAATTTTACAAGAGAAAAAATATTTTAAAATAATAAATTCATTAACATGCGTTAGAAGTCCTAAATTGGAGAATTTACGACACATTTACGTCACATTACCCTTATTACGTAAAATGAACAAAAAATAATATTGCAAAACAGTTTAAATTTAAAAATTGCGAGAGACATTTATTTGATATTTTATGATGATCATAATATTTCATTTCTAACAAAAGTATTTTTACATATTAAAAAGGGAAAGAAAAGTTTGGTGAAAATTACGTCAGATTATAATTGTCAGATTCAAATTATAACTCAATCTTCCGAAATCTTTTTAAAGCTAATCAAATTAGCGTGCTGTTATTTAGAGTCTGCGGTGTCCGAACGGGGGTCTGAACGGGGGCAGAGCCCCCTAGTATTATAAAAGAAATTAGAGTATAAGTTGACTTTTTTCATTTAAACATGTAGTTTTCAAGTTAATCGAAAACTTTGTAATTTGAATACCTGTATTTCATATAAAAATTCCTTTTGAGGGGCTGTATATATGTAATGTTATCAACTTTTTGGTAATTTTGAGCACCCTTTCCCCTCTTGCGATATCATACGTTATCATTCCTCGACCCCCTCTTTTCCCTAATGATATCGTTATCAGTGTCTAAATATTCTTTTAGTTTTTACAATATTTATCTTTTTAAAACTTTTTATGCGTTTGCATTTATCCCCAGGTAGGGTTGTACATTTATTATTCGCATACTTTACTGTTTTAACCCTCTAGTGCGCAGCTTTGCATATATGCAAACAACACTGTTTTGAATTTAATAGATTTTTTTTATTCGCATATACCTACACTGTTAAAAATCTGCAGCATTTGCTGCATAGTCACTTCACCTCTTTTATAGGAAACGGTTACTTGACTATATTATGTAGCATTCTCATTGGTTAAAAAAGAGATATTATATAAAAGCGGTGGAGTGACTATGCAGCAAATGCCGCAGATTTTTAACAGTGTAATTCACACCAAAAAATTAAAATAGCAGTATTTGCTTTAATTAAAAAACGGACATTCCGTATTTAAATAAAGCGAAATTAACTATTGAAACTTTCTGATGTAAAGTCAGATTCTCTGAACTACGTAATTTCTAGAACGTATTCTATTATAGGAATTAAAGGGTTAAAGATTAAGTTTTATAAAATAAATAATTGTATAAAATAAGGTATTTGGAGACATACTTATTAATTACTAATTTGCATTATTTTAGCGTAAAACAGCCACACGACAGTAGATTTTACTTGTATTGCAGATGTGCAACAGAAGAAAAGTTTGACGTATTATATGAAAAATATATCTCTGATTCTTTTTTCATTATTTTTACTGTGTTATAAACCTTTCAGAGTATCATATATCATTTTTTCGGAACAAAATAAAAAAGCGAGCATTTAAGGGTTAAATGAAGAGAAGAATTTAATAAAATATCACTATTATATATGAAATAACTTTATATCAAATAACACTTTAAAGAAATACTTTTTATTTAAAAATATTTAATAACACTGGTGAACAAATTTGAACTTTTCCCCTGTCCTAAAACAGAAATTAGTTGTTTTTTATGCGGTTTTTTGTGCTGATTCCGAATCTAGTTTTAGATTTACTCCAGCACGTCAAGTTTGAGAGATATTTGCATATTTCAATTTATGCAAATTTAGTAAATTTTATACAATTATTTTCAAAATTAAGTTATAAAGCAATATCAGACAGGGTGTTTTGTTTTATGTTATGATTACTACCTAATTTACTTCACAAAAGCGTTGTTTCTGAGATTATACTGACATGTGACTGTGAAATATTGTACCTAGTTTGCATATTTTTCATGTTTTTCTAATAATGTTTCTTGACGTTCAAATATTTCTGCCGCACGAGTACGCTAATATATTTCTAAACCAGTTTTTTGAGCTGATTTCAAATCTTGTGTTTTCTTCTATCACGTCTAGTTTTTGAAAAAAGTGAAATTTTAGTTTCTGGTCAAGAAAGCCAGAAATAGCTTTTTATGATACTTTGTATGATAAACTTCAACTAGTTAGGATAGATTCTACTACTTATTTTTTTTTCGATTATATAAATTTTTGTTTATGTCTCTGATATGAATCTGACCCTGTTCACCTTCTTGTCAATGAATTACACACCCCTAAACAGTATCTTATATCAAACCTGTGTTAATGCCATGCAAAAGTAGAAATTCATCTTACTCAAAAACTAGACATGGCATAAGAAAACAAACTGCAGATTTGAAATCAGCATAAAAATCTACTCTAGAAAAACATTACATCAATTCTGTGGCAACTATTTTAAAGTTGGCAGTGATGTAAACATTACACCATTGAAAAATATGTAAATTAGGCTTAATAACTGATAAATAAATGTTAAGAATATGCAAATCGGGCCATTTATCTGAAGCAAATAGTCAAGTAGCCATTATCTAGAAAACGTAATTAAATGTGACATATAGTGTATCTAAAATTTGCATGAAATAGCATAAAAAAGCTTAAATTTGTATAAATTTAAATATGCAAATTTCTCAAAACCTGGACAACCTAGAGACAAACGGAAAGCATATTCGGAATCAGCGCCAAAAACTGATCTAGAATCAACTAATTTTAGTTCTAGGACAAAACCACTGTTGTCCAGTGCAATAGCTTTTCGTTACACAATGCATTCAACTGTAATATAGTTTTCTTTCACTTGCCTCTTGCACCGGGGTATGCATAGCTTCTTATCAATAAAAAAGGTGGGCCATATTCTTCCCCTTTTTTACTAAGTAAACATAACAAGTATCATTTCGAACCTGGTTTCTCTAATAACGAACTTTATTTGCATATGGCAGAAGGAATGGCGAACATTGGGATATTCCATATTTTGGAATGAAATGATTTTAGGGTAATTCCGGGAGAGATGGGCCGCAGTGGGAGATGGACCAACGAAATATTACAGACCTGACATTTCTGCTGCTGTGAATATATTAAGTAGAAGAAACGAATCCCCGTGTCAAAAAGACTGGATGGCAGCTAAAAGAATAATACGATATTTAAACTGCACAAAATAACTAAACTTGTGCATAGACACTAAAACTGAACCGATTTTAAAGGCTTTTGCGGATGCTGACTGGGCAAGTGATACTAGTACAAGAAAATCAACCAGTGGCAATCTTTTTACCTTAGGTAATAATCCAATTCAATGGATTACAACCCCCCCCCCCCCCCCCCAAAAAAAAAAAAAAACAATCATGCATCGCCCTTTCATCAGCAGAAGCTGAATATGTCTCAGCCGCAAGTGCGGGGCAAGAAATTACGTATTTATTGAAACTCCTGGAAGATTTGGACTTAGCACAGGCAAAACCTATCTGTTTATATGAAGATAATCAAAGCTGCATCTGATTGAAAATGAGAAGTTTTCAAAAAGGAGTAAACACATAGATATTAGATTTCACGCAGTAAAACAACTCAAAGAAGATGGAATAATTGAATTAAAGTACTGTCCATTGAAATATATGATTGCTGATGCACTCACGAAAACCATTCCCAAGCCTGAATTAGTGAATCACAGAAATTCAATGAACTTGTTTGCCTCATCAATCTGAAGAGATTAAGGGGGCATGTTGGAAATACTAATCGCTTTCAGAATTAGATAAACTCATTATAAATCAAGTTAACTGTTTTTCAAAAACACTTTATGTCTGTCATAAACAAGACTTGATTACTCTTTCAACGATCATGTCAGGAAAATAGAAAACGACTTCCTTGATTGTGTAATATGTCAATCAAAAACTGATAAACATTTAGATTAAAAGAATGCAATTTTTGACAGCTGAAAGAGTAATTAATAATCTAAGACTTTAAATGTTATTTAGTGTTTTGTTAATATAAGTAATCAAGAATTTTTGTTTATGTTATTTAATCAAATATCAATAATGTTTTTTCGTATGTTAAAATTTTTCCAGTATGTGTGTAAAACTATGACTAGATAGGAGCAAAAATGTATGCTCCAGTTTGTAATTTTAAAGATATATAAAATATAGTACATTAAACTAAAATTCTGAAAAATTCATGGGATACATTATGCATAAAAAAACCCGCATAACAATAAAAAAAAAACCAAGTTTTTTTTACAGGATAAACATGCAAAGATAATTTAGATAACAAATGGATATATAAAAGCCCACATTGGATATGATGAAGAAAGTTTCGGTTTTATCGTGGACGATCATGAGCCAAAAGGTAAGGAGATTTCCCTTATCTTTATTTTGTGATTTAATGTGATTATTAATATTACACGTTAAGTCTCATTTTTTATCTAACAGAGACTATCTTCCAGTGCAAAAGAGGGGGGTTAGGTTTTATGATTTATTTAAATGAAAAAAAGCAGTTGAAACGTAAAAATATATTTATTAAACATTAAAAAGTACACGCTGTAAAAAAAAAATGATAATTATAAATATATTTTACAAAGTTTAGTTGCTAGTTAATGACTTAAAATATTTATTGAAATACGATTGTTTTGCATAACATGTTTTGTTTATGAATTTCCATACAAGGAAAAGTTGCGGTCTCGATTTTATTTTTTAATTTAAGACTCCTCACCAGTGAAGGATCGCATTCTCAACAAGTTGTTCTTGGAGCTTGAAAATTTCCCATACAATTTTTGAAGAAAAAATTTCACTTGCAATAATTTTTTTTTCTTTTTGGCATCAAGTCATGTTTCGGTTTTCTCGGAATTACTTATCTATATTTTGCCTCAATACTAGGGTTGAAATCCTCGGAACTTAGGCTATACATTACAATGCAGCTGTCTAGTGCCAAATAGTTTATGGAATTGGTAAAACAAAGCGAGTTTATTTCGTAAAAAAATATTCTTCAAAAACAAAATCGCGAATAACCAAGTTAAGTATTCGCGAATATTGAAATGTTCTTCATTTTTTGTTTCGCGAATAATCAAATCTCGCGGATGTTAAATCCGCGAATGTTAAGGGATTACTGTAGCCTGTAACCAGAATGAAGTTACTGCAAAACAATCTTAACTCATAGTATGTAAGGCATTTTCAGCAATAATGTTTAAATCAATTAAGATATTAAAGTTTCAAAAAACAAATTTAAATTTTATAGGTATATATTAAAAGGTCAAATAATAATTCATGAAAACTTAATGTTCAGTAATTTAATTTTTAGTCAGTCCATTTAAGTTCCATGTAATGAAAATAAACTTTTATAAATTTAATATATACGCGACTATTTCGATATTTTATTCTTGTCCATCTCACCCGGAGTTGTCTGGATGAGATGGACCACATAGTAAAAATTTAAAAAATATATAATAGGAATTCCTTTAAAGATATGAACTTCTGAAGACTTTTTTTAAGAAACATCATGCACTATAAATATATACTGTGAAAAGTAAAATATATGTAAATATATGACTTTTAGAGCACGAGGAAAAAACGTGGTCCATCTCTCCTGTAATTACCCTATAATCTTTAATAATAACTTTGTATTTTCATAAAAATAGATAACAGACTAAAAAAACAAGAAAGAAAAAATCATGCGTCAAGCATATATTATGAAACACTTTCCAACACATTCAGAATAATATAACAAAATTGCACAGTTTAAAAAATTAAAATATTATGTCTAACTCAACCATATGGAAACGCATAACGCATTTGAAAAGCCAATTTCAGCTGTTCCCATCTACAATCGGATTTTTTTCAGCAGCCTGTATATGATACATGGATTTGTATCTACTAACTGCATGCACACCAAAATTTAGTTCACATAAGAAATACATATATTTTAGTTGAAAATTCCCCTTAAATATTTCCTCTAATAAGGAGAATGGTACGTGAATACTGTTGTGCAGCCCTGTATATAAGATATAGAATTTATATATAGTGAGTAACATGCAAAAAATTAATTTAATTTAAAAGAGCATACCGAATTTTAAACCGTGCACTCCAGCAAGTATTACTCAAAGACAGTATCGTAACGGATTTCTTTTGTGTGTCCCTGTAAATGAATAAATAATGCTACAAGTTCCTTGTTCTAACGTGATCGTAGTGAAATTCAGTGATTCATATACAATACAAAACATGCTTTGGTGGCCCTAAATAACCTTTACCAATTGCATGAAAATCCGAGTATATTTACGGGAGTTAGAGCGTGGGCAGACGGATAGACGGCCAGACAAGCCGAATGCATAAACACTTTTCAACTTTGCTGGAAAGTAATAAAAAAGTCCTTCCGGCCAGTGCCGGGAGGAAGAGGTAGCTTTCAAATACCTTATTTTAAAAAAGCCAACTTATATTATTCAAGCACACGAAGCTCAATTTAGTGGAAACCGAATATAGGAGATACAATACTAATTTTTATTAATACTAAATCATTATGAATGAGAATTTCACGAAATTAGTCAGCTTTATCCAAGCTGCTTTTATTTAATGAATGAGAATTTCACGAAATTAGTCAGCTTTATCCAAGCTGCTTTTATTTAAAGTAACTTATATTTGGCTGAGATGTTGATGTATACTATCCACATGCTTTCTCACATGGAAATAGGCGAATACGTGTGTTATCGCGTGACAAATACAATATCGTTTCAAAATGTTAGCCATTCTAGAAATTCAAAGTGCTATAATTCAACCATTTTTTAAGATATAAACAAAAGAACAAATTTTCAGAAACAAAATCTGCTCCGGAATCTTTGTATCAAGGCCAAACACATAAAAAAATCTTTTTCATTTTCCAATTTTTTAATACCTCATTTTAAATTTTAAATTTAATTTTTTTTAATGGCAACCCTTTTGAAACAAGATGGCGAATAAAGCTGGCCAACGAACTCGGTCTAGACATTGGTATGTACTATGTACAGACCAAGTAACATCCAAATCGGTTCACAAATACGCTTGTTATCGCGTGACAAAAATCAGGTCGTTTTAAAATGTCAGCCACAATAGAAATTCAAAACGCTATAACTCAGCCATTTTTTTAGATATAGACGAAACAAAAACTGTTCCGGGATCTTTGTATTAAGGTCAAACACATACAAAAAAAAAAATCATTTTCATTTTCTAATATTTTGGTATCTCATTTTAAATTTAAAATTTTTAAATTTTTTTAAATGGCCGCCATTTTGAAACAAGATGGCGGATGAAGCTGGCCAACGAACTCGGTCGAGATATTTGTATGTACTATGTACACACCAAAGTACATCCAAATCGGTTCATAAATACGCCTGTTATCACGTGACAAATATCAGGACGTTTCAAAATGTCAGCCACTCTAGAAATTCAAAATGCTATAACTCAGCCATTTTTTGAGATATAGACGAAACAAAAACTGCTCCCGAATCTTTGTATCAAGGTCAAATGCATAAAAAAAAATATTTTTTTCAATTTTCAATTTTTTGGTACCACATTTCAAATTTAAATTTTTCTTAAAAATTTAAATGGCTGCCATTTTTAAACAAGATGGCGGATGAAGCTGGCCAACGAACTCGGTCGAGACATTGGTATGTACTATGTACAAACGAAGATACATCCAAATCGGTTCATAAATACGCCTTTTATCGCGTGACAAAATTCAGGACGTTTCAAAATGTCAGCCACGCTAGAAATTCAAAATGCTATAACTCAGCCATTTTTTAAGATATAGACGAAACAAAAACTGCTCCGGAATCTTTGTATAAAGGTCAAATACATAAGAAAAAAATATTTTTCCATTTTCAATTCTTTGGTACCACATTTCAAATTTAAAATTTTTAAGAAAACTTTAAATGGCCGCCATTTTGAAACAAAATGGCGGATGAAGCTGGCCAACGAACTCGGTCGAGACATTGGTATGTACTATGTACATACCGAATTACATCCAAATAGGTTCATAAATTCGAGAGTTACAGTATGACAAAGGTCAGATATATATATATATATATGGATATATATATATATATATATATATATATATATATATATATATATATATATATCAACTTTTGAACGGAGGGTGGTTTCGGGGTCTGGGGGTCATGATCGATGAAAATATACCAAAATTTTTTGAAATCGCTTTCCTCCGAACGGCTGCAATAGGTAGCTTTTTGTAATGAAAGCTACCTAAAAGAAGATAACAGACTATATTGATGCAAAGAAAAGGTTACCAAAAAAGAATATTTTGGTTGGATCAAAAATGATAACGATATCAAAAGCAAAGAATATATTAAATTCAAAAAATTTATTACAATTCTAAGTTAACGATGAATTTCAACCCAATGTTCTATACCAAGAGCAGGTTCGGTAATTATAATTCATTAACTTTTTAACTCCTAGAATTATTTAAATTAACTCACAAAGAAACAATTTACATGGTTGTTTCGCTTCAATATTCAAGAAAAAACTTGCATTTAATTATGCGTCAGAACACTTAGCGTCTTTTACTCCAAAAACAGTTCACACAAAACAATGCACACATAATTAACTGTTCAATATAATCACTTAAGCAGATATCGAGCTCAACTAATTCATACTTAATAGACTAATATAGCTCCGAATCGCTATATTGAATCAGCTACGCGCTCTCTATGCTTTGAATATATTCAGCACTCATTCCATATATTCCCCAAGTAATTTACTAACTCCTCTATTATTCAAATTACGTGGTCGCATAAACCATCTGCCATCTGATTATATTATTTCTGAAGCCCGATATGAATATTCTAGTTATTTTCCGGTTCATTGATGTATCTTATTTTTCAAATAAATTTTTGTATTGAATTTTACTGAGAATAATAAAAATGCAAACATACCCGAATATATATATATATATTTTTATCACCACTATTATTTGTAAGAAAAAAAACAGTTCTTCATATTTTCATTTTTAATTCATATGGATTTTTTACGTTAAAATATATGCAGTAGTTTTTATAAAGGAGTCGAAAGATAGCCGCGGTATTTTTCATTGGTAGTTTTTATCAATACAAATAATAAAAATTCGAGTTAATTTTTAGTTGATTGATTTGTATTAATTTTCTAATAAATTTTCACTATTGAATTTTATCGAGAATAATAGAAACGCAAACTAATCTAAATAATAATTTATTTTCCACAAGTATTATTTAAGGTTTGATGAAAAAATCGTTTTACTCGTATATTAAATCACTATTTAAATATTAATTATTATATATTAATATAAAAATATAATTAATATATAATTAATGCTATAATTTCATAGAAAGTAAGTTTCAGAAAAGTTTATAATTATAAGATAACTAGGGGGGCTCTGCCGCCTGCGAGCTACGCCTGCCAATCTCCGTTCAGGGACTCCAAAAACACGATAATGTGCCATGTTTAGAAAATATTACCGCGTTACAGAAGATTGAATGATATTATTATAGCGGTGGCTATTTCTGTAATCGGGTTGCCATTCTTTTCCGTTTGAATGGGGTATTTTTCGATTGCAATGGCTTCATCCATCGCTGTCGTAACAACTGATAGCGGTTTTCAGGACTGATAAGTAAGATTAATTACACATTTGAAAATCAGCTTGTATGAAATGGTTAGGTTAAAAATGTCGCTATCTTTCTGACTTTTATAACAACACTATGGACAATATCCTTCTTTTAGTTTTGAAGTTAAAATACTCCGTCTGCGTGGGAATAGCTTTCAGAACCACGGTATTGAAAAGCATTGTATTTTGACATTTTTAAGCATATATTTTATGTTTTGATCGAGTTTTAGATATTTTCATGAACAGATATAGCTTATTCATAAATTATTTTCTTTATTTTAATACACTATCATGTATATTTTACAATGTATATTGTTTATATTATTTAATAAGAATATCCAGATTTTCTAAAATGTATTTATCGAATAGTAATTCGTACAAAATAAAACGAAGGTATTTTGCACATACATTAACCTGTATTTACGCTGAATGCTGAATCAAAAGATGTAATATATAAACAAATTTGCTACTCGCACTACATTTACACCACGTGACGTCACATTAAAATTCTTCGAAATGAAAATCGTTTTAAATGTATCGTTTTAATATAAGACGCAATTTTCACAATCAAATGCATTTCTCATGTAATAATTTATTTCTTTTAAAATTTTTTCTCTTTTAAGATTCACGGGTACATATATTATTTGGTACTACTTGATTATCCCGTCGATCAGAAAGCTATCGCTGAACTATAAGATTAAATGCCTATAATGGATGATCGTAAATGTCACATTCACGTGAAATTAAACACGATACTCGTGTTTGTTACGCCATCAAGTGATTTTTAATTCGACTTTTTATTTATATTTTTATTAATGTTTTACTAATTTATTTGTTCTTTTGTTATTTAAAATTTGTATAATTTGGCGAATAGTTTGGCGGTTTGAATAATTTGGCGAAATTGGTTGACGGGATAATCAAGTATTACCCATTATTTACTTTAAAAGTGTTTGGGAATAAAATTATTTGAGCTTTTCAAATATAATCTAATATTCAACAGTAAAAATTTTACACGCGTAACAATGGACAGTATTCCTGCGACGTCACAATTAGACCGGGAGCTGGCAGCACAGGCAACCACCTCATCGAGTTGGAGACTGAAATTCCAGAATTAGCTAAAACTCGATTCCCATGTTAAAACGCAATCAGTCTGTCAAGTCATATTTTGGTGGAAAACACCTAAAAACCCGATTTTAGCGGTGGACTCATAGGTTTACCATTACGTTTTCCTGCACCCAAAGGTATGAAAACATGAAAGACTGGGAGCAGGAAAACACAACGGTAAACCTACGAGTCAACCGGTAAAATCGGGTTTTTAGGTGTATTCCAGCAAGGTATGACTTGGCAGACCGATTGTGTTTTAATATGGGAATCGAGTTTTAACTAAATCTGAAATTTCAGCCTCCAAGTCGATGAGGTGTTGTCTCATGGTTCGTTCGTCTCCTTGAATTTTTCAGGCCAGAAAATTTACCGGCACCAGTATTATCTTATAGATAATCTCTTCTTAACCCTTTCGGGACCGCTGGCTTTTACACAAATTTTTACAAAAAAGTTACCGTTACTTAAATAACAAATGAATTGCTCTAATTAAAGAAAGCAAATATTACTTATCTTTTTTACTGGCGGCTAAAAGAAATTCTGTATGCTCTTTTCGAAGGTGCATATATGCACCCATAGTCCCGAATGGGTTGAAAGAAGGCGAAATTTTGCGCGTTTAACCTAGATTTCTTTCTATAAAAAGATACTAGTAGTTGTCCTGGAGAAATAATGGTATCCGTACGAGCTATGTGTCTGTGCTGCCGGTTCCCGGCCTAAATCGGTAAAATGACGACTTTTATAGCCTCGAACCGAATGGAAGAATACGGTCCATTCACTTTAATTATGGCGATATTTAATATTTGGGAATTTTAGATATGACGTAATTATCCCCTTCCAATGCATTTCATGTGTAATATTTTTATTATTTTAAAGTTTTCGTACATTTTTAATACTTACGTGTATATTTTGACGCAATTTTCCTTATTTTCTGCTTTTGACATGTGATCGTTTAATTCTTATTTTAAAATTTCTTTCTTATTTTATTAATTTCATCTTCCGCGACAAAAAACAAATCTGATTTTTATTTTTTCAAAATTTTCTGAAAAACATAATTTAACCACAATATTATTTCACTATCGATTGAAATAATAGATAGTAATTTCAATTATCAATTTGAAATTGACGAAAAAGAAGAAATCTAATAATCCCTATGATTTTTTCCTGTTGTCCTCCTTAAAAAAAAAAAAAAAAAAAAAAAAAAAGAAAAAAGAAAGAAAGAAAAAAAGGAGTAATTTTATTGCCATTACAGATTATCACTACAGAAATGTAATTAAAATTAGAAAAAAATTAATATTTCGAAAAACAATTCAAATTTTAAAATTTTATTACCAGTTTTGAGATATGCGGATCAATGCGGATTTTTGGTGTTAATTTTACCGCATAGTATTCCATATTTTAGGAGAAATCGCCGTGCGACATAATCAGTCGTTTCATAAAATCGATTCATAAATTCGTTTTATTAGGATTTTATATACATCGAGTATGCTGCACCATTATGATGCTTCACTATAGTTCATTATATTTCAGTTTCATCATAGTTTCATAAGTTATATATTATTACTATATAGTTAGTACATATACATTAATTATTATTAATTTTTTTATTTTTAATATAATTATTATTTTTAAGGTTAATCTCAGTGGAATTTGAAGTTAAAATATATATGCTGTAATTTTCATGAAGAAGCGGAAAGATGATTCTCAGTTTTGAATCAAATCTGAACTAAAATCAATTTGTAGCTCATTGATGTTTCTTATTTTTCAAATAAATTTTTTATATGGAATTTTACTGAGGATAATGGAAATGCAAACTTACCCAAATAATTTATTTCTCATCACTATTATTTAAAAGAAAAAACCCTTTCTTTTATATTTTGTATGTTTAAACTGTATCGAATTTAAAGTTAAGGAAAAAAAACTTTTCAAAAGTTAAGAAAACAAAACGAAAGAAATGAAAGTTGTGCCTAAAAATAGCGTGATATTATATTTCCTAGCTTATATTACGGCACTTATGTAATATTTTCCATTAAAAAATTACCATTTGTAAGACAAGTGCCTATGTGTACATTGATAAAAATCCTTTTCTTCTGTGAATGCATGACAACGTGCTTCTGAAAATTCAATTTTTTTTTCAATTATGCCAATTAGAATAATTTTGTAGCTATGAAATACGTCCGAAATAGTGAATTTTAATTGCATGAATTTTTGCATTGCTATTTAGGCGTAAAACAAACAAAAAGAAAAAGTGTTCAAGCCAGGATTCGAACCTGGGTCATTGACATAGTGCACCGATTCCAGGAGTCGATACAGGCAAAATTTGGGGCCTATTTAGGGCCCCTTCACAAAAATCTATTTAATAAAACAGGCTCCTTCACAAAAATGAATTTAATAAAATAGGCCCCTTCACAAAATTCCTTTCCATAAAAACTTACTACTATTTATCATTTTTATTTTGCTAGGTTTTAAAATATGAGATTTGTAAATAAAACCAGTTCACCAGAAACGAAAACTTTAGAACAAAGGTTTAAAGACGTTTTTGTTAATAAATGCCTCGTTCGAATTTGAGTAACTGGATTTCAATTTTTATTAAAGATGTTATTTTTCACAAAAATATAATAAAATTCACAAAATTAACTTTTACTTTCCACAAAATGGGCCCCAAGATAAAAAAAAAAAAAAACTTGCATCGACCCCTGAATTCTCTATTAATTGAGTTACTCGGACTCATTTCTAGAAATCCTATATCATTTCACCGATGTTGGGTTAATTTAGTCTCATGTTTGGCGCAGGATTGTGACTCATAGTCCAGTAGAAATAGCTCAAAAAAAGGCCTTACATTGCAAAAATTCGCGTAACTCTGATTTTCGGGAATTGTTTATAGGTTGACCCTCTAATGAAAAAACCACGTTTTCGACCTTCTAGACCTTGTGCGTTTTTTACTATATCGAAAAAAAACCAAAATTTTTCGGCCTTTTTTTCGATTTTTCTTGATTAACTCGATTCCAGTGCATTTCACAGAAAAAATTATAGTTACAATTTTATAGAGGACAAAATTCTCTACAAGATTCACTATTCATGTTTGGGAATTGATCAAATAGGAGGCGAGATACGGAGCCGGGAAAATGGGGTACAATTTGCAAAAAGTGGGAAAAAAAACAAATGACGTTAGTTTTTCCTTCATAACCCATTTTTATTTCTTATGTGTCCGTTTTAGAGATAAAAATGTCATAATAAATTTTGTAAAGTATGAAATATCCTACAAGTTTCATTCATTAGAACATTAATTACCTCTAACAGACTTAAAATCAGAACAACACGATTCTTGGTTAAAACAGAAAAATACCGCCCGACAAGTGGCAAGTCACTAATTTAAAAACGATCTTTAATTTTTGATACTGAATAAACGAAGCAATTAATTTATTATAGTATGTACAATAAAAAGTAATTGGAGAATAGTTGGGAGGGGGGGGGGGTGAAGTTAATCAAAAAACGTATTCGGTAGATATAGGCGCCGCCTAGAGTGGGCTAAAAATCGGAAGTCGAAAGTAAAATTAAGTGCTAAGAATAATATAAAAAAATACTGCAAAGATAAATAAAACATAATTTAGAAATTTTAAAAGGGAAAAGGATTATACAGGGCCGAAACTAGAGGGGGGGGGGGGGCATATGCTTCATGCGCCATAATGGAAGGCAAAGAGGGCGTAAAATGAAGATTTGGTTTGTCGTATTTGTATTAATTTGTCGCACAAGTTTTTGTTAGTTAGTTAAATTTTACATTAACGATAAATCTATCTCACATTCAGAATATTATTCCCAACATAAAGAGGACCAACAATTATGCTTATGCATACTAAGACGGAAACCTGTATAAAGCGGAAGTATTTTCGGGATTATTTTAATCTCAACTTTAAATTTTAAAATAATGCAAAAGATATTATAAACTTATAAAATTCTGTTTGTAAATTCACTTTGCGCAGGAGGGGGAGAGTGTGTGTGTGTGTGTGTGTGTGGGGGGGGAATCCATGTTTGCCCTAGAATGAAAGAAAAAGCTAGTTTCGGCCTAGAAGTATCGAATAAGAATAACTCTTAAAAACTAGTTCGGAAAGCCCAAAATCATGATTCTATACTTTAAAAATAATAGCAGAAGAAATATTCACAATTAATCAAGTATAAGAATATTATTACTGCAATTTCCCGCGTATAAGCTACGTCTCAGATAACTCTGTTTTCTACCAGAATTTTTTTTAAATTAGTCCAGTTCAGAGACCGGCGGTGAGGAACCTGAGACGAAGGCATCACTACCAGGGCCAAGCAGCAGAAAAAGGAAACATATATAAAGTGACTATAGTACTTACTATATATTTGTTGATTAGTACCTTGTACATGATATAATTAATTAATTTGTGTTTTCAATATAAAAAATTAAAGGTATTTTTTAAAATTACTAAATTGCCAGGCAGTATTTTCCTGTTTTTAAACAAAATCTTGTTGCTCTGATTTTCAAAGCCTATTACAAAAAATAATTACCTAATAAATGAAACTATGGTCTATTTCATACTCTAAAAAGTTGCTTATGACTGTTTTGATTCTCAAATGCACTAAAGGTGAGTTATAAAGCAAAAAATACCGTCATTTGTGGATTTTTGTAATTTTTGCAAATTTTATCCTATTTTCCCGACTCTGTATCGCGTCTACTATTTGGTCATTTTACAAACCTAAATAGTGCATGTTGTAGAGAAATTTATCCTTTACAAAAAATGTAAAATATTACTATTAATTAAATTGAGTAATTAGTAAGTTAAATGTAAAAACTACAAAAATTATTAATTAAAAAAAAATGACGAACACAGTGCTTTATTTTTCTTTCCCGATATAATGTCTCTCTGAGAAAAGGGTCTTTTACAGTAATTTCCTGCGTATAAGCCGCGGCTATGTTAAGTCTGTTTCAAACGAGAAATTGTATTCAAAAAATGAAGTCAAATAAAAGCTAGGCAGAAATAAGTTACAATGTATTAAAACAAAAATTGTGGTAGAAAAATGAGTTATCTCAGCCGTGGCTTATACGCGGGAAATTTTGGTAATAATATTAATATGCTTGATTAATTGTCAATATTTCTTCCGCTATTACTTTTAATGTATAGAATCATGCATTTTGTGCTTTCCGAACTCATTTTTAACAGTTATTCTTATTCGATACTTCTAGGCCGAAACTAGCTTTTTCTTATTTCATTCTAGGGCAAACATGGATTCCCCGCCACCTCCCCTCCCACACACACACGAAATCTCCCCCTCCTGCGCAAACTGAATTTACATATAGAATTTTATAAGTTTATAATATCTATTGCTTTATTTTAAAATTTAAAGTTGAATTCAAAAACTCCGGAAAAAAATTCAGCTTTATACAGGTTTCCGTCTTAATATGTATAAACATAATTGTTAGCCCTCTTTATGTTGCGAATAATAATCTGAATGTGAGATAGATTTACCATTAATGTAAACTTTGACTAACTAACAAAAACTTGCGTGACAAATTAATACAAATACGACAAACCAAATTTTCATTTTGCGCCCTCTTTGCCTTCCATTATGGCGCATGAAGCATGTGCCCCCCCCTCTAGTTTCGGCCCTGTATAATCCTTTTCCCTTTTAAAATTTCTAAATTATGTTTTATTTATCTTTGCAGTATTTTTTTATATTATTCTTAGTCCTTAATTTTACTTTCCACTTCCGATTCTTAGCCCACTCTAGGCGGCACCTATATCTACCGAATACGTTTTTTGATTAACTTCACGCACCCCCCCCCCCCTCCCAACTATTCTCCAATCACTTTTTATTGTACATACTATAATAAATTAATTTTTTCGTTTATTCAGTATCAAAAATTAAAGATCGTTTTTAAATTAGTGACTTGCCACTTGTCGGGCGGTATTTTTCTGTTTTAACCGCAAATCGTGTTGTTCTTATTTTAAGTCTGTTAGAGGTAATTAATGTTCTAATGAATGAAACTTGTAAGATATTTCATACTTTACAAAGTTTATTGTGACACTTTTATCTCTAAAATGGAAAAATAAAAAATAAAAATGGGTTATGAAGGAAAAACAATTCCCAAACATGAATAGTGAATCTTGTAGAGAATTTTGTCCTCTATAAAATTGTAACTATAATTTTTTCTGTGAAATGCACTGGAATCGAGTTAATCAAGAAAAATCGAAAACAGTGCCGAAAAAGTTTGGTTTTTTTGATATAGTAAAAAACGCACAAGGTCTAGAAGGTCGAAAACTTGGTTTTTTCATAAGAGGGTCAACCTATACACAATACCCGAAAATCAGAATTACCCGAATTTTTGCAAGCAAAATGCTATTTCTACTGGACTATCATAAAGATATTCAATTTTGTGCTGCAGATGCAGCTTTGCTAAAATATAAGAGTGAAGGTATACATAAGAGTAGCGCCATGTGCACTAATGACACCTGGTGCAGGTAAAATCCGTCGTGGGTGCAAAGTCCTCCACGTTTACTGTGAATTATACCTTTGGACATGCCTAGTGAGGTGAAGGTTTTGTCACCTGATCAAGGTTCTAAAAAGAGACAAACTCGAGTAGGGAGAGCCGCCCTTCGGATACTCAGCATAATGTATAGGTGTGCGATGCAGGGTGAAATTAAACAAGTAAATCCACTTTACGTAACCGGCCAACATATAACCAAAGCAAAGTTAAACAGAGCTGCCATTAAGAGGGCATAAGTGTTTCTCCAGCAGGCCACCGTCACAAGGCGATCACGCGATTTCTCGCCGTTTTCAGGCGTTCAAGCCCGTAAAACTGGGTTATAGCCCAATAGATAGGAGCCTGGTCAGGGGTGAGAAAGAAAGAAGCAGTGAGAAGTGCCAGACCGGGTATCGTCGAGTAGCTCAGTTGGTAGAGCATTGGTGCACATGCCGGTAACCCGGTTTCGAGTCCCGGCTTGGACACCTCTTCCACTTTGTTGGTTTTATGTTTAGTTAGCAATGCAAAAAATCATGAATTAAAATTCAATATTTCATAGCTAAGAAATCATTTTCGATATATATTAGCATGTTATATAATTCATGATATATTCCTTAAATTAAAGAGTAATAGTTTTGAAACACTCATACATGATTTTGACATTTTCCTGAGAAATATTTCCTTTCTATAGAAAATAATAATTTTTATAGGATGTATTTTATCCTTCAAATTTTTTTTTTCCATATTGTTTGATTCGTAAGCATTTGTGCAATAATATAAAAACAGAAATAAATTAGTCTAGACACTGAAGATTGAAAATGCTCAATTTATGATGACTATGAGACATTAGAGGAATAAATGAAAATTTTGTTTATACTAGTTGTATGAATAAACTGGAATTTTCAAATTTTCTAATATTACTACGGTAATAGATATTAGTTTCTAATTGTTTTACTGTCTAGACTATAATTTAATATAAATGTCTTGATAACTTTTTTTTTTAGAACTTCTATTACCAGAGAATGATGGGACAATAAGTGGTAGGGCTAGGGGTAATAGGATATGCGCAGAAAAGCCCCCTATCTATCATATATATTATTTCTGTTGTCAACATCCTTTTTTCTAAAGTAGTATGTAGCGTACATTGATGGATGAGGCAGAGATCTGTACGGGCCGGCCCTAGCCCGAAGCCGAACCCGGCCCTCATCATTCACGGCACTTGGGCCGGACCTGGTCTCCACTCTTTTCGGGCCGGACCGAGCCCGGATACTTTTTTCTGAAGACACGGGCCGGGCTTAGTGACTACTCTTTACGGGACGGCCGGTTTCGGGCCTTACCTTTTCCCTGAAGGATGGGGCCGGGCCTAACTTATTTTTTCTCTACAGAGCCGGGACTGGTTTCATTCCTAGTCTTCAAAACCCAAAATTTTCAGTCCTAGTTTTGAACCAGCCCGTATGAAAATCATTGTCTCGGCGAGGCCTGGTTCATTCAAAGGTAAAATCAGGCCTGACCCAAAAATTTTTGGAAAAAAATTGTACATTTTTAAATCGCCATTATTCTACAATTAAACATTAAAATTTATTCTTTTTCACGATTAGTACATTTCTACGCTTATTAAAATACAGGTAAATTAAAATATGGTAAAATGTGTGAAAAAGAACCTGCCCATAACGGAATCCTGTTCTAAACTGAAAAACGTGTTGATCCATGCAAAATTAATATACTAATACTTAAGAAAAGAATATGTAATACACTTGCTAAGAAGGGAACTTGTCTATAACGCATTTTTTTTTTCTATGCAATCCCGTCTTAGAACATTTTACTGTTTAGCATTTTTCAGATTTTAACACTTCAATACATGTAATATGGATGAACAATATTAATGATAACTGAAACATTTACATACAAGAAATAGCAATTCATTAAAAAAATAAATATCGCCTAAATAAATAGTGCCTGCGGCACTTTTTAAAAATGAAGATTATAAACATGAAAAAGTTAAGATAAATATTTTTGGTCAGAACTCTTCATACCTGACAAATTTTTAGCCAAATCGACGTATATGGCGCCAATCAAAATAAACACAAACAATGAATTTGTTTTTATTAGGATTTTCGTTTGTGACAGAAGATATTTTTTAATCCGATGGTTTATTTACTTTTTATTTAGTTACCTAACGCAAAGATAATGTTTCCTTCGATTTTTAGTAGACCAGAATTAGCTTGAGGTTTGCAAATTATTTATTCTTATATTTGCGCACGAGTCATAATCGTTCTTCATATGAAAATAACTTTACTGGTTATTATATCTATTTGCCATGTACTCTGGTCATGATGAGAACACTGCAGTAGATTTACGAGATCACTTTGCTTCGTAAGTAAATATAATTACTTTGTTATTCCAATTGAAAGCAATCAGTCAGTGTTTCTTCTTTTAATATAAAAGCATCTTACCTTTAAGATAACGGCGTCAATTTTGTAATTTACGTTCATTTTCTGGTTCACGTCAATCACGGAAGACTTATGAGAAAGGAATCGATTATAGTTAAAGATGTATCGGTAAAGATTGGTATCGGGCTCGGGCGGGCCCGGGCTCCAAAAAACGAGCCCGAACTCATCTCTAAGGGGTACACCCTAGAGGTCTGCACGGGCCTGAATTTCCGGGCCCGGCCCGTACAAAAATCAGTGAAAACAGGCCCGGGCCGGCCCGACTCAATTTCTACAAAAAAAATCCGTTTATTCTCGACATACAATTAAGATTCTTTTAATGAATATTACATACATATTTATGGGAACATTTTACAGTATATTTTAGATTGTTATGTGTTCGCAAAACAGAAAACACACAATAATAAACATTAACGATTACACAGTGTTTTAGCCATCGTCTCTACAGACATTCCAAAATTCCAATAAGGATTCATTAAAAGGTTAATGTAGTTCAGAATAAAGGATTAAAAACATACCTTTTGAAGCTGTATAATAAAAAGTAGATTTGTGAAAATATTTCTCTATTTAAGGCTTTTCTCAAATTCAAAGGAGTTACATTTCGACTCATTTATGGATTCATTTCTTTTCGGAAACGCGTAAGAATGGCAGGTATTCTTATTCAGAAACTATGTAAATGCTGTCTTTTTCAGAGATAAAAGCATCTTTCTCTGAAAATACTGCGAAAGTTAGCGTTTGGATCGAATTTCGATTCGAAGCGATTCGAAGCGATCGCACAGGAAAGGAGAAAAACGTACAGTCACGTGACAAGAATCTCTGTAAGTAATTTATCAAATATGGAGAAAGTTATTCGTTTCCAAATGCCTTCAATAGTCAGGCCTGTCAAATTTATGCCTTTATAGTTAAAAATGAGTCAGAAAATGTGTCTGAAAGTTTCGCATTGTTGAGCAGTGAGTATGAGAACCGCCTTAAGGTATATTTCCAAAGATACTGTTAACAGAAGTTCATTAGCACTATTAATACTTTTACAAACATAATGCCTGTCCTACACATCCTGAGATCGATTAAGACCAGTTCTGTTCCGGCACGAGTCTGTTGAAAAAAATTAAACCCGGAATCAGACATCTTGTAGCTGTACGATGCCGATCTCTACGATGGACATGTTACCTATCTGTATTGATGTTGTTAAACTCGCATCGGCTCGTGACGCACATTCATACTTCTCGAGAAAATCATATTCATTGAAAATGGCTCGTATTTTATCCGCTTCGCTTGAATTCTTATATCAGGCCGATAGGCCCGATTAATCTTTCTATCGGCCCGGAACGGCCCGTTTATTTTGTCTGTCGGCCCGGACCGGCCCGTTAGAAAATTCGCCTTCATTCCGCCGACCCAGCCCGGCCCGCGGGCGTGGCCGGGTACGGGCCTCGGGCCAAGCTCGGGCCCGTGTACACCCTACAGTACACCCCTCTAGTACACCCTACAGTTTATAAACTATAGCCTTTTTTTCAGAAACAGAGGGTATACGGTGTTCCTTAAAAAAATCCAGAAGGTATACGGCATATACCACACTGAGAAAAAAAATATACTGCCTTCACCTAGAATGAATAGGTAGTCATTTTCTGAATCCCTTAACTAGAAATATAGATTTCCGAGCTATGCGAATAGAGTAAATAACTAAGCTGAATAGACGAAATGATCTAGAATTTCTAATCTCTTGTTTTCTAGGTGACGAAACGATAATGCATCCTTTCAGTAGCAAGAAATTATCGCTTGATTTCTGGAATGGTTTCATAAACTAGAATTATAGTTACTAAAACTAACCTCTTGTGTTCGCATCTATTTGCAGATATTTTTAAATAGATTTGACAACGAGAATATAGGAAAACGCTCTTGAATTCTAGTAGGAGACTCTAGAACTCTCCAGCAAAGAGAACTAGAATTTATAAGGATGGCATGGAACTATTTTTTCTAGAGCCACAGTTTAGGTTCTAGATGCCAGAACCATATTTTTTTCTCAGTGCATCGTATACCCTCCACTATATCCCTGTAACCAGGATTGCCAGTTTGGTCTCCATTTTTATTCTGAAAATCCGAATTCGTGCCGGAAATTAAAAATACCACTTTTTGCTTTATTTAATGATAGAAATTTTTGTGATTACATAAAGTAAAGATTCTTCTTCCAAAATTTCTGGTATGAATTTGAAATTTCGAAATGAAAATGGAGAACAAACTGGCAATCCTGTCATTAACAGTTTCTAATTTTTATTCATCATATGCCTGCCATCCTGCGAAAATTAAAATAGAATACTTTAAGAGAAATTTTGGATTTTTATATATTAAATTATTTCATACTATTTTTCTAGTATAGCTCATCATATTTTAGAATTTTTATGCAACAAAAAATAAGAAAGACAAATGTATCAAGCACTTAAAAAATTAAAAAGTCTCACAATTGGCTCCGATATGTTGACTTGGAAAACTTTTTTCATCGCCCAAGGGAGGGGCGATCGCCCCTTCGCTCTCCCTTGGATCTGCCACTAATCGATATAATGCATTGGAATAATAAATGAGAAGGAAAACAGAAAACCAGAGAAATATAGAAAATTTGTACTCACATACCAGAAAACCATTTGGAGGCATAGTAAATGTGCAAGAATTTTAAGATTCTTGATCAGAGGGTAGTGATCTAATCTCTGAACATCTCATAAATATTGAAAAAGAAGAGCTCCGTACCCCCCCCCCCCCCCTCCAAATAACAGATAACCAATTGGAATTAATATAACACTTTAATATAAACAGATGGTGCAGTAAGCAAACATATTGTCTATATGATAAAGATCGTGTGTAGATGATAGGCAATTAATTTCAGTTGCAAAAGATTTATTTTATCTATAATTGTGGAAGAAATTTTTAAAATAAGAATTAAATTTCATTTAAGCAATAAATCAATATATTATTATGGGAATATATTAATGTTTATATGATTGAATAATGACAGTTGCAAAATATTTATTTTATCTCTAATTTTATAAGTGCTTAACAGTTTAAAGTCTTTGAGGGCTCCGGGTTGACAGAATCTTTATCAGAAGCTTTTGAGATGTAATCAAATGAACAATAAATTTACCTTTAGGCCATAAATCAATAGATTATTATGATTACAACACAAGTAAACTAGTTGGATGTGCCAATCCCAAAACTTTCTTCTATCTTATACATCTTAATATTTCAAAACCTAGTTACACATGTTAATACTTCAATATTATTAGTTCAATACTATACCAACTTTGATTTTCATCTTAAATTTCTGGTCAAGTCAATTAAACGGACTAAAAACGAGTTAATCTATATCATGATATTTGTTAAAATTATTAATTTTTCCTTATTCTGTCGTTATCAGCTGTTTGCGAATAGCCGGCATAGCAGGAAGCGAGTTCCCGCCGCTGCATGAGCCGCCGATGCACAATAGAACTACGAAAAATCAAGAAAAGTATACAAAAATCGCTAGCACAGAGCCCCTTTACCGCGCAATATTTCCAAATTCAAGGAGAACCCGTTGGCCAAAGCCAAAAATAAGCACAAACATTTTGGTTCAATTGTATGCATAATTTTATACGCTGTTCGATGGTACAATAATGAAAATGGCACAGAGATCGGAATTATAGCGCCCCCTTCTTTCGGAATTTTTTCAAGTTCAGGGAGGACTTGTTTGCCATAGCCAGAAACATGCACAAAAAATTTGGTTCAATTATATGGATAACTTCATACACTTTTCGATGGTACAATAATGAAAATGGTACAGACATCGCAATTATAGTGCCCCCTTCCGGCAGAATTTTTCCAAATTCAGGGAGGACCTTCGTGACATGACCAAAAATAAACACATAAAATTTGGTTCAATTCTATGCATAACTTCATACACTTTTCGGCGGTACAATATTCAAAATGGCACAAAAATTGTACAAAAATCACTATTACAGCGCCCTCTACGAGCGATTTTTTTACAAATTAAGGGAGGACCTCCTTGCCATAGCCAAGAACTTAAAATTTTTTTTTGGTTCAATTCTATGCATAACTTCATACACTTTTCGATGGTGCAATATTCAAAATCGCTATTACAGCGCCCCCTAACGGCGAATTTTTTGCAAATTCATGGAGGACCTGCTTGCCATATCCAAAAACTTAAAATAAAAATTTGGTTTAATTCTATGCATAACTTCATACACTTTTGGACGGTACAATATTCAAAATCGCACAAAAATCGCTATTACAGCGCCCCCTACCGGCGAATTTTTTCCAAATTCAGGGAGGACCTGCTTGCCATAGCCAAAAACTTAAAATAAAAATTTGGTTCAATTCTATGCATAACTTCATACACTTTTGGACGGTACAATATTCAAAATCGCACAAAAAACGCATTTACAGCGCCCCCTACCGGCGAATTTTTTCAAAATTCAGGGAGGACCTGCTTGTCATATCCAAAAACTTAAACTAAAAATTTGGTTCAATTCTATGCATAACTCCATACACTTTTGGATGGTACAATATTCAAAATCGCACAAAAATTGTTATATCAGCGCCCCCTACCGGCGAATTTTTTCCAAATTCCGGGAGGACCTGCTTGCCATAGCCAAAAACTTATAATAAAATTTTGGTTTAATTCTATACATAACTTCATACACTTTTTGATGGTACAATGGCGACAGACAGACGGACAGACGGACAGACGGACGGACGGACGGACAGACGGGCACACAGACAGACAGACATTTTCTATAAACATGTTTTTTGGAATCTCTGACCACTAAAACATGCAAATCCGTCGAAAACCGGAAGTCGAAAAAATTTCGATTACAATACTTTCTTCTATTGAAGATAGAAGAAAGTAAAAAGTTAAATGATGTAATAAATAATTTACGAAGTATAAGTGCTGATGATCTAATGAAATTGTAAACAACCCTTACACAAATGAGGAAAATAACTTTTATGCTTGTTATTTATGGATAAAAGTAAAAGTGTTTATAGACTGATATGTCAAATATATATACACAGGGTGTTTCAGAGCAGCGGTTACAAAGTTTCAGGAGATATAATACACCTAGGTCAGGGTTGGCGAACCTATGGCACGCGTGCCGAAACTGGCACGCGGGAAGATATATTTGGCAAGCCATTGATTGAAGTTCTAAATCAAAATTCAGTCAAATTCCCAAAATTCTGTACCTCTTTAATCTTTTTTTACTAATACACGGAGCTTAGTAGAAAATAGCCATTGTTTTCTATAATAGGTACTTGTGTACTTGTTATATCACTGTAGAAATATTTTACCCTTTCCAACTCTCCATTTCCTCGATCTCTTTATCATTGCACCTATGATTCGCATAGAAATCTAGCAAATCAAATTATTCTTTGCTGTAATATTTCTGCATAATTTAACGCGTTTTGACCAGCACGTGGGGCTTTATATAACTTTTGCTAAAATTTGTTAATTGATCTTTATTTTTTTAAACGATAAAAGTATTAATAAAACTAATATAACATGACTTTTTTAATAAGTTATGAAAAAAAATAACAATTTTATTGCTAAAACATTTGTAAAATGAAATGAAAACTATAATTATATTTTTTCTATAACTGTTTCTATGATTAATTAATTTTTTCATGCGAAAAATGTTTTGGTTCGAGTTTTCTATATTAAATATTGTTTAATTTAATACGTATCACAGTGGAGTATTTGACCGGAATCCTGGCCAAAAATATTTTTCTATGTAAATATAGTCCGATTGCCTTGAAATTGTTAGATGTTATTGGGTATCACTATGGCATGTTTGGTATTGTAAATAAAGTCTATAGCATTGACGATTCATTTACAGAGACAACCAAAAGACTTCCCTTACATTATGTTCTATGGGGAAAAAATCGTTTGCTCTGTATTTTAATGATATCACACTATTTTAAACGTACTGAAATTTATATACATCACTAAGGTGTACTAAGGCACTTATTGTAGAATATAGTGTGAATAGAACATATCATTCATTTTCAGGGACACACAAAAGAATTTGGCTGAAGAATAAATTTGACTATTGAAATCTATGACCAATAATTGCCCCAAAACCTGGCCAAAATTATTCTTTTCCTCTAACAACTACAGATCTGCGTTTTTATTTGAATTATGGAGTAAAAATGGTAAAACAAAGTCTTATTTATAAATCAAAACATTTATTCATCAATTTCATCACAATTACTGTCATCAAGAATATTAACATTTGTGATATCACTTTCTGATAACAAATTTAAAACTTCAGAAGATAAGGGTTTTCTTTTCTTGTTTGTGTTGCATCTCATGCCCGTTATTAGGGGGTCAGAAGTTAAAAGAAGCCTATTCAGGATCATATTCCATATTGCAGGCCACGCGCGAAAACTTTCTTGTGTAGTTTAATCTGAACGACCTAATATGTTTATTGCGAGCTTCTGCAGCCTCTTCACTTAGTTGACCTATTGGCAGAATAGCTTCTTTTATGACATCTGCTCCATGACAAAGTACCTTGTGCATTGTAGGGGACATGGGATAAAAACCATATAGCGTCACATACATTTCAGGAGTTTTTTGGCAATATTTTTCAAATTAATCTGTATTAATTTTATATGCGCAACACAATGTATCTAATATCACTTTTAGTCGATATATCAAAATCTTATCGACTCCGGTTATTGCTGCCGATATTTCATATTCTTCAAAAAACCTTCTGCTGGTATTTCTATCGTTCGTATTCCCAAAATTTGCTTTGGGAATATCCACTAAGAGCCCGAGTTTTTATTTGAAATTATCCTGAATTTCTCTTTTTTTTTATTTTCTACTGCTTGTTTCTCCTCAGAAGAAAGGCGGGCGTTCCATTTTCTTACAGGTAATCTATATGCTACGTGTAATATACTCTCGAAAAATCGTATACAAGCATGTAGCAAGGAAAGCCCGAAACTTCAGTTTTCTTTCTTACACTCCCTCTTCTTTGATAACACATTAAACTCAGACGAAGTAGCATTGCATATGTAGCACCTCATCGTAGATTTGGTGTGTGTTGCGGCATTACATACTTTTCCATCCACCACGGTGAATAACATTCTATGTCTTATGGACACATCGTCAATTTCTGTGCTGGCAAGTGCTGTGATTTGTGATTTGATATCTTTTATTTCTTCTTTTGTAACGTCATTTGTCTCCTTGATGAATCGAATTCTTATAGGTCGACAGTAGCGAGGTGATGATGGTGTTGGGTTTTGCCAGAGAATTTTCTTTTCGGGCCCATAAAGTAACTGAAGAGGAACCACAGAACTTTGAAAAATATTGGAGTCAGAATCGGCTTCATTTTAAAACTTCATTTTACATTGCATCTGCTGTGACCCGTCACAACCCCACTTACTTATTAAAATTAAAGAACGTTTTTCTTCATCACTCAAAGGTTCTACAACTTCTCTTAGATGTAAAATCAGTCGCGTTGCCGTATGATCCATCAACTTTTACACTTTTACTTCGGCACACGTCTCTGTCACCCTGTGAATTTCTGGACAGCATTCTTTTTTTACCCTTTGAAGAACAGAATAGCACGGAAAAAAGCTTTTATTCGTTTCTCGTATTCTCTCATATTGGGCTTTAGTAAGTCCTGCTTCTGTATACATGGACAAAGCATGTAAAGGTGATAACTTGCGAGGTTGCTCTTGTTCTTCACGACTTTTTTGCATGGCCTTTACATATTTTTTTGCTCTTCTGAGACTTTTTGTAAGATCTTTTACGATATTGGAAGCATCTACTTTGCCTGATTCCCGTAATTCCATTTGGGTAGCGTAGGTCAATACTTCCACGTCTTTTGATCGAAGGCCTTTGGTTTTGCGGCGTTTGCTTGTTTCACTTGATTCTACAAAAGATTTTTGAGGACGAGCGGTATTGACTCCTGCAACAATAACAATTACTTACTAAATATATTTCTAATAATAAAAACAAGTTTCATTTCACTGCACAGAAAACGAAATATAAGCAAAAAACGAAGCACACAATAATAATAAAGTAAAGGGTTTGCATCTGTTGTGTTTCACGTACAAGCAACTGGCAGCAATATAGTGCGTTTAACCATTCGACATTGTTTTCTTCGAATCTTGACCTTGTTTTATGAGCAGCTGACCATTTTTGCTTGAATTGGTTTTTAATAGCAGAGAGCTTTTGCTTCATCTCAGCTGTCCTTGGATCACCTTCAGAATAACTTCTTAACAAATCTTCCTCCATAAATTTAAGCTTTCCATCAAACGCTGACTCATTTGAGTGTTTTATGATGGCATACAACTCATTTCGAGTCATAGACTTCAATCCAAAAGGCCCTGTTAACAAAATAAATAAAAAACTAAATAGCAGTAATTTATATCAGAAATTATAGAACCTAACAAAAAAATTCGTTAAAAATAGGGGGGCGGTTTCGGGTGGCTGATTTTTTTTATAACTATCTTGTATACTAAGTACTGCATGTTACACAATAGTTTTCATAGCTTAGATATGTTTAGAAATATAACAAAATCCTTTCTAAATATTACAGATAATTATATTTATGACACTGTTAATTACATCTAAGTTATCGACCATAACGACAAATAACAGCTGGATATTTATTACGCAAATATAGTGTTTATAAAGTACATACCTTGTTTAGAATAGTCCATCACAACAATAATCACTAACTTGTTAAGGCGCAAAACTACAAGAGATTTCAAAACACTAAAATGTGAGCGCATCGGAAAATCACACGACCACTGTAGGCGAACGCCAACTTCCGATTGATCACGTGACTCGCTGTGGCGCGCAAGCTCATTGAGTGTTTCGCAATCAGATGCAGAAACTACTTACCATAATGAGGAATAATAAAGCAGGGTAGGAAACCTATTTTTAAAATAATCATTTTTGGCCAGGTTTTGGGGCTAAATTGGGTTTTGGGCTTTGGGTTTTGGGGCACTGTGCGTATGTTGGTATTACCTGCAGGTATGTTAACTATATTTATAATAATCTAATAATAATAATAAATAATTTTGACACTATTATTTATTATTATAAGAATTAAACTAATTTATAATTCACTATTAAATTAATTCGCTATTTTTTTGCGGGAATGGAACGTGTGTATGTGTGTGTGTGTGTGGGGGGGGGGGGGTGTTGACACGCCATGTTCAGTTGGATTTTTTTTTTTCATATTGGCACGTGGATGTAAAAAGGTTCGCCGACCATGACCTAGGTGATGGGAAATCACATAGCAATGAATGGTCGGAAACGCTTTCCTGGCACGGTAGTGACGACACAAAGTACAAGAAAGGAAGGGCACGAACAGGGTGAGAAAACATGTTTATTATTCTTAGTAAGAAAAAAAATAAGAAATAAGAACAAATAGAGACAACGATCGTCATCAAACATGGTGTTTGAAATTACGACCCCGGAATGCAGGCCTCACATCTACGGAGTATGAAAGATATAATGTTCTCGAAAATACCGGGCGTGTCCCGGACTTCCCTAGCAGCTGCTACGATGAAAGCATCAAGTTCCTCAGCACTTTCCAGCATTGTCCCGGCATTTTTGCAGTACTAGGAATAAGAAACATATTTTTTCACCCTGTGCGTATCCTTCCATTCTTTTGTTTTGTGTCATCGGAAAGCGTTTCCGACGATGCATTGTTATGTGATTTCCTATCGTCTAGGTCAGTCATACTCAACCTGCGGCCCGCGTGCCACATGTGGCCCGGCGGCCTTTTATGTGTGGCCCGAGACACATAGTCATTAATCTATGTTTATAAAATTGAGATGTGCATAAAAGTATTTAAGCGATCTTCACTGTTTTATACATTTTCGTAGGAAGACAAAATCTGTCCTGTTATTTATAACTGATTTAGAATTATATTAAAATATCTTAAATGTCGATTTCTTGGTCACACGGCATATTCCTACATTTCTACAACATTTTCAACAAAAATCTACCGTGAAGTTTATTGTTTGGAAATACTGATGTTAAATATTGGTGTTAAAACTTTTTGGTAACATTTCTTCCGCAACGAACGTTTGAACGTTTAAACCTACTGTGATAATACTAACGTGTATATTCCTTTGTTATACTACTTTTGTTATCTCACTATTTTAATTACCCCGCTACCCTTTTTTTAAACCCTTTTTCAAGTTTTTTGCGGCCCGCGTAATGTCATAAACATTTATTTGCGGCCCGCGAGAAAAATAGGTTGAGTATGGCTGGTCTAGGTGTATTCTCTCTCTCCCGAAACTTTGTAACCCCTGTGCTGAAACACCCTGTATAATAAACGTAAAAAGTCGACAAGAGTTTTCTAAAAAAAAAATCACCTATGTTCTTTACACCAGACAGTATGTTCTGTATCCCGGGAAGCCCGGTATGTTATATTTAAAATGATAAAAAATATGCTAGAATATAATTTTTTCTTTTAATGTACCTACACTGTAAAAAACAAAACAAAAAAACCTGAGAAATAGTTTCCGAAATTTTGCAAAATTTATTACGGCTTATGAAAATATGATCTAACCACTCCCGAGTTACTCACGATTCCTAAAAACATTTCTTTATTTTTCGACACTACATAAACCTATAAATTTCCTATACTTAAAGAAATATTTTTGAGACAAAAGTTTGTTTTGTTGCTCGGAATTTTAGGAAAAGTTTCCGAATAGTTTATATAGTGCAATAATCAATCTTCTCAGCACTTAATATGGGTTTTTCGGGTGCAACCAATTCTCATATAAACATTTTCCACTTCAAAAAATACGCTTAACAGACAAAAATGCTAAATTAACAGCATTAAAAATAACATTAAGGGGGTCTGGGACGCCCTGCGGCATATCGTTCTTTACCAAATCGTACTTGTAGGTGATCAACTGTAAGAGTGGTTCCTTAGCAGGCCAAATTTTGGTTGGCGCATTAGAAAATATAATACAGCAATGGTGTTCGTATAGTTTTAAGCAATACGAAAGGTAATTCCAGGTAAAGGTACACATTATTTTAAAACAGAAGGTGAAATTAATTGATAAATTTCGTTTGATTCAAGGTTCTTTAGGAGAAACCGACCTGCGTAACGGGCGAAGCCTGCTGGTTTCAACATAAAATCGCCAAATTACCAAAATGACATTAATCTGTAATAAAATCTTTTCAAAAAGTATAGAATTAACCCCTTCGCGACGAGAATCCTTTGCTCAATTTTTAATCTTTTACAACCTTTTTTTCAAAACGGATTTTTTTTCCTTAGGTGCCATGTATACCGGTCGCTCGTCCAGTCCATCGGGGTCTCAGGACTCTTAATATTGGAAAAAATGAAACAAAAGGGCCATTTTCAACATGTAATATTTTAAAATGTATGTGATTTAAAACCACAATTCTAATTGGGATGAAAGATATAGGTACGTTCTTTCATTTCATGTATTTAAAAAATTGCAGGATGCAGAATTAGTATTTATAGTGGGTTCCAAACTGTCACATTTGTCGAGCAGAAAATCGGTATGACAGCTTATGCGCAGGATTACAAAATAAATTTTGCAGCTAGAATGAAATTTTTTCACTTTAATTATACTTCAGATTGTAATAATTATGCTGACCCTAAATAAATTTGTATTTAAAGCATTTTTATATTTTTAATACAAAGTTGTATTTAGCTAATACAAAATTTTGAAAATTTCAACAGTATAATCACCTCAAAAAATATATTTTCTTGAGCAATAAAAATTAAATTTTAGGTTCAGTTTATACAGACTATCGTGAAACATATGTTTTGAAAAAATTATGGAAAAATATTTAGAAGTTTTTGAGATATCCTGCATGTTATGCCCAAACACGTCATTTGGAGAAAAATGACTTCAAAATTTGATTTCAAAGCCCGCTCCAGCTATTGTGCGGGTATAATTTTAAAAGTCATAACTTCTGTTCTAATGGGAATTTCAAGGTAATAATTATATCAAAATGTTCAGAAGAGATAGCAGTTCAACATCTGAAAAAATAAAAAATTCAAAAATTTTGAAGCTTTAACAGTCCTGAAACCCCTTAAACGAGTGAAAAATATTTTTCCTATCCTTAAAATTGGTTTAAAATATAACACAATTCATTTTACAAATAAACGGATTAAAGAAAACACAAACAAATAACTTTTCAAGAAAAAAAAACACTTGAAGAATGAATAAACAGTTTTTTTTAAATTAAAGTAAAAAAGAAGAATCTTGTCAAAAAGAAAAGTGATTGAAAAACCCAGACATTAAAAACATTATTTTTAGAATGAAACAATTCGTCGCTACAAATAATTTAAAAATAGCATCACTTCTATTCTCATTAAAAACACGGTGTAGTTCACTAGGAAGAAAAAAAAAAGATACGAAACGAAATTGAAAAAGAAGCATTTCAAAGGAAAAAAGAAATCTAATAAATCATTGCAATATTGATGGAAAATTAATCGTAATTTGAAAATAATTAAAACAATGCAATTTTTCTTTCTTAATAGTAGGTTTGTGATGAATTGCATTCAAATGTTTTTTTTTTTTTTTTTTTTTTTCTTAAGAGAACAAATAAATCTAATTATCGGTGTAAAGAAACATCAGGAATATCACTTTCTCTTTTGTCAAAACGGGGTGCTGTTTTGTGTGTTAAATCATTAATACTAGGCTAAAAACCTCCTCCAACAGTGTCTACAAGATTATATTTTAATCTTAAAAATAGTTCGCAGGTCGAATATGTTACATTAAAATGTGACAATGTGTTTGTATTTTAAATCTATTTCTCTACGAACAGGATGAATTGCAAATTGAAAAAAAGAAATAAATAAAAAAAAAGCAATTTAACAAATTACAACGACCATTTGGAAAATGATTTTTTCAAAGACTAAAATTTAAGGCATAAAAAATCGCACGGAGTTTATCATACATTACGTACGCCATGGATTAAACATTAACATTCCTGGACCCATCATGAACAAATTTTAAAAGAAATTTCAGTTTTACAATTTTCGGTACTGTAAATTTTTAAACTTCTACGGAGCTGGTCATACATTACGTACGCCACGAATTAAACATTAATAGTGTTATTACACGTAAAAATTGCAAGTTACAAAAATCGCCTGCGACTCGTCAGATTTCCTATGAAACTTACGTATTATCCAATCATTTCATGGGCTGTTCGGGAAAAGGCTTTTCCATCGAAATCTGACCACCAATTTTAAATGAAATTTCATTCTTAAACTTTTAAACTACCCCACAATATTATTTTTTACACCGTCGTATAGAGAAAAAAATGTACTTTTAAATGCAATTTGTTTGAAAGCTGTATCTCAATTTGTTTCTGAGTTATTAATTTTTTTGTAGTTTTTATTACTTTTTTGTCATAGTGGCAACAGAAGTATCCATCTCTGTTGAAAGTAAAGGGAAATACAGATTACTGTATAGACCAATCAGAAAACGAATAAAATGCGGATTCAACCAATAAAAACCTACCCTGGCGAGGACAATAACCATTTTTCCAAATGGTTAAAAAAAAACACCAAATTATTTGTAGGATAAAAAAAACTCTCGTATCAAGGATAAAAAACAATTCTCGTATTCAAGGGTAAAAAACAACTTTTGAAATTTAGAAATTTCGTTTCCGAATTATATATATCAGGGATTATTATATATTTTATTAACGACATTGTGGCATGAATATTGAAAGGAAAAAATATTTTCAATATAAGTTAACGTGGAAAAAAAACCCTTAATTAAATTATATTTTTCAAGAAAATTCGAAGAAATAAAAGTATATTTTTATATATTGAAGCTTTATGAATTTGTTTATTCTAGATAACAAAAGTCTACTATTGACAAATTGACACCAAGAAGTCATTTCATAGCAGCTTTTTTGAGTTTTACATTCGATCAAAGAAATTAAACGAATTTAAGTTCCTTGCATTCATTCCGGTAAAAATAATGCTCCACCCCCCTCCTTCACACAAACTGAATTTAAAAAAAGACATACATTTTCGACTAATTTCTTCTAAAGGATGGTGGTTAAAAAATTTCCTAAGGGTAATTTGGAATGGTTTAACGGCTAAAAACATACAAAAAATTATTTTTATGAATAAAAAGTTTTTTTTTTAATGTAAAAGTTCTTCAAAATGACGTCATTTTTATTCCATTAGCGAAATGCTTTTGATAAATGACATTATCGAAAAGGAGCATTTTCAACGAGAAAAACTTTTAAGCTGCATTGTAAATATGATTTCGTACTTGAGATTTAGTACAGTATAAAAACAATTTTAGTGCAAACAACAGAGTTGCCACGCAGTAAACAAGTAATGTTATGGAAATATCAATAAGCTCTCTCACTTTTTTAATTTTAGCTTTTTTGCGTCCTTGCAGATATTTCGATGGTTACAACACTCTTTGAATAGAACATCGATTTATTAACCCAAGAAAAATAATCAGATTAAAAAAACAAAATATCAGTAAAAATAGTAAGTTAAAACATTTGTAAAACAGATCTAAATGCTTAAAACTGGAACATAAAAAATCTTGTGTTAAGTTAAACGTACTTGACAAAAAACCAAAAAAACAAACAAACAAACAAACAAACAAAAAGACGGAATGCGACTTCAAATCGATGCCACCCCTCCCCCCCCCCCCCAAAAAAAGTAAATAAATAAAATAAAATAAAATAAAGAAATAAATAAAAATTAATAAAATAAAATAAAATAAAATAAAATAAAATAAAATAAAATAAAATAATAGTAATAATAATAATAATAATAATAATAATAATAAAATAATAAAATAAAATAAATAAATAAATAATAATAATAATAATAATAATAATAATAATAATAAAATAAAATAAATAATAATAATAATAATAATAATAACATAAATATAAATAAATAAAAATAAAATAAAATGTAGATATTCTTTTGATAGTTTTGGAATACTGAAACGACTTTCGAATTTGAGTTAACGAAATCCAAAATCTTTTCCTCCCAGTTTGTTTCTTATGCTTTAACAAATTAACAAAGACAAAGATTCAGTTTACTGCTCTTTTGTTTATTTCTACATCTGAGGTTTGCTGCACATAGTATGACTTGCGAAAATTGATATTTTTTCAAGGTTTCTTTTTTCTTTCTTTCTTTTAAAAAAAAATAGAAACAGAGGAATTTTGTTTCTCCCTATTATTTATTTTAATTAAATCAAAGTTTATTCACTATTTTTAACTGGAGCTTGTAAAAATCAGGATAATTTAAGGGTTTGGTTAAAAAAAAAAAAAAAAAAGGAAAATTTAAGAAAAATGTCAGACCGCCAAATTAATGAATCTAAAATGGAGAAAACCTGAATGCCTAAAGTCACCTTATTCTGTATTCATTTGGTTACAGATATTTTACTAAGTAATGGTTTAAAATATTGCAACCAACAGCTTTTATATGCACTTATTGCATTCAGAAGATCCAAAATCCAATCATAAAACTGAGAAATAAAATAGAATAGAATTACGCAGTAAAAATAATTTCCGTGAAAAAACGGATAACGTACTGGCAGCAAACTTTCCGTATATTCTCCGCTTTTTCACAAAATTTACATTATCGTATTCCCCCTTTTCAAGATGGAAAATTTCAGGTATTCAAGCGGGAAATGTCTGTGTTGAGAAATAAATGTGAACAATAGAGCAATATTAAAAAAAAAAAAAATCTAAATAATAATTATATACAGTATGCCCACTAAAGTCCTTTGCTACCCTCTTAACTTCGGAATGGCTGCGGCTATATTGATAAAAGTGGTGTCTAGGCAGTGGCGTAGCCAGGATTTCGTTTCGGGGGGGGGGGGGGGGGGTCCAAAAATTTTCCTTCAGGTTATATATGTAGTAAAACCTGCCAATATGAAATCGTAAATATTGCTGAAAAATTCCGTTTTACACAAGTTTTCGTGTTACCAGATGTATTTGTATTCTTTTCCGTAGCACTATGGAAAATTTCTGTTTAAGACAGAATTCCGTTATAGGCAGGTTCCAGTTTTACAAGTTTTGTGTATTTATATAAATATACTTTTTTTATGTCATATGAATAGAATAAAACTTGTCAAAATAGTAATTGTCTATAACAGAATCCTGTCTTTAACGGAAGCGTTACATGGTCTTAATATGAACTGCGATACAATTAAATTTGCTGAAAACCTGTCTGAAAGGGGATTTTCATCGTTCTTTAGTGAAACATAGTAAAACCTGTGAAAGCGGAATCTTTCTATAACGGAATCCTGTCTCAAACGGAAGAGTTTTAGAATCCCTGCGAAACGAACAATAGATCTTATTGAGGTAGTGTGTCTTAGAAGCATAATTAATTACATTTTTTTCTATGGAAGCCTGTCTAAAATGGAGCTTTTTACCAGTCCCTTGCAATTTTGTCTTGACTGTGTATGTATAATAGAAGTATTTCGAGTAACTTTAAGAATTTAGGTATATCCTTATTTAATTTCTTAATTTTAAAAAAAGCATGTATAAAAAATGTAAGGCCAATCTCTATGACTGCAACTAATAATACATTGAAGTTGCATTAATATTTACCAATGAAAAAGATTCACTATGATGCAAAAAGCTGAGCGCAACTGAAGAGTTAAATTTAATTAACCCATTCGCTATCATCCACGAGTATACTCGTGGCTTTAATTTATTAATTACTTTGTCATATTTTAGAATTAAAGAAATTGCTTCATTTATTGGCAGAAATTTCGCTGTATTAGTAAAGCGAAATTTACCGTTCTAAATTTGGGGTAGCAAACGAATTTTAACAAAAAATTTGAAAATTCTTACTTTATAGATTTGGCAGCGAATGAGTTAAATCAAGTTTCATATTACATAACATTTGCCTACAATAAAGTTAGGATCAAGTGGTTAAGTTTAAAACAGCAATTTCCATGTTTAGTTTCTTGCCACTGTATTAAGAACTTGTGCAGTAATAGATATTGGATAATGATTTCACATAAATGTCAATCGCATGAGCCGTTCATGCGATGCGCCGGGCTCCCCATGGGAGTTTTTGAGATAACGCAGATAGCATGAACATTAGCAGCAAGTTTGATTTTTTCTGTAATATCTTGCCGTGACAAATTTGAATTGAGAAATTCGCAGCAAATCTCCCGCAAGGTATACCATCACCCACTTGCATGAGTAGTTTGTTGTGAAACTGATGCACGACTGTCTTTAATTCACGAAAGTGACGAAAGCAAAAAAGCCCTCTGTTGAGAGAATAGACAATCAGCACATGCGCAGAAATTGCAGAAATTTTATTCGGTAGGCACTGCTTTTTCTAAACGCTATACTTATTAAATACCAAAAAATGCTCGAAATGAAAAGTACAAATATTACCTAAACTTATTTATGATGATAAAACCGATTCATGCACCTTCTGACGGCGGCGCTTTCGCATCAATAGACTTGATCAGGTCTATGGACCCCTTCGAAGAGGTTAAACTTATAGTGCGACATGTAAAGATTACTACTTTGCAGTAAGTTTGCAGTATTTTTTATTACTTGTTTCCGTTAGTTTGCAATAAATTTATTATAGTATGAATTTAACTTGCAGGTCAAGTTAGCTGCAATTTCAAAATGTGGTGACTTCGGTGTTTGCATTATCTTGCTGCAGTCTTGTTATGAACTTTCAGTCTTGTCATGCTGAGCTTACTGCAACTTTGCAGGTTTTCAGAACAAGACTGTTGCAAATTTTCTGCAAACTAA
This sequence comes from Maratus speciosus, assembly GCA_963932465.1. Lineage (NCBI taxonomy): Eukaryota > Metazoa > Arthropoda > Arachnida > Araneae > Salticidae > Maratus > Maratus speciosus. The sequence goes on from OZ010792.1 coordinate 280,258,508, forward strand.
AAATGCTATGTGGGAAGGTTTTAACTTTAAGAAAAAGATCTTGCATTTTCAGCTACAGAAATTAGTAATGTAAGAAGCACACATATCAAATATAGTTCATGCTGGAAAAAGCAGTTTTGTTTCAATTGTCTTATTCAGCCATAATTCTTTTGGATTTCCATGTTTCATGTCTCGCCACTTTTGATACCATATTCTATCTAATAGTTGCTTCCGATATCTGTTCGTCTTTAAGGAAGTTAAATTTTTGTAATAAGTTTATTTGTGATGGATTAGCACTTTTTTGGAAGTATTAGAATGTGTAAAAAATGGTTCATGGTGGTTTTTGTTTTTGTACTTCTCAGCCAATTTATTTTAGATGGTTCGAAACAGTTTTAGAGCATTCTCCAAGTTCAGCAGTAAGTTTCGGACGAGTCGTATTTATGCAGCTCTGGAAGGGACACTTAGGAGTTCCGTGGAAGTGGGTAGCGCTCTTCTAGACCATTAATAATCATAAAATTCCGAATCTACTGATTGCACCCTTAAACAACTTGACAGAAGGATCAAGAACCTCATCTCTGTATATTTCAGTATTCACAGTTGCACTGGTAAAAATGTGTCGGTCACTGCGACCATTCAAAATGATGTCCGTCTATACCATGATTCCACGACCTTTGTATCGATGCCTTTCAGGGATGTTTGCAGCCTTATTGCGTGTGATTTTCTCCCTCCATATGGTAACACGTCTGTAGTAACTATCTCAACAAAATCAGGATTCATCGGTAAAGAGAACTCGGCTCCAGTCCGTGGTACTCCAATGACAATGATCTCTGCACCACTTTAACCGGGCGCATTTCGCTACCGGAGTTAGTGGAACACAAATCATGGGTTTCCTTGCATGCAGACTGTCACTCACAGTAAACCAGGATAGTCGAGTTCTTGTTGCTGCAGCAAATTCCCTGCAGTCTGAACTGACGTCAATTACCTATTTCTCTTAGCAATCGTTGGCAAATTACAGTCCTGCGATCCTGTGGTGCGTTTTCTACCTTGACCTGGTTGTCTGTGGACATTATACCAGTGTCTTTAAACCGTTTCCAGATTCTTGACATGACACTTTTGGCTATTTTTTAATCTTTACAGACCCCTAAGAGTGTCTCTTCTGCTTCCATTCTCAATATCGCACGCAATTTCTCAAAATCGGTCAAATGTCTTCTGAACGACATATTCCACCTACTAGAAGCGAAAGTTTTACCTAATTACACGTACAATCCTTAAAATTAGACTTCAAATTACCCACGTGCGCCCCTTTTCACACGTGAAACGAAAGAATAGGGTGAGGCTGAAAAGTTTGCATATATTTCTGTAGCGAATGTTAATCCCATTGGACTACGTGATAACGTTGACATTGAGTTACCTTTCTGGAAGTTCCCTTAATAGAATTAATATAAAGCACCTTTTTATGGTTGTTACTTTAATTTTTCTCGCCAGTGTATTTTGAAAGTGGTAACAAATAACCAGTCCAGAAATAAAGTTACTTTTATTAATTGCAGGCAGCAGATTTAAAGTAATTGTTAATATTGTCCGTTATAAAGTGAACAAAGATAAGGGTCACGAAACACAACCGTTATTGCGTTCGTATGAACTCGTTCAGGCCCATAAGTGTCGACAACAGAACCCCATCGAAGTCCAAGATAAAGAAGTTTTACGTTTAATCTAGTTACAGTAAATTTGTGTAAACGGAATTGCAGGTATACTTGCATATTTATCCTTCCGTCTCGGAACATTAAAATGTTTTTGTTTATGAGAGGATTCCATGTTTACAGAAAACCTGCCAAGAAGGATTCACAATTGGAACAAGTTTCATTTCAGATAGGTTTCAAACGTTAGCAAGCACATATATAGTGTGTTGTTTTCGTCGAACCTTGAATTGTTTTCCTTTGAGATAGGTCATCTTCACAGATTTTCCTGTAATAGATTTATGCTCTTCAGAGATGGTGTTCTAGCAGCGGTTTCCAACCTGGGGTAGCGTACCCCTGGGGGTTCTTGGCGGGTCTGCTGTGGGGGTATGTGAAAATAATATCGGTAATGGCGGAAGTAAAAAAAATGTTAGGAATATCAATGTAATTTGCATCGATTTATTATATAGTTGTGATAAGAAGATTACTAATAAAAAAAAGCATGTTTACGTTATCTCCTTGAGTGGAGGGGGGGAGGGGAAGGGGGCGTGTTTATGAGAAATGGGAGTACTCCGAAATGAAAAACCTAAGAAAGGGGTACGTGAAAGAAAAAAAGTTTGGGAAGTGAGTATGTTTTAGCAGTGTTAAGGGATACTGTAAAAGTGTTTATAACGGAAACCTGCCTAAAACGGAAAAGTTCATAGTCCCCAAAAAAGACATACCTTCGAATTATACCTTCTAAGACGAATACCTCTCTAAAGCGGAATTTTTTATAGATCCTTTGTGATTATGTCTTAGCAGTTTTGACTGTTGTATTTGTATCCATGATTCAGTAAACCAGGTCAACTTTCGGGGGGGGGGGGGGGGTCCGGACCCCCTGGACCCCCCGCCCCCCCCCCTTGGCTACGCCACTGCGTCTAGGTATAGTAAAGTTGCCATGCGCTACTGCATGAAACCGCCTACGCTGCCACTTGATGGAAAACTGCGGAGTTAGCATTCCTTCTCGAAAACGAAAAGAGTTAGGGGTTGTAGAGTATCATCGATTTTGTACGAAAAGACACCTTGTGGACATACATGCGAAGAATAGAACTGTTAAAACGCACATTTGTTTTTTTGTGATTTCATACACTGTGACGTGACAAAACGATCTTAGAAAAAAAAACAACAACAACAACTAGTTATAACAATATACTTTTATTTGAGATGTTCAAACTTCTCGCCTTCGGCTGCAATGCACATTTGGATGCACATTTGGATGCACATTTGTCCGCAAGATAATTATTTCTCCTTCTGTTCAAGTTTCGTGATGTCACAGTGTAGGAAATCCCGAGTACGATAAAAAATAATTTTTTCATGATTTGATAGTCAACTCTATGGAGCAACTCATAAACAACAACAACAACAAAAAAAAAACAGTCAAATATCGAGAAAATTCAATTTTTAGTTGTTCTCTAAAAACAGCTAAATGATAAGGGGTTTTCCATAAATTGTAGTTTTTAATTTTTACTTTATTTAATTTTCATTTTTTATGGATGCTTTAGATCTTCTTGGAAAATCACCAGAACGAGCCTACTCCAAGAAAGAAAGAAGTATCCAAATCTAAACATTTCTTCTAAATCTATTCGTTGACATTAAGTACAAACTCCTTTGCAGGAAGCTAGATAATAAAAATTGACAATATGTAGAAAATCCTTTATCATCCAACAGCTTTTAGAGAGCAATTAAAAATTCATTCACTATATTGCCGATATCTTTCTGAATTTTCACGGTATTTCACTGCATTTTTTGAGTTGACTATTAAATCATGAAAAAATATATATATATATTTTAGCGTTCGCGCATGTGCCGTTAAAAAAAATTTCATTCAACTGTTCATATTTCATCAAATATTTAATATATTTACATTCCAATTACGCCATATTATTTCTACTACATTTTGTCAAATTTTCTGAAACTAGCGTTAAATTTGGTAAAAAACATGATAAAAACAAAAAACATGCATTTTTTTTTTTTTTTTTTTTTTTTAAACTTTTAAAACAAATTGATATATCTCCGCAAATATACATTCTATCCTTCTACAAATGAATACATATATTGAAAAATATCCATATATTCGAAAGCTATAGCGATAGATCATTTCGTGCATTTTATTTTAAAGGGTGATCCCGAACATTATTATTTTTCTTTGATTTTTTGTTGGCCCTATAATTGTCCTTGTGATCAAATCGCCGTTTATAAAGTCGAACATATTATTTATAATACTGAAGTTTCAGAAAAATCCGACAAATATATCTTTAAATATTCGACAAAATATCTAAAAATGTAAGTGTCTGGTCATTAATGGCCATATAGTGTATATTTAAGCGTATTTACACTGAACAGGTATTTGTAATGAATAGGGCTGGGCGATGTCTAAAATGAAATATCGTGATAAATCGGCAGCTTTATATCACGATATTCCGATATATCGATATTGCGACATATGAACAAAAAATATATGTACATTTATAACATATGTATAACTTCAATATACATTATATATTTCATTAAGGATTAAAAAAAAAAAAAATATATATATATATCATTCTCAAATAGATTAATAAAAAACTATGTTTAAATAAGCAAATCTAAATAAATAAATGCTAAAAGAAACTAGTAGGATGTGTTAATGGCAAAAATTTCTTCTATTTCTACGTGTTACTACTTCAAAATTCGCTATCACAGAGGCAAAATTAAATAACAATCTATGTACATCATGAATATTCTAAAGATATAGGTGCACTAAATTGTATGCAGTTAAAAGGAAATATAAGCATCGCATCTTTCAAACAAATCATTGAATTTCAGCACCAACCTTATTAGATGTCTGTATCCAAAATTCCTAATCTAAAAATCATAAAAGCAATACCTGTTGGACAGTATACACCCAAGCCTAAGAAGGATCTACTTATGTGAAACCGTAACAGAATAAGGTGTTTGATTAAAATTCGTGCATTAGTTTTTGAGATACAGATATCGCTAAAATTGTGAAAATGCAGCATAGCAGCGCCACCTATTGGACGATTAACACTAACACTTAATCAGCAACAAGTTTTGTCAACGTCTGTCTGAATTTGAAATGTTATGAAAATACGTGCGATAATTCTTGAGAAAAAGCTATAGCGGAAATTTTGAAAAATACAGCATAACAGCGCCACTTATGGTCTATAAACACCAAACACTAATAAGTAAAATTTATGTCTACGTCTAAGTCTAACTGAATCTGAAGTTTGATAAATATCAGCGCATTAGTTCTTCAGACAGAGCTATTGCGAAAATCGTGAAAACTCAGCCTGTTGGGCCATTTACACCAAGAACTAATCAGCACCAATTTACAAGGTATAACTGAATTTGAAATCTGACAAAAATCCATGCATTAGTTTTTGAGATAAAGTTATTGCGGATATTGTAAAAAATACACCTACCTGTCAAGTAATTTACACTAATTTATAACGAGATATAAAATAATCTAAAATTTTGTTAAATTCCGTGCATTAGTTCTTGAGATAGAGAGCCTACAAAATTTGTGTTACAAAGAGACAGACAAAGCTTTTTAAAAATAGTCAAATCGTGTTCAAGACTTTCTAAACATGTAAATTGGTCGAAACCCGGATGACAAAATTTTCATGAATCCAATACTTTCTTCTTGTAAAGATAGTAGAAAGTAAAAGAACTAAAAAAAAAAAAAAATCGTTAACAGAGAGAGAAAAATAATAGTTTGGTTAAAGTCAATTTTTGAATTGTTTATATTTTATAATTGTTAAATAATATTTATATTGCTGTTGTGCTGTTATGCTTAAAATTGTCTTACTATGCGTCGGCGTCCCCGACAAAAGCTCTTAGTTTATTTTATTTCATTTTTATATTCTCCATTTTTTTAAAGAAAAATAAAACTCTGCGTGATCTGCGAATCATAATCAAATGCGTTTCAAAATTTACCTTCCCCTTCCATCGTCCATGTATGCTGTGTACATGAACCGCAATAATTAACTTTTTGGACTCCGGCGTCTCTTACACAAATTTTATTCGGTCGGCACCACTTTTATAAAAGAAGTTTCCTTCAAGTACACAATTTAAAAAATGCTAAGATTAAGTAAGGAAATTTTATTATCATTTATTACAGGTGCCAAAAACAAATTTTGAAAGGAAAGATGGTGTCGCCACAGCGGTGACAACGGAGTGCAAAGGGTTAAATAACTTTATGCAATAGCGGATAAGGATTTTAATGAGTTACTGTCACTTTCAACTAATTTCTTGCTATTACATTTAAAAAATCCGTGAATGTGCTAGAAATTTTTGCGTGAAATAATATTTTTTTTAGAACAGCCCTAAGAGTTTAAACTTAAAAATTCTGAATTAAAAAATATTTTTTTTTTCTTAACCTTTAAAACTATCTCTTATGCTTGTTCTATCGGGGAACTTGGATGAGGATCTCCTGCGTTTCGACCAATGTCCGCTAAATGAAGAAAAAAAACTAACCCCCCCCCCCCACACACACACCGAACAATTTACGTCTTTCCTCTTTTGATTGTCAGTACACAAACTTTAACTGCTTAATTTTTCTACCCTGTTTGTTATTTTGAATTCTAGTGACATTAAATAAATATTGACATCTAAATATTCTCCCCCACTCCCCACAAACAAACAATGACAGAGGCAGTAAATACCAAATACTCACATATGTCAATTTTTAAAAGAAACTACCAGAAGAAAAAAAAACGAGCTTCAGAGAAGTAAAAATATCTGCATAAAAAAAGAACCTGGAATAAACATTAATATATATTGCTATGGAAGTATTATTTCATTTGTTCAATTAAATCCACTGTTCCAAATAAAATGTAATATTTCATTTATTTATCTCCCTGATTCACATATTGTTCATTAACAACGAACAAATATTGATTCAAAACCGCTGAACCAGATTGAAGATAAAACAAAACAAACAATATCATTTGCTGTCGGTAACTACATGAGAAAAACCAGCTGTATCATATTTATCGCCCGTCATCTGAACCTGAACACCGAAACTATCACTTTTTCCCCTTTTGAAAAACCGTTTACGCTGAGAGAAATCACAGCGTAATACCATGGTAATACCATGATTATACCATGATAGTATCATGCTTATCGAAAACTGAGGGTTCGCTTAATATCTCGGTTGAAGCTGGGAGAATCTTGAGGAGTGATCATGGTTTAGGGTGAGACGTATCATGATGATCGAAACCGATTATTCGGTATTTAATGTCATCATGGTTTAGGCAGGAATCATCATGGTTTAGGCAGGGATAAAATACTCCATTAGTATCATGGTCATCGTAATAACCTGGGGTTTAGAATGGTAGAATTTTGAGTACTCGAAGTTGAAAAATCGCCGATTGCAGTTTAATGAAAAAGTATGATAATCGTGGTTTGCATCACGATTATGATAATCGCGGTTTACATCACGATTACGAGAATCGCGGTTTACATCACGATTACGAGAATCGTGATGTACCGTTGTATAGGATTTTTTTATATCGTCATCGCGATTTATAATTTATATCGATTTTATCGGTTTTATCGATGTATCGCCCAGCTCTAGTAATGAATAGTATCACGCCCATTTTTTATCGTGATGCCTGGAATCTCGGATTCAAATCTCGGTAGTCGTCATTAGAGTACAAATGCTCTGTCACCTACACCAACTGGCCACATCGAACGACGTGGTGTTACTAGTTCAATGTTGGTTATAGGCTAAAACATGAATTACGAAAATTTAACTGAAAAATTTCCATTTTCTCTCAATTGAAAAGAGACATTTCTGTTTGTCTGTCTAGAAAGGAAAATTTCCTTTTCTAACATTCAACGAGTAAGGATATGAGTGTTGGAAATAAAGAAGTGGCAGTGTAGTCCAGGAAGTCGCAGAAGATCGGGCATGCGCAAACAAAATATGGTAGAAGTGAGGAGGCGCTGTTCTCCATGTTGTATATAACATTCGATCCAGTTAGAATTGGTAGTTGCTGTGTAGCGTTGGAGTGGACAGAGTCGTTATGACCACTCTAAAGTACATATGTTTACAAAAGGAAATGAACGGTCGTGGAATAAAATCGAGATTGTCCTTGGCAAAAATGCATCCGAATGTTATCGAGGATTACATGAAGGGGATTTGCACCGCGCAGGTCCTCCGTCCATACCTCAAGATCAATTTGACATCGTGAGTGGTCTGGTCTCCTTTCCATAGACCGCCGATGGACTGTCCTCCGAAGCATCCGATTTCCTGATCTAGCATCTGCGCTCCGAGCATTGATGGACATAAATCAAGCTAATTAGCTGTGATAAAGATAATTGCCTCAGTTACATAAATAATGCGTCGTTTCGACTCAGCCATAAATCTATTCAAATGAACCTTGAAATAACCTTGAAAACTTTGACAAAGATAATGACTTGTTGAGTGACTCATAGACATTAAACTGATTTATTATTATTATTATGATATTGCTATTACAATTATTATTACTGATTTATTATCTTATAATGTAAATATTTTTTCATTCTGAAAATGTAGTCATTCCAGAGAAGAGGCATGGAAATGCTCTCTCTTTCTTACAATTTAAACAATGTGAATTAAATAGCTTAAAGTGTTACCACTGCTTATTTATTTGATATAATAGTCTACAATTTCTTTTGTCAAAGAACGTTATAAAGAGTGGTATATTAAAATTTGACAACTAACACATATTGGATTAAACAAAGTGTGGATTTACACCGAAATAGATAAGTATCCTGAAGAACGGGTAAGTCCCAATTTTATACAACTTACTCACGCCTTTTTCATTGGGATTCAAATCCTAACAAGATTATGATTACTGATCACTGAATAAAAATAAATAAATTAAATAGCCTCCACTGAAATCTGAAATATCAGATATTTGATAAATAAACTTTTAAACTTTCAAAAAGAAAAGTTGGAAGAACTTTTTACGGTAACACGTAAGTAATCAAAAGTTAAGAAAATGGCAGCTTCTAAAGATAATTTAGCAATTGAAAAACTTACAGCTACGAACTATTCGGTTTGGAAATTTAAGGCAGAAATGATGTTAACTAAAGAAGACTTATTTCACGTAATTACGGAAGAACCGCCTGATCCAATTACGGACGCTTTGTCCAAAAGTGATAAGAAAGCCCGTGCACTAATTAATCTAACAATTGATGATAATCAAATTACTCATGTTAAAAATTTACAGACTGCCAGACAAACTTGGCAAGCTTTGCGTGAAATCCATGAGCGACATAATTTGTCTAGCAAACTTTATCTCTTAAGAAAACTTTACGGGATTAAATTAGTGGAAGGTGGCAACGTTGTTAATCATATTACAAAAATAATGGAATTAGTAGATAAATTAGCGGCCATAGGAGAAGTTATAAATGATAACCACATTTCTGCACTGTTATTATGCTCCCTACCCCAATCTTATGATACTCTTATTACTGCCCTTGAATCGAGAGAAGAAAATCAACTCACACCATCATTTATTAAGTCTAAACTTATTGACGAATATAACCGACGATATGATAATAATGAGAGAACAGAAAATCCTGCCAGAGCATTTAAAGCACAGAAAAATTACAACAACAAAACAAGTAATAAATACTGCTCCAATTGTCGGATGAGAAACCATTATACCCAGGAATGTTGGCATAATAAAGCCAAAGCACAAAATACACCACAAAATCAACACATTAGACCAAACAAAAAACATTACTTTACATCACTAGTTTTTCAAAAGAGTGAAAACAATTTTAGAAGTGAACAAACACCAGAATCAAACCGTAGGTACAGTCACTCTGAAAATGAAAACAATACATGGAGGGCGAGCGAAAATAAAAATTACATCTTTATAACACAAGGAATAGAAAACAAAACATTTATAGTAGACAGTGGCAGCTCTAGCCATATTGTGTGTTCAGAATCAATGTTTACAGAAATAAAATCACTTGAAAAAACAAATGTAGCCATCGCAAACGGGAAAAAACTTATCAGTTACGGGTCAGGTGACGTAAATATAAACACGCGAACATCAGACAACAACGTTCATGAAATAACACTTAAAGATGTATTACTAGTACCTGAAATCGAAACAAATTTATTATCGGTTAGCAAAGCGACGCAAAATGGATGTGAAATTACATTCAGAAATGACAAATGTATGTTCAAACTTAACGGAGAAATATGCTTAGAAGCGCGAAAGGTAAATAACCTATACGAAGTTCAGTTGGCATTCCAAAACTATGCAAACGTAGCACAAAGCTGCAACAACAAAAATTGCCTAGAATTATGGCATCGTAGGTTAGGACATAGAAATCTAACATCAATTAAAGAAATTACGCAAAAGGAATTAGCTACAGGAATCCAAATAAACAACTGTAAGCATAACATAGATTGCGAACCGTGCATTAAGGAAAAATTAACTGATGAACCCTATCCAAAAATTGCAGAGTATAGAGCAACTAAAAGACTCCAGCTCATTCACTCCGACGTGTGCGGATCTTTTCAAACACCAACAATAGGGGGGAAATCATACTTTTTGACTTTTATTGATGACTACTCACGATTTACGATCATATACCTATTGTCTAGAAAAAGTGAAGTTTACGAAAAACTTAAAGAATTCATCGCGTTAATTAGCAACAAATTTGGAGAAAAACCGAAAGCAATTAGAACAGATAACGGAGAGGAATTCACATCAGATGAAATAGAAAATTACCTCAGGACTAATGGGATAAAACATCAACACACAGTTCTATATTGCGCAAACCAGAACGGTGTGGCAGAGAGGGAAAATAGATCGTTAGTTGAAATGGCAAGGACAATGTTAAGTGAATCAAATTTACCATTAAAGTTCTGGGGGGAGGCAATTTGCACAGCAAATCATTTGCAAAACAGACTACCGACAAAAGCAAATGAAAAGACGCCATACGAGTTATGGACAAATAGACAGCCAAACTTAAGTTACGTTAGGGTGTTTGGCTGCAAAGCCTTCGCATATATCAGTAAAGGCAGAAGACAAAAATTAGACGATAAAGCTACAGAGGGAATTTTCGTCGGATATGATATGATAATGAATCCAAAGGATATAGAATATATGTAGGAGGAAATGAAATAAAGATCGCGAGAACCGTTAAATTTCTCGAAAACAAATTTAAATATAGAAACGAGAAAGTAGAAAACAAACCAAAACAAGATGAAAATCGGGTTAACGAAAATTTTGTAGAAATAGAAATTTCAAATAGCGATGAGACACCATCCACGTCCAATCAACCAGTAGCAGAACTTAGACGATCAGAAAGAATTAATAAAGGTGTACCTCCTGATAGGTTAATATATATGGTTAAGAACGAAAACGCTACTGAACCAAAAAATTATGAGGAAATCGAAAACATGGAAAATTTTAAGGATAAACAAAATTGGATAGATGCAATGAAAAGCGAAATGAACTCCCTTATGAAAAACAAAACTTGGTCAGTTGTAGAACCTCCACCAAAAAGGAGAATAATAGGTTGCAAATGGACCTACAAACTAAAACGCGACAACAAAGGAAAAATCCAAAAATATAAAGCACGTTTAGTTGCAAAAGGATATTCACAAAAATTCGGGGAGGATTATGATGAAACTTATGCACCAGTCGTGTCATATACAGCAATAAGAGCACTATTAATAACAGCATTGCATCAAAATTTAAATGTAAAACATATTGATATTAACACCGCGTTCTTACATGGAGAGCTTGAGGAGGAGATATATATGTCACAACCAGAAGGTTTCGCCAAACCAAATGAGGAAAATAAAGTATGTAGGCTAAACAAAGCCATATACGGACTTAAACAAGCCGCGAGAGCGTAGCATAATAAAATCACAGAAACACTAAAAAAGATGAATTTCAGTCAGAGCAAATTTGACTCATGCCTTTTTACGCGAAAAAGGGGCGATAACACAACATACATAATAACATACGTAGACGACATTTTAATTGCTGGAAAAGACGAAATAATAGAGGAAGTAATCGCGAGCTTAAATAAAGAATACGAGCTAAAAGATTTAGGTGACATCAGTAACTACCTATCTATGAACATTAAAAAAGTAAATAAAAGCTACATGATAAATCAAACTCAGAAAATAGAAGAATTAATCAATAAATTTAATTTGCAAGACGCAAAACCGTGTAGCACACCCATGGAAACAAATTACACACGCTTTAATGATGAGGATAACATTTTACCAAACAACACATATTACAGACAAGCCATAGGAGCACTTCTATATCTAGCAACTATAAGCAGACCTGACATCTGTGCAGCAGTAAACATTCTTAGCAGTAGAAATGAATCACCAAGAATGAAAGACTGGAATGCAGTAAAAAGAGTGATAAGATATTTAATGACTACAAAAAATTATAGTATAGTTCTGAGCGGAGAAAGGAAACCGATACTTTAAGTTTATGCGGATGCAGATTGGGGAGGAGATGTAGATTCACGAAAATCAACGAGTGGGAACCTATACATGTTAGGAAGAAATCCCATACAATGGTCGACCAAGAAACAATCCTGCATTGCATTATCATCGGCAGAGGCCGAGTATGTGTCAGCAGCAAATGCAGCAATTGAAATAAAGTGGCTAGTCAATCTACTGGAAGAATTAAACCTAAAGCAAACCTTACCTATAGACCTATAGACCTATATGAAGACAACCAGTCCACGATCAAGATAATAGAATTAGAAAAGCACTCAAGTAAGACTAAACATATTGAAAATAGGTTCCACCGGATAAAACAACTAAAGCAAGAAGGGACTATCAACCTAAAGTACTGCCCAACCAAATTGGTGATAGCAGACCTGTTTACGAAACCAGTTCCCAAACCTGTTTTTCAAACCCATAGAAGGAACTTAAATTTGTGTGAGAATGAAACTTCAGAAATTAAGGAGGAGTTGATGGACATAAATCAAGCTAATTAGCTGTGATAAAGATAATTTCCTCAGTTACATAAATGATGCGTCGTTTCGACTCAGCCATAAATCTATTCAAATGAACCTTGAAATAACCTTGAAAACTTTGATAAAGATAATGACTTGTTGAGTGACTCATAGACATTAAACTGATTTATTATTATTATTATGATATTGCTATTACAATTATTATTACTGATTTATTAACTTATAATGTAAATATTTTTTCATTCTGAAAATGTAGTCATTCCAGAGAAGAGGCATGAAAATGCTCTCTCTTTCTTACAATTTAAACAATGTGAATTAAATAGCTTAAAGTGTTACCACTGCTTATTTATTTGATATAATAGTCTACAATTTCTTTTGTCAAAGGACGTTATAAAGAGTGGTTGATTAAAATTTGACAACTAACACATATTGGATTAAACAAAGTGTGGATTTACACCGAAATAGATAAGTATCCTGAAGAACGGGTAAGTCCCAATTTTATACAACTTACTCACGCCTTTTTCATTGGGATTCAAATCCTAACAAGCATAAGGGTACTTCAACGCTGTCATCAACAACAAACACCTTGCTAACGGTATCTTGCGGCTTCCCGACATTTGGCAAAATGTACTAAACTTTGCAAGTAATTATATTGAAGAAATGTAATGCAAATTTACTTGTAAGTTCATTAAAAATTGTTTTATATCTATATTGTCACTACTTTATTTACAACCCTCGTATAAAGGAAATTCCCTGTTTATTGAGGGGAAAATTACGATTTCCACATAAAATAGAAAATTTCCGTAAAAAAATTCACTTAAAATCTCACTTAGATATACGGAACATTTGTACAGTGTGTAAATCAATGGTATCTGGATATTTTTGACCATTCAGTGTGGTATAGATTGCACTTAATCTCAATATATATAGGTTCTTCCTTCTTATCGTTGATCAATACAAACTAATTCGTAAACTATTAGATTTAGAGGTATAGTTTCAAATTCAAAAACGTTTCAAATGATGCTCTTCATCTTACCGAAATCCATTTATGTAAAAAAGTTAGGAAATTTAAATTTTTATACGGCCCCTATGTACTATAAGAAATACTTAGCAAAACTTTCACTATATTCTAACTAGCAAAACAGCAAAAATTCCATTACTCTATGACAAAATTTACACGAGTTATGATACTTTGAAATTTATGAATTATCAGCGTTTCATGTCAATTTAATATCAGAAAACTCCGAAAATTTATAAAATCCAAAGTATCAAAACTCGTGTAAATTTTGGTCGTTCGAAAATCGAATTTTTACTGTGTCACATGTTACATGTTTAAATTTTGCATGGAAAAACTTTTTTGTAGAGGATCCAGGACCATATAAAAATTTGCGAGTCGAAACCCGTCGAATTCGACGAATGAAAATGTTTAAAAGAACTGATTGACTGAATTCATAAAAAAATAACAAAAATAATTACAATAATTAATCAGTATTATATTTCCTTGCCTAACTCTTAAAACAAATATTATTTTTAACGAAAGTTTAATTTCAACATTTCAAATTATTGAAAAATTAAACTTTATCCCTATACGTAATCAGTAACATGCAATTAAGATAATGAAATTATGACGTTACTAGCTGAAATACCTGGCGTTGACCGGGGTTTTAAACATGTTTGATTAGAAAAATTAATTTTAAAATTGAACAATGTACGGTCTACGAATTTTGCGCAAATATGTTATCTTTTTTAATATATTGAAAGCTTGAGAAATTTTGCTTTTATACCAATATTTAAAAGAAAAAAAAAAAGTTTCCCAAGCCTTAAAAAATATAGTCTTGCTTTTTGAAAAAAAATTGAAAAAGAAATGTAAATTCATGTAAAGCCCTTCATGATATCACTTTCTCTTGTAAACGCCATGCATTAACCATATATCCGTTTTAGAGTAATAATATAAAAGAAAAACCCTAGAAAATTCTGTTAAGAATGCAAATATGTAAGTTTATGAGATTAAATTGTAAAAAAATCAAATTCTGGTATTGTGTCAATTTATTCATATGGAATAAAATTTTATTGAGTGTAATGTCAGTACCTCTATTTATTTTTAACGTTTAGATTTATACAATTCTAAAAATTTGTCGAAAGGAATTTTTCCCTATCTGTAATTTTATTGTTATTATTTCTTATATATGTTAATATTATAAATATTATTGAATTGATTGTACGTTATTTACATTAAAAGCAACATTTTTATTTTATCTGTAACAAAGTGAAAATGCGTAAATTTTAAAAGATTATTGTAACGATTGTTTAATACGTTAAACTTCATAAATGGATAAAACATCGGCTATAAAAATTTTCCTACCAAAGGAAAATAATTATGAAATTTTCTGGGATTTGTAGAGTGCAATATTTCGTATATTTTTATATTACACCATTACTTTTGATATATAGCATTCAAGACGACATTTTTACCTTGTTTTTGGTTGCACTTAAATCGTTTACTCATCGTGTAAAAAAAAAAAAAAAAAAAAAAAAAAAAAAAAAAAAAAAAAAAAGCAACAACATATATCCGTGCATGAACATAGAATAGATATTAGATATATAAAATAGAATATCTCTTTAAAATTCATGTATCGGTGTAAGATTCTATTGAAAACGTACATAGATTAACATACAAGATGGGACATTTCCATAGAGCGTAATGTAATACGATTGCGATCGTAGTGCCTTTAGTGACAATGGGGAAGAAACTCCCCATCCTTGTAAAATTTTTATTATTAAGCATCTTCCTTATTGTGATCGTTCTTTTTTAAATTTTTCATGTTTACGTTTTCAATAGAATCTTACACCGATGCATGAACATAGAATAGATATATTTTATATATCTAAAATTCTATTTTCTATATCTAATATCTATTCTACGCTCATGCACGGATACATGCTTTTTTTTTATTTATTTTTTATTTATTTATTTATTTATTTATTTACGTGATGAAGGAACGATATAAGTGCACCGAAAAACAGGGTAAAAATTTCATCTTCAATGCTATATATGAAGTAAATATGATATAATTGGACTTAAAGCTACATAAAGTAATGGTGTAATATAAAATTATACGAAGTATTGCGCTCTACAAATCTCAGAAAATTTCATAAATATTTCCATTCAGTAGGAAAATTTTGCCGATGTTTTATTAATTTATGAAGTTTAACGTATTAAAAAATCGTTACAATAATCTTTTAAAATTTACGCATTCTTACACTTCTTACACATAGAATAAAAACATCGTTTTTAACGTACATAACGTACAATCAATTCAATAATATTTATAATATTAACATATAAGAAATAATAATAAAATTACAGATAGGGAAAAATTCATTTCGACAAATTTTTAGAATTATATAAATCTAACAGTTAAAAATAAATAGAGGAACTGACATTACACTCAATAAAGTTTTATTGGATATGAATAAATTAACACAAAACCTGAATTTGATTTTTTACAACTATATCTCATAAATTTACATATTAACGTTATTAACAGAATTTTCTAGGGTTTTCTTTTATATTATTATTCTAATTATCATTTTTAAGTTAAAGATGACCACTACAAGTGCGGTAAATAAACAAGTGGGTAAGTGTGATCACAGATCGCACAGAGGGTTTCGTTTAATATTCCTTTCAAAACACTTTATCCTTTTGAAAAATCTGTTAGTTCCACATTTCACAACCAGGGGCGCACTTGATTCTAAACAAACCTGTATCCGAACGAAAATTCTTTTTACATACTATCCGTAGATATATTAGTCGAGGGGATTGGGCCCATAGCACCCGAGATAAGTAGGCGCACCTGGCGGAAAAAAATGGAACTAAAATATGTAAAGTTATGGTGCATAATATAAAAGAATGGTCAAAGGGGTGTCGGCAAAAGTTGGAAAATTTCTCCCCGGGTTAAAAGAGCGGAGGTTAGAAAAATTGCTTAAAATACACAAGTTAGAGCCCAGAGGGGTAAATAATAAAAGACTTTTTGAAAATTTTATGATTTGTCGTGTGGTCTGAGGCATTCAGCTATACGTATGCCAAATTTCATGTCACCAACTTAATTAGGGGCTCTCTTAGAAAGAATTGTTCAAATACATATGTGGTAGCTCAAAGGGTTAAACGTAAGATTTTATGATTTGTCGCCAGGCCTCAGGTGTTCTGCAATAAGTATGCAAAATTTCAAATCTCCAATTTAATCAGGGGCTCAGTTAGAAAGAATGGCTTAAAATACACAAGCTGGAGTTGAAAGGGTTAAACATAAAACTTCTTCAAAATTTATTATTTGACGTGAGATCTGAGGTGTTCAGCTATAATTTAAAAATTTTATGATTTGTCATTTGATGTGAGGTGTTCAGCTATAAGTATGCAAAATTTCACGTCTCCAAACTAATTAGGAACTCACTTAGAAATAATTGTTTAAAATACACATGCGGGAACCCAAAGGGTTAAATGTACGACTTTTTCAAAATTTTATCATTTGTCGTATGATGTGAGGTATTCAGCTATATGTACCCAAAATTTCATGTCTCCAACATAATTAGGGGCTCACTTAGAAAGAATTGTTTAAAATGCACATGTGGGACCCCAAAGGGTTAAATGCACGACCTTTTCAAAATTTGATGATTTGTTGTTGGATGTGAGGTGTTCAGCTATAAGTATTCAAAATTTCACGCCTCCAACCTAATTAGGGGCTCACTTAGAAATAATTGTTTAAAATACACATGCGGGAGCCCAAAGGGTTAAATGTACGACTTTTTCAAAATTTTATGATTTGTCGTATGATGTGAGGTATTCAGCTATAAGTACCCAAAATTTCATGTCTCTAACATGTATAGTTTCTGAGAACGGGCTCTGTGACGGACAGACAGACGGACAGACAGACAGACAGAGGAGCGAGACGAATAGGGTTTCGTCAGTTGAACGAAACCCTAAAAAAGCAGCTAAATAAATAAAGCAATCATGAATAGAATATCGTCTGACGTCTGACATCTACTTCGTTTTAGGAAAGAATAGACATTCAAAGTATAAAGAGTAAACATATTTCTTCAACATAGGCAAATTTCGGAGGCTTGTTAATTCTTCCCCCTTGTCGGTAGTGACGCTAGTACTGTTGCCATTACAGATTTTGCCGTAAATTTTCCATCTTGGTCCTTGATCTATGGAAAACGTAAACATGCAACGTTAAAAAAAGAAAGATCACATTATATAGATCATATAGATACTCAATAATAAAAATATTACAAGGATAGCGAGTTTCTTCCCCATTGCCACTAAAAGCGCTACGATCGCAATCGCATTACCATTACGCTCTATGGGAGTGTCCGATCTTGAATGTTAATCTATGGTAACACATAGCTTTTTATTAAAGAGGATTAATTGAGGTTTTCATCTTTAGTATTACGTAATGAAAATTGAGCGAAAATTGTGCTATTATGAAACAATTATAATTTTTGTTTTCAACGAAATCTAATAATAAACAATTAAATTTAAAAAATTACACACTTAACCCTTTGGGGTTTGCAGTGTTTCAAGAGTTCTGAAGTTCCTAACCCCTTGCAGGCACATTTTTACTGAAGTTAGTTATTTAACCCCCTCAGCGCTTCCCTTGTTGTGCAAGTCACTTCGATAGTCTTTTCCATCCTTTATTTCGTAATTGTTCCAAACCGGAACTTACAAAGAGTAATTTTCAAAATTCGTCTTTTTTAAGCGAAATATTACAAGGAGGGTGCCACATGTACGTATGTCAGATCCTTTTTGGGACGGAGCATCGATTGGCTATCTCCATTTTTCCCTAGCTGTCACCTGGGGGGAACCGAGGGGAGGGGGGGGATTAAAATTTTTTTTTTTTTTTAATTTTGTCACAGGGGGGTCATGTGACATATCTAAAGTTAGGTCTTGACCTAAGCTCCACATTCCTGTCTTTCTTTTTTTTAGTTCTTTTTTTAGCCTCCAGGGGGCGTTTTTAGGCGTTTTTTAGAAGGTGCTTGAAAACCCCCAAGTTTGGTGTCCGCTGAAAGGTCATGACATAAGCTCTTCATCTATGATCTCATCCCCTAGTTTAACTCATATTTTAGGCAGTAGTAGGCTCTTTAAGGCAATTGTTCCAAACCGGAACTTACAAAGAGTAATTTTCAAAATTCGTCTTTTTTAAGCGAAATATTGCTCGGAGGGGGCCACATGTACGTATGTCAAATGTTTTTTGGGACGGGGCATCGATTAGCTATCTCCATTTTTTCCTAGCTGTCACCTGGGGGGAACCGGGGGGAGGGGGGTCATGTGACATATCTCTAGTTAGGTCTTGACCTAAGCTCCACAACCCTGACATTCGTTTCATTTTTTTAGTTCTTTTTTTAGCCTCCAGGGGCGTTTTTAGGCGTTTTTTGGAAGGTGCTTGAAAACCCCCAAGTTTGGTGTCCACTGAAAGGTCATGACATAAGCTCTTCATCTATGATCTCATCCCCTAGTTTAACTCATATTTTAGGCAGTAGTAGGCTCTTTAGGGCAATTGTTCCAAATGGAAACTTACAAAGAGTAATTTTCAAAATTCATCTTTTTTAAGCGAAATATTGCTCGGAGGGGACCACATGTACGTATGTCAGATGTTTTTTGGGACGGGGCATCGATTGGCTATCTCCATTTTCCCCTAGCTGTCACCTGGGGGGAACCGGGGGGAGGGGGGGGGGGCTTAAAATTTTGTTACAGGGGGGTCATGTGAGATATCTCTAGTTAGGTCTTGACCTAAGCTCCACAACCCTGACTTTCGTTTCCTTTTTTAGTTCTTTTTTTAGCCTCCAGGGGGCGTTTTTAGGCGTTTTTTGGAAGGTGCTTGAAAACCCCCAAGTTTGGTGTCCACAGAAAGGTCATGACATAAGCTCTTCATCTATGATCTCATCCCCTCTTTCAGCTCACAATTTAGGCAGTAGTAGGCTCTTTAAGGCGTATTTTCAGTCATTTCTCAAAATCTTATAGAGAGTCGTACAGGAAGCCAGTATTTTAAACTTCATAGATTAAATTCACAATTGCATATGCTACATGCCATTTTGGTATTGTAAGGGGACTCTAAAAGGGTTAACTTTTCAACTTCTTTTAAATAAGCTCTGAAACATGGCAGGTGACATATCAAATTAAAATTCTCGTTGAACACTCATGATCCCTGACGTTATTTACTCCCCCAACTTCCCCCACCATTACATTTTTATCATACCAAGTTCAGCATGAACTTCTTTCAATCACAGGCAAGCCTTAAAAAGTTCATTTAGTTGTTAATATTCCCTGTCTGGTTTAACTTCAGCGAAAAACCTCAAAACTGCAGGACTGGTCTACAGTTAATATTAGACATTTTGTGCAACTACCTATGGCAAAATGCGTAATTATCAAATGTGAAAAACATTCACAGGACATACCACATATCATTGGTAAGGTTTGGTGGAGAGAAACAGGAAACTTGAATAAACTTGTCAACAATGTGTACATAAATGTAAATAAAGATTAAATGAAAAGAACTTGAAAGTAACCAAGAGAAAAATGGTTGTAAATGGCACATCGAGAGCAATGAGGTATATGAGCATTGAAACTCGTTTTATTTATTTATTTTTTTTTTATTTTTATTTTTTTAATTTTTTTTTTTTGGTCAGTTTTCTTCAAAATTATGTCCCCTAGTTTATGTAACTTATCTTCCAAAGCCCCTCTCTCTCTCTCTCTCTCTATATATATATATATATATATATATATTTTTTTTTTCCCTTAAGATTACTAAAAACCCCCCGCTGTCCGATTATTAATTTTTTATCTTAGTCATTTACGGTGATCTAGGTCACTGATTTTTACTTTAAACTCTTCTATTTCCCATTTCCTTCAAAAAGCATGGTTGGGTCCTGGTGATGCCTGGGCCATAATTGAAAAAGTCAATTAATTATACTAAGTGAAAACGCTGTGCAAACAGTATAATGACCGAAAAAGTCACAATAGAAGACATAAACTGATAGAGAAAATCAGAAGTATTTTAATCTACTGATATTATAAAAATATATATTCACAATGAAACAGGGCGATCCGCGAAATGAAAAAGAGTTGCAGTCGCAAAGGAATGATTCCTCTGTCATAACAGAGTCAGATGAAGACGGGGTGAAGTCTAACGACAAAGAAACACAGCTACCACAGCGAGCAAACAAAAATTACCAGCCGGGAGATGAACTGCTGCCATTTGACGCCGAAACAGCATCACGAATGACGATACTGGTTTTAATAGATCAGATGGTTAGACATCAAAAGAAACGCGACAAAGGAAGTAATGAAAATGCACAAAAATACCGAAAGTTTTTGGAAGAGAAAGCGGTGGAAATAGAGAAAGAAAGCGTAAGACAACACGACAAGGCTGAGAAGGAAGAACACCAAGAACGAGACACGTTGTCGAAAATTGCAGACCAGGTACTAGAACTCATGCACCAACTACAAACGCAGTTAGCGTCAAACAAAGAAGTAAAGATAAAGAATACCATGTCATCAGTAATCAAAAACTTTAAGCAGCTCAAACAACAGACAGAAGAAAAAGATCACTTAATAACGAAACTCAGCGAAAGAATTAAATTCCAAGAAGAGTTAATCAAACAGACAAAACAAGATAAAATCGAAAGAGAAGATCAATTGATCAATGATATGAACAAAATCATACAACAGAACCATGAACAAATGGAAAAAAGACTCGTCGAACATGTTACCACTCTTCAGGCAGAAAACCGAAAGGTCTCAATTAATCATAGAGAGGGAGAAACAGCAATAGAAAATGACCGACCAACATATGCAGAAATGACAAATTTTCCACCGCTCCCACAAGAAAGACCGGCACTAATATTAACACCAAAAGACAAGGAAACAAAAATGCCAATAATAAAGAAAGTTCTCAATTCTATGAATATGGCAGAATTACCACCAGTAGACTGCCAAACAACTAAACAAAATAAAATAATAATAACATGTAAAAACAAATTTGACCTAGAACAGGTGAAAGATAAAATCTGCACTACAGAAGATATGGCGGAAAAACTGGATATTAAAGAACCAAACCCGAAAACAGCCCGAGTGATAGTCTTTGGAGCACCAGAAGCCCCAGTAGTCACACAGAAAAACGTCGAAAGAGAAGCAGACAGTTCACTGAACAACTTAGAAGAGCAACAAGAGCTATATGAAAAACAAGTACTCTATCCGGCTTTGGAAAGAGCTCTGAGGAGGAAGGTGCAATATAAGCTGATAAGAGTATTGAAGGGAAGAGAGGGAGAGGAAACCTCGCACTTGGTGTTGCAGCTACTGGAGAGAGGTGCACTGCAACTAATGGCAGGAAAATTGTGCATAGGATTTAACCGGTGCACGGTAAGACGGTATGTCTTCATTCAAAGGTGTTATCACTGTCAGGAAATAGGGATACAGCAAGAGTTGTCCAGAATGCAGAGGCCTGCGCTAAATGTGGCAAAGGCCACAACATCAGGGATTGTGCCTCAGAAAAAGAAGAGTGTGTTAACTGCAAAAAAGTGCTCGACTACTACAAGGGGGACCATAGGAAAGCTGGACTATATGAAAAACATCCATCTTACGATCCATCCTGCAGCGTGTATCAGCGAAAGAAACAAGCAGCGCTAGCGTCATTGTCTTATAGAGGTAAAAATTCAAATTAATTCAACAAAATTTACAGAATAACAGATCACAAACCGCTGCTTTTATGAAATTCCTCTCAGACTCGGACTATTCCCTGGTTTGTCTTCAAGATGCATACCTTTATGAAAATAGACCCCTATCACTTCCTCGAACAACACCATGCTATAGTTCAAGCTCTAAAAAAGCCCATATTTTAATCTTAGACCAAAACTTAAAACATAGTCTCTTTTCTAAACACTATAACTCAGTTTTTATAAATTTAGACCTTAAGCCTTTAACCTTAAGCATTGGCAGCCTGTATAGCCCCCCGAGTGCTGACTTTGATGAGGATATTGAGAACTGGCTGGGTTCTAAAAATCAGAGCCCATTGCAGTTGGTTCTCGGTGATTTCAACGCTCACAGTCAGCTTTGGGGCTATAGGAGTGAAGACACCTGGGGAAAAGTTCTTATCGATAGGGTCATAGCGTATCAACGAGTTATTCTAAACTCTTCATCCAGTCCACCAACGTATGAGTCGGGGAAGAACCTGGGGAGGCCAGATCTGTCCATCTGCACGCAGGCTATGTTTTCACACATAAAACACTGGGAAGTAATTCCTTCCCTTTTTGGAGACCACTACCCAATAGAAACAGAGCTAAATTTCACAATACCCAAACTACCAAGAAGAAGATTCAAAACAAAGGGAATCCCTTTGACACAATTTTCCGAACAACTAACTCGAAAATGCTCACAGATTAACTTTAATGACATAGAAACTATAGACCAGTTTAACGAAGAATACGAAACTTTTAAACAAGAAATATTATTACAAGCCAATAAATCCTTTAAAAAGAAAGCCCCCTTCAAGAAATTTAAAATTTCCTGGTGGTCTCCACAATTGAGGGCCCAAAGAAATAAAATAGCAGCTCTTTTAAAAAGAGCAAAAAATTCAAACTACGAGTCAAATATAAACCAGCAATACAAAAGGGAAAGGGCAATTTATCAAAAACAGATTTTATCGGAGAAGGAAAAAGCTTGGACAAACCTGTGTCGCAGAGAGACGGATCCTTTTGGTTTAACGAAAAAGTTGGCCTTCCAGCGATTTCAGGACTCACATATCAGTTACCAATTTGATTCTTTGTCACCCACTTCCAGGTCATCAACCCTTTTAAAACTAACGAGAGACATTTTTGGCGATGAAACTCCAAAGAAACTACCACAGCGACTAAACTCGCGCGACCAGGCAAAATTCACGAAAAGAGAGTTGCGAAATGTTGTTTTCTCATTCAGTATTAACAAGGCGCCAGGACCTGATCAAATTGATCACAGGATGGTCAGGTGCACCTTTTCAAAAATTCCTAATATTCTGTTGGATATGTACAACAGTCTTTTAAAGTTAAACTATTTTCCTGATGACTGGAAATTGGGAGAGCTCGTGTATTTTAGAAAGGAGGGAAAACCCTTGAATGAGAGCTCTTCATATCGCCCCATCACTCTATTACCAATATTCGGAAAAATTTTAGAGAAATTAATTCTAAGACGAATACATCACGCATTAGACAAAACGAATTTCCTATCGGGTAAGCAACACGGCTACACGCAAAATAAATCTACGGAAACGGCTTTGGAGAAAGGGATTTCATTAGTAGAACAACACAAACAAAATAAACAATACACATCACTGGTGTCACTGGATTTCAGAGGAGCATTTGACAACCTCCCTTGGGACCAGGTGATCCTAACATTGCAAAGACTAGGTATTTCTAAACAACTCATTAATCTTGTCGTTTCCTTCCTTTCGGGTAGGCGAGCTCAGGTGGACTGGATGGCACCATTTTTGTTGTACTTCTTTAGTAAGGGTTGCCCACAGGATCGTGTCTGGGTCCTTTTCTTTGGTTGGTTCTGTTGGAGACTCTGTTGTGGACCTTTGATGTACAGGACTGTAAACTGGTGGCATATGCGGATGACGTGATATTACTGATCTGGGCACAGTCGAGACAGCAACTTGAACAAAAAGGTCAGAAAGCTTTAAAATTTATTCAGAATTGGGAAGAAACCAACAAAATAGAAATTTCACATGAAAAATCCTCATCATTAACTTTTGGCAAACACAAACACCTTAAGCGGGGCCCCACATTTAAACTTCAAGGTAAATCAATAAAATCAGAAACAACACTAAAATACCTGTGGGTAATATTAGATAAACAATTATCATTTCTCCCACATGTGGCGCAAAAGAGAGTAGAAATCGGAAAAATAACTCAAAATCTTTATAAATTTTCATCAATCTCAGGTCGACTCCCTCCGGAATTTTTTAAGATTTGGTACTCGGCGATCTTACAAAGGAAACTGGCCTACGCGTGTGCTGTCTGGTTTCCGCGTATGGCGCAATATCACGGTCGTCGACATTTGCTCTCGGCACAAAGGAAAGCTTTGTTGCTGATAACGAGAGCATATCGCAATACGTCAACAAACGCCCTGCAGGTCCTCACAGGTCTCCCCCCACTGGATTTGCAGTTGGAGGTGGAGGCGGAGTATTCGGGGACGATTCGTCTCGGCAAGTCAACAGAAAAGGCTTTTGCTCCACTATACTATCCAAAATGCTCAAAATACAAAACATCACCACTAACAAGTGAAATACAAATTTGTGAAATAAACGACTATGTAGGCAAAATTACAATATACACGGGCGGTTCCAAAATGTCCGAAGGCACAGCCTCGGCATTTTGTGTGTACGAAAACAACGAGCAAATCTATACTTGGAGAGCGAAACTGTCCCAGGATAACTCCGTCTTCCAGTCAGAACTCTTCGCGATCTCTTCAGCATTAGAGTGGATAGAGTCGAACAAACATTCTCAATATTTAATCATAACGGTAAGCCTATCAAGTTAAAAAGCATTAAACAATTTTGACAATACAAACTATTTAATACTAAAAATTCTTCAACAATTACAAACAACAGTAAAAGACATATACTTCAATTGGACAAAAGGACATTCAGGTGTTGAGGGCAATGAGGCAGCTGACCAACTGGCAAAATCAGCAGTAACGGATGAAACACTAATACATACATTTTTACCATATCCAGCTTCTTCACTAAAATCACAGACAAAGCAGAATCTGTTAAAAAATTGGCAAAAACGCTGGACGGATTCAGACACAGGCCGATATACGAAGGAATTCTTGCCATTGGTTGACCACAAGTATTTCGTAAACAACAGATACTTACACATATTTTTAACAAATCACGGCCCCTTTCAGGAACACTTATACAAAATTAACAAAAGAGACTCCCCACTATGCATTTGTGGCTTGCCGTCAACATCGTTACACTATGTATTATACTGTACATTAACATCGCATTATCATCTCAAAAAACACACACGTATGAATTTAGCAAGTTGGTGGCGGGATGTAAAAGAGAAACCACAACTACTCAACAAGATCATACAATGCATGAGGTTTATAGAAACAAACGAGTACATCTTTTCAAATCCAGAGCCATTCTAGTCCGACTCCATCACTGGGGTGTAGCATGGAGGGAGAAACGGGTTATTAGCGGGTGCCAGAAACTTCTATCACTTTTGAATTTTTATCTTGTGCATCTCTCCAAACTCTTGTATGCGCAAATTGTAAATAGTAGGTGTGTTGTAATGTGTTTCTAATTGTGATGTTCAATATAGTGTGTTTAATGTACTGTGAAATCCTTGTAAATCCATGAAAAATGTAAATAATTATGCAATCACATTCAAATGATCCTCATGTAATCACTACACACAGTCATGTAAATAGTAGGTGTTTGATATTGTGTTGTAATGTGTTTCTAATTGTCATGTTAAATATTGTGTGTTAAATGTACTGTGATGTATATATATCCAAGAAAATTGTAAACAATTATGCAATCACATTAGGTGAAATGATCCTCATGTAATCACTACATACAGTCATATATCTCGATGTGAAATCTTCGGTTCGCCCAGAAAAATTGGGTAACCGATTGTAATTGTAAATCTCACAGTAACCGAAATAAATCTCAGCAGCTTGATCAGGGACCCGACGCTCCCTCTCAGACTCTGGTTGAGAGTCGGGAGGAGTGGATGTGGTCTACCCCTCGGGATTGCACTAACACTCTAAAGCGAAAGCTGAGTTCCCGAGGTGGTCATCGCTGTCGCTATATATATCTTGTTCAAATTTTCAATCGTTAATAAAATACTTATTATTCATCCAATCAAGCTCAAATATTTTTTTTTTAAACTTGCAGTGGATGAAACTTGATGTTAATCCAGATTTTTTCAAATATTAATTCATTAATTAAATTAAATTAATTAATTTTCAATAATCGAGAGAGCCCTCTTCTTGATCAAGGTATTTTAAGACCGAGAGAGCCCTTTTCTTGATCACTGCATTTTAAGCGCCACTCCAAAGGAAAGAAGAATGGGAGAAAAAAAATTCTCTTATCGACCTAAGTAGGAATTGACTTAAAATATTTTTTTATATTACTTGTTTATATTACTTACCTATTTTTTTTATTTACTTGTTGATGACTTTTAAGTTGTGTTTAATTGTTAGTTCCTATCTATAAACACTGTTTTGATGAGGTCTATGAATGTCTATGATGGTTAGAGTTGCAGTAAAGCTAGAGATTTTACCTACAAAACTTCCAGGTTGTATAATATTTAAACGGAGCTTCTGACTGTAAAATAGTCAAAGAAACATCGTCTTCATTTTGAAAGACCTGTCCAATGATATGCCACTCAACAGGGTGCGTAATTTTTTTTTTGTCTCTACCGCCATTTTGTACTTTACGGCTGCCATTTTGAATTTATAAAAACAAAACCTAGCCTATAATCATCGGCCTGTTAAGACGAATTGATAGAGACCTCATTCATTAAAATCCATCCAGCCGTTGGGATGTTTAGAGGGTATAAAGAAATCCACATACACAGATACGGGTGAAACACATAACCCTTCTTTTCAGTCGGGTAAAAACAACATCTTTTTGACCATCGCAAAATTTACATTACTTTTCATATTCATATTTACCGTTTTAAAAATATTTTAACGGGTAATAAATTATTAATAAATATGTTCTCAAACTTGATGTCACGTTTGATAGTTGCAATTTTGCATGTAAACATTCGCACCCTTTACTTGAGGTTCTAATCTGAGTGCCGGCGAAATCCAGAAATTTACTTTTAGACTCATTCGTAGCAAAATATGTAGTTTTATCAAAGAAAACACTCATTTAATTTTTACTATGACATCGTTTTCCCCCACTGAAGGCCGCAGAGATTACAGTCTGAATCTCAGTATCAGCAGAATAAAAAAATTTTGAAATGTAACAGCTTTATGAATAAAAAAAAATCCCAGCCGGCTCGGCCTACAGGCGGAGGTAGATTTTGAAGTTAAGCACTAATTTCACCAACAAAAACTAAATCAAGATTAGAGATAAACATAGTTTAACGATTTTATCTGGGCGTTTTTGGCAAGTTTTTAATTTCATTTTTCTGAAAGAGCTGGCTTTATCAGAATCATGTTAAGGCGGTATTCAAAATTAGAACCTCAAAATATATAAATATGCCAATATTTCCATAGTCGGATTTTTACCATGTTTCAATACGTTTTTTTGCAGACTCACATGACGTTACATATTAACCTGCTGACGTCAATTATATTTCCAATATGACGTAATATTCAATTTCTTTTAATTCGTCAAACTATTTATTTCATTTTCATTTTTCACGTGTAAATCTTCCCACAGAAATGTTATGACGTAATATTTACTTATTTTTTTTCAAATTCGTCAAACTATTTATTTCATTTCCACTTTTCACGTGGAAATCTTGCAATAGAAAAGTAATTGTTATGGTAAGAATTTTATTGTGTTTTTTAATTGTTGGCAACTGCTATAACGAAAAACGTTTAATTTTTTCTGTCATTTTTCCGTAACAGCTGGTTTTGTCAGAATCATGCTAAGGCGGTATTCAAAATTTTTAACCCTCCCCCATTTCTACTCCCTTGGGCTGATTTTGCTCATTTGCAATCCCCGCCGAGATATTAGCCATCTCAATGTGTTTGAGGAGTTTGAAGACGATCCGTGCTACATACATATACATAGAGTAGGTGGGGGTAAAGATACGTACTTTCCATACATTTTTATTTTTAACACACACATTGGTCTAAACTTATGTAATGAGTGATTAAAATGTTAGATTAGAACCTTAGGCAAGTGCCACCATCAAACGACATTCTGTGAAATTATAATTTTGTGAGAAATTGCGATTTTTAAAAAACACTGCTCTGCGTATCTTTGCCCCATCGGTTGGGGCAAAAGTATGCAGTGGTGAGGCAAAGATACGCAGTGCGTATTTTTTCTCCATTACTGTGGGTTTTTGCTCCATTTTTAATGAAACTAATGAGTTATGCAAAAGCATTAGTAAATTTCACTAGTATGTATAGTTAAACTGAAAATTGCAACTTAAACCATGAAAAAAAAAGAAGAAAACAGCGGTCTGTGAGATCGCAAATAGCAGATAATCTGTAAGTAGTGTGACAAAAATTGCTGCATAAATACTGTGAGCGGTCTCAAAGACCCCTTGATCGTAGAATGAATAAAAGGGTTGACTGACTCATAAAATGCTTTTTTTGTGCTAAATTTTATGTAAAGGGCCTATTATAATAAAAATTCCCATTTAGAAGTCTTTAGCGATACTACTAAGTTTCCAAACGAATCTAAATTAAACTAACATCAATAATTAAATTTAAAATTACAAGTTAAGCTATGAAAACTGAATATAGCAGCGGTTTGTGAGACCGTTAACAGGAGTTAAGGGTTAAGACTTAAAATCGTTTTATGAAACACGAATATTGATTTTTAAAAGTAGGTAGGTAGATACCTACGCTCTATATTAAAAAAATAATAACTAGAGAAAGGAAAAAGTAGTTAACTAGCTTATATTAGTTAAGTAGCTATTATATTTTATACAATACTAACTTATAAAAAAATACAACTTTCCACAACGTAATTGCGGAAAGCTTTGCATCTAGCTAAAACGATAGTGAAAAGCCCCGCTTCTTAAACTTGTGCGTATCTTTGCCCCAAGACGGATGCGTACTTTTACCCCATTCTGCATTATTTTACTTAACCGGCTACCTACAAGTTTAAACAAATGCTATCGCGGTAAACTATACGGCCTTTAGAAGCTATGGAGCTTCCGTTCTCCACTGAATTTTTGGATTTGTAAAAATTTGAAGTATTGTCAGCTAAACAATAAAGTGAAATTTTAAAAATATTAGAGCAAAATTCGAAAATTTAAACTTATCTCACTTTCTTGGCACGGAGTGCTACTTTTTTGACAAGGTTTGAAAACACAACTACTACACTTGAGACCAAACTACCACCTAGCAGTCATGATTGTAGAAATGTTTCTTCATATTAAATCAGTCAGTGCGTATCTTTGCTCCGTGCGTATCTTTACCCCCACCTACTCTCTATATATATGTATAAACTTTTTAGGTGGGTGTGGATTTGGGTGCTTGGGGTCATATAATGAAAAGTTATGAAGGAATTTTTCAAAAGTCGCACCATGGTAACGACTGCAATAGGTAGTATTTCTTATCAAATTTACTTAAAAAATACGTTGTTTTAATTGGTGACGTCATTTTCTGTTTAAAAAAAGTTATTTTTCATTGTAATAACGAAAATGGCATCCGTATGATATGGTAATTACCATTGTTTCCCTTCACTCTTCAAAATAATGAAAGTAACCCGATTGCCACCAATGTGAAGAAATTTCATGATGGACTTTTAAAATTAAAATTAAAATATAAAAATGGGATTTTTTAAAAAAAAATAGCGAGTGCGGGCACATGTACAAATAAAGTGCTTTAAAAAATAATTATTAAATCCGGTTCAGTAGAAAGCTCTGACCAGATGACTAAAAAAACAACTTTGTCTTTTAAATATATAGAATATTTCGGAACCTTAAAAAAATAACTATTTTGATGTATAAATTGAATTTTTATGTGATGAATAACAATACATTGAAACATTTTAGTAAGTATAATAATACCTATAAAACTAACGGTTTAGGAAATAGCTATTCGTCAGTGATAAGAAAGGACGCACTGTATTTAAAACCATCAAAAAACACAGTGATAATGATTTAACCTCTTATAGTCCACGTACTCGTATTTGAACCACAATTCTTTTCCATTTGAAACTAAACCTTTTCATGTTTTGAGATTTTGTACTTCACTTCTGTATAGCTGAACTCCCCCCCCCTCCCCTTTTTAACATGACATCAAAAAGTGGCAGCATCTATCCTAATTTCCTTATAAAATATAAGCTGCGTTCATCTGACTTGCAAAGCCCTCGAAGACAACATAGTCAAACAAATAATTTTTATAATTAACATAGACACTTTGCAATTTAAAAATGATTATGCTTAGTAGATAATTAACGTGTTTAAAAAAATTCTTTTTTTTTTTTAATTATGCGACTATAGAGTATATAAAATTATAATTTATATTATATATGTAATTAATATTTTAGGTTTTAAGCCCACATGTATAAGCCTAAAATGTCTACCTTCTTAATTAGTTACAGGTAAAATAGACCAAAAATTGAGTAAAATACGATAACTGATGGCCATTCACGAAAATTTGGAAAGAACTTCGTTTTGGCACTAGAAATGAAGATTCGATGAGTACCCCCTAAATAAAGTTGTTTTACCATGGTTTTTTTTTTGGGGGGGGGGCATTTTAACTAAGGGGGGAGGGGGAATTCAAACTTTTTAAATGGATCGAGTGGAGTACCGTTTATTATGATTTTTTAAATTCTGAATCGAATGAATAACATCCGCAAGTCAATACGATCATTTGTTAGAAAGTTACGGTAGGTTTTATGCTTACAAAATCAAAAATTATACTTTAGTGCAGGTAAATAGGTTTTTACAGCAATAACTTATGGCCATACACGAAAATTTAGGAAGAACTTCGTTTTGGTGCTAGAAATGGAGGTCTGACGAATCCCCCAAAAATAAAGTTGTTTTACCAAGTTTTTTTGGGGAGGTGGCGGAAGGGGGGTGGGGGATATTTTAACAAAGGGAATAGATGGAATTCAAAAATTTTAAAACGGTCAATTGAGGAATCGTTTATTGTCTTTTTAATTCTGAATCGAATGACACCATCCGAAAGTCGATACGATTATTTTTTACAAAGTTACGATAGATTTTATGATTACAAAGTCGAAAATTATACTTTAGTGCACGTAAATTGGTTTTTACAGCAATAGCTGATGGACATTTACGAAAATTAAGAAGAACTTCGTTTTGGTGCTAGAAATGGAGGTCTGACGAGTCACCAAAAAATAAAGTTGTTTTACCAAGTTTTTTTGAGGAGGTGGCGGAAGGGGGGTGGGGGATATTTTAACAAAGGGTATAGATGGAATTCAAAAATTTTAAAACGGTCAATTGAGGAATCGTTTATTAAGTGTCTTTTTAATTCTGAATCGAATGACACCATCCGAAAGTCGATACGATTATTTTTTACAAAGTTACGATAGATTTTATGATTACAAAGTCGAAAATTATACTTTAGTGCACGTAAATTGGTTTTTACAGCAATAGCTGATGGACATTTACGAAAATTAAGAAGAACTTCGTTTTGGTGCTAGAAATGGAGATCCGACGAGTCCCCCCAAAATAAAGTAGCTACTATGTTTAGATGTAATAAAATTGTGCTCTCTCTCACAAAGTAAAATTTTCGACTTTTGCTTTTATAAAACGTGCCGTAACTTTGTAAGAAATGATCGCATCGACTTGCAGGGGATGTCGTTGGATTCGGAATTAAAAAAAATTATAACAAGCGAAAGCCCACTTGACTTATTTAAAAAAGTTTAGTTCTCTCCCCTGAGTTAAAAAGCCATCTTTTACCCCCATAAAACACGGTAAAACAACTTTATTTTTTGGGACTAATCAAGATTTCAGGTGATTTTTAATCAGGTAACCAACTTTTGGTTAGGTGGATGGGATGATGAGGGGTATCTTTACCCCCTCATCGTTTATCATCCCATCCACCTAACCAAAAGTTGGCTGCCTCCAACGCTTATGTCTATCGGGCTTTAAATATTTGTTCTTCCGACAATTTACTAAAAGCTGAAATAGATTACATTAAATCTATTGCCATTGATCGATGTTTTACAGTTGAAATCATAGATTCCATTTATAATAAACTAAGTAAACGTTCTCACTCCAAAATTAACACTGTCGGCAATGAAAATTAAAATAATAATAATAAATAAATAATTATATTTTCATATTTTCCGAAAGTAAGCCATCAAATTTCTAAAACTTTTTAAGATTTGATTTTAAGGTAGTTTATACTTCGTTTAACAAAATCCAATTCACAAATCTGAAACATCCAATTGGCAGTTTTTCACATTGGGGTATTTACAAGATATCTTGCGAATGCAATAAAATGTACATTGGTCAAACGAAAAGACCCTTTAAGGTCCGTTTAGGGGAGCATAAAACTTGTGTTAAAAATTGTGACATCAAGCGTTCCGCTATTGCTAATCACTGCTGGTCCAACAATCATAATTTTAAATTTTCTGAAGCTTCATTAATACAGAAATGCTCATCAATTTGCGACCTTGACTTTTGGAAAGCCTACCACATATGGAAAAATTCAAACAGCTTAGTTAACGATTTGTCCAGCACACCCAATTTTTCAAAGTTATGGTTTAATTTTCTTTAATCGCCCTATTCCCCCCCTTTTTTTCTCCACTTTGTTTGAACTCTCCCGGTGCATCTGGGCGGTTTTTGATTGGTCTTCCTGTGTGCGCGTCAGACCGACTCCGTGGCTGTTTGTCAACATTGATTTACATTTCGCCGTGGACGGTCGGGATGCGAGGTGCGCCTCTGTGGCACTGTCTCTCTCCCCCCCTTTTTTATTCCACAGATTTATTTAAATTTTATCTTTAATTTATAAGCACTGATGATGAGGCCTTAGAGGCTTCGAAATAGCTATATGCTTTTTAAAATTACTTACATTTGTGTTTTGTAAACGTTGTTTCTCTCTTTTTAACTCTAGTATTACTACATGACTCGTCCGGCATTGACATAACCCGTGATAATATTCTTAAATGAACCTTAAATTTGTATGATTTTATATCTTTAACTCGATTATGTCTGAAATACAAACACGATCACTGTGTGAAAAGGGGGAAGGGGAGAAGCCGCTAAATGTTGAGATTTGTTATGTAATTTTTTTCATAATTTTCGGAAAATTGTATTGGGTAGTAATGTACAAATCAACATTTTAAAAGGCCCTCTAGTGATGAAAAAATGAGTTAAGAAGGCGGGGGGGGGGGGGGGGGGTTAGCGGCTGCTTAGTAATCTACAGGCAAACAGCTTTCAAACGTTATTTCACATGAAAAAATTCATTTCCGTCTCCATCCCAAGGGGGAGAATGCCCGTACCTGTCTGGGGTCAAGATGGACCCCCACAATTGAAGATCTGTGAGGAGTTTCACCTTCGGTCAAGCCTTCAAATGAGGTCAAATCCCGCTGCAGCATAATTAGGAGTTGGGTTAGAAAATTGAATTACTGGGAGGGGAATTGAGGTGAGGAGGGGTAGAAAGGTTCATAATATGAATGAGTGGTCCGAGGAATTTCTGATGATATATCACATGGGTTTCTGGAAAGTTTGAAAATTGCCGAGATAAGGCCAAATATTCTAAAAATTTCGACCCCCCCCCATTTAAGACCCTTAGGGGGACGGATTTCTAAAATCTCTGAAACATGTGTTCAATTATTATTATTATTATTTATTTATTATTTTTTTTTGTAGATTTATTTTCTGAAATTTCACGCTTCTACCTAAAACGGCTGCTGAGGTATGACCAAATGTTCTAAAAGTTTCGACCCCTCCTTTAACCCCTTAGAGAGGGAATTTCTAAAATCGCTGAGACACATGTTTAGTTATTTTTTTAGCAGATATTTTTTCTGGAATTTCACGCTTCTATCTAAAACGGCTGCTGAGATATGGCCACGAGCTCTAAAATTTTCGAAATTTCAAAAATCCTTCCTTAGTGCTCTCTTATGTCATAAGAAGCATGTTTCCCCCAATTTTCAGTCTTCCAGGTTCAGTAATTTGAGCTGGGCAATGATGAGCCAGTGAACGGGATATTACCTTTTATCTATGGAGATTCGATTCTAATTACGGGTTTTCAAGAATATAACGAAAAATCCTTCAAAAAATGTATACATATTTGCCATATCTCCCGATTTTTTACTATTAAAAATTCATAATAAAAATGTTTGTTTTAGTTAATCCTGGAAATCTAGGATTATCTAAAGCGAACATTTCGATACGGAAAAAGTGGTATAGTAAAAAAAAAAAAAAAAAAATCAGGAGACCTGGTAACTATGTACATAGAATTAAACGTGAAAAAAATTTAACACATTCCTTAGAACTGAAGTAACAAATTAAAACAACCGTTTTGATAGAAAAACAGATTAAAAAGAATGCATACAAATCAGTATTCAAGAGAACTAAAAAAAAAAAAAATGCAATGAAGAAAATTTCTTTTCGAATTAAAATGAAAAGATAATCGTGTCAGAGAGAAAATCAATTGAAAAATACAAATTAAAACATTATTTTTTAAAAAGAAACAATACGTCGCTACAGATGTTTTAAAAATAGCATAACTTCTATTCTAGTGAATAGAATGATGTAATTCACAAAGAAGAGAAAAAAGATACAAAGCTAAATTGAAAAAGAAACAGTTCAAATTTTATAACTGAAAAAAGAAATATCTTAAATCATTACAATACTAATGAAAAACTAGTCTTAATTTAAAAATAATTAAAATAATGCAAATTTTTTTAAGAACCGTTTTGCGATAAAGTGTATTGAAATGTTATTTTTTAAAAAGTAAAAATAAATCTAATGATACCAACAAGAAATAAAAATCATGCGTCAAGCAGAAACTATGAAACACTTTCCAACACATTACTGTAACAAAACTTCACAATATATAATATGGTGAAAGATGATGTTTAAGTAAACAAGGATCAAGGATCACTTCACCTGGAAGCCAAAAATGGCAAAGGCTGAAAAAAACAGGCGAAAAATCTCCTCTGCTACCAATGTCTATTCTATGAACATTTCTTGGTAAACTAAATGCAGTTCAGCGTACAAATGCATAACTCATTTAAAAGCCACCTTTAAGCAATTTAAGCTCCTACTCAGTAACCCTTACGAATTCTTTTCTGTTACCCTGTATATGAACTATAGCATTCATACACACTATATAGTGTGCATAAATATAGTGAAACGTAAAAGCGCATATCATAATTAAAAATGCATTCCCTGCAATAATTGCTAATATACAGTAATTCGGATACAATATGGTATCTGAAATGCTATGCACTTCGTATAGTATTTGAAATGCTATGCACTTCGTATAGTATTTGAAATGCTATGTACTTCGTATTATACATAAAATAATTTATAGTAAACCTCAGCTACGTATATCATTTTCATTATATATGAAATAGTTTGACATAATTGAAATACGCCGCAAAGAATCCCCGCCCCCCCCCCCCCCCCCCTCGTATACCATTATGTAATGAAACTCTTTTGTGTGGCCCTGTAAATAAATAATTAGTCTTTGCACCGCATATTCTACAGAATGCATGTTTCAGTACACTTCATAAATGCATATCAATTTTATTATGTTTGAAAGGGTGCAGCACTATTAAAAATCATTTGAAACGATTTTTTCCCATTGGCCGTAATGTAACGAAATACTTTTGACTGCCCCTGTAAATGAATTAAGATGCTACAAACTACATTTGAAATAGGGATCGTGTTATGGCAGAGGTCAATAACATCCCAAAATTTCAAACAATCGGAGTATATTTACGAGAGTTAGGGCGCGGACAAACGGACAGACGACAAGACAAACCGAAGTCATAAACACTTTTCAATTTTGTCGGAAAGTGTTAAAAAGAGTTAAATTTAAAAATGTGTAATCACAACTGAAAACGCTTTTGTAGCAAATGTTAGTCAATTATTATTGATAGAGAGTACTGAAACCGAATTGTTTGTGTGTCCCTGTAAATGAACGACGAATGCTATGCACACTTTGTTCCATAATAAGCATATTGTAATTTACCTCAGTGATATATATCAAATTCAATATGATTGAAATAGTATAGTATTATGAAAGAACATCGCAAACGGTTTTTCCCCATAGACCATTATATAACGAAATTCTTTTGATTATCTCTGTAAATGAAACTATAATTTCTACACACTTCATTTTCCATACTGAGCAAGTCATAGCATATATCAATACTTCAATAGCATATATCAATTGCATGCCAATCAGAGTATATATTTACGCGCGTTAGAGCACCGACAGACGGTCGACATACGACACGCAGATAATCCGAATTCAGAAACACTCAACTATGTTGCGAAGTGTTAAAATGACACGATAGATAAGTAGGTTGGGTCAAACAGAAAATGTAATACATAAAATTAAATCCTTATTCACAAATTACATGGTTATATATGTGTTAATATAATGAAACGCAATAGGCTTCTTATAGTAGAAAGTATTTCAGCGTTGAATAACTGTAATCTATTCAAAATTAAGAATGAAAACAAACAGAGAAAGGCACCTGTAAATTTGGCCCATTTTGTAATGTTTGGCTACAATCAATGCAAAAAGAGCATTAATCGTTGCCAGAGCAGAGATCTTTGTTTTGTGTAAAAAAACCCAGTAGACCCGAGCGAAGCTTTCGCACTGCAGCCTTTGAGTTTATTTTTTGATACATTTATTTTTTTAATTTATGATTAACTGAGATTTTTTTAATGATTAAAAACACTTCAGATACCCATCAGCGTACTACATATATAAAATATAAAATCAATATTAAACACACATTAAAAATATACCCAATATTTCAGACTTAACAAGCCATCATCAGGGGTTTCTTGACCTATACCAGCTTACGTTACACACTGTCCCAAACATTAAATTGAAAACATTTCTGTGAGAGATCACAAAACTTCAAAAACAATATTGTATCGGAGATGGCGCCATCTATTAGGTAAACTATAACATTATTATGAAAGTTAGGAAAAACTGAATTTAACTTTACAAATGTGTTTCTTTCAAAACATTTAACCAAACATTAGAAACGTGAAAAAAGATATTGTCTGTGTTAATGTTCGTGACAGTGACTGTCATGTGTATGACATAAGCTCCGTCTAGGTCAAGAAACGCGTGATGATGGCTTGTTAGAATAAGTCTGAAACATTGGGTATATTTTTAATGTGTGTTTAATGTTGATTTTATATATGTAGTACGTTGATGAGTATCTGAAATGTTTTTAATCATTAAATTTGACAGCGTCAGTCCAAGTTTTTATTGATTTTAATTTTCAAATCAAACGGCTTGTTTGAACGAAATATCAGTGCTATGTCCAAAGTCTGTTCAATAATCTTTCGTATAGTACCCCATTCATCATTGTGCGTTTTGATGTCCATAGAAAAGAGGATGTTGACATCAGAAATAATATGTATGATGATAATTAACCTAAAAATATGATAAAAATTCTGTATGCAATGTCTTCTGGCAAAACCAGTGATACCTCATTCATCTTTGTACGCGTTACATGTCAGTTAAATTCAGTGTGCGATATCAGATGTAGGCGAAAAATCCTATCTAATGCTGTCACATTTATAGTTTTACGCTATGGTTTAGTTGAGAAAAAGGGATGTTAAGAACATAAATAACATATAAGATAATACAATTTGTCGAAGTGAATGTCTAAAATTTGCAATTAATGTAATTCTTATTTTGCTTAGTTAATTTTCAAACATTATGCATATGTCGACAAATTTTTCTAAATAATTTTTAAAGAAAAATATTCATTAATTTTTTTTATATAAAATTCCAGAATAACTGAAAAA
The DNA here is from genome assembly GCA_963932465.1 of Maratus speciosus. NCBI lineage: Eukaryota > Metazoa > Arthropoda > Arachnida > Araneae > Salticidae > Maratus > Maratus speciosus. Next base: position 280,296,832 of record OZ010792.1, read on the forward strand.
AGCAAAAAACTGAAACTTTCTGGCATAAATAGACAAGCCTTATGTGCATTTAAACACTATCTTAATTTTGAATGAACTATAATTCAGAATTTCATTAGAATAACCATCATTTTACCGTGTATATTATTCTATTAACCCTTTCGCGACGAGTGTCGTGTATACGTGACACATAAGGTGCTCAGAATCTTTGATTATTCTTACTAATAACTTTTAGGTGCAAATTTTGCCTCATTTAATCAAAGCATTTCTGCGAATAAATTCGGCAAAAATTTTTACTTTGAAAAACCTTTAGGACAAGTGGATAATTGTCATCGAAGATTGCACAAAGGGTTTCGCTTAATATTCCTTTCAAAACACTTTATTCTTTAATTAATAAATCCAAATCATTCATTTATAATTATTAAATCCTTAAACTTTATCACAAGAACATAGATGGCAGCACCATGAAATATTACTATTAAAATGATTACGAGAGGAAGCTATTTTTTTAAGAGGCTACTTCAGTCAAGTGAAAAGACCCGTTCGCTAATGCTAATCCTATGGAAGAAATTTATAAAGATATCTCGGTTGCATTTCAATATTTTTAAATGATTCTTTTTGCATTGGCTAGCTGAGATCCATCTGTACAAACGCCATTTTTTTACTTTTTCGATTTTGTTTACAGATATTTTTAATGCGTATACTTTCATTTTCGGAGCCGGTTTCGAAAGTGAAAGCATCCTCTCGAAAAAAATCTGCAATCGAAATCGAAAAAGTAAAAAATGGCGTTTGTACAGATCGATCTCAGCTAGCCAATGCAAAAAGAATCATTTAAAAATATTGAAATGCAACCGAGATATCTTTATAAATTTCTTCCTTAGGATTAGCATTAGCGAACGGGTCTTTTCACTTGACTGAAGTAGCCTCTTAATCAAATTAAAAATATTCAAGAACTGCTTTTCAGACAATTGCAACAACATATGTTTTTATATCTGAAAAGCATATTTAATTACCCGTTTTAATCTTAGCTAAAACAAAAAGAGAAGAAAAAAACCCTTAAAGTAAAGAAAAAACAACACAAAAACGAAAGTTTTTTTTTAGTTAAATCCATGGGACAATGAAATGTAGTCCGAAGGAAGAAATCGAAAGTGAGATGGCAGTACTAGTCATTAATGAGAATTAATGATTTAAAGAGGAAGCCTAATAGTTAAAAATAACAGCTGTTTACAAATAAAAAAAATAAAATTATTTATATAAAATTCAAAACTGCGAAATTTTTAGAGTTCCGAAATTCAAGAAAATTAACGGAGGCTTAAATAAAATTTAAAATTTCTAAAAACAAAAAAGTTGTTTAAACAAAATTTTAAATCCTGCAAATTTTTGAAAAATTTAGATGTTCAAAAAAACTTTAAAGTTTCGATTTTTTTTTTCAAAACAAAACAAATTGTTTAAACGAAATTTAAAATTCCAAAATTTCAATAATTTAGCGAAAGCTTAAAAAAATTTTAAATTTCGCTATATCATAAAAAAAAAAAAAAGAATTTTTGAATTAAAAAATATTTGATAAAAATATATTTCAACAACTTTTGGCCTTAAAATGGCAAAAATAATTACAAAAATTCTGTAAAATTGAATGTATTAGATAATGAAATCGATTCCTGGGAAAAAAATTTTGAACTCCGACGACCAGCTTCGAACCAGTAACCATTCAACCATGAAATCAGGCAAATCTTCTACGACTCAGTCATCTGCCTGCACGAAACAGACTGGAATTGTTTTAAAATCTAAATCGTAGAAATGCCCGGATGTTATTAAATTAATTCACTTAATTAAAATAAAACAAGACTTTTCAAAATTTTATGATTCGTCGTGTAATCGGAGGTATTCAGCTACAACTATAGTATACTATACAATAACTATAAGTAACTATAATTCCAATTCTCTAACTTGTACAGTTTCCAAGAACAAACTCTATGACAGACAGACAGATGAGTTAGACGAATGGGGGTTTCGTCAGATGAGCGAAACCGTAAAAAATATTAAAAATTCTGTAAAGGATGCTTGCCGCGAAGAGACTAAGCGAGAGGTATTTTATTAACTTCATTACTGTAGATCGGTGTTTCTAACTTTTTGGTCTCGTGATCCCCCTTTCAAACTTAAAAATTATAAAAGAGTCTTAGAACCACAGGTGTATGCAGAAAAAAAATCTTGGGGGGGGGGGGGGTGGAAAAGGTTTCTGCAGCTCACTAAAAAAATTTCGCGCCATTTCTGAAGTACAGGATCCACGTTTAAAAAACCCTGTAAAAGTCATTTCAAAATATATTATTTAGAAAAAGTGGAGAAACATGACATGCTTCCTTAAATTGACTCCTTTTTATAGCTTAACGGATTAAAGAGAATATAAAAACAAGAAAGAAAAAAAAATCATGCGTCAAGCATAGATTATGAAACATTTTCCAACAGATTTAGAATAATGTAACAAAACTGCACCGTTTAATAAGTTAAAATATTATCTCTAATTCACTCATATGGAAACGCATAACCTATTTGAAAACCCAATTCCTATTTACAATCGGAAAATTATTTGAATTCTTCGAGAAACCCTGTATATAGATGTGTATCTAATAATTACACGAATGCCAAAATTTAGTTCAGTTAAGAAATAGATATAGCTCAGTTGAAAATTCCCCTTCAGCAATTTCCTCTAATAAGTAGGATAAATAGTACGTGAATTCTTTTGTGCAGCCCTGTATATGAGGTATAGAATTTATATACAACGAGTAACAAGCAAAAAAATTGTTATATTTAAAAGCGCATACCGTATTTTGAAACGCATTTTCAGCAATTATTATTCAAAGACGGTACTGTAACCCATTCCTTTTGTGTGTCCCTGTAAATGAACGACAGATGCTTATTCCAGATGCTGCCAGACTGCCCTATTCTATCGTAATCTACTTCTAGTGAAATACAGTAATTTATTTCAGTTTCAGAACATTTGAAATAACGTAATCTCATTAAAATACTCGACAAAAGATTTTCCCCCATAATACCATAATGTAATGGAATTATTTTGAGTTCCCCTATTGATCCCACATACTTCATATACAATACCAAACATACTATGGTGACCCTAAATAAGGTTCAACTGCATGAAAATCCGAGTACGTTTACGGGAGCTAGGGCGTGGACAGACGGCCAGACAAACCGAATGCACAAACAGTTTTCAACTTTGTTGGAAAATGTTAAAAATCATTATTTCAAGAGAAAAAAAAATCAACGAAAAAAAAAGTTCTTTTTGAATGAAAAGAAAAAAAAAAAAAAAAAAGATAACAATCTTATCAAAAAAAAAAAAAAAAAAAAAGAAAAAAAAAAGAAATCAGTCGAATAATACAGACATTAAAACATTATTTTAAGAAAGAAACAATCCGTCGGTACAAATGTTTTAAAAATAGCATCACTTCTATCCATTCCATCAAGAGATAACAAATGTAATTCACAAAGTGGAAAAAAATCCAGGTTTTTTGAACTGAAAAAGAAATCTCAAATCATTGCCATATTGATGAAAAATTAATCGTAATTTAAAAATAATTAAAATAATGCCTCTTTTTTTTTCATTTTTCGATTAGCAGATGTTTTGCGATGAGATATATTAAAATATTATTTCTAAAAGAAATCTAATTATCGACGTAAAAAAGACACGATGAAGAAGTAAGGCAGAACGGAAAAGGGAACACATAAAATAAAATTGGTAAGCATAAATTACATGATTTTAGATGCTAAAGTATTTTAATTAAAATATATGAACTCAAATAAGAACTCAATAAATAATGAAAGTAGAAAAATGTAATAATAATTTAAGGTAAAAAATAAAATACATAAAAAAATTTTAGAAGATCAAATTACATCACTTTTTTTATATGAATAATTGCGACTGTTGATGCACGCAAGAAAAAAAATATTGAAACAGTGTAATTTTTCTTGCGTAAAAAATGTACTTAAAAACTCAATGGAGAATCCACAATTTTAATGCATTTATTCATTTAGGTATTTATTTTTTAACTAAAGAAACTCAATACCACAAATGGATGTTTAAAAATTTTTAATTTCAACGGAAAAAAAAATAGAATTATTTTTTAAGGAATTTTTCAGGTGGTGAAATTCGTACTTTTTACTTTAAATCGTATTTATTTTAGATGTGAAATTATATTCGTCCAAAAAAAAAAAAATAATAATGAAAAAAAAAATAAAATACTGTGAGTTTTTAATATAAAAATATCACAATAGATAATTCGAAATTTCATTTAAATTAAAGCGACCGAATATCCAAATAAATGTTTAACATTTTTTATTTTAATGTGACAAATTTTGTTTAATAGCATTAATAAAAAAAAAAAACAAGTAAGAAAAATCATGCGTTAAGCATAGATTATGAAACACTTTCCAACACTTCCTGAATGCTTTAACAAAACTTCGTTATTTTGGAAATAGGTATATAAGAGAACTAAGTAAACATTTTAGAAAGCGCATAAAACATTTGAAAAACTGTTTCAGCAGTTACCGTCTATAGCAAATATGTAATCCAATTCTTTTGAACAGCCCTGTATTTGATCTGTAGATTGATATAGATATACTATATACATAGGCGTAACCAGGGGGGGGGGTGCCCTGGGTGCCCGGGCACCCCCCCCCCCCCCACTTGCGCAGACTCAAGCACAATTATTTTAAAAAAAAATCGAAATCTACAAAAGAAAAAAAAAGTGAAAGCAGAGTTCAATTAGCAAATTAGTTTAGTTCTGAGAACTAACAGCCAAAGTTTTGAACCGTGCTAAAAGAAGAAACCCATGATCTTTTTTTTAAATTATGTAGTTTATCTTTTTTAAAACTAGAATATTTACAAGAATCTGTATTAGTCATAGTAAATCAAAAAGGTAGTTTTATAATCCCACTTTGACATCTTTTGTTTGTAGGAAATTTTTTTTAACACCGTTCTTTCTATTACATGTTTCTGTAATTTCATGAGAAATTAACGAAGTTCTTGACGAAAGTAGAAACATAAACTATATGTCACTTTACTTTCGTAGTTTAGTTTTCGTAGTCGTAAAAACAATTTGAAAGGGAATGCAGATGTGAAACAATAATTCCAAAATGCGATTAGCCGGGGGAAGGGGTGTGTGCACAGACATAGCCTCCTTTAAAAATGAGAAATAATAGCACAGAAAATTCAAATTAATCTGGAGGTTGGTTGGTTGGTTGGTCGAATTTCGTGTTTCGCTACTATTTTTTGACATTCGTAAAAGAAATATGGTTGCAGTCTTTCAAGTCAATATAGTAATTTTTTTCCTCTGAAAATTTTTATACGATTTTTGGAGTTTATTCTCGTTTAGCGGCGTTCTTTTGAAACTAGGAAAAGGACCCGATTTCAATCTTTTATTTCAGTGCAGTAAATTTTGACGAAATTCACGATTTTAGTCGGCGATCATTTCATATTTACAATTTTTACCCAAAATCGTTTGACGAGATTCACGTCTTTCTACGCGATTTTTTGTTGAAATCCGCACATTTCACCACTAACCTTTTACAAAATTTGTGTTTTTTACCGTGATCCTTTGACGAAATTCGCGTTTTTTACCGCGATATTTTGACTAAATTGGCATTTCTTTAGCACGATCCTTCGATGAAATGCGAGTTTTCTTTCCACGATATTTTGACGAAATTCGGTCTTTCTTTCCGCAAACTTTTGACGAAATTCGCGTTTTCTTTCTGCGATCCTTCGACGAAATTCTCGTTTTTACCGGGATCCTTTGACGAAATTTGTTTTCTTTTGCGACAGATCGGCGAAACATTTTTTTACAGGGGTCATTTCTCGAAATTCGCGATAGTTTTGCGCGACCGGTCGGGAAAATTCTCGCTATCTTTCCGTACTAATTAACAAATTCTCTACTCTTTTCCTCGACCTTTTGACGAAATTTGCAACATTTTTTTCGTCAATCATTTATCGAAATTCGTGATTTCTTTTGCGCAATCTTTTGCGAAATTCGCGATTTTTTTCTGGACTTTTTCATCGAAATTCACGATATTTGTCCACGACCATTTGAAGTTCTCAAATTTTTCCGGGACCGAGTCACGATTTGATTTTGAGAAATTCCATAAAAGAAATAAAAATCGGGAAAAAGGAAAAAAATTAAAATACTCACTGAAGAATCACAGGTCTGCGAAAGAATTTGGATGGGGAAATATTGCATAGCATTTTTTATTATGTGGGACTCTTTCTTTTCTATGCACAAATCGCGCGATTCCGCACGTTATTTAAAACCCTGCCTGCCAAAGAAAACTTCGTTACTGGTAGAGTTTCGCTGGTTTTTTTTTTTTTTTTTTTTTTTTTTTTTTTTTTTTTTTTTAACGAACATAGAATTTAACAAATCCAGAATTGTGGGGGAGGGGGGACTGCCTTCGGCAACGTACTCCCGAGCAAGCTATGACACGACCACTTCTGTCTCGAAACAAACGGATTATTGCGATTTTTTATTTCGAGGCAAATTTAATTTTTAGCTTTCTTATAAGAACTGATTTGACACTCTTCCAATTCGAATTTAATCACGGCAATTGCAGAAATTACAAGAAAGTTTTTTCTGTTTCAAAAAAGTCAAAAAATCGCCTCAAAGCACGAAAAACACCGCTAAAAATTGCATTACAAATTCAGAAATGCTTAAAAAACCTAACGGAGCGAAATTAACTAATTGGGTAAAAGATTTAAACCGGATTCCTTTTAGGAATGTCAAAAAAAAAAAAATCACCCCAAAGCGCGAAAAACCCCTCTAAAAATAACATTAAAAATTGTTACAAATTGAAAAATCGCTGTAAGAATCTTGTGAAAACTTCATTGAAAAGAAGACAAGTTTACTGGATAACATATTGAAATCGGATTCTTTTTTACTAATTTTAAAAAAAATGCCGCTAAATGCGAAAAAAATCGCATAAAAAATTAATTGAAAAATTCCAGGAATTGTCTTCGATATGCATGACTTCAGGCATACAGGTACTTTCCTGTCAAATCTTGCGGCTGTGAGGACTCAGTATTGAATTCAGACCCTTTTCTTCGGGAGGGTTTTCTGGGGCTCCAAGGGGGGGGGGGGGATTTCACTTTTTGACCATTGAAAGCACAAAAATCTCAAGTCTTTCGGGGGGGAATCTCATTGCTCCGGGGGGGGGGATGTCCCCCCCCGGGCCACCCCCTGAGTTCAACACTGTGAGGGCTGTATTGTTTTTTCAGAGTTCAGCGCACGCGGACACACAGAGACAGACAAGCACCTATCTTTATTATTACAGTCGCATCATAATATAATTTTTATCATCTTGATAAAATATAATTTTTATCATCTTGATAAAATATAATTTTTATCATCTTGATAAAATTTAGTGTTTATTATCATGACCTGCTTTTCCTACTATATTTGACACATTCTGAGGTAAAAACATGAATTATTAATGAATATTAAAATTTTTTATAATGTTATAATAATTATTTATATAGACTTTCCTCCAAAATTTCTTGGGTCCCTTCGGTGATCCCTAAGAAGTCATGGAGTAACATTGTGAAAAACTTTCGTGGGTATGTACTGGTATACCACATGTATTATCTGAGATTTATCATCCGGCAAAATTTCATCTACAAGACTTTGACTGAGATAATTTTAGATCTCATAGATCTAAAGATCCATAGATCTAATCCATAGATCCATAGATCTAATCTCTTTAGATCCTCATAATTAGTTCCTGTGCCTATAAAAGTTTCCAGCATGATTAAAGGCCTTTTTTTTTAAATCTTTATAAGAAGTTAGGGTGACAAAAGATTTTACACATGTGATCACACTTAGTTACCGTCTTATGTTATTGCTGCAAGGAGATTTACATAGCTTTTTTTTACCATTAGTTTTAGTTTTGATGTTTTGAACCCCTTTTCATTCCCCCTCACGCAAACAAAAGTCACGTTTGAGCCATTTTTAAAAGAAATACCGCTCAATTATACCTTCTAAGATGAAAACCTGTCTAAAACGAAAAGTCGAAAAGTTTCATGGGGTTTTGTTTTAGCAGGTTTTACTATATAAGATATTGTTTGTATCCAACATGTTCAGGTTGAAAAGTCCGGGCACCCCCCCGTTCGAAAGGCTGGTTACGCCTATAATATAACGGGGAAATTTAGTTTAGCAAGAAAACGCATAACAGGTTGAAATTTCTCTTTCATCAATTTAAACTAATAGATGGAAACATACTTGTATACTTTTGTACAACCCTGTAGTTAACCTAGTATCTTTATTACACGCTACTATTTAGATAAAGTTTAATTCAAAGTAAAACACTCTTAAAACTACTGAAATCACATTTCCAGAAATTATCATTTATAGACGGCCATCTATCCAATTCTTTGCGTGACCCTGTATATCATTTCATCTATGCTCTACAACATTTCTTTGTAAACTAAATGCAGTTCAGTGTAAAAATGCATGGCTCATTTAAAAACACCTTTAAGCAATTTATAATCATATCCAGTAACCGTTACGAATTCTTTTATGTAGCCCTGTATATGAATTACAGCTTTTATACACAACATATACAATGCATAAATATAGTTAAACATAAAGGCGCATAACATAATTAAAAATGCATTTCTATCAATTATCGCTACAGTACAGTACTTCGGATACAATATAGTATCTGAAATCTTTTGTGTGTCCCTGTAAATGCTATGCACTTCGTATTATACATGAAATAAGTTCTAGTAAACCTCAGCGACGTATATCAATTTCATTATACAAGAAATAATTTAACATAATTAAAATACACTGAAAACAATTCCCTCCACCCCTATATCATTATGTAACGGAATTCTTTTGTGTGGCCCTGTAAATGAATAATAACTATTCTTTGCACCGCATATTCTACAGAATGCATATTTTAATGCACTTGATAAACGCATATCAATTTTATTATGTTTGAAAGCTTATAACATCATTAAAAATCATTTCAAACGATTTTTTCCCATAGGCCGTAATGTAACGAAACATTTTTTATTGTCCCTGAAAATGAACTAAACATGCTAGAAACTTCATTTGAAATAGGAAACGTGCTATGGTGAACATAAATAGCATGTAAAAATTTCAGGTCAATCCGAGTATATTTAAGTTAAGGAGTTAGAGAGCGGACAGACGGCCAAACAAACCGAAGTCGTAAACACTTTTTAACTTTGTTGGGAAGTTTTAAAAATCAATTTAGACTTCAACTGTATACAAAAATATTCGAAAATAATGTCGAATATGAAAATCCTTAGTGACATTACATTTGAATTGAAAACAAAGGAAGTTTTAAATGTATTGCAATTACTTAGGTGTACCCTGCATACCCATCAGATAAAACCGCAGATGCAGTGTATTTTTAAAACGATTTATTTCCAACATAACTGAGTTGATATACATTGTTGAGGTGAAAGTAATGGAGTGAATAGCGTATATTTTTTCATTTCCAGGGACACAAAAAGGAATTTGTTTACAGTACCGACTATGAACGATAATCGCTGGAAATGCTTTTCAGATGAGATTTTCCTTTTAAAGCTTAATCAAATTTTAGTACTTTACGGGGTGTGTACGTATATGGGGCATTCTCACAATCTTTTGACTTTCAGTAATAAAAATCTGGTGAAATTAAACTTCGTAAAATAACATTTTAAACTGATAGACGAATGCCTTAATGATTCAAATTATAGAAAAAATGGTCAGCAGCGATTTTTTTTTTTTTTTTTTTTTTTTTTTTTTTTTTTTTTTTTTTACTGAGGTTTAAGTTAAACTTGCGAGTTTAATTTTCCTTGCCATTTTACCACTATAACTTTCTATTTTCTTCTACATTTTTACTTATAATGAATTTGCTTAGTACCCACAGGACATTCAAATAAGAAATAATAACAATGTAGTATTTTTAGTACAAAATTTTTGTATAACATTGTCTTAAAGGGGTGTTAAAGAAGGGACGGAAGGGGAAAAAAAGGGGATGGTATAGGAAAAAATAGACGGTAATGGAAAAAAAAAGGGATGGTAAGGATGGGACGGTAAGGAAAATTACCACTATTTTTAGGCAAATCATGTTAAGACTAAGTGATAGCCACAATGTTCATTGATTTTTAGAAACAGTTATTTACATTGGATTAAATTAAAAAAAAAATTAATTTACCTCGAAAAGTGTAGGAATAAACCTTGGGGACGGTAAGACTGCCAATAAAGCCACGATGCTTGAAATTTACACGTAAATGCTAATTTAAATTCTGCAGTCAATTTCTTGTCAAAGAATTTCAGACATTCTTTCTCTAGCATACTTCTGCATGAGAAAAAACTTGAAAATACTTTGTGGCTGCGTCTGAAGTGATTTTCTGTATAAGTTTAGCAAGAGGGATGGTAAGGATCTATAACCTAGGGACAGAGTTCAAAAAATAATATCAACCGTAAAAATGTATGCAGTTAATTTTTTGGTACATATTTATATAAAGCAATTATCCCAGTTTCGGAAAACAATTACTTCGAATTACTTTTATTGAAACAATTTTATACAGACAGCACCAAACTTAAAAATCAGCATCAGGGACACGGGACAGTATAGGAGTTTTCCTGGTATTTGGACCCCCAACATCATCACAAACTTATTTATCTCTTTAATATTGTTATGCAATCATGCAATGGGATGTTCCCCAGTATATGGAAAAAAAAAACCCTCACAAGAATATGTACTAAAATAAAAATTATTATTCAGGGACATAAAAGTCAAAAGATTGTGAGAATACCCCATATAGTCTATATAGACCGGGAGGCTCCAGCACAAACAATCACTTCATCGAGTTCAAGACTGAAATTCCAGAATTAGTTAAAACTCGATCTTGGCGGCAAACACCTGAAAACCCGATTTGAGCGGTTCACTCGTAGATTTACCATTACGTTTTCGTGCACCCAAAGGAAGAAAACATGGAGGACTGGGAGCAGGAAAACACAATGGTCAACACCACCGCTAAAATCGTGTGTTCGTCTTTTTCACCAAGATACGACTTGGCAGGCCGATTGCGTTTTAATATGCGAATCGAGTTTTAACTAATTCTGGAATTTGAGTCGTGAACTCGATGAGGTGATTGTCTGTGCTGCCGCCTTTTGGTCTAATAGTTCATATGCATGGATGCGCAAAAAATGACGTAAACAATACTGTCTGTGAGTGTGAATCTCTTAGAGGTGTTTTTAATTGTGTTATGCACTTTCCAGGTTAACTATATTTAGCTAGTACTATACATTAATTGTGTTTCTATATAAATAAATTTATATAGAGGTCTACCCAAAAAACTGAAATCATTGCCGTCTATGGATGGTAATTACTGGAAGTGAGATTTTAGTTGTGTCATGCGTTTCCCAACTGTTTTAAATATTAGCTTAATATTAGCTTAATATGTGGAGACTTTTATAAAGTCTATAGATCATATGCAGAACTGCACAAAGGATTTATAAGTTGCCATATATGGGCGGTAAAGGCTGAAAATAAATTTCAAATGTGTTTTGCGTTGTATAACTGAATTAAACTTTAGCAAACCACGTGAAGTGTAACAGATCTATAGATCATATACACGACTACTCAAAAGGATTCGAATAATAAATTTTATCGATTGTGAGAGTTTGTTGCTGAAATTTGGTGTTGAACTGTGTTATGCACACTGTTCAACTGTGTTATTTAGATACCTACTTTTATCTTGTTAAACAGTGAAGTTTTGCTATAGTATTCGGAAAGTATTGGAAAGTGTTGCATAATTTATGCGTGACACATGATTTTTATTTTTTATTTCTCCTGCGTTGTTAAAATATTAACGATGATATCTTTGTTTGTTATGTAATGTTTTCTGCTAAGTACCAGTTTAGCATTGCCTCATCTTTCATTGTCAAATTTTATGTGCCGAATTTTTTAATCAATTTTTGACCCTGTATGGGTTGTAATTAAAATTCTGCATTTCTAGTGTTAGTACGTCACGATGAAAAACAAAATATATATTTATGTAATATAATGAATATGTGTTTATATGTTCATATATTTTAAGGTGCATGTCTCAGCGATAAATTTATACTGCAGTGTGACATACTTAACAATTTAGTTAGATTTGTTATACACTATAAGGCCAATGATGACCGGTCACATGCGATTTTAGACGTTTTGTTAAATATTTAGAAAAATACATGAGTAATTATCCTGAAACTCCCGACGTGTAAACAGAATAGTACAGGTCATATATTTCCGTGAAGATTTTTTGTCGAAATCCCATAGCGGACCGTCGACAAATTGAAAAAGAGAGAATATCTTTCGGATAACCCTGTAAAAACTAATGTAACAAAAGAGTTCAAACTCTAAAACACGATTAAGAGGCTTATTGTAATAAACTGTGGCCATTTTATGAGGATATCATGTATACTAGTAGAGAAATTAAGGTTTTTGTGAAAACAGTCCCAAATTTCGCCAAGTTTGAGTTCTTAATATATAAAAAAATGTTCTTTTCAGAAACTATGACAAACAACATTGTACACAGTACCCTGCACTCAGAATTAAAAAATAATAAAAATTGCATGAAAAATGAGCAGGTTTATTAAATAACGTTTCACTGCGCATGCGCGAATGCAATCAAAATATAATGTGTACAATGTATTAGCTAAGTGTACAGAGCAAATTTTGTGAAAGTTTCAAAAACATAGCTTAAAAATGCTGAAAATTATCGTCGATAGAATAAGCTCGAAATCCGTTGTTCCCAAAAGGAAGCAAAAAGATGAAGAGCTGTAACCAAATATCCGTGAATTAGTGCCAAAATAGCGTACACAATATTGCACGTACTTCTATATTTAATTAAATTGTCTGTATTTTTGCAATTGTTGTTAATTTATAACTATACTTTATCGTAATTCAATGCGTAGTCATTTTGGAAAAGTCATGCAACTTGAAAAAGTCATTGATCAAGTCATAGTCATTTCATTTATAAGCAAAACGTATGTAATATTTTAAACATGACGCTGTCTACTCCGATGAAAACTAAAAATACTGAACTCCGTAGTTGTGGAGCTCAGTGGTTTAATTAAATTACAAACCATGGACACAAAGTTTTTTCTAAAAAAAAACTTTCTGAAAAATTATTTCATTTTACTAATTATTGGCATGAATTGATTAATCAATGAGGCACGAGATTTTTTTTAGAATTTCATTTTCTAAAGCTACCATTTCTTGATAGTTGAAAAACTTTGCTTTTCATCTTCTGAAATTTTTGTTGCGCATATTTCAAGTTAACGAAATTTTGTCCCGAATTAAGGTTTTATTTCTTCCCGGAAAGGATTGGATTATATGAAAAATGAATCAAGCAACTGAAGGTAATTTTGTGACTGAAAATTCAGAAACTGCTACTGGATCAAGTTCAGATGGAATTACTGAAGTTATGGATCCAAATGAAAATATTGTGGACGTAGTGCCCGACATACAATCAAAATACATTAAGAATAAGACTGGGAATGTAAAGTCAAAAATCCAGAATGATAACACCAAGGAAATGACAGTTGCATCTCAGCCTGAAAAGAAAAACCTGAAGAGAAAAGCTGTTCATCCTCCAAGCTCCAATCGAGTAACTAAAGTTATGGATTCAAATGAAGATATTGTGCCGAATATATTGAAATCAAAATCCATAAAGAATAAAACTGGAAGCGCAAAGTCAAAAATCCAGAATGATAGGACCAAGAAAATGGCTGTTGTATTTCAACCTGAAAGAAAAAAAGTGAAGAGAAAAGCTGATCAACCTCCAACTTCTGAAATGGTGATTGAATCTATTAAGGCTCTAAAAAAACGTAACGGCGCAATATTTGAAGACATACGAAAATACATGGAAGAAAGGTATGCGGTCAACATGAAACGATTGAAGTATCACGTAGGAAGCTTGGAGTAGGAGGTCTTGTGCGATATATAATTTAATTAATTATATACGTTAAAATGGTACATTAACATAAGCAGAAATACGCCGTGCAAGCAAAGGCTGGATATGAAATTTCACGGAAGAATGGACGTGTCTTGAGTGTAACTTAATGTAGCTTAAGGAGAGCTTTAATAACAGAAAGGCAAATTCACTTAAAAACAGAATGCAGTTTATTTAATAAACATCTTGCAGAGTTGACAGCATGATAATCCACATTATAACTTCTCTAATAAACAACAGTCGTGAAGAATGAAGACTTTGATACATGAATAAGCACAATTAATTTGCATATGAAAAACTATTTAAAAGCATTTAAAATTCTAGAACAACATAAATATAACAAGTACTCTAAACGTACATTCCAGGATAGAGTCCCAGCCTCTATCCAGTTCGTGAAATATTGCTTCCATTAGGAAGACTAAAAAGTGCAACATTACAGTGTTTGCATCGCGTATTTATCTAAAATGGCTCGGATTGAAAACATCATTTGGGAGCGACGCCCGCCAAACGGACCAATCAGAAAGCGGCATCGAATCGATGCAAGCAGAGATTCGATGCAAAGATCGATTAAAGAAGCGATATGCAATGTCGCCATCTAGCGGAGAAAATAACACTACGGAAAATTAAACTTAGTCTGAAGACGGATTTTGCCGGTGTAGGATGACAAGATATGAGTATAATGAAACGGAAAATGGCGGAAGTTAATACGACCACCAAAAGATTAAAGAGAAACTTAAATCAACTGGATATTAACAGAAAACAATATGGAAAGGTAAGTTTAAGTTAATTCATGTCTATTGTTGATATTATACTGAAATAAATAAAAGTAAATAAGAAACTTTATGGAATGTGAACTTAGAAAGAAAATGATGTAAGTGGAATGAAATGACGATATAAATAGATAAGGGAGGCGATGAGAACCATAAAGTTTGATGATTTCCATCAAATGCCCCCCCTCTCATTGCCTCATCTAACAAAAAGAGTCAAACTACTCAATCGGGACCAACTGATCTGCCCAAGAATGAGTGACTCAAAGGATAAGGACTTAAAGAGGTTCAAAGAATCAACATCAAAAACATTTCCACAATTTAATTTAACCAAAAAAATGATTAACGAAAATAAAGTTAAATATTTACACTACAAAACAGTAACCCTCTTTTATTCACTTTCCTCTATTTAAACTCAACAGAACAGCTAGAAAAACAATTCACGATTCAACTGAACCGAAAAATGAACCAACTCAATGATTCAAAAAGTTAACACTTCAAAAACTTTGAACAATGAAGCCTAAACACTTCAAAGGTAAGAAAAATTTTAACAATTAAACATTTAACGCTTTTAATAAGCAACTAGAAAAATTTTAAAGAACAATTTTTTTTTAAAAATTAAACAGCATTGTATTGAGAATCCATCAAAAAGGGAAACTTAGATCTTCACAAGATATTGGCTATCAAAAGAAAAATCCCCCAGGTCAATAGACAGGGACTAGTATATCCTAGACCAAAAGGGTAACAAGCCTAACAAAAGAATCAGTTCCCAATAAATATAGATAATACAATACAATTTACAAAAAATACATGAATAAATACGTACCAAATAAAGTAACGTTTTCCAATTTGGAAAAGTTACAACCAGCAGATCATGACATCTTGATCATCTCCAAAAATCAACATTTTAACATAATATAATGCAAGAAAAATATTTTTATTACAATTCAAAAAAAAAAATGTATGAAGCAAAACTTTTAAAGTCCAAAGCTGAAAAATAAAAATTCAAAAACATCATGAAAAATACTAATCCAGGCATGTAGAATCATGAGACAATACAACGGCTCTGACATAAAACTGTTTAACGTATCCATCACAAGGATGGATATAGGGCTCATACATGCATCTTTCAATCTTCTCACAAACATTCACAATAAATGGGTGGCGATCTAAATGCCTAGAAGTAGAGAGAACAAATTAAAAAAAAACAAACATTTTACATTACAGTTCAATAATAAAATCAATTTAGAAAATATATTTAGATAAACCAAATAAAACTTTCTTTAAATAACTTCAAATTAATTCTTAATTTAAATAGGTACAATTTAAGTTTTTAAAACTAATAGGAAATGATCAAGAAAGCTGGTGATAATGAAAAATTGGTACTAGTATACTTTAGGTAAATTAACAATTTAAAACAATGTGCTTTAGGTAAATTAACAATTTAAAATTACAAATGACTACACTTTTCATTAAAAATACTTAATACAACAGTTAGAAAAAGTGCAAGTACAATATGTATTAAAGGAATTTACCAGCATAACATTTAATAAAGATACAATATGAAAGATTTATATATATTTGACTAAAGTACAATATAACAAATTTAAATACAAAAGAACTATTACACATTAAACAGCAGTTTAATGAAGTTCAAAACCTCATTTCTGGTCAACGGCTTGGTAAAAATATCTGCCAAGTTGGATCTGCTACGCACGTGAGACAATAAAAATTCATCCTTATAATAAAGATCTCTAATAAAGAACAACTTAACATCAATATGTTTTGACTTATAATTCTCCACTGGAGACTTAATAAAATCAATCGCTGCCTGATTGTCAGCCTTCATTACAGCTTTCCCCCCAAGTACAGAAATAATTCCTTCCTGCACACATTCGCGGCGTATCCGGTCAAACCAGACCAGGTTCTTGACGGCCTC
This sequence comes from Maratus speciosus, assembly GCA_963932465.1. NCBI lineage: Eukaryota > Metazoa > Arthropoda > Arachnida > Araneae > Salticidae > Maratus > Maratus speciosus. Next base: position 280,313,528 of record OZ010792.1, read on the forward strand.
AGTCATTGCGACGAATTCAGACTCCATAGTCGATAAGCTGACGCACTTTTCTTTAAAAGTGCGCCAGTCGACAGGTGCTTCGTCTAGCATGACTATTTGGCCGCCGATCGAGGTCCGGTCATCGCGGTTAGCCGCGAAGTCGGCGTCGGAATAAACCACTAAATTATTGGAATAGCACGAGAGTCTAAGCTTGTAATTCTTTGTAGACCTAACATATCCCAGCAGCCTCAAGAGACCATCCCAGTGAACAATACCAGGGTTAGACTGAAATTGACTCAATACATTTACGGCATAGCAAATATCAGGACGGGTGCGATTTGCAATAAATGAAAGACATCCCAGAACACTACGGTATGGAAAATGTGACATCTGTTCAACATCGTGATTGGAAACCGGACAATTTGACCTTGAAAAGACAACCCCTTTTCTGATAGGCAAGATAGAAAAAGGTATTTTGAACTTATCAAATCTGTTGCATACTTCTTCAATGTAATTTGACTGATGTATGACAACTACGGATGGAGTATCCTCGAACTCAACACCCAATAACTTCCTAGTTCTACCAAGCTCTTTAACATCAAATTTAGATTTAATGCGGGTCAAAATACAGTCAATCAGCTTCTGAGTTCTACCAAAAATCACGATGTCATCAACATATAATAAAAGTACAATTCCAGATTTAAAAATATAAACACAGTTACATGATTCCAATTTTCTAAAACCTATTTCAATTAATGCTTTATGGATTTCGAAAAACCACTCTCTTCCACTCTGATGTAATCCATACAATGCCCGGTCTAGTTTTTAATAAAGGTGCTCTTTCCCGGGCTCAACGAAACCGGGAGGTTGTAGCATGTACACGTCCTCACTCAGTGGTGCGTACAGGTAGGCGCAGGTCACGTCACATTGAGTGTGCGACCACCCGCTACACGAAACGAGAAGGGAGAAAAAGAATCGGATTACGCCGAAATTAACAACTGGGCTAAAAGTCTCATCGTAAGACTCGCCCTTAATTTGTTTGAAACCTTGGGCAACAAGGCGAGCCTTGTGCCTGGCGATCCGTCCAAATTCATCCCGTTTCGTCGTGTAAACCCACCGGCAACCAACTGGTGTGACATGTACCGGCAATTCCGCTAGGTGCCAAACCCCTCGTTCTCGCATTACCCGTATTTCGAGCTCCATTGCTTTCCACCAGACCGAACATTGTGCTGAATTACATGCCTGCTTAAAAGTTCTGGGAGTGTCGTTTTGATGTACTAGTCATGCTCTTGGATAAACTAAATTTGAATCTATAGAATCAGCATCCTCGTCGTCAGATGTCGAAGAACTATTAGGAACAGGTACGATGCCAGAATAAAGATTAGCTCCAGCAAAATCAAAAAGTTCAGGCTGAAACTTAATATGTTTTTCTTCACAATATTTCTTCACATCATTTAAGGATCTCAGGCAACGGGTCTTACCTGACTCATAATAATAGATGTCAGCGCGATTACCTTTCTTACGAATAGAAGGCTTTCTAACCCAACTAACATCCCTTAAAGGGGAAATAGTGGGTTGAGTGGTGCATCTGGACCCCGAGTCTTCACCCTCCCCACTCCCATGCGGGGAATCTAGAGACCCGTTGGAAGGACCTGGGATATCCTCAGGTACGACTTCAGCAACTCTGTCCCGATTCTCCTCAGCATGAGGAGAGAAGAGAGTATAATCCTCGGAACCCAGTGCAGCTCCACTGCGCTCAAGACCACAACATGATTCGTTAAAAGAAACATTGGAAGATTCAATAATTTCGTCAGATTCTGGAATCCAAACTCTGTAACCCCTAGTCCTAAAAGCATATCCAACTAGGAAACCCTTCTTCGCTCTAGCCTCTAATTTCCAAGTCCTTTGCTTAGGAATACGGACATATGTAACAATACCAAAGGGCTTTAAATGGCGAACTGAAGGTTTCTTTCCTCCATAAAGCTCGAAAGGAGTCTTCCCCAACAACTTAGGACACACTCTATTCCAAGAGTAGACAAAATACTTAAGGGCCTCGGGCCAAAAACTAGGGTCAAGGTTACTATCTATCAAGAGTGTTCGCATACCATCTGCTGCGGTTAACATAAACCTCTCCGCAACTCCATTTTGTTGTGGAGTATATACGTTCGTAAATTCATGACGTATACCCCTGTCATCGAAGAAATTTTTAAAGGAAATATTGTCAAATTCCCCGCCGTTGTCTGTCCTAAAACTTTTGACCTTTCGGTTCAAATATGTTTCTGCTCTTATGATATGTCTCTTAACAACATCAAATGTGTCAGATTTCATTTTTAGAGGATAAACAGACACACGACGGGAAAAAATCATCAATAATAGACAAAAAGTATCTTTCTCCATTCCTACCTTCGACACGACAAGGGCCCCACAAATCCGCATACAGCAGCTCTAAAGGATGGTTAGAACGTATATTTTTATTATACTTATGCGACACACTTTTCAGTTTACCCAATTTGCAAGATTCACAAAATAAATCAGTTTCCTTTAAGCTCGGTAACCCCCGTACACCTTGTCTAGGACTAGTATGTGCTATCAGAGACTGACTAATATGACCAAATCTTTTATGCCAGTGTAACATTATGTCATCTTTCTTAGTAGAAAGAGATTCAAACTTGACTGATTTAGAAGAAGAAACAGGAATTTTTGGATATAAACGATAAATCCTATTCTTAAGATAGGCACTAAAAAGGTACTCGTCCCCCCGGCAGAATTTCACCTCACCATTGTAACCAGAAAAGCTTAAACCATTTAGGTCCAATTGAGGCCCCGAGACTAAATTCCTACGTAATTGATCAGAGTACATAACATTACATAAAGTAAAAACCCTCTGACCAAAACGTAATTTGACATCACCCCTTCCTTTAATGGGAAACAAAACATTTTTAACGGCAACAGACATCTCATCATTTAAAACTTCAAAATTTGAAAATAAATTTATATTACCGCAGAAATGATGGCTCGCACCGGAATCAAATACCCAATCACCGTCCTTCACTACATTACTTAAGCTAGAGTGAGAAACAAATAAATTGGACTTACGTGATGAGTTTGATAAGTCACGGCGAGAACCACCATCCCTCCGATTAGAAACACTGGAAGATGGACGTCTGGCATGGCAAGGAGTCTGTCTTCGATGTCTAGAGTCTCTAGGAGCAGGGGAAGAGGACTCATAGGAATCTGAACCATCGGCTAGCTGATTAGAATCTGAAGAGCCACCGCAGTATCTATCACGAGACCGATGACGAGGAGAACTGGATCTATCCGATGAGTAATCACGTTGATAAGATGGAGCCGGAGAAACATTTCTTTGAAGGTAGGGACTGGTTGGTCTTCTTGAAAAACAATTTTTCTGAAGATGGCCTAATTTACCACATTTCCAGCACTTCTTTCCCTTGGGATTACGAAAGCGAAACCTCTTTTTAGAAAAACTCGAAGATTGGTGTAGATTCGAAATGTTTACTTGTTTAGCACCATCTTTATCACGTAAACGTTGACGAGTTTCCTCGGATATCAATTCATCAACAACCAAATCAAATTTAAAAGTGTCATCAGGCCTACTTAATAACTGCTGTACTATAACGTCATAACTTGAGGGTAAGAAACGTAAAAACTGATAACATAAATAATTTTCTGAAAAATTTTTATCAATCTGCTTAATTTCCATGTAAATCTTCCTTAATCGAGTAGCAAATAAATTTACTGACTCACCATGTCTGATTCTTCCTTCCATCAGTTCGTTAAAGAGAGTCATATGATGGGCGCGTGTGTCGGGGTGAAAATTTTTTCTCAACTTTTCCCATGCTTCTACAGGATCTAAGCAATCATCTATAATTCTCTTGAATTCAGCTTCCACATTCAAATAAATTAATGATTGAGCCTTGTTAGCACGGGCAATAAAAGAATTCCTAACATCGGCAGTAACAGTAACACCTATTTCTGGTGCTCTCTGTTTCAAGCTAATAATCTCCCACAATTCCTTTTCCATTAAAAGATATTTCATGTCGGAACTCCATGTGGCATAGTTCCTGGAATTTAACTTATCAATTACATTAGATGCCATCCTGGGAGATTTAAAAAAAAATAGCCAAAAGAAATTTCAAGCAAAAATACTGCTACCGCCCCCCCGACATTTTCATCCCTTTCTTCATTTTCTGTCAAACTCAATCAAGATAAACTGTAATAATCTTCAAATAAAAATATTTTTCTTCTACAAAATCAGCAAAATAAAAGTCTATTTTAAATAAAGTATGGAAAATATGCAAAATAATGTTAATAAAAATGATGTAAAAAGTCAACAAAAATCTGTAAATAAACGTATAAGTTCGTAAAAACGGCGAAAAAGATCAAAGAAAGTTCGTCAAAAACAATAGTTCACCAGGAAAAATAAAAGTTCAGGTAAAGTTCATCAGAAAAATAAAGTTCAATGGATAATTCAGTACTTCTTTAAATAAATATAACAGTCCAGGCTATTGTAAAACAAAAATAAATAACTAAAGTTCACTTTTGAAATAAACTTGAAGTCTCCTAATTAACTTGAAAGAACGTTTTTCGGCAATCCAAACTTCCGGACATTCGTGGCCCATAACCACATCTCGTGCGATATATAATTTAATTAATTATATACGTTAAAATGGTACATTAACATAAGCAGAAATACGCCGTGCAAGCAAAGGCTGGATATGAAATTTCACGGAAGAATGGACGTGTCTTGAGTGTAACTTAATGTAGCTTAAGGAGAGCTTTAATAACACAAAGGCAAATTCACTTAAAAACAGAATGCAGTTTATTTAATAAACATCTTGAAGAGTTGACAGCATGATAATCCACATTATAACTTCTCTAATAAACAACAGTCGTGAAGAATGAAGACTTTGATACATGAATAAGCACAATTAATTTGCATATGAAAAACTATTTAAAAGCATTTAAAATTCTAGAACAACATAAATATAACAAGTACTCTAAACGTACATTCCAGGATAGAGTCCCAGCCTCTATCCAGTTCGTGAAATATTGCTTCCATTAGGAAGACTAAAAAGTGCAACATTACAGTGTTTGCATCGCGTATTTATCTAAAATGGCTCGGATTGAAAACATCATTTGGGAGCGACGCCCGCCAAACGGACCAATCAGAAAGCGGCATCGAATCGATGCAAGCAGAGATTCGATGCAAAGATCGATTAAAGAAGCGATATGCAATGTCGCCATCTAGCGGAGAAAATAACACTACGGAAAATTAAACTTAGTCTGAAGACGGATTTTGCCGGTGTAGGATGACAAGATATGAGTATAATGAAACGGAAAATGGCGGAAGTTAATACGACCACCAAAAGATTAAAGAGAAACTTAAATCAACTGGATATTAACAGAAAACAATATGGAAAGGTAAGTTTAAGTTAATTCATGTCTATTGTTGATATTATACTGAAATAAATAAAAGTAAATAAGAAACTTTATGGAATGTGAACTTAGAAAGAAAATGATGTAAGTGGAATGAAATGACGATATAAATAGATAAGGGAGGCGATGAGAACCATAAAGTTTGATGATTTCCATCAGGAGGTTCTTGCAGAAAGGGGCTGATAATGGAATACTTGAGAAAATTGAGAGAAATGGTGCGGAAGAAAGATTCAAAATCAAGAAATCGGAAAACATGAAGAAAGACTCAAAATATTTGCCTCGAAAAGAAAGGAAAGTGAGACCAGAAAAGAAAATGGCTGCAACAAAAAAGCAAGTTAAAAAGTAACTGCTTTATCTCCAAATTAGTTTTCTGCTTTTGTAACAGAATAATGAACGTTCAAAATTGTTCAAAATTTCTCTTGTAATTTGCCATTTAATCCCATCAGTATTCAACGCCAAATAGTTTTTTTTTTGTTTTATCAGCCTCAAACTAACTTTGGTACCTTTCCAGTATAGGGGCCTTGGCGAAATAAAGAAACTGGCCTTGGCGAGAAAGAAATTTGGCAAAAAAAAAAATTCTGCAACCTATTCACTGCATCATATTTACAAACATTTTTTTCCATATTTATGTAATTTATTGAATATAAATAAGTCATTTATTTATTTTAATATACAAACTGCAGTAAATTATATATAAAAAACAACGGAACAGATGCTGTATATTCCCACGATCGCCATCTTGGATTTTTATTTGGCGTGAAAACCCATTTAATGCCAAGTAGTAAATGTCGCCAAGCAGCGATTTATGCGCATGTTAGGCTTAACGGGGTTGCCAGATCACGTCACTCGTCTGGGTTGCCTTATCGATAACCGCGAACAAAAAATCGCCAAGAAATCCAAGATGGCTTCCGCGGGAATATACAGCATCTAAGCCAAAACGATAACAATATATATAAATAAATAAAATGCTTATATAAATAGATAAATTCAGATATGAACAATCATAAAAATTCATTAGGTTTTTTTTATAGCTTTTTTTTCATAGCAAACCCTGTAAAAACTAATGTAGCAAAATCGTTCAAACTGGAGAATATGATTAAGTGACTTATTGTAATAAACTGTGTTCATTGTCATCAGGATAGCATGTATACTCGTAGAGAAATTAAGATTTTTATAAAAACAGTCCCAAATTTCGCCCAATTTTTTTTGCTTATAATTTGCAGAGTCCTTAATATAAAAAAAAAAGTTATTTTCAGAAAATATGACAAACATCATTGTACACAATACCCTGCAATCAGAATTAAAAAATAATAAAAATTGGATGAAAAATGAGCAGGTTTACTAAAAATTGTTTCACTGCGCATGCGCGAATGCAATCAAAATATAATGTGCATAATGTATTAGTTAAGTACATAGAGCAACTTTTGTGAATGTCTCAGAATCATAGCATGAAAATTCTGAGAATTATCGTCGATAGAATGAGCTCGAAATCCGTTGTTCCCAAAAAGCGAAAATGTGAGGGGTTGTATCTGATATCTGTTGATTAGTGCCAAGATAGCGTACACAGTATTGCAAAATATGTACTTAGCTACTACATTATGCACATTATATTTTGATTGCATTAACGCATCCGCAGGGCCGGCCCAAGGACATTTTGGCGCCCGTGCAAGCACCCATCGGCGCGCCCCCCTCTCTCCCCCCCCCCCCACACACACACCCAAGAAAAATTGCTTGACTTATGGTCTTAATTTTTTTTTAAATATTCGTACTTCTTATACATACTATTACTAATTATTTAAGATATTAATTTAAAGTGTTTCAAAAACAGATAAAAGATTCTAAATTTAATCCCATCTTCGAGTTTGTATTTGGTACATTGTAAAATCAGGGAAATTTTAATTTTGCAGTAATTATCAGCTTTAAGAGGCTACTTCAGTCAAATGAAAAGACGCATTCGCTAATGCTAATCCTATGGAAGAAATTTATAAAGATATCTCGATCGCATTTCAATATTTTTAAATGATTTCTTTTGTACTGAATAGTTGAGATCAATTTGTATGCAGGCCGTTTTTTACTTTTTCGATTTTGTTTACAGATATTTTTTATGAGGATGCTTTTACTTTCGAAACCGGTTCCGAAAATGAAAGTGTCCTCATAAGAAACACCTGTAATCAAAATCGAAAAAGTAATCAACGGCCTTTGCACAGATCGATTTCAACTATTCAATGCAAAAGAAATCATTTAAAAATTTTGAAATGCAACCGAGATATCTTTATAAATTTCTTCCATAGGATTAGCATTAGCGACCGGGTCTTTTCGTTTGACTGAAGTAGCCTCTTAATATATAACATTATGATACAAAAGTAAAACACAAGGCCACGGCACATGGTATTGGACGAAAATAACAATAATAAGTATTAATTAAAATAAAAAACTTTTTTAGAAGAATGATGTTTGGAATACTACAAAATAAAGAAGCGGAACTACTAGTAAATAGCAACTATAAAAGATGAAAACTGTAATCTTGTCTCGTTACATAAAAAGTACGAATAAATTTCATACTTAAATATCGATCTTTGTAAAGGGCTCACTTTTTATGGTGAAAACTTTCAAAAGAATGGAAAACCCAGTTTTCTCTTCAGCTAATTACGTAAACATAAATATTCTTATTCTTTCTTTTCATTTTTTGAATGGTTCTCAATCTCTGTGATTATATTTACCAAAAAAAAAAAAACTCTTGCATAATCAACAATTATTCGCATAAATTCTATAATGTTTTAGTATTTGTAATTATAGTTCAATAATTGATATATATATATATATTTAAATTAAGTTATTTTAATCCAGTTAACATTTATTTATAGTTTACATATAAATTTAAAATTTATTTAATATTTTAATCTAATTCAATTCAATATAAGAAATTTTTAACTCAAATCAACCCATTTACGCTCGCCTAAACAACTAATTCAAGTAAAATTTCAGCAGTAATGTTCTCGTGGCCATCGAGAACACACTGTTATATAGAAAAGCAGTGATTGATTAATTAATTTATTTAGTTACTTTTTACTTAATTTTATGACTATTCTAAATTTAATATTAAGTCAGGGCGTTAACATTAGTTTGCTGTGAATTCTCATGGGATAATTTTAATTGATCTGATGAAAAGTAGGGACTCAATTTAGATACATGGACAACTTCCGTATTTCTATTTCGACTTTGCCTATCAATTCGAACATTTACAGGAGATAATTTGTTAAGAACTTGATAGGGAAACAAGTTTTTACTGGTCCTTAAGAATAATTAAAATTATATTACTTTCTAGTGTTAAAATTTAAACTTAAAAACAATAAGATAATTTTCAGCAATAAAAAAATTAATAAATAATTCAAATTTCAAGTTAGAACCTTTTGAGTTAGACTCTTTCAACATAATAATATCTCAATAAAAATATTTAGAAATTTAAGTTTTTTTTTTTAAAAAAACTATATTTTATTTGTCAAAATCCCAGCAAAAGATTCGCTCGATCCCATCTTTTCCTACTGAATTTAGTTAAATTATAAGAAATTGGGGGAAAAACTAACCTTAACCAGAAATTCTACTCAATAAAAACATAGAATCTTAAATATATCACAGTTATAATTTTTTTAAATTAAATCAATTCTTTTATAATTCATAAATATATTTAAAAATTTAGATTACATGCTTCTTAATTTAATTTACAAAATTTAATGAAAGTTTAAATTATAATTTATCGGAAAAAATTCTAGCACAAGTTTCGCTAATTCTATCTTTTCTTACTGAATTATGTAAATTATAAGAAACTGGGAATTAACATTAACTGCAACCTGAAATTCTATCAAACAAAATTATAATTTGTTAAAAAACAATTCCCACAGTTTCGCGTTTAAGAAGTAATTTATTGATTTGGTTTTTGACAGAATTGGAGAAAATTTTAGACTACCTGGTAACACTATTGTAATCCGAGTTCATGCTTTTCCCCAATGAACTTGTGGATCACGGAGCCACCAGTTCACCGGTTTTTAGGGGGGGGGGGAATTTATAACTTTAACATTTAACAACTTAACAAACTTAAAAGGTAAATTGATATTGTAGAACCAAAGTCGATTACACAAGGTAACTCTTTGTTATTTGCATATCCATTAACTATTAAATGTCAAATATTATGACTAGGTTGTTGATGTTGACTAGGAGGAGGAACATAAGATTCCATAGGTTCAACATTAAAAATACAAGTCCTCTCCCAGTGGAAAGCATCCTGTATACCCCTATTCATACATATTCGACATGGTCGACTGGGATACTTATTTTGAAAATGAGTAGTAGGTAATCTAGGGCTAACAAATCTAGAATTTTGAGCATTAAGGGGGTTTTGTGGCCGAAAATTAGAATTTGTTCTTTAAAAATTCTGGTTTGGGCGAACTCAATGTCTAGGAGCCTGGCTAACTAAAACTAGTAAACTGGAAAGATCCATCACTTTGATAATTATTCCTAACATTATGGTTGTTTACATGAGAGGTGCGAATGACTACTAGTTGTTTAGCCATTCTGTACCAATCTATGGTGCTCTCTGGAGGATTAATAATCATATAATTCTGATATTCTGGCTTCAAACCATCCGTCAAACCTTGGACTATGATGGTTTCACATAAATGAAGTTGTCTACCAATCTCAATCTTTTTTTCTGAAAAATTTATAAAAGTACAAGTTCCTAGATTTTCTGGTTTTGCTTCTATGAAGCTAAATGATCTTAATGAATTAGAGACATCGGTAGAGTCCAATCAAACATTCATTTATTCATGATGAAGACAAGGCAGATTAGGCCGCATGAGTGGTGAAAAAAGGCTTATGAAGAAATCTAGGGTTTTCCCAATAAGAACATAGAAACGTAGTCATCGGAAACTGTTTATTCCATCAGAACATACCAACATAAAGCAATTCCCACAGGATGAGAAATCAGAGCCATCCCGCTTGAGCACGAACTAGTTATTCATGCGAAAGAGATGTTAAATAACGAATTAATATTCTACGTGTCTTAGGACACCAGGTAACAGATTAAGGAAACAATCAAACAGAACAAAAAATCTACTTCTGAGCTCATGCTCGGGCTATTTATTAGAATGTGATGAGGAAATCCGATTGAAATGGAAACTTCAGGCTAACCAAACAAATTCACGAACGAGACTCGAAATGAAATTGCGATCCGTCACTCGGCCAATGGAGAGCGATCGAGAAACGTCACAGAAAATAATCCCGGCGCTGCTAATGGAAGGATTTCGAGGTGAATAAGCTGTCGCCCAGCTGGCGGGAAAATGAGATGAAATAAAATAAAAATGTAAAAATGGCTTTCATAAACATTCGAAAAATAAAGTAACTGCGTTCAGAACTTTACAGTTTGGTAGACGATAAAAATTAATGAAGGAATTAAAAGTTTAGATTACGTTTTTGAATAAAACTATTATTAAGATACGCGTTTTAAACTTATAGGAATTTAACTAGAAATAAATAATAGAGCGTATTAAAAAAAAAAGGAAATAATGAATATGCTGGCAATTTAGAATAATTTAAGTGAATAGTAAAAGTAAAAAATTCTTTATAACATATATATATATTATTTAAAGTTTTCATATAAAGTTTCCTCATATAAAGTTTTTTACAGAGAGTGGGTTTGGGCTCTATTGGCCATGATCGGTGTACATCTGCAAAGATTTTTCAGAAATTCCAACATAGGGGAGATCGCAATAGGTAGTATTTCATACGAAATCTACCTAAAATCTGTAAGAGTTGTCAATAATAAAAAAAAAGCAGTAGCTCCGAGCGAGGCTTTTTTACCGCAATCATTGAGATTATTTGTTGAGACGTTTTTCATTAACTGGAATTTTTTTAAATCAAACAACGCGTTTTACGTTTCCTAAATATACTACGTCAAAAGCCTCCTGTAGAACCTTTTGAAGAACACCTCATTCATCGATGTGTGTTTTTAGTATGCGCAGAGAGGGAAAAAAAATATTGATATTAGAAATAATATACAGAGGGTGATCGGTTAACGAACTTAAGCCGTTCCAAAACAGTGTTCGCTAACTGAATTGTTCGTTAACCGATCATATAGATTTTGTACTGATTTGTAAGAAAATTCAATTAATTCGTTCTTAAAAACTAAATAATGTATAAAAAATAATATAAATCTTCTATATGTAATAGGGTTAATATTTGTCCTTATTTAATAAGGGCAGATCGTATTTTGATAGTTTGTCCATGTTGTGGCGTATTAAAAAAAAATAAATAAATGACATGCCCTTTGTAAAAACTTTTAGGATTACATTCATTGACTACGGCATTAAATCATATCAGTTTGTCACTTTGACTTTTCAAAAACCCCTTAGTTCTTTAAAAGATGGTGTTGCCTGTTAATAATTTGTAGACTAAATTTCAATTAATATAATTAATTTTCAATTGAAAATATTTCTTTAAAAAGGGACACAAAATATAAAAAATAATGTTTCTAATTTGTTCATTCTAATTTGAAGGCCTTAAAGTGTAGGGCCTGAACCCCCGGTAGCCCATAAATTAATTAGGTTATTGCGTATGCAACTGTTAAATGTTCTCTAAGTCGACAATATAGATGCAATTAATCTGTGCTCGACAAATCTGAAACACGGCATTTCTTTTCTTGGCTTAAGTTTGTGCGGTGTTCGTTATCCGAACATAATAATCTTTCACAAAAGTGTTTGTTAACCGATCAGTTCGTGAACCGATCACCCACTGTATGATGGTTTTCACCCACATTCTTATAGACGGGAAACCCGGGTTTAAGTTCTAGTATTTTTAAAGGACAATTAGGAATGCCCTTACTATCTATTATTGCATCGAAGGCTCGATGAGCTTCTTCTTTTAATCCTTATAATTATTTCTTATTCTTAATTGTTTGAGAAAAGTTTAATTTTTCTGTTGCATCCTCTTTAATTATATTTTATTTCACAGTAAAATGTTAAAAAAAAAAAGAACAATAAAAAGTAAGAGTAGAAAAAAAAAATAATAATTAGTGCACTTTCGTTCCCTGCATTCTTTTTACATTTGCTGATCAGCATTAAATTTACTTTTTTTTTTTAAAGTTGTTAATTATCAATAAATTTTAAGTAGAAATAAATTAGTCTAGACAGTGAAGCGTAAAAAACCCTTAATTAATATAACAATCATTAAAGAAAACACGGGAAACGGGAGTTTATTGTTCTTATTTTTTATTTTGTACCTGACGGTTAGAAAATTCAGAATGATGTCATTTTCTCTGTAATTCAAAGTCTAGACTTTAACAGATGTACTTCTTTACGAAAAGAAAATCATTTATTATTTGGTCAATGACCTTTTAACCAGCATTTTCTGTAGTTTGAAGGGTTATTTATACATGAAGAAAAGAAGGTTGCATAAGAATGTCAATTAGTGTTCCACCGAAACTAGTTTTTAAGACCGAAACCGAATTTCAGTTACTTTCCTATTTTCGGCCGAAAACGAAATTGTCTTAAAAATAAATTTAAAATAATTAATACATGTATATTTCTATAAAATTATTAATTAATTATACATACATAGAAACACATTTGTAACAAATACACACATATATTTGCATGTGTATGTACACTCATTGCCATAAAAATTTGCGCACCAAGAAAAAAACTTCCAAATGAAACGAAATTTTACACGCGTACGTACTACTGTGATATAAGTAAGTGAGAAGAAAACCAAGGGAAAAGGATCATTTATTGCTGAAAAAAGTACAAATAAACGGAAATTTTAGTACTCTGTTGGACCCCCACTAGCGCGAATGTACGATGCGATACGAGCGGGCATTGAGGCAGACAAGTTCCGTATGATGTCCTGAGACATCTCGTTCCACAGTTGCTGCAAACGCGCCTCGAGTTCAACCAAACTCGTAGGGTGTCCAACTTGCCGTTCCAAATGATCCCAGACATGCTCGATTGGTGACAAATCTGGGGATCGAGCAGGCCTGGAAAGTGTGGTAATGTGGCGGATGTAGGCTTGTGTCATCCTTGCTATGTGTAGCCGAGCATTGTCTTGCTGAAAAATGGCTCCTGGGAGCCCTGCCACGAGTGGCAACACATGGGGCTGAAGGATGTCCTTGACGTACCGCTGGGCATTGTGCCACGGATCAATATTAGTCGTGACCGTGTATCGTAAGCAATGACACCCCATATCATCACACCAGCTGTCGGAGCGGTGTGTCGCTGTAAAGCGAAGGCAGGATTGGGGCGTTCACCACGGGCCTCCACAGACGAACACGATTGTCATCGCTGCTCAAATTGAATCTAGACTCGTCGCTGAAGACGACCTGGTTCTATTCCGTTGCAGTCCAATCCCGTCGTGCGCGACACCACTCCAAACGGAGGCGTCGGTGGGTTGGTGTCATTGGCAGCACATGTAATGGGCGCCGCGATACCAGATGTCCTTCAGCCAGGCGCCTTGCAGTGGTTCGGGAAGACACAGGGGTCCGTAGTAAACGTGCTGCCTGTGTCTGGATAGCGGCCAATGAGGCAGTGGGCTCTACGCGTGCGTTTAGTATGATGTGACGGTCTTCTCGACGACTGGTCTGTCGAGGGCGTCCCGAGCCTGGTCGCCGTGTAAATGATATCTCTTCAGTCCACTGGTCCCAACACCTCCTCACAGTAAAATCAGAACGGCCTACTTGACGAGCTACTCGCCGAGCTGACCACCCAGTTTCATCATCCCGATTATTCTTCCCCTCTCGAACTCTGACAGCTGCTCATATTGTCTTCGATGGCTGCGTAACGGCATGTCTACCTTAGTGTTTCCTTTGTAAAAGAAAAGGTACACTCAGACAAGTTCTGCTTACCAGTTTTATACTCCAAGGAGGACGAAGTTCAACGCCCTCTAGTGGCATTATGCAATGCGCAATCACGCTGCGTTTCTAATCATTTGCATATCTGCCTGATAGGTACCTTCATGCCAAGTTTCGTTACGATCCCACAATTATTTCTTGGTGCGCAAATTTTTATGGCAATTGTGTACGTTCTTCTCGCATGTTCAGAACAACATCAAAATAAATGTTTGCTCACCCTCCCCCGGTAAGAATATTTTGAAATAACGCCTCTGTTTGTAAGCTTTATCCACAAAGTCAGTTTGATAGAAGTAGGCTACGATATTTATTTTTTAATGCATCTCTATTTGTTGTATGTAAATGTTTCCGTTATCATTAATATTGTTAATTCATATTCCATGGATGGGAGACTTGAAAATCTGAAAAATACTACCCAGTAAAATCTTCTAAGATGGAATTGCATAGGAAAGAAAAAAAAATGCGTTATTGACAAGTTAGTTCCCTTCTCAGCAGCTATAAATGCACTCTTTTCTTACGTATTATACACTCTTTTCTTACGTATTAGTATTTTCATTTTGTATGGATCAACATATTTTTCAGATTGCAGGATTCCGTCATAGGAGGTTCTTTTTCACACGTTTTACTATATTTTATTTTAGCTATATTTTCATAAGCCTAGAATTCTACTATTATTTAAAAAGAATAAATTTGAATGTTTAATTGTAGAATAATGGCAATTTAAAAATGCATGCATTTTTGCAAAAATTAATGAGCCAGGCGAAATTTTACTGGTCTTTGAATGGACCAAGCCACGCCGGGACAATGATTTTCATACGGGCTAGGTGAAAACCGGGACTGAAAATTTTGGCCAGTGATGACTAGGAAGAATGAAACCAGTCCCGGCTCGGTACGGAAAAAATAAGTTAGGACCGTCCGAATCCTTCAAGAAAAAAGACCCGAGACCGGCCCAGAAAGAGTTGTGACTAGGCTCGAGCCTTCAAAAAAAAAAAAAAAAGTATGGCCCGGGCCCTGACCGGCCCGAAAAGAGTGGAGGCCAGGACCATTTGCAAGTTAACGAATTTTAAAAACAGTTAGTCCATTTTAGGACACTCGATATATGTAATAGGCACTACACATAGCTACAAAGTGCGACCACCAAAATAGTTATTAAATTTTTATATACGCCTGTGAGAGTAAAATGTTTAGCAACCTCTGATCTAATGAGTATGAAGTCGAAAGACATATTCCGATGAAGATGGTGCACAATGCACCAAATTACATATCATTTTTTATTATTACCATTTTTTTTTGCAAACGCAATAGATCTTTCAGAAAATAGTGTCAAAGTGGGCGTTTTGAACTCCGCGTGAAGGAAGAAAGAACACTCAAGAGCGGTCAAAAAACGTGTTTGTCACGTAATCGAAATCGCTTATAACTCAATAGATAATCGATTGATCAAAAAATGGAAAAAACAGTTCAATTCCAAATCGCTTCCATGGCCAGGCATTCCAATTTTATATCTTTCCGTTAAAAAATGAATTTGTAAATGTGTTACAACCTTTTGCGCTTGTTGAGCAGAGCATTTAAGAACAGCCTTAAACGATTTTAGTGTCAAATCTTTTCCGTTCAAACTAAATTTTTCTATCCCTGCGCGGAGAAAACATTCGAAAACTAAAAAAAAATGATAAAAAAAAGTCTCAATTAATCGATTTTCAATGATTTTAATAAAAATATGAGTATGGGATTTTTCTTCCGGTATCGAAAATGAAGAAATGTGGAGGAAAACATATATGTCTGATTTGGAATTGGAGGACTGCCATGGGTTTCTAAACCAAAGAATTGGCTAAACTACGAGGTTTTCGCAAAATTAAATTACGATTAACCGTACAATTACTAAGCATCGATTAATCATTTAAGCGGCACAACCCGTATTAACGCATTAACTTTTCATTTTTATTTATTTATTCATTTATTTTTATTATTTATTTATTCATTCATTTATTTTTATTGTTCATTTATTTATTGTTTATTTATTGCGTATTGTTTATTTATTTATTTACTGTTGCGAAAACATTTTTAAATGTTTGTTTAACTGTTTATGGTTTATTTTTTATTTTATGTATTTTTACGATTTCGCGTATTAAGGAAATAAATTACTTTTATAATTTCGCGTATTAATGGAAGACCCCATTATAGTGATTGTTGCTTTATCGATTTATGGCGTTCTATCGACATTTTCAGGTTAGTTTTTTGAGGCATTTTCCAGTGCTTCTTTTTATAAAGTTCTGTGTTTCACGCAAGGAAGGGCTCTCTTTTCGGCCGCTCAGTCGCTGCCATCGAAATAGTCATGCTATATGAGTGCATCGATGGCAGTAGCTCAGTACCATACCGAAGGCAATGCATTTCTCTCCTCCCACCCTCATCACTGGGCTCGTTTGTATATTATCTTTTATTTAATTTTAGGTATATTTAAGGCAACCTATTCAAATCTAAATGAGTTTACAATTTTCAAATGGTTTGGAAAAAGTTTTCACAAATTTTAAACTACATTATAGGTTTTTTTAAATTTTCGAAAACACTAAATGTTATTATAACACAATTGTATCCGAAAGTGAAGTAAATAATGTTGATTATTATTATATTTTGTTTTATGGAAATTGTCCCGTTTTTTCCAATTCTCTTTTAAGTAAAAAATGACTAAGTATGAAATGACTATTCAGGTATTTGTATTCGTGCTTGCAAAACAATAATATTAGTCCCTTCCCCCGAAAAAAATTACTATATGTCAATTCATGATATTAGAATTTTACGATCAATAATTAAAAAAATTTTCATTTCTCTTCTCTAATACGCATGATACATTTCCTTCTCTGACGTCAATTATAATTTTTATCATTATAATGCAAAAAATTATATATTTTTCCGCAAAAATGTCATTGAACTTTTTTAACAATCTGTAGTTGCCAATCATTCTTTTACGATGTTGACAAGTGCCTTTCGCAGAACTTTTAGCAACAATTTTTTGAAAAGGTTATATAATTAAGAATTTTTTGTAAGGGTATCGATTTTTAAAGTTCAATTAGATGTATCTTACATAAGATTGAATATATATAGATTTCTTTATAATTTGATTAAGTTTTTTTTTTTTTTTTTTTTTTTACAAAGATTTTAATTTAAATAATTTGAATCCGATTAGTATTATTTTTACTTTTAACAATCGCTATACGCTGTAGATTTATTTTTTAAATTATTTGCTTATAATTTTCTGTAAAAAAAAAAAAAAAAAAAAAAAAAAAAAAAAAAAAAAAAAGGATGTGCTTTTGATTAAATGAATATCAATGTATCAATAATTGATCATATATTTTTCGTAGAATGACATTTCCAAGATTTTAATCTATTACTTAAATTTCTTCTATTAAGCTATAAAAAGTTACCAGTAATTTGTGTAACACTGTATAATAGCAATCTATTATTGTAATCTACATATATATTTCTCTTGCGTGGCGCAAAAGTAGGGCTAAATTTGTAGCTTGCCGTAAGGCCACAAATGCAGTAACACAATTAATTTGCCTTATTGTATTCCACCAATCAAAAGAGTGATTTCACCACTGAAATTTGTGTCATATTTAAAAGAAAAATTTCAATGGTTTTCATAAAATTTAAACATATTAAAACGATTCCGTTTTCTTATGCACTAATCGCGTAAGAGCAGAACACAGATTATTTATTGAGAAATAATATTAAGTAATCTGTGTAAATAAAATGACAGTGAATAATCTTTCATAGTAAGCAATATAGAAAACGAAATGTTTCCGATGAAGATAATGACCTCATTCGGAAAACAAAAGATGCATTTTCATCCATGAATTAAAATATTTTGCTATAACTGTGTCAGTGGTGACGTCATACTCCTGATCCTTATTCCTACACATACATAGACTGGACTCTTGCTATTTATTTAAAGATTCTTGATATATACAAAATAAAATATTCCTGAAAATTACATAATTTCCAATTAGTTAAAATGAATATTTAATGAAACTCAGGAACTTAAAAACAATTACTTAAATAACGCTTTAATCTCAGAAGGGATGAATGGTTCTGATAGTGAAAATGATGTTATATTTGAAAGAAAGGATTCATTCTCATACATGGACTCCAAAAGTATCGAGGCACACGGTAGAATTGTTTCAATCAAACAACTTATTTCTGGGAAAGTTTTCCATAGTGTGAAAGACTTACTTTCTGGAAAAAAGCGAAGAAAAAATCAGGAAATGCACAGGAATGTTTTGTTAGGAACTGCCAATGACGTCATGAGATTTAGAGTCTATATAAAACTGAAATATTTTAGTACGATTTTGTAAATATGACGTCATATTCGCTGGCCTTTACATCTAATTCAGCAAATTAAAATTCATAGTATGAGCTCTTTTTAAGCACAGTACGATCTTTTGGCAGATGTAAGAATAGCAATGGCCATTGGTTCGTTTTACGGTCACGGGATGCATTCAGAAAATCAGCTTTTTCATCAAAAGTTTCTTTTAGACACATGAGAAAACGTGTTGTTTACGTTTTGTTAACTTGCCGAGTGTCTGAGGGATATTGTGTTTTTCACGTCGAACGAACTTTAGACAGTGTTTGTTGATTTATATTGAACTATCTTGGTATCAGGTAGTGTTTTTCTAAGAGCTTTTCGAAATTAATTTAAGCCGTTCTGTACAATATCATGCGGAGTATGTTTTAAATTAATTGTATTCAAGGTAATTTTTTTTCAGTTAATTATTTTACATTTCCAAAATTGGTAAATTTCATAATGTTAAAATGATTTATGTCTACTGATAGCACCTACTAAATGCATTTTTAATTGTGATTTCAACGAAGTTTTCAATTACTGTTTTTTTACCTTAGTTTTTTTTTAAAATTTTCATAAGTTAAAGTGATTTATGATAGTACTCATTATGGCTAGATTTGCTGCAAAAAGTGTCGAGCAAGCGAAGCGAGCTGGGAACACGTAGCGGTCCCAATCTGAATTGTGCCGCAATTCACAGGTGTTGGCGAGCGCTAGTGAGCAGGTGGTAGAGACCCCTAGTTTTAGTATAATTCGCTTTTGTTTGTTTAACTAGCTTTTACATTATGGTAAAAATTTTAGAAATACGTATATATATATATATATACATGGATCGTTCCAGAAGAGCTCCAGCCCCACGGGAAGGCGTGAAGCAAAATACAGCAACAGCACTGTGCGCACTCGCGAGTCCCACAGCTTTTCTTTACTGCGCCGCTCATTCTTGGCTCAGCAGCCGTCAGAGATGAATGTTCCGATTGTTGATCCCACCAAGTGCGAGGTTCCTCCCGTAATTCGCTTTTTGCCCGCCAAAGGGACTCCACCCGTGGATATTCGTCGTCAGTTGACAGAGGTGTATGGTGAGAAGTGTATGTCCGTTCGAAAGTGGTGCAGGGAATTTAGTGCCGGTCGTAAGGAAGTCCACGATGAAGAATGAGGTGGAAAACCGTCAGTTTCGGAGGCGGTTATCGGAGCTCGTACCTAGTGATTATCACTTGTTCCTCAAGTTAAAGGAACATTTGAGTGGCCAACGCTTCCGGGGAGACCATGACGTCAAAGAATAGGTGAAACGCTTCTTCAACGGGTTGGCGGCAGAGTTCACGACACTGGGATACAAATTTGAAGCACCGTCTACAAAAAGGCGTAGAAAAAGATGGCAGTTATGTAGAGAAATAGAGCAAACTTTCTTCTTTCCAACGATGTAAATTTCTATGACAATAAACAATGTTGTCTATTTGTAAATTCGATGGGAACCTTATGTCTGGATCGACTCTCGTATATATATTATGCTTCTCTTATACTGAATTTATTCGTTTAAAAATTTTCATATGTACTCATATAGTTCTGATCAAAACACAGTGTCTTAACAATTTTTGCTAGAAAATTTCTTCCTCTCTATTTTTTAAAACTGCTTCAATAGAATAAAATATTGTTTTAAATTTTAAAAAATTGCTTACACGACATCATTGTTGTTATTGTTAGAAAAGTAGTTTACGCGGAATAGTTAAACCGGAATCATCGATTAAAGTCGAATTTTTTTTATTGACCTGGACACTGCATAAAAACTTTCTCTAAAAATTTTGAAATCTCATATCAGTAATTCAGTTAGAAAAGAGTTCTGATCAAACACAGTGTCTTAGAAATTTTTGCTAGAAAATTTCTTCCTCTCTATTTTTTAAAAATGCTTCAATAGAATAAAATATTCTTTTAAATTTGAAAAATTACTTATACGACATCATTGCTGTTATTGTAAGAAAATTAGTTCACACGGACTAGTTAAAACGGAAGCATCGGATAAAGTCGAATTTTTTGACTGACCTGGACATTTTATAAAAACTTTAACTAAAAATTTTGAAAGCTCATATTCGGAATTTAGTTAGGGAAGAGAAATACACTATATGGAAAAAAATCCCTGGGAGCTTTCAATTTTAGTATCAGGCTTTTGAGTATCAGGGTAAATAGTATAGACAATAAAATGGTGCAGAATGGGCCATGAAATATTAAAAAAATGATTTAGATAGATTTCCATATTAGAAACAATACTATCAATGCACTTCTTTTCTTTTCTTTTCTTTTTTTTTTTACCGGAACTGTGAAAATATTCCTGTCAGGCGTCTGTTGAAAGTCGTAGAATTTCCATTAAAAAAGAATATTAAGTTGCATACATTGAAATTTTAATAATAAGTGCATTACATTTTGCATTTTTGAAACATCAGAGAATGATAAGAAAAACGATATTAGATTTTAAAATTTCATTCATGAATGTGTAAGGAAAATTTGTTTCAATTAGAGGATGATTTGTGTTTTGTGGAGTGTTATCTGTGTCAAAAAGTACGTAATGATTGTTATTTTTATATAGTACTAGCAAACCCCGCGGCTTTGCTTGCGTAATATTTGAAATATGCCAAGTGATATTTATATGTCTAATTTTTATTAAAAGAAATTATACTTTTAGGAATAATTCAAAAATTACTATTTAAAACATTGTTTGACTAAACTTGGTTATTACACCGCATTAGGCAGAAATTAGACTTAAATTAATAAAAAGAAATAAAACTAAATAAATGATGATTCAGAAAATATTTTGAAACTTTTATGTTCAATTAATACGCTTATTTCAGTATTCATTTGAAGTTTTGAATTTTTTAGAAACCATCTTCTTACATCATAAAATTAACCATCATGTCAAATTCCCAGTCCTACTACCTCTCTCAACATAAAAAGCTATGTCGAAATAGAAACTGTAACCAATAATTTGCCGACATCAATTTTGAAATCGGTTTGTTATTTCCTAATATTCCACAGAAACGTAATTTAGAAAGCTTTTAAAGACCTTAGATTGTTTGTTGTTCCTGTGAACTACAGGTGTTAGAATCATCCACATAAAATATAGCCTGTGTAGGATCAGAGACTGTTACCATTAATTCACAATTATTACTTTTATAATCGCTCATTTTATAGCCCCTGAAATTGCATTGAAATCGTAATTTAGGACTTTCTAGAACGCTTTTCGCACCTCCCCTTCGCTTCACCCCTTTTTAATTCGAATTTATTTTCGACAGTCCTTCGAGGGCATTTATATTTTATAAGTAACTACCATGTCATATTTAAAGTTTCTATCCTCTTCAGTATCACAGAAATCGCAATTTAGAAAGTTTTTTGCTCCTGCAACCTCCTGGTGGTAACATAAAATGTAGCTTATGTTTCAGCAGGTACTATCACAAACAATTTGTCGCCCTTATTCTTTTAAATCGGTTTAATATTTGACAAGATTGCATAAAAATTGTAATTTAGAACGTTTTAAGAACGCTTTTCGCTCACTTCATCTTTTTAAATTTGGAATTTTCTTTCGACTGTTCTTAGAAAGTAGTTGCATTTTGTAAGTAAATACCATGCCATGTTTCAAAATGTTAGACCCCTCAGTTGTGCAAACAGCGCAAATTAGAACATGTTTTGCACCCCCAGATGGTAGTGACAGCAACATAAAATATAGTCTATGTTGGAGCAGGGACTGTCACCATCAATTTGCAACCATTACTTTTGAAATAGGTTCGGTATTTCCTGAGATTGAGTAGAAATCGCAATTTAGAACGTTTTTACAACGTTTTTATAACGTTTTTTGAACGCTTTTCGCACATTTTCACCCTTTTTGAATTTCCAAAATTTTTTTAACTGTTCTCAAAGATAATTTATATCTAATAAATATGTACCTTGCCTAATTTCAAGTTGCTAGCCCCTACCGATCACAAAAATCTAAATTTAGAACGTTTTTTGCTCCTGCAACCTCCAGGTGATAGTGACACCGACATGAAATAGCGTCTGTGTTAGAGCAGAGGTTGCCAGCATCAATTTGACTACCATTACTTTTGAAATCAGTTTGATTCTTCCTGAGATTGCTCACAAGTCGGCATTTAGAACGTTTTTAGAACGCTTTTCGCGCATTTTCACCCCTTTTAAATTTCAAATTTTTAAAGAAATGGTCTCAGAGATCATTCATATCTAATAAATATATTTTTAAAACGTTTTTAGTTCCTGCATCACCTCTGGGGTAGTGGAAACAGACATAAAATATAGACTATCTTGGAGCAAGAGCTGTCACCATCATTTTTACACCATTATATTTGAAATCGGTTCAGTACTTCCTGAGGTTGCATAGAAATCGGAATTTAGAATGTTTTTTACAACGCTTTTCGCACATTTTCACCTTTTTAAATTTCGATTTTTTTTAGGAAATGTTCTTAGGGGTTACTGATATCTTATAAGTAACTGCCATTCCAAATTTCGTGATTCTAGGCCTTTCCATAACACAAAACCACAATTTAGAACGTTTTTTCTCTTGCAACCCCAAGGTGGTAGTGATACAAACATAAAACAGAGCCATGTTAGAGCAAGGTCTGTCACCATCAATTTACAATCATTACTTTTGAAATCGATTTGATACTTCCCAAAATTGAGTAGAAATCACCGTTTAGAATGTTTTTTAGAACCCTCTTCGCGCATTATCAACCCTTTTAATTTTCGAATTTTTTAAAAACTGTTCTTAGAAATCATTTATGTCTATTAAGTAACTAATATTTCAAATTTGATATTTCTAGGTCCTTCAGTAACGCAAAAACTGCATTTTTAGAACTTTTTTGCTCCTGCACCCCCTTTGGAATAGTGGCATCGACATGAAATATAGCTTATCTTGTAGCAAGGGTTGTCACCATCATTTTGACACCATTATTTTTTAAATCGGTTTGGTATTTCTTGAGATTGTGTAAAAACCACCATTTAGAACGTTTTTTAGAACGCTTTTTGTGCATTTTCCTCCCTTTTAAATTTCGAATTTTTTAAGAACTGTTCTTAGAAATCCTTTATATCTAATAAGTAACTAATATTTCAAATTTCATATTTCTAAGTCCTCCAGTAACGCAAAAACCGTAATTTAGAAAGTTTTTTGCTCCTGCACCCCCTTTAGGGTAGTGGCACCGACATAAAACATAGCCTATGTTAGAGCAAGGATTGTCACCATCATTTTGACACCATTATATTTTAAATCGGTTTGGTATTTCCTGAAATTGTGGAGAAACCACCATTTAGAATGTTTTTAGAACGCTTTTTGTGCATTTTCACCCCTTTTAAATTTCGAATTGTTTAGAAAGTGTTCTTAGATATCATTTATATCTTATAAATAACTACCATTCCAAATTTCATGATTCTAGTCCCTTCCATAACACAAAAATTGCATTTTTAGAACGTTTTTAGCTCACAGGCTATCAAAGCCTAAGAGCTTATGTGCCTGCCGGTTCTGTATGTACGTAATGCGATAACTCTTGATAGAAATATCCGATTTGCTTCAAAAACATTTTCTAGGTTCATTCTGATATGGCGCTTCCCTGATTAGTTTTTGGGGTTCATTGGTTAAGGATAAAGAGGAAAAGGGGGGGCCCCACCCCCTTAATTTAGATAAATGGGTTTTTCATGCAGAAATATTCGATTTGCTCCAAATTTGGTATACCGGTTTATTATGTTAAGGGGCTGCCTTGATTAGATTTGGAGATTTATTGGTTATGTATATAGGAGGGACGGGGGCTAGTCTCCCCTTAATTTAGAAAAATGGGTTATTCATACAGAATTTTTCGATCTGCTTCAAATTTGATATACCAGTTTATTCCGATATGGCTTCCTTCATTTGATTTGGAGGTTCATTAGTTAAGTATAAAAGGGGGAAAGGGGGCAATTGCCCCTCCCCTTAATTTAAATAAATGGGTTTTCATGCAGAATTATCTAATTTAGTTTAATTTTTTTTCTAGGTTCATTCTGATAAGGAGCTTTTCTGATTAGATTCGAAGGTTCATTGGTTCAGCATAAAAGGAGAAATGGGGGAGCTAATACTCCCCTTAATTTAGCGAAATGGTTTTTTCATGCAGAATTATCTGATTTGCTTCAAATTTGGTTTACCAGTTTATTATGTTAAGGAGCTTCCCTGATTAGATTTGGAGTCTCTTTGGTTAAGTATAAAGGGGGGCAAGGGGGACGAATCCCATCATTTATTTTTCGAGAGGCATTATTCTTTGAAATAAGAGTATAATATACAATTAGTGAGAATAGCCTGTGAGCTCAATGTCATCAGTTTAACTGGGCAATTTTCTTTTTATTTGCTCCTGCACCCCCTTTGGGTTAGTGCCACAAACATAAAATATAGCCTATGTTCTAAGTTGGACTAACACCATCATTTGGATATCATTACTTTTGAAATCGGTTCGGTAGCTCCAGAGATTACCTCTAACAAACACACAGTTTTTACTTCCTTATAATGTTAGAATAGATATAGATTAATAAACTGAAAACGGAGACTTAAAGAAACGTTTCTACTTTTTTAGGTCAGAATTTTCGAAGGTTTTTATTTTTCAATTTTGCATCCTTGAATTCCTTACAATCATATTCTACTAACTTAAACGTAAAGCTATTGTAAAAGTGTAAACTCCCCCCCCCCAACCCCCCCCAAAAAACAAAACAAAAACAAAACAAACAACAACAATAACAAACAAACATGTTTTTACTTTTTTCTATCTTTACAAGAAGAAAGTATTGGATTCATGAAAATTTTCCGGTTTTCGACGGATTTACACATTTTAGGGGTCAGAGATACCAAAAAACGTGTTTTTACAAAATGTCTGTCTGTCCGTATGTGAAACAAATTTTGTGGACGATCTAGCTCAAGAACTAATGCACGGAATTTAATAAAAAATTATATTCAGGTAGTCCCTAATATGAATTGGTGCTGATTAGGTTTTGGTGTAAATCGCTCAACAGGTGGCGCTGCTATGGTGCATTTAACGATTTCCACAATAGCTGTATCTCAAGAACTAAAGCACGGATTTTCCTAAAACGTCAGATTCCGTTAGTCCTTGACATGAATGGACGCTGTTTATGTTTTGGTATAAATCGCGCAACAGGTGGCGTTGTTATGCTGAATTTTGCAGGATTTACACGATTTCTGCAATAGCTCTATCTCAAGATCTAATGGACACATTTTCATCAAACTTCAGATTCAGTTACTCTTTGATATGAAATGATGCTGATTACGTGTTGGTGTAAATCACCCAATAGGTGATGCTGCTGTGCTTCATTTTGCACTATTTCCTCAATAGCTCTATCTCAAGAACTACTGCACGAATTTTCCTCGAACTTCAGATTCAAGTATACCTTGATTAATATTGCTGCTGATTATGTGTTTGCGTAAATCTCTCAACAGGTGGCGCTGCTATGCTGCATTTGTTATGATTTGCTCAATAACTCTATCTCAAGAACTAGTGCACGAATTTTCCCCAAACTTCATATTCAGCTAGACGCTGTCATAAGTTTATGATAATTAGGTTCTGGTGTAAATCAACCAATAGGTGGCGCTGCTATGCTGCATTTTTCTGGATTTACACGATTGCAGCGACAGTCATATCTCAAGAACTAATGCACGGAATTTAATCTTTTTCGAATCCTCATGATGAGCATAGATTGCAATTTAAATTGTCACTGTGGTAGCGAATTTTGAAGTATTGACATGTATGAGATAGAAGAAAGTTTTGTGATGGTCACAACATACTAGTTTTAAACTGGACGACCATTTTTCTCGAGAACTATTCAACCGATTTCCTTCATTTTTATATTTAGAAGAAAGGTATTTTTGTTTTTGATGGACTTTATACCACCGGAAGTATAATTTTCATTGATTAATTTTATGTTCAAGCTGGCAAAAAGTTTAAAAAAAAAAAAAAAAAAAATGACCTGTTTGTTTAAATCTTTGCCATTTTGTCAGAAATAAACTTTTTAAAACTAAATTTTGGTATAAGCTCTTAAATTAATGTCCTTTCATAATATGATGACCAAATTTGTTTCAAATACTTGTGAACGGGGAAAAACGTTCACCCGATTGGAATTTTACGGCGTGCACCTGTAGGTACTCCCCGTCGCACAAGGCGTATTATTCCTTTTTCTACACGCAAAAATTTAAATATATAAGTGAAATGTCAATAAATAGTGTGCAAAAAGTCCAAAGGTGGGTAAATCGTAAAATTCACGTGAATTTTAGGCCACATATCTAGAACCGGCCCGAAATATGAAATATTTTTTTATCATTTACAAAGATAAAACAAGAAAGAAAAATCATGTGTCAAGCATAGATTACGAAACACTGTTCAACACTTCCAGAATGCTTTAATAAAACGTTGCCTTTTAATAAGGTAATGAAAATACTTAAATAAACTTTTTAGAAAATGTATAACACATTTAAAACAATTCTTTAGTGCAACTCTGTATATGACCAATGCATAGTGTGCACACATTTAGTTTAGTAAGAAAGCGCATAACACAATTGAAAATTCCCCATCAGTAATCACTACCAATAGATGGAAACATACTTGAATTCTTTTGTACAGTCCTGTGTCTTACATACAGATTTTTATACAAGCCACATATTATGCTGAAGTTTAATTCAGGCAAAAAAGATACTTAAAATATAAGCCCAGGAACTACTATCTGTAGGCGACCATGCATCCACTTCTTTGCAAAGTCCTGTTTATGATTTTATTTATATGTTACAAAGATCTCTTAGTATTATAGTAAATGTAATTGAGCTTGAAAATCAGTTGCATAACACAAATTTAAAAAAAAATCTTCAAGCAATTTTCGCTCATTCTCAGTAATGCTTGCGAATTATTTTGTGTAGCCCTGTATGTGTTCTATAGAATTTATGCACATCATGTAAGAAGTATGCAAAAATTTAGTTAAACTTAAGAACGCATACCATAACTAAAAACGCACTTTCAGCAATCATCCCTAATCGACAACACTTCGGATACAGTATTCTCTCCAAAATCTTTTATGTGTCCCTGTAAATGAACAATAAATACAATGCACATCAGTTCTACTGAAACATCTTGCAGTAAACCTCAGTAGAGTACATAAATTTCATAAGGCTAGAAATATTGCTACATAATTAAAATACGCTGCGAACAGTTTTCCCCAGTAGACCATGATATAATCGAACTCTTTGAGTGATCCTGTAAAAGAATGATGAATGCTTTACATCCCATATTCTACAGAAAGCATGATTTACTGCACTTCAGAAATTCATATCAATTTCAATATGTTTGTAACAGAGTAACATCATCAAAATATTTAGCAAACGATTTTTTTTTATGGGCCATAAACAGTGGTGGGATTCAGCTGGTTCGCACCGGTTCGGTAGAACCGGTTGTTAATTTGTGTTTGGTCCGGCGAACCGGTTGTTAAAATTATACTTGAAATGCGAAAATTGCATTTACATTAAATTACTTTTTTTAAATGTTTATCTGTACAACAGCGTTTTCTAAACATAACACTGTGAAATGTTCAGCTTTGTTTCATTTAAGGCTGTTCTCAAATCGAAAAGGGCAACTTTCTGACATAAGTTTTAATTTATTTTTGTTCGAAAATGCATGAAACTAGCTGGTGTTGCTGTTCAGAAACTATGCATCGAGCTGTTTTTTCCATTTTTTTGCAAACGCAATAGATCTTTCAGAAAAGAGTGGGCGTCAAAGTGGGCGTTTTGAACTGAATTTCCGTGCGAAGGAAGAAAAAGAACTCGAGAGCGGGCGAAAAACGTGTTTGTCACGTGATCGAATTCGCTTGTAACTCAATAGGTAATGGCTGGATCCAAAAATAGAAGAAACAATTCGATTCCAAATCGCTTCCATGGCCAGGCTTTCCAATTTTATACCTTTCGGTTAAAAAATGAATTTGTTAATGTGTCAAAACGTTTTGCGCTTGTTAAGCAGAGCAGTTAAGAACAGCCTTAGTCAAATGTTTTATTTGCATAAATTTTTTCTTTCTCTCCATCCCTCTTGTAAGGAGCAAATTTAACTTAAAAAAATTATGTATGAAATACTGAAAATTTGGAGAATTTTGGAATACAAATAAGCAGCCTAGGCTAACCCTCGACATATGGCGTGCTTATTGAACATTACAATGGCTACTTATATTCAAATAAAAGGTACTTTGCTTTGCCTGCTTCCTTTGAAAATATACGGAAAGTTCCCTGTTATTGCTGATCAACAGCTAATATCTAAATCGTTAGATTTAGTAATATACATCCAACTGTCTTTTTTTTTTAAATATTGTTCTTCATATCTTAGAAGTAATTTAAATAAAGGTAGTTATTTTCATAAATGTAACAAATTAAAAAAAAAATTATAAGATCCCTGTATTCTATAAGTTCTATTTAGAAAAACATTTTACAAATAGAATAAATAGCTCATTACAAATTATAGCTCATCATTACGAATAGCTCTAACAAATGAAAAAAATATTGTATGGTCTAAACTTGCCGAGTCGTGATACTTTGTATTTTATAAATTTCCAGCTTTGTGTGGGCAGTTTTTTTTTTTTTTTTTTTTTTTTAAATCAAGAAATGGTAAACATTCCTAAAATTCTAAATATCACAACGCGAGAAGTTTTGTTATGCAACAATTTGTCTCACTTGTCTCTCAGTGTTTTTCTAAATATGTTATAGAACACAAAGGACTGCATAAAAATTTAGATTTTCTAAATTTTTTCTAAATTAAAATCGGTTTGTAAGCTGATGAAGAACAACATTTGAAATAGTTTTTAAAGTTAGAAGCATTCTAAATTTAACGTTTTAGGAATTAGTTCTTGATCAATGATAAGGAGGGACGCTCTACACATTTTATAACTGATATTGATGACTGTATATTTTAATGAAATTGCTTGTCTTTCAAAAACAATGCGAACAAGACGTATAAGCATAAAGAATGAAAGGAAATGAAAAAATGTATTAAAATGTTTGAAATACTTTGGAGGTAAAAAGCACATACAAAAGAAAGACGATGAGGGTTTTATTACTTCAGGAACTTGAAAAGATTTGTAAAAGATCATAAATGTTTTAGAACATGTTTTTTAAAAACAATGTAACGAATTAAAAAAATGATAGGCTACAGAATTCTGAACATTTGAATGGAAGTTGTAGTCAATCTAAATATAGGAATAAACCACAGTTTTTTCTGCCTCACATTACTGGAATGCCGGAGAAGTAATACTTCCATGGAAAGTAGCTGAAGAACTACTTATTTATATTTAATGTTACTTATAATTAATATTAATGATTATCGAGAGCTTTTTTTTACTATATTTTAAATATTTTTCGAGAGCTATGGAGTTTTTAAAAGTATTCAAAAGGCTAAAAGTATTGTCAGAACAAATGTTGAAACTTCAGTCGAAATGGAAAAGGGGTTTTCTAAGATAAACATAATATGGTCAGAAAAGAGAAGTCGACTGACTGACTATTTCTAATGTATCAAATATAATGACGATTAACCTAATTGACTTAAAAACCTCTAAAAGAATGAGTTCCTACTTTTATAGTGAATGTATATTAGAAAGAAGCACAGATCCGATAACGTTCAAGTAAAGACAAAAAAATTCAAAGTGAGGACGCTTATGAAGAAGCTATATGTAAATATCTCAAATAGCACAAGATATTTAATATTTTAAACTCTTTTCTATACTTTAATATAGTTTTATTTACATACTTTATTGTTTTATTTAAGTATTATCTATATGAAAGATCATGGGCATCGGTTAATTCTGAAGCTTAAATTTCAGCTATTTTTGTGTTATCTTTATTGTATTATACTGCAGTATTATTGATGCAGTTTCTGATAGAAATTTTAATCAGGGTTTCATGATTGCCAAATATTTATTAACTAAATTACGTCCTTTTATTGGGAAACATGTTTCAGGATTTTATTTTAACTATACCAAGAGATCAAAGTTTTTTTAACAATGTTCTTATAATATTGGAAAGTGTTTCCAAATATATGTGTGATGCTACATTTTCCTTTCATGTTTATGCATCAGAAATCATACGGGCAGCGAACCGGTTGTTAAATTATTTGAATCCCACCACTGGCCATAAATATAACGGAAATAATTTTGATTAATGTTTGATTAATGTTTTGGTTAATGATTAATTTGAGATAATGCTAACCCTATGGGAGAAAATTTTAAATCGTTTTTATCTCGTTTGCATTTCCGTATTTTTAAATGATTTTCTTGGATTGGATAGCTGAGGTCGATCTCTACAAAGGCCGTTTTTGACTTTTTCGATTTTGTTTGCAGGTTTTTCTAATGAGGATACTCTCACTTTCGAAAATGGTTCGCAGAAAAGAGTTCTAAAAACGTTGTAAATTAAGATTTCTATGTAATATCACGAAATACCAAACAGATTTCAAAAATAACGGTTGCAAATTGATGGTGACAATCCCAGCTCGAATAGAGGCTATATTTTATGTCAGTGCATGGTGGTATTGTGACCACCAGGGGGTTGTAAGAGCAAAAAAGTTTTAAAATTGCGATTTTTGTAATACTGAAGAAGCTAGAAGCTATAAATTTCGCATAGTAGTTACTTATAAGATGTAAATGCTCTTTAAAAACAGTTTCTAAAAAATTTAAAAGGGTGACATGAGCGAAAAGTGTTCAAAAATGTTTTAAATTACAATTTCTATGGAATCTCAGGAAATACCTAACCTATTTCAAAAGTAATGGTAATAAATTGATGATAACGCTCTCTACTCCACCATAGGCTATATTTTATGTCGGTGTTCTACCCCAGAGGTTGCAGGAGCAAAAAACTTTCTGCAATTACGATTTTTGTGATACAGAAAGGCCTATAGAAACTTGATATTTGGCATGGTAATTACTTATAAGATGTAAATGCTTTCTGAGAAAGTTTGTAAAAAATATAGAAATTTATAAGTGGCAAAAAGGAGCTAAAAGAGTTCTAAAAACTTTCTAAATTATGCCCCACAAGTGGTTGAGAGGCTATGCTCTCGAAACTGGTAGACGGGAGGTGCTGGGTTCGAACCCAATCGCGCCCGTCGGCCTAATCGTTCGGAGTTTTCCCGATTTTCTTCAAACCATGGATTTCCATGCGTAAATACGTGTCAGGTTCCCTTAGAAAGACCCCCCACGAAGGGCACTCCCCCCTCGGGCCTATATCTCTAGAGTAGATATGCGGCCGTCAAAAATCAGCCAACTTTCTAAATTATGATTTCTATGGAATTCTTAAAGATAGAAACTTCAAATTTGGCGTAGTAAGTACTTATAAGATGTAAATGATCTTTAAGACCAGTTTCTAAAAAAAATCCATATTTAAAAGAGTGAAATGAGCTAAAAGCGTTCGAAAAATGTTCTAAATTACGATTTCTATGGAATCTCAAGAAATACCTAACCGATTTCAAAATTAATGGTTTCAAATTGATGGTAACAGTCACAGCTCGTACATAGGTTACATTTTATGTAGGTGCTACCATCACAAGAGGGTTGTAGGAGCAAAAACTGTTCTAAAATTTCGATTTTTATGATATATGAAGGGTCTAGAAACTGTCAATTTGGCATGGTAGTTATTTTTAAGATGTAAACGCTAAGAACAGTTGAAAAAAAAAATCGAAATTTAAAAGGATGAAAGGAATGAAAACCGTTCTAAAAATGTTCTAAATTACGATTTCTATGTAATTGTTAAAGATAGAAACTTGAAATTTGGCATGGTAGATACTTATCAAATGTAAAAACTAAACTACAGTTACTGAAAATTTCGAAATTTAAAAGGGTGAAATGAGCGAAAACATTCTAAAAACTTTCTAAATTACGATTGCTATGGAATCTCAGGAAATACCGAACCAACTTCAAAAGTAATGTTTGCAAATTGATGGTGACAGTCCCTGCTCAAACATAAGCTATATTTTATGTTGGCGCCACTACCACCAGGTAGGTGGTAGACCGTTAGACTGAAAGCTTGGAATTTACCGCATGATGGTTACATTTCATATGTAAATGCTTGTTGCTAAGAGTGTTTTCTAAAAAACTCAAAATTTCA
Source organism: Maratus speciosus (assembly GCA_963932465.1). NCBI lineage: Eukaryota > Metazoa > Arthropoda > Arachnida > Araneae > Salticidae > Maratus > Maratus speciosus. The sequence continues at coordinate 280,346,312 of OZ010792.1, forward strand.
AATGAAAACTGAAGTGGGCGTAAGAGCTTCAAAATACTAAATTATCATATATTTAGAATTAGTTTTAGTTTTTCTCATTAAATTAAGTCTCATTTTTTCCTAATGCGGTGTAATAATGAAGTTTAATCAAACTGTGGCTTACTTAGTAACTTTTGAACTATCCGTAGCAGTATAATTTCGTCTAATAAAAATAGGCGCACAAATACCTCTTGGCATATTTCAATTATTACACGAGCAAAGGCACGGGTTTTGCTAGTACCCTACATTTTTCGCTGGATAATGGTTTACGACCTGGTTTCCTACACTAAAGGTGCACAACCTTTTTTAGAGATGGACCATTTACAAAAATACCTGGGTTGTCGAGAGCCACATCAGTAACACGGAGATTATTCTATTTTGTGGAGCTGATCTGTGGCCTATAATCAGATAGAAAATATGGTTTCAGAGGAGCAACAAAATCGTCAACAAAATTCGCCTTTTCCCGCGCCTAATCGACAAAATTCGCTATTTTTCGCGATGGACGAAATTTTTGATTTTTACTCCTGATTACAAAATTCGCGACTTTTTTCGAGCCCGACCTACGAAATTCGCGATTTTTCTGAGCCCGATCGACAAGACTCGCGATTTTTCCGTGCCCGATCAACGAGATTTGCGTTTTATCCGACCCTGATCGACGAAATGTGCGATTTTTCCGCACCTGATCGACGAAATTCGCGTTTTTTTCGAGTCACACCAACCAAATCCGCGATTCTTCTTATCCCTATCGGCAAATTTTGCGATTTTTCCGAACCCAATCGACAAAATTCGTAATTTGTTTCGTGCCCGATCGAAGAAATTTGCGATTTTTCCGTGCCCGATCAGCGAAATTCGCGATTCTTAACTGGCTCTGACGAAATTTGTAAATTTTTTCCGTGCCAAATTGACGAAATTCGTGATTTTTTCTCTCGATTAGAAGACAAACACTCGATTTATTCCTCAGCCAATCAACGAAATTTTACATTATTCCTCTCCTAATCGACAAAATATGCCATTTTTCCGCATGCGGTCGACGAAATTCCCGATACTTAACTGACTGACGAAATTTGCAATTTTTTCCCGCGGCAAATTGAAGAAATTGACTGTTTTTTCTCGCGACTGACAAAACTCGCGATTTTTTCGCAGCCGATCAATAAAATTTTCAATTTTCTGAACACCATCAACCAAATTAATGATTTTTCCGTGCCCGGCGAACGAAATTCGCGATTTTTCCTAGCCCGATCGACGTAAAATCTCGCGATTTTTTCGTGGCCGATCGGCAAAATTTGCAATTTTTCGCGCCTGATCGACAAAATTCGCGATTCAGCTGACGAAATTTTCATTTTTTTCCCTGGCAAATTGACGAAATTCACGATTTTTACCTGCGACCTATGGAAAAATTGCAGTTTTTTCCAGTTATAAATTAACGAAACTAACTCGCGGGCCACGTGCTAACCCATCGCGGACCACAGGTTGTGCATCCCTATCCTACATAAATGTTGCTAATCTCTACCTACCTTTTAAACATTGTCCTACCTTTTTTGAAACACCTTGTATTTGTTGTATATGTCACATTTTTTAAAAGAAAAAATGTATGTATTTTTTCTAAATGTTATTTATTTTTCTTTTGTTATCCTCTTACGGAATATTTAGATATGTTTAATTTTCTGTGTAGATATACCTATGATAGAATGGAAGATAGGTGGTATCTACCTCCGGCCGCAAAAAACAGGTGAAAAAATTTAATAATATTTTTGAAAAAGGGGGAGGTGTGCTTTCTCTTTTACTTCTACAAAATAGTTGGGAAAGAGTCTACTTATATATACTTTTAGTTAAATGAAAGACATTGCAACTAAATACCTATAAGAAATGCCACCCTTTCCTTCCAGTGATATTTTGTAGTTTTTACGTCTTATCTAATTTAACTATTGACAATAGTTTTGTCCTCTTGAAAAAAATAACAGGTCACAATTTTAATGATATGTAGGTAGCATCATTTACGATTAATAAGAGTAAATCAATTTATAACTTATTTATTGTTTATTAATTTAAGTTAATGCCTAATTAGCATAAGTTTATGTGTAAGATATAAATAGTAATTTTTATTTATTCTAAGAAAATGCTTCACATTTACTGTCTGTCTTTTGAAAATCCAACTCACAGGCATGTATCTATAAACCGATGCCGATGCAATTGCAATCATAGTGCTTCTTTCCTACGGGGAACGGGCGCCATGCCTCCCCGATAACAAGACCTCCTGGGGAAAATTTCAAACTACATTACCTATTAGCAACTAATAAACTGAAATCTTTAAATTTATGTACCCCCATCCTGGAAGAAATGGTTCAAAAGAGACATTTATCGCAATAATGTGTTCAATCACGACCAAAAACGGCTTTTTATGTTAATATCTTTATAGTACTGATTTCTTAATTCTTACTTTTTCAAAAGTTTTTACGCACGTAACTTGGTTTTAGAGATAACTGAGAGCAAAAACGCAAAACGGGGCGTTTGAAAGTGAGATAAATCTGGGAAGTGTGTTGTACGTTTTTCTCTGGGATTTAAGGGTCCATTATCGTTTCGAACATGGAACAAAGGCAATTAAAAAATTATTTAAATTAAAAAAACTGTCCAGTGTATAATACTCAAATTCAAAATGTCTGTGCCGCAGGAAATGACCTCTCTTTTAGCCTAAGATGTCTCGAAATTGTGACCGCTGACCTTTTTCAAAACAAATGACCAGTTTTCACTTAACTAATACATGTAATGTGCGCTTTCACAGTTTTAAATACAATATTAGCCATTTAATTGAATTAGTTTGTTGAGTAGAATTATATTCAACAATGCTGCGAATTGCGTATAAGCCAAAAAAAAAAAATTAATACTAACTTTCATTTTGATTCATAAAAGCGGTTAATTTGCTTAACTAGTAATTCATATAAGCGACAATTATACCAATTATTTTACTCTGGGAAGAGTTTCAACTCCGACCTCTCCCTCCTTCGCTGCGCCAGTGCATTTGAGTGCCCTGTAAAAGAACTACGAATGGTATACACTTCATTTTCAATACCGAACATGCCATAGTGAACAGGCAATCCGGGTACATTTATGCGAGTACAGCACGGACAGACAGACAAACACAATACATAAACACTTTTAACTAGGGTGACCGAGCCAGTAGTTGATCAAATAAGGTCGGTGCTACGGGGATTTTATTATATTTCCTTCCTTTTAAGTTTTAGAAGTAAACTAACATAATTGCTACAACCCTTAATGAATGTCCTATAATGGGCAAAAATGAAATCTGCTAAAATTAAATAGCAACAAAATTATTAGTAAATAGTTTCTTTAATTGCCATTTTTCCAGTAGTTGATCAATCGAAGAAATCAGTCAAAAATTCAAAAATTAATCTTTAAAGTATCATGCTTAATCTCTAATTAACAGTAATTCATATAAAACTTTTATTTGAAATAAGCAAGATGGAAGTGGATTATTTTAACTTATCGTAATTGTCTCCAACTAATCAAAAACTAAATTTTTACATTTTCTAATTAAAAAAAATCCCTGCCAGCTCGGGCCTACAGGCGGAGGTAGATTTCGAAGTTAAGTACTAAATTCACCAACAAAACTTAAATCAAGATTAGAGATAAACCCAGTTCCTTCACTAAGAATGAGCTCTAGGGAGCTAAACATTTTGTGAAAATTCTAATATACACGAATACACACGCGCATGTATATGGAATAGGTTTAAAAATGGATAAAGCAAATTCAGAGAACCTCAAAGTGTTAAAATATGTTAATATTTCCATAGTCGGGTTTTTATCATGTTTTAATACGTTTCTTCAAACTCACATGACGTTACCTATTCACCTGCTGGGGTCCATTATATTTCCAACATGACGCAATATATATATATATATATATATATATATATATTATTCGTCAAACTATTTATTTCATTTTGAGTTTTCATGCAGAAATCTTGCACTAGAAAACTAATGACGTAATATTCAATTTGTTTTCAATTCGTCAAACTATTTAAGTTAATTTTTCATGTGAAATCTTGCAATAGAAAAACAATTGTTGTGGTGAGAATTTTATTGTTTTTTTTTAATTGTTGGCAACTGCTTAACGAAAAATATTTATTTTTCCCTGTCATTGTTGTGTAAGAGCTGGTTTTATCAGAATCATGTTAAGACGGTATTCAAAATTTTGAGCCCTCCCCATTTCCATTCCCTTGGGCCGATTTTGCCCATTTTCAATCCCCGCCGAGATATCAGCCATCTCAAAGTTGTTGGCGAGTTTGAAGACGATCCGTGCATTATTGCGACTTTTATCGTGCGGACAAAATTTAGTACATACATACATATATATATATATATATATATATAAACTTTTTAGGTGGGGGTGGTTTTGGGTTCCTGGGGTCCTATAATGAAAAGTTATGAAGGAATTTTTCAAAAGTCGCACCATGGTAACGACTGCAATAGGTAGTATTTCTTACGAAATCTACCTAAAATCATAAAATTACTTCTCTTACAGCAGGCAACTGACAACAATGTGACAACAGGTGTTCCAACATTCAAACAAAAATATTATGTATAGTGCCACATGTAAAACTCATTTTCGCCTGAAATGGCGAAATATTTCAAAAATTTGATCAACTACTGGAGGGATATCAATTACTGGCGCCGTCACCCTATGTTGAAAAGTGAAAAAAAAAGAAAGATTGGAAGAAAGAAACGAAGAAGAAAAAAATAACATTTTATTTGAGGGGCTCGCGCACTCAACGCCTATGAACGATAGTATTTTAAAAGCATATAAAAAACTTAAATTCCCCTGCACATCTAACCAATTATGAATGTGCTCATGAATATCCTGTATTTAATGAATGTGCTTAATAAATACATCAATCTGAAATTACCTTGATTTCAATTACGTCTCTTAAATGAATCTCTTTACCAATGCATAAAACAATCTGTTTATAAATCTGGCTATTCCTTCTCTTAAATATCTCATAAAATGACTCCTCGATTAAATTCTACACTTTAGGTATTTTGCACAGATATTCATGTATTAGATTGATTGAATTCGTAAATTAAGCGTGATGACTCCGAAACAAAATGTTCGTTTGTAAGATGTAAATCGTATTGTGTTTTAAAGGGTCTTAGGACTCTTAAAGTTTCAAAATTTTTGAAATTTTAATCTTTTTAGATGATAAACTATTATCTTTTCTGAACATTTTGATATAATTGTTTTCTTGACATTCACATTAAGACAGATGTTATGGCTTTTAGAATTATACCCGCTCTATAGCTGAAGGGCATTTCCGAAACTTTGAAGTCATTTTTCTCAAAATGGCGTTTTTGGGCATAACGCGCAGGATTTCTCAAAAACTTCTAAATATGATTTCATGAAAATTTCAAAACATATGTTTCATGTTAGTCTGTATAAAGTGAACCAAAATTTCCTTTTTATTGTTAAAGAAAATATTTTTTTAGGTGATCATGCTGTTGAAATTTTCGAAATTTTGTATTAGCTAAATACAACTTTGTATTCAAACATAAAAATGCTTTAAATACAAATTTATTTAGGTTCAGGTTGCTTACTACATTCTGAAGTACACTGTTAAAAATAAAGCTCGATGTCTCACCAAGAAAATGGTGAAATCCAGCTGAAATTTAGCTGCAACCAAGATATAGGTGCTAAGTTTCACCAGTTTTGTGGTGCTTTCACAAATACCATTACATTAGTGAAAATTTGAACAATGATTTACGTTTTTTTCTAAACCAATGGTATGGTGAAAGTTTGAACCATGATTTAGGTTTTTTACTAAACCGATTTTATGGTGAAAGGTTAAACCATAAATAAGGTTTTTTTCTAAAGCAAATTTATGGTGAAAGGTTGAACCATAATTCAGGTTTTTTTCTAAACCGAAATAATGGTAAAAGGTTGAACCCTGTTTAAGACTTTTTTATAATCTAATTTTATGGTAAAGGATTGAACCGTGCTTCAAGGGTTTTTTATCCAAATTTATGGTGAAAGATTGAACCATGATTAAAGTTTTTTTCTAAACTAAATTTATTGTGAAAGGTTGCACCAAAATTCAGGTTTTTCTTTTAACTATCTTTATGGGGAAAGGTTATATAAGTTTTCTTTTTCTCTCATTTTGTACAAAAATGTTGAATCAATATTTAAGTTTTTCATTTTTCATTTTATGACGCAAAAGGAACCAAGATTAAAAATTTTTCTGCAAGATTCTGTGGTCCCAGAGAAACACATTTTTTTTTTTTTTTTTTTTTTTTTTTTTTTTTTTTTTTTTTACATTAAACTGAAAATTATTAATGTTTTAATTATTGAATATAGATCTTTGTATTTGAAATATACTTAAAAAAACAATTTAATGTACACAATTAGTTCTAATTAATTATGAAAAATAACTGCCTATTTAAAATAAATAAAAAAAATTGCCGATTATTACCAGTCTGTCCTTCTAAATTCTGTATAACTTCTTTCTCCACACTTATGTCACAGATTTAAAGTTATATAAAAATGTTATGCTTATTTAATGATATTATCACAGGTCTAGGCAATGCAGTCCAGTTCAGCTAGTTGTTAATAAAGGTACAATGGTTACATATATGGAATTTTCACTATTTTTTTATTTTATACATTTCAATGGTAAAATTTTAGACTTTAGAATAGTAAAATTTACAAGCCCTGTCCAACACACCATTCTGAAAAATTATTATTACTGATCCATTTACCTTGAAATAACATTAAAAAAAATTAATTTCAAATGAAATTTGTTTGAAAAATTGTTTTAATTTATTGATTTTTCAAAATTTTTAAAAGATCAATCACTATTGCACACAACTTAACTCATTTGCACTTATAAATAGATCAACGTTTGTTTCTTTCAATAACGAAATTTAATTCTTCACGAATAAATTTAACAGATATGCAATCAAAATATAAAAAGCTGTAATAAGAGCATAATCTTTGGCTTAACCTCTAGCATACAAGCTACTAAAAAAAAAAAAAAAAAAAAAGAAAAAAGAAAGTAAAAAATGCTTTTAATAAATTTCAAAATTTTTTGATTTGTAGTTTCCATATCAAATATTAAAATACTGTGTTAAGTTTAACAATAGCAATAAGCGACTGTTTTTATTATTATTTTCCTTATTTGGTATTTCTAAATAATATATAAAGATTTTTTTTTTTTTTTAAATAGAGGTAGCAGAACAAAAATAATCGCCAATGTAAACTCTGCAATACGTGAAACAAAAATGGTAGGAGACAATAAAATGGCAACACAATTCAATTGGTTTGCGATATGCCGTTCCATTTATTGAAAGTACAAATTATATATTCAGCAGAAAATATATGACCGATATTTACAGATATAAATATATTTTACATACAAAGTTTCCCCCACAGTTTCTGGAGGGTGCTGCATCTTGTCTATCATTTAGTTTAAAAAATAAGATCATTCTGTGTAAATGACGATCTTCAATACAATGAAGGTCATCAAGAATATATGTGATTCAGAAGCTTAGTATATTTTGCATAAGACCCAAGTTCGAAATGAAATTGCTTCTAGCATCTGATTCTCCACCTGTTTTAATAATGAAAGAACGAAATTTTTAAAATACAAAATTGTTATTTGTGCAACCATAAGTTTACTTAAACATGCAGAAATATAAATATATGTTTTGCAGGAATGACTTCAGGGAGGGGGGGTGGGGGGGGGGCTTATACATAAAGGTAAAAACAAACAAACTGTAAACAAGAGAAAAATGTTTCCTTTCCATCTCCTGTCTGTCCAAATTTGAACTTGCTTTAATATAATTGGATTGCTCTGTAATTGATATATGTTATTGAGCCATGTTCGGTTATGAAAATAAAGTAAGTAGTGTTCAATAATTTATTTACAGATAGACTCAAAAGTATTCCATTATATTATGGTCCACGGGGAAATGACATTATATAAATATGTAGCATCTATAGTTGTCACCTGATCCTTCTGTGTGTCTGTTCGAATATAACAGTGCAAAAAACTACCCAGCTGAATGGTTTGAAATTTAATATATATATAATCGTTGCAGAATTTTGTCGAGTCATTTTAAATTTTATGTAAAACGATAACAGTTTTCATTCTTTTAAATCCTATCATACATAATTAATTCAGTGATTGTTGTGGTTACTTACAACCATTGCCATATTTTTATTTAATTTTATTTAGAAAATATTTTTATTAATCTATATTATTCATTTAATTTTAATATTCGCATTCTAAAATTATTTTAATTCCCTTTTTTTTTTTCAAACTTCCCCTGTAATCTTTTCTTTCTGGCGTAGCATTTCGTTTATTTAAAAATGATAAACGTAGTTTTGAAATCTGTACTTCCGGTAAAAGAATTATCTGGAAAATTCCATAATTTTCTATTTCTGAAATTATTTCCTTTTGTAGCTCCCACCTTTAGACAATAATATTTAAATCAGTTTAGTACGTAATTTCAAAATTCGTAAGACTTTACTATTATTTGGCATCTTATCTTTATGAAATCTATAAAATTTCCTCTAATTTAAAGCAGTTTTTATATGCTTTAGCATTGCAATTAATGCCAACGCAGGGCGCTTGTATGTTTGTTACGCCAAAATTGGCGTGTTTCAAGTATTATAGCAACCCCTTTCCTTCTCTTCTACGGAGAGCTTGTGCGCAGTCAGTTGAGTTCGGATTTCAATGCAGTATGGCTCCCTTTTTGCCGTTCTGTGAAAATTCATGTGCGCGCCAGCATGAGAGTGGTTCGGGTTTTAATGTAGAATGATGCCTGTCTGTTTTTCCCTCTGCGAATAATCTTGTGTGAGTAAAGAAAGTAGTAAAATGAAAGAATATTTTTTTAAGAAGGAGTGATCGGCTACTTATTTTTCTTCTGTTTGAGCTCAGATTTGACAACGGTTCCTCTAACCGTGATGCATCGACGATTCTTCAGATAATAGAAGTGGATAGAATCTTATCGAATGTCTGCATATCATGTGTTACTACTATTTTTTATTCAACTGGTGCTTGTGTTAGAAGTTGTGGTATTCGATGCTAAAAAAATCTTCTAAATGCCTTACTCTTTTTACTTGTGCCTCCACAATCCCCAGGAGAAAATTCTATTGTATTTTTTTCAAAAATAAGTGTTCATAGAAAGATCGATTTTGTGTATTCTTCACAATAAAAAAAGGTAGAGCTAAAAACAAGAGTTGTCCTTTATAAAAAATACTCCTTTTGTTCCAAGACAGTTTCATCAAAAATAAAGATATTTTCGTTGATGATTATCGTCTCTGCATTTCATTCTAATGCGTCTACTATTGTTCTTTTGTTTTCAGGTCAGTACAGGCAATGCTTTTGCTTTAATTTTTTTGTTCTTGAATTATCAAATATATGATTAGTAAATATTGGATTATTTTAATTAATGACTGTTATGTCTGAGTGGTCTTTTGTGGCCACAGCACAATGTTATGACACTATACGATTGATCACAAAAAAAAAATGATTTTAGGATTGTTAATTAGAATTTCAATATTTAAAAATAACTTTAAGATATTCTTCTTCTTCCTGTCATCCAACCACAACAGTGATATCCCATGATAGGTAATGATTCTAGGTTGCCATGGTGATTACATCGTATTTAATATGGAGTCATATTATTTCCATATTATGGAATTTAATATATATATATAATCATAATAAATTTTGCATTCATGCACTTTTGCATAAGAGTGCGACAGTTATTGCACCAAAATCTGAATACTTATAAAACTTCAGTATAGTAAAAACGCACCTCATTTCCCACATTTGACGTACAATTTCCGATTTGTTTACTGTTTTCAATTAACCCATTTGTGCCCGGCATCCTAATTTTGGGACAGTTTCTTTTTGAACCTTTATATACCGTCCAAATTTTGGGATGCTAGGCAGGAAATGCCATCTATTTCGTTACAAAATGGTTACATGTCATTCGGATTATTATTTGGCTATAAAATTATTATTCAGATTATTATTTGGCTATTCTTTGTTATTAGTATAGGAGGGGGGGGGGGGGGGGCTCAAGAACAAGACACTCACCCCTCCCCACACTTAGCTATTGGCTTAGTAAAAATTTATATCATAGTGTTATGTTTTGTACTAGTTTAGTATTTAACATCCTGAGGTAACTAATATATATACAGTAGAACCTCGATTATCCAACGTAATTGGGACCGAACCTACATCGGATAATCAAAATTTCCAGATAATCAAGATTTTACCAATAATCATCTAGTTTAATATGTAACATCGTCATCGAACTGCTATTAGGACTATTTAAACTGCTTAATAAATATCTAAATTCAAATTATACATGAAAATAATTTAATTTGTTAAGGCTCCTGTCCCTGCCGGCGAAGACACTCACGAGCTAATGCTAATCCTATGGGGAGGGATTTTTCTAATATTTCGTTTGCATTTCGACATATTTAAATAATTTTTTTTTGCATTGGATAGCCGATGTCCGTCTCTACAGCACACATTTTTTACTTTTACGATTTTGGTCGCAGATATTTTTTATAAAGTTACTTTCACTTTCAAAACCGGTTCTGAAAATGAAAGTGTCATTCTAAAAAATATCTGTGATCAGAAAAAGAAGTGAATCGAAAGGGCGCATCAAAAATTGCTGCACGGGACACCGGGTGCATAAAATAATTAAAAAGGGTCGCCAGGCGCATGCACTAGTTAAAAAGGGTTAGCGGGTGCATAAAGTAGTTTATATATAATGCCGCCGGAAGCTGCACTCTGCCAAATTGCCCTACAACAGTGTTTCCCAACCTTTTACTGCTCACGCCTCTACCAACGCATTCATAAAATAACCATGCCACTCTGTAAATCACGTATCTTATTACTGAAAAGTGAACTCTATTACAAGATGGAGTCATAACATAACCTTAACAATCACTAATCATTTCACTTTTTTTAAAAAACTTATTGTAAAGGTGAACCTTGTGTCACAAATGTGTTTTTAACGTAATTCTATAAATGAAATGACGCTTCTTTGAGAATGAGAATCTTTTTGTATACATCTTCACTTTTGTGTCAAAAAGACGTCTATTGTCTTTTCCAACTTCCCTCAATTAAAGAAAAGTATTATACATTCTGCATCTTCTCAAAATATCTTGAAGAATGACATAGTTAGCATTAAAACCAGGGATGCAGAGTCGTGGCCATTTTTGAGCGAAAGAGTTGGAGTCAGATCTGTTAAAATTCCTGGAGTCGGAGTCAGAGTCGTCCATTTTACAAGCAGGTCTGCATTGTCGTAGTCGCCCCATTTTTGAGGGAAAGAGTCAGAGTCGGATCTATTAAAATTCCCAGAGTTGGAGTCGTCCATATGTCCCACCAACTCCGCAGCCCTGATTAAAACTGATAACACTCACACATGTTATAATTCATTTTTCAATGTTTGAATTGGTAGAAAAGCTCTGGACACTAAATTTTCTTTTTATGGATAACACAATACACAAGAAGCATTGCATGTTTTATCAATTTTAAGTATACATTTATTCCCCATCAGAACACATTTTCTCTATTTTCCTTTTCCCAATATCATGAATTGTTTTCCATATATTATCTGATTTTAAAATTTAAAATGTATATGTCATCATATAAATTTATTTATCGTGCAAGAGGCCTAAAGTAGAACCACAGATATTTATTATCTACCCATTTCCTTTTCTAATGCTACATTTCTAAATTTTATAAAGTTAATAATACCTCGTTTAGATACTTCATATATTGTTTAGGTTAAATATGCTCAAGACAATCAAATTTATATATACTTTTAAATAGTTCCATGTGTAAAATATTTTTCATGTGATTTATAGCAAAGCGAATAGCAATTGAAAGGTCATTCAATAAATAATCGAAAGCGTTACCAAATATTATAAAATACCTACAAAAAACAGAAAAATTATAAAGATTTTTAATACTGTAGATTAGATGTCAAAACATTTTAAAAGGTTATTCGTACAATTATTCTGGTGTTAAACTATTTTAAACTTTCGAATGGGAAAAATTTAAAAATTCAATTAAAAAAACCTGATCTTAAAAATTTGATTGTATTCTGTTCATTTTTTGTCTACAACATTTCTTCTTCCCAACATAACAAATTTCTAATTGCCCCCAAGTTGGGAACCACTGCCCTAGAGTCAACATTACGTATCGAGGGGGGGGGGGGTGATTGAGAAATTCAATCAGTTACGAGAAGATATTGCAAAATACTACTGTTAAAATGAGACTAAACGAATCAATTAAAAAAAAATAATAATAACAAGGTACAAGAGTGACTGTTTTGAGAATGTTCTGCCCTTTTTTAAAAAATGTTGCATGGCGACTTTTTTTCGAGATACAACACTAAATTTTCAAATGTTCTATGAAATATGCTGAAGTTGTCGATAATATCACAATTTGCACTTGAAAAATTCTTATTTTTGGTCTTGTAAATGCATGTAAAACAATATTTTTCCCCCATTAAGACCCTTTTTTGACTTATTACATAGCTATTAATAAATAAAACGACACAGAATGTGTCATATACATTTATGTAAACAATGTGCATGAGTATTCTACATTATTGAAAGATGAAATTAACTAAAATAGTTTCTTTAAGAAATCTTTAAAAAAATTTACTTTTGAACACTATAGGTTATTCATAAACTTTAAAATGGAAATAATTTATGTAACAGACACTTTTTATCAAACATATCAATTAAGAGTACAAATAAGCAATATTTTGAATTTTAAGTTTTCCGCATTTTTTAAGATTTTACTCTTTTTTTATGTAAACGGTTTAAGACAGTTATTTAAAGATATTTTAATTTTGTTTTATATCCTTCATGGTTTGAAGTCGTGCTGTGTATTAAACCAAAAAGTTAAAAGTTCTATGAAATGTGTTAAAATCATCGATAAGCACTTGAAAACATTCTTATTTTTTGTCTTATAAATATAAATGCTTGTAAAATAATATTTTTTCAGAATAAGATCCGCTTTTGATTTATTTCACAGCTATAAATAAATAAAGTATATATACGTAGGCACAGAAATTTTCATTCTAGTTGCAATATTTACTTTGTAATCCTGCGCGTAATCTATTATACCAATTTTCTCCTTGTCAAAATTCTGACAGTTTGGAGCCCCCTATAAATGCTAATTTTGCATCTTGCAATTTTTTAAATACATGAAATGAAAGAACATACTTATATCTTTCATCCCCCCAAAAATTGTGTTTTAAAATCATATACATTTTAAGATATTAAATGTTGAAAATGGTCATTTTTTAGGAAAATGTTGTGTTTAAATAATTTTTTAACTACTCCTATATAACTATGCTGGTTTTCAATTTTTTTTATGATTTTTTTTCCTATTAAAGAGTGTACATGATTTTGTCGAAATATGAATTTAAATATATGTAATTTTTACTTCTAAGACATGTAATTATTACAGAATGATATATTCAAATTTCTAAATATATATTGTATCTTTCAAAAACAAACATGTCATTAGCTATAAAAACAAGGCGGAAAATGTACGTCAAACGTCGCAAATGAAATGTGTTCGTAGTATAACTATGTAGTTTTATAAATATTTGATCTTGGTACAATTGCTGTTGCACTCTTACGCAAAAATGCATGAACACAAAATTCATTACGATTATATATATTAAATTCAGTGATACGGAAATAATATGACTCCATTTTAAATAGGACGTAATCTTCATGGCAACCTAGAATCATTCCTTATCGTGAGATATTAACATGGGAATTAATTATCATGGGGTTTATGGAATCATGGGAATTAATTACGTATGATAGGATTTAACAGAATGAAGAAAACTTTATTAATATCTTTTTCAGTTTTTATTAGATTTTCATAAAATTTGAAATGATTCGACAAAATTCTGCAACGATTATATATATTGAATTTCGAACGATTCGGTTGGGTAGTTTTTCCGCTGTTATACGCGGGCAGACGGACAGATGGACGGACGGAAAAGACGACGACTATAGGTGCTACGTATTTATATAATTCCGAACGCTATTAAAAAACTCTTTAAAATAGTTTCTAGCTTTTCCTCGTACAATAAAACAGCTAAGATGGAATTGGTGTGAAACGGAGAAATTCTCGTTTAGACAGGTTTCCGTCTTGGAAGATATACCGCCAAGTCAATGTTTCTTTGTTTTATTTTTAACTATTTGGAAAAATAGTTATTGTTCTCGTCAGGATGGGAAATCAAAAGCATATCCGAAGGTTTTTATTGGTTTAATCCGCGTTTTATTCGTATTCTGATTGGTCGATACAGTAATATGCATTTCCCTTTACTTTCAACAGAGATGGATAATTCTGTTGCCACTATGACAAAAAAGTAATAAAAACTACAAAAAAATTAATAACTCAGAAACAAATTGAGATAGAGCTTTCAAACAAATTGCATTTAAAAGTATTTTTTTTCTCTATACCACGGTGTAAAAAGTAATATTGTGGGATGTTTAGAAGTTTAAGAATGAAATTTCATTTAAAATGGGTTGTCAGATTTCTTGGAAATCTGCCGATGGAAAAGCCTTTTCCCGAACAGCCAATGAAATGCTTGGATAATACATAAGTTTCAGGTGGATAATGCGTACGAGTCGCAGGTGATTTCCGTCGCTTGCAATTTTTACGTGTAATAACACTATTAATGTTTAATTCATGGCGTACGTAATGTATGATCAACTCCGTGTTATTTTTTATGTCTTAAATTTTAGTCTTTGAAAAAATCATTTTCCAAATGGTCGTTGTAATTTGTTAAATTGCATTTCTTTTTCTTTTTTTTTTTTTTTTCTTTCAACTTTTCTCTTTTGTTGGGACAATGAAATGCTTTGTTTGATGTACGAAAAAAATCGTAAAAATCAGGTGCATTTTAGGCCAAAGAACTAGAACCGGCCCATAAACTTAAAACTTTTTATATAATCTTCAAAGAAAGGAAGAAAAAAAAAGAGAAGAAAAATAACATTTTACTGAATGGGCTCGCAAACTCAACGCCTACGATCGGAAGTATTTTCGCTATTTAACACTAAAACTAACACGAGGAGTCAAATGACCCTTTTTGATTTTTTTTTAAATTTCTTAAACTAAAACATTACGAAATTTCTTTATATTTCACGACTTTTATTAAAATATATGATCATATTATTTCTTAAAATGCTTCACCTCCGAACTACCTTTTTTGCCTAGAAAAAATATTTTAGGCTTAACTACCGCAAGGGGTCATTTGACCCCGGAATAAATTTATATTATATCATAAAGGTATAAATGTTTTATTTTTCAACAACATTAGTAAATTGCGGGTTTTTGTTATTAGATCATTTATTCTACTGTATTACATCATATTTGCGTAAAGAGGCATTAGGGCCTAACGCCGAAATGGCGCTTTACGACACGCTACGTCATTGTTTCGGCCTTTTTTATATCTTAACTCCTAAGCCAATCATTTGCAAGTTAACATCACTTTTTTTTTTCCTGCGTCAATTTGACGTGTGCCAAAGCACGTCTGTGTGACGTCATAAAAAGGCTGAAGTGCCGCCCAACCTCATATTAGCTAATGTGTGATGGTATAATTAGAAATTGACTTTACTCTGAGTGAGATTCTAGTTTGAACATTTCAGGTTATATCGAGAACGAAATAATCTTAAAAATATGCTGTAAACATAAAACAAATTTGCACAATATTTGTTTATTGATTTTTGAATTTCTTGAAATGATTAATTTTCTTCTTAATGTTTTTGCGTAATTATAATTTTTTTTTAAACTTTAATAAATACACAATTTATAATAAATATTTGAAAAAGACATGTTTTGCTCATACAACAAAGTTTATCAACTGGTGAATTATTCTCAAATTATCGTAAAATAGATAACTTTTTATATAGGGGTCATTTGACTACTTCCGGTAGGAATGGGTATAAAAAAATATCGGTACGTTTAGTGTTAAATGCGTATTTAAGCTTAAATTTTCCTGAACCTCTTATCAATTATGAATGTGCTCATGAATATCCTGTCTTAAAAGAAATAAATGCATCAATTCGAAACTGCCTGGATTTCAATTACGTCTCCTAAATCAATCTCTTAAGCAACGCATACAAAAGCAATCTGTTTATAAATCGCTATTCCTTCTCCTAAATATCTCATAAAATGACTCCTCGATTAAATCCTTTACTTTAGATATTTTACAAAGATATTCATGCATTATATAGATTGAATTCATAAATTAAGCGCAATAATTCCGCAACAAAATGTTCGTTTATAAGATGTAAATCGTTTTGTGTTTTAAGTACCTTATGAAATATTAAAATATATATTAAAAGATTTGATGTATGAATGCGAACGAAAAATGTTGGGTTTAAATAATTATTAGCTATTTGTATATATGCCGAAGACAAATTTTAGATAATTTTTTGTCCATTGAAAGCGTGTAAGTGATTTTGTCTTTTAGATTAAACATGAATTTAAACATGTAATGTTTTCCCCTAAGACATGTTATTATTACAGAATGATATATTCAAATTTCTACATATATACATTGCTCAAAACGATTAGGGGAGCACATGGTTTTAACAAAATTACGCAAATATTTATACGATAAGTAACATAAAATAAAGCATCCATAATTTAAAACGTAGCAGAAAACAGGTAAAAAAAAAAACTTCACATGCAAATTAAAATTTATGACGTCAAAATGTAGAAAAAGGAGATAAGTGAAGAAAGCGGGATTTTGCAGAAACGTTTGTTTAATCTTTAATTTGTGTAATTTCCCTTTTCCGGTTTCAATTTTTGATTTTTTTTTCAACCTCGCTTTCACTAGAGTGTCTTTTACTCGGGACGTGGCTGGGGTCCTACGAACCTTGCTTCCGCTAAAGAGTCGGGATAGGGTAGAAGAATAAAGGGCTGCGGACAAAGAGAGGCCGCTCGCCGCGGCGGTTGAAATCGGTAACGGCGGTTGTCTCAGTTGTAAAATTCAATTGCACAGCTTGTTTTTTGAGAAAAGGTGACTTGAAAATGTTACAACAATGTGATTTAACGAAATCCGTGGCTTGGCGTGCTAACGGGACAGTTTTATCTGGGGAAAAACAACGAAGTGTAGCGGACGATGTTGGAGTTGCGAGAAGAGTCAATGCGAGGCTGTGGAATCGATTCCAAGACATATGGAATGGTAGACATTGACAAGGGCAAGGTTGGCCATGTGCTACCACAGAAACTCATGACCGATATATCCTGTTAACAGCTCATCGAGACGGAACGGGCAATGCTACTCTGCTGCAAACACAGTTGTTCTTGACTACAGAACGAAGGGTTTCCAACAAATGGTCCGAAATAGGTTTCATCAGGGTGGTCTCTATGCACGTAAGCCAATGGTCTGTATTTCGTTGATCTCAAGCCACTGTGCGGCCCAAAGAAGGTGGGCAACTGAACATCGAGTTTGGAGGCAACGTTGTTGGAGTCAAATTCTGTTTACAGACGAGTTCCGATTCAGTCTGGATATGACATCTGATGTGTTTTGGCATGGAGAGAAAGAGGCACTCAAAATAATCC
Organism: Maratus speciosus; assembly: GCA_963932465.1. NCBI lineage: Eukaryota > Metazoa > Arthropoda > Arachnida > Araneae > Salticidae > Maratus > Maratus speciosus. The sequence continues at coordinate 280,363,972 of OZ010792.1, forward strand.
CACATTTGTTCGTGAAAGATCATATTACAGACGAGGTGGGTTGATGCTATGGGCTGGAATCAGCATAGGTGGACGTACTGACCTGCATATCATTCGAAACGACACTTTGACGGTTCGAAGTTGTACAGACGAGATACTAAGACCTCATGTCGTATTTTATGTTGCAGCAATTAGTGATTTCTTTTTTTTTTTTCATGCATGATAATGCCATACCTCATACAGTTCATCTTGTGGAAAACATGCTTGAAGCTAAAACAATGCAGCGTATGGGCTGACCAGCATGCTCTCCTGACCTAAATCTGATCGAGCATGTTTGGGACATACTCAGACAACGCATTGCTGCGAGACCAAGGCCTCCTATTACTGTCCGGGACTAGGAGATTGCAATTTTTGAGAAATGGAACAGTATTCCCCAAAGTCTTATCGATAACTTCATCGCATCCATAGAAAACAGGTGTGCAGCAGACTTAGCTGTTCGAGGAGATCACACTCCATATTAAAAATCTTGCATTATTTCTAAACAATACTTTTTTTTTATCATTTACATGTAACAAAATTGTTGTCCTAAACCATCTTTTCATGTTCTTTCCATCTGTTCGAAAAATAAAAGCTCCCTTACAATTTTTTTGCGTCTTTTTTTATGTATTGCGCATTGATACACGTTTAATATCCATTTTATGCCCATACCTGTCTTGCACTGTTCTCTTCCTTTTTTTGCATGCTCCCCTAATTTTTTTAGCAGTGTATTATACCTTTCAAAAACAAAATTGTCACTTGCTATAAAAATAAGCTCTTAAAAATATTTTCTAGCTTTTCGACGTACAATAAAGCAGCTAAGATGGAATTGGTATGAAATGGAGAAATTATCTTTTAGACAGATTTCCGTCTTGACAGATATGCCGCCAAGTCAATATTTCTTTGTTTTACTTTCTTTCAACTTTTCTTTTTATTGGAACAATGAAATATTCTATTTTATGTACGGAAAAAAAAGTAAAATTCAGGTGAATTTTAGAGTGAAAGAACAAGAACAAGAGCAAAGAACAAGAACCGGCCCATAATCTGAAAACTTTTTACATAATTTTTAAAGAAAGGAAGGCAGAAATAAACAAAGAAGAAAAAGAACATTTTATTGGTGGGGCTCGCGTGCTCAATGCCTACGTCGGAAGTGTTTTTAATGTGTATACAACAAAATTTGCCAATGATTATCTATGAAGATAATCAGTCTTGTATTAAGAAGACTCAAATTTAAAAACACCATTCTAATTTAAAACCAAACATATCGATATTAAATACCATAGTATTAAGCATCTCAGAGAAACAGGTATCATAGATCTGGAATATTGCCCAACTAAGGACATGACAGCTTATATACTTACGGAGCCTCCTACCCAAACCTGATTTCATCAAACACAGATGTGATTTAAATCTTATGACTGTTCCTACTTCAGAAATCAAGGAGGGGTGTTAGAGATTTCCTGAACTATAAACATTCATAAATCATCGTTTAATTTGTTCAATCAAGAATATTACCCATTAACATTTCAGCGGGTTTTCCAAAAGCGGAAGAACTGTTTTTCCCACTGATGTCATGAGTGTTTTCAATATGTGGTGCAATATCTAAAAGACTCATAAACGATCAAAGTTTTCTTTAGACAGTCTCTAGTAATTTCTTTAACCTTTTAGTGCGCAGATTTGAATAAATGCAAACAACAGTGTTTTGAATTTAATAGATTATTTTATTCGTATATACCTAATTCACACTAGAAAATTAAAATAGCAATATTTGCTTTAATTAATAACAGGCATTCCGTATTTAAATAAAGCGAAATTAACCATAGAAACTTTCTGGTGTAAAGTCAGATTCTCTGAACTACGTAATTTGTAGAACGTATTCAATCATGGGATTTAAAGGGTTAAAGGTTAAGTTTTATAAAATGAATAATTATATAAAATAAGGTATTTGGAGACATAGTTATTAAAATATTTACCGATTTGCAATATTTTAGCGAAAAACAGCCATACGACAGTAGTTTTTACTTATATTGCAGATGAGTAACAGAAGAAAAGATTGACGTATTATATGAAAAATGTATCTCTGATTTTTTTTCATTATTTTTCCTGTGCAATAAACCTCTCAGAGAATCATATATATATTTTTTTCGAAACAATAAAAAATCACGCATTTAAAAGGGTTAAGCATAAAGATGGCAGAATATTTTTCTGCATTAAATATGTCAATAATTATATTCTCTTTAATGTAATAATTCTGTGTTTAAAATTAATCTTAATGCTTTTTCTTTCAATTAAAAAATATTAATTCCGGAGATGAATGTGTCGTGCGCTATATTTTATTATAAACATAAAAGTGAATTACCACGTGAATGTGTCCACGCATTAATATTGGATAAAACTGTCGAGCCCGGTACCACCCTCACCCGGAACTCCTATTCAATGATGGCGCAATCAAGGTAAGATAATTTACCTTATCTATATTTATCAAAGTATTTATGTGATTTAAGGAGAGAAGCTCGAAAGACTGTAGTTCACGAATTCCGATAACATTTTCCTGAATATCTTACCAATTATGAATGTGCTCTTGAGTACCCTGTCTCTGACGAAGATACCTACTTAATAAAACAAAAAGAAATTATGCACAGATAGTTAAAAAAACTTTGTCTGTAATCTTCGGAGTTACTAAATTATACCACTATTTAACTGGTAAATAGTCGTTGTAAAATTTATAATAGTTCGTAAAACTTTATTAGATTGTTTAATCGTGTTAAAAAGGTACCTGAAAAAATTATCACGTACAGTGCTGAGATTGTCGTTAATGTTAGGAGTGTATGATTCTACTATTGAGTATCCCGAAGGTAAAAATAATAGAAGCAGAAAGCAGGAATTCTGCATTCTACTCTTTCATAATTTAGTGTAGCCCTCAATGAAAAAAAATATATATATAAATATAAATAGTACTTTTAATACACGCTTTTATTTTATATAAAATTACGTCATTTGCATCCACTGAAGAATTCCACATTTACGATCCAGTCTTAAACAACATCTATAGAAAAGTATGCATAGGACGTCACTATCAAACAATGTCGTAAACGCGGCAAAAAAAAAAAAAAAAAAAAAAAAAAAAATCAGCTATCTAATGATTTATATGCTTTCATTCGTTTGCAACATTAATATGGATACTTAAAGTTAAGTATAGTTTATAATAGCTCCATGTTTTATCAGAAATCATTCATTTATATTTTTTCAAAATAGCACACATTTTAATTACAATTTTTTTTCAGTTGTTATGAGAAAATGGCAACAAAAAGATATAGTAATCTACTATTTTCCATGGCATTAAAAATTACAAAAAATTAATATCTGAAAAACAAATTGAGATGCTGTTTTCAAACAAATTGCAATCAGAACTACTATTTTTTTTCCTATACAAAGGTGTAAAAATTGAAAATGTGTGATGTTTAGAAGTATAAAAAATTGCAGTAGAGATTATCAGTATTTAACCGTACAATGATACACCTGGTTCATTTTACAGCTGGCTTATGTAACGTAACGTTATTTATTTAGTGACGACATTTTAATTGTTGCCTGAAAGAAATAATATATCGGGGGCTAATAAATGCATCAATCTGAAACTGTCTGGATTTCAATTACGTCTCCTAAATCATTCTCTTTAGCAACGCATAGAACAATCTGTTTATAAATCGCTATTCCTTCTCTTAAATATCTTATAAAATGACTCCTCTATTATATCCCACACTTCAGATATTTTACAAAGATATTCATGCATTAGATAGATTGAATTCATAAATTAAGTGTAATGACTCCAAACAAAGTACTACTCGTTTATAAGATGTAAATCGTATTGTGCTTTAAGTACCTTATGGAATATTAAAATATGTATTAAAAGATTTGATGTATGAATGTGATCGAAAAACGTTGTGTTTAAATAACACAAGCCTGCAAAATTCGGGTTGTATGATATTGCTTATCTTTTGATAATTGGTTCTTACGTATTTTGTAGCGCTGAATCCGAAAATGGCCTTCATTTTTTACCATCACGTCAGGATTTTTTGCAAATTTTTTACTTTTTAACTTTGAAATTTACGATTTGCGAAAAATTCTGACGTGATGGTTAAAAATTAAGGTTGTTTTCAGATTTAGTGCTAAAAAGTACATAAAAATCAATTATCAAAATTTAAAAAAACGCAACCATCACATTTATTTTATAGTATCAGAATACTATTTGCAAAAACTCCTGACTTGATGGTTGAAAATGAAGGTCATTTTCGAATTCAGCGCTAAAAAATGCATAAAAATCAGTTATCAAAAGTTAAGAAACACAACCATTTCCTGTATCTTTCAGTATCAGATGTTCTCTAATTTTTTTTACTTTTCACCATTGAAATTTACGATTTGCAAAAAATCGTGGCTTGATGGTTAAAAATTAAGGTCATTTTCGGATTCAGCGCGAAAAAAATACATAAAAATCAATCATCAAAAGTTAAGCAACACAACCATCGCAGGCTTGTGTAATTTATTAGCTACTTCTAATAACTATGCCGAAGACAAATTTTAGATATTTTTTTTTTGTACATAACCCCTTGTGTCTCAACAACTCCGATTTGAGAAATATTTATTTTTTAATTTTAAATTTAGAACATGAAAATTAAAATGTATTGAGTAAAAGGTACTGTTTTCAGATATTCAATAAACATAAAATTACACACTTCTCATAAAAATTGTCCATTTTCTAATACAAAATTGTAAAGTTCGCGAATTTTTTGTAAAAAAAAAATCCATTTTTGAATACCTCTAGATTTTTAATTTTACAAAATTTACGAAGTTCGTTTTAACAATAACATGCAAAACTGCTCATAAATGATCAATAAAACTCTGGCATAAAAATATCTGTCAGTATCGCCGTCTATCGAGAATTCTATGAACAATTTATATTAACTGCTGTGTTGAGAGATAGCAGCAATAAATAAAATCGTCTTTTAAAGCCCACTGTGTAAGTAACAATGACTTTTAGGAATGTTGCAGATATGCAACGCGGTGAGACAAAGAGCTAAAAGAGTCTAGGTGATTTTGAGTTTAAATATGCAATTTTCGCCCTAAGACATGTAATTGTTGTAGAATAATATATTCAGATTTCTAAATATACACTGCTCAAAACAATTAAAGGATATTTGAAGTTTTATATAAAAGAAAGATATAAACGAATTTTTTTTTGCCGAAAATAGAAGAAGAGAATCACAAATGCAAATTTTTCTGGTTTTCAAACTGTGGAGTATGCAAATTTTGAGTTCGATGTCAAAAACGTCGCTTCAGCGGCAGCGAATGAAATTTGACTTTCAACTGGATAAAAGAGAATGAAGACAAGGATGATCGGCATTCAGTGATTGCTTTGTTTCGATGAGTACGATGTCTCACCGAAGTCATCTGACAGATTCAGAAGCTTTGAGAATTGTTGGTAGGTTAGAAGGGGGCCAAACTCAAGCCGAAGTAGCGCAAGCCATTGGAGTGTCACAAAGTGTCATTTCCAGGATCTGGAACCGTTTTTTGGAGAGTGGATGTGCAGGCCGAAGACCAGAGCAAGGTCTTAGACGGGCAACAACGCCCAATGAAGATCGGTATTTAGCGTTAACAGCTCGGAGACACTCAACCATGAACGCTACTCTTCTCCAACAACACCTTCGCTCGGCTACAGGCACCACGATTTCAACTCAGACTGTCCGAAACCGGCTCCATGCTGTAGGTCTGTATGCTCGCCGACCGATGGTATGTGTTAGATTAACATCAAGGCATCGTCGCGACCGCAGGGAGTGGGCAACCGAGCATGTCAACTGGAGGTGAAATGAATGGAGCAATATTCTGTTTTCTGACGAGTCCCGTTTTTCTGTGCATCCGGATAATAGGCGTATTTTCATCTGGAGGGACCGTGGCAGTAGGAATAACCCTGCGTTCGTGCACGAAAGTGTCAGATTTGGCGGTGGAGGAGTGTTGGGGTATGGTGGCATCTCCATTGACGGTCGCACTGACCTCTACATCATTGGAGATGGAGCTCTGACTGGTCGCCGATATAGGGATGAGATCCTCAGACCTATTGTAGTCCCTTACGCTGCAGCAATCGGAGATAACTTCATTTTAATGGACGATAACTGCAGGCCACATCGCGCAAACCTGGTGGAGGATTTCCTTTTCGAGGAAGGAATCGTTCGAATGGAATGGCCAGCGTGTTCTCCAGTCATGAATCCAATCGAGCACGTTTGGGATGCTCTAGGAAGACGAGTTTCTGGCCGCCAACAACTCCCACAAACTCTCCAAGAACTGGAAAGAGCTCTTCTGGAAGAGTGGGGCAGAATACCCCAACTCGTCATTAATAGCCTCATTGAGTCCATGCCTCAAAGGTGTTCAACGTTGCTGGCCGCCCGTGGAAATCATACCCTCTACTGAAAATGATTTTCTTTGAAGAAAACACATTTTCTTATTCTTTTTTTCTCATATGCACAAATTGTGTTTTTTTCCTTTAGTACACAAATGCACAATAAAATGCATTTTTTTCTGCCAAACATGTGTAATTTATTCTCATATAACCTACTATGTCTGTCAACCATGTATCAATCAGCTAAACAGTTTACCAGATACAAAATCCACCTAAAACTGCAATATCCTTTAATTGTTTTGAGCAGTGTATATTGTATCTTTCAAAAACAAATATGTCATTTGCTATATAAAAGCACTTTAAAATATTTTCTAACATTTCCACGCACATAAAATTCGTAAGCATTACTGAATATGAGCGTGAATTGCTTACAGGTGGTTTTTAATTGAGGTACGTATTTTCAAGCTGAACTATATTTAGAATACTAAACGATATTTATAGAATATATTGATAGAATAAATAAATATAGAATAAACAAAATCATATACAGGGCCACACAAAGAGCTTTATAAATGGCCGCTAATGGATGATAATTTCTAAATGTGATATTTCAGGAGTTTTAAACGTGTTTTTTACCTGAATTGAATTTTAACTTAATACGTGGCATATATAAATAACTATCGTTAATGTACAGGTTAAGTACAAAACTGTACAAGTATTTTTCCACAAAAGAAAGTACTTTTAAGGCTATGGACGGTAATTGCTGAATCCTGTTTTTCAAATGTGTTATACATTTTATAAAAGTATCTTATTTACATCATAAAACAGTGAAGTATTGTTAAAAAATTCTGGAAGTGTTGGAATGTGTTTCAAAATCTATGCTTGATGGAGGATTTTTCTTTTTTTATATATACCTAAATGCTTCTTTAAATCTCGAAAATATGTTGGTTACTGGGAAGATAAAGCTCTCTTTTTGCAATAATGGGTGACTCTGAAAAGTTTATTGTATATTTTCGTTCATGGTTATATATTATAATATTTTCGTAGATTAATATATATATATATATATATATATATATATATATATATATAACCATTAATTAAACATTACCGACCAATATATATATATATATATATATATTTACAGTGCAGAGGTTATTGGAGGAACTAGAGCTTCACGAGCCGACAGAACTCTACTACGGTTAAGAGTTTTCTAAATGCCCGTAAAAGTACAAAACTTCCTGTACATCTTACCAATTATGAATCTGCTCATAAATATTCAGTCTTTAACGTCTTTAACGAATGTCCTTAATAATTGCACCAATCTGAAACTGTTTGGATTTCAATTAAATCTTAAATCAATCTCTTTAGAAACGCATAGAGAAATCTCTTTATTAATCGCTATTCCTTCTCTTAACTATCTCAGAAAGCGACTCCTCGATTAAATCTTACACTTTAGATATTTTACAAAGATATTTATGCATTATATAGATTGAATCCATAAATTAAGTATAATGACTCCAAAACAATATGTTCTGTTATAAGATGCAAATCGTATTGTGTGTTATGTAGATCATGAAATATTAAAACAAGCATTAAACAATTCAATGAGTAACAATTCAACACTATTTTTTAATTTTAGTGGATTTAAGATAAAGAAGCGTTTTTGAAAGATATTCTAAAATACTTGTACACATAAATAAGGAAACTCACAAATGTTTTTTTAATTTTAAATTTATGCATTTGTTTATAATTAAAGAAACACTAAAATTCATCAAACTTCAGGCGATATCTTTAACGCTTATGAAAGATTTAAAATTTAGATTGAATTCCTTTTCAAAAATAATATTCACACATCATATTTTTATTACCTAAAAAAGAAAAAAACTTGTCAAAGTTTAATTAAATTAAAAGTACAGACCACCGCATAATAAAAAATCCATGTTCACATAAGAAAAATATCATAAACGTTTCGTATTTTGAAATTTGCATACTTTTTTTTAAAATTAAGCAGACAGAAAAATTCACCAGATTTCAGACGAAATCTTTAAAGAATAGGAACAAAAAATTAAATTTTAAATTGAATTCCCTTTCATCAGTAACATAGCTAAATCGTATTTTTAATTACCTAAAAAAATTTCTTCAATATTTAATAAAACTAAAAAGACAGAAAAATACACCACAGATGATTCAAGACTCTATAATGAAAATACACACATATATAAAGAAATAATAAACCCGAGAAACTTTTTTAATTTTAAATTTGCATACTTTTTTAAGTTATGACGACATCTATCGAATTTCAGACGATATCTTTAAAGCTCGTTCGTTTTAGTGGAAAATCAGAAAGAAAAGTTTTGAAATATAATTCTAAAATACATATACACATAAATAAAAAAACCACAAAAGTTTTTAATTTAAAATTTATGCATTTTTAAAAATAATTAAGGAATGAGTAAAATCCATCAAATTTCAGACGATGTCTTTAAAGCTAATGAAAGAATTTAACTTTTACATTGAACTTTTCTTCAGCAATAACATATACAAATTATATTTCTATAATCCAAAGAAAAAATATATTGTCCATATTTAATTACATTAAAAAGAGAGATCACCACATCCCAAAAAGTGCATGTATACATAAAAATGTAAACTCTAAATCTCTACATATAAATGTATACATAAAAAATCACAAAAGATTTGTGATTTGAAATTTAATTTTCGGACATCTTAAAAAAAACATGAAAAAAAAATTCAAATTCAAATTGAATTATCTTTTAGAAATAACATATCAACATCATATTTTTAATTACCATTAAAAATATTTCTTCAACATTTAATAAAATTAAAAAGGACAGACAAACACACTTCAAGTGATTCGAGATTCTAAAATAAAAATGAATGCGTATATAAATAATTAATAAACCCGAGAAAGTTTTTAAATTTGAAATTTACATACCTTTTTTTTTAAGTAAGAAAGCATCCATCAAATTTCTGACGATATTTTCAAAGCTTATCAAGGAATTTAAATTTCAAATTCAATTTACTTTTCAGTAATAATATATAAATATCATATTTTTAATTACATCAAAAGAACTTTCGTCAAATTTAAATTAAATTAAAAAGACAGTCTGATTCACCATAAAACTTTGTAGGATGGTTCACTAACTTTGTAGGATGGTTTATGTAGACACCCCTTCACCCCCCCCCCCCTAAAAGAAATCGATAAATTTTATGAAACAGAACCTGAAATTTCGGATTTACGTCTGAAATTTTGTCTAGACTGCAAATAGTCTCGGATCACATGACTGGTCATTCACTGCTTGGTGGAGATAGCTCCAAAACGCTGGAGTTAATCCCTATATATAGCAAACATATATCGTGTATTATAATTATTGATTGACGCATTAAAATTTTGAGTTTAAATTGTGTGCATTTTCTCCTTATCCCATTTTTTTTCAACTATCAGCTTTCAAATAATTGTCTAGGCGATTGACGAATCAGTTAAATCATTTTTGAGAATGAAAATAATAAAGGTTGGGTTTTAAAAAATCATTATTATTATTGTGATTCCATTAACTCATTATCTCTCTATTCTAAAAAAAAGTAACTACCGCTGTCACCGCCGCCGGTTTCGAATTTTTTGTGACCGGAGGTCTTTCTTCGTCAATATTAAGAAAAATAATGCATACAAAAATATGAAAATCGATGGTATTATAGAAAAATGTTTGATAAACAAGCTGATGCAGACAGTTTTCAAATCGAATAATTATTTTAAGAGATATTTAATGCTAAAGTTGAACAAAATCGTTCCACTAAAAAAGTTTTATAGGAGCAAAAACTATTCATGGGAATTTAATCATTTTTAGATCATTTTATACGCTTGACGTTCCCGGTGTGCAGACTGTATTTCTTTTTTTTAATTTGACTCACTTTTTGAGGTTTTATTTCTATTTTAAATTCAAATTTTCAGCATTTCTAGAGATATTTTTTACATTATTTTAGAAAATGGTATTAATTTAAACTGATGCCAAGTGTATAAACAGCGCAAACAATAATGTTTGCTTCAAATAAAAAAATTATTTACACGTGACTATTATAAACAAAAAAAAAAATCATTTGGAATTAGAATTAAATAATTATGTACAAAAAGCAAGAACTTATTAAAAATTACGTCATAAAAACTATACACGTGAATTTTAAAAGAGAAAGGATATTGTAAAATAATAAATTCATTAACATGCGTTAGAAGTCTTAAATAGGAGAAATTACGTCATATTTACGTCACATTACAGTTATTACATAAAATGAACACAAAATAATATTGCAAAACAGTTTAAATTTAGAAATTGCGCTAGACATTTATTTGATATTTTGAGAGGATCTTTTCAACTATTTTTGTTAGGAAAGCGCAAATAACATTTCATTTCTAACAAAAGTATTTTCAACAAACAACATTAACAAAAGTATTTTAAAGTTATTTAACCTTTACATGAAAAATACTTGGGTTATACAAATGGCTGTACTCATTTTTAAATATATTTTAAACGTTTTGGGACGGGAATAACGGTTTTAATGTAGTATATTATTTAACTGAAAAAAAAAGTGAAATCTGCATGTTGCAAAAGTTTAGACACTTTTGTGATTTTTGGCAACTGTTCACGGAAAAACGCAAATTTCAAACTTATGACATCACGTGCATGAAGTATTTAAGTGCACCTCGCGATAGTATCTGTTATTGAAGATGCCGCGAGCTAGAAATTTTCAGTCAGATGAAGTCATTAAAGCATGGAAGCTGAAATCGAAAGGGAAGACTGTTGCAGAAATTTCAGCTACTTTGAATCGTCCAAAGAAGTCTGTCTATCAAGTACTGTCTAAGGGTGACTCTTTCAAAGCCAAACATATATCTGGAAGGTCTCGTATGGCCAGAAAACGAGATGGTAGAAGGATCCATAAACTGGCATCTAGACAAATGATGATGCTAGTCGCATTAAAAGTGAGTCGGAGCTTTCTGTGTCAACGGATACTTTCGTAGATTAATTAAAGAAATATGTAAATTAGTTTACATGAAAATAGTAAAACAACCAGCCTTGAAATCTCACAACAAATTGACGAAAATGCAGCGGGCTCTTTAACCCTTTCCGTCGCTGAGTAATTCTGTTAATAAACGGATGAAATAATGGACTGACACCACAATTTATAAACGAATTTATTAGAAAATACGAACTTGCTTATTTTCACGTATATTATAAAAGGAAAATTTTAATTAAATATTCTTGGTGCCATTTGTCAGTTTTGGAATTAAAATTAGCTGTCCTTTTTTAAGTAGCCGTCCTCGAAAGGCTTAATGATTTGGGCCTCACTTTGTTTTAATGCTCAGGTATGTCTGGAGTTTCTCAGTGGTCGCCAAGCAGCGTAAGACTACATACATACATTGGAAAACAATTTATAGCCATTTGGTGAACTTTTAGCTTTTCCGAAGTATGTATTTGGGAAAGATAATGCGCCCATTTATGTTGCATGCAAATAAAAAATTGGTTTAACTCTCAAAATATTACTGTTATCGACTGGCCCACGTGTAGCCCTGATCTGAACCCAATCGAAAACTTTTGTGGCACCATATCTCATACGGTATGCAATTTTTTGACAATACTTCTCTGTAAATGAGCTTCGATCTGCTGTTTAACATGTTTGGCACAAAATAGACCCCCAAGTGATGCGGAATTTAGTTTCTTCGATGGAAAGTCACTTTTTTGCACTAATAGCAGACAATGTATGTGCAGTTCGATTTTAATATATGGATATTTTTCTGTAAATAGACAGATTGTATATACTTTTGCCACAATGTTAAATTTGTTTTTTTGTCATTATCTACTTATAATAAAATCTGATTGTCGGTAACTATGCCGGTGCGGACCACTCCAGTGAGCGAATCGACCGTAGCTAAACGCCATGTTAGGCTTAATGAAAAACGTATCTTAACATATGACAGCTAAATGATAATTTTTTCTACTTGAAATCATGTCTGTTCAGCATATTTTCACTAAAACATGTATATCATATCCAATTATAATGTATTAAGCTCCAGATTAAAAATAAGCTAATATAAACATCAGATTACTAGATATAAACAAAAGAACACTGTTGCTATTCACAATTTCCGAATATTGAAACAAATGAATGACTCTTTGAGCACTTCATTAAAAAAAATACAGGTTAATCATCTGATTTTGTTCTTAAATATTTGTAGTAGCATATTAAAGACTTTAAATATTTTAATTTTGTTTTAAACCTTCAAAAACTAATTTTGCAGCCGTCTATCGTCAATTAATATAAACAATCGAAGTTTGTTAAAAATACGAGTTAATATTTGCATATAATTAGCATATTAAAATTTAATGGGAAATTTTCAGAAATTACATTTCACTTTGCTAATCATTATTATTTATTGTTGCAAAAAAAAAAAAAAAAAAAAAAAAAAAAATCATTATTTATCATTATTCATATGAATCATTCATACGAATATTGATTCATATCAATGATTCATATATTTCACTTTTCTGTAGTGGCAACAGGGAAACTTTGTTTCGTTAGGAAAAACATGCTGATATTTCGCCGCTATTCGCTTTGATCTATCTGCAGTTACTTGTGAATGTTTTAAAACATTTTTTTAAATTTTTATTATGGATTTTCTAAATGAATCGCTTTCGAAAAGAAGGCACAAATTGATCAGGAAAAGAATTGCACGTTGGCGATCGCGGCAATCAACGGATTTCTCAGTTTGCCTGATAAACTCAGTTGAATTTACATGGAGCAGAATTAAACACCGATAGGCACAATTTTTTGTTTATTTTTTATCTAAACTATGCATATTTTAAGTTCATGTTCATTCAGATTTTTTAAATCATTTATCACTCATAGGAACGTTTCATTATAATAAAGATTTTAAAATGAAAATTACTTTTTTTTTTTAAATTTTACTAAATTTTTGTACCGTTAAAAAACATAGCTTTATGTATGTGTATGATGCACATAATGGTATTTTCGTTTTAGCCAAATATATGAATCAAATTTTAAAGTTTCATCTAAAATTAAAAAATAAACATCTGATTTTTTAAAGAAATGCCACATGTTTTTTTGTTTTCTTTTTAAGTTGCTTATTTCACCTATGCATATTTTAAGCTGAATTTAATATATTTCTGTGAATTATTTTTTGCTGTTTGAAAAATGCAACAGCTCTTTTTTTTTTTTTTTTTTTTTTTTTTTTTCAACTATGCATATATTTTTAAAAGCCTTTACAGACATGCTACTTTCCAGCGAAAACATGGAATTCCACTTTTTCGGCACAATTTATCATCCCTGGAATTTGATGCAAATCAGTATTAAAATTTGTTGACATTTTTAGGACGAGAGGAGGGGGGGGGGGGTTGTAGCAGAATTTGACAAAATAAAAATGCGAGTACAAACAATGCCAAATTGAGTTTATTTCTAATCCTTTCCCATGACCTACTGTGCATTTAGTCCATGTACAGAAACAAACAGCATGAAAAAAAAAAAAACATAGCCAGGAGCTTGCAACTATCATCTGTCTACTTTGCTTGAAGGATTGCGAAAATCATCAAAAGATCGTAGAAAAATAGTGGTTTCGTCAAACGAATATGAATTTTCTCAAAGGATCGCAGAAAAAAACACAATTTTTCCCAAAGGGTTCTTTAGAATGCATGTTTTGTCTAAGGATCATAGAATATGTGAATTTCGCCAAATAATCGTGGAAAAAACATGAATTTCATCAGATGACTGCAGAAAAAATGCATTATTTCATCAAAGTATCGAGAAAAACGTGAATTTCGTCAAATAATCACAGAAAAAATATGATTGTCATTAGAGGATCTCAGAGAAAACGAGAATTTCATCGAAAGGTTGCAAAAGTGCAAGTTTCAACATAAGATCCTGAAAAAAAAGATGTAAATTTTGAAATCAGGAGATCTTGAAGCTTATTGGTTCATCAGTATCAGGTGAACCGTTAGTCAGCTAAATTTTCTGTTACGTAACTAATTTGCTGCATATATTCGGATGCACCTGTGCTTCTGTCAACGTATTGTGATTGTAAGGTAAGTCTCGCTTGCTCTGCTGTTTATTTCTTTTTGTTTTTTATTAGGATTTTTGCACCCTTTATTGGCCAATATATCGATTTTTACATGATTTTCCATTTTAGAGACGGAAGATTCAGCCAACGGCTGCCGAAAAAATTAGAGTCTGAAATTATCAAGGGTGTATTACCAAACATCCATCAAAATTTAAATTTAATTCAGTTAGAAGAGAAGTATCATACCTTGACGGTGTTTCAGACCCTGACTAAGATCCCTTTTTCTAAACATTAAATTATTGATTTTTTTTTTTTTTTTAATTTTAACTGATTGTTTGTTTTTTGTGTAAATAGATTAAACTGTTTTTGTATGAAACTCCCCTTTTTTTATGAATCGCCGTCTCATTTATTGGTATTTCTTTATATTTATCCTTTTACTTTATATTTAATAAATTTTTTGGCATTTGTGAGCGAGATTTTACCTGCATTCGTAACAAATTTTTCAAGGTGGCGGAAAAACTTAGTTTTTAAATCTTTATGTTACTTATAAATCCATATTTTAAATCATTTTCTATTTTTTGTGCAAATCATTGACTTATAAATAACAAAGATTTAAAAATTGTGTTTTTCCGTCATCTTGAAAAGATTTTTGGCACAATTTTTTTCGCCAATCAGCACAGGATGCGGAACTCTTCCCTGAATTTTGTCAAAGAAACGCGAGAGGTGTAATTCGTCAAAAAGGCGCAGAAAAAACGTGAATTTTGTAACAAATCCCGATAAGGATTGTGGAAAAAACAGTCATTTTGTCAAAAGGATGCGAAAAAAACATGAATTTCATCAAAGATGTGCAGAAAAAACGAAATTTTCACCATAAACATTAATGTATTGATTTTTTTTTGTTTGTAAATTTTAACTGATTGGTTTTTTTTTGTGTAAGTATTTTTAATTTTTTTTATATATATTTTTTTTGTATGAAACTCCCCTTTTTTCTGAATCGCCGTCTCATTTATTGTTATTTATTTATATTTATCTTTTTATTTTATATTTAATAAATTTTTTTCTAGTTGTGAGCTAGATTTTACCGGCATTCGTAACAAATTTTTCAAGATGGCGGAAAAACTTCGTTTTTAAATCTTTATGTTACTTATAAATCTATGTTTTTTCATCATTTTCTATTTTTTGGGCAAAATCATTGATTTATAAATAACAAAGATTTAAAAATTATGTTTTTCCGCCATCCTGAAAATATTTTTGGCAAGATTTTGAACAATTTTTATTGCCAAGTGGCACTCTTCCCTGAATTTTGTCAAAGAAACGCGAGAGGTGTAATTCGTCAAAAGGGCGCAGAAAAAAGCGAATTTTTCAACAAATCCCGATAAAAACACTCATTTCATCAAAAGGCTGCGAAAAAATACGAATTTCATCAAAGATGTGCGGAAAAAGTGAGAATTTTGCCATAGGGTTGTTGGAAAAAGCTCTTTTTTTTTTTTTTTTTTTTTTTTTTTTTCCCCCGCATGAGGTGGTTCATATTTTCATAGTTTCTTCATTTGAAGGTTGACTTTTGCAAACACAATTTTTTGAATGCTTTTGAGGACTTGCCACTATCTGAATAATCATGCATATCAATCACCTTAAAATAACACTTTCCTGTCATTTTTGACGGGGCCATATGCTAGTATATTATGTAAAGTGTATAAATTAAAATTTATTGTTTGTGAATAAGACCAATGTCAGACGGGCGTCTTTTTTGCTGCTTTTTTGCTTAAGTAGCTTATTCACAATGCTATAGCATTGTGAATGGATAATACTTAAGCAAAAAAGCAGCAAAAGAGACGCCCGTCTGACATTGGTCTAAAGGATAAGTCCCCAGTAATATATGACAGTTGAGTTACAACAATTCGTTACATACTTTTCAGTACAGAAGTACAATCGATCATTGTCTAAATTTTTGCTGCGCACTGTATATGGGTTGCATGCATTAAAATTATATTGGGTGCATAATAATTTATTATATGCAAGTATAAATTCATGTCGCATGAGTATTAAAATGGGTGTATGTAGGATATATTTAAACTTTACTAATGAAAATTACTGCATAAAAGCAGTACTAAAAGGCACTAAAAGCAGTTCATAAAAATGCAAACATAACTCATCAAAAGCATGAACTTAAAAGAATTCGGGCTTAAAAGCAGATGTACATAAGTAAAAAACCAATAGTATTAAACAAATTAACTGTAAACTTCAAACAATAAATTTAAATTTAAAATAACAACATTAACCCATTTGTGCCTCAATTTTTGTTTTCTCAAATTCGTTGGTAAAATCACTTTAAATGTTGTAAAATGAACTGGAAAATACAAAAAAAAAATTACGCTAAAATGTTCTTGTATTTATTTGATTAAATGTAAACGTACTAAAAATGGAAATATGCATAATATTTGTACTAATATAATATGTATAATTATATATTTTATCTAATTTATATAAAATAAGCTTTTAAATTGTATTTTATATGCTATAATTAATATTTTTCTGAATTACTAAAAAAATATATTGATTTCTTTATAGAGACTATTAACATTATAAATATTATTAATAGTAAACTAAGAATAATCGTATTTGAGGGTTAAAAACAATATGTTTCATAACCATCTTGAAAAGTACTTTACATAAATAACTGCCCCCTAAATGGCTAATAAAAATATGTACCCATTTGTGCCAGCGTCCTATATTTTGTACGTTACAAAAATGCATAAAAAATAGGCTTGAACATATAATTTCACAATTTAAAAAAATACGTATTTCGAAGAAGTCTACAAGCTAAGATTATGACTTATTTATTTGGTTCCTTGGTACAGAAAACACAAAAAAAACTTACTTTATACATTACGCCATCGTAAAAAATGAAAAATCTGTAAACTCCGTAAAAAGCTTCATTTTAAGCAAATAAATATCCATTTTATGCTGTCATCTCTCGGTAACAGATAAAGACATTTATAGATAATTATTTCATACAATTTTCATATTATAAAAAAGAAGAAAATTATACAAATTTATTAAAATTCGAAGCGTCCCAAAAATGGGACGCTAGGCATAAATGGGTTAATAAACTACCAAGTGAACCTTTTTTCTAATCAGTTGGTGACTCAAAAAACTCCGCCTGCCACTACAAAAAATATCACTTCCTGCAGATTTCAAAAGGCGTGCCAGTCTTACATTCCAATCAAAACATAAAATTTTTTAATATACAATCTTGATTTAAAATGAATATTTTTTGCATCTTGACATAGACCAAAACAGAAAATAGGCACTTAAACTTTCAAAACAAAATTATTTGAACTACAAAGCAACGTATATATATATTTCCTTTTCAAAACAGAATGCAAGGTAGCAACGGTTACACCTAGACCTGCAGGGAAAGAAATAAGATAATTAAAATAACTTCTTGCATCACTTGAGCTTCAGTAATAATGCATCACTTGGGTGCATTGAAAGCAAATTTTCATTCCAGAATTCCAAATCATATCCTAACATTTCCAATTCTTCCCTCTTCTTTCGATTCGAACTTCTATAACAAGCCGTTCTTATATATATATAAGAATTTAATGTGTACATGAATAGGCTATGCAATAATGCATGACTTGCAATACTCTAAGTAAGGATGCAACTGGTATTCTGCTACTCTTCAGTATATATATGTATAAAAGTATGTGTATGTATGTTTTACATACATTATACACTCTTATAAAAATAACAAATCAAAATACCATTATGGAGGGTTCAGGTAGGGAATGCTAAAATGTTTAAAAAACCTTATATGTATATATGTGTGTGAGCATGTATATGTGTATGTATATATGCTTATATATTGTATATATATATATATATATATATATAAAGGAAAAGAAAAAAAACAGGGTTATCATGCATTTCACATCATAAATTTTTCTTTAATATTTTACATAATGGCACATAACACAAGGCTATATTTCACTATCTCAAAATAATCCTCATTGTTTTTTAAATGTTATTTATACACTCATTTTTTATTTTGTAATATTTGTTTTAAAATGGTTAACTTAATCAATGCCTTTTATTTATTTATTTATTTTTAATATTTACTCAGTTCTTATTAAGTTTAATCCTATTTTAGGTAGATTTCGTAAGAAATACAACCTATTGGCGTCGTTCCTATGTTGGAATTTCTGAAAATTTTTTGCAGATCTACACCGATCATGACCCCTAGAGCCCAAAACCACCCTTTGTAAAAAACTTTATCTATCTATCTATCTATCTATCTATCTATCTATCTATGTATCTATCTATATCACATTCTTCTGGACACGATAACTTCCACAATTCTGCACCAATCTCTTCTAAACTGATACATAAAATCAAGGGGCATAAAATTTCGGTCAAGTTCGTTAATGGGCAAAATCGGACCAAGGGGATGGAAATAGGGAGGGGTTTTGTGAAAACCGAAAAAACCCCATAACTTCTTAAATTTTGTACATATCGAATCAGTTTAAAGTTTTTATTACTTCTAAAGATAGCGCCAAAAATTTATGTATCACAGATTTTTGATAAAGTTAAAAATGGGCACAAGGGGCGCAAAAAATGGGGTTTTTCGGAGAAAAAAATTCATAACTTCGTCAATTCTCAAGATATCAAATCCAATTAATTTTATCATGAATCTCCTTAACATTATCTACAACTGTTATATTCACAAGTTTTTGATAGAACCAATTCGTACCGCAAAAAAAATTAAAAACGAAAACAAAAAGGGCGTTTGAAGATGAAAAAAATTCATAACTTCGTCAATTCTCAAGATATCAAATCCAATTAATTTTATCATGAATTTCCTTAACATTATCTACAACTTTTATATTCACAAGTTTTTGATAGGACCAATTCGTACCGCAAAAAAAAATAATAAAAACGAAAACAAAAAGGGCGTTTGAAGAAGAAAAAAATCCATAACTCCGTCAATTCAAAAGATATAAAATCCCCATGAATTTATCATATATCTTCTTAATATTATCTACAACATCTATATAGACAAGTTTTGGATAGGACCAATTCTTACAGCAAAAACAAATTAAAAATACATAGCGGTTGAAGAAAAAAAATCATCGCAAGGGTGTATTCAAATCCAAACTGCCTATTTTCTGACTCATTTTACAATCCATTTTTACTCTCAAAGGCTTCCAATTGGTACCTTTTCTTACTCAG
Organism: Maratus speciosus; assembly: GCA_963932465.1. Taxonomy (NCBI): domain Eukaryota; kingdom Metazoa; phylum Arthropoda; class Arachnida; order Araneae; family Salticidae; genus Maratus; species Maratus speciosus. The sequence goes on from OZ010792.1 coordinate 280,383,693, forward strand.
AAACTATATAATGTACTGTAATGGTCAATTTTTTGATAGAGGCAGAATATATTTTAAAACAGTCTGTCAAAGTGGGCCTTTTGAACCGAATTTCCCGAAGAGGATTGTGTTGGAAAAATAATCGTATTAAGGGAGTATTCAAATCCAAACTGCTTATTTTCTGACTCATTTTTAAATTCATTTTTGCTCTCAAACGCATCCAATTGGTAGATTCGCTTATTCAGAAACTATATAATGTACCGTAATGATAGATTTTTTGACAGAGGCAGAATATATTTCAAAAAATGATGTCAAACTGGGCATTTTGAACGGAATTTCCCGAAGCGATTGTGTTAGAAACGAAAAATATTGTCTTACTGAGAAAATAATTGTTTATATATCAAGTTTTAATTAATTGAATGAAAATTAAAAACACTGGTCGCTTATAAATCTCTTCAAAAATCACGTCAACAAGTTCCATGTTTCTCCTATTAGAAATGAATCTGGAGTTATGCCAGAAAATTTCGAGTTGTGCATGGAAAACTATTTTTTTGAATACCGTCCTAACATGATTGTGATAAAACCAGTTATTATATAAAAATGGAATAAAAACTCGTCAAAAGAGGCCAGATAAAATTGTGGTAAAAGTGGGTAAAAAGTGGGTTTATCTCTAATCATGATTTGGTTTTTGTTTGTGAAATTAGTATACTTAACTTCGAAATCTACCTCCGCCTGTAGGCCGGGGCAGGGATTTTTTTCATTCTACTTTAAATAAATGTTAATTTAAGTCATTGCTTGATTTCTACAATTGATTTAACTCTTTTCTATGGGTACAGATGGCGACACTAAACATTTTTTTAAAAATCTAGTTACAATATAATTTTCCCCTTTTCACGCCAGATGGCAGCAATGGTTTGATTTTAAGTGACTAACTTCTGGCCACATGTTTTAATAGTCTTAAATCTGATTGCATCCTCACATGTTGTAATATTGTGGGTCAACTTTCTGAAGATTTGGATTCTTGTCTATAATTTAGGTATTGTGCTCTAATCATTTTTCAATTTTTAATATCTTGTGTGAGGTGTATCTTTTTTTAGATCTCTTGTTTTTTATCCTTTATTTTTCTTTATGATACGCTATTAGGAGCTAAATTTTGTCATTTTAAGCTTAATGCCGACAAAATTGGATGAAATAACGCATCTTCACTATGAATTAAACCTGCAAGCTCATCTGATGATTCTGTGGGTTATTCATAGTTTCTTATTTTACATAGTGGTTTCCTATGGTCATATCTTCTTCATCTTTAGAATTTTACCAATTTGTTCATGTATTTGTGATTTATCTTTATCATGGAAGACGGAAGTATTCCAGAGTGACCCAGCCTTAAGCCTAAAATCGTAATAATGGCGGAACTCATATATACACCTAACTCGAGATCAAAGGAAACGCGAAAAGCCGCCACTTCATAACTCAGCAAATATTGTGCATATTGTTCTGATTTTTAAAGACAGTCTTCTATCTGCAGTCTAAATCTATTCTGAAAATTTTTACATTTCTACGTGCAGTATATTTTGAGATCTCGAAACTCATTTTTAAAATAAATTCGATCGATCAAATTTCTAATTTGTATTTCTGGAAAATGGCCCGGGCGATTTTCTTTAAATTGATATATAATATGAATTTGTTTCATATGAAGGGAATAACATATTGGTTGTTTTTGCGAAAACTCTCGTTCGTTAAATAATTCCATTATGGTTTCTTTGCGTCATTGTATCCAAACTACGTGAAATGTATGAAAACGTATAGTTTGACGCAAATAAATCATTTACATAAATCTTACACACAATTTTGAATAGCGTGACACAAAAGATAAATCAATTTATTGCAATAAATACATTTCAATGAATAGTATAAATTCAATGAAAGTGATATATTTAACAGTGAATTGGAAAATTAAAAGTAGATCTAAAGTAGTGTAGATCTAAAAATATATTTTAACCAAGTCAAAAAGAATTTAAATTGAATTCTAAAACAAACCTTTTAAAGCCACATCAAGGCGTCACTTAAATTTTATATCATATGTTTTAAAACTCATATTTTGAATTTATGAGAGATGTAAATGATAAAGCAACAGCGAATAAAATTTTATGCAGCTTTTTATGTTGAACATAACTTTTGCACATGCGATTATAAATAAAACAAAAATAATATGATGAAATAAATACAAATATATTTTTTAAGAAATAGCATAACGTCACTCAAAATTTGATATCAGTATTTTTAAGTTTCATATTTAAAATTCTTAGAGCATAAGATAAAGTGGTGCGTCAGAAAATTTTAACCCGTTAAGGGTTTTGTATTGATTATATATGCAGTAGAGCGCCGATTATCCGAACAAATCGGGATCGTCCCTAGTTCGGATAAGCAAAAGTTCGGATAAATGGACGGACAATTTAAAGGATGTTTCTGACTATACCAAAACCTTCTCATTTTATCCAGGCTTAGGACTGGTAGCACCAATTAGTGCTAGCGAGTTTAAAATCTGTTTGTTTTTTTTAATTATTTAAATTTTTCTTTTTTTAATTTTTTGAACTTCGGAGATTATAATTGAAGCAAAAAAGGATTCAATTTTTGCTTGCTTCAAAGTAGACGTTCTTTAGGATCAGAGTTATTCTACTGTTCGAGTCATTTCAGAGCTGTTTCCAAACATTCAAAGGCTTCGTTATGTGATGGACATGGGTCATTTTCAGAGCATTCCTTTTCCTTCCTTCAATTTCTTTTTCATCTGAAATCTCATCCACAATCTCATCATCATTAAAAAAAAAATTTGAGAAAAATAGGCTGTTCGGAAATTCGGTTATTATTTTTTTTAGATAAATAGGCTGTTCGCAAGTTTGGTTATTATTATTTTTTAGATAAATAGGCTGTTCGCATAATTGGAAGTTCGGTTAATTGGAGTTCCGATAATCGGCGCTCTACTGTCATGTGTTTAAATGGTTTAATTGTACAAAAAACTTATATATATATATATATATATATATATATATATATATATATATATATATATATATATATATATATTATCAAGAGGCCAGTAACATCTTTCAAGTTTCAAACGAAATTTTAAAATCTTATCGAAGAAATTAAATTTGTAAATTCAATCCTTTTTCACCATTAACATATCAACATAATTTTTTTTTTTAAGTTGTCGATGTTTAATTAAATATAATAGGAAACTAATTTAATCACAAAATTACGGAGAGTGGTTCTCTTACAACTAAAGTGCTAAAGTTTTTTTCAAATTTTACCATAAGAATTGCATGCTTTCTTGATTAAATCATTTCCTTTTATAAAACAGGTTAATAATAATATGTCATAAAGATTTTGTAAAATACTGAAATTAAATAAGTATAAAAGTAAAATTAGTTTTAAGAAATCTTTTTTCAATCAACCTTTATCTTGAAAATCTTAACTAATTTCACTACTGTAATTCATCTTTTTTTTAAAAAAGTACCGTTACAATATGTTAACTGGGTGTGGGCATCGAACTCGATTACTCGATTATAGAAAATACACAGCTTTTTTTCTACACTTAGTAGAATACGCGAGTTCGTGAATTTATTTAAAAAGTATAATTTTTGTCTTTTTAAATATGACAACAGGAAAGGATAAATAAAACATTATTTATCGAAGCAGTGGTATTTGAAATGCAGCTTTAAAGGTATACTTTGTTATATTAGATTAAATTGCATTTTATATGTATTCGATTTATTTTTCTTTGTTCCATATTTTATCCTATGCTTCTGACGTCATCCTTTAATATGCAGTTAAAATACTGTTTTTTTTTTTTGTTATCTCGCGCGCTCCTTTTGCTATCGTCGATCAGTGTTTACTCTCACTTTGATGGAACAAATGAGATGATATTCTGACTTGCCTAATATTGCTTATAGATTTTTATACTTAAATTTCTTTTAGAAGTCTAAACCCGCATCTAAAAAATATTAGATATTGCTAAAAAATATTAAACTGCAGTGCGAAATACTTGCACAGGTCCACTGGTATTTATTTAACACTTTGAGGTCTGAGCTATTTCAACCGCATATCTCCTTTTGTACTGAGTACTTTTCGTGATTTTTTGAAAAATACTTAGAAGATATGTAGTTTAATAATTATTTTTTATTATAAACTTCCACCTGATAATGAAGGAATCATTTAAATGTTGCTAAAAATTAATATTTAAAGAGAAATTATTGAAAAAAGCATGTTTTATATACTTTTTAAAAGTTTCTCATAAGAAAACATCATTTTTAACAACAACAACAACAAAATTTACATAGACTTGAATAAAAACTTCCACAAATGTTGCACAAATATCTGGAAATAGATTTTATTTGTATATAAACATTATTTAGTAAAATTTGCTTTTATGTGGTATATTTCAAAGCACGGATTTGCACAAAGAGCAGGACCACAAGGTTCACAATAAATTCGAATTAAACTCTGATTCTGGACATTTTCATGTACTTACTTCTGTTTAGTGTTGCCAAATATTTTTTTTCAAAATAAAAATTTCGTAGATAATATCTGAAAAGACCGCGAATGTATGTAGTCGATACTTTTATAGCTCAGAGAGTTAAAAGTTGACCCCGAGAGACTCTCGAGCTTAGTTCGCTTCACCAAAATTGGCAACCCGAGTGACACTCGGGTTTAGATCTGAAAATGTCAATATATATGTGATTACATATAGGTATACCTGTGATCTTTCCACGACACAAAGTTGCATTAATCTCCAAAGAAATCTTTGCCACGTGACTGACCACTCACTGACTGTTGGGGAGAGTTCCAGTACGTTTCCCGGCTCAGCAAGCATTTCGTTTATTAAAATTATGGGTTGTCTATAGATTTATTTAAACGCTTATTTTATAATTTGAGTATTTTTCTTCTTCTCTCTCGAATATTTTAAATTTTGCAGATTGCTTTAAAAATCTGTCTAGACAAATGACATAACGGTTTAACTCATTTCTGAGAGTAGAAATACAGTTTGAAATGAAGCTTTAGATAAAAAAATTATTATCGTTATTATTATGATTTTCAGGAATGATTATAATTTTAAAAACTGTGCGATTTAGAATTGCATAAATATCTAGTAATATCCAGCTATTGAACAACCTTAAAATTAGGCAGTGCTATAGAGCGGTTCATCGTGTGCTAAGCTTTTAAAATCACTATAAATATATTTTTTTTCAAGGAACAAAATACTATTATTACCACTACTGTTTATTGTTATTGATGAATCAATTTTTCAAAAACCTAAATATTGATTTTTAGTATGCTATGAATTCGCAATTAGACATTTTACATCTATTTTCATCTGCGTAATTAAATATTAAATTTATATATGCAAGAGTAACAAAATAATTTTAATTTTAATGTTAATGTTAATGCTGTTAATTTATCATGTTTTTTGAACATGAAATTGTTTATTTGAGAATTCGAAATAACTATCCCAACATTCGTAAGAAAATAGCCGTAATTTTAGTAATAATCAGTGTTGCAAGATCCACAGTTACAAAAAACGAGACAGAGAAAAAAAAACAAAAAAAAAACGGGACAGTGGTTTCTAGATCGGGAGGTAAAAATGTAGTAATTTCTGTCAAATTTGTACCAGTCAATAACGAAATCCTGTCTTAAAGGTTAAACATTCACGTTCCCTACCTAAAGAAAAACATACAAGGATGCATTCTAACACAGAAACCTGTCTAAAATGGAATTTTTTCGAATCATTTGAAATTCCGTCTTACTAGGTTTTACTGTACTTCATAAATCAGTATTCGGTGCACAGTATTTATAAGCTCCGATGTGTCCTGACTAATAGTTAAATACTCACTAAAAATAAAGAAATATTGGAGTTGCACTCTTGCGAGGTTCGGCGCAAATTAAGCACAAAGGGGAGCTAAAAAGTTGATCAGTAAAAATATTTCACAAACACGAACATAAAGCAGCGGGTAAAGATAACACGACCACCAGCAAAAAACGGCAGATACGGTTGCAGTTAATTCTAGCATTCCTCCTCTCCGTTCGGAAACTATTGGGACAAAAAAAAACATTGAGGATAGAAGTATGCTCCCACGTACGCCACACGGTTCGTCGCATATGTAAGAACTTTGGTAGGGAAGAACGTAAATGATTGGAGATTGGGCGTGAATGAGGACCATTGCCAGCACTTTCCGTGATGTCACCACGTTTCATACAGAATTTTAAATATATGATTACAATATCTTCATTATTGTTCACGTTTTCATTTCAATATTGTTTAGGGTTCAAACGTGTATTCCTGATAGAATAAGTGAATTGTGACTTGGTTTCCTATGCATCAGTTATTAGTCCTGTTGGAATAGTATCGCGCTTCTTATTAGAAATGGTTTCGGGCTCTTTTTTCTGAGCCCGAAACCGAAAAATTTTGTGTCATCAGATAGTCCGAGCACGATACCGAAAGTACTCCTTAGTAAATTGTTGATACCATGATTTTAAAATTGTTTCAAGGATACGAGGTATGGCTATTTAATAATGAGACTATTAATTCTAGAGAAGAACTACGCATGCGCCAAATTCGAACGACCGATAGTTGTGTAGCACAAAGCCTCCTGTATCGATTACCGCCTCTAAATTGGCTTTTTCCAATTACTTTGACAGTGACCTTCATTTCTTCTGGACCTTGTTTGAGTGTTTTGCCGGAAAAATGTTGAGTGTTCGAGCTAATGTGAAATTTATTTTTAAACTTGGAAAATCCGTTACCGAAAGTCATAATTTGTTATTAGAAGTATATGACAATAAATGTTTATCACGTGCGTGGGTTTTTGAGTGGTTTAAACGTTTCCAAGGTGGCCGAGAACACATTGAAAATTATGTTCGCCCGTGTCGCCCTTCCACGTCAACAACGAAGAAAACTTTTGATATTCATAGAATTGTATACCTTTACTGAGTTCCTGAAGGTCAAACTAATAATCAACATTAGTACCTTGAGGTACAAATGAGGAGGCTCAACTCCGTGAAAAAATACGAAAAAAACGACGCGAATTGTGGAAGAACAAGTCATGGGTACATCAGGACAACGTACCGGCTTACACAGCATTGTCTGTCAGCACGTTTCTAGCCAAGTATAGCATCCCAGTGTTGGACCACCCGCCTTGACCTGGCACCATGTGACTCTTATCTATACCCCATGGTCAAATCTGCATTAAAAGGAACCAGATTTCAGACCGTTGAAACTGCGAAAAAAAAAAGCATCACGAGTCACGAAAGAACTCACGGAAGAAGACTTCCAACACTGTTTCAAACGATGGAAAATTCGCATGAAGCATTGTAGGGATAAAGAAGGGGTGTATATTAAAGGGGTAATAAGTAAATATCATAAATTTAACCATTTCACAATTTGTCACGAGATAAGTCGGGGGTAAAAGCACTGTTTCCCTATATCTGCCGCCGGTGATGTGGTTAAAATAAAATATTTTACAGCATTAGTCTCGTTATTTAATAGCCACACATTATAGCTACACCTCAATCAAATATATTGCCTTGCATAAAAATAAGTATTAATCCTAAATACTATCTCATGCCAACGTTTCAGGAATTTCATGAGCCTGAAAATTTGTTTAAAATAGAAAATTTATTATTTATACTCTATCACTGGAAGAAATCCGGAAAAGTCACAATTCTTATCCTTTTGAAACATCATTGAACAACTAGAGATTGCAGAACACTGTACAACAGAAAGGCATGAGATCTGGTTTCCAGTAATTCTGAAAAAAAAAAAAAAAGACTTCAAACAGAAATAGAGGATAGGCAAGGGCATATTACGGCTTCTTTATGTTACTGACATTAATCGAGTAAAGGATTCAGAATCAGATAGAATACTTCTCTTTATATTCCATCAATAACAGTTCCCTCTCAAACTGATTCTTAAACCTTAACTGTTTTGAACGAACAGACTTCGGGTAAGAAAAGTTAGCTTTCTTAGTTACTAAAAGCTTTCCACACCACTAATTTTTATCTGAAATCTTCGGTTCTTTAAATGCCAGACTTTTCTCGATTATTTAAGTCAAATATTTTTGTACTTAAATAGTAGTGTTGGCTCCCTGTTTTTAGTTTATGATGTCAAAAAAATGTGACAGTTAAGTGGTTAAAGGATTGCAAAACACTTTAAGAAACAGTTTATGAACACCCCGTTTATAAACACCAGTTTATGAACGCCCTGTAAAACAGTTTATGAATACTCTGTAGTACTTGTTACACACCTTATTATTTTTTGTGCTTAAATTAATTTAAAAATGTTTCTACTAGTATTATTTTTTTAAACAAAAACAAAAGTTTAGGACAATTAATCACTAATTGTGTTTTAAAAAGAAGAATTATACTATTTTTATGGGGGTTTTTAATTAGCAGAATTGTTTTCATTAATCTGCCGTAATCCTTTTTTTTAGTATAAAAATTGCCCTCCTTTCAGTTTAATTTGACAACCTTTATTGTTTTTAAAGTTACATCTCTTAAAACACAATAAAATGAAAAGGGAAAAAAAGGTAATCAAAGCAACGTTAAATTTTTCACACATTTACAATTACAATTGTTTTTTACTAAAGATTATGTTTTATAGAGGCATTTTTTTCATTATTAACTCATTCTAATGAATTTTCTTTTTTTTCTTTCAATTCCAATCTTAATTTATAAGCTATTTGTTTATTTTTTCACATTAATATATGAAATCTTACTTCATATTATATTTGCCTTTGTTAGTAAGGTGTAATTTCGTTTTTCGATATCAAATTTGTGGAAAGCAATCACGTTTTCAGTAGTATCAATCACCTTTAAAAAATGCTCAACCTCAGAGCTCTTTGATTTTTATCTTGGTCATTCCAAAAAAGAGGTTATATAGCTCGATTTTTATATGTGCATATACTCTCTTAAAACGAATGAGTGGATTTGGTTGCTCAAAAATGAGTTCTAATTTATTAGATCGTAAATGAGTTGATTTTTAAATGTTTAGCTCAACTTGATTTCAGCTGTTATTTTTCTATTGTGCTCAAGGAGAGCTGAAATGAAACAACTCAACTTGATAAAAATTCACTCATTACCGAGCCGTTCTTTGCGATTCGTTCGTCTCGTCTCGTCTCGCCGTCGCGCCTGTCCCCACAAGATGGCGAATGTAAACATGAAGTTAAAGAAGTTTACTTAATGATGAAACATTGAGGAAGAGGATGGACCTGTTTTACTCGGTAAGTTTTATAAAAGCATTTAATTTATACTTAGTTTTTAGTGGAATTGTATGTACTGATTTTATTTTAATCTTGAAGCACGTGGTAACGGATTTCGTATACACACTAACTTAATTTACACACATACTGTGCCTCCCTAGCATATAAAGCTTTAAAATTTTGAAAAAATTCTCCTGCATTTCTTAATATGTTGTAAAAATAAATAACTAAAGATTCCTGCATACGCTCAGCGTCACTGCCGGCAGCTTATTTTAGAAATGCTTCTATATTTTAAAATTGTTCTGCCCTTTTATTTTTTACTTATTTATTTTCGTTTAAAATGTCCTGTTTATTACTTTGTTGATAAATAAATAAATAAGCTGATCATAGCGTCATGTAAAACCAAGGGAGGATGAGGGGAGGTGAAAATAATAAAAGTTTTCTTTTTGGATTGACAAACTTTGTCAGATATAACAGTACTAAGTATTTTGTGAAAGTAATTTTTCAGATGAATCATATCAACCAAAAATATGTTTTATAATTTGTAGTAAATAATTTTGTGAAAAATTACAAGAATTTCGAAAGAATTGTTTCCATCTCTATAATAGGTAGATGTGCCAGTAATGGACAGCCCTTGATGTTTTTGGTTAAAAAAAAAAAAAAAAAAAAAAAAAAAACAGATAAATATTTATCTTTAATTATTTATTTTATAATTCCCCCTTGCACTGGGTTATTGTTGACACTTTTAATCAAACCCATCAAGAAGCAGAAAATGTTTTAAAGTTTCGCTGTTTTTCTGTGAAAATCTTAATGAAGAGGTTAAGAAATGGCTTTGTTTAATTAATTTATATATTTTTTATTTTCTTGCAATATTTGAATGTTTTTGTTTGAGTAGCAATAGAAAACTTAGAATTTTATGTACTAACGGCCATTTACAAAATTTCATTTATTTTTAAGATTTTAAGACCTGTCTGTGTTCATTACTGGAACACTTAATTAGTCAATTTCCAGTAAAGGACACCCCATGTAAGCATTGCTAAAAATGCAATTTCAGTAACGTTCATAATGCATTTAAAATCCTTTGACTTAACTGAAAACTTAAGTAATCAATTTTTAATTTTTAAATTGCACTTACCAGAATGTAATAACACTAAAATTTTTATAAATAACTGCTTTTAAGTTATTTTATTGATTGATAAAATTTTAATATTTTATGCTTTTTTTATATATACCTTGCATATTTTATAATCTGGCAATCAAATCAGCCAGGAAGCAGAAAATATTGTTTAAGAGCACAGTCAAAGAGGGGCTCATAGGGCTTAATCCCTCCCTCTCCGTTTAAATAAAAACAATTAAGTTACAGAAGCTATTAAAAATCTATTTTCTGTCTTAAATGTTTCCTTGTTCACCTCTGAGCCCCCCGCCACACACACACACACACACAAAAAGTAATACTATTAATGAAAGTTATAGGTAATATTCATGAAACAAGTAAATCTGCAGATCAGTGGCCTCAAACATCAGTTCTGAGGCAGCACAGACAATCGCATCATCGAGTTCACGGCTGAAATTCCAGAATTAGTTAAAACTCGATTCGCATACGCAAAAACGCATTAAAACGCAATCGGTCTGCTAAAGTCATATCTTGGTGGAAAACTCCCGAAAACCCGATTTTAGCGGTTGACTCGTAGGCTCGCCTTTGTGTTTTCCTGAACCCAAAGGTATGAAAACATTGAGGACTGGGAGCAGAAAAGCACAATGGTAAATCTACGAGTCAACCGCTAAAATCGGGTTTTCAAGTGTTTTCCATCACGATATGACTTGGCAGATATGATTTGGAGTTTTAATCAGGGGCGTAAACCACCCTGGTTGCGTAGGGGGGTGTAGACTCATAAATTTCCGACTCCAAGAAGAAAAATTTCCGAGTACTATTGCCAACAAAATGCCGACTAATTGATATATATATATATATATACATACACACTCATGTCCAAAAGTTTAGCATATATGATAAAAACGAAGAAAGGATATCGTAAATATCTTACGAAATTATTAAACTTTATAGATGATAGATGAAAGTCTCAAGATAATTATGACTGAGCGTATCGAGATAGTCAAATAGGTTTTAAAGCGCTAATGTTGATTCCTTTTGAATTATTAATGTATGTCTCTAAAAATTAGTGGTGAAGTACTATATGATTAATATGTGTAGAAAATTGCGGTTTGGGACTCCAAACTGCTTTGTTTGATAGCGATATATCTTGTTTCTAAATGTACAAAATTTGATGAAACTGGATGATTGAAGACCTGGGGATTCGATGCCCGTTTTTTTTTTTTTTTACCAATAAAGGGCTGATTGCATTTTATTTTTTCTGCGTATAACATATTTATTCACATACAGTGGTGGTCAAAATTATAAGGACAAGGCAAAAATCGCCAAATTTTGGCTGCATTTGTCCGGAAACTTAAGCAAATTTAATGGCTGGGAAACCAGTGAAAAATGAGGAAAATTTTAATTAGTTTTTATGGAAATATGTGGAAAATTCATATTCATAAAATGTATTATGGATTTATACAGCCATCTGATATGGACAAAATTATAAGAACAACTGTATTTGTGTGCTCTAAAAAGTAAAATTTGCATGTTTTTTGCTCTGCACATGGAACTTCCGGACGATATAAATGCGTAGTAAGCGTTTGGGATCGTCACATTCTGTTTTTCAGTCATGCCGCTAGGTACAAAGCTTTCGGAGTTTGAGAATGGGAAAGTGGATGCATTTAAAAGTTCAGGACTTTCTGTACGCCAAATTGTGACAAAGCTTAATAGATCAAGAACGGTTATTTACAATTATCTTAAAAATCCCGGTAAATATGGATGGCAAAGGCATACAGGTAGGCCATCTTCCGTTTCTGTACGGGAGAAAAGAATGATAATAAGGCGAGTTTGTTCCAAAAAACAAACGTCAACAGAAATAAAACGTGAATTGACTTAGAATACAGTACTTGAACTGTTCGACGTGTTTTACAAAAAGAAAAAAAAGTTCGCTATGGTAAACATATGTCACGACCGCCTCTTACAAAAGTTCATAAGAGACTGAGGATGGAGTTTGTCAAAAAATGCATTAATATGGGAAAAAAGTGGGATGATGTTGTCTTTTCCGATAAGAAAAAGTTTAATTTGGATGGACCAGATGGTTTTCGCTACTTCTGGTATGATCTCCGTAGAGAAAAGGAAATTTTCTCAAAGTGTTCATTTGAAGGAAGCTCTGGGCAGGTTTCGCTACTGGTGGAACTACTCCAGTAGTTTTTGTGCAGGGTAGAATGAATTCTGATAGTTATGTTGATGTATTGCGCGATAATCTTTTACCGAAAGCACCATTAATAACGAGTGGAGACTATTTTTTCCAGCAGGACAATGCCTCAGTACATGTTTCCCAAACTTCAAAATCGTGGTTTGATGCTAATTTCGTGAAACTACTTGATTGGCTGGCCAGAAAAGCCCTGATCTGAATCCAATGGAAAATCTGTGTGGTATTCTGGCACACTAAGTATACAAAAATGGTATACAATATGAAAACAAGCAAGAGCTCATGTCCTCCATCGAAAAAGCCTGTTCAAAAATTTCCAAGAACGTTTTTAAGGAACTGTCAAACTCCATGACGTCAAGACTGATAAAAGTGATTGAGAAGAAGGTTGAGACTATTAATTATTAGTGTGTTTCGGACAAAAAAAATCATTGCCCTTATAATTTTGTCCAATTTTTACAATGACATATTTTGCTAATTGTGGCAAAACATTCATATTTTGTATTTTCCAATGTTTTGCAGTCTATAATGATTTCTAGCATAAAGAAGCATTTTATGCATAAATTTCACTTTATTTAGTTCAGAAATAAATTTTTTCTGCTCAATTTTCAATTGTTCTTATAATTCTGACCACCACTGTAGACTCCACTCCGGATAGAAATTCAAATTCTGAATTAAGCATAAGGAATCCTGTTACCAGTGTACGATGTACGTCTACAACATAAAAAAAGTCAAAATTTAAAAGATTGAAAATTTTCGAATGAACAAAACTTTTATCCATTTCTTAGTACTTCAATAAAAGTTAATCAAATTTTGTACGTTTAGTAACAAGATGTACGTTTAGTAACGCTATGTAACAAAGCAGTTTTTGATTCCAATCCGCATTTTCCTATTCATATTAATCATAGACTTTCTCCCCTAATTTTTAGATAAATTTATTAATAATTCGAAAAGAATCGACATCAGCGCTTTAAAATTATTTAACTAGTATTTCAATACGATACGTGAAGTCATAATTATCTTGTGAATTTGGGCTATAAACTTCAAAAATTTCGTAAGATATTTAAAACTCCCTTTCTACGTTTTTGTCATATACGCTAAAATTTTGGATATGAGTATATATGTCGTAGGCTAATTGGAGAATCCATCTCCCTTTTTCCAATTAGCCTGATATTTTTCAGGCTTATTGCAAAGAGCCTAGAAAGCGTTAGGCTAATTGAAAAATGACCACTTATTATCCGATCAGGGTGATATTTTTAGCTCACAGGCTATCAAAGCCTGAGAGCTTATGTGCCCGCCGATTCTGTATGTACGTGTGTACGTACGTATTTACGTAACGCGATAACTCTTGATAGAAATATCCGATTTGCTTCAAATTTTTTTTTCTAGGTTCAATCTGATAAGGTGCTTCCCCGATTGGTTTTTAAGGTTCATTGGTTAAGGATAAAGGGGGAAAGGGGGTGGGGCTAGTCCCCCCCCCCCTTAATTTATATAAATGGGTTTTTCATGCAGAAATATTCGATTTGCTCCAAATTTGGTATACCGGTTTATTGTGTTAAGGAGCTTCCCTGATTAGATTTGGAGGTTCGTTAGTTAAGTATAAAGGGAGGAAAGGGGGGCTAGACCCCCCCCCCCCTTAATTTAGATAAATGGGTTTTTCATGCAGAGTTATTCGATCTGCTCCAAATTTCGTACACCGGTTTATTATGTTAAGGAGCTTCCCTGATTACATTTGGAGGTTCATTAGTTAAGTATAAAGGGAGGAAAGGGGGCTAGACCCCCCCCCCCTTAATTTAGATAAATGGGTTTTTCATGCAGAGTTATTCGATTTGCATCAAATATCGTATACCGTTTTATTATGTTAAGGAGCTGCCTTGATGAGATTTGGAGACTTATTAGTTAAGTATAAAGGAGGGACAGGGGCTAGTGTCCCCTTAATGTAGATAAATGGGTTTTTCCATACAGAATTATTCGATTTGCTTCAAATTTGATATACCAGTTTATATCGGTATGGCTTCCTTTATTTGATTTAGATGTTCATTCGTTAAGTATTAAAGTGGGGAAAAGGGGGCAATTGCCCCTCCCCTTAATTTAGATAAATGGGTTTTCATGCAGAATTATCTAATTTAGTTTAATTTTTTTTTTTTTTTTTTTAGGTTCATTCTAATAAGGAGCTTTTCTGATTAGATTTGAAAGTTCATTGGTTTAGCATAAAGGGAGAAATTGGGGAGCTAATACCTCCCTTAAATTAGTGTAATGGTTTTTTCATGCATAATTACTAGATTTGCTTCAAATTTGGTATACCAGTTTATTATGTTAAGTAGCTTCCCTGATTAGATTTCGAGGTTCTTTGGTTAAGTAGAAAGGAGGCAACGGGGAGTAATCCCTTCATTTATTTTTCGAGGGGCATTATTCTTTGAAATAAGAGTATAATATACAATTAGTGTGAATAGCTTGTGAGCACAATGCCATCAGTTTAACTAGGCAATTTTCTTTTTATTAGGTTTATTAACGCATAACCCTACCCAAACCCGAAAAATAAATTACAACAGACCGTACCCCGATCCGAGCAAGACAAAATAATTTCAGTCTACATGCAACCCGACCCGAACCTGAGAGTTCCATTTGAAAAAAACCCGAAATCCCGAATCAAATCTGATAACCGACAAAAATATTCCAAAGATCCATAACCGGATCCGAACAAGACAAATTAGTTTCCGTGGACACGCAACGCTACCAGAACCTGAAAATTCCATTCGAAGTCAACCTGAAACCCGTCCCGAACCAAATCTTAACCGACAAAAATATTCCAAAGAACTATAACCCGATGCAAGCCAGACAAAATAATCTCCGTCCACCGGCAACCCGATCCGAACCTGAAAGTTCTAATTGAACTCAATCCGAAACCTGGTTGTGGTTGGTTTTCGGGTTGACTTCAAATGGAACCTTCAAGTTCGGATCCGGTTGAAAAAAAATTAAACTAAATTAGATAATTCTGCATGAAAACCCATTTATCTAAATTAAGGGGAGGGGCAATTGCCCCCCTTTTATACTTAACCAATGAACCTCCAAACCAAATGAAGGAAGCCATATCGTAATAAACTGGTATATCAAATTTGAAGCAAATCGAATAATTCTGTATGGAAAACCCATTTATCTAAATTATGGGGACACTAGCCGCTGTCCCTCCTTTATACTTAACCAATAAATCGCCAAATCTAATCAAGGAAGCTCCTTAACATAATAAACCGGTATACGAAATTTGGAGCAAATCGAATAGCTCTGCATGAAAAACCCTTTTATCTAAATTAAGGGGGGGGGGCTATTTCCCCCCCCCCTTTTCTCCCTTTATACTTAACTAATGAACCTCCAAATCTAATCAAGCCATCTCCTTAACATAATAAACCAGTATGCCAAATTTGAGCTAATCGAATAATTCTACATGGAAAACGCATTTATCTAAATTAAGGGGAGAGGCAATTGCCCCCCTTTCCACCCTTTATACATAATAATGATCTTCCAAATGTAATCAGGGAAGCTGCTTAACATAATTAACCGGTATACCAAATTTATTGCAAATCGCATATTTCTGCATGAAAAACCCATTTGTCTAAACTACAGGGGTGGGCTACCCCCATTTCCTCCCTTTATATGTAACTAATGAACCTCGAAATCTGATCAAGGCAGCTTCTTAACTTAATAAACCGGTATCCCAAATTTGGAGCAAATCGAATAATTCATCATGAAAAACCGATTTATCTAAATTAAGGGGAGTAGCGCCCCTTTCCCCCCTTTATACTTAAATAATGAGCTTCCAAATCTAATCAGGGAAGCTCCTTAACACAATAAACCGGTATACCAAATTTGGAGCAAATTGAATATTTCTGCATGAAAAACCCATTTATATAAATTAAGGGGGGGGGACTACCCCCCCTTTTCCCCCCTTTATCCTTAACCAATGAACCCCAAAAACTAATCAGGGAAGCACCTCATCAGAATGAACCTAGAAAAAAAAGTTGAAGCAAATCGGATATTTCTATGAAGAGTTATCGTGTTACGTACACACGTACATACAAAATCGGCGGGAAAATAAGCTCTCAGGCTTTGATAGCCTGTGAGCTAAAAATATCACCCTGATCGGATTATAAGTGGTCATTTTTCAATTAGCCTAACGCTTCCTAGGTTCTTTGCAATAAGCCTGAAAAATATCAGGCTAATTGGAAAAAGGGAGATGGATTCTCCAATTTTCCCGGCTCTTTGCAAAGAGCCTAAGCTGTTTGCAAAGAGCCGGATTTCTCAATTAGCCTACGACATATATACTAAATATTTGCAATTCAGTTTTGAATTTTCATCGGATATCATCTAAATTCCGTGATACACGTTTCTAACTAAATTTAAAAAAAAAAAAAAAAAAAGAAGTTTCTTCACTTCAATCAGTATGTCTTAAAATTTCCAGACTAAACTAAAAACTTTCCGACTATAAATAAATACAGCTGGATCTCGATATCTCGAAGTCAAAGGGAACAGAAAAAAGTTCGGAATATCAAAGTTTTTGATCAAAATATCAAGGTTACAAATAATATTAACATTACTGGAATATGTATATAAATATTTTGTTTCTTCATATCGAGGTTTTCGAGTTCACAATATTTGACAAGTCAAAGTTTTTCTGAATAGTTTTAATCACAAAAATAAAATCCTTAATATTTCCGACTAAGTATAAATTTATATAGGTTTTCTTCGTTCTAAATTGTTTTTTCTAATTTTCTAATTAAAAATTACAAGGGAAAAAAATCCGACTAAGAATAAAATTTTATAGGTTTTCTTCGCTCTAACTTGTTTTTCTTATTTACTAATTAAAAACTACAAAAATATTTCTCCAATTCATAAGTTTTTATCCGTTAATGCCATTTTTTTCGACTAAATTTACTTTTTTCCGATTGAACGGGAATTTTTCCGACTGGTTTTTTCATTTTTCCAATTTATAAGTTTTTATAGTTTAATACCATTTTTTCCGACTAAACGTACTTTTTCGATCGAACGTGAAATTTTCCGACTGATTTTTTCGTAAGGGGGGGTGTTGCACCCCCCCGTACCCCCCCAGGATTTACGCCCCTGGTTTTAATATGCGAATCGAGTTTTAACTAAATCTGGAATTGCAGCAGTGAACTCGATGAGGTGCCGCCTCCTAGTTTAAAGTACTAATAATTATAACAACGAAAACAATAATAATGAAGGAATATTAATGGAAGCAATTAAAAAAGTGCCTCATACTTTGCCCTTTTTAACAGTTTTCAACAAAGTTGAAAAGTATTTATGACTTCGGTTTGTCTCTCCGTCTGTCCGTCTGTCCGCCTTTTAACTCTCGTAAATATACTCGGATCGTTCTGAAATTTTTGGATGTTAGTGACCTCTACCATAGCACCATCCCTATTTCAAATGAATTTTATAGCATATTTAGTTCATTTACAGGGACAGTCAAAAGTATTCCGTTACATTACGCCCAATGGGAAAAAATCGTTTCAAATGACCGTTTCAGAGGCCCGGGCGCAGAATCGGCGCAACGCTGCGACGCACGTCGCAGACTCTTGAGAAGGTCTGCAGACTATTTTTCAACTATTAAAAAAAAAGAAATGTTTGCTAGAAATTATTTGTCATTTGCCATAATAATACGATCCGCGCCACATGCGATTGACGAAGTTCTAAGGGAAAATCCACATGATTTTTCCGATTTTTTGCCGATTTCTCGCAGGGGTGATTTCTTAAGAAAATTTAAAAAATAGTTCATCAGTCGAAAATCCGTACGTCAATATGACGAATTTCGAAAAATGTTCGCCGAAAAACAATTTCGTCAATCGTTTTCAGTAAAAATAGCCATTTTCGTCAAAGAACCGCGAAGAAAAAGCACGAATTTTATTAAACGGTCGCGAAGAAGAAACGACGTTTTGTCATAAGATCGGGAAAAAAGGACCAATTTTGTGAAAGGGCTGCGGAAAAATAGCAACTTTCGTCAAATGAGCGCGGGAAAAACGCATATTTCGTCAAAAGATCGCGAAAAAAATGCAAATTTTGTCATAAGATCGCGAAAGAAACGCAATTTCGTCAAAGGGCTGCGATAAAATGGCAAAAATCATTCAAGGGATGACAGGAAAACGCGAGTTTCGTCACATGATAGCGGAAAAAACATGAATTTCGTCAAAGGGCTGAGGAAGAAACGCGAATTTCGTCAAAGAATTGCGGAAAAAACGCGAATTTCTTCAAGAGGGCGCGGAAAAAACACTAATTTCGTTAAAGGGGCGCGGAAAATATGCGAACATTGACAAATGATCGTGGAAAAAACGCAAATTTTGACAAAAGATCGCGGAAAAAAACGCGAATTCTGTCAAAGGATCGCAGAATAAACGCGTATTCTGTCAAAGAATTGCGAAAAAACCGCGAATTTCATCAAAAGATTGCAAAAAACCACGAATTTATGTAAAAAGATCACGAAAAAAACGCGAATTTTGTCAAAAGATCGCAAAAAAAAAACCCTCGGAATTTTGTCTAAGGATAGAGGAAAAAACGTGAATTTTGACAAATAATCGCGGAAAAAGCACGAATTATGTCTAAGGATCGCGGAAAAACGCGCATTTTGTCAAAAGATCGCGAAAAAACGCAAATTTCGTCAAAGGATCGTGGAAGAATGCGAATTTTGTCAAAGGATCGCGGAAAAATACTAATTCTGTCAAAGGATCGCAGAAAAACGCAAATTTCGTCACAGAATCGCGAAAAATTTGCTGCAACATTAATGTACATTGAAAAGTGACATATGGTGAAAAGACCAACAGCAAGGGATGGGAATATGGAGGAAGTAGGCACAACTGATGTACAACTGAACAAGCCTTTGTTGTGTTAAATGGTCCTTCACCAGAATACAAAAATAGTATTTTATTTAACTTTAAGTAACATTTGATATTATCACATTGTATCAATCTTTTCAAAAATTTTAGAAATTGGTGTTCACATGTTATTTTTACTGTTATTCTGTATTAAAAAGCATAAAAACCAACGTTTAAAAATGCACAAATAATACATGAAAAGCAGCAAACAGCTTTTTCGAATCTATGATCAGCCTTGCTTTTTCTAGCACGCTGTTCCTTTTCCCCTATCTTGCACTGAAGAAGAATCTCGCTTCATGTATTATTTGTGCATTTTTAAACGTTGGTTTTTCTGCTTTTTAATATTGTTACACAAAGGCTTTATTTGCTATTTTTATATTATTCTGTATTCTAACTTCACAGAAATTTTGACAAATTTTATGAAAGATTTTCAGACAATGGTGTTAAAAATTTTGAGGACAAAGGTAAATTATTTTTAAAAGTACTTTCCTTTTATGTTAATCACAAATACTTGGGGGGGAGGGGGGTGAGTGCATGTAACGTAATTAGGGATGTAACGAATAGTGATTTAGCTGAATACTGACTTAAAAAAAATTATTTTGTTTATTTTTTTTTCAATTTTAAAATCGAAAATTAAATTAAGGACTAATTGAAATTAATTTTTTGTTTGAGTGTTCAAAATTCATAACAGCTAAATGTATTTTTTGTAATATTTTAAATACTTTGATGCCAATAAGATAACATATGACTTTCAAAAATGTAAATAATAATTTAATTCTTAATTTTTTATTTAATCCATAGATATTTCTATTAATTTATATATTTTTTATCTAAAATAGAAACTAATTACCTCTGTAAAAATTAAACTTTTTTTTTATTTTAGTAAAATCATTTCACCCCCCCCCCCGCCAAAAAAAAAAGAAGAAGAAGAAGAATTTGCATGTGTCCTCTGTCTTTTTATATCCATTCTCATTCAACTCAAACTTAGTAAATTTCCATTCTGTATGTAAAGAAAAGGGTTGTTTTCTTAAAATATTATATGCATTCCCTTAACATATAATTATTCTTTTCTGCTACTTTTCTCTTTTCTTTCTCTCAAAATTTACAAGCCCCTCATAATACTTCCTCCATCCCTGAAGCTGAAGTTTATGTAATATCATTATATACAGTTGTTTATAAGTTGTCATGAAGCTTTAAAATTGAGTAAGCATTAGGATTTCTTTTTTTTTTTCTTTTTCTTTTTCTTTTTTTTTTTTTTTTTATATAATAATTAATGTATTTAGATATAATTTTTTAATATTGTTTTTTGAAAATATTTAAAATCACATTTTGTTTTGATTTTCTGGAACTTATTTAACCAAATATCTTAGAATATTTGGCCAAAAATCTAATTATATTCGGCTACAGGTATTCGGCCGAATGTCTGTCCAATATTCAGCAAAAGGGCCGAATACCGAATAGTAGCCGAATATTCGTTACATCCTGAAACGTAATGCAAGGGATTGGAAATAAGGCGTTTGTCCTTTAGTTCTGCAGACTGTTTTTAAAGTTTCTACTTGTGTTGCAGACTGCAGAAAAAAATTCTGCTGCTGGGTAGAGAGGGACCTCAGCTATCCAATGCAAAAAAAATTATTTAAAAATGTCCAAATGAAAACGAGTTATTAGAAAATACTCTCCACCCCCCTTTTAGAAAATAGCATTAGCTTGCAAGTGCCTTCACTTGCAGGGACTCACTAAGGCTCCTGTCTCTGCAAGTGAACACACTCGAGTGCTATTCCTATGAGGAGGTTTTTGGCTGATCTCATTTGCATTTTTTTTCTTTTTTTGTGGCATTGTATAGCTGATTTGATCTTCAGTGCCCCTTGTTTACTTTAATTTTAATCGCAGGTTTTTTTTTTTTTTTTAAGACAATACTTTCACTTTTGGAACAGATTCTAAAAGTAAAAGTAATTTCTCTAAAAAAAAAAAAAAAATTCTGCAATCAAAATTGAAAAAGTAAACGAGTGCCATGAGGATCAAGCTCAGATGTGCAACCCCCCCCCCAAAAAAAAAAAAATTATATGTATACATACATATATATATATATATATATATATATATACATATATATATATATTCAAAATGTCAAAATGCAAATAAGAATAGCATTAACCCGCGAGTATCTTCACATAATGGGGTAGGGAAAAAAAATACAAAGTTTGTCAAAAGTTAAAAAGCACTAATTTCATTAAAATGCGAATATTGCCAGAGAATTGTAAAAAAAACAAACTCAAATTTCACTAAAGAATCATGAAAAAAATATGAATTTTGTCAAAGGATCTTGTGGTGGTGGTGGGGGGGGGGGGGGGAATAATGTTTTTGCAGTGAAAACAGTCTTTTTATTCTAGTCAATACTGTGTTCGCTAAAATTTCTGGTATTTTTTATGATGTACCCCCTCTCCCGACTGATCAATTTAGCCATAATTTCACATAATCTAAAAAAAAATTAATAAATGAAAATGATTTGAGAAATATATCATACAGCAGTAAAATTTTAAAACATTTTACTTTTTCATATCATCAGGCAGAAACTAATTTCAGTAAGTGGCAGGAACTAATAATTCACACATGTATTTGATATGTAAACAATTCAGTTAAAAATTAAAACTGAAGATTATGAGTGTTGTTCAAAGTAGCAAGTTAGGTTTAATGATGTACCGAATAGTGATTTGGCCGAATACTGAATATTCAGCTATCCGAATAGTAACTGTTTGGCCAAATACCTTTTTATATTTCAAAGTTTAAAGGTATTAAAAGTCATTTTTTAAAACAACTTTACATAATATTTAATAAAACCAACTACATTTACATAGTAAATTTCATATTGGGAAAAAAAAACTTGCTTTGTGTTTATTTAAAGGATGACCTTTTTTTTAATTAATAAAATTTTAAATTTAATGGTTTCTTCTATGAATTAACATTTGTTAAAACAATCGATAATTATTTTTGTTGTAGGTTGAGTAAACTCTGTTTTTGGTTCAGGTTGATTTGAGGCTGAGTGTGAATTCCTGCAAGTTGGGTTCAGGTTAAACCCAAAATTTCAAAAGTTAGTTTGGTATATTTTTTAAGTTTAAAAACTATCCCTGTTATAATAAACATAGATATTTGTGTACGTGCTGTTTTCTAAAGAGACTTCCATTTTTTATGTAACCCTTTGGAAAAATTTGTGTTTTTTCTGCAACCAGACTTCTATAAAACCAAAAACTTTCTGTGCACATAAATATTGGGTCAAAAACTATCTGCAAATTAATTTAATGTTTAATAACGTAAAATACCGTGCTATGTTATTTTAACGATATGGATTAAAAACAGTAGTTTTAAAGTAATTACCATTTAAATTAAAAAATAATTAATATTAATCAAAGAATAATTATTTTGGTTAAAAAAAAATAAAGCTAAAAATCCATGATAAGAAGGGCAGAAATAATGTGACATTGCTACTGAAACAACTAAATCACATTTTGTAGGGAGAGGTCCATTCATAGGTATCATCATTAAAGAGACCGGTGAGTTTTTACCGTGGCCATTTGACAAAAATCATTTTTTTCTGTGGCCGTTTGACGAAATTCTCGTTTTTTTTTTTTTTTCTGTGATCATTTGACGAAATTCACATTTTATCTGCGATCCTTTCATGAAATCAGTTTTTTCCCGCAATCCTTTGACGAAATTCGCATTTTCCTATGATCTTTTGACAAATTTCGCACTTTTTACGCAGCGCTTTGACGAAATTTGCATTTTTTTTTTTTTCACGATTCTTTGAAGTAATTAGTTTTTTACGTGTTCGTTTACGAAATTTGCATTTTTTTCACAATCTTGACAAGATTCTGGCTTTTTTCCATTATGCTTTTAAGAAATTAGTTTTTTTCGTGCACGCTTTTGATGAAATTTGCTCTCTTTTTTGCAGTCCTTTGACGAAATTCGCGTTTTTTCTGCGATCTTTATACGAAATTCGTGTTTTTCTTGCGTTTTTTACGAAATTCACACCTTTTTCTGTGGCCCTTTGACAAATTTCTTTTTTTTTTCCCCGATCAATTGATCATTTTTCCGCGATTCTTTTATGAAATTTGCTCTTTTTTAAAAAAAATCCTTTGACAGAATTTAGGCTTTTTCCGTGCTATTTTACGAAATTCGTTTTTTCCTGCACTCCTGTTATGAAATTCTTTTTTTTTTTTTTTACGATCCTTTCACGAAATTTGCGTTTTTACGGCAACCATTTGTTGAAATTCGCAGTGGTATCTTTTTATGTCTGAATTTTTGGACTGATGGCTGATTTTTTTAAATTTTCAAAACCAAATGCCTTAAATTTTCTGAAAATTTGGAACAGAATCACGTCTGTCAAACAATAACAGGGGTCAATGCAGACAAAATTTGGGGCCTATTTAGGGCCCTTTCACAAAATTCCATTTAATAAAATAGGCCCCTTCATAAAAATAAATTTAATAAAATGGGCCCCTTCACAAAAATGAACTTAATAAAACAGGCCCCTTCACAAAATTCCTTTTAATAAAATAAGGCCCCCTACGTAACATTCTTTTTCATAAAAACTGCTTTAAAATGTGTAATTTGTAAATAAAATTAGGTTACGAAACTTTAGCAAGGGGATGTAAAAAATGATTTTGTTCATAAATTCTTGGTTCAAATTTGAGTAACTGGATTTCAACTTTCGTTAAAAAAATGTTATTTTTCACAAAAATATAATAAAATTAATAAAAATAACTTCTACTTTTCGCAAAATGGGCCCCAAGAATAAAAACCTGCATCAACCCCTGAATAATAATCTGTCTGGCAAATAAATCGTACATAAAATTGGAGAATATTTTTAATTTTTCGGTATTAAAAAAAAAAATTTACAAGGACAAAAATTAAGTTTTTTTTTTTTTTTTCTAAAAAATTTTTCCGCAAAGTTCCGAATTTTTGGAAAATTTTCCGCACATGCGTCTATATTATACAACTGTGTCTGCAACACTTTGGCAAAATTTATTTTATTTTTTTGCAACCCTTTGGCAATTTTTTTTTTTCTGCAACGCTTTAGCAAAATTTATTTATTTATTTATTTCAGCGACCTTTTGATGAATTTCGCAAGGGGGCGGGGTCCTGCGACATTATGACTAATTCCACATTTTTCGCGTGATCCATTGGCGAAATTTATTTATTTATTTATTTATTTATTTTTGTGGGTGGGGGGTCCCTTGTCAAAACGTTTTTTCTGCTATCTTTTGACGAAACGTGCATTTTCTTTCCGGATTCTTTTACAAAATATGCTTTTTTTTTTTCGTAATCCTTTGAAGGAGTTGCCATTTTCTTTTCCCTGCTATCTTCTAACGATACATGCATTTGTTCCCCATCCTTTGACGAAATTTTCATTTTATTTGCAATCCTTAGACAAAACTTATTTTATTCGTGATCTTTTAAATTACGGGTGCACAACTTTTTTAAGATAAGGGCTTTTTAGAATAAGTCGGTTTTGTGTTTTGTCGAGGCCCACACGTGAGAGAATTCTATTTCGAGTAGCCGATCGACGAAATTTGATTTTTCTGCACATTATCGACAAAAATTGTGATATTTTCATTTCAGACCAATGAAATTCTTGATTTTTCTGAGACTGATCGACAATTCGCTATTTTCCATGCATTATGGACAAAATAACATATTTTCGTGTCTGACCAACAGAATTAGTGATTATCAATCAACAAAATTTGCAATTTTTCTGACTGATCATGAAATTCATGATTCTGCATTATCTCTGATGAAATTAAAAAAAATTTTCAGGCAATAAATTGACAAATTTGAGATTTCTTTTTCTCTCTATAAACTGATGAAAATCATGATTGGTTCTGCAGTCGATCAACAGAATTCTCAATTTCTTCGTGCATCGAGAAAATTCGCTATTTTACCATAACGAAATTCTCAGTGTTCCTGTACACAATCGACAAAACGCACAATTTTTCCATGCCCGATCAATGAAATTCACGATTCTTAAACTGACTGATGAAATTTTCAATTTTTTTTGTGGCAAATTGACGAAATTCATTGCAGGCCACAGGTTTTGGCATCCCTACTTTTAACAAAATTGGTGTTTTTATTTTAGCTAACGTTTGACGAAATTGATTTTTTCGGTGACAATTTCTCGAAATATGAGACATATTTTTTATGTCCAAATTTCCAGACTGATGAATGATTTTTCATAATTTTTGGAACAGAATCGCCCCTCAATTTGCAATCAGTCACAGAAATTAACGAGAAACTTGTCATTCAATCTCTGGGGGGGGGGGGGGGATATCAAAATTTGTCTCTCGGTTGCAGGACCAAAATATGAATTTCAACAATCTTTCGCCGCAAAATGTATCAACCTGTCGTCCGAAAATATCACAAGGTTCGCAGGATTTGTTTTAAAATGAAACACTTTTTTGAAAACAAATTTTTTAGATGGAAGCCTCCTGCTCATGATGTGTTTTTGGGTGGGATTTCAAAATTTTGGTGATGAATCCCGCCCTGAAATTAAAGTCCTGTATTGTGTTCTACAGTAGTCTTTAAAATGAAGAAATCATGTGTTAAGCATTGATTATGTAACTGTCCAACTCTTCCTGAGAAAGTAATAAGTAACTATTTTCCCATTGGGTGTAATGTAAAAAAATACTTTTGACTGTGTCTGGGTGAATGTAACTCTGGCAATAATGGGTCATTTGCCTGGATATAAAATGCAGGGTTTTTTTTTTTCAATTATTGAAAGTTTTCCTAAAAATTAGCCTTTAAAAATTTCTTTAGCTGTAAAATACTTTTTTTTTCTGTGGTGCTTTCAAATTGTTGCCGTCAAGTTTTGGCGGATTCCATCTAGTTTATTTTTAAACATGTCATCAATTGTTGTCTTTGGTTTATTAAATTTATCTTGTATTCTATAAATAAATTCGTCCTTTATTAAAATTGATTGAATTAGTTTTCAAAATTTCGTTGTCATTCAAACATTAAAAAAAAAAAAAAAAATCTTTGTTTACATTCAAAAAATTTATCATGTATTATAGGTCAGTGAATTAGGTGCTCTACTGTATATATATATATTTAGAGGAGGCGTGGATTGGTTATAATTTCTCAAAATTAAATTCAGTCAATTACAAATACCACAACAGTGCCAGTTGTTAGTTTAGTCTATTTTGAATGATTTTTGAGCTTCAGTACGATTTTTTCAGATTACGATTTCAGATTTTTTGTCAAATCTGAAAGGGTAGAAATTTAAATTTTGGTATAAGGCAGAATTGATACCAATTCATAACAATATGTGCATATATAGGTAGTGAAGGAAGTGATTTAGATTTTTCAAAAATAACCTTTTTTTTATTTAAAACAAAATCTAAATTTTTTGACAGTTTAAGCATCTAATAAAAAAGAAATTAATTATAAATATGAATTTTGTGATGAGATATTCCAAGAATTGTGGGGCATTTCAAAGGCCATTGAATAACACAGGAAAGGGAAAAAGCAACTTATCTCTGAGAAGGAGCTTTAATCTGATTATTCTAATAAATTTTAATTGCAACAAAGGGATAGCTTAATGCAGTGAGTAGCCAGTTATCCAAAAACACGTGAACCCAACAATTCCAGATAATTTACTTTATATTGTATATATTTTTAATTATGCAACAGTCCCATCGGTCCAATTTATTGCTTGGGTAAATTGGAGGGAAATGAATTTCCTTTTTTGTATGTTTTAGGCACTTTCGTATAAACTCATCATTACGTCTGTGTTTTGAAATTTTAAGTTAAAACCATTGAAACATTTTAAATCGATAACATTGTTTTTGCACATTTTCATTTTAGGAACAATACTTTTATCCTATCGCTCAAGCTGGTATGGTTGAATGGAGGTTTAAAACAATGAAGTTAAATTTAACACCATCCCAAAAGAAGTACCAACAAAGAGGACTATCAAAGAGGCACGTGATAATCCTGAGGAGGTGTATTATCAGCAAGAAATAGAAGACAGGGTATAAATTTACATATTAATCTTAAATATATTTTTTAAGTTTTTTGTCATTGGAATTTCTTTTTTTTTTTTGTGTGTGTGTGTGTGTGTGTGTTTTGTAATTGTTTTGTGACCTTACAGATACATATGTGAAAAAAAAATTGTTTTCATATTAGTAAACTTCATACCTAGCATCTTACACTATATTGCCAATAATGATCGGCAACTTTCAATTTTAGACATTTTGTCAAATATTTAGAAAGATGCTTGACATATTCATCTGGAATTTCAGGATTGAAATGAACAGGTATGATCTCATATTTAACAATGTCGATTTAATAAGGGGATCAATTAGGGGGGCAACAAAAAATCAAAGAAAAAATATATATACTTGGGATCACCCTGTAAAATAAAATGCACGAAATGATCTACCGCTACCGAATATAAATAGACATTGTGCAATATGTGTATTTTTTGTGTAAGACTAGCACGTATATTAATAGAGATATAGCGATTTATTTAAAAAAATTAAATTCTTGCATGATTTTTGCTTATAACACGCAGAATTTTCAACCCAATTTAACGCCGGTTTCAGAAAAATTGACAAAATATAATAGAAACAATCTAGTGCAATTGGAATATAAATATATTAAATATTTTAGGTAATATGAGCAGTTGTATGAAATAATTTTTATCTGTGCATGCATGAACGATAACAAGGATCATTTTACATAATTTAATAGTCAACTCTATAGAGCAACTTATTTTTAAAAAATCTAGTCAAATGTCGTAAAAATTCAGAAAGATATCGGCGTTAAAGTGAGCAAATTTTTAGTTGTTCTTTAAAAGCAGCTGAATGATAAGAGATTTTCCACAAATTGTCATTTTTAATTTTTTTTTTTTTAATTTCCATTTTTTATTGATGCTTTAGTTATTGGATAACCACCAGAACGAGCCTATACCATGATCAAAAGAAGTATAAAAATCGAAGCATTTTTTCCAAATCTACTCGTTGATACTCACTAAATACTTTTTTCTGAAAGTCAGTTAATAAAAATTGACAATTTGTGGAAAATCCCTTATCATTCAGTTACTTTTAGAGAAAAACTAAAAATTTGCTCACTTTAATGCCGATATCCTTCTGAATTTTTACGATATTTGACTAGTAGATTTTTAAGTTGCTCTATAGAATATTAAATTATGTAAAATGATCCTTGTTATCGTTTGCGCATGCACAGATAAAAATTATTTCATACAACTGCTCATATTTCCTAAAATATTTAATATAGCTATATTCCAATTGCACTATATTGTTTCTATTATATTGTCAATTTTTCTGAAACTGGCGTTAAATTGGGTTGAAAACCCTGCATGTTATAATCAAAAAATAAGCAAGAATTTTTTTATTTTTTTAAATAAATTGCTATATTTCTATTAATATACGTGCTAGTCTTACACAAAAAATTACACATATTGCACAATGTCTGTTTATTTATATTCGGTAGTGGTAGATAATTTTGTGCATTTTACAGGGTGATCCCAAGTATTATTTTTTTCTTTGATTTTTTTGTTGGCCCCTAATTGCCCTCCCCCTTCCCGTTAACAAATCGACATTGTTAAATATAAGATCATACCCAGGGATATGTTTAGGAAAATTTTAGGTCCTTTAAAGGACCCTTCACAAAATTTTTTATCCCCAAACAGGACCCTTCACAAAACATTTTATCCCAAAACAGGACCCTTCACAAAATTATTTGTCTCTTAAATAGACCTTTCACAGAATATTTTCACCTTCAAATTGAATTTTTCACAAATTTAGTCATTTAAAAATAAAATCTGGTCTGTAAGTAAACAGTTGAACTCACCAAAGAGCATATTACTTAGCTTTTTTTATATGAAGGATAGAACATGAAGACATTGATAATTTAAAATTCACAAAATTATGACTAGAATTTTCACAAAAATAAGAAAAACTTCACAATTTCACAAAAACAGGACCCTGTGAGAAAAGTGTGGACAGACCCCTGATACCTGTTTTTAATACTGAAATTTCAGAAGAATCTGTCAAGTATATTTCTAAATATTCGACAAAATGTCTAAAATTGAAAATTGCCGGTCATTAATGGCCATATAGTGTATCTTTCCTATGTGTTTAGAATGCAGTGCTATCCAGTTTCAGTTCATTTATTTAGTATCATCTATCAATCAGATACATTTGCCCAATAATGCACATTTTCTTCCAAGATTAGATAGAAATCTGTGACATGTGTTAGATTTGGAAGTTTTTCTTTTTAATGATAGGTAATTTTTAAAATAGAAGAGAGTAATGTTGGCGGTATAGAAATAGCATATAAAATTTAATTTTGTCATAACATTATGCAGTTTAGAAAAACAAGTCTGTATTTCTGAAATAGATATTCCTAACATGTATTTAATATGAAAAACATTTTTGTTAAAAATAGTTCCAAAAAAAAAAAAAGGAAGCAAATTGCAATTGGATTTTCAAAATTCACTGTTTATTGAAAAAGTTTTAACAAATTTCAATGAAAGTAAGCCTTTCGATATTTTTTCCCTTTTCTTACATAATTATCACTTTGTTATTAATTAAATTAGGATTAAAGGTACCGTTAAGAACATTGAAAGTTTCGATTATCTTTGTGAAATCTAGAATTTTTATAAATCTAGTCTTAGTCTTGATTTTCGAGGTTATACTGTATTAAATTAGACATGTATGTCTCAGACACATGCATTTGACTGTTGGAAGAAAACTGCCGTTTGACTGCTTAGTTAGATTTTATGGGGTAAGGTTAAACATCATTGTTGTAATAAAACATTTCATATTTAGAATGAATTTAAATGTAGTTTCTTTCCCCCCCCCCCCCCCCCCAAATTTAAATGATATTTTCGAAAGTATCAAAAATATCCGATATTTTCGAAATAGTCAACTTATTGCTGATAATAAATATATTCACGCATAATATAAATTAGAAACTAAAACATATTCCACTTAACATGAAAACTTAAACAATACATTAAAAGTGCAGTTTTCTTTTTCTTTCTTTTTTTTTTACACTTAGAACAAAATTGAAAATCAACTAATTGAAAACAGAAACAATTTGCTTTATACGCTTACATCAGATTCTTTTATAGTGAAGCTGTATATATAACTGAGTATCTAAATTAGACAGTTTATGTTTCAGTGTCTGTTCTGAATTATGTCCCTCATAATAATCTACAGTTAAAAGTAAAAAATTCAAACATAAAGTTTGAAAAAGATATTTGTTTTCTTCGGCTAAAAAAGTAACTATCAGAGACATAAATTCCTTATTTACAGAACAACACAGTCCATAACAGTTGGAAATTTCATTTGCACTTGTTTTGACTGAAAATATCAAAAACATCTTACACAGTGATATTTTGAAAATAAATATCAAACATAGAAAAATATTGAAAATATCATGCATCTTAATATTTTGAAAATAAATATCAGGTAATATGAAAATATAAAAAATCTTGATATTTTGAAAATAAATATCGGATATATATATCATGATATATATAAAGATATATATCGATTGATATATATCAACGAACCTCGGTGATCGCACAGAGGGTTTCATTTATTCATTTTCCATTTTATTCACAATTGGCTGAATTTTCAGTGGTGTAACTTTTTATATAAAGCTAAAAGTTTTAGTGTATGGTTTTTTATTTCATTTTTTCTTTTCTTTCAGAATATGCGTGGGGAGGCGATTGTTTGTGTGTGTTTTGTTTGTTTGTTTTTATTCTTGGGGCCGATTTTGTGAAAAGTACAAGTTATTTTTGTGAAAAATAATATTTTGTAGCGAAAGTTGAAATCCAGTTACTCAAACTTAAATGAAGAATTTGACAAAACTCCTTTAAATCCCCTTGCTAAAGTTTGTTTTCAGTGAGCTGGTTTTATTTACAATTTACACATTTTAAAACAGTTTGTATGAAAAAGAATGTTACGAAGGGGCCCATTTTATTAAATTTATTTTTGTGAAGGGGCTTATTTTATTAAATAGATTTTTGTGAAGGGCCCTAAATTTTTCTTGGAATGACCCCTGTATATGTATTTTCATATTTAGAATAAATTTAATATGAAATGTAGTTTCATTTTTTCCCCCAAATTTAAATTATTGTTTAAAAAGATATGTTTGTATACATTTTGAAAATGGTAACAAAGGTGAATTTTCAACAATATTTTAAGAACTTGCTTAAGACTTTAGAATTTATTTATATTTACTTTAATCTAAAAACTAAAATGTTTTAAAAGGTTCATAATCACTCCTTTACATTACAATTTTTGCTATTTAACTTAATTTCAATATTTTCTTTTAACACAGGAGAATAGTGACCTCATGAAGAAATGCAATTCCACTGCGAGGAATGTAATTCAACAGCCCTATCGAATCTCTGAAGGATCTTCAGTAGAGAAGAATACATATTTTCTTGTCTTGACGAGAAAATTTTTAATGAAAACACTGCATCTGTTGTTAAAATTGCTATCAATGCACTGCATCTGTTGTTAAAATTGCTATCAATGCTAAGTTTGTTTTTTCTTTTTGTTAAATAAAATTGTTAGTAAATAATGTTGTTGTTTTTTCCCCCACAATATTTTGAATTGCACATTTGGCTCCTGCTTTTGACATAAAAAGCTACAATCTTATGCCATTTTAAAGTTTTATATTTCACAACAAGATTAAGAAGGAATAACTGCAAGAGAGTACCTAATGGGTTGGTGTTTATCCATTCAAGACATTGTTCCTTCTAATCCAGAAGCTAAATTCTAAAAATTATTATTGAACATAATTTAGTTTCAACAAATGATATAAAGAATTAAGTTGCACGTTGTTTGAGTCAATAAGCCCAATTTTCAGTTATTTATGCATTTGACTTTTGTACTACAATATTTAGTGGAAGGTTCTTCATATACAAAAAAAAAAAAAAAAAAAAAAAATAGTATCATGACCAAAATTCTAGCTATAAGTTTTAGGATACTTGAATCCAAATCAAATGAAAGTACACATAGTGCATGAAAAATAGATAAAATTCCTAACATTTGCATATCGAGACAGATTTGTAAGTCTATTGGTCGGTAAAAGGCCATTTTAGATTTTCATTTGCATTAAAAGGTCTTTTCAAATGTTAAATAGTGAACCCAAACCTTATTTTTCAATATTCTACAGTTATTTTGGTGCATAATTTATTTGTAAATGTATCAACTGCATTAAATTGACATTTATCACTCAGTGCTAATTAGCATAAAAAAAGGCTTAACAATAAATATTTCTTTAAAAGTTAGTCTATTAAGAAGTAGTGTGAATTAAATCAAGGGATAGTTACAACAAAGTATATAATGGGTGGGTGTTTATCTTTTTTGAAATATTTTCAAATTTACTTATTAAGGCCTAACACTAGCCGTGTGACAAGACCTGTGATAATGTTAATTCCATGGGGAAGTTATTTTCAAATATCTTGCTTGGATTTTTAATATTTGTACATGATTCTTTTTGCATATGGTAGCTGAAGACAATATGTATTGTGGCTAGTTTTTACTTTTTTAATTTAGGTTTTATATTTTATTGTAAATACTTTCATTTTTGGAACCGATTCTAAAATTTATATCTTAATACAGTAGACGCTCGATTTTACGAACTCAGTGAGATTCATATAATGTGTTCGTAAATGGGAGTAACATCAGTTCGTAAAATTGGACGTCTACTGTATAAGAGAAACTAACCAAAATTAAAAATTAGCCTGCATAAAGATCCTATATTCCCCCCCCCCTCCAAAATATATATATATATATATTTTTTTTAATCCAAACAATGTATTTGAAAATAACTTCTCCATAAGATTAACACAAGCATCCAGATCTTTTTTAGCGACTAGTGTAGGATCTTAAGGCTGTTCTTAACTGGTCTGCTCAACAAGCGCAAAGCGTTTTGATGCATTTACAAATTAATTTTTTTAACGGAAAGATATAAAATTGGAAAGCCTTGTTATGGAAGCAATTTGGAATTGAACTGGATTTTCCATATTTTGATCAATAAGTTATCTGTTGAGTTATAAGCGATTTTGATTATGTGACAAACGTTTTCGCCCGCTCTGGTATGTTTTTTCTCCTTTTGCACGGAAATTCAGTTCAAAACTTCCACTTTGACACTATTTTCTGAAAAATCTATTGTGTTAAAAAAAAAAAATGGAAAAAGCAGCTCGATTACATAGTTTTAGAACAACACCACCAGCTGGTTTCATGCATTTTCGATCAAAAATAAATTCAAGCTTATGTCAGAAAGTTGCCCTTTTGGATTTGAGAACACCCTTAAGGGGAGCAGTCATCTTTTAAAAGTTGTCATTGGGATTTTTCCTTCCCTTGGTGATTTCAAGTTTTTTTTTTTTTAGTTCTTAAGATTGGTTTTTATAATTGTAATTTTTATTTAATTGTAAATCACAGTTATTTTTTCAATCAAAAAATAGTCATTTACTATTAAATAAGAATTACAGTTATATAAACCAATATGAAGGAGTATAAAATTAGTTATTTTAATTTGAAAATGTGGCAAGAATTCTGTGTTATTTTGAATTACGTTGATAAAAATCAATCACAGGTTACTGAATTTCATTTAAAATGACATGATTTTATTTAATCAGTTAATTAGAAATCGCTCAAGGGTTTTTTTGGTAATTTTGGCGAGTTCTCTTATGAATGAGTTTATTAGAAATCACTCAAGGGATTTTGGATGAACTCTTAAATGAGTTGATTTAATCCATGTATGAATTGTTACAAATCGCTCAAGAACTACTGGATTAAATCTGAAATGACCTCATTTCACTCAAGTTTGAATTGATTACAAATCGCTCAAGGGGTACTGGATTTAGTCTTAAATGACTCAATTTCACTCAAGTATGAGTTGGTTACAAATCACTCAAGTACTACTGGATTTTACCTTCATCGATTTGATTTCACTCAAGTATGAGTAAAATAGAGACCACTCAATCATGAGTTGCCTAAAAACAACTCATTCACTCGAGTTGTTTCAACTCTTTATGAGAAGCTGACTTTCAAATCATGAGATGAGTGGATTTCGGCTCAACTTGAGTTATTTTGGCTCTTTCGTTTTAAGAGTGTATGTCTATGTTTGACGGCTATGTTTGATGTCTATGTTTGTCTATGTTGTTTAGCATCTGTGGTTATTTTTAACATATTGTTTGTGAGTTAAGATATTTCAGTCGCATTATGACGAGATTCGAATTTGGGTTATTACATTTGGAATTATCGCTCACCCGCAAGGAAAGTGACACTACTCAGAAATTCAACATTTCATAAGAGATTCAAAAAGAAGATTCGTCTAATATTGTTTTTTTTAACATAGTCTGTGTGATGGATGGTCTGTGTTTACTGTTTTCGCAATCTTGAGACCGTACCGTAAACTGTTTCGTATTTGGCCTGTAGGTGAATTGGAATCCGGCCTGAAAATACCTGAAGTGCCACTGTGGGGCTGCCTTATAGGCCCTGACTATAACCAATAATGCAAAGTGTCGTTGGCAGCCTAGGCAATACTTCTTTGCTGCATCTGTTCAGGTCGTACCCCCCCCCCCCATATTGGGCTGTGTAGGTCAGTGCTTTCTCTACAACTGAGTTATACCAAATTTTTATAATCTTGGATTGTAGGCCTCAACCCTTAGTTAGAATGTATTCGTCCTAGCATCCAGAAAGAATTTGTACTCTCTCGCAGTCTGTTGTTGGTAGTGCGATATCCAGTTAAGGTTTTTGTGAAATATGACCTTTAGATATTTGGTATTTTCTTCTTCTTCTAACTCTTTACCGTTGAGTTATATGCTCTCTATGCTGTAAGAATTGTCTGTCGGAAGGTTCCTTGTGTGCCCTCTGTTTAAGTAAAGTAGTTCCGTTTTATCGCAATTTAATGTTAAACTATTGTTTGTTATCTATTCGTTGAAATCTTTAATTATTTTATTTGCGAGTGTTACTAGTTCGTCTTTTGTTTTTGCTCTTATATTATAAGTATGACGTCATCCGCGAATACCTGGATCCTGACATTTCCCCCCCCCCCCATTGTTTTTTTATCGCTGTATCTGCTATTAGTAGCCACAACAGTGGTCGCCAGACAGCTGCCTTGTGGGCAACCATCATATGTCTGTTTTATTATTTGGATTCTGTTATATTTTCCAAGAAGATGATAATCCTTTTGATCAGGTATGTCCGGCAGGGAGACTGTTTTAAATTTTGGCTATAATTGGCCATCTAATGTTGTCAAATGCGCCTTTTATGTCTATGGAGATTAATAACGTTTAATTTTTTTTTTTGTCTTTATCTTGTTTGACTTTACTGATCAATTCTTCTAATGAATGCTCTGTAGGAGTTCCCTTTTTGAATCCTCATTGCTTTGGCTCCAAAGTTTATTTATTGTTAGGTGATAGTTGATTCTGCCGTGGATTATTCTTTACAATAATTTACTGAAAGTTGATAGGAGACATATTGGCATATAATTTTTTTTTTATCTTTTGGGTCTTTTCCTTATTTGTGAAATTGTACTACTCTACTTATTTTGAAAGACTTTGGGAAGTAGTTTCAGTTGAGGCATGTGTTGTATAATGATAGTAGTAGTTGCGGGACTGAGTTGAATATTCTTTTGATTAAGTTGTAATCTATGTAATCGTATCCTGGTGCTTTATTCTGTTTTATGTTTCTGATTGTTCTGCCTTATTCCTGCTTCGTTATCACTAGTGGGATTTTGTCATTAAATTTTCGGGCGGTGGCCGCTGCTGGTATGAGTTTATGTTCTATTGTCGGATCTAGTAGTCCCATTTTAAAGACTTAACGGGAAGACTCTCAGTCACAGAGAAACAACATTTCGCTTAAACATATTAAAGTCATGTGAATAATTCGACTTCAATTCTCCAAAATTTAATTGATTTTAAATTCTGTCTATCAATCTCATACAATCTAATACGATAATTTTTAATAAAATTCCCCATAAACTGCATAATTTTATAATTCTCCATAATTAACATGAAAAATATTCCAGATCTAGATGATGACTACTTGGACATGAATAACAAGGGAAAACGGGAAAAAATTATCTCTTTGAATGTATGCATTTTACCGTCGAGTGCGTAAGAACACATAGACACTGAAAAACCGAATTGTGGAAGATGGCGTCGGCCAATCAACCCTCTTGCCCGAATTTTTTAATGGCATACGGACAAAATTATGCAGTATGGCATCTTAATTAAGCATAGTTGCTAACTAAGTATATCCTGTTATGCTGATGATTTATCTCAATCCCAATGTCGATTTCAATGGCAACTTTCAACAAGATAATGCCTCCTGCCATAGTGCTGCTATTGTGCAGAATTGGTTTCGGGAAAATGAAGGCGTGTTTATTTTGTTTAGGTGCCCCCCTTTCCCCACAAACTCCATATCTGATCCCTGTTGAACATTTTTGGGATGAACTTGAAAGACAAAGAAGACATCTAGATCCATAAACATACAATCTCACATTAATGGAAAGCGCTATTCATCAAGTATGATTTCAGATTTCACAAAAGACCTATCAACATCCCGTACAGTTCATACTAAAAATTATCAAGGCTGCATTAAAGGCAAAAGCCCAACTAAATATCGACGAAGTGGTCATAAAGTGGTAGTCAGTGTATTAAGTAAGAACTTTGAATACATTCATGTTCACAGTTATAAATTACTCAGAAAAGACAAAAAGAATAGTTATGTCTAAACTTATTTTTCTTGACTACAAGTATTTGGACAGGAAGCGTTTGAACTACTTTTAAATTAATATATGTTTGAAAACTTTTTAAAGGCAGTTTTTTAAAGATTAGTTGATTTTTGATTCATACTGTTTTCTTCAAGTGAGCGATTTTAGAAATTAAAATGGGCATTCTTTAGACAATTTTTAAATAGCTGTCTAGATATCTTAAGTTAAGATTGAGAGAATTTCTTCATTTCACCATTTTTTTTTTCCTTACCAGGAAACTACACCTTAGTGTAAAAATGAAAAATATCTAAGTAAGCAGCAATCGAAAGAGTATTTTGAAAAACATTTGCTCACGCATAAATTGTATTTGCTCTCATCTCCGTGTTATCAAGATACACAGGGTTAGCACAAATGAATGACCGGATTTTGAAAATTTATATTTTCAAAACTATTACATATATTGTAATAAGTGATATATGAAAATAAAGAGGATCATTCCAAGTTATTTTTCAGTTACAAATGTTTGGTGAGCGAACCTTACGTAAGACAACTAACACCAAATCTTTAATCAAGTTCTTTCCACACATTTGGCAGTTTTGCACAGTCAACGATACTTAATGCAGCACTGAGGGATTAAAACACTAAATAATGCATCACAAATAATGTTAAATGGTGCATAAGTGTTGCATTCTTTAGTGTTTTAATGCATCAATGCTGCATGAAAAACATCTTTTAAATATAACACGCACTTCACACAGAGCCTAAAACGAGAATAAGATGTCTTTTACTGGACTCTATATTCAAAATCTGGTTTCGAAGCTGAATAAAGTCATGTGGCACCGATAGTTTACCCAAATAACTTCCAATTGATAAGAAAGGGAGCTATTATTGCTTTACACCATGAACTGTTTCGCTCACTAGCTGGTGGGAAGCCATTTCCTCTTAATGTTAGATGTTTTATTTTGCAAATATTAAAACTTTATATCTCATGACATCGACATCGCGGTGCTTAAGGAGTGC
The DNA here is from genome assembly GCA_963932465.1 of Maratus speciosus. Lineage (NCBI taxonomy): Eukaryota > Metazoa > Arthropoda > Arachnida > Araneae > Salticidae > Maratus > Maratus speciosus. The sequence goes on from OZ010792.1 coordinate 280,421,880, forward strand.
CAACGCGGCGTGCAACGCCGCCGCGCGTAACCTCCAACTAAATTTGAAAAAGAACTAAGGATGAATTTCGAAACAATGCACGGCCTAAAAGTATAATTTGGAAGCTCTGGTGGAATCCCGAGGGCCATTCCAGAGTTGGAAGCACGAGGTTAAATATAACCTCCAGAAAAAGGGGCGCATAAGGCATCCAAGAATTTTTTTTTTGGTTGCCCTATACTTCGATGTCACTTCACCGACTGGCGCAGGCAAAAAACGGAGAATGTAAAGGTAGTAGGGTACCAACGAGCACAGGAAAGCTATAGCATAAGGTAGCCAAGCCTGTCTATCTCTAAAACTTATAAAAAAGGGGGGCCACATAGCTCACTAATTTAGATGTCAAGCCTAGTGCGCATTACAGGTCGTGGGTCTCCCGGCTTTCGCACAAACCTTAGAGCTAATTAAATATATATAGAAAACTATATGTAAGAGAAACGACACATTCACCTTAATACTTTAAGTTAAAACATGAATACATTAAAATGATTCTCAGTTTTTATTACTAAAATAGGTGCTAAAAATACAATTAACAGGTTTTAAAACATTAAAACCAATAATCAGATGGTAAAAACTTCCCGAGCGCTTTCGACCAAGCCCTGGTCATCATCAATGGGGTGAAAAATGAGAAGAAGAAGAAGAACTTCTCACTCAGAAGAACTGCTATGACGGAAATAAGCGAATTAATACGAACTCTAAATGATTTTCTACTCAAAGTAAATGCAACACCGCCACCGCCGCCGGAAAGAAATGAAAATCATTCACCCATCAAAGGTATTCTTCAAAGTTAAAATAACTGCTTGGGTTCAAAATACTATCATCTGCTGTCGAATATCACCGCACCCGATTTACTCGCTTCAAAAACGTATGATGAAATCCTGCAGTTATTGAAAGACCATCTTTGTAAAATAATAAATATCTTGACTGAGCAGCATAAGTTCTTTTGTAGAAAACAACATCCAGGTGAGTCAATAAATCCTTATGTTACTGCTTTAAAAGAACTCTCTAAAAACGCGGAATTTAAATCTAATTGTGAAAATATTGACTGTCCTAAAAGTATTATTAATCTGCTACTAAGAGCTCAATTTATTCGTGGTTTAAATGATGCGGACATTCGCGAAAAAATTTTACAGCAATCAAATATTTCATTTGAACAAACTCTAGAAATTGCTTTAGCAATCGAAGCTTCAAAGATCGAAAATAAAGAAATATATAAGAGTTCCTCTACAACTAATGTACAGGGTTAGCGAAATTAAACTTCCGCTATTCAAAGGCCCCTGTAGGCCGTTCTACTACTCCGAAGAGAAAAATATTTTGACAACAGACACTTCGGAGGATGCGCTCGAGATTTCCGAAATAAAAAAAAATAGTTTAAAAACTCGCCACCAGAGGGCGCAGCAGGGCAGCACATTGCAGCAACACATGCAAATTCCACGCACGATAAAAGGAAGAAGTTCGTGCCCCAATCATATGAGCATTTCAAAATGCCGACGTTGCCAATGCTAGTCAAACTGTATTACCGCAACGGTGAGAATGCAGATGAAGTTGTGAGAGAGTTCGCTGTCTCAAGAAACAACGACGTGGACCGATATCGGAGCGTGCTCTTAATGACATGATGATGAAATTCGAGCAAACAGGACAGTTAGGCGATTTGCCGGGAAGTGGAAGTAAAAGTGTGCAACTGCCGTCGTAGAGGATGTTGCTACAGCGGTCGTGGAAGCAAGCACTCATTCGCCTCATGGAAATGTCAATGTACCGACGATTTCACGTACCCTTGATATACCCTACTACAGTGTAATACAATTCTTAGAATTCTGATCTTCTGCCCGTATAACATTCAAGCGGTTCAGAAATTGGAACGACAAGATCTGGACGCTCGCAAAACATTCACACTACAAATTTCTCGCGAGAATGGCGGTTGATGATTTCTGGCCATGGAAATTCTGTGCCCACTTATTGTCCTTATTGTGTTCCTTTTGTGCAAATCAGTTTGTCCTATCTTCACACGCTAACTCGTAGCGCCATCTAGTGGCGATTTTTTAAACTATTTTTTTTATTTCGGAAATCTCGAGCGCATCCCCCGAAGTGTCTATTGTCCAAATATTTTTCTCATCGGACTAGTAGAACGGCCTCTAGGGCCCTTTGAGTAGCGGAAGTTTAATTTCGCTAACCCTGTATATAAAGTTACAAATGTTTATTCTAAAGAAAATAACAAAAGGTTTAGAGAGAAATCAAGATATAAAGATCATCGAAGAAATGATCGTTCAGCTAGTCGAAATAAAGGTAACTTAAACTTGAAAGAGTTAGGCTTAGGCAACATTTGCTTGCGCTGCGGAAAAACTCATTTAACTTTCAAGTGTCGAAATAAAAAATAAGTTAAAGTGTACATTTTGTTCGAAAAACAGCCATATTGAGAAGGTTTGTATTTCAAAATTTATTAAGCGAAAATCTGACAGGGAAAATTCAGTTCAATATTTAGATAACATCGAGCACGGTTCATTTCAAATAAGTCAAATACTGGACATTCGTTTAAATACGCTAGAAAATGATGATAGAATTTTTGTAAATATTCAATTAAACGAGAAATCTGCTCGTTTTGAATGTGATTCAGGAAGCCGTGTTAGTATTATGAATATTAATGATTTTAAACAACTTAAAATAAATGCCCCTATCCTGAAAATAAGTATACTTTTTAGAAGTTATACGGGTCATATTTTCAAACCAGTTGGTATTGTCAAAATAAACGCAAATTATAAAGGTTATTCATGTATAGAAGAATTATATCTAGTTAACTTAAGAAAAGATGCTATCTTAGGAAGAAACTGGATTCGAAGCCTGAAAATTAATTTAAACGATTCTGATAGAGTCAATGTAAATCAAATTCCAGTCAATAACATTAAACATTCAATCGATAATATTCTAAAGCATTATTCGGATGTCTTTGAACAGAGAGTTGGCAAGGTTCCAGATTATATATGCTCTTTAAAATTGCGCGATGATGCTAAGCCAGTATATTTAAAACCACGACCTGTACCATATGCGCTAAAAGAAAAGGTAGATCTTGAATTAGATAAACTTTTAGCTGATGGAATAATTGAAAAAGTTGATCATTCTGAATGGGGGACACCACTTGTAGTTATTCCTAAGTCTGATGGTTCAGTACGTTTGTGCGCTGATTACAAGGTTACTGTAAGCAAACAGTTGCATGATTCAAGACACCCTATACCAAAAATAGAGGATATTTTCAATAAACTTCATGGTGGATCTTATTTTTGCACATTAGATATTTATAAAGCGTACCTACATTTAGAAGTGGATGAAGAGAGCGCGAAAGTTCAAGCAATATCTACACATCGTGGAACATATTTAGCCAAGCGCTTATTTTTCGGAATTAAAACAGCACCTAATGAATTCCATGCATTCATAGATCAATATGTACAAGATTTAGATGGGTTAAGCGCATATTTCGATGATTTAATTGTTCAAGGTAACACATTTGAGGAATGTATAGATCGTTTAACTGTTTTAGAAAAGGTTAGAAAATATAATCTTCATCTCAATGTTAATAAATGCAAATTCTTCGAGAAAAAGGTGCAACATTTGGGTCATATTATCAGTTCTGAAGGACTTAGTAAATCTCCTAAAAAAGTAAAGGCCATTCAAAATGCTGCTAGACAGAAAAGTGTAGATGAATTAAAGAAATTTTAGGTCTTGTTATGTATTATTCAAAATTCATTAGCAATGCCTCAACCATTCTTAGCCCATTAAATGAACTTTTACGAAAAGATGCTCCATTTAGATGGACTGCTAGGTGTGAAGCTGCTTGGATAAAGGCTAAATGTGAAATTGCAAGTGATAAAGTTTTAATTCCATACACGTCCAAATTACCTGTTATTTTAGCAACTGATGCCAGTCCATTTGGGTTATCTAGTATACCCTCTCACAGAATGCCTGATGGAAGTGAAAGGCCAATAGCATTTGCATCAAGATCCCTCACAGCTGCAGAAAGGAATTACAGCCAGTTAGACAGAGAAGCTACAGCTGTTTATTGGGCTTGTAGAAAATTCTATGACTACATATTTGGTAGAAAATTTACATTGGTTGTAGATAACAAACCAATGATGACCCTCTTACACCCAGAAAAGAAGCTCCCCATATTATCTGCTACAAGAATGCTTCGTTATGCACATTTTTTATCAAATTTTGATTATGAAATCGAATATCGCAAGTCAACTGAACATGTCAATGTAGATTATTTATCTCGAAATCCCCTACCTATTAGTGATCAAGAAATGCGAACTATTGGTGATGAGTATCTTTTTCAGGAAAATGTAATACTCCATATCTCTGCCGAGACTGTGACCGCTTCTACTATAAAACGAGAAACAGCTCTTGATGAAAGACTTTCAAGTATTAAAGAAAAGGTTCTGAATGGAAATGTTCGTGATCCAGAGTTAAATTTACAAGAAGGTATTTTATTTAGAGGCCAGCGAGGGATCATTCCCAAGAAACTTCAACCCGCCGTTCTCCAGGAACTTCATTCTACGCACGTAGGAATAGTAAAAATGAAAGTGCTTGCTAGAAATTGTGTCTATTGGAGGAATATTGATTCAGATATCGAAAATTTGGTCAAGAGTTGCAAAGAATGCTGTGACGTTAAGAAAAATCCACAAAAGGCTCCTATACATAACTGGGATGCGCCTACAAAAAATTGGCAGCGAGTTCATATGGATTATGCCGGACCACTAATGGGACACTTTCTTATATTGGTGATCGATGCTAAATCAAAGTGGCCTGAGATTTATTCAATGAAGAAACTTCCAGATACTACATCAACTATTCATTATCTTAGAGAAATATTTAGTCGACATGGATTGCCTGAAATTTTGGTAAGTGATAATGCATCTATTTTTAAATCAAAAGAATTTATAGATGTTTGCCCCAGGAATGGTATTCGAAAAAGATTTTATAGCTCCTGGTCATCCAGCAACTAACGGTCAAGCAGAGATATTGCCAGACTTTAAAAACAAATTTGAAAAGCATGCGATTCCAGTCGGGTACTCTTCAAGAAAAGTTAATCGAATTATTATTTCGCTACAGAGCTACTCCACTTCCCTGCGGAAAAACACCTTCTGAATTAATGTTGGGGAGAAATCTTAGAACGAAACTAGATCTTCTTAAACCTGAAACGAAAGGATATTTTAAAAATAAAGCTCCTCAACCATACTTCGACAAGTCTTTCCGAGTAAGTTCTCGAGTACAATGTAGAAACTACACCAACTCAATTTTATGGAAATACGGAACTGTAGTTGAACGCCTGGGTCAAGTTCACTACCTTATTGAATTGGACGATGGTTATGTCATAAAACGGCATTATAATCAACTTCGTGCATGCGAAGTTCCAATCCAGAATCCACTTATCCTGACACCATCTCCTGTTCCTCGGAAACGACCTTTCGTAACAAATGATAATATTCTAAAGCATTATTCGGATGTCTTTGAACCGAGAGTTGGCAAGGTTCCAGATTATACATGCTCTTTAAAATTGCGCGATGATGCTAAGCCAGTATATTTAAAACCACGACCTGTACCATATGCGCTAAAAGAAAAATAAGACACACAACCTGCAGGAGTTTATTTTGGAAAAGTTGAATTCTACTAAGTTGGGATTTAGATGCACTACCATACACTGCTGACCCATAAGTAATGATTGGTCTAATCATTGATTTGTACAGTAACAATTTATATTTGATTGACAGGGGGCTATTCCAAGCCAAAAGGGGTTTGAGGGAGCCCACGGCGCGGTCAGCACGTCCCAGAGTTTCTGTTATGTGCTTGCACCATGTCAATTTGGAATCTAGGTGAATGCCTAAGTATTTATAATCCATCTTCCAGGGAATATTTTCATTATTCATTCAATTTAAAATTAAGATTAGCATCTGGGGTAAAACGTTGATTGGTGAAGAAGATAGCGGCACTTTTGGCACTGTTCACTTTAATTTTCCATTTCCTTAACCAGACCGAAAGTATATCAAAATAATTTAGAAGTCTAGAGAACACTGTTTGTGCATGTTTATGTTGTTTAAGCATGGCGGTATCGTCGGCAAAAATTGCTAAGTTCATATCAGGCTCTTTAGGAATATCGTTGACATAAATGTTGAAGAGGGTGGGACCACTGAGTAGCCTTGCGGCACAGAGCTAGAAATTGGTTGAGGGTTAGAGTAAGAACTTCCCACTCTAACGATGAAGGATCTAAGTTGAAAGTAGTCATTATAGATTTTAATTAGTTGGCCCGGTACTCCAAGCGCAATAAGTTTAAAGATAAGAGCGATGTGCCAGACCTTGTCAAAGGCCTTCTGCACATCGAGAAAGATTGCTCCTGTCACTCCACCTGATCTAATGCCATCGTGAAGAAGTTCAGAAACTCTCCACAACTGGCGAGTTGTTGAATAACGCGCCCAGAAACCGAATTGCTCCGGTATAAGCACGTCATTAGAATTTAAGAACGCCTTAAGGCGGTTGACAAGAACATACTCATAAACTTTAGATAGACAAGATAATAAAGATATAGGTCGAAAGCTAGAAGGGTCATGTTTATCTGCCACCCAACTTTTGCGTAGGGGGACAACAATGGCCCTCTTCCAGCAATCAGGAAAAATTTTAAGATTCATCATGCAGTTAATAAGAATTACAATATAAAGAATGAAATTATGAGGTAAGTTAATTAACATATTAGTAGAAATGCGGTCCTCACCCGGAGACTTATTCTTTTTTAAGCCTGAGATATACTCCCGAACCTCAGAAGGTGTGGCCGGGGGTGGTGTGTTTGGTGTGTCTGTGTTTAAAAAATTTTGAACTGTGGTCTCCAACACAGCGGCAACCCGTGGGTTGTCCATTCCAGAATTAGGTGTAAACTGACTTCTAAGACTTTCAGCGATAGCTTCAGCCTTTTGAGTGTTAGTATATGCCATGCCATTAGGGTTATTAGGGCTAGTAATAGCCGGAATGTGTGTTCGTGTCCTACGAATGCGGGAAGCAGCCTTCCAAATTGTGTTGTCTTCCGTTGAAAGTGATTCAACAAAAGTATTCCAACGTTCATTTCTAAACTTGGAGATAGCAGCCTTGTCTCTCATGTGCAGTTGATTTAAATGGGTCCTGAAATATTGAGTACGATAGACCTGCCACATCCTGCGAGCACGATTTCGTTCAGTAATCAATTGTCTGATCTCCAACGGTAGACGGAGAGTGTCAACAGTAGTGGTTCTTGGTTGAGAACACTGTTCATACACATCTCTGAGAACGTCACCGAGTTGACTGATGGCTTCCTCCGCCTCTTCTTTCGTCTCTGGGACGATGGACGGAGTTTCCCGCTGCTCGAGCAGGAAGGTGAAATTCTCCCACCTTGTGCGAAGAAGCCGACCTAAATCTAGGTTGTACGAGTCAACTCGATACCGAAGGATTACTGGCAAATGATCTGAATTTAAATCGTTCAGTGTTTGAATGCTGTAAGGATAAGGGAAATTGCGGGTGATTGCAAGATCAAGATAATTATTAGATAGTGGAAAAGTGGGCGTGGGGGGCGCTATAATTTGCGCAAAATTTTGATCCACCCACCTCCTGGAGACGAGGGCAAATAATTTATGCGCCTAAAAACACGTTTCAATATGCCCTTTCAATTACTTCTTATTTAGAATTTTCTCATTATTACTCTATTGGCGCAGTTTCCTGGTTAGTAACAGAGAGAGCACTGGCAGAGTTGGGAAATTTAGGTGAAAGAACTGTTTTCTACGACTGTTCATATAATATTTATTTCGAAAAATCCCTAAGTGATATGTTATGTTAGAATGTCCTCCATTTTTTAAAAATCACAACAGCAAGTAGTTTAATGACTGTTCATATAACGTATGAACCGTTTCTCGGATAATTTATTTTAATGTAGGATTTTCCATACTTTGTTTTGCTCCTAGAAATATCTCTTTATCTTTAAATTCTGAACCACAGTTAGGAATTACTGAACTTTTTGTTTCTAATTCGCTAATTTATTACAAGAAAAGGGCTTTCATAAAGTAATTAATAATCACAGTTTTATAGTTCAAATATCACGAAAATTGCATTTTCTCCACTCTCCTATTTGGTAGTATTATTTATGTTATTAAAAAAGGAAAAACAGGCCGCTATTCTTAATGGAAAATATTTATATTCAAGCCGCCTTTTTCGTTGGTTGAATTGGTTTGACTGAGAAAATTTGATTGAATTTCAAAATTCTTATTTATATTACCATCCATGTATGGTAATTGTTTTACATGCATTTAAATAGCATTCAGTTATTTTAATTCAACCAAACTGATTTATAAAGGAAGCATACAGCGTTGGTAGCTAAAGCTAAAAGGTCCTGGGTTCGAATCGACTAGACACATTTTCACTAAATTCGGATAATAATTTCAACTTGTATGATTTCGTTTTGGATCAGTTTGATTGAGTTAAAATAATTCATCATTATATATTGATCGTTTAATATGGAATTTCATTGCCTGGGGTTTAATTTGTTGAACTGCGTCGTTTATCGTAGATTAGATGAATATGCCTAATGCTTAAAGGTTTTCTGAATGTCTTTCAGACTCGTCCAAGTATGAAACTATTAATAAAGAGGAATTGACGCATCCTTAAAACAGTGAAGCTTCAGCTGTAACCGCTTTCGCTGGGGTTGATATCCATCAGTGCAAAATTCCACCAGTATATTTAAATAGAAATTTTCTTTCTATTTAAACGCCTTACAATGCAAAATTTCAGTCGTAAAAAATGACTAAAACAGATATTCATTTTTACTGGTGGCAGATTACTTCGGCGGTATTCTGGCCCTGCATTTCTGCCCTATTATGACAACCTAGACAACCTCCTATCTGTTTCAATGAAAAATATTATAATACCTAGGAAAACTGCCACCAGTAAAAACTAACAGAAAATAAAACCATATTTATGAAAGAAATTTTTCATGAAAAAGACCACTAAAATAAGGCAAAATTTTGGCAGAAAAATGCCAAAAGGTATTAGACGATACATTATATATTGTTAAATAGCATAATTTTAAAAATCTACCGGAATATATGTTCTTTTAAATAAGGAAGTGTGTTTTAATTTTTTATGAAAAGTAAAGAGAATGTAAATTATGAATTTTGATTTTAATATGTACAAAAAGCAAGATAAAAGTTTTTTTAAATGAAAAATAAGTGTCATGAGTTTTTATATATTGATGTTAAACATATATGAAAAATATGTCTATACTAATGGCTACTATAATAATAATGCCTGAAATATTGGTATAAGAAAATATAAATATAAAATCATTGAATTTTGGCACCCAACCTTTTAGATGACGGCAAGCGAAATTCCCAACCCAAAGAGCATAAAAGAGACACCTGTTGAGCAATATACACCCAAATCTAATAAGTATATATTTATGTAAAACTGTGACAGAATATAAAGTTTGATTAAATTCCGTGCATTAGTTTTTGAGATATAGCTATCGCGAAAATCGTGAAAAATGCAGCATAGCAGCGTCACCTGTTATATGATTTGCACAAAAATTTTATCAGCACAGAATTATATCAAGATCTAACAGATTATAAAGTTTTATGAAGTTCCGTGTATTTGTTTTTGAGATATGACTATCGCTAAAATAGTGAAAAATGGAGCATAACTGCAGCACCCGGGGAAAGGGAGAATTACACCAAAACCTAATCAGCAACAACTTATGTCAACGCCTAACTGAATCTGAAGCTTGATTAAAATTCCTGCATTAGTTTTTGAGATAGAGCTACTGCGGAAATCGTGAAAAATGCAGCCTAGCAGCGCCACCTGTTATATGATTTGCACAAAAATTTTTTCAGCACAGAATTATATCAAGATCTAACAGATTATAAAGTTTTATGAAATTCTGTGTATTTGTTCTTGGAATATGACTATCTCTAAAATAGTGAAAAATGGAGCATAACAGCAGCACCCGGGGAAAGGGAGAATTACACCAAAACCTAATCAGCAACAACTTATGTCAACACCTAACTGAATCTGAAGCTTGATTAAAATCCCTGCATTAGTTCTTGAGATAGAGCTATTGCGGAAATCGTGAAAAATGCAGCCTAGCAGCGCCACCTGTTGGTTGATTTACACCAAAAGGAAATCAGCACCAATTTATATCAAGATCTAACTGAATCCTAAAGTTTTATTAAATTCGGTGCATTAGTTCTTGAGATAGATCCCCCATAAAATTTATGACACAGACGGACATTTTCTTAAAAACAGTCAAATCGTGTTCAGAACCTTCTAAAACGAATAAATCTGTCAGCATTTTTCACGAATTTAATACTTTCTTCGTATAAAGATAGACGGAAGTAAACAATTACTGCAAAATAATAATATCAATAGGAGAAGAAAAGTTTTAAAATTTTCTTTAATTTTATTAAAATATTTTTACTTAAAAAATTGTACAAACAGAATTGTCTGTTTCTTTGATGAAATTATTTTCCTTCATAAAATTCCTTGATAAAATAATTTCCTTCATTCAATAATATGCCAAAAGAACTTTGAGTTCTTTAAAATTAAAAATTTTAAAGAAATGTTCAAAGTGTACGAAGTTCTCTTACAGAGATGATTTTGAAATCGGACTTTCTTTTTTTTTTTTTTTTTTTTTTTACCAACAGCACAATTCTAGAAATTGAAATGAATAAATATTCTTCATACAACTTTTAAATGGTTGTCTACAAGTCTGAAAATGAGACTGAATAAATTTCTTTTAGTTCTTTTACCCAAAACAAAACGGATTCATTACTGTACAAACAAGGAAATGATTCGAAGCTTATTATATTTATCCTAATATAATTAATTATGTTTGCTAATTAATATTTTTGACATCTTGAATTATAGCCATCTATTAACAAACGACATATTATTGATATCCCTTATGAAATAAAAATTTAATGCATCCGTGTTTGCAGTTATTATAAATTTTTAAAAGGAAAAACCTTAATTATGTCAGAAATGCAACCTTTCTGTTAACTACAGGTATTTTGGGAGGAGACAATTAAACTGCATTTTAATTAATGTATTTTTAAAACTGTTTTTATATTTATTTTTCAATCTTATTCAAAAAACTGATTTTGAAATGAGACTTTTTTTTTATGTACACAATTTTAGAAGTGAAATGAATATTCTTCAAAAAACTTTTAGCAATAACTGTCTAGATGTCTGGAATTGAGATTGAAAGGATTTCTTTCTTTGAATTTTTCTTTTTTGTAACAATTAAAGCACTGTCTAGGTTGGGAAAATAGGGTGAACCTGTTTTGCAGGTTTGTTTACATAATATTTACCTGAAGAAAGTACTGAGCGATATGTTATATTGGGATACCTTTTTTGTTTTTACACACACAGCATAATTAATGACTATGCATGTTACGTTATCCGTTTTTCAGATAATTTATCTTACCTTTGGGAATTTCGTACTTTGTTTTATTCCAGGAAATATTTTTTTCTTAATTCTTGAAAACAGTGAGTTTTTTTTTTAAATTATTTAATTCATTATGAGAAAAGAGCTTTCAAAAACAATTATTAATCATATTTTGTTAGTCACGATGGCCCAAAAATTGTAATTTTTTTAAACTCTTATATTCTTTTGGTATAATTTATGTTATTTTAAAAGTGAAAATGTAGTACTGTTGTAAATGAGAAAAATATAACGAAATGTCCTTTGGTGGTTAAGTTGTTTGAAATGGAGAAAATTTAATAAATCTCAAAATTACTATTACCATTATCATATATTCCTGTAATTGTTTGAAGTACATTTTAATAACGTTATATTATTTCAAACACAACGAAACTTATATAAAAAAAAAGTCAGAAATTGTACGTCAAACGTGGCAAATGAGGTGAGGACTTATTATAACAAGTTTTATAAATATTCAGATCTTGGTTCAATAGCTGCTGCACTCTTATGCAGAAATGCATGAATACAAAATTTATTACGATTATATATATTAAATTTAGTAATACTGAAATAATATGACTCCATCTTAAATAGGACGTAATCACCATGGAAACCTAGAATCCTTATCTATCATGGGATATCATTGAATTAATTACGTATGATAGGATTTAATAAAATGAAGAAAACTTTTATTAATATCTTTTTAAGTTTTGATTCGATTTTCATAAAATTTGAAATGATTCGATAAAATTCTGCAACGATTATATATATTGAATTTCAAACGATTCGGTTGGGTAGTTTTTGCGCTGTTATATGCGGGCAGGCAGACAGACAGACGGACGGACGGATCATACGACGACTATAGGAGCTACGTATTTATATAATTACGAACACCACCTAAAAAACTGTGATTCCGTTTTTGTGCCAGAAAATGCCGAGAATTATAAAATTATTCATATCACAACTCGGTAATTTTTGGTCGAACAAAAATGATTTTTTATTTTCTTTAATTACTACAGTTACTTTAGTTTAGGAGACGTATGAAAATTTACGTTCGGAACTTAAAAAAAAAAAAAAAAAAAAAAAAAAAAAAAAATGATGATTTTAAGTCAAACAGATTTTCACATGAAGAAGTACATCGTTTGAAACTGTTTTTCTACTATTCTATTCTATTACCTACTGCTAAAGAAAAGACACCCTGTATATACTAATTTATATTAAATGCATAATCTTTTCCCTTTAAATAAGTATTTTGCTTTTTTGAGAAATAGGAACTATAAGAGAGAAAAACGGAAGAGTCAAAACTCACTCCGAAAACAGTCCAATCACGAAAGAATAAAACTAAACTCGATTCGCATCAGAACAGAGTCAAGCCGAAATAAAAACATGTTTTCCGACTGGTGTTGTCAGATCCACTGTCGCACACAGTGGGACAAAGAAGAGCGGGACAGTGCGGGACACAAAAATACACTGTAAATAGTGTGGAAACAAAACCGAACTATAACTGAATGCTGTCTTAAACGTAAACAAACTAATGGTCTCTACGAAAGAAATATCATACAATTATACCTCTTAAGACGTAAATCTGTCTACAAACGTAATCTTTCCGTCTTAGAAGATTTTACTGTACCAAATAAACACAATAATTTTATACAATAAAATCTGTGAAAGTGGAAACGCTAGAGACCGAAACAAAATTTTATTTAGAGAATATTTCCGATTCATAGCAATTATTATTTTATAATATTCCTTTTGTAAGGACTATGAAATATTTACATTTAAAGAAAGATTCCGTTATAAACAGATTTTATTTTTACTGATTTTACTGTAAAGAGTACAGTAAAATGAAAAATTGAATTGCAAGATGCAAAAGTATCCCATCTAACACAAGTTTCCTTAGCAATTAAATTTGTATGGTACATAACTTTCGACCGAATCGTAAACATTTTACGTTAGAGACAGGTTCTGTTTACACAGGTTTTAATGTTTTAAATTCCTCTCGATACAGACTCACAAATAGGGAGTGGTACGCTCTAAAATTGGGAGGAGTGAAAAGTTCACTTTTTAAAAGAGTGAAATGCATTTTACCTCTTTTGGAGTGAATTTTATAAAAATACAGTTATTAAAGAGTGGAATTTTCCACTCTCTAGAAAGGAGTGAAATATTTCACTCCATTGCCGAGAGTGAAATATCTCATTCCGTTGTCGAGGGGGAAATATTTTAGTCCGTTGACGAGAGTGAAAGCCTGGCATTATACACTTTTAAATTTTTCCGTTCAATTTTGAACCAATACATAAAGTAAAATAATCTAAAGCGGCAAAATATGGAACTTCTTAATTTTCAAAAACTTAATTTCAAAACCTTGAAATTTCTAAACCTTGAAAATTACACTGATTTGGTATTGAAACGCACTCCCTTTGAAAGAGTGAATAGTCACTCCCCTGAAAGAGTGATTATTCACTCCTAAAATGAGTAATTATCGTATGTATTGGTATTACTCATTAGCCAATCAGAACACGGTTTGGAATATAATTGTTTTAACAATTAAATAACAAACAATGCTTATCAAAAAATAAGCAGGGTTTCAATAATTTGGCCTTTGTGAATAAAAAAATTAGTTTAAATATTTTATTCTTCCTATTCGATACTGTGATGTTAAATATTTTAATTTGTCATTGCTCAAAAACAAATTGCTAACACAGAGATATCGTGATTTACGGCTCCATTCATAGCAGTTAAAAACATTCATTTGCAGTTATTTGGGATATTTTCCAGTGTTTGAATTTCTTATATCATATGGCAAGATTTTTTGAAACGTTGTTACATCTAACAATGGAATTTATTCTTATAATGTAGTTTATTTTTATTAATAGTATAATTATAAATACTAATTATTATTTTTAGTGTTTCTCAAATTGGTATATTCATTTTTTTTAAATTGTATGTAAGCATTTTTCTCTGGTCTATCATTTTAAATTTTCGATATTGAGTAATATCAAAATATTCAATTACAAACCTTCTGCATCATTTATTAAATATTCTTCTATTGCAAACGCATTTTCTACGTTTATGATTCACCTAATTATGGACACTAAAACATAAAACATGATATTTAAGCGCTGGTTTTCAGATTTGATATTTTGTATGCGGATGTTATATTTACTGAGCACGTTGGAAAAATGTAATACTCTCTATCTTTATTTTGCTTGCGTTCGTAGCTAGCTCCTGCTAATCTATGTGAGAGTTAGTTCCGCGGTGTGCTTGGGTCCGTACAAATATAGTTTTTGCGGTAGTTTTTAAATTCATATTTCAGACAATGTGTAGGGAGTTAATGACGTGGAGGGTATTGATCACATTTCTAAAATTAAATAATCTTCAATATAATTTTGTTCATTCCAATGATACCATCCAAGATACACCCATATGCATGATATTTACTTTAGCAATATTTTTGGCAGTACAAAAATTAAGGTAATTTTTGCCCGGATTTCCACATTCTCTTTTTAGATGATTTGTATGTGCTGATGCTGACTTTGGAAACATTGCCGTATGTGCTTCCGAAACTCGATTAATGTAATTCGTTACAAAGATACACATTCTTTTATGCCTGCTATTGCTATCAATGAAGAGCAAGGAATTTAGAAGATTTTTTATGTATTCTAATTCTCTACCCTTCTTTTCGTCTTTCTTCTCCAAGTTCTATAGGATAATTATATAAGACTGACACCTATTTTATAAAATTTTTGAAACGCTGTATTTGACAAATCGTATCGGATATTTCTGTTATTCATTTTTGAAAAGGCTGGTAGAATTGTTTAACGCATTCAAATTTAGGAAGAGAGAAATTTCATTTAATCTACAAATAACACATGTTTAAAAAAAAAAAAGGATTCAAAATTAATAAAATAAAGACGCTGCTAGTTGTTCCATAAAGTTTTTTACAGTCTAAATTTATGCAACGCAAATAGCATATACTAAATGCGATCTTTTCTCTTCAGATATTTCTAGAGCTGAACTATCTGTTCTATAATGCATTGTTTTAATATTTTTTAAATTCCCGACAGATTTATCCATTTCAGAATGATTATACAATAATCATAACTCATTACAAATAAAAAATGTTAAAAAGTATTTTGCTGCAATATTGGGTGTAACATAAATGGTTTTAAAAAGAGAACTAGATAAATAATTGATTATAGATCATATTCCACTTCAATGCCGAAAAATCCCAAATATTTTTGAAAACGGGAAAGATTCATGTTGCAGCTCCAATGTTAATTATATCCTGCACGCTATGAAGCAATGAACATTCTCATTTAATTTGGTAATACTAACGGCCTGAAAGGCACAGTTAGTTAGCTTGATTGCAAATTATATCTACTTTTGATGTACAAATCAGATAGTTAACTTTAAATTAAATATTGTCTGCTGTCATTTTTCTGGTATCTATTTTAAAATATGTTTTTCTTAATAAAACTTAAAATAGTACATACAATTTTATTGCCGTCAATTGATCAATTTCTTCTGTAAATATTTTATACTATATTTTGAACTTGTGACTTATTTTGTTTTACATTTTACTCGAAAACTATTGGTCCTAGAAGTGTGTTTCTTCTGATATGATTAGCAGAACCTTAACTATTAACTGTACAGAAAATTAGGCGATAGCAGCTCAGGCGCAATATAATAAATGGCAATGCATTTAAAGAAGAGAAAGTTTTTATTCTCTTTGAATATCAGTGATTCGCATTGATGCTGACCTATCCGTGTGGTTCTTTGTATTTTGGGTTTATTCAGCAATATGTTTGGGTCTCCGTTATTCAAATGTCTGTACGGGATTCCAAATTTGTTCTTTAGATAATTTTTTGTATGTTGATGATACACATATTGATCACGATTTAACAATTTAATAATGTATAGCTTTATTTTGCTTGCGTTCGTATCTTGTACCTGCCATCTGCTTATTTGCATAAAAATTAGTTCAGTGATGTGCTTGGCTCCTTTGTTATAAGAATAACTTCTTCGGTAGTTTTAAAATTCACGTTTCAGACAGTTTGTGCTTCAGTAATAACGGGGAGATATCAATAACATTTCGATAAGTATATAATCTCTAATATTTTTTTACTTATTTAAAAGATACTACCTAAAACTCGCTAATCTGCGTGACATTTCTTTTAGCTATATGCTTAATGATTGTTTTAGCTATAATAACAAGTAAGATAATTCTTGTCTCGCTAAGCTGCATGACGTTTTTTTCAGCTGTATGGCTTAATGCTTACCTTACCTCTAATAATAATTAAGATAATTCTTGTCCCGATTTCGATATTCTCTTTTCGAATTATTTGTGAGGTATGAATTTCGAGACAATTGCCACATATTCTTCAAAAATTTGAAGTTCCACACTTTTTTATACGTGCTACTGCTATCAATGAAATGCAAGGAATTAGAAGATATTTCGTAAGTTGTTGTAATACTCTACCGGCTTTTTATTTTTCTTGTCCAAATTATATAAGATTAAGGCATAACACTGATAACTACTTTATGAAATATTTGGGGGCATTTACTTGACAAACTATATCGGATATTTCTGTAATTCATTTTCGAAAAAGAGTTATGGCTTTTTTCCCTCCATACAAGTTTACGTGATATTTCATCCAGTGTATTAATAAAACGTTTTATTTTTATTTTTAAGAAAGACTAACGAATAACAAATTACAGATTTAACTAGTTTTTTCATAAATTCTTTTTAGAGTTTAAATTTATAGCTGAATGTAAAAATAAAAAATAAATTTTCTGATTCCAAAAAGAAAATGTTCCCACATTGCGGTTTGCAAGCTAGTTGCAAACATAGCCGATGTAGGTAGATGGTCATACTAGGTGTAATTTTTTTTTCTTTTTGATATTACAGTCTTTGATAATGTGTGCAATAATCAGTCTTAGCGTATCTCTCATGCCTCAACAAAAGTATATAGTTTGGTTTTTTTGTGCTTTTTTGTTTGTCCCTTCCTGCGGTTGGTGCCCAGATCAACTAAGAAAAAGTTTTTTATAACATTTATCTTTATAAATAAATAATTTATTTCAAGTGAAGTAATTAGAAAAAAGGGAAAATTTGTTGCTCGCTAGCATTCTGGAGTGACTAATTTATCTTTAGATTGCCAAGCGATTTTTTACATTTAAAAATAAAAACTTTAAGGTACTTTTTAAAAACATTTCGTGATATGATTTCAACATATTTAATGTCATTAATAAAATTTTTAATCTTAAGAAAATGTGAAAAAGGGTACACGTTTCGATAGGTTTTCTGTTTTTTCTAAATAACTTTCTTCTGCTAACATTTAAAAAAAATATCATCCAAGAATATTGCATTCATTTTAGATGTGACTATTTTTTACAAAAATAAAATTACGTTATAATCCGAACGTTGTTGCTAATGGCTCGAAAACTATGTACATAATACATAATTGAACTATCATTCATTTTGTGACATTCCTAGTTGACTATTATGTTTCACGTTGGAATGTCAAGAAATTTAAAAGCAGTCGTAAAAACACATAAAACAAAATCTAAACTTTATATTGAACATTAACTTCAGATATTAGATAATAGAAACGTCTTGCTTTTGTAAAATATGGATTAAAACTATTAGGAAACTATATTATGGTTAAAGATTTCTAAACATCTTCAATAACATTTTTTGAAATACAAGCGAGGATATTTGAAAGCATAGTTTACCTTGCTGCAAATCGAATGGCCACACCCCTTCCTAAAGAAATTTATAAATAAATAAAGTAAATAAATAAATAAAATAAGGGAATACAAATACAGTTCCATTTTTAATTAATACGCTTTTCCCTCCATTAGTTAGGGTAGAACACATACACCCCAAAGGCAATTGCTACCTTCTTGGTTGGTCTACATAAAATTTACTGTATCAATCTAAGAAGGCCGTTCATTAATTGTTGCAGAAACTATAGACACATTCCTTGATTCTTTTCTTTCTTTCTTGCTAGACTTACGTGAAATTTCATCCCATACCTTTACATTTACCGTTACCATTACCCATTACCCATACCTTGGCCGGTCTACATATAATTTGTTGTACCAAAGGAAGAGGGCCGTTCATAAATTGTTTCCGAAATTGTAATCACATTCTTTGGTTCTTTTCTTTCTTCCTTGCTGGACTTGCATAAAATTTCATCCCATCTTTTAACCGTGCACAAATTAAGACACCTTATAAATGCATGGTTATACTTTAAAATGTGTAAGACAAGAGCAATACTACATAAGATTATCACGTAAAACCACATACGTTTTTCTATAGGTAAAAGTGTTTTCTAGTTACAAAAAACTTTTACTGAACAAATGCCACAGATGCACAAATTCATATGGTATTAGAAAGGAAGCCTCAAATATTACGAAGTAATTTTACAAAATAATGACTGTTGACTTAATTTTTAAAACTTTCTGACATAGTTGAAAAGAGTTTAAGACTTCGTTATATCTGACTGTCGGTCCGCACTCTAACTCGAATAAATATACTCAGATTGCCATGTAATTTATATGTAGCATATTTGTTTCGAAAAATGAAGTGTATAGCATTTATAGTTCATTTACAGGGACAGTAAAAATAATTCCGTTATATTGTGATTTATGGGAAAGAATCTTTTGCAGTGCGTTTTGATAGCGCTACCTATTTCAAACATAATGAAATTTATATATATCAATAAGGTGCATTACAATATGCTGCCAGTAGAATATGATGGGGATAGCATTTATAGTTCATTTACGGGAACACGCAAGAGAATTAGTTTATTATTATGTCTATGAGTGATAGTTGTTCAAAACGCGTTTTCAGTTGTGGCATACGTTTGTCAGTTTAACTAATTTTTGCATATTCCGTGAGGTGTATAAAGTCTATAGATTCTATACAGTACTGTAAAAAAGCACTCTTAAGCATTACTATATATGGGTGTGTATTTCTTAAGGGTGATTTTGAATAGTGTTTTGAATTTATCAGCTGAACTGTATTTAGTATACGAGAAGACGTTTGTAGAATGAAAATAAATTCATATAAAAAGCTGAACAAAGAATTTGAAACATTGTGGACTACGTATGGCAATTGCTAGAAGTACTTTTTAGATATGTTATGTATTTTTACTTGAATTAAATTTTATCCAAATATCCGGGGTTTATAAAAATTTGCATAGATAATATACAGGTCTGTACAAAAGAATGAAAGTACATTCTCAGATATTGGCGTAAATTGGTAAATGTGAATTGTCAACCTTGTTATGTGTTTTTCAACTAAACTAAATTAGCGTCAACTAAACTAAATTAGAGTAATGTGTAGTATATATGCAAATCCTATACAGGGTTGCGGAAAAAATAATCAGCTACCTTTCCAACTATGGAAGGTAATTGAAGAAATTGGGTTTTTTAATGTGTTATGCGTTTTCTAAATTTACTTAAATATCTTCTTTCAGCTTATTAGTTGCTTTAAGTTGTGTTGCAGTATTTTGGAAATGTTTGGAAAATGTTTAGTAGTCTGTGTTCGAAGCATGATTTTACTTGCTTGTTTTTTTC
The DNA here is from genome assembly GCA_963932465.1 of Maratus speciosus. Lineage (NCBI taxonomy): Eukaryota > Metazoa > Arthropoda > Arachnida > Araneae > Salticidae > Maratus > Maratus speciosus. The sequence goes on from OZ010792.1 coordinate 280,441,972, forward strand.
CTTTTAGATTTAAAATATGGACAAGAGACTTCGTCTTTTTATTATCATTGTCCTAAATTTGAACTTTTTACTCATATCCATTTATTTGCATGTTAACATATACGATCTTAAGCATATTTACCCAATGTTTCATACATACGCAAATCAACATATATGGTTGTTGAATGGATATATATGTATGTAAATTCTTATTTAAGCAATTGTTTTCGTGCAAAGTATACCAAAACTTCATTGTCACTACCAAAGATATTAATAATAAAAGAAAGCCCAAAATGCTATATTTTTCAGTATGGCTGAATCTCCAAATTGCTTATCTGTTTGCAGAACAGACATCACTTTAGAATAAAGCTATACTGATTAATAATTTTTTCTTTCTTTTCATCAGAAATAATATACAGAGTTACCCCGTATAATCTTTATTCAATACATTTAATTCATAAACAATTAATTTTAGAAATATAGTTCAATTGCAAAAATGCTTCAAATGTTGTTCTGCCTCATATCAAAAGTTATTTACATCAAAATAGTTATTTTTGTAAAAGTTACGAAATTAAAATTTTTATACGGTCTCTGGTTCCATAAGTTATGTACATGGTGCAGCAGGTATTTGAAAACACACATTATAGGGGAAATACCACCTTGTACATCGTGATTACAAATCCTTTTCTGTTACATGTAAACATGTGAGAACCTAGACTGAGAAAATGAAGAGACAAGCTGTCATTGTCTCATTGGCTGAAGAACACTCCGATTTAGAGACTGCTGCATTTTTAAAACTCGCCCGATTATTTGTCTTTAAAGTAAGGAGCGAACTGAAGGTTGTCAAGTTTGATGTGGCAACCATTTCATACAGTGAATAACATTGTTGGCAATATGGATATGCCATTATCAAGATGCCGGAATTTGTCATTCGTATCGATGAAAATCCAAGGAAGTCGGTGAGGGAACTCGCTAGGGATCTGCAGATTGATGAGGCCACCATACGATGTGCGATTCGTGACTCGTGTGGATCTTCCTTACAGGACGTACGTGATGAGGAGAGGACAGTTCTTGTTCGTGAGAGCCAGGGATAACCACCTGACCAAAGCCAAACGCCTCTTTAACAAGCTGAAACATGAAGAGGAGCCGGTAATGCTGTTGTTTTCCTCAGATAACAAAACAATTGTCCAGGTCCAGGAAATGAACCGCAAAAAAGTCGGTGATTATATAAAATCCCCGAAGAGACTCTGACCGTCATGCACAGAAAATTTGCAGCAACACTCTGGGGCGGTCTTGAGCAACGAAGACGACCTGATGCCTCCACATGTCTTTCTTCAAGGTGCTAGAGTCAATGCCGATGTTTATGCCGTGGTGTTAAAGCTTTGTATTACTTCTATTACACGTGGGAGGTCGTACGTTTTTCAACAAGTCTCTACACCATCCCATACATCAGGTAAAACCCAACAATCGATGAGTAAAAACTTTTATGAAGGTGTGATCCTCAATTTGTTGCCCCCTCCTTCCCCCGACCCCAACTCAAACCCCGACCCAAAAAAAAAACATTTTTTTGTCACAATGTACACCTAATGGAACGTTTAACTTCATTTTTCATTTTTCATATTATTCCAATCGGAAATTCTTCAAAGAAGTGTTCTGTATTATAAAATAATAAACATTTGAAAAAAAAAAAATCCAATTTACTGAAAAAAAATATTTTAATGCTATTAATTAGGATTTTTAATTTTAAAAGGCTGAAGTCCAATTATCAAAATATTTTCTCCGTTTTATTCTCCTTTTCATTTTATTACTCGAAAAAAATTTTTTTTTTTAATTGGACATCCATTTTTTAATCCGAAAGACATAAAAAACAATATAAATCTCTCACAAAGCTAAATTTTCATGAAAAATTCATATATTAATACACTTTATTACTTATATGGAGACATTAATAAACGAACATTTGAAATCGAATGCTGAGTTTTGTTGTATACAGTGGTGGAAATTGTTTTATGAAAACACAGTTTTTTAACAAAAACTTCTGTAATATTCATTAAAAATGATATATGCTGTGTACAACAAATGATTTACGAAAATAAAATTTCATGCTTAAAACGGTCTACCAGAATGAAAATAAGGTTGTCAAGTTTGATGTGGCAACCATTTCATACAGTGAATAACATTGTTGGCGATATGGATATAGTTTTTATTTTTGTATAGATTATATATTTGAACTAGTCGAGAAGATCATTAACAAAAATGATAAGCTTAAAAGTTAGATTTTCGTAACATGCAAACATGGAAATTGATTTGATTTATGAAATATTACATTTCATTGGCTATTCTAAAGTAGTGTGACAAAAAGTTGCATAAAACAGAAAAATGTGAAATGCGCAGTAGACATAAAAAGCGTTATATATTGGAAGCAATACGTTTCAGCGATACTTTTCACGATGGGTAAACGAAAGGTGTTGTCTGAGGACGAAAAAGCCAAAATCGATGTATATCTAGAATGTGGAAAATCTGTTCTTGAAATTTGTAAATTGATTAAAAGATCAGTTGGTGTGATCTATAACTACAGAAAAGATCCAGCCAATTATGGCAAAAATTGTAACAAAATAGGTAATCCATGATAACTACGAGGGAGAAAAGGGGGATTCTTCAACTTGCATCAAAAACCGGCCACAGTCCCAAGCAGATTTGTGCACATGCAGGTCTACCCCTTCCTGTTACTTCTAGAAGAGTTAGGCAAATTTTACATTCTTCACTGAGCTTGAGATGGTCGAAAATGAAGTGTTATCCAAAGTTACTTCTCGTCACAAGCAGATGTGTTTGCAGTTTGCAGTATTGCGAGAAGTGACGATGAGCGACAATTGGAAGAAGATCATTTTCTCCTATGAAAAAAAAAAAAAATAAAAATAAAATTGGATGGCCCCGACGATTTGTAGTAGTATTGGAGGTATCTACGTCTCCGAAAAATACAAAATCTACATTCAGCAGAAATTTTGGTGGCGGAAGTTTGATGATTTGGGCAGCGATTGAACATGATGGCAGAAGAGAAATTGTATTTTTAAATGGTCGCCGTAATTCACTTGATAATAGCTTAGTTTTAGAAAACTTTCTTCTTGCATTTGCATGGTAACAATATATTTTAGATTACATCTTCATGCAAGACAATGCAAGTATACACACTTCAAATGCAATGAAAGATTTTTTTTTTTTTTTTTTGACGAACGGAATATTGTTCTTAAAAGATCAGCCACCTATATTAGACTTGATTTGAACCCCATTTGGGGACAGCTTGGTTGAGTGGTTTAAGCAGATGGAATGCAGTATACATCATTTGTAGAATCTGTCAAAATTGAAAATTAATTGATCAGAAGTACATTCAAAATTTTTTTTTTTTTTATGAATGCCATCTAGAACAAAATAAACTTTGATGAAAAAGGCGTCTTAACTAACTAATAATTTCAATGAAATGTGATATTTCATAAATCAATTTCCATGTTTGTATGTTACGAATATCTAATTTTGGACCTTATGTTTTTGTTTGTTATTATATATGAAATTTTATTTTTGTAAACACAGCATGTTATACATTGTTATACATAGCATGTATAATGTATGAAATTTCATTCATTTTTAATGAATATTCTAGAAGTTTTTCTTAAAAAAACGATGTTTTCATAAATCAATTTCCACCACTGTAGCGCGCATGAAGATTATTCTCCAGCGATATTGAGAATATGGAACAAAAATTTAAATGCATGAAGCATTTTGCACATGTATAGATAGCGAAAAAATTCTTTCGGGAAAAACTTATTTAAAATTCATTAAATATGTTATTTTCATTACTTACATTTAACAAGAATAAAAACATTCTTTTTTGCCAAGTATACGGCAATATATTGGTAGACTCTTTTATTTAACTTACCTTGATATCATGTATGGAATTTTGTAATTGATTTTTTACTCATTTTCTAATATATATATATATATATATAAAAGTACGCATGTGTCTTTTTGATGACAATACATTTTAATATTATTAGAATTTAACTTTAAAATAATTAATTAATTTTAGGATATTTTTTTAGTTATCCTGGAGCATGCAATAAATCGCCAAATATTCTTTATAGTTATAACTGCATACCAGTTACAACAACTATGGAGTTCCTTATGCACTAAAACACGCTTGCTAAAATAGTCCAAGTGGCTGTGAAACTGCGACAACGAAATATTTTTAAGAATAAAAAGTAGAAAATAAAATGTAAATAGCAAATAAAGAGCGCAATATATTTGTTAACAATACGCTTTTATCAATTAATAATTTAATATTAAGAAATTTATTGTTATACGTTTAGAAAACAATTTGGAAATCTTAAATACATTGTTTAAATAATACTTTCTTTCTTTTTTGCTCTAATATCTTAAAAAAGAAACAGAGAAAAAATGCATATATTTTTTAATAAATTCGCTCGTTCACGCTTTCTACAGAGCAGTGAATTTTCCGTAAATCCGATCCATGCCAAACTAACGTATTGTAACGATAATTTTTTGGAACAACATGAATTGCAATGATGAAATTATATGAGTTTTTTCACATAAATATTGAATTTTTATAAAAGAGTGTATTTCTACTTTTATACTAATTTAAATTTTAACACAAAATCAAAAGTTGATGTTTTTGGTCCATTTTTACTCATTCCAGTGTTTACTATCCTTTTATGTGTAATTCGTAATCTTATGGGAAAAAAAAACTACACGGAAAGAAAATTCTGCCACTGGCATATAGAAAATAAGTATTGGCTCTAGAAAAAAACAGTTCCATGTCATCCTTATAAATTCTAGTTCTCTTTGCTAGACAGTTCTAGTTATTCCTATTAAAATTCAAGGGCGTCTTCCTATATTATCGTGGTCAAACTTATTTAAAAATCTCTGCAAATAAATGCAAACACAAGAAGTGAGTTTTAGTAACTATAATTCTAGTTTATGGATTATTTCTAGAAATAAAGTAATAATTTCTCGCAATTCAAACCATTCATCATATATGTAGGATTTAAATTTAAACATACTTTATTTTCTTTATGACGTACATGATAAACAAATTAACTGATGCTCTGGTATTTTTATTATCCATAATTTGAAAGCACGAGTAATGAAAATTCACAATCACGAGATCAAGGTTTGGACATATTCAAAAAATTAAAAAAGAGTCAGTCTAAAAAATAATGTTGTGCATGAAGCAGCGGCTCATTAGATGCCAAGGAAGGTATTGTTAAGCCTAATCAAATTATTCGTAAGAAATATGTTGTAAGTTTTAAGTAAGAAAGGTGCTGTATTTAGAAAAGTATCAACGAAGTGATGTAAAGTTACCCTTATAGAATTGTATTAAAGTGTACGTATTGTGATTCAAACGTCTACTTATTTAAATTATCTATATATTAACATTTTACAAACAATAACTTCTACAAATTTGGGGGCTCGATGCCGGGATTTTAAGCGACTATTAGTGGAATAAATAGTAAAATATTAATCGAAGAGAAATAGTTGTCAATCGCCAGTGTCAAAAAATGGATTGTGAATGAACAAGGCAAGTGTGTAAAAACCGTAGTCATATTTATCCAAGTACAACTTTGAAAAACATGGTATCCTTAAATAAAGCTAAAAGAATTGATCTAATAGATCTCTGTGAGGAATGCGGAATTCAACCACCAGAAAAACCGACAATCCATGTCCTAATAAAGCTAATTAAAAACTGGGAAGATTACGATGAAGATTTTATAAAGGACCGCCTAGAAGTAATTGTGGCAGCTAGAAAAGCGGAATCAGAACTTGAAGAAAAGAAATTAAGAGCAGAGACTGAAGAAAAGAAACTAAAAGCGCAATCGGAACTTGAAGAAAAGAAACTGAAAATGGAAATGGAAGAGAGAAAATGGAGAATAGAATTGGAAGAAAAAGATCGCGAAAGAGAATTTGAGATTAAGAAAATACAACTACAAGAAAATTCAAGACAGCACATCGATGTGGACACAAGGACAAATTCAGGTAAGCAATATGAATTGCTTAGATTATTAACAAAATACGATAGTACAAATGATATTAGTTTATACTTGGCTATGTATGAAAGGCAAATGGCGCAAACGGGCATTGATAAAAAAGAATGGGTCAACTATTTAATTAACCTAATGCCATTAGATGTGATTAATATAATAACCAGGGAGAGTGAACCCGAAATGCAGGATTATGACTATATAAAAAGTATTCTTTTAAAACGGTACAAACTATCGCCAGAAGAGTTTAGGCTGAAATTTTTCTCACTCAAAAAAGAGCCATCGGCTAATTGGCGCGATTTCGCTTATGAGATCAAGGTATATTTTAAACAATGGATCGACGGCCTTGAAATATATAGCTTTGAGGAATTATCGGAATTAATTGTAGTTAATCAAATTAGGCATAATTTACCTGCGGAAACAAAGACACATTTTGCAGAGGAATTGTTAATAATAAAAAAGATAGACGAATTAGTAAACAAATTAGATATTTACGAAACGGCACGAAGGGTTTGCAATAAACAAGCTATAAGGAATACAAGTGGGAGTTTTGAGGATAAACGATCGAGAGTGGCTGACTACGCCAATTCGAAAAGGCGCCAAGTTGACAATAGGCACAATGTGAACCATGGAAGAAACGAGGCACATATAATATGTTATAATTGTGGCAGACCTGATCACGTGATTAAGAATTGTACCATGGGAAGTAAAACACAACAAAATTATTCAAATTATAACCCGCAACGTAATCAAAATTGGCGAGAAACGAAATACCAAGATTGGAGCCAAAACACGCAAAGAAAAGTAGTTAATACCGGCACGTTAAATGGAAAGAAAGGAAGAATCCTGAATATTCAAGGAATATAAACAAACATAATAATCGATACAGGGAGTGATATTTCAATCGCCAATTCAAGATATCATACGGCAATAAACGCGCCAAAGTTAACCAGCGACAGTATATCTATATCGGGCTTAGGTGGAGAAGAGATTAAACCAACGGGTTATTTCTTGCATAAAGTTTATGTAGATGGTATAGAAATACAAGATAAATTTTACGTAGTACAAGAAACTGACTATGATTTAATAATAGGTAGAAAAGCAGTCGAAGGCTTGACGTTAAAAGTAATGGAAGATGTTGTTAAAATAGTAAACGACAATTCAGTTCGAGTAGGATACATTAAAATTAATGATGTCCTTTCCAAAACAGATGAAGTAGCCGCATCAAGTATAGATAACCATAATCGAGCTTGGGAAGATATGGTTAATATCAACTACGTAAATGCCGAGGTGGATTTGACTCATATTACAAATTTAACTAACAGAGAAAAAATACGAGAATTTATAGAATCATACAAACCAAATAAAACAAAGGATACTGGGTTAAAAATGAAAATACTATTAGCGGATGAAAAACCTATCTGTGAACGACCAAGAAGGTTACCTCTAGTGGAACAGGAAATAATCAGTAAGCAAATACAACAGTGGTTGGAAGATGGGATCATTAGACGAAGTTATTCAGATTTTGCGGCCCCAGTAGTCCTGAGTAAGAAAAAAGATGGATCACACCGGTTATGTATTGATTATCGGAAAATATTAAAAGATCGCTATCCACTACCGTTAATTGAGGATGTGATCGACAAATTTCAGAAGGCAAAAGTATTTACGACATTAGATCTCAAAAACGGCTTTTTCCACGTCGAAATTGATGAAAACAGTCGTAAATATACAGCTTTTGTAACACATGAAGGAGAATACGAATTTTTACGTTGCCCATTCGGATTGTGCATATCAGGTAATCAATTTCAAAGATATGTAAACACAGTATTCCAAGATTTACTACGAGAAGGCACTATCATTGTATATATGGATGACTTTGTCATTCCCTCAGATGATGAAGAAGATGGGATAAAGAAGCTGAAACGAGTATTAGAAGTAGCATCAGCGTATGGTTTAGAAATTAACTTCAAAAAGTGCCAATTCCTTAAAAAGAAAATAGAGTTCTTGGGTTATATAATTGAAAATGGGACCATAAAACCGTCCAAAGCGAAAACAAAAGCTGTGCAAAATTTCCCTAAACCGACTACAACAAAACAATTACAATCCTTTTTAGGTTTAACAGGATACTTCAGAAAGTTTATCCCGAATTACGCCAAAATCGCCAAGCCTCTGAGTGATTTATTAAGGAAAACAAATTGTTTCAAATTTGAAAGAGAGCAGCTTGGAGCTTTTAATGAGTTAAAGAGAATACTATCAACAAAACCAGTTCTTCAATTATATAAACAAGGATCCACACTAGAACTCCATACTGACGCAAGCAGCCAAGGATTTGGCGCAGTTTTATTACAGAAAGGAGATGATGGAAAATTTCATCCATTACAATACATGAGCAAGAAAACTTCACCACAACAGGAGAAATATTCAAGTTATGAACTTGAAGTATTAGCCATAATAGAAGCTCTTAAGAAATTCAGAAATTACCTAATGGGAAATAAATTCAAGATAGTAACGGACTGCGCTGCGTTCCAGAAAACATTAAACAAAAGAGATTTAACACCTAAGGTAGCAAGATGGGCATTGCTCATCGAGGAATACAACTACGAGATAGAACATAGAGCAGCAACAAGAATGAAACATGTAGATGCATTAAGCCGAAACATCCCGACAACACAATCAGTATTAGTGATAACAAGATCGCAAGGAGAAATAACGAAAAGAATCGCAATAGCGCAAAGGCTAGATGAATCTATACAGTGCATCAAGTCGCTTATTAAAAATGGACCGTCCGATAATTACTTAGTAAAAGATGATGTATTATACAGATTCGAGAATGGAAAAGAAATATTGGTGGTGCCAGAAGAGATGCAACGAGAAATTATACGAAAAATTCATGAAAGAGGACACTTTGTTATATCAAAAACGGAAGATCTAGTGAAGCAAGAATTTTACATAGCTGGATTAAGGAAGAAAGTAGAGAAAATAATCGCGAACTGTGTTGATTGTATCTTATATAATAGAAAGCAGGGAAAAGCTGAAGGTTTTCTAAACCCTATACCAAAAGGAGACAAACCATTGGAAACCTATCACATCGATCACATAGGTCCATTACCTCTCACAAATAAAAAATATCAATATATTTTCACCGTAGTAGATGCATTTACGAAATTCGCATACCCAGTGAAATCAAAGTCGGCCAAGGAAGTAATAGAGAAATTGGAACTGCAGCAAACAACTTTCGGGAACCCAGCTAGAATTATAACCGATAAAGGAAAAGCTTTTACTGAAAGCGAGTTCAAGGAATATTGTACAAAGAAAAGAATTGAACCTCTAGAGATAACAACTGGGATGCCAAGAGGAAATGGACAGGTGGAAAGAATACACAGAGTGATGATATCCGTTTTGTCAAAATTATCTAGTGATGATGAATCCAAGTGGTATAAGTATGTACCAAAATTACAAAGAATTATCAATAGCACAGTAACACGAAGCACCAAGTATAGTCCTTTTGAATTAATGACAGGAGTTAAAATGAAGGACAGTAACATGCAGAACATCAAGAAAATTTTGGAAGAAGAATTTACCGAATGTATGATGGAAGAACGCGAAGACATGAGAGAAGAAGCAAAGAAAAATATACTCAAAATACAAGAAGAAAACAAGGTGCAGTTTGATAAGAAAAGAAAACAGCCACGAAAATACAAAATAGGAGATATCGTCGCCATAAAGAGGACGCAATTTGGCAATACTATCAAACTTAAAGAAAAATATTTGGGGCCATATGAGATAACTGCAGCCAAGAATCATGATCGGTATGAAGTAAAGAAAGTAGGAGATCATGAAGGTCCAGGGAAGACGTCAACCGGGGCCGAATACATGAAGCCGTGGTCTATGGGTTAAACTCCTGGACGAGTCGGATAGATTAAATATACGTGTATGTGTATTGAACCTATAATCAAAATTTTATGTGAAAGAAAAATGTATAAAAGTCTCAAGAGTGTAGCTGTTTAAACATAAAAAAGAAATAATAAGCCAAGATGATGATGTCGGGACGCCATCATGTCAGGATGACCGATTTGTAGGATTTAAATTTAAACATACTTTATTTTCTTTATGACGTACATGATAAACAAATTAACTGATGCTCTGGTATTTTTATTATCCATAATTTGAAAGCACGAGTAATGAAAATTCACAATCACGAGATCAAGGTTTGGACATATTCAAAAAATTAAAAAAGAGTCAGTCTAAAAAATAATGTTGTGCATGAAACAGCGGCTCATTAGATGCCAAGGAAGGTATTGTTAAGCCTAATCAAATTATTCGTAAGAAATATGTTGTAAGTTTTAAGTAAGAAAGGTGCTGTATATAGAAAAGTATCAACGAAGTGATGTAAAGTTACCCTTATAGAATTGTATTAAAGTGTACGTATTGTGATTCAAACGTCTACTTATTTAAATTATCTATATATTAACATTTTACAAACAATAACTTCTACAAATTTATTAAAACACACAGTTATTTCTGTAAGTATCGACTTTCAGGGCATATGCGCATGCGCCAAAACTCTTTTTCGGACATCTTCAATTTAGAGGAAGACAGAATGCGTTCCTGGTGGCGGAGAGGTCTAAAGCACCGGTTTAAAACTGTGAGTTTTTGTAGAGGCGTGTTCGAATCCAAAGCCCGGCAAAAAGATTTCTGTGATATTTTTGACGATAGTTTATTTCAATAATGACATATTCTATTAGGAGGAGAAGTTATATGATTTTAATTTTATTATTAGTATTATTTGAATGCTTTATAATTAATAAAATTTAACACTGAACACTATTAAAAGAAATGATAATGATAATTTAATATTTAAAATATTTAAGCTAAAATAATTTGCATGTAATTATCAATTACATAAATTGAGCTGATCTACAATTTTTGTTATATTGTCTGACCATTATCAGGAATATATAGATGTGTGTGTGTCAGAAAGAAAAAGTTGCCTTTCTTTTACGTAAAAAATAAAAGGTAAAGAAAAAAAATATTCATATCAGAACTATAAAAGAAATTACCTTCATATCCATGGTTTAATATTTAAAAAATGTATAAAAATGTAAAATAAAATTCAAGTAATAAAATTTATATTATCCATTGTTAGCTGCATCAATTTTCAAATTTAGAGTTTTAGAGAATAAGACTAATAAAAATAAAATTCATGGCAGCTTTTAATGGTCACGTGGCTTTAAAAAAAAACATTCATAAATATTGTTTTTTATTCGAAAAAAATGAAACCATAGTATGCAAAAATAAATGCTCTACCCAATATTTTTAGTTACATTTTTGATAAAAAGCAAGCGAAATTGGTTGTAAATTATAAACTTAAAATTCTTTGACTTCATTGAATAGGTTTGGCTGACAGCATTTGTCTTAAAGAAATAGGAATCAATCATGCAATATAGAAATTTGTCACAATTTCAATGATTAATTGAAAACAACTAACTAAAAATTCAAGAACTTTTCTAATAAAACATTCAAGTTATCTAGTAATGTATAATGTATAGTTTCATCACCTAGAAAACTATAGACTAGAAATTCTCGATCATTTCGTCTATTCAGTTTATTTCTTTACCGTATTCGCATAGCTCGGAAATCTATATTTCTAGTTTAGGGATTTAGAATAAGACTACCTATTAGTTCTAGATGAAGGAGGTATATTTTTTCTTTCAATGTAATTAGATGAACTAAATTACTTAAACAATTATAGGCTTTCAGTCGTTCTTTTCAAAATTTGGCACATACTTTTCTAGAAACCTTTCTGCAGCAGTTGTCAAATGAAAGTCTGGTTGAGACTATTTCACGAAAATATCGATTTGAAAAGTTATTTTAAATCTTCTTAGTAAAGTACAAAAACTGTAGAAATTCTTCCAACGTTTTTGTAAGAATAATTTTATTAAAACTCTTGGAGGTTTCTACGAGAAACAGTTTTTAAATGAATGATTTACAGAATACCATCTCTTACACTTGCAGTTTTTTTTTTTTTTTTTACTTATGAGGATATGTCCTTTTTTACGTTTTCTTCCTGTTTTTTCTCTTTTTTTTTCCTTTTCTTTTTTTTTTTTCCTTTATTTTTTTCTTTCTTTCTTTCTTTATTTTATTGCTAATATAGTTCCATATTGAGCTATCTATTTTTTTTTCTTTCTTTGTTTCTTTTTCTTAGCTACCTCTTAAAAATATGGCTTATTCATTCGCTCTTAAAATTCTTCTGAAACTACCTCTTAAAACTCTTCTTCAAATTCTTTCTGGAGACCCTTTTCCAGTGAGCCAGCATTAATTTTTGGCAACCAATTTTAGCGTCAATGATTTCTGCATATACGATAAATGACGAAACTATCAGTCAGCTGGGGATCTTATGGTAACTGCCGCCATAGTAAACAACATCGAACATCCGGCTACAATGTGAAATGAATGGCACACTAGTTGCTAATGTTACTCCCATTAGAGATCACCACCTGTAATCGGGTTGCCATTCAATTAACATAGCAACCGGGTGTATGATGTTGTTATGGCAATACTCGATCAGACAAATCGTTACAGATGAATGATAGTTTTATTATCTGCACCATCTAATTTATAATATGGTGTGAAATCATCCGCACTCAAATTGATTGCAAAAATATGACGCTTTTTCCAACACAATTCCTAATAATTTCTTTGCCTAATAATAACTACAAGTTATACTAGTTTGGAGAGAGTGGCGCCGATGAGATACGAACCACAGATCTCATGATCAGGAGACGAGAACGCTAGCGTTGAGCAAAAGGCCTAGACAGTTACTCTAAGCTAGTAACTCGCTTTATACTGATCATGTGAGATGAGATCGCTACACTAGATTAATTTTAACACAATTATTCCAATTGGTAAATAAAACCTGCGATTTATTCTGTTGAGCTGATTCCTATATCAGACCAGATGCTATGATCAATTAGATCAGCTGGTTGAATTAGGTACTCCAGATTCATCTGGTATAGCTCAGTTGACAGAGCATTGGTAGCTTCCGCCAAAAGATCCCTGGTTCGAATCCTGGCCTGGACATTTTTCGCCCACTTAGAAAATTATATCTCAACTACAGGTTATACGAGAATTTCAGGTACAAACTTCGAGAGAAGGCAGAGCACACTGCAACAAGGAATGTTTGCTTAGAAAATAAAGGCCATATTTCATTTATTCAGTCAAAAATACAGAGGTTATCTCTCTGTTATGAACCCGAACATTCTTTCATAATTTTAACAATAATGATACTTTATTGGTATTTTCAACAAAATTGCATTGCTTTCAGAAACATGTGATGATATTGCGAAAAGTGCTAAAAAAGCACGTAAGTTCGGTTTGTGACACGGTATTAATGGGAAAGACATTCCGAAATAGGTCTAGTTCAGCACTGCTTGGATGCAGATGGTAGACACTTCCAACCTTTATCGCAATATCGTTACATTTTATTTAAAGGATGTTAAATGTGCTACAGTAAGCTAAATTTCGTTAAAATATCTTCGTTATTGTTACCGATATGAATAAAAAGTTCGTTTGAGTGAGATGTATTTTTGACTGAACACAAAAATGTGCGTCCCTAACTTAGTATATAAAATTTTTTTGTTGCAATGTGTTCTACCAACTCCCGAAATTTGTACTAAGAATTCCAAGACATGTACAACACATGTGTTATTACCTTTTAAATTTTAATAATAATTCATTATTCTGTTATTTACTATCATGGATTTTGTTTTCAGAGTTATATTAATTTCATTTCTTCTCGATATTTATATTATTGGTAACGCTTTATACTAAATTTCATAAATCAATAAAAAATATCTCCTTATTCTAAAAAAAAGTAACTAACGCTGCACTGTTAAAAATTTGCAGCATTCTGGCAGGTCATTTGACCGTTTTTTCCGAAAATGTTCACACAGCCGTAATTTTAACACTATTCTGACCATATTATTGGCCATTTTATGGTCAGAATATAGTTAAATTATGGTTATAAAACCGTTTTTTCAAAAAACGGTCGAATGACCTGCCAGAATGCTGCAAAATTTTTAACAGTGTGTCACCGTCGCCGCCGCCGGTTTTGAATTTTTTTATGACCGGAGGTCTTTCTTCGTTAATATTAAGAAAAATTTCGCATACGAAAATATGAAAATCGGTGGTATTATAGAGAAATGTTTGATAAACACGTTGATGTAGACAGTTTTGAAATCGAAGAATTATTTTAAGAGGTATTTAATGCTAAAGTTGGACAAAATCGTTCCATTAAAAAAAAATTTTATAGGAGCAAAAACTGTACATAGGAATTTAATCATTTTTAGATCATTTTATGCGTCAGAATTTCCCGGTGTGCAGATTGCAGTTAGTTTTTTAATTTTTATCTCTTAAAATTTTAAGAGATATTTAATGTCAAAGTTGGTCAAAATCGTACCATTAAAAAAGTTTTATAGGAGCAAAAACTATACATAGGAATTTAATCATTTTTAGATCATTTTATATATTAGAAATGGTGTTTAGTGCAGCAAAATGTTAGTTCTCGGTGTGCAGACTGCATTTATTTTTTTAATTTTACTCATTTTTTGAGGTTTTACTTCTATTTTAAATTCAAATTTTCAGCATTTCGAGAGATATTTTTTACAGCTTTCAGAAAAGGGTATTATTTTGAATTGTTGCCAAATTTAAAAACAGCGCAAAAAATAATATTTCCTTCAAATTAAAAATTTATTTACACGTGACTATTATAAATAGACAAAAACTTTCAGATGGGAATTAAATGATTGACTATTAAAAGCAGGAAAATATTGATAATTGCGTCATAAAAACTATACTTACACGTGAATTTTAAAAGGGAAAGAAAATTGTAAAATAATAAATTCATTAATATGCGTTAAAAGACGTAAATGAAGGAAATTACGTCATATTTAAAATTGCCAAACCATAATATTGCCAAACAGTTTAACCCACTAACGCTCAGTGTCATCATTTGAGGATGCTAGACTTAATGGCAAGAAAGTGCTTTTCACACCAGTAAATATGAAGATAAATATGTACTTTCTTTCGCGAGACAAATTCCTTGATAAAATAGGATGAAAATAACTCTTTTTTTAAAAGTGGTGGGAAATCCAAAATTTACATTTTAACAAAGATAATAATTTGGGCGTTAATGGGTTTAAATTTAAAAATATACTTGCGCGAGACAATTATTTCATATTTTGAGATAATCTTTTAAAACTAATCTATATATCCAAGTTATAATCCAAGTTATTTGTTAATTTTTTAATGGCAAAGCCCGAATGAAACGCATCTCATTGGTTATTGAACAGCATTTAATGCATCACCATTCCTATAAGGGGGTTACCATAGGGGATCCCTATTCTGTCGCCAAATACCGCCAAGTTTCTCGCAAACTTGGCGATATATCGCCAAATTTGGCGACGAAAATGCCAACTTAGCGATGCCAACTTAGTGACGCCAACTTAGCGATATCTCTAATATTTCGCCAAATTCCCATAGACTTTCATTGTAAACCAATAGGGTTTACTTTCTTACAGAAAATCAACATATTCAGATATTTTGAACCAATGAACCAATGCAGATGTTAATGAAGTGCCTACAAGAGTCGCATTACTCTTGTGTTGAGAATTCTAAGACAGCACAAATAATATTTCCTTTCTAACAACAAAAGTATTTTCATGTGAATATTAAAAAGAGAAATGGAATTTTGGTGAAAATTACGTCACATTTAAAATGTCTTATTAATTTTTTTTTTTTTTTATAGCGCTGTTAAAAAATACCGGGAGACAAAGACTCTGTTTACTTAAATCATTTTATATTAGCTTATTTTCACATGTTTCACTGATCTGATTTAATCAAAGACGAAAACAACCTGTTAACAGGGAGATAGTCACTGTTTTATTTAATTATAATTCATTCTTCCGATTTTTTTTAAGCTGATGAAATAGCGTGCTTTTAGAGTTTGGGGTGTCTGAACCATAGAACAATTAATAAAGAGGAACTGACATATCCTTAAAATAGTGAAGCTTCAACTGTAACTGCTGTCACAGGCGTTGCTTACCGCCGGTGGAAAATTCCACCGGTAGATTTATATAGAAATTTTCAACTTATTTAAACGCCTTAATATTGCAAAATTTCAGTCATAAATAATGGTAGAAGCCTATTTTCATTTTTACTGGTAGGAGTTTACTTTGGCGGTTTGGCGGCCCTGCATTTCCGCCATATTATGGCAGCCAGGAAAACAAACTGACACTTTTACAAGGCATACTGACACCAGTAAAAACAAATAGAACTTTTTACGTCATTTCTGAGAAAAAACTCCAAGAATAAGACGCAAGACGAAATAATACGATACGATAAGACGAAATTTTCTATTCAATTTTACTGGTGAGAAGTTTGCCTTTGAGGTAATCAGAAAGTGAGGATCCGATTTAAAAAAAGCAGCCGCCATCTTGTGACAACCGCCTCAGTTACTTCACTCGCAAATGGTAGACAGTACACTAAATGTCTCCTCCTCTTTATTCATAACTTCATTGTCTGAACGGGGGTTGGCGAGCGTAGCTCATAGGGGGCAGAGCACTCTAGTTAACCTTCCGCCGGGCGCGCCGTTGTAAAAAGTACAACATTAGCTTTCTTTTTTCTTTAAAACAAAATTCAAGAAGTAGAGAGCGTTAATAACCATTTGTATTCGTCTATTGGATCTCCATCCTCACTTCTTGAACGTTATTTGCATTTCAGATTGCGCAATTAGCTACACTTATCATTTTAATCTGTGAACATCTGTGTGTTGCGCTTTCTGCAACGCGCGCCTGCTTGTGAAATTCTCTTTCAGTAGAAACTTTCTCAGAGAAATTTTTCTAAGTCCTTTTAATGGGATTTGAGTTAAAATAATGTTTAAACAAAAAACGGTATTTTAAAGATAACAACGAAATGGTGGATTATCTAACGAAAATTTTTAATGAAGACATTGATAGTGATAATATTGATATTGAAGAAGATCTGCAATTCCCTGAATGAGACGAAGATTTGAATGATAAAAATTTAGAAGAGGAAAATCACAGAAGTGACTCTGAAATAAATGCATCTGATAATGAGATTATTGAAAATAATACTGGCGAATATTTTTACACGGGTAAAGATAAAGTCACAAAATGGAAAAAAAAGAGGAATTCGTAAAACCTCCAAAACCAAGTACAAAAATATTATAAAGAAAATGCTAGGACTAACTGCATATGCAAAAAGAACTACTTCTGAAATCGATACTTTTCTAAAATTGATTGATCTAAACATGATTGCTGAAATAATTGATTGCACTAATAAATATATTTTTTACTTTGTGATTGTAGCAGTAAATAGCATTTTATACATTTAAAATCTCTGCTATAATATATCAAAACAAAATTAATCTATATATATTACGGGATACTTTCATAAATTGTGATCAGAGATAACTTATATGATATTTGTATGTTAAATTATTTGTAAAAATTAAAATATATCAGCAATAATTGAATGCTTTTCCCCTGTTGTACAATTTACAACGCGCGCCCGCCCATGTGATGAAAATTTACGCGCCCGGCGAAAGGTTAAGATGTCTCAGAACTCTTAAAATTGGAAAAAATGAAAAAAAAGGCCATTTTCAACATTTAATATCTTAAAATGTATTTGATTTTAAGACACAATTTTAATTGGAATAAAATATATAAGTATTTTCTTTCATTTCATGTAGTTCAAAAATTATAAAATGCTGAATTAGCATTTACAGGGGGCTCCAAACTGTTAGACATTTGAGGAGCAAAAAATCGGCATAACAGCTTACGCGCACGATAACAAAATAAGTATTGCAACTAAAATGAAAATTATAGTGGCTACTTACACTTCAGATTGTAATAATTACCCTGAACCTAAATAAATTTGTATTTAAAGCTTGTTTATATTTTTATTACAAAGTTGTATTTAGCTAATGAAAAATTAAGAAAATTTCAACAGTATAATCACCTAAAAAAATATTGTTTTGAACAATAAAAAGGAAATTTAAAGTTCAGTTTATACAGACTAACATGAAACATATATTTTGAAAATTTCATGAAAAAATATTCATAAGTTTTTGAGATATCGTGCGCGTTATGCCCAAAAACGTCATTTGGAGAAAAATGGCTTCAAAGTTTCCGAAACGACGCTTCAACTATTGAACGTGTATAAATGGAAAAGCCATAATTTCAGTTCTAATAGGAATTTCAAGGAAACAATTATATCAAAATGTTCAGAAAAGATAGGAGTTTAACATCTAAAAAAATTAAAATTTTGAAAATTTTAAAACTTTAAGAGTCCTGAGACCCCTTAAAGAAAAAAAACTAAGCAAAGAAAATTAAAAGAAAATGCATTATTGGTAGATTTCTTATTTACGCATTAGAGTGACTAAGATAATTGTATACTTTCTTAAATGATTTCCAACAATGGAGGTTATGAATTCGCTTGTATGCTTTTTTATGTTTTATACATCGAAAAATTACCGGACAGTTTCGAGTTTAGACGTTTTGTGCACACTATCTTGAGGAATACGTGCACTTCTGAAATTTCAGGAATGTCAAGGGCAGGGTTGCCCTTATATTTTTCACAGAATGTTTAATTATTAAGGCAATTAGGGAACCAACAACAAACTGAATATTTTTTTTTTTTTTTGCGATAGTTTTACACTTTGTAAAATAAAATGATCCAAATAATCTGTAACAGTAGCATATGACTATGTGGGTTCTATACAATATTACTGTCCATCTATGCAAGAATACACGTACACTATATTGCCATTAATGACCGGCAGTTTTCAGTTTTAGACATTTTGTCGAATATTTAGAAATATAGTTGTCAGATTCTTCTGGAATTTCAGAATTAAAAAGAACAGGTATGACCTCATATTTAGCAATGTCGATTTGATAAGGGGGGCAATTAGGGGGTCAATAAAAAATCAAAGAAAAAAAATAATACTTGGGATCACCCTGTAAAATAAAATGCACGAAATGATCTATCGCTACCGAATATAAATAAACAGACATTGTGCAATATATGTATTCTATTGTGTAAGAATAGAACTTATATTAATAGAAATATAGCGATTTATTTAAAAAAAATTAAAAAATTCTTGCATGTTTTTTGCTTATAACATACAGGGTTTTCAACCAAATTTAACGCCGATTTCAGAAAAATTGACAAAATATAGTAGAAACAATATAGTGCAATTGGAATATAAATATATTAAATATTTTAGGAATATGAGCAGTTGTATGAAATAATTTTTATCTGCGCATGCGCGAACGATAACAAGGATCATTTTACATAATTTAATAGTCAATTCTATGGAGCAACTTATAAAAAAAATCTAGTCAAATATCGTAAAAATTCAGAAAGACATCGGCGTTAGAGTGAGCAAATTTTTAGTTGTTCTCTAAAAGCAGCTGAATGATAAGGGATTTTACACAAATTGTCATTTTTTATTAACTGACTTTCAGAAAAAAGTTAGTATTTAGTGACTATCAACGAGTAGATTTGGAAAAAATGCTTCGATTTTGATACTTCTTTTGATCATGGTATAGGCTCGTTCTGGTGGTTATCAGAGAAGAACTAAAGCATCAATAAAAAATGAAAATTAAAAAAAAAAATAAATTAAAAATGACAATTTGTGTAAAATCATTTATCATTCAGCTGCTTTTAGAGAACTACTAAAAATTTGCTCACTCTAACGCCGATGTCTTTCTGAATTTTTACGATATTTGACTAGATTTTTTTTATAAGTTGCTCCATAGAATTGACTATTAAACTATGTAAAATGATCCTTGTTATCGTTCGCGCATGCGCAGATAAAAATTATTTCATACAACTGCTCATATTTCGTAAAATATTTAATATATTTATATTCCAATTGCACTATATTGTTTCTACTATATTTTGTCAATTTTTCTGAAATCGGCGTTAAATTTGGTTGAAACCCCGTATGTTATAAGCAAAAAACATGCAAGAATTTTTTAATTTTTTTAAATAAATCGCTATATCTCTATTAATATAAGTTCTATTCTTACACAATTGAATACATATATTGCACAATGTCTGTATTTATATTCGGTAGCGATAAATCATTTCGTGCATTTTATTTTACAGGGTGATCCCAAGTATTATTATTTTTCTTTGATTTTTTGCTGTCCCCCTAATTGCCTCCCTTATCAAATCGACATTGCTAAATATGAGGTCATACCTGGTCTTTTTAATCCTGAAATTCCAGAAGAATCTGACAAGTATATTTCTAAATATTCGACAAAATGTCTAAAATTGAAAATTGCCGGTCATTAATGGCAATTTAGTGTATATATTCATGAAGATATAAAGTTTTAATGAAGGTTAAAAAAAAAATTCCGCATATCTTTTGTTTATAGCATGTAAGATTTTCAATCCGTTACAGGAAACTTGCCGAAGTACATTAGAAACAATATGCTGCAATTAGAATATAAAAATATTAACTATTTGATGAAATATGAGCATTTATAAGCAATCATTTTTAACTGCAGATTCCAAATAATAATAGAAGGATTTTTTCTCCTTCATAATTTAGTAGTCAACTAAGCTCATAATATCCTTATACAGTAGGGGTGTACAACCTTTTTAAGAGAAGGGCTACTTACAAAAATATCTGGGTTGTCGATGGCCACATGAGTAACACGGAGAGAATTCTATTTCGAGGAGGTGATCTGTGACTTATAATCGGATGAAAATTATGATTTCAGAGGTGGTGTGTGGGGGAGTTTTGCCCCTCTAGGTTTCCCTACCCAGCCAACATATCCAATTCTGCTGGTAAGGCTGGTAGGCTGTAATCAGTGATTACATTTGTATATAGAGAGTAAATTTTGCTTTTTTAAAAATACTAAAAAACAAACATAGGCATCAAAATGGCAAGTGCCAAAATTAAAATGTGAACTTTATGAACGAAGGAGGGAGCAGAAGCCTATCAGCGAAATTTGCGATTTTTCCGCGCCTGGTCAACGAAATGTGCGATTCTTCCGAGCCTCATCGACAAAATTCGCGGTTTTTCCGAAGTCGGTCGACAAAATTCGCGATTTTTCCTCACCTGATCGACAAAATTCGTTATTTTTTGTGCCCGAACAACAAAATTCGCGATTTTTCGGAGCCCGATTGACAAAACTCGCGACTTTTCCGTGCCCGATCGAAGAAATTTCCGATTTTTCCGCGCCTGCTCGACGAAATTTGCGATTTCCGCTCCTAATCGTTGAAATTTACGATTTGTTTTCACCGATCAACGAAATTCTCCTTTTTTCTCGCGATAAACAGACAAAGTATGCGATTTTTTCGCAACTCATCAACAAAATTTGCAAGTTTTCTGCTCATTATCAACAAACTCGATTTTTCAGTGTCCGATCAACGAAATTTGTGATTTTTCCGCGCCTGATCGACAAAATTCGAGATTTTTTTCTTGCCCGACCAACGAAATTCGTGATTTTTCAGAGCCCGATTGACATAACTCGCGATTTTTTCGTGCCTGATCGACGAAATTTGCGATTTTTTCGCGCCTGATCGAAAAGATTTGCGATTTTTCCGCGCTTAATCAACAAAATTTGCGTTTTTTTATCGCGAGAAACAGGCGATTTTTCCACAGTCGATCAACAAAATTTGCAATTTTTCCTCGTATCATCAACAAACTGACGAATTTTCCGTGCCCGATTAACGAAATTTGCGATTTTTCCGCGCCTGACCGACAAAATTCGCTATTTTTTCTTGTCCGATCAACGAAATTCGCTATTTTTCTGAGCTCGATCGACAAAACTCGCGATTTTTCCGTCCCTGATCGACAAAACTCGTGATTTTTCTGTGACCGATCGGCGAAATGTGCTATTTTTTTAGCGCCTCATTGACAAAATGCGCGATATTTTTCGCGTCAGATGAACAAAATTCTTAACTGATTCGCGATTCTTAACTGACTAATGAAATTTTCGATTTTCCCCCGACAAATTGAGGAAATTCGCGATTTTTTCCCGCGATTTGGACAAAAATTGCAACTTTTTTCCATTTATAAATTGACGAAATTCGCGGGTCACAGGTTGTACATCCCTATTATACAGGCTATATAACATATTATACAATTTATCTGTATGATGATGATAAAGCGAGAAGAAGTTTTCAGAATTTTCTTGGGGGGCGAGGGAGTATCCTTGATGGGAGCTAAAAGGTTTTGTATATTCTTTTGGGCACATCTGAGAAGCTATTCATGCAGTTTTATTTTCAGATATTTTAAAAAATATACAAAGTACTTGACAAAGTTAATGATAAGTGTGTCTCATTGAATGTTGCAAGAGCAAGGGTTTACCATACATTTTTATACTTATTAATTTCGGTGCTTAAAGGGTTTTTAAATAAAACTGTTTCTATTTCCGCCAAATGTGACAAGTTATTTTGGCTTTTGTGCAACTTTTTAAAAAAGAAAAATAATTTGATATATGACATATATTTTGAAATATCAAAGGGGCAATCCCCCTCCCCCCTCAATTGCTTTCACCGAATGGTGCCCCTGTACAAAACATGTTTAATATTATGTCCACTACAGTCTGCTACCATTTTGATTCAATAACATAGCATGTTCAGTGGTTGATTGTATTATATATGTCGGGAAATTACGTGCAGGGAGTGATATGTGTATTAAAGACCGAAAAAATATCTTATGAGATCACGGTAGGCAAAACTTTATATATATATATATATACATATATTTTCCCAAAGAAAAAAAAATGTCATCATCTCTATATGGCACTCCCAGATTTCAGAGCTTTCAGTTGAATAGTTTTTGCTGCGGACCTCTCGGAAATGTTTAGTTTAATTTGGGATATTTTGTACAAACAGGTATTCAAGAAAAATTAAAAATGAAATCTAAATAAAGCACAAAATAAATTATAAATAGAATGCTTATGTACTACTTAATCGATAAAAAGAAGAAGAAAACCTCTTTCTTTTATTACGAAACTCCTATAAATCTAGAATTACGTCTGAACTTTTGTCTAGACCTATAAATCTAGAATTACGTCTGAACTTTTGTCTAGACCAGGGAAAGCGTATATTTTGGCATCTGTGTGCCATTTGGTACAGAAAAGATATTTTACGTGATCATGACATGCAAACAATTAGAAAATTTAGTGCATGAAATAATAATGAATCAAAATTATTTAAAATTCTGTTTATAGGATTTAATAAAGCCGGTTCGTTCAACCGATCGATTTATAAATGAGATTTCAGGTACTTTTATTCAGAGGTATGAGCTCGGAATTCTGTGAATGGCAACAAAGCGGTGCTCACGGTTATAGTTATAGGTACAGAAACTCGCAATTTTCGAAAGTCAACGCCCATTTTTTCCCATTGCAAAATGCTCAGCGCATGCGAAAACGCTAAACAGCGTTGGAACGAAGCGTGTATCACAAAAAACGGACGCGTTATGCACGCATAAAAAATATCTCTGCGAACGGCTAAAAACAAAACACGATCGGGGCACTCCGGACGAAATTTGTAAATGACAGAGGCAAGAGACCAATCACTGATTACAACACATATCGGAGAAAAGAAAACTTTTATTTGGATTACACATTTTCCACATGGGTGCCTTCACAGGTAATTACAGATTGCATATGGGAGACTGCGGATAATACAGCAGAACGTAACATAACATGAGGGATGTTTGCAATCTCACGTTTGATAGAATCTTTAAAAACCGGTAAAGTTTGCGGATTGCTTATGTACACTCTAGTTTTGAGATACAGCCAGAACCAGAAATATATAGGAGTGAGATCGGGGATCTTGGAGGCCACGGAAATGGAAAATGGCGTGAGATGATGCCATCGCTAAAATGTTGGTTAAGGATCCTACGAAGACTTCGCTATATGTGGAGGCGCGCCATCTTGCATCCAAACGATATCATTCAATGCATTTTGCTGTAGCAACACTGGTATGACGTAATTTTGCACCATGGCTGTATAGAGAGAGCCTGTCACGGAGCACGTTACAGACCCCGTTGGTGTCGCTTCGTCAAAGAAGTACGGGTCGAGAACAATACTGCCTGTAATGCCGCACCACACAGTAACTTTGGCGTCGTATAAAGGTATTGGTGCCACAGCGTCCAGATTCGTGTTTGCCCAGTGCACACAATTTTTGGTGTTGACGTTGCCAATTAAAGTGAAATGTGTCTCGTCCGTTCATAATATGCGAAGAGGCCAGTTGTTATCGCCATCATATCGGATAAGAAATCCATTTGCAAAGCCCATGCGTTGTTGATGGTCCTACGCATCCAACATCTGGGCGCTCTGGTACCGGTATGGAATCATGCGGATTACAGAGCGTAGTAGCTTTAGGACCACTGTTTTCAGTACATATATCCAATACACGAGCTGCACCTCTAGCAGTTTGCATGTGTGCTGAAGTGACAATGTGATGCACTTCTATAACAGTGTCTTCAGAAACAGTTGGTCGTCCGGATCGCGGTCTATCACAGGTGCAGCCAGTTTCTTTGAATTTCTTTACTAAATCACGCAGAGCTTGCGGGGTACATGGGTCACGGATGGGGGTTGGTTTCAACGGTAAACATGCAAGGCTTCCGCGCCATTCATTCCATTTTGATAGTCGAGTTTTACCACGAATTTTCATTGGCAGAGTCATTTCGTCGGCATGTGCGAGCTTCGGACTGAAAAACCAATATTCTCATCCCGCTTTTTATTGGTTTTCTACGCTGAATATCTGGTGAACGGCGCGGCGTTCTGTGATTGATGTCTTGCCTCTGTCATATGCAAATTTCTTCCATGCGCCCCGACCGTGTTTTTGTTTAGCCGACTGCAGAGCTGTTTTTTGTGCGTGTATAATGCGTTCGTTTTTTTGTGATACATGTACCGTTCCAACGTTCTTCAGGGTTTTCGCCTGCGCTGAGCATTTTGCGACGGGAAAAAATGGGTGTTGCCATTCGAAAATTTCGAGTTTCTGTACCTATAACCGTAACTGTGAGCGCCACTTTATTGCCGTTCACAGAATCCTGAGCTCATACCTCTGAATAACTATATCTGGAATCTCATCTCGAGTGCTTGAACGGACCGGCCACTAGAGGTCCATATATCAGAAAACTTTTTTTTATGACCACCCTGTATATGCGTGTCTAATACATAAAAATGAAAATTTGTCTGTCTGTAATTCTATACAAATCCACAGTTTGGAAGCCAGAATTGTGAAACGTTACGGTAATCCCAATGTAATCCGGAATCAAAATAATTTTTAGTTAACTTTTAATTAATAAAAAAACCACCAATTTAACAGCATTTTACTGTCAAATTTAAACACTTTTCATTATAGCAGTTGCCAACAACGAAAAATTCAAAATAAAATTCTTACCACAACAATTACAATTCTATTGCAAGATTTCCACGTGAAAAATGAAAATGAAATAAATAGTTGGACGAATTTTAAAAAAGGTGAATATTACATCATAACTTTTTTATTGCAAAATTTTCACGTGAAAAATGAAAATGAAATAAATAGTTTGACGAATTTTTAAAACAGGGAATATTACGTCATATTGGAATTATAATGAACGTCAGCAGATGAATATATAATGTCATATGAGTTTGAAAAAACGTATTGAAACATGATAAAATCTCGATTATGGAAATATTGGCATATTTTAACATTATTGCTCCAATGATGAATGGAAACAAGCCCATTTATAGTTGTATTTTTTGCGTCTTTTATATAAATTTATACATTTTCTTATTGGGTTTTCATTTTATTCATGTGTGATTGCTGCGACTGCTTTTTTTTTTATAGTTTGTTTTACAAATGTAAGTAAATACGAGTAATAAGCCTTAATTCCGTCCATTAATAACCATACCACAATATGGTTTCCACATGCACTAACTTTATGGACAGCTTGCGGAGACGCGACATAGAGGGAACACGTGCGATAGCGAAAATGTAGGGGCGTTATACGTTTACTTATTTGTATTCGATGTTTTTTTTTTGTTTTTTTTTTCATTTTTCATTTGCATTGTATTTGTAATTTCTGTTGTACATTCTGATGACGATTCAGTGAAGGAGTTGAAACATGTCAATATAGGTTTTTAATTTACTTTTAATGTGTCTTTAGTAACGTCTTTTAAGCAAATAAATATTTTAATATGTTTTAACTTTTCCGCTTGGAATATATATTGTGATATGTATGTTTTACACTGTATGTTTAATTTTAAAACTGATTTTTCAAAACAAACATTCTTAAAATTACGGGCAACGGCAGTTACTTTAGCTAGTATGTACATAAATATAATACCTTTGAAATCAAAAGACAACAAACAAATTCTTTTAACAAAATCGGACCAAATCTTTAATTCAAAGATGGAATGTAATTAATATATATATATATATATATAATATTTACCTTATAGGTATATAGGGGAGACTGAGGAGGGTTGACCCATTTTTTACAAAATGATTTTTTTTATTTTTAAATATTGAACCTAGAATAAAGTTTCATATATCATTTTATTCATTATACAATCAGTTATAAAAATAATATTGCGACATAAGTATGATACATAAGAAATTTGAAAAATGGTTGATTTTAATAATGAGAAAATAATGTGTCAAGGGAGGCTTGACCCTCTATATGGGGAGGCTTGACCCACTTTATATTTTACCTTGAAATATTTGTTAAGGGAATTGAAATCAGTTTAAAAAAAGACAGAATAACTATATGCTACACGGTTTAATTATTATTAAACATTATTTGGGAAAATGTGATGTGTAAACAAACCTGCTTAGAAAGAATTCAAGGCACGAAAAATTAAGTTTTAAACACCTACCTTTTGTGACACTCGACCTGGAAACACTAGTTGAGACATAGCTTAGCTTCACTTCATTGTGTTCATCTTGATGAAATTTGTCTACATACCTTCCTAAAGTGTTTTGATCAAAGTTATGTTCTTTTGTAGAGGCATTAATACATAACATTTCTTAAGGTTACTGCTTTTAACTTTTCTAGTCTTTTCCTTTATTTCTATTTACCTACCATGGGTTCTATTTAAATGAAATAAAAGTTCCTATAAACTTGCCGATATATATTTCATAAGATTTTTACTTTCTTGTATAGAAATTTTTCAGTCCTTCCTTTAATCAATTTTAAACATTTTCTTTTCCATCACCCCATTTTACTGTAGCTTTACAGAATAAATTTACATTACTTAGAAATATAACCATTAACCCTTCATTATGTGCAATGTATAATAAAAATATTTCCAAAAACACTTAATTAAGATAGATCTGGTCAACCCTCCCTCATATTGATTGGTTCAAGCCTCCCCACATAGCCACTTTTTAAAATGTAGCACATAGTTATTTTTAGCCTAACTTACTGCACAGTTTTTATGCATGAAATGAAAGCTCAATAGCACTACATTACTTACAACCTACTTATTTAAATTTTTATGATATATTTTATCTGAGAAAATCTTACAAAATGTTTCTAAAAAATGCACTTTTTAAGCTGAAAACTCTTCAATGATTTTTTTTGCACATGTCTCAAATATCTCCATGAAACAAAGACTATTGTTTGAGCACTTCAGTAGCTTCGGTTGCCACCAATTAGCAAAACTCTGAAATTCTTTTAAATATGAAAACTGAAGGATCCCTCGATTTACGTATTACCCGACTTACGTGAATTCGCAGTTACGTAATAAATCTAAAAAATGACATTTGTTAACATACTAGCTCGTTTGATACGCAGTATCATGCTTTTGATATTTATTTTATTAAAAAAAAACATAGATATAAACCACAACCGTAATATAGTTTATATATGAGATAGAATTATATTTTTATTGGCATATACAATCAAATCTATAACAAAACAACTTAATCTTTACTGTTCGTTATTCATAGTAGTCATCTAATTCATAATAAATACAGTTTGTGCTTATCAAGGATTATTTAATTTTTTTGAGTGCTATTCATTTGTCTTCCCATCAGAAATTCATGAGCAATAGGTTAATTAGTTTTCTTTAATTATTTCTTATTTTTATAATCTCTTGATGTAGAATCAAAATTGTTATAAATCAATTCATCAATGCTAGATTTATAAATCCTCTATTCCACAAGATATTTGAAAAGTGTTCCTTAAGTTTGTTTTTATATTTTTTCATACTTTTATTGTTTATATACGAGTAAATACTGATGCATGATACTTTATTTATAAAATAATACGGTGCAAATATGTGTATATGCACATATATGCATATATATATATGGCAGTTTCTTACAAAATTTTACCTGGGCAACTTACAAATTCGACTTACGTAAAATTCAAGTTACGTAAAACATCACAGAACGCATTACTTAAGTAAGTCGGGGGATGCATATATATATATATATATATATATATATAGCTAGATAGATAGATAGATAGATATTATGAATTTGTTATGTAAGAATAACTTGAGCTTCCTTTACTTCCCTTACTGTAAGAGAGTTTAGTAGTCTGTTTTTAAATATCTGTCTAGACGTCTGATAGAATTGTTCACATAGTTTTTTACACAGGAAATATTTGTCTCGGATAAATTTGGTGTTAAAACCTTCGTTCAACAATCTGTAGTAAATCCGAAAGGATAGATTGAACTTCTGAGTTTTTCATTTTATTTTTTTTTATTCATTTTTACTGTTATTTTAAAGGCCATATAAATTTAACATTTGGATATTTTATTTCGTTTGTGCTTAGACTAATTTGTGAGATTTAGATTTTTTTATTCCCCCAGAATGTATTAATTTTTTTGTTATGTAAGAATGCTAACCACTGATATTTGAAATAAAATTTATGTAGCGTATACTACCAACCGTTTCAAATATCTAAAAATTCTGCAACTTATGTACTACTCAAGGTCATGGCAATAGTTATGATGCAAAATTTTTAGATTTTTTTTTTTTTTTTTTTTTTTTTTTTTTTTTTTTTTTTTTTAAAGCTCTTTGACTGAGGAGAACTATTTATTCACATTTCCATATAATTGTTAAGTACATTTTAATGTACTGAATTTTTTTTATTTTAATAATAGATGCGAGTTTGTTTTTTTTTCGGGGGGGGAGGGGGATGTTATCTTTTGGGAGGTTTCAGAAGTGAAAAATGCTACATATATAATAAAACACAAAAAAATAAAACTGTAAATATAGTAGTACGTGCAATATTGTGTACGCTATCTTGGCACTAATCAACAGATATTTGGATACATCTCCTCATCTTTTTGCTTCCTTTTGGAAAAAACGGATTTCGAGCTTATTCTATCGACGATAATTTTCAGAATTTTCAAGCTATGTTTTATAGATTTTCACAAAAGTTGCTCTATGCACTTAGCTAATACATTATGCACATTATATTTTGATTGCATTCGCACATGTGCAGTGAAACATTTTTTAGTAAACCTGCTCATTTTTCATCCAATTTTTTTTATTTTTATTTTGCAGGGTATTACGTACAATGTTGTTTGTCATGTTTTCTGAAAAGAACATTTTTTTTATATTAAAAACTCTGCAAATTATAAGCAAAAAAAACTTGGCAAAATTTGGGACTGTTTTTATATAAACGTTAATTTCTCTTCTAGTATACATGCTATCCTCATAAAAATAAACACAGTTTATTACAATAAGCCTCTTAATCATGTTCTACTGTTTGAACGCTTTTGCTACATTAGTTTTTACAAGGTTATCTAAAAGATATTCGTTCTTTTTCAGTTTGTTGACGGTCTCTTATGGGGTTTCGGGGGAAAATCTTCCCTGAAATATATGACCTATACTATTCTGTTTACACACTTTGAGTTTCAGGATAATTCCTCATGTATTTTTCTAGATATAAAAAAAAGGTCTAAAATCGAAAGTGACCAATCATCATTGGCCATATAGTGTACATTCATAAGCACATAAAGGTCAATAAAATTACAAATTTATGTTTGTTACTGGGTAGGGTGGTATTAATTAAAAGGTAAATAAGAATAGCGAATTCAATGCACCAGGTTCAAACGTTGGGCACACGAATCATGTGTCTAAGTGACAGGATATTTAATATCTGCATCCATGGATGATGAGAAAGATTTAGATGAAGGCATTATTTCAGTTTAACAAACTATCTTTTCTTTATCCTTTTCATCATTTATATACCAAATTAAAATTACATTTGATATTTTATGTGTTATATATATATATATATATATGAGTGTGTAACCATTATATAATATTACAATTCATCATCTTTAAAAAAAAAAAAAAAAAAAAAAAAAAAATTAATAAATTGACTATCAATACATTACACTGACATTATACATAATATTATTAATTTAACAGTAGTATAGTAATATGATCATTTTGAATATGAAGTTTAATAGAGACCATGAGAGATGGTAAACTTGCAGCATAAAATGGAATTTCTTATGAAAGGAATTTCTTATGAATAGCTACGTAAGTAGAAATCAAAATGAAACTACACTATGAAAATACGCAGTTGCAGCAATAAACTTAAGGAGTATGCTAATGTTTCATAACATTTAGCTAACAGAAACTATATATTTATAAAAATATATAATATACCTTTAATAAGAATTGGCTTTACAAAAAGAATTTTTGCAATTCAAAATGAAATTAAAATAGCTTAATAGCAAACATTCATAATGACTAGCACATTAGCAGCACAGAAATTTGAATGATAATATATATATGATGATATGTATATAATTTCCGTTAGTAATCCGAAAATCATATCAATTTAAAGAGCCAACCTACCCCTATTTTCTCATATGTGGTTAAGTTTTAAGATACGCTGATTGTACAAACTAAAAAATTAAAATTTTTAATAAAATAAAAGAAGAAAAAATATTAATGAAAAAATGGGCCAACAAGCCCCCGGTCTACCCTATAAATATTTGAGAATTTCTTGAAATTTAACAGTTATTTTTACAACTAAATATACAGAAAGTATATGAAAAATTACAAAAAAGGTAATTTGAATAAATATATATCTGTAAGTTTTTATGTTATGTCTTAGATAGTAATTATAACATTCCTAGTATCTCAAGGAGTAGTTTGCTGGAGACAAAAGGGCAAATTATCATTTATTTTTTGTGAGGATATTTTTGGTACGCATCAAATAATGCATTATTCTTCCTCAAAAATTAAAAAAAATAAAAGTAAATTGAAACAAAATAATTTATTTAGCAAATGAAATGTTTTTTTTTTTTTTTTTTTTTTTTTTAAATATTCTAATCGTTTTGAAACAATCGATATTATTATCATTTTTGCTTTATTTAAGGAAAAAAAATAGGTGTCAAACTTGGGGATTATCTTAATTCTTTAAAATGCAAACGAATTCATTTATTTTTATTTGCATGACTTTCTTTTCCAATAAAACTAAGAACTATAATACAGTAAAGCCCCGATTATCCGCGGTGCGCTTTATCCGCGAAGCGAATATTTTATTTTTATTTATTTATTTATTTTTTTAAGCCAACAGCAAGGAAAATACAATAAGCTCTACTAATAAATATATATAAAAAAAATTCATGTATTCGAAAGTAATAGAAGGATATTTCTAGATTCGGTTGCCGTGTTTAAAATATCTGATATAAAGTCTGGGTGTCTTTTCTTGATTTTATTAACAAAATGTAAACACAGCAATTAAAATATTTAACAATTAAATAAGACTATTATGATAAATTCCAAGGGAGCATATCAAGAATAGCTTCATTTTTGAGGTAGAAAAGCTGTGTGATTGACTGAAGTGACTGATTTTATTAAAAGGTGTAACTCAACACTTTTTATACAATAGGTATGGCATTGTTTCTTGTTTACTGTTCTTTATTTTAGTAGTTTAGACGTAAAGCAAATGTTTCTGCTGTACTGTGCATATGTATGTATTTTAAACGTTTTATTATGCTTTTTGTACACTAAAACATAGTTTTGTTGTTGAATTTTCTTTTTTTCGTGCTTACACCCCGTTTTCAGTCTTTTTCGGGTTATTCGCGATTTTTGTTATCCGCGATGCCCTTGCCACCCAATTCCGCGGATAATCGAGGCTGTACTATATATGAAAGAATAAAACAAAATGCTAATATAACAGACATAACCCTCACTATGAGTTCCATGAAATAAGTTATCTCAGACACTTACGAACAAGTAAGTCAAGACATATAACAACACCAATAATAATAATAATAATAACTTATTTAAGTGCTTCCTTTAATGCTTGTTACATGTAAATTAAATGTAAACAATCTTTTTCTAAGAAAAGCGGTTCTAACCTGAATTTTCCATCGCAGGTAGTGATTTCCCTGTCTTCTAAAAAAAAAGTCTACTCTTTTTGGCAGGCGTCTGGACAAACATTTAAAAACTGTTATATAATATATGTAGTAATACTAGTAATATGAAGGCATACTATAATATATGAAGAATAAAACAAAATACTAATATAACGGGCATAACCCTCGCTGTAAAATAAATGCCATGAAATAAGTTATACAGGCACTTACGAATAAGCCTGTCAAGACATATAACAACACCAATAATAATAATAATAAAAAAACTTATTTAAATACTTCCTTTAATGCTTTGCACATGTAAATTAAATGTAAACAATCTTTTTTAAAGAAAAAGGGTTTCTAACCTGAATTCTCCATCGCAGACAGTGATTTCCCTGTCTTCTAAAAAAAATCTACCCCTTTTGGCAGACGTCTAGACAAACATTTAAAAACTATTCCGATATACTTTATTTTTTTTGAATGAGCTGAAGAGTGGTGCTTCGATTAAAATATCTGCTTTTGTCTTCAAATATTTATGAACAGCCTAGTGTGTTTCAATTAATTAAAAAGCAGTAGAATTGTCTCTACTCACAGTCAGTAAATAAAGTAGCTGATTTAATATTTACGAGGTCTAGACAAAATTCCAGACATTATTCGAAAATTATGACTGTTACACAAGTGAGCATAAAATCTTAATTAATTGGTTAACATATTAAACACCGACCAATTTATAAACACTCCTTGACCCCCTTAGTTCAGTCGAATGACAATTTAACACGATGTATTATTCAGTCTATTTTTCTAAGGTGTAAGAAATCATAATAAATCTTTTTTTTTTTTTTCAAATCATAGTATAATATTGATTTCAGTAAATATAGCAAGAATATTGTTATTATATCTGCATAATGGATAATAGGATTTTCTTTCTTATTTTATTTTCTTTTAAAAATTTTAAATAATAAACATTTATGAGAAACTTTACTACCAGAAATTTTGAGTCTCCTTAAAAGAAAAAAAAATAGGAAGTGCATTCATATAAATAGTACTTATAAATTAACAGTAATCAAGGCTAAAAAATAAATAATAAGCTGGAAAAAATATCTAGAAATTTCAACGCAGCTTTCTTTGATGTTGATCTTGAATTTGACGCAGTTTATTTCATTAGTTTTATGCAATTTCTGATAAATAACTGCAAAAATAAATAAATAAATAACACATTTTTAGGACTAAAAGAAAGCGCTGATATCTCAGCTATGTAATACGTTATATTAGACAATAACGAATTAACATGCCAAAGCATTTTAAAGAGCATCAGTATCGCAAAACAAACAAACAAATAACAACAACAACAACAAAAAGTATTGAACTAACAAGTGGGTAAGTGTGATCACAGATCGCACAGAGGGTTTCGTTTGATATTCCTTTCAAAACACTTTATCCTTTTTAAAAATCTGTTAGTTCCACAATTCGCAACCAGGGGCGCACTCTATTCTAAACAAACCTCTATCCGAACGAAACTCCGTTTTACATACTATCCGTAGATATATTAGTCGAGGGGATTGGGCCCATAACACCTGAGATAAGTAGGCGCCCCTGGCGGTAAAAAGTGGAACTAAACTATGTAAGGCAATGGTGCATAATATGAAAAAATGGTCAAAGGGGTGTCGGCAAAAGTTAGAAAAGTGCTCCCCAGGTGAAAAGTGTGGAGGTTAGAAAAATTGCTTAAAATACACAAGTTAGAGCCCGGAGGAGTAAATAATATAAAACTTTTGGAAAATTTTATGATTTGTCGTGTGGTCTGAGATATTCATCTATACATATGCAAAAATTAATGTCTCCAACTTAATTAGGGGCTCTCTTAGAAAAATTGCTTAAAATACATATGTGGTAAGCTCAAAGGGTTAAACGTAAGACTTTTTCAAGATTTTATGATTTGTCGCCTAGCTTCAGGTGTTCTGCTATAAGTATGCAAAATTTCAAATCTCCAATTTAATAAGGGGCTCAGTTAGAAAGAATTGCTTAAAATACGCATGTGGGAGCCCAAAGTGTTAAATGTACGACTTTTTCAAAATTTTATGATTTGTCGCATGATGGTGTTCAGCTATAAGTATGCAAAATTTCACGCCTCCAACCTAAATAGGGTCTCAGTTAGAAAGAATTATTTAAAATACACATGTGGGAGCCCAAAAGGTTAAATGTAAGACTTTTTCAAAATTTTATTATTTGCCGTTTAATGTGAGGTGCTCAAGTATAAGTATGCAAAATTTCACGCCTCCAACCTAATTAGAGGCTCACTTAGAAAGAATTGTTTAAAATACACACGTGGAAGCCCAAAGGGTTAAATGTACGACTTTTTCAAAATTTTATGGTTTATCGTTTGATGTGAAATGTGAAATGTTCAGCTATAAGTATGCAAAATTTCACGCCTCCAACCTAATTAGGGGCTCACATTGAAAGGATTGTTTAAAATACACATATGAGACCCCAAAGGGTTAAATTTACAACTTTTTCAAAATTTTATGATTTGCCTTTTGATGTGAGGTGTTCAGCTATAAGTATGCAAAATTTCACTCATCCTACCTAATTAGGGGCTCACTTATAAAGAATTGTTTAAAATACACATGTGGGAGCCCAAAGGGTTAAATGTACAACTTTTTCAAAATTTTATAGTTTGTCGTTTGATGTGAGGTGTTCAGCTATAAGTATGTAACATTTCACGCCTCCAATCTAATTAGGGGCTCACTTAGAAAGGATTGTTTAAAATACACATATGAGACCCCAAAGGGTTAAATTTACAACTTTTTCAAAATTTTATGATTTGTCGTTTGATGTGAGGTGTCCAGCGATAACTATGCAAAATTTCACGCCTCCAACCTAATTAGAGGCTCACATAGAAAGAACTGTTTAAAATACACATGTGGGAGTCCAAAGGGTTAAATGTGCGACCTTTTTCAAAATTTAATGATTTGTCGTTTGATCTGAGGTGCCCAGCTATAAGTACGTAAAATTTCACGCCTTCAACCTAATTAAGGGCTCACTTAGAAAGACTTGTTTAAAATACACATGTGGGAGCCTAAAGGGTTAAATGTATGACTTTTTCAATATTTAATGATTTGTCGTATGATGTGTGGTGGTCAGCTATAAGTATGCAAAATTTCAAGTCTCCAACATGTATAGTTTCTGAGAACGGGCTCTGTGACGGACAGACAGACAGACTGACGGCCAAACAGAGGAGCGAGACGAATAGGGTTTCGTCAGATGAATGAAACCCTAAAAACAACAACAACAACAAAAAACACTACAATCTGCAAAATAACTAGTTTTATCTTGCATTTCTGGCATTGGTTTACAATGAAAACCAATGGACGCAGTCCGAGGTTTTTCGCTATTTCCCAAAATTTGATTTTCTGGATAAGGCGGGTTTGAAAATAACATCCTCATATGTATAATAATAGATAATATACGAGGGAAAGTCAATAAGTTGGTCACAAACTGATATGAGAAGTCCGAAATTAGTAATAAATTGTGTCCAAATATGCAATAGCTGGCATATTTGGAAACAATTTACTACTAATTTCCGACCTCTCATATTTGTTTGTGACCTACTTACTGACTATCCCTCGTATAATGAATAAAATGTATAGTCCAGGCATTAGGTGCTCAAAAAGGACAAATAGGGGAAAGTTTTGGTGTAGTTTTGATATTTGGTGCCTTTATGTTTTGTGGGTCGCTGAACACGAATCTGAAGTTTGGCAACAAAATTTATCCCGGGAAACACGTTTTTTTGGCAAAAAACAGGAAAAAAACGGGATTTTCTTTGTTTTTTTCCAAATAACTTCAAAATTATACATTTTACATAAAAGTCCGCAGTACATAAATTAAAGAGGATAAAATTTCCTACATTTTATGTATTAAAAGTTTTTTTCTCTGATCTATGATTTAGCCGTGACAACGCCACAAAAATGGGAGTGAAAATCAAAAAATTCAGAGAAAACGGGAATTACGCCGCTGTACGTAGATTTAACATGAAAAGTGACCATTTTACACAAGAATTGACTATAAATTATACTGAAGATTATATGAATGACTACATTTTACAATGAAGTTGCTGATAATAAATAGGACGACTCATTATGAATCATTATTTAATTATAAATAAACATGTACATTAGTAAGTACATTTATTTAAAAAACAAAAAAATATTATTTCCCCTTTCTTTTACTTGAGGGTCCCTGCTTTTCACCGACATCTACAGCATAGAAAATAGACGTATAGTATTAGTGGGTGTTTTTATTACTACCAACAGTATAAAATAAATGTTTTTTTTAATAAAAAATATTTGATACCTTCTGGCATGACTTTTTCTTGACATTTTAGGTCAAGTACCATTTTTTTTAAAATCAAAGACAGCAGAATTTAAGTTAGCCACATAAATAAACTTTTGCACCATTATGCAACGGCAACAAGAATTAAAATATAATTTAAATGTGAATTTGGTTCAGAATATTTTGTTTATAGAGGAAAATTACAATGAAGAGCACATGAAGTTTTGCAAGAGCGAAATGTTTAAATTTATGACCAAATTTGGACAAAAATTGCCAGTTGTATGTAGATATATCGGGACAAAATCATTTAAAATATATTACTTGGCTGCAAATTCTGAGTGGTTACAAAATTGATCCAGACGAATTCTCCAAATTCAGATTTGATACAATGCAAAACATAATGTAGGCATTTTCTCATGATATATTAATCATGATATCTTATGATTCCCTATCTTTACATAAGGTTCCTGTTAGGTTTCCTGTAAGGTTTGTGCAGAAATAAATATGAATATACAACAGAATATGCAACACAGCAATTTTCATTAATGCTGTCGAATGTTTGTCTCGTACCTTAAATTTTAGAAAAAGAAATTTCAGAATTTGTTATAATAATACAAAAATAGTTTTATCATTTTAGCTTCCATACCGTTAAGAAAGTATCATTAAAATTATCAAGAAGAACGTAAAATCATGCGCCAATCAGATTATGGAACATTTTTGAAAGCATTCGGGCTACTATAATAAAACTTCATAGTTTAATAACGTGAAAAACGGTGTCTAAGTAATAATTTGTGAAACATATAACACGTTTGAAAACAAAATTTCAACCAAAATCGAAAAAATAGCTGAAAATTTTGTAGATCCCTGTATATGAACTGTAGATTTATCATATAATTCACAATATGCTAAAATTTAGAACTGTTAGTGAACGCATAGCACAGTTGAAAATTCCTCGTTAGCAATTTCCGGCAATAAGCGGGTATATAGATGTCTTGTGCAGCCCTATATATGATTTATAGAATTTATACACGCTAAATAGTATGCAATTTTTAAAATTTAAAAAGTGTTCCACAACTGAAAATGCACTTCCATCAATTATTGTTCATTACAGAGAAAAATGTAACTGATTTATTTTGTGTGCCCCTGTATATGAAAGATCAATGGCACATCATATTCAATAGTAAGCATCTTATAGAGCACCTCGGAGATATATATCAAATTAAATACTTTTGAAAAGGTGTAACATGAACAAAATACACCACAAACAATTTTTCTCCATAGACCGTAATGTAACATAATTCTTTTTAGTGTCCCTGTAAATGATCAATAAATACTACCCATACCATATTCTATAAGAAATCATCTTGTAGTGCACTTCATAGATATGTATATAAATTTCAAAGTGTTTGAAATTATGAAACATTATTGGAAAAAAAAAAAAAACACAAACGATTTTTCCCCATAGGCCGTAATATAATGAAATACTTTTGAATGACCCTGTAACGAAATTATGACTGCTACATGCAACATTTTACAATACCTAACATTCAATAGTGGATATCAATAACATTTTTCAATTTCATGGCGGTGCGACTATATTGACGCCAAAAATATTTTTTTTATTTTCACACCCATTTTTGCGGCATTGTCACGGCTAAACTATTGATCAGAGAAAAAAACTTTTAGTACGTAAAATGTAGGAAATCTTATCCTCTTTAATTTATGTATTGAAGACTTTTCCGTAAAATGCATAATTTTGAAGTTATTTTGAAAAAACAAAGAAAATCCCGTTTTTTTTTTCAGTTTTTTGCCAAAAAAACGTGTTTCCCGGGATAAATTTTGTTGGCAAACTTCAGATTCGCCTTCAGCGACCCAAAAAAACATAAAGGCACCAAATATCAAAACTACACCAAAACTTTCCCCTATTTTCTACCAAATGACTGGACTAGTATATAATATCTATTAACAATATAATAATAATAATAATACAGTAATATATACTGTATATAATATAAAATATGTGTATAATGTATAATAAATATAGAACGTGAAATATCTGAAATATCTACGTGTGATACAAATGAAATGTCTTAATAATAACCTCTGAATAAAGGACCGTTTGAAGGAATAAAAATTCTTAATAAAGGGTCCCCGTTCAGGGGGAAAAAAATGAGCAAAAAGTTTTAGAACTTTTCCATCTTTATGATTGCTTATTACTATTTCGAAAATTCAGGTTTGTGACAAAACCGAAAGAAGCTTATTTTGATTGATAGAACGCTAAACATGCCATTAGTTCTCGAGTTAGGGAGACTACTAAAATCGCATAATATATAGAAAGATATTTTCTCAAAATAGTTAATGCATATTCTTGACATACCAAAACAACTAAATCCATCAAAAAAAAAAAAAAAAAAAAAAAACATCCGATAAGCATAGATTATGAAGCACTTTCCACCACTTCCTGAATGCTTTAACAAAACTTTGTTATTTAGGGAAATAAAGTAAAAAAGATAACTAAGTAAACATTTTAGAAAACGCATAAAACATTTGAAAAACTGATTTCAGCAGTTACCGTCCATAGCCAAATATGTATTCCAATTGTTTTGAACAGCCCTGCATTTGATCTGTAAATTGATATATATACTATGTAATGGGGAAATTTAGATTAGCAAGAAAACGCATAACAGGTTGAAATTTCTTTTTCAGCAATTTATACCAATAAATGGAAACGTACTTGAATACTTTTGTATAATCCTTATTACACGCCACTATTTAGCTAAAATTTAATTCAAATTAAAACACTATTAAAACTACTGAAATCACATTTCCAGAAATTATCATTTATAGACAGCCATGTATCCAAATCTTTGCGTGACCCTGTATATCATTTTATCTATATTCTACAAACATTTCTTCGTAATCTAAATGCAGTTCAGCGTAAAAATGCATAACTCATTTAAAACCACTTTAAGCAATTTGCGCTTATACCCAGTAACCCGTACGAGTTCTTTTGTACATACCATACAGTATGCATAAATATAGTGAAACACAAAAGCGCATATCATAATTAAAAATGCATTTCGAGCAGTCATCGCTAATTTACAGTACTTCGGATACAATATAGTATCTGAAATATTTTGTGTATCCCTGTAAATGCTATGCACTTCGTAATATACATGAAATAAATTATAGTAAACCTCAGCGACGTATATCAATTTTATTATACAGTGTGTCCACGTATAACCTGACCGACCTTTATTTTCGAAACCGTTGGTCGTAGATGTATACTTCCAATTACAAAAATGGTCAAAATTAGGTGCAGGGTTAAGATTCAAAAAGTTTGAATCGAAAAAACAATTTAGGGAAGAATTACAGAATCTAAATTTTTATATGGTCCCCCGGTCCTATAAGTTATATTTAGTAAAATTTCCCTGTTACACTGGCAAGTGAGGCGAAAAAAGT
The DNA here is from genome assembly GCA_963932465.1 of Maratus speciosus. NCBI lineage: Eukaryota > Metazoa > Arthropoda > Arachnida > Araneae > Salticidae > Maratus > Maratus speciosus. The sequence continues at coordinate 280,482,173 of OZ010792.1, forward strand.
CCCGTTACTCTACGATTAAAATTGACCGAGTAATAGCTGTTTAAAGTTGGAGTATATTTTTTGCTCCATATTAGGGGTCATTCACAAATTTAGTAGAAAGATAATTTCGTCAAATATGTTAAAGAAATAGTTGAGAGTAAAATTAGCATTACAATATAAATTTGAAATCTTTAATCATTCTGACATATTACTGCAAAATGTACAATTTGTACTGAACATTATAAGAGGATAAAAATAACAGATTTTTTGTTAAATAAAAGGAGGAAAAAAACAACCTCAATTCGTTACAAAATGATATTTTAAAATGCTGTTAGATTACACTGCTTCCAAATTTTGGGTTGTGGCATATTTTTTTGATTTTGACAATTAATTCTTATGTATTTTTTAGCACCTGAATCCGAAAATGACCTTCATTTTAAAACATTACGTCAGGAATTTTCTCAAATCGCAAATTTCAAAGTTAAAAAGCTAAAAGTTAAAATTGATCCCACCTCCCATCCCAACCTCCTCGGACCCCCGAGCTGTTTAGCTGTAAGGAACCCAGTGTAAGCCAAAAAAATTTAATAAATTATTGAATTAAATAAAATTAAACTGAATAAAAAAGTCTTACATCTATTTTATAGTATCAGATTTTTCGCTACTTTTTAACCTTGAAATTTACGATTTGCGAAAAATCTTAACGTGATGGTTAAAAGTGAAAGTAATTTTTTGATTCAGCGTTAAAAAATACATAGAATGTAATTTAAAGTTAAAAAACACAACCATCGCGGGTTTATGTTATCTAATCAAAAACACTTTCTTAAACTTCTTGGCGGTAATCTATCCTAATTTTTTTGTGTTATCCTGTAATATGAGTATGTATAAGATGGTAAGAGTCGAAAATCATAATCATATTGCATTGTCATCGGATTTAAGTCAGTATGTAAAATTTAACTTCGATCGGACATTTGAAAGTAAGTTAAAGTTCGAATACAAATTTTAAACTGGAAAGACGATTATTGCAAGTTAAATAAAACCTTATGAATGTAACATAATTTTAGTTAAAAGAAATCATACCCTCAAATCTTTACAAAATAAAACATATGTTAAAATAATATTATTTTAACTAATCTGAAACGTAACTAATAAAAGTTAATCGTAATATTTGTAAGATTTCTTTCAAAGCGCAGATAGATACCTTGAATTAAGTTTAAGTACTTTATACACGACCCCTGAAAGCATGGTCGAAATCATCTGTTTTGATATGCAAAAAAGTGGTATAAGTCATGCATTTCAAAGTTTCATAACTCGGTGAATTTTAATGTTAGATGAATGAGACTTTTTTTGTCTTACTTGTTAGTGTCACAGTAAAGTTTTACTAAATATCACTTATAGGACCGGGGGATCTTATAAAAATTTAAGTTTCGTAATTTTTTAATAAATGTTTTCATTGACCCAAATCGCTTTAAAAATAATTCTTTACCTTATTTAAACCATTTTTGTAATTGGAAGTATGCATCTAAGACCAACGGTTGCGAAAATAAAGGTCGGTCAGGTTATACGTGGACACACTGTATATGAAATAGTTTAACATAAGTAAAATACGCCGCAAACAATTCTCTCCACCCCTATATCATTATGTAACGGAATTCTTTTGTGTGGCCCTGTAAATTAATAATAACTATTCTTTGCAACGCATATTCTACAGAATGCATATTTTAGAGCACTTCATAAATGTATATCAGTTTTATTATGTTTGAAAGTGTGTAACATCATTAAACATATTTTGAAACGATTTTTTCCTATTGGTTGTAATGTAGCAGTATACTTTTGACTGTCCCAGTAAATGAACTAAACATGCTACGAATTTCATTTGAAATAGGGAACGTGCTATGGTAAACGTCAATAACATCCAAAAATTTCAGGGCAATCCGAGTATATTTACGAGAGAGCGCGGACAGATGGCCAGACGGACAGACAAACCGAAGTCAATAACACTTTCCAACTTTATTGGAAAGTGTTAAAAAGAAAGAAAGTCGAAATTCGGACATTTTTCAGAAACCTAATACATTCTACTTATGAATATAGAAGAACGTAAATATTGATCTTAATATTCCAATTTAATGTCCTTCACCAGAACGTCTGAATAACGGATACCACCTCTACTTAAGAGACAGAATGTCTGTCCCCACTTCGCAAAGCTCGTCGCGAATACGTGACATATAGGGTGAACAGAATCTTTAATTTTCCATACAAGTAATTTTTAAAAGTAAATTTTGCCCTACTTAATTACAGAATTTCTGTGGCACAAAAACAGAAACAATTTTTTTTATTTTATTTTGAAATATCGGCAATAAAAGATTAAAAAATTTGTTAAGGGGGGCTCGTCCCGAAATAGTTAGTGGGAGATGAGAGAGTATTACTGCTGATTTTTTTTCTGTTAAGTTCAAAATAATAATTCATAAAATTATGAAATAATAATTAAAATTTTAATTTTCCGAGGAGAAATTTAAAAAATGCATTCCAAGCCCATTGGTTTAGCGTTAGAGAAGGGAATTTTCAGCCTGTACTGATGAGGAGCCTCAAGCTTCTACAATTTTTCATATTCATTGTGAATGGATTTATGAACTGATATTTGCATATGAAATACTTCTGTATCGATCTTTGTTAAGAAAATGGGTTTTTAACTTTGGTTGGTTATAGTAGACGGGCTTTCCCTTTTAAAAGAAGAAAAAAATCCATCTCTACTGTCACATGTCTTAAGTCTAGGGTAACATTCAAAAGTTGTTCTTAGCTATAGAGTAATTCTGGGATTTATCCCGCACATTTTTTTGAATTTGTGTATAAAGTCCTATAGTGGACATACAAAAAAAAAAAAAAAAAAAAAAAAAAAAACATTCTGTGCTATTTAATGTTAAATATACAACGCGTGTACTGCGACAAAAAAATTCAAAACAAATAATTAATATTTTGTAACAATTCTTTTCTAAAACTACACTGCGGCGCTTTCACCCGTACATTCAGGCTGAGACGACGCACTTGTGCTGTAGTTATACCGCGCTTGTAATAAGAACAGAATGAAATTATAAATAAAAATACTAAAAAAAAAATATTCATATCTGGACTGTAATTAACGATGTAATAACAAAATGAAACTAAATTAGTACAATGAACATTATTAGTAGATTTAAATTAATAATTGTTTTTCTACTTTCACTATTAAAATTATCGACTTATTTTTTTACATTGAATTTTTATTGTTATTTCAGCAACAACGTAATATCAATGTATTATAGAGGGAAAAGAAAAAAAGTAAAATTGTGTTTACATAACTTATTTGTTAACCCTTTCGGGACCGGTGGCTTTTACACAAATTTTATTCGGTTGGCACCACTTTTTTAAAAGAAGTTACCTTTACTTAAATAATCATGAAAATGCTCTAATTAATGAAAACAAATATTACTTTTCTTTTTTACTGGTGCCAAAAACAAATTTTGTATGCTCTTTCTGAAGGTGCTTATATGCACCCATGGTCCCGAATGGGTTAAGAGACCTGTTTTTTTCGACTACAATCTACAGAAAATGTGTCGAAAAAGTACAGTCTTTATGTAACTACAATTAACACATGATGCAACGAAGCCAATTATACTTCCTCTTTTTTGGAGTAGTTTTCTAAACATTCCTTGCAAAGAACGTCTGCGTTACGCGTAATCCAATTTTTCATTATTATCCTCTTGACTTGCATCTTTCTTGCCCTTCTTACTTTTTATTTTTCCCTTTTCCTCCTTTGGTTTTAGTAAACTTGATAACATGCCTAGCATGGTTAGTCTGTGCAAAAAGAAATGGAAAAGTTAATAACACTTAATCATCCCGTACAAAAGAGCTGACAAAAGAAACTGCGGCATGTATACCGGAATTGCAGTGCAGCATGTATCTCCTTTTGCATGATGCAGACGTCGGCCATCACAGTTACCTGCCATCGCTGAGGGGAAAGGCGTAACCATACACACACTCTTATATAAATACTACACTTAGTTTTGACTTCGAAATCATGCTTGCATTTCGTAATTAGTGTATGAAAAGTATTTAAACATAACGTGTTTAAAAGTTTGGACCGTGAAATCATGCACTTACCACAAAATAAGGATTGTACTTCTACAAGTAAACATCGAAATGCGATTCACGCTATACACTGGTTAAAATAATCTCATTGCGCATCTATCCCGGATGCGGCGACTCTCCCGGAATTACCCTACTATAGGGGTGCACAACCTTTTTAAGAGAAGGGCCACTTACCAAAATGTCTGGGTTGTCTAGGGCCACTTCAGTAATACGGAGAGAATTCTGTTTCGGGGAGGTGATCTATGGGTCTATAATCAGACACAAAATACGATTTCAGAGGGAGAAGGTTACCCCTCTAGGTTCCCCTACCCAGACATCATATCCAATTCAGTTGCGGGGCTGAAACTGACGTGTATTTTTTAATTCTAATTGGTACCACTTTCTGAAGGCAGAAAATTTTCACAGAAATTCAGCACACACTTTGCCGACATTTGCAAGAGAGATCTGCTTCAAAAATTATATTAGAACGATACTGGGGTGAAGAGGATAAAAATATAGTATCCTGGGGCAGCCCTGCAGTTGGCAAGAATATATCAACAGTTTACTTTATAGCAAGGATTATTTTCAAGGAGTGATAATATTCCTTGACTTTATTGGGGGCAGTAAATTTTGTTTTATTAAAACTGCTAAAAAACCAACATAGACATGAAAGTGGCTAGCGCCGAAAAAAAGTGAACTTTATGAACGAAGGGGGGGGGGGGAGTCGATCAACGAAATGTGAGATTTTTATGAGCCTGATCGACAAAATTCGCGATCTTTCCGTCCCCGATCGACGAAATTTACGATTTTTTCGTGGCTAATCGACAAAATTCGCAAATTTTTTTTCGCTTGACCAACGAAATTAGCGATTTTTAACCGATTGACGAAATTTGTAATTTCTTCCCGCTGAAAATCGACGAAATACGCGACTTTTTCTTGCGACTGACGAAACTCAATATTTTGTCGCAGCCGATCAACAAAATTTGCAATTTTTCCTCGCATTATCAAAAAAATTGACAAATTTTTCTGTGCCTGATCAACGAAATTTACGTTTTTCCGCTCCTGATCAACAAAATTCGCGATTTTTCAGTGCCCGACCAACGAAATTCCGGATTTTTCGGATCCCAATCGACAAAACTCGCGATTTTTCTGTGCCCGATCGACAAAATTTGGGATTGTTTCGCGGCTAATCGACAAAATTCGCGAATTTTTTCTCGCTTGACCAACGAAATTAGCGATTTTTAACCGATTGACGAAATTTGTAATTTCTTCCCGCTGAAAATTGACGAAATACGCGACTTTTTCTTGCGACTGACGAAACTCAATATTTTGTCGCAGCCGATCAACAAAATTTGCAATTTTTCCTCGCATTATCAACAAAATTGACAAATTTTTCTGTGCCTGATCAACGAAATTTACGTTTTTCCGTTCCTGATCAACAAAATTCGCGATTTTTCAGTGCCCGACCAACGAAATTCCGGATTTTTCGGATCCCAATCGACAAAACTCGCGATTTTTCTGTGCCCGATCGACAAAATTTGGGATTGTTTCGCTCCCGAGCAACGAAATTTTCAATTTTTCTGTGTCTGATCGACAAAATTCGTGATTTTTTTCGTTCCCGACCGACAAAATTCGCGATTTTTTCTTGCTCGACCAACGAAATTCGCGGCTTTTCCGTGCCCGATTGACGAAAGTTTCGATTATTACGCGCCTGATCGACGAAATTCCCGATTTTTTCTCACGATAAACACTCAAAACACGCGATTTTTCCAAAGTCGATCAACGGAATTTGAGATTTTCCCGCTAATAATCGACAAAATTCGCGATTCATCCGCACCCCATCGACGAAATTCACGATTCTTAACTTACTGACGAAATATTCAATTTTTTCTCGCGACTGACGAAAGTAATGCTTTTTTCGCAGCCGACCAAAAAAAATCTGTAATTTTCCAGTGCATCATCAACAAACCTGACGATTTATCCGTGTCCGAGCAACGAAATCAGCAATTTTTCCCAGCTCAATCGACGAAATTTGCTATTTTTTCCGCTCCTCATCCACAAAATTCGCGATTTTCCCCTATCCGATCAACGAAATTTGCGATTTTTCCCCGCCTTACCGACAAAATTCGTAATTTTTCCGTGTCCGATCAGCTATGTTCGTAATTTTTCCGCGCCGGTTCAACGAAATTCTTATCTGACTGACTAAATTTTCAATTTTTCGCGGTAAATTGACAAAATTCACGGTTTTTTACTGCGACCATATGCAAAAAAAAAAAAAAAAAAAAAAAAAATAATAATAATAATAATAATAATAAAAAAAATATATATATATATATATATATATATAACCATTAATTAAACATAACCTTCCACCGTCAAATATTATGAATCAAAGCTGTATGCATTTAAAAAAAAAATTAATATAAGAACCACTATGGAAGAAAAAGAAAAAAGTGGACACCGACAAAAATTGAAAAGCTTATACATTGAATTACGTTATCAAGGGCACAGAATTCAATGATATAAGCAAAATGGTTGTTTTCTGTGGGAAAAATAAGCTAAAGCTAAAAGTTATTTTCCCCTGTGCCCAGACAACCATAAAATCAAGTGAATTGATTAAAAATGAAAGCAGAATAGAAACAAATAATATGAAATGGAAGAAACAATAAAACGTATCTAAATATTTATAGGATATAAAATATAAATAATAAACACCATACCGATTAATATTTCAGTATTTTACAAAAATCCACACGCACATGGCTGCCAGTATATCAAAAAGATTAAGGTGAATAAAACAGTTAAGAAATCACATTAAATGATACCAAAGGATGCAGTTAATACATTTTGAAATAAAATTGAAATACCTTGTTAAACACATTTAATCTAATATAAAATAAATAGATATTAATTACATTATTTAAAATGCACTATTAAATTAATTAATAACAGTTTAACAATATCGTCAAAATTTAGCTAAAAATACCCCCTGGTGTATTAAATTATAACTGAAATGGAGCTAGAAAAATTAACAATTAGAGCTATCTTAAAGCGACAAATTTAGTGCTGCCATCTAGTATTACTTCTATTAAACAACTAACGCAAGATAAACATTTGCAAGCATTTGAATGTAAATAACTGTATAAATAATTGTAAGCATTTGAATGTAAATAACTGTATAAACAGCAAAACCAACATATCCTTATATATAGAGAATTATAAACCGAATATAAACCACACAATGTATTTAAAAACTATTGTAAATAAAATTTAAAAGCATACAATATATTCTATTAGCTAACTTATTTAAACTAAACTAAGAAATAAATAATTCTAGAACATTGATAATATATAGCATATAGCTATATGCTATAAAACAAAATAAAATTCAGTAATAATTAATATAAATAATTATTAAATATAAAAATTATTTTTTATGAATTATATATCAGATATTTATAAAATGAACAGGAAATAAAAAACATGTGGAAGTAAATAGAAGGTTAAATGATACTTAAATACCCATTACTTAAAAAGCACAAATATAGAGTGTGGATTATCTTCAGACATCCATAAAAAACCATAAAGTATGAATGTGGGACATTCAAAAACATTAAACCGATAATAAATATTAAAAAGAATAGAGTAATAATAATAAAAATAATTACCCAATTTTAATGCATACAGTATAACTATATTTATATTATACATACTTATATGTATATTATTCACTATAAGAATGGCATACTATTAATAATTAATATGATATTGTCCTTAGTAAATTTAAAATTTAATAACAAATAATTGTAAATTAGATTAATCAATAATTAGGCTAATTATAATATTAATGAAATTCTCCAATTACATATAAAATATCAAATCAACATCCATATAAAATACGTAACAAAAATATAGTAATAATACAAGAGCCCCCATTTTTTTTTAGATATATATAATTAACCATTGCGTATTATCCAGACAACACCACCCTCCTCCGTACTCTAACATCTACCCACCCAACCAACCTATAATTTTTTTTTATATTATTTTACAATTTTTAATTTTTTATAGATATTTTTTTTTTATAATTTTTTTGTAATTTTGTTTACGCATGTGTTAATTTGTTTTAATAGATCATGTAAGAAAAGTACTAATTGTATATTAATGAATATATGAATTTTTTTGGAAAACCATGATTTAATGCATCATAAATTAGTTTTTTAATATTATTGTTAATTAGAGGAGAAGAACATAAACATTTTATTCTATATAAATGATTAAGTATTATATTCCGAAATACAGAATGATGTAGACAAGATTTAAAATTTGTAAATGTATTAACTTTGAATTTAAATTCTTTACGTTTGTCATATAAATCTGTGATTGTTTTATTGTCTTTGATTGTAATTTTAAGATCTAAGAAGTTAATTGTATTGTTAGATAAAAGGTTTCCCGTTAATTCCAAATTAGTGGGATAATCAACTGGAAATCGAGTAACTGCAGATTGATCAGTATCAATTAAAATGATGTCATCAATATAACGATATAAATGTAGATTATTATTAGTAAAATTACGTTCATAATGATATAAGTATAAGTCTGAGAGTAAACTGGAAGTACAACCACCTTGTGGTATACCGACATGCTGTAAATATAAAGTATTATCTTGCAATATATAATTATTATAGATAATGAAGTTAGTTAAAGATTTAAAATATGCAATATCTATATTAGATGGTAATTCCAGTTTTTTATAATATTTTTTAAATAATGCATTTATAATTTTATGTAAATCTAATAGGTCTATATTATTAAAAAGATCTTTGAAGTCATATGTCGTTATATTATAAACACAATGAAGATTTTTTAAAATATTAACAAGTTGATAGCTATTTTTTATACAATGTGTATTATCATTATTTGTAGTAAGTACATATAATTGATTAAGAATTTTTAAGAGAAGTGTATTGGCTTTATTATTATATGTATTACAACCAATAGTAACAGTCCTAAATTTAATAGGAGTTTTATGAAATTTGGGAATAAGAACTAAATATGGATAATTAAAATTAGTAGATAAAATATTTAATAGTTTATAATAACTTCGAATTTTACGATTATTTACAATTACAGTTTCATTAGTTTTTTGAAATGACTTATTAGAAGAAATAGAATTTGTAAGAAGTTGGTGATAATATGATTTACATATAATAGCATAATTGTTAGGAGATTTGTCTACATATGTAATAACGTAGTTTTTTTGTAATTTAGTAATTTTTTGGAAATAATGCTTTGTATTAATAGAAACCAAATCAGCAATATTATTTTTTAAAGCCATAGTTAATTTTTCAATTACTAATATCTTCCATTGATTAAAATATTCAATAGGCTTATTATAAGAGATAGAAATTTTATAAATAAAAATATCAATATCATATGTAAACTGTTTGATAATAGATTTAACATTAAATTTAGATGGAAGTCTATATTTAGTACCATAACCCATTAGTTGTTTCAATTTAAAATCATGAACAATATCAAGATTTCCAGTGATTATATGTCCATGATCATTGTTTATGTATTTTTTTAGAGTGGGGTCTTTGCAGTTGCACGGAAAATTACTTGCAGCAGATGTATTTTTTGAAAATGTATTGTAGTTAAAAATCTTTCTCCCAATTGTATTCGGATATTTAAAGGTTTTTGATATATGAAGATTATTGATAGGAAAAAAACAATTTTTATCATTAATTATAGAATTGATATTAATTTTATTAAATATGTGATTTGAAAAAGTAATTATCATTTGAGTATTCATGTTCTGAATTTTGTGTTTTTTTGTAAATTAATATTTAAAAGATTAACCCTACTCATAATAAGGTCAAAGTAAATATCAGAGAAATGTTTAGAGAAAGATTTACTTAGAAAGACATTTAAATGTTGTACAAGCTGTTTCTTTTTAATAGCAAAGATGTTTTTTCGAATTAACAACCAGTTATAATTCTCTAAGTAATTTCGTTGAAGATCATTAATTTGTTTTGTGATAGATTTTTTGGAAACTACAACTGATGATGAACCCTTTCCGCGTTTATTACGTGTTGTTTTAGCCTTTAAATTATGATTAAGAGTAGGATAAATTGGAGAATAATCAATATTGTTATTTATAGATGTGAAGACTTTGACAGGTCTGTTAAATACTTCACTATTAAGTCCATAAGGATAAATTGTGTTATAATATTTCATATATGATGATTCCATATAAAGACGTTCTGATTTATTTTTTAGAATTTGAAGGATTTCAATTGTCGTATTTTTAAATAGATGTTTATGAAAATGTTGAATTTCAGCTGTAGATTGTATATTTTTTGCTTTGTTGTTATTAGAGTCTGAACGATGATGATTGATTCGTTTATGAATTGGACCTGATGTTTCACCAATATATTTCATATTACATAAGTTGCATTTTATACTATAAATAACATTAAATGCTTTACAAAAACTTGAATAATTAGGATCTGAGACAATTTGTGTCTGAGCAGCGTATGGACATGTCTTGCACCGAGAATCATAGCACTTACGAAAAAATAAAGGACGAGGGGGAGAGTATAAATGGTCGCTGGATGACGATCCAGGAACAACCCAATTATTATTCATGTACCGGGCACTACACTGCATAGATGCTAAGTGTATCTTGCCAGTATCGAGATGTTTACTAAGAACTGCCATATAAAAATTATGTATGGAAAATGCAATAATTGCCATAAAAATAAGAAATTTTAATAATTTAATTAAATTAGCCTTGATTAAATAATAAAACTTGAGTAAGAAAAAATATATACAATATTTACAATAATAGAAGCAGAACGCAGAAACAATCTTCAAATTATCCATAACCAAATTATGAAAACCCAAATATCATAGACTAATAATAGCAAGAAACCACTAAACTATTTTATAACAAATAAGTCAAAAAAGATCCGCATAACATCCAAATCCTAGAACAACTATAACCATGCAAAGACAACCAAAACGCATACCCAACTAACTACTCAGATCAAATTAAAATGAATTTAAACTAAAGCAAATTAACATTAAATCTATGAATAGGAATAATTATTGCTACCAAATTAATGTATATATAAAATGATTATCTCTACAGAATTATGTAAAGCTATAGCAAAAATAGAAAATATATAGGACAATATCATACACTAACTACAAGAAAATTCAGATAAAATCATAACTAGAAAATTAAAAAACATTAAATAAATCATTGCAATGATAGGAATGAAAAAATTAATGGAATCCTAAAATAGGTATCAGATAACTACATGGTAGAAATCATATTGATAATACACATAGATAGTGCGCTAATTGCAGCAATGATCTAAGCGTATAATATTTAAAAGATTGCTAAATAATTTAGCGACCTGGGAATATATATAAATATATATAAGATACCATAAGGAAAAAATACATCAAAATGAATTGTTGACATTCAAAATGAAAAGATATTTAAAAATATCGTATATATATATATATTTCCAGTTATAAATTGACGAAATTCGCGGGCCACACGTTAATCCCTCGCGGGGCACCGGTTGTGCATCCCTACCCTACTATATGGCCAAACATCAGCGGATACTTTCGATTTTAGACGTTTTGTCGAATATCTAGAGAAATGTTTGACAAAGTCTTCTGAAACTTTCGGAACATAAAGAGCATGTTTGATTTCATAATTTTCTGCGAACGTTTGATCATAAGGTCAATTAGGGGACCAACAACAAATTAAATAAAAAAACAATATTTTCGATCACTCTGTAAAATAAAATGCTACATGGACAATTGTGTAAGAATAACAAGTATATTCATATAATAAAGGTTGCTTTAAAAAATACAAGAAGTATGTGCATGGTTTTTTGTTTATAACATAGGGGAACGCAAGGAAAGATGACGAAGCTAAGCTTGTACAATTTTTCCTTTCCACTGTGAATGGATTTATGAACTGATATTTGCATGAGAACTTCGCCCATATCTTGATTCATGCCATGAATATTTTCAATTGCATCTTTTAACTTTAAAGGAGCAAACCATGGGATTATCTAAAAATAAGGTAATTTTCTTTCGTCAGCCATAGGGTAAGAGGACGAAAATAAACCATTTTTAACCAGTAACCAAGACTATTGAAAAATAAGTCGATCTCGTAGGAATTTGTAGCTCTTGAGTTCTACTTACAAAATATTTTAATGAAAAGATTGAAAAATTTACCGTAGAATGGTGATTACTTACATTGTGATAGTTAAACATTTTAGGGAAACACACTGAAAACGAAATAATGCACATTAACTTCCTTCCAAGTGGGAATGTGAGTGTTTATCATAGTGATGCGCATGTCCTGCCTCCAGGGGACTCTTTTGTTGGCCGCGACGTGCTAGTTTTTGTGATTAACTGTGAGAAATATTAAATTCGTCATCTTACCACATTACCCTACAGGATTTTCAACCAAATTTAACCCATTCAGAACCGGCATCTTTTACATGAATTTTATTCGTTTGGCACCACTTTCAGTTACTTAACTTTAGATATCACGAAAATGTCGTAATTAACTAAAATCAATTTTACTTTTCTTTTTTACTGGTATCAAACTTAAGCATTTTAAACACTTTTTGAGAGTGGATGAGGGTGGCACCCATGGCCTCGAACGGGTTAATGTCACTTTCGGGAAACTTAATAAATTACAGTAGAAATAATCAGGACATGATATAACCCAAAAATAAGTATAATTAAATTAAAATAATTAAAATAACAAAACTTTGTAAAAAATCACCATAAAATAAAAAAATACACAGGACGCGTTTCGAGCTAAAAACATAACAGCTCGTCATCAGCTACAGCAAACACGTGTCCGCAAGCGAACAAGGTCAAAAATGAACTGAAGGTAAAGAATGTCGCAAAGAATGCGACAGATGGCGCTAGCTGAAAGAGGCACATGCAGAAGAGCCTGCATGTGTTGCCAAAAGGATAGAAGAGAAATTGATAGGGAAAAAATGGAAATAAAAGAAATAAACAAAATTAAAATAAAAAATAAAAGAAGTAAATTAAAAAATGTAAATAATAATAATAAATAAATAAATATAAAAGAATAAAACAAGAAAAAACCAAAAAATCCTTTTTTTTTTCTTTTCAAAATAAAAAGAAAAGAAACAAGAGAAAAGGGAAAAGAATTACAAAAGTAATTTCCACGCTGGAGATAGGAAAGGAGATGATGGGAGATCATTGACAAGATTAGCAGAATTTTTAGAAATAAAATATGCTTCATGAAAATCCAAGTGAGAGGGAGAGGCAGGGGAAGAAATAATTTTGGCCATGGAGAAATTGAAACAATGACTGGAAGACCAACAGTGAGAAGCAATCGAAGATTTAGAGATTTCTTGATTTGCAATATACCTCTGATGCTCGCCTAATCTGAATTTTAAAGCTCTCTTTGTTTGACCAATATAACCTAAATTGCAAGAGCAAGGAATAAAATAAACACCCCACCGGTTCTCAGTAGGAACAGGATCTTTTAGAGAAGATAATTTAATTTTATTCATAGGTTTGAAGATAACTTTAAAATTAAAACGAGAAAGGATTTTAGCAATTTTGAAACAGAGAAGAGAATAAATGGGCTGAACAATTATAGAATTAAAATTAGGAGGATTATTTGAATCAGAAAAAGGACGTTTAGGCTTATTAAATTTATACAAAGCTTTATCAATCAAAGAGGGATTATAACCACGAGCAAGGGCAAGAGATTTGAGATAATTAATATAATTATTCAGAGCAGAAGAGTCAGAACAAATGCGTAACGCCCTAAAAACAAAAATATAAAAGGACGCCACTTTTTGCTGAGGAGGATGATTTGAAAGAGCATGAGGAGGAAGAGAGACAGCGAAATGTTTTCTATAAACGGAGGTAGAGAACCGATCTGGGTGTTTTGAAACCAAGACGTCAAGGAAAGGAAGAGAATTGTTCTCTTCGACTTCGAGAGTAAATTGAATACAAGGATCAACAGAATTAACAAGAGAAAGGAGACTAGAAAGATCCAGGTCAGAGGGAATTAAAATGAAAGTGTCATCAACATACCTAAACCAGAAAAGAAGTTTATATAAGCTGAAGAGTTTTTCTTCAACAAAATGCATATAAATATCACATAAAAGGGGGGGGGGGCAGTGGATTACCCATGGTCAAACCCTCAGTTGGGCTGGCCATCAACTGAGGGTTTGGATGAAGGGCTTTATTGTTTGACAGTCAGCGCATATGTGTTTAGTAAGAGTGAAGTATACATGTTTTACTGATGGGATGACTAAATCCGTGTTTCGAATTAAAGTCTTTTCGAAAGCATACTCACGCACTGCTTTGAAAGTAGAAGAAAAAATCTGGTTATAGACCAAATGATGTATTTTTAGTAGGCTTTCTATAGTAATAGTGTTAACATCGCAGCAAATACTTCGATGGATTTTGAATAGTAGCCTATTTTCTTTACGAATTACCTGTAGTCTTGGAAAAAGTAAACATACAATGGCAGAAGGTGTTTTGTCTGTTCAGATGGAAGAAAAACTTGCTATGTGCCAGAACCTAGTTTTTCGATGCTTAAATCTTCATCTGTTTGTCCACTTCATCTGTCGAATATTAGGATAGCATTCTAATTACCACAGTATCATGATACGCTGTGATGAAAACCACTATTGTGATTAATCATAAGACGAAATTCCAGCCTTCGATAGCTTTAGAAGGAATCTCATGCTATTTCACCCTTTTTTATTTCTGTTCTTTCGAAACAAAAAAGACCCATATTTCGTGAACTATTGTATTCGGGAGTATAGTTCCCAACACCTTTCTTGCTCCTTGTGACAAGAACTTTCTAACGATATATTCCTTGTCAAATACCAGAACTGACACTGGGGGATGCTTCCTAATCAAAGTTGTTTGTATGCAGATGGGGGTAATGTCCTTTCCATGATGCCATGGCATTTCACAGAAAGCAAAGCAAGCACACTGTAAAAAAAAAAAAAGAAAAAAGATCGTGAAAAATTAGCAGCAAAGTTGCCGACTATTCTCCGTTTTTTCACGAAACTCTCGTTTTGGCATTCCGCCGTTTTGAAGACAGAAATTTTCCGCTATTCAAAACTGGAATTTTTTTAAAATTAAATGTGAGAAATAGCCGAATAAAATAAAAACTAAATAATAATTCTGCATGCTGCAAGTTTTTACGGAACAGATAACTGTATCGAGTATCACCACATCTACTTTTATCGCATTGTCTCTCTATGGATTCGAACCTTGTTTGAACATGGCTATTAGAAAATGAATGTGCTGTACGCCAGATGGCCTTACCCAACAATTCGGTTATAGGCCAAAACATGAATAACGAAAATCTAACTAAAATTTTTCCGTTTTTACTCCATTGAAAACGAACTTTTCCGTTTTTAACATTCAACGAGTATGAATAAAAAGGAAAATTTCCGTTTATTCCCGGAAAATTTACGACTTATACTCAAAACAGGATATTTCCGCTAAAAGGCAGAAATTTTACACAGAAGTATTCGTATATATACGGACTTTTTTACAGTGCAAGTTGAAATAACATAATAATTGTTGTTAAAGTTATGAAAGAAAATCAGGGTTCGGTTAGGGATGAGATATTGATATCTTTTG
The DNA here is from genome assembly GCA_963932465.1 of Maratus speciosus. NCBI lineage: Eukaryota > Metazoa > Arthropoda > Arachnida > Araneae > Salticidae > Maratus > Maratus speciosus. Next base: position 280,497,947 of record OZ010792.1, read on the forward strand.
CTATTTTATAGTAATTCTATATACTAGTACTTTATACTATTTACTAGTTAGATTGCGACCCTGGTTTATTACACACACACATACAAAAAAAAATATGTTTGTTATAGTGCTTCTGCACCTCTTAACGTTTTTTATCATCTTTTTTTTTTAAACACCTTGCATTGAATATGCAGAATAAAATGAAGCAGCGACATCTCAGCCATGTAATAAGTTCTATAAATCTTTCAGAATTACTAGTTTTGGCTAATCTTAGCCATTTTTTTATTTAAAATATCTACCACTTTTTTTCAAATTTTTAATCTTCGCTTTATTTAATCGCATATTTTTATGATAAAAGGATGAAAACAACTATTAGAAAAACTGTTAGTTTTATTGAATAAATAAATTTCTCAATTTAACAAATCTATCTCTTTCTTTCTAACCGATGGCCAGGCTCCTAACTGTAGGGAAGCCCCAGCTGAACGTGTTTGATACGTGGTGTCGGGGGGCAATAAACCTGATGGGGTTTATATGACCGTCATCCTATCGGTAGTGCCTACTGCTTATGACACCTGGACATATTGCTACTCAAGTTGATCTCGTAATTTAGAACCTTACTCAAATGACGAAACCATCACCCGGCAATTCACCTCCAGAGGTATAATTCATGGGTAACTTGGGGAACTTTGCACCCACGACAGATTTTACATACACTAGGTGCCATTGGCGTACATGGCGGATTTGAGCCGGCAGTAAGGTTCGATCCCACGGCCTTTCATCTGCGAGTTCGATGCTCTGCCAAATAGGCCACCGCTTCCCAAACTAATTGGAATTGCCTGAAGTTTTTGAAGCCTAATTGTCAGTGCAGACTTGTCATAAGAAAATGGTACTTTTAGTGTATGTGGGGGGGGGGCAAAGATGGGGCGCCGCAGACAGGCAAATTACAGGGTGGGTTAATTTTGGGCGGGAATGAGACTCTGCCTATCTACTGTACCCCACCGAGTAAAAATTGGCTCCGTAGGTCTCCCATTGGAGCGGGACAGGTAGCTCATACAGGCAGTGCCTAGATAAAGAGGCGGCAGTCAGAAAAAAAAGAATAAAAAATAAAACATTAAGTAAAAATTCTTTTACTATTAAATTTATGAACTATTAAACCTAAAGGCACTACGTCTGAAAATAGCTAAGATACCTTATGGGGTATATTATGATTACAAAAATAGACTAATTAAATTGGTAGCTTATTGGTTAACTAAAAATAAAACAATGATAAGGGCTATTTAGTTAAACTATGAATAGTTTAACTTACTATTAATTAAAATTGAACTAAAGTAAGGGTTTTACGAAGGTAGGCTAATAGATTAACTAAGGGTGGGGGTGGGGACTAAGGAAAACTGAGCTAGTGATGTTATTAAATTATTAATTACTAGGGGGCTCAGCACCCTGCTCGCTCACGTTCGCCAACCCCCTTGAATTGCTACGCGATCCCAGCTCGCTTCGCTCGATCGCCACTATTTGTGTCAACTCTAGCCAGCATGAGTGCTATCATAAATGATTATAAGATATTAAATTTACAAATATTGTTAATGTATAAAAAAGTAATGGAAAACTTTGTTGAAAATCTAAATAAAAATGTATTTAGATGGTGCTGCTAATGGTTATAAATCACTTTAACATTACGAAATTAAAAAAAACTAGGGGGCTCTGCCCCCTACGAGCTACGCTCGTCAACCCCCGTTCAGACCCCGCAGACTCTAAAAGTACGCTAATTTGATCGGTTTTAAAAAGATTTAGGAAGATTGAATTATAATTTAAAAAACAGTGGCGATCTCCCTATAAACGGATTTCTATTCATTTCTCTTTGACTGGGGAATTTTAAGGCCAAATCCGCTGCGGTACTACTTGATGAACCCGTCGGCCAATTTCGCCAAATTATATAAATCGCCAAAGCACTCGCCAATTATACAAATTGATATAATTTTTATTTTAAATAACGAAAGAACAAAGAAATTATTGCAACATTAATAAAAATACAAATAAAACGTCGAAATAAAAATAACTTGATGACGTAGACACGTGTAACTTGCTTAAAGTCAAGTTAATGTGACATTTACGATCAACCATTATTGACATTTAATCTTATAGTTTGGCGAATGATAGATTTTTGGTCGACGGGATAACTAAGTAGTACCAAAAATACATATGTCAATCGCTGTTTTCGTCTTTGACGTAGACACGTGTAACAACATTTCAAAATAAGCGAATATAAAAGGAATTAAGTAAACAGAGTCTTTGTCTCCCGGTATTTTTTAACAAAGCGAAAAGAAAGTTCTTTTAAATAAGACTTTTTAAATTAATCGTTTTTAATCTGACGTAATTTTGACCAAACTATTCTTTCTCTTTTTAATATTCACGTGAAAATACTTGTGTTAGAAATGAAATATTATTTGCGCTTTCCTAATAAAAATAGTTGAAAAGTATCCGCTCAAAATATCAAATAAATATCTAGCGCAATTTCTGAATTTAAACCGTTTTGCAATATTATTTTGTATTCATTTTATGTAATAACTGTAATGTGACGTAAATATGACGTAATTTCTCCTATTTAAGACTTCTAACGCATGTTAATAAATTTATTATTTTACAAATTCCTTTCTCTCTTAAAATTCACGTGTAATTATAGTTTTTATGACGTAATTTTTAATAAGTTTGTACATAATTATTTAATTCTAATTCCAAATGTTTTTTTCTGTTTATAATAGTCACGTGTAAATAAATTTTTAATTTATTTACAAGTATAAATACTTTTTTTGAAGCAAACATTATTGTTTCCACTGTTTATACAGTTGGCAACAGTTTAAATTAATATCACTTTCTAAAATCTGTAAAAAATATCTCTAGAAATGCTGAAAATTTGAAATTAAAATAGAAATCAAACCTCAAAAAATTAGTCAAAATAAAAAAAGAAAAACAGTCTGCACATCGGGAACTTCAAACGTATAAAATGATCTGAAAATGATTAAATTCCTATGAATAGTTTTTGCTCCTATAAAACTTTTTTAGTGGAACGATTTTGTCAAACTTTAGCATTAAATATCTCTTAAATTAATTCTTCGATTTGAAAACTGTCTGCATCAGCGTGTTTATCAAACATTTCTGTATCATACTACCGATTTTCATATTTTTGTATGCATTATTTTTCTTAATGTTAACGAAGAAAGACCTCCTGTCACAAAAAATTCAAAACCGGCGGCGGTGACAGCGGTAGTTACTTTTTTAGGTAGATTTCGTAAGAAATACTACCTATTGCAATCGTTACCATGGTGCAACTTTTGAAAAATTCCTTCATAACTTTTCATTATAGGAACCCAGGAACCCAAAACCACCTCCACCTAAAAAGTTTATATATATATATATATATATATATATGTATGTATGTATGTACTAAATTCTGTCCGCACGATAAAAGTCGCAATTATGCACGAATCATCTTCAAACTCGCCAACAACTTTGAAATGGCTAATATCTCGGCGGGGATTGAAAATGGGCGAAATCGGCCCAAGAGGGTGGAAATGGGGAGGGTTCAAAATTTTGAATACTGTCTTAACATGATTCTGATAAAACCAGCTCTTACACAACAATGGCAGGAAAAAAATAAAAGTTTTTCGTTATAGCTGTTGCCAACAATTAAAAAAAAACAAATAATAAAATTCTCACCACAACAATTACTTTTCTTTTGCAAAATTTTCACGTGTAAAATTAAATAGTTTGACAAATTGAAAACAAATTGAATATTACGTCATAAGTTTCCTAGAGCAAGATTTCAGCATGAAAACTTAAAATAAATAGTTTGACGAATTAAAAAAATATGTATATTGCGTCATATTGGAAATATAATGGACCTCACCAGGTGAATATGTAACGCCATGTAAGTTTGAAGAAACGTATTAAAACATGATAAAAACCCGACTATGAAAATATTAACATATTTTAACACTTTAAGGTTCTCTGAATTTTTTGTAGCCATTTTTTAAACCTATTCCATATATATGTGTGTGTGTATTCGTGTATATTACAATTTTCACAAAAAGTTTAGCTCCCTACAGCTCGCTCTTTGTGAAGAAACTGGGTTTTATCTCTAATCTTGATTTAAGTTTTGTTGGAGAATTTAGTACTTAACATCGAAATCTACCTCCGCCTGTAGGCCCGAGCCGGCAGGGATTTTTTAGAATAGAGAGAAAATTGAAATGCAAAATAATAAACTGAAAAATTACCTTGGAAATATAATTAATTTAAAACCTCGGTGAAAACACAATTCAGGCATTCATAAAAAATGTAGGAAGGCATTCATAAAAAAAGTAACTGAAAATTTTGTTGAAAATGCATTTACCAAACGTTTGGCCCTGTGACTTGTTGATCGTCATTGCAAAAGCTAAGTCTAAGTGGACTGGAAATTGAGGCCGTTAATATTTAAATCGCATGTTAGTGTCAGATGGGGTCCTTCTCCTTTCATTTTGCCTATAGTATTGAACAACACGGCTTAAATTCATTTAAAACTATAATAAAACGCCATAATAGATGCGACGTAACACGCAAACGAAATGTAAACAAATTATTTTCGGCTGTGTCTAAATACGATCTTGAACACAAAGCTGATTCGCTGAATTCACCGCATCACCGTAACACGAACCGATAGCAATTGTTATTCATGCATTGCTTAAACAGTTTGTGTTAAAAGAGAGATTACAACTGGATTTTGATTTGCTGAATGGATCGGGACATGTGACTGTAAATTAACCACTGATAATCGTCGCTCTGGTCGTTGCCAAATAGAAGCTACAAATACAGCTCTTTTTTCGCGCTACGTACGAGAAATATATATATAGATGATTAGCAAGCTGGAACGTAAAAAAAAAAAAACTTAGCAAAGACTTAAAACTTAACGAGCTTAAACTTAACAAGAACTTTTGGCTAATAAGTTAAACTTAACAATAACTTTTGGCTAATAAGTTAAACTTAACAAGATCATAGGAACCAATGGGACAGTAATATTGGATCTAGGGCAGCCCCTGTTACACAAGAAGCAGCAATTATTGCTTGTACAATGGTGGGTAACTAAGGTGCACTTGTGTGAGTGGCCACGAGAAGTTAGTGGGTCAATCCATTTCAAGTGGTCCAGCACTGGTTGCTCGAACATTTTTAAAAAATCTGAAATTTTTTGTGCAACACATGATGGAAGTTCAAAATTACTATTATTTGAATATTATTATTAATTTTTGTTTGTGTATGGTGGCCATCTTTGTTTTATCGTCTGCAGCAATTTTCTCACATAAAGGGTTTACGGAATTGTAAATAATTCATCGTTTATTTCTCCAATTCAAGTGCGGATTGAAGCGATTTGTACAGAATACATTGGGCTATAAATCTGGTAATTGAATAATCTGGTTTCCGAAGCTAACTACTTACTTATTGATGAAATTTAAGCATAAAGTTTCAGCTTTTTTCCAAAATTTGTCCGTTTACAAGAGGAAATTTTTCTATCAAGGAAAACTGTGAACATGACATAATTTATTTTTTACAAATAGGCCTAAAGTACTTATACTCACACGCCAAGTTCCAGATGTGGGACTTGTTTTCTCTTCGCTAAAAAAAATTCCAAAATTTTCAGAAATGTCAAAAATCGCACTTTTGAGGCTTTGATATCTCTGGTGGGGCACGAGATAAAAATCTGAAGTTCTGGTTTCTGAGAGTATTGTATAGTAGTGTTATGCACAAGGAATTTCAAGATGGAGATTTGACTACAAGCTGAGATATGGCAAGGGCAACATGTCAAAACAATACTGCCAAACTATTGTTTTGTTGTAGTCACAGCTAAGTATTTATCTCAGAGTGTCATTTAAATTTATTTCTTTGATTGTCTTTACATAATAGAAACAGAAAATAAAGCCTTTTGCAAAGCTTAGCAATTAATTAAATAAATAATTATACCTAAGGCCTACATTTTGTTTGGTTTCAGTAATTTTTGTTCTAATTTTAGCAACTAAAAAAAACCTCAGCACTTTTACATAAAGAAAAAAAAAATATTTTTATACAAGACCTGAGAAAAAAACCTAATAGGGAAAGAGAAAAGCTGTTAATGTTGGCATACTCGTTGAGACATGATCAAACGTCTCAAAACACATTCCTACTTGTTGGTTTAAAAACCATACAAAATGTATGGGCTTAGGCATGATTATTTTTTTAATTAATTGCTAAGCTTTGCAAAGGGCTTTATTTTCTGTTACTATTACTTAAAGATAATCAAAAACATAAATTTAAGTGACACTCTGAGATAAATACTTAGCTGTGACTACAACAAAATAATAGTTTGGCAATATTGTTTTGACATGCTGCCCTTGCCATATCTCAGCTTGTAGTCAAATCTCCATCCTGAAATTTCTTGTGCATAACACTACCATACAATACTGTCAGAAACCAGAACTTCAAATTTTTATCTCGTGCCCCACCAGAGATATCAAAACCTCAAAGTGCGATTTTTGACGTTTTTGAAAAATTTGGGATTTTTTTAGCGAAGAGAAAATAAATCCCAGATCTGGAACTTGGCGTGTTAGTACAAGTACTTTTGGCCTATTTGTAAAAAACAAATTATGTCATGTTCACAGTTTTCCTTGATAGAAAAATTTCCTCTTGTAAACGGACAAATTTTGGAAAAAACTGAAATTTTATGCTTAAATTTCACCAGTAAGCAGTTAGCTTCGGAAACTATTCTATTACTAGATTTTTAGCCCAATGTATTCTGTACAAATTGCTTCAATCCGCACTTGAATTGGAGAAATAAACGATGAATTATTCACAATTCCGTAAACCCTTCTTGTGAGAAAATTGCTGCAGACGATGAAACAAAGATGGCCGCCATGCACAAACAAAAATTAATAATATTAAAATAATAGCCATTTTGAACTTCCATTTTGTTAGGGTTGTTCTACAAAAAATTTCAGATTTTTTAAAAATGGTCAAGCAACGAATAAATGATTTTCTGGACCACTTGAAATGGATTGACCCTATTGAATTGATGGGGAAAGCACAACATAGCGGACCCTGTCCCTGAGGGCAGCAGATCGGATGTCCTTTCAAGTCTCCGCCCCTGGCTTAATGCTGTCCTCTCTGAATAGTGGAAAGATGGTTAGATTTGGGCTTTTCTGCAGCTCCATTGATGTTCCCTTATCTCATCTCTGGACATGACATGAGAACTTTCTGGTTCTTGCCACTGGCTTAGCGCACTGCTGAGCCATCCTAGAAGAATAGAGAAATTAGGAGTTATTTGTAAGTCCAGTAAAATTAGATCGAAAAAGGCGTCTGCCTGGAAAGTTTTGGAGAGGTTTTTTCTCTTTTTTCCTTTATGTTTTTTGGGGTGCTAAACATGATTTTAAACTTTGTCACTGATCGGCTTAAAAAGTTATAAGCGAAAAACCATGAAACAATTGTTTTTTTCGGCTTTTCCATTGTAGTCGCTAGAGGGTTAAACTTTTTCGAAAGCACTGCTGCACCAAATTAAACTAGAGAAAATTTCCTACATTTTTCATACACAAGGTTTTTCTCTAAGATCGATACTTTTGGCAATACGAGCAAAAAGAATTTTAGCGTTATATTCAAATTCCATTATCGGAGCACGAAAACGCAATACAATCACAATGCATCCATTTCAATCACCAATTTGAACTTTTTAGTTAATTGTAGTTGCATTTCGAATAAGTTAACATTTGCTTACCAAATTTTAAGTTTTATTAACAAAATAAATTGAAATCGGTTAATTAAGAAAAATATAAAACGGAAAACCCCCCGAAAATATGAGAGCAGCAATTTTTATTTCCCCATCAATCTGATTATAACTATTACATGATTATAACTGCACAATTATGACTATTATAGGTTTAATATAATAACATAAGTGGAAGGTTGTAAGTAAACAGGAAAAAAAGAGAAATTCAGAGCTGTTCTCCCATTAATGTCGTTTTGGTAGCTTTGAAAGGTCTGGTTGATGTTCTTCCAGAGGAGGCTCATCTTTATCTTGATTGCTCAGGTTGGGACTTCACTTGGCTTAAAATATCCTTGAGAATTGACTTGTCAACCTCTATTTCCAAGTCATTTTCGGCGATGAAGAAGCTGAGATTATCACAATGGCCATTGCAGTTCAAACGAAGGAGCGAACAAAACAAACCAGCATTCCTAAAGCCACACTTTCCACTGCAGTTTGTTTTGCATTTGCAGGATTTTTTTTTCGCAGAACAGCTTCTGGTCAGTGAGTTTGACCGTTGTTATTGGTGTGGTGCTTATCTTGGTTTTATTCCAGGCCCATTCCTTAGCTTTTTTACAGTTACCTAGCCATAGCTATACTGGTGGCAAACTCTTAGACATGTGTATAGAGTTTGTTGTACAATATTTCTTTCTAAGATGAATAGTTTTTTCAATACGAGTAAAAAGGATTTTAGCGATATATTCAAATTCCCTAATCGGATGTCGAAAACGCTTAATGTAATGTTTTTGTGAATGCAAAACGAGTGGATGGGTGTCCTTGAAACACTTCCATGGCACCACGTACATGATATTACAAGAAGCCCTCACCTTTCTCCTCCTTCCCCTCTCCATCAGGACTTTTTTTGCTCGTGTTGAAATTGAAAGCTCGGCCCTCAGTTTGTTTCTAGACGTCTCGATTATTATATTAAACTTATGTTATTATATTAAACTTATAATAGTTATAATTGTACAACTATAATCATGTAATAGTTATAATCAGATTGGTAGAAAAATAAAAATTGGTGTTCTCATCTGTTCGGAGTGTTTGTGTTTTATATTTTCCTTAATTACCCGATTTCAATTTATTTTGTTAATAAATATATAAAAGGCTTAAAACTTGGTAATCAAATGTTAACATATTCGAAATGCAACTACAATTAACTAAAAAGTTTCAAATTGGTGATTGAAATGGATGCATCGTGATTGTATTGCGTTTTCGTCCTCCGATGATGGAATTTGAATATATAGCTAAAATTCTTTTTGCTCGTATTGTCAAAAGTATTGATCTTAGGAAAAAACATTTCACATGAAAAATGTAGAAAATTTTCTCTAGTTTAATTTGGTGCTGCTTGGTTTTCGAAAAAGTTTAACCCTCTAGCGACTTCAATGGAAAAACCGAAAAAAACCGAATTGTTTCATGGTTTTTCGCTTATAACTTTTTAAGCCGAGCAGATACGAGGTGGTAAAGTTTAAAATCGTATTCAGCACCCCCCCCCCCAAAAAAAAAAAAACAAAACATAAAGGAAGAAAGAGAAAAAAACTTCTCCAAAACTTTCCAGGCAAAATCCCAGATTGACTGGACTAGTATGCGGGGTTGAAGAGTGAGGCAGGGCTAGCCATTCCACTCTTCCCTCCAGCCCCGTTCGGACACCCTTACCTTGCCTTTGCTCGGTGCGCTATCTGTCTCAGACACTGACTCATTAAACTGCAAAGACGCTAAGAAAAATAGCAAAAATGAGAAACAGAAATCTTAGTTAAATATTTTGTTTGGTATTTTTTGTTTATAAATTAAGTGTAAACAATCTTTTTTTAAAAAAATAAAAAGAAAGGGTTTTTAACCGTAGTTCTTCGTAGCTGATAACTTTCCATGGTAAAAAAAAAAAAAAAAAAAAAAAAAAAAAGAAAGCAGAAAGAAAGAGGAAAAAAATACTTAAATACTTTTGGCAGATGTCTAGACTGAGGTTTAAAAATTGTTCCGATCTACTTTAATTTTAAAAAGAGCGGGAGATGTGAAAAGCTTTTTGATTATAAAATGTACTTTTGTCTTCAAAAAAAGCGACCCGCCTAATATATTTAAATTAATTAAAAAGCAGTAAATTGTCTCTATCCACAGTAAATCGAGTAATAAACTAACATTTACGAGGTCTAGACCAAATTTCAGACGTAATTAGAAAGTTATGACAGTTACAGTTACACAACTGAATGTAAAATGTAAGTAATTGGTAAACACATTAAACATCGGTCTTCTTGATTACTTTTTTCAGTCGAATAGCAATGTAATCTGATTCAGTGTTTAAAGTATTTGTATGAATTTAAAACGTCAATTTCCATCAAAATTTCAATGCAAAAGCTCACTGTTTTAGAAAAAAAAAATAAAGTTAATTTTATGATCCTAGATCGTTTTAAACATTTATATTTCTTACAAACTTTGAAAAAACTAAGCTGAAAGTTTTTATTTTCCTCAAAAACTATTTTTTTGTTCAATTTTGTGGAAAAATTGTCATAACTCAATAAATAATAGTTCAGTTATCGTAAAATTTTAAAATTATACTTTAAATATCTATTTAAAGGAAGTAGATTATTCTTATGCTGATTTATTGAAAAGTTTATAAATTACACAGTATTAATTTATGAACTATTAACATTTTTCATGAATTTTCATCATTGATTGTTTTTTTTTATACCTATAATTTTTAAGATATTCAGGTTATTTTCATAAAAATAATCTAGTTTCTGTATAACATTATTACAATATTTATTATGGAATTTATAAAATGTATTTATATTCAATAGTTTTAAAGTTGAATAGTTTTTAGAAAAGATCAATTTTTCGGTGAATTTTATACTGATTTTTTAGATAAAAATTTAATAAAAATTATATTACTTATTTGTATGTTTATGTCTCATTTTTATGACACTTTTAATAACAATTATCGATTTTAAACTTAAAATTTACAAAAAGTAAAAAAAAATATTTCCTAGGTATATTTTAATAAATTTAAGAAATAATAATGAATTTTAGAAAAATCATAGTATATATATATATATATATATATATATATATATATATAGCTCTATTAAAAGTGAATGATTATGGAAATGATTATGAAAAGAGGGTGCAAAACAACAATAAAAATCCATGAAAATTTATAACGAAAAAACAATAAACAAACCACTCCCTGCTCTTCAGAAAGTGGGAGGAGTGAAAAAAGCAGGTACCAAAAACAGAAATTGGATCCTCACGGGTTTCGCAAGATATGGCCAACCCACATACTCCAAAAGTATAAAAATAGATTTAAACTTTCAAAAACACAACATAACAAAGCTATCTTAAAAAAAAAAAATTAACGAATCAAAACTGCTTTAAAAACAAATATAACCAACCAATTCAAAATCCAAGAAAAACGATTTAGCTTATAAAACGTAAATAAAAATTAATAAAAATTCCAATATGACTAAATCATAAGCAATTAGAAGTATTGAACATGTGAGAAGGCCATACCCCCACCTTTACCCATGAAGACCTGAAAAAAACTTGCTACCTTTAAAACAATCACTACGCTCCACTTCTTTCCATCAGCAGGAGTTGCAAGCAAGGCCATAATCCAAGTTAGACCAGCGTCCTGAAGACTTGTCTTTCCATTATCCTCATAATCATTAATTTTCTTCCCAAGTCACCGCAGTTTCTACTTGAAGCACATCAACAAGCAGGCGTTCTTAAAAAGACTTTAATCCACACCCTTCATATATTCAAGCAGCTACCTTGGCATCCATTACGGTGTTTGGCCGCTTAGCTGTTGCCACTTTAGAAAACTCTTCTCAAGTTGATTTACATAATGAAAAATAAACTGGTATGGAAATAAATTATTATAAAAAAGATTAGCAGTAAATTTAAAAATCTGTGAACTCAAAAATTCTCTATTACTACAAATTCTATAAAATCTATTAACTTGTCCCACAATAATGTTAACAAAAACCTTTTTACTTAAATTTGAATACCAGTGTGGCATCGATTGAGTATTAAAATTAAAAAAATCCCGTTTATCAAAAAGCTTAATTAGTATATTGCTATCTTTAATTAAAATATCTAAATCCAAAAAATTAACATGTAAATTATCAACAGAAGCCTTATTTAATTTTAAACATTTTTAAACATTTTTAAACATATTAAAATTAACATGAAACAAAAAATTAACATGTAAATTATCAACAGAAGCCTTATTTAATTTTAAACATTTTTAAACATATTTAAACATTTAAACGAAAAAACATATATTGTTTTTCGTTATAAATTTTCATGGATTTTTATTGTTGTTTTGCACCCTCTTTTCATAATCATTTTCATATTCATTCACTTTTAATAGAGCTATATTCACTTGGTGCATATAAGAAGCTGCGTTGCGCCTGATTCACTGGGTTGTTTGTTTTTAATTTTTTTTTTTTTTTTTTTTAAAGCATTACATATATATATATGGCGTAATTTATGACACATTTGTAATTGCTATCATGACCAATAGTGATAATCGATTATTAGCAAACGGTTAAATTCATTTTACTAAAAGAAATCTAAGGGAATATGATTTGCGCTGTCATAGAATTGGCAACAAAAGTTAAAATGATCATCTCGAAATATGAAATAAATATATCATATAAATATATTTTAAATTGTTTGACAATATTATTATTTGGCTATTTTAAATATGACGTAATTTCTCCCATTTACTGCTTTTAACGTATATTAATGAGTTTATTATTTTAAAGTTTTCTTTTCTGTTTTTACCATTCACGTGAGAATACAATCGGCATTAGAAAGGATATATTATTATTTGTGCTATCTCTTAATTGGTAGCAATTGTTAAAAAGATTATCTCGAAATATGAAATAAATGTCTCGTGTAAATTTATTTTTAAATTAAACTGTTTGACAATATTATTATTTGGTTATTTTACATATGACGTAATTTCCAGCATTTACTTTTTTCACAAATATTAATGTCATTATTGCGCTCAAGTTTTTTTTCTTTTTTAGTATTCACGTGTAAATACAATTTTATGACGTATTTTTCAATATTTTCCTGTTTTTAACACGTAATCATTGAATTCTAAATTGAAAGGTTTTTTCTGTTTTTAAAAGTCACGTGTAAATAAATTTTTAGTCGAAAGGAAACATTATTTTTTGAGCTATTTTTATAATTGGTAGCAATTTAAAATAAACTTTTCCAAAATATGAAAAAAATATCTCTTGAAATGATGAAAATTCAAATTAAAAATTAAAAAAACCTTAAAAAAATGCTGTCTGCGCTCTTAGACCAGGGGAATTTGCACATGTTACCTTGCAAAAGGTCGGGTAGAAGATTTTTTTTTTCTAAATTATTTATCATGATGCCAATATGAAGAAACCAAGTTTTCTAACAAAATTTCTTAAGGCTAAATTTTCTGTGGCCGAAAAACAAAAAAAACTTTTGAGCCTTTTTTTTTTTTTTTTTTTTTTTTTTTTTTTTTTTTTTAAATATCTCGAGATCCGTTGCCGTAGCATATTATTTGTCAATTACAATATTAAAGAGGATAACATTCCTACAACTTTCATATTTACAAACGTTTTTATACACTCAATAGCAAGCGCTATTTCAAAAATGGGACAATCTTTTCAATTTTCTTAAAAACCGCGAAAAACGTAGTTTTGCCGCGATTATTCACATGTTCCCCGCGGATTTAATTGTGTAAGTCGACTTCTAAAAATTGGTAGCAGTAAATTATCTATTATTTGTACACCCACGTCTTTATTTTCATCTCAACAGACATTTTATATTCAATAAATTTATATAAGTTTAACAGTAGGGCACAGTGTAGATGAATGAGACAATTTTCATATTTAGACAGTAGCTTTAAGTGGTTAACTTCAAAGCATTGTTTAAATGAATTTTTCAATATATAGTAACTTATTGGTACGATAATTTCAATTAAAAAAGATTTCTTGTTTAATTTTAATAAATTTTATAATTTTTATAATGCATATGTATTTTTCCAGGTATCAATGGAATAAGTGGGTCATTTTTAAAATCTGTCCATGTTTTGGAATAACAAAATTAAATTTTTAGAAATAATCAGAAAGTTTTAATTATTTATAAATAATTACCTTACCTCATAAACATTAATACACAAGCATCAGCAGAGACCAAATTACTAATTTAACATTTTAAAACTAATTTTTAAATTTTAATGCATTTTGTATAATAACATAAGTGAGCACGGTAATGACAACTACGGTAATGACAAATTAAGCAAAATATTTTTATTTTTCCCCAGGCATAAATTGCAGCCATTATATCTTCTGGCCCATACAATGATTTTCTATTTCTCATATAATAAAAGCAGATTAAGAAAGAAAAGTTCATCTAATTATCAATTTGAATTGGGTACGGTAATGACTTACAAAAGAATACTCACCAAAACATCCAAAGTATTTGCTTGTTTTATTGAAACTATAAAACTATTTACTCTATTCACCTAAACCTGATAACAAGTTGACTTTTAAGGAGTACTTTTGCCTTGATAAAAAGGCATGTGCCGTCCTCTAAAAAAATCCAGAGGAACGTTTTGTCAGAAGCATGATAATGACACTTTTTCTTGGGTTTAAAAAAATTATTAAGAATTATAGATAAGTTTAATTAATGAAAATGAATATTTTTTAATTAGTAGCATCTTAATAAATAAAATGTATAAAAAAATTATAACCATCTGTTTTAAATAGAACTTTGTCAAATCTTTACCTAATAAATTGCTTGTTGGGACAACCTACGGTAATGACATTTTGACTGCAAAAGAATATATTTCTTATTTTTAAATTTTTTATAAATAATAATATATCTATAAATTATCATTAAAAAACATGATGGATAAAATGCAATAATTGAAATTATGATATTTAACTATTTTTCTGTGAAAATGTGAAAGGACAGTAAAACACGACACTTTTTTTGAAAATCACCCACGTATGAAAATTTGCGAAAGACATATTTTATTCCCTAATACAATGGTATATTTTATTTACCAATTATTGATAACATATGTTTTAATGTTTTAAAGATAGCAAACATTGAATTGTAGTTCCACATAAAAGGGGGGACTCAAAAGATAAATATCTTTTATGTAAGAAATACTTTTACCTTATAAAATAGATACAATAAAAATGACACCAGCTTATTTCACTAACTAATGTTATGCATTTATATCTTGTAAAATTTATAAATTCTGTTAATCAAATATTTAAGATCACTAGTTTTATAAAAAACATTTAAAAGATTAGTTTTAAAACATATTGTCAATTTTTTCCAGTTATATCAATAAATATAACAAGAGATTATATCATTTTAGCATGCAAAAATATATAAAATTTTAAGATTATCTATTAATTGCTTTAAAGATCAAACAGAATACTTTAAATTTCAGAACGGGTTGCAAACAGTTTTCCAAAAATGAAAGTGTCCAAATATATATATATATATATATATATATATATGTGTGTGTGTGTGTGTATATATATATATATATAAAACCAAACCCGAAAAAATACAAAAGCACAACATTTAGATATTGATCTCAGGTATCCCATGAAAAAAAAATATTTAAAAGTAACAAAATGCGAGCGAGATATTTGTCAAGAGCGCTCCCATAGGTTTAATATTACCTTGCGAATGTCTTCGTGTGACTAATTTAGTCCCATAATTCATATAACTGTGACTTTAAACGTCTCAGTACGACAACTACCGTAAAATCTTTGAAAATGAAATCTGTATATACGGAATTCGGTCTTTAAAGAAAAAGTATATATTTTTTCAAGAGAAAGAATATGAACAATTATACCTGCTAAGATGGAAACCTGTTTAAAGCGGAATATATTTAGGCACTTTCGTTACGGTTTTCAAGGTTTTAATAAATCAATATTTGTCAAAGCTGATTACGTAGTTCAGCATTACGTATTTAATGCTTACACACTTAAAATTTTCAAAATCAGGCTATTAGAGATTTATTAAAATTCCCGTGGTAAATTTTCTTTTTAAAAGAGGGGGGCACCAAAATCCATGTTTGCCAAGGGTACAAAAAAGGCTAGTTTTCGCCCTGAAACACATAATTTACTGCTACTAATATATAAGAAGTTGACATACACGATTACATCCTGGGAAACATTTGAATAATCGGGGCAGAACTGTGTTTTTCACGGTTTTTAAGAAAATTGAAAAAATTGTCCTATTTTAAAATGGCGTACTGCAATTGCTATTGAGTGTATAAAAAGGTAGTAAATATAAAAGTTGTAGAGAATTTTATCTTCTTTAATATTATAATTGACGAATAATATGCTACGGCAACGTGTCTCGAGATATTTTAAAAAATCCAAAAAAGGTCCCAAAATTTTCTTGTTTTTTGGTCGCAGAAAATTTAGCCTTAAGAAATTTTGTTAGAAAACTTGGGTTTTTCCATGTTGGTATTATTATAAACAATTTAGAAAACAAAAGTCTTCGACCCGACCTTTTGCAAGGTAACCCCCTTTTTCTGGTACATTTCCCCTGGACTATCTATAAGTTTATAATGTATAACCTTAGAATAAATGATTAAATTCCTATTTATAGTTTTAGCTCCTATAATTTTTTTTAATGGAGCAATTTTGACTAACTTTAACATTCAATATCTCTTAAAATAATTCTTAGATTTAAAAACTGTCTGCACCAGCGTGTTTATCAAACCACGACAGCGGTGACAGCGTTAGTTACTTTTTTTTTTTTTTTTTTTTTTTAGAATAGAGGGATTATTATTTTAGTACGAACAGCTTTATTAAATGCCAATTCATATCATTTTGGATAATAAGTGAAACTTTCCAATTGCTTTAACAACATGTAGAAAAATTATTGATTCAGCATGCAGTTTCGATAATAATCGATGACAATCCAATCCAGATAACTTATTAACCCTTTGCACTAGGGATGCACCGAATAGTGATGTTGGCCGAATATCGGGTACCGAATATTCAGTTAGCCGAATAATAACTGTTATGCCAAATACCTAATATTCGGCCAGCCGAATAGTAACTATTCTGCCGAACCGAATATTCGGCTGACCGAATACTTTTATATTTCAAAGTTTAAAGGTATTAAAATGTTAAATTTTAAAATAATTTTACACAATATTTAATACAGAAACTTACATTTTGTTAAACAAGAACTTTTTACAAGTAAACTTCATGCTGAAAAAAAATCTGCTTTGAGTTATTTAAAGACGAGGATAATTAAAAAACTGTTTTACTAATAAAGTAAAAATAAATAAATAATACGATCTGACGATAAATAATACAATAGAATGCTGGCAACTCAGCAAGAATAACTTTCTACACCCTTTGATTTAGCAAGAAAGTTTATAAATGCATCATAGATCAGTGTCTGCAGTGCGCGATCATTTTTAGAGATCATAAACATATAGATTGTTCTTAAAATCTTTCAACAAACAACATCTCAATCCATTTATTCCATAAAAATTACAATATATTCAATGAAAAATACTGGGTATGTAACAACAAGCTGAAACTGAATTTTTGTTCACAACTTTATCAACAATGAAGATATTTTAGGGAAATTTGTTACATATTAATTTTGCTTGTATTGATGATTGATGATTTGCTTGTAAGTGATGATTGAAATCGACTAAATTTCTACCAGTGACACAGTATAAATACTGTCAACTGCATTCTGAATATAGGAATGTCTAGCTCATAGTTGTTTAGATATGAATAGTGGCAATTTCCAGCACTTCTAATCATATCATATTTCACAGAAATCAAAGCAAGCCTGTTGAAAATATAGTTATAATATGATCTTCATTATTTTTGAAGTAACAAACGAAAATCCATGTTTGACCTCGAGTGAGACGAGATACACTATATTTATGACTGAAAAAATGGATTGTGATTTAAGTTTCCTGGACAAAAATTGTGTGTCTTGATGTCTTATCAAAACTCTGAACGTTTTTCTATTTTGTTTAGAAACACCATTTTCTGTGAAAAAGCCAGAAACAGACAATGCTCAGGAACTTTCATTGGTAGACAATTAATGCCTATGAAAATCCCCATTAATGTTCAATTTTCTTAAGTGGTACTTTACAAATAGTAAAAAAAATCAGTAAAAATATTCTCTTTTATTTAAATATTATTCTGTTTCTGATTATTCTGAATATCTTTATAAGTTGACAGTTTAAAGTAGAAGTTGTGTAAGGTTTTTGAAAATATGTTTAATTTTTTTTTTAAGTATTCGGTTCGGCTGAATATTTTGATACTCGGCAACCCCAGATTCGGCAGACCGAATAGCTTTATATTCGACCTAAACGAATATTCGGTAATACGGCCGATTAGGCCGAACACCGAATAGATAACGAATATTCGGTGCATCCCTACTTTATACTCCTTTGTCGCGTCTCATACAACATCATCTTTCTTTTCAAAATTTGTTTTTGGCACCAGTAATAAAGGAAAATAAAATTTGGCTTATTTAATCAGAGCATTTTTGAAATTGTTTACTTGAAGGAACTTCTTTTTAAAAAGTGGTGCCGACCGAATAAAATTTGTATGAAAGACGCCAGAGTCGAAAGGGTTAATAACGCAAATTGCCAAAATAACAGAAGATGGTTTACGGAAATCAACATGACGAAATTTCGTAATTTCACAATACGGCTTTACTAGCAAAAATTCTGAGTTCTGAGAATGTGCAGAAAGATTTATACTGGCGCTGTTAATAATACAGTGGTACACAAATAAATCGGACTGAACTGGAATTTTAGCCAATCAATGAACTTCGAAAGTGTTTAAAACCGCGTATCGGGGGGGGGGGGGGGGCAGAAGCGCATAGAAATAGTGGGAATTTTTTTTTAAACACATCTTCAAAAGGAAAAAAAAAAACAAAAAAAAAACAGGGTTTGGGTTAACAAAAAAGAATTTTGAAATGGAATGATTTTAGTACTGCAAAAAAAAATGATACAAGCATACAAGGCGTAGAATTAAGGAATTTTAAAGTGGAAAATAGTTTTTAAAAAGTAAGGTTAAGGTGGGAATCATCAATAAAATCATTTATATTGGAAAATAAAATATAGAATTTTAAAATTTATTATATATATATATATATATATATATATATATATACATCACAATGCGTTTCATCACATTAATTATTTTTATTTGTGCAATCAGGGTTGGCAAGGCTTAAAACAACCATTATTTTTTTTCAGAAACATAAAATAAAATGAAAAAATGAAAAAAAAAAATTCAATTTGTTTTCTTATAACAACTCGAATATAATAGTTTCTCTTGTTTTTGTAATTTAAATGCTACAAATTATTGGATATAAATAAATTTTACTTTTCGCACTTTATATCAGCAGTCAATTACGACATAGTGGGTCTATGCTGTCATGTTTGTATGGAAGTAGGATGAAAATTAGCATGTGTTATTAAACATAACATATATGCTTTAAAGAGTTATCTTAAACCATGGTCAACACATATGAAACTAGCAAAGCTAAAATAGATAATAGATATTAGATAATAGATAATAGATATTTAATATTTAGCCAAATATTTTTTTCATTTTCAAAAATGAATATTATTTACAGAAATAAATAACATAATAGTATGATCACAAAGATTTTGGGGAAGCGGTAAAAGAAAAATTTCTCGAAATTATTCTTTAAGGATTTTATAAAGAATGCGCAAGATACGAAATTGAGTAAGTGGACGTTCAAACATTTGGTGCCAGTTTAACATTTGAATAATACTACTGTCTCCCTTCTCTTATGCTGAATCTACTGACCAAAAACGTTGACTTGGAAAGAATGACTAACAACAACTATGCAACAACTTGACAAAAATGTTGACTTGTATTGAACTTTAAAGGGAAAAAATGAGATGAAGTTTGCTTGAGACATCAATATTTTATAAAAAAAAAAATAATGTTTAAAAATATATAACTTTTTTAATGCTTAATTTAGCCATGAAAAAAAAAAATATATGCACTGCAACATGGCTTAGAAGAAAAGAACATTAATTAAGCCTGATGGCTGTTTAAATCGTTTATACGTGGCAAGTTCTTTTAAAGTTATAGTGTATTTGAAAAACTATATTTTCAGTAGGGTTTAAAAGCTGGTAAATAGTCTTTTTCTGCTTCTTTGACTGTCATTTTTTTTTCAGAAACTTTTTCGGAGGAAAAGTGTCAAGTGACAAAACATAACACTTCGTGAAAGAAGGTCTAAAGACTCAAGTGCTAAATGTGAAATCACTCGAGGAATTTCTTATGAAAGGCTTTTTGGAATGGTTGAGCAGGATCAGAAAAAATAATTTCTCATTTAGATTTTTGATAGCAAAAAAGAGACATCACAAACAGCAAAGATTTCAGGGAAAATATTCTGACTGACTGTGAATATAAATTTCATTAAAGCACATGGGTCAATATCTGAAAATTGGACCATTTGCGTCCACTGCTAGTAATATTTCATTTATTATACAAAAACCAAAAACTGAAAATTGTAATGTATTGTAACATTTGTTATAACAATTACCAATCATAAATGGACATATAATGATACATCAGTAATTAATTTCAAGCTTTAAACAAACGAAATCATCATTCCAGTCCATGTCCCCAGGTACAAATATCCAATATTAAATGTATGCTGTAAAAATTTCTATAAATATTATTAACTTTTGCTATTACATATTTATACCTATATATACGCAGTATGGGAAAAAATAATTCTCCTTTATTAGTATAGATTGTATAGTAAAATATTGTGGTAAATATATTTGTCCTTGAGGTTGACCATCATCTCAGTCCCTTTAAATTCACATTTAGGTTAGCAGATACTAGGTGGCGCTGGCAGAATTATTTCCATTGCAGCAGCAACTAAAGTTCAACTAGCCACCATGAATGAAGCTAAGTTGTTCTTCTTTTTGTTTCATATTTAGAAATATTTAGTTTTTGTTCTGAATAGGGATGAGTATTTTTTTTATAGCATCGTTCATGTCCCCATATTTAACTTTTCATTTATAAAAAATAAAGCTTATCGAAACTTTATTTATTTAATATAAAAATGTCACATGACATATTTAATAATTTACATGTGTGCAAAATGATTCAACAAAATGGCCATGCAGCTGTTAAGACAAAAACATCACCTCAGTCCCAATTATTAGACACTGAATATGATGTTAACAGACACTTCCTTCCATAAAAGTTTATCCTACGCATAAAATATACATGATTAAACTCAAAACACTTACAGCATTTAAATGACAAAACATGTATCAAAGTATATAAATGTATGTGGTAGTTGGTACATTAATTTTAAAAAGTAAAAGTTTTGTAATGAAATAATCCGGTTTTCAGATATTAACCAACATCAAATATTTATTTGTTTATTTTAGTTACCAAAGGATTATTGATAATGCGATTCATGATATCAAGGTTTCTGTGTACAGCAGTGTATTCTTTAACACTAAATATACCAACAACCGGTCATTTGAGACAATATTGAACATAGAAAATATCGAAATTAAATATTGTTAACTAAAAATTCTGGTATGAAATATATTTACAAAACTTGAGTAAAATTCCATGTATGTTTAGCGTTCAGCATAAGACGCGTATTACTATTACAAAGGGATAAGCCTGGTCTCTCCGCGTTACAGAATATAGGTGAAAAACATTTTTTTTCAATTTAAAACAACATTTTTTTACATTTAACATGTCTTCTTAAAATGCCCATTAATGATGTTAAAAATCATTTTTATATGAAAAATAGCAATTATGCATTCAAATAAAGTTCGTGTAAGCCTCGTGCCAGGAATTAACACCAGCCTTTTTTATTCTGATTATTTCAGTGATTTATACAAATAGTTCAATTACATGTCTTAAATTTGTATTCTATTAATATTTTTTTAATTTTATTTATTTAAGGGTGAAGTTTTAACTTTTTTATGGAATATAAGCTGGAATCAAATGCTGAGCTATTTATATTTATTTAAATACAAACGTATAATTTAAAAACAAATATATATCTTTCGGAATCGTAAGATAAAAGTTTAAAAAGTTCAAACTTGAAAATTATTTTAAAAACCATAAAAAATCAGTGAGTTGCAATACATTTTTCAAACAAATTGCGATGCTGCTTTCAAACAAATTGCATTTGAAAGTACACCCCCCCCCCCCCCCCCGACGATGTAAAAATTGAAAATGTAGGATGTATAGAAGTTAAAAAAAATTGCTGTAAATGTTAAATTTAATCTTCTGGTGTTGTCACCGTCAAAATAGATCGTTTAAATTATAAATTATTTGAATTTTCTACATAACAGAGTGTGAATATTTAATTTTAATTGTTCTCAGATGAAGTATTTTACTTAATTAATACTTGACGGTGTTTATTTTAATCAACAAATATGCATGCACATGCAATAGAAAATACTATTTAAAAAAAAAGAAGGAATAAGAAACCTAGTTTAAACATCAAAGCAAGACAAAAACAAGGTTATTTTATTTTTATTTTTATTTTTTTAACCTGTATTTTTGCCAAGTCTGTGTATATATGTTTTTTTTTTCTAATTCTTTAGTAATGAGAACTAAAACGAAATTTAGATACCTCAGCAGCGAGAGAATTTTCTCATCCCGAGTCATTATTTGTTAAGTCAAAGTATCAAGACAATTTTAACAACATATAACAGCAGCATTTGATTTAAAACTAAAACGAAATGAAAACTACAGTGACGGCTGATTTAACTAATTCTACTTAAAAAAAAAAAAAAGTTTCATTTCCAATCAAGATACTGAAACGAAAATCTACCTTCTTCACCTTTAAACAACTTCAAGGAGATTATCAATTTCTAAATTATCTAGCATACACTACACAATAACAAAAATCTTAACAGTCCAGTGTTCACTCAAACGATAGCCAGAATCCCACAGTTATTTCAAAAGCACGAAAATACGATATACTCACTAACGAGAGAGACTCCATAACTCCAAAACAAACTGTATTACAAATATTCAAATTTCAGTGTCTCACCTGTTCTTTCGCCACAATTAATTTGGACACACAGGTCTGAGGAACGTTGCAAGAAACCTGCCTTACACAGCAAAATCTTCACATTTTATAGTAATTAAACACTCACATGTGCATCTGATCATCATATTTCCAAACACTAAGAACACTTCAATTTTGCTGAAAACATTCACAACAAAAGATAGTTAAAGGGTTCAAAAGGATAGTTTGGGTCAACCTTGTATATTCTGTTAAGTTGCAAAGATTTGGCTTTTGCATATTGGGAGAACATTTACCTTAGAGTACCTTTATTCAGAGCATTGAATGCCTCCGTTATAAATTGTTAGCCATCCATGATTTCAACTGTTAAGACATTAAAAAGAACAGTACATCAATGTTGAGAGAAAAATAATAACCCCCTATTGTAACAAAATATTAATATTCTAAACAGGATATAATTTGAAGTCTAATAACACTTGTGTTTTCCTTCTCTCATAAGCTTTTGAAAAACGAGGCGTGTAATGCTTTTTAAGCAAGGGACTATTCACCAGGGAAACTGCTTTGGAGATTTTTAATTTTTTCATATCTAAAAACAGATATATGTACAACATTTAATAAATATCTGAAGTTCAAATTTTTATTCTGTGCTGTAAGCAAACGAATAAATTTTATTTTCATTACTGTTTATTCTTAACCATAATTCTCTGGTGTTGAAGGATAAAGTGAAGCTCAGCTACCTCAGCCATGTAATATGTTATTTTAGACACTGACGAATTAAGCTGTCAGGACAATTAAAAAAAAAACCGCAATAATGAGTAAAAAACTCATCTAAGTGAAATATTTATCTTGCACCTTTTCCCCCCGGCAAAAATGTAAACAACCTTTTTTAAGAAAAGGGGTTTTTAACCTTAATGTTCTACCGCAGACAGTGCTTTCCCTGTCAAAAGGGAAAAAAAACATTCCTCTTTTGCCAGATGTCTAAATTGGCATTTAAAAATTGTTCCAATCTACTATAATTTCTGAAAGAGTGGAAAATGACAAAAAAACTTTTATTAAAATCCCTCTTTGTCTTCGAAAACAGGACCTACAGTGGTCCGGTTTGCGTTTGTATGTAAAAAAAAAAATGCAACATTTTTTTTTTTTTTTTTTTTTTTTTTTTTTTTTTTTTTTTTACGTAATACAACTTTTTGATTTTTCGATACTGCTAGGCTGCAAAATGTAGGTTGTGTCATTTTTTTAGCTTTTGATAATTGATTCTTATGTATTTTGTAGCGCTGAATACGAAAATTATCTTCATTTTTTATCATCACGTAAGGATTTCTTCCAAATCGTAAATTTCAAAGTTAAAGAGTAAAAAATAGCGAAAATCGGATACTATAAAATTGAAGTGATATCTGTATTTTTAACTTTTGATACTTGATTTTTATGTATTTTTTACCACTGAATCCGCAAATGACCTTAATTTTTAACCATCACGTCAGTTTTTTTCGCGAATCGTAAATTTCAAAGTTAAAAAGTTCAAGTTAAAATTGAATCCCCTGTCCAAGCTCATCATTTACCCTGAGCTGTATAGCTGTAAGGATCCACAATATAAGCCAAAAAATCAAATAAATTATTGAATAAAAAATGTTTTACATCTATTTTATAGAATCAGATTTTCGCTATTTTTTTAAACTTGAAACTTACTATTTGCGAAAAATTCTGACGTGATGATTTAAAAGGAAGGTAATTTTCGTATTCAACGATAAATTATACATAAAAATGAATTATCAAAAATTAAAAAACACAACCATCTCCTCTATTTTTTAACATCGGATTTTCTTTTTTTCTTTTTTTTTTTTTTTTTTTTTTTTTTTTAATTTTTACCTTTGAAATTAACAATTTGCAAAAAATCCTTACTTGGTGGTTAAAAATAAAGGCCGTTTTTGGATTCAGAGCTAAAAATACATAAATATTAAAAGTTAAACAAATTGAAAATTGCTCGTCAAACGTGGCAAATGAGGTACGTTCGTACTATACCTAGTTTTATAATTATTTTTTGCACCCCATATTGTACTAAATGTATATTTTTTTGCACTTCATAAGTGCATAGTCTGTAACATCATTAAAATGCACTTGCAATAATCTTTTTCCCATTCCCCGTAATGTAACGGAAAACTTTTGACTGTCCCTGTAATTAAACTATGCATCCCATTTTCATAAAATTTGAAATGGCTCAACAAAATTTTGCAACAATGATATACTTAAAATTTCAGACCATTCGGAAGGCTATAACATCATTAAAATGCACTTGCAATAATTTTTCCCATTGGCCGTAATGTAAAAAAAAACTTTTGATTGTCCCTGTAATTAAACTATACATCCGATTTTCATAAAATTTGAAATGGCTCGACAAAATTTTGCAACAATCATACATTTAAAATTTCAAACCATTCGGTTGGGTAGTTTTTGCTCTGTTATATGCGGGCGGAAAGACGGACAGACAGACGGACTGAACGACGACTATAGGTGCTACGTATTTATATAATTACGAACGCACCTAAAAACACAACCATCGCAGGTTTGTGTAATTGGATCTGACGGCAGTGTAAGGCCAGTGGTTCTCAACCGGTGTGCCGCCACAATTTTAAGTCAAGCCGCATCAAATGTTTAAGAATTAACACAAGTATCCACACTTTAACGTTTCACATTATATGATTTACTTTCAAATGAGTTTTAGTGCCCTAAATTTTCATTATTTGGCAGTTTATTTCTCTGTTTATGTGCTCTTTATAAGAGTATGTGAGGAAATCATGAAAAGGGTCTTTCATCAGATAAGTTTAATTCGTTCAGAAAAAAAGTTAGATCTCCTTAAAAAAAAAAAAAAGGGGGGAATGCACTATAAAATGCAGTAAAAAGAATTATTGAAAAATGATTCAATAGAAAATTTTATCTTATAAAGGAAATATTCTAATTAAGTAAAACTCAAGTTCCAAAATTTGCCAATAGGTAACAGTATAATCCAACTATAAGATGTTAATTTCGAATTTATGAGACAGCAGTTGTAGAAGAGGAACAGTGTTGTTCAAAAGTTGCTGACGAAGAGCGAAGTTGTCGTCCAGTTGAGATTGCGAAAGAAGAATCAGTGCGGAAGGTTGAGGAAATGTTTGCTATTAGTCCGGTCAAATTAGATTTTTTCCTGAACATATTTACGAAAGTTTTGAAACTTGGTAATATTGTTTGGAAGGCTCTACTAATAAACATACTAAAAGTTCTGATGAATGGGGGGTGAGCGCGAGGGGGGGGGGGGGGGGTAAAAGAAGGTACATTTTTTCTGTTTTTTTGTTAATATCTCGTAATTTATAAATCCTATCGAAAAATTGCTAATACAAAAAATTAAGACAATTACATTCTCTACAAAAAGAAAGGTTATAAACATATTTTTCTAGAGGCCATAGTTAACGAGATAATCACATTCAAAAATGAAGAAATTTGCCAAAAAGTCACACCAGTGCTAGAGAGCGGGTCAATGGCACTTACATTGCATCTACTTAACTTAAATTTAAACGAGCGTTAACAAATGTTGTGGTCAGGTGAAAGGAAGCCTGAACAATAACTTCAACAAATGACATTTTTCTTAACTATAGATTATGTTATATAGATTATATGTTCCGTAATCGGGTTTGAAGTCATTTTAAAAAGCGTGGCTTAACGCCAACTTAATTTCCTTCTGTAACTTTTGTTTGGTATACTTTTTTACATAGATTATAGACATGTTGAGCCTTCAATCTGTCAGGACCAAAGAGGAATACGACAAGTTTGTTCGACAGAGCTATTTCACGATTCAACGCAGCGACAAGTTTTGGACAGGAGTTTAGTCTGACATAACCATTGAGCAAACACTAATGCTATCTATGAAATGCTCTGGAGGGCTCATACATAGACGAGGAATAAGTGACAGCGTTTTGAGTAACTGGGTTCTTTGTGCCACAGCTATCTTTAATATTTGTACCGCCCTGGAAGAATTCTGTGGTTTAACTCTTTATTCTGGTGAACAACATAAGGATTTTCGTGAAGCTCGGATAAAAAGAGATGCTGCTGATATCTGCAAACTTTCAACTTGTTTTGAAAATCACCCGCCCTTTCCTCAGATAGATATAATTATATCAATATCTTCTGGGATTATTGGAGATGAAACTATCACCTGCTTCAAAACTTTTGAAATCGGGAGTAAAAAGATGATTTAGGTGTCTAGCAAATGTTACACAGATGCGAAAATAACTGGGAAAGGTACAGCACAATCTCTCAACAGTATGCACAATCAATAAAATTTCATGATGCTACTAAAACTGTGGAACCTCTAGTTATATTCCAACGGATTTCCTTGTGAAAACGCAGTAATGATGATTTAGAAAATTACCTACAATATGAATTGGCTCCTTATTCTCTCTATCTTTTCAATGATTGCGAAAAATGCGCAAGACAAAGAAAAGTGCTTTGTGTCAAATATTTGAGCAATCAGATGAAATAATAGACTAACAACAAATAATAGTTGCGGATGGTGGCTCCCTGTTACATGAGGTGTAGTGGAAGAAGGATCAACAATACAGGATATTTGCAACACTTACATAAAGTACATTGAGAAACACTATTGTGGAAAGGGACGCAAAATTATTTTCGATGTTTCCTTGTAAACAGTACCAAAGGAGCTGAATAAAATAGAAGGTCCTCAGTGAAAAGGTCAGTTGACATACATTTTGAAGAACATACTGTCATCAGTGTTCCCCAAAATCAGTTTCTCTCAAATAAGAAATGTTAGACAATGTTGATTCCCATTCTATCCACTAATTTAAATGACAAAGGAGTCTCATGTCAGCAAAGTCCTAATTATGCGGACACTCTGACTGTTCAGATTGCTATAGATGCATTGAGTGAAAGTGACAACGTTACTGTTTGTTGGACAGGATGTAGATATACTTGTTCTTCTCACAGCCTTAACCCCTTCAGATAAAATTATATGCTTACAGATGCAGCTGTGGCAGGGAAATGAAGTCTCCTGAAATTTGGGGTTGGAAAAGTAAGCTTGTTCATACGTTAGTGCCTATCACAACCACCGATCCTGTTGCCCCTGAAGCAGTACCAAAACCTCACATTTTTGCCTACAACTGGTTGTAGGCAAAAATGTGGATGTAAAAAAACAGGAATCACATGCACTACCACCTGCCACTACTGCCATGGAGACAGCTCAAACAGTCAATTTGCGAAAAACATACTTTATTCCACATATTACACACTTAACATACAATGGTATATTTTTTTACCAATTATTGATAACATATATTTTAATGCTTTATTTTTTAAAGATAGTAAACATCGGATTATACTTCCATATAAAATGGGGGAGGTGAGGCACTGAGAAAATAAATATATTTTATGTAAGAAATGTTTTTACCTTATAAAAAAGCTACAATAAAAATGACAACAGGTTATTTCACTAACTGATGTTATATATTTATCTCCTGTAAAATTTAAAATTTTGTCAATAACATATTTGAGATCACTATAAAAATATTTAAAAGATTTGTTTTAATAAATACTGTCAGTTTTTTCCTACTTATATCAATAAATAGAACAAGAGATTATATCACTTTAGCATGCAAAAATATATAAAACTTTAAGATTATCTATTCATTGCTTTAAAGCTTAAACAGAAAACTAAAAATACACTTTGTGGAATATTCTAATTTTCTGTATTATGCACTGGTGTCTATGTCTGTTTGATGATCTCAGTGATAGCATTTATCAAATGAAATACCAATTTACTTATGATTGCAGACCATATAAACATTTTTATTTTGGCATTGATCCACTGTCGCATTCAACTCCACTTTTCCTACACAATAATAAAGTAAGGTACGCAATATGACTTAATAAGCTAAATGAAAAAACATATTTTAATAATAATAATTTTTTACAGGCTATTTAACAATATTTTTTTCTCTTTCATGAAAGAAATTTACAAAAAGAATTTTACTAATTTCTAATAGCTGAATTATTTTAAAATTTAAATGTAATCATGAAATACGTAATGTTGAACTGCGTAACCAGCTTTGTCTAATATTGATTCATTAAAACCTTTAAAAGGGAACCCAAAATATTCCGCTTTATACAGGTTTCCCTCTCAGCAGTTGCAATTGCTAGTACTCTTTCTGTACTTTTTTCATTTAAGACAGGATTCCGTTATCCTATTTTAATGCATTTGTTTCAAATTTTCTTTTGGATTAGTATGTAATTTTTTTCATTGTAAACAGGATTCTGTTATCCAGTTTTAATGCATTTGGTTCAATTTGCATTTTGGATTTTCCGGCTGTGAGACAATTTTAGCCAAATTTCATACTATATATTTTTTAGTATCAAACGACAAAAAAATCTTTATTTGGCGCCCCTTCGCCTTTCACTCTGGCGCCCGGGGCACATGCTCCCTCTGTCCCCTCTAGTTTCGGCTCTGATATATATATATATATATATATATATGAAATTTGAATAAAAAAGTCTCGCAGCCGGAAAACTGACCAAAAATAAAAAATAATAAAAACTGTAATCAAAATAGAAAAAGTAAACACTAATACGGTTGGAATTCGACGTCAGCACTTCTAAGCCCCTCAAAAAAAAAAGAAAAACCATTTAAAGCTATTAAATTGCAAACGAGAAATTGTAAAAGGAACGCTTCCATAGGTTTAACCTTAGCATTCCAGTTTCTTCGCGTGAGTAGTGAAGTCTCACGCGAAAACATTTGCACGCTCATGTTAAACCTACAAAAGTGTTCTTTTTAGAATTCTTGCTTGAATTTTAATATTGATTTATTTTTTCATATGATACCGAGGTCGATATCTAACGATGTCTTTGTATGACTAATTTAGTCTCATAATTCATATAACTATGACATTAAACGCCTCAATACTACAACTATCATAAAATTTTTGAAAATAAAATCTTTATATACGGAATCCGGTCCTTAAAGAAAAAATTATATATTTTTAAGAGAAAGAATATGACCAGTTATACCTCCTAAGATGGAAACCTGTTTAAAGCGGAATATATATCGGTTCGGTTTTCAAGGTTTTAATGAATCCATATTTGAAAATTCTGATTACGTATTTAATGATTACACACTTAAAATTTTCAAAATCTGGCTATTAGAGATTTATTAAAATAATTAACGAGTGGTGGGGCAAAATATGCATGAATTTTGCCCCCCTCCCCCGAAAGACTAGTTTTTGCCCTCAAACACATAATTTACTGCTACTAATATATAGAAGTTGACATACATGATTAAATCCGTGGGAAACATATGAATAATCGGGGGAGAACTACGTTTTTCACGGTTTTTAAAAAAATTGAAAAAATTGTCTTACTTTTGAAATGGCGTACTGCGCTTGCTATTGGGTGTATAAAAAAATTGTAAATATGAAAGTTGTAGAGAAGTTTGTCCTCTTTAATATTGTAACTGACAAAAATTATGCTACGGCTATTGAGATATTTAAAAAAAATCGAAAAAAGTCCCAAAATTTTGTTCTTTTTCGGCCACAGAAAATTTAGCCTTAAGAAATTTTGTTGGAAAACTGTTTTTCCATGTTGGCATCATTATAAACAATTCAGAAAAAAAAAATCTTCTACCCGATTTTTTGTAAGGTAACCCCCATTTTCTTGTACATTTCCCCTGGACTATACAGTCAGATAAAAAGTATGGTTTCAGACGGGGCTGTGTTCCCCCCCTAGGTTCCCTTACCCAGTCAGCATATCAATTCAGTTGGCAAGAATATATCAACAGTTTACGTTTGTATATATAACACAGATATAGCAAGGATTGTTATCAAGGTGTGATAGAATTCTTTGTCGTTATTTGGGAGAGAAATTTTTTATTATTATTATAAGTGCTAAAAAACAAACAAAAGCATGAAAGTGGCTAGTGCAGAAAAAATGCGAACTTTATGAGAGGAGGAGCCAATCAACGAAATTTGAGATTTTTTCAAGCCTGGTCGATATAATTCACGATTTTTCCGCGCCCGATTAAAAATCTTTGCGAAGTTTATGCACCTGATCGACAAAATTCTCAATTTTTTCGCAGCCGATCGACAAAATTCAAGATTTTTACGCACCCGGTCGACAAAATTCGCTATTTTTCCGCACCCGATCGACAAAATTTGCTTTTTTCCACGCCCGATAGACAAAATGTTTCGATTTTTCCGCGCCTGTTTGAAAAAATTCGCGATTTTTCGTGCCCGACCAACGAAATTCGCGATTCTTGGCTGACTCTGACGAAATTTACAATTTTTTTCTTGCGGCAAATTGACTAAATTCACGTTTTTTTCTCGCGATAAACTGACGAAACTCACGATTTTTTCGCTGCCGATCAATGAAATTTGCAATTTTTACCCTCATCATCGACAAATTCGTGATTTTCCGTGCCCAGTCAACGAAATTTGCGATTTTTACCCTCCTGATCGACGAAATTCGCGATATTTATCGTGTCCGACCTACGAAAGTCGCAAAGTTTTCGGAGCCTGATCGACAAAAATAGCATTTTTCCGTGCCTGATCGTTGAATTTTCGAGTTTTCAGCGCTCGATCAACGAAATTCGCGATTCTTAACTGGCATTGACGAAATTTGCAATTTTTTTCACGCAGCAAATTGACGAAATCACCGACATCACCGACATCACCGACGATATTTATGCGCCTGATGTACAAAATTCGCAATTTTTCCAAAGCCAATTGACAAATTGTGCGACTTTCCCGCGCCTGATCGACAAAATTCGCTATTTTCCCCACTAAATCGACAAAATTTTTTCGTACCCAACCAACAAAATCCGCTATTGTTTGGAGTCCGATCGAAAAAACTTGTTTTTTATGTGCCCGATCAACGAAATTTGCGATTTTTTCGCCCCTGATCGACGAAATTGGTGATTTTTTCTGCGCCCGATCAACGAAAATCGCAATTCTTAACTGATTGACGAAATTTGCAATTTTTTTCCTCGGCAAATTGACAAAAATCTTGTTTATTTTTCTTGCGATAAACTGAACAAACACATTTTTTCCGCTGCCGATCAACGAAATTTTCAATATTTCCGCACATCACCGACGAAATTGTCAATTTTCCGGTCCTGATCGACAAAATTCGCAATTTTTTGGAGCCGGATCGTTAAAACTCGCGATTTTTCCGTGCCCGATCGATGAATTTGCAATTTTCCCGAGCCTTATCGACGAAATTTGCAATTTTTCCACCTCTGATCGACAAAATTTGCGATTCTTAAATGGCTGACGAAATTTTCAATTTTTCCCGCTGCAAATTGATGCAATTCACGATCTTTTCCTGCGACCTATGGGCAGAAATTGCAATTTTTTTCAGTTATAAATTGATGAGATTCGCGGGCCACACGAAAACCCATCGCGGGCCACTTTTGGCCAGCGGGCCACAGGTTGTGCATTCTAATTTAAACGAAAAGAGGAAGTTAACAGAATATCACTAGAATATATGAAATAACTTATATTAAATAATGCTTTAAAGAAATACTTACTATTTAAAAGTACAGTAGAAAATCGATTATCTGAAGTAATTGGGACCGACACTGTTTCGGAAAATCGAAATTTTCGGATAATCGAGAATGCTTCCATTTTAAGATTATTAAAGAGAAATATATGCAATATTTCTTATTATGGTAACAAGTGCTTAATTAAAATAAAGCACAATAGAAACAAGAATAAATTACCTGAATTTTAATTTTGAAATTAATTACCTTTTACATATATCACAAGGGTTTGAAAAAATGTTTTGTTTGTCGCAGCTTCGATTGCTTTTAGCTTTGAAGCTCTATCAACGATTTTTTTAATATTATTAGTTAACCAGTATCACAGTTTTCCTGCTGCTCCAGCCATGCCAAACCTTTTGCAAAACATTCAAAGGCTTCAAAATTACTACTTTGTTCGTTTTCTTCGTTCCACTCCACAGCTTAGGGGAGCTCAAGTTAAATTTGAAGGAACTCTAAGAAAGGGGATCGAAAATATTTATTGTAGTTTGATAAGAACCACTTGCACACAAGGAATATGAGAGAAAAAAAAAAGCTTTCAAAATAGATTTTGCACACAAGGAATGTGATAGTAAAGAAAAAAAAGCTTTAAAAATGCATTTCGGTTAATCGAGAGCTTCGGTTAAAATAGTTTCGGCTAAAAGAGGTTCTACTGTATTTAATAATGGCTTTTTGTTACATAATACAGTTAACAGAAATATTGTCTTCTTGCACTTTCCCATTGATCTTGAACAGTGATAAGTAGAACTTTTTATAAACAAAACAGGTGGACAACATTCGTCCCATTTCTAGGTGCGTTCGTAATTATATAAATACGTAGCACCTATAGTCGTCGTTCGGTCTGTCTGTCTGTCCGTCCGCATATAACAGAGCAAAAACTACCCAACCGAATGGTCTGAAATGTTAAATATATAATTGTTGCAAAATTTTGTCGAGCCATTTCAAATTTTATGAAAATCGGATGTATAGTTTAATGACAGGGACAGTCAAAAATTTTCCGTTACATTAAGGCCAATGGGAAAAAAATATTGCAAGTGCATTTTAATGCTGTTACAGCCTTCCGAATGGTCTGAAATCTTAAATATATAATTGTTGCAAAATTTTGTCGAGACATTTCAAATTTTGTGAAAATCGGATGTATAGTTTAACTACAGGGACAGTCAAAAGTTTTCCGTTACATTACGGCCAGTGGGAAAAAATTACTGTAAGCGCATTTTAATGATGTTACAGCCTTTTGAACAGAATGAAATTGATATGCACTTATGAAATGCACTAAAATATACATTCAGTACAATATGCGGTGCAAAAAATATTTAGAAAACTAGTTATAGTACGAACATTTGTTGCGTTTGACGAGCAATTTCCAACTTGTTTACATGGCAAGTTGGTTTCTCTAACAACGAATTATGTGCACATATGGCAGACGAATAGGAATGGCGCACATTGGGATATTAAATATTTTGGAATGAAATGATTGTATAATCAAAATATTCAATAATTGCAATAAGTGGTAAACATAAATTTTTAAAAAGCAAAATATTTTTATTTATTTACATTTCGACATGTTTCGTTGCATCAGACGGCAATATTCCCGAGAAAATAAAATGATAAAAATATTTTCGAAAAAATTCAAATTGAAAAACTAGTAAACAAAAACAAAAATCAATGAAATTAACTGCAGTATTAAAAATGGAAATTTGTGAACGTGAATTATTTGACATTATTGTTTCATGATTCTATGTAGCATTTTTTTTTTCAAATTTTAGGGAGCTCCGTGGATGCTGAATCATTGCAAATATTCTCATTGCGTAAGATCTCTATTGATTCTCTGATGATGGATGGCAAATAAGATCTTGACGGATAAATTATTCTACTATTTTTAAAATCTATTTGTAAAGGTTCTCTGTTATATTGTCTGGCCAGAGCTGTAGCTTATGGTGATAATGATTATGGCGAGCTCATAGTGATTTTATAATCATTTAATGGTTTCAATAACAACTTTGTATTTTCATAAAAATGGTTATCAGACAAAAAAAGACGCAGATTATGTGGATGTAAAAAAAAAGTTACAAATAAAAAATTGGTTGGATAGAAAATGATAACGATATCAAAAAACAAACCTCCCCTCCCCCCCCCCCAGAGATATGTTACGATATCAAATGAGAGCCCCTTCTCACCCCCCCCCTAAAGTGTTAACGTTATATATGTACAGCCCACTATTAACCCTTTCAGGGGCAAAGCACTTCCATCCGTGAAATGTTGAAATCATTGAATGACACCGGAATTTAAAAGCAAATTTATTTGAAAAAAAGTAAAAGCTTTTTTTCGCGTACTTTAAAAGGAAAATTTTCATTTTAAAATCCTGGTGCCAATGTGGATTTTAGGAATTAAAATTAGGTGGTCCAAAAATGAATCACCGCCGTTCAAGGGGTTAAAAGAAAAAAGCGTCATAATGTTAATTCTTTTTAGGAATCAAATGAATTAATTTATTTTCATTTATATGACTGACTTTCCCCATAAAACTAGGATCAATAACATATGAAAAACAAACCAAAATGCAAATATATCCGTCACCTAATAAACTATTTTATTAGGACATTAAAAACTAAGGCTCTCAAGACATACATCAACAATGAAAAAGAAAATCTTAGTTAAATACTTCCTTTAATGCTTTGTAAAGGTAAATTAAATGTAAACAATCTTTTTTTAGAGAAAAGGGGTTTCTAACCTGAATTCTTAATCGTAGACGGTGGTTTCCCTGTAAGAAGGGGGAAAAAAACTGATAACCCTTTTGGCAGACGTCTAGACAAACATTTAAAAATTGTTCCAATCTACCTTAATTTCTGAATGAGCTTGAAGAGAAAGGCCTTTGATTATAAAATCTGCTTTTGCCTTTAAAAAAAAGAATAGTCTGGTAAGTTTAAATTAATTAAAAAGCAGTAGAATTGCCACTATCCACAGTCAGTAAATAGAGCAATGAACTAACATTTATAAGGTCTAGACAAAATTCCAGACATATCATTCGAAAATTATGATAGTTACAGAACTGAATAATCTCAAGTAATTGGTAAACACATTAAACACCGACCAATTTATAAACACTTCTTGATTATTTTTTTTTCAGTTGAACGACAATTTAACACGATATACTACTGAATAAATTTTTACAAAGGCTGCAAGAAATAAGTGATCGTTAAATTATGAAAATTTACAGTATAACAACGATTTGCAATCGCAATGCGCATGAATATTCTTATTATTTACAATACTGTAAGATACGATATTCTTTCATTGTATTTCTACTGCGTCAAAAATTTGAGAAAATAAGAATTTGCAGCAAAGAAAAACAAGAACAAAACATCATGCATCAAGCATAGATTATGAAACACTTTCCAACAGTTCCAGAAATATTTAACTAAACATCACCGTTTAATAAGGTAAAGATGTTTAAGGGGTCTCAGGATTCTTATACTTGGAAAAAAAATGAAAAAAAGAGACCATTTTCGACATTTAATACCTTAAAATGTGTATGATGTTAAAACTAATTTTTTATTGGGATGCAATATATGTGCATGTTCTATCATTTCATGCATTTAAAAAATTGCAAGTTGCAGAATTAGCATTTTTAGGGGGCTCCAAACTGTCAGACATTTGATGCAAAAAATTGGTATAACAGTTTACGAGCAGGATTACAAAATAAATTTTGCAACTAGAATGAAGATTTTGGTACCTACTTATACTTCAGATTATAATAATTACCCTGAACCTAAATAAACTTGTATTTAAAGCATTTTTATTTTTTTAATACAAAGTTGTATTTAGCTAATGCAAAATTTTTAAAATTTCAGCAGTATAATCAACTGAAAAAATTTGGAGAAAAATGACTTCAAAGTTTCGGAAACGCCGGCGCCGCTTCAGCTAGTGAGCGCTTCAGCTATTGAGTGGGTATAATTCTAAAAGACATAACTTGTGTTCTAACGGGAATTTCAAGGGAACAGTTATATCAAAATATTCAGAAAAATAAACGTTTAACATCTAAAATAATAAAAATTTCCAAAATTTTGAAGCTTTAAGAGTCCTGAGACCCCATAAGAAAACTATTTGGAAAAGGTATAACATATTTTTAAAAAAAATCAGGGATTACCATCCATAGACGAAAAAAATCCGAATTATTTTGTGTGTTCACTCATGTATATGATCTATAAGTTTGTATAAATACAACATACTAAGGTAAAATTTGCGCGGGACGAAAGAAGTCCCGAATTTTTATGATGCATAAATTATTTTAAATTTCTTTTTCATATCATGCTATTTGATAATATGCACTGGAGTGGAACTTAATAGAGTAAAACTTGTGAAGACAGAACTTGACTAATAATGAAAAATTTTTATTGTCCCTTCGGTGTATGTGTATTGTTTATGACGGCCAATTATCTACACTAGGGGTATGGGCCCGAGGGGGGGGGGTGCCCTAACCCGTATTTACGCAAAGAAATCCAAGGTTCGAAAAAAACCACGGAAAACTCCGAACGATTAGGCCGACGGGTGCGATTGGGTTCGAACCCTGCACCTCCCGTCTACCAGCTTTGAGAGCAGAACCTCTCGGCCACTGGTGGGGCTACTGTCCCTTCGGAAGAAATACCTTACAATTTTACCAGTCTAGACAAAAACCTGTCGAAAACGGATTTTTTTTGTGACACATACGGATTCTGTTTTTACAGGTTTTACTGTACATTGTTTATTAAACCTGTGAAAAAGGACCTGTTTATAACGAATTTCTGATTTAAAAGTAAAAATTTCACTTTCACAGGTTTTACTGTATGTTGTTTTTATTTACTAGAGTAAAATCTGCTAAAAAGAAAACGTAAAGAATCTGAGAAAAATACCGTTTTAAACCGATTTTTTGTCTTAGCAGGTATAATTGTATAGTATTCGTACCGTGGGAACAATAAGATTTTTACGTTTAAGATAGTATTTCGTTATAGACGGGTTGAGTTATAATAGGGTTTACTGTATTTTATGTCCCGATTTAAAAGCCGTTGTCCTGCTTTTTTATCTCCCTATCCCGCTTTTTGGGACACTGGATCAGACAACACTAGTCCTCATGTGAAAATTTTAGGTGTCCGATTTAATTAATTAATTAATTAATTGTTTCAGATGTAAATAAAAGATTTTTTAATCAAATTTGGGGCCTCTGTTACTCCCGGGGCCTTGAGGAATTGCATCCACTGGAGCCCATCATGGCCGACCCCGGTGTTAGCAACACTGCTTCATTCACAAAAGCTTTTTTTAACACACCTGAATATTGTTCACTCGAACTCTGCGCCGATTTCAAAACATGAACTTTGGAACTATAAGCATTAGCAACAACACACTTCTGAACTTTTGACTCTAGTAATCAGCATTATTACGTAAATTTTATCTTTTAATTTGTCGCGATACTCGCGGGTGGCTGATAAGTTATCTTTGATCCGAAGCCTTCTGGAAAACTATTTACAGAAGAAGATAAATAAAGATGGAAAGTTTTAGACAATGATAAACACGTGATGCGATATAATTATCTAAAAAATGTATTTAAGCAGATTGTTTTACGTATAGGAATTACTACGCAGCGTAGTGCGTAAACTCCTTTATTGAAATCAGTTGCGTAACTATAAAGAGAATGCAGGCTGGCAGAGAAGGAAGTAGAGGCAGGTACTAATTTCCAGCGCAGTGTTACAAGAGGACTACTTCTTTTAAATTCAGATTTCTTGATTGGCGCCAATTTTCTGAAATGGTAAAATTCCCCTTGTTTTCGCCTTAATTAATATGTCATTAAATGGCGAATTTTACTATTTATTATGGCGAATTTTACTATTTATTATGGCGAATTTTACTATTTCAAAAAGTGGTGCCCATCAAGAAATATGAATTTTAAAAAAGTAGCCCACTGACAACACTGTACCAGCACCCGACTCTGGTCCTGATTTTTTAAATGAAATAGCAAAGAAATAGGCTCGAGCACCTTTTTTTACGCAAACTTTTCAAGTTAAATAACAAGGTGAAAAAATTAAAAAGTCAGAACTTGACTTGTTTAAATAGTGTATGCTTGTTAATGTTATTATAAAGGCTTGTGAAAAAGAAATAAAAGAAAATTTCCATCTACTAAGTCATGAGCATCAGAGTTTTGTAGTCGTAAAAATACCAGAGGATATACGCTATCAGTAGAAGGTATACGCTAGAATCATG
The DNA here is from genome assembly GCA_963932465.1 of Maratus speciosus. Taxonomy (NCBI): domain Eukaryota; kingdom Metazoa; phylum Arthropoda; class Arachnida; order Araneae; family Salticidae; genus Maratus; species Maratus speciosus. The sequence continues at coordinate 280,536,574 of OZ010792.1, forward strand.
AAATTCATGGCTAGAGTGTACGCTATAGCTTTATTTGAGAAACAGAGGGTATACGGAGCTTCTTTTAAAAAAATCCAGAAGGTATACGGCATATACTTCTGTATACCCTCCACTACATCCCTGATGAGCAGTATTGTAACAGTAGAGAGACTCAGATGACGAAATGCCAGGACCCCAATTTCACAAGGTTCCGTAGTAGCTAAAAATTATTACACTGTAAAAAAAGAGAGATGTTTCTTAATCTGCAAAAATGTACGATAATCACGAACGGAAATGTACAATAAACTCTTCCAAGTCTTCCAAGATTCCAAAAAGCGTTCCTTTATCTTTAGGAACCTGAGAAAATGATTTATTTTCTAAATTTAAAGGAAGTATTTATAAAAAAAAAAAAATGATTTTTATCAGCTGCACGTCATTTTCGGAAACGTTTCCGAGTAGCTTTTACAATGTATTCATCAGATCTCTACCCGAAAAAGCGCTTTTTCGAATGCTACCTATTCTCCAGCAAACATTTTTATGTTCAGCATACATGTTTAACAAAGAAACATACAAAATTAACCTTAACCTTAGCATTATTTTGTTACAATTGCTTGTACAAATTCAGTTTTGTAGCTAAAAATTTTTACTTGAGAATGGATAGCATACGGAAAAGCGATTTTCCAGGTAGAAACACCTGATTTATGCATTGTAAAAGCTACTCGAAACATTTACGAAAATAGAGGGCAGCTGGTAAAAACCTATTTTTATAGATTATTTCTTAAATTTGGGAAATATATTATTGGTTTCTAAGGTTTCTAAAGATACAGGAACGCTTTTCGGAATCTTGAGTGGCTCGGAAGAAATCATTGTATGTTTTCATTCATGATTATAGTATATTTTCGTAGATTAAGAAATATTTATCTTTTTAGGTGCGTTCGTAATTATATAAATACGTAGCACCTATAGTCGTCGTTCAGCCCGTCTGTCTGTCCGTCTGTACGCATATAACAGAGCAAAAACTACCCAACCGAATACTGTGAAATTTTACATATATAATTGTTGCAAAATTTTGTCGATTCATTCCAAATCTTATGAAAATCGGATGCATAGTTTAATGATAGGGACAGTCAAAAGTTTTCCGTTACATAACGGCCAATGGGGAAAAAATTATTACAAGTGCATTTTAATGACGTTACAGCCTTTCGAATGGTCTAAAATTTTAAATATATAATTGTTGCAATATTTTGTCGAGTCATTTCAAATTTTATGAAAACCGGATGTATAGTTTAATGACAGGGACAGTCAAAAGTTTTCCGTTACATGACAGCCAACGGGAAAAAATTATTACAAGTGCATTTTAATGATGTTACAGAGTATGCACTTATGAAGTGCAACAAAATATTCATTCAGTACAATATAGGGTGCAAAAAATATTTATAAAACTAGTTATAATACGAATGCACCTCATTTGCCACGTTTGACGAGCAATTTCCAACTTGTTTTACAGTGCAGACATCCGCGAGATTTTTCACTACTTACGATTTTTCCCATGTACTTTTGATACAATGATCTTTAAATTACAAACAAATATGTAACTTTATAAAAAATAATTATTCAATAAGTTTATTTTCTATTAGGCCCCGTATAGGGTATTCTTAAGAGTATGTTTTCGAATTATTAGCGGTGCCTGCAGCCTCTCTTTTTCCTATGGCTTTGCTCAGTTGGAAAATAGTATGGACCTCGAGTTGGAGAGAGGTCCTGCATCGGGTCGGGTAATCCGATTATACATGGATTCAACTGGAACTGCAGTTCGAGTTAGGTCAGGTAGGCGGTAATTTTTGTTCGTTACGTGTTGGGTTCGGATTGCGTTGACTCTTTATTTCAGGTTCAAGTCGGTTTTCCATTTCTCTTTTATTTTTGTTTCTCTTTGAAAATTTACGTTTTCTTTAAACATATCCTTTTCACGGGAGGAAGTATTTCGTCCGACGAAGATCAGTGACTTAACCTCATCTTCAGCGGAATAAAATTTATATAGTAAAAATTACATCACGGTGCCCCGCATAACATGTGGAATTTTAATGAATGAAAATGTGTGTTTTCTTTTAAACGTGAAGTCTGTTGTGTTTCCTCGAAGTCCACAAAACTTTGAAGAAATCCTTTACTATTTATATGCTGCCACCACCGATATGATTACGTGATATCGGTCACGCTATGGGAGATTGTTGAAAAGAAAACCAACTCTTTCAATTAAACTTAATTAACAGTTTATTTGCACACTATTTACAAATCACAAAACACTATTTACACTTAAGAACTCGGATATAGGTGATGTTGTTCAACATTAAATCAAATACAGTAAATACTTGCTGTGTACTGTTAATTTACTTTATATCCCTCTCACCCTACGTTAGTTAAATTAGATTTATCGGAGAACACTATTAATCTCCCAACACATTAGCTCTATACTCTAAAAGCTTCACTGCCTAATCGAGCTCTATCCACGAGCTACCCTGCATCGAACTCACACCTTGAGTTCCAGGCATCAACTGTCCTCTGAGAGAAAGCGACTACACACTTTCAGCTAAAACCTTTAACGGATCTCCCTTCACTGTATCATTCCTCCCCCAAAAAACATAAACAGGGTTTCCCTTCTGACCCCAAGGTCCGCTATTTCGCTATCTGGTGAAATCATTTTGTCCGCCTTATCTCAAGTATGCATTTGAACAGTAGGGAAAACCCCTCTCTATTGATAAACTACATTCCTTTACCTACTCTGTATAACTCACTAGCCCGGATTAAGTTTCAGATAAGGAAAAGAGTGTTACTTTAAAATTCCCAGTACACAGACAATATACAAGCAAGAAAAAATATATATAACCATAGTTCTAATAGTAGATGTTTCTCAGAACCTGACAAAGTCATTCTTACCGACTTTATTGCGCTGTTCACGGTGCCGGAGATATGAAAAGTCGATGAAAATTTCCTAATTTCGACGCAACCATAGTAAAACCTAGTTGTTCTTTTATTGAAAATGTACGTTTATATTCGAATAATTTAGCAATGGACCAATGTGAAGGAAACAAATAGATATATCCACAAAATAAGCCGAATGCACCTTTTTTGAGAAAAAAAATTATAAGACTCCGTCTAGAATCCCGAACCCTCAAATTGTATTTTAAGCCACCCGCAATCCGACTCGTACCCGACAAAAAAAATTCTTCAATCCACAACCCGACCCGAATCCGTAAAAATAATTTTTGTCATCCCGCAACCCAACCCGAACCCGCAATGAAAGAAAAGTAAATCATGTTTTAATGCCATTATGAAAAAAAATCTACAATTGTATCTCTAATACCATTTTTATATTTTTCATAGAAAAATTAACAAATTTACATTCTTTAATATTCAAATATAGTAAAACCTCTGAATAGTGGACAACTCGGGATCGTTGAATAGAGTAAAACAGTGTGTTGGGTTATCCCGAATTTTGTTTTTTTGCTCGAAATTAAACTAATTTTCTTTCTGAAGGTCGAGTTCACGCTAGAAAAATTCTTGCGGGTCATATATAAATTTTTTGTCACTCAGATTGTTGAGATTTTCACAAAAAGTTTAAGCACATATATGTTTCAGATGAAAAGAAATACGTATTTGAATTAGAATCCTGCACGCGTCGGATTGTACCCGAGCCCAATTACGTATACGACCCAATTAAATGAATATCACAGGTATTGTAAATTACACCCGAACTTTGATACAATGAAAACAAAGAAAGTAGAAAAATAATGTTTCAATCTATATGTAACAATATAAAATTAAAAATCTAATCTTTAAATATGCTTTAAAATTTGTTGCAGTTTCAAAAGTTCCACTTATAACGGTACACCTTGTATTACACAATTAGCATTCTGCCTTATCGTACTTTAAAAATACAATATGCAGCAAAACGCTAAAGGATTCTTCCTGTCTTCCTACCTATCACACAGTAGATTTTTGTCATAACAACGTTAGAAGTATCAAGGCTAGAACATTAGAATTGTAACTATTCTGCAAAAATGCTGTAGCAATGCAGATGGCATTCGTTATAATCTTTTTCGTACCATTAGTAGGAAAAGTATGTAGGGGCGATGGGGGCACATGTGAACATCGCAATTTTTTAATAGTTATTATAAGTTTTTTCATTTGAAAAAAATTACTAAAGATGATAGCACCTGTAGACATATGGTAAAATTTTTTGAAATCCTATGACATTTTGTTTGTCCTCTGTAGCCAAAACACTGTTTTTAGATCTCAAAAGTAAAATCTTTGTTCCAAGTTGATAAGCGAATAAATTTATTTATTTATTCATTTATTTGAATTTGAGTGTTTTAACATATACAATAAATACTAATAAACATTTCTGATAAAGTTCTTTTTCTTCTAAAATTAAGAAATGTTAATGATTTATCAATTTAACAAAAGTAGCAATGTGGGGCACTTGTGAACAGACGAGTTGGGGCAGATATGAACAGTTTATAAGTGCCCCAATAATCGTTCTGTGATTATGTTTCTTTCAGTTAACTTAATGAGAAATAATGTAAGTTCCATTGTCTATAATTTTCCTGAAATAGAAGATATTTTCCTCACACAAAGTTTGTTTTGTATTGAAACTTCCACAAACACATATTAATATATAAAGAACAACAAGCTCGTTTTACGTTCAATTGTACTTTAAATAAATTTAATGTTTTCTAAAATGCAATAAGTGTTATATATTATTTTACTAAATGGTTTACAACAATATTTTTTATGTATTGTTAATACAAAAGTATTACCTTGAACAACTTTGCAAATTTTTCTGTTACATTTGTTCTAACCTTGCAGTGATGGCTTACTTCCATCTATAAAACAGTTATGTATATGATGCTTTGAATGGAGCTATCCATTCAAAATACCATATCCATAAATACCAGTAAAATTTTAAGAAAGTAAAATTTTTAAACTGGTAACTACGGTAAAATCCAGATTGTACCCCCCCCCCCTCTTTCAAAAGCAAAAGAAGATGGGGGGGGGGATAATAGTCGAGATTTTTTTTAATCATTAAAAAACCCTTCTTTATCTATAATTTACAAGTAAATAAGGCAAATACAGGAGTGAGAATCTTTCGTATTTCGGCAGATTTCTGATATATAGTATGTAAATGCCCACTCCCTAAAATTTCCCCCAAACAAAAATTTTATTTTATTGCAACAATATTTAATGAATCATCTAAGTCTCTCACCTCCAAATCTACTTATTTTCATTTTATTACCTTTTGCTTAGACATATCACCCAGAAACTAGAGAAATATATATATATATATTTCTTTATGGTGAATTTAAAAGGTAATATAACTAATGATTACGATGACAAATGAATAACAGAATAAAAAGCATGTTAAAGGATATTTTTTCCTTGTGTTCACATGTGCCCCACGTGTGTTTACAACTATCCCGCTGATGGGGCACATGTGAACAATTTTTTGAATTTATAAAACTATTTAAAAATGTAAGAAAAACTATACAGGTGATTTTTAAAAAATTACCACGAGTAAAAGAAAGTTCTGCTTACTATATTAAGTAGTTTTTGTTTATAGAAATTAATCCGGTTATGAGAAAAAGCTATATTTATGCGAACTCTTCACATGTGCCCCATCTCACCTATATTAACTTCCGGAAACTAATTCTAAGACTGGACGCATTTTGCTTTCATGAAACTTTGATCTACGGTTTAATAGACTTTTAACGTGAAAAAATATTTTGGACATTCTTTTAAGAAATCGGGTCAATCCGAAACCGACCCGCAACAAAAAAAGTTGAAGTCAACTCGACCCGACCCGACCCGACCCGACCCGTAAACGGAAAATATAGCGCCAACCCAATCGGGTCGGGTTTGGGTAAAAGCGAGTAACCCGACCCAAGACTCTAACTCCGTCTTATTTTCCGTGAAATTTAATATTCCAGCTCTGGTCGTAGTTTATACATAGCTTGTAAACTTAAATAAGAACATTAATTAAAAAAGAAAATTTTCAACGGATTTAAATTTTATGAAATGACTGAAAATCAAATTCGACGATTAAAAGATTTTCTTCATTAATATACTAATCATACTAATATTATAAAGAAGTAAAAATTGTTTGTTTGTTAGAGGTAATCTTTGGGGCTACCGAACCGATTTCAAAAGTAATGGTATCAAAATGATGGTGTTAGTCCAACTTAGAACATAGGCTATATTTTATGCCGGTGCTACTACCCCAAAGGGGGTGCAGGAGCAAAAAACGTTCTAAAAATGCGATTTTTGCGTTACTGAAGGGCCTAGAAATATGAAATTTGGAATATAAGTTACTTATAAGATATAAATAATGTCTAAGAACAGTTCTTAAACAATTCGAAATTTAAAAGGGGTGAAAATGCAGAAAAAGCGTTCTAAAAAACGTTCTAAATGGTAGTTTCTACATAATCTCAGGAAATACCAAACCGATTTAAAAAGTCCTTCCGGCCAGTGCCGGGAGGAAGAGGTAGCTTTCATATTCCTTATTTTAAAAAAACTTATATTATTCAAACACACGAAGCTCAATTTAGTGGAAACCGAATATAGGAGATTCAATTACTAATTTTTATCAATACTAAATCATTATGAATGAGAATTTCGCGAAATTAGTCAGCTTTATCCAAGCTGCTTTTATTTAAAGTAAGTTATATTTGGCTGCCAAATTTGGCGATTTCTTAAAGTGCCTGCCATTTTAAGACAACATGGTGGATGAAGCTAACTAGTGAACTTGGTCGAGACCTTAGTAATTGCTGTGCACATGCTCACTCACATCGGAATCGGTTGATATATAAGGGTGCTGTCGCAGGTAAAAAATCAGATTTTTCAAATTGTCACCCACATTAGAAATTAAAACTGCTATATCTGAGCCATTTTTTAAGATAAAGACAAACAAAAAATGCTCCTGAATCCTTATATCAAGGTCAAATACTTAAGAAAGAAACCTTTTTCAATTTCTAATTTTTTTGCACTTCACTTTCAATAAAAATTTATTTAATTTGATGGCCGCCATTTTGAAACAAGATGGCTGATGAAGCTGGCCAGTTAACTTGGTCGAGATATTGATGTATACTATCCACATGCTTTCTTACATTGAAATAGGCGAATACGTGTGTTATCGCGTGACAAATACAAGATCGTTTCAAAGTGTTAGCCATGCTAGGAATTCAAAGTGCTATAATTCAACTATTTTTTAAGATATAAACAAAAGAACAAATTTTCAGAAACAAAAACTGCTCCAGAATCTTTGTATCAAGGCCAAACACATAAAAAAAATCTTTTTCATTTTCCAATTTTTTAATACCTTAAATTAAATTTTGTTTAAATGGCAACCCTTTTGAAACAAGATGGCGAATGAAGCTGGCCAACGAACTCGGTCGGGACATTGGTATGTACTATGTACAGAGACAGACCAAGTTACATCCAAATCGATTCATAAATACGCCTGTTATCGCGTGACAAAAATCACGTCGTTTTAAAATGTCAGCCACAAGAGAAATTCAAAATGCTATAACTCAGCCATTTTTTTAGATATAGACGAAACAAAACCTGTTCCGGAATCCTTGTATTAAGGTAAAATACATACAAAAAAATCTTTTTCATTTTCTAATTTTTTGGTATCTCATTTTAAATTTAAAATTTTTTAATTTTTTTTAAATGTCCGCAATTTTGAACTAAATGGCGGATGAAGTTGGCCAGCGAACTCGGTAGAGATATTTGTATGTACTATGTACACTCCAAGGTACATCTAAATCGGTTCATAAATACGCCTGTTATCACGTGACAAATATCAGGACGTTTCAAAATGTCAGCCACGCTAGAAATTCAAAATGCTATAACTCAGCCATTTTTTAAGATATAGACGAAACAAAAACTGCTCCCGAATCTTTTTATCAAGGTCAAACACATAAGAAAAGAATATTTTTTCAATTTTCAGTTTTTTGGTACCACATTTCAAATTTAAATTTTTCTTAAAATCTTAAATGACCGCCATTTTTAAACAAGATGGCGGATGAAGCTGGCCAAAGAACTCGGTCGAGACATTGGTATGTACTATGTATAAATGAAGTTGCATCCAAATCGGTGCATAAATACGCCTTTAATCGCGTGACAAAAATCAGGACGTTTCAAAATGTCAGCCATGCCAGAAATTCAAAATGCTATAACTCAGCCATTTTTTAAGATATAGACGAAACAAAAACTGCTCCGGAGTCTTTGTATAAAGGTCAAATACATAAGACAAAAATATTTTTCCATTTTCAATATTTTGGTACCACATTTCAAATTTTAAGTTTTTTAAAAATATTTAAACGGCCGCCATTTTTAAACAAAATAGCGGATGAAGCTGGCCAACGAACTCGGACGAGACATTGGTATGTACTATGTACACACTGAATTACATCCAAATCGGTTCATAAATACGAAAGTTACAGTATGACAAAGGTCAGATATATATATATACATATATATATTGATATATATATATATATATATATATATATATATCAATTTTGAACGGAGGGTGGTTTCGGGGTCTGGGGTCATGATCGATGAAAATATACCAAAATTTTTTGAAATCGCTTTCCTCCGAACGGCAGCAATAGGTAGCTTTTTGTAATGAAAGCTACCTAAAAATATTGGTGTCAAAATGATGGTGACAACGCTTGCTCCAAGATAGGCTATATTTTATGTCGGTGCCACTACCCCAAAGGGGGTGCAGGAACAAAAAACGTTCTAAAAATCCGATTTATGTGTTACTGAAGGGTCTAGAAATATGAAATTTGGAATATTAGTTACTTATTAGATATAAATGATGTCTAAGAATAGTTCTTAAACAATTCGAAATTTAAAAGGGGTGAAAATGTACAAAAAGCGTTCTAAAAAACGTTCTAAATGGTAGTTTCTACATAATCTCAGAAAATACCAAACCGATTTAAAAAATATTGGTGTCAAAATGATGGTGAGAACGCTTGCTCCGACATAGGCTATCTTTTATGTCGGTGCCACTACCCGAAATGGGGTGCAGGAGCAAAAAAAGTTCTAAAAATGCGATTTTTGCGTAACTGAAGGGCCTAGAAGTATGAAATTTGAAATATTAGCTACTTATTAGATATAAAGGATTTCTAAGAACAGTTCTTAAACAATTCAAAATTTAAAAGGGATGAAAATGCGGGAAAAGCGTTCTAAAAAACGTTCTACATGGTGGTTTCTACACAATCTCAGGAAATATCAAACCGATTTAAAAAATAATGGCGTCAAAATGATGGTGGCAACCCTTGCTCCATCATAGTCTATGTTTTATGTCAGTGTTATTACCCCAACGGGGGTGCCTGAGAAAAACGTTCTAAATTGCGGTTTCTGCGTTACGGAAGGGCCTAGAATCGTGAAATTTGGAATAGTAGTTAGTTATAAGATATCAATGATCTGTAAGGACATTTCGTAAAAAATCGAAATTTAAAGGGGGTCAAAATGCGCAAAAAGCGTTGTAAAAACGTTAGTAAGTACTGAACCGATTTCAAATATAATGGTGTAAAAATGATGGTGACAGATCTTGCTCTAAGATAGGCTATATTTTATATCTGTTTCCACTACCCCAGAGGAGATGCAGGAGCAAAATGCGCGAAAAGCGTTCTAAAAACGTTCTAAATGCCGATTTGTCAGCCATATCTCAGGAAGAATCAAACTGATTTCAAAAGTAATGGTAGGAAATTGATGCCGGCAGCATCTGCTCTAACATAGACGCTATTTTATGTCGGTATCACTATCACCTAGACGTTGCAGAAGCAAAAAAATGTTCTAAATTTCGATTTTTGTGATCGGTAGGGGCTGGCAACTTAAAATTAGGCAAGGTACATATTTATTAGATATAAATGATCTTTAAGAATAGTTTCGAAAAAATTGGAAATTTAAAAAGTGGTGAAAATGCGCGAAAAGCGCTTTAAAAACGTTCTAAATTGCGATTTCTATTCAATCTCAGGAAATACTAAAGCTATTTCGAAAGTAATGGTTGCAAATCAATGGTGACAGTCCCTGCTATAACATAGGTTATATTTTATGTTGCTGTCACTACCATCTGAGGGTTGCAAAAGCAAAACATGTTCTAATTTGCGTTTTTTTGCATAACTGAGGGGTCTACCACTTTGAAGTATGGCACGGTATTTACTTACAAGATGCAACTGCTTTCTAAGAACAGTGGAAAGAAAATTTCAAATTTAAAAAGATGAAGTGAGCGAAAAGCGTTATAAATTACAATTTTTATACAATCTTATCAAATACGAAACCGATTTAAAAAATAATGATGACAAATTGTTGGCGATAGAACCTGCTCAAACATAAGCTGTAGTTTATGTCTGTGCCACTACCACCAGAAAGTTGCAGAAGCTAAAAACTTTCTAAATTGCGATTTCTATGATACTGAAGAGGCTAGAAACTTTAAATATGGCATGGTAGTTACTTATAAAATATAAATGCTCTCGAAGGACTGTCGAAAATAAATTCGAATTAAAAAAGGAATGAAGCGAAGAGGAGGTGCGAAAAGCATTCTAAAAAAGTCCTAAATTACGATTTCTATGCAATTTCAGGAAATATAAACCGATTATAAAAGTAATAGTTGCGAATCAATGGTAACAGTCTCTGATACTACACAGGCTATATTTTATGCAAATGATTCTACCACCTGGGGTTCACAGGAACAACAAACATTCTAAAAAAGGCCTTTCAAAGCTTTCTAAATTACGTTTTTGTGGAATAGTAGGAAATAACAAAGAGATTTCAAAATTAATGTTGGCAAATAAATGGTGACAGTTCCTATTTCAACATAGCCCTTTATGTTGAGAGAAGTGGTAGGACTTGGAATTTGACAAGATAGTTAATTTTAAGATGTAAAAAGATGGTTTCTATAAAATTCAAAACTTCAAATGAATACTGAAATGAGCGTATTAATTGAGCATAAAAGTTTCAAAATATTTTCTAAATTATCATTTATTTAGTTTTATTTCGTTTTATTAATTTAAGTCTCATTTCTGCCTAATGCAGTCTAATAATGATGTTTAATCAAACTGTGTTTTAAATAGTAATTTTTGAATTATTCCGAAAAGTATTAAGCACCTTTTAATAAAATAAAAATTTAGTTAGTACATTTTAATAAAAATTAGACATATAAGTATCACTTGGCATATTTCAAATATTAAGCGAGCAAAGCTAGTGTGCTAATTAACTATAAAATCACGTAGGTAAAATCATTAAACAAAATATTTATTATGTATAAAAAAAAAATTAACATCTGCCACTTCCATCTGCTTAAAATAAACCAACAAAACATCAACTGAGTCATAGATACGAAAAACAGTCACTTACTGATTTAAAAATAAAACAAATAAAAAGCTTTTATTCTTCTATTCTTATAAAAGAATATGCTAATCTCATTAACATCTCAATTAATTACTTGATTTTTCTTTTATTCGTGAACAAAACCATTTGCATTTTTGAAAATGTCAAAGAAAAAAATTGAAAAATAAGACATCAAAAGAAAGAAAGACTTGCTTAAAGAAAGTCTAAGTTCTGTATTGTCACATTTGAATAAACAAATGCGGATAGGTGAAAATTTTAAATAGAATTAGCAGACAAGTGAACAACAACATCAATATATCTATATACGAGTACATATATATATAGTATATATATTAGTATATATATATATATATATATATATATATATACTGGGCACATTTGCTAGGCACATTGCAAGAAGACAAGACAATAGATGGAGCACAAACACCCTAGAGTGGTATCCCAGAGATGTAAAACGGCCAAGAAGACGACCTCAAGTAAGATGGAGTGATGAAATCAGAAAAGTAGCCGGTGTAAATTGGATGACTAAAGCACTAGACAGAAAACATTGGAAAAATCTGGGGGAGACCTACATCCAGCAGTGGATTGAAAACGGTTGATGATGATGATGATGATGATTATATATATATATATATATATATATATATATATATATATATACATATCATGAATGGCTAATACTAGGAGTAATTTGAGAAATAAAAATTTTATTTACCACGAAAAGCTGCTAGTTATAAGTCTCCCTGAAAAAAAAAATGTTTCGAACGCAAAATATAAATTATTAACGATATTTTTATAAAAGTAAAAATAATAAAATATTTCACCGTGTCGAGTCCAGGTACGGATCTTGTAACGTTTTCTGGATGAATAATATATATATAACAAAAAACAGGAAAAAAAGGTATTTTGAAAACAGGTAATTTCAAAACAATTACTTTCTTTCATGTATAATTTTAATTAATTTTTCAATTAATTAAAATTATATATGAAAATTAATTAAAAAATTAATTAAAATTATATATACCGATGCCGGGTTTATTTGTGCCTCGTATTTCGCCGCAGGATTATTTGCTCATGAAGACTGTTCCATCTTGTGCTGCAGTTGCAGCCTTAACCAACATATATGAGTGAGAGATGCTAATCTGGGTATCGTCCTCGTAGCTTAAATGGTAGAGCACTTGGAGCGCTATTCCTAGGGTTCCGGATTCGATTCCCAGCTTGGACATTTTTCACTCTGTTGCTTCTACGCTTAGTTAGCAATGTGATAAATCACGTATTAAATATACTTTCTTTCATTTATGTCTAAAAAAAGAAAGAAAGAAAAGAAAAATATTGATGATTTTAAAATAAAACTTTTATTCCATTAAAAATTTACCATATGTAAGTCGAGTGCCTACGTATACGTAGATAGAAAGCCATTTCTCCTTTACTAAATACATCATAACGTTTTTCTGAAAATTCAAATTTTTTAAAATAATGCATGATGGGCTTGGCGACCATCTTTCCATATTATACACAACATTCTAAGCGCACAAGTTCGTAAAGAAAGAGCATAATATGTTTGCATCATGAACAATTTCGAACTTCTGGTTATCTACGGACAGATAAATTAAGAAAGAATTTTATTTCGAGAAAACAAATTGATTTTCACTGCTTTTAAATAATTAATTACCCCCCCCCACACACACACACACCCCCACCACCACCACCACCACTAAACACCCCCAAAAAATCATAAAATGAATCCTGACGATAAGTCACACAAATTTCTAAGCACGCATGTCTGTAAAGGAAAAGCATAAAAAGTTTGCTTGAGTAACAATTTAGAACTTCGGATTTTAATTACGGGTGCTTAGAAATTTGTATAAAGTATGGAAAGATCGCCGTCAAGCCCATCATGCATAATTCAAAAAAATTTGAATTTCCAGAAACACATTATGATGTATTTAGTAAAAGAGAAAATGCTTTCTATCAACGTAGAACTCGACTTATATGTGTAAATTTTTAATGTAAAATGTTTAATAAGTACCATAATATAAGCATGGAAATTAGATATCACACCATTTTTTAGCTTACAACTTTCATCCTTTATCTTTATTATTATTTTTTTCGCCCCCCACACTTTTTTTTTCTTTTCACTTTTGAAAAGTTGTTTTTTTAGTAGATTTAGAATAAAACACTGGATTTTAAGAATATCTCTTGTTTCATATGCAAAATAAAAATTGTTAAAAATATATTAATTGTGGAGTTTATGTGACATCCTTGGATCCGTACGTATAACGGATGTCAATTTCATGGGAAATTTTACTATATTCTAGAAGAGTGTAGTTGTGAAATACAAACAGTCAGTAAGAATTTAATATAAAAAGGGAATATAGCCGAGCTTCCCGGGTTATATTATATAGGTGGAAACCATATCTTTTATTGATAACTGTAATAGATTTTTTACATTTCACACATTTTTCTAGAATGCGCACAACAATACCAAAAATCATATTTATATAAAAGAAACGGTCAAGTGCGAGTGTTACTCGCGCTCGAAGGGTTCCGTACAGTAAATATATGAATGTACAATAAATATGAACTGCATTATAAAAAAAAAAAAAAAAAATCGTTGCTAAAAGAATAATAAGAGTTTGTAAAAAACTCTACAACGTAGGATTAGGTATATCTGTATATAGTACTGTAAAAGTATAAATGAGTATACCATAAAACTTCAAAGAGATATGATGCCTAAATAATATCAAATATTGCTATTCTGTGTAACTCTTTTTAGGTGCGTTCGTAATTATATAAATACGTAACACCTATATTCGTCGTTCAGTCCGCCTGTCCGTCCACATATAACAGAGCAAAACCTACTCAACCGAATGGTCTGAAATTTTAAATATATGATTGTTGCAAAATTTTGTCGAGCCATTTCAAATTTTATGAAAATCGGATGTATAGTTTAATTACAGGGACAGTCAAAAATTTTTCTTTACATTACGGCCAATGGGAAAAATTATTGCAAGTGCATTTTAATGATGTTACAGACTATGCACTTATGACGTGCAAAAAAATATACATTCAGTACAATATGGGGTGCAAAAAATAATTATAAAACTAGTTATAGTACGAACGCACCTCATTTGCCACGTTTGACAAGCAATTTCCAACTTGTTTTACCTTATTCTAATCTGTTTATGATGAACTTAATTCGGTATTGACAATCAAAGTAGTGCATATTTAAACTTCATTTTACATTTCATAAAACTAAATTTAGCTTAGTAATAATCTTTTCTTTTTACAGTGTAGCTAAAACAAAATACATGTTAAAAGTTTAAACTTGGAATTATGCTAAACTCGCTTCGAAAGAAAGTCGCAAAGTTGCAACGCAGCCTTTGTCCGTGCCGGGTTTTTCCAGCTAGGTTTTTAATTAACTTTTACAGACACGGGCGGCGTATTGAGAGATCAACTCAATGCAAACTAGTCGCGAATCCCATAGTATTTATGTGATTAATTCTAATTAAATTACTATGTGTTTAACGATTTGACGCTTATTGCTTTTATACTGTTAGCGAGCATTGCATTACACAAGTATATCATTAAAATTTGTTATTTAGGCTTTAAAAACCGACGATTCATAGAATACGCCGCCCCTGTCATTAATTATGACCAAACAGACTGTGTCTTTAAGGGTTAATATCTCGGCTAATTACCGATGATTTTTTTCTTTCGAAAACCATTATCAAGAATGTTTTTATACATCTGGTACGACAGGTACTTCCAGCGCTCCTCAACACCTTTGCTGGATGCCTGTAAATCGAAATTTGTGCGTAACGGAAAAATGCGTTTTTCTCAAAAACTGTGTGACCTAGGGTGATCGTTATAATTTCTCTGAAAGGTTTAAATTAACGTCTACTACCTCTCATTTTTTCATACTTTTAATTTCAATAGATTCGGAAATAGAAGGGAAGGGGGGACATATTTTTGCACTACATTTTCGACGATATCTCTGAAAATATAATACCTAAAATTAAAATAAATGTATTTTTGAGTTCAACGTTACGCAAGCTTTCACACGATATACAAAGAAAAGATTTTTTTTCGAGTAGCTTAATTAGCCCCTCTACATTTTTCCTAAAATATGTTTGTGAATGTTTAATAATCAGTAACGAGTAAAATGGTTGTGACAAACAGACAGACACAGGAGGGATATTATAATGTTTTCGTTTTCCCTTTTTAAGTACGGAACCCTAAAAAATAGAAATTATGCATTTAAATAAAGTTTTGAAAATTATTAAAAGCGATAATTGTGTACTGACTTCGCGTCGGAAATAACAGCCGAAGAAATTGTCGAAGAAATCGCCAAAGATCACTATTTACAATGAGCTTTTTACATTCTGATCGTTTCAGTGATTAGTTTGATTACATGTCTTAAATTTGTGCTTTATTAAACAATAAAATTGTTTTATTTTTTGATTGATGAATGTTTTAATTTCTATATGGAATATAAGTAGGAAACAAAATCTGAGCTATTTATGTCAATGTAAGTGCAGACGGATTTATCTTTCGTAATCGTCTGCACGCGATAGAGATAGATTTTTAAGAAAATGTCATGCTAAAAATAATTTTTTAAATAATTTTTAATATAATAAAAATTGAATAAATGGCGATACTTTTTTCAGGCAGACTGGGATACAGTTTTCAAACAAATTGCTTTGTAAGTACTTTTTTTTTTCCTATTCGAGGGTGTAAAAATTTAAAATGTGCGATGTTTAGAAGTTGAAAAAAATAACAGTAAATATTAAAATTAATCGTCTGGTGTTGTCACCGCCAAAATGACGTCAGTGTTACGGACGGACACGTTTGTCCTTTATAATGTAGAAGATAGACAGAAAATACAATTACACAGATGTGTACTTTGAGCATTCAACTTAAGATGCAAAAAAAGAACAAACAAAAATAAGTTTTTAAAGGAATTTTCGTACAGAAGACATTTTGCAACGCTGCGCCTTCAGTGCCAGTTTCGGTAAGCTTGATCGACATTGTGCAGTTACAGAAACCGCATCTTCCCAGTTACGGGTAGGGTTACCAGATTATACGTTTTACTGGCATGTTTACTTTTTTCAGACATAGTGCGAGTTGTACGTTTAAACATTTCCCATACGACAGTTTCTTCTGCTTGCTTTAAGATAATTGACTTTTGAGAATTTTGATACTCTTTCAAAGTTTATAGTTTCAGTTCGCATGGAAAACTTCACTTTTGAAACACCTTTTCCTACACAATCATACGTATGCACATCAAATGAACGGGGAAATTAATTCCGATTTGGGCGACAAGAATCTGCAATATGGAAGCAAAATTAGTTAAACGGTGTTGACCGAACAATCAAATGCACATACAGTTGGGAAATAATAATTATAACTATTAATTATAAGTCCCAAAGGCCCCTGGTTCAAATTCTGTCCTGGACACTTTTTCATTCAGTTGGAAAATTGCAACTCGTATGATTTACCTACAAATTGGAATAATTGTATTAAATAGAGGATGTATAATTACGTATCCAACATTTACTTAGAGTTCCATTAACTACGATTTATTCTGTTGAGCTATTTCAGATAATAGACCAGATGCCATTATCAATAAGTCAATAAGTTTGGCTGTGTGAATCGTGTCCTCCAGATTTGTCTAGGATAGCTCAGTTGGCAGAGCATTGTCAGCTTAAGACAAAGGTGCCTGGATCAAATCAAGGACTGGGCACTTTTCACTTAGTTGGAAAAATTACAACACACATGATTTATTTACAAATTGGAATAATTGTGTTAAATTAATGATGTATAATTACGTATCCAATGTTTACTTGGAGTTCAATTACCTGCTATTTACTCTGTTGAGCTATTTTAGATAACAGACGAAATACCAGTATCAATAAGGTTGGTGTGTGAATTTTGGCCCCCAGATTTGACTAGGATAGCTCAGTTGGCTGAGCATTGTCTGCTTAAGACAAGGGTGTCTGGATCAAATCAAAGCCTGGGCACTTTTCTCTTAGTTGGAAAATTACAACTCGTATGACTTACTTACAAATTGGAATAATTGTATTAAATAGATGATGTATAATTACGTACCCAACGTTTACTTGGAGTTCCATTAACTACGATTTATTCTGTTGAGCTATTTCAGATAATAGACAGATGCCATTATCAATAAGTCAATAAGTTTGCCTGTGTGAATCGTGTCCTCCAGATTTGTGTAGGATAGCTCTGTTGGCAGAGCACTGTCAGCTTAAGACAAAGGTGCCTGCATCAAAACAAGGTTTGAGCACTTTTCACTTAGTTGGAGAAATTGCAATACGCATGATTTATTTACAAATTGGAATAATTGTGTTAAATTGATGATGTATAATTACGTATCCAATGTTTACTTGGAGTTCCATTACCTGCTATATATTCTGTTGAGCTATTTTAGATAACAGACCAAATACCAGTATCAATAAGGTTAAGTGTGAATTTTGACCTCCAGATTTTTCTAGGATAGCTCAGTAGGCAGAGCATTGTCACCTTAAGAGAAAGGTGCCTGGGTCAAATCAAGACATGTACACTTTTCACTTAGTTGGAAAATTACAACACGTATGATTTATTTACAAATTATAATAATTGTGTTAAATTGATGATGCATAATTACGTATCCAATGTTTACTTGGAGTTCCATTATTTGCGATTTATTCTGTTGAGCTATTTTTTATAACAGACCAAATGCCCGTATTAATAAGGTTGGCTTTGTGAATTTTGTCCTCCAGATTTGTCGAGGATAGCTCAGTTGGCTGAGCAAGACAAAGGTGCCTGGATCACATCAAGGCCTGGACACTTTTCACTTAGTTGAAAAATTACAACACGTATGATTTATTTACGAATTATAATAATTGTGTTAAATCGAGGATGTATAATTACGCATCCAATGTTTACTTGGAGTTCCATTACCTGCAATTTATTCTGTTGAGCTATTTTTGATAACAGACCACATGCCAGTATCGGTAAGGTTGGCTGTGTGAATTTTGCCCCGCAGATTTGACTAGGATAGCTCAGTTGGCTGAGCATTGTCTGCATAAGACAAAGGTGTCTGGATCAAATCAAGGCCTGGGCACTTTTCTCTTAGTTGGAAAATTACAATCGTATCACTTACTTAGAAATTGGAATAATTGTATTAAATAGATGATGTATAATTACGTACTCAACGTTTACTTGGAGTTCCCTTAACTACGATTTATTCTCTTGAGCTATTTCAGATAATAGACCAGATGCCATTATCAATAAGTCAATAAGTTTACCTGTGTGAATCGTGTCCTCCAGATTTGTGTAGTATAGCTCAGTTGGCAGAGCACTGTCAGCTTAAAACAAAGGTGCCTGGATCAAATCAAGGTTTGGACGCTTTTCACTTAGTTGGAAAATTACAACTCGTATGATTTATTTACAAATTGGAATAATTGTGTTAAACTGATGATGTATAATTACGTATCCAATGTTTACTTGGAGTTCCATTACCTGCGATTTATTCAAATTCTGCGATTTATTTTTTTTTTCAAAGAATAAAGAAACACAAAAACTGAATTTACCCACTTATTATTCGAAGTTTTTACTGCAAAAAATATTTTTATTATACAATAATTATTAAAATTCATGGAGATATTTTCATTTGCATAATAGAGGTATGGTATGCGCGCATCACACTGCGCCATTTAGTGTACAGCTTGTCAAAAAATCTTCTGAGATAAACAAAATCATTTTTTTCAGTAAGCACACTGAATTTTGTGGGACCATGAAATTATTTTTAGTGAATTTCAACGAAATTTGGTAAAACCTTTTATCGGCCCGAAAAAAAAGTCAACATCGGGGGGAAATTTTATCAAGGAATAAAGAAACACAAAACTGAATTTACCCACTTAGTATTCGTAGTTTTTACTGAAAAAAAATATTTTTATTACACAATAATTATTAAAATTGACGGAGATATTTTCATTTGCATATGGGTATGCTATGCGCGCATCACTCTGCGCCGTTTAGTGTACATCTTGTCAAAAATCTTCTGAAATAAAGAAAATAAAATTTTTCAGTGAACATCGAATTTCGTGGGACCATGAACCTACTTTTAGTGAATTTAACGAAATTTGGTAAAACCGTTTATTCGCCTGAAAAGTGTGTCAACTTCGGGGGGGTTGGGGGATTTTTTTATGGAAAGAATAAAAGAACACGAAAACTGAATTTACCCACTTATTATTCGTAGTTTTTACTGTAAAAAAATGTTTTTACTATACTATAATTATTAAATTAATGGAGATATTTCCATTTGCATATGAGTATGCTATATGGGAATCACCCTGCGCCGTTTAGTGTACAGCTTGTCAAAAAATCTTCTGAAATAAACAAAATCAATGTTTTCAGTAAACAAATTGAATTTTGGGAGGACATGAATCCATTTTTAGTGAAATTGGACGAAATTTGGTAAATTGGTAGATGTTTGAAAAAGTGTCATTTTTTCACCCTCTTTTCTCTAAATTCAACGTGGCTTTTTTCATATATGAAAGATTTATGGCAACACAAAATCAATAAACTTTGAATTCCATAAAGAAAAATTTGATTCGTTGATCCATTTAAAAGCTACTTTACACGACTTTCTTAAAAATACTGTAAAAAAAAAAAAAAAAAAAAAAAAAAAAAACGCGTTTAAGATGTTACTAAAGGATATAAACATTCTTAGTTAATTGTTATATTTTGCAACTTACAGTTAGCCCGCGATTCCTCAATTTATAAAGACGAAAAAAATAATTCAGCTTATGTGAATCTGTGTTCCGCCGAATCCTGTATATCTGTTTTTCCGCCTGCCCGCTTTCGCTTTCAATTAATTGTAATTTCTTAAATATTTCGAATTTCACCTGAACCGTAGAGCTTATTCTACACACTATAGGGAAAAAAATTCTTCCTCTTCTTCTTCTTATTATTATTCAACGGTGGCTTCTTTATACTTTTAAATATTGTTTTACACCCGATGTATTTAAACATCTGGTCTAACAAGGAGAGGGCCAACCTTGTTAATCACAGATTTTGATTATTTTAATATATGTTGTAGGGTAGACACCCCTTAGTGTCAGGTTCAACGGATTTTATCCAATGCCCCTTAGTTCTTGAAAAACCAGGGGGTCTAATATTAGTACACAACTTAAATACTTACTTAGCAACCGAAATGACAGGTCAGTCGTGTTGGCACGGCGTTTGTCGGCTGATCCGAGGGTCCGGGTTCGATACCTGAATGCGCTACATTTGTTTTTCTCATTTTTTGTTTTATAAATATAGTTGTAATTATAATTTAATAATTTCAATTAAAAATTTTAACACCATAGATTAATTATAATGTTAGCAAACTTAAATTTATCATTTCTTATTTGTAAACTATTATTTCTCATCCATTAAAGAGGTTTAAAAAGAAATTGGATCTATTATTGAATGATAAAAATTCTAAAATCGTGACAAATTCTGTTGTGGTGCCATCTAGTTATGATAAAAAAAAAAAAGGAATATTCAAATAAAATAAAAATAAAAGCAGAAAAAAGATAAAGGGGAAAGCAAAATAATTGAAAGCGCAAGCATACTTATTACAAATTTAAAAATCTTTAATATGCAAAAAATCGGTTGTAATTTAATTCTGATGCTAATTTTTAATATGATTATGCTTGTTAATTTAAAAACAGAATAATAGTATTATCGCATTGACTTCCTTTGTTAAAGCAATGCGCAAATGATGTTTCTTTAAAATCTCGAATTGACACAATTGCTCAATATCATTGCATCGATAAAGAATATATGAAATACATTTTAAAAGTGATTTTTTTTTTTAAATTAACAGTTTTATGATGTCTTATTACAACTATTTAGTTAAAAGTAAAAAATTAAATAGGTTAAAATTATAATTGATATACAATATTAAAAATTTTAATTGACAGTGAGATTATTAAGTTATACTTACAAGTAAATTTATAAAACAAAAAATGAGAAAAACAAATGTAGCGCATTCAGGTATCGAACCCGGGCCCGCGAATCAGCCGGTAAACACCATACCAACTGTGCTACGACTGACCTAACATTGTTGTTGCAAAGTAAGTATTTAAGTTGTGTACTAATATTAGACCCCCCGGTTTCTCAAAAACTAAGGAGCATTGGATAAAATCCGTAGAACCTGACACTAAAGGGTCTATCCTACAACATATATTAAAATAATCAAAATCTGTCATTAACAAGGTTGGCCCTCTTCTTGTAAGAAAGGTGTGTAAGATGGGGGGGGGGGGATAGATTAATTCGGTGCGGAAAAAAAGCCTATTAAAAAATATTTAGACGATACAGGTAATCCTGGTACGTTTAATTAATTTCTGTATAATAATACAACATCTGAACGATATTTTCCTAAATTTTTATTGCAAAATATTGGTAAATAAGCCATTATTGGCAGCAAATCTCCGCAGGCGGCTCGAAAAAAAGTTGTTTATCGGTGTACATTATAGCTCGTCACAGAATCATCTGAAACAAAGAAATCAAAATGCGTTTATTAGGTGAGATGTTTCTCGAGGTAATGCTGTCGATTCTTTTTTTTTTTTTTTTTTTCGATTTTTTTTTCATTTTCGGTAGCACTTAAAAGTTATAAATGCGACTTTCTCTAAAAATATCGGCAAATTTGTTATTTTAAAATAATAAATAATAATAATAATAATAAAACTCAACAGCGTTACCTCGAGAAATATCTCACCTAATAAACGAATTTTGATTTTTCTTGTTTCAGATGATCCAGCGACGAGTTATAATGTACACCACTTTTTTTTTTTTTTTTTTTTTTTTTTTTTTTTTCTCGAGGAGCCTGCGGGGATTTACCAATATTTTGCAATAAAAATTTAGGAAAATATCGTTCAGATTCTGTATTATTATATGGAAATTAATTAAATAAACCATCATTACCTGTATCGTCTAAAGATTTTTTTTTTTTAAATATGTTATTTTTTTCGTCGAATTAACCTTACCCTTCCCCCTCCCGTTAAATACCATACCCCCTTAAAAACACTTAAAAAATTAAGCAAATTTAAAATATGATTCGACACTGCACACAACAATCTACTGAAGTATGTTCCTTCAAAGGTGGTTAAACTGCTATGCACAGTTTTTGATCCTATAAAATTTATGTAGCTGAGATAATTGTAAGAAATTATCTTGAAGGATTTCAATATTAAACAGCGCTTAAAATAATTTTTAGATTTAAAAGCTATCTTCTTCAACGTGTTTATATTACCTTTATCTGTAAAACCACCTGTTTTCATGTTTGTATCAGAGTTGCCAGTTTGGCCTCCATTTTTATTTAGAAATTTCGAGTTCATATCATAAATAAAGAATTGTACTTTATGCTTTATTTAATAAGACGCATTTATCTTTCACATAAAGTAAAAATTCTTCATTCAAAATTTCTGGTATGAATTTGAATTTTGGAATAAAAATTGGAAGCCAAACTGGCAACACTGGTTTGCATATGGAATGGTTTTTGCGGGATAAGCTGAGAAATTTAAAAGTTTACTATAAAGTCAACTACGGCAGCAAAAGCAGTGTTATTTATGTATTTATTGATGTTTTCAGAATAGAGAGAAAAAGACATATCGTGTATATAAAACATTCCAGATTAAAAATCCGTAACAAATTTCAGCAAAAAAATAACTTTAGAAACAAAAAATTATATTAAAAATAGCTAATACTACTAATATACGATTAAAATCTTTAAAACTTTTATACCTATTACCATTTAGACTTTTGTTAGTTTCAAATTAACGTAACACATTCTGCCAGTAAAAGTTAAAGCCAATCTTATATTTTTGGCAAAATAATCCTTTTCCAGCGCCAACTTTGATGTAACTTTAAAATTTTAATCCTTTATCTGGCATTTATCCCAGATTTTTATAAAGCACTAATGCTTATAAATATTTTATACAAAAAACTGTAGGAATCGTTCATGTTAGGTTAACATCGGTATCACAATTTTCTTTTCAGGATTTTATAAAAGAGGTTTTAAAGTTATTCTAACAGACACTTGAGTTATCTAATTACTGTATTGAAGGCGTTTTATTTTTCGGATAAAATGAATGAATTATATATTAATGAAATAAATTTGAAGCTTTCATATACAAAAAATACCTTAAACTGCATTTAATATAAACCATTAAATTGCAATTGGAAGAAATAAAGCAATCATATTTTCCAGGCAAATGAAGAACTTGTAAAGGGTGATATTATATACACAAAAAAAAAAAATCACTAGGTAATTTTTTTAGTTAAATACTTTTGACCAGGGGCGTAAGAAAAGTAGGGATCCGGGAGCTCCAGCTCTTACAATTCAAATGAAGACAATTGCTTGATAATCTGGAAGTCAGCCTCACGTTTTGGAACCAATTTTAGCGTCGATGATTTTGGCATATATGGTATAATAGATGGTAACGATAACGAAACTGTTAGTCAGCCAGCTGGCGTACATACGTGGGGAGGGCCATGTCTATAGCAATATTACACAACCCGCTGCAATGTGGAATGAATGGCAAACCGATTACTGACGATGACCACGTGTCGGTGTAACATCAGTAATCGGATTGCTGTTCATTTCAAATTGTACTAATCTGTATGATGTTGCTATGGACCCAACATCCCAACACCCGCTGATGAGCCAGCTGACTGGCAGATCCGTTATCATATAATACGTACCTACCATATATAACAAAATCTTCGATGCTAAAATTGGTTTCCAAAATATGACGCTGTCTCCAGTAGTATAAGTCTCGAGAGCTTTCACAAATCTATTGTTTTCTGATTTAAATGCCTTATAATTCATCTCTGACAAAAAAGAAAAAATCCCTTCCGGCTCGGCCTACAGGCGGAGGTAGATTTAGAAGTTAAATACTAATTTCACCAACATAACCTAAATCAAGATTAGAAATAAACCAGTTTCTTCACTAAGAATGAGCTCTAGGAACCTAAACATTTTGTGAAAATTGCAATGTACACGAATACGCACACGCATATATATGGAATAGGTTTAAAAATGGCGAAAACAAATTCAGAGAATCTCAAAATGTTAAAATATGTTAATATTCCCATAGTCGGGTTTTATCTTGTTTTAAAACATTTTTTCAAACTCACATGACGTTACATATTTACCTGCTGATACCCATTATATTTCCAATATGACGAAATATATATATATTTTTACTTTCTTCTATCTTTACAAGAAGAAAGTATTGGATTCATGAAAATTTTCGAATTCCGGTTTTCGACGGATTTACACGTTTTAGGGGTCAGAGAACCCGAAAAACATGTTTTTACAAAATGTCTGTCTGTGACTCTGTGAGTCTGTCTGTCTGTCTGTCTGTCTGTCTGTGTGTGACACAAATTTTGTGGGCGCTCTAGCTTAAGAACTAATGGACGGAATTTAATAAAAATTTATATTCTGTGAGTCCCTAATACAAATTGATGCTGATTAGTTTTTGCTGTAAATCGCTCAACAGGTGGCGCTGCTATGCTGCATTTTTCACGATTATCGCAATAGCTCTATCTCATGAACTAATGCACGGATTTTGATCAAACTTCAGATTTAGTTAGTCCTTGATATGGATTGATGCTGATTACGTGTTGGTGTAAATCGCCCAACAGGTGGCGCTGTTATGATGAATTCTGCAGGATTTACACGATTTCCCCAATAGCTCTATCTTAAGAACTAACGCACGGATTTTCATCAAACTTCAGATTCAGTTAACCCTTGATATGACTTGCTACTGATTATGTGTTGGTGTAAATCGCTCAACAGGTGGCGCGTCTGTGCTGCCTTTTTCACGATTGCCTCAATAGCTCTATCTATAGAACTAATGGACAAATTTTCATCTAACTTCAGATTTAGTTGTATGCTGACACAAGTTGTTGTTAATTAGGTTTTGGCGTTAATCACCCAATAGGTGGCGCTGGTATGCAGGAATTTTCACGATTTTCGCTATAGCTCTATCTCAAAAACTAATGCACGGATTTTCTCCAAACTTCAGATTCAGTCAGACGTTGACATAAATTGTTGCTGATTAGGATTTGGTATAAATCACCCAATAGGTGGCGCTGCTAGGCAGCATTTTTCTGGATTTAGACGATTTCAGCGATAGTCATATCTTAAGGACTAATGCACGGAATTTCATATCTTTAGAATCCTCATGAGATGCATAGATTGCCATTTAATTTTGGCAATGTGATAGCAAATTTTGAAGTATTAACATGTATGAGATAGAAGAAAGTTTTGGGATTGGTACATCCGACTAGTTTAATTCGTCAAACTATTTATTTCATTTTCATTTTTCACGTGGAAATCTTGCAATAGAAAAGTAATTGTTATGGTGAGAATTTTATTGTTCTTTTTTTATTGTTGGCAACTGCTATAACAAAAAATTTTTATTTTTTCCTGTCATTTTTCTGTAAGAGCTGGTTTTATCAGAATCATGTTACGGTATTTAAAATTTTTAACTCTCCCCATTTCCACCCATTGGGCCGATTTTGCCCTTTTGCATTCCCCGCCGACATATTAGCCATCTCAAAGTTTTTGGCGAGTTTGAAGACGATCCGTGCATAATTGCGACTTTTATCGTGCAGACAAAATTTAGTACACACACACACACATGTATATATATATATATATATATACACTGCTCAAAACAATTAAGGGAGCACATGGTTTTAACAAAATTACGCAAACATTTACACTGATACGTAACGTAAAATAAAACATCCATAATTTAAGATGTAGTAGAAAACAGATAAAAAAAACTTCACATGCAAATTAAAGTTTATGACGCCAAAGACTAGAAAAAGGAGATAAGTGCAGAAATCGGGATTTTTTAGAAACGTCTGTTTCACTGCCTCAGTTGTAAAATTCAATTCCTCAGCTCGTGTTTCGAGGAAAGATGACTTGAAAATATCACAACAATGTGATTTACCGAAATCCATGGCTTGGCGTGTTATCGGGACAATTGAATCTGGGGAAACACAACGAAGTGTAGCGAACGCTGTTGGAGTTACAAAAAATGTCAATGCAAGGCTGTGGAATCGATTCCAAGACATATGGAACGGTAGACATCGAGAAGGGCAAGGTCGATCATGTGCTACCACAGAAACTGATGACCGATATATACTGTTAACAGCTCATTGATACGGAACTGGCAATGCTACTCTTCTGCAAACACAGTTGTTTTTGGCCACAGGGCGAAGGGTGTCCAGCCAAACACCCGAAATAGGCTTCACCAGGGTTGGCTCTATGCACGTAAGCCAATGTTCTGTATTCCGTAAGCAACTGTGCGGTCCAAAGAAGGTGGGCTACTGAACATCGAGTTTGGAGGCAACGTTGTTAGAGTCAAATTCTGTTTACAGACGAGTCCCGATTCAGCCTGGATGTGACATCCGATGTGTTTTGGTATGGAGAGAAACGGGCATTCAAAATAATTCCACATTCGTTCGTGAAAGATCACATTACACACAAGGTGGGTTGATGCTAGGCGCTGGAATCAGCATAGGTGGACGCACGAGTCTGCATAGCATTCGGAAAGGCACGTTGACAGTCCGAAGTTATACAGACCAGATACTGAGACTTCATGTCATGTTTTATATTGCAGCAATTGGTGATTTCCTTTTTTCCAAGCATGATAATGCCAGACAGCATACAGCTCGTCTTGTGGAGAACATTCTTAAAGTTTAAACAGTACAGCATATGGAATAACCAACATGCTCTCCTGAGCTGAATCCGATCGAGCATGTGTGAGACATACTCAGACAACGCATTGCAGCTAGACTTGAACCTCATTTTATTGTCCGGGACTTGGAGATTGCAATTCTTGAGGAGTGGAACAGTACTCCCCGAAAACGTATCGATAATGTTATCGAATCCATGGAAAAGAGGTATGTGACAGTTTTATCTATTCGGAGGGACCCCACACCATATTAAAATCATTGCGTCATTCCTAAACAGTACTTTCCTTTTGTCGTTCACGTGTAACTAAATTGTTGCCCTAAACCATCTTATCACGTTCTACGCATCGTTTCAAAGAAATAAAGCTATCTTGCAAATTTTTGTGGGTCCCTTTCTCTGTATTGCACATTGATACACATGTTACTTTCAATTTTATGCCCATGCATGGCTGTGTCGCACTGTTTTCTTCACTTTTTTGCTTGCTCCCCTAATTTTTTTGAGCAGTGTATATAAACATTTTAGGTTGGGGTGGTTTTGGGTTCCTTGGGTCATATAATGAAAAGTTATGAAGGAATTTTTCAAAAGTCGCTCCAATGTAACGACTGCAGTAGGTAGTATTTCTTAAGAAATCTACCTAAAAAACATAAATATTGAGTATATTTCTAGCGAGAATATCAGCAAATCAGAAGACTGAACATGATCTCTGAAAGTTACATTTTTTTTATTTTGAACTCATTTCACTTAATGTTTGAAACTTTCAACTTGCAAAATTCACTGCACTCATATCAATATTTGCTAACTAATCTCTATTTAACTTCTTGTACAACCTATTTGTTCGGACAATAAACAATAAAGAATAAATAATAAACTTAGAACCAGATCAAGACAATCTTAAAGAAAAAATGGCTTTGTTATGAGCCAAAAGCTGTCTTAACGTACCCATCTCCTTCAATGTATTAAGTGGCAGAGAAACATTTGAAGGGTAAAGAGGAAAAACGTTCATAGTCCAATTTTGTAAAATTTCAGATGGCAGTGCTATCTGCTGACTTGTGCTGTGACCATCTGCTGAAAGGTGTACTATCGTTTGACAATCTCGAATTGAAGCAAAATAAGGATAATCGTTTGGAAAATACTGTTGAAGATAGCTATAAAAGAGGACGAACGGTAAAAGTTGACGACAGTGTAAGAAAGATTGTATAATACAGGCGCAAATCAGGATTTTTCTTACTTGTTAATTATCAAATAAGCTTTTTTATCATGACATGTTCAGAAAAAAAATCTGTTTTTTAAAACTTTCCAACATAGTTGAAAAGTGTTTATGAATTCGGTTTGTCTGTCTGTTTGCCGTTTGTTCATGCTCTAACTCTCGTACTTACAGACGTGTGAAAATTATTAGAATAATTGTGAAATTTACATTAAAATCTTGTTATATTAAAGAAATAATACATTTAAAAATATTGACCCATTTAATTTTTAGTGCACATCCCCTTGTTTTTTGTTAAAGATTCGATACGTCTTTGCATATTTTGTATGAGTTTTTGGCAATTAATTTGTATTTCGTTGTCATAATACCAAATTTGGATGAGTTTTTCTGTCAGAGCATTCTTGTTTGTGATGTTTCATTTCTTTAATTTAATTAAAGAAAACATTTCTATGGCCTGGAAACAGTCCAGATATGAACCCCATAGAGAACCTTTGGGCCATTGCAAAGAAAAAATTAAAGAAATGCAACATCACAAACAAGACTAGTTTGATAGAAACACTCATCCAAATTTGATATCATGACAACGAAAGACAAATTAATCGCCAAAAACTCATACAAAGCATGCCAAGACAGGTATGCTATCATTTCTTTAATAAAAAACAAGGGGGTGCACACTAAATATTAACTGTATCAATATTTTTCAAATATTTCTTTAATGTAACAAGTTTTTATTGGAAATTTCACAATTATTCTAATAATTTTCACACGTCTGTAGATTGCCATGTAGTTATTTGTTACTGAAGTTCACTACGGCATATTCGCTATTGAAAATGAAGTGTGAACTAATTATAGTTTATTTACAGTTCGTTACATTGTGGTCTATGGGAAAAATTGTTTCCAGTTTATTTTAACACTGATTGTGTTAATTGATGTCACTTGATGTTACACTATTTCAAGCATAGTAAAATTTATATGGATTTCTGAGGTGCATTAAAACATACTTTCTGTAGATTATGGAGTGCAAAGCATTTATCATTCATTTATAGGGTTACACAATATAATTCGGTTAGAGTACTGTCTATGAACGATAATTGCTGAAAGTATCTTTTCAATTGTGATATGCGTTTTCAATTTGAAATAATATTTTGCGTACTACGTGGTGTATATAAATTCTATAGCATTACTGTGTATGAACGTGTGCGTTTCCCAGCTAAACTAAAATTATTATACTAACAAGGAACACTACACAAGCCAAAAGGAACACACTGATTTCGATAAAACATTTATCTTAGAGAGTTCTCATATGATATGATGAAGAATGATACCGATTTTAATGGCTATCGTCAAGGTTTGGTATTTTTCAAAGATTGTTAAAGTTTCTGTAGTGAAACTAATGAAAATCGTCAATAGTTACTGAAAGTGTAAGTATCTTTATTTAAAAAAATCCGATACCGAAATCAAAAAAGTAAAAAGCCATATTAATGATCAACCTCAGCTATTCTATATAAAACAAAATCGTTTAAAAATACTCAAGTTTAAACGAGAAATTCGAAAACAACATTACCCATAGGTTTAACGCTACGGAGCGGGTGTTTTCAAGTGATTGAAGAGTCTGCTTTAGTGTTTTCTCAATTGTTTACTTAAGGGGGCACTTCATTCACTTGAAAACACCTACTCGCTAATGCCAAACCTTTGGGCAGGTTGTTTTCGAATTTCACGTTTAAATTTGAATATTTTTAAACGATTTTACTTTAATAGGATAGCTGAGCTTAATCTTTACAAAAGCCATTTTGTACTTTTTCCATTTCGGTTGCAGATTTTTTTAATAAAAATACATTCACTTTCGACACCGGTTCAGAAAGTGAAAGTACCTTTAAAAAATCTGCAACCGAAATCTAAAAAGTATAAAATAGCCATATTAGGAATCTCAGCTATCCTATGCAAAAAAAAAAAAAAAATCGTTTAAAATATTCAAATTTAAACGAGAAATTCGAAAACAACCGACCCATAGGTTTAGCATTAGCAAGCGGGAGTTTTTAAATAAGTGCACACTTAATAATAATAAAAAAAAAGATATAAATCTACAAAATTAGTTTCTGTTAAAGCTACAGAAATCTGTTACTAAGCTGTAAACTTAGTACAATTTTACCTGTATACTCTAAAGATAAAAGATGTAAATGTACGAAATTAGTTATTGTAAAACTACAGAAATCTGTCCGGTTACTAATTACATGATTTTTTTCAGTTACATAAAAAGTTTAATTATTATATTATTATTAATTATTACCATAATTTGTAATTATGTATACTAGATGTATATATATAATTATATATACTAGGTATATTATTATATATACTAATTATGTACATAATTTTATATACTAAGTATACTCTATTTAATTACAAATTTATGTTAGATAACATAATATATAATAATCTTGGATTATATAAATGATGAAATATTCCTTTTCCCTTTCATAAGAAAATTATTTCTAAAGTAATAGACAGTCAAATAAAACTTCTTAATAAGAGTTTCGATGACATCATCTGATTTAAAATATTAATGCAAAATAATCTTTCAACTAACCGCACTAAAATATGTTGATTTTATATTTGATATTAAAAGTTTGCAATTATAATAAGGTGGGTTTTAAAATTAGTTTAGATCTTTCCAATAACAAGCATATAAAGAAAACATATAGTTTATTTTTAATATGAAGTAATATAGACAGAAAAACTTAACGAACCAACACATATGAAGACTCAGTTGAAAATGGCAAACATGTTATCGGTTTAATCAGATGTTTAAGGAAGTCACGTAATGATACAAACATCCTGTTTTGTTATCCGCAATATCGTGCGTTTCATCTCTAGGAGCGAGTCATGACAAACACCGTTTTTAAGTCGATGGTATTTGTAAGTAGATATTATTCTATTACTTGAACATAAATGAATTTGTATTAAAATGTACGTGTAAAAATTAGAGATTGAAGAAATCAGGTAGATAAGGGGAAAAAAACCCTTCATTTAAAAAATAATTTTAAAACATATAATTGATTTTAGACTACAAAAATGATTAATCTTAAGTCGACCATAGTATACAGTTAGTCATATATGTTACATAAATACCTACTTTGTAATATATATATATATATAAACACAATATGTGATATATACTATGTTCTATATAATATGCATTCATATTATGTAATATAGAAATACAAACGATGTTAACACGATAGTATATTTTCTAACTTGTAAACAACTGAAAACTAATAATATACTTATTTTTTTTTATTGTAAAACTAATATTTTTCTTGGAAAATTTATTCTATTTTTTTTTATTGTAAAACTTATGAAATATTTTTTTTTTTAGACAACTCTTTTAAATTTTTTTTTAATTGAAAAACTAATAAAATATTTTTCTATACTTTGAAATAATTTTGAAACATAGTATATACTATGTTACATAGTATACAATATATTATATTGTGATACGTAAAAATGTAAACATACTATATACTTATATGTAGTATGAAAGCATGTTTAAAAATTAATACAATGACTTGTTTAATCAAACAAAAAAAAAATAATAATAATAATGAAAATTTTTAAAAACTTTTATAATTTTTTTTTCTTAAATTGTAAAACGCAAATATATATATATATATATATATATATATAACTTTTTTTGTAATTTTTTAAAACTGATAAAATATTTTTTTGTAATTTTTTTAAATTGTAAAACTAATAAAATATTTCAGAAAACTTTCCTTTATTTGAAAACTAATAAAAAAATTTTCCAACTTGAAAATAATTTTGAACTAATAAAATATTTGTTCTTACATAAAACATAGTATATACTATGAAAACATACTATATTATTCTAACTTGAAAATAAATTTGAACTATAGAATATTTGTTCTTACATCATTGTATATACTACATATTTATATGTAGTATGCAATCATGAAAGCATGATTAAAAAATTTTTACAATGGATAGATTAAAAAAATTTAATTACTTAAAAAAATAATTTCTGAAATTGTAAAACTTTTTTTTATTTCTGAAATTGTAAAATTTAAAATTTATTTTTAATTTCAATTGAAAAATTTATTTCAAAATATATTTTTAACTTGAATTGAAAATTTATAAAAACATTTTTTTCTAAAATTGTAAAACACGAAAAATATATTTCAACTTGTTTTCAAAAAATATTTTTAACTTGTAAACATTTTTAAAAATAATTTTAATAAATTGCAAAAGTAGAAAACTTTTATTTTCTTTATTAAAAAAATTAATAACTTGGAATTCATTTTAAATTCAAAAATAAAAACTTGCACATATACATTATGATTAGGTAATTGTTAATTTCTTTTTCCATTATAGTTTGTCACAATTAAAAGATAGACTAAATGAATAAACAGACGCATTTAACAAACAACAACATCAACAAAATTTATTATTTAAACAATACATTTCGTATAGTTTCTACATTGATGTTACAAAAAAAGTTTTTACTAATACATCCCGTTTAAAAACATAGAAACAACATAATCGAAATTCACTAACATTAATACAATTTCCCCTAGCTGATTAAACTTTTCGCAATTATTAAATGTGAAACATGTATGAAGGCTCATACTTTCATGTCCAAAAAAACATCCTACGCACTCATAAATTTGGTTTAAAATAGTCAATACATTACTCTCAATACAAATAATGAGCTTTGAAAATAAAGCAGATTCATTTTCGGTGGTTACGTCACCTAGTGTACATTTTTGCTTAATTAAGCGTGGTAGATAATTTGCATACGTGTGTTACAAAAGCTTCTTGTTAAAACGATAAACTTTATCTTTCAAATTTTATAACTGGCAATCGTTTAAGTCAAAATGTGAAAAATTCTTCAAGTTTTGAATTCGCATAGTGGTATTATTGTGATTCATTACCAACACAGTATTATTAGCAATAAATGACGAGGTTTTATATTTGAAATTAAAAGCAAAAAGTTTCAATTGAAATTCATACCATGTATTTAAATTCATAAAAATTCTAACTCCCTGATATACACGTAAAATTGTTTTGTGTGTTGATTTAAAATTCAATAAATACAGTCACTCAACTTAATTTCAATCACATTAAAATTGCAAGGTTTGCTTTTGGGAATGTCTTTCATGAAGGAACCTTGTACTGTATTCAAAACAGCATTTGTTGGTTCTTGTGATGGTGAAATTGAGGTACTTGGGAAAATGTAGAATTCCAAATTTTTTAAATCTGATGTCGTCATAATTTTGAGTGAATATTGGGGTCATGGAATCCATTGCTATCTTGGGTTCTGCAGCATACAAATCCTTGATTAGGAGTAATGTTGAACAGTTCTCGTTTGAATTACAAAATTCTGAACTTGGCAGATTTAATTCCTTTATATCAATATCCAAAGATGATTCTAAATGCTGATACTTTGTTACGCATTCCACTTCTTGGGGGGATCCTTTCAACATATTTAATTCACAAGCCATTTTAAAAAATTAAACAGCAAACAGTAGGCGGTGTAGACTGTATAAAAGTCAAGAGTAAACTGATTGAGTTGATTTCAAACGATTATTAACGTAAGTTCAAATCAGTGACAGTTTCAGTTAAAAAACGATCACATTAATTAAAAATCGAGACCGACTAAATTTTCAAATTGTCGATTGAGCTGAAAAGCATGACTATTGCTAGCATGAATATTTTATCATGTTAGATATTTTTCAAACTTGAGAATGGCAACGCATGTTGAGTGAATTTCAAGTTCAATACAAATAATAATTTTATTCACATGAAATTATTTAAAATAAATAGTGGATGCATAATTATACTTATATGAAATGGATTAAAATAATGAGTGGATAAATGTAGTCAAATGATAATTATATTTAAATTAAATAAATTAATTATTAGATTCAAATGAAATTGAATAAAATAAATAGTGAATAACTGTACTCATATGAATTCAAATCAGTGACTATTTCAGTTAAAAATCGGTAGCAAGTAAATTTATCAAATTGGTGATTAAACCGAAAAGCATGAAAATTTCGTCATGATAGATATTTTTCGAATGGTAACACACGATGAGTGAATCAGAAGTTCATTGCAAAGAAATAATTTTATTCTCATGAAATTGATTAAAATAAATGGGGTGTGGATAAATATAGTCGTATAATAATTAAACTCAAATTAATTAAATAAATTATTTGTTAATTAAACTTTTAAAAATATGCAATAAAGATAACAATAACTTAAATTACATCATTATATAGTCCCTCTAAACAAAAGTTGATTGATAAAAATAGATTTATTATGATGCAGTTATACCCATATGAAAATAATATAAATAACTTAATTACTTCATTTTTCTAGCCCCTCTAAACAAAAGTAATATAAGTTGATTGCTTAAAATAGTTTTTATTATGGTGTAGTCATACTCAAATAAAATTGATTAAAATTAGTAAATACTAAATACTTCATGTAAAATATCCTCCCGAAAATGATGATAGTTGATTAAATTAATTAGTAGATAATTAAATTCGTTTACAATCATCAGTAATATTACTAATTAATACTGGAATCTGTTACTAAGACTTTATTAAAATAGAAACTTCAAAATAAACTTTATGAGTGGGTTAAATGATGAAAACTACAATGTTTGTAAAAATTAAAGAAATGTATAAATAAAATATGAAAAAAAAATTGTATTTCCAATATATTAATAGAGTGTCATTTACTTAGAAAAAAAAAATCTAGTTTATTTGTAATGGAATCAATAAAAGACTAAGACATCTTGTTAAAATGAAAACATACAAGTTTTTTTCAATTGAAAAAAAATTTATTTTTTCTTAGTTACAAAAATGTTTTCATATGTATATTGAAAACGTACGTTTATTTCAGATCAGTGAAAAAATTCGATATTTGAAGAAGATATTTCATTATGCAAAGTTCTTAATTGAAGTGTTAATTCTTCTAATTGCTTAATCAATCCATTACGTTGTTCCAATTAAAGTTTGGTGGGTGAAAGATGAATTCTTTTATATTCAGCTAAGTCGAATTTAAGGAAAAAAAACTTGGTCACAATCTTCACATTTGAATTGCATGGAAAGCTCACTTTTCTTCGAAATGATATGGATTTCAAGATGATTCCTTAAGTCCATCTTTCTGGAAAACGTTTCTTCACATTGTTCACATTTACGAAATTTTCCGTTTTTAATGTGAATTAGCAAATGCTTTCGTAAATCACATTGTTGAACAAATGTTTTCTAACACTTGTCACAACTCAAAGGCTTTTTTTCTAAATGAAACTTTGTGTGTCTGATTAACACACTCTTTCTTGAAAAAGATTTACCACGTGTTTCACATTGATACATGGTAGATGCCACGCGATGAATTATCATATGTTCCAGTAAAGAACTCTTACGAAAAAACAACATTCCGCAAACGTCACACATAAACAGTTTTTTTTTCTAAATGAATGTTCATATGTTTTAGAAACTCATGTTTCTCAAAAAATTCTTTTACATTTTCCACAATTGAAAGGCAATTTTAATTGTTCTGATGAAGAAAGTATACTTTTACTATTCGAAACGGGCACATCTTTTATTTCCTGTTCACTCATCTTATCCGAATCGCCCACAATGGTCGATTGTGCATCATTAATAACGTCCATATTAATTTAAAAAAGAGGGGAAAATAAACTCTTTTAACTTTGCGATGACAAAAAATACAGCACGTCTAATCAAAACAGTAGAAAACAGAATAATGACATGAAATGAAATCCAACTATATTTAAATCGATGCAATGACGCGTCAGAAAAAAAAAAGATCACGTGATAACTATTTAATACAGAAATTGATGTGTTCATTTAATAAAAATAGGTAAGTGTACAAAATAAATCATTTTATAAATTCATTTGTTTTTTAATTAACCTGTTTGTATCATTAAATGTTTAACCTTAAATGAAAATCCTACTGAAATGCGAGTATAAAAAAAAAAAAAAATCTGATTCATTTCTTAATTGTTAGTTAATTAAAATAGTGACCCATTAAGAAAATTTATTTTCCTAATACAATATAATGGAATAAAGAACCATTATCTTTGTTTTTCACTATAGCGGAAATACGGTTTATCATTACATCTAGATTAGAAACAGAACATCCTGTTTATGTACGATCAAAACAACACGCGCAATTAGATATGACCACAAATCTTTGAAAATTGAAGAACTAACTAGTTTTAAATAAAAAGCTGATCCGAAAGTGACATTCTATTAGGTTTAATTATGAATCATTTTAATGTCTTTGTAGCGCAATTGGTAAGCGCAATTTACCGTTAATGAATAGGCTGATGGTTCGAGTCCATCCAAAGGCTCTTATTTTTTAACTAAAATCCTCAAATTTTGTTACAATTTAAGTAAAAAACAAAAATTCATGGTGAGTGATCATAAAAAATTCATTATCTGCTCGAAAAATCCTGATTTTAAAATAACATTTCGTTAAAATTCCCAAAATCCAGTTTTTAAATTATCATTTCGTGAAAAATTCGTACAAATTACAGTACTTTCTCGAAGTGTTAGTACTAACTAAAATGATAGCAAAACCTACTTATCAAAATTTAAATAATTTCACGAAGTACATGATATACAAAAATTGAACGTTTATATCTCATTTTTTTTCTAAATTCAATAGCAACAGTCTTTAATTTCATCCAGTACGTAATACACAATTCAGTGGCAACACTATGTTAATAGTATCCCCAAAGTTGAAGTAGATACTAAAATTAATAAATGTTAGCAAAACCTATTCATCTGAAATTTAAATAATTTCTCAAAGTACATGTTATTCAATAATTTAATGTTTATTTCTCATTTTTCTAAATTCGTTGGCAACACTTTGTTAAAATTTCTTCTGAAGTAAAATCATTAACCCGCTGATTTTAAAAAACGAAGTCGATACAAAACTGAAAGAAAGCAAATTCAATTTAAAAAACAGTGGGTCCCGCCCAGCCCAATGGTTATAGAAATAATCTAATAATGGGAAGATTCGAGGTTCGAAACTGAGCAATTAGATAAAGAGATATATGAACTTGCAGCAAGGGGATAATAATTAGAAATCTTAAGTTCTAAATGAAATTTTTCAAGTTTCCATCAAGATCCTCTTTGAAGAAATTCGAATAATGGGAAGTTTGAGGGGTTCGAATCCCATAAGGAAAACAGTTCTAATATGGCAAACCCAACGTATGCAGGACGAATCAATATTAAACTGTATTTAGCCTTTCCACTGCAGCCAGGTCTTCATCAAATGTTTTAAAACTAGGTGAGGCTACTAATTTTATTACTCTTTTTTCATTTTTACAAAGCACAACATTTCTCCTTTTTTTTTTTTTTTTTTTTTTTTTTTTTTTTTTTTTGATTTTCTAAAGTTTTTCCAAAAACAGAGCTGTTCATTAATTAAAAAAAAAAAAAAGTACAGCATCGTCATTAAAACCTTTCAATAAGAATAGAATTTAAAATTAAAAAATAACCCTCATCTAATAATACAATTCGAGTTAAATCTCGATAAAAGTAACCTAATATTTTTGACAAAGTTCAAAACAAAGGAAAAATTAAATATGATACAACACATATAAATTTTCTCTTTCGAGAAAGAAAAAAAAAAAAGAAAAGAAAAAAAATCTAATTTTTAGGTAAGGGATCGCTGCCAAATACCCTTTGCTGCTGCCCTTTGCTCTCCCGCGGCCCCCCTTCCCTAAATATTAGATTTCTTTTTCTTTTTCTTTTCTTTTTCTTTCTCGAAAGAGAAAATTTATACAGCGGGCTTATGTTTTGGCTCTCTTATCTACTAAAAACAATCCTCTTGATACAGTACACTTCCGACCGGAAATCAACTCCACCCACCTCTTTATTTTTATCCTCCTACTCTAACATGCCATCTCAACACGCAGGAGTCACTATTTCCTACATCGTACTCTAGTATGATATTCAGCGTGTCGGTGAACTGTCATTTCTCCTCTACTGATGTCTTCTTCCACCTTATTAACCCTTTCGATATTACACTGTAAAAAAAAAAAATCTGTAAAGTTACTAAAATTTTTCTAGGAAACTGGGATTCCTAGAACTTTTTATGTAACAGCAATAACAAAAATTCATGTAACAGATACACTTTTGCATCGTAAATCAAAAAATCTGTAAGGTTACTAATAATGTTTTTGGAAACTGGGATGCCTAGAACTTTTTATGTAACTGCAACCCGGGTTACAGATAAAATTTTAGTAAGATTACTGTAATTTTAGTAGGTTCTTTTATAAAGCTACAAATTTTTGTA
Organism: Maratus speciosus; assembly: GCA_963932465.1. Taxonomy (NCBI): domain Eukaryota; kingdom Metazoa; phylum Arthropoda; class Arachnida; order Araneae; family Salticidae; genus Maratus; species Maratus speciosus. The sequence goes on from OZ010792.1 coordinate 280,575,291, forward strand.
GCTTTACAAAAACTAGTTTTGTAGATTTACATCTCTTTTTGTACAGTGTACTGTACAGATAAAAATTTAGTAAGCATACAGATTTCTGTAGCTTTACATCTTTTTTTTACAGTGTGACGTCCTTGATCGAGGACATACATTTTAGAAATATTTTAAGATGTCTAAATTAATTTAAAATAATTTTACAAATTCTGTCTTCATTTTTAATCATTTCTCTACCAAAAGGACAAAAATTTAGAAATCAAATCAACAGTTGGCAGCATTTAGAAATGTTTGTATGTAGATTGATGGAAACATGACCCCTGGTCCAGCTAAGCCTTTTAAGAATCGTATTATTTTTATATAATTTAATATTAGCAGTAGTTATACATATTTGGGGGGGTTTTTTTTGTTAAAAATACTAGAAACTTTTATTTTATCTTATTATGATAGCTTTAAGTAATTATAATTTTGTTATAGAATTATTTTAAAACACGTGTCCATGATCATGGACAAAAGTTTTCAACCAGTGTTTATATCAGTATACGTGTACTTTATGAAATTGATTTCTTTAGTTTAGTTTTTATTATGTATAGATCAATTAGTGTATTCTTCTTTATTTTTCCTATACGATTTCCATAAAATATAATATGAAGGAAATTTCGACCTATATAAAACGTTGAACACCTGTATGAAACACTCCTTTTTTTATATAACGAAATAATAATAAATTATATGTATAAAATTATATTCATGTTCTTCTTATCAAAACTTCTTTTTAGGTCCATCTATAGAAAATAAACGTTGCTGATCTCTTGAGGAAAGAATGAGGGTTGAGATGAAATAAATAAAGATCTACAAAACAAATTTGAACAGGCAGAAGCAGTTACATTTCAATAAAAGAATAATCGCCGAAAACACACACACTGTAAAAAAAGAAGAAAAAAAAACTGTAAACAAAAACAACAAAAATTCCTGTAACAGCGCTGTTACAGGAATTTTTGTTGTTACTGTTACATAAAAAGTTTTAGGAATCCCAGTTTCCTAGAAAAACTTTCGTAACTTTACAGACTTTTTTTTACGGTGCAGTTATATTTTGATAATTATTTTTCCTCTTTTGCTTTGTTGGAAATTTTGAAAAGTCATAAATTTTAGCAGCTTGCAGAGCAAGAGTGAATAGATTTTTAAATCCACCTTTCATTCCGGAGAATACAGCAAAAAAAAAGGGGGGGAGGGTTATAGAAGAGTTATATGGCAAGGACAAAAATATAGTAATTGTAAGATGGTATGATAAAAAAAAATTGTATATTGCAAGTAACTTTTGGGGTAATCAAACACCGATGTTGCTAAACGATGAGGCAAAAATTTTAAATTATACATTGATGTGATGCGGCCAGGAATAGTGAAGACATATAATGCATCAACGGGAGGTGTCGATAAGATGTATTTTCTAATGCCTTGTACATAATTTTTATTCGATCCAGGAAATGGACACTTCGACTTATATTTCATGCAATAAACTTGGCTGTATGGAATAGTCGGCTAAAGTATAGAATATTCCAAAGGCACAAGTTATGGATTTGTTGTACTTCAGGATGACCATAGCGCACTATATTGTAAAAGCTGGAAAGCCATCACGATCATGAAAACGTGGTCGACCAAGTAAAGGCGAAGACATGCTAGAAAATTCTCAACACGAAATTTCGCGTACAAACACAGAAATAAATACTTATAAGGCAATACAACTCGACGCAGTAGATCATTCACCTATTCATAATGGCTGCAAAGAAGTAGACCACTGTAAAAAAGAAAAGTACTGCAAGGGCAGTGATGTAGTGGAGGGTATACGGGGGTATACACCGTACACCCTCTGGATTTTTTTAAGGAACACCATATACCCTCTGTTTCTCAAGAAAGCTATAGTATATATACATTATGTATACTACATTAAATGTAAACATTCTAAAACAAAATTTTGTAACCATATAATGAATTTGTTTTTTCACCAACAGTGTATTTTCTTTATAGTCTACGGCATATCTGCTGAATACAAATGTCCTTGATCAAGGACATTCTCTAATTCAAAAGATTACCGTCACAAATTTTTTTATTAGATAGTTTTTAGCTTATTTGGAGCATTATTAACAATCAAAACTTCATAACTTTTATTTCATTTTTAAAATGTTGGTACTGACAGGGTTAAACGACTAAGTTCCGTTACACTACTCTGGACATGTTGGAAAGTGTTTCATAATTCGTGCTTGACGCTTTATTTTTCTTTCTTGTTATTTAATAAAATCCAGATCCCAATAAATCATTAAATACGAGTAAAAATAAAGATTTTTCAGCTCTCCGAAATTGCGTTTTGAAATGAAACATTTAAAAGATAAACAATTCTGTTTAGATAAAAATACTAATAACAGATATTTTTTGCGGTACAATTTAAAATTTTAAAATAAGTTTACAATATTTTTAGACAATTTACATATTCTTATCGCCGAAAGGTAAAGATATAACGTTAGAATATTTTCAAATGTGTTGGGTATAAATGCTTGATTTATTAACTTTTAAGAAGATTACGATCTCTTTCGCCCTTGCTTTACCCAAATATATTATGCAAATAGTATTTCTTTTTTAAACAGATAAAAAGTCAATTTGAATGTAAGGAAATTCATTGAATCGAATGGAAAAAAACTTGAATGTAAACAGCTAATTCAAAATAAATTCTTCTGGCAAATACACGTAGTAAATATTTAAATTTTCTACATTATAGTTTCAACTCGATTTTTATCCAGTCTGTTTTCATATTTATTTATGTGCATATATGTATATTTGTTTTCATTGTGTTTCGCGGTATCTGCTTAAATGATGCCATATGTTGGAAAACATCTTTTTTCTTTAACTTAATAGCTGTAACGCGAAATTCTAAGCAGGAGTTTTAATATTCTTTATTTGAAAATAAAGAATTTCCATTAATTGGAAATTAAAAGTTTAGCCTCGCTTATTAGAATAATTTTTTATAAAGATGAATTATTATAAAAAACGAAATATTAGATTGTTCGTGATCACACTCCCACACAATTTAGGTAAAATTAAAATTTTGAAATATAAAACAGTTTAAATTGTTCGACACAGACAATATTTTTAACTAAAGGAGACCATATTTTTTTACTATAATAACTACTATAATATTTTTTCGTTTGGTCATTTATTCTGTTTGGCTAATCTCAGAAATATTATGCGCTTAATATTAAATAGAGTCCTGAATCGGAACTGATAACCCGATTTCACAAATTTCTTTAGCTGCAGGTCGGGTTCGGAGCGGGTTGACTTTAAATTTTACGTGTTCAGATAGGTTTCGACTCTTTCGGATCGTATTCGGGTTGACCGGATTTTTCAAAAGAAAGTATTGGATATTTTTTAAATGGAAAGTTATATATTTGAATGTGTGTTATATTATGAGCGTATACGTGTTCATTTTTATGGTAAAAACTAAAACTGATACTAGATATATAATTGTAACGTATCTTTTCCTTACTGTATTAAAAAATGGTTTACTTTCTTTCCATTCAGGTTCGGGTCGCGTTCGGATTTGAATATTTCAGGTTCGGATCGAAATGTATCGGGTTCGGCTTGACGAACATTTTTTGTCGGGTTTCGGGTTGACTTTAAGCATAAATTTAGGGTTCGGGTCGGGTACAACAAGTTCTGCAGCGCGGCATAACCCACCAATCGGTATAGGTTTCCAGATCCCGTGTTGCTAGTTTATTAAAAGAAAATAATATTTAACAATGTTTGAAAATGAACTAATTTTTTAACAAGATGAAAGTAAAGTTTGCAATTGATGATCTAGTAAATAAACTATTTCCAAGTCTATAAGTGAATTGTTGAATGTTCTCTATTTACAAGTCCATATAAGAGTTGTTAAAAGTTCTATTGACAAGTCTATGAGTAATTTGTTGAGAGTTCTTTTTCTAAGACGAGAGTTAGTTATAAAACTTTTATGTGCAGATTACGATAGTTATTCTTCGGGATCAGAATCCTCATAATAATTGGTTGGACTCTGAAAAATAACTTGTTATTTTCCATATAATCTTGACACATTCTATCATTTTAAAGTAGAGAGATGGAGTTTTTTTGCATAATATTGAACCACTGCTGTAGTTGTATAGTTTTGGATTTTCGGATATGGAATAAGGAGGTTAATGTGCACTCCGTTAGGTAATGAATTGAGGTACCAAGTTTACCACATGTGCAGAATGGAGTTGGGGCTTTGTTAATTTTATGAAGATAAGTTGAGAAAAGGTCCATGATTGGTTGCAAATATATATTAAAGATTTCTATGTGGTAATAATGCATTTAAATTTACTTTGGGCTGAAGTGCATATGTGTATCTCCCTACATTGCTGTAGTCCCAGCCTATTTGCCATTGGGCTAGAGCTTTTTGTTTTAAGACATTTTAAGAAAGGAGGCTGGAGTGGATGATATTTTTCCTGTACGCCTTCTTGTGTTATTGCATTATTTGTTAGTGCATCCGCATGATCGTTGCTATATGATCCTGAATGACATTTTATCTACTGGAATAGAATATTTTTCTTTGTTTCTTGAAGCTTTTTAATTATTTGTGTGTTTATGAAATCTGTTGTGAAAATTTCTTCCATTAGGTGAAGACTTGATTGATTATCAGTAAAGATGATATAATTATTCATTGTAGAAGAATTTGCCCAATCTATGACGTTTAGAATGTCTAACTGCTCAGCTTGAAAAATTGAGTTGTTACATTGTAGTTTAACCTGGTGAATGTGGATGAATTTTTTATTTTTATAAGCACAGAAGGCATAGGCAGTTCCTTGATCGGATTTAGAACCATCTGTAAAGATTAATGTTGAGAAGGTGTCTGGATTTCCTTCTAATATGTGTAGGTAATTAATATATGGTGTAGTTAACGAGGAGGATATTTTTGGCTGAAAGAAATGCGACTGATATTCATCCTTTGAAATTCCTGAGCGTAAGACTTGACCTACTGTTGATAATGTATTGAGTTGAATAGCGAGCGGCATTATTCCACATAGTACGTTCACCGCTTTTGTAGAGGTTTTCTTATAAGCTCGAGACACAAGAAGGAGGCTTGAATTGCTGAGAAGAGTCTTTTACCATGTGAAGGTTGTAAATAGCAAGGTGAGACTTAGATTATTTTTTTTCTAATATTTGAAGATACCTTATTTTGAGGATTTGTTTTGATAAACCTCTGTAGGCAGATGCAAATTTTAGTAGGTTTTGTGAAATTTTGCTGATTTAAGAACATTTCTTGTGAAGGCGTGGTAAAAAAGAAAGAGTATTATCTATTGTGATTCCTAAGTACTCCATTGCATTGTCTTTTTTTTAATGAATGCCCATCTAATTTGAGAATTGGTGCTCTTTTTAAGTATCGTGGACGGCGGAGGCTTAAGACAACGCATTTGTCATAAGAAAACAGCATGCCTGAATTTTTTGCCCAGTCACTAATAATTCGTAGAATATCACTACCCAGCTGTTCTAATTGTTGACGTGTTTGACCGTAGAGTATTAAAAGGAGGTCGTCTGCATAGGCACTTACTTTATAGCCCAACTCCTTCAGTAGTCTCAGTAGCTTGTTTAGGAAAATCCTCCATAGAAAGGGACCTAGACAAGAGCCTTGCGGACAACCTCTGTAGAACCAGTGTACTTTTCTCGACAGTCAATGGGGCAGAACACCTCTGGAGGAGAGAAATGAACGTATAATATTTATGTAAACGTGCTCAAGATTTAAAAATTTTAGTTCATTTAACGTAACTGACCATGGCAGTCGGTCAAAAGCATTTTTAAAGTCCATAGAAATAAGCGATGTATAGTTATTGCTGTCTTTGCTTAAATTTATGCGAGAAAAGAGTTCTGCAATCGCCAATTCTGTGGAACGTCCTTCTTGGAATCCATGCTGTGAATGTTGAAGTTGTTTTTAATTATGTTGTGAAAATTTTATTCTTTTTGGAAGTTTTTCATAAATTTTTCCGAGTATCGGTAATAAAGATATAGGTCGATATGAGAAGGCTGTATCCGGTTGATTTTCTGGTTTTAAAAAATAAACTAGCTCACCTACTTTCTATGCTTTTGGAAAGTAATTTCAGCGCAACAAGACGTTAAACATGTCTAAGAGAATTTCGTTCTGATTTTTATATAGTTGTCTTATTATATTGTGGTCAGACTCATCCGGACCCGGAGTTTTATTTCTCTTAAAGGTGTAGATGACCTTTTGTAATTCTTTGACAGTAAAATTTGGAACTTTTTCTTCTTCTGGTATGTAAGGATATTGGTCAGTTAGAGGTATTGATTCGACAAAAAATTGAGTTGTTAATGTTTCGTAAAATTGTTCTGCTGTGCTGGTTTCTTCTTCGAGAGTTGACAATGGATATAGTTACTGCTTATGGAAGTCCTTGAAAGCAACTTTTTTAATTTTCCCGTATGAAATTTTCGATTGATTGCAGAAATTTGTCCACGCTTGTTTTTGCGCTTCTAATAATGCCTTTTTATATAATGCTCGTTGTTGTTTAAAATTTAATACGTCTTGTGTTGTGGCTGTTGCGAGTTTCGCTTTCCTTATTAATGCACGAACAAAGTTACGTTTTATTTTTAATTTGTCTGTCCACCATGTGATTTTGGGTTGATGGGTGCTTTTACGTTTTTTAAGTGTTGAATCACACGTGTTTTTTAGTATTTGTTGAAATTCGTGGTATTTTTCATCGAATTCTTCTCTGTTGGATATATTTTTAAAGTTAAAATTTTGTAGTTTTAGTGCTTTTTCTTATTGCATGTTGATTTTTTTTAAATGTATGTTTTGTCTGATATCTTCTATATGGCTGATCTGGAATTTCCAAGATTAGTTTTGTTGTTATGAGTTTATGATCTGCGAAATCCATTTCTGGTTTAACTGTCGATGATTCCATTGAAGGAAATAGTGCCATTGATGTTAATGTTATATCTGGTCAGCCTTTCCTTATGGTTTCCTCTCTTTTGTTTAATAGCTCAAAACTTGGTAGGTTATGTGGGTCGTTTAATACTATGAGCCTTTTACTAGCCATGTCTGAGATTAATTTCTGACCTTGGTCGTCGTCTTTTTTGTAGTCCCATAACACGCTATGCACGTTCAGGTCACCTGCCAAGAAAAATAGATTGCTGAAATCTTATCTTCTGACCATTCGTTAAGGACATGTTGGAGATCTGCGGAGGGAGGAGAGTATTGCGATCCTATTGTTAAAAAGTTTGTTTCTAATTGAATGTTAATGAATATTGAATGAATGTTCTTTTGAATTTGTATATGGCAAATCAAGGGATTTAAGATTATAATGCAACAGTTATTTTCTAATAACGAGTAGTAGGGTGTTATTAGCGGAAGTCCGAATGGACGATTTTCTGATTTATAGTAATCTTGAAGGCAAACTATTGATAATTTTTCATCTAACGCGTAACATATAAAGTCCGCCGTCGCACTTCGACCCGTGCAGGACTCTACTTTAGACTACGGCTATCCAACATTTGGTCCTCGAGAAAAATTTGAATCGAGCCACACATACACTGTACAAATTAGTGTATCCTATTAAACGCGTTTATATAAGTGAATGTATAATACGTATTATACGTAGTACAGCTTTTGGATACGTATCATACGGCCAAGGCGGTTATTTATACGTATTGCACGAAACAGCATATACGGTACAGCGTATATACGCAGCGTATACCCCAGTGGTTTAACGTATGAACGGTTTTTGTGCATTGCTTAGAACTCTTGTTGGTCTGTGGATCAGAGACATTGATAAAAATCCCACGAAAGTCTGCATGCACAATGGCATATAACAATTATACTTGGAAATTTAAGATAAATAAAACGATTTAAACTGTTCCAGCAAATGTATACAACGTTTTATCACTTAATTCAATGAAAATTAGAAGTAACATAAATTAATTACTAGGTTGAGCAAAAAGTTCTGGGAAATTTGTGAAAATTGCGTTGTTATGCGCAAATTAACAACAAAAGCAACAAGGACTATTCTTCAAAGTAGAGACCATCATAGTCCACAACTTACTGCCATCATTCTGCCAGATTCCGGTTTGCTAGAAGTACCCTGACGGCCTCTTGGAATCGAAAAATTGAACATGCTTCTTCAACTTCATTAAAAGATTCAAATTGGCGGCCCTTGAAAAAGTGTTACATAAGAGGCCATAATCGGCCGGAGCGACGTCTAGAATATAGGCGGAGTGTGGGAGAATTTTGACGCTATCCAACTGTGCAAACTTGTCCTTGGTCCCCTGGGCGACGTACCGTTTGGCATTGTCCTGCTGAAACAAAAAGCGCTTTCGGTGGATCAGTCTTGCATACTTCTGCACCAATTTGTCGTAGACGCGATCCATCTGCTGACAATAGAGCTCGGCATTGATGGCACGACCATTATATACGATAAAAATTCTGTCAACTATTAGATTAAATATTTCCCAGAACTTTTTGCTCAACCTAATAAATTATTTATAAAGGAAAATAATAAGACCCTATATATGAAATATATTATGCTGATTGCTACGGTAACGCTACCGATTTCTAGCTTGTTCTTAGCTCAGTGACGTAAGACTATTGAGGTCCATTGTTAGTAAAAGTAAATAAGTATACTTGAAATGTACGTATACTTGAATTATACGTTTAAATAATATACGCTTATACATTTAAACGTATCGGTTAAGGTATACGTATTTCATACCGACGTATTATACGTATATTCGTAAGTTGGTTAAACGTATAACTGAAATACGAATCGCATCGAGAGCATGAGTATAAATACACTGGCGGGGAAAAAAGTTAAAGGAACAACTAGACAAAGGTAAATTAATTCTATTACGTGAAGCCCAATGAAAGATAGCAGGTTGGTAGCTTAAGGTCGAGTTAACGTTATCACGTGGCCCAATCGTATTCATATTCGCTACACAGAAATATGCAAATTTAATAAAATTTTTGCGTTAATAAGATACAACATGTCGTTCAAAAGGCATTTGACAAATTGTGGGGAATGACGTTTAATTGGCAAAATGGAATTAGGACAGTAAGTCTGTAAAGTTGCAAAGAAACTTGCAGTTTAGTCAGGGATGTCCACACACCTCATAAAACTTAAATGTGTAATACTAGCTTTATCTTGAAGTTATATTTTCAATAAAGGCATTGAGAGAGCAACACATTTTAAAAGTTACATTAAAATCTCAAAATTTTAACTACATTTTCTATTCTCAGCCGCATTGTTGAATTTAGACATTTTTTTCCGGATGGTGGAGGAGGTATTTTTTTCAGTTCTGAGGGGAGGAGGATTACGCTTTTTAACCATCACCAAATACAAAATCTCAAATCTTCCGGGGAGGGAATAGCATCAAAATTCACATTTTGAGACTATGTTAGAAATATCCTCCATTGTCACTCGCTGAATTCGTTACTACTCAGTCACATTCACTACAGCAGTGGGTTGCTCGTCAATCTCCGGCAGAGGGTTGAGCCACGGCCGATTTCAGTATCGGCCGGTGAAACTGTCGTTTGTTAGAGCAGCGGCGTAGATTGAAATTAATGACGTCAGATATCAGGTTATCTGCCGAGAATTTCTGGGCTTGACGTTGGTCGTGATTGGACAGCCCTGCTGGTATACCTTTCCTTGTCCATTGTCTGTGACATCTCAGACACATTCAGTCCCAAAAATCCGATTAATCTTTATCAATATTTCTTTTCTTCTTCATTTCTTTGAATTGGATGCGTCTACTTTATAGAACGGATAATGTTTTATAAATTCTTGTTTATTTTACCTTTGAATGATATTAAATTCAGAAACAAGTCTATTGGTTATAAAGTAAAATGATTACCAGTTGAGATGCCAGAAACAAATTATTTATTTTATTTTATAGGAAAAATAATTTTTTACGAGCTTTCTGATTGAAATAATTAAATAATGTACCTAAATCCTAAATTCTTGCAGTTCATCAGTTCATTCATCAGTATCTGTATAATCATTTCTAAAGTAATATTATAATCCTTTCACTGAAACATTTTTTATGAAATGAGAAATTAATGTTTTTAAAAACATACAGTTCCGAAAAAAAAAAAAAAAGAAAGAAAGAAAAAAGTCCATCACCTTATGCTATTTTATAATCATGTTGTCGCAAACATATGAGGAGAGGTTCCGTTCGTCTGGAAAAAAATGTCCTCTTTAAGAATAGAATTTTAAATTAAAGGCCATCAATATAATGAAAATTGCCTCAACTTTTTTTTTTCAAATGGTAACACCATGTGCATGGGGTTTGTGCACACCCCTTGTAAACACCCCTTCTAACTCTGAAAAAAGATATCGTAGAATAAAGTTACTGGTAGCACACGATTGGTAATAAAGTCTACTTTTAAATGATGTACATTAAATTTGCTTAGGGGAACATATATATATATATATTAAAACGAACCATAACTTTGCTTTTTTCAATTGCAGTACACAATTCTGACAGCATAAATGAACTCTACACCCTTCAATTAGCCTAAAAACAAATTTTTATGCAATTCATACCATAAGTTTCCGAAAAATTAATTATTTTAAAACGAGCGTATTAGGGGCTGTATCCAAATTGAAGTTTGGCACTCGATTGTTGACCGAGAGAGCTCCCTTCTTGATCAAGGCATCTTAAGCACCACTCAAGCAATCATTGCTGGATTACAGGATAGCATAAAAAATTCCAAAATATCTAGTCACATCTATCATGGATGGCCCCTTAACCCACCATTTTGCCGTTTTTAAAGTATAATTTGAAAACTACTTGGAAGAAAAATGTGAATTTTTAGATTTCCATAAAGCAGGACATAATAAATCTAAATCCATAAAAAAAATTGTAGGTTGCTGTTCATAATGTTTTCGAATATTAATTTCATAATTCATAATTCATATAATAAAATTGTAAAAATTGCAAATGCAGCGTATTTATGTTTGGGTTGTTTAGTATTATTTCTACACAAAAAAATAGCACATTAGGAGTATAGTTTCAGGAATATTAATAAAAATATGAAAATGTAATTTAACATTAGAAGCACTAAATTTTGAATGTTTATAATTCAAAAACTTATCATTCAAATGACTTGAAATTTGGTGTCTTAGGCATAGTTTGAACCGAAGATTTGAAATATCTTGTTAAAATTGAGTATTACCGTTGAAAAAAAATGAAGTTATGGTTCGTTTTAATATGTAGATGGCCCCCTAAGCTAATTTCATATACATCATTTAAAAGAAGACTTTATTTCCAACCGTTCCGTACCAGTAACGTTCTTCTACGTTAATTTGTCGAGAAGTTAGTAAGGGTGTTACTTTTTTTTCTTCCACGACTGTACATAATTGCTTCGATTAAACACTAAAGTATTAAAATAACACACACTAGGGTCTAAATAGTTTTTATTATGGCATAAACTAAATTCAAAGTATTAATATTTTGGGTAGCCTAAATTGAATCATTCTGTTCAATCAAAGATTGCACCGTACACCTAACCATGATAAATATATAATGTTACTGTTATGAAAGTGAAATGATGCTCCCAAAGAATATTGGGTTTAGTAGATTAGAATATGTTGGATTTCTAGCAGTATGAATGTTGTATTGTAAGTTGAGTTTTTGCATAAAGATGAGATAAAAATGCATTTCCTCTTCTTCTCTTTTTTTTAGCCCCCGTTACGGTATGCTATTTCTTTCTCCCAGCTTATTTTGTGCCGCCTCCAAAAACATAACGTTACCTTACAGAAGCTAGCCGTAAAACAAAGCAATATTATTAAATACTCTATAGCAATTGTTTTAATTTCTAAGCATCGCCCATTTTCAATTTTTATACCGTCGTATTGGTAAAAAAATTTACTTTTAAATGCAATATGTTTGAAAACTGTATCTCTATTTCTTTTTGAAATATTAATTTTTTGTAGTTTTTAGCGCCATTTTTTAAATTTTGGCAACTCAAGTATTCCATTTATGTGGAAAGTAAAGTGAAAATATTTGAAAAATAGCAATTATATCTTTTTGTTGCCATTTTCTCATAACAACCGAAAGAAAATGTAATTAAAATGCGTGCTATTTTGAAAAAAATATAAACAAATGATTTCTGTTAAAACAATGGAGCTATTATAAACTATATTTAATTTTAAGTATCTATGAATCATTAGATAGCCGTTTGTTTGTCGATTTTCTTGAATGACGGGATCTTTTTGCTGCATTTATGCATTATTTCGCGATAGGGATGTGCTATGCATGCTTCACTGTACTTGTTTAAGAGTAGACCGTAAATGTGGAATTCTTAAGCGGATGCGAATGACGTCATTTTACGATCAAATCAAATAAAACGTGTGCTTAAAATTTAAATATGTTTTGTACTGCAGTAGAGTCGCGCTTAACCGAGTTATTTTCTTTTGATGAACTGGTGGCTTCTATTATTATGAAACAGCCATTATAAATGAAATGTTAGGTGAAGATGAAAGAGCCGCCGGAAAAAGTTAGAACTCTGATTTTCTGGTCAGAATGGGGAAAAAATGGCCATAATTAATAAATAAAAAAAATATATATATATGGCCATTTTTCCCCATTCTGACCAGAAAATCAGAGTTCTAATTTTTTACGACTGCTCTTTCATCTTCACCTAACGCTTCATTTATAATGGCTGTTTCATAATAACAGAAGAAAATGAAGTAATGGAAATGCTGTGGGCGACACTAAATTCTGAAAAAGCAAAATTCCTGTTCTCAAGTTCTTCTTTTTTTCTTTTTATGTTTTAGTAGTTATATCTTCGAACTGATTTATAATTCAAGATTCCAAAATTTTTTAGCCCTAATATTTGCAAAACTTGGGTAAGTGCCTTGTTTACCCTGCCAATAACAGGGCACGAAAAAAAAAATCATAATCTGCATATTAACTACTAACAGAGATGATCAGACAAATAAAATAAAATACAACATTTCAGCTATATTGAAAAATATTAATATGAAGCAAATAGCAAGTCACAAATGATCACAATCATCAAATTAAAAAAATATATTCTGCTATTCAAAATCATCAAATATAAAAAACATTCTGTTATTCGGGGAAATAGCATTTAATTACGTAAAAGACTATCTTAAGGGAAGATATGCTGTTATGAAATAAATATAAATAAAACTAAACATCTTTCACCACCACCATAAATCAAGTGACGATCTATTTATTTATCAGGCGTGTCTGTAAAGCCGTTTGTTGGTTTATCAAAAGATATGATAGATAGCTGTGGACCTTCTGTAATAACAGTTTTGGCGTCTTTATCTGAAAATATGGATCGTTCAGTAACGCTCGCGATGTTAAGTAGGTTTAGAAAAACGAATTTTTTAGAAATTTTTATTTTTAGAAATGAAGAGAAATTTTTTAGAGGAAAAGCGTTCAAGATAGGGTTATTTTTATTTTTTTTATTTTTTTTTATTTATTTATTTTTTTGTGCATGTTGATATTTCCAGTGATATTAATCTCAATAGAATTACTTTATTTATTTATTAAACTACAAACATATGACTTGTGTGCTTGACATGAGAGCCCGCTTGAGACAAGATAACACAAGGAAATATTACAACACAAGAGAAATACGCCCTGGGAGTTCCACACAAAGAGTGTGTGCACATAATTTAAAAACAATAAACATAGTAAACATTTCACGAGACATGATGCATAATGAAAAACATTGAAAACATACAATTAAATTAAAATTAATTTAGCTATTTGTGAGTGTAGATTAATTTTCATATAATTTAAGAAAACAATAACATGGTAGGAACCAGCGGGAATCGAACCCAGAATCTCTTACGCTCGCAAGCGATTAGCAGAGTGGTGCTTTGACCATTCAGCCACAGAGACCCACTATAATTACTTTTTTTAAGATAAAAAAAAATAATAAAACGTTTACATAGTTATTTTTCTGTATGGTGGTCTAATTGTACTAGCTTATTTTTTTTTCATAAAAAAAAAACACGTATAATTTGAGAGAAACGTAAAAAATGGTTTATTCAAAGTATATGCCATTGCTGGCTAGAGCTACACATTTCTCCCAACTCTATAGCATTTTCTGGATGCCCTTCCAGAAAAACCGTGTATCTTTTGAGGTGATTCAGCCATCAAGTCATTTTTCGACATCTCCGTAATTGTTGGTTTCATGGAGAATGTGTGGAATCGATGAAAACAACAAGTGGTAGTTCGGTGAGTACTACGGGTGAGCAAAAGTTCACAGTCAAGTATGAAAATGGTGTCTATAACCGTTTTCGCTGTGTGTGAGAGGGGGTGAGGGGATTGTCGTGCAGTAAAATCACTTTTTCATGTCTTGTAGCACATTCTGGTCGTTTTCGGATCAATGCATGGTACAAACTGATCATTGGTTGACGGAACGGTATTAACTATTTCAGCTGATTTTAGAAGCTCGTGGTACACGACATTCTTCTGATCCCACCAAATGCTCCAAATATTATTAAATATAATACAGTGCACTCCCTTAAATCAGCACAGCTTGGGACCAGAGGTTGTGCGGATTTTAGAATTTTGCGGATTTCTGGTCATTGCTTTGTTTACAATTTTTAAACAGTAATTTGAATGTAATAATGCAATTGAAATTATAATGCATGCTTGCAATATAGTAAAATATTAAAATAATTAAGTAAGGTGATAAAAGGTAAGATAATTAAAAAAATTATTCAATTATTAAAAGTAAAGGTCAAGTAAATAATGATCTATAATTATATATTCATAATAAATATAAGATACATTTCCCTTGAACTATTTAATGAAACTTTCCTCATAAAGGAAACCTATTAATTCACATTAAAATCATAAAGTAAGGAAGTTTTATTTCAGGTTTAGCCAGTCTTAATAACCAAAAAAGTTTGATTATTACATAAATAAATTTGGTAAAAAGATTATGATTACCAGTGATATCCCTGGGATTGGCTACAATGTAGCTGCTTCGGATTGAGATGTGGAATACAGAGACTCTCTCAGTTCAAGTCGTGCATATGCCTCATTAGTGGTCCCAGGTGAACTAGGATACGTCCTAGGCTGAAATATGCACGGCCGGGCCTTCTCCTGGTGGTCTCCACCCGACCCTTTTAGTAGGGAAGGTGACGGAGAATCAGGCTGTGGGCGCTGCGGTTTCGACACGGCCACTATTGGTGGAAGGTGACCGAAAGCAGGGCCCCTATGTGGCGACGTGGCTCTTCCGAGCCTTGGTGTCATATATGTTGTGAGCGTCTGATCTCATCAATACAATACCAATGCCTGTTATTAGTTTCACGTGCCTACAGAAAAACTTCGGCGGATGCCCTTTGTGTTTTAACAGGTATTCCGCCCTTTGCACTTCAACTTGAATATATAGCAACAACAGGAAGAGTCTTACGTCTTGGAATCCCGACAGGAAATCAAGAACCAATATTTTACCAACCAAAAATGAAGTCAGATCAAGTTGAACCATTTAAAGAATATTTCTTTCAAATAGATCCAGAAAATACTCCACATGTAGAAATAAACATTTATACGGATGGTTCCAAGATGGAAGATGAAACGGCACATGCCTTCTGTGTGTATCAGAGAGGAGAGTTAATCCACGAGGATCAAACTAAGTTAAGTAAAGAAAATACTGTTTTTCAGGCAGAACTCCTGGCCATAGAAGAGGCTGTGCTGTGGATTAGGAACTCCCCTCATAAAGAAGTATTAATACACTCGGACAGTCTCTCAAGTCTCTTAGCAATAGAAGATGTTTTTTCAAAAAATCTCATCGCAGTACAAATTATCAAACTACTCCAAGAAACAAGAAAAAAGATCTTCTTTAAATGGGTCCGTGGACATGCGGGTAATGTGGGGAATGAGCATGCAGATTCTTTGGCAAAAGAAGCAACCAAAGCCTCATCACATGCCAAATACAAATTCTTTCCCAACCCTCCTTCTTACTTGAAGAAGCTTCTAAAATCATCTCTACACGAACAATGGCAGACTCGCTGGGACTATGGTACCACAGGACGGTACACATACGCTTTAGCCCCAAAAGTCTCGGAAAAGAGAATCCTGCTGCATAGAAATCTTTTTCTGTTTTTCCACTAACCACGGCCCATTTTCATCATATCTTTATAAATTTGACAGGGTTCCTTCTCCATTATGTGTATGCGGTCAGCGAGCTACATCATTGCATTATATCTTTAACTGTACCCTTACATCATATTATCATATAAGAAAATCTCCAAAAATTTCTTTGTCTCAGTGGTTCTCAGTGGTTTTGTCAAATCCTTCATTTTGTCAAAAGATAATTGAATGTATGAAAGTTTTAGAAAACAACCATTATTTGTTTCAAAATGTTTTGCCATTTATAGATGATGATGAGAACGTATCTTAACAAATAGACAGATACCACCAATTCAAAATAAACTCTTAGCCACAAACAACACGATTGAACTATAATTGAACTGTTGCAAGAACAATAGACTTTTGAACTTTTGTGTGTGTATATAATTATATAATATTCATCATAATTAATCACTATTTTACCTATTTTTTATATTCTACATTATTTTTTAAATTATGAATCTCTTTCTAATTTAGTATACATATACGTAGCTTTTATTGTATTTTTGCAGAACGCCCAGCTTTTCAGAGTAATTGAGCTTTTGCCGCTCCAACAAATTTAAAAATCCTATTATCTATTATCTCATGATCTTATTAATTACAAATATCTAAATTTCTCTCGTAAACGCCCAGTAAATATTGGGCTTTCCATCGTGTATATAATGTACTTATATTGTATTTAATCTTAATATTCTCAATTGGCTTTCCTGTAGGTCCCTTCGGGCCTTTTATTTATTATTATTATTATTATTATTATTATTATTTTTATTTTATTTTTTTTGTGTGTGTGTGTGTGTGGTGACGGCGGTAGTAGATGGAAACCGCTGGGTGGGGCTTGTGAGTGCTTAAGCCATTTGGTAGGCCTCCCCACCTAGCTGACCCTGACCCTGTGAAACATATGAAAAATAGCATAAAAAAGTTTAAAATGTGGTAAAACCCAGAAAAAAATAGTATTGTATTGTGTCAAGTAGGGCCCCTTCCTGAACCACCGGGAGGCAAGTCTGACCGGTGTCGACCACAGACTGTGTGGGAGCTTGATTCGTGGGTTCACCGAATTGTGGAAGGTGAGTGTTGGATGGGGTCAACCATGATCTAGTGTGGGGTGTCCTATCTGGAGGTGTGCTCGTTGAGGTGGACGGGTCGGTGTCGACTGCGGTTGATGATGGTAGCATAACCACGAAGCCTAGCCAACCTGTAGAAGGTGAGTATCGGCCGGATTACCAAGTCCCTTCTCGAGTGTCTCCTCAGCTGTTTGTGTTGAGGTTGTGTCGTTGTGTGGGTTTTATTTGCTCGGGAGTGGTGGCGTTGTCGCCCTAGTCTCGGAGGCAAGGCTAGTCTAGCGTGTATTTGCACAGGCGGGATTTACTGCATCCGCCGGCCAGATGAGCAGCTTCCTTTCTTTCTCCTGTATGATGTGCTCTGGCATGGTCGCGAGTGCCAGAGTTGAATACTACTGGTGAGTCGGGCCTGGGACATCGACGCGGTCTGTGGCTGGGTGGTTTGATAGAAGCGAATTCCGCCCGTTCAGTTTCTGTAGGCCCTTGGGCTGGATGACGATTTTCGTCATCTGAGGCGTCTTGGCGACCCCCTCGGGGCGTAAAGCCTGTTGGATGTTTTGAGCACGCGCTAGGCGCGGGCTCTTGCATCTGTTGTTTGTTGGAAACAATTCTTGATATGTACGCACTTTGCTCAGTCGTGGATCGTGTTGGGGCTCTAGGTCCCGGCTTTGGACCTGAGAAGCGAACCGCCTTGTTCTGTTCTCCGGGCCTTTGGACAGGGTGTGTACTAGCTCCTCACCTAAAGGGGCTTGTGATCCCTTTAAGGCGTAATGTCCTCGGAAGGCTATGTCCTTCGGCGTAGGTGTGAGGGTTGTTGTGTGGATGTCGATGGTGGTAGACTAAGCACAGCAGCCCGTCTGATCCACTAAGCAGGGTGCTCAGGACGACCATCTTGAGTGCTCGAGGGAATTGTCGCATCCCTCGTGGTTTGCTCGCGACAGTTGCAGCATCCCAGTAGGTGAATGGCCTGTCCTTTCGTAGTCAGGTCTAATCGATTCCGTTGTGGTTATGGGTAGTCGGCTTGACGATGTCGTTCTCAGTGGCAGGCCTCTTTGCGCTGGCTGGCCTCGATTGGCCACTTGGTGGTTCGTCGAGATGAGCCGCTTGTGCGGCGTCGCCCCCGGTGCAGACGTTTTCTTGAGTATCGAACTCGTCACGGGAAACTTTAGTTTTACCAGTGATATCAGCAATATCTTGATTTTTTTCTTAAATAAATTTATACTTCCTTCATGAAAAACCAGAAGTTCAGTCATATTATCGAGAATTACATATTAAAATACATACGGAATGATATAAAGCTAAAATATCTTGCAATTTTGCCCGTACATATAAATTGAAAGTTTCATTGTTTACATCTGTGATGATGTGCGGATTTTAGGGCTGCGGATTCGAGGAAGTCTACTGTACTTCATTGTCTTCTTTCCAAAGCTGTCCGGTTTTGTGTTCGATGTTGATCGTTGTCCTGGGTTAACCTCTGATATTGCGTTAGGACATTGTCACCGTAAGTTTCCAGAAGTATACAACGGCTTTTATTCTCGTTTTCCTTTTGTTTGAACAAGAAAAGCAGTACGTTAGAAATATAATACTCTCAATAATTTTGTTTAACATTAATAAATCACTCTGCAAAACTAGAAAAAAACACATAAACGCATAAATGGATAAGTTTTAATAACTTAGTTTTAATCTAAAACCTTTAAAATATTTTAATGCATAATCAACTAACATTTATTAACCTGCTGCGAGCAGAAAATTTCATCCTAAATGCTTTACAGCAAGAAGTTATTCGCAATTGCAATTTACAATGGAAAAGAAATAAGATTGTTCTACTTTATTTTATATCATTATAAATCATAATTAACAAATTAATAGTTAGAATTAAAAAATATATTGTTTCAAAAGAAAAAAAATATTTTTGTTGATTAAAGGTATAAATTTGAGGAATTAGTGCTGAACTCTGTATGATGTCAAAAATCATATATTAATATAATCGCTCCTTTCCTTTATTAAATCATAAAACTTTCCCTTTTTCATTTTATCTTAACTTCAAACTCCATTCGAATCATTAAAGGATATCTTAATAAACCTTTAACATAACCGCTTTTATTTAAATACAGTCCCTATTTTTAAAATTCGCAATAGTCATAAAACCCCTCCAAAGTTAGCCATTAATAGAACCATATGCCAAGTTTTGATTTCGATTCATTTTAACTGAACTTTTTCATGACCATATATGGTTATCGATAATTGGCTGCTAGATCCGGGCCGTTTGCAAGCTAAGTATAAAGTATAATCATATCTTATTTGGTTCACAGGTCTGCGATCGAAATTCCAAAGTTATCCTCAAGAGCCCCATTGTATTGTCTGCGTACAGCATTATAAAACTCTTACGGGATTTTGAAATAAATTCAAGGCTAAGGCCTGCCAACCCTTATATGAAAATCTCCCTATCAGAAAAATGTTATTTGGTTGTAAACTTTTGGTGAATTATTTGGCGAGAATGTAATTAAGGAGAAACGTGCAATGTATCTGACACTCGCTACTTTGCTACCGCCTCTGTAACATGCATCTCGTCGCTTCCTCACCTCGAATAAATATTTTTGCTTCTACGAACCTGGACTCGGCCTTTTATCGATACCTAAATTTATAAACCCAATAACTATATGGATTAACAACACCTTTACACTCTGATACATAGTTTCTTTTTAGTCAGTTGCACCAATTTTTTATTATGGTATTGAAACTATTTAAATTTTATGGCCTATTTCACGGCATGCTTTGTATTTTACATAGCGTACATTTTGCATAACATCATACATAAATTTTACTAAAAATAATGTGAATGTTATACTTTTTTGTATATTAAACATTTTTACTAAGATTCATGTTTTAATGAAAATATGCTTTCTTGGTCCATTTCTAACTATTTGCATGTTAATGAATAATAACATAACGTGTATCCGAAAAAACTTAATAAATTTATTAACCTTTTATCGTATGGAAAAATTAAATGTTACTTAAAAACATTTCCCATTTATATTAAAAGTCTGGATTGCTGAATATGCACCATATCACAAAATATCCTGACCTGGGATATTTCATGCAAAATGTTTAACACTTTTAGTCTGTTTCTACTATTTTATGATTAAATTTCAGTTGTTGGATAAATACTGTTTCTGAAAAGCTATTTCAATGCTTCAGATCATTACAAGATAAAAATTGATAAAGAAATGAATCCAAGAGGAATATTTTATGCTTCAATCTGATCGTGTTTTGGTCAATTCTAAAATCTCCTTCTTTTACTGTCAAATAAATAAATGAATAAAAAATAAAATAAAAATCCGATTCATTTGCTCATCTGATAGGCGTAAGATTTGCAGAATTCTTATTCCAGTGATTGGAATTAGATATGTGTTTGGGCTCTTTTTTCGTAGCCCGAGCTCGCGAAAATTGCTACATTACTGATACAATTTTTAAAAGGTTGACAGCCACAAAATTCTAATCCATGCGTAACATATAATGGTAGACGTTGTTATTAAACGGCTGATACCAATATTATTTTTCCAGGATTATTTTAGATAGAATTGTGTGGGTATATTTTTCTTTCGGAGTACATGAAGATAATAACACTTTCAATTACGTCCAGTGTCATTTGTGGGTCCTTAAGACATTTGTGGGCCCTGGGCCGACTAATTTACGGAGTCGGTAACATATAAACCAACATGTAGTGCATCATCAGCAATTCAGACTTTTAATATAAGTGGGAAATATTTTTAAGTAACATTAAATTGTTCCATATGATAAAAAAGTTAATAAATACGTGTTGATTTTTCCAAGTTTTATAAGTAATAAGGTTTCTAGAAGTATGTGTTGATTTTTCCAGATGTATTTAACTATGGAAAGATAAATTCTCGTGTGGTTTTAAAACAAAATCTTTTTATTTTCATATTCTAAATAGATTTTATTGATACACAGTAGAAGTTACACATAATGCATGTTTATCAGATATATAAAAGTATCTAACATAATGCTAGAAATAATTCTATACAATTAACAACATTCTATTATTCAGGTATGAAAATATTCCTCGAATCCGTTATTTTCCGTTTTTATTATTTTTATAATATTGCTTTTTTTAATAAGTTGTTCTTGCGTTTTCCCCTTGAATTTTTCTCACACTTTTCATCAGTGAAATGAAATGGCAGAAACGGAGACAGCTTTATTGATTCTGATAGGAGACTTGATTTTCAACCTGACACATGCATAATACAGAATGCTGAAAATAATTTCAAACTATTAACAAAAGTTTATTATTCAGAGATGAAAATATTTCTTGAATCCGTTATTTTCCGTTTTTTTTATTACTTTTATAATAATGCTTTTTTAATAAATTGTTTTTCCGTTCTCCCCTTGAATTTTTCTCACAATTTTCATCAGTGAAATGAAATGGCAGAAACGGTGACAGCTTTATTGATTCTGATAGGAGACTCGATTTTCAACTTGACACATGCATAATACAGAATGCTGAAAATAATTCCAAACTATTAACAAAAGTTTATTATTCAGAGATGAAATTATTTCTTGAATCCGCTATTTTCCGCTTTTAATTATTTTTATAATGTCGCTTTTTTTAATTTGTGTTTCCTTTTTTCACCTTAAATTTTTCTCACAACTTTTATCAATGAAATGAAATGGCAAATAAACCGGTATATCAAATTTGAGGATACTCGGATAATTCTGCAGGAAAAACCCATTTACCTAAATTAGAGAGATTAGCCCCCCCGTTTCCTCCTTTATACTTAACCAATAAACCTCGAAATCTAATCAGGAAAGTGCCTTATCAGAATATATCGGTATACCAAATTTGAAGCAAATCGGATAATTCTGCATGAAAAAACCATTTATCTAAATTAAGAGAGATTAGCCCCCCGTTTCCCCTCCTTGTATTTAACCAATGAACACCCAGAACTAATCAGGAAAGCGTTTATCAGAATGAACCTATATAAAAAATTTTGAAGCAAATCGGATATTTCTATCAAGAGTTATCGCGTTACGTACATACACACGTACATACATTGCATGCATACAGAACCTGCCGGCACATTAGCTCTCAGGGTTACATAACCTGCGAACTAAAAAGGTGACAGCTTTATTGATTACGATAACAGACTCGATTTTCAGCCTAATGTCTGCATAGATGTCTTATAACAACTTTCTAAAACGGTATATAACAGATGCTTCTTAAGACTGAGCCTCATCACTCAGCTCGCAAAGTCCCATCTCTATTATCCCATCTTTCTCACCTAAAGGGCTTGGAATGCATTCTCCTCTGAAAGTTAAAATTTATATCTTCTTTTTTCGGTATTCTCTTCTTGAAGGATGTTTTTTTTAACACTTTCAAACGAAATTGAAAAGTGTTTATGACTTCGGTTTGTCTGCCAGTCTGTCCGCACTCTCTTAAATATACTCGGATTGCCCTGAAATTTTTGGACGTTATTGACGTTTAGCATTACATTATTGGCATTCAGGAAGTGTTTCAGAATTTATGCTTAACGCAGGATTTTTCTTTCTTATTTCTTTTTTCTTTGATAAAATGTTTCTAAAATATCTATTTAATTTTACATTTTAAGCGTTAAAATATAAGTGAAGATGTCGAGTTGTAAATAAGGTTTTAACAACTGAAATAAAACTAACTATGGATTTAATAAAAGTTTCGGAAAATGAAAAAGAAAGAAACATCCTTCAAGAAGAACATAGAGAAGATTAATTTTTCGAGGCGAAAATTGGAAAGTATGGATGCATTCCAAGTCCATAGGTTTACCATGAGAGAGAAGGATTAGTGGTCTGAGTGATAACAAGACTTAATATTATCTATTGGAATCAGGAGATTTTGATAACAATACCCGATTGATAACAATTAGAGATTTATGAATTAATAATAAAATTCAGTATTACTAAGAAAATATAACTAATCCTATTTTTTAAAAAAGGTAGAAAGCATTTATTGGAAGAATTCTTTAATTGCAATTGTTTTTAATTATCTCCAATAAATTATTCAGATTCATACTTGAAAATTTTGCAAATGATAACACACACCTTTTTCAAAAAATTTAGTTAATGAAGTAATGTTGTATAAGAAGAAATTGAAAAAATATTACCCATGTCAATTCTTCTACAATGTAATATGCATAAATAACCACAAAAGAAGTCTTAAATATAATACTTTTAAAATCTCAGCCACTATTAATTTTAGCTACCCTTTTGAAAACATGTAAATTCTGTAAAACCAGATTGTTCAAAACAATCTCGTTTAATGCAGAAACTAATCATCGACCCTCTTACTGTCAAGTGTACTTGAAACCATGTAATACATATCGATATTGTTACGTTCGATGAAGTTGATGTTAGGTGACTTCAAGTATAAGTACCATTATATTATCTGAAACAAGATTGGTACATTTTGCATGTGATTTATTATCAGGTATATATATATATATGGTTTATTATGAGGTGTATTTCTTATAAAGTAATTTATTTTAAATGCATATAGATATTGAGATATTATATGTATCCTATATATATAAAATCCTAATGAAACAAATTTATGAAACGGATTTCATGAAACGACTGAAATGTAACGAATTTATGAAACGATTCTATGAAACGACTGATTAAACAACTGATTATGTTTCACGGCGATTTCTCCTAAAATAGGGAATACTTTGCGATGAAATTAACACCAAAAATCCGTATTGATCCACAGATCTCAAAACTGGTATTACAATTTTTAAATTCGAATTAGTTTTCAAAATATTAATTTTTTTCTAATTTTATATACTTTTCTCTAAAGATGGCAACTCAAATTTTAATCATAACAGATTTTTTTTTCTTCATATTTTAGAAAAGGTTATTATTTTAAACTAATCTGGCGATTAGTTTGGCTTCCCTTAAATGTATGCTAAGAAATGTATCATGTTGCTTTTATTCATAATTCAATTTGTATTTCATTATCATTTTATTTAATACAAAAATCACATCTAAAACTGAAACATTTAAAATAAATGACTTTCACTCTTTCTTTTTTTTTTTTTTTAAACGAAACGAAAAGAAAAATATGAGGCACAGATGTCATATACGCAACGCTGTACATAATTGGTGCCAAAATGGCGTTATTTTGCCTGACATGGTAATCCGGCTATTGTTGCTTATTTATTAATAAATGTTCATTTGAATTCATTTTTTTTTATTTACAAAAATGTTATAAATTGTTTTGTTCTATAGTTATTAATTAAACTTTTTATTTATTTATTGTTATTTCATTTTAAAAATAACAGAAAATAATTTAAAAATACATATGTAACTGGTAATTCGAAAACGAGGTTTTCGCCAAACTGTCGTAAAAAAAAAAAAAAAAAAAAAAAAAAAAAAAAAAAAAATGCACGTCAAACCCGGTGCGTATATGACAATACAACAACTCATGACATTTAATTTCAGCTTCAAAGCAATGATTTAATGGTACTACTTCTCCCGTCGACCAATTTCGCCAAATTATATATAATATATAATAATATAAATATATAATTATTTCGTCAAATTATGCAAATTGACATGATTTTTTTTATTTTAAATAACGAAAGAACAAATAAATTGGTATAACATTAATAAAAATACGAATAAAACATCGAAATAAAAATCACTTGATGGCGTAAACACGAGTAACTTCTTTAAAGTCAAGTGAATGTGACATTTACGATCAACCATTATTGGCATTTAATCTTATAGTTTGGCGACAGATTTTAGATATAACAGGCAACAGG
Organism: Maratus speciosus; assembly: GCA_963932465.1. Lineage (NCBI taxonomy): Eukaryota > Metazoa > Arthropoda > Arachnida > Araneae > Salticidae > Maratus > Maratus speciosus. The sequence goes on from OZ010792.1 coordinate 280,600,315, forward strand.
TTGTGAATCAAACACGGAAACAATCATTGGATGTCTTAACAGCAATTGATTCTGCCTTAAATTTTTGCAATCAAAGGGAATTGAATGGAAACCCGTTTACAGGGAGACCACTACAGCTTTTTTCAGTATAATTCTATCTTCTCTAATCTTTTTAAAAGCGATCAGGTTAGCGTGCTTTTAGATTCTGCAGTGTCTGAACGGGGGTTGGCGAGCGTAGCTTGCAGGAGGCAGGGCCCCCTAGTATATATATTCATATATAAAGATTAAACATATGACATCTTAAAATTAGAGATTTTTGTTAGATTTTGCTAAAAAAATCTTGTTTGTTGTCTTTTGATTTTAAAAGGTATTACATTTATATATACATATACATATTTAGCTGACTTGCCGACTTTAAGAATCTACCTATATGACAACTTTATCACTGAAATATATATATATATATATATATATTATATACAGGATGCTTCATAAAAATGGGCAAAACTTTAAGAGGTGACAGTGCACATCAGACAAACAACTTTCATCAAAGAATGCATGGTCGGAAATAAAACGCAAAGCTGCTAGCGCATTTGGAAACTTGGTCCATGCAAACTTTGAAGCTTTATTCGTGTTGCGAGATATCCGGAGAAGAACGACTCTAATAGCATACAAATGTCGGAATATGGTGATGAAGAAAAACGGGTGCCCGAAATTTCTTCGCGATTAATACATAAAAATCGCTGATCCGATTGTGCAACTGTCAATCGCGGTAGAAACGTATCGGAAGATGCTGTCGCTCACTGATAGGAAAAAGGCTGATATGCATTTTATCTACGAAACTGCAAATGGGAGTGACTCAAAACCTTAACGATTGTACGGAAAGCGGTTTCCCAACAGGCGATGCCACTTAATCGTTCTTTTTGTGTTTTTGCCTCGTATAAGAACATCACCTTCGGTGCCCTCTAGCACCTTTGCGTTTTATTTCCGACCATGCTTTCTTTGACGAAAGTTGTTTGTTTGTATCCGTGCTATCACCTTTTAAAGTTTTGCCTATCTTTTTATGAAACACCCTGTACATATACGCTAAAATTTAAAATAAAAAATATGTAAACATATTTATGTTTTAAAATATACTTCTCTAGAATTATATTCTTTTACAAGTCTATGGTTTTCTGAGGTTTTTCAAATAATACTTCTCCTAAAAATTTCTGAAGATGAGGAAAATATGTCCAAAATCGTTTGTGAGACTCAGATAAACAGCAGAAGAAATTGACAATTAAAAACATTAAAAATCTACTTACAGAAGCAGATTATATTTACACATGGGCGGAATAAAATATATCGTTTAAAACAAAAATTTAAAACAAAAATTTATAAGTGATACTATAAACTATACCTCTGTTTTGTAAGATGAAAGATTGTGACTTTTTTTACATTTATGAAACTGGACGATCATGCAACACCCACTTAGAAGGGCATAAAAGCGCATACAAATCCGGCAATTTACAATCGAAACATGTTCATCATTAAAAAAGATACAGACTGCATCCCAAATTTCGAAAATATAAAAATAATTAAACCTAACTGCAGTAATTTTAAAAGTAAAAATTTTCAAGAAGGTTGGTTTACAAGATCGTACAAATATCCCCAAACGAACCTCTTATAATTCTACCAAAATACGTAATAATGTGACACTTACTTCCTGGTAATTTTTAATTGTTTTAAATGACATAAATTTGAACATGAACATGTATAAACAACAGCATTCATTTTCAACTGACATTTGTACTCACGAGGAACTTGTATAGAGCTTCAAACGCCAGCTGTAATTGATTTTATTATGTGATATTAATGTGTTACTATATCTCAATTTTAACACAATTATTTTAATCGGTAAAGAAATCATACAAGTTGTAATTTTCCGACTGAATGAAAAAGTGTCCAGGCCAGGATTCGAACCAGGAACCCTTGGCGTAAGCGGTCAATGCTCTGCTAATTGAGCTATCCTGGACGAGTCTGGAGGACTTTTTTCACTCAAATAACTTTGTAATTACGTATCCAAAGTTTCTTGGAGTTCCATTACTGCGATTTATTCTGTTCAGCTGATTCAAATACCAGACCAGATGACAATCATCAAAGTTATCTGGATGAGAAAGGCCGCCAAATTCGTCCAATATAGCTCAATTGGCAGAGCACTGGCACCTTACGCCAAGGGTTGCTGGTTTGAATCCTGCCCTGGACACCTATTCACACAGACGGGAAATTACAACTTATATGAATTATTTACCAATCAAAATAATTGTATTAAAATCAATATTTAATGTAATTACGTATCCAAAGTTTTTGGAGTTCCATTACAGCGATTTATTCTGTTCAGCTGATTCAAATTTCAGACCAAATGACATAATCATGAAAGTTATCTGGGTGAGAAAGGTCGCCAAATTCGTCCAGTATAGCTCAATTGGCAGAGCATTGGCATCTTACGCCAAGGGTTCCTAGTTCGAATCCTGGCCCGGACACACTCACTCAGTTGGAAAATTTCAACTTATATTAATGTGTTGTTTATTAGCTTTATTAAATATCTGATATTAGATTTTTTTTTACATGCTTTCTTTTACAATTATGTTTAAGTGTGGTAGTCAAATCTTGTGACTCATTTTTCACTCACTTCTTGTTGACATAGAGCTTTAAAATTTGTTATATATATGTATTCCTGAGGGCAGTACATGAATTTAACATTGATTTTTTTAATTCAACACACAAGGGGGGCAATGGGTGGCAAATTTACTTAATGAGTATGTTTGATTTCCTATGGAGAAATCAGCATCATCTTCACCGGTGAGTATTTGTTGAAAAGTACTAATGACAGGGTTACCACAATAGCACCTAATGTTACCCAACTTAGCGAAATATCACCAAATTTTGGTGAAATTGGCGAAATAGCTCCAAATTTGACAAAAAAATTAATTGATATATGAGGAATTCTTACAATATTTTGACTTTTCTATATTTTTCTGTTCCTGAATAATAATTTTTATTTTAGTACATATTCTTGGGAGTTTTTTTTCTTCTTATACTGGAAAACATACCATTTCATGACTGCATAACAATATTAACGAGATAAATAAGTTTTGGCCGATGTTGGAGGTCCAAATATACCACGAAATCCCGATACTGTCCCGTGTCCCTGATGCTGATTTTTAAGTTTGGAGCTGTCTGTATAAAGTTGTTTTGATAAAAGTAATTCGATGTAATTTTTTCCGAAATTGAGACTATTGTTTTATATAAATATGTAGCAAAAAAATTAACCTGCACACATTTTTAGGGTTGTTATTATTTTTTTTAACTCTGTCCCTGGATTTCAGAATCCTTACCGTCCGACTTGCTAAACTTATACAGAAAATCACTTCAGATGCAACCACAGAATTTTTTCAACTTTTTTCTCGTGCAGAAGTAGGCTAGAGAAAGAATGGCTAAAGTTTTTTGACAGGAAATTTACTACTGAATTTAACTCAGCATTTAAATATATATTTCAAGCATCGTGGCTTTATTGGTAGTCTTACCGTCCCCAAGGTTTATTCCTGCACTTTTCGAGGTAAATTTATTTTTTTATTATTATTTGATCCAATGTAAATAACTGTTTCTAAAAATCAATGAACATTGTGGCTATCACTTAGTCTTAACATGATTTGCCTAAAAATAGATGGTAATTTTCCTTACCGTCACATCTTACCATTCTTTTTTTTTCCTTACCACCCCTTCTTTATACCCCTTTAAGGAAATGTTATACCAAAATTTTGTACTAAAAATACTACATTGTTATTATTTCTTATTTGAATATCCTGTAGGAACTATGCAAATTCATTATAAGTAAAAATTTAGAAGAAAATAAAAAGTTATAGCGGTAAAATCGTAAGTAAAATTAAATTTGTAAGTTTAACTTAAATCTCAGTTAAATAAAAAAAAAAATTTGCTGCTTAAATATTTTTTCTTTATTTTGAATCATTAAGGCATTCGTCTATAAGTTTAAAATGTTATTTTAGTAAGTTTAATTTCACCAGATTTTTATTCCTGAAAAGTTAAAAGATTGTGAGAATGCCCCATATATGAAGCCAACTTGGGGATAGCTGATTAATTTGTCAAAATTCAATTCCCATTTAAATCCATTGATCTTCCATAATCGAGCTCACCGCAATTGAATTTAAACTCCGTGCATTTAAGGGTTTTTTTTTTCAAGAGTTTTCTACATTTTAGTACATTTAAAAAAACCTATATATTTTCCACATTTTGTTAATTTTAAAGAAAACATGCTTTAAAAGAAAATTACATTTATATTTATTAATTTTAAATTTCTGATTCAGACGCAGTATGTTTAGTTTTTGGAAAAAAAAATTCTTCAATAATTCCTTAAACAATGTGAAAAGTCTAAAGACTTACCGTATTTTTTTTTAAACAATTTATTTATATTTCAATCCTTACTCTGTTTACTTTATAGAACTACGATACGATAAAAGGGGTGGTTAAAAGAGGACTACGTGTACATTGTCCACATTTTATTAGGAATCAATTATCGTTAGCTTCCCCAGTTTTAATTGCATTTACAGGGTTTAAAGTACCGTCTGTGAAATTTAATTAATTAATTTACTCATTATCTACTTATTATCTTTTCATTCTTAAGACTGAAAATTAAATTTTATTTAAATTCTAATTAAGTTTTATCTTTATGGTGAAGATAAGTGTTCATTGTAAAGAATAAATAGCAACGTATTTCTAGACATAATTTTTTTAATTTTTGTTATATGTGTCTTTGTTAATTAATGTCAGGAACATGCTCAATTAAGTTGAACTGCAGAATGTGTTTACGATGTTGAATCAACAATGGATATCTGTACCCTCACAGAAGGGTACATTTGGAAAGCGATAGTTAACACTAAAAAAATAAATACATAAATAAATAAAATAAATGAAATAAACTAAAGAGATATGGTAATTCTTCTATTTTTTATCTCATTTTTCGATTTCAAGGCGCAAAAACCGTTAAGGAGCACTATCTTTGTTGTTGTTGTTAAAGTGAAGTTTTTCATTTTAACACTTTCCAACATAATTCAAAAATATGTATGAGCTCGGTTTGTTTGATCGCCTGTCTGTCTATCAGTGTTTTAAAGGGTCTCGGGATTTAAAGCTTCGAAATTTTCGTTTTTTTTTTTTTTTTTTTTTTTTTTTTTTTTTTTTTATGTGAAACTTTTACTTTTTCTCAACATTTTGGTATGATTGTTTCCTTGAAATTCTCATTAGAACAGAAGTTATGGCTATTAGAATTATATTTGCTCAATAGATAAACGGTGTTTCGGAAACTTTGAAGTTATTTTTCTCCAAATGACATTTTGTGGTATAACGCGCAGGATATCTCAAAAATCTCTAAATACGTTTTTTTTTAAATTTTCAAAACATATGTTTCATGTTAGTCTGTATAAACTGAACCTAAAATTTCATTTTTATTGTAAAAATATATATATATATATATATATATATATATATATATATATAGGTGATTATACTATTGATATTTTCAAAATTTTGTATTAGCTAAATACAACTTTATATAAAAAATATATAAAAAATGCTTTAAATACAGTTTATTTAGGTTCCTGTTAATTACTATACTCTGAACTATAATTAGGTACGAAAATTTTTATTCTAGTTGCAAAATTTATTTTACAATCCTGCGCGTAATCTATTACACCAATTTTCTGCTCGACAAATGTCTGACAGTTTGGAGCGCCCTATAAATATTAATTCTGCATCTTGCAATTTTTGAAATGCAGGAAATGAAAGAATGTACTTCCATCTTTTAATTGCACTAAAAATTGTGTTTATAAATAATATACATTATTAAAGCTGAAAATTGTCTCTCTTTTTTTTTAGCCCCCGGTACGATATGCTATTTCTTTCTCCCAGCTATTTTGTGTCGTCTTCAAAAAAAAAAAAAAAAAACTTTACCTTACAGAAGCCAAACGTTAAGCATAACAGTACGATTAAATACTCTATAGCAATTTTTCTTCTATAGCAATCTATTTTTTTAAACTTCTAAGCATCGCACATTTTCAATTTTTATACCGTCGTATTGGAAAAAGAAGTACTTTTAAATGCAGTTTGTTTGAAAACTGCATCTCCATTTATTTTTGAAATATTAATTTTTTTGTAGTTTTTGGAGCCATTTCCTTAATGTTGGCAACGGAAGTACTCCATTTCCGTAGAAAGTAAAGGAAAAATAGTTGTAAAATATTAATTATATATTTTTGTTGCCATTTTTTCATAACAACTGAAAAAAAAAAGTAATTAAAATAGTGCTATTTTGAAAAAATATAAACGAAGGATTTCTGATAAAACATGGAGCTATTATAAACTATTTAATTTAATTATCTATATTACAAACAAATGAAGGCCTATGAATCATTAGACAGCTCTTTTTTTTTTTTTTTTAGTCGAGTTTCTTTAATGACGGCATCTTTTTGCTGCATTTGTGTATTATTTCGCGATAGTGACGTCCTATGCCTACTTTACTGTAGATGTTTAAGAGTGGATCGTAAATGTGGAATACGTAAGCGGATGCGAATGACGTCATTTTACATAAAATAAAAGTATGTTTAAATATGTTTTGTACTATTTATATATACTTTTTTTTTTTTTTTTTTTTTTTTTTTTTTTTTTTTTGATCGGGGGCGACACTAAATTCTGTAAAAGCAGAATTCCTGTTTTCTAGTTTGTTTTTTTTTTTCTTGTGATTTTTTCCGATTTTAAGTGTCCTGAGACCCCTTAACGTGTGTAAATATACTTGTATTGCCGTGTAATGGATATATATTATTAAAGTTTAGTATAGCGCGTTCGGAATTGAAAATGAAGTTTATAGCATTTGTAGTTCGTTTTCAGTAACCGTAAAAACTCAAAAGAACCGTAACATTATGGTCTATGGAGAAAAATCGTTTTCAATGCATTTGGATAACGTTACACACTTTCAAACATAATGAAACAGACACACAGCACTGAGGTGCGATACAAGATGCTTACTGTAGAATACGGTGTGGGGTAGCATTTTCGGTCATTTACATGGACTCACAAAAGTATTTCGTTGCTACAGTACTGTATATGAGTGGCAATTGCTACAAGCTCATTTTCAGTTGTGGTATGCGTTTTTAAACTTAACCGATTTTTTGCATATTACTTGACGTGGATAAATTCTACAGATCATATACAGGGCTACACAAAAGAATTCCAGTTCATTTGTTCCAGTTTATTGACGGAGATTGCTGAAGGGGAATTTTGTATTTCCTAACTGAATTTTAAGTTCTAGCATACTATGTAGTGTTTATACAAATCTGTAAATCATATACAGGGCTTCACTTCGAATACTTTTCCTATTTTTGAGGATCACTGTTGAAATTGTGTTTACAAATGCGATTTTCCAAATCGCTGACTTGGGTATCATCTTTCACCGTACGAAATGATAAAGTTTTGTTACACTCTTCTGAAGTGTTTCATAATCTATGCTTAAGAGGCTACTTCATTTACGCGAAAACACACGTTCGGTAATGTTAATCTTATGGAAGCAATGTTTTAAGATATCTTGTTTGCATTTCAATATTTTTAAACGATTTTTTTTTCCTTGCATTGACTAGCTGAGATTGATTCGTACAAAGGCCGTATCTTACTTTTGCTATTTTGCTAACAGATTTTTTTTATTATTTTTAGGATACTTTTATTTTCGGAATCGGTTTCGAAATTGAAAGTATTCTCATAAAAAAAAAAAAAAAAAAAAAAAACCCGCAAAGAAAATTGAAAAAGTGAAAAATGGCCTTTGTACAGATCAAATTCAGCTACTCAATGCGAAAAAAAAAAAAAAAAATCATTTAAAAACATTACAGTGCAAACGAGCTATCTTAAAAAAAAAAAAAAAAAAAAAAAAAAAAAAAATCCATAGGATTAACGTTAGCGAATGGGTGTTTTTGTGTGAAGGAAGTAGCCCCTTTAAGGGGCTGGTCACTCAGCTTCCGGTTTCCCCTCACTAATGTAAAGTCTATGGGCCTTTGATGCATTCGTATATTTAAAATATCTCCTCAGGAAATTAATATTTTTAACTTCTATTTCTCGTGTACACTTCCTAAAAGATGTCTCTTTTTATTTCTTAGTTCTCAAAATATTTCTAAAGCATAGACTTAATTTTACATGAAATGTTAAAATCTTCTCGCAGTTCACCCGCTTTTAACACATAAAATATTAAATTCAGCATAGATTTAAAAAATATTTTGAAAACTAAGAAAAAAAGAGACATCCTTTAAGAAGTGTACACAGAAAAAATAAGTTAAAAATATGAATTTCCCGAGAAGGTATTTTAAATATACGAATGCATCAAAAGTCCATAGACTTTTAACATTACGCAGGAGAATTCCGAAGCTGAGTAACCGATTTTTGCATGGTTTCATTTTTGCACGATTTTTGCCGATTTTTGCATGGTTTGCCCTTAACGCATGGTTTCTTTTCCTTGTTAATTTTGGAGGCAATGCTTTTCCTTAATTTTATACGAAGATGTGATATATTCATCAATTACAAAGATCTTTTATTCTAGTCGTTTAATTACTGTGTTAAACGCTTGCACAATATTATTCAACGAAATTCTCTCTTCACTTCCCGAAATTTCCTTGGCATTCTCAATCCACTATCAAAATCGGAGTTAATTTTTGAATTCAAGAACATGCTACAATTTTTTATGTCAGTCAGTTGATGATACGCACGCTAGGCGCGTTATTCATTCCATCCCATGTCGCCATGTTTTACCCATTTCAAGTATGATTAGACGAACAAGAAAATAGAGAATTATATACATTTAAAATTTAAATGTACATCGGAAAGGAAAATGAATTCGGCTTTCATTTAAAATAATCAAATACTGCATAATTCAAATTGCACTTTAATAATCACAGATCATGCAATTTTGAGTTGCCCGAACAGAATTCGGGCTACACTGGTAAAGGTGTTATTTTGAAAAATTTTAGTTATGTCATTTTTATTGATGATACTTTTGAATGTGGCATCTATGATATAGTTCATCATTTCAAGGTTCCCTGCTTTTGATTTTTGTGAATTGCACTCTTTTTCCCTTTCTAAAAATATGGTTGATGGCCATAAATTTTTTTTATGAAAAATCACCCTGAATCCGAACGCTAGTATTTCAGTCTTAAGTCCACATTATGGTTTTGATAGCAGTCAGATTTTTTTTTCTTTTTTTAATAGTGCGTTTGATGAATTAAAATTTGAGTATAAACATTTTTTTGGTTTAAACTTAGGGGATCAACTCAATATCTTCTCAGTATCTTATTATTTTCGGCACCACGTATGGTGTCAATATATAATTTTTTTTAAGGTATTGTTGTTTAGTTAGGTTAAGTTAAGGCCGTCGATTCGTAAGAGCAATAGTAAATACATGGCGTTGATGAACCAAGGTATATAACTTCAGTGCGTTTCCTGCAAATAAAATATTGATTATAAAGACAGGTTGAAGACACTTAAAATCCATGGAAGTTCTTTTATTCGAAGCCAAGAAGATATGGTGAGGTGATCTCCTTAACGCGAACACACATATTTTACGTCTTCAGCTTACACACTGCAAATAAAGGCGTCTTAAATTTAGACACATATGTGACTGAAAAAGAATTTTAGACACTTAAGTGTCTTAATCTGAAAATTAAGACATTATAGATGTCTTAATTTAAGATACATAAGTGTCTTATTATGATCATGATGTAAACGAACTGAAAATAGTGTCTAAAATATCCGCAAACGTCTTATTTTAAGACACTTCGTTGCTTCAAACGTGTCTTAATTTAACCCATAAAGGACTAGCGTTACCATATGGTAACAGCACAGATGCCAATGCAATTACTGTTTGCATACCAGTAATTCTTGTACAAAAATGTATGATTTCTTTGATGATACAAACGCGTCGATAAAATAGGACAAAAATAACTTTCTTTAAAAGTGGCGTGAAATCCAAAAATTCCATTTCAAAGAGGAAAATAATTCCGTCGTTAATGGGTTAAGACGTTTTGATTTTTCCGACGCAATAATCACCAGGGGACACTCTCAGTTGCGCATGCGCTTTAGATGTCTTTCGTTCGAATTAGAATACGTTGTAATTCAAACTGAAAGTTTATTTTTCTGTATGCGTGTATTTTAATTCGTTTTTTGCGGAATGTGAAGTTCTATTATTTTAATTCGTATTCACTTAGTTTATTTATAAATTGAATACACACATCTGACACGTGTGCTTGACACGAAATGTCTCTTATAAGCTGTCGTCGATATAAGGGCGTGATAGACACGGAAGTAAACAACACTTGAAGATTACATCCGGGAACTCTACAAAGCGTGTGCAATAGACTAAGTGCTAATTTGTATCGTGTCAATAATATTGTGTTATTCGTCTTCGTCTTGTCAAAGCTGGGGGGTTGGGGGGAAAGAAACTTTTGTCTGGCGGGTTATATTTTGAGAATGAAACATTTCATTCTTTAAATATGGCTAGTTGGATATATTAGGGAATTTTCTTCTAAAATAATGCAAGTCTTTCTCCCGCACTGTGGAAGTTTTTAAAATTCCAAATCGAGGAATTTTTTTTATCTCTTGCAAACAGCGATTGAAGTAAGTGCCATAATTTCTTTATAGTACTAAAATTTGTGTCTTTTAGGATTTTATTTATTGGACTAAACAAAATCTTGCATGAAATTCAATTAGTTTTGAATCTGTTCGCAAAGAAAAAAAACACTAATTCTAGAAGTATATATTTTTTTAACTTATGACGTTGTCTTTTATTACAAATTATATATTCAATGGCAGTTTTTATTTTCAACGCCTAATTCTTATCTCTCAGTAAACGACGACAACAAGGAAATAAAGAGAAAAAAGCTTTGAAAGATCACCTAATTCGTTCTTACTTCCTAGCATAAAACCGCAGATTAAAAAAAGATAAATAAAGTACATGAGACTCATCTATTATGTGAAGTTGCCAGTGAAAATATACATATGTATTTGATTTGCAATAAACTCTAATATTGATTTTTTGATTATTTTTAATAAAAAAAGTAATTTGAAATTTATAATGGAAAAAAGTAAAAAGCTATAACTAGATTTTGCACTTAAAATAACTTTATTTATATGCACTCATACGAAAAATACAAAAATGACAGATTGATGTTACTATATATATTTGAGACGAAAGAAGTTTGGAAACTATAAGTTATTTTTTCTTCATGTTATTAATATAGAATTTGTATTTATTTATTTTTATTGATAGTTGAATAGCTTTTGTGATTACCCTCTGACTTACATAAAAACTTGCCCTTGTGGCAATATATAAATTTTTTAAAAATCTAATTTTTAAATGATGAGGATTTTCATTTTTTTTTTCGGGGAGGGGGTGGGATTTTGTATGAAATTATGAATAAAGCTGATATTTTAAATCTTGCACTGATTATAATGAAAGTTTTGAACTTTTAGAGCAGGACATGATTAAAAACGCAATATATTTAACAAAATACCGAAGTAATTTTTTTTTTCAATGTTATTAAAGTAGAATATTTATTATTATTTTTTTATTCATAGTTAAATAGCTGATGTGATTGTTATCTGATATATATGTAAAATTGCCTATGTGGCAATATAAATTTTTTAAAATCTAATTTTTAAATTATATGAATTTTCATTTTTTTTTTTTTTGGGGGGGGGGGGGGATTTTTGCAATTTTCGTACATCTGATATTTTAAATCTTTTTCGACATTCAACCGAGTATAATAAATAATTTGAACTTTTAGAGTAGGACAAGATTATAAATATATGTATACATATATTTATTCATGTACCTTAAAAACCCTTAATAACGAACACTTCGGGACCGCGGAATATGTCCGATAAATGGAGATGCCTAGAGGATTAAAAAAGTATTCGTTAAATAGAGGTATCCGCTATTCGGGAACGTTCATTAACCTCCACAACGGATACTCCCGAATACCGGACATATCAATTTAAATAACGATAATGCAGGGTTGATTTTTTGAAAAAAAAAAAACTTCTCGTTTAAAGCATGGGCATACTGGGCAGTAGTGTCCCGCCCCCTACGATTGTAGTGCCCCCAAATTTGACGTGCAATATTTGTAAAGCTTATATTATAAATCTGTTTCGAAATTGCACTGATTATAATCAAAATTTTGAACTTTTAAAGTAAAATAAGATTACAAAAAAAAAATTAATTTAAAAAAATCTAATATTTAGATAAATATTTTTTGTTTTTAGTCTTGTTCTACTCCTGAAGTTCAAGATATTGATTATAATCAGTACAATGTCGTAAAAGTTTAAATTATCAGCTTAACGAAAATTGCATATCAAAATTGGGAGCACCAAAAAAAAATTAGACTGTATGGGGTGGAAAAGGCAGGACCACAGTCAAATATTTTTCTAGAATTCAAGGTGGTCAAACATGGCTACGTATGATTCTTACAAAACAATGGATGCGATTCAGACGTTTGAAGTGTCTGAAATTAAGACGCCAAAAGTGTCTGAAAAAAATAAGACATTTTAAAATGTCTGAAAATTGAACACTCCGTTTCAGATACTTAAGTGTTTGAATTTCAGACATTTTAATTTGCAGTGGCAATAGCCGGTTGTCAAGTTCGCCGAGAAATATATTCTGTCTAACCGTAAAATTCGTTAAATAAAAAATCCGTTAGCCTTGCTACATATAAAATTCAAAATCTAACGATGTAAGTCTGACGATAGGTCACGGATGAAAAATGTTTCATAAAGATTAAATGAAATGAGCATTAAAACTTTCAAGTTTATTTAACCCTGCGTTAGATTTTAATTTTATCTGCCACCCGTCAACGTATTATTATTTTGTTTATATCTACTGACAGATCTACTGTTTAATTTCTATCTTAAAAATTATACAAAGATTAGCGAAATGCAAGGCGCTGTTAAAATACGAAGGAAAGTACTTTAGCTAACATAAAGATTTATTTTAGATCGCAAATAAATATTATAATGATTACATCTGCCTTATCACTAACCGTCAATTGTAGCATGATATATTTACTTTTATTTAAAAACAGAGCTTTTTAGATGAGATTTTAAAAAATCAAGTTATATTAGACAATAAATGAATAGATTTTAAGATTTATGAGAGCACAACTAAACTAACTGAATTTAATTTAGGAACAAGCTTGATTTTGAGTATTTTAAATTATCAATATATGATTATACATCATACCTTCTCTTCCCAATAGTTCCACTGTTGATGCTACTGATGTAGAAAAAAGAATTACAATTAGATTGGTGCTAAGCGCTATCTAATTTCTACTTCTACTTTCACTCATAGAACACTCCGAGAATGCCTTGTTGTTTTAAAAACAGAACGCAACGAACGTTGCTTTAAGATGGAATGATTTTGTTACGATTGAAAAATGTAACTTTATTGTCGACACATGAAAATGAAAGTGGAGCATTGCGTCTCCCACTATTATGATTTAAAACCGTATAAATATGCAATATGACTGTAAATAGTTTTATTCTGAATTAAATGTTTACTTAAAAAGAAATGAAGGCGCCAAGATTCATTAAGTTTTGATTTGACACTGATACGCTGTTTCTTCTTGTTTATTTCCAGACCAGATAATTATTTTAGAATGCTTTGATATATTATTTACGATTTGAATTCTAGCATGACATACAGATATGATGCGAGAGTGATATTTAGATTTTTGATCCGACCTAGACAGATAGATATATATACTTTTTTTATGGTGCATACCCTTAGTGGTAAGGGAATTCGGATGAATGGAATATTAATGATTTAGTTTTTTATTTTATTGAAACTCATAGATAGTGTGAAGTGTGAAGATTTCGCACTTAGTGCGAAGATTTTTCAAGGTAAGAGTTTTTATTTCTGATTTTATTTTGATGTTTTAAACATGGCTGACCTTGAAAAGTTTAAGAAAAACAGAACTATTTTGAGGAGTTCTGTTACAAAGTTAATAAACAGTATTGATAGTATTGTGAAAAACGACGCAATAAATATAGATTCCCTTGAAGAAACTTTTAATCAGTTGAAATTAAAACATGCAATTTAGATGAAATAAATAATAAAATAGAACCTTTGCTGAATTTAGACGAATACGAGGCTGATATGATCACAACTTATGAATATTCTGACAAAATATCTTTAATGAATTTTCGCGCCAAAAAGAAACTTAAAGAAAACAAAAGAAATGTTGTTCCTTTGAGTAATTCAGTTAATGATTCTTTCCAAAATAATGAACATAAATTTGTGATGCTTCCCAAACTGAATATACAGAAATTTTACAGGGATTGCACACAATTTACAAACTTTTGGAACACTTTTAAACTTTCGATAAATGATAATAATTCATTAACGAAAATTGAAAAGTATAATTATTTGCGAAGTTACTTAGGCTCCTCCGCTTTAAACGCAATTGAAGGATTAGAAGTTTCGGAATCAAATTATGACACCGCACTTAAAATTCTTGAAAGTAGGTTTGGAAATAAAGAGATGATAATTAATCATAGCATGAATAAATTGTTAAATTTATCTCCTGTATTTAAGTCAAATGATATTTCAAAATTACAGAAACTTCATGACGATATTGAAATAAATGTAAGGTCTTTAACCACATTGGGACTCGAACCACAGGGTTACAACTCCATGCTTTTAGCCGTAGTTTTGAAATTACTGCCTTCAGATTTCAATTTAGAATTTAATAAACAAAACATTAAGTCGTCCTGTAACCCTGATATAAACAAACTACTGAATTTCTTGCAAACCGAAATTAAAAGTCGAGAAATGTCTTTTCCATTTTCAAAATCAAATAAATTCGAAATAAACAAACAGAAATTTACAAAACCTCCGAAACAAGAATTGAACTTTTCATCCACGCATGAATTAATGACTACAGTCTCAGACAAAAAAAAAAAAAAAAAAAAAAAAATACAGATAAACAATATTGCATTTTTCGTAAGAATAATCATTTGCCAGAATTGTGCAATGTGTTTAATGCTGAAAGAAAGAAAAATATTTTGAAATCACAAGGTAGATTTTTTTTATGTCTGATGCCAAAACCAAGATTGTTTGTCGAGGTTTGTAGAGATTGTTTTTCTAAAATACGCTGTACGTGTGGTGGTAGACATAGGCGATCTATTTGTAAACAATATAATTCATCAGCTAATAAAAATTATCCGGATAAAAATTTGGAAGCAGCGAAGGCACAAAATGAAACAAGTAACGAAATTATTTCGGCTATCTCGTATACTGGAAAAAATAGAATTTTCTTACAGACTTGCAGTGTGAAAAAAAAAATAATAATAAAGAAAGAACTTGTCGTTCGATTAATATTGGATACCGCTGCAATGCGAATCTTTTTAACTCAGGAAATTGCTGACAAATTGCAACTTAAAATATTGAGAAAGGAAAAACTATCAGTATTCACATTTGGAAGTAAAACCCCAATTCAAAAAATTTATAACGTTAAGCTTAAATTGGAAAATAAACATCTTTCGAAGTCAAGTTTAGAAAATGGAAGCTTTAATAACAGACGAAATCTCTGGTTCTGATATCTTTACCCCAGAAGTAAATGAATTGAGAGAGGTGAGCATTTTGCAGAATTTAACCCTTGCCGACTCACCACAATGTCAGGACTCTATTTCTCTTCTCATAGTCTCATAACAGACTACTACTATAAAATAGTAACAGGTAATATAAAACCTTTCAACAAAAATCTTATTGCTGTTGAAACCATCTTTGGTTGGTGTCTCCAAAGTAAAAAAACACGAAAATCAATCTTCATTGATTTTTAATGTAATTGTTGAAAAACATTTAATTTCTGATCAAATAAAAAAAAAATTGGGATCTTGAAACTTCGGAACTTATTAATATTAAACAAGAATCTGACCCTTCTGAAAATGAAATTATGAAACAATTTGAATCAGATATTAAATATGAAAACAAACGGTATAAAGTAAGATTGCCATGAAAACTGGAAAAAGGGCGTTGGGATAACAATAGAAAAATCGCAGAATCTCGACTAGTCAAATTAAATAGAAGATTTGTTAAAAACCCCCTGATTATTCCTAGAATATAAGGAAGTATTGAACGATTATTTAAATCAGGGAATCACAGAATTAGTTCCTAAGTCAGACGATAAAGGGCATGTTGAATTTTATTTACCTCACAGAGAAGTAATAAAAAGAGACCGTGTAACTTGTAAATTGAGGATTGTTTCTTATGCATCAGCTCATGATTTAAACTCCCTTTCTCTCCATAAATGTCTTCACCCAAGTTCTAATTTATACCCAGAAATTTTTGATATTTTGTTACGATTTCGATTTCACTCAGTTGCCTTTACTATTGATATGAAACAGGTATTTTTACAAATATTGGTAGATGAAGAAGACAGAGACGTCTCTCGTTTTTTTGTTTTCGGAAGACCCTTTTGATGAATCCAACCTCTCACAAATATATAGATTTACTAGAGTTTTATTTGGGGTTAATTGTAGTCCATTCCTGTTAGCAGCTACAATAAAACACCACTTAAAGAAGTGTATAAAAAATATCCAGAAACTGTAGATTTTTTGAATAAAAATATTTATGCAGATGATGTCATTGGAAGTCAATCCTCTGTCGAGCAAGCCTTGTCCACTACCTTAGAGTCTATAGACATTTTCAAAGAAGCTAGTATGCAATTACATAAGTGGCATACTAATTCAAAATCCCTTAAAGAATTGTGGAAAAATAATGATGCAATTTCTAGTGATAATTTGGAAACATTTGAAACAGAAAATGTCCCTTACAAAGTTTTAGATATAGCATGGAACAGTCTTGAGAATTTTTGTATTTTGACACTCGTGAATTAGCAACATTTGCTTCTAAAAGAATTGATACCAAGAGGTATATTTTACAAGTTTTGGGTCGAGTATTTGATCCTATTGGATTCTTAGGACGCCTTCACATTAAGAATAAAATGTTTGATGCAAAAAATCTGGTCATTAGGCATAGACTGGGACGATGTTATCCCAAAACATCTAATTTCTCTTTGGAAAGACTGCTATAAGGAAATTCCTCCGATATCTGAAATTTCTATTCTTCGGCATTATTTTTTTTTTATTCCAGCTCAGAAAATTTCCAATTTGCAATTGCACTTATTTTCAGATGCAAGTACAATAGCTTTTGGCACTATTGCTTATTTACGTTTATCAACCTATGCAAAAGACATTCGAACAGTCTTCGTAGCTTCTAAAAACAGAGTAGCTCCTTTCAAAACCCTCACGCTACCGAGACTGGAATTGATGGCTGCATTATGTTCTGCTATATTAAGCTGCAGCATTTTGAAGGTGCTACATCTGGAAATTCCAAGCATTTAATGGACTGATCTAAAATAAAATTTTTTTGAATTAAAGGATCACCTGAAAATTTTAAACCCTTCGTGTGAAATCGTGTTGAGGAAATTCGTAAGCTGAGTTCCCCTTCTGATTGGCATCATTGCCCAGGGGCAGACAATCTCGCAGATCTTGTCTCAAGAGGAGCAAAAGTTTCCAAGCTCATCAATGACCCAACTTGGTTGTTTGGGCCAAAGTGGCTTAGCTTCCCACAAGAATTTTGGCCAAGATCTGAGAATAAAGAAATAATTGATGAAGATAAATTAGAATACAAGAAGAAACCTAATGACATATTGCAATGCGAATGTATAATCGAAGAGCTTAAAAATCCTATTGATATAACAAAATTTAGTAATTTGGAGAAACTAATAAGAATAACTGGTAGGGTAAAAAGATTTATATTGAAACTGAAAAAGCCTACTAAAGTTTGCGGCCCACTAACAGCTGAAGAATTATTAGAAGCAGAAAAATACTTAATACGAAGTGAACAAAAGCATTTTTATAAAGTAGAACTTGAGTCTCTTAGAAATGATTATTCAGTAGAAAAGAATTCACCCTATTCAATTTTGTTCCATTTATAGATGAAGCAGAAATTATACGTTTAGGAGAAAGACTAGAATTTGGTGATCTATCTACAGAAGAAACACATCCAATCATTCTGCCTAGACATTCCTGGTTAACGGTGTTGATTGTGCGTCAAGATCATGAAAAAATGATGCATGCAGGAACTGCACATACTTTGACAAAAATTCGATCCCGATATTGGATTCCGAAGGGAAGACAGTTGGTGAAAAGCATCATTAAAAAATGTCTTGTTTGTCAAAAATATCTCTATAAACCTGCGGACCAAATCACAGCACCTCTGCCCAAAGATAGAGTGAATGAAGCTCCACCGTTTACAATTTGTGGTTTAGATTTACTGGGTCTATTTACGTAAAAGACCTAGGTGAAACTAAAAAATCCTACATTGTTTTGTTCACCTGCGGAGTTACTAGAGCTTTACATCTAGAACTTGTTATCGATATGACTACAGATTCTTTCCTCCTTGCTTTTAGACGATTTTTAGCTCGAAGAGGAAATTGTAAAATCATTTATTCAAATAACGCCAAGACCTTTAAAAAAGCT
This sequence comes from Maratus speciosus, assembly GCA_963932465.1. NCBI lineage: Eukaryota > Metazoa > Arthropoda > Arachnida > Araneae > Salticidae > Maratus > Maratus speciosus. Next base: position 280,618,912 of record OZ010792.1, read on the forward strand.
AAACAAGAAATTGCTAATTTATATGACGTCATTTCTAACAAGCATTTTTTTAAATTTCTTGCTAGAGAAAGAATCGTTTGGAAAAATATCATTGAAAGAGCTGCATGTTGGGGAGGATTTTACGAAAGACTTGTAAAATCGGTGAAAGAGTGTCTGCGAAAGATTATTGGAAAAGCTCTTTTGAGCTATGAAGAAATGTCGGCACTGCTGGTTGAAGTAGAAGCTATCCTTAACTTGCATCCCTTGACATATGTTTATAACGACAACAATGAACCGAAACCACTTACTTCAATGAATTTTTTTTAATTTTGGTAGAGAACCTTCACTTCCTATTAACTTTTTCGATGTAATTGGAGATGGTTCGAGACGATCTTCACTTCTCAAAAGGAAAAGGTACCAATCATTACTGTTAAAACAACTTTGGTCGAAATGTAAAAAGCAATATTTGTTAAATTTAAAGACATTCCATTCGTTGAAAAATCCCATTTTACATACGCCACTAAAATTGGGTGATGTATTGATCCAAGATGATGTGAAAAATAAATTTCTTTGGAAACTTGACAGAATTAATAGAATAATTCTAGGAAGTGATAACAACATTCGCTCATATGAAATAAAAACTGCCAATGGAGTGCTAAAAAGATCTATACAGCACCTATATCCTTTAGAACTTTTAGACTGATGAACATTTATAGACTTCTCTTTTTTATCTCTTTTAGAACTCTAAAAGTTTCTTTCCTTTTTAAAAAAATTTCTACTTACTTTGAATGCAGTATTATTTGAGTTTTAGTATAAGTAGGTATATTAACTGTTTGAGAAAAAAAAAAAAAAAAAAAAGTCCTTTTTTGTGTTAATTTGCAGGTAATATTTTTCATTTTCCTATATTGTTTGAATTTGATATTTGTATTTGAATTTGATATTGTGTATTTGAATTTTGAAAGATTACTGAACCACTGATATGAGAATTTAAATTTTCATGATAGAATTTTTGATTGATGACCTCTGTAAGAGTTCAGGTGGGGAGTATGTAGAAAAAAGAATTACAGTTATATTGGTGCTAAGCACTATGTAATTTCTACTTCTACTTTCACTCATAGAACACTCCGAGAATGCCTTGTTGTTTTAAAAACAGAACGCAACGAACGTTGCTTTAAGATGGAATGATTTTGTTACGATTGAAAAATGTGACTTTATTGTCGACATATGAAAATGAAAGTGGAGCATTGCGTCAGCCAATATTATGATTTAAAACCGTATAAATATGCAATATGACTGTAAATAGTTTTATTCTCAATTAAATGTTTACTTAAAAAGAAATGAAGGCACCAAGATTTATTAAGTTTTGATTTGACATTGATACGCTGTTTCTTCTTGTTTATTTCCAGGCCAGATAATTATTTTAGAATGCTTTGATATATTATTTACGATTTGAAGTCGAGTATGATTTACAGATATGATGCTAGAGTGATATTTAGGTTTTTGATCCGACCGAGATAGATAGATATACAGTATAACTTCAAAAATCCAGCATTCAGAAATCCGGCATCAAAATCATCATTCCTTTCCCCATTTTTTTTTTTTTTAACTTGCAATTTACGGGAAAAAGAAAAATATTATATGTTAACGAATTAAAAATTTCCGAGTTCTAAAGTGAAAGTGTGAGAAACAAATTACTGACAAAAACCGAATGCAGGTTTTCTTCATTTTTCATATCCGATTAGTTACTTACACAAACATAACTCCCGAGAAAATTCGGAACTGCGAATATCTAGCTGCAATAGAACAGCTAATAACGCTAGCAGTAGCTAGCAGGTCAGAAGATGAGGACAGTGAACAGACAGAAGAAAAAATGTCACTGGAAAAAAATAGAAATTTAATTGGACAATTAATAACTTCCGAAATAGATATTCTTCGATTGTATTAAATGCACGAAAAAAATGTAAAAGAAAGGTTAAAGAAATTGAAACAAATAAAGACGACATTGATGTTTCAGAAATTACATGAGAATAACTAACTTCACTATTTATAAGATTTTTTTATATCATAGAAAATAAAAAAAAAAAGTTTTCTCTTTTACTCACATAATAATCATTTGGTTATGAATTGAATTATGACTAAAGACACCATTAGAAATATCGGAAATATTTTTGATATTCCTTCAGAAATCCGGAATTTTCAAAAATCCGTCATTGCCTCGGTCCCGACGATGCCGGATTTTTGAAGTTTTACTGCATATACTTCTTTTTTTTTTTCACTGAATCATTAGAAACTAATTCTTCTTCTTCTCCACAAGTACTTAAAGGATCGAACAGGAGCAGGAGAGCTCCCAAGCGTCTGAAATATTAAGCGGGGGAGAAATATGTTGTTTCTAATCTAAAATTAAAATGTATAGGTGGCAGCACCACACAATTTTTCTCCAATACATGAAAATTAACTTGCAGAATGTAAACAGCATATCAACCTGGATTGTGTATCGTGTTCTTGTAACTGGTGTTTGTTTTGTTAAGCATTAATTAAATGTTAATTTAGTATCTACATGGCCATCTCTTCTTTGTTTTACTGTGATTATTAAATAATTAGTTAAATTTTGTTATAAAAAAGACATATTTCTTAATCTTGCAAGAAGGTTTACGAAAATACAATATAACCCCTTCCGAGTTACTCACTATTCCGAAAAGTGTTCTTTTATCTTTAGAAACCTCAGAATTACAGAATTTATACGTGCAAGAGTAATAAAATAATGTTGATGTTAATACTGTTAATTTAGCCTGTTAAACAAGTTTTTTTTTTTTTTTTTTTTTTTTTTTTTTATGAAAATGTTTATTTGAGAATTGATAGCATTCGAAACACCGATATTCCGGGTGGATAAAATTGATTAATGCACTATAAAAATTACTCGGAAAATTTCGGCAGCAAAAGATATTTTTGTTTCAGAAATGACTATTTAAATCTTGGAAATCTATTGTTTTCTTAGTTTTCTGAAGATAAAGAAATGCTTGTTGTAATCTTTATGGTAACAAGGATGTGGTTGTATTATATTTTCGCAAAACCTCTGGCTAGATAGAGAAACAGCTTTTTTTTTTTTTTTTTTTTTTTTTTTTACAATTTAAGCAGTGTTAGCAACAATTTTATTCAAAAAAATAACATCTTACTAGAAGAATTTCTACATAGTAATTTTTGTTTTATTTGATGATAAACATTCCGTGATGAAATAAAACAATAATTTCTGTACAAAAATACTGGTATGGTAATGGGTTTATTTAATAAAGTAGTTCGTTTAACTTGGGGGGGGGGGTATATAAAAGGGTTCAATTTTAAACCCCTATAATATAAATAGGGGGTTAACTTTGAAACATTGAGCGTAAATGCTCATGTCCAATTCAATATTCGTTAACGAATTCACTTCTGGTTCAATACTTAATTTATTCTTAAGTTTTGTTTTCATCCAAAGAAAGGAAGAAAATGCATTCTCTCAGAGATAAATTGTACTAAGTGAAAAATGTTCTCAAGAATTCTATCACAGAATAGAATAATATTTTTTCTTCTCTCTCTCGTAAGTGGCAGTAACAATGTAGTATCTTCAAATGAAAAAAAAGAACCTTTTGATATATATATATGTGTGTGTGTGTGTGTGTGTGTGTGTGTGTGTGTGTGTGCATATAACCATTATAAAATATTGCAAATTATTATCTTTTTAAATATATAAATTATAAATTAAGTTTTAAGACAAGATTCAAACATTACAAATTTTAAATTTGGAACAACAAATTATTGAATGAAGTAATTGAAATCTGCTATATCGCATTCATTCTATTCACTTACATCATTCATCAATTCAGATTGAAATTTTTCTACTTCAAAATACCTGATTTTCTTTCTGTTGTTTTTCTTGTTACTTCTTATTTATTTTTTTAACATGCATTTATTTTAAACTTCTTATATATATTATAAAATATTAAAAGAAAGAAATAATGCTATTATATCAGTACATTATTTCTCACCTTTATATCAGTACTATTATTGCTATCAATTCAAAAATGTATGACTATCATTGAAAAGTGCCTTGCCATGGCCTTTTTCTCCTTAAACGCTGCTGTTTGAACGACTGAACATTTCTTTATTACTTTCTTCTATCTTTACAAGAAGAAAGTATTGGATTCGTGAAAAATTTCGACTTCCAGTTTTCGATGGATTTATACGTTTTAGAAGGCCCTGAACACGATTTGAAGGTTTTTAGAAAATGTCTATGTCTGTGACAAAAATTTTGTGGTTGCTCTATCTCAAGAACTAATGCACAGAATTTCACAAAACTTAAGATTCAGTTAGACCTTCATATAAACTGGCGCTGATTACTTTTTGGTGCAAATCGCCCAACAGGTGGCGCTGCTATGGTGCATTTTTCACGACTTCCGCAATTGCTCTATCTCAAGAACTAATGCAAGGATTTGCTTAAAAATTAGATTTAGTTAGTCCTTGTCCTTGATATAATTTTGTGCTGATTACTTTTTGTTGAAAATTGTCCAATAGGTCGCGCTGCTATGGTGCATTACTCACGATTATCGCAATAGCTCTATCTCAAGAACTAATGCAGGAATTTTCATCAAACTTCAGATTCAGTTAGTCCCTGGTATAAAGTGGTTCTAATTCGTTTCTGGTGTAAATCGCCCAACAGGTGGCACTGTTATGCAGATTTTTTTTACGCCTTCCACAATAACTCTATATCAAAACCTAATGCACGGATTTATCCTCAAACTTCAGATTCAATTAGAAGTTGACATAAGTTGTTGATGACTAAATTTTGGCGTAAATCACCTAACCGGTATCGCTGACATGTTGCATTTTTCAGGAAGTGTTAAGGGGTCTCAGGACTCTTAAAATTTGAAAAAATGAAAAAAAAAAGACCATTTTTAACGTTTAATATCTTAAAATGTATTTTATTTTCAGACACAATTTTAATTGAAATGAAATATATAAGTATGTTCTTTCATTTCATGTATTTAAAAAATTATAAGATGCAGAATTAGCATTTACAGAGGGCTCCAAACTGTTAGACATTTGACGAGCAAAAAATCGGCATAACAGCTTACGCGCACGATTACAAAATAAGTATTGCAACTAGGATGAAAATTTTGGTGGCTACTTATGCTTCAGATTGTAATAATTACCCTGAACCTAAATAAATTTGTATTTAAAACTTTTTTATATTTTTAATACAAAGTTGTATTTAGCTAATGCAAAATTAAGAAAATTTCAACAGTATAATCAACTAAAAAAATATTGTTTTGAACTACAAAAAGGAAATTTTAGGTTTAGTTTATACAAACTAACATGAAACATGTGTTTTGAAAATTTCATGAAAAAATATTCACAAGTTTTTGAGATATCGTGCGCGTTATGCTCAAAAACGTCATTTGGAGAAAAATAGCTTCAAAGTTTCCGAAACGAAGCTTCAGCTATTAAACGTGTATAAATGTAAAAGCCATAACTTCAGTTCTAATTGTAATTTCAATGAAACAATTATATCAAAATGTTCAGAAAAGATAGGAGTTTAACATCTAAAAAAATTAAAATTTCGAAAATTTTAAAGCTTTAAGAGTCCTGAGACCCCTTAACATGTATGAGATAGAAGAAAGTTTTGGGATTGCCACATCCGACTAATTTTACTTTTCACCTTTTTTTATATAATTACTGCATTTGTTTTTAAATTTAGTTATATTTTTGATTTTTAATTCTATCCTAAATGCTTTTCTATCTTTTATGATAATTATACTCCCTCTTATGTAGTTTAGACTACAATTACTCTTCATCTTTCTTACGGCTCCCTGATTTTCTCCATAAGTGAAATTCTCTTAACTAATAGTAACAGATTACCTATGCAAAACTGGAATTTTATAGCATTAAATCTGTATATACTTAAAACTTGAATTTTAAAAGAATTGAGAGGAATATTTTACTGTGCACATATCGTAAATTATTAAGTGAGAATATGAATTTTACTAAACACAGTTCACTTACTTTCTGCACAATATTTAAATTTGTATTCTTCAGAGTTAATCGTAATTAATTGAAATTTTTCGGATGAATTTAAATTTTTCCATCACTTTTCCGTGAATTTAACGCGCAACTTTTCCCCTTTTATAAGATGCTTTTATAATAAATTTCACGACTTTTATTCCACAAATGAAAGTAACAAGCAACTCTTTCGCTTCAAAATCGCAGTACTAGTTAAAATATATTCTTCTCTGTTTTGAAAAGTATATCATCATTATGCTCTCTAAGAAATATAGCTCTAATTTTCGGATTAAAAGCTACTAGATCTTTGAATTCGCCGCATCTATTATATACCATTGCGCGATTCCTTCCCCGATTGTGCGAAGTTCTCTGTTCTCCAACATACGTTAGTCTCTCCTTGAATATAATGTATTTATTTCTCAGCAAATGTTCATTGCGATGCAATCTGAGATAACTTTAGCGGTTTCACTGTAAAGTGAATATTTTAGACCCCCTCAGACACGCTTATTCAAACACAGTATTGATAAGAAACATTAAATTCGCTGGAACTCCGGATGTGGGAGGGTATGTTAAGGATAATTTAGAGACGTGAATTATTTTAAGTTAAGGTGTGTGTAAACATATTGTGCGTGTGTGTATGTGCGAGTTTCGTTGAGTTTTCTAATCGTTTAATCTGGTAAGCTATAAAACTTTAACGCGTGTTGAGGAAAAACTACTTTTTATTTTATTTTTCTTTCTTTCAACTACAATTAAAACTACTGTATTAAAAATTTTGTTAACTACAACTGCAACTGCTTGTTTTAGAAAGTAGTGGCTACAAACTACTTTTTAAAAACAATCACTACATTGTCGGCGGAGTTAGTAGTCATTATTTTTTTTTAAAGTTATGAAATTTAAATTTCTATACTGTCCCCGAATCGCATTAGTTTTATTTAGAAAAACTTTCTTTATGCTGTATATAGTAAAACTGTAAATATTTCATTTTTCTACGACCAAAACTTAACGAGTTCTGACTTGTGATACATTAAATGTATGAAATTTCAGCGTTTTTTAGAGCTAAAGATACATTTACCCGTTTTAGTACCAGAGTGATACAGATGGCAAGTAAATAAAACATAACATTATCAATTTTCTTTAACGAAAATAATAAGCAGTGAAGCAAGCTTTTTTTTTTTTTTTTTTTTTTTTTTGTCGAGGGAAATATTTTTTGCGCTAAATTTACCCTTCTTTTGTCCTTTCATATTTTTTTTTTAACTTTCTTTTCATATTTTTTTAAATCTTCTGTTTTTAGCAAATTTCTGATTTAAAAAATTCCATCTCCTCGTCTTGGCAAAATTTCCATTATCCCTTTGCCTTTGCCAGCATACAAAGTTTAAAATCTTTAAATTATATTAAATTTTATCTCCTACTTGTTACTTTGTGGTAACAATAAATAAATAATCATCTAAATTACTATTTCATCCTCACCGAATCTTCTGTTTTTCTTTATTTACCCCGAGCACACAAATAAATTTCAGCCCTGTTTGTTATTTTAGCAGTAATGCTAAATATGCAGTCAATCATCTAATTATGGGAGGGGCGGGTACAACAGTTATTTTAAAACTGTTTTTGTAATGGTTAATTAAACTATTGAAATTATTTATATTATCTTGGATAAATATAAAAATTCTTAAAACACAAGGCCTTTTAGAAGCCGAAAAACGCCGACGTTTTATTGTTTTCAATTTGTGCTCAAATGAATTTGTATCTGTACTTACAGCAGAACCAATTACAGAAAACTTTCATTGTTAAATTTGATTTAAATTGTGTTCTCTTGCAAATAGAAAAAATGACTAACTATTTAATATTATGATATTTTTTGCATATGATTAGAACACAAAGAAACCAAATTCAAAGTTTTAGTGGGAAAAAAATGTTATAGTGAAACGAAAAACGAATGCAAATTTAGAGGTATAGCCATTTGATTTAAAGCCACAACAAGTGTAATCAACCAACTTAACTAACTAACCAAACAACCAGTTATTAAATTGCAGACTCCAAGGAGTTCGCGACGCATTTTTAAGGGGTCCGTAAAGGTGCTCCATAGAATTTAAATTTTTAATTTCTTTTGGTTTATTTAAAACCTAAGAGAAATCTCCCTAGTGAAATGAAAGGAAAAACAACAATACTTAAATTGTAATTAGAATGAAATCACAATATATGAAAAAGTTGATAAAATGCTGATGAAGAACAAAATATGAACAGTGGAGATTTGGAAATGTATAATAGGAAACTATGAATAACCTACAGAATCATTAGAGGAGTTTGAAGGTTTAATTCATAGTGAAGATATGTTATTCCATCTAATTTTGTGGGCATTAGGTCTACGGTGACAAAATTTAGCTCCTTATAATCATATCAAGACATTTCCAAAATAGACCAAAAATTATATCAATCTGCAATTACTCGATTTCCAGTTGATTATCCCACTAATTTGGAATTAACGGAAAACCTTTTATCAAACAATACAATTAACTTCTTAGATCTTAAAATTACAATCAAAGACAATAAAACAATCACAGATTTATATGACAAACGTAAAGAATTTAAATTCAAAGTTAATACATTTACAAATTTTAAATCTTGTCTACATCATTCTGTATTTCGGAATATAATACTTAATCATTTATATAGAATAAAATGTTTATGTACTTCTCCTCTAATTAACAATAATATTAAAAAACTAATTTATGATGCATTAAATCATGGTTTTCCAAAAAAATTCATATATTCATTAATATACAATTAGTACTTTTCTTACATGATCTATTAAAACAAATTAACACATGCGTAAACAAAATTACAAAAAAAAAATTATAAAATAAAAAAATATCTATAAAAAATTAAAAATTGTAAAATAATATAAAAAAATAATAGGTTGGTTGGGTGGGTAGATGTTAGAGTACGGAGGAGGGTGGTGTTGTCTGGATAATACGCAATGGTTAATTATATATATTAAAAAAAAAAAAAAAAGGGGGGCTCTTGTATTATTACTATATTTTTGTTACGTATTTTATATGGATGTTGATTTGATATTTTATATGTAATTGGAGAATTTCATTAATATTATAATTAGCCTAATTATTGATTAATCTAATTTACAATTATTTGTTATTAAATTTTAAATTTACTAAGGACAATATCATATTAATTACTAATAGTATGCCATTCTTATAGTGAATAATATACATATAAGTATGTATAATATAAATATAGTTATACTGTATGAATTAAAATTGGGTAATTATTTTTATTATTATTACTCTATTCTTTTTAATATTTATTATCGGTTTAATGTTTTTGAATGTCCCACATTCATACTTTATGGTTTTTTATGGATGTCTGAAGATAATCCACACTCTATATTTGTGCTTTTTAAGTAATGGGTATTTAAGTATCATTTAACCTTCTATTTACTTCCACATGTTTTTTATTTCCTGTTCATTTTATAAATATCTGATATATAATTCATAAAAAATAATTTTTATATTTAATAATTATTTATATTAATTATTACTGAATTTTATTTTGTTTTATAGCATATAGCTATATGCTATATATTATCAATGTTCTAGAATTATTTATTTCTTCGTTTTGTTTAAATAAGTTAGCTAATAGAATATATTGTATGCTTTTAAATTTTATTTACAATAGTTTTTAAATACATTGTGTGGTTTATATTCGGTTTATAATTCTCTATATATAAGGATATGTTTGGTATTGCTGTTTATACAGTTATTTACATTCAAATGCTTACAATTATTTATACAGTTATTTACATTCAAATGTTTACAAATATTTATCTTGCGTTAGTTGTTTAATAGAAGTAATACTAGATGGCAGCACTAAATTTGTCTCTTTAAGATAGCTCTAAGTGTTAATTTTTCTAGCTCCATTTCAGTTATAATTTAATACACCAGGGGGTATTTTTAGCTAAATTTTGACGATATTGTTAAACTGTTATTAATTAATTTAATAGTGCATTTTAAATAATGTAATTAATATCTATTTATTTTATATTAGATTAAATGTGTTTAACAAGGTATTTCAATTTTATTTCAAAATGCATTAACTGCATCCTTTGGTATCATTTACTGTGATTTCTTAACTGTTTTATTCACCTTAATCTTTTTGATATACTGGCAGCCATGTGCGCGTGGATTTTTGTAAAATACTGAAATATTAATTGGTATGGTGTTTATTATTTATATTTTATATCCTATAAATATTTAAATACGTTTTATTGATTCTTCCATTTCATATTATTTGTTTCTATTATGCTTTCATTTTTATTCAATTCACTTGATTTTGTGGTTGTTTGGGCACAGGGGAAAATAACTTTTAGCTTTAGCTTATTTTTCCCACAGAAAACACCATTTTGCTTATATCATTGAATTCTGTGCCCTTGATAACGTAATTCAATGTATAAGCTTTTCAATTTTTGTCGGTGTCCACTTTTTTCTTTATATATATATATATATATATATATATATCATTAGTTAATGTTCAGTAAAATTACAGAAAATAGAACCCGTCTGTGATGAAATCCTTCCGTAAAAAGAAAAAAAATCATGGTCCTGGTTACAGGATTATCATACAATTACATTTTATGAGGAAGAAATCTGTGTAAAATAGAAACTTTTCCGGTCCAAAACAATTCCGTCTTAACAGGTTTAACTACTAGTTTATGCATTAAGTTTTCAATATTTAAAATATATATATATCAGTAATTTAATGTTGAATACCTAGAGTCTGCGAAGACACGGGAAATACGGAAAGGGCTCTGTGTTAAGTAAGAATGTAAACATCGCTAATTTAGTACATCAACAGCTGTTTAATGCAAAAATAAATAAATAAACAATATTTTAAATAAAAAAATTATCTCTTAGAGAAATCTGTAAGAGTTTAAAAAAATTCCCTTTTTTGAGACACTCCAGAAAATAAACTCTCCACCATCAGAAAAAGAAACAATTGAGGACTAGAAATGGAAAAAACGTTGAAAGTCCAAAAGAGGAAATATTTCAAGAGAGCGAAAAAAAGAAAACTCTTACTTCTGGCACTTACAGCGTTTTCCAATTCACTCCTTTTGGGCACTTAGTTTAACACTTCAAAACCTTGTAGGTACCTAACTTTCTTTCGTTTAGTGTTTAAATACCTTATATTATCATCTATAAACATTTCTTTTATTTATTTATTTAATATTTTCACCTTGCTTAAAAATATCTCATTGATGTAAACAATAACAACATGATCAAATTGTGTAATGACCACCAGTCGTCGCGTCTTATCACTGGCACATTCAGCGTTCTCAGCGTTACTTCGTATGGCACATTCAGAGTTATCCACTTCATTTTGTTTGGCGCATCCAGCCAGCAGCATTGTAACCCTGCGCCGATTGTAATAACTCATAAATCGTTGGCGTGATAATGCATGACCCGTATAATTTATCTGTTGCCGCGAACAAAACATCTACACTGTTAACTAAACAATTTGATTCTCTGCATTCTAAAGCTATGGGTAAAGTTACAAGGTCCGCGATTATTTTCTCTCGAAAAGCCGATATCAACTGAATTTCGGAATGTTCATTATTTCTGAATGAATCCGGTATCTGGTTTGAATTAATTACTGGGATCTCGGCGGCACTATCGATTAATGTGCCCATTTTCCGTTCCCCCAACTACACATCCTGGTATTGCAAACACTGGGTAATATTTATTACCTCGTTTCCAAAACCTAAAGCTGTCGCCTTAGCAATCAATATATCATCATGCTTATTTTCCTCAATAAGAGATTCCTTTTTCGTTTGATTTCGGAAATTTCCAATTTTATTTTTTTCTTTATCATTCGGACAGAACCGCAAATGAATTATTTGTTTACAGAACTTACATATGTCATTCATTTTTCTATCACGAGAAATAACATTATTTCTGACATGAGGTGCAATATACTTTACATGATTTATACTTCCGGGTTCATCATAATTACGAAATGATTTTATCGGTGTGTCATATAATTCCGAAAAAGTTCTACCTTTTGAAGTAAACCAATTATCGCATACCTCCGCGTTTTTCCGTGGTTTTAGTCAATCGTCTAACTGCTTTAATTTAACATAACTTCGCGTCTCTGTATCTAGTGAAATTAATAATATATCGCTAACGATTAAATCATTAAGTGTATCAAAATCATTTACTTTCCTAAGCCCACAATAAACATCCCAATTCGCTCGGATCCTGCTCGCAAATTGTAAATGATTTTCATTTTTCATTCTTTTTGCCGTAAGGAAATTTTCGAGACAAGCTTCCAGGGTGGGTTGAAATTCTTTTAAAATTAAAGCCTTAACTTTTGGATAGTCTTTCATTTCTTCCGCGTTTGCGTAAACTAATAAATGCGCCACTCGTTCGCCTACAAAATTTAGTAAAATTTCAACTTTTAACTCTTCCGCGACACTTTTCATTTCGAATGCCTTTTCGAGCGAAGTAAAAAGTAAATCCCACGCTTCCGGCTTAGTCGGAACTGCCATACTCTGAGTTTTAACACTTTTAATTAGGGATTCTACAGGATTAATATGAGATTTTTGTCCATCCCTCCCCCCATGTCAGAATATTTATTATCAGCCTGAAGCGTCGCCATTTCTAACTCGGCTTTCTTAACTTCTAATTTTGTACTTTCTTATTCCAACGCAGTGTTTTGTTCGGTTTTTACATTTTCCTTTTGAATTGTAAGGATCTCTGCTTCACGGTTTCTCTTTCAATTCTATCTGACACAGTAGTGTTTAAGAATTCTTTTATAAATTCAATATCCTTAGTATACTGATCACTTCCCTCGATTAGTGTTTTTAAATCTGTTACTCTGTGATCAGCCTCTACTTTTAGGCCTAACTCAGTGGCTACTGTAATCAAATCTTCTTTTCTTTGCCCTTTAACCCCTTAATTCTCGCTCCCGTCAACATCACTGGCTGATTTGTCGTTCGTCATTTCTAGTGCCCGTCATATTTCCGGGCTGGAGATTTATTGCTGGAAAAAACGTCTTATACCAGAAGAATTTGGTTTTTGGCGCTGATTGTGATGTTGGACTTTGTATTGGATGTTTCGAAATATATCACACTAAAAAAAACACATTAATAATCAGAATTTAATGTATATTATATTATTTCAAATATTATGTAAAAATTTGTTTGATGATGATTAATAAAGATCTAAGATGTGAAAAGTAAAGGTATTATTCGCATTCATTTGTATGGTGTAAAACAAACATTGAAACAGAGAATTCTCGCATGATGGCTTTTCCAAGCACTTGCAAAAACCCGCCGGCCCACAGGCATGGGATAAAAAACCTCTACCCTTCACTCTCAAAACAGAACCTCTCTCCTTCTCCCTCACGCACGCGTGCCACGTGACCTGTGCGACAGCACAGGCTAAATAAATGCTCTTCAGACATCACAATAGGCTTAATCTTTTAAGACCCAAATTAAGATACAGCTTATAGCATCTGAATCTTCTGGTTCTAGCCACACTCGAAAGTTAAGATAACATTCATAAGGGGGAATAACTGTAATTAGAATTTTGTTTATGTAACTTAAAGGAAACATCCACCCCCATTTGTGAAACAACCCACATACTTGACAACTACAAAAAATTATGTAACGTCACCCCAAAAAATTGGTGGCAGTCTTGCTGCCTCCCTTTTATGGTGTAATTTAACCGATATAGCTGTGTTCCGTTACACTAATGTGTCATATTACGCCAGTTATATCAGTTTAAATTACACCATTATATAAGTTAAATTACTCCATAAAATTGGAGGCAGCATTTTGCCACCAATTTTATCGAGTAACGTTACACAAATTATTCGCAGTGTATAGCTTATGAAATAATGCGATGTTTTTTATTTACTTGCAAACAAAATTGATTGCAAACAAAAATATTGATCTGTCTTCCGATTGATCAAGCACCGATACATTTTCTATAGTGTCTATGGGATGCCCTTACAAAAATAAGTTTTTTTCTTGTTGTTAAGGAGATTTCTCTCTCAAATACCATTTTTTAAACATCTAACTCACCGTGATATCGTGTTTCCGATACACAAAGGCCTGGAAGCAATCAACAAATATTTCTGGGCAGTACAATAGCTTTTTATTGAAAATAATTCAGGGAGAGGATAACGAAGTTTATGTATCTCCTTGATAAATGTCCAAGTGTGTGTAAGTGTAAATTTCTACATCTTGGCGCAATTGTAAGGGACTGACCAATGGGAGTGGATCGCGTTAGGCCCTAGCCGGGGCAAGAGAAAAAAAAAAAGAAAAAAGAATAAGTAAGTTTTAGCGAAGAAAGCTAGACAGTTACACGTGGATGTTGTAACCTCTTAATGGTGTATATGGAGTACACTCATGTGGAGTATTTTTTTTTCAGCAGAACTTGTTAATCAAAGTGAGAAAACTCACACTTCCTTGTAATTTTACTTTTATTTTACTTTAACTTAATCGTTCTAATAAAGAACACCGGAAAGGTATCATGTATTATATTTGAACTTTATTTATGTATGAGCTGAGAAGGGTGAAAGCATTGGCCAACTTCACCAAAGCACTCTTATACAAAATATATAAATGGAAAAATTTACTCTGCAATTTTCAAGTTAATTTTTAAAAAACATAAAATTATTTTTTTTTAGAATAAGGATTTAGTAAATTCAAACAAATTACAGAAATCTTAGTCATTAAGGAAAAATTTAAAGTACAGTAAAACTTGCGAAGACGGAATCGACTGAGACCGGACAAAAATTCCGTTTTACACAGGATTCCGTTTTAGCGTACACAATTGTATGGAATTGCTTCTGTCAGAATCGTGAAATCTTTCCGTTATAGGCAGGATTCCGTCACAGACTGGTTCTGTTTTTAGAGGTTTTTCTTTATAATGCAACATAAAAACGAGCTATTGCTGTCTGTGGAAGATATCTCATATATCGAAACCCGATTTTACCTGAACCCGACCCAACTAGCGGTTCGAATAGGGACAGATTAACGCTAATTTTTTCGTCGCGGGAAAGAAATTGAATTGTTTCGGGCTATGCTTTCTTACGGGTGGGTCTCGGGTTGATCTGATTTTTCAAACACAAAGTCAAGAATATATTTTTTAGATGAAAACAAAAAACATACATCATATTTATGTGTTGTTATAAAAATTGAAACTTTGTACACTATGTATTTGAATACTATGAGGATATATATGTTGCGACCATATACACAGTATATGGTGTATTTGAACACTATTTACTATATTAAAATATATATGTACCAACTAATTATACCACACTTTTTCTGAACAAAAAACTGTACCGGCTAATTGTTTCAAACTCTTTTATTTATTATTATTAAACGCACTTCTAGTAGTTCATTTAACACAGTTTGCCTTTTATCAAAAGCCAAAGCTTTTCAATATGTTCTTTGTGATATTTGTTCAATCAAAAACTGTTTTCCGATGATCTGCTAGTTTAGGCTTCTTCAGTCAATAAATCACAGTTATTCAGAAATTGCAAAGAAACAGGTTCCTTCTATGTATGTTCCAGTCGATCCAACTCTGAATAGTATCCGCAGTGTAATTTCTGAACCTGATATCTTATGCTACATAAACGAAAAACTCCTGGAAAACCTAAAAGATCAAAATGTGACTGATGTACGCCGAATAACAATGCGCCAGAAAGGAAGGGTGTTTCTTACAAAACCGACTTTTAACAGCTCAAGTCTATCTGCAAGAATGAAAACAGCATATCTTAGCTGTTCTGTTTTTTCTTATATCCCCAATTCTTTGCAATGATTTCAGTGTCAACGTTACGATGCCATTAAAACTTTCTGGTACCATTACCTACGTACGATGTGAATAAGTCTTCCATGACGTTAATCTTGGAAAAAACTGAACGCTCTGTACCAACTGTAAAGGTGACTATGCAGAATATTCCCATTCCTGTCCAAACTCGATTTGTGCAAAAGGAATTCTTATACTGTTAAAAAAAAAATTCAAAAATGTACTTACCCTGAAGCTAGTAAACTGAAGCTAGCCTTCAAGCTAAATATTGAATGCAGAACACCATATGTCCCGATTTCATATTCTAGTTTACTGAAAGAACCTTCAAAATTCATAAGGCACACAAGCACCTAAACTATGTTTCTCTTCATCACCAATTGATACTCAACTTTTAGTCACACGTACTTACATTAGCATCTAGTACTGTTAAGATAATAATCCGTTGTTCTTTGTCCTGTTATTGCAGACAAGTAAATATACCCCAATTAAACATTTACCACCATCATTACAGACTGTTACAATAGAGTACTGATCAGATTGAAGTTCATAGTATAGTTATATGTCTTCCTCAAATGACTCTCCAAAGCCATCCAGAACCAATGATCCGAACATACGAGCCCTTCTTTTTCATTTGCAAATAAATTGGAAAAACCTGATGTTTCTCCAATACACAAAGGAAAAGAAAAGTCATGTGCACTGAAAAAGAAGAGGAAAATTTCATCTCAAGTCGTTTCATAGTGGAAAAGTGTGAAAAAAAAAAAAGAAATCACATCTTTGCCCATCATTTGCTAATGTTAAGCCTGTTCTTAAGTTCCCTGCTCAACAACGCGAAACATTCTGGCACGTTTTCTGAATCATTTTCAAACATAAAGGAATAAAATTGGCAGGGTTGATTATTGAAGCGAATTTAGAATCGGAATGAGTTTTCCCTTTTTTAATAAATAAATTAGTTATTGAGCTGTAAGCGATTTTGGTCACATAACGACCGGTTTTTAACCTTTCTGTCGCTATCACGACCAGAAATTCGGTTCAAAACGCCAACTTTGACAATATTTTCTAATATATTTTTTGCGTTTTCAAAAATTGAAAAAGTTTTTCGATTACATAGTTTCTGAATAACAACACCTCCAAATTTCATGCGTTTCCAAAACGTCATTAATTAAACTGGAATTAAAACCCTTTCACCGTCCGAGGGTTTTGCAGTATTTTTATAAGAATGCTTCTAAATCCCAGGATATATATTTTTTAAATCTCAGTTTGATACTATAATATTTTTAATATCACTACTTTCTATATAAGGTTAAAAATAGAATTCTGTTTAAAATATTTTGGTCTACAGCCATTTTAACATGATTTCTAGGAACGGAAAAATCCGGGCCAAACGGTTAAAGGGTTAAAAAATGTGTCTAAAATTAGTACTTTTGGATTTGTTAACAACCTTAAGGATTTCAAACAACTATTCCGCTGTGTGGAGGAGGTATGGAATCCGTTTCCTACAGTTATTTTTACGATGCATATGAAGAAATTGTTATTTTTGCGGAGTTTAAACTTCCATGGTTTTAAATTGCTTTCATTTAATAATCTATGGTTTCATATAAAGCTGTTTATGCTACATAATTCGGCTTTTTATATTTTGTTTTTAAGACCAATCCACATTTAACAGGTTACAAAGATTTTAAAAATGAAAATTCGTCTTTTATAAACACGATATTATGACTTCATTAAACTATTTTAATTAGATTTATCATCACATTACATTTCTCATTCCGATTTTTTGTTTTTGTTTTAGCTTAACTTTTTTTATGACAAAGTAACCATTTATCTAAAAATTTAATGTTTGTTTAAGCTTTTTTTTAATTTGGCGCATAGTATTTCTCCAAAGGAACCTTGTTCCTTTAAATCGCATTCAACCAGCCATCCAACAATTCTTTTTTTGTGTGTGTACTTTAGTAATTTTGTGCAATGTTTTTTTTAAATATTTTAATATTTGTCATTTTACGCAAAAGTTAAACAATGTGTTTATTCATCAATTAAAAGTTGTTAACTTTAATTTTACCTTTAAAAAATTTTGTTTATAAGAATTGGAATTGTCATCTGGCTGTTTGAAAAGATATGTTAAAATGTGGCTCATATTTAAAAAAAAAAAAAAAAGATACGCATTAGAATGTTATTTTTACACAAGATTTAACAATACTCAATTTTTTATCAGCAAAATTAGCGGAACAATATTTTTTCCTTGATTTTTTTTTTTTGTTATTTGGAAGATAAACAAAACCCGTTTGTTAGAAGATGAAAAAAAACCCTACGTCCTTTTTTCAGATATTTTCTTTTTTTTTTCTCCTGATTCCTTCAGAATCACAAAGCAGACTTTATAAAGGGATTTTTCAACATGCTTTAATCCAAGTGTAATTGAATAAAGCTTAATTTGTTACATTGTTTTAGAGAACCAAGTATTTTAATATTATTACTAGCAAAACACGCGGCGCTGCTCGCAGTACAGTTGAAATATACCTAGTGATGTATGTCTAATTTTTATTAGAAATAATTATACTTTTAGGAACAGTTCAAAAATTACTAATTAAGCCATAGTTTGAATAAACTTCATTATTACATTACGTTAGGCAGAAATTAGACTTAAATTAATAAGAAGAACTAAAACTTATTCTAAATAAATGATAATTTAGAAAGTATTTTGAAGTTTATATGCTCACTACATACGCTCATTTCAGTATTCATTTGAAGTTTTGAATTTTTTAGAAAACTTTCATAGTACGTACTTATATCTTAAAATAAAAACCATCATATCAAATTCCAAGCTTCTTGTCTAATCGTCTACCACCTCTCTGGGGATAGTGGCACTAACATAAAATGTCTGTGTTAAAGCAGAGACTGTCACCATTAATTTACCAACAAACTTTTGAAATCGGTGTGTTTTGAACTAAAACTAATTCTAAATAAATGATAATTTAGAAAGTATTTTGAAGCTTTTATGCTCACTACATACGCTCATTTCAGTATTCATTTGAAGTTTTGAATTTTTTAGAAACCGTTCTTAATACGCATTTATGTCTTAAAATAAAACATCATGTCAAATTCCAAGCTTTTTGTCTAACAGTCTACCACCTCTCTGGGGATAGTGGCACTAACATAAAATGTCTGTGTTGAAACAGAGACTGCCATTATTAATTTACTAAAAAACTTTTGAAATCGGTTTGGTATTTCCTAATATTCCACAGAAAAAGTAATTTAGAAAGAATTTAAAGGCGTTTTTAGAGCGTTTGATGTTCTTGCCAACACCAGGTGGTAGTGGCACAAGCATAAAATATGTACTGTGTAGGATCAGAGACTGTCACCATTGATTCGCAACCATTACTTTTGCAATCGGTTTGTTATTTCCTGAGATTGCATAGAAATCCTAATTTAGGACTTTTTTAAAATACTTTTCACCTTTTCCCTTCACTTCACCCTATTTAAATTTCGAATTTATTTTCCACTGTTCTTAGAGGGCATTTATATTTTATAACCATTTTAAAGCCATCATGCCATATTTAAACTTTCTAGCCTCTTCAGTATCATTTTAAAACGTTTTTTGTTCGTGCAATCCTGTGGTGGCAGGGTCGGACTGGGCCAGGGCAAAGGGCGCAGACCTTGGATTTTAGAGGGCGCAAAAATATTTAACGAATTCACGTCAGTTTTACTTGCTTGTGTTGTATCTAGCTTGACAAGGTTTAACACATTCGCATTGCACCAAATATGGAAATTTCTTAAAATTATATCTCTGAGTCTAAACAGAAGGCTTCGCTATATTTCACATGCAGGTTTAAAGTTCCATAAAATCGAGAGAATGTTACGGAATTTTCTAAAACGATTCATACAATATCTAAAAGTTCCAGCAAGTTGAACACAGATTAGCTTGTAGTAGATAACTGATATTAAGACTATCGCTTTCTTATTTTATTCTTTTGTCAATAGATACCTATAAGAATCATGGATGGAAGAGTGATCACCCCCTCCTAATTTTCCTGCAAATGACAGCATAATTAGATATAGTGTTCCAATTAGTTGGCAATAACATCGACTATGAAATGCTACTTATAAATTTTTCTTTGGGGATTGTCTATATACTAAAAAATGCACGAACGTTGATTTTTCAAATGTTATCATCCATTTCTGACACCCTATTTGAATCTTCACAGCGAAAAAAGACATATTTTTCTTAAATCTTAATACAGTTATAATAAAACAAATAGCGTTAGAAGTTTATCTATAAATTTCTAAAAATAAAATGAAGATCTTACAAGAAAAAATACAGAACAAAACTAAATTTGTCACCAGTAAAATTATACACTAATTTTAAATTTATAATAAACTTACTTTATGTTAAAGAAAATCCTATAAAAAAATTTCTGGTAAGTATCTACGATATTTTTTTCTGTGGTTCTTTTGATAAAAGAAGACGGTCCTCTTAAATTTTGAAAAGGTAAAATGTTTCTGTATCTCGAAAAATAATTTTTCAAATGAGCTGTAAACTTACACATCGACGTTTTAAACGAATGTGGTTTGTTGTATTAAAAAATTAACGTACACTGGTGTCCAAAATTAAGGACCAATCACAAAATGCTAATATTCAAGTCCGCGAATACCCAAAAGGAAATAATATAGTTCGAATAATTACTATCTCTGCAGCACAGCTAGTCCATATAACATCTCATTCATGTCACACATTCTCACAAGTGTCACAGTCACTAGGATGAAGCAAAAAAAGTCCTTCCGGCCAGTGCCGGGAGGAAGAGGTAGCTTTCATATTCCTTATTTTAAAAAAGCCAACTTATATTATTCAAACACACGAAGCTCAATTAAGTGGAAACCCAATGTAGGAGATTCAATACTAATTTTTATCAATACTAAATCATTATGAATGAGAATTTCGCAAAATTAGTCAGCTTTATCCAAGCTGCTTTTATTTAAAGTAACTTATATTTCGCTGCCAAATTCGGCGATTTCTTAAAGTGCCTGCCATTTTAAGACAACATGGTGGATGAGGCTAACCAGTGAACTTGGTCGAGACCTTAGTAATATCTGTGCACATGCTCACTCACATCGGAATCGGTTGATACATACGAGTGCTGTCGCAGGCAAAAAATCAGATTTTTCAAAATGTCACCCACGTTAGAAATTGAAACTGCTATATCTGAGCCATTTTTAAGATAAAGACAAACAAAAAATGCTCCTGAATCCTTATATCAAGGTCAAATACTTAAGAAAGAAACCTTTTTCAATTTCTAATTTTTTTGCACCTCACTTTAAATATATATATTTTTAATTTAATGGCCGCCATTTTGAAACAAGATGGCTGATGAAGCTGGCCAGCGAACTTGGTCGAGATATTGATGTATACTATCCACATGCCTTCTTCCATCGAAATAGGCGAATACGTGTGGTATCGCGAGACAAATACAAGATCGTTTCAAAGTGTTAGCCATGATAGAAATTCAAAGTGCTATAATTCAACCACTTTTTAAGATATAAACAAAAGAACAAATTTTCAGAAACAAAAACTGCTCCAGAATCTTTGTATCAAGGCCAAACACATAAAAAAAAATCTTTTTCATTTTCCAATTTTTTAATACCTCATTTTAAATTTTAAATTACATTTTTTTTTTTAAATTGCAACCCTTTTGAAACAAGATGGCGAATGAAGCTGGCCAACAAACTTGGTCGAAACATTGGTATGTACTATGTACAGACCAAGTTACATTCAAATCGGTTCATAAATACGCCTGTTATCGCGTGACAAAAATCAGGGCGTTTCAAAATATCCGCCACGCTAGAAATTCAAAATGCTATAACTCAACCATTTTTTAAGATATAGACGAAACAAAAACTGCTCCCGAATCTTTTTATCGAGGTCAAACACATAAGAAAAAAATATTTTTCCATTTTCAATTTTTTGGTACCACATTTCAAATTTAAATTTTTCTTAAAATTTTAAATGTCCGCCATTTTTAAACAAAATATCGGATGAAGCTGGCCAACGAAAACGGTCGAGACATTGGTCTGTACTATGTATAAACAAAGTTACATCCAAATCGGTTCATAAATACGCCTTTTATCGCGTGACAAAATTCAGGACGTTTCAAAATGTCAGCTTCGCTAGAAATTCAAAATGCTATATCTCTGCCATTTTTTAAGATATAGACGAAACAAAAACTGCTACGGAGTTTTTGTATAAAGGTCAATTACATAAGAAAAAAATATTTTTCCATTTTCAATTTTTTGGTACCACATTTTAAATTAAAAATTTTTTTTCAATTTTAAATGGCCGCCATTTTAAAACAAAATGGCGGATGAAGCTGGCCAACGAACTCGGTCAAGACATTGGTATGTACTATGTACAAACCGAATTACATCCAAATCGGTTCATAAATACGAGAGTTACAGTGTGACATATGTCATATATATATATATATATATATATATATATATATATATATATATATATATATATATATATATATATATATATATATACATATATATATATATATATATATATATATATATATATATATATATATTGATATATATATATATATCAATTTTGAACGGAGGGTGGTTTCGGGGTCTGGGGGTCATGATCGATGAAAATATACCAAAATTTTTTGAAATCGCTTTCCTCCGAACGGCTGCAATAGGTAGCTTTTTGTAAAGAAAGCTACCTAAAATAGGAAATTCCATACATCTCATTATGAGTCTCAAATGATCACTATATGTGACTCCAATACGTCACTGGGACTGCTGTTTTGTGGCGAGTCACCATGTGACTTTACAATGTGACTCTCATGTGACTGCCATCTGTAGATTCAATTTCAAAGTAATCGTGAACGCTGCATTGTGATAAGTTACCAAATAATGTCACATTAAAGTCACATGATGACTTTCAAGTGACAGAGAGAGAGTGAAGTCACCATTGTGTTTTTTGTGAAAAGTCACCATTGTGTTTTTTGTGAAAAGTCACCATGTGACTATAATGTGATATTATTTGATGACTTATCATAATGCAACTTTCATGATGATTTTGAAATTGAGCCTAAAAATGACAGTCATATGACAGTCACGATTTAATTACATTGTAAAGTCACCTGTTGACTTGTCACAAAGCAGTAGTCATATTGACGTCTCAGTGGAGTCACATATAGTGATCGTTTGAGACTCATAATGAGAAGTGTGGAATTTCCTATTTTTCGTTTCACTGTAGTGACAGTGACACTTGTGACCATGTGTGACATGAATGAGATGCTATATGGACTAGCTGTGCTGTAAGGATAGTAATTATTTGAATTATATTATAATTTTTGAGTTTTCGCTTGCTTAAATAGCATTTTGTGACTGGTCCTTAATTTTGGACACCAGTGTAGATCATAATTCATAATTTATTAATAGTTTTAATAATTAAAAAAATGTTTTTGAATAGAGAAAAAAGTCTGTAATATGTTTGAGTCTATTCAGGGTATCTCTTTAATAAATTAATAAAAAATCAATCAGAGGACTTTTATGAAAATATAAATTAATCTTTCTCAAATGGGTTTAACTTTAGCATCCTCAAATTTACACTCTTCTAACTCTATCAAGATTTAAGATAATATGCATAAACAATGCCATTTATTGGCTGTTTGGATACAAGAAACTCAAATAATATATTAAAAATTGGTGTTGCTGTTTGAAAATTCAAAGTTGGTACAGTTTTTTGTAAATGTAGACGACTTCAGAAACATAATTTATAACAATAATTAGTAGACATTATTCCCAGTCTATTGGTTCCTAGAGATTTTTTTTAAGATTATTTTTAGCAGAATTAGTAAGGGATAACCACTTTTATTCCACTTATCACCATTGATGGACAGGAAGTTAGTAGAAAAACTAAGAAAGTTTTTTGCGCTATGCGCCAAATAGAGTTACTGTGATGCTGCTAGAAATAATAATTAGTTATCATGCAGTTAAAAGTGAGATAAATTCAATTTCTGTTACAAACTGACAGCAATTACTTTTGCGAGTCAGGTACCTTGTAGGAAGAGGCATTTTGTATCCTTAAAAAATGACTTTATGTATCTATGAAATGTTGAACTGATATTTCACTATTAAAAGGTTTCTACAAAGAAAAGTTCACCAAAAAATTCGCTTTATTAGTCTAAAACCACTAAAATAATTTACTAAATTTACTCTTCTCAGCACAATCTTCCCATGACTTCCAAAATTCTTATCATAGTTAGAGATCAAGGAAAATATTTAAATTTCGACAATTGAGAGAAATGCCCCTGGGATTGTATTCCTGGAAGTTGCAGGATCCTGTTGTCAAAAATTTTTTATTAAAAAAAAACTATCATAATTTTTTAATTTAGTCATCGCTTTATTAGATAATAGATTTTTCCCTGATTAAATTAAACATTTTTTATTTAAAATATACTAGAATTTCTTAACAGTTATTTAACCACGGAAAGTCTGTCATTAAATAAAGCGAAGATTACTAACGGAAAATTATGTTGTAGATTTTGTGATTTAAAAAAAACGCTGGCCGTTGAAATCCAAACATTGCAGAATTGGAATCCAGAAGTGTCATCAAGTTTGTATTCCTCGAAAAGTAAGATCATGTTTTCCATTAACAACAAAATTCCCACAAAAAGTTTTTTCCTTCTGATATTTATTTATTTATTTTCCCAAGTTATTTTCATAGAACACGGTTTTAATTATAGTTGCATTCAAGTCCGGCTTTAAAGGGGGGAAAGGACAAGGTACTAAACGCTAAAGGACTGAAAATATGCAAAATATTTGGTTAAAATCTAAAAGATATCTTTCAAAGAAGTTATGGAAAAAATACAGCCCAGGCCACCGTGTCTACTAAAGCTTTCCCTGGGTGCACGTTTTCTCTATCAATCGCAAGCAAAGAATGCAAAGATGCCAATTTGGTTTCCGATCCTGAAGTTGCTTCGATGTATCTTTAATTTCTTTGTTATAATAAAAAATACCTCTTTGTGCTGTCTGTCTGCTGACTGTTGATTATTCCCTAAATGAATTCTCGAAAATTACTACACTAGTCTGAATGCATGTGTACAACGAGAGAAAAAATACTGAAGCGGCTTAGGCACTTAGGGGCGCAAAGTTTTCCCTGGACGAGAGCGCACCGGCCCTCGGGCCGATGGGCCGGCGGGCCAGTCCGAGCCTGTGTGGTGGTAGCAATGGCGGATCTAAAGGGGGGGTGGCGAAGGGGCGATGGCATCCCCCTTGGGATAATAAAGGGTTTGCAAAACGATATTATGCATCTTCACGGGAAATGACTTGGGGCGAAGCTCGAGGTCGGGTCGCGCCTGTTTAAATCCACGAGACTCGGGCTGGGCCAGGTAAATTTTTCTATAGATTCGGGTCGGGACAGACTTCTTTTTCTTCCAGGTCTAGCCTGGCCTGGAATTGCAAATGGTGACAGCTAATAAAAAAATACTTGCAGGAGGGTTACATAAGATGTCAGGAACAGGGGCTGATTCTGTTCTGAATTTTCCGAAAGTTTAATCCTCTCGCTACGCATACAGCGGTTCCCACGGCCAATGTAAAACTAGCAAAATTTGCGCAACCCGCAATTTCCGCAGCAAATCTTTTTTTAATAATATACTTCTATTTAAAAAAGAAAAATTCTTTCGCAAAGATTTTGGACATATTTTAACTCTAAAATATATGCAGATTTGAAGTATTTAATAAAATAAATGCGCATTGAAAATGAGATTTTTGCACATGATTTTGTCTTTCATTGAGGGATCAGTTAAAATATGAATTAAAGTAATTTGAGATCAAAATCAGGGTGCTATGTCCTTTTTATGGCAAAACTACCTTTAGCTGGTATCGCCAAATCGGGGTATCACCAAAGAGTGTTATTTCATCTAAAAATTTGAGATGAGTTTTAGGGGTCGTATAGAACGCGAAGAATGAAATATTGAAATTAAACAGAAAAATAAATATCAATTTATTATAATATCAGAAAACGGTCTACTATAAAAAATGAATACGTAAAACGACGGAAACTACTAGAGATACTGCTCAAAGTGTTCTCCATTGGTGGCAATGTACAATTGAATACGTGACAGTATTGAGTCCTGGACACATTAGAGCATAGAATGTGTGTAAATTGTGCGACAATCAAGGATGATGCGCTGCTTCAGATAAACCATAGAAGTAGTCTCAGTCACATAGACTTATGCCTTGAAGTAATCCCAAAGGTAGAAGTTCATGGGAGTCAAGACAGGTGAACGCGGTGTCTACTCTACCGGACCACCATAGCCAAGGATCTGTTGACTGAATTCGCGGGCGAGATGCGCCCGGACGTTTGATGTTTTATGAGGAGAGGGCCCAATCATGTTGAAAACACATCCGGCATGCATGTAGGAGTGGCAGCTCTTCATACTAGTCACGTACTTTTGTACACGTGTTTTGTAGCAGATGCAGGTAACGATCGCCCGTTAAGGTCCCATCATAGAAGATGAGTCTAACAATCTAGGTTCCCCATGTACCGCACCACACGTGTCGTACTGTCCGGGCGATGTGGATGTTTCCAGGTCGCATCATCATTTTGATTGTCGCACAGTTTGCACACCTGCTATGCTCTAACGTGTCCAGGACTCTGTAATGTTACGCATTCAATTGTGCACTGTCACCAAAGGAGAGCACTTTAAGCAGTATCTCTAGTAGATTCTGGCGTTTTATGTATTCATTTTTTTTATACTTTTTCTGATATTATAATAAATTGATATTTATTTTTCTGTTTAATTTCAATATTTCATTCTTCGCTTTCTATACGACCCCTAAAACTCAGCTCAAATTTTTTGATGAAATAACCTTCTTTGGTGATACCCCGATTTGGCGATATCGGCTAAAGGTGGTTTTGCCGTAAAAAGGATATAGCATTTTGATTTTGATCTCGAATTCCTTTAATTCATCTTTTAACTGATCCCTCAATGAAAGACTAAATCATGTGCAAAAATCTCAAACTTTGAAATTTTATAACTGTGTCAATTTTTGTAATACAGATGTCAAACTTTTTGTGTTGTATGTGTTATGATATGTGTAAACTTTTACTAAATATAACAATAGGGACTGGGGGACCGTATAAAATGTTAGATTTCGTAATTTTTATAAAATTGATTTTTTACTTTAAATAATGCCACAACATGAGTATTTACCTCATTTGAAAAATATTTGTAATTGGAACTATATATCTACGACCAACGGTTGAAAAATTAGAGGTCGGCGATAGATAACATATTACACCCTGTATATATAAAGTAACATTTTGGATATAAACACAAAACATTTTCTTGTATATTATCTTTCTTAGTTCTTTAATGACTTCTGTTATATCGTATTTATTTAAGTGTATTCTGGCATACATGATATAATGAGGTGTCACTTTATCCGTGTCTTCAGTTTCGAGTGTAAATGTTAGTAATTGAATCCTTTGTGAAAATCTGAAAGTAGCGAAATATTAACTACTTTTGAAAAGTAGTGTGTAGTCACTACTTTTTGTAAAGAGGTAATTGTAGTTGTATTTAACTACATTTTCGATAAAGTAGTTGAACTCGTACTTCGCTACAATAAAAAAGTAGTTTTTACAACCCCTGCAGCACACTTTAGTGCAGCCATACTCAACTTGCGGCCCGCGGACCGCGTGTAGCCAGGCGACCTTTTATGTGCGGCCCGACGCCGACACACATGGTCATTAATTTCTGTTTATAAAATTGAGATATGCGTAAAAGAATTTTAAGACCTTCACTGTTCTTTTATGTATTTTTGTGGAAAGAAAAAATCTGTCCTTTTATTTACTATGATTACTATTTTAAAATTATCTTAAAACATCTTAAATGTCGTTTCCCTAGTCAAAAGTTCTTTTTACATGTAGTCCTATATGTGTTATGCTGGTATATATATTTCTTAATCTTCAAAACTAAAATATTATTCCAAATTAATTAAATTTGCACTACACATTTCTATTTCTAAAGAAAAAAGTTTCTGCATTGAGAAAACGACTGATTTATTAAAGATAATTCCTTGATTTGTTTCTTTAGAACTTGAAAAAGTTGCATTGATATATTATTAAGTTTTATACTCACCATATAGCTAATAATAGTTATTAGGGTTAAACGTTTGCCGCAGAAAAATTGGCAGCAAAAAGTTTTATAGCACTATTTCCAAATAACAGTTTTCGCAGCCTTTTTCCACATCATTTGCAATAGAAATACTACGAAGAATATTATTTGGAAATACTGGTGTTACATTTTTTTGTAACATTTATTTCCCGACAAATGTTCAATCCTGATTATAATAAAGTTTTATATAGCTTTGAACATTTGTTATCTATTTTAATTACCCTTTTTCTACATTATTATATCAATGTGTTGTGGCCCACCAAACGCCGAAAATGTATGTTTGCGGCCCGCAAGAAAAAAAGGTTGAGTATGGCTGCTCTAGTATATATCATCTGGATATAGCGTATACCCTTTTTTTTTTTTTTTTTTTTTTGTTTGTTTTTTTACAATTGCACCACTGCTAAAAAACAAAATATTTCGGATGCAGAATTACTCCGGCTTGTCTTTTTTAGCTCGTTACAATTAGTAATACATTTGTTTCTTCCTGAATCCTGATATAACTAAGCGGTAGCCACTCTTTTTTTTATTTTGACGATTTATGAGCTCCTCATACCAGGTTTCCCAAAATTCTTGTTTAACGTACTGCTGGCACCCTTGTTAACTTACCAAGTTTATCCGGATAAATTCAAAGGTCTACATACATTAATATCTAACGGATATCTAATGATTCATATGCCCTCGCCAAATTGAAAATGCCAATAATTTAAACCGAATAATTTCTGGCGTGTGGTTTTGATTTTGATCATTCCTTCTCTGACTGCTCGACGCGACGCCGCAACATGTACATATACAGTTAGTTGAAAATATGTAGTTATGCCGGGTGCTACTGTCACCGACAGCTGCGGTCGTAGAACTTGTAATTTTATAATAAAACACTCATACTACAAGATATATTAAAACACACATACACACATAAATAACGCCTGCATTCAACAATTAAAGGTATATATAAATATTAAACAGACATACAAAAAATAAATACAATAAACCCACCTGGAGTGAAAAAGTCCTTCCGGCCAGTGCCGGGAGGAAGAGGTAGCTTTCATATTCCTTATTTTAAAAAAGCCAACTTATATTATTCAAACGCAAGAAGCTCAATTTAGTGGAAGCCGAATATAGGAGATTCAATACTAATTTTTATCAATACTAAATCATTATGAATGAGAATTTCGCGAAATTAGTCAGCTTTATCCAAGCTGCTTTTATTTAAAGTAACTTATATTTGGCTGCCAAATTCGGCGATTTCTTAAAGTGCCTGCCATTTTAAGACAACATGGTGGATGAGGCTAGCCAGTGAACTTGTCGAGACCTTAGTAATTGCTGTGCAAATGGTCACTCACATCGGAATCGGTTGATATATACGAGTGCTTTCGCAGGCAAAAAATCAGATTTTTCAAAATGTCACCCACATTAGATATTGAAATTGCTATATCTGTGCCATTTTTTAAGATAAAGATAAACAAAAAATGCTCCTGAATCCTTATATCAAGGTCAAATACTTAAAAAGGAAACCTTTTTCAATTTCTAATTTTTTTGCACCTCACTTTAAATATAATTTTTTTTTTAATTTAATGGCCGCCATTTTGAAACAAGATGGCTGATGAAGCTGGCCGGCGAACTTGGTCGAGATATTGATGTATACTATCCACATGCCTTCTTACATCGAAATAGGCGAATACGTGTGTTATCGTGTGACAAATACAAGATCGTTTCAAAATGTTAGCCATGCTAGAAATTCAAAGTGCTATAATTCAACCATTTTTTAAGATATAAACAGAAGAACAAATTTTCAGAAACAAAAACTGCTCCGGAATCTTTGTATCAAGGCAAAACACATAAAAATATCTTTTTAATTTTCCAATTTTTTAATACCTCATTTTAAATTTTAAATTTAAATTTTTTTTAATGGCAACCCTTTTGAAACAAGATGGCGAATGAAGCTGGCCAACGAACTCGGTCGAGACATTGGTATGCACTATGTACAGACCAAGTTACATCCAAATCGGTTCATAAATACGCCTGATATCGCGTGACAAAAATCAGGTCGTTTTAAAATGTTATCTACAATAGAAATTCAAAATGCTATAACTCAGCCATTTTTTTAGATATAGACGAAACAAAAACTGTTCCGGAATCTTTGTATTAAGGTCAAACACATACAAAAAAAATCTTTTTCATTTTCCAATTTTTTGGTATCTCATTTTAAATTTAAAATTTTTTAAAATTTTTTAAATGGCCGCCATTTTGAAACAAGACGGCGGATGAAGCTGGACAACGAACTCGGTCGAGATATTTGTATGTACTATGTACACACCAAGGTACATTCAAATCGGTTCATAAATACACCCTTTATCACGTGACAAAAATCAGGACGTTTCAAAAAGTCAGCCACGCTAGAAATTCAAAATGCTATAACTCAGCCATTTTTTAAGATATAGATGAAACAAAAACTACTCCCGAATCTTTTTATCAAGGTCAAACACATAAGAAAAAAATATTTTTTCAATTTTCAATTTCTTGGTACCACATTGCAAATTTAAATTTTTCTTAAAAATTTAAATGGCCGCATTTTTAAACAAGATGACGGATGAAGCTGGGCAACGAACTCGGTCGAGACATTGGCATGTACTACGTATAAACGAAATTACATTCCAATCGGTTCATAAATACGCCTTTTATCGCGTGACAAAATTCAGGACGTTTCAAAATGTCAGCCATCCTAGAAATTCAAAATGCTATAACTCAGCCATTTTTTAAGATATAGACGAAACAAAAACTGCTCCGGAATCTTTGTATAAAGGTCAAATATATAAGAAAAAAATATTTTTCCATTTTCAATTTTTTGATACCATATTTCAAATTTTAAATTTTAAAAAAATTTTTAATTGGCCGCCATTTTGAAACAAAATGGCGGATGAAGCTGGCCAACGAACTCGGTCGAGACATTGGTATTTACTATGTACACATCGAATTACATCCAAATCGGTTCATAAATACGAGAGTTACAGTGTGACAAAGGTCAGATATATATATATATATATGGATATATATATATATATATATATATGTCAACTTTTGAACGGAGGGTGGTTTCGGGGTCTGGGGGTCATGATCGATGAAAATATACCAAAATTTTTTGAAATCGCTTTCCTCCGAACGGCTGCAATAGGTAGCTTTTTGTAATGAAAGCTACCTAAAATTAGCCAGTGCCAGGAATCGAACCTGGGACCACAGTATACAAGACTGCTTGCTGCTCTAACCACTGAGCTACTCCGGCTGATGCCCGAGTCTGCAATTTTTCACTAATAAGCCATGTTGAGTAAGCCACCAGCCATCTATACGACAGCTTTGGATGACCGGACAACGATGAATACATTTTACAATTACATCGATCTACGATAATTATAATAAAACACTCATACTACAATATATATTAAAGAAGTGAGAAATTGCAGACTCAGGCATCGGCCGGAGTAGCTCAGTGGTTAGAGCAGCAGTCTTGTATTCTGTGGTCCCGGGTTCGATTCCTGGCTCTGGCTAATTTTTCACTCCAGTTGGGTTTATTGTATTTATTGTTTGTATGTCTGTATAATATTTATATATACCTTTAACTGTTGAATGCAGACGTTATTTATGTGTGTATGTGTGTTTTAATATATATTGTAGTATGAGTGTTTATTATAATTATTGTAGATCGATGTAATTGTAAAATGTATTCATCGTTGTCCGGTCATCCAAGGCTGTCGTATAGATGGCTGGTGGCTTCCCCAACATGGTTTATTAGTGAGAAATTCCAGACTCAGGCATCGGCCGGAGTAGCTCAGTCGTTAAAGCAGCAGTCTTGTATTCTGTGGTCCCGGGTTCGATTCCTGGCTCTGGCTAATTTTTCACTCCAGTTGGGATTATTGTATTTATTGTTTGTATGTCTGTATAATATTTATATATACCTTTAACTGTTGAATGCAGGCATTATTTATGTGTGTATGTGTGTTTTAATATATATTGTAGTATGAGTGTTTTATTATAATTATTGTAGATCGATGTAATTGTAAAATGTATTCATCGTTGTCCGGTCATCCAAGGCTGTCGTATAGATGGCTGGTGGCTTCCCCAACATGGTTTATTAGTGAGAAATTACAGACTCAGGCATCGGCCGGAGTAGCTCAGTGGTTAGAGCAGCAGTCTTGTATACTGTGGTCCCGTGTTCGATTCCTGGCTCTGGATAATTTTTCACTCCAGTTGGGTTTATTGTATTTATTGATGTATGTCTGTATAATATTTATATATACCTTTAACTGTTGAATGCAGGCGTTATTTATGTGTGTATGTGTGTTTTAATATATATTGTAGTATGAGTGTTTTATTATAATTATTGTAGATCGATGTAATTGTAAAATGTATTCATCGTTGTCCGGTCATCCAAGGCTGTCGTATAGATGGCTGGTAGCTTCCCCAACATGGTTTATTAGTGAGAAATTACAGACTCAGGCATCGGCCGGAGTAGCTCAGTGGTTGGAGCAGCAGTCTTGTATACTGTGGTCCCGTGTTCGATTCCTGGCTCTGGCTAATTTTTCACTCCAGTTGGGTTTATTGTATTTATTTTTTGTATGTCTGTATAATATTTATATATACCTTTAACTGTTGAATGCAGGCGTTATTTATGTGTGTATGTGTGTTTTAATATATATTGCAGTATGAGTGTTTTATTATAATTATTGTAGATCGATGTAATTGTAAAATGTATTCATCGTTGTCCGGTCATCCAAGGCTGTCGTATAGATGGCTGGTGGCTTCCCCAACATGGTTTATTAGTGAGAAATTACAGACTCAGTCATCGGCCGGAGTAGCTCAGTGGTTAGAGCAGCAGTCTTGTATACTGTGGTCCCGTGTTCGATTCCTGGCTCTGGCTAATTTTTCACTCCAGTTGGGTTTATTGTATTTATTGTTTTTATGTCTGTATAATATTTATATATACCTTTAACTGTTGAATGCAGGCGTTATTTATGTGTGTATGTGTGTTTTAATATATACTGTAGTATGAGTGATTTATTATAATTATTGTAGATCGATGTAATTGTAAAATGTATTCATCGTTGTCCGGTCATCCAAGGCTGTCGTATAGATGGCTGGTGGC
The DNA here is from genome assembly GCA_963932465.1 of Maratus speciosus. Classification (NCBI taxonomy): domain Eukaryota; kingdom Metazoa; phylum Arthropoda; class Arachnida; order Araneae; family Salticidae; genus Maratus; species Maratus speciosus. The sequence goes on from OZ010792.1 coordinate 280,652,079, forward strand.
TTCCCCAACATGGTTTATTAGTGAGAAATTACAGACTCAGTCATCGGCCGGAGTAGCTCAGTGGTTAGAGCAGCAGTCTTGTATACTGTGGTCCCGTGTTCGATTCCTGGCTCTGGCTAATTTTTCACTCCAGTTGGGTTTATTGTATTTATTGTTTGTATGTCTGTATAATATTTATATATACCTTTAACTGTTGAATGCAGGCGTTATTTATGTGTGTATGTGTGTTTTAATATATATTGTAGTATGAGTAATTTATTATAATTATTGTAGATCGATGTAATTGTAAAATGTATTCATCGTTGTCCGGTCATCCAAGGCTGTCGTATAGATGGCTGGTGGCTCCCCCAACATGGTTTATTAGTGAGAAATTGCAGACTCAGGCATCGGCCGGAGTAGCTCAGTGGTTAGAGCAGCAGTCTTGTATACTGTGGTCCCTGGTTCGATTCCTGGCTCTGGCTAATTTTTCACTCCAGTTGGGTTTATTGTATTTATTGTTTGTATGTCTGTATAATATTTATATATACCTTTAACTGTTGAATGCAGGCGTTATTTATGTGTGTTTTAATATATATTGTAGTATGAGTGTTTTATTATAATTATTGTAGATCGATGTAATTGTAAAATGTATTCATCGTTGTCCGGTCATCCAAGGCTGTCGTATAGATGGCTGGTGGCTTCTCCAACATGGTTTATTAGTGAGAAATTGCAGACTCAGGCATCGGCCGGAGTAGTTCAGTGGTTAGAGCAGCAGTCTTGTATACTGTGGTCCCGTGTTCGATTCCAGGCCCTGGCTAATTTTTCACTCCAGTTGGGTTTATTGTGTTTATTGTTTGTATGTCTGTATAATATTTATATATACCTTTAACTTGTAATTTGTTTGTACTTGTGCATTATAAAGTGAGACTGGACAACTAAATTATTTTTCGTCTACTTCTGATCTACTCTTTTTTCCAATTGCCTATTTGCTTACTTGGATTTTTGGAGTACTCGAACAAATTTTGAAATATATTTTAAAGATCACGTCATTCATCATTATAGCTCGCTAGGAGCTTTTTTTGTCGAACGGTAAAATGGTGATCTGCAATCGCCATCCGACTAAAACGTAAAATGTTTCGCTATCACTAATTTTGTACAGTTTTTAATCGAAAATGAATGAATTCAAAATTATGTTATTGTCTTTAATCACGAAATACAATAGTTCTTAGTTATTGGGTCGATCGGAAAGTCGTGTCGTGCTGGGAAAATTAATTCGTACCGGAAAATTCTGCCTGGTAATTATTAGACATTGATATCGGAATCAATGTCTAATAATTAAATGATAGAATTTCCCCGTACGAATTGATTTTCCCAACGCGACAATAACTTTTCGATCGACCCAGTACATTGCTTATTCGGATATATCGTTCATTTTTTATGTCTCCCATGGAGATGGACATTAATAAAACTTTCTTCATTAATCACAATTTTTTTATAATGGCATATGTAAAGAACAATAAATAAATGTAATTCTATATGGTTTATTTATTAAGTAAGAGAAATGTAATATGCGTGTAAATTAACATTTTAGAGACAAATATAAAACATTTCTTTGTAGATTATCATTTTATTAAATTTAGCTGACTTGGGTGATATCCCATTTAAGATATAAAGGAGGGCAGTACACAGTGAGACGAAAATTATTATTACTTAGCAAATGGCGACGAATGTTATTCTTTTGAAAAAATTTTTGCTACACCTTTAAGCTACACAAATGCGCTATACAATAATGTGAAAAAAGTTTTTAAAAAGTTATTTATAAAAGCACAGAAACAGCATAACGAAGTATCAAAAATTGGCTCACTGTGTACCACAAGTAGTACACAGTGAGACAAGACAATGTATATATTTTCATAAATCATACATTTTTACACTCTATAAATAATTTTCTGCAGTTTATGATTTCTAATTATTATTTCTAGATTTTCAAAATATTAAAAATGTGGGTGGACAATGACAGACCTTGGGCTATCTTCGTGCAAATTTTCAGCCTCTTACGTTTAGTAAATTTCCCTAGCCATCGCACGCCCACACACACACAGAGAGAAAGAGAGAGAGAGAGAAAACTTTTATTAATAAATAACTTTTTTAACAACAAAACCACATACTAAGTACACAATAAGACACGTCTCACTGTGTACCACAACTGTGTGTCTCACTGTGTACTTTCGTTACGTTGTAACAAAATGGATGCCACATCTGTTACATCAATTTTATCGTTTTAAAAAAATTATGTCGTTTTGCCGAAATAGTCTATTATTTGATATAACTAGGTTTGGTTAAGTAAATATATGTCATATTGAAGGAAATTAACTCTAAATTAGACGTATATGTAACTTTAACCACTATAAAATAAGGAATTATTTACTATTTTGTCGGACAAGTAACTGAAGTGCCGAAGCTACATCCACGTGTTGCATAAGATGAAGTCGTTATGTGTGTGTGCCAGCTTGAAGAAAAAGTTACAACTATATGTCAAAGTGGCTGCTGTGTCACTGTGTGCCATGTCTCACTGTGTACTCCCAAACCCTATCGCGTTTTTTCTTTTCTTTTTTTTTTTTTTTTTTCGTGTACTCAATTACTCATTTCTCTGTACTTCCTTCATGTACAAATTTTTATAATTAAATCTTATCAAAAAGGTTTAATATTACATTACATTAGTCTTATTTCTCTAAATAGTCTTTTGTCTCCGATGAACAAAGTAATATTTTCAAAGGAAAACTAATATAAATTAACAAAAAAAAAAAAAAAAAAAAAAAAAGATGAAATAAATATATATACTAAACAGTGAAATTTCGCAAACTTAATATTTAAATATATTTTAATAAACTTTTCCACTTTATAAGTTATAAAGTAATACATGTCTTGAAATAGAAATGATCTATTCTTTGTAATTTAGTGCATTAAAATTCTAAACAAGTATGTATATTTTTCTTTTTATCAATAAACGCCTACGGCGATTCAGGTGCGTCCATCATTATTCCGACGGTAAATTTTGTGCGGGAAGAGTATAAAAAATTGCTTTTGATAAGCTCTTTTTTTGAGGAAAAAAAATGCCGGTCAAGTTGACTCTTTATCTATAAAATGAAAAAGAATCGAAAAAACAAAAAAAAAGGGACTTTTTTTGTAATTTCTGAATTAATATACTTTGACGCAAGAGATTAATTCGCTCCTTTAAAATTAATGACACCATGAAAATTTTGTAATCCCAAGACAAAATTCATCATTTAAAATAACGAAGAGTTCACCTTTAAGAGGGCTGGTCACTCAGCTTCGGAATTCTCCCCCGTAATGTTATGAATGCATTTGTATGCATTCGTATATTTAAAATATCTTCTCGGGAAATTCATATTTTTAACATATTTTTTCTGTGTACTCTTCTTAAAGGATGTCTCTTTTTTTCTTAGTTTTCAAAATATTTCTAAAATCTGTGCTGAATTTAATATTTTATGTGTTAAAATCGGGCGAACTGTGAGTAAGATTTTAACACTTCCTATAAAATTAAGTCTATACTTTAGAAGTATTTTGAGAACTCAGAAAAAAAAGAGACATCTTTTAGGAAGTGTACACAAAAAATAGAAGTTAAAAATATTAATTTCCCAAGGAGATATTTTAAATATACGAATGCATCAAATGCCCATAGGGTAGTTACCACTGTTAAAAATTTACAAATTCGATTTTTCTGAAAAAAAAACAAACAAACAAAAAAAAAAATCCCTGCCGGCCCGGCCTACAGGCAGAGGTAGATTTCGAAGTCAAATATACTAATTTCACAAACAAAAACTAAATCATGATTATAGATAAATCCACTTTAACAATTTTATCTGACCGCTCTTGACGAGTTTTTATTTCATTTTCATATAATAGCTGGTTTTATCAGAATCATGTTAGGGCGGTATTCAAAAAAATACTTTTCCATGCTCAACAACTCGAAATTTTCTGACATAATTCCAGATTCATTTTTAATTAAAAAAAAATATGAAACTTGCTGACGTGATTTTTGAAGAGATTTATAAGCGACCTGTGTTTTTATTTTTTGTTCAATTAATTAAAACTTGATATATAAACAATTATTTTCTCAGAAGGACAATATTTTTCGTTTCTAACACAATCGCTTCGGGAAATTCCGTTCAAAATGCCCACTTTGACATCATTTTTTGAAATATATTCTGCCTCTATCTAAAAATCGACTATTACGGTATATTATATAGTTTCTGAATAAGCGAATCTACCAATTAAATGCGTTTGAGAGCAAAAATGAATTTAAAAACCAGTCAGAAAATAAGCAGTTTTGATTTAAGCGCATCCTTAATACAATGATTTTTCCAACACAATCCGCTTCGGTAAATTCGGTTCAAAATGCCCTTTTTAACAGCATTTAAAAAAATATATTCTGCCCCTATCAGAAAATCGACCATTACGGTACATTATATAGTTTCTGAGTAAGAAAACGTACCAATTGTAAGCCTTTGAGAGCAAAAATGAATTGTAAAATGAGTCAGAAAATAAGCAGTTTGGATTTGAATACACCCTTACTAAGATCATTTTTTACTTCAACCGGTATGTATTTTTAATTTGTTTTTGCTCTAAGAATTGGTCCTATCCAAAACTTGTCTATATAGATGTTGTAGACAATATTAAGAAGATATGTGATAAATTCATGGGGATTCTATATCTTTTGAATTGACGGAGTTATGGATTTTTTTCTTCTTCAAACCCCCTTTTTGTTTTCGTTTTTAATTTTTTTTTGCGGTACGAATTGGTCCTATCAAAAACTTGTGAATATAAAAGTTGTAGATAATGTTAAGGAGATTTATGATAAAATTAATTGATTTGATATCTTGAGAATTAACGAAGTTATGGATTTTTTTCTTCTTCAAACGCCCTTTTTGTTTTCGTTTTTAATTTTTTTTTGCGGTACGAATTGCTCCTATCAAAAACTTGTGAATATAAAAGTTTTAGATAATGTTAAGGAGATTTATAATAAAATTAATTGAATTTGATATCTTGAGAATTGACGAAGTTATGAATTTTTTTCTCCCAAAAACCCTATTTTTTGCGCCCCTTGAGCCCATTTTTAACTTTATCAAAAATCTGTGATACATAAATTTTTGGCCCTATTTTTAGAAGTAATAAAAACTTTAAACTGATTTGATATGTACAAAAATTAAGAAGTTATGGGGGGTTTTCTGTTTTCACAAAACCCCTCCCTATTTCCCTCCCCTTGGTCCGATTTTGCCCATTAACGAACTTGACCGAGATTTTATGCCCATTGATTTTATGTATCAGTTTGGAAGAGATTGGTGCAGAATTACGAAAGTTATCGTGTCCAGAAGAAAGTGATATATATAGATAGATAGATAGATAGATAGATAGATAGATAGATAGATAGATATATATATAAAGTTTTTTACTGAGGGTGGTTTTGGGTTCTAGGGGTCATGATCGGTGTAGATCTGCAAAAATTTTTCAGAAATTCCAACATAGGAACGATCCCAATAGGTAGTATTTCATACGAAATCTACCTAAAAACATATGTGAAAGAACATTTTTCCCCCTAAGAATTTTAGCACAAACTCAATTCCTATAATTACGCTATATATGACTAAAAGTGTGTCGGGTGTTCTCAGTGTAAGCAGTGTCTCAATGTAAGCTATCTCAAGTACAAACTCAGTACTATTTCCTGGCACAATTCTCAATTCATTTTTAATTACAAATGTACGAAATTGGCAGGTGCTCTTATTCGAAAACTTTGTAATCAGACAGTTTTTTTTCCATTTTTTTGGTAAAAGCAGAAGTACTTTTAGAAAATGATGTCAAGGTTGGCGTTTTAAACTGAACTGGTCGTAACAAAGCAGGAAAAGGAAAAAAATCGGCCATCATTAAACAACACTCGCCACTTATAACTTAAGATATAATTTCTTTATCGGAAAAGGAAAAAATTGTTCAGATACAAACTTCAATTATCATGTCGAAAATGTCGTACTTTTACGTTAAAAAAACGAGCCCTTGACTGTGTCAAAAAATTTCACGTTGTTGAGCGGGAAACATATTTTTTTTAGAACCGTCTTAAAAGAATACTTTAAAATGGCTTATTTCCAAATGTTAAAAGCTTTCTTTTTTTAAAACTATAAACAATATTCCTCTTGGATTATTTAATATTTCTACATGAAATTCATAAATTGGTAGATGATACGTATATCGTAAGGCTGTTCTCAACTGCTCAGCTCGACAAGCGCAAAACGTTACGACATATTTACAAATTCTTTTTTAACGGAAAGATATAAAATTGGAAAGCCTGACCATATAAGCGGTTTGGAATCGAACTGTGTTTTCCATTTTTTGATCAATAAATTATCTATTGAGTTATAAATGATTTTGATCACGTGACAAACATGTTTTTCGCCCTTCTATTTTTCAAGTAAAGTTGAAAATATTGTATCTTATATTTTTCCCTCCTCCACTGGAATAATAAACATATTAGGATTATTCATGCTTAGGATTTTTTTATTTATTGTTTTCTTTTAAATACGCAGAAAATATTTCTCTTTTATGTATACTTTGCAAAAAAATAAAAATAAAAATAATAAAATAAGTATATGATAATGAAAACTGTTTAAAAGAAACCACTCTTTTATAAGCTTTAATGTATATCTTGAAAATCATGCCTAATGTATTGAGTGTATTTTATGTTATTACTCCGAAATTTCCGTTACAACACGTTAATTTTGCGTGGGCACCGAAATCTATTATAAAAAATTCACTTATTTTTCTGTTAACGCTTGATAGAATGCGCTAGCAAATGATTTTTTTTTTTTAATCTACATAATTTTTGCTCTGTTTCTTTTTTAAGATAGGGAAACAGAAAACATTGTTTAAACTAGATATTTAGGATTCCTATACCTTTGAACGTAAATTAATTAATATTAAACTATTAAATTACTCAATTATTGCTATAAGTGATAAACATAATTTTTTAAAAAGGCAAAATACCTTTATTTATTTACAATTCGACACGTTTCATTGTATCAGACAGCAACATTCTCAAGAAAATAAAATTATAAAAATATAGTCTCAAAATTCAAATCGAAAAACTAGTAAACAAAAACAAAAATCACGCGAACAATCACGCGGATAATGAAATTAACTGCAATATTAAAAATGGGAATTTGTGAACGTGAATTATTTTACATTTATTGTTTCATGATTCTGTGTAGCATTTCTTTCCAAATTTTAGGGAGCTCCATGGACACTGCATCATTGCATCTATTCTCATTGCGTAAGAAGATCTCTGTTATTTCTCTGATGATCGATGGCAAATAAGATCTTGATGGATAAATTATTTACTATTTTTAAAATCTATTTGCAAATAATTTCTGTTATATAGTCTGACCAGAGCTGTTGTATTTGATGTCTGCTATATGTTCTTTGATCCTAATTTTGAGCTTTCTATTTGTCATTCGTATATAAAATTGCACAGTTCCATCTTCTTTGGTGAAAGGTATTTTACATACCCCTGATAATTGATTTGGTTCTATTGGGTCTATATATTTTCTTACATATTATGTTTTTTTTTAATTTTGCGGATGGTTTTACGACAATGGAGATATGGATAAATGGATTAAACTACTAACTGATAAAAGCGTATTTTAAAAAAAAATACACTCTTCTTTTTTAATTTATAATTTATTTTCTACATTTTAGTCTTTAAAATATTCCATTTTTGTAGTTTCACAGCGATGTGGAATATTTTTGGTGAGCGTTTATTGGCACGTCATTAAATTCATTGTTTTTTTTCACCTCCCAGACAATTGCACAAGTTACAGAGAATAATGGCACATTATCACCCGTGGAGAGGGAATTGAGAAATGCCTTACAATTAATGTATTTATTTATAATACAGCTGTAAAAATATTAAAATGTTGTATTGTCATCGGAATGACACCTTTGTACATAATTTGTATAATTCTACCCTATCAGGAAGTGGGTTAAAAATCAATTTCAAAATCCCATCTTTGCATACAAAAAACATGTCGAGTTAAATATAACAGTGTAAAAGCGAAATGTTTGAAGATTTAGTCGTCGTGCGCCCCTTAACTTTAATTAACCCCTAGGTTATTTTAACTTTTATATTGAATGAAAAGCATTTTATTCTGAACATTTTTATATTAAAGGGTATATCCGGGACTCATTGTAAAATATGTCCTTGAGTGAACCAGGTCTAATCGTACATGAAACGATATATCCTCAACACTGTAAAAAAAAAAGTATGTGATTTTACTAAATAATACCTAGTATCATTACAGATATTATAGCAGCTACTAGAAAATCACCTGTAACCAATCACTGCTAGTAACATTACAAAGAAAATAGCTGTAATTGAATGCTTATTGCACATGCGTCCTTATCTGTCCCTAAAACCTCTCATAAAATCTTAATCCCCACCTGAAATTAAATTTACCTGAAATTTATTCTATCCAAAATACACTTCGAAATTGTTTATTTTTGTGCAACAAATAATTCAGAAGATATTCAAATCATTCATTAAGCAAAGAAAATTCCAGTAGAGAATTATATTAATCAAGACATATTCTAATCATTTATTAACCATAGAAAAATCCTAATAAAAAATTAATTGAAACTTGGAGGAATTATAATAGCATCAATAAATTTACAGTCAGTCATATAAAAATATCAAGACACAGCAGAATTAGCTTCATCATTGAATGAATTACACATTACTCGCATTAAAAATCAATTACAAACACGGCCCCAGTAGCAAGGTATGTAGAACGCTCGACTCCCAAACCCTAGATAGTGAGTTCTGTCCTTCGCCGAGAAAAAAAACCCGACATAAATCTCCTCCCCTAATAAATATAGGTGCTTCCGAAATTCTCCAAAGATGGCGCCACCAGCGTCTTTTTTTAACTTTTTATACGCAATTCAGTTCACACAATTTATTAGTCAAGAAGTATCTATAATAGAAGTATCTATAATAGTACAAAAGTATCAATAATATTACTAACCATTTCTTAGTATACATACTAAAAAAGCACCTGTAATGGCTACTAGCGATTTCAGTATGCTCATTAAGGCAGTCTATGTGTTGTTTACTAAGTTAAATGCACTAATGTTACTTAACCCCTTGAGGGGCACCGGTATATATTATATACCACCTACAATTAATGAAGTTTTACACCAGAAAAATTTTTCAAAGATTCCGGTGGGAATTCAGCATTTCACAAACGTAATTGCTTGCCCCTCAAGGTGTTAAGAAGAAGCTGTATTGGTTACTAGAAAAGTTCATGGAGTCCCAATTGCCTAGATTTTCTAGTAGTACTACAGATTTTTTTTTTTTTTTTTTTTTTTTTTTTTTTACAATGAATAGAGACGCGTTTCTGCCAAGTTTGAAGCATATACCTCAAGCCCATGGGTAGTTATAACCGTTAATCTCCGTTTTAGAAAAAAGTGCATTGTGACGAAACTAGTGGTCGAATTTCACTGAAAAAAATCAGGGATGTGTAATATTACCATACAAATAGTGGATATTTTTTCAGATTTGTTTCCGTAAAAGAACAAGTTTTATTACATTTTATTGTTTTTAATTGAAGTTTTTAATTATTAACATATCGACATATTTCAGTGATCACCTTCAATTTTTTTCCCGCATATATTGGGAGGTATGATGTACATTTGATATGAGTTTCAACACTCTAAGCAGGATGCCATCATACAAAAGGAAATTAAAAACTTATTCCAGGTGTTCAAGTTGCGTGTGTTATTACAAGCGCATACCAGTATTATATACATTTTACGTATATAGCTATGCTGCTAGTGGTAATCATTTGAAGGAAAACACTGTTTTGTAATTTACAGTTGATTGATTTCTTTTTTTTTCTTTTTTTTTTTTTTTTTTTTTTTTTTTTTGTATAGTTTTCGGTGCAGTTTGACTTCATACTGTTGTTGATTAACGTTTGGAAAGGTTCGTAAGTGAGATATTTTAATTCATTCAGTGCACTATGTTATATTTAATTAATTGAACTATCATATATAAAGTTTATTTAGAGATATCCTGTGGGACACGTGGATACGATATATTTGGTTTTGTTCACTTTCAGAATGCCTACAAGACGCTGTGTTGTATGTTCGAGGTTTCTTAGAAAAAATGCTGGTTTATCGCCCCAAATATGGTGAAACACACAATGAACACAGACCGAATTGCTTATCCTGGTAAACCAGAAACTAGTTTGTTGGTTTCATTGTTTGGATTGTTTGGACTTCATTGTTTGGTTTTGTCATCATCTGATGAGTCTATTGAGCCTGATTACTCTTCCGCAGACGATTAACGCTACAGATGCTTAAATCTGTAGAACAGCCTGAACGTGTTGAATTATCTTTAAAACGAGTGGTTTCAACACATGGATACTGTTTCGTTTGTGGGTCAATACGAAATCTCATAAAAGCTTCACCCCAGCTTCGAAAACAAGTATTTATCAAAAGAAGATTGTTTGTGCCAGACGGCAACAGACGCTCTGAAACACATCTCATAAAAATATATTGTACGAAGACGATTTGATAGGGTTGCGAGCACAGTCTAACAGCATTAAGATTGAATTAACGGAAGTGGAGCAATATCTGGAATGGATGTTCGACATGTGCGAAGCATCATTACGATTGGAAATAGGTGATTTCACTAAACCATGACAGGGTTAACTTGTGATAACATTGAAGTACTACGGGAACTGATGACGTCAATGAAAAACTCAAGTACTAGAAATGTCATCGTAGCTATTGTGCTCTTTTTATTTAAGTTACACACTGGAAATCCGAATGCTGCTATTGCTTTCGTTCTCGGATTTGAACAGGAACAGCTAATATCCAATATATGTAATTACGTGAGAAGGATATCTTGCCTTTGCATTTTGGATTTTTTAATCGTAACAGAAAGGACCTTATTGCAATGAAACGTCCGCAATGGCAAAAAAAACGGCACAAAATTGAAAATGATATTGCATTAATAATCGATGGAACCTATATTCGCCATGGGAAGAGTCCAAAAAATGAATATTAAAAAAAATCATATTCGGGGCAGAAGAATGTACCATTATGTAAGCCATTCACTATTTATACTATTACTGGTTACGTTATAGACAAGTTAGGTCCATACGATGCAAATCTCAATGATGCAAATAAATAAAAATTGAATACAAGACAGTAACGAGCTAACAAATCTAATGAAAAATGGCGATTTTTGTTTCGTGGATCGTGGGTTCAGGAACGTGAAACAAATTTTAGAAGAAAAAGGCTTCACTGTTTTAATGCCTGCACAGAAAGGTACCCGTGAAAGCGGACTGCAAATGAAGCAAATTACTCGCGTCGTGTCACAAAAATTCCCTGGGTAGTACAGGCCATCCAAGGCAGAACAGATAAAACATTCCGCAGGCTGCACCACCAGAAGGATGATAAACTTGTTCCAAAAGTTCGTTTATTACACCGAATAGCCTGCTTTAAGTCACCAGATTTGGAAAACGTCTGAATTCAGATGATGGCTTGACGGAAGAAGTTACTGCGGAAATGGAACGACAACAAAGTGCTGTTGTGTCATTCTCCGAAACTAGGACAATTGTTGTAACCAGAGTTCATTGCATGCAAAAATGTAAATTTTTGTAATATTTTTGCATGCAATAGCAGAAGTATTATTATTTTTTTTTTTCTTTTTACTTTGCATAGGAGAAACACTGAGCTTCTTATAAAGAGCGAAATATTTTGACATTTTTTAAAATGTCAAATCTATGTCTGAACATCTGTAACCAGGGTGTTGTATCAACTCCATGTCTATGTTTTAATTAACATGAAAACCTATAAGCAGAGGCACTGTAGCTTTTGTTTGCTATTTAGTTGAAGAAGAAGGGTGTCATATTGCTATTGTTTCAACAACTGGATGGATAGCTGATGCTATATTTTCCCAAAGCATCTTTTAATAATTAAAAAGGTAAGGTTGTGTTTTTATAACAACTCCATGAGCACTCCAACTGTTTGAAGAATATAATAAAAGATAAATATCTATTTTAGTATATTTGTTAGATGTACCCTAAGTTCTTTTAAACCATGCGCTCATTTGGCTAAAATTATGCGGATTAGATTGGTATCAATTTGAAACTCCGTGGACATCAACTCCATGTTATAAGATGGATGAAATAGCTCCATGTTATAAATAAAAGTACTAATTATTCATTGAGATTTGGAAATAATTGTACATTATTTTTATATTTTTCTTTATTTCATTCATAGCACAAGGAAAGTATGAAAAGTAAAAAACAAATAAAAAAAAAAGCGTCAACTAAAAAGAGAAGCAGAAAGGAAAGAAGGCAGCAAATTAAAAAAGACCCTTTATTTTATGAAGCGGTTCACATTTAAAGATTTGTTATGGTTTGTAATTAAGAAAGAATAAAGTGATATACTTTCACTGAAATATTTTTTTACTGTAAATGGTAAGCAGGGGCGTAAATCCTGGGGGGGTACGGGGGGGTGCAACACCCCCCCTTACGAAAAAATCAGTCGGAAAATTTCACGTTCGATCGAAAAAGTACGTTTAGTCGGAAAAAATGGTATTAAACTATAAAAACTTATAAATTGGAAAAATGAAAAAACCAGTCGGAAAAATTCCCGTTCAATCGGAAAAAAGTAAATTTAGTCGAAAAAAATGGCATTAACGGATAAAAACTTATGAATTGGAGAAATATTTTTGTAGTTTTTAATTAGTAAATAAGAAAAACAAGTTAGAGCGAAGAAAACCTATAAAATTTTATTCTTAGTCGGATTTTTTTCCCTTGTAATTTTTAATTAGAAAATTAGAAAAAACAATTTAGAACGAAGAAAACCTATATAAATTTATACTTAGTCGGAAATATTAAGGATTTTATTTTTGTGATTAAAACTATTCAGAAAAACTTTGACTTGTCAAATATTGTGAACTCGAAAACCTCGATATGAAGAAACAAAATATTTATATACATATTCCAGTAATGTTAATATTATTTGTAACCTTGATATTTTGATCAAAAACTTTGATATTCCGAACTTTTTTCTGTTCCCTTTGACTTCGAGATATCGAGATCCAGCTGTATTTATTTATAGTCGGAAAGTTTTTAGTTTAGTCTGGAAATTTTAAGACATACTGATTGAAGTGAAGAAACTTCTTTTTTTTTTTTTTTTTTAAAATTTAGTTAGAAACGTGTATCACGGAATTTAGATGATATCCGATGAAAATTCAAAACTGAATTGCAAATATTTAGTATATATGTCGTAGGCTAATTGAGAAATCCGGCTCTTTGCAAACAGCTTAGGCTCTTTGCAAAGAGCCGGGAAAATTGGAGAATCCATCTCCCTTTTTCCAATTAGCCTGATATTTTTCAGGCTTATTGCAAAGAACCTAGGAAGCGTTAGGCTAATTGAAAAATGACCACTTATAATCCGATCAGGGTGATATTTTTAGCTCACAGGCTATCAAAGCCTGAGAGCTTATTTTCCCGCCGATTTTGTATGTACGTGTGTACGTAACACGATAACTCTTCATAGAAATATCCGATTTGCTTCAACTTTTTTTTCTAGGTTCATTCTGATGAGGTGCTTCCCTGATTAGTTTTTGGGGTTCATTGGTTAAGGATAAAGGGGGGAAAAGGGGGGGTAGTCCCCCCCCCTTAATTTATATAAATGGGTTTTTCATGCAGAAATATTCAATTTGCTCCAAATTTGGTATACCGGTTTATTGTGTTAAGGAGCTTCCCTGATTAGATTTGGAAGCTCATTATTTAAGTATAAAGGGGGGAAAGGGGCGCTACTCCCCTTAATTTAGATAAATCGGTTTTTCATGATGAATTATTCGATTTGCTCCAAATTTGGGATACCGGTTTATTAAGTTAAGAAGCTGCCTTGATCAGATTTCGAGGTTCATTAGTTACATATAAAGGGAGGAAATGGGGGTAGCCCACCCCTGTAGTTTAGACAAATGGGTTTTTCATGCAGAAATATGCGATTTGCAATAAATTTGGTATACCGGTTAATTATGTTAAGCAGCTTCCCTGATTACATTTGGAAGATCATTATTATGTATAAAGGGTGGAAAGGGGGGCAATTGCCTCTCCCCTTAATTTAGATAAATGCGTTTTCCATGTAGAATTATTCGATTAGCTCAAATTTGGCATACTGGTTTATTATGTTAAGGAGATGGCTTGATTAGATTTGGAGGTTCATTAGTTAAGTATAAAGGGAGAAAAGGGGGGGGGGAAATAGCCCCCCCCCCTTAATTTAGATAAAAGGGTTTTTCATGCAGAGCTATTCGATTTGCTCCAAATTTCGTATACCGGTTTATTATGTTAAGGAGCTTCCTTGATTAGATTTGGCGATTTATTGGTTAAGTATAAAGGAGGGACAGCGGCTAGTGTCCCCATAATTTAGATAAATGGGTTTTCCATACAGAATTATTCGATTTGCTTCAAATTTGATATACCAGTTTATTACGATATGGCTTCCTTCATTTGGTTTGGAGGTTCATTGGTTAAGTATAAAAGGGGGGCAATTGCCCCTCCCCTTAATTTAGATAAATGGGTTTTCATGCAGAATTATCTAATTTAGTTTAATTTTTTTTCAACCGGATCCGAACTTGAAGGTTCCATTTGAAGTCAACCCGAAAACCAACCACAACCAGGTTTCGGATTGAGTTCAATTAGAACTTTCAGGTTCGGATCGGGTTGCCGGTGGACGGAGATTATTTTGTCTGGCTTGCATCGGGTTATAGTTCTTTGGAATATTTTTGTCGGTTAAGATTTGGTTCGGGACGGGTTTCAGGTTGACTTCGAATGGAATTTTCAGGTTCTGGTAGCGTTGCGTGTCCACGGAAACTAATTTGTCTTGTTCGGATCCGGTTATGGATCTTTGGAATATTTTTGTCGGTTATCAGATTTGATTCGGGATTTCGGGTTTTTTTCAAATGGAACTCTCAGGTTCGGGTCGGGTTGCATGTAGACTGAAATTATTTTGTCTTGCTCGGATCGGGGTACGGTCTGTTGTAATTTATTTTTCGGGTTTGGGTAGGGTTATGCGTTAATAAACCTAATAAAAAGAAAATTGCCTAGTTAAACTGATGGCATTGTGCTCACAAGCTATTCACACTAATTGTATATTATACTCTTATTTCAAAGA
This sequence comes from Maratus speciosus, assembly GCA_963932465.1. Taxonomy (NCBI): domain Eukaryota; kingdom Metazoa; phylum Arthropoda; class Arachnida; order Araneae; family Salticidae; genus Maratus; species Maratus speciosus. The sequence continues at coordinate 280,667,319 of OZ010792.1, forward strand.
ATAATGCCCCTCGAAAAATAAATGAAGGGATTACTCCCCGTTGCCCCCCTTTCTACTTAACCAAAGAACCTCGAAATCTAATCAGGGAAGCTACTTAACATAATAAACTGGTATACCAAATTTGAAGCAAATCTAGTAATTATGCATGAAAAAACCATTACACTAATTTAAGGGAGGTATTAGCTCCCCAATTTCTCCCTTTATGCTAAACCAATGAACTTTCAAATCTAATCAGAAAAGCTCCTTATTAGAATGAACCTAAAAAAAAAAAAAAAAAAATTAAACTAAATTAGATAATTCTGCATGAAAACCCATTTATCTAAATTAAGGGGAGGGGCAATTGCCCCCTTTTCCCCACTTTAATACTTAACGAATGAACATCTAAATCAAATAAAGGAAGCCATACCGATATAAACTGGTATATCAAATTTGAAGCAAATCGAATAATTCTGTATGGAAAAACCCATTTATCTACATTAAGGGGACACTAGCCCCTGTCCCTCCTTTATACTTAACTAATAAGTCTCCAAATCTCATCAAGGCAGCTCCTTAACATAATAAAACGGTATACGATATTTGATGCAAATCGAATAACTCTGCATGAAAAACCCATTTATCTAAATTAAGGGGGGGGGGTCTAGCCCCCTTTCCTCCCTTTATACTTAACTAATGAACCTCCAAATGTAATCAGGGAAGCTCCTTAACATAATAAACCGGTGTACGAAATTTGGAGCAGATCGAATAACTCTGCATGAAAAACCCATTTATCTAAATTAAGGGGGGGGGGGTCTAGCCCCCCTTTCCTCCCTTTATACTTAACTAACGAACCTCCAAATCTAATCAGGGAAGCTCCTTAACACAATAAACCGGTATACCAAATTTGGAGCAAATCGAATATTTCTGCATGAAAAACCCATTTATATAAATTAAGGGGGGGGGGGACTAGCCCCACCCCCTTTCCCCCTTTATCCTTAACCAATGAACCTTAAAAACCAATCGGGGAAGCACCTTATCAGATTGAACCTAGAAAAAAAAATTTGAAGCAAATCGGATATTTCTATCAAGAGTTATCGCGTTACGTAAATACGTACGTACACACGTACATACAGAATCGGCGGGCACATAAGCTCTCAGGCTTTGATAGCCTGTGAGCTAAAAATATCACCCTGATCGGATAATAAGTGGTCATTTTTCAATTAGCCTAACGCTTTCTAGGCTCTTTGCAATAAGCCTGAAAAATATCAGGCTAATTGGAAAAAGGGAGATGGATTCTCCAATTAGCCTACGACATATATACTCATATCCAAAATTTTAGCGTATATGACAAAAACGTAGAAAGGGAGTTTTAAATATCTTACGAAATTTTTGAAGTTTATAGCCCAAATTCACAAGATAATTATGACTTCACGTATCGTATTGAAATACTAGTTAAATAATTTTAAAGCGCTGATGTCGATTCTTTTCGAATTATTAATAAATTTATCTAAAAATTAGGGGAGAAAGTCTATGATTAATATGAATAGGAAAATGCGGATTGGAATCAAAAACTGCTTTGTTACATAGCGTTACTAAACGTACATCTTGTTACTAAACGTACAAAATTTGATTAACTTTTATTGAAGTACTAAGAAATGGATAAAAGTTTTGTTCATTCGAAAATTTTCAATCTTTTAAATTTTGACTTTTTTTATGTTGTAGACGTACATCGTACACTGGTAACAGGATTCCTTATGCTTAATTCAGAATTTGAATTTCTATCCGGAGTGGAGTCTACAGTGGTGGTCAGAATTATAAGAACAATTGAAAATTGAGCAGAAAAAATTTATTTCTGAACTAAATAAAGTGAAATTTATGCATAAAATGCTTCTTTATGCTAGAAATCATTATAGACTGCAAAACATTGGAAAATACAAAATATGAATGTTTTGCCACAATTAGCAAAATATGTCATTGTAAAAATTGGACAAAATTATAAGGGCAATGATTTTTTTTGTCCGAAACACACTAATAATTAATAGTCTCAACCTTCTTCTCAATCACTTTTATCAGTCTTGACGTCATGGAGTTTGACAGTTCCTTAAAAACGTTCTTGGAAATTTTTGAACAGGCTTTTTCGATGGAGGACATGAGCTCTTGCTTGTTTTCATATTGTATACCATTTTTGTATACTTAGTGTGCCAGAATACCACACAGATTTTCCATTGGATTCAGATCAGGGCTTTTCTGGCCAGCCAATCAAGTAGTTTCACGAAATTAGCATCAAACCACGATTTTGAAGTTTGGGAAACATGTACTGAGGCATTGTCCTGCTGGAAAAAATAGTCTCCACTCGTTATTAATGGTGCTTTCGGTAAAAGATTATCGCGCAATACATCAACATAACTATCAGAATTCATTCTACCCTGCACAAAAACTACTGGAGTAGTTCCACCAGTAGCGAAACCTGCCCAGAGCTTCCTTCAAATGAACACTTTGAGAAAATTTCCTTTTCTCTACGGAGATCATACCAGAAGTAGCGAAAACCATCTGGTCCATCCAAATTAAACTTTTTCTTATCGGAAAAGACAACATCATCCCACTTTTTTCCCATATTAATGCATTTTTTGACAAACTCCATCCTCAGTCTCTTATGAACTTTTGTAAGAGGCGGTCGTGACATATGTTTACCATAGCGAACTTTTTTTTCTTTTTGTAAAACACGTCGAACAGTTCAAGTACTGTATTCTAAGTCAATTCACGTTTTATTTCTGTTGACGTTTGTTTTTTGGAACAAACTCGCCTTATTATCATTCTTTTCTCCCGTACAGAAACGGAAGATGGCCTACCTGTATGCCTTTGCCATCCATATTTACCGGGATTTTTAAGATAATTGTAAATAACCGTTCTTGATCTATTAAGCTTTGTCACAATTTGGCGTACAGAAAGTCCTGAACTTTTAAATGCATCCACTTTCCCATTCTCAAACTCCGAAAGCTTTGTACCTAGCGGCATGACTGAAAAACAGAATGTGACGATCCCAAACGCTTACTACGCATTTATATCGTCCGGAAGTTCCATGTGCAGAGCAAAAAACATGCAAATTTTACTTTTTAGAGCACACAAATACAGTTGTTCTTATAATTTTGTCCATATCAGATGGCTGTATAAATCCATAATACATTTTATGAATATGAATTTTCCACATATTTCCATAAAAACTAATTAAAATTTTCCTCATTTTTCACTGGTTTCCCAGCCATTAAATTTGCTTAAGTTTCCGGACAAATGCAGCCAAAATTTGGCGATTTTTGCCTTGTCCTTATAATTTTGACCACCACTGTATGTGAATAAATATGTTATACGCAGAAAAAATAAAATGCAATCAGCCCTTTATTGGTAAAAAAAAAAAAAAACGGGCATCGAATCCCCAGGTCTTCAATCATCCAGTTTCATCAAATTTTGTACATTTAGAAACAAGATATATCGCTATCAAACAAAGCAGTTTGGAGTCCCAAACCGCAATTTTCTACACATATTAATCATATAGTACTTCACCACTAATTTTTAGAGACATACATTAATAATTCAAAAGGAATCAACATTAGCGCTTTAAAACCTATTTGACTATCTCGATACGCTCAGTCATAATTATCTTGAGACTTTCATCTATCATCTATAAAGTTTAATAATTTCGTAAGATATTTACGATATCCTTTCTTCGTTTTTATCATATATGCTAAACTTTTGGACATGAGTGTGTATGTATATATATATATATATATCAATTAGTCGGCATTTTGTTGGCAATAGTACTCGGAAATTTTTCTTCTTGGAGTCGGAAATTTATGAGTCTACACCCCCCTACGCAACCAGGGTGGTTTACGCCCCTGATGGTAAGGTTAGAATGGCATTTGAAGTAAATATTATCAACTCCGTGGACATTAATTTATTTATTTGTCAAAAACAGCATGATGCTCTTTGCAGATATTATTTTTATTTTTAACTTGCCTATAGTAGTTGTCATAATTTTTTTCTTAATTTTTGAAGGACTTTAAAAAAAAATTTACATGATGAAATTGTCCTAGTTTTGGAGAATAACCCAAGAACAATAAATGCAATACCAAAATCATTTTTTAAGTGCATAAAAAAATAAAAATAAAAATCAAGCTGTATCGGGAGGGAATATTTCCTTAACCCTATCACGGGAGCTCTCTTAGACAATTTTTAATCTTTATGCACCGGTTTTTATAAGTAAAGATTTTTCACTAATATAATCGCAAATGTGCGTTGCTTAAATGATACAAAAGTTTCAATTAAAAATTACTAGTAGCAATAATACAAGAATCTGAGTATTTTATGTGACGCACTTTTCTAAGGCGTTAGGTACATGACATCATAATATGTTCAATAAAGAGAAAATATGATTTTGGCCAATTTGTGTCACATACGATTTTTTATAAAAGTCTAACAGATGCTTTAAATATACGTGAAATCTTTGCACTTTTAAAAATATAAAAAATCCATAAACTTCACTAAGATTTCTTTTAAAACATCAATCTTATTGGGTCAAGGTTCGGAAAGAGTTCATTTTTCAGTGTAAAATCTTCAATAAAAAATATAAACCAAAGAAGAAAAAATTATATTAAGATCAATTCATCCTTCACCCTTTTTTAGATTTATATAGATAGTTGTATGTTCTTCTCATTATTTGGTATTTAATTTATTTTATAAGATGAAAAAATGATTTTTTTTTAACATTTACGTAAATCACATCTAAGGAGGATACAGGTACACAACGTTTAGTTTCATACTATCATGCTTATTTAGACTAGGATATGAAATATGAACTAAATATCTTTTATGGATATTCATTTAAAATGCATTTCTATAAAATAAACTAGGCTTACAATAAATGATAACAGTTGCAGATTTCTAAGTGGGTGAAAAATGTCTGGGCCAGGATTCGAACCAGGGAAGAAGCCGCCAATGCTCTACCGGCTGAGCCATCCCGGACAGGACTAATTCACCCAACTAACCGTTCATGATCACAGAATCTACTCTGATATATCAACTCAACAAAATAAATCGAAGGTTATTTTTGGAACTGCAGTAAACGCAGCATGCATATAATTATAATAGATTAATTTTTAACACAATTATTCAATTTGTAAATAAATCGTAACAGTTGTAAAATTCCAAGTGGGTCAAAAAAGTCCGGGCCAGGAATCGAACCAGATATATCTTGGCTGATAAGATATCCCTGGTTCGAATCCTGGCCCGGACTTTTTCCACCCACTTGGAAATTTACAACTATTATGATTTATTTACCAATGAATAATTTTGTCAAAAATTAATCTAATATAATTACAATAAATGGTAAGTTAAATGAAGAAAAGAAGATACTTAAAGTTCATGACCTTAAGTTCAGTAAAAATATTGTGATGTGTGATTAATGAAAAATGATTATGTGCACATTCACGCATAACAACTGAAATTGAAAATGCATGACACCTGCCTCTGAATATTTTTGTTACGATATGCATAATAATACTTTGGAAATTATTAGTGAATAGAATTGTATTGTAACGGAGGAAACATAAATGTTTGTGACGGTATGGTAATTCAAAACGTAATTTTGGAAGAAAAAAAAATCACAACGAATTTAATTTACATTTAAAGAAAATTTCAGAGGGTGAAAAATTATTTTATTGAATGGTTGTATTTATTATATTCAACACAGAGGAAATGAAATGTGACATATACTAATGGCGATATACAAGTATCATATCCCTCTGTTCATTAAAAAAAAAAAAAATAAATAAATAAAATTAAAAATCATCAACTCTTATCAAATATAATATTGTGTAAAATCGCTGAAGCATTCAAAAATATATATTCTGTCAAAAATTAACAACTATTTGCCGTATTTTGTTTTGTTAGCATTTCAAAGAATAAGAGAAGAAAAGTCGCAAATTTAGAATAATATACATTTCTAAAATACGCAAATGTATTTTGAGGATATTAATTAATAACAAACTTTTAGATCATTTCATGACATTCGTAAAATTTTAAAATTTTGTTAGCCATTTTTTCGAAGTCAGTTTTTCAAAAGATGCGACATAAAATTACTCTAATGTTTAAAAATCATCATTATTCGTTTTGTCATATATAGCGAAGTTACTTTTACCATAAATTTTCTTCTGATACAAAATCTTTGAAAATTCTTGTTTAAAATATTACAAATTAACTAAATTTTAAAGTAAGCGAGTAATAATAATAAAAAAAAAAAGAAAAAAAGAAAAAAGAAAGAAAGAAAGAAAGGTCAAATTAAAGACACCTTAAGCTTTGTTGACTTCTTAAGATTCGCTAAATACATTCTCATAGTAAACTTTAAATAACTAGATTATAAAAGCTTACAGTTACAGGGAAGGGGGGGGGGGGAATCCACATCCCTTTTTTATTATTATTATGTGTGTGAACATATGAAGCAGTGCTTCTATCTGTTTTTCGATAACCACGCCTTTTTCTTTCTTTTCTATATTCCAGACATATGATAGTTTAAATGAAACACTGCGATCATGATAAAAACACGATTATGAAAATTTTAGTATCTATTGAAATTTTGCGGTTCCTTGAATCCGATTTCGACATTTTAAGCTTCCATATACATGCGTGTGTGTTGATATTTTGTTACGTCAGGTTTCCAGAATTAACGATGATGTACGTATGTTTGAGGAAATAAGATTAGCGTCCAAACTGGACTCCGATTAACACGTTAAGCGCTACGTCAATCACCGGTAACTAACACTGAACTTTCCGTTTAGTATGCGTCATTCACCGATGACTGACGATCTAAAATATCTCTCTATTCTAAAAAAAAGTAACTACCGCTGTCACCGCCGCCGCCGGTTTTGAATTTTTTGTGACCGGAGGTCTTTCTTCGTTAATATTAAAAAAACTGTTGCATACAAAAATATGAAAATCGGTAGTATTATAGAAAAATGTTTGATAAACACGCTGATGCAGACAGTTTTGAAATCGAAGAATTATTTTAAGAGATATTTAATGCCAAAGTTGGACAAAATCGTTCCATTAAAAAAGTTTTATAGGAGCAAAAACTGTACATAGGAATTTAATCATTTTTAGATCATTTTATGCGTCAGAATTTCCCGGTGTGCCGATTGCAGTTAGTTTTTTAATTTGAATAATTTTTCGAGGTTTTATTTCTATTTTAAATTCAAATTTTCAGCATTTCGAGAGATATTTTTTACAAATTTTAGAAAATTGTATTAATTTAAACTGTTGCCAGCTGTATAAAAAGCGCAAACAGTAATGTTTGCTTCAAATTAAAAATTTATTTTACACGTGACTATTATAAACAAAAAATATAAAAAGCAGGAACTCATTGAAAATTACGTCATAAAAACTATAGTTACACGTGAATTTTAAATGAGAAAGAATATTGTAAAATAATAAATTCAGTAACATGCGTTAGAAGTCCTAAATAGGAGAATTTACGTCATATTACACTTATTACGTAAAATGAACAAAAAATAATATTGCAAAACAGTTTTAATTTAAAAATTGCGCGAGACATTTACTTGACATTTTAAGATGATCATAATATTTCATTTCTAATAAAAGTATTTTGACGTGAATATTAAAAAGAGAAAGAAAAGTTTGGTGAAAATTACGTCAGATTATAATTGTCAGATTCAAATTATAATTCAATCTTCCGAAATCTTTTTAAAGGCGGTCAAATTAGCGTGCTGTTAGAGTCTACGGTGTCTGAACGGGGGTTGACGAGCGTAGCTCGTAGGGGGCAGAGACCCCTAGTGATATAAAACTAAATACATATATATTGTTTTAAGTAATTACTGAAAATTTATTTAAAATTTACTTACCTTTTATTTATTACAGGATTATACTTTCTTAAAAATTACTTTAAACGTTGTAAATTTTTCAGCTTCTGTGTCAGTCACCGTGGCACTCAACGTGTTAAACTATTATTTGGCGAATATGTCACCGTCGCGAGAACTCTATTTATTTTTGTAAAGATTTAGGAGTTTGGTATCTAAGCCATTTTTAAACCATTTATCAACCATTTTGAGACCAAAGTAAGCCGATTTTCCCTTTTTTAAACTCAATTATTAAAGATTTTTGTTGTTCACGCTCATCGTACGATGATATGATCCGGTGAAACATGATACAACAATCATGTTTTACCAGAACGTGGCTTAATTTAGTAAACTGGTACAATCGTATGGAAATTTAAGTATTGCATTTCGTTGAGGGGAAAATTGATCAAAACAAATTAACACTCCCACTTTTTATATGTAAACTCAAATCTAATATTTATTTTAATTTACAATGTTTAATCTTAGCAGAGGTGGAATGAAAATTCATCGAAAATTAAGTCATAATTTTAGAAAAATATTTCAGCTACGAATAAAGGCAAACGTTGTCTTTAGATTTAGAACATGAGGTCATTTTCACTAGAGAAAACATTCCATCCTTTACTATTAGGATCTAAGTTTTTATTTTTACTATTTATCTGAGCGCATAGTATTCTGTACAGTGTTTGAAAAGCCAAGAGGAGTCACTCCTGATTTTTTTTTTCTATAACTAATCAGCTGTTATTATATTCCCAAGCGGTTATTCTCCAGAAGAACGTTAAACACGCAAAAAAAATACATAATTATACGTAGTTAATATGCTTTTAAAGAGTGTAATAGATTTAATCCGTCCAAGACCGGCGAATCATATATGCACCCAACAAACTTTCTCTTCACGGCTCGTAATTTAATATGTGATGCGCATTGAAACTTTCTGTACAGGACCGTCGGTTCAAATATGAACTTTGGAATTGTGAAAGTTTTATCAGTAATTTTAGATAATACTAGATGGTCTTAGATGACTAAAATTTTCTAGTTCAGTACTCAATCGAAGATTGACTTTCATATCCTACAAAGTTTTTTCAATTTTGATAAATAAAGCTTAGGGATATCTCAGTCAATCGCCCTCTGATTATTAGACCTACGCGTTGACACAAAAATGGCGGCTGTCGCACAGTGGAGTATTTGATGCAAAATCCTGGCCAAAATTATTTTTCATGTGTTAAAATCATTGTTTTTGACTTACTATTAGTAAATACCTTTAATTAACCCCTTAACGGTCGCAGTAAAAAAACTCAATTTGTGTTAAATACCAAAAACTTATACCATATGCATCTTTTTAAAAATATTGGGAAAAACTGGTCAGAATGTGAAAAAAATATGATACATAAAATAGACGCATCAGTTTCGTTGGCAAGGTGAAAATGAAAATATTTTCACATATAGACAATTTTCCCTGATTTTCGAGTATTCTTACAAAATTTCCTGATTTTTCCAGATTGATAAACCTCTCTGATTTTTTCATGGTTCCCTGATTATTTCCAGATATGTTAATGTTCATTGCTTTCTTATATCAACAATTATTTATTTATGGTTAGTGTTGCCAGGCGTCCCGATTTTCAGGTGTTCTAAGACCAGCCCGCGTAACCACTGAGCGGGACGCCAAAAGTCCCGATTTTTCAGGATGCACGATATCTTTTAAAATTTCTTTTCGTACCATGCTATTCGTTAGCCTTCATCAAGTGGAACTTAATACAGTAAAACCCGTGAAAACAGAACCTGTCAATAACGGAATTTATCTGATTACGCCGAAAGAAACATCATACTTGCTAAGACAGACACCAGGAATATTTTTCCAATCTTTATCGATTCTGTTTTTACAGGATTTATTGTACTTTGTTTAGTAAAACCTGTGAAAACGGAACTTGTTTATAAAAGAATCCTGTCTTAAACGAAAAATTTCATAGTTTCTACGGAATGAATACCACACAACTATTACTATACAATCAGAAACATCTCCAAAACGGACTTGGTTTCGGTTTTAGCGATGACGCTTTCGAAGATTCTACTATATAAGATTAAATATTCTTTTTATTCAGTATAGTAAAATCTACTAAGACGGAATTTCAAGTGAGAGAGGAATATTCCGTTTTATAGAGGTTTACGTCTTAGTAGGTGTAATTTTATGGTTGTTCTTCCACCGGGAACAGGAATTTGTTGCGTTTAAAACATTATTCTGTTATAGCCAGGCTCTTTTTCACAGGATTTACTGTATTTTTATGTCCCGATATAGAACGCTGTGTCCCGCTTTTTTTTTTTTTTTTTTTTTTTTTTTTTTTTTTTTTTACAGTGGACCTGGCAACACAATTTATGGTCTGCTGTACTTCAGATGGAAAACGATTAACGGAAATGGGGATGGATTTCATTATCTTTTCAGATTGGGTATGAAGTCAATCCATTCCAAATCACCAAGGTGGTGTCGTTCGACATTTTTAATTTTCCTATCTTTTAACCAAGTGTTCTTCATAGTTTTATGAGTTTAAAAAGAAGGTTATCTTTTTTTTTTTTTTTTAACATATAGCTTTTTGGAGGTGATCAACTTTAACAAGCTACATAGCCATTTTGGAGTGAAAATCGTGTTTTTCGGAAAATGCTGTAACTGCTTTATATTTTACCTATCAAGATGAATCAAAAACCAAAATGTTCAGCATAAAATTGTCGACATTTTGTGTAATTATAAAATTTTCATTAGACTTAAGGATCTAGGCTATAAACATGCTTAAAAATTGGAGAAATAAAAGGTCAAACACCAAATTTCGCTGCCATTATTTTTTATGAAGGAGATCAGACTCACCTTAAATATTTTTTTTTCTTACACAGAACTCTTATAGGACTACTTATTTCTACAAATTTCAATCCTGAAAACCTTTTACCCCCCCTTTTTTATGTACAGCTCATCAAAAACTGTGTTAAGTCTGTTTTTTGGCAATTTTCACTACTTAATATCTCAAAAGGGACTGACTAAAAAATTCTGAAAACATAGGACAATAAACATCTTTGTAATATAAAGTTAAATTGTAAAATTTATGTTTGACTTGACTGGTTTTTGAATAACAGTTCACTAAAAATGCATCCCTCCTCCTTCATTTTCCTTTAAGTTTTGTTCCAGATACACAGCATTACAGGTACTTTTTGCTTAGGTACATTCAAATTGACTATCAAAACACATTTTACTTAGTTAAATAGGGCAGTGGCACCTTTTCAAAACTTTCTTGAAGGGGGGGGGGGCGCTTTTGATTTTATTGTGTACGGCTGAGGAGCACCTGATACAGTTTTATTCTGAAATGTTTTTGAAATTAGCCTAAGTACTCGCTAAGAGGTTACTTCACTTACGCGAAAGCAAAGACAACCGCTCGCTAATAAATTTTATAAAATATCCCGTTTGCATACGCCACTGCCCCTTGCCTAATTTGGAATGGATTGACCTTATGCTGTAGGGATGCAACGGACATCCGGCTGATTTTTCAATATCCGAAATACCGTCGGATATCCGACTTCGCTGCCGGATATCCGGCAATGCGTAGCAAAGCAAATATATAAGGATAAGAGAAATCGTTTGACCCAAACAATGCCGAACAACTTTTGTTTATAATGCAAAATATGAAAGTAAGTCCACTATTCATGAGTAAGAGGTAATTCTCAAAAGTTTAAAGAATTGCCAGCTTTTCTAACATTGGTATTTGAACTCTTTATAATAAATTTAAGAATTTATGTTTACATCTTTTAGAAAATTATACCTTTACTTTCAGAATGTGAAACAAGATCTGAAGTTATTTAAAATAATAAATCTTTGTAAAAAATCACCATAAAATAAAAACAAAAACACAGGACGCGTTTCGAGCTAAAAATATAACAGCTCGTCATCAGCTACAGCATACACGTGTCCGCAAGCGAACAAGTTCAAAAATGAACTCACACTTGAGTTCATGAAAAAAGATGACCTAATGCTTTCTTGCTTCCTGGCATAAAACCACAGATTAAAAAAAGATAAATAAAGTACATGAGACTCGTCTATTATGTGAAACTGCCTGTAAAAATATACATATGTATTTGATTTGCAATCAACTCTAATACTGATTCTTTGATTATTTTTAATAAAAAACTAATTTGAAATTTATAATGGGAAAAAGTAAAAACCTATAACTAGATTTCGTATTTAAAATTGTGGTAACTTTATTTATATGCACTTATACGAAAAATACAAAAATGACAGATGTTACTGTATATATTTAAGACGAAAGAAGTTTGGAAACTATAAGTTATTTTTTCCTCATGTTTTTAATATAGAATATGTACTTATTTGTTTTTATTGATAGTTGAATAGCTTTTGTGATCATCCTCTGATCTACATAAAAACTTGCCCATGTGGAAATATAAATTTTTTAAAAACGTAATTTTTAAATAAGTATTTTAATTTTTTTGTGGGGGGGGAGGGGGGGGGTATTTTGCATGAAATTTTCGCAAAGCTGATATCTTAAATCTTGCACTGATTATAATGAAAGTTTTGAACTTTTAGAGTAGGACAAGATTAAAAACGCAAATATATTTAACAAAATACCAAAGTAATTTTTTCCCCAATGTTATTAAAGTAGAATATTTATTTATTTATTTTCATTATTCATAGTTAAATAGCTGTTGTGATTATCAAGTGATGTATATGTAAAATTGCCTATGTGGCAATATATCTTTTAAAAAATCTAATTTTTAAATTATGAATTTTCATTTTTTTTTGGGGGGGGGGGGATTTTTGCAATTTTCGTACATCTGATATTTTAAATCTTTTTCGACATTCAACCGAGTATAATAAATATTTTGAACTTTTAGAGTAGGACAAGATTATAAAATATATATATATTTATCTATGTACCTTAAAAGCCCTTAATAGCGAACACTTCGGGACCGCGGAATTTATGAGGTAAAAATATACAAATATGTATGCCTAGCGGATTAAAAAAGTATTCATTAAATAGAGGTGTTCACTATTCGGGAATGTCCATTAACCTCCACAACGGATACTCCCGAATACTGGACATCTCAATTTATACAACTCTAATGCAGGGTTGCGTTTTTTGCAAAAGTACTTCTTGATTAAAGGATGGGCAAACTGGGAAGTGTCCCGTCCCCCTACGACTGTAGTGCCCCCAAATTTGATGTGCAATATTTGTAAAGCTTATATTTTAAATCTGTTTCGAAATTGTACTGATTATAATCAATATTTTGAACTTTTAAAGTAAAATAAGGTTAAAAACAAAATAAATAAAAAAAAATCTAATATTTAGATAAATATTTTTTGTTTTTTAATCTTGTTCTACTCTTGAAGTTCAAGATATTGATTATAATCAGTACAATGTCGTAAAATATTTAAATTATCAGCGTAACGAAAATTGCATACCAAAACTGAGAGCACCAAAAAAATCAGGCTGCATTGGGGGGGGGGGGGGGGGTGTAGGACCACAGCCAAATATTTTTCCAGGATTCAACGTGGTCAAACATGGCTACGTATGATGCTTACAAAAAAAATGGATGCGATTCAGACATTTGAAGTGTCTGAAAAAATTCAGACATTTTAAAATGTCTGAAAATTGAACACTCCATTTCAGACACTTAAGTGTCTAAATTTCAGACATTTTAATTTACAGTGTAGTAATAGTTGACACCTAATAAAAATACTCAGAGGCAACAGGCATCCGTTTTTAAGGGAACCTACCTGCGAACTTTCAAAAAATACTTTTTTTTTATTATTCCATTGCATTTTCTAGACGATCTGATAAAAAGTTACGCCACTTTAATTTACTTTGTTCTATCACATATAAATCTTAACTTGAATCTTTAAACTCGATTACCTTAAAATTATATTTATATAGTCGGTGAACACGATAATAAGAACAAATCTCAAACTAGCTTCTTAAAACCGCTAACCAATTTTTAACAACAATATTACCTAAACAAAATCGTTTCTTTTGATGATCGGATGGTTTTTCCTATTATTTTTTTTTTTATATATACATAAACAATCAATCAAAGTTTATTTTTGTGTGTGTGTGTGTGTGAAAATTGATGCCTCAAGGCGGTTGGTTCTCAAGTCTACTACTCAACAAGGCCGAAACTTCCCGACACATTTTTAAACGTAAAGTTTACAAAAATGGCTATGGAAGAAATTTGAAATCGAAAGACTTTTATTTTTTGATAAATAAATTATTTATAGAGTTATAAGGTAAGCGATTTAGGGTCACATGACAACAGGTTTTTCTCCCTTCCCTGACGTACTTTCCTTTTCATCCGGAAATTCAGTTCAAAACTCCAACTTTGACAGTATTTTCTAAAAGATCTTTTGCGTTTACCAAAAAAATGGAAAAAGTCTTTCGATTACATAGTTTTTGAATAACAACATCTGCCATTTTTATGAGTTTTCGAACAAAAATGAATTAAACTTGTGTCAAAGATTTGAGACCGCCATTTTGTTCAAAATCACTCTTTCCCAAAATCGAACGCTTACTCTCTTGTTTTAACCCTTATCGGACGCTAGCTTTCTATACATGATTCTATTTTTATATTCAGTTCGAACCACTATATATTTTAGATAAATTTTGTATTACCTTTCTCTTGCTCATGTTCTCAAAATACAAGTAATTTTTTCTCTTAAAAGAAAAAGTGTTGCCAACTGAATAAACTTTGTGTGAGAGATACTGGACTCGATGTCACGTGGGAAGCGACATAGGACCGATAAGGGTTCCGAGTAAAGCGAGTACGTTTTTTATAATTTCAGATAACATTTGACAGAGTTACGATGATCACGATGGATGGCTACCAGAACGACACCAACTTAAAGGTCTGCACGGGCCGGAATTTCCAGGCCCGGTCCGCCCCGCCCGTTTACATTTTTACAGTTCTCGGCCCGGCCCGTACAAAAATCAGTGAAAACTGGCCCAGCCCGACTCAATTTCTGCAAAAAAAAAAAAAAAAAAAAAACATTTTTTCTCGACATACAATTAAGATTCTTTTAATGAATACTACATACATATTTATGGGGAAAATTGACCGTATATTTTAGATTACTATGTGTTTGCTAAACAGAAAACACACACTAGTGAATATTAACGATCACTTACAGTGTTTTAGTCATCGTCTCTATAGGCGTTTCAAAATTCAAATAAGGATTCATTAAAAAATTAATGTAGTTTAGAATAAAGGGTTAAAAACATGATAATTTTCGAAGCTGTATAATAAAAAGTAGATTTGTGAAAATATTTCTCTCATTTTTAAGGCTTTTCTCAAATCCAAAGAGCTACATTTCGACACATTTATGAATTCATTTCTTTTCGGAAACACGTAAGATTGGCAGGTATTCTTATTCAGAAACCATGTAAATGCCGTTTTTTCTTTTCTTAGATAAAAGCAATATATCTTTCAGAAAATGCTGTCAAAGTTAGCGTTTTGAATCGAATTTCCGGAAGCGATAGCACAGGAAAGGAGAAAAACGTACAGTCACGTGACAAGAATCTCTATTATCTCTGTAAGTAATTTATCAAAAATGGAAAAATCCATTCGATTCCAAATGCCTTCAATAGTCAGGCCTGTCAATTTTATGTCTTTACAGTTAAAAATGAGCCAGAAAATGTATCTGAAAGTTTCGCGTTGTTGAGCAGCGAATATGAGAACCACCTTAAGGTATATTTCCAAAGATATTGTAAAAAGAAGTTCATTATTGCTATTCATACTTTTACAAAACATAATGCCTGCCCTACACATCCTGAGAACGATTAAGACCAGTTCCGCCCCGGCACGAGTCTGCGGAAAAAATTAAACCCGGGATCAGACATCATGTAACTGTACGATGCCGATCTCTACGATGGACATGTTCCATTTCTGTATTGATGTTGTTAAACTCACATCGACTCGTGACGCAAAATTATACTTTTCGAGAAAGTCATATTCATTGAAAATGGCTCGTATTTTATCTGCTTCGCTTAATTCTTATATCGGCCGATAGGCTCGATTAACTTTTTTATCGACCCGTCCCGGTTCTGCAGGCCCGTTCAATTTTTTTGCCGGGCCGGCCCGTTT
This sequence comes from Maratus speciosus, assembly GCA_963932465.1. Classification (NCBI taxonomy): domain Eukaryota; kingdom Metazoa; phylum Arthropoda; class Arachnida; order Araneae; family Salticidae; genus Maratus; species Maratus speciosus. The sequence goes on from OZ010792.1 coordinate 280,683,317, forward strand.
ATTTTGCCTGTCGGCTCGGCCCGGCCCGTTGAAAAAATTGTCCTAATTCTGCTGGCCCGGCCCGTTTGAAAATTCGCCTTCATTTTGACGGCCCGGCCCAGGCCCGTGAAGACCTCTACACCAACCCCGGAGAGCGGGTCTGATGGGGACACCGGAGTTTATTTCGTCATTACAGAAATAATTTTCTTTTCTTTAAAGTGTAATAAAATAAATAAATAAATAAATAAATACAAGTTTCATTTCTCTGGAAAAATACAAAAACAAAATTGCACGTTTTTCATTGATATTATAGGTAGGTATAAAAAACCCTTAATTCCAGTTGTTAGCGGTTAATATATACACAATGTCGTGTGGAATTAATTTTCAAGTATTCTCACTGAACTATAATTAATAACAATAATAATAACAATAATTTTTTATTGTTATTTATATTGTATAATTTATATTGTATTTGTAATTTATATTTGTAATTTATATTGTATTAATATTTATATTGTATTTATATTGTATATATTATATTGTTTTTATAGAAGAAATGGTCGCGAACTTGTTTGCATCTTCCGTTCTTGAGTCTTTTTTTTTTTTTTTTTTTTTTTTTTTTTGATAAAACAAGTTTTTATTGCTTTATGTAGAGCTCTTGCGCAAGTTTTATATCCTACACTAAATAAATCTTCCATTATGGCAAACAACAAAACAAAGTGCACAGTACTCGGAAATTCCGGCATCGTAGGACCGAGGCTAGGCCGGGCTTTTGAAAATTCCGGATTTTTGAAAGAATATCAAAAGTACTTCCGATAATGGTGTCTTTCTTCATAATTTAATTCGTAGCCAAATGATATTTATGTTAGAAAAGTGAAAAATGAAAAAAAAAAAATATATATATTTTAGGCACAGGTGTCATATTATATTGGCGCGATTTTTTTCTGACGCCAATGTCATATACGCAACGGGTACTTAACTGGCGCCAAAGTGCCGTTATTTTGCTTGATATGGTAACCCGGATGTTGTTGTTCATGCTGTTGATGTTTTCACCAAATTGGCACCGGAAAAAAAAAAATCGCGCCAGTATGGGGCGTATATGATATCTGTGCCATTTTTAAAAAAGACCAATTGATATTTTCTATGTTACAAAAAAATTCTAATAATCAGAGAAATAATTTCTTCTCGTGTAATTACGAAGCATCGATGTCAATTTTATTTGCTTGAATTTTTTCGCCCGTTCTTTGACAAGTTTTCCTCGGATTTTATACAAGTGAAAAATGTCGATTTCGGAAATACAGTCTTGTTTTTTTAAAGAAGACATTAATTTTTAAGTCAAATTTATGTATTTTTCCAGTGGCACCTTCTCTTCTGCTAGCTTCTCGTCTTCGTTCCTCTGAGCTTGCTACCAGCGTTATGGGCGGTTCTAATTAGCACAGCATCAGTAATCTCGGAGCTTTTAATACATAAACAATCCTTATTTTTCTTTCTCTCGTAAGGGGGAGATGACTTTGATGCCGGATTTCGAGGTCACACTATATTTGTATTTTCCGGTGCAATATTATTAATTTTACTGCACAAAATTATTATGGAAATTATGCCCTAAATCTTTATAAAATGTAAGCATCAAATAATGAAAAACTATATGACTACCTGCCTACAGAAATCTTAAAAGAGGTGAAAATGAACTATAGAAATTAATATAAAATGTTTGGTGTTAAATTTATTTATTAAGTTTTTTTTAAGTACATTACACTAATATGCTTTCATTTTAATTAAACTAGGGGGCTCGGCCCCCTACGAGCTACGCTCGCCAACCCCCGTCCAGACACCGCAGACTCTAAATGCACGCTAATTTGATCGGCTTTAAAAATATTTCGAAATATTGAATTATAATTTAAAAAACAGTGGCGATCTCCCTATAAACGAATTTCTATTCATTTCGCTTTGATTGGGGAATTTTAACGCCAAATCCGCTGCGGTACTACTTGATTATCCTGTCGACCAATTTCGCTAAATTATATAAATCGCCAAACCACTCGCCAAATTATACAAATTGATATAATTTTTATTTTAAATAACGAAAAAACAAATAAATTCGTACAACATTAATAAAAACACAAATAAAACGTCGAAATAAAAATAACTTGATGACGTATACACGTGTATCAACATTTCAAAATAAGTTAATATAAAAGGAATTAAGTAAAGAGAGTCTTTGTCTCCTGGTATTTTTTAACAAAGCGAAAAGAAAGTTCTTTTAAATGAGACATTTTAAATTAATTTTCAAAATATCAAATAAATGTCTAGCGCAATTTCTAAATTTAAACTTTTTTGCAATATTATTTTGTGTTCATTTTATGTAATAACTATAATGTGACTTAAATATGACGTAATTTCTCCTAAGACTTCTAACGCATGTTAATGAATTTATTATTTTACAATATCCTTTCTCTTTTAAAATTCACTTGTATACTTTTTATGACGTAATTTTTAATAAGTTCCTGCTTTTTATACGTAATTATTTAATTCTAATTTGAAAGTTTTTTTCCTGTTTATAATAGACACGTGTAAATAAATTTTTAATTTGAAGCAAACATTATTGCTTGCGCTTTTTATACAGTTGGCAACAGTTTAAATTAATACAATTTTCTGAAATCTGTAAAAAATATCTCTAGAAATGCTGAAAATTTGAATTTAAAATAGAAATAAAACCTGAAAAAATGAGTCAAAATAAAAAAATTAATGCAATCTGCACTCCGGCAAATTCTAACGCATAAAATGATCTAAAAATGATTACACTGCCATGTATAGTTTTTGCTGCTATAAAACTTTTTTAGTGGAACGATTTTGTCCAACTTTAGCATTAAATAACTCTTAAAATAATTCTTCGATTTGAAAACTGTCTACATCAGCGTGTTTATCAAACATTTCTGTATAAAACCACCGATTTTCATATTTTTGTATGCATTATTTTTGTTGATATTAACGAAGAAAGGCCTCCGGTCACAAAAAAATCAAAACCGGCGGCGGCGGCGGCGGTGACAGCGGTAGTTACTTTTTTTTAGAATAGAGAGATCATAATGCATTAGTTACCGTTTAAGATAATAAACATGATCTATTTAAAGTACTTTCCTAAATTAAATTTCTAAAGTAAATAATTTGCTTTACATACTCCCACGGCATCCCTCGCTATAGCATCGATATAATCCTTATGCGTGGGAGGTAAATAAATATTAATCTATTCTAAATAAAAAAAAAAAAAAAAAAAAAAAAAAAAAAAAACATGTATGTTAAACAAATACGGACCTCAAATCTACAAGAGACAGGAGTTGGATAGATAAGAATAATTTGTGGTCCATTCCATTTCAGATAGGGGGAAGGGGGAGGGTTGATATACTTTGAGTTTGTTTTTAATTCCTTCAATCCAGGTTCATTACAAAAAAAAAAAAAGTAAAAAAAAAAAGCTTTTATTAGGGTTTCGTTCATCTGACGAAACCCTATTCGTCTCGCTCCTCTGTCTGTCTGTCTGTCCGTCACAGAGCCCGTTCTCAGAAACTACACATGTTGGAGATTTGAAATTTTGCATACTTATAGATGACCATCACACATCATACGACAAATCATAAAATTTTCAAAAAGTCGTACATTTAACCCTTTGGGCTCCCACATGTGTATTTTAAACAATTCTTTCTAAGTGAGTCCCTAATTAGGTTGCAGGCATGAAATTTTGCGTACTTATAGATGGACACCTCAGATCAAACGACAAATCATAAAATTTTGAAAAAGTCATTCATTTAACCCTTTGGGCTCCCACATGTGTATTTAAAACAATTCTTTCTATGTGAACCTCTAATTACATTGGAGGCGTGAAATTTTGCATACTTATAGCTGAATACCTCACATCAAAGGACAAATCATAAATTTTTGAAAAAATCGTACATTTAACCCTTTGGGCTCCCACATGTGTATATTAAACAATTCTTTCTATGTGAACCTCTAATTAGATTGGAGGCGTGAAATTTTGCATACTTATAGCTGAATACCTCATATCAAACGACAAATCATAAAATTTTGAAAAAGTCGTACATTTAACCCTTTGGGCTCCCACATGTGTATTTTAAACAATTCTTTCTATGTGAACCTCTAATTAGATTGGAGGCGTGAAATTTTGCATACTTATAGCTGAATACCTCGCATCAAAGGACAAATCATAAAATTTTTAAAAAGCCGTACATTTAACCCTTTGGGCTCCCCCATGTGTATTTCAAACAATTCTATCTATGTGAGCCTCTAATTAGGTTGGAGGCGTGAAATTTTACAAACTTATAGCTGAACACCTCACATCAAACGACAAACTATAAAATTTTGAAAAAGTCGTACATTTAACCCTTTGGGCTCCCACATGTGTATTTTAAACAATTCTTTCTAAGTGAACCCTAATTATGTTGGAGGAGTGAAATATTGCATACTTATAGCTGAATACCTCACATCAAACGACAAATCATAAAATTTTCAAAAAGTTGTATATTTAACCCTTTAGGCTCCCACATGTGTATTCTAAACAATTCTTTTTAAGTGAGCCCCTATTTATGTTGGAGGTGTGAAATTTTGCATAATTATAGCTGAATACCCCACATCAAACGACAAATCATAAAGTTTTGAAAAAGTCGTACATTTAACCCTTTGGGCTCCCACATGTGTATTTTAAACAATTCTTTCTAAGTGAACCCTAATTAGGTTGGAGGAGTGAAATATTGCATACTTATAGCTGAATACCTCACATCAAACGACAAATCATAAAATTTTCAAAAAGTTGTATATTTAACCCTTTAGGCTCCCACATGTGTATTCTAAACAATTCTTTTTAAGTGAGCCCCTATTTATGTTGGAGGTGTGAAATTTTGCATAATTATAGCTGAATACCCCACATCAAATGACAAACCATAAAATTTTGAAAAGTTGTACATTTAAAACCTTGGGCTCCCACATGTGTATTTTAAACAATTCTTTCTAAGTGAGCTCCTAATTAGGTTAGAGGCGTGAAATTTTGCATACTTATAGCTGAACACCTCACATCAAATGACAAACCATAAAATTTTGAAAAGTCGTACATTTAAACCCTTGGGCTCCCACATGTGTATTTTAAACAATTCTTTCTAAGTGAGCTCCTAATTAGGTTAGAGGCGTGAAATTTTGCATACTTATAGCTGAGCACTTCGCATCAAACGACAAATCATAAAATTTTCAAAAAGTCGTACATTTAACCCTTTGATCTCCAACATGCGTGTTTTAAGCAATTCTTCCTAACTGAGCTCCTTATTAAATTGGAGATTTGAAATTTTGCATGCTTATTATAGCAGAACACCTGAAGCCAGGCGACAAATTATAAAATCTTGAAAAAGTCTTACGTTTAACCCTTTGAGCTACCACATATGTATTTTAAGCAATTCTTTCTAAGAGAGCCCCTAATTAAGTCGGAGACATGAATTTTTGCATACGTATAGCTGAATACCTCAGACCACACGACAAATCAAAAAATTTTCAAAAAGTCTTACATTATTTACTCCTCCGTGCTCTAACGTATATTTTAAGCAATTTTTCTAACCTCCGCCCTTTTCACCCGGGGAGCACTTTTCCAACTTTTGCCGACACCCCTTTGACCATTCTTTCATATTATGCACCATAGCCTTACATATTTGAGTTCCACTTTTTACCGCCAGGGGGCCTACTTATCTCGGGTGCTATGGGCCCAATCCCTTCGACTAATATATATACGGATAGTATGTAAAACGGAGTTTTGTTCGGATAGAGATTTGTTTAGAAAGAGTGCGCCCCTGGTTGCGAAATGTGGAACTAACAGATTTTTCAAAAGGATAAAGTGTTTTGAAATGAATATTAAACGAAACCCTCTGTGCGATCTGTGATCACACTTACCCACTTGTTTTTGTTTTCAGATTTTGATTTCATTTCTATATTGCTTTTTGTGTGTGTGTGTGTGTGTGTAGGGATAACGACAACGTCCATTCTTTCTTTCGTCCCCCCCCCCTCACTACGGGCTTTTCTGTCGTGGTCAGAAATGTACAGATCACGTTAAAGCTGCCCCCCCCCCCCAAAAAAAAAACGGTTCCTACCAGAGAACCGGAGCCGAAGCGCTCGGGGCTATGTTTTCCCTGGAGCTAGAGTCGGAGCTGGAACTCTAAATTTTCCCCTGCTCCAGGGCTCCTTCAGTTTAATATTCTTTTAAATCTTTATTATTATTATTATTATTATTTTAAATTTCCAGGCTTAAAATATTTTAATTATACATCATTATTCAGTATTTTAATCATATCATTTTTTAGGTTTTTTTTAATTAGAAACTGAAAATTTCTCATAAAAACATGGTAACACTACTTCATTCTACTTGAGCTATGTGGTAACACTATTTGAAAGCAAATATGGCAGCCTGTTGTTTACATGTGTAATTGTACAATTTTGGTTGTTTGAAAAGTGTTTTTTTTTTTTTTTTTTTTTTTAAGTAAAAGCTAAAAGGTGTCAGATTTTCTGAACAAGCATTTAAGTTTGATGAGAAGAAAAATGCATTTTGTCAGATCTTTAATGAAGGTAAGGGAAGGGTTTGCGAACCAAAAATCAACTGTGTAAATTAAAATCTGCAACTCAAAAGCGCAAAATCGGAGCCGAGTTGGAGCGGTTGCCGGAGCCACGGTATTTTATCTGGGAGCGGAGCTGGAGCATCAAAACTTTTTCGGCTCCCGGTCACTGGTTCCTACTTTTATCGCTTATACATCACTTCTAAACATAGCAGAATTTTAATTTTGTTACATCATCGAAATAGCTGGAAAAATGTGCTTTCGGATGAAATTTCTTTCAACGTTGTACAGTGAAAAAAAATGAAGTTCTCAAAAATAAGTAAAACGATGTACTCGTATCGAATTGAGTATGTTTGGATCAAAAATGAACCTATGCTTTCTAAATTTTGAAACATCATGTTATCAAAGCCAAACAAAACTATAGTTTTGTATTCTGTAATGGCTTATTTCATTCATGGTGGCATAAAAGATGTTTATTAATGTAAATATTAAATTATGCACAGTATTTTAAAATAATTTAAAAGTGCTTGCAAATAATGCTCTAGTCATAAAAATATTCGATTTGGGTATCCCGATAATAATTTTGTTCTTTTTCTTAATAAATGATCAATTAAACGTTTCTTGTTAATAATTTTGAGCGGAAAATAAATGTCAGTACATTTTTACTTTAATTTGTAGGTTCAGGGGGGCGGTACATAACGATTCATATTTGAACGCAACCATGGAACCAAAAATGAGTATATGTGTTTCTCAATGTTTAGTACATTTGGATCGGAGCTATTTTGTGACGAATTTAAATTTGAGTACTTTTTACTTTAATTTTGAGAACCCCCCTTTTTCTTAGTGTAGCTCAGTTCGGTGACTATGATTTTTTAAATGATTTTTTAAAAAGTAATTTTAAAAATAAGTTAAAAAATAGTTTTTGCATAATCTCTCTCAACAATGAAAAATTAATTATTACAATAATGTAAAATAATTAGCAAGCAGGGGTACCATAATTCGAAGTTTATTACACCTATCAAATTAGAAAGATAGATAAAACAGTTTAACTATAAAATACCGCACTTGTGCGCTAAACCTAATTCTGTCGAGATTTTTTGACAGACATTTATTTTATGTTGAACATAAAATATTATATAACTTTGATTAATTTTTCAGCGTGAAATTACGCCCGAAATTATTGAATATTACTTATTGTTGGTTTTACGCTTAGTTAGCAAGTGTGATAATTCAAGAACTTAATATTCAATAAATATTATGTTAAGGCAATTCTCAAATCCAAACTGGCTACTTCCTGCCACATTTTTTTTTTTTTAACTGCTGTTAGCATAGTCTCGCAAACCGCTGTTTTTTGTTTTAAAAATTTCACAGTTTAACTTGTAATTTCCCAGTATAAGTATCGACACTATACGATATTTCGTTTCGTTTGGAGCACTACCATATACTATTGCTAGAGACTTTTGAATGGGTAAATTTTAATTACACTAGTCCTGTACGAAAAGTTTAGTACAGAAATATTATCGTATGAGCTAATCCAGCCTTGTATTCATCTTTAGATTCAGTGGGTTCTTTTATTCAGAAACCATGTAATCGAGCATTTTTCGGTAAAGGCAGACAATCTCTCAGAAAGTGCTGTACTCCAATTTTCATTTTGAATCGAATTTCCGGAAGTGAGAGCGCGGGAGAGGGAAAAAAAACATCTACCACGAGACAATAATCACTTATTACTCAAGATGTAATTTAATTTAAGGAAAAAAAATGAAAGAAACTGTTTAACTACAAATCAATTCAATAATCATGCCTTCAAGTGACATGCTTTTACTTTTTAAAATTGACTCCAAAAATATGTGTAAGTTTTGAGTTGTTGGCAGGGGGAAAAATATATATTTTTTTTAGAAGAGTTTAAAAGTGCTTATGAGTTTGCCCACGCTCTAGCTTCCATAAATATACTTCGATTAACATGCTAGTGATATGTTATGGGTTTTTTTTTTATATATATATAGAGAGAGAGAGCGTCCTCTACTGAAAATGAAGTATGTAGTATTTACAGTTCGTTTACAGAGACACACACAACACTTCCGTTACATTATAGTCCATGAGGGGGGAATTATAATGTATTTTAATGGTGTTAAGCTACTGGAAACTTAATGAAATTGATCTGCATTACAGAGGTGTAATACAAAATGCTATTTATTGAAGAATATGGAGTGTGTAGAATTTATACTTCATTGCGCAAAAGAATTTGAAGCAACATTGGGAGACTCTGGGAGCGATAATAATTGGAAGGCGCGTTTTCGGTTGTAGTATGGGTTTTCAAGCTTAATTAAATGTTAGTATATTACGTAGTATGTAATAAAACATATACATCATATACGGTAAATGGGGACTGCTTAAACGCCGGGTTTATCAGCTAGTAAAACGATAAATTAAGTAAATATTTTAGAAATATTTTGGCAACTACAAAAAAAGGAGACATCCTTTAACCCTTTATATTCTGAATTTTGAATAAAAAAATGTCTTCACCTGAATAATTATTTACGTTAATGTCTAAGATATCCAGAACATATATATATATATATATATGTGTGTGTGTGTGTGTGTGTGTGTGTGTTATATGTTATATAAAAATTTTACCTTTTTCTATTCATTTAAATTATTCTAAATTGCCGCCCTATTCATTATTTCCTTTTTTTTTTAATACGCTCTATTATTTATTTCTAGCTAAATTCCTATATTTTTAAAACGCGTATCTTAATAATAGATTTATTCCAAAACATAATCTAAACTTTTAATCCCTTCATTAATTTTTATCGTCTACCAAACTGTAAAGTTCTGAACGCAGTTACTTATTTTTCGAATATTTATCAAAGCCATTTTTACTTTTTTATTCTATTTCATCTCATTTTCCCGCCCACGAGGCACCAGCCTTTTCACATTGAAATCATTCCATTAGCGGCGCTGGGATTCTTTCCTGTGACGTTTCTTGATAGCTCTCCATTGGCTGAGTGTCGGATCCCAGTTTCACTTCGAGGCTCGTTCGTGATTTTCGTTGGTTTAGCTTGAAGTTGTCATTTCAATCGGAATTCCTCCGCGCATTCTCATAAATAGCGAGAGCATGAACTCAGAACAGTGTTGAATTCAGACTCTTTTCTCTGGGAGGGATTTCTGTGGCTCCGGGGGGGGACATTATTGAGTCCCGGGGGGGAAATTGCACTTTTTGACCATTGAAAACACAAAATCTCAAATCTTCCGGGGGGGACATCTCATTGCTCCGGGGGGGAATGTCCCCCCCGGGCCACCCCCTGAAATCAACACTGACTCAGAACGAGAGATTTTTTTTGTGCTGTGATTGTTTACAAAACCTGTTACCCGGTGTCCTTAGCCATGTGGAATATTCATTTCGTAAATTAACATCTATTTAGCATGAGTAATTAGTTTATGCTCGAGTGAAATGCTCTGATTTCTCATCTGCGGGAATTGTTCAGTGTTGGTATGTTCTGATGGAATAAACAGTTGTTCTATGACTACGTTTCCATGTGTTTAATTGGGAAAACCCCATATTTCTTCATACGCCTTTTTTCGCCACTCAAGCTGCCTTGTTTTCATAATGAAATAATAAGTGTTTGATTGGACTATACCAATATTATCATCGCTCTACAGCTGCTATATTTTCAGAGTTGATACCTCCGGTAGCAGTGCTAAATGGTAGGATTGCTTACAACATCACCAACGGCTGATTAAAATGTGGTATGACTCCAGTAATACGTAATAAGCACGATTTCAACTACACCCATTAAATTGTTTCGTAACATATATATATATATAACCATTAATTAAACATAACCTACCACCATCAAAAACCGTAATATTATGAATTAAAGCTTTAAGTATAAAAATTTTTTTTAATTTATTATAAGAATTATTATGGAAGAAAAATAAGAAAGTGGACACCGACAAATAATGGAAATGCTTACATATTGAATTACGTTGTCAAGGGCACAGAATTCAATGATATAAGCAAAATGGTTGTTTTCTGTGAGAAAAATAAGCTAAAGCTAAAAGTTATTTTCCCCTGTGCCCAAACAACCATTAAAATCAAGTGAATTGATTAAAAATGAAAACAGAATAGAAACAAATAATATGAAATGGAAAAATCAATAAAACCTATTTAAATATTTATAGGATATAAAATAGAAATAATAAACACCATACCGATAATATTTCAATATTTTAGAATAAATCCACGCGCACATGGCACCCAAAATATCGTAAAGATTAAGGTGAATAAAACAGTTAAGAAATCACAGTAATTGATACCATAGAATGCAGTTAATACATTTTGAAATAAATGTTAAATAACTTTTAATATAATATAAAATAAAATAAATAGAAAGTAATTACATATTTAAAATGCACTATTAAATTAATTAAAAACTGTTTAACAATATCGTCAAAATTTAGCAAAAATTCCCCCTGGTGTAGTAAATTATAACTGAAATGTAGCTGGAAAAAGTAAAATTTAGAACTTATCGAAAAAATACAAATTTTGGTGCTGCCATCTAGTATTACTTTTATGATTCAATTGTCACAAGATAAACAGTTGTAAGCATTTGAATGCAACAATTGTTTTATTAACAGCAAAACCAAACAAATCCGTATATAGATAATTATAAACCAAATATAAACCACACAATGTATTTAAAAAAAAACTATTGTTAATAAAATTTAAAAAGCATACAAAATATTCTATTAGCTAACTTATTTAAACTACACTAACTTATTTAAACTACACTCATTAATAATTAATATAAATAATTATTAAAAATATAAAAATCTTTAATAAAAACTATTATATATAAGAATTATAAAATGAACAGGAAATAAAAAACATATGGGTGTATAAAGAAGGTCAACAGATACTTAAATTCCGATTACCTAAAAAGCACAAATATAGTGTGTGGATTATTTTCATACATCCATAAAAATCCTAAAAGTATGAATGTGGGACATTCAAAAACATTAAACCGATAATAAATTTTATAACACAAAGTGAAAATAGATAAATATTAAAATATTAATAAGAATAGAGGAATAATAATAAAAATAATTACCCAATTTTAATACATACAGTATAACTTTATTTATAATAATTTGATTCTTAGACATTTTTTTAAATTAAAACTGATTTAATAAATCGGTAGTTAGAGCTCTTTTTACAAAATATTTACAAGAATAATTAGATTAATTAACAAAAAATACTGTTATGGAAATCTCACAATTCTTATAAGAATAGTGTAAATAAATGTATTGTGATACTATCTGTAACTTTAATCTATATGAAGTGTTTTGTAGTTGCAAACTTTTCGTATAACATTTTTTAATAGGATAAAAGTTAGGCCTGGGTAAATGGATGCGAAAAAAATATTTAACTTCGACTGTTTCGCCGTGTTTTCTAAATATATTTGGGCAAATTATTTTGTATGAAAAGTGCCATCTACTTTTATTATTAGACGAATGAAATAAATGAATTTTCTTTAATGATAATTAAAAATATTGTCAGTACACAAAAAGGAAGTTAAAATATTAATTCCCCGAGGCGGTATTAAAAAAATACAATTACATTACAGGTTTAAGGGGATTCTTTGCGTACTTGAAAACACACGCTCCTAATGTTAATCCTATGGGCAGGTTCAGAATTTCTCGTTTCAATTTGAATATTTTTAAACGATTTTTTTTTTTTTTTTTTGCATAGGCTAGATGAGGTCAGACTCTTTTTTACTTTTTCGATTTTGGTTGCAGATTTTTTTTTAAAAAAAGGTACTTTCAGTTTCCAAACCGGTTTCGAAACAAAGTATCTTTTTAAAAAAAGTCTGCAACCAAAATCGAAAAAGTAAAACAGACATATTAAAAATTGAGCTCATCCTATGCATTTTTTTTTTTGTTTAATATTCAAATTGAAACGGGAAGAAAATAATCTGCCCATAGGATTAACATTACGCAGCGGGTGTTTTCAAATGCGCGAAGAATCCCCTTAACCCTAACAAAGGAAGCATGAGGTCTCACTGACCAACACCCCTAATAGCATCCAATCGAAAACTGCAGCGGATTCTTCAAAAAATATATGAAAATGCATAACAATGGAAAATAGGGTGTCAACGATTTTAATCAGTTGATTTAAATCAGCGATTAAATCGTGATTTTAATCAACTGATTTTTTTTTTAAAAAAATCATTGATTTAAATCATAAATTTCCTAAATGTTTAAAATGACATAAAAAAAGTATTAAAATCTAAAATGAGCATAATTTGGAAAGTTTCTACAGATGTTTTGACTTATCGTCCAGGCAATAGGGAATTTTACCTAGCAAAATTAATGGTAGTACTGGAAATCGGCTTTCTAGATGTTTTTTCGGTCGCTGATTCCGAATTTGTAACTTCCCACCAAAATTTCCCCCGGCAACCTCCCCAAATTTTGGTAAAAAGCCCCCCAAAAAAGGTTTTTATTAAAAAAATCAATTTTTTTATTGTTTTAGAGAAAAAGTATCTAGAAATTCAGAAAGTAGACAAAATTTCCAACAAAGTAGATACATGACATTATGACTTAGGATGAAGGGGAAGGGGGGATCTGCCTCGGAACATGCGCGCGGTGCTGCGAAAACTAAGTTGCGCAATTCCACTTAACCACTCACACGTTTACATTCGCCCTTTAGTCTCCCCTCCGAACTTTCTCTATAAGGTTTACTTTAAGATTTTAGGTCGCTGAATCCGAATTTTTAACTTTCCCCCCCGAACCCCCCCCCCCCCAAATAGCTGTTTTTAACTTAAATTTCTTATTGTTTTAGGAGAAAAGCATTACGAAATTCAGAAACTAGACAAAATTTGCAAGAAATAGGATATATGACATTATGAATTAGGATGAACGGGGAGGGTGAGGGCTATCTCGGAACATGCACTGCGGCGCTACGTGCACTAAATGATGAAGTCCAGGCAATAGGGGATTTTATCTGGCAAAATTAATGGTAGTACTGGAAATCGGCTTTCTAGATGTTTTTTGGGTCGCTGAATCCGAATTTGTAACTTCCCACCAAAATTTCACCCGGCAACCCCTCAAAAAATTGATTTTTTGAAAAAATTTGGTTTTTGAGAAAAGCGATGGGAATGTTCCGAGGCAGCCCCCTCTCTCCCCGTTTATCCTACGTCATAATGTCATATATCCTATTTGTTGCAAATTTTGTCTAGTTTTTGAATTTTGTAATGCTTTTCCCCTAAAACAATAAGAAATTTAAGTTAAAAGCAACTATTTGGGGGGGGGGTTCGGGGTGGAAAATTTGGGGGTAAGTTAAAAATTCGGATTCAGCGACCCAAAAAACTTAAAGTAAACCTTATAGAGAAAGTTCGGAGGGAAGATGGGAGGGCTAATGTAAACGTGTGAGTGGTTAAGTGGAATTGCGCAACTGAGCACTGAGGCGCATGTTCCGAGGCAGATCACCCCTTCCCCTTCATCCTAAGTCATAATGTCATATATCTAATTTGTTGCAAATTTTGTCCACTTTCTGAATTTCTAGCTACTTTTCTAATAAAATAATTTTTTAATAAAAACCTTTTTGGGGGGGCTTTTTACCAAAATTTGGGGGGGGGCGGTTGCCGGGGGAAATTTTGGTGGTAAGTTACAAATTCGGATTCAGCGACCCAAAAAACATCTAGAAAGCCGATTTCCAGTACTACCATTAATTTTGCTAGGTAGAGTCCCTATACGGTCTCTATTGCCTGGACTATTATGAATACACACAAAAACTAGCCGTTGGGGGCCACCGTAATAGTTACCGATCATGGATATAGATAATATAAAATATGAAAATAAAACATGTGATATTTGCTAAGCATTGTACCATGTTACTTTTATTCATAATTTAATTTATTTGGACTTCCTTAAATATAATTAATATAACCCCTTAAGCTAATATTACTTTTTGTTGCATTAAAATATCTCAATTTGTTGATTTTCTGTAAGCAAGTAAACGCTATTGGTTGACAATGAAAGTCTATGGGAATTTGGCGAAATATTAGAGATAACGCCACTTTGGCGTCACTTTTGGCGACTCATTTTCGCCGCCAAATTTGGCGATATACCGCCAAATTGGCGACAGATGAGGTCCCCCCTATGGTAAACCCCCTTATAGGTATGGTGAGGTATTAAATGCTTGACATTTACGATAAGCCATTATTGGCATTTAATCTTATAGTTTGGCGATAGTTTTTTGGTCGGCGGGATAATCGAGTAGTACCGAATTGCGTAAAAGAAACATTCTTATAACTCGAAAAACTATAATCCTATTAACTAACAGTTTACTGCGTCGGATTAAGCGTCTCATTTCCAATTAAATATATCTTTGAATTGAAATTTGAATGAAATACAGGGTCATGAAAAATCGAAGTGTGTGAAAAATAGAATTACATATATCTCGGCAACTAATTATCCGATCGAGTTCATTCATGATGCAAAATTTATGTTTTTTTATTGTCTTTTATATTCACTCCTTCAAATAAACAATTTCGAAAAATTTTGTAAAACTTTTATCAGAACGATATATTTCAAGAGTCCAAAAAAAATACTTCCGGTTAATCGAGGTTACTGATATTCAATAGGCTTCTTCCCATTATTACTCCCTAAGTACACACCGAATTTCAAGTCTCTATCTCAATTTGTTCGTGAGATAGAGCGTTTACAGACACACACAGACGGACGGACAATTTTTTCTTTTCTAAAAATATGTGGCCCCACCAGTGGCTGAGAGGTTCTGCTCTCGAAGCTGGTAGACGGGAGGTGCTGGGTTCGATCCTAATCGCGCCCGTCGGCCTAATCGTTTGGAGTTTTCGTGGTTTTCTTCGAACCGTGGATATCCATGCGTTAATACGGATTAGGTTCCCCTAGAAAGACCTCCACGGAAGGCGCTCCCCCCAGGGCCTATATCCCTCGTGTAGATAATTGGCCGTCAACAACCAAACCAAACCAAATCTAAAAATATGTTTTTAGGAATCTCCAGTGTCTGAAACGTGTAAATCCGTCAAAAAATTTTTTTTCGATTTTTAAAACGATTACAAGATTTACCCTATACTACGTATGATGGGTAAGTAAACAGCTTTAAATAATTGCTTCTAAGCTTAATTTCTGAGTATGGTAAAAAAAAAAATTTAAGTACAGTAAGTTTGTAAAAAGTATAATTTTTATCTAACATAACATAAAAAGCATTTCCTTTTAAAATGATATTTAAATCTAATATAACTTGCAATGTCATAATTTCCTTTTAGTAATAAAACTAGCAAAAGCCATGCTTTGTTTGGATTCACGAAGTATTATTTAATAAGATAAATATTTGAAAGTGACAATATTTTCTTATATTATTTTTTCCTCTTTATTAATCAAAAACTTTATTTTATGTTTTGGCAATTTTAATTTTAGAAATGTAAATTCAGCCAAATAACTAAGAATTTCCTCGGAATTTTTTATTTATGACATAAGACTTGTAGTCCATGGGAAATATACATTTTACATTGCAAAAGGTCGGGTAGAAGATTTTTTTTTTCTTAATTGTTTATAATGATACCAACATGGAAAAAAGTTTTTTCTAGCAAAATTTCTTAAGGCTAAATTTTCTGTGGCCAAAAAAGCAAAATTTTGGGACTTTTTTATATTTTTTCAAAATATCGCGAGACCCGTTGGCCGTAGCATATTATTTGTCAGTTACAATATTAAAGAGCATAAAATTTTCTACAACTTTCATATTTACAACTTTTTTATACACTTAATAGCAAGCTCAATACGCCATTTCAAAAATAAGACATTTTTTCTTTCAATTTTATTAAAACCAGTGAAAAACGTAGTTTTGCCCCAATTATTCAAATGTTCCCCGCAGATTTAATCGTGTATGTCGTCTTCTAAAAATTGCTACTAACAGTAAATTATCTATTATTTGCATACTCACGTCTTTATTTTCATCTTAACAGACATTTTATATTCAATAAATTTATATAATTTTAAAAGTAGGGCAGAGTGCAGATGAATGAGGCAATTTTCATATTTAGACAGTAATTTTAAGTATATACAATGTTAGCTTCAAAGCATTGTTTAAAAGAATACTTCAATATTTAATAACTTATTGGCACGGTAGTTTCAATTAAGAAAGAATTCTTGTTTAATTTTAATAATTTTATAATAATAACTTTTATAATGCATACATATTTTTCCAGGTATCAATGGGATAGGTATAAAAATTTGCGAAAAACATTTTATTCCACACTACAATGGTATATTTTATTTACCAATTATTGATAATATATGTTTTAATGTTTTACGGTTTTAAAGATAGCAAACATTAGATTTTAGTTCCATATAAAAGTTGGGACTCAAAAAATAAATATCTTTTATGTAAGAAATACTTTTATCTTTTAAAATAACTACAATAAAAATGACAACAGATTATTTCACTAACTAATGTTATGCATTTCTCTCTTGTAAAATTTAAAAATTCTTTCAATAAAATATTTGAGATCACTAGTTTCAAAAAATATTTAAAAGATTAGTTTAAAAAAATATTATCAATTTTTCACCCCACTTATAATAATAAATATAACAAGAGATTATATATCATTTTAGAATGCAAAAATACATAAAACTTTAAGATTATCTATTAATTGCTTCAAAGTTCAAACAGAAAAACTTACTTTGGTTGTTGAAAAATATTCTTTGTGGAATATTCTAATCTTCTGTATTATGTACTGTTTTGAAACTATCTGTTTAATGATCTCAGTGATACAATTTATCAAATGAAATACCAATTTATTTATGATTATAGGTCCTATAAATATTTTTGCTTTCGGATTAATCCCCTGACTCATTCAACTCCACTTTCCGTACACAATAAAGTAAGGTATGCAATATGACTGCATAAGCTAAATGAAAAAATGTATTTAATAATAATTTCTACAGGCTATTTAACAATATTTTTTTCTCTTTGATGGCACTGTTGTAGAATTTTAGCATCTCATTTCAAAGAAATATCCTTGTCCTGAATAAAACACATATCTGTACCATCTAGAGCAGCCATACTCAAGCTTTTTTTCTCGCGGGCCGTAAACAAGCGTTTCCGACATTAGGCGGACCGCAACACTCTTAAAAAGGCCTAATCAAAATAGTAAGATAACAAAGTATAGTATAACAATGCAACATAATAAATTTAATATTATCAGGATGGTTCAACATTTGTCTCGGAAGATATGTCACCAAAACAATTTTAACGCCACAATTTCCGAGCAATAAAGTTCGTGGTAGATTCCAACCGCAAATGTTGTAAAAATAGGTCGCGAAGTTTGTTGTTTCGTAATAGTAGTGTAAAAAGTTTGTGTGCCAATTTTTTCCTCGTCAAACGATCAGCTTTAAAAAATCAACTATTAGTTATATAATAAGTACAAAACGTTGTAATATTAAAATTCAGAATTTGCAAATTCTAAAGAAATAATAATCAGGAGATTTTCTCTAATTATACTAATCTTTTGCTCAATGCAAAAACTTTATTTTCTTTTATTTGTGAAAATATATATTGCAAATTTAATTTGGAATAAAGTGTGATTAGTGTTGAAGCTTAGGAAATGTATAGAACATGTAGCAGAAATAAGGACTACATGTAACAAGAACTTTTGACTTAGGAAGCGGCATTTAAGATTGATTTGATATAATTTTATTTGATTATAATTTATTTTATATACATTTATTTTATATACATTTATTTGATATAATTTAAATTGGCTATAAATAACAGGCCAGGTTTTATCTTCCCAATAAAATATAGAAAAAAAAAAACAGCAAATTCTTAATTACTTTTTATGCATATCTCAAGTAATTTTTTAAATATGAATTATTGATCATGTGCCTCGGGCCGCACATAAAAGGTAGCCGGGCCACATGCGGCCCGCGGTATGGCTGATCTAGAGGTATAAAGCCTAATACTTCCTATTTATCAGCATTTTCCTGCACTTTCACCCAGTTTCTTCGCGTGACTAGTGTAGTCTCAAACATTTGCAAGTTAATGTTAAACCTATGGGGGCATTCTTTTCAGAATTCTTGCTTGAATTTCAATATTTAATTTTTTTTTTTTTTTTTTTTTTTTTTTAATGATACCTGAGGTCGATATCTAACGTCTTGCGTTTTTAATTTTTCGAGTTTGGTTGCATTTTTTTAAAATGAAGAAATTTTTAAATTTCACAACGGGTTCCAAACGGTTTTCCAAAAATGAAAGTGTCCGAACATTACAAAAATTTCAACCAAACCCGAAAAAGTACAAATGCACAACATTAGATATTGATCTCAGGTATCCCATGAAATATATATATATATATATATTAAAAAATAATAAAATGCAAGAGATATTTGTCAAGAACGCTTCCATAGGTTTAACATTACCTTGCAAATGTCTTCATGTGACTAATTTAAGTCTCATAATTCATATAACTTTGACTTTATACGTCTCAATACTACAACTACGGTAAAATCTTTGAAAATTAAATCTGTATATTACGGAATCCGATCTTTAAAGAAATAATAATATTTTTTCAAGAGAAAGAATATGAACAATTATACCTGCTAAGATGGAAATCTGTTTAAAGCGGAATATATTTCGGTTCGGTTTTCAAGGTTTTAATGAATCAATATTTTACAAAGCTAATTACGTATTTAATCCCCACTGGGAGCTAATAATGCTGCTGTTTAATGTTTTGAGGATTTCAAATATAACTGGCTATTCCTTATATTTACTCTGTATGTGTGTATGAATAAGTAATTAATAAAATTACTTGCTTGCAGTTTTTATTAATTTTGTAATTACTTACTGTTTTCCCTAGGTCAATTATTTAGAGCGCCAGAACCATCCCTTTTGAAATTGGCAAAATGCACCATGCCTTTTTTTAAAAAATGATGAAATTCATCTGTAGTAGACAGAGATTTCTTGTAAAAAACTTCCAAAATCCACAGAATTTTTTTTATCTATGTGCCCAAGATCTTACAAAAATGATAGAACATTATTTCTTTAGAAAAAAGTTAAAACATGTTATTTAATTGTATTTTTCAATCTGTAATTCATAAAATTATTAAAATTTATGACACTTATTCATCATACTAAGAAGCTATATACTTTTTTTTTTCTTATATAATTACTAAACACATTACTAATATTTCCGCATGAAATAGCGTCCTTTTCCGGAACTAGCATCCTACCCCCCTTATCTTTCTAGAATGAATACTAAATTATTAATTATCATTTTACTAATTAAAGCATAAAAAGGTAATATGTTTATAATTACAGAATTGTTTAATACTTTTTAATCTTAAGTTGTGTTAACAATTTAATATTATTTGCAGTTATCAATAATTTTAATAAATGTAAATATCTCTAGTACTTAATATAGTTTTACATAATTATTACAAAATATTAATGTTTATAACATTATTGTATGCTACTAATGAATGAAACCACTAATTTGCAGTTATTGTAATTTCTGTAATTACTAACTAATAATTATAATTCTATTAATTAAAGTGTAAAAACATAGATTATGTTAGCAATTAGACGTTTAATTGTTTTCAAAACCCAAAACTCTAGCTAATTCAGTATTTGAATGCTGAAAAAAAACATACGATTTTTTTTTCTCTTTTTAAATCATGATTTTTTTACATCTTAATGGAAAATAGCCTTTAGTAACATCTTGTTAATTTAAATATTAAGAAGTCCGAGGACTCAAAGCTTCAAAATTTTCAACATTTTAATTTTTTAACCCTTTGGAAAAATGGTTATTGTTCTCGTCAGGATGGGAAATCAAAAGCATATCTGAAGGTTTTTATTGGTTGGAATTTTTACATGTAATAACACTAATAATGTTTAATTCATGGCGTACGTAATGTATGATCAACTCCGTGCGATTTTTTATGTCTTAAATTTTAGTCCTCGAAAAAATCATTTTCCAAATGGTCGTTGTAATTTGATAAATTGCTTTTTTTTAATGTATTTTTTTTTTCAGATGTTAAACTTCTATCTTTTCTGTACATTTTGGTATCATTGTTTCTTCAAAATTCCTATCAGAAAAGATTTTATGACTATTAGAATTATACCCGTTCAATAGCTAAAGCGGCGTTTCCGAAACTTTGAAGTCATTTTCCTCCAAATTATTTTTTGGGTATAACGCGCAGGATATTTCAAAAACTTCTGAATATTTTTTCATGAAATTTTCAAAGCATATGTTTCATGCTAGTCTGTATAAACTGAACCTAATATGTCATTTTTATTGTTCAAAAAAAAATATTTTTGGGAGTGATTATACTGGTGCAATTTTCAAAATTTTGCATTAGCTAAATACAACTTTGTATTGAAAATTTAAAAATACTTTACAAATTTATTTAGGTTCAGGGTAATCATTAAAATCTGAAGTATAACTAGGACAAAAAAAGAAAAAAAAAATCATTCTAGTTGCAAAATTTATTTTGTAATCCTGTGTGTAAGTTGTTATACGAATTTTCTGCACGAGAAATGCCTGACAGTTCGGATCGTCTCGTAAATACTAATTCTGTATCTTGCAATTTTTTTAATACATGAAATGAAAGGACATACTTATATCTTTTAATCCCAATAAAAATTGTGTTTTTAAATCTTATACCTTTTAAGATATTAAATGTTGAAAATAGTCTTTTTTTTTTTTTTCCTTTTTTTCTAATTTTAAGAGTCTTGAGACCCCTTAAAATTACAAATAGGGTGACCAAATAAGAATACTAAAAATAAAAAGAGAACATGAATTGGAAAATAACGACATACCATTTAACATAGTCAACAATGGACAAACAAGCTTGAACAAGGTAAATCCACAGCATGAAGTGATTCCTGCAACTTAGAGGACGACGTCCGCTCTATTTGACAAATCAATATGGAGTTTGTATTGGAAACTACAGTCGAACCCGGTTAAGAAGCGTTTCAAGGGACTGTACAAAATACCCGTATTAAACGTGATTTGCATAATGTTGCTGAAGCATAGCTTAATTACACATCTAATCGCCCCCCTAAATGAACTTTAGAACTGTCATTTGAATTATTATAAACGAAAAAGAATTTTTTTTCGCATATTAAGATAAAAATTTAACTGTATATTCAAATTAGAGATCTGCACGGGCCCGTGGCCCGAAGCCCGGACAGGGCCTATTTTTACCACGGCACTCGGGCCGGGCATGGTCTTCACTCTTTTCGGGCCGGTCCATACATTATTCTGAAGGTTCGGGCCTTGCTTTTTTCCTGAAGGGCCGGGTTTGTGTCTTAATATTTTTCTAAAAGGCCGGGCCGAACTTATTTTTTCTGTACAGAGCCGGGACTGGTTCCAGTCCTAGTCTTCACGGCCCAAAATTTTCCGTTCTAGTTTTGACACAGCCCGTACGAAAATTCAGTGTCTCGGCGTGGCGTGATCCGTTCAAAGGTCGATAAAATTAGGCTTGCCCAAAAACTTTTGCAAAAACTACATACATTTTTTAAATCGCCATTATTCTATAATTAAACATTAAAATTTATTCTTTTTAAAGAATACTAGATTTCTACGCTTATTAAAATATAACTAAACTAAAATATAGTATAACGTGTGAAAAAGAACCTGCCTACGACAGAATCCTGTTTTAAACTGAAAAACGTGTTGGTCCATGCAAAATTAATATACTAATACGTAAGAAAAGAATATATAATGCATTTACACTTGCTAAGAAGGGAACTTGCGTATAACGCATTTTTTTCTTATCTATGCAATTCCGTCTTAGGAGATTTTACTGTAGAATATTTTTCAGATTTTTAACACTACAGGAAATATGGATTAACAA
Organism: Maratus speciosus; assembly: GCA_963932465.1. Classification (NCBI taxonomy): domain Eukaryota; kingdom Metazoa; phylum Arthropoda; class Arachnida; order Araneae; family Salticidae; genus Maratus; species Maratus speciosus. Next base: position 280,705,783 of record OZ010792.1, read on the forward strand.
TATGAATGATAACTGAAAACATTTACAGTAAATTCTGTCTAAGGCGGAATCGGTTGGGACTGAGAAAATTTTCCGTGGTAGACAATATTCCGGCTTATGCAAAAAAGCTCCCAGCTCCCCCTAAAAAAAAAATAATAAAAAAATCTCGATTTTTTATTATTTTTCATCGATTTTCCTGACTCGAAAATCGATTGAAAACTGAAGTTTTGAAAGATCCTTTGTCTTTATAGGTAAATGAGAAACGCTATTCAATTTCTTAGTACTGCTGTAATACATGCGAATTGGAGGTTTACACACACACAAAGTAATAAACTTCGAGAATGAGACAGAACGGTATAATTTTGAATTTGAGTACAACCTTAAAATATAATATATTGTACTTTAGAAAATATGTATTTTCATAAATTTGCATTCTACTAGAAATAATAACTTTTAAATGCAATTTTGTACAGAAAAAAAATGTCATAAGCAAAAATTCCTTAAAATTTAAACAGTTTCTGCTCTTTTGAATTAACTTTTTCAAAGTGTTACGGAATTTAACTGATCCTCGACATTGAGTATTTGACTTAACAGTTTTAAAGTTTGATAAACGAAATGCATTTCATTTTTAAAACATCCTTCTTTCCGCCTTAAGCAAAATTTTGGTTTCGGTGGGACCTTAAAATCCTTTCCGTTTCCGCGTTAGACAGATTCCGTCTTATGCAGCATGAGTTAATGTAATTTCCTATGGGTTCGCCGGGACTTGCAGAATTTTCCGCGGTAGACAGATTTCCGGCTTACACAGAGTCCGCCTTAGGCAGAATTTACTGTACATACAAGAAATAGAGATTCACTAAAAAAAATAAATATCGCAGCCTGCGGCACTTCTATAAGAATAAAGATTATATAAACATGAAAAAAAAAAAAGTTAAGAAATATTTTTGGTCAGAACTTCTCGTACGAGACAAATTTTTAACAAATCGTCGTAAAAATCAACGTTTTGTAGAAATTTATTTGAGCCGGGACGAGCTTTTTAGCTGTTATACAAGGGCGGGCCGGGCCCGGGCCTGGAAATTTCGACCCGTGCAGACCTCTAATTCAACTCATTGTTTTTATAGAACCATCTGGAATCATAAATGAAAATAAATATGCATTCACATATGGCTTTATTGTCGATTAATACGTTAAAACCAAAAATAACGGAACAGAAATAATTTCCCGATAGCCTAATTTTGTTAACACAAACCAAGAAAATTAAATCTTTGAAGCACAATCCAGTTATTAAAATCATGTTTAGTACTTGTGATAATGAGTACCGTTGTGATAACACCTTAATTTTTAAAATAATAAGAAAAAGCTATTTTTATTAATCTTTGTGCATTTTGGGGGGTGGGGAGTTAAGACTAAAGTAAACAAAACACAGAAAACATGAAAGAAATATACAACCGCAGTCGCATGAATTCGAGTCTTAAGAGGCTACATCAGTCAGGCGCAAAGACCCGTTCGCTAATGTTAATCCTATGGAAGACATTTATAAAGATGTCTCGTTTGAATTTAAATATTTTTAAATGATTTTTTTTGTATTGAACAGTTGCGGTTGATCTGTACAAAGACCGTTGTTTACTTTTTCGATTTTGTTTACAGGTATTTTTAATGAAGATACTTTCATTTTCGAAACCGGTTTCGAAAGTAAAAGCATCCTCATAAAAAAAAATCTGCAATCAAAATCGAAAAAGTAAAAAACGGCCTGCATACAGATCGATCTCAATTATCCAATGAAAACGCGTCTTTTCATTTGACTGAAGTAGCCTCTTAAGCAAAATGTTTTCCCTCAAAGGACAGAAACAACCGCGTATTAAACGTGATATTTTTATATTAGTCTAATGGCGATGTTCAAAGTACCGAAAAAAATCCGCGTATTAACCGTGAGCATCTAAACCGGGTTCGACTGTAGTTTAGATTATTTTGCACAACATCATCAACTGGAACTGTCGTAGCTCTATCCAAAAAATGTTGCTATCAGCTACTCACCAGGCCTGAGCACTGACACACAAAAATGGCGGACGCCGAAGGCTGATTTTTTTTAACGTATGTACGGTAGGGTGGAACTAAAAAACAAAGTTTCGATTTTTATATTCTAATAGTGATTATTTTTTTTTCCTTTAACTCCATAAAAAGAAAATATTTTTCTTTTAATTTTAAAATGATATTTTCCGGTTCCTCAAAGCTCCGATTTTCCTTAAAAAGCGAATAAAAGCCAATAATTGCTCCGAAGAATGTTAAGCTTATTATTATATTTATATTTTACAAATTTAAAATAATGAAGCGTTAATGTCCTGTAATAAAGAGAATAATTTAGTTTGAGTGCCATGAAAAAGATGGCTCCACTTTATTTGACTTTTATAGAAGCCAGCGCAGTGGACGTCGGCTTTCATTGTCTCTGATTTATTTGGCTGCGACTCATAACAAGTTAGTCCGATTTACCGTGTGTTAACAGTTTCTTTGATTATTTCAAAAAACAGTCGGGGTCAAATGTGACAATGTCTGCTAACGTGCCTAAATCTAGATATTTGTTGAAGTGTCTTGTATTTCGCGAACCAAAACAATTAACATTAGACTGTCATCTTTACCGAACATATGAAGATGTTATGAAACATTATTTATGGGTTCAATTTAACTTAAAATCTAACAGCTGGAATCTGGAACACACTGTTTCTGACATATCTAAAGCTGTTGCTGATACAATTAAAAGCGTATTGTTGATACCTTCAATTCCAACGGGTTCTCATACACAATCATAAAAAATGATTAGAGACTATCTTGAGAAATGTGAGACTATCGTGAGAAATGTTAAAATTTGAAAAAAAATATTAAGATTAGAAAGAATAATCCCACATCCAATATGAAATTGCAAAATGTTAGGTAATCACGCCAAAAACTTATTTGTGTAAATGCACTAAATATTATCGTGTATCAGAACAAGAACGTCACTTTCTCAAAGACGAAAGAGAGATGGGGTGATGGTAATAGGATCATTGGATATAAAAACTACAAAAAAAGTGTAGCAAGAAATGGGAAAGGAAATATCAAGGAAAGAAAAAGTTATTTTAAAACAAAAAAATGATGTTTTGATTGAATGACTCGCCAAATTAAGAAAATAGTTCGGAAGGAAATAGTTCAATCGGTAGTTCTTCTAAACCTGAATTTGACAATCAACAAGGTGAAAGAACCGGAGTATTAGAATTGCAAATATTATTGCAAATGGCGCCCTAGAAGATATGGGTATTTCTGATGATGATAAAGAAATGGTAACTGGCGGAAGAACTTGAAGAAGACAAAGAGAAAAGAAAAGGAAGAATTTCAAAGAACAAGAAAGACGAAATGAGTTAATTTTAGAAAGTTTGCATTTTGATGACAGAAAGGATAACACAATGATAACTGCAGCAAAGGGAAAAGGGATAATGAAAAATCATTAAAGAAGAAAACATGGTCTTAGTTCAAAAACAAGGATCAAAATATATTTGTCATATTTCATTGACATCTTCTTATATTAATATAACCACTGCAATTTTGGGGTATTTTCAAAATAATACGGGCATTTCAAGTTTGAAATTTATTGGGTGAAACGGAACCGCCGACAATCGGGGGCGTCAATGCAGGAAGCAAATATGGAATTATCAAAACATTGGAAGCAAGACTGTAAAATCTTTATAATGGATAATTTGCTTATTACATGCAAATGAACTTTTTTTAGATCTTGCCGGAAAAACTACGGGTACTAAAGGATTTTTCGGACCAACAGGAAAGCAACTTGAAACAATGCGAATACATTCAAATTATAGACCATAAAAAATGGATGCTGTCTTGACGGATTGATTGTTTGAAGAACTTTCAAGAAAAGTACAAACAGGGGAAATATCTGAATTTTAGATTTTTCTTGCATACTCAAACAGTGGAAACGTGTGCCAAAATTGTCTCGCAAGCTGCGTTAACCGTCTTTATATATTAAGCAAGAGATGGCTTTATCTTGGGAAAGTTGAATTCCCGCAATGTAATGACAAAATTTGCCTAAGAAGAATTATAAGCCAGTAAGTTGAATATCCAATTGAATTAATCCATAACAAAGTGGAAGTCGATATTTAGCCACCTCCTCGTGGTGACTTCTGGGTAGTATTTGCTTAATATAAGCAGATATGAGCTAACAGTTGTTTACTTTAAGTTATTTTATACTGAAATTTTAAAACTGACGTCCTTGAGGAACTGGAAAACAAATTTTAAAAAACCTTTTCAGCCGATAGTTTAGACTTTCAAAAAGGAAAAAAGTTTTTACTATTACATATTAAAATAAACAAGTTTTTTTTTTTTTTTTTTTTTTTTTTTTACCCTATACTAAAGTTCTACCCTAATGTACGGTCCCCTAAATTTAGACACTAGTATTTCATAAAATATTTCTTTGACTTATTTAATCTCCGAAAAATAAAGAGAAAAAAATTTAATCTCCGAAAAATAAAGCTTAAAACACTTTATTTAAGTGCTAGAATTACAAAGAGGTCAAACAAATAACAATAATAAAGGATGAAAACATAAGCAAAAAAATCGTGATGTACCATTTGACTAAGACAGCAATGGAAACTGGAACAAAGTGTAAGTAGGGGAGACCGGGGGAATTGCGCCACACGGGGTTATGCCGCCACCCCGTATATTTTAAAAACTAACGGCAGTTTGAGATAGCGATTGCTTCAGCACTGTCGCGGCCAGCAATAGAAACAGTGCCTAGAGTTTGAATGGTTTTGTTGTACGTCGTTCGCTTGTTCTAGTGAAAAATTTAGTTTTCATCTAGTTGCTTCTTATTTTGGAGCTTCAAATGAGTAGAGGTAAACACCTTTTATCGAAACATTAGGTACTTAAGATAATATTACCCGTAATCTACATGCATTCGCCGACATTTTGATGTAATTTGTTGAACAAGTTCGGCTCTTCTTTCGGCTTTGCGGTGGGTTTTCCACTATATTGTCCTCTAGGGGTAATGCCGCCATCATGGCAAAGGGTGACTTTTCCAATTTGAGTTAAATTGTAAGCTTAACACATTAATAAATATAGCTTAAGGAACATCGTAATTATTCATTATTTTGATAAATTATTGCTTACTAAACATTTTTAGTATGTTATGTGTTTACTAGTATCCATTTTATGTATTTACTAGGTCATTATAGAGAGGCGTCATTACCCCGATACACTGGTGGAATTACCCCAGTGCCCTGGGTAATCCCGCCACTGTACAGAGGTTGAAAGAAAAAAAAAATTATGTGTGCTTACTTTACAGTTATGATTACGGTTAAATTTATACAGATACTAAAGATAATGATCCAGCTTTAGAATTTTTACTATTAAAAAATAAACATTTTTTTGAGGTGAGAAAAATTAAATTCCCTTAAGGTGTCGCCATTCCCCCGATCTCCCCTATATGTACTCTAAACGTCCAAACGTAAGGCGAAAGGCCAGTCAGTCTATTTTACGGAGTTCGTATTAGACAAATTTAGATTATAGCACAATTCCATTTCATCAACAGCTGGAACGATCAAAGCTCCAATATGATGCTTTCAAAATTCCACGTCATATGCATAAGATCTCACTGTGAAATAGTAAAACAATAGGAAATAACTTTTTGATAACATTTTAGTTAAGTGTTAAAATCAGGGTTGGGCGGTATTTATCGGTTTTAACCGTCTTTTGAAAAACATGTTTTTACCACCTTTAAAAATTACTAATTTTTCGTTTTTCGAGGGGTGAAAGTTTCCCAGTTATTTAATACCACTATACAAAATATTCATCTAATTTAGTTACTGATTATGTAAGTAAAAGAATGCTATACGAATATAGTGGTTTTTAAGGTATATAAAAAGGCCCAGTAAACTTTCATCTATGTTTTCCTCCTACAAGAATTCAACATTTTAAATATAATTATTGTACATTTATCATTTATTATTATGAGAATTCGCATTACAATATTTATTATATTTATCTTAATGGAGACTAGTTTACTAATTTGTACTTAAAGAAAAATTATAAGTACACTTTTAATCACACTTAAAAACCTTAATCATTTTAATAAAAACCAAACAGAAATATTAATTATCACATAATTTAGTTTATACAAATGTTAGTACTATTAACCAATCTATGTCCCTGAAGCTGGAGTACTCACTAACCTGCACCAGCAAATTCAATTTGAAGAGAGTTTATTGTGTCTCTAGGTTTTTACCGGTAAAAAGCCAACCCTGGTTAAAATGATAAAATGGTCAAGCACATAAAATTTACAAAAAGGGAGGTGGGTGGGGAGACGATAAGCAGAAAAGTAAAGAAATACCATTTGACTAACTAAGTCAGCAATAGAAGCTTCAACAAGGTAAATCCACAAGAGGCTACGTGTTTCAAGACTAGAAGAAGTCAAGTCCATCTATTTGAAAGAGCAATATGGAGTTTGCATTCCCAGAAAGTATAGATCCATCAACGTATCCCAGCAAGTATAGACACAGTCCATCAGCAAGTGGTCAGAAAGGTCCAAGCTCTAATATGCTGCTTTCAGCATTCCACGATAGCCGCTGTCACACGCACAAGATCTCACATTGGATAGTCCTGTGCTATGTCCAGCAACTACTGTGAATGCAACAACGAAGACTTGTTGAATGGCTTAATTTCATCTGAAACAAATAAACAAAAGTGTATATACTCAAATAATAAAAACTTTGAATACAGAATACAAAATGTGATCGATTCGGTTGCAAACACACCACAAGATCATTAAAATCTCAGTAACGAGTGGTGCAGGGAATTAATTTCTATTTCAATGTTAATTGAATTTTTAGTTAAACTAATCCTTAAAATTAAATAAAACTATCAATATACAGTACAGAATATTTATTACTTAAAAGACGAGTGATTTTCAAATACCGAGCGTACATTTTCCCACGTGACTACTAATTAAAAAAATCTATTATAAAAGTTTGTGAAGCGTTTGTTTAAAAGAAAATCGAATTAATGAACCATGCTGCTTTGCGTGATATTATTCTGTAATGAGACATAATTTCTGATATATATTTAAATATATTTCATCTAACAATATGTAACAAGAATAAATAAATTTAAAGTAACGAAGAGAGGGGGGGGGGGGGGATCATGGAACTATATATTCACACGATTAAAATTATTTGGGATACACTAACTAAATAAATAGCTTTTCATTAATAATAATAACAACACATTACACAAACAAAAAAATGTTTGAAAAAGGTACGTCCGACGAGCCGGGTCGGGAAATATAGAAATATTTCCGAATTGAAACCCCCTCCCCCCTAACGCCAAGAAAACTGAAAAGGTGCAAAGGCAGAAGAAATCATCCTTTAAAAAATATTTTTCTTTTGTGTAACAACTAATGCTTTTGGAACAAGATAAAGTAATGTACCTCATTCTAAACTGTATTACAACTAATCAACGTATTAAATGAATTTTATAACAAGTTATTTTAATGATACTTATAAGTACCGTCAGTAAATAAAGGATTAAACCGTGTGGTGCCGCCATGACCCCCGCAATCGTCAAATCAATTAACTGCTAGCGAAAAAAACCGGCCGATATGGGTTCTTCTGTTAAATATTGAAAGCAATAACCCAGTTTACGCTTGTTAAAAAGAGCTAGGAATTTATAAAATTATTTAAAGCAGTTATAGTCATACGTAAAGCATAATTCAAGCAAAAAAATTTCTAAACATGAAACCGATGTAAAATGCCAAATAATACCGCCATTACAGCGCTCTTTTCTCTTTTGTAAAAATAATTTCTCCTATGTCAGCCTTAAAGCGGTTTTCAAAAATTCCCCACTCAACAACGCGAAACTTTCTTACAGATTTGCAAACACATTTTGTAATCGAATTTTTTTTTTTTCTTCTTTTCAATAAATGAATTAAATAGATTTATACACAATTGTCGTCTCAGAACGGCAGGTTTTTTCCCTTGACCTCTTTAAATTTGATGCAATTTGCGGTTTTAGAGGTCGATTCCATTAAAGAAATATTATGAATTTTTCAAAAGGTTGTTTTTTTTACCAGTTCGGTTAAAAATAACCAGACTAGTTATTCTTTTAAACAGAGTAACCTGTTAACCGGATGGTAAAATAGTAAATGCGGACATTGGTTAGTGCGGACTAAAAATAACCTCCTTTGAAAGACCGCAATATTCAAACTTGCACACGAAGTTAAATAAAATTGATCCGTTTTAAATACTATTACGGAAAAGTTGTCTACGATTAATTATATTTCTAACATTAATTTTTTTATATACAGTAAATTCTGTCTAAGGCGGACTATGTGCAAGCCGGAAATCTGTCTACCGCGGAAAATTTTTCAAGTCCCGGCGAACCCATAGAAAATTACATTAATTCATGCTGCATAAGGCGGAATCTGTCTAACGCGGAAACGGAAAGTATTTTAATGTTCCACCGAAACCAAAATTTTGCATAAGGCGGAAAAAAGCATAATTTAAAAATGAAAGGCATTTTGTTTATTAAACTTTAAAACTGATAAGTCAAATACTCAATGTCGTGCATGTTAGTTAAATTCCGTAACACTTTGAAAAACTTAATTCAAAAGGACAGAAACTGTTTAAATTTTAAGGAATTTATGCTTGTGCCATTTTTTCATATGCAAAATTATATTTAAAAGTTAATATTTCTAGTAGAATGAGCATTTATCAAAATATATATTTTCGAAAGTGCAATATATTATACCTACTTTAAGGATGTACTCAAATTCAAAGTTAAGCGTTCTGTCTCATTCTCGAAGTTTAAATGGGGGGAGGGGGGGGGGATTAGTTTTTTTTTTCGTGTGTGTGTGTGTGTGTAAACTTCCAATTCGCATGTATTACAGCAGTACTAAGAAATTGAATAGCGTTTCTCATTTATCTATAAAGGCAAAAGATCTTTCAGAATTTCAGTTTTCAACCGATTTTTGAGTCAGGAAAATCAATAAAAAATTATCAAATTCGAGGGATTTTTTTTTTGTGTGTGTGTGGAGGTGGGGGGAAGCTTTTTTGTATAAGCCGGAATATTGTCTACTACGGAAAATTTTCTCAGTCCCGATTGATTCCGACTTAGACAGAGTTTACTGTATAGAAATGAACATATATTATTTAAAATCATAGTTTTTCTTTATTATTGAAATCGGGCTAAACTCTAACCCGAAACATTTAAAATCAACCCGATTCGAACAGTAACAAAAAGAACTAGAGTCAAACCGGCACGACCTGAACTGAATCACGGGTCAAATAAAGTCGGATCACCAGGACCAGACTCGCTGTAGGACTATTTCGGTGACCACAGGTTTAAATGAAGAAAGGAAATAAATCTGACTAAACTACTAGTCCCTTAAAATTACTACAAAACAAACAATATTAGCACAATAATAGCAAAGATATTTTATACTTACATATGCAATTTATAAACATATCGTATGTGCGAGAGATTCATATGTATTTACAGAATACATATTTATAGAGTACATAACCTCAACTTAGTCGATGAATTAGTTTCAACTGAAGTGGTATCTGCAATGTTACTTATACATTCGATTTGTGCAATACCACCGGCAATACATTAATGTAAATATACCAGTTGCCCGTAGCTATAGCTATGCCACTTAATAAGCAATTGTAACCAGCCACTCCACTAGAAATTCAAAATCTAATGCAGAACCGTTCAAAAGATTTAGAACTGATATATATAGGTTAGGGCTTCATTTTAACCTTTAAATATCCGAAATGTAGGTTTCTGTTAAAAAGATTACATAAAAATTGTTGGTATGTAATAATATTTAAATAAACGTGTAATTTTAATGTTTTTTGTTTCAAGAGACTAATATAAGTAAATCTATTTAAAAGGATTTTTTTTTTGGGGGGGAAGGGGGGGGGGCTTGCATGAAAATATCATGGATTTTTATTAAATTAAGCATAATCAGACCTGCCAACTGCTACGAAAAAATCGTAGTTGCTACGATTTGCACCTATGAACTACGATGCTACGAAAATCGGTCTTAAACTACGATTTTTTGCAAAAAACACAAAACCATTTTTTGTTTCTAGTTGCGATTTTTATCCCGCGCAGTATGTTTTTCAGGAGTGATTCTGTTCCGAAATTTCCAAGTATCCATTTCCGAAAGTTTTAAAAAATTGGCCGAAAATTCGGACATTAAAAAATGCTCATGAGAAAAAAAAATTCTGGGCTGGAAAAAAAAAAAAAAAAAAAATCTTAACATAAAACACTATAATCGTGTTTTTCTAAATATTTATACAGGAATAAACTCTAAAAATCGTATAAAAATTTTCAGAGGAAAAAATTTACTATATTGATTTGAAAGACGGAAACCTTATTCCTTTTACGAATGTCAAAAGATGGCTGTGAAACACGAAAAACCAGCCAAACAATCTCCAGATTAATTTAAATTTTGTATGCTACAATTTCTCATTTTCAAAGGTTGGCAGGTTCGCATAATAAATATTATACTGTAAAAATAGGAGGTTTTTTTTCTCTGTAGAGCAATAAAGTTTACAAAAATGTAATGTGGTAGATAACCACAATTTAAAAAACAATCTGAAAACCTTCAAAAAGCATTTGTAGAAGAAAGCAATTTTACAGAATGAATAAATTTCCGAGATTAGCGAAAACGTTTCTGAAATAAAACGATAATCCTTTGTTTCGCGTAAATTTCGAATAAATAAAAAAGTTATTTTCGGAAACACATTGGTTTCTGAAAGTTTCTTCTTGAGGTTTCTGAAAATAAAGCTATAACTTTTTTTTTTTTTTTTTTTTTTTTAACGCTCAAAAATAGTTATTAGAAATTGACAATATCTTTCGTAATTGGCATTTGTGAACATTTTATCTTTACAAATTAATTTTAAAACTGAAATTGTGAGTTTACTTTCCGTTTTTCATATTTTGGGAGGATCAGAGGAAACTGTCAAATCACAATGCCGAGCGTGAGACTTCTACATGCCCACTTTAAATTTTATTCTTGTTGCAACTTAAGTAGCATTAAGTAGGGAAAATATTTTCTGTACTTTAAAAATAATCTTTAGAAAAAAGCTCACTTCATGAATTTAAAACAAGCACCTTCTTTAAAAGGGGATAAATAAAAGATAATTACTTATACGAAAACTACGGGAGTTAAGGAAAGAAATGGTACTTTTGTAACGCGCAGAGTTGTAAAGAAACTCAGGGAGTTTCTTTGGGTCTCATTGATCGAAGTTACAGACGATATTTAAGAATTTTTTTTTTTTTTTTTTTTTTTTTTTTGGTATTTGAACGCAAAAGAAACAAAGCACAATCTCAGCTATACGTAGAATCTAAACTCACAAAATAAAATAATAGCAAGGAATTAAGAGAATGCTTAGAAAGTAAAAACAATGAACAATCATTATGTTCTTCATTCATTTTTTAAATTCTAACTTATACTGGATAATCTCCCACCCTCCTTTAATACATAAAGCTATATTCTCAACAATGCTGAAATGCTTCCTGTGTAATATTGACGAAAAGTGGTTTTAACCAGTTCTTCTACACCAGAAAAATAATACAATTTTCACTATTTTGTAACGAAAGTTGAAATCCTGTTACTCAAATTCGAACGAAGCGTTTATTAACAAAAACTCCTTTAAATCCTCTTGCTAAAGTTCTTGTTTTTCGTGACCTGGTTTTATTTACAAATTACGCATTTTAAAAATGTTTTTATGAAAAGGAATTTTATGAAGGGGCCTATCTTATTAAAAGGAATTTTGTGAAGGGGCTCGTTTTATTACGTTCATTTTTGTGAAGGGGCCCCATTTTATTAAATTTATTTTGTGAAGGGGCCCATTTTATTAAATTTATTTTGTGAAAGGGCCCATTTTATTAAATTTATCTTCGTGAAGGGGACCTATTTTATTAAACAGTTTTTTATGAAAGGACCGTAATTAGGCCCGAAATTTTGCCTGGGCCGACCCTTTGATCATAATGCCACTTTTCTTTCACCACATTACACGTCATTCTCACACACAAACAGACACACACAAAAAAAAACCAGATAGTTAATAATAATGTTAGCCCTTGTCACATGGGCCGAGCAAAATGTTTAAAAAATGACAAATATGTCAGTTAATCAGCAGCACCAAACAGAAAAATTAAATATAAGCAAAACATTATGAAGTATATTGTTAAATGTAAGTAATAATAATTAACAACAAAAACAAAAAAGGATTCTGATTTGTACCTACAGACAATTATTTTTAAAGGAAAAAAAAAGCACTCTTTTAGGATACAAATTTAAAAAAAAAAACAACTCAAGTAAGGGAAAAAAAATGAATACAATAAAGAGAAAAAAAAACTATGAACCAGAAGACAGAAAATGCCAAAGCAACCGAAGAGTTAAAAACTAAAAAAGATGCACATTAAGCCCTTTGAAAACTTTCATGCCAAATTGTTCTTTAAACAAGTGGAATCCTTCTTGTCTTTTATAAGCACCTCATGTGGGAAAAGAAAAAAACTTTATTTGTAGATTTTTTTTTTCTTTTTTATGCTCGCTAGCTTATGTAAATGTACCTTTAACATTTTGAGAGTAAACAACAATTACGAGAAGAAATCAATTTTGATGAGGTTAAAAAAAAGAAAAAATACCATATATATATATAAACTGATCCAGAGTAAACATCAAAGCACGAACATTTTTTATTTCTTATTTTCATACAATGTTATCAATCATTTTCCGAAAAACAATTTGTATGAAAATGATGAAACAATGCGTTATTGTTTACGCAGATCGCAATAAATATTGCAAATTATCATGCAAACACATTCACTGTCATACATTAACGGTGTTTTTTTTTTTATTTACGTCGATAATTTTTGGTCGAAAGGACAGTTAAAAAAACATATTGTACAAGTCTGATACGCAAAGCTAAATTTATTACTTCCTTCATTCAGAAATATATAGGATAAAAAAAAAAAATAATAATAATAATGCTTGAAAGATTCTGGTCAGAGTTATTTAGTAATATTTCAGTATTTCTACGGTGGGCTTTCCCACCTTTACGCTATAATAATGAAATATTCTAGTAAATTTGAAATAAGAAAAAAAGTTTGACGTTTTTATAACGTATAGTAACTAACATACGAAAGTATTAAACTAAAAATATATAATAATAATAAAGTAGTACGATATAAAAACATATATTTTTTTAGTACTTTTAATCCCTTTGGGACGAGAGTCTTTTACAGAATTTTTAAACTTTTATCACCGGTTTTTCAAAACAAAACTTTTGCCTAATTAAATCGGTAAAATGCTCGGATTAAATATGGCAAAATGTACAATAAAAATTTACTGGTGAGAAAAATCACGGATTCTGAGCACTTTACGCGGGAGATATACCGGTCGCTCGTCCCCAAGGAGTTAATTATAAATATTTTCAAACACCAGTTCAATAGTAAAAATTAAACTTTCTACTGCTTTCCATATTATTAAACAATCACTGTCTCATAAGTAAAAAATTTCAAATACTTTTACGAAGTTTTCAGAGTCGACGTCCCGGTATATATTTATTAAATTAATCTATATAGAAAGCATTGCTCGGAGATTTCAAATAAGATTATTAAACAAATTATTATTTACAACAAATAGTGCATATTTATGTCGTTTCCGCAACCAATGTAGTGAGTTATCCAACATTTCAAAAGAATGAAAACAAAAGACATAACATTGGAATTAGTAATGCAACAGGAGTTGTTTACAATGACGAATCACGTGATCACAATTATAAATTTGCGAGAAATTTAAAATGACAAAATCGGTAACTTTGTAACAACTGCGTAATAATTGAAATTATTAAACAAAAAGTTGTGGGTTTGAGCTTTGAATAACGTACTTATTTGAAATGGATTTTAAACTGGGAATTTTTTAGAAATGGTTTGCAAAGACCGACCCGAAAGCGCTCTGAAAACAAACGCCAGAGGCTACGATTAAAAATATATTATTAAAACAATTCAGAAGTTAAAAAGTATGAAATGTAGTAGTTTTAAACCTATCCAGATAAATTTAACTTTAATTTTACATACTCTTCATTATTCTATAAAATTTATTTTTATGGTAACAAAGCTATAAAATTTTTTGGCTTATTTAAATGGTAGAAATTTTATGATCAGATAAGGCAAAAAATTCTGTTCAGAAATTACTGGCGTTTAATTTTTTGTACCCTATACGGCACAAATACGCAAAGGGGTTAAGGGACTTTTCCATCTCATGAAAACACCCGCATCCGTAATGTTAAATTAATGGATATGTTGTTTTCGAATTTTTCGTTTAAATTTTAACATTTTTAAACGTTTTTTTTTTGCATAGGATACCTGAGGTCGATGTTTAATATGGCTATTTTTTACTTTTTCGATTTCGGCTGCAGATTTTTTTTTTTTTAAATGAAGTACTTCCTCTTTCATAACCGGTTTCGAAACTGAAAGTACCTTTTTTAAAAAAATCTTCAACCAAAATCGAAAAAGTACAAAATAGTCATATTAAAGATTGAGCTCAGCTATCCCATGCAAAAGAAATCGTTTAAAAATATTAAAATTTAAACAAGGAATTCGAAAACAACCTGATCATTGGTTTAACATTACGGAGCGGGTGTTTTCAAAGTGAGTCACAAAACTAGAAAGTCAGACGCATTGTTACTATTCAGAAGAGGAATGTATTTAAGTTTTATTTAAATTGAATGAAAAATTGCCGGGACAAGCGATCACAAACTATTAGACTCATATGAGAGGTTTTCAAAATCCAAAAATTTACAATAATGTTTCTTTTAGAACAAATAAAAGATGTCAGTAGCCGCTCACAGATCAAAAACAAGCAGACGATAACTTAAAATATCCTTTGAATACAATTTAGAATTTAAAAAAAAAAAAAAATGAAAATTTTTTAAAATATTCGGAAACTACAGAATATTAATTGCCTTTAATTTTATATTTTTCTTTATTGCATAAAATTTACATTCCTTTGTGAATAAAATGATATAAAAAAGCACCAATCAATCTTTGATAAACGTAATCAATTTTCCTGGCAAAGCTTCATAAAGACAGCAAGAAACAGCAAGAATTGACAATTTATAAATGCGTCTGACATATCAGCTGTGGGTGCCTCCTTGTAAGATGTATCCCTTTTCTTCCACAACAAAAGCTAGCAAGCCAGACGCATTGTTACTATTCAAAAATGTATTTAAGTTTTATTTAAATTGAATGAAAAATTGCCGGGACAGGCGACCATTGAAACTGTAGAGCGAAATGAGAGCTTTTCAAAATCCAAAACTTTAGAATAACGTTTCATTTAGAACAAAACAAAAGGAAGTCGGTGATTTACAACAGAAGCGTTTTGAAATATGACACCACTTTTGCAAAAGCAAACATTTTATACTTCACCAAAACAGGAAACGTTGCCAAAACTCAATGATTAATATTACGTTTCACACATTTGTTCCTTTATCATTGTAATACTTTGCAAGGAAGTTGTAAATAGTACTTTATTTGGTGAAGTATGTGAGAAGAGAGATAAAAATTGTGAAAAAAAAGTAACTTTTTTATGCTGGAAGAAATTTCAAATTTAAAAAGGGGGATTTTATTTTATGTGTGCGAAAAGTTATTGTAAAAATGATTTATTTATTTTTATATGAGCAACATTTTTAAAGCGAGAGTGAGAAATAAAAAAAGCGACATGAAATTGAATGTTGAAAATTTGATTATACATTTAAACTCAATTTTATAAAATTTGTTCTTTAAGCTAAATCAACATAAGCAAATATTTTAAATTAGTATTACGAAATTAACAAGATAAACATCTATACTTATAAAAGAAGGGGGGGGGGGGGGGAGGGCGGACAATCATTCAAAACTTATCAACTCTAATACTGGTAATCTCGATTTAATGAACACTTATTACAATCTGTACTATCGAAAATGACCGATGATAAATTTAAATGCAGATATATAAAATATTCGAATAAGATTCAATTTAATTTAAATATTCAATAAAAGTTAACCATTTTACATCAAATTAAATGTCAATCGAAATAAGTAGTTAGATTCACTATCACTATTATATGACAAAGTGTTGAATCCAGTGGTGTAGTCGTAAAAAAAGCAGAGGGCATACGCTCTAAGCAGAGGGTATACGCTCAAGGCAGAGGGTATATCCCACAGTGTATATACTAGATAGCTTTTTTGAGAAACACAGGGTATACGGTGTCCCTATAAAAAATCCAGAAGGTATACTACGGCGTACACCACCGTATATCCTCTACTACATTCCTAGTTGAATCGCTATTTCATGAAACAGCGAGGTTATTAAAATGGTGCATTATTAAGTGAAATTTTGTTAATTATAACTATTCAAATAAACGAACGTGCTATTTTATAAATGGAGTCGGATGTATGCCGCAATTTTATTGCTCTAAAAGTGATAGGAATGCAGAATAGTATCTCAAAATAAGCTATTAAAAAAAGTTATTTTACAAAAATAAATTCATACACCACCATAAATTTATTTTTTATATAAGGAAACGGGGGAAAAGGAGAGCTTAACCTTTTGGGGACGAGCCTCACGTGTACGTGGCAAAAGGTGATCAGATTCGGTGATTATTTCCACCAGTTATTTTTTATTGTAATTTTTACCGATTAATATAGGCAAAAAGATTTTTTTAAACCGGCGATAAAGGATTAAAAACTCTGTAAAAGACGCTCGTCGTGAAGAGTCGTTAACAAAAAGTCGTCTACTGTATTCTTCAATAAAAAATATTTCTGGGAGAAGTTTACCATAAAAAATATTAAAATTAGGAAAAAGAATTTCAAAAGTTATTTTAGTAAGTTTTCAAAAGCCATTTCAAAAGTTATGCGGCATCAGTACACTTTAAAATATATATACATCACAAATCTTTTAAAGTGTTAGAAAAATAATAAACTAAATAAAACATGAAAGTTAGAATTTTAATAATGACATTTTAATTAATGATATATTTTTCTGTTAATGGCTTGATTAGAATTATTAAGCTACTCATCAATTGGAGTAATTACAACAAACAAAATAAAGAAATTCTTATATTCTAAGTATTTAAACTGCAAGAAAAGCCGTTAACTTTAAAATAATTCCACAGCTAAATATGAATAACCGCCACAAGCCATTTTCAAAAATTAATTTCGCAGAATGCGTAATAAATTTTATTAATCGTATACCTAGACTAACTTTCAGTCTTTTTCACGATACGACCATTACTAATAAACTTCGCCTCGACGCCAACTTAAACTCATTTCCCACGATCGATCGTATTTAAATCACACTCCCCCCTCCCCCCATATACAACACATGTAAACTGTCACGCTCGTCGACACCTACACAACAAAAAGCTTACTCTCATGATGAACTGTCAAGTGCTGCCATCTATGGGCAGCATCCGGCACACCATTCGAGTTATTGAACTTCGGAGTTGATCGTCCTTTGGCGAGAATCTTGCTTGGCGAAATATTTTTACGTCTACCTATGGTTGCCAAAGCCTCGCGTGTTAGAGAACAACTCCAATTCTACATTCCCCCCTCTCCCCCACCCGTCTAGACGCGGCTGAGACGCAGTGAACGCCCGAAGAGAGTAGAGTGGTTTAGCGTTTTCACCCCTTGTGTGTACGCGATTCTTTTTTCTTTATTCTTTACCTTTTGGCTGAAAAGATCAAGTACTCGTTTGGGTAGGATGCCTGGGAAGATTTTACTGATGAAAAAGAAAAAAGAAAAGAAAACGCGAATGCCACTGTGAGAAATTTTGAGTTAATAAAAGCGGAGGGTATAATAATAATAAAAAAAAAACAGACGTTACACAACATCATTTTATTTGAAGCATCGAATATAAATGTTATATTCAAAATACGTACGTACGTTTTTTTCCTCCACTCATAGGCGAATTTTATATTATTTTAATATCAATGTTTTATTTAAAAGATGTAATTTAAAGAGAGCGTAGGCAACACATACATACAGCACATTTAAATCATTCTTTTATTTAAAAAACGGGACACTAAATAGTGTTATTACCAGCAATCCTCATTTGAAAATTTTTAATTTACATGAATAATTCCTCTTACTGGTATTATTCAAAGCTAAAAATTAAAAATAATTTGAAACTTACACAGATAAATTATGTTTCATAACATAACAAAAGTGAAAAATTTATATACATTTTAGGCCATAATAGAATTTAGAAAATTAAGGGAAAATATTGCTCTAAAGTTCATAGATAAAGTTTTGTCCGCAAAATCATATAACGCCTTAGAAAGATTCCTAAAAAAGTGCTTCGTAGTTACCAATAAAAACATCCAAAATTATGAAATAAACTCCTTAGTTCATCCAAAATATGAAATATGTTTGGTACAAATAAACTAGACACTTCTCTTCGCAGTACCAGCCTACTTGAACTTGACCCTTTCAGGGGCAGAAAAAAATCTGGCCGTAAAATGAAATAATAGACTGACAAAAGGATGAATTAAACAAATTTCTTCGAAAATAAAGATCAGTTTTAATACGCTTTCATTGTAAAAGGATAATTTCATTAAAACGTTCTTGGTGCCGTTTGCCAGTTTGTTATTAAAATTAGGTGTCACGCCGTTGAAAGAGTTTATTTGAATCTGTAACACAATGCGATAACAGAGGAAAATGACAATGCGGCTAAACATCCTCAGAAATATTAAAATATTTAAATAAGCTCAAAGAATATTTGTAAACAAGCATGCAAAATTTCATGAAAAGTCACTAAAGATTTTCCTTTACACCTATCTATATATATACAGGGATGTAGTGGAAGGCATACAGAGGTATACGCCGTATACCTTCTGGGGGGTTTTTAAGGAACATTGTACACCTTCTGTTTCTCAAATAAACTATAGTATATACACTCAAGGGTATAACCCTCTACGGTGAGCGTATTCCCTCTGCTTAGAGTGTATACCCTGTGTTTTATTTTTTTTTTTTAGTTTGTTTTGTTACAGTGGTGTCTACGCCACCGTGTATACACACACACACAAATAAATAAAATAAGCTATTGAAACATGGAGAAGATGAAGGTCATATTTATATGTTTAGCAGCTTAATTTTATATGTACAGGAGAATAAACAAATGAAAGGTTCACAATATTCATCATAATAATGTACGTCATAATGAAACACTAGGCAAAAACGAGATCAAATTAAGGGAGAAAAATAAAAACAAAAAAATATGTATAAAAAGACATTCCTTTAAATGATTTATTATTTTCATATTTCACGGAACAGGATTGTGTACATAGAAAATGCATACCAGAAATATTAAGAAAAAATTGCATTTTCAGTTATATTGTAATTACTGTACATTTCACATTTCTTTTCGTTAATCTCATTAGATATGGGGGGGGGGGGGAAATGTCAGCAATGAATATATGAGTATGCGCCTAAATAAAATGTTAAATTTGTGAAGTCTCTCCACCACCAACTTCCCCCAACCCCACCTTTATGGGAATTCCACAGTAAATAAAGCGAAAAAGTGTTCCACTGTAGGACGACACATTTATTTAAAAAATTCCCGAGGGCTCAGTTAAAAAGATTCAAAACTTGAATTATGAATAGACATTTCATCGCCGACATATTGTGCGAGACAAAATATGCTCATATATATATCAATTAAAGTTTTTCCCGCCGGAAACATCCAAACAATGCTCCCCTCTAAACAATAATTGCGCTAAGCCGTTTTGCTCTCTATGAGAACATTTCTCTTCACACACTTAACTTCAAAATGAGACTTTCGAAATGCATCCACCATACATACAAAAACACATACACATTTCTACATCTCATGGCAAGAGAGGAATTCCTATTAACCTAGGTGCATTGTTCGCGCTCCGACGCCAGTGTGGTATGCGATTGCACGGGCATGGAGAGAGATAAAAAAATGGAAAAAAGGCTGAAATTATTTGCATTCCAGAATAGAGAAAACCCTCTCTCTTTTTTTGTCTAGTTTTTGCGCTTTTTTGAACTCTCCTTTAGCGCTGCCGACAAGTTTTTGAGGCGAGGAAGCATAACAGTGGAAGAGTAGATTTCAAGTTCTCAGCCTCTCCCCCGAGGTTTGTTATATGATGAATATGGATGAAAGGAAATGGGGATGATTAAAGAGAAGGATCGAAGGAATTTTTATTTATGCGTAAAAATTTTTAAAGCGTGCAACAGATATAAGCAAATTAACAATGTAAATTTCAGCACACGAGAAGATGGAAAGAATTTGCAGCTCGAAAAGGAATCAAAACATTATTTGATACAAATCGACTTGGTGGTGAATAGTTTTAATCATCTAAAAGTTCTTTATTTTTCAGGCATAAAAGTGGGAAATGGGAAAAAAGGTGGAAATTTTTTTCCATCTATACAATAAGGCCAAACTTGTATAATTTAGATGCAATTCAACAGTTATTCAAACGATAAAATGAATTATAACTGTACATATGTTTTTTACTTAGAAAATATTAAAAGAAAAAAACAACAATAAATGTATAAATTCATTAAATCAAAAAAGAAAATTGGAAACAGTCTGCTAAAAGAATAAATCCATCCAAATATATCTCATAAACTTATGGGAAGTATAGAGATTAATTTTTCGAAATAAATGTATTATTTTGAATGTTTAAGACTTTACTTAAAAGAAAAAAAAATCTCTATGCTAAATATATGCACGCCAAATTAATCTTTACTCCAGAAATACATTTCCAAAAATGCACCACTGAAATTACCCAGAAGTGTTTTATAAATAGAATAAGTTATTCTGTTCCAAAAGAACCTTATGGAAACTTCCTTTCCCGAGTTAAAGAACTTAATTTACATGACTTTCAGATGCTTATAATAAAAACTTGTCTTTCATTTGATAGTACAGAAATTCAGAAACAAACTTCAAGGGGTTGAGTAGACAAAATGTCTAATTATTAAGCTTTCTAGACAGTGGTGTAGTCGTAAAATAAAAAAAAAAACAGAAGGTATACGATCTAAGCAGAGGGTATACGCTCAAGTCAGAGGGTATACCCTAAAGTGTATATACTATAGCTTTCTTGAGAAACAAAGGGTATACGGTGTTCCTTAAAAAAATTCAGAAGGTATACGGCGTATACCCCCGTATATCCTCCACTACATCCCTGTTTCTAGACCCCCCCCCCCCCCACCACACACACACACACACACGCTTCTGTTATTTTCTTTGCATTTTTGCATCAATCCAGAAAATGTCCAAATTAGCTTTTAAAAAAGGTGGAATTCCTCCTTTAAGAGGAACTCTTTCATGCCTGATTTTTATTGTAATATAGACCTTCCTCTGAGAATAATTTCTGTTAAAGACTCAGAATTGTAACATGGCTTTAGATATTTAAATAGGTTTATCAATATCAATGTTTTGAGAGGTTTTAACGCTTGAATCTTTTTCCCTACATTCGCGCGCCGATTGAATACAAGGTGTTTATTAATTGTAAAGTTTAGTTGTACGTTATTCCACCATGTTAACCCTTTAATGAGCAGCTTTGCACATATGCAAACAGTTTTTTGAATTTAATAATTTTTTTATTCGTATATACTCAATTCACACCAGAAAATTAAAATAGCAATATTTGCTTTAATTAATAACAGACATTTCGTATTTAAATAAAGTGAAATTAACTATTGAAACTTTCTGGTGTAAATTCGGATTCTCTGGAACTACGCAATTTCGAGAACGTATTTTATCATGGGAATTAAAGGGTTATAGGTCAAGTTTTAAAAGATAAATAGTTATATAAAATAAGGTATTTGGAGACATATTTGCTAAAATATTTACTAATTTGCAATATTTTAGCGTAAAACAGCCACACGACAGTAGTTTTTACTTGTATTGCAGATGTGCAACAGAAGAAAAGATTGACGTATTATATGAAAAATGTATCTCTGATTTTTTTCATATATTTTTTCCTGTCTAATAAACCTTTCAGAGAATCATAATTTTTTCGAAACAGAATGAAAAATCGCTCATTTAAGGGTTAAATTATGTTTTTAGGGGGATCAATAATTTAAAATTCGTTGTAAAAAGGTTTTTAAGTGGGTTGAAAGAACGACCACTTACAAAAAATTACAAAAATTAATATATTTAATTATTTGTACTATATTTCAAGGCAGCACAACAGAAAATTAGTACATTTTAATTGCTCACCCTCTACCTTGAGATTTACTATATGACGAATATGGATGGATAGAAAGAAGGATAATTAAAGAAAAGGATCGCAGGAATTTTTATTTATGCGAAAAATATACAGTCGGACTTAATTATCCCGACACCCGGTTTTCCCGCCACTCCGCTTATCACGTCAGTTTTTCAAAGTCCCGATTTTCTGTATATTATTTTAATGTAAATAAACTCCGGAGTTTACGTCGTTGAATAATTTTCAACTCCGGATATCCCGACGATTTAGGAAAATTGTCGATTTTTCATAATCCATCTTATAAGCATGGAAATTAAGCAGTAAGAAATGTCTTAACCAAACTTTTCACAAAAGTGTCTAAAATACCCACTGAAATAAATGAGAAATTTTGCTTCAATCCTTTATCTAAATAAATAAATCAACACACTATTAATGACCCACTTAAGCTCCAAATAGACGTATCAGTCTACTCGCGGTCCTTTTGTTCTGGTCAGGTGGCGCTTTCTTGTTGTTAAACGTCGTTTTTCATCCGACTAAAACCGAAGCATTGCATTGCATTGAAATGATCAGAAATTATCTAACATCCATATCTGAAACAACGAATATTGATTACGATTCATTGTATAATATTGAAAAAAGAATTCTAGGAAGCTCATCTAAGGCTAAGCAATTCTTAATTCATCAATATTTCATGTAACAATAAAAAAACAAGTCATCGTAAATCTGAGTTTTATTCTTTTCAATTTTGTTTTTGTTTCTGTGTTTATTTTGCCTAATAATAATGTTTAATTGCTTAAAACTGCAAGAACAGTTAGTTATTAAGTTCAAATTGTCTTAAATTAATTAAAAATACAGCTTTTTATAAACATATTTTTCTTCAACTCCGGTTACCGCGACACTCTGCTTATGACGACACTTTTTTCTGGTCATTAGAGTGTCGGGATAACGAGGTTCAACTGTATAAGAAAATTAACAATATAAATTTCAGTACACGAGACAGAGAAAGCGGGAAAAATTTATAAATAGTTTTGATTATTTTTGTGTCTATAACACAAATAAAAAGATACCGATTGATTTGATGCTGAAACTTTAATAATCGAAACTTCTTTATCGTAATTATTACAGCGATCTTGCTCCGAGAAGGTTTTAATGAGTTCTTAAAAATTACGAAGTGCGATTTTGACTAGGAATGCACAGAATAGCGACTTTGGCCGAATACCGAATATTCAGGAAACAGGTAAACCGAATAGTAACTGTTAGGTCGAATACCGAATATTTGGCACACAGGCAAAGCGAATAGAAACTATTCGGCTGGCCGAATAATTTTATATTTCAGAGTTTAAAGGTATTTTTAGACATATCATTTTGATAAACAAAGCACTACAAAGTAAACATTGCACTAAAAAAATCTATGCTTTGAGTTATTTAAGAAAAGGATGGTTTTTAAACATTTTTAATTAAATAAAATTTAAAAATTTCCCCTCTCCTGCAAATTAAAACAGCTTAATAAAATTTTTATATTCTAAAAGAATTTTTTTTTAAATCAAAGAATTTTTGGAGGAACCGAAAGAAAATTTTTACTGTTATATACTGCTTTATTTGTCAGGAAGAGTAAAGTACAAAAATAAATAAAAATACAATCTATTCAAACTTTTGATCTAAGAAGGAAATTTAATTTATATAGTTATTGTAAAAGTTATGATTCAGGATTCGTTATTTTCTACACCATGTCTTTTTTTTTTTTTTTTAAATGAAGACTGCAAATGCAAAGAAGACCTTACCCACCTTACTCGTACCACCTTATGCCACCCACCTTACTCGTACAAATTCACTTTAGAAAAATCAGGAGAAAAAAAATCCTTTTCCTAAATGATGCTACCTCAGATATAATTTTAATGTCATTATCGAACACAATGGTTGAGTTATATGCCTATCGAAGAAAATCCTTGAATAGCAATTTTTGACTCTGAACAAAAAAAAAATCCCCTGCTTACTCAGAAGTAAAAGGTTTTTTAAAAAACTACGACCTAATCAGAGTGATCTGGTTAAAAGAATTATATCATACAAAAGGAAAATGTAAACTAAACTTGGATTAACTTGTGCAAACACTAACTAAAATTTTATTTATAAAGTTCCTGGAGATTGAATAGTTAAGTTATTTTATGTTCGGAATACTCGAAATAACTAAAACAGCGAGACAAAGGTAGTATTAATCAATAATAGTGACAATTATAATTAATCAACAATAGTGTATTAATAGTGGCAAATATTAAACAATTTCAACCACCGGAATTTGTTTACCATAAAAATACTTTAAAAATTGATACGGAGATCAAATTTCATGGTTTTTTTTTTTTAATTAAATTAACTAGGAATTTTTAAATTAACTAGAAATTCTTTTTCAAAACTAATATTAAAAAATAGAGGTCATTTACTATACATTAATGTCCATTTCTTTTCAAAAAATTATTTTGCAAATGCAAAACAGGAAATTATCTTTGAGAACTTTTAATAATTCTTCCAGTATCACCAATATTACGCATACAAATCCACATAAAAGACAGAAAAATAGTTTCGTAACATAAAATAAAACAGTAACGGGAAAAAAGAACTAAAGACTTTTCGTTAAACATCGCATGAAAGATTAGTTCTCTTTTCCTTTTCCGTCCATGTGCTTTAAAATTTTCTTAAATCGGAGATTTATAAGGAGACAGAGCTCCCTCCCCCCCCCCCCCCCAAGAAAAGCAAGAGAAAAGTCGAAAATTATACGTCAAACGTGGCAAATAAGGTGCGTTCGTACTACAACTAGTATCATAAATATTCAGATCTTGGTACAATAGATGTTGCACTCTTATGCAAAAATGCATGAATACAACATTTATTACGATTATAATTTTAAATTCAGTTTCATGGGATATCATTGAATTCATTACGTATGATAGGATTTAATAGAATGAAGAAATTTTTTATTAATATCCAAGTTTTGATTCGATTTTCATAAAATTGGAAATGACTCGATAAAATTCTGCAACGATTATATATATTAATTTCAAACCATTCGGTTGGGTAGTTTTTGCGCTGTTATATGCGAACACAGGGTCGGGCCAGACGACGACTATAGGTACTACGTATTTATATAATTACGAACGCACCTAAAAACAGTGTCAATTTCTCTATTGTGAAGAAAGCCGGAAAATGCCTTTGACCTCATAACTCTTCTAATACCACCTACGTTACCAGTGCAATTTTACTTTAAAAAATAAGAAAAATAAAGACGCAAAATTATAATAATTTCCCTTTTTTCAAATGATGCCACCTCAAACATAATTTTAATGTCATTATCGAACGCAATGGCTGAGTTACATTGCTACCAAAGAAAAACTGAATAGCAATTTGTGACTCTGAACAATACACGAATCCCTTGTTTACTGAGAAATAATGGATTTTTTAAAAAACGCTAAGACCTAATCAGAGTAGTCTGCTTTAAAAAATGCCTTACAAATGACCAGTAATTATATTGTTTCGGTTTCCGCGCATTTAGTCTCGGCTCTTGGCATGAAGGTATTGTCCAAAAAGTTTAGGGTATGCTTCAGTCAAAAGAGTGGAAGTTGAATTTCTTTTCCTTCTGTTTCTTTCTGCATTGTATTTTTGCCGCCATTGGTTAGTGGTATTGTTTAAGGTGTCTTAGTTTTAGAATTTGTTTAAAAACAAAGTAGTGACTAACAAGGAAGGTCTCCATACGGGCATATTAAAAAAAATCTGAAAAAATTACAAAGTGTTCTTCTCATATTAATATATATGTTTATAAAAAAAAAAAAAAAAAAAAAAAAAAAAAAAAAAATTGGCGGAACCTTGATAGAACGTTCGTAAAAAATAATGAAAATTTCTTTTATTTGGCGATTTATCATCAGTTGACGATGAAATGAAATTTCGAAAAATACTTTTTTAATTCGAATACTCTAAGATAAAAATGTTTCATATTGAACTTGTTTAAATAAATGTAATGTAAATAACTTTAGTTTTGTCAGTTTTGGTTTGATTTAACTATAGTTTTGTCATGTATACATATATATTTATAATGAATGTTAAATATCAAATTTTATGAATTAAAACAAAATTAAAATAAATTAAAATTGTTTCACTATCTCAAAATTAAGTCCAATTGAGCATTGTGGATTCAATTTTGTTGCTATGGAAACGACGAATTCTTTGATATTGAAATGAATAAGTGCTAAATGAATCCTGCCTTTATTTTGGAATACGCTTAAATATATGAAAGTATTTTTTATGTATGAAATTGTTTTTAAAGTAATAAAATTAAATAACAAGCAACATAAATATGTAATACGAAAAAATGTGTTTATTAAACTCTCTCATTGTTAATGTTTAAATTTATTAAATACCTTTTACACGCATTCTAAAAATCAATTATCAAACAATTTTCAAGTGCTTTAAAATCGTTTGCTTTTGGCGAGGAAAAGTACTGCTCGCCAAGTCGCGTGACGCTTTCGTTTTTCGCGCCAAATACTCAAAAGTATTTTATTTTTTACAGACTTTCTACTGCAATTCCGCCGCTAAATTTGACTGATCCTTTATTACATACATAAGTATAATTGGTATTTTTTTTTTTTCAAAATATTCTGAGCATGCCCAGTAAGGAGACCTTCCTTGTAAGATAAGAGTACAAAATTTATTGCGGTAATCTGATAGGAAAATTCATCGAAGGAGACAGAAATATAACGAGAAATTTCACAATTTACAAACTGGTTATGAACACAGGTTAGACTAGGCAATATACTAGATTATTTTTAACACAATTATTCTAATGGGTGAATAAATCATATGAGTAATAATTTTCCATCTGGGCGAAAAATGTCCATATTCGAACCAGAGATCTTTTGGCTGAAGCTGCCAATACTCTGCCAACTGAGCTATCCCGGACGAATCTGGAGGATCTAATTCACCCAGCTACATAGTTTCTTTGTATATAATTAACTTGAGGATTTGGATTAAAACCACGAGGGTACCCATTTTGCTTTTCTTTATCGTCACAAGCGAAAACACAACTTGTGACTGAAAATTAACAAAAGGAGAGTTATTTCCAGCTAATAACATGCATACAACTTATTAATTTACTTGAAAATAAAAAATTCAATGAAACGTATTACAAATTACTGTTTTTTCTTTCATTCTTTACATGGTAGAATCCAGAGTAATGCGAAACTAAAATAACTATGGAAGGAGGCAATAACCACAGGAAAACAGCAATTGAAGCGTTCCTGGCTTATCTACTGACCGGTCTTGAAAATTTCCATCAATATGGCAACGATCCCCGATGCAGACGATTCAACAAAATGTTCCGGACAATGCCCTTCACCGACTGCTTTGATCTAGTGCCGACGAGCACAAAAGAGAAGGAGATGAGAACTTTTCGGCGGATTGGAAGGGAAGGGTTTTTCAGGGTCTGTAGGATCGCAGATGGCCATGAAAAGATAGGGTTCAGAAGAATTTTGCTATGAGAAAAAAGAAGATGAACAGCGAAGCATCATTTATAACTTGCTGAAAGGCCGAAAAGAAAAAGAAATATAAAAATTATACCAAATTAAAAAAAAAAAAAAAAAAAAATTAAAGGAAGGAGTGTTTAAAATAACCATGTCAGTGACCTTTACTGTAATAACTGCTGGCAGGGGGCGACAATTCGAAACAACATCCTTTTGTTGAATATTTGAGGTTTTAACGAAGCATAGTAAAATTGATTTTTTACATATAATTTAAGGTAATAACTGTGCCCAACTACAAAGACCCTCGAGAAGTAAATTCAATATCTACATTAAGAAAAAAAAAAAAATGAAACAATAATAAACCAAAAGAGGACGGGAGGCGGATGATAGCACATTCAAATACTAATGCAATAAACGTGGAAGTAATATTGACGTGTGTGTGTGTGGGGGGGGGTGTATCTATTTCAAAAAGTTTCGGAAAGAATATTTTACTTTTTAGCTCACAGGCTATCAAAGCCTGACAGCTAATGTGCCCGCCGGTTTTGTATGTATGTACGCACGTAACAAGTATAAAGGGGGGGGGAGGAGGGCTACCCCCCTTAAATTTGAAAAATGGGCTTTTCATGCAGAATTATTTGATTTGCTCCAAATTTGGTATACCGGTTTATTATGTTAAGGAGCTTCCCTGATTAAATTTGAAAGTTCATTAGTTAAGTATAAAGGGGGAAAGGGGGATAGACCCCCCCCTTAATTTAGAAAAATGGGTTTTTCATGCAGAATTATTCGATTTGCTCCAAATTTGGTATACCGGTTTATTATGTTAAGGCGCTTGCCTGATTAAATTTGAAAGTTCATTAGTTAAGTATAAAGAGAGGAAAATGGGGCTATCCCCCTTATTTTAGATAAATGTGTTTTTCATGCAGAATTATTCGATTTGCTCCAAATATTGCATGCCGGTTTATATGTTGAGGAGCTTCCCTGATTAGATTTGGAGGTTCATTAGTTAAGTACAAAGGGGGGAAAGGGAGGCTACTACCCTTAATTTAGATAAATGGGTATTTCATGCAAAATTATTCGATTTGCTCCAAATTTGGTATACCGGTTTATTATGTTAAGGAGCTGCCTTTTTTAAATTTGGAAGTTTATTGATTAAGTATAAAGGGGGGGGGGGGGGGGCGGGGGGCAGTTCCCTCCTCCCCCCTTAATTTAGATAAATGGGTTTTTCATGCAAAGTTATTCGATTTGCTTCAAATTTGATATACCGGTTTATTCCGATATGGCGCTTCCTTCATTAGATTTGGAGGTTCATTAGTTAAGTATAAAAGGGGTAAAGGGGGCAAGTCCCCTACCCTTAATTTAGATAAAGGGGTTTTCATGCAGAATTATCCAATTTAATCTTTTTTTCGATGTTCACACCAGAATGATAAGGAGCTTGCCTGATTAGATTTGGAGGTTCATTAGTTAAATTTAAAGGGGGGAAAGGGCGGTTAGGACCCCCCCCCCTTAATTTAGCGATATGGTTTTTTCATGCAGAATTATCGGATTTGTTTCAAATTTGTATACCGGTTTTTTATGTTAAGGAGCTTCCTGATTAGATTTGGAGGTTCATTGGTTAAGTATAAAGGGGGGAAACGGGGGCTAATCCCCCTTGATTTATTTTTTGAGGGGCATTATCCTTTGAAATAACAGTATACTAATATACAATTTGTGTGAATAGCCTGTCAGCTCAATGCTATCAGTTTAACTGGACACTTTTCTTTTTATTTAAAATTGGTTTACCTCTATTTTTCAAGCAGCATATTAATACTGTACATATATAAATAAAAATAATTCACTCAAAATTCTAGTCAAAGAATAGATATTTTTATTGAATAGCTTTACATTAGTTTTAGACTATTTATAGATAATTTACAAATATATACGTGTATTATCTTATCGGAGTTTCAAATTACAAATGTCTAATAGTTAATTTGAAAATGCAGTTTTGAGATTGAATACAATTTAAGCAACAAAATACTTTACAATTATTATTTTTCCAGTCAAAAGAACATTAGGGATAGAAAATAAATAATACTACATGTGCAGGGGAATGTTAGTGTGTTGGGAACTGGGGGAGGGTATTAGTACAATTTACAGAAAAAATTATCAAACATTGAATTAAAGTATGAGGCAACAAGAATAGTAGTAACACTAGAATAAATTAGAGAAATATATTTACAAATGACAAAAAAAAAAGTTCAATAATCTCAAACAGAAATAAGGGTTTTTTTTTTTTATTTTAATGATTAAGTGAAAAGGGAAACTGGTAATAACAGGAGAAAAACTTTTTCACTTTCTAAAATAAAAATAAGTTCCGGCTAGTTTAATATTTTAAAGTATAATCATATTTACAAATTACCTATATAGATCATACTATTTATCAGAAATATGATGAACTATGAGGGAAAAAAATAAAGGAGAGCAAAAATTATATCATTGCGTTGCTAAGAGCGCCGCCGATCTGCCGTGGAATGTAGACATAATAAAAGCAGAGGCTTTATATTGCAACATTGTATAATCTTTCACACAGAAACACGTGATCAAAGTGACGTCATGGTTACGTCAGAAAAGAATATGACGTCCGTTGTCAAGACAACCGAAGCTCCACCTCCACGTTGAAGTAAACGGGAAAGGTCATACCGTGTTAGTAGTTCGCCGTATTTCACATCGTAATTTTCTGGTTGAAATAGTACAATTTTGAAATATTTATAAGAAAATAAAAAGGCTTTTATCATGATTTGATATACAGTAATGAAATATTTTTAACATTTGAAAACGGCAAGAATACATAATATTGGATAAAAAATTAAGTGAAAAAAGGAATCGCAAATAAATAGCGCGGAAAATGTTACTTAGTATAAAGAATGGCGAGTTTTATAGAAAATCGAGATAAAAGCACAATATCAAACATTCTTTAATTAAGAAAATTATTTTGTGAATACGTAGAGTTTTGCATCATGTAAACATACAAAATTTCGCACTACAACATTAGTAATTCAATACCATAATGAATATTCTGATAAATTGCTTCATACATTTTTTTTTTTCTTTATGAAATTAAAAGTTCTTTTGAGTAAAGAAAAACATGGAATAGGCTGAAGAAAGAATTTTTTTCTTAGAACTTCCCTTATAGAGCAATTTTTAAACATAAACTTAAAAAGTACTTATAAATTTAACAAATAATTATCAATTAACAAATAGTGATCTTATGAAAATTGTATTTTTCTGAACTTAAATCATCGATGAAAACAAACAATCAAAACTAGTGTTCACTAGGGAATTCAGGGATCTCTTCCCCGATAGAAAAGTTTAGTTTTTTTCTTTTTGTGTTTAATTATCCTTATAACGTCTATTTGAAAGAAGAAAAATAGCAGCACAACTGTCAGAGCAAATAGCGATTTTTGTGAAGCAACACAAAAGGAATTTCACTTTCACGTAACCTAGGAACTATCCCAAAGATGAGCCTCACTTTGTCATTTTATGATGGATGAACGAAGCCAAGCGGAACTAAACACTAAGTTACACGATTCTTCCTTTTTCGGAAAAGAGTCGATTTTTCGACCGCACTACCAGAGGACCTCTAGAGGTACAGAGAGTTGTCAGCCACAATAAATTGCTTTTCAGTAAATTACCTGGCCAATGAACAATTATGATAGAGTAGTTGCCTCCTGTGACCTTTTTCTCCAATAGGAATGTTTCAATTTTAATAGACAGGGCGATAGAGTACCATACCTGTCAATCTTCTATCCCTCCCCATACCCCAAATCAATTTTATCAAATTAGGTTATGAAATAAAATTAATTAAAATGAGATTTTAAATACTTAAGCTTTAATAATCATGCTTACGTAAATTTCAAAATATTAATTATATTCAATTAAACAGTATTCTGGGATCCAAAATAAAAATGTGAGAATAACGAGTTCTCCAACATTAATATCGATTCTACTTTTTCGATATTTTGTAAAGAATGGGTGAAAATACTAACAATTGCATATAAAAGAATATATAAATAAAAAGGGAATAAATACTAGAGATTTAAAAAAAAAAAAAGACATAAAATACTTGGCTACGATTCGATTCGGTATATCCAATATATGTGCAGGATATTCGGTTTCGAACGAATGTCAATTAGGCGAAGTGCATAATTTAGAGTTAAATATCTATATTTAAGAGTTTCACTTTAATATTTATGCATCATTTTATTTCTTTTCTTTGAATTAGTTATTTCCTTTTAATTCCAATTAAATTAACTATTTTTGTTACTTATAATAAACAAAAATTCTGAGAATAGTGTCGGTTCTCTTTGAAAATGAAAAAAGTCAATTTTACTACAGCAACATTTTTCAAATAATGGTAGATAGTGACGATCGTAGATAAAATATTTTAAAAACGAAAGGGAGTAGATGTTTTCGTTAACTTGCAAAATAAAATTAGATTTACGCACCATCAATATTAAAAACGATCTAACAAATTAAAATGGTTTTCGATTTCTAATAAATAACATAAAAGTAAAAAGTAAAAAAAAAAAAAAATCAAAAAGGCATAAGCAACAGTCTTTAGGAAATTAATAACGAGGTTATCTGAAAAGGAAAGGAAAAAGAAAAAACTCATTTTACGATTTATTAAGATAATGAAAGTAACAGGTGTGGCATGTTTCCCCGCAAAACAAGCACAATTTCCGCTTATTGCAATTTTTTTTTAATCCAAAGAAAAACAAAAACAAACAGAAGCTATCTTTCTCGTCGACAAAATATGAGATTTTCTTTTTCTCCCGCTCTTTTTCCTCATTTTGTAATGCACTCAGCCTTTTTAGGATATTATCCAAAACGAACAAATTAGTCACGTAAAAAACGTTTTTATTCAAATTAACGCCCACACTTGCGTGTGAAAACAGCAGACGAGAAATGTATTCTTGAAACAACTGTTACCGTTAAAGCGATCTGAAAGCTTACCAAGATAAATGAGCAGACGACTTCTGGAATAGCTGATTTAAACGAAAGTAATGAAAATGTTTAAAATGGAATTTTCTTCTTTTTCTTTACGTTATGACATAAAAAATGGGGATTTAAAAAAAAAAGTTCAGAAAACAAATTATTTTAAAAGCATAAATAGATTATATTTTAAACACTGCATTAAAACATATTTCTTCTTTTTTAAATAGTTTTTTTTTTTTTCATAAATATATATGTAAAAAGATACAAATTTATAGTTCTGGCCTGCAATTTAATTACTTGTATTTTTAATAAGGAATAATTATACAAAGCTTCTTAAGCGAGAGAAGATTAAGGAGTTGAACAAAGTATATTACAATTTCTTATTTTATTTACTGCTCTCGCTCATTTGAAATATGGGTGCAACCCTTTTGAAGAGCATTGTGCCTCTCTGTAAATGAAGATTAAATGCTACGCACTCCTTAATCTATAGAAATCATGTTGTAGTGCACCTCAGATATCCTTTTTAATTTCATTAGATTTGAAGTATCATAACATGCTAGGGGTCGATCCAGGCAAAAATTGGGTCTTATTTAGGGTCCCTGCACAAAAATCAATTTAATAAAATAGACCACTTTACAATACACTTTTTAATAAAATAAATCTCTTCACAAAACACTTTTTAATAAAATAAATCCCTTCACAAAACACTCTTTAATAAAATAAATCCCTTCACAAAATTTCATTCCATAACTTTAATAGAAGGACTTAAAGTTATTAATTAAATACTTCTTCGTTCAAAAATTTGAGTAACTGGATTTCATCTTTGGCTACAAAATTTACTTTTCACAAAATGCCACCCCCCCCCCCCCCCCCAGAAAAAAAAACCCCACTGAATCGACTCCTGCATGCATGGCAAACGACTTTCCCCATAGATTATAATGTAATGTAATTATTTTATGCGTCATTGTAAACGAAATATAAATGCTATTTATTTATTCAATGCTCCTGAGAAAGCATGTTTTAGTCCACCTCGGTGACGCATATCAATTATGTTTGAAGTACTGTAACATAAATGAAATGCTTCGGAAACTATTTCCCCCCCCCCCCCCCCCCCATAGACGATAATGTAACGGAATTCTTTTGTGGATCCCTGTAAAGGAGCTATAAATGTTACGCACTTCATTTCCAATACCGAGCATTCTATGGTAAACATCAATAACATAAAATTTTCGCGGTAATCCGAGTTTTACGAGTTAGATCACGGGCAGATAGACAAACCAAACCCATAAACACATTTACCCGAAAAAAAAAAAAATAATCCGATTTTAAAATCACTTGAGAAGAATAAATGTTATTAAATAATATGACGAAACGCAATATTTCACCTTAATTCAAGCATAAAATATATGAACTTTAAAAAGTTCACTGTTTTACTTAAAAGGTGACTAACATAAAAGAGATGTTGCAAGTTAAAAATATACATTTTATTTCAAAATTCTTATTACTTTCAAGCTTTTCCAAGCTCTTCATCAGATTCTATCATATTTTCTCTAAGTTCAATCCAAGAAACTGCTACTTCTACTTTCAACTCTAATAATTCATGGCTCTCATTTTCAAAATTAAGTGACGTATTTGTATAAATAAGCAGAAATTAGCTATTAAAATATTCTCTGATGAAGAGCATGGAAAAGCTTGAAAGTACCAAGAAATTTTAAATAAAATGTATATTTTTAAATTGTAACATCTCTTTCATTATTTTAGTCACCTTAATTTAGGGAATTAAATTTGAAAAAGCCGGGAGTGTCCAACTGCCCCCCCCCCCCCCAATTGCGGACGCGCATGGTAACACCTATTTTCATGCGCCTTAAAAACCCTTTGTATTACAGATAAAACAGCGATCCCAATCAGTAAAATAAAACAAAATCCCCTTCAACTTTATTCCAACCAACTCTAATATTATTCAACCGTGCTTAACTACTAAAAAAGAAACAAGCACAACCATGAAGTGAAATGAAATCTATACTACACCACCCACGATACTTACCACCTGCGTAATGGTTAGAAAAAATGTACAAGCCAAAAATCTGATAATAAAACCACGAGAAACGACACCGGCGATCAAGGCAAGACGTAAGATAATCTCCTAAATGGGGGTGGCAATAAGAAGAGTCCTTCCATTTTGATTAAAGTCATCTGCCGGGAATTGGTGTAATGAAGAAATCTACGGGCAAGGGTAAGCTGGCATAATGGTTATCTGATATGGAGAGATGATTGGAATTGCAGCGGAAATAAAGAAACGTTTTGGGTTCGGCTTGCAGGAATGAATAAGAATGCATGTGATTCAAAGAAGTTCGAAGACTTCTCTCAAAAGCGTAGATGTCGAAATAATTTTCCATTAAAGCGGATTGTTTCCGTCGATTTAAAAGCGTAATTCGATTAAACTTAATAAAATTATTTATACACGGCATTAATTCTCTTCGAGACGAGTGTTCCGTATACGCGTCTCTTAATTTTTTGGATGCCGGCATTGCAGCCAAGTTTCACATAGGGAAATATCGTAAAAGCCTGAATGTTCTACTTCCATGAATTTGATTACAGACAATTCCATTAAAAACTCTTAAAAAAAGGAAAGCGCCAACTTTCGAAAAATATTGGGTCGGCTCAAATATTTTCGAGTAAAATCATACAATTTCCCCTCAGTGTGTGTACGTGCGGAGACAGAGACCGGATAGAGCTAATGACCGAAGATGATGATTTCGAAGTTAAATTATGTTTTTTCTAAGCAAAAATATAAATTACAGTCGGACCTCGTTATCCCGACACTCGGTTTTTACGTCACTCCGCTTATGACGTCAGTTTTTCAAAGTCCCGATTCTCTTTATATGATTTTAATGTAAATAAACTCCGGATTTTACGTCGTTAAATATTTTCCGACTCCGGATATCCCGACGGTTTAGAAATTTGTCCAATTTTCATAATTCATCTTATAAGCACGGAAATTAAGCGGTAAGAAATGTCTTAGCCAAACTTTTCACAAAATCGTAAAATTGTCTAAAATACTCATTGGGATAAATGAGAAATTTTAATTTAATCCTTTATCTGAATAAATGGTGCTTTCTTGTGGTTACACGACGTTTTTCATCCGATTAAAACCGAAGCATTGCATTGCATTGAAAGTGAAACGACCAGAAACTATCTAAGATCCGTTTCTGAAACAACGAATATTGATTACAATTCATTGTATAATATTAAAAAAAGAATTGTAGGAAGCACATCTAGGGATAAGCAAACCTTAATTCATCAATATTTCATATAACAATAAAAAAACAAGTCATCATAAATCGGATTTGTATTCTTTTCAATTTTGTTTCTGTGTCTATTTTGTTTAATTGTTTAATTATTTGTTTGACTGTTTTATTGCTTAAAACTGCAAGAACAGTTATGAATTTAAAATTGTCTTAAATTAATTAAAAATACAGCTTTTTATAAACATATTTTTCTCCAACTCCGGTTACCGCGACACTCCGCTTATGACGACACTTTTTTCTGGACGCTAGAGTGTCGGGATAACGAGTTTCGACTGTAGTTATAATTTAGAATAATTTTATTAAATTATATTCTCACAAGTTCTTTCTTATAAATACATTAATATTTATTAAAAACATAAAAATAGCTTACTTTTTTAAGGTACAAAAAACTAAACGTGAAGAAAAGGATACATTTTAGTCACCTAATTGCTCTATCAAGTGCTTTATCACAAATTGGCAAAATATGCAGGATATTTGTTTGAGAAAAATTAAATTATACATCAACTTTTAGTGCTCCGTTAAGTCAAATTGATGTTCTTAATATTTTCCAAGCGAAATTATTTTGTGAACATTAATAAAATCAAATTTCACTTCGACAAATAAATAGATATCGAATTAAATCAATTGATGGGCAGAGAGATCAAATTATTGAATGGGCTCGCGCCCCACGGGCACATATAAGTTGGCGCCATTGCTTAAAACAATTTTTAATAACAAAAAATATTTCGTTATTTTACAGTGTGTTTAATTTATAAAGTTAAATATTTCTTTCATACAAATATAGTTTTTTTTTCTGGGAGGGGGGGGGGGCATAGCTTACATCACCAAGAGAGTATAAATACTAATAGAATCTATTGCATATTCTGGAATTTATTCAATTTGCTAATACCAAATTTAAAAGCTACCATTTTATCAGCTGGCATTAACATTTATGCGTGAATTCATAAATATGAAAATTTCATCTATTGGGATTTCAAAAATAAATAAACATACACCGGGCGTCTAAGACCAGCCACATGTGTTGCCGGAGCACATAATCATTAATCCATATTTATAAATATTTGAGTTGCGTATAAAAGGCATTTAAGATTTTGAATGTGATTATATATATAAATATTTATGAAAAGATAAAATCTGCCTTGTTATTTATAGTTAATTTAAAATTATTTTAAAACATCCTCCATAGGTAAATTTACTGTTTTACCTATGGAGCAATTTTACAAAAGTTCTTTTTGCACGCAGAACTAACTGCAATATTGTGGTGCAGATTTTTAAATCTGCAGGACTAATCAAACATTTAAAAAATCAAATTATCTCTGCACTATATATTTTTACATTTTAAAAAGTTAAAACAATTGTATTCAGAAAATGCCCAATTTATTATAGAAAATTTCCTGCCCTTAAGAATTCAAAACATGCCCTTTAGAATTAAAAAAGTGCCATTTCTCATCGATAGCATCCTGCCCTTTTTAAACCTAGGGGAAACTGTGGCTTCATCCTTCATATTTTAATTATTTTAAAAAATACATATATTATGAGTATAGTATACCGCAACCTACTTAATGTAGCAAACGCATGTTTGCGACCCGCCAGAATAAAAGGTTGGCTATAGCTGGCTTAGTCATACGTATAGTTAGTACAGAGCTGATGAAATAACCCCATTTGTGCTGATAATTTTAGGAAATTTCATTGCTATCAATGCAAATGCTCACGGGCACTGTGCATTATTAATGAGTAAATGAAATACGCTGGTAAACCCTCAGGACCAAACTGTCACCATTAAGTGCATTAAATAATATATTAATTTTATACCACTGCTCAGTCAGCTAAATATTTGTGGAACAATCAGCATACATTAGAAGCTGAGAACGTCATGAATTTGTATGATGATTAACGCATGGTAAAGTCTTACTAGGAATGTTTCTCGTTTAAAGCACGTTGTAAATAAATTCAATTTGTTAAAGAATGCACAAAAAAAAGGGGGGGGGGGGTTCTAAAAAGAATAGTTAATAGAAAAGAGATAATAGCTAAAGAATAACAGTTAATGATTTATTGAATAATGCACTAATTAGTGATGATCTGAAATTAATTTTAACGTTTATCACTTTCGGTATAAGGGTCATGTATAGGGTTGCGTACTATTCTTATTTTTGATCACCACTACTTCCGAATAGCAATCGGGTGTCGATGCAGGTTTTTATTCTTGGGGCCATTTGTGAAAAGTAAAAGTTATGTTTGTGAATTTTATTATATTTTTGCGAAAAATAACATTTTGTAACGAAAGTTGAAATCCAGTTACTGATTCGAACCAAGAATTTATGAATAAAAACTTCTTTAAATCCCCTTGCTAAAGTTTGTTTTTATGACCTGGTTTTATTTACAAACTACACATTTTAAAACAGTTTTTATGAAAAAGAATGTTACGAAGGAGGCCTATTTTATTAAAAGGAATTTTGTGAAAGGGCCTGTTTTATCAAGTTCATTTTTGTGAAGGGGCCCATTTTATTAAATAGATTTTTGTCTCAAGGTCCCAAATTTTGCCTGGATCGACACCTGGCAATTTTTGCCTAATCTAATCAGATTTACTGCATTTAAAATAACACGAAAAGTGCCATTCGAAACAGTGGTACTCAAAAATAAGTTATTCCCAAAGAGGGGGGGGAGACAGCACGACACTATTTTTTATTCATTTTTTCTCTTCTTCAAGCCGTTATATGTATTGTTTTTTCTTAAAAAAGAAACAAAAACGCCGAGAACTTATAGCAGCTGAAGTTATAGCTATAAACATACGAGGTATTTATTGAATTTGTTGTCAGTTCACCTATATTAAAAGTTTTCTATCTGCCTCCGCCCCGCCAAGTCTCCATTTCTTGTTTAATTCTGTAGTGACAACAGCGCATTTACATATCAAAATATCTCTTTGAAATGTTCTTTGAAACTGTAAACACCGAATTTCTTCTTTTCCATTTTTTTCAACTGCATTTTTAAAGTCCAGTTCAGATTCTATTGAGGAATAAATAATAAAATTTAAAATATTAAAATTAATTTAATATTAATATTTGAATTCTTTACAATAATCTGTCGTAAATCACTTAAGATATTTTTAAATCTAAAACAAGAAAATCATTATCAATGAAGTGGCGTAATGAGGTGAAGAGGGCTATTTTCCCGGGTTCTAAATTTTTAGTGTTCCATGTAAAACTATAGCATTAAGTAGTAATAAATAGAATACAAAGTAAAACATTCCTATTTATTTTCCGGGGTTCCTCTAAATTTTTAGGAGCGCCAAAAAAATTGTTCCGTGTAAAATTATAGCATAAAAATGTACAATAAATGTACTGAGAAGATGGCACAACATCTTGAAGTGCTTCGGGAGCTCAAAGCCTACCCCGTGACTTGTCATTACTTTATTCAAGGTCTTTTTTTTTAATTTTTTTTTTTTTTAACAAATATTACGAGCAGTTTAAAAGCTTGAAATTTTAATATTGAGAAACATTAACTACTTAAACTGAAATAAAAGCAGTTTGATCTGCAAGGATAAAAAGGCCATTTTGGAAAGGAAAAAGAAAAAAAAAAAAAAAATAGTAAATGAAAGTGAATTAAAAGAGATGAAGATAAATAATAAAAGCGCAAAACATTCTTATTTATTTCAATAACATTTATTTTACGAAAATTGTTGAGCAAACACATTATTTTTTTTTTCTTTTTCAAATGACATTAATGTTTAATTGGTTGATCCAAAAAGATATTGAAAATTTTGAAAATATGGCTAGTCAAAGGATACTCCAAAACCATAAAACGGAAAATCGTGGATCCGCGAAGGATTTTCTTCTTTGGCTTTAAGGGAAAACTATCATGATTCTGTACGTTTACTTCATTACACAAGCATACAACATTAAATGGGAGAAGTGTTTTTTCCCCCCTTTTCCTCTCCCTCGTTGAAAAAGAATTTTTGTTTGTGTGAAGCATACAAGATTAATTGAACAAATTTGAAATATAATCTCATCATTTTTGTATTATTTTTTCATGAAAATGTATGCTTTGAATTTCTGCTTGCATACGAAAGTTTGAAATTAATTACTTGGTGTGAAGAATTAATTCCTCATGCCACATTAATTATAATTTAAACAAAAGTTAACAATATCAGAGGTGTTTGCACTTATGCTTAAAAAATCTTGAAATTGCGTAAAAGGGAAAATAGGACCAGTGAGACGATTAAAATTTTATAGTAATAATTTGATTGTAAATCAACAAAATACGCTAAATGTTCTTGTAAAAATTAAAATTC
This sequence comes from Maratus speciosus, assembly GCA_963932465.1. Lineage (NCBI taxonomy): Eukaryota > Metazoa > Arthropoda > Arachnida > Araneae > Salticidae > Maratus > Maratus speciosus. The sequence continues at coordinate 280,746,104 of OZ010792.1, forward strand.
TGAAATTACAAAGAATACTTTCTTAAATTTCTATCTATTAAACATGTTTTCTTAATGCTTACTCAAAAATAATTAATAAAATGACGTGAAACCAGGAGGAAAAATTCCTATGGACAATCATCCATTTAATTTATTAACAATACATTCCTGGGATCGATTTTTTTGTTTGTTTGTTTTTCTCGCTGAAGTTTTCTTTACGGATAAGCATATTTTATTCACAAAATACACATTTTAAATTCTATAAAAAATAAAAGTAATCAATAAAGTCTTGGCGGAGTAGAAATAAACCATGAAGCTATTTAAATTTCTAAGGTAAAAGCTGTTTCCTTTTCTTTTCTAATAAATAAACAGGCAATTTTAGTCTGCTTTCATAAGTTTACTTATGTACAAATCCAGTAACACAGTTTAGCACTTTATGCTTAAATTATGACTTTACCTTCAAAGACCGTCCTCAAACAACCCATTCTTTATTTTTAAAAAGATACCAAAAATTATTCTCTTGAACTGATAATAGCGGCGCCAATGTACAAACAAAATATAAAAATACACTCCCATGAGTTTGTTATCATTTTATAAAGCATTTTACAAGAGCAAATGTCATCTTCAGCATTATTTTTTGGAAGCATCTACTCTTTCTGTTTCTCACGATGTGATAATTCTCAGAAAGCTTTGCTTAGTTCGCCAAGCATTGATTATTCAACCGTTGTTAGAATGCAGTAATGCCATAAAGGATTACGTCGTTCTCAAACGTGCAATTTGTTTTCATCAACTGTAGATTAGGTAATTTTAAAGAAATCTATCATCGTGATTACCGCCAAAGGAAATAGAAGAAAAAATATTTTTAATCTTTCTTTTTTTTTTTTTTTTTTTTCGGTAAGATCGCGTTCTGATAAGATTGGATATTGATTTATTGCGTTACAGGATTTTTGTTTTGAATATCATTAAAAGAAGATCAGATAACTAAATCGAAATGGCAGTTTTTCTAATATTTTAAATTGTTAAATAAGTGAAAATGGAAAGACGAGCGCATTTTTCTCTTTACTGCATAGTATTTAAAAATCTAATTTTCAAATTAATATTTTAATTCGCAGGAAAAGGAACAAAAAATAGATTTAAAAAAAAAAATGAAAATTCAAGAATTAAATGATGATGATAATACATAAACAACCAGAATCGAGACTCCAGAGTTCCGCCCAGGCAGTTTCAGGAGGGTGCTGCACGCTGCAGTCCACCTGCCTTTGGTTTACAAATTAGCACCCCTCTTGCCCCTCATTAAAAAAATTAGTAACTTTCTTGCCCCTCATCCAAATAATTAGCACCAGGGCTTAATTTGCGCCGGAGCCCAGCTCCGGCACTTGTATGTTTTTAGTAAATATTTAAATATTGGTAGGAATTCACCGGAGCTCATAAATACAGGGCTCCGGAGCCCAGTGCAATTTGTAGCTAATCATTTTTATGCAAAAATGCATAGCTACGAACTATTCCATTTTAGTGTTAACACTATTTTCGAATCATAATCCTTACCATATTTAATCGCAGAATTCTGCAATTAATTAACACTAAAACTAGGCAAAGATTACGATTCGGAAGGAATGATAACTAAAAAGTGGAATAGTTGGGCAGTTAAGTATATGCTGATTGATATTAATTTTTTTTATTTTGCTAAAGAAAAAAAATGCTTTAAATTTTGCAAATAATGTACGAATTATAAATATGCAGATTGGAGTGACAGATGGGGGAGGATGGGGGGAAACGGTACAATTGTCGTACTGGTACCACATAATATTAGGGCTCCGGTACTTTTTTTCTTAGAAATTAAGCCCTGATTAGCACCCTTCTTGCATCTCAGTAAGTTTTTTTTAAAAAAGTACCCTTTTCCTTTTTGCATAATAAAAATGCTTACATAGTAAAAACTGACTCAATGTTGTCTTGAAAGGCTTTAAAAATCGAAAGAATAAATTTTAAAATAAAGTACCCTTAAGAATACGAAAAGCACCCTAAAGTATCCATAAAGTGCCCTTTAGAATTAAAGTGTCCTTTCTCACCGTCAGCACCCTGCCCTTTTTTAAACCTAAGGGAAACTCTACCATTAGTTAAATATACTTTTTACACAAGTAAAAAGCATAAATACCTTTTTAATTTTATTATTATTATTATTATTTTTTTTTTTTTTTGAATGTACGCAAATATACGGAAATGCATGTTTGACATAACGAAAAGGGAATAAAAATGTTCATCAAGCTTAACTATATTATTAATTTATTTAGTGAAAAAAAATATTGTTAAGACTTTAATTATGTATAATGATATATGTATTACTTTAAAGTTTAGGTAAAAATAATCAATGAAAACTATTCACTGGTGTAGGCTCACCATTTAATAACGTCGATAGTATAAAAAATGAGAAAGACAGAGAATAAAAAGTACCTTTTTAGTTTTTGGAATTTATGGGCCGAACAAATAATACGATGCGAACAGAATATACGCACAAAAAAGCAAGACTGAAAATAGTTTTCAATTCTATCTACTAAGTCAATAAAGCTGGATCTTTCGCGCGCGACGTAAAAACATATTAGGAAAAGATTTATAACACTCACAACAAATATGATAATTTATAAGCATCGATTTTGTACAGAAAGTGGATTAATAAAAAATGCAGCATAAATGCACAGTTTTGATTTACTTCTAAAATTATCATTAAATCGAAATAATGAATAAATTTGCATATAAAGAAAGTAACATCTTTAAACTATCTTAAATATTCATCCTAATTCAACATATTCGTGTAAAACAGCAGTAAATTTCTGGAATAGTCTTATTAAAACAAGCGTTCGCCCCGTTTCCTTATTTGCGCTTGGTTTCTTTAAAAAGAAAACTACAGAAGTCCTGACAGGAAGTTCGAAAAGAGCTTAAAACTTTAAAAAGAAAATTTTGCATAAAAATGCTGTAACTACAGATACACACGAAAAAGAACGATTTATTTTTTGAAAGCTTCTCCCATTTCGCAAATAGCCAAAAATCACGGAAAAAACATGAGATCTGCTATTTCAAGAACGCATTCTAAATTAACTTTCCTCTAAAAAATGACCAATTAAGCTTTATGGAATTTTGCTATGGGTTTATGAATCAGATGCTGCCATATTTGCTGGGATTTAATAAAGTTGCCACAAAAAAGGTTAATTTTTCCAAATCGTTTGCTTCGTTTAAGATAAAACGTTCCATTCTTATGAAAAGTATGGTGAAATCGATAAAAAGATCTGAAAATAAATTCAGGAATGCACTTTGTTCTGTAGTTTGGCGATTTTGAATATTATGAGAAATGGAACGCCTTTTTCAATAACTGAAAAACCTTAAAGATATATTTAATAATAATAAATTACAGAAAACATTTGCTACTTCTGAGATTTATTTAAAAAATCGCATATTGGCAATGGACCTCTAGGTCCGTTCGCTGATCGAGTTATACATTTTATCATATTTCATTTCTAGTAAGAAAAGCAAATAATAATAAAACTTTCTTCGTGGTATCCAAATGTCCATTACTATTTGCGATTACATGATCAATATTATTTTCAATGAAAAAAATGCTCATTTCTTTCTAAAATCACAAGGAGAAAGACAATAAAAAAATATGTGGTGCGAATCAATAGATACAATGAATTTTGTGTAACATAAATGATATAATAATAAATAAGGACTTTACATCGTATACTCAAACTGGAAAACAGTAAGTTTCTATCCACCGTAACTTTATTCCGAGATTTTAGACAAAGATGTAAAAACTAAAATCAGAAAAATAAAAATTATACTTAACGTTTCGGTTTATCTTTAAAAACGTCACCAGGAGGCGTTAATTTTCTAAACTACAAATCGGCAAAAAATTCTTTGCACGTTACATTCACGTCTTCGAGAATAACGTGTAAAGAATTTTTTGCCGATTTGAATTTTAGAAAATTATCTCCTGCTGATGGTTTTAAAGATAAACCGAAACGTAGAGTATAATTTTACTTTGGATAGCAACTTATTGATTTATTTTAATGCCGATGATACCGATGACCACACATGCGACAGCACAAGAAATGCAAAAGTGAGCTTTGTAAATAAATATTAACTTTAAAAAGTGTACAGGAAATCAAAACAGGGAGCTCAAAAACTTTGACTGGCTGTGGAAACTTAAAACAAGCAGGGTGAAAGAAGAAAGATAACGAAACAAAATCCATAATTAACAGTGAGTATATTTACAAAAATTACCAACTGCTGAGTGAGTAACGGCTCTAGAGTGAATTTATTGAGTCATTAGAACTTCACTACTATCTTTAGCCGATAAGATTGAAATTCCAACGCGATTTGAGAAAGTTTTCTCATCTGCCCATTGAAAGATAGCAATCAACTAACAGTAAACATATACTTCCTGTCCAATTAGAAACCGCTGTACACACAGATGATATAATAGATGCATGACATTGCTGGCGAAATCGAGAAATCTGATTATCTGAAAAAGAAATGAATCAACAGGTGTTGACAAAGTTTTCAATGACGTTATGGCGATATCATACAATCAAGATAGGTTCAGTAAATTGCATCCGATCCGATGAATAACATCCGGGTCAAATTTATAACCCAATTAAAATAGCTGTCACCGAGATATACCCTTACAAGTTATAATCTGTTGTAGTTAGGCGGCCACTGAAAAATAACTTTTTCTGCCTAAAAAAAAGAAAATCAGTTACTTGTTCATGCTTATTTAGATATTATTTGTTTCAAGACATAAGGTTTTCCGTTATCTGTTAAAAAGGGAAAACTGAATCGAAAATTAATATGGCTATTTTTTGAGTTAAGAAAAACATAAAAGAAAAACGGAAAATCAAAAGATGACAAATCCAAAAATCTGTGCGTGGATTTAAAAAGAATCGGAACAAGCAATACATAGGCAATTTTCTCAAAATTAAATTTCTTTGCTTTATCAACCCCTTCGCAACGACCTTTTGGTAAATTTCTTTTAATGTTTGGACATTACTATTTTCGCCTTATTTAATCGCAAATTCTGTAATAAGATAAGGCGAAAATTACAGTTCGTAAACAGTGGTATTCAAATATAAAGACTTTGTGCACTGTATATGTCACGTACACATGCCTTTTCATCGCGAATTGCTTATCTTAATACCAATAAGAAAAGATGGAACATTTATATCTAAAAACAGATTCATATACATAGTCCAAGTTCTTTAATTTGTAAATCTACTGAAAATGTACTAAACGATATTATTAGTGGCATATTTTTCCGTTAAACTCCCCATGCCTTTTAAATTAATATTTGGGAATAAACTGAAAATTTTTCAGCATACATATTTTTAATTTTTTAAATATTTTGTCTATCCTTTATTTCCGATAATGATTTTAACAAATATTTGTGGGAAACATTTAGGTTACGAAATTTATATGCAGCAAACACTTAATCTGTTTATTTTAACCAAATACATAACGAGAATAACATGGTTGAGATAAAGATATTTTGTCATATTTTAATAAATATTTATCGATGGAGCTTTCAATTTTCTAAGTTTTTATGTATGCATAAATATGTTATGTAATGCTTACTTTGATAAAAAAGATTGCTGAATCACTAGAAAAAACAAATTATGCTCGTCATACATTATTCATAAACAAGACGAACGAATATATATATACAAAACTGTATTTCCCACGTTTTTATCAACTTTAGCATCTATGACTGTACGTAATAAAAAGGTTTAGTGAGAATTTCCAAAGCACATACACTGAAGACATTTAAGAACATATTTAAGAAATTCTTTTCTATAATTTTTTTTTTAAATATAACTGGCTATATTATTTGTAGGTTCCTACACGTTATATATTTTTTCGCGTTAATACAACCCGAGTAAGAGTTGGCTATATAATTGTTTGTAAACGCCATTCCAGAAAAATTCCAGATGAAGCGCACACATATGGCATAATGAATTACGCACATATGGCTTTTCACAGTATTATTTATGGATTCCAAAACACAAATTTGTAATTGTATATCTATTCATCTCCAACATAATTGGGAAAAATAATAATAATAAAGCCGAGACCTGCAGACCTTCAAAATTTTCAGTTGGCAACCAGAGTTGTAGTGGGTAGCTGCCCGGGTACCCGCCCAGCTACTCACCCGGGCTGTTTTTTTTTTTTTTACAAAAAACCCAGGTTTTTTACAACCTTAAGGGTTGTAGTGGGTAGCTGCCCGGGTACCCACCCAGCTACCCGCCCGGGCCGGGTTTTTTACAACCCTGTTGGCAACTCAACTCAATATGCAATTATATATAGCATTCTTGAAAATGATTTGTTTATCACAGAGGAATGAAAAATTGTTTAGTTCAACAAAATAAATCAACTTTCTGGTAATTTTAATTTACATACGCTGAGAGGTAACTTGCGGAATATAGGTTACTGCATAATTTACAGATATTTTATAGCATATAGGGGAAGACGGGATACAATGAAACATTACTTGTAAAATCAATCAAATTTGTCAGAGAGAGTTGCAGTTTATATATATGTTATACAACTATATGTTCCAATTACTGATGTGATTTGGATACATTCGCACTTCTACAACAGTAGCGATAGAAGATTATTGCTTTTACACCATTGAAAGTAACTTTCTTTACTAAAAGTAATTTTGTTTCTTTTTCCTTGTTGTTATATGTAATAATTATTTTTTCTATACATTGTTATCTTTGGGTTGTTGTCTTCATACCTCCAAAACCAAACTAAACAAAATAAATATTAGAAGTTTGAAAATAAATTTTTATTTAGTAACCTCAGTGCGAGGTACAGAAACACTTGCAGACGGGGTACAATGAAACATGTTTTATTATAGTAATAAAAGTAGTAAATAGAATATATTAAAAGTAAGAGTATAGGAAAACAGAAAAAAAGAGAGTTTTGTTCTAACCAGGTCAGTAAAAAATGCTCTTGTTAAGCAATTAAAAAATAGAAAGATAAAAAAAGCTAAGAAGGGATTGTTTTGAAAACAAAATCTACCTGCTACAGACTGATGATGATTCAGATTTTTTTTCCAGACCCAGCTGGTCATCGAGGTACTAAGAATGAGATATCCACACACAACATGTATGGCACAAGCAGTATCCGTATAAATGGAAACATAAGGAAATATATACCGTTGGAGAAATCATACATTTAAATGAAGTCAAATGTGAAGTACTTGATATAAAAAGACTTCAACCTAGTTTTAATTTTCTTTTTTTAGAAACTTACATTTAAAAAAAAAAACTCGTGTTGAAACTACCACACCATATTCCTTCAGGAGCAACTGAAATATAAGCAGAAATGCTAATTTTTGAAACTGACTTGAGCCAATTTAATATAAAATGAAAGGTATTTCTTAAACTAATAGAATTTTCTTATTTTTCATCTTAGACTATAATATTTTTATCAAGTACCTTATTAATCAAGTTTTGTTTTTGTATTTATCTCATTTTTCATAAAATAAACTATACTGGGTGAAAATTGCTTCCATCATTTGGAGTGTTTCATTGTACCCCAGTATGTGTTTCATTGTACCCCGGCATACGGGGTACAATGAACACTGTAAGACATTTATTTTTTGTTATTTTTCAAGCATAAAGATATTGTTTAGAATCTAATAAAAATTTATTTAGATTGGGAAAATACAAGATTAAAAATATGCATTAATTATATTTTTGTGCATGCAAAATTGTAGATAGGAAAAAAAAAATTAGTAAATTTTGTTTCATTGTACCCCGTCTTCCCCTATTGCTTTTTTTAACATGCTCATTTTTTTTTTTCATTTACACATGACAAAAAATATTTTAATTTAGTCAAACATGTTAGGAATGTAATGATCAGCTGATTTAGTGATTAGGTTAGTAATATAGTTCAAACAGCTTGATTCTAACAATAAAACATGACTTAATAAATCTAAATTACAACTTTTAATAAATCTAAATTACCATGAGAATAATTTTATCTGTAAATATTGTAATTCATACGCACTTTACTGTCAAACATCGCATTTCCCGAAAAACTGAGTTTTTAGAGTTATGACACTTTTGAAGCAAGGGTGCGATATGATAATATTAAAAATTAACGATGACGAATGTAACCAACAACGGAATGCTGTGAAACAAGCATCAAGAATAGAGAGTCAAATAAACAGTGTTGGCCTGTTTCTAGTAAAGTGGAAAAAACCGCGGGAAAAACAATGGAAAAAACCGACCGGAAGAAATAGGTTTCTTTCAGTGGAAGAAATGAAAGAAACTTATTCTTTTAGAATTTGGCATATAAGTTCAACTTTGTAAGCTACAATAAATATCTTCTTTTTATAACCTTAAATAAATCAATTCCATTTACACCTATGCAAATTTAATTATTATATATATATACTAAATAATTACATCTGTTTTTTAGCCAAGATCACACGCACGAAAATCTGTCTAAAGCTTTTCAACGAAAGGCTAAATGAAGAAAAATTTTATCCAAAATACGCAAAATCAAATGTTATCCATTTCAATTTAACTAGCATATTTTTTAATTATTTAAACTTTTGAAACTAGTAGTAAATAGTACGGATTATTTACCAATGGTAGAAACTCATTTAAATAAAAGAGTTTTTCCAAGTCCTACAGAACTTCAGGAGAGCTTTAAAAGTATTTTGACATACCCATAGATATTTTTAGAACATTAGTCTTAAAATGAGCATTGAGATATGCATGCTAGATGCTACTATAAATAATTACAAATTTGTTTATTTACTGTGTTGCGCAGTTTAAAATAATGCATTTTTATATGAAAATAATATATTTTAATATGAAAAATAATATATTTTTATATGAAAAATAAAGAGTTTGTAGGTAGTTTTTATGACATAATTAATAATAATAAACCACTACCTTTAAAGTTGTAAAATCCACCCCCTGTAAATGACTGCTGAACCTGGTTATTAAAAAAAAATAATTTATTCTTCCAAAAATAAAATTTTTAATATTAAAATTTCCAATTTATATTTCATATAAGTATACTTTGAGTTTAATTATTTTACGTAGTTACTATACTTTAATTTTGAGCATATGTCGGTTTCTTCCATTTCTTCCACTGTTCTGGAAAAAAAACTGGTTTCTTCCGGAAGAAACCCAACATTGCAAATAAATGAATTTCAGGTGGTGGTGTGGGAGGGATAAACATACAAGTAAGCTTTTATTACTAAGATTTAATCAAAGTAAAAATTTCAAAGACGCAATTCATTTATTTAAACATCACCATAAAATAATAATCTGACATTTAATACCTTACCGAAGAAAAGTAACCAAACCATTAATGCAATTTCGCCGGCAAACAATTCCAACAATTACATAACCCTAGCATTTTTCTTAAATGGTTTTCTATTTACAACTAAAGTACTTTCCCAATTCCTAACGTATAATATAAAGAAGAAAAACAACTTAAAATAAAAATGCATAAAAATAATAATCCTGCCAGATTTTTTTAAGAAAACCGAAAACTTAACCTCATCTATCATAACTTTGACAGCTCGGAGAGTGTTTTTTTCCCAGCATATCAGACTCTTTCGGGAAAGGCGCGCGAAAGGAACGCGGGAAAATTAGAGGTTTTATTGGCAACACACGGGAGTGAATTGAAATTCGATGTGGCTCTCATATAGCGAGTCGATAAGAAGCAGCCATGAAACTTGTTTGAAATGACATATGAACGCTAATTAATACACAGATACATATATCGGGTTATGTCAACAAGCCGGATCTATCGATTGGAATGAAAATGTAAATATAAGTTAGACGGTGAACAGAATAATATTTGAAGAGTAGGGTACAGTGTAGACGCGAAGAAATGGATAGAGAGAATAGCATAAAAGATAAAGTAAAAAATTGCGAATAGAAGACTAAATTTAAAAACGCGTAAAAAAACTCGATTTTATTTATTTATTTATTTTTTAATAGGGAGGAGATGGGGCTAAAAATCAGCGGGAATATATTTCCATTTTTGAGCATAGGCAGGAATGAATCTGTTTAGGAAGAATTTAAATACTTTAACCCCTTCGCGACGGGAGCCCTTTGCTTAATTTTTAATCTTTTAACACCGGTTTTTCAAAACAAACTTTTTTGTACTTGAATCGCAAAAATGCTCTGATTAAACAAGGTAAACTTTACAATAAAAAATAACCGGTGAGAATAATGAAGGATTCTGAACACTTTAAGTGGTACGTATACCGGTCGCTCGACCCCAAGGGGCTAAAAAAACTTCAGAATTATCTTTTCACCCCTCTTAAAACAAAACCAACAAGATCCTTTACAAAATTCTCAGACCTTGGATAAAGAATACTTGCGAAAGAATATATTTAAAAGAAAATGGGTTTTCTAAAATAATTGTCGATAACTTTTCAAATTCAAATGCCAGAGGAGAAACTAAAGTGACATAAAAAGAAAAAGAAGAGAGGGTTTAGTATTGGCGTCAATCACTAATGACATTACAATCACCGTATAGTTTTAAATTATTTCTTTTTTTTAAAATCATCCTTTATTTTATTTACAGCAAATGTTTAGGAAATTCAGCTTGAAGGATTTTATTACCAAATTTTATTTATTTTTCTTGAAATTAAGTATTTTCTTAAAAAAGTATTAAATTCCGGCATAATTAATACATTTATTATAAATAAATAATTCTTAAGGGAGCAGTAACATGTGACTCTTCCCTGGAAACTTGCAACATTAAAGATATAAAGATCAATTACGAGTAACATACGCTTGAAAAATAAAGTACTATAACTTTAAATAGAGAGAAAATTACTGAACTTGCATAAGAATTGAACAATAACGAACAAAAATCGACTACCCAGACGAAAGAATATATTTCAAAGAAAGTGGCTTCTCTAAAAACGAATAATTGCCGAAATCTTTTCAAATTCCAGAGGAAAAACTAAAGTGACATAAAAGAGAAGAAAGAGGAAGGGTATATGATTTAATAACGGCGTCACTTAGACATTTGCATAGGCATCACAAACGACAGTACAATAATCGTTTCTGCCTTGCGCACGGTGACAAAAAAACGAAAGAATGAAAGAAACAGGAAATGAAAACTAATAACCTCCGTAAATCTCTTGAGAATAGAAAGCAGTCTCAATAAATAACCATTTAATAACCACCCCCATACAACCCTCCGACATAAATGATGCCTTCGAACCAAGTAGAATAACGTGGAAAATGTCCTATCCCCACATTTATAATTGCATCAAATCTTTTTGAAATCCGTTCAGAGGAAAGGGAGAAGTGTACTCCATTTCAAAAGGCAAGTGACTCAGTATAGTGGGAGAGTTTTCAGAGAGAATTTTGAGCATTTTGAATATGGTGTAAAAATGATGTAGTAGTGGCTGTCTAGATCTTTTAATGAAAGGAGATAAATGTATCATTTAATAGAGCGAGAAGGGGGATTAATCGATTTTTATTTCATGTCAATTTCAGCTGAGCTGCCAACAATCCCCTTTGCTCATGCATAAAGTCTCTTACTTTACAATGAAATTTTAAGCTAATAAAGGTCTTCATTTTAGGGTAGTTATGAAAAGTACGTTATCTTTAAGATACAGTCATGAAAAATTTTGTATCTACAAATTTTAAGTTTGAAATTTTCTCAATTATATTATATCTAGGGTTCAAAAATATCCGATATTTTAGATATATCTGATATTTTCAAAATAGTCAAATTACTGCTGATAAATATTTTCATGCATAATCCCCATAGCAGAAACTATCCAGCACGGCAGCAGCGCTGCAGATTATTTTAGAACTTGCAGATTAATCTACCAGCTTAAAAATAGAGTTATTGTTTCTTATACATTTTCTTTGTAAAATGCAATTTTTTGCTTATTTTATGGGTTACTATATAAGTATTTATGACAGTAGCTTGATTCTGCATTGTTGGATTGCAGATAAATTTTGGTTTGCTGCAGATGGACATCGAAAATTCTGATACTAGGAATATAAATTAGAAACTAAAACATATTGCTCTGAACATGCAAACTTAAAACAGTATTCTAAGAATAACTAATTGAAAAGGTACAACAATTTGCTTTATACTCACTTTATAATAAAAATAGCATATAATTGAAGATTTTTTACATAAATGTAAGCTTGTCTTATTTTTTTATTCCCTAACCTGTTGTACAGTTTAGACTCAAGTAAAACAAAATCGGAAAATACTTCCAATAATGCTGTATATATAAATAATTATCTAAACTTTAGTTTCTTTCAATGTCTGTTCTGAATTAATGGTCTCTCATAATTATTAGCTCTACATTTAAAAATAAAATTTTAAAACAAAACTTGGACAAGATATTGGTTCTTTTTTCTTTGCCTAAAAAAGTCACTGCCAGAGATAAAAGTTCTTTATCTTTATAATGACACAGCCAATAACAGTTGAAATTCCCAATTATATTTGTTTTGATTGAAGAAAATATCAAACTTATCTCTCACGGTAATATTTAAAAAATAAATATCAAATATACAAAATATCAAACATCTTGATATTTTGAAAATAAATATCAAGAATTTGAAAATATCGAAAATCTTGATATTTTAAAAATAAATAACGGATATATATCAAGATATATCATGATAAATAACCATTGATATATATCAACGAACCCTGATTGTACCATATACAAATTTACTTATATGTAAAATTATAAATGTAATAAAATTAGAGAGCGTTAAGAGACTAACATTTAATATTTAATTAAAAATTAACTTTACTGAAGAAAGTACCGTTGAGATAAGTAAATAAAAATAGCACGATCAAATGTTTATATATCTGAAATAGAAATATAATACCATACATTTAAATATATGAAACTTATATGCATAGCAAAAAGGAAATTATGTTATTATAAAAAATAATTTACATATTTTTTAAATATTCAAAGAAAATAACACCAATAAAGACGTAAAAAAGAACATGACGTAAGCATAGGCTGAATTTATTATTTTTTTGCAAAGCTACAGTCTTTCGCAAGAAATGGAGGGGAAAAAAATACATTTTAGGAGTACCAAAGCAGGGTTTGTATGCCTAAGGGAATTCGAATACCACATATTTAATAAAAGACTTTAAATATAACGACATTAAATGGTTAATGAAAAATCTGGTATTCGAATCGCCTGAGGCGTATAAAGTCAGAAAAAAAAGAAAGAAATAAAGATAAAAAGAACATCCAAAGCATAAGCAAAATTATTATAACCAAAATTAAAAAGAGATTCGACAACATATCTTAATTAAATAAAAGAAAATTTAAACAAGATTTAAACTAAATTAGTCTCTGTAAGTTGAAAAATCGGTTACATTTTTAATACTAAGTACTTCCATATCTTTCAAATAATAAAAGAAAAGAATGATAACTATAAAAAAATCTTGTTAAACTATAATCAAGTATAGGTTAAGCTTAAATATAGAAAATTGAATTTATAAACAATTTCTTCTATGTGATCCAATTTCAATTAGAAACGGAATTTTTTTTCTTTGTTAATTGTTTGCTTATTATTTTTTTTTTCGTTCAATAGACACGATGCAGCGGAATCGGGGGGGGGGGGGGGGGACTGAATTGGTTATTCACTTATTTAAAAAAAAAAATGCTGAAATATGTCAAATTATTTAAATTTCTTAAAATATTTTATTGTAAATACTTTAAATGTAAATTTCGTTGAAAAAATAAATTTCCGAGACAATTGACAGTTTTGGACATTAAAGAATAAAAGTAATTCTGACAACATAAATAAATTCGAAAAGTAAAGCAAATAGAAAAACCCTAGCACAAACTTTTAAAATTATTTAAAAACCAATAAAGCCCTGATTTTAAATAGATTTTGGCTCATCGCCAGTTCTAAATTCAACTGTCAAGAAGTAAAAAAAAAAAAAAAAAAAAAAAAACTACATAAACAAAATGTAGTAGACAGAGAGAATAGATTTAAAGTTTGAAAGAAGTTTAAAAGATCTTATATCTTTTTCTTAATTTTGTGTTTCTGCTTTGTATTATTTTAAGGATTGCTCAAAAATGTGTTGATTTAAATGAATTTATGCAAGACTTATGTTGAGATAAATGAGCCACTATTTTTTCAAAATAAATTTTCTTTAGAGGGGACATCTATAAAATGTAAAATTTTGGAGGCAATGAATAAATATTCAGGATTTTAGTTGTTTATTTATATTTCGAGGGCTTCCGTATATATATTTGGAACCAGTTTCGAAAAAAATAAATAAATAAACCTGCAAACAAAATCGAAAAAGTAAAAAAGAGCCTTGTAGAGATCGACCTCAGCTATCATCCGCAAAAAACAAAAATATTGAGATGCAAACGAGATATCTTACAAAATTTCTCCCATTGGATTAACAATAACGAGCGGGTGTTTTCGCGTCGCCAGTCCCTTAACGAGTAAAAAAAAAAAAAAAAAAAAAAAAAACTTATGGAATATTCATTCAAATACAGAAAAAAAAAATCTTAGAAATATCAAAATTTACAATATTTCTTTAAATTATCAAAAGATGGACATGCAAATCTGAACTGCTTGATTGGTTAGCTTTGGAGCGTTAGTCATTTTTTGCTCGTGTGTAAGTAGATCCTTGCGAAGTACTTTGAATTTTATTTAATAAAACTATTATTTTTTTTTTTTTTGACGTGGGGAGGGGGGGGGGGGGTATTTGTTAAAAGCAATTTCATGAGTCATAAAAATAATATTTTATAGATTATTCATTCAAATGTATAGAAAATAAATAGTAGAAATGTAAAAATTTACAAATTTGATTTAAATAATGCCTAAGCTCATTATTAGTGTTAAATAAATTTCTCCTGTTTAACTTTATTATATATTTTTTGTGATTACAAAAATAGTTGATATGGAATTATTAACTAAGATTTACAATTAGAATCAATAAATCACATTTTACAGGAGTTATTAGCAATAAAATATTATGGATTTTACTAGAAGACTAAGAAATATTTATAATTTGTTGAAGCGTGTCCCATATTAAGAAGTTTGGAACGAAAATAATTTCTCCCAAATTAGTCAGTATTATTTACCTGCTTTGTTATATAAAAATACTTTAATTTGACATGAAGTTATGCCATAGAATCCAGTCATAAGTCAACATATCTTTGTGAACAAACTACGGGGGCGGGGAATGGACCCGTTATTGCCGATTGAAAACTGGACTGTACTCAAGATTGGACTCCAGTCCCATCGGCTGGTAATGACTCAACAATATGTCACAAAAAGGAAAAAAAATAAATCCTTGAATAATAATTACCTAAAATAATTTTACATTAGAAAAAGATAAACGTACACCAACAAGCTTAATATGCCGATGAGTGATATTACTTTGGAGGAGGATTTAGGGGGAGTGAAGAAAAACTGGCCTGATGACGGCTTTCGATGAAAACTGGGCAACTAAACGGAGTATGCACGTTCGAATTCAGTGACCCAGCATCCAATATCTCATCATACATCATTTTATGACACTGCTTTAAGGAAAATCCCACTGAATTCCAGACGACTTTACATTTGAAAAGCTCAGTTGCAAAACGATGTAACAAAATATTTTTTTTCAGATATATTAAATATTCAGGTTTTCTATATTATATACATATAACAACCAAACCCACTGAGATTACATCGATTACTTCTTCTAAAACCAATGATTTGCTAAGACAGCTTTCAGTTACATTATATGCAAATCTTTCGTCTGATATATTTTATTGGTCTTGTTGAATTTTAATAAAATCTCGTTGCACTGATCCAAAATTTATATTTGATTATGTTATGACATCTATTCAGCAATAAATAAACATGTAGTTTTAAAAAGATGTCAGAATGCAGTTATATAATTTTACATGAAAATCAGAAGAAAAAAAATACCAGTTACTGTGTTTTACACCCAAGTCCCTCATTTATAAACATGAAAGAAAAAGAAAAAAAAAAAGAAAAAAAAAGAAAAAAGGCAATCCACGATCTCTGTACGCTAAGGGGAAATTTTAAAGTTAAACATCGATCTTCAGACATGGGTGGGAACCGCTGCGATAAAGCGATCAATTGAACTTACCTTGCGTTTTACGAGAGACATCCGCGGAGGCACTCACACACACATTTCGTATCCATTGAGTGACTCTCTCGTTTGGTGATGCAACAAGAGTCACTCGGAAGAAGTGGGTGTGCTTAGCAATGACGAGAAACACAGGGGAGGAGACCACAATCAGACACGTCACAGCTGTGAGTGAGGTCGGTTACTCGTCATCGGGAAAAACTGGTTAATTCAGGAATTTAGACGAACTGTCGCCGGCTGGTACCACAGAGGGTCCCGAGTATTGTGGGGGTGGGAAATGTGGTTCCGGTTGTTCATTGATATTTAATATATGAAATTTCGTAAGTCGCATGTGATATGAAGCGTATGGAGAGAAAGGAAAAAGGGGGGGGGGGGGGGAGCGTCACGACAAGGAAATGAAACACGTGGGTGTGAAAGTAGTTCTCTAAACACTATGTGCAATCTTCATGGTGTAACATTTTCTAGAAGACGTCGAGTTATATAAGCAAGCTAGTCATTTTTCATGCTACTCGTCACTCAAGTTTCCGAATTCTCGACTGTAATGTTAAGTCAATGGGCATTTGATGCAATTTTATATTCAAAATATCTTCTCGGGAAATTAATATTTTTAACTTTTTTTTTTGTTTGTGTACTCTTCTTAAAGGATTTCTTTTTTTTTTCTTAGTTGTCAAAGTATTTCTAAAATCTATGCGTAATTTTGTATGAAGTGTTAAAATTTTATTCCCAGTTCGTCTGCTTTTAACACATAAAATATTAAAGTAAGCATAGATTTTAAAAATATTTTGACAACTAAGAAAAAAAGAGACATGCTTTAAGAAGAGCACACAAAACGGAAATAAAAAAAATAATATCCTGAGGAGATATTTTAAATATAAGAATGCATCAAACGGCCATAGACAATACCGAGGGGAATTCGGAAACTGAGTGACGAGCAGCCTTAACGCATATTATTATAAACTCTATAGCATATCCAAAAAATGTGTGTAAATTTAAATTAGTGCCCAAATTTTTTTTAATTACAACACACAGTTGCACTTCGAGCAGCGTCATGTATACGTATTTACTTTCTAAATAGCACTATTTCTGTACAGTAATTTTAGCCTTATTTAATCATAGAAATTCTGCGATATTATATGGAGCCAAGATTACTATACGAAAATAGTTGTACTTAAAATAAGAACTGCACGCACCTTGTGAAAACGCATATATATGCATCACTTGTCCCGAAGTGGTAAAAACGATGGATTAGTTAACGTATCGTGCCAAAAATATCAGAGATGCAGTGGTATATCTTAGTTAAGGCTCCTGTCCCTGCCGGCAAAGGCACTCACGAGCTAATGCTAATCCTATGGGGAGGGATTTTTCTAATATCTCGTTTACATTTCAATATTTTTAAATACTTTTTTTTGCATTTGATAGCCGAGATCCATTTCTACATCGCACCTTTTTTATTTTTTCGATTTTGGTTGCAGATATTTTTTTAAATGACACTTTCATTTTCAGAACCGGTTTTGAAAGTGAAAGTAACTTTATGAAAAATATCTGCGACCAAAATCGAAAAAGTAAAAAAGGTGCGATTGTAAAGACCGACCTCGGCTATCCAATGCGAAAAAAAATTATTTAAAAGTGTCGAAATACAAACGAGATATTAGGCAAATCCCTCCCCATAGGATTAGCATTAGCTCGTGAGTGTCTTCGCCGTCAGGGACAGGAGCTTTAAGCTGCAGAGCAATTTAAGAAAAGCGGCATGAAAAAAATTACAGCTAACTAAAAATATAAAAGATGATTAATTTATTGAAATCGTCCATTTGAAATATTTCATAAATGATACCTACGATATATAGATATTAAATTTGAATACCAGGATACCTTTCTGTAACTGTAAACAACAGAAGCGAAAAACCAAATTAGAAATAATAGTTTTGAAATGGGGACATACATTTAACAATGACGATCCATATGAAACAAATCAACGCGGTTGGTATACTTCATTCTATGACTAGTGTAAATCAATGCTTTATATTTACTATCATTCGTAAAAAAAATTATCCTATTTTATTTATTGTAGCCTGCTACAAAGGCATAGTTTTTAAAAATGGAGAATGTAGACATGAAATATAGGGCAAAACTGGGTAATTTCTTTACCGGCCACTGGCCGGTAGTAAAACTCCTATAAGTATTAATCTAAAACTGAATAGCCCAAATAAATGTTAATATAAGTATATTGGAACCAAAAAAAAAGTAGAATCCTTGATGAAATGCAAGAAAATTCTATTCTCTCCTTGTAAAAAAAACGGCCGGAAGGTGGCCGCTGATAGACAATTTTTCACGAGGCACTTTTTCTCATTTACTGGCTTTGTGGCTGGTGGCTAGTGCTAATTTTGCCTTTAACATAAAATAATAAGCAAAATAAAGAATTTGTTATATTTAGGCATGAAAAGCAAGACAGAAATGTAACAAATAAAAATCTAAATATTAAGCTACGAATATTTTTCAAAGTGGAGAAGGAGATACTTTATTTTAATATATTATTTATTACCTTTTACGTTTAAGGCAGTTTCTAAGCGCATAAATACACAGCGAAAAACAGAAATAACAATTTTTTTCCATTGGGGGGAAATCAGGAAGTTCGAAAATCTTTAGTTCATTCTTCTTGGTATTTAATTATTTTAAGCCGTATGAGAATGTTTTCTTTTCCAAAACCATCAGAGAAAAGGAAATTTGGTTAATTAAATTTGAAAATGCAGGGTGGAGCAGTCGCACTCCTCCGCCCAATTTTACCGGCGCCTACATTTACAGACATGTTAATAATTCACTTTAAATTGTTTTAATACAATAAAGCTTTCCTTATGTTAGAAATAATTATAATTTATTAAAAGACGCAGACTGCATAAAATATGAATACTTAAAACAGATGCATGAGTATTTATATAGATCACTGAAGCACGTGTTCGTTAAATTTACAATTCTCAATCGATAACTTCCGGGCATCCTAGAGGAGGATGCACCCAATTAGCGCAACGATCGTCTGCTCAAGACTTCCGGTGAGCAGTTTCGGATCATTACTGGCTCCATCTTTTCTCTAAGATGGCAGAAATAGAGGAGCACGGGTATGAATTAAAGGCGATAATTTGCGAAAGATTCCACGCAGAAACCACTCCTTTCACTTGTTATTTGAAAAATATCTTTTAATGACATATCCAAGCATCTCGGGATGTGTATAATGCAAGAGATTTGAAATAAAATACAGTCATAAGAATTACTTTTATTGCACCTATATTGAAGTTCCCGAATGTTCTTAATCTAATTAATAAGAATGTATGTGTCTAGTCTGCTACCAATGCCTTTAAATGGAGAATTTAAATATAAAATAAGATAAACTATGAATTTTGTCAGTACATCAGCTTAATACAACACATGGACATAAAAATATAACAAACGAGAAATTCTATTATAAATTAAAAAATTAAGATCCGACCATCTTTTTGGGAGAATTAAAATATTTTAATCTCTTTTTCAACAAGTTTAAGATAATTTTTAAGCACAAACGTTAAACTAAAAATTATCTTCGAGAGGTAGCGGCTCCACCTTTTGAAAAATCCCCAGTTACTTATTTCTCTTAATGTTTAATTATTTTTTTAAGCCACACAAGAAGAGCATTTTTTTTTTTCAAAATCAATAGAGAAAAAGAAAATTTAGTTAATTAAATAGGAAAATGCAGAGAGGGACGGTGAACTTTCCGGCGCCCATTTTCCAGACATAAGGTGGCAAAAATAGAGGCGCAAGCAAGTGAATTAAAAACAATTTACGAAAGCTTCCACGCAGAAAACCCTTTCACTACTTATTTGAAAATTAACTTTTAACGATGGGGCTGTAGCAGGAGGGAGAGAGGTCATATCCAAACACCTGAAAATGAATAATATAGAATGACGTAATACAAGAGATCTCAAATAACAGTAATTAGAATTACCTTCCATGCACTTTAGTTGGATTACCAGAATGAAAAAAAAAATTAGCAGCACCAGACATTTTATTGGGGAACTGATATCTAAGCTTACTGTGGAATTTCTGCGAGTGTGGCTTACGCAGTAATACAGAGAAAACTTTGATATCGAACAAAATTTATAAAACTTTTAAAGAATATATTGACCCACTCACTGGGTTCGACATAAATAAGGCATAATCTTTGATGGGAGTTTCGAAATTGTGCGAAGAAATAAATTTCACAATGTAAAAAGCTTTCAATTTACATAATTTTAATTATTTTGTAAAAGATTAACGACTTAAGTTTTTTCCTGTATAAGAATAATATCAATGATTTTAACAGTACGTAATTATGTATTCGTACATTTACATCAGCGCATAAAAAAGGTATGACAATACGAATACAGTTCGACAATCTAAGCTAATCGAAAGCAATCCCACTTGTCTGCACACAGCCTGACTATTCTCCTAAACTCGCATTTAATAATTTCCAGACAGTGATGACTCATCTATGCTGGAAATCACTTTAAATATCCGTGACCTCTTCGATTTGAATCTGGCACATTGAGCGAGGTAGACAGAGTTATGAACGTCATAAAGGGATTGGGTTATAGTCTCCTCGCGCCGTATGTAGGTCACAAATGAAAATCTCCAGGAAAGGAAGAAAATTAATACAATCTGTATGTTAGGGAAGAGTTTCAAATTGAAGACTGGGATTTCACAGACATAAGATCGTTTAATGCAGGAATCTTCAACCGTTTTACTGTCTCAGGCCCACGCCCCCTTCCTCCCACAACATAGGCAGAGGCGGTAGAGACAAGAGGTACAATTGCACCAAACTCAAATCTGAAAAGAGGTCCGTTAGGGGACAACATTATATTAAATACAGCAAATTCTGTCTAATGCGGAATCGATCAAGACCGAAAACATTTCTCGTCGCACACAGTATTTATTCCTCCTTATACGGAGTTTTTCTGCAGTGAAAATCGTACTGCGGGGTCTTTAAAATCTTTCCGCGTTAGACAGATTTCTATATCTTACAATGAGTCCGTCTTAGACAGAATTTACTGTATATGAATAGGCAGGGGACAGGGCATACGTGAAATCAGTAGGGGACACACCATATATCCGTATAAGAACTCTCAATTTCTGCGTACGCCCTTGACATAGGTATTTATGTATGTGCAAGATGCAGAATTAAAACTATATAAAAATCTAACATTTGCAGATGTTGGATGGATATAGACATATTTACAAAAGACTTTAAGGAAAAAACTTAAGTTTCTTTTGCAACTGTCAGAAATACAAAGAATCGCAGACCGAGATAGAGTCATTTAATATTTTGTTCACAATAGACATTTCAATAAAAAAAAAAAAAAATTAAAAAAAAAAAAAAAAAAAAAAAAAAAAAAATCCAACTCCAAAAGGGAAAAGGGGGGGGAAAAAAACACGAAGCAGTGATGCCGCCAGACTTTTACAACCTCTGTCCATGGGAACCAGACATTTCAAAAGTTTTGTCCCTTTTAGAAAATTTGTACGCTTTATTTCAACATATTAATACAAGACACGTCTTCTTTATTATTAGTTACTAAAATTTTCATCAATTTTAGTAAGAAATTATGCATAAAGGATCCATCCAATTTAATTTTTTTTTCCATGCATCCCTTCTCCAATCTTTTTCATAAAAATGGGCTATAAAACATCTACGGCATCAGTGACTGAAGTAACGCTGAAAAACAAAATTACAGAACTGCGAAGAAACCCGTTTATCTCCTTTCAAAGAAAACTGCTAACAAGGGTGCGGAGTACAAAAATATTTCCCAACATTAAAATCAGCAAATCATAAGAGCTAAAAACGTGGGATTAATAAATATTTTATTTGATTAAGTTTTAATAAGAAAGCATCTGAAGTTTATTCACATCGGGAAAAACAGAAGATCGTTACACTACATATTCTCATTTCCAACAAACTTTATGAATCATTCCAGATGGTAAATGCAATTAATTCCTAACATGATTTCAAAGCAGATAGTTAGGCTGGATCAATATACAATTAAAGAAACGTTAAATTGGGCCTTATCGAAATTATGACAGAAAGGTTGTTTATGGCACGATCATTTGTGTCAAATAATTTAAAAAGAGAGCATTGAATATACAGATATTGTTATGAAGTTCCTATATTTATATAAAACAAAAGTGTGAAAAACTAGATAAATAAGAAAATACGAAATCGGTAAAGGAAATTCAGTTTAAATATACATAGGAAAAATACAAAATACGCTTTAAAAATAATCCGATAATAAGTTTCAAAATTCATAAATCCTCCGATTACTAGGAGGTTTGAAATTTTGCTAGTGCTTATTATTATTATTATGCTGCAAATAAGCGAACTACATCATATAAAAACGTAGATATAAAAACAGGCATTACAAACTAAAATATGGATAATTTTCCCCTTTACATACCAATTATCCGTCATTATTTTATATTTTAAAAACAACTTTACTATCTGTAATATATACAGGTCTGTTTTTAAGAAAATATACTATAGCTTGTTATACATAAAACTTTATAGACGTAACATTTAAAAATTATGAATACATATTTTTTAAATGTCACGTATGTAAAGTTTTATATATAACAAGTTTAATTTAATTTTTATAAAAACAGACCTGTGCATATTTAGAGATAATAAAGTTGTTTTTAAAATATAGAATAATGTCTGATAACTGATATGCAAATAGGAAAATTACATTAATCTAACTTCAGATCTCCAAGAAAATTCAAAATAGGTACGGCACCTTCTTGTTAAATCGCTCATACCCAGAGACAGGAGAAAAAAAAAAGATAATCTCTAAGAAATTTCTTTAAATTTGCTTTTAAAGTTTTAATTAATGCGCTTATTAACATTTTTTTTATTAAAATTAACCATAAAGAAATGTGTAATTCAGAAAAATATGAAGTAACTTGAAAAATAGGGCTACGGTAGAATTTTTATTTCTTCTTGAGTGACTGAAAAAAAAGATTATATTTTAAAGATCATTTATATTTTAAAAACAACTTTACTATCTGTAATATATACAGGTCTGTTTTTATGAAAATATATTATAGCTTGTTATACATAAAACTTTATAGACGTAACATTTAAAAATTATGAATATATATTTTTAATATATCACGTATATAAAAAGTTTTATATATAACAAGCTAAATAATTTAATTTTTATAAAAACAGACCTGTACATATTTAGAGATAGTAAAGTTGTTTTTAAAATAATGTCTGATAAATGATATGCAAACAGGAAAATTACATTAATCTAACTGCAGATCTCCAATAAAATTCAAAATAATTTACCTTCTCGTTAAATCGCTCATATCCGGAGACAGGAAAAAAAAAAAAAATAATAATAATCTCTAAAAAATTTCTTTAAATTTGCTTTTTAAGTTTTAATTAATGCGCTTATTAACATTTTCTTATTAAAATTAACCATAAAGAAATGCGTAATTCAGAAAAATATGAAGTTACTTGAAAAATAGGGCTACAGTAGAAATTTTATTTCTTCTCCTCGAGTGACTGGAAAAAAAGATCAACATAACGGGGCTACAGTAATGTAAAAATTATTCATTGGCACATTCGTTAGATAAAATAAGTAAAGGTGCGAAACAAAAAAAATCCAAAATATTTACTGTATGACTAATTGAGTTTTCCGTTACATTTCGTGCTGTAAAAGTATTCAATAAACAATATAAATTTCAGCTAATAAGATTAATCAAATGTATTTTCATTTTAGCAATTTAAATTATGCGAGAAAACTTTCGAATGAAACGAGATAATCACTTTGCTCTTTATTTACTCTGCTCTTTGCTCTATTTTTTTCTCTAAAGACAAATTAATGTTTTAATTAACATAAACAACACAAAAATGCTCATTTACTATGATGCTTAAAACTTTTTTCCTAAATAAATAAAAATAATATTCTGCTGAGATAAAAAAAAAAATGCTGCCCTTTTTTCCATTTTCTTTTCAATAATACATTGAACTAAAAATGATTTTGACACAACATTTTTAATTACTCTAAATTGTTATTAAAAACAACATTTCTCCTTATACAACGAATTGAAAAAAATTGCTCTGTTGAATTTATTTTTTTATCTATTGATAAAAAAAAAAAAAAAAAAAAAAAAAATTAAAAAAATAAATGCTTTTTTTTTTTTCTCAAAAATAAAAATATAATCGTTTTAAACTACTTTTTACTTAAAATATTCCGCTTATACAACGACAAAATAAAAGAAACAAATACGGCAATAAAGGGTTAAACAACCTCAAGGGAAGAGAGATGAGTAATGACTGAAGTATTTGTTTCTCCCAGAGTAACAAGAAGTGTTTATAATGATTGCTCTAAGCGAAAATTCTCAAGGTCGATTAAAATTCTTGACATTTCATGCATACTTGCTGAGATTATATCAGCAGCAGGTTTTTAGCACAGGTTTTTTTTTTTTTTCCTGTTTTCTTAACTAAGTATTTTCAGCTCAAAATATAAAAGCAAGAACTTCATATTTGCAATAGTAGGTATATTTTTTCATCAACTGAATCTTCTAATAAATAGTAATTAAAAAACAGGTAGTACTAGTAAATTATAATTAAGTGACATATCTATTTTGTGAACTACATTTTATGAATTTAAATAGAAGAGTTAAATTATTAAAATGATTAATTAAATGAGCATGTTAAAATAGATAAATAAAATAATCTTAAATATGTCTTTAAATTCAACATATTCAAAGAGCATTTTTTTAAATACAAATTATTTATACTACTTGATTTTAAATATTAATATTTCATAATAATTTACATTTTGGTGTGTCGAAAAAAATTAACGAGATTAGAAAAAGAAATTAAATTTTATTTATTCGGAATAATATTAATCACGTTTTCAATTAGTAAATCCAAAAGGCTATAATATTTTTCTTTTTTCTAGAAGTTTTTCAACGGAAAATCAGCGTTTTTTCTTTAATGCAACTTTGTGCGTGCAGAAAACTATCAAAAACTCTTAATAAAAAGATGCACTAAAAAGTTAAAAAATATAATTTGTAAAGATAAAAAAGAAAATTAAAAGTTTTTCAATAACGCGTTTTTTTCTTTCTAATCTTTTTCCTTTAGCGAAATTTCACAGCAACATTTAAATAAGAAAAAATACTGTAAACTATTTGAAAAATAGGTATTTTAAATATTGAGAGAAATGAGGAAAAATAGAAGAACAAAAGGAGGGGGGAAAAAAACTTCCACTTATCTTGAAGAGCGTGTGCGACCCACCATCGAAGAACTCTCAGGAATTTCGAGTCTGTGGAATGCCAAGGAACTGTGCACTTAGTAACATCCACACAGTCACACATCCAATCCGCCCGGCGACATCCGGGTAAGAACGCCGCGCGAAATTTCAAACGATCACTACTTTGCGAAATCTTCTCACTGGAAACGATGAGTAAGGTCACTCCGGTTGAAAAGTCAGGCTTTTAAAATATCCGTGAACAAATATGATTGCAAAAACAATAAATTTCGTAGAAAAAATAATACACGGCGAACGAGAAAACAGTTCAGACACACATTAGCAACGGAGCTTGTGTGGCTACTGGACTGCTCTCCGATTCAACTACCGAATGCTAAGAACAGGTTTGCCATTCCAACACTAGCGCGTCGCCAAGAGAGAAAAGGGAAACGTCGCCAAGTGCAGCGGCTTCGATAACCTGGCGTTTCCGGTTCAATTGCAGAGGAAGGCTTTCAATTGCTGTCTATCAAAAAGGGAAAAACGAGTCTTTTTATGGAGGAATTTCTGTCGAAAAATATTTAAAATATGCAAATTGATATTTATGTAAATTTTTAAGATTTTAATCTTAGGGGGAAAAAAAAAGAATCGTTCACGACAAAGAAAAAAACTAAAAGAAACTACGAGAGAATATATTATAAAATATTAAAGATAATTAAAGTATCGCATACTTTGTTAAAGGACACAATTAAAAAAGTATTATTTTTCAATTGTTATTAAGAGTATATAGCACAAAAATACACCAAACTTGTTCAAAAAAATACAGTTACTTATCTGTTTTTATAAATGGTGTTATTGAACTATTTTATCACTTTTTTCCCCTTAAAAACACATCAGATGCAAATAATATACATTTGACTCTGGTTTCAGAGAATAGTAAAGAAATTATCATTTATTATTTAAAAAAAAACAATTTGTTTACAAGCTTGAAAAATTTTCGCTCTTTTTTTTTAACAATCTCACTTTTTGAGTATCATTTTACAAATAAGTGTGCGATATTGTAACAAATACCAGTAATATAACTAAGAGTTACAAAGGTATTTATTATTCAGATAGGTTTAAACAGAAACTAACACAAGCTACAGAATACGTGGTGTTCCAAAATTCGACCAACAAATTAAGAGAGGGGATGGGAGCCATCAAGAGGATGAAAAATTACCATAGAACACGGGGTCGCAAACCAAGTATTTTATCAAAAATACAGGCTGTTCTGACCTAACCACGTATTTTATCAAAAATACAGGACGTTCTGCCCTAACCACGTATTTTATCAAAAATACAGGCTGTTCTGACCTAACCACGTATTTTATCAAAAATACAGGACGTTCTGACCTAACCACGTATGTTATCAAAAATACAGGACGTTCTGCCCTAACCACGTATTTTATCAAAAATACAGGCTGTTCTGACCTAACCACGTATTTTATCAAAAATACAGGACGTTCTGCCCTAACCACGTATTTTATCAAAAATACAGGCGGTTCTGACCTAACCACGTATTTTATCAAAAATACAGGACGTTCTGACCTAACCACGTATTTTATCAAAAATACAGGACGTTCTGACCTAACCACGTATGTTATCAAAAATACAGGACGTTCTGCCCTAACCACGTATTTTATCAAAAATACAGGCTGTTCTGACCTAACCACGTATTTTATCAAAAATACAGGACGTTCTGCCCTAGCCACGTATTTTATCAAAAATACAGGCGGTTCTGACCTAACCACGTATTTTATCAAAAATACAGGACGTTCTGACCTAACCACGTATTTTATCAAAAATACAGGACGTTCTGACCTAACCACGTATTTTATCAAAAATACAGGACGTTCTGACCTAACCACGTATTTTATCAAAAATACAGGACGTTCTGACCTAACCACGTATTTTATCAAAAATACAGGACGTTCTGACCTAACCACGTATTTTATCAAAAATATCGGCTGTTCTGCCCTAATCACGTATTTCATCAAAATACAGGACGTTCTGCCCTAATTGAATTTGTGTTGATGGCAATAACTTTCAGAAAACTGAAGTACATTATAATAAAACTTTTAACAGACATTCTCACCCAGGGATGTAGTGGAGGGTATACGGGGGTATACGCCGTATACCTTCTGGATTTTTTTAAGGAACACCGTATACCCTCTGCTTCTCAAGAAAGCTATAGTATATACACTCTAGGGTATACGCTCTGCCTTGAGCGTATACCCTCTGCTTAGAACGTATACCCTCTGTGTTTTTTACGACTACACCACTGTTCTCACCTTTGCTGTAAATGTGATAATATCGAAAAAAGTGGTAGAAGTTTCCATTATGCGCGGCAACAGTAATGCACTGGACGCCCCACATTTTGGACTGCGATTGCCAGTTCATACGGTATCATCGATTGCTTGAGCACCCTGTTTTTCCAGAACGTTTCGTGATGTTATAACATTTTACACAAAATAAGGTACCTATCGTTGCATTATATTTGTAATGTTTTGATTTTTCTCAAAATTATTAACGTCAACGCAAGTTTAGTTGCGTAACACCCTGTATTTGCGACTAAATACGTGGCGTGCAATCCCATTGTTCTATGCTAAGTTTTCAGCCTCTTGATGCCTTCTATCACCTCTCTTAATTTGTCGGTCGGCTTTTAGAACACCCTGTATAGTAAAAGACAATCGATATATCAGCGTAGATATTCCTCAAAATTAATTCTCTCGAAGAGAATAAGGATTCAAATGCAACTCAAATATTAATTCACTAGCTGGAATTATAGCAAGATACTATTAATTCAGAGATAAATTTGAACATGTAGTGTACCATAATAGTGACTTTTAACAGCTGGTATAATCACAGATTTCATCGCAAGATGGTAATTGATCAGCGAGAAATTTAATGTAGTACAGTGGGTGATCAGTTAACGAACTTAAACCGTTCCAAAAAAAATGTTCGCTAACCGAATTGTTCGTTAACCGATCATAGATTTAGTATAGATTTGTATGAGAATTCAAATAAGTCGTTCTTAAAAGCTAAATAAAAATAAAAAATAATATAAGCCTTCCCTTTATGATAGGACTAGCAAACCACGCGGCTTTGCTCGCGTAATATTTGAAATATGCCAAGTGATATTTATATGTCTAATTTTTATTAAAAGGTACTAACTAAATTTTTATTTTATTAAAAGGTAATATTTTACTTTATTAAGTTTTTTCTATTAAAAGGTACTTATTACTTTTAGGAATAATTCAAAAATTGCTATTTAAAACACAGTTTGATTAAACATCATCATTACACTGCATTAGGCAGAAATGAGACTTAAATTAATAAAATGAAATAAAACTAAATAAATGATATTTTATAAAATATTTTGAAATTTTTATGTTTAATTAATACGCTCATTTCAGTATTCATTTGAAGTTTTGAATTTTTTAGAAACCATCTTCTTACATCTTAAAATTAACCATCATGTCAAATTCCAAGTCCTACCACCTCGTTCGACATAAAGGGCTATGTTGAAACAGGAACTGTCACCATTAATTTACCAAAAATTAATTTTGAAATCGTTTTGTTATTTCCTAATATTCCACAGAAACGTAATTTAAAAAGCTTTTAAAGCCCTTTTTTAGAAAGTTTGTTGTTCCTGTGAATCCCAGGTGGTAGAATCACCGGCATAAAATATAGCCTGTGTAGGATCAGAGACTGTTACCACTGATTCGCAACTATTACTTTTATAATCGGTTTATATTCCCTGAAATTGCATAGAATCGTAATTTAGAACTTTTTAGAATGCTTTTCGCACCTCCCCTTCGCTTCACCCCTTTTTAATTCGAATTTATATTCGACGTTCCTTCGAGGGCATTTATATTTTATAAGTAACTACCATGTCATATTTAAAGTTTCTAGCCTTTTCAGTATCACAGAAATCGCAATTTAGAAAGTTTTTAGCTCCTGCAACCCTCTGGTGGTAGTGGAACAGACACAAAATATAGCGTATGTTCTAGCAAGTTCTATCACCAAAATTTGTCATCATTATTTTGTTAATCGGTTTGGTAATTTATAAGTTTGCTTAAAAATTGTAATTTATAACGCTTTTCACTCACTTCATTTTTTTAAATTTGGAATTTTCTTTTGACTGTTCTTAGAAAGCAGTTGCATCTTGTAAGTAAATACCATGCCTTACTTCAAAGTGTTAGACACCTCAGTTGTGCAAAAAACGCAAATTAGAACATGTTTTGCTTTTGCAACCCTCAGCCTCAGATGGTAGTGACAGCAACATAAAATATAATCTATGTTATAGCAGGGACTGTCACCATTGATTTGCAACCATTACTTTTGAAATAGCTTTGGTATTTCCTTAGATTGAGTAGAAATTCCAATTTAGAACGTTTTTAGGTCGCTTTTCGTGCATTTTCACCCGTTTTTAAATTTCCAATTTTTTCGAAACTGTTCTTAAAAATCACTTATATCTAATAAATGTGCACCTTGCCTAATTTTAAGTTGCTAGCCCCTACCGATCACAAAAATCGAAATTTAGAGCGCTTTTTAACTCCTGCTACGTCTTGGTGATAGTGATACCGACATAAAATAGCGTCTATGTTAGAGCAAAGGCTGTCAGCATCAATTTCCTACCATTACTTTTGAAATCAGTTTGATTCTTCCTGAGATATTGCCGACAAATCGGCATTTAAAACGTTTTTAGAACGCTTTTCGCGCATTTTGCTCCTGCATCTCCTCTGGGGTAATGGAAACAGATATAAAATATAGCCTATCTTGGAGCAAGATCTGTCACCATCACTTTTACACCATTATATTTGAAATCGGTTCAGTACTTCCTGAGATTGCATAGAAAACGCAATTTAGAATTTTTTACAACGCTTTTTGCGCATTTTGACCCCCTTTTAAATTTCGATTTTTTTAGGAATTGTCCGTAGAGATCATTGATATCTTAGAACTAACTACCATTCCAAATTTCACGATTCTAGGCCCTTCCGTAACGCAAAAGGCAATTTAGAACGTTTTTCTCCTGCACCCCCTTTGGGGTAGTGGCACCGACATAAAACATCGCCTGTCTTGGAGCAAGCGTTGTCGCCATAATTTTGAAACCAATATTTTTTAAATCGGTTTGGTAATTCCTGAGATTGTGTAGAAACTATCATTTAGAACGCTTTTTGCGCATTTTCACCTCTTTCAAATTTCGAAGTGTGTAAGAACTGTTCTTAGACATCATTTATCTTATAAGTAACTAATATTCAAAATTTCATATTTCTAGGCCCTTCAGTAACGCTAAAATCGTATTTTTAGAACGTTTTTTGCTCCTACACCCCCTTTGGGGTAGTGACACCGACATAAAACATAGCCTATCTTGTAGCAAGCGTTGTCACCATCATTATGACACCAATATTTTTTAAATCGGTTTGTTATTTCCTGAGATTGTGTAGAAACTACTATTTAGAACGTTTTTTAGAACGCTTTTTATGCATTTTCACCCCTTTTAAATTTTGAATTGTTTAAGAACTGTTCTTAGACATCATTTATATCTTATAAGTAACTAATATTCAAAATTTCATATTTCTAGGCCCTTCAGTAACTCTAAAATCGCATTTTTAGAAAGTTTTTTGCTCCTATACCCCCTTTGGGGTAGTGACACCGACATAAAACATAGCCTATCTTGGAGCAAGCGTTGTCACCATCATTATGACACCAATATTTTTTAAATCGGTTTGGTATTTCCTGAGATTGTGTAGAAACTACCATTTAGAACGTTTTTTAGAACGCGTTTTGTGCATTTTCATCCCTTTTAAATTTCGAATTGTTTAAGAACTGTTCTTAGACATCATTTATATCTTTTAAGTAACTAATATTCCAAATTTCGTATTTCTAGGCCCTTCAGTAACGCTAAAATCGCATTTTTAGAACGTTTTTTGCTCCTACACCCCCTTTGGGGTAGTGGCACCGACATAAGATATAGCCTATGTTCTAAGTTGGACTAACACCATCATTTTGATACCATTACTTTTGGAATCGGTTCGGTAGTTCCAGAGCTTACCTCCGACAAATAAACAATTTTTTCCTCTTTATAATAGGAGTATAGATTAATATATGTCCTTATTTAATATGGACAGGTCGTATTTTGACGTCTTTCTCCGTTTCGTAGCGTATTTTAACCCTTAAATGCCGGGTGTTGCTTTTCGGCAACATACCCAATTTAGGCTCTAAAATACTATTAGAATAATAGTGAAGCTATAATGCCTAATGTTGCCAATAAAATACATTCTGAAAATATTATTAAATCGATTTTCAACATGTAGATGGCAACACTTGTGCTGTTTAAGAATAAAGATAGATTTATTTTTTCAATTGTTGCTACTTCTTCTTTTTGTTGTTTTGTTTGACAGCTTGCGAAATAGCCTATTTTGTTCAGCGGTGAGCAAGCAAAATTTATTTCTTATTATAGTTCCTAAAATTCTTGTGTGTTTAATGTTATAGAATTTTATCAAGGAAATTTATTTTTTCAATTAAAGACCAGTATTGCCGATTAGTAACAAACTGTTTTTTTAGCCGTAAACCATACTTAAAACAAAATATGATTTTTTAAAGTATTTTTCCCATGATTTATTTAAAAAATGAAAGCCGAAAAACATTATTACAATGATTTTTGAAAAATCGGGCATTTAAGGGTTAAAACAAGTTAGAAATTGCACGCCTAACGAGGCAAATGAGGTTGCTTTCGTACTATAGCTAGTTACCCGACTGAAAAGAAGGGTTATGTGTTTCACGTGTACACTGTAAAAAAAAACAAAAAAAAAAAAAAAAAAAAAAAAAAAAAACGGACTAAAATACGGAAATACTACTGGCATTCTAGACGCCAGTACTGTTTTCGTATTTTAACTTAACTTTTTCCAGGTAAATTACAGAAAAAATTCCGGAAAAAAGTTCCGTTAAAATACGGAAATAGTACTGGCGTCTAGATTGCCAGTAGTGTTTCCGTATTTTAGTCTTTTTTTTTTTTTTTTTTTTTTTTACAGTGTATCTGTGTATGTGGATTTCTTTATACTAGCTGACCCGCCCGGCGTTGCCCGGGGCCATAATAATATTCTTAAATGAATCTGAAATTTTTTATCGCAGATCCGTACAGAGGGGACGGTGCAAATTACCAGGGCCCGACTCTTGTTCAGTTCAAAAGTTGTGTAAAGTCAAAGGTTAAGATTTTTAATTTTTATATGTCTCATACTTTAAACTTTTTTATTCTAAATTAACTGATGAATTTAATTAAAATGTAATTATATTTTCAAAAATTTAATTTTTTATTTAAAATCTTTATATCAAAAAGCAATTACAAATACAGCATAAAGTGTAATGCTGAAAAAGAAATAATAAAATTGTAAGCAAATATTACTATATAGATTTTTAAGAAAAGTACCATCCAGCAAATTTATTTTCTAATAGAATAAAGCCTGTTTATAACGGAATCCTGCAATAAACGAAAAAAAAAAGTTCCAGCTCTCCCCCCCCCAACCCCCAAAAAAATGGTATTATGCGTTGTTCAATTTAATGACCTGCATAAAACGGAATTTATCACTGGTCGTTTTCGTTTACGTCTAAGCAGGTTTTATTGTATCTTACTTTTGAGGGGGCCCGTAATAATATTCTTAAATGAACCTGAAATTCGTATCGCAGGTCCGTACAAAATTACTTTTTACGTCATGACAACATTTTGTAAACTTCTTGCTGCTGTTTAATTCGCATTTCCAATACAGTGCTTTGCATAAATTGCACGTTTCACCCACAGTTATGCATGCCCCGGAACGTTTAAATTAGTAATTTGGATTTCAGTAGCAACTCGTGCATGCTACAGTTATTAAGCCTATTTTGCCGATCGCTTAACGGCGTTCTCGACAATTCTATTTGGATTTCGAATCTATTTCGATTCGACTCTAATTCGGCTTCTTCTTCACTTTCAAGCATTCACCGAGATTTTTTACGGGCATTTCAAATGATATTTTGAAGCTACATAATTGCAGCGAAAGATATTCCACAGAAAACGCAAAACGTAAATAACAACAAACCCGATCGCCCTAAATCCTGCCAAGGACTCTTACACAATAACCAATCAGATGCGTTTCTCGGGCGTTGCCATTAAACAATAACAAATAATCGCGATTTCTGTGCCACGTACGTTAGCGTAATATATATATAGATCCTCGAAACATATCCCAACGGCTGGATGGATTTTAATGAATGAGGTCCCTATCAATTCGTTTTAACGGCCCGATGATTATAGGCTAGGTTTTTTTTATAAATTCAAAATGGCGGTAGAGACGAAAAAAAATTTTACGCACCCTATTGAGTGGCATATCATTGGATAGGTCTTTCAAAATGAAGACGATGTTTCATTGACTATTTTACAGTCAGAAGCTTCGTTAAAATATTATACAACCTGGAAGTTATGTAGGTAGGATCTCTAGCTTTACTGCAACTTTAACCATCATAGACATCTATAGACCTCATCAAAACAGTGTTTATAGATAGGAACTAACAATTAAACGCAACTTAAAAGTCATCAATACAAGTAAATAAAAAAATAGGTAAGTAATATAAACAAGTAATATAAAAAAAAATATTTTAAGTCGATTCCTACTTAGGTCAATAAGAGAATTTTTTTTTTCCTCCCATTCTTCTTTCTTCTTGAATATCGCTTAAAATGCCTTGATCAAGAAGAGGGCTCTCTCGATTATTGAAAATTAATTAATTAAATTTAATTAATGAATTAATATTTGAAAAAAAACTGGATTAACATAAAGTGTCATCCACTACAAGTTTAAAAAAATTATTTGAGCTTGATTGGATGAATAATAAGTAGTATTTTATTAACGATTGAAAATTTGAACAAGATATATATAGCGAGAGTGTGAGCTAATAGTAAAAAAAAAAAATAGTTTTACATTGATGAGAAATAATTAATTAGTTCGCTTTTTACGCAGTCGGGTTTTTTTTTTTTAATTTAATTGTTTATTTTAGAAATATTGTTTGCACCGCATATTGTACTGAATGTAATTAGTGCACTTCAATAAGTGCACATCAATTTCATTCTATTCGAAAGGCTGTGACATCATTAAAATGCACTTGAAATAATTTTTTCCCATTGGCCGTAATGTAACGGAAAACTTTCGACTGTCCCTGTAATTTTTCATAAAATTTGAAATGACTCGACGAAATATTGCATCAATTATATATCTAAAATTTTGGACCATTCGGTTGGGTAGTTTTTTCTCTGTTATATGCGGACGGACAGACGAGACGGACGAACTGAACGACGACTATAGGTGCTACGTATTTATATAATTAAGAACGCACTTAAAAATAAATGACATGCCCTTTGTAAAAACTTTTAGGATTACGTTCATTGACTACGGCATTAAATCATATCAATTTATCACTTTGACCTTCAAAAACTCCTTGGTTCTCAAAAAGATCGTGTTTACTGCAGGGCCCGATAAAGCACAAGTGGAGCCTTGAGCCCGTTAATAATTTGCGGAACTAAATTTCAATTAAAATTATTAATTTGCAATTAAGAATATTTCTGAAAAAAAAGGACACAAAATATAAAAATTACGGTTTCTAATGTGTTCGTTCTAATTTGGGGGACCTAAAATGTAGGGCCCGAATCCCCGGTAGGCCATGAATTAACTAGGCCACGTGTACATCTGTTAAAATGTTCTCTCAGTGGACAATAGATGCAATTAAATACAGTTCGGTAAATCTGAAACACAGCATTTGTTTTGTGAGGTGATCGTTAAAAAGGATTTGAGTGTATGTCTATTTGTTTTTCGAATACGAATAAAGAATAATAGAACGAGAGGTTTTGGCTACTGTACATAAAATTTTAATCTGGTGATTTTAGTTAAAACCAGCCATATTAACTAGTTTCATTGACAAGGTATATATTTAACTTAAAAGTTCATAATTATTAGTATTTATATGTATATGAAAAATTAGAATGGTTTCTTTTTAAAGGCTTTTTCTCCGTTATTAAAATTTAAATACTTCTGAAGATTTGATTCAGAGCAGAATATTTGCACTACTATAAAGAGAAATATTTAACGATTGGCTTGATCCTTCCTCATTTTATTTATTTTAAAATTGTTGAGTGATGTGAATTTTAATGTTAAAAAATAATATAAACCTCATTTGAACAGTAACATTCTCGAAATGAGATGAGGAAATTTCCACGATTATGAGATATGTCATTGATATTCATTTGATTATAGAAAATAACAAGCCACGGTAAACTTCAATAACATATATCAATTACATGGCAATCCGAGTATTAGAGAACGAACGGCAATTAGACCAACCGAATTCATAAAAACTATTCAACTACGGGAAGTTTTTCTACATATTACAGGCATCCCCCGACTTATGTAAGTAATGCCTTACGTAACCTTTTACGTAACTCGGAATTTTACGTAAGTCGAGTTTTTAAATTGCTTAGATGAAATTTCGTAAGAAAGTGCAATGTTTATCATACATATATTATTCACGCAGTATTGTTTTAAAAATAAAACCTCATGCAGCAGTATTTACTCGGATATAAATTATAAAAGTATGAAATAATATAAAAACAAACTAAAAAAAAAATACTTTTCAGTAAAAAATATGGAATATGTTATTCATAAGTTCAACATTGATGAATTGATTTATAACAATTTTAAATCTATATTAAATGACTATAAAAAGTCTGCGCTTGTCTGGTCATAGAAACCAACCCGGTCCGATTTTCGCAGATGAGCTATAAGTAGTACAAAAAACCCTCGTTCCTCTTCACCGAAACTTTAACATTAGATTTCGTTCTGAATCGAATTCTGCTAACACAATTAATTGTAACGGTTGAAGCCGAGGTTTTATTTGCCTCATTTTCATTATGTTTGGGTTTGTTTTGTTAAGATTTGATGGTACAATCCTAAGAAAAATGTGGTTCTCTTTAATATATAAAACTATAATTGTTGTGGTTTTTATCTGCAAATTTTATTTATAAAATTAGATATTAAAAGTATGCAAAATAATATGTATCAAATGCGCTAGTATGTTCATAAATGTAATTTCCGAGATTGATTATTTAAACTGCGAATTTACTTAAGTCGGGGGATGCCTGTATAGCTGTATTGCTACCTGTATACTACTACATATTACCTGTATGCTACTACATCCTCAAATTAAAGCATCTACGCCAATATGAAAATCTAGGGTTTTTTGTTATTTTTAATGTATAGTTTATATTTTAACACCTTATAAGTTAACAGGTATAGTTATTTATGTACATGTCATGACATTTTGTCCGATTTCAGCAATGAATGTTTGTTTAAAAAATAAAATTTCAACTGAAATTTATTTTTAATAAAGTTTTAATAACTAAGAACACAGAATTACTTATAGGCCGGGAGGCGGTAGCACAGACAATCACCTCATCGAGTTCACGGCTGAAATTCCAGAATTAGTTAAAAATCGATTCGCATATTAAAATGCAATCGGTCTGCCAAATCATATCTTGGTGGAAAACACCTGAAAACCCTATTTTAGCGGTTGACTCGTAGGTTTACCATTGTGTTTTCCTGTTCCCAAAGATATGAAAACAACATGGAGGACTGGGAGCAGGAAAACACAATAGTAAATCTATGAGTCAACTGCTAAAATAGGGTTTTCAGGCGTTTTCCTCCAAGATATGACTTGGCAGACCGATTGCGCTTTAATATGCGAATCGAGTTTTAACTAATTCTGGAATTTCAGTCGTGAACTCGATGAGGTGGTAGTCTGTGCTGTCGCCTCTCTATCTATTATTATTTAATTTAATCTATCTTGCAAATAGTTTCTTAATTAAGATACGAAAGAATCCAAATGTTCGTTGCGCAGTTAGTAAAATTGGGAATGTTTCTATTCGAATCGAGAAGAAAAAATCCATTTTATTACGGCAATTAAATGAATGAATGAGAGCAAATAATATCCATTATTTAATAATGGAATATTTAAAGATCGAGTGTTGCATTAAAAGTTATAGTTTATTTCTTTTTTAAGTTATGAATATTTAAAGAACAGCGCGCAATTTTGTACTGAGGAATGACATAAATCACACCCGTAACTAAACACACACACACACACACACACACACACACAAAAAAAAAAAATATATTATTATTATTATTATTATTATTATTATTATTATTATTATTAGAGTTTTAAACTTGATTCACTGCTGTTTACTTGGTTCAGCTCCAACTCTCATTAAATGGACAATTTCCTTGTGAGATTTTAGATGAAAAGCACGTTTGATATTTTCAAAGCTTTATTTTAAATATTCTGTAACTGTTCCAATTAAAAAATAATGTTATATAATAGTTGTAATTTTTATGTTTTATTCTCGACGGTATATTTTCCGAGATTTAAGGGGACTCGGTACCCTTTGAAGAACTTTGAAGAGTCTTTTTTTTTACTGATCTAGCATTTACTTATTATATACACGTATTATTATTGGTAATACTTAGAAAAACTGATTTTGACAAGTAAAAAAAATAATTTTGTGGGTAAAATTTGAGATTTTTTTTTTTTTTTTTCATTTAAAGAATTTTAAAGTTTGTTGTTTTTAAATACATTACTGTGTTTAAAACACTAAAATTTCTACAAATATTTATGAAATTACTCCATTATTATTATTATTTTTTTTTTTTTGTATCCTCAATATAGTGTACTTAATAAAATTAGGGATCGATATTACAATTAATGAAACAATTTATGAGAGAAAAAATATACAAACATAGGCAAAAACGCAGCAAAAAACGTGATTTACTCAACGTTTCGATTTTTATATAAAAACATGGAAACATTTAAAATGCTTCATTTAAAACACATTACTACATAGGTGTGATAAAAAATATACAAATGTTTTCTAAAATTAAAAACACTAGATGTTAAAATGATAAAAAGCTACTCCGAGCGCTTTCGGCTAACCTTAAGCCCTTGTCAAGGAGAAGAGAATTGACTGATAAAAACACTCGACGCTCGAATTTTATCACTCAATTCTCTTCTCCTTGACAAAGGCTTAAGGTTAGCCGAAAGCGCTCGGAGTAGCTTTTTATCATTTTAACATCTAGTGTTTTTAATTTTAGAAAACATTTGTATATTTTTTATCACACCTATGTAGTAATGTGTTTTAAATGAAGCATTTTAAATGTTAGCATGTTTTTATATAATAAACAAAGGTGAATCTGGCGTTCAAGATTGGACTATTTTATTAAGTCAATTTATTAATGTTTCGATTTTTATTTATTTTTTTATTTTCATTATATTGTAAAATCTATCCCATTTATTAAGTACACTATATTGAGGATACAAAAAAATAATAGAGTGATTTCATAAAATATTTGTAGAAGTTTTAGTGTTTTAGCACAGTAGTGTATCAAAAAATAGCAAACTAAAATTTTTTTAATTCTTTTAAAAAAATTTAAATTTTTTAAAAGAAATTACATTAAAAAAATTAAAATTCTTAATTTTTACCCACAAAATGATCTTTTCCTTGTCAAAATTAGTTTTTCTAAGTAGTACCTATAATAATATGTGTATATAATAAGCAAATGTACATCAGCAAAAAAAAAAAAAAAAAAAAAAAAAAAAAAAAAAAAAAAATCTTCAAAGTTCTTCAAAGGAAGAAGCAATAATAAAAACAAAATTCCTTTTGCCAAATTCTTTAACAATAAAAATTTATATGAATACAGGAAATGAATTTTTTTTAATTCAATACACTTTCCACTCATTTACGAAATTTTTATGAAATCTGTATTTTTTATTTTTACATCAAATATTTTCGAATTTTTTGAGCATTTCAGAATATTTTTTATAACCTTATAAAAGGTTCTGTTCTAATGTTTTATTCTATAATACACTTTCCAGACACTTACGGAATTTTTATGAAATCCGTATTTTTTATTTTTACATCAAATATTTTCTAATTTTTCGAGTATTTCAGAATATTTTTCATAACTTTATAAAAGGTTCTGTTCTAATGTTTATTCTATAATACACTTTCCCGACATTTAAAGATTTTTTATTAAATCCGTATTTTTATTTTTACATCGAATATTTTCGAATTTTTTGAACATTTCAGAATATTTTTCATAACTTTATAAAAAGTTCTCTTCTAATGTTTTATTCTATGAGAAACTTTGACGTTTCAGAAAAATTGTCATAGCTTAAAAGTAGAGATCGGCCAAAAATTCGGTTTCGTTTTCGGCCCACAATCAGAATTTCGCCGAAAATTCGTTTCCGGCGAAAAATGTTGTCGAAAATTCGGCTGGACCGAAACAATCTGTATTCCAAAAATCTGGTTTCTTCTTGAAATTGTCAACATTACTCATTGATTTGAGTTGTACCAACTCAAACGAGACACTCTTTATTGCTAATGAACTTCACTGTTTATAATTATCAGTCATCACTGACTTAAGCCGTGAGTGCAAATTATAAAGCAAGGAATGCTTATATGAATAAACTTTGAAGACGCTTTTCACATTCTCATTAAAAGCTGCAGACTTAATAGTAATAGACAAGTTTTAATTTGAAACAACCGAAGTTTTTCGAATCATTATAAAGTATAAATCGAGGTATGCATACCTAAAAAATTTTATAATTAGATGAAATTCGTATAATTAGAAAATCATTCTGCGTCGTTCGTAAATTAATTACATTTTATTTTATATGAAAATGGCCACACGTATAACTAATTAATAATTATGCATATCTAATAAACATGCATAATTGATTAATAATTATGTATATTTACTTAATTATATGTATTAATACTTAATTTTTTTGGGATATTTCGTTTTCGTTTTCGGCCGAACATAGGAAGATTACCGAAATTAGGTTTCAGTTTCGGTCTTAAAACCCTTTTCTGTCGATCCTTTCTTAAAAGAGTTGCTTTAATATTGAATTGTTCGTCAAACTCTTTTACACACATTTATGCAATGCTCTTTTATTTTATTTAATTAAACCATGTACGGTAGATATCAATTTATGAAACATGTACGCATTTAAGTAGAATTAATTAAAGTTATAAAAAACAAAATACTTCAAAAATACCTGTATATGATTGCACATTCATTTAAACACTCTTTCAAAATTTACTTTTACGTCATGAAGATTATAATGGAACTGTTTTAAATGCCTCTTCTTTTTATATCGCCGCAATCCACAAAACAAATACCTGTTTTAAGATTCAAAAAATTCATCAAATGTTTGTGGTTAAAAATTTCGTTATTTCAATGAAATGTCAGACCGCAAGCATTTGATCGCTATTTTACATACCTAAAATAAATGAAATTCAGACACTTCTTTTTTAGTACTGTTTTGTTCATTCTTTTGTCCTTATATATATCCGAAGGATGGGGAAATGTATATTTGCTCAATTATACTAGATATCAAAACTTTATTTTCAACTAATCAATCAAAAATTATGCATGAAAATTCATCATAAATTATCTTTCTATTGAATTAGAATCAAAATTTCAAATATTGTCATTCTTATGCATTATTTGCTTATTTTAAACTCAGTCAAATATAACTCATGTTTAATTCATTCGTTTGTCTTTGTGTATTGATTTACGAAGATTGGGGATTTCCCTATAGATCACTTATTTTCAATTCTTCAACTAAATACCCGATAGACAGAAATTAGTGTTACTGCATTAGTTTTCTATTACTTTAAAAGTGAAGTTTCAAATATTTTTATTCTAATACAACTTTTGTTTCTTTTTTTTTCTTGTCTTTTCTTTTTTTTTCTTAAGGCTCCGCTACACTGAAACTCCTCGATCGCGAAATCCAATGTTAGCCTATGGGAAAACTTTCAAGCGCGATTACTCATTACCTAATATAATTATTATAATACCGTTTTCACCATCAGAAAGTAGACGCCAGATGCCGATGATGTGCGCTTTTAAAAATTATCTCCGTAAATTTTAAGTACATAAAAAATCCCTATAAACTATGAAATTTCCATTTGATTAAATTTTATCATCTTCTTAAAAATACTTAAAATTTACGGAGACAGTTTTAAAAAACGCACATCATCTGCATCTGACGTCTACTTTCTGATGGTGTAAACGGTATTTTAATGATTATATTAGGTAATGAGTAATCGCGCTTGAAAGTTTTCCCATAGATTAACATGGGATTTCGAGTTCTGGGAGTTTCAGTGCAGCGGTGCTTTAAGTGAGTCCACTGTAATTCTATTGTTTATTCTATATACATCAAAACTTTTTTTTAAATTCTTCAATAAAAAAGGATGCATACAAATTTGTGTTACATTAACTTTTTTATTGAATTAGAATCATTTTTGAATTTCATAAATTAGTTTACATATATTTAAACTCAAACCAATATAAGTAATAAAATGTGTTTTATATTCTATTGGCAATGCGTTTAATGATCACTATCTGTAACATCTAAAAAAAAAAAAAATCATGCGCCAAACATAGATTATGAAACACTTTTCGACACATTCAGAATAATATAAGACAACTTCACTGCTTAATAAGTTGAAATAGGATGTCTAATTAAACCATATAGAAATGCATAACACTTTTGAAAACCCAATTTCAGCAATTTCCATCTACAGCTGAAAAATTATACGAATTCTTCGGGCAGCCCTGTATATGCTATATAAATTTGTACCTATAAATTACATACATGCAAAAATTTAGTTCAGTTAGGAAATACATAACACAGTTGAAAAATACCCCCCAGCAATTTCCGCTAATAAGGAGAATGTTACACGTGAATTATTTTGTGCAGCCCTGTATACGAGGTATAGAATTTATACACAACGAGTAACGTGAAAAAAAAGGTTAAATTTAAAAGTGCATATCGAAATTGAAAACGCACTTCCCGCAATTACTGTTCAAACACAGTACTGTAACCGATTTCTTTTGTGTGTCTCTGAAAACGAACGATAAATGCTATGAACACCCTATTCTATAGCAATCATCTTGTAGTGCAATTCAGTGATATATATAAATTTGAATACATCTGAAATGGCATAATGCCATTAAAATATATTGCAAACGATTTTTCCCCATTGACCATAATGCAATGAAATTCTTTTGAGTGCCCCTGTAAATGAACTATTAATGCTACACACTTCATATTCAATACAGAACATGCCATGGTAAAAATCATTAACATATCTCAATTGCATAAAAATCCGACTTTATTTACGAGAATTAGAGCAAGAACAGACAGACAGACGGACAAACAAACTGCAATCATAAGCACTTTTCAACTTTGTTGGAAAGTGTTAATAAAATGCTTGGAAAATTCAAGAGATATTTAACTTTTTTCAGACCTCAGGTACACAGATGGGGACCTCTATTCTTTTCCTCATAAAATTAAACTGTTTATTTTATTTTTTACTTACTTCGATGTAGCTGAATGTTTTTTGCTTTGGGACAAAACCAATAAATGACAGCACTGATACTTATTTCCACATAAAATAAATGTTATTTTCACCAGAATTTGCATAACGCTTTCAAGACAATGTGGCCTAGAAAGTAAGAAATTTTTGTAATTCTTCAACTTGAACACTATACATTAAAAAGAATTGAGGATTTGTAGATCCATTCGCTTTGCTTTTAAAAGCCCTTAATCTTTTTATTCGTGAATTTAGGGTATTGATAATTAGATATTTTAATTGGCCTAGTAATTTTAGATCCATATTTATGAGCCTAAATTATCAGTCCCCTAAAACATCAATTTAAGAAAAAGGGCTCTTTCTGTCATACTATATGGTACCACTTTGTTTGTGCAAAAACAATGTTATTTGTAATGTTATTTTAAATTCAGGTCTGAAGGAGTTAAGTTTTTAACACTAGTACCGCAAAATATTTTACTAAAGTTTTAACATTTAACAGACCAATGCCGCCATACAAGCGACATTGGCACCCTTAAGAGCGTCTCCACACTAGTCACTCGGAAAAGTCGAACGCTAATGGTAAGTCTATAGGAGCGTTCTTTCAAATTTTTCGCTCAGATTTCAATATTTTTGAATGATTTTTTTGCAGAAAACAACTGAATTGGTCTACGACCGGGCTAGTTTTTACTTTTTCGATTTCGATTTCAGATTATTTAAAAAAAAATTTAATATTACTTTCGGAACCGGTTCCGAATTAAAACTATCCTATTAATTAAAAAAAAAATTATAACTAACATCAAAAAAGTAAAAACTAGCCCGGTTATACATCATCCTCAGCTATCCTATGTAAAAAAAAATCATTCAAAAATATTCAAATTTGAGGGAGATATTTGAAAATAACGCTCCCATAGACTTATCATTAGCGTTCGACTTTTTCCGAGTGACTAGTGTGGACTCTTAACAAAATTTATTCGCTTGGCACCACTTTTTTTAAGAAATACTTTTAGTTGTACTTTGACAATATGTGCAAGAGAAATATTCTAAAAAATTTACTTTTAAAATATTCTGGTGCAAATAGAATATCAAAACAGAATAATGTATTAAAAGCTACCGTCCATTAAGGGTTAGAAAAATATACGACATCAGAATTTCTATTTATAACTATTTAACTTAATTGTTTAAACTATTTTTATGCTGCATAAATTTAGCTTATTTTATGAAGACATTTCTGGTTCGAATCAACATCAATTAATTTGATCCGGGTCAAAATGACCC
Source organism: Maratus speciosus (assembly GCA_963932465.1). NCBI lineage: Eukaryota > Metazoa > Arthropoda > Arachnida > Araneae > Salticidae > Maratus > Maratus speciosus. The sequence continues at coordinate 280,790,264 of OZ010792.1, forward strand.
GTCATCGCGGTTCTAGTGTTAAAAAGAAAAAGGGGATGTTCTCTCTATCCTTTTTTTTTCTTTTTTTGGCCGATTGTAACTTTAAAATTACGCTGGAAAATAAGATAAAGTGATGTGTAAACCCCAGTCAATTTAATCCCTAACTCTTAATCGTTTGGCGTCAAATGAAAAACAAACAAATATTGATTTGAAATAAAATGAAAAAAATAAAATAAAATGGGCGAAAATCATAAGCTTTTCGTTGTCCTGCGCAATAAAGACAAATATGTGATTAAAAGACGGGGGAGGGAGAGAAATCACAAATGAAATCGTACTTGATAAATACTGGACTCTGACTTTTAGCTTTAACTTATTTTGTAAAAGTTAAGTTAATATGGTTTCAAAAGAAATATAAAAAGAGTTAAGTGATAAAGATAATATGAACTGTTCAATTTTTTTAAGTATACTTTTTTTAATTATTAATGCAAAGACACTTTAAATTACTCTAAGAATAGTTACTTTTTAAAAAAATAAATGAATGGCTTTTTGATTTATAAAGACAAAATTTATAGCCATAGTTATAAAATTACACAGATTTACAATGATTTTTATTTCTGTCTCTCTTTTATTTTTAAGTGAAGGAGTGTTCTTATATATTTAATTTTTGCGCTGATTTTGGGAAAAATACTCAAAAATATGTATCAGCCTATATAATATATAATAAATATGTATAAATATAGTCGCAAAGACATCGTAATTTTCAATGAGATAGTTATAGACAGGGCTTAATTGCTACCAAAAAAAGTACCGGAGCCCTAAAATTCTGCAGTACTAAAACCGTAGCGTACCGCCCCCCCCCCCCACCTTCAATCCGATCCGCATATATATATATATATATAACCATTAAATAAACACTACCGACCAAAAACAAAAACTGTGAAATTATGAATAAAATGACATTAACCAATAAAATCCCCCCCCCCCTTAACACACTTAACATAGATTCCAAAAACATAGTAAATAACAGCAGAAATTGAATAACAGATATGAAATTATATATATATCAGATGTTATGTAAAAAGTATAGTCCCTTGTACTAACTTATGAGTATTAAAATGGAAGAAAAAAAAGAAAAATATGGATACAGATAAAAATAAATAAATGAAATGCTTATACATTGAATTACTTTATCAAGGGTACAGAATTTACATATATATAAGCAAGGCAGTCGTTTTCTGTAGAAAAAAAAAGCTAAAAGCTGAATTTTTTTCCCCCCTGTATCCAAACGACCACTGACCAAAATAATAGAAGAAAAATGAAAACAGAATAATATTAAATGCCTTGAAATGGAAAAACAATATAACCTATTAAATAATTTATATTATCTTGTATAAATGAAATAAAGTAATATTACTCAGCTTACCCAATATAACCCCACATTATATATATATATATATATATATATATCATATATTATTTGCAAAATTTAAATCATCTTCTTTTTTTTTTTAGCAAAATAAAAATTTTAAATATATGTACTTGCATATACTTAACTGTCCTCTTTTTAATTTATCACTCCTTACGAATAGAAATTGTTGCCTAATTTTAATGTTAATTAATCGCAACATTCTGCAATTAAATAATGTAAGAATTATGATTAGGAAATAGTGGTAACACACACACAAAAAAAAGAAATATTCGATGCTTTTATAGAAAAAGGCGAAACACTGCTCAATTGCTTTCAATCAGAATAACAAACAATGTGTAGCAATTATATCTACTTACAAATGAAAGTGACTTCGCAAATGTACAGATCAGAGCCTTGGCATGGGCAGCGTTCATGATGAAAAATAAATAAAAAAATCACTAACTTTTTTTCATATTTTCGGAAGCGCTATTGCACTGGGCTCCGGATCCCTGTATTTATGAGCTCCGGTGAATTCCGACCAATATTTAAATATTTATTGAAAACAGAGAAGTACCGGAGCTGAGCTCCGGCGCAAATTAAGGCCTGGTAGCTTATAGATTTAGTCATTAAGACACCACATCTTTTTTCAAGGAAAATAATACTCGTGATTTTTTCTCCCCCCCCCTTTTTTTTTTTTTTTTTCGGCAAGTACCACAAAATACAAATGCAACACAACTTAATAACCTGTAAGGTACAACTCATTTTGAATTACTTTTTCAATAGTTTTTTTACTCTAATATTTCTGTCAAAAAAAAAAAAAAAAAAAAAAAAAAAAAAAAAAGAGTAAATTTTAGTATTTTTGTACTCAGCGTGTCAAAAAGAATTAGAAACACATAAGGCAATGCAGCAAGATGCATTAACTTATAAAATGTCAGCCTAATTCTTTTTCTTTTCTTTTGAAGAATAGTTTTGTAACACAATATACCTAATAAGAAGCGTGTAAAGATTTTAAGAAAAATATTTTTCATGTTATTTATTTAGAACAACTACACATATCATAGCGATTAAGGGCCTAGGTTTTCAACAAGAGTAGCAATTCGCAGTCTAAATACTTTCAAGTTGCCATAATGTTATATAATAAATAGTAAAATTATTATTATACTATTACTGCTGTTAGTTTATTCAGTTCAAATTAAATTAAATTATTAATTTGAAATTAAATAATAATAAAATTGCAAAATAAAAAGTGTTATTTAATATGGAATGTAATAATTTCAAAATACTTAAACATAATTTAAAAAAAAAAGAGAGAAATCAAATGCTCAGTTTTGGAATATGAAATTCCTATCTTACTAAATTTGTGATAAAGAGTCTAAATTATTTACTGATTTTTTACTAAATATTCTAAGCACTTCATGCATCATGGATTTATAATAAGGATACAGATTGCATCACCTAATATTTTTAGCGAAAATATGTTGTCATATTGTTGTCCCAAACTTGTGTTTTCCTATATTTCAAAGTGTTGTTTACTGGTAAAAACAAATTAAACCCCTGTGTAGCATTCGTACCTTTTGTATTTCCTGATTTTGTGTAATTGATTTACAGAGGGTTACAGTTTGAAATATGACATTAAAATAAAAATAAAAATAGTTTATTAGAAATTACAGCATTGAATCAGTAGACACAGCAGTGAAAATGTGGTTTATAATTATATCAACATCTTAGCTTAATAGCGAATAATTAAAACAACTAAAAGACTATTTCTAATAAAACAATTTTTGTATTACACAGCTTACAATCTACTGATTTATTCTTACCAGCAGTGCTTCTTATTGTAGTGCTGTAGATATCTATGAATTACTGTTTGATAACTTTAAATTTATAAATATAGATAATAACAATTTGGTCCAGAAAAGGTTTTTCGTAAACATTCTCGCTATCTTAGCTGATTAATTAATTTAGCCTATTCAGTTTAAAATTATTATTAGGTTGTAATTTAATTATTAACTTTCGACATTGTATCTTTTTTAAATAGAAAAAAAAAAAGTTGAAAAATATCCGATCTTTCCTTTTTAGAACAGTTAGAGAAGTTAGATTACGAGATGATTCATTCACGTTATTTAAAAACTATTCAAGAAAGTTTTGAACTTCAAATACACAAAACAATAGTCATAAACTAACAAAGATGTCTGTTTACTTAAACATTTAAAACTTCCACTTTATATCTGTAAATATTCAAAAAGACTTCAGGATAAAAAAAGAAGGAAAGAAAAACTCGGATATAAAAAAAAAAGGGGGGGAGAACCTTTCGAATTAGTTTATTTAATTAACACAAGCACATTTCTATTTTATTTTAATAGAGTAAAGTAACAGAAAAAAAATAAATAAAAGAAGATTTTCCTATCCTTTATTCTCAAAGAGTTAGATGACAGATAATCTATTCAAGTTATTTAAAAATTTGTTAAAGATCGTTTTGAACTTCAAAAAAATGCATGCAAATGCATAAAAGAATAACCACAAACCAACAAAAATATCTGTTGCTTTAAAAATTCAAAAGTATCGCAATAATTTTTTAAAAAGGTGATAATTCCGGACAAATTAAAAAGAAAACAAAAACATACAGATTAAAAAAAAAGAAAAAAATCTTCGGAGAAATTTTGAAAAAAAGAAAGAAAGAAAGAGAAAAACTTCCCCCGGAATAAAAAGAGTGAAGATTTTCCGATCCTTTATTATTAAAACAATTAGACGAAGTGGTATCCATTCAAGTTCTTTAAAAATTCAAGAGTATTTTAAATTGAAAACGAATACATGCAAATACACAAAACATTAACCACAAACTAACAAAAATGTCTATTTGTTTAAAGATTTTCGAAAGTTCCACTTTATAGCTATTTTTTAAAAAGAGAGATTAAAAAGAGCAATTAAAAAAGAAAACTTCCGAGTGAATTAAAAAAGAATGAAAGAAAGAAAGAAAGAAAAACATTCGAATATATTTTTTATAAAAAGAAGAAAGCAAAAAATAACACAAAATAAAAACTTTCGAATGAGTTTATTTAATTTACACAAGTTCATTTTTATTGCATTTTAACAGAATAAAATGGCTAAGGGAATTCCTAAAAACCACTACACTACAGCAAATCAATTTTTGAATGAAAACAACATTTCGATTAACAAAAATAGCTTTATAGAATTCGTTTATACGAAGCGAGTGAATGTAATTTGTTTCCGCCTACTTACTAAATTGAATCAATTTTTCATAATTTGAAAGGTCAAACTATTTATAATGAAAAAAATAACAGTAATAATGAAGAAAATGCATGCTAAAGGAAATTTTAGAATGACGATTAGATAAACTATAATGAAACAGCAACAAATAATTTTATTCTCCTTTAAAGATTTCTTTTTGTGCCTTTTTTTTAATTATTTTGTTGTTCAACTTTTTAATCTTTTTCAAGTAAACAACTTAATTGGATGAATTAATTTATAACCTAGAAAGGTTATTAAATTCAATTAATTCACTTCAGTTGCTTTTAAGTCACAAAAGATTTCCTTAAATCCTACGGAAAAGATATGGATTTAAACTTGCTAGATGATAATGTTTATCATATAAAAAAAGAATGAAAAAGAAACATTTTTCTTAAAAATTGATTTGTGAACTGGTTCAAATTCGAATTGGTAATGTATCAAAACTGTCGTATTTGATACATTAAATGTGGTTTTTTTCCACAAATTAAAAGCGATAAAAAAAAAAAAACAAGATACCGTTGATAACAGAAATGTAAAATACGAAAGACAATTTAATAAAGTAAAAATAAATAAATAAAATAATTAAACAACATACCTTAGAATTGCGGTTGGTCTATGTACTTAACTATATTATCCTCTTTAATTGCAATAAGAACAATCTTAATAATATATATATTGTTTGTTTTTGTCGTTGTAGTGTATTACATTAAAGTAATACTTTTCTTCTTCAATTAAATAAGATCGAAACAAACAGTTAAAAACAAAAAAAGTAAACTACAAAAAAAGAATGAATAAAGTAAAAATCAATGGTTAATAAACATACCTTAAAATTACAATCGTCCTATCTCGAGCTCTCAGCATTTGACTAAATAATGTAGGCTGTAGTTATACAATAAGGAAATCCAGTGTAGTATCTAAAAGAAAAGAAAAATTTTTGTTACTCCCTAAAATTAATAACAATTAACAAGGTAATAAATAAAATTTAAAAGTAAAATAATTCCTATTTCTCTTTCAAATCATTAAATGCTAACAAAAGAATAAAACTAAAAGCAGTATTCTTTCAAAAAATCAAAAGTTAGAATGCAAAAGAAAAATATTTTTTATTAGTCTCTGAAATCAATAAATATTAACAAAAGAATCAATCTAAAAAAAAACAAACAAAAAAAACAGCTTTTCGAAAAATAAAAATTTAGACCTTCCGGTAGAATAGCTTTCATTCTCTTTTCTAGCCAAAACTGCGAAAATATGCCAAATAACTACAACCGAATGAACGCCGAAACTCTACGACTTTCAACAGACTTCCACGGAGCGGCGCTGCAAGTAGAATTTAGAAGGTCGACGACTTCCAGCATTCCATACTCTCACACATACGCACACAATCGTCGGTCTTATTCCACGTCTTTATTTACTTTTTTATTTTGATGATTATTATTTAGGGGAAAAAAAAAATGTTGGAAGAATTTTTTCTATACTCTTTTTTTAGCGGATTATTATTATTATATTTTTTTAGAGTTGGTGAAGAGCTAAACGTCACACATGATGCAAAGGCGTTTCCGTTCTTACCGACGCTAGTGAAAGTTACAGTCAGGTGCTGTAGTAGTTGGGGTGACGTATCAATGAAGGATTTTCCCCCAAGGAGTTTTTTTTTTTCTTTCCAGCTATGCTTGCAGATCAGTGGGTCACAAATTATAAATATACCATATTAAAGGGATGCATCACCGATACAGTTTTTTACCTCGCCGATCACGAAGCCTAAAATTAAGTGTATGGGAAATTTTAAATAGGTGATTACTTATCACTAGAGATGGACAGAAAATTCGGCTTCGTTTTCGATCGCAAATCAGAGTTTCGGCGAAAATTCGGCCTGACCGAAACTATCTATATTCCAAAAATCTCGTTTCTTCTTTCGGAAATTTTAAACCTGACTCATTGATTTGAGCTGTGTCGGCTCCAATGAGACACTCTTTATTCATTACTATCAGTCATGACCGACTACATATCAGTCATGACCGACTCAAGACGTGAATGCAAATTATAAAGCAAGTAATGCCTATTGGACTAAGATTTTGAAGATGCTTTTCACGTTAAAAGCTGCAGTTTTAACATAATAAATTTTTTGTTAGTTTCAAACCGCAGAAGTGTTTCGTATACTCCTTGAGAAACTTCTAGTATAACAGATGATCATTTACGAAAATCATTATAAAAGACAAATCGAGGTATACTAAAACATTTTTTAATTAGAGGAAATTTGTATAATTAGAAAATCATTCTGTGTCGTTGATGAAATATTTATATTTCATTTTACATAAAAATAAAAAGTTTTGTCTGAAACACAGACAGTCAGCCTGAGTCACACGTATAATAAATTAATAATTATGTATATTTTTGTTTGTATAATTTATTAAAAAAATTATTTGGACATTTTCGTTTCGGCCTTAAATAGGAAGATTACTGACATTCGGTTTCGGTCTTAAAAACCAGTTTCTGTCGATCCTTACTTAGTAATACTAAATATAATTATCGTAATCTGGTTTTCATCATCAGAAAATAGATGTCCTCTGCCGACATAGTGCGCTTTTTGAAAAATGTCTCCTTAAAGTTAAAATATTTTTTGAATTATTATAACTTTTTAATTGCTACTTGAAGAAAATATTTATAATTTATCATCTTTTTTAAAAATATTTAAAAACTATGAAGATATTTTTTTAATATCATTGGAGGTCTGCTATCTTATGATGCGAATCGTATTTCGATAATTATATTAGGTAATGAGTGTTCATTTGTCTAAATTTTCTCGTAGGTTAACATAGGAATGGGAAGAATCGTTAAAGAGTCTTCGGTCACACGAAGACCCTCGCAAGATAACGGTAAATCTATGGGGGGTTCTTTTAAAATCTCATTTGATATTTTATTTGATATATATTTTTTTTAAATAGAGACACTTTTACTTTCGAAACCGGTTCCGAAAGTGAAAGTATCCTCAGAAAGAAAAACTGCAATCAGAATCGAAAAAAGTAACAAGTAAAAATTAAATTTAAAAAGTCAATAAGCCCGACTGCGTAAAAAGCGAAGTAATTAATTATTTGTCATCAATGTGAAACTATTTTTTATATTTACTTGTATTGATGATTCTAAGTTGTGTTTAATTGTTAGTTCCTATCTATAAAAACTGTTTTGATGAGGCCTATAGATGTCTATGAAAGTTAGAGTTGCATTAAAGCTAGCCTACCTACACAACGTCCAGTTTGTGTAATAAACAGAGCTTTTGATTGTAAAATAGTCAATGAAACATCGTCTTCATTTTGAAAGACCTATCCAATGATATGCCACTCAATAGGGTGCATAATTTTTTTTCGTCTCTACCGCCATTTTGTATTTTACGGCCGCCATTTTGAATTTATAAAAACAAAACCAAGCCTATAACCATCGGACTGTTAAGACGAATCGATAGAGACTTCATTCATTAAAATCCATCCAGCCGTTGGGATGTTTCGAGGCTATAAAGAAATCCACGTACCCAGATACGCGTGAAACACATAACCCTTCTTGGCAGTCGGGTAAAAAACGGCCATTATAGAGATCGACTTAAACTATCCAATGCAAAAAATATCAACATGCATACGAGATATTTTAAAAGGACACCCCCACAGATTAAACATTAGCTTGCGAGTGCCTTCTGTCACTGAAGTAAAACCCCTTAACGCATTCGGGACGAGCGGTACGTCAGAATTTTTTATTATTCCCACCAGCTATTTTTACTTGTAAACTTTGCCCTTTTTAATAAGAGCATTTCTGAGATTCAATTATATAAAAATTCTGTTTTGAAAAACCGGTCGTAGAAGATTAACACGTTAAACGCGACGCCGGTCCCTGGGGACCGGCATTGATCTTTCCGTTTAAGCGACGCCGGTCCCTAGGGACCGGCAGTATAAAATTATAAAAATAATATATTATATAATATTAAAAACATTTTTCACTTTTTTAATGTATTTTACTAAAACATTTCAAACATAAAAAGGGTGTTCCACACAGGAATTACAAATTTTATTCACAAATTTTGTACAAATATATATGGGTGATACCGTGCAGAGTGTCACACACGTAACGCAGACTTTAATTTTCATTTATTCAATTATTTATTAAATTTTAATTTTAATTGTGATTTTAGGTGGTATGGTAAATAAGTTATTACCATATTTTTTAATTTAAATGTGTGGCAATAAAACTCACAGAAGTTGGGTTGGGTTGGGTTGATTCCTGACGGCCGATTATCTACACTTGGGATATAGGCCCTTGGGGGAGTGCCCTCCGTGGGGGTCTTTCTAAGGGAACCTAACTCGTATTTACGCATACTCACAGAAGTATATCATTTAATTTCATTACTCAAAATTTGCTTTTTTCCTAAGTCAGACACGTAACGTTTTTAAAAAGCTATTTAAAAAATAACTATTATATCAAAATGATACGTTTTTGCATAAAAGAATACGGTAAAGTATATATTTTTTAAAGAATTTTTGTTTGGATTTTTAAATATGAAATATATTGAAAAATGATTAACTAGAAATTTTTTCTTTCAAAACGTCACACACGTAACATGGAATGGCCCATACACACAATTTCTGTGCATGCTGTGGCTTAAAAGGAAATTAAAGTAAAATTAGTGTCGTGTTTAATGTGCTAAAATTTTTGTAAAGGACGCTCGTGGCGAAAGGGTTAAAATCTCGGACGACTCCCCCTCCCCACCCCACCCCCCCAAAAAGCATACAAAAATTACAATAATGCATCCAACCGCAGTTAAAATTCATTAGTTTTTATTCGATATTCTTTTTAAATGTTTCTAGTTTTTTACGAATTTAGATCTCAAAATACGGGTTTACAAACCAATTTCTTAATTTTATCAAGTTCAGCTGAATTTTACTGTACAGTAAACTCCCGATTATCCGCAGAATTGGGTTACGCGACAACCACAAATTAGTTGATCCCGCGAATAATCCGCAAATTGTAAGAATCACGTATCGATTTGTGATTTATGCATTTTCTCTCAACATATGTACTTCCGTGATTTATCATCGCAAAAAGAGAAGGAAAAAAAATGACCGACCACGGTTTATCCTCAAAACGGATGATCCGGCCGCGGATAATCGGGAGTTTACTGTATTTGAAATAATTCCGCTTTTTCTGCCGGGTCCATTAAACCCGTCTGGTAGGCGGAGAATTAAAGTAACGCAGATGAGATGTTCTATAAATTGCTCTGAAGCTTTATGCTTTTAGTGTTCTATTTAGTAATTCTTTTATTTTCAATAGAAACAGGTGTGAAAATATGTTTGAAATGCTAATACAGCATTCAGAATTTGCATGCAGACGACTTTTTACAGGGAGGAGTTGCCCGAGCACTAAAATATAAAGGAAAAAAAATATACCGTTTTCATTCGCTGAGCTGCTTTTATATATTCCTTCATTTATTATTTCAAACTTAATCAGCAAAGTACTGTTATGTATCTGCATTAGGTTTTCATTAACCAAAATATTTATCCATTTCACTTTAACAAACGTGGTGAAATTCGATAAGGCTGGTAAACTTTTTTTGCCGATACAAAAATATATTTTATATACAGGCAAATCATTTTGATGAGAAATTATAACTTCGTTTTAACAAATTTTATGCAGGTTGAACAAAAGATAATCATCAGGAAATGAAAATGTATTTTTTATATTTTTAGCCGCCGGTACGGTATGCTATTTCTTTATCCCAGCTTATTTTGTGTATTCTAAAAAATAACGTTACCTTACAGAAGCCAGCCGTAAAATAAAGCTGTACAATTAAATACTCTACAGCAATTTTTTAAACTTCTAAGCATCGCACATTTTCGATTTTTTATACCGTCGTATTGAAAAAAAAGAGTTCTTTGAAATGCATTTTGTTTGAAAACTGTATCTCCATTTATTTTTGAAATATTAATTTTTTTGTAGTTTTTAGAGCCATTTGCTTAATATTGGCAGCTGAAGTACTGTAGAAAGTAAAGGAAAAATAGTTGTAAAATAGTAATTACATATTTTCGTTGCCATTTTCTCTTAACACCGGAAAAAAATGTAATTAAAATACGTGCTATTTTGAAAAAAAAATATATAAACGAATGATTTCTGTTAAAAGAATGGAGCTTTATAAACTATATTTAATTTTAAGTAACTATGAATCATTAGATAGCCCCTTTTTTTTTTTTTTTTTTTTTTTTTTTTTGATTTTCTTGAATGACGGCATCTTTTTACTGCATTTGTGCATTATTTCGCGATAGTGACGTCCTATGCCTTCTTTACTGTAAATGTTTAAGAATAGATCGTAAATGTGTAATTCTTAAGCGGGTGAGAATGACGTCATTTTACGAAAAATAAAACGTGTGCTTTAAGTCTTAAAATTGAAATATGTTTTGTACTGCAGTAGAGTCCCGCTTAATCGAGTTATTTTCTTCTGAAGGACTGGTGGCTTCTATTATTATGAAGCAGCCATTATAAACAAAGTGTTAGGTGCTAGCGCTTCATTTATAATGGTTGTTTCATAATAATAGAAGCCATCAGTCCATCAGAAGAAAATGAAGTAATGGAAATGCCAGCGGCGACACTAAATTCTCCAGTTGGATTTTTATTTCATCAGATTTAATATATTTTCTAACATTTTGGCTTAACAACTATAGTTATCCAAAGTAAGCTAAAAATTGCTAAACGTAACTTAAAAGACATATAAATACGTTCTTTCTAATGGAATTTGTTTGGAAAACTGTATTGCTCAGTTTGAAGACTTTTTAAAATAATTTTTTAGTATAATTAAAATATGATGGATGATATCTCGTATAATCCCCAAATCAAAGATTCGAAACCTTTTTTCTCCCTCTTTCCATCGCCGCAGAAATATAACATCATTAAAAAGTTCAAAGTGATGAAAATCTCTTAGCGGCCGATAAATAAAAAGAAAAGAAAGAAACAGAAGGACTGCATCTATTTCCTTCCTTTTATGTTTTATGTGAAAATATGCAATATATCTTAGCCATGTGGAAAACGCATATGGTTTTTCTGGTTCGTAAAAGAACTTAAAAGCAATATAATTGACTGTTTTAAACTGAACACTCTCTACAGAACATTATTTCATTTTGACTTTAATATAAATACCCAATTATGTTTAATTGGACGATTGCATCAAACTGCCGAAAATACATCCATATACTTGTAAAATTTAATGATATAACACCCGTGACTATAATATGTTTTTTAACTCACTTCTCAATGCGATCTTGCACAAGCAAGACGCAAAATGTTTTCACTGCTCTTTCTTTAATATGTATAATTAAATTTCTCTCTTTTTTCTTTTCCCAACAAAAGGAGTATTTTCATAATGTACAGTCGTGGAAAAAAAAAGTAAACACCCCCTACTAACTCCTCAACAAATTATCGTAGAAGAAAGTTACCGGTACCGAACGACTGAAAATAAAGTCTACTTTTAAATGGTGTATATAAATTTTGTTTAGGGGTCCATCTACATATTAAAACAAACCATAAATTCATTTTTTTCAATGGCAATACCCAATTCTGACAGGATAAATGAACTCTACACCTTTCAATTAGCCTAAAAACCAATTTTTATGCAATTCGTACCACAAGTTTCCGAGAAATTAATTATTATAAAACGTGCGTATTTTAAGGACTGTATCCAAATTGAAGTTCCGTAGTCGATTGTTAACCGAGAGAGCCTCCTTCTTGATCAAGGCACCTTGAGCAGTCAATGAAGCCTGTTAGACAACGGGACAGCAGAAGAAATTTCAAAATATCTACTCACTTCGATCATAGACGGCCCCTTAAACCATCATTTTGCCGTTTTTTAAGCATAATTTGAAAACTATTTGGAAGAAAAATGTGAAATTTCGGATTTTCATAAAGCAGGACTTAATAAATCTAAATCCATCAAAAAAATTGTAGGTTGCAATTCATAATTTTTTCGAATATTAATTTCATAATTCATATCATAAAATTATAAAAATTGCAAATTCAGCGCATTTATGCTTGGGCACATTAGTATTATTGCTACACAAAAAATTAGCACATTAGGAGCATAATTTCAGGAGATATGAATAAATATATGAAAATGTAATTTAACATTAGAAGCACTAAATTTTGAATGTTTATAATTCAAAAACTTATCATTCAAATGTCTTGAAATTTGGTGTCTGGGCATAGTTTAAACCGAAGATTTGAAATATCTCGTTAAAACTGGGTATTGCCATTGAAAAAAATGAGGTTTGGGTTCGTTTTAATATGTAGATGGCCCCCTAAGCAAATTTTATATACATCATTTAAAAGTAGACTTTATTTCCAATCATTCGGTACCAGTATAACTTCCGTCTACGATAATTTGTCGAAGAGTTACTAGGGGGTGTTTACTTTTTTTTTTCCACGACTGTACACCAATCGCACACACTCGCCCCAGTAAGATGTCTATTAATCTCACACCTACATTACGATGCCTGACTTACCCAAAAATGGATTACGGATTATGTGGATATCTATATAAAAAGGTAAGAGATTTATTTATTCCTTTTTTGCTATGATGAGGCAGAGCGCAGTACGCATTTATACAATATGATTAGTGAGAAGCGTGTGAACTCACGCCAAGAACTGTTAGTGATACGTCAGGGTTACAATTTTCTCTAACATATTTTTCATAATGAGATTGATTTAATGTCTCACTTAGTAAATTATACAAATATAGATATCCATTTAGGCAAATTAAGCCAGATAAATAAATTCGGTAGTCAGGTGAAGGGAAAAGTATCTAATTGACTTAAAGGAAAGAAAAATTATGGCTTACGCAAAGGATAGTGCAGCCATTGAAAAACTTAACGCCAATAACTATTCTTGTTGGCGGTTTAAATTAGAAATGCTTTTAATTAGAGAGGAGCTATTTGATGTCATTACCGATCAAGCTCCAGACCCTTTGACTGAAAATTGGAATAAGAAAGATAGGAAAGCACGGGCACTAATCAACCTCAGTAATGAACATGGACAGATAATTAATATCAAACATTTAAACACGGCTAGGGACACTTTGAAAATATTCACGAACGGTCCGGTCTTTTAAGCAAATTACACCTCCTTCGGAAATTGTATAGCACAAATCTAAACGAAGGAGGGAACTTAATCGCACACATCACGAAATTAATGGGACTTATCGACAAATTAGCTGCAATCGGAGAAAATGTTACCGACTCTCATATATCTGCACTCTTTTTGTGCTCATTACCGCCGTCATATGACACACTGATTACGGCGTTAGAGTCGAGAAACGAAGAAGAATTGACGCCCAGCTTTATTAAAAGCAAATTATTTGATGAGTATACTCGTAGAGTTGAAAATTCCTAAGACTCGGAACATATTACTAAAGCATACAAGGCTCGAGAAAAATTAGTTAATACAGACCGCAAGAGAGGTAATAAATTTTGTTCCTACTGCAAAATGAAGAACCATTCATACAACGAGTGCTGGTTCCTGAAACGGAAAAAAAATAATAATCCAGTACAATATAATAAATTTTACAAAAATAAAAATCACTTCACCTCTCTATGTTTCGAAGACTTCGGCCAAAACCGCGAAACCTCAAGATACAAGACAGATAGGCAACGAAAATAAAAATGTTGCGTTGTTAATTGAACGACCCGAAAATAAAAAAACTTTTATTATCGATAGCGGAAGCTCTAGCCATATTTCCAACTCCAAGGAACTGTTTTCAAAAATGACTAGCGACACAGAAACTAATGTAACAGTCGCGAACGGCAATAAGCTAACATCATACGGCTCAGGGGAAATTGTCATCCACACCGGAAAAAACAACAGGCAAATTACACTTCGTGACGTACTGTTTGTACCCGAGATAGAAACTAACCTGCTGTCAGTAAGCAGGGCCACAAAAAACGGATGTCAAGTGAAATTCGAAAAAGATACGTGCGAAATCATACATAGCGGTGAATTAATTCTACAAGGTAAACAAACTAAAGAATAATTTATATGAAGTGCAAGTAAACAATGATAATCAATGGATTGGCATCGTGTAAACATTACGCACAATTGTGCTAATACAAAATGCATCGACTTGTGGCACAGGCGGTTAGGTCACAGAAGCTACGAAACAATTAAAACCATTGTACAAAAACAACTAGTGAATGGAATTACCATAAACAACTGCCGACACGACAAAGAATGTGAGGTGTACATAAAGTCCAAAACCAACGACGCCCCATTTCCCAAATCGGGCGCACATAGAGCCACAAAAAAGGCTAGAATTAATCCACAGTGACGTATGTGGGCCGATAAATACACCCACCATAGGAGGAAAGCGGTACATCATAACATTCATTGACGACTATTCCAAATTTTGTGTTATCTACTTCATGTCGAAAAAGAGCGAAGCATATGAAAAATTGAGAGAATACATCTCAACCGTCAAAAATAAGTTCGGAAAATTTCCAACCGCCATCAAATCCGATAATGGCGGGGAATATGTCAACGATGAATTAGAAAACTATCTTAAATGTAATGGAATTGAACACCAGTTCACCGTACCATACTGTCCGAGTCAAAATGGCATTGCTGAAAGAAAAAACAGGACACTGTTAGGCATGACCAGAAGTATGTTAAGCGAAGCTAACCTCCCACATAAATTATGGGGAGAAGCAATCTGCACCGCAAATCATTTGCAGAATCGCTTGCCTTCCAAATCCATTAGCACCGCACCATATGAGCTTTGGCTAAACAGAAAACCAAATTTAAGATATCTTAAAGTATTCGGCTGTACCGCGTACGCATACATCCACTTATCTAAACGCGTCAAACTAGGTGATAAAGCAGAGAAAGGCATTTTCGTAGGTTACGACAACCGATCGAAAGCGTACAGAATATTTACTAGTGACGGAAGAGTCATTTTAACCAGAACCGTAAAATTCGCGGAAAATAACATGGGTAATATAAATGCTGATGAAAGTTCAAACACGAATGAGTTAATATCAGAAACAAACAAACACACACGACAGACCGACACAAGCGTAATCGAATTTGATCTAACACAAAACCAAAATTCTTCAGATACACCATTTGCGTCTCAACATACACAACAATTGAGAAGATCAGAAAGGCATAATAGAGGTGTGCCACCGGGCAGGTTTGCTTATGCAGTCCGGCATGAACCGGTATATGAACCGAAAGCTTGGCACGACATGCTAAACGTTGAAAACCCACAAGAAAAAATGAATTGGATTGAAGCTACACGCGACGAAATAAACTCGCTTATGAAAAATGAAACATGGTCTGTGGTAAAACCACCACAGGGAGCCAAAGTAATCGGATCCAAATGGACCTACAAGGCTAAATATGATGAATCTGGGAAAGTAAAACGTTACAAGGCGAGATTAGTAGCTCAGGGATTTAAACAAAAATACGGGGTCGACTTTGACGAGACTTACGCCCCGGTAGTATCCCACACCACCTTAAGATGTTTCCTCACTGCCGCAGCCTATCATAACCTTAGTGTCAGGCACATCGACATAAAAACCGCGTTCCTGCACAGTGACCGAGAAGAAGAGGTATACATGTCACAGCCGGAAGAGTACGTGAGCACAAACGAACCCGATAAAGTCTGTAAACTCTGAAAGGCCATATACGGGCTTAAACAGGCAGCCCGGGCCTCGTACACAAAAATTACCGAATCTCTTAGAGAATTAAATTTTATGCAAAGCAAGGCAGACACCTGCCTATTTACACAAGGACAGGGGGAAAACACAGTCTACGTAGTTGTGTACGTAGATGACATTCTCATAGCGGGAAACAATGAGCGAATTGAAGAAGCAATAAATAAGTTAAAAACACAATATACACTTGAAGATTTGGGGGAAATTAGTAATTATCTTGGAATAAAAATTAAGAAAACAAATAATGACTTTAACCTTAACCAAACAACAAAAATAATGGAAATCGTTAAAAAGTTTAACTTAGAGGAATCAAAACCTTACGGAATACCCATGGAAGCGGGTTTCTTAAGATCAGAAAAGGATGAAAATCCAATGCGAAACAACATAAATTATTGTAAAGCGATGGGCGCGTTATTATACATTGCAACTAGAACTAGGCCAGACATACTACTGGGTGTAAATGTTCTTAGCAGAAAGAACGAAAATCCGTCGGAAAAAGACTGGAAAGGTGTCAAACGACTGATCAGGTACCTCTACCACACAAAGGACCTAAATCTCATAATAAGCACTGAATGTACACCAATTTTGGAAGTGTACACCGATGCCGATTGAGCCGGTGATACGCAAACACGAAGATCAACATCAGGGAATTTATTCCTTCTTGGGAAAAATCCGATACAATGGATAACCAAACGCCAAACTTGTATTACGCAATCGTTAGAAGAAGCTGAATACGTAGCCGCAGCAAACGTTGTACAAGAACTTATGTGGATAATAAAACTTTTACAAGATTTGAATTTACCACAAAACCTGCCCGTAATTATCTATGAAGATAACATTCCCTGCATAAAAATGATAGAATCTGAAAAATACAAATACAAGACGAAACATATTGATTTAAAATATCACATGATTAAGTATATGAAAGAAAATGGTACCATAGAATTACGTTATTGTCCGAGCGAATCAATGCTGGCAGATATCTTGACGAAGCCAGCACCCAACCCTGATATTCAAGAAAACAGAGACAAATTAAAATTACAGAACAATCTTGATTAGGGGCTTAAGGGGGAACTTGATGGAAGATATCTCGTATAATCCCCAAATCAAAGATTCGAAACCTTTTTTCTCCCTCTTTCCATCGCCGCAGAAATATAACATCATTAAAAAGTTCAAAATGGAAGATCTCTTAGCGGCCGATAAATAAAAAGAAAAGAAAGAAACAGAAGGACTGCATCTACTTCCTTCCTTTTTTGTTTTATGTGAAAATATACAATATATCTTAGCCATGTGGAAAACGCATATGGTTTTTCTAGTTCGTAAAAGAACTTAAAAGCAATATAATTGACTGTTTTAAACTGAACACTATCTACAGAACATTATTTCATTTTGACTTTAATATAAATACCCAATTATGCTTAATTGGACGATTGCATCAAAATGCCGAAAATACATCCATATACTTGTAAAATTTAATGATGTAACACCCGTGACCATAATATGTTTTTTAACTCACTTCTCAATGCGATCTTGCACAAACAAGACACAAAATGTTTTCACTGCTCTTTCTTTAATATGTATAATTAAATTTCTCTCTTTTTTCTTTTCCCAACAAAAGGAGTAGTTTCGTAATGTACACCAATCGCACACACTCGCCACAGTAAGATGTCTATTAATCTCACACTTACATTACGATGCCTGACTTACCCGAAAATGGATTACGAATTATGTGGATATCTATATAAAAAGGTAAGAGATTTATTTATTCCTTTTTTGCTATGATGAGGCAGAGCGTAGTACGCATTTATACAATATGATTAGTGAGAAAACGTGTGAACTCACGCCAAGAACTGTTAGTGATACGTCAGGGTTACAATTTTCTCTAACAAAATAATAATCATCATATATATTATAAAACGTAAAGGCAATTCTGCAAGATCAGTTTCAGTAAGAGCAATATTGACACATTTCCGCATGCGTCAACACTTTTTCGAACCTCTTCAATTTAGAGGAATTTTAAGGGAGTCCCTGCTAGCGCAGCGGCCAAAAGCAACAGTTTAAAGCTTTGAATTTTTGCTGAGGACGTGGGTTCGAGCCCAACGCCCGGCAAAATGATTTCTGCAATATTTTTGTCGATGATTCTCTTCAATAATGACATGTTTTAGTACATATATAATTAAATAAAATTTAATACGCAACAATACTTTAAAAAATAATAATTTTTTATTTAAAATATTTTGCATGTAATTATCAATTAAATAAATTGAGCTGATCTACAATTTTTGTTATATTTTCTGATCATTATAAAGAACATAGAAAAGTTTGTCATTCTTTTCCGAAAAAATGAAAAAGAAAACGGAAAGAAAGAAAAATATTCATATAAGATCTATAAAAGAAACTTCCTTGATATCCATAGTTTAATATTAAAAAAAATTTAAAATAAAATTCAAGTAATAAAAAAATATATTTTATAAATCGCTAGCTGCATCAAGTTTCATATTAAGCTTTTAGAGAATGAGACTGATAGAAGTAAAATTCATGACAGCTTTTAATGGTCGGTTAGTTAAAAAAAAAAAAAAAAAAAAAAAAAAGAATATTGTTATTATTAAAAAAAAAAAAAAAAAAAAAAAAAAAGTCAGACATAGCACGTAAAAATAAATACTGAAACTTCTGATAAAAAGCAAGCATAATTGGTCGTAAATTATAAACTTATCTTTTTTGTTTTGTTTTTTTACTTCATGGAATAAGTTAGACTGACAACACCATCTATCGCAATCGCCTTAAATCAGTAGAAATCGCTTATAGAATATAGAAATTTGTCACAATTTCAATAATTAATTTAAAAGCAACTAATTAAGAATTCAAGAATTTTTCTAATGAAACATTCAAGTTATTTTATTTACCATCAAATCTTGACGGGTACTATCTAGTTATAATAATTTTCTCAACAGTGAATATTTGTGGCAAATTTACCACAATTAACATATGATTGCCCAGAGCAACTGCAAACGAAAAAAAAAAAAAAGCATATTAATCATAAGGTCATATTAAACATGAGGTACCCCACTTTGGTGCTAAACGGAAATCTGTAAACGAAAAGAGAGATTTTTCATTTAATGTTGAACATAAAATTAATATCAAGTCAAAGTTAAGTTAAATTGGTTAGAAGGTATGTTACATCAGAATATGCTCGGTATTTTTAGTATTGATTCGTTTAAAATGTCTTTGTAATGTTAATTGTATTATTAATACTATTATTATTATTATTTTGTCACTTCACTGCCATTTCAAACTTAATCAAAATGAACTATTGTGTGTGTGTGTTTTTTTTTATAAATGTATTTATGTTACGAATTTTTTTTAAATATTGATAAAAAATCTCCATTTAACCTTTGCACTCCCTTGTCGCCGCTGCGACGACATCATCTTTCTTTGCAAAATTTGTTTTCGGCACCAGTAATAAAGGAAAATAAAATTTGTCTTATTTAATCAGAACATTTTTTTTAAATTGTATACGTGAAGGAAACGTCTTTTAAAAAAGTGGTGCCGACCAAATAAAATTTGTGTAAGAGACGCCAGAACCAAAGGGTTAATTTTAAGAAACATGAATAAATAAATCCATTGCTGCGTTAAGTTTTATTGATTTACAAAACATACTTCATGCGAAAACAAATCATTTTGATGAGAAATTATATCTTTATTTAAACAACTTTTATCCAAGTTGAATAAAAGATAACATATATTTATGCCTAGAGGTTAAACTCCATTTAGTAGCATAAAATTATTTTCCACTTGTTTTAGGTTATTAATTTTCTCCTTAGTACAAGTTTAAAAGGAAAATAAATTCTCTCCTGATTTATTTTTCTACCTGCGAACTGTTGAGCTCGCGGTATTCTGTACAATTTTGTCCAAAGATAAATAATCAAGTTACTTCCGGTGGCTGAAGTAGATACTTTATCAGTAATTTTAAAAGGCGCAAACATTTTTAATGACAGAAGAATAAGAATAAAAAATTCTGAAACACGATTTCTCGTCACTTATTTGTAAAAAGCCTTGAATTAGTAAATTTATGAAATGAAAATGTATGTTGTAAACAATATTTTTAACCTGATATAAGAAAAATATTGAAAATGATAGATTTTTTTAAATCAGATCAGCCGCACATTTTGCAGAATGCGCGTGTTAATCTAATTTAAATTTGTCTAAAACAGATCAGTTTCATTTGAAGTTTAATGGATCGTGACAAACAGTTATTTAAGGGGCTACTTCAGTCCCGCGAAAACAACCGTTCGCTAATGTCAATTTTACGGAAGAAATTTTTCAATATAGCTCATTTGCACTTCAATATTTTAAAATTCTGTTTTGCATAAAGTAGCTGAGGTTGATCTGTACAAAGACCGTTTTTTACTTTTTTGATTTTTTTTTTTTTCAGGTTTTTTTTTTTTTTTTTTTATGAGAATACTTTCACTCTCGAAACCGATTCCGAAACTAGTAAAATGTAACTTTTTACAGCTCGTATCGCATTTTTTAAGCATAAACTACTCTTTTGTATTGTCCATTGCAGCGGTTTATTCATACTCACATTATGTTCGTACGCATGTAAAATCAAAAGTTTAATACTATAATTCCTTTTTTACTGTTACTATTACATTATTTTTTATACAGGTTACTATAATTAACAAACATTGATAAGCAATACGCTTATACAGTAAGCAATTGCTTACTGTATAACTGTGGTTATTGGATAAATTTTAAGGACACATTTGTTTTTAAAAGTAATGACTTCTTCAAAAATTCTTCAAATCTTCGATGTATTATTCTTTAAACATAATTAGCATTTCGTCTTTTGGCAGTTTTTTAAACATATGTTTTGTCTTTATATTCAGAAAGAGTAAACTGCTTAGATAAATATAAAAGTAAAATAAACAGGGTATAAATTTAATTAAAGCAGTCGGTTTACTTCTCTGAAATTCATTATTTTCAAATTAAAGAATTATTATAGTTGATATCGTTAGTTGTTACAAAACAGTATTACTAGTAGAAATATACATATAATTATACATTTGAACATTAACTTTTACAACTGTATACTTTCTTTTAAAAAATGATGATGTTTATTAAATATGCATTAAATTATTATTTTTTTTTTTCGAATAAAGTTATCATTCTTGCTTGAATCCGTAGCTAAGAAAGTTTGTAAAAAATGATTTAAAAAATTATATTTATTATTCTTCATAAAAATTATTGAATTTGAAATTATGTTTAATTGCGGCGATTTCTAACATTTAAGCAAAGTAAGTACCAATAAAAATGTATTTTAAAAAGAAGTATAATAGGGTAGGGGAGTACACAGTGAGACAGCAGCCACTTTGACATATAACTGTAACTTTTTCTTCAAGTTGGCACGCACACATAGTGACTTCATCTTAAGCAACACGTGGATGTAGTTTCGGCACTTCAGTTACTCGTCCGTCAAAATAGTAAATAATTCCTTATTTTATAGTGGTTAAAGTTACATAAACGTCTAAGCTATATCTAATAATAGACTATTTCGGCAAAACGACATAAACTTTTTAAAGCGATGAAATTGATGTAACAGATGTGGCCTCCATTTTGTTACAACGTAACGACAGTACACAGTGAGACACACAGTTGTGGTACACAGTGAGATGTGTCTTATTGTGAACCTACTATGTGGTTCTGATGTTAAAAAAGTTATTTATTAATAAAAGAAGGTTTATTTCTCCCTCTTTCTTTCTCTCTGTGTATGTGGGCGTGCGATGGCTAGGGAAATTTACTAAACGTAAGAGGCTGAAAATTTGCATGAAGGTAGCCTAAGGTCTGCTACTGTCCACTGGAGGCTCATATTTTTAATATTTTGAAAATCTAGAAATATTAATTAGAAATCATAAACTGCAGAAAATTATTGATAGAGTATAAAAATGTATGATTTGTGAAAATATATACATTGTCTCACACATCGAAAATTGTCGCATCGAAAATTGTCTCACTGTGTACTACTTGTGGTACACAGTGAGACAATTTTCGATTCTCCGTTATGCTGCTTCTGTGCTTTTATAAATAACTTTTTTAAAACCATTTATACATTGATATGTAGTGCATTTGTGTAGCTTAAAGATGTAGCAAAAAAAAAAAAAAAATTTAAAGTATATAAATCGTCGCCATTTGTTAATTAATAATAATTTTCGTCTCACTGTGTGTTACCCTCCCCTATTCTATATTGTATCATACGGAAAATTATTATGCTGATGCAAAAGTTCTGTCATATTTTAATACCTTTAATAGCGGTAAAATTTTAATACCTGATAATTTTAATATACCTTCTTGCTTTGAAGTAATATGTAAAATTATCAGGTATAAAAAATTTACCAGTATTAATATTACGTATTCAAATACCACAAAACTTTTGCATCAATCTAATATTTAGCCGTTTCTTTCGTGCTGCTGAGCATTTATAATTGTCTAAAATACTTGAATTACTGAATATAAAAATATGTAAACACAGCATTTATAATTTTTTGTTACACCAGATTATCTATTGTTTAGCAATAAAAGTATATTTAAAAAGCTGTATAATGGAATATTATATCCAAATTTTTATCTAGCTGTGGAGAATACGTTTCATGTTACGCATTTTTTAATTTTGTGTAATATATGAGCGACAGGCGTGAAAGTTTGCATAAAATAGATAAACGTATTTTTAAAAAAAAATAAGTTTTGAAATGTACTTCGTTAAATAAAAATAAGAAATTTAATTACAATTTAATATAAATAGATTCACGGAATATAAATTTTATTAATCAGGAATATATAAGAACAAAAAATCTTCAGCAAGCAGAAGCAGCTGAAAGCAGCAGCAAGACAGTCTTACTGCTGCTTTCATAGTAGAAAGAAGCACGTCTTTTTTGCGCCTGACGAAGAAAGACTCAGATCTTTCGAAAGACCTAGGGCATTTAAAAAATTTTGATGGTGTTTTAAGAAGATTTTTTGTTCTCATTCATTCACATCAGTTTTAACTTATTTTCTTTGATTGTGTTTCTTCTGGCATTTCAGGAATATATATTTATTATTAACCCTTAGACGTGCGATTTTTTATTTTGTTTCAAAAAAATTATATATAATACTCTGAAAGGTATACAACACAGGAAAAATAATGAAAAAAAATCAGAGATATATTTTTCATATAATACGTCAATCTTTTCTTCTGTTGCACATCTGCAATATAAGTAAAAACTACTGTCGTGGGGCTGTTTTATGTTAAAATAATGCAAATTAGTAAATACTTTAATAAGTATGTCTCCAAATACCTTATTTTATATAATTATTTATTTTATAAAACTTAATATTTAACCCTTTAATTCCCATAATAGAATACGTTATAGAAATTACATAGTTCAGAGAATCTGACTTCACACCAGAAATTTTCCAATGGTTAATTTCACTTTACTTAAATACGGATTGTCTGTTTTTTAATTAAAGCAAATATTGCTATTTTAATTTTCTGGTGTGAATTAGGTACATGCGAATAAAAAAAATCTAATAAATTCAAAACAGTGTTGTTTGCATATATGCAAAGCTGCGCACTAAAGGGTTAAGCACTAAATGTATTTCCTAATACTAAAACCTTGATGACGGACACGTCCGAATAATGGGCACCTCTATTTATGGACATTTGCTCGATCCCTAACACCTATGTATTTAAATATTTTTACCACTGAATAGCGGACAAATTCCGCACTCTAGAGGTGTCTGTGATTCAGAGGTTTTTTGTACATTGCAACAAAATACGTTTAAATACTTTTAAATAATTTTTAATGTTTTATAAAGCCGTCCAAATTTAATTATAATGGTGTTTCTTATGTTTACACATTTTTACAATTAAACGTGTTGTTTTATAACAGCGGTTCTTAAACTCTTGATTACCACGGGCCGTTTTTCAAATTTCCTGTGTTTTCACAGACCCCAAACCCAACGATTTTAAATCGAAGTTACTGTTATTCACTAATCCACATCCAGGAAGCATACTTTCCAGCACTACTGTTTCCGAATAGTTAATTTTCACCTTATTTAATCGCAGAGTTTGTAAGAATTTTTTGCCTTTAAATAAGACAAAATTTTCTATTTGGAAATAGTGATGATAAAAGTAAAGACTTTACTCATTCTGTATATCAAATACAAGATATTAAAGCTAATACAAACAGATAAAATAATTATGCAGTACATTTAAATAGTATTCTTAGCTGCTCATTTCTTTATCAAGACTGCTCTCAAATTTCTAGAAAGCTGAAACATTTTGCATTGAGCACGATGTCTTCTATATAGGCAGATCCCGATTAATAGTGATACCAGGTGCAGGGCTTAATTTTTAGCAAAAATAGTACCAGAGCCCTAATATTCTGCGGTACTACCGGTACTAACGATTGTACCGTTGCCCCTCCCCCCTCTGTAACTGCAATCTGCATATTTATGTTTCATACATTTTTTGCAAAATTTAAAGTAATTTTTTTCTTTACCAAAATAAAAATAATTAAATGTCTATCAGCATATACTTAGCTGTCAATTATTCCTCTTTTTAGTTATTACTCCTTCCGAACAGAAATCTTTGCCTAATTTTAATGTTAATTAATTGCAAAATTCTGCGATTAAATATGATAAGGATTATGATTAGGAAATAGAGTTAGCAAAAAAGGGATAATTCGCATCTATACATTTTTTTTATGAAAAAAGAAATGAAATTTACAGAATTTAATATTTATATGCTGAAGAACAATGTTTTTCAATTTCC
Source organism: Maratus speciosus (assembly GCA_963932465.1). Lineage (NCBI taxonomy): Eukaryota > Metazoa > Arthropoda > Arachnida > Araneae > Salticidae > Maratus > Maratus speciosus. The sequence continues at coordinate 280,815,429 of OZ010792.1, forward strand.
TATAAAAGGTGCATATCTTAAACTATAATCGATTCCTTCCGCATAACAAACTTTTGTGGAAACACTGCTCGATTGCTTTCTATCAGAATAACAATACACGGCAATAATATCTACTTACAAATGAAAGTGACTTCGTAAATGTGCAGAGCAGAGCCTTAGAATGGGCAGCGTTCATGATAAAAAATAAATAAAAAAATCACTAATGTGATTTTTATACTTGTGCAAAAAACCTCAAACACACAAAACCTCAAGCGGAAGCTTGTTGGCTAAAAACAGAAAATGTTCTTTTCAGGTTAGACATCTAAAAAAAAAAAACACTAGCGAATTAAAAATTATCTTATTGTCGCAAAAGCAAATCGAACTGAAAGACAATTCATTGCTCAGCCTCTTGAGTGACGCCGTTTTCAACACGTCGCTGTCGCAACCAAATGCTATTTTTTTCCTTGATTTTTTGTTGCCCCCCCCTAATTTCCCTCGATAAATCCTCCGATTTTCGTTGATAAATATGAGGTCAAACGTGTTCTTTTCAATCCTGAAATTCCAGAAGAATCTGACAAGTATATTTCTAAATATTCGACAAATAGTCTAAAATTGAAAGTGTCCGGTCATTAATGACCATATGGTCTATGTAGTATAGACAGACTATATTTGTTGTATTTTCTTTTGTATGTTCAGTTAGCCTGATGGTAACTAACCAGTACACCAGGCTGCCATATGACTGATCAGATTCAAATTTCCATGTTAGATAAGTTTTCTAGTGCACTCTTGAAATTAGATGCCATGTTACAGATATTTTGAGGCTCCTCTTAAATTTTAGAGGGAAGCTCGTGCTTCATGTGCCTTTTGAATAATCAACACCTAATTCTATGTCCCCATCAAAATGCGTTGCGTTGTCGATTCTTTGGGATTCGCACAGTGTTGAATTCAGGCACTTTTCTCCGGGAGGGATTTCTGTAGCTCTGGGTGTGTGTGTGTGTGTGTGTGGGGGGGGGGGGTTATAGAGTTCTGTGGAGGAAATTGCACTTTTTGGCCATTAAAAACACAAAATCCCAAATCTTCCGGGGATGGGATACCCCCCCGGCCCACCCCCTTAATTCATCACCGGGTTCGCGGACCACGGTTTCAGAATCTTTTTTTATAGAATACAAAAAATATTTTGTTCTATAAAAATAAGAAAAACAATTACAAATATGTAATGAATGGCTTTACAGATCATATAAATATACTTAGTATTAAGTATTAAAATGTATAAATATAGCAATTACAGTTACATGGAATTTATATAACGTTAAAAAGATTTATTACTAAAATGTATTTCCTAGTATAAAAATAAGAAATCAAATTAAATATAAATTGTTAAAAAAAATATTAAGATGTATTTATTATTAAGCATATAAATATAATTACTTGTATAAAAGTAAATGTAAGAAGTACAATTACGACTAATATGAATGGTCTTTTTTCACGAGAATGTAGAAATGCAAATTTACAATCTATTTAAAACGGTTATCAGCTTTCGCGTTAAGAGTAATTTGAAGCAGAAAGAGTTTAAGCAGAAAAATAAATGAACATCATTACGCATTTTCGCTCTCAGTTTATTTTTCTAACAGATAAACTCGTTGTAACTCACATCTCATAAACAAAAATGATATAATATATGTAACTTTCATCAAGTGAAGTGGCTGAGGTTTATCTTCAGAAATAAAAAAATAAAAAAATAAATAAACGCAACTTTCAAGAGAAATAAATTTTAAACATCATTAATAACATATATTTTGAAAACGCGAGATATAAATAGAACATTCCTTGAAAAGAATAAAGTTAATTGAAAATATTTAAATAATAAAATTTTCTAGAAGCTTGCTTTATTTGGTTACATTGTAAATGGTATATAATAGTGAATAAATTTTATTAATCTTGTATTTATTACAAGACAATATTATCTTGTTGTGTTGTTTTTATGACGGCCAATTATCAATACGAGGGATTGGCCCAAAGAAAGGGGGAGTGTCCTTCCTGGAGGTCTTCAAAAGGGAACCTAACCCGTAATTACGCAAGGAAATCCAAGGTTCGAAGAAAACCACGGAAAACTCCGAACGATTAGGCCGACGGGCGCGATTGGGTTCGAACACAGCACCTCCCGTCTGCCGGCTTCGAGAGCAGAAACTGTCGGCCACTGGTCGGGCCTCAATATTATCTTGTAACTATTGAATCTGAATTTACAAATTTTGTAAATTGAACAAAGTTGTATCATTGAATTTTTTTCTTTTCTAAATGACAATGGCTAAGATACACTATACAGTATAATTTTGTAATGAGATAAAAGATGAAAGCATTATTTTACACATGTTTTAGCCGCTTAATATCCATAACATTGATAGTCAAAAAATTTCAATTCCACATAAACGAAGTTACATATAATTAGCAATTACATACAATAGTTATATATTTAAGTTACATATATTAAGACATATATCTATGTATATACTCTTCCAACTGAAGATTAAATAGTGTTGCTCTGTTTGTCATCTTTATTTCCCTTCATTATATTTTTCTACTACGTTTGATTCCAGTTGCGATTATTTCCTTTTTATTTCAATTTATTTGGCATCATCCATATATTAAAATGTTTAGGATTGTCAATAATTTTTAGCTTTCCTAGTAGGTTCTATTTTCCAATTAACTTTATTTTAATAATGTTTTACTATAACAATTAATGTATATTATTATTACAATATATATATATATAACCATTATAAACCAATACAAATTATCATTAACAATAGTGAATATACAAATTATAAATGAGTTTTATGCAAATTACAAATGATGTGTTAACATTGAAAAAATGGAAATCTTTATGGAACCAAGGCAGAATCCTCAGGTCCAAATTACTTTGAATTTCACAAATAACATGTATGGTTTCCTAACTGCACAAGCCATAACAAGCTAAAAAATGCAAAATTTGGGCTATCGTTCACAATAAATCCAGAAAAGGAAGCCAGAAATAACATAAGGTAAAAAAAAAATAATAATGGATTTAAAAATGAAGCATATTACAAATTGAAGATCCAATCATGGGATCAATAATACAGCAAGTTGAAAAGGTTAGAAGAAATGATTTGCACATGTTGCCAAAAATATTTAAATGAAATACCATTAGTACAGCCAAGGAGCTAACGTAAACAGTGTAATAAGGTTGAAACAGATTAAATACATTATTTTCACTACTGGATCAGGAATAGGTATATTCCCTCTACCATTTTATAAAAAACATTTAAAGATAACTTCCAAAGTTTTTATTTTTAGGAGAGAGAGAGGGGGGGGGGGGGGCGATATAAAAATTAATTAATAAACATAATAAATAAATAATAATAATAACTATTTGTATATATATATATATATATATATATATATATATATATATATATATATATATATATATATATATATAATTAAATAAATAAATAAAAATATGATATGGATGATTCATATATCATAACATATCATTCATATATCATATATATATCCTAATAAACATATTTCATCAACTGAAGTCGTTACAATTTATCTTCGAAAATAATAATAATAAAATAAATAAACATAACTTTGTAAATAATATTCTAAAAGAAATAAATTTTAAACATTCTTAATAATGTATATTTTGAAAACGCGAGATATAAATAGAATATTTCATGAAATTAAGAATTGAAAATATTTAAAAATAAAATTTTCTAGAAGAATGATTTATCTGGTTATACTGATTTAATATAATAGTGGATAACTTTTATTTAATTTTGTATTTATTACAAGACATTACTAACTCTGAATTTCCAACTTATGTAAATTGAGAAAGTTGCGCCGTAAAATTGTTTCAGCAATCTCGTGTCCAAAATGGACATTTTCATCTCTTTCCCATATAATAATGTCTAAGACAAAAGAAAAAATATATATGCGATAAAAAATCAAAGAATTATATTAGACATGGAATCAGCCAATTATGGTATAATGCATACATATATATTTTACCGACTAAAATCGTTGCAATTTATCTTTAAAATAATAATAGATAAATAAATAAACACAAATTTGTAAGTAATCTTCCAACAGAAGTAAATTTCAAATATCATTAATAAAGTATACTTTGAAAACGATAGATATAAATAGAATATTTCACGAAAACAATAAAGTTAATTGAAAATATTTAAATATAAAATTTACTAGAAGCCCGCTGTACTATATCAACAAAAGCGTAAATTTAAAAGATGTTGAGCGAATGATACTGTTAGTTTAATGTAAAGTTGATCCTAGGTAATCCTCTATTTATTAACGCATCTCAAAAAATACGCCTTGTTACTCTAATATATATATATATATATATATACACTGAGGTGACAAAAGTCATGGGATAGCAATATGCAAATATATTGATGGCAGTAGTGTCGCTTACAAATTGTATAAATGGTCCGTGATTGGGCAGGACTTTCATTCGTGCTCAAATGCTTCGTGTGAGAAGGTTGATCATGTGATCATGGCCACACGACGAGAATTAATGGATTTCGAATGCGGTATTCTAGTTGGAGCTAGACGCATGGGACAATCCATTGCGAAAATCTTTACAGAATTCAACATTCCGAGATCCACAGTGTTAAGAGTGTGCCGAGAATACCTAAATTCAGGCATAACCTCCCATCATGGACAACGCAGTCGTCGACCGCCGGCACTTAATGACCGCGACCAGCGACGTCTGCGTAGACTTGTCAGTGTGAACAGACAAGTAATACTGCCTGAAATAACCGCAGGAATGAATGTGGGACGTCCGACGGGCGAGTCCACAAGGACAGTGCGGCTAAATTTGGCTTTTATGGGCTATGGCAGCAGAAGACCGACTCGGGAGTCATTACTAACAGCCCGACATCGCCAACAGCGGCGCTCCTGGGCTCGTGACCATATGAGTTGGACCGTAGGCGACTGAAAAAATGTGGCTTGGTCAGATGAGTCACAATTTCAATTGGTAAGAGCTGATGGAAGGGTACGAGTGTGACGCAGACACCATGAAGCCATGGACCCAAGTTGTCAACAAGGCACTGTGCAAACTGGTGGTAGCTCCATAATGGTGTGGGCTGTGTTTACATGGAATTGATTGGGTCCGCTGGTCAAACTGAACCGATCTTTAACTGGAAATGGTTATGTTCAGCTACTGGGAGACTACTCCCAACCATTCGTGGACTTCATGTACCTAAACAACGATGGAATTTTCCAGGATGACAATGCGCCATGTCTCTGGTCCATAACTGTTCGCGACTGGTTTGAAGAACATTCTGGACAATTCAAGCGGATGATTTGGCCACCGCGATCGTCCGACATGAATCCCATTGAACATTTATGGGACATAATCGAGAGATCAGTTCGTGCACAAAATCCTCCAACGGAAACACTTTCGGAATTATGGACACCTATAGAAGCTGCATGGCTCAATATTTCTCCAGAGGACTTCCGACGACTCGTGGAGTCCATGCCACGTTGTGTTGCTGCACTTCGCCTGGCAAACGGAGGACCAACACACTATTAAAAGGGTATCCCATGACTTTTGTCACCTCAGTGTATATAAACACTGAATAATAAATACTCCTTGTAACCCTAGAATTGTACAATATAAAAATTGTCAAACCAATAAAAAACACTGTAACACCGGAATCTAAAAGAAATAATAATAATAAATAAATAAATATATTAATGCATTATTTCTTATAAGTAGCTGTTTTTCAAAACTGTATGCACCATGATTGTTTTTTAGACATATTGCGAATTTTGAAAAAAAAAAAAAATAGACATTTGATGACTTTTTAAGATGGATAGAGTGCGAAAAAAGGTGTTTTGAGAATAATGCAATTGCAAGTATAAAGCAATATATCTATATTATGAAGCGAACACTGGTCCGTGAATAACGCTGATGTCTTTTTGACGGTGGCAACACCCGACCAATACGTTTCGCTTTTGCTGAAAGTTTTTTAAATTCTAAACATCACACGATTAAAATTAGAAGAGAAAAATGTTTTTCAGAAGAAATTTGTTTGACACCTATATCAAAATTTATTGGTTTTTATGGTTTTTAAAACATATTTTACGTATATATATATATGTATCTTTCTGAACTGTCAGAATTCGCCGTTAACTGCATCTCATCTAAATAATACGTGTAAAGTTATTAGCTGTGTTGGTATAGATGCATGAATTTATTTAAAATACTAACTGATTCTATTAATGGGTAAGTTTTTAACTCACTTGATTCATTTTGATTTTTATTGTGCATGGTTTGATGGTCAAATTTTATAGATTTATTTGTATTTCTTTCTTATTTTTTTTCTGGTTACGGTCAATCGGACAGTAGTAGAAATATGCATTTAAGTGGTGGCTTATTTCTACTTCATAAATTAACCATATTTTACTAATGATATCGTAATATTGCCCTTTAAAACGAGTTACGAATCATTAGTTCCATTTTTATCCATTTTTATTCATGATAGTTCTCCCTTTTTGCATTCATTTTGTCATTTTTCTTATTGAATTAATGTATATTCAATTTTGATATCCTACATTTCGTACAATGAATTTATTGGTGCTGACAATGATTATTTTTTTTTTTTTCATTGGTTAACTTGTTTTGGTTACAAATAGCTTGACAAAATATTTCAAATATTTAGGATTTCCTACATATTTATCGTTATTATTATTTTTTTTATGCATTCACCTTCCTTTTAATAGTTACCTTTCGCATATTTTAAATGTTATGATTTTTTAATACTTCATTTATAAGTGATTGGATCTAGTTTTTTATAAAATTTATTAGTGATTAATTAATTTAATCATTGTTGATACAATTTAATATGTATAATGTCTGTATCATGTCTTGATATTCAATTTATAAATTTTATTTAAAAATAATGATGATTTGTAGTATTCTATATTAGTTATATATATATATATATATATTTAAATCTATCTCTATCGCGTGCGGCCCGATTGCGAAAGATTAACTTGTTTGCACTTAAAACAATAAAAATAGTTCAGTCTTTGTTTCGGCTAATATTCCATAACAAAATTAAAACTTCATCAATAAATAAATAAGATAATATAACATAAAACACAAATTTAACACACATGTAATCGAACTACTCGCTTAAACAACTGAAATTATCAGAATAAAAAAGGCTGCTGTAAATAGTAAAATCTTTGGCTATTTCTTTGGATATTAACTCCTGACATGCGGCTACTATAGAAATATTGCTTTTAATAAATTTCAAAACCACATTTGAAGATATGTTTGAATATGTAATTGATATTTTTTATACAAAAATACTTTTAGGTGTAACGTAATAAAAAAAAAATGATAAAGTTTAAAAAAAAGGGTATTCATCGTTGTTCTGTAACCTTTGGATTACCTAGTTGATATAATTAAAATTTTAGTAAGTTTTAACACACACACACAAAAAAAAAAAAAAAAAAAAAAAATTGGTCAATTTTTGCTTTTCAAGCATTTCAAGGTCTGTAGTTCCCTAAGTGGGACATTTTTTTTTTTTTTTTTTTTTTTTTTTTTATAAGCATGTGGCATTCAAAATAATTGCTAAATTTCATATTATAAGTAGCAAACTCTGAACGCGACTATCCCTAACAAATATAAGCAAGATAATACATTTATCTTTGTTAATTTACTTAATTATTTAAGCATAACGTGTTTATCAAATAATTATACTAAACTCGAATGAATTTTTTTTTTTACTTTACTTTTTAATACACAAAACAAAATAACATTTCAAATTAAAAAATTCTTAAAAGAAAAATTTTTGCTCCATTTCGATTTTTTTTTTTTTTACATCTCTGCGAAGAAAAAGATTGTGAAGAATATTTTAAAAAATCTTAAGTAAGAGTTAAAAGAAACGGAGTATGAGAATTCGAGAAAAGCTCTCAAAGTACTTAAAAAAGAGCAAATTTTAATTTATATATATATATATATATATATATATATATATATATATATACATATATATGTATAAATTATTTATCTTTTCTTAAAAAAAAAAAAAAAAAAAAAAAAAAAACTTGCTATAGAATTTCTAATTTTTCTTCACTTCTGCTTACAAAATTTTTAAAACGAAATTAGACTTAAATTTTACAAACTGAATAAAAAAGAAGAATTTACTTTTGCTTTGATATTTACATGATCTGTAAAGTTTTTCAGTGTCGTATACTTTGAAGTGATAGTAAATTTTATGCATAATGCGTAAAGTTTTTCCATTAGCGAACATTTATTTTTGATTGTGAATTTTACAAGCTTTGCTGTATGTGATGCATTTCTTTTACAAAAAAGTTTGATGTTTTAATCCAAATCTGCACCAAAATAATCACCAAATTTCGATACATCAATGTTGCGAAAACGATTATTCCTATAAAAATTGGGTGGCCGAGAGGTTCTGCTCTCGAAGCTGGTAGACGGGAGGTGCTGGGCTCGATCCCAATCGCGCCCGTCGGCCTAATCGTTCGGAGTTTTCGTGGTTTTCTTCGAGCCGTGGATCTTCCATGCGTTAATACGGATTAGGTTCCCTTAGAAAGACCCCCACGGAGGGCACTCCCCCCGGGCCTATATCCCTCGTGTAGATAATTGGCCGTCAAACATCAACCCGACCCAACCCTATAAAAATTGAAGCAAAATAATGAATTTATCCGTACTTTTGCAGTATAGGGGCCTTGACGAAATAGAGAAATGACCTTGGCGTGAGAAGAAAATTTGGCAATATATTTTCTATTAATCTATTCACGGTTTCGTATACACAAGTGTTTTTTTTTTTTCAATACTTATACAATTTATTTAATATAAATAAGCCATTTATCTATTTTTTATACAAAGTAAATTGCACATATAATATAAAAAGTAATATATATTATGTAATATATACATGTTATATAAACAAACGTAAAGGTTAACCAAGTTTGTTTTCAAAAGCCGCCGCTTATATCACTGGCAACAAATCTCACTTTCTGAAGCTCCAATTGTGCCAAACCTTTTAAAAAAGTACCTAGGCCCCTATACGGGAAAAACATCAATTTATCTTTGTCAATCTATTTATTTGTTCAGTATAAAATATTTACAAACTATTATTGTAACGAATTCGAGAGACATTTAAAATTCATCATTTCTTTTACTCCCCCCCCCCTCCCCACACACACAAATTAACTAGTAAATCTGCAGATCAAGAGCCTCAACGTCGTCTCTGCAACTCATTGTTTTTATCAAACTTTGCGTAATATTAATCTTTCTACAAAAACAAAATTTAAACTATTTAAATTACACAAACATTTATAAAAGGAAAAAAATATTTCGATGGTTTCAGACATTAAAAGCGTTAAATTAAACACGTTGTTATGTAAGGATATTCTGAAATTCTCACGAGCTACTTATTCTAGTAATTTTTATATAATAAAGCAAATTTCTTCAGGGGGCGCCCCCCTGAACCCCCCGTTGTGTAATTTATTTTGCATTTGTAATTTTCTACTGATTGAGTTAATGATTACTCTATATCTTAGATTTCTTTTTACACTGCGATTTATAAGGATAAGCAATAATTCGGTCAAGCATTTTACGTTATCCTAATATCCATACAGCAGTATTTACTTGCCTGCTAAACACAAATACCTGTATCTAATGGATAAAGAACTTTTGGAAATGTAAACTGAAACATCTAATTTAGAAATCTAACACCTTTATAAATTTTGTTTATAAAAAAATAATTTTGATTACCATTCTGCAATATTTATATCTAAGATCTAATCTAAATATCTAAAAATGTACTCGATAGCATTAACTTACTAAAATCACCCTAAAGTAGGGGTTCTTCTAAACCTAACAGTTAATAATTCATCATCGTTAAATAGATAAACATGATTTGGCGCCTTTAAGTATTTTTTGTGATTTTCTTTTAATAGTATCTACATTTAATTTAAAATCGTGATGTTACAAATACCGTTGAAATTTGACGCAAACCTATGTTCAGGTCAAATTACGAAAGGTTAACTAACATTTCATTTCCCTTAGCCGGACTTTCTGTTTCATTTTTCGTAATAAGGATTATTTTAATAATTTAATTTATTTTACACTCTACAAGCTGTTACACGGACGTTGTTCACGTAGCATTAAAATAAAGATAAATGCATTAAGTAAAACATTTCACTCCCCACCAGACATGCCAAGTCTCAAGCTTTTTGCACATCACTATTATCTTAGAGAAAATGTTCTTTTAAATCGCGCAAATGTTTCAATTAAATAAAGTAACATTTTCTGTATTAAAATACTGGTATCCAGAACGCCGGAGGCTTGGCAGCTCTGCTCCTCTTAATAAAAACATATATGATTAACCAACACTTTATCACATTTTATAGGAGACAATACGGAATTTCTTATTTGTATGGCCTTACATATATCTCAGTCATAAAAATGTAAAATTTTGTGCCAATTAATGCACGCAATTGCGAAAATGAAATCGCAAAGAATGAGAAAAGGAAGGCCAAGTAAAATCGTGTAAATCGAGGAATCTTTCTTCGTAGTGCTGGGAAAATACTGCTACAAAAACTATTTTAGGTGGTATTTGGTGTGAAATGTTTATATGTATTCATTCCTGTCCTATATATCCTTTTTTTATTTTTTATTTGCTTATTCCATTTTTCTTTTGCACGTGAAAATCTTACAAATTAAAATTAACTCTTTGGGAGAAATTGTTATTCATTTTTTTTTTTTTTTTTTTGGCAACAATAAAGTTTATAAAATTTAACAGAATAATGTCAGTTTATTCTGTATGAAAATAACGAACTTTTTCATTTATAATCAAATAGTTGAATAAATAAATGAAAATATTATTCTATATAGTATATAAATACTATTTTCATTTCTGCGTTTAAATAAATCTATATGCAAATATCTATACAAAGGCATTCATTAATTCATTCCTTTTGCTTTGATTTGACTTCAAAAAACCATACATACTTTCACATTTATGATATTTTTAGATGAGATGCTGTTGCTACGCAACGGTTAAAAGAAAAAATGAAATATAAGTAAATTCATAAAATAAAATGTTTTATATTATTCGAACACATGTATAAAATTCTATCATATGTTATACACCTAATTTAAAAGCTCTGACAAATGTTTTGACAAAATTGCAAACTAATAAGAATAATTTAATACTCTTATTTAAAAATTTCAGCATCCAAAATTTACCATTTAAATCTATTATTCATATGAGCGATTTCTTTCAACAAATGAAAATTTGAAAATCGTCTGACTTCCCATAGAAAAGCATTATATCACAAAATAAAATGTTCTGTATATTCTGAACGAATGAACCAAATTTAACCCAAAACTATACAGCTAAATCCGGGGAGCTCTTCAACATGCCCAGGGAATTTCAAGCCGATCGGATGCTTTTTGCGGCAGTTATCGCGGAACAGACAGACAGACTAACGGAAACCAAAACTTTTCGTGTCTCCACAGTAAGCCTTCACTGACGTTTCGGCAATAAAATCGTCACTTTTTAGCTTTTTAAAATATCTTTGGTAAGCAAAGGAAGCAAACAAGAGTAAAAATATTTCACTAACTTAAAAGAGACACAGGAAGATAATGCAAGAAGTACTCTTACAGTATTGTAAAAAAATGAAATTTGATTTTTTGTTTCTTACTCTATGTAACTTTTTCAAAAATTTTCGTTTGAATTTCCAATTTACCTCAACTTATTTTACAAAAACTTTGAATAGAACTTAAATTTAATCAACAGCATATGAGAGAATGGGAATTTATTTCTCCTTCAAATGTATATGCTCATATTAAAGTTTGCAGTAATAGTTAAATTTTAACACAATATATATTTTTTCACCGAGAAAAAAATGTACACATGTACACATATTCAATTTCAAATTACACATTTGTTTGTATGTTTGTTTTGGTGATCTTAAAAAAATTAAGAGGTTTGAGCAGATGCTTATTAAGTCAGCGTACAATGTAACATAATAAGCAACTAATTTCAAATTATACATCAAAATTATGAAAGCAAAAATCCCTAATATATGACAACAAGATAATATTAACATTGTTAATTAACATAATCATTGAAATACGACGTGCTTGTAAAACATAAAACACATATGGTAAAAAATTCGAGCTATTCTATCCCCCCCCCCCCCTCTAACATTATAGTCAGAATAACATCTTGAATTCAAGGATTCGTAATACATATATGCATGCATATAAACCATTATAAAAAAAAATACAAATATTCTATGGGTTATTCATTGTTTCTTATTTTACATACTGGTTTCCTATGTTCATATCTTGTTCATCTTTAGAATTTTACCAATTCGCTTATATACTGGTGATTTCATCTTTATTATACATATATAAAAAATTAAAATAAATCACATGTGTAAAAACCAAAGAAAAGACAATACAAAAATTAAAACCAGATAATTGAAAATGTAAATATAAAAGAAATCGTGAATAAGCTTAATAAGAATAATTCATAGTAAAGATATGTTGTTTCGTATATATGTTATAAAAGTGATCTGATAAGATGCTTTCTAAACTTTTTTCTATTAGTACATTTTTTCCATCAGTTGCTAAATCAAATTCTATATCTGCACCAAATAGCACTAAATATCATTAGAAACCCCACCCATCAGAAACATCTTAATGAGTATTAAAGATTCTGAAAGCAATGTACTAAATTAGAAGTTGATTAACATGTTTATTTTAAATAAATATTTAAAACCATAAATCACAATAAACTATCATTGTGGTAATTATTGGGCTCATAAAATCAAACTAAAATTAAAATAAACATTAAATGAATCTCAAAACCCATAAATAGTAATTTACTTTTCCAAGTATGACAGTTGATTACATTTAGATAAATTCTAATTACTTTTCCTCATATTCTACATGAGATTTAGAGCAAACAAAATTCATTTCTAAAGCTCTTTTTTTTTTTTTTTACTATCGCAATCCTTGTGTGCAAAATCCATTTTGAAAGTTTTTTTTTTTTTTTTCAACTATCATATTCCACGTGTGCATGCGGTCCTTTTCGAACTACGAGTACATATAAACATTTTCGATCCCCTTTCTTAGAGTTCCTTTGAATTTAACTTGAGCTCCCGTAAGCTGCGGAGTGGAACGAAGAAAACAAACAACTTAGCAATGGAGGACATTCCATTTTCGTTTTGATCACGTGATCAAGGTAAAAACTTCTAGCGTAAAGAAGGGAAGGCTCCGTAAACGTGCAATGTAAATCCCCGCTAGCCAATGAAACAGTTCATGAGGCAAAGCAGTAGTATATTCCCTTCTTATCAGTTAGAAGTTCCTTAGGTAAATTACCGGTATCACGTGACTTTTTTCAGCCTCGAACCCATATTTGGAATATCCTCCATTCTGAAGCTTTTGAGTATTTTGCAAAATTTTAGCATGGCTGGAGCAGCAGAAAAACTGTGATACTGGTGAACTAATAAAGTTGAAAAGGCAATCGAAAGTGCGACAAACAAAACATTTTTTGAAACCCTTGTGATACATGTAAATTCAAAATTAAAATTTAGGCAATTTATTCTTGTTTCTTTTTTGTTATTACTTTATTTTCATTAAGCACTTGTTACCATAATAAGAAATATTGCATATATTTCTCCTTAATCTTAAAATTGAAGCATTCTCGATTATCCGAAAATTTCGATTTTCCGAAAGATGGTCGGTCCCAATTACTTCAGATAATCGAGGTTCTACTGTACTTGATAGAAACACTAAGATTTCAGACAGACACTTACTAGTAGCCATGGTGTCAGGACTACTGGGAAATGATTAAGCTCCAATAAATCAATGTGTACACGAACTGTGTGCGTGTGTTTTAAAGAATGGCACCAGCCACGACGCAAAAACCTATTTTATAATATATATATATATATTAGGTTGAGCAAAAAGTTCTGGGAAATTTTTAATCTAATAGTTACCAGAATTTGTATCGTATATAGGAGTACTAGTGGTATATTTATAGGAGTTCAGGAACTTGGCCTCAAAATGCCTATTGAACAGTATGATTTGCGTGCGTTGACCCGGCATTATTAGAGAAAAGGCCAAACGATTTTGAAAATCGTCGATGAGATTAATGAGAATGAATGTGCTGGTAACGGCAGTAAACTTAGCCAGCAAATCCAGAATCTAGCAGAACGGTGACAGAAAGTCGTGGACTATGATGGCCTCTACTTTAAAGTATAGTCCTTGTTGCTTTTGTTGTTAATTTGCGCATAACAACGCAACTTTCACAAATTTCCCAGAACTTTTTGCTCAACCTAGTAGTAGTAGCATTTCGCTTCTTTTTCTTTTTAAAATGTTTCTGTGAAGCAAAGGCTTTAAAAATATTGTTAACCCCTTCAGGACAAGCGCCACGTATACGTGACGTATAAGGTACTCAGAATCAATGATTATTCCCACCAATCATTTTTTATTTCAATTTTTGCTTTACTTACTCAGGGCATTTTTTTGACTAAAATTTCTGTTTAGAAAAGCCGGCGGTAAAAAATTAAAAATTCTGTAAAAAACACTCATCGTGACGGGGTTAATAATAAAAATATTTCGCTAACTTAAAAAAGAAAGGGTAAAAGAATGCGAGTAGGAGATCACATGCTATTAAAAAGAGAGAGGGGGAAAAGGCAAATTTAAATTTAATTTCAGTTAACGCTATTATTATCAGCGTTCGAAATCCTTGGTGGTCCGCTGGTACGAGACTACTAAAAATTCAATCGGACCACTATTTTAAAAAATTTAGTGGTCCGCAGGACCAGTAGCTTTTTTCCCTCTCTGACAGGTAAACGTAAATTTTCCCATCCCTGAGAAAACCGCAACCAAACACAAACCACAGAATTTTATTTAAAAAAATAAATAAAAAATTGCATTAAAACTTAGTCAGTTGAAATAAATAATTGGAAATAAAATACATAATTATAATTAATAATTTTATAGTTTTTGTTCATGTACTGTTTATTTAATTTTTAGCAAATTATAAGTTTACATTTTATTATGCTGAAAATTTTGGGTAACTGAAAGGAAGTTTGGTTTATACTCTAATAGGAAGAGGATGGGGGGGGGGGGGGTGTCACTTGAAGGGTTAAAGGTACATAATAGAATTTTATGTAGCAGGCCAGTGACGATGTCTGCGGACCAGTAAACTCTGATGTTTACTGGTCCTTTGGACCAGTGACTTTTTTTTATCAATTCTACCGCTGAAATTATTATTATTTTAAGTATGTAATTTCTCAATTTTCGCCGACTTTAGCTTACAAAAGTTTTGAAACCGAATAAAACAAAATTTTGGCAACGTAATTAAAAAACAAAATAATTTAACCTTACGTCAATTTAATTTTGTTTAATTTTGTTGTTTTTTGCGCATTAAAATATTTCCTTCTCGTATAATTTGAATGGATTTTGTTTCAATTTCGAATACCGCAGTTTTTTCGGCATGTAATATTAAAGTTTGAAGATTGAACAGAAATGTAAAATCCAATAAAAGCAACCGAATTTCAAATTATACATGAAAGTTGTGAAAATGACTATCCCTATTAAGTTGAAATAAGATAATGACCGGGAGCCGGCAGCACAGGCAATCACCTCATCGAGCTCACGGATGAAATTCTAGGATTAGTTAAATCTTGATTCGCATATTAAAACGCAATCGGTGTGTCAAGTCATATCTTGATGGAAAACACCTGAAAACCCGATTTTAGCGGCTGACTCGTAGGTTTACCATTGCATCTTCCTGCACCAAAAGGTATGAAAACATGGAGTACTGGGAGCAGGAAAACACAATAGTAAACCTACGAGTCGGCAGCTAAAATCGGATTTTCCTTTTTAGGTGTTTTCCACCAAGATATGACTTGGCAGACCGATTGCGTTTTAATATGCGAATGAAGATTTAACAAATCCTAGAATTTCATCCGTGAACTCGATGAGATGATTGTCTGTGCTGCCGGCTCCCGGTGTATTATCTTTGTTAATTTAATTAATTACTTAACCATACCATGTTTATAAAATAATTACCATAAAAAAGTTGAGATAATCTTTTTTTTTTATGTTATAAAACAAAATAATTTTTATTCAAGAAAAGGAAAAAAAAAACATTCGTTCTATTATCTATTTTTTTTTTTTTTTTTTTTTTTTTAAATATCGCTGTGAAGCAAATAGCGTGCTTTTATTCGCAATGGACTTATTTCAATTAAGAATTCCGTAGTATTTTCAGTATCTACACTATTAAAATCTGTGCGTGTATGTTTGTATTTGTGATGACGTGGAAAACAATGCAAAGATTTTTTATTTTAAAAGAAATTTTTTCAATTTTTTCAGGGTTTTTTGCAATGACAATGTACATTTCATTCTTTCTTATAAATTTTTGTTTGGTTGTGTAAATATTGATTTTATAACTGATTTCCTAAACTTTAATTTGGTTGTGTAAATACTCACTAAAACAACGAGTCTACGGCAATTTACCTCATTGGTGACGTGGAAAACAGTGCAAAGATGTTTCATTTTAAAATAATTTTTTCCATTTTTTTGCCGTCACGATGTAAGTTTAATTTTATCTTACAAATGTTTGTTATGTTACAAATATTATCTATGTTTGTTTGGTTGTGTAAATATTAACTTTATAACTGATTTTTATATTCCCAACTTTAATTTGTTTGTGCAAACACTTACTTTTATTTATTTTTTAATACATACCTGATTTTTTGTATACATACATATTTCATATTGGTTGTGTAATTACTGATTTTTAATGAACATAACACATTTTTATAATCATAAACTTTAATTTAGTTGTACAGATTTTTATTTTTAATTTTGGTTATAGAATTTAATTCGTGAACACCCGTCCGTAGAACGGGTTAAACAGCTAGTGTGACATTAAAATTTGAAGATCGAACAGAAATGTAAAATCCAATAAAAGCACCAAATTTCATATTATACATGGCAGTTGTGAAAGTGACTATCCTTATAAAAGCTGAAGTAGGAATCTTTGTTAATTTACTTAACTACTTAACCATAACATGTTTATAAAATAATTATCGTAAAGGAGTTCAGATAATTTTTTTAAAACAAAATAACAACTTTTAATTCAAGAAAAAAAATCGTTCTGTTATCTATTTTTTATATTGAAGTTAAGCAAATGGCATTTTTTTTATTAGCAATGGACTTCTTTTCAATTTCGAATGTTAATTTATTTAACTACTTAACTATAACATGTTTATAAAATAATTATCGTAAAGGAGTTGAGATAATTTTTTAAAAACAAAATAACAACTTTAATTCAAGAAAAAAAATTCGTTCTGTTATCTATTTTTTATACTGAAGTTAAGCAAATGACATTTTTTTATTCGCGATGGATTTCGTTTCAATTTTGAATCCCGCAGTTTTTTCAGTATGTAATATTAAAGTTTGAAGATCGAAAAGAAATGTAAGATCGAATAAAAACACCAAATTTCGAATTTTTTTCATGAAACTTGTGAAAGCAACCATCCCTATTAAGTTGAAGTAAGATAATGATGTTTGTTAATTTAATTCATTACTTAAGCATAACATGTTTATAAAATCGTTATCGTAAAAAAGTTGAGATAATTTTTTTTTTCAAAATTAAAAACAAAATAACATTTTTAATTCAAGAAAAAAAAAATATTCGTTCTATTATATGGTTTTTTTTAAAAATATCTATATCGCTGTGAAGCAAATGGCGTGTTTTTATTCGAGATCGACTGAATAATGGGTTAATGGGATGGCTTTAATTTCGAATCCCGTTTTTTTTTCGGTATGTGATATTAAAATTTAAAGATTGAACAGAAATGTAAGATCAAATGAGGGCTCACAACCACAGTAGACCAAATCCGATTTGGAAAAAAAAAAAAAAAAAAAAAAAAAACAAGAAAGAAAGAAAAAGAGATAGTCCATTTAGAAGGTACTTTAAATCTCTTTTGTCCACTTCCACACTGAACCAGGCTTGTTTTCACATACTTTCTCATATGTGTCATTTGTTTATAGACTTGGTTTTACTGTGAGAGTGGATAAAACAAATTTTATGCACCTTCTAAATGGACTATCCCATTTTTTTTTAACCATTTGGAAAAATGGTTATTGTCCTCGTCAGGGTAGGAAATAAAAGCATATCTGAAGGTTTTTATTGGTTGAATTCGCATTTTATTCGTTTTCTGATTGGTCTATACAGTAATCTGTATTTCCCTTTACTTTCAACAGAGATGGATACTTCTGTTGCCAGTATGACAAAAAAGTAATAAAAACTACAAAAAAAAAAAATTAATAACTCAGAAACAAATTGAGATACAGCTTTCAAACAAATTGCATTTAAAAGTACATTTTTTTTCTCTATACGACGTTGTAATAAGTAATATTGTGGGATGTTTAGAAGTTTAAGAATGAAATTTCATTTAAAACAGGTCGTCAGATTTCTTGGAAATCTGACGATGGAAAAGCCTCTTCCCGAACAGCCAATGAAATGCTTGGATAATACGTAAGTTTCATAGGAAATCTGACGAGTCGCAGGCGATTTTTGTCGCTTGCAATTTTTACGTGTAATAACACTATTAATGTTTAATTCATGGCGTACGTAATGTATGACCAGCTCCGTAGAAGTTTAAAAATTTACAGTACCAAAAATTGTAAAACTGAAATTTCTTTTAAAATTTGTTTATGATGGGTCCAGGAATGTTAATGTTTAATCCATGGCGTACGTAGTGTATGATCAACTCCGTGCGATTTTTTATGTCTTAAATTTTAGTCTTTAAAAAAATAATTTTCCAAATGGTCATTGTAATTTGTTAAATTGCTTTTTTTCTTTTTTTATTTCAAAATGGACTTGGTCTACTATGGTTGTGGGCCCCTCTAATAAAAGCACCAAATTATGTATGAAAGCTGTGAAGAAGTAGGCTAGTAAACTTATCTTCGTCACTATTATTTTAACACAATCAAACTGATTGGTAAAGTTATCATACGAATTGAATATTTCCAATTGAGCGAAAAAATGCTCAGGCGGGAATCGAACCCCAGTTCCTTGGCTTACAGGGCCAATGCTTTACTCGTTCAAACCAGCGGTCTATTCTGTTGAGCTGTCTACATGACAGACCAGATGTTACTACCAATAAGGTTTTCTGAGCGAAATAGGCTGGCTGGTTGTCAGCCCAGTTAGCTTAAACGGTAAAGCATTGGCCCTATAAGTCAAGGATCTGTGTTCGATTCCCGGCCTGTCCATTTTTTCGCTCAGTTGGAAATATTCAATTCGTATGTTAGCTTCGTTAATTTAATTCTTTACATGTTTATAAAATAATTACCGTACAAAAGTTGAGATACTTTTTTTTTCCAATGCTAGAAACAAAATAACATCTTTAATTCAAGAAAAGAAAAAATATATATTCATTCTATTCCCTATTTTTTTTTTTTTTTTTTTTTTTTTTTTTTTACTGTGAAGCAAAGACAACAAAAAATTCTTAAGAGCAAAAACATTTCACTAACTTACTGGAATCAGAGAAAGAAAATGTGGGAAACGCTCTCATAGTATTAAAAAAAAAAACAATTTTTTGCCCCCCCCCCCCCTTTTTTTTAAGACTATTTTTCCAAAAACTTGAGATTGAATTTTCCTTTTCCTCTGCTAACAAAAATTTTGAAAAGGAGTGAAATTTTTACTAACAGAATTGTACAAGGAAATTTAATTTTGCTCTACATTTACATGTTCATATATTTTATTTTTATCGCAGTATAGTTTGAAGTTATCGGTAAATTTAAACGCGAAGGAAAATATTTAGTCTAAACAATTCTAAAAAAAAGGAATATATATTGGGTTCCAAGGTGCAACAGAAGGAATTTCAAGTTTTAATATAAGAATTCAGTATGAACTGTAATTTTAATCATTTAAGGGGTCTCAGGATTCTTAAAACTTTAAAATTTTCGAAATTTTATATTTTTTAGATGTTAAACTCCTATCTTTTCTGAACATTTTGATATAATCCTTGAGATTCCCATTAGAGCGGAAGTTAACTTAAGCTCCCATAAGAACGGCTTTTAGAATTATACCCGCTCAATAGCTGAAGCGGCGTTTCCGAAACTCTGAAGTTGGCCGAGAGGTTCTGCTCTCGAAGCTGGTAGACGGGAGGTGCTGGGTTCGATCCCAATCGCGCTCGTCGGCCTAATCGTTCGGAGTTTTCGTTGGTTTCTTCGAATCTTGGTTTTCCAAGCGTAAATACGGGTTAGGTTCCCTTAGAACCCCCCCCCCCCGACGGAGGGTACTCCCCCCTTTGGTCCTATATCCCTCGTGCTGATAATTGGCCGTCATACACACAACCGAAACTTTGAAGTCATTTTATCCAAATGAGGTTTTTGGGCTTAACGCGTACGATATCTCAAAAATTTCTGAATATTTTTTCATGAAATTTTCAAAACATATGTTTCATGTTAGTCTGTATAAACGGAACCTAAAATTACCTTTTTATTGTTCATAAAAATATATTTTTAGGTGATTATATTGTTGAAATGTTCTAAATTTTGCATTAGCTAAATACAACTTTGTATTAAAAATATAAAAATGCTTTAAATAAAAATTTATTTAGGTTCTGGGTAATTATTACAGTCTGAAGTATAAGTAAACACCAAAATTTTCATTATGATTGAAAAATTTATTTTGTAATCCTGCGCAAAATCTGTTATGCCAATTTTCTGCTCGTCAAATGTCTGACAGTTTGAAGCCCCCTGTAAATGCTAATTTTGCATCTTTCATTTTTTTAAATATTTGAAATGAAAGAATATACTTTCATCTCAATCAGAATTATGTCTCAAAATGAAATACATTTTAAGATATTAAATGTTGCAAATGTTGTTTTTTTTTTTTCTCGTTTTTTTTTTCATTTTTTCCAATTTTAAGAGTCATGAGACGCCTTAAACTTATTTTATTTTTATAACATAAATACTCATTTAGTAACATATTTTTTTTTCATTGATGTACAAATCAATTTGCTTGACAATTTTGTGACAGATCGTTGGTATCTCTTTTTAACTAGTATAGAGTTTCAGACAAATATATAGAATTTTAATTATATATTATTGAGAACAGGAAAGAAAAGGAAAATTGTTATTTTAAAATAAATTGTGCAATTAAAGACATTCATAAATGTTTTCTCACAGGGTGTTTGAAAAGTCTCTAGACATTTTCCTGAAAAGCGTTTTTAATACTTGTTAGTTGAAATAAAAAGTACAAGGTATAATCAATGCAATTCAACGTGGGTTGCCCTGTAAATGTAAGCATAGGTTCCACATTTCTCGGGTGGCGCGAAATACATCTGCAAGCATTTGTGGTACTATTTGTGCTGCTGCATCCGTTACTCGTTGTTTTAAGTTGTTCAATTCAGTGGATCTTCACTGCGTACACCTGCGACTTCATGAACCTCCACACAAAAAAGTCTAGGGGTGTTAAGGCTGTTCTCAAATCCAAAAGGGCAACTTTCTGACATAAGTTTTGATTTATTTTTGTTCGAAAATGCATGAAACTAGCAAGTGTTGTTGTTCAGAAACTATGTAATCGAATTGTTATTTCAGTTTTTTTTTTTTTTTTTTTTTTTTTTTTTTTGCAAACGCAATAGATCTTTCAGAAAACAGTGTCAAAGTGGACGTTTGAAACCGAATTTCCGCGAGAAACAAGAATAACCGTTCAAGAAAGGTTGGAAAACGTGTTTGTCACGTGATCAGAATCGCTTATAACTCGATAGGTAATTTATTGATCAAAAAATGGGAAACACAGTTCGATTCCAAATCGTTTCCATGGTCAGGCTTTCCAATTTTATATCTTTCCGTTAAAAAATGAATTTGTAAATGTGTCAAAACATTTTGTGCTTGTTGATCAGGAAACCGCGGTGCCCACAGTTTGCATGAACCGCGACCTATCCACTTAATCGGAGAATTTTTGCATCGAGAAATTCTTATACTTATTTGTGTGTGGGTCCATGAAGTCGAAGGTGTATGCAGTGAAGATTCACACAATTAAACAACTAAAACAACGAATAACTGATTCCACAGCGCAAACAACAACACACGTGCTTGTCTTTCGTACCACATAAGAAAGGTGGAGCCTATGCTTAGACTTACAAGGCAACCACACTGAAATGCATTGATTATACCTTGTACTTCTTATTTGTACTAACAAGTTCTTTATTAAAAGCTTTTTTCAGGAAAATGTCAAGAGACTTTTGAAACACCCTGTATTTATTTCCAAATATTTTAATTTACTAACCGGTGTATCGGATCGGTTTACAATTTAAGTGAGACTGCATAGATGTTCACCTTATGCAAAGACAAAAGAATAAATAAATAAAAGTGAATTGTGTAATTTCATTTATTAGTTATTATGAAACCGATATTATAAAGGAAAACATCCTGAAATATTTCAAGTAATTATTATTATTATTATTATTATTATTATTATTATTATTTGGTTATCTCTAGTTGATGTTAAAATTTTAATAAGTTTTAAAAACAAAAATCAGTATTTTTGGTCGATTTTTGTTTTTCAACCACTTTAAGATCTGCCGTCCCCGCAGTGTTACAAATTAAAAGAAGAAAAAATCCCTGCCGGCTCGGGCCTACAGGCGGGGGTAGATTTCGAAGTTAAGTACTAAATTCACCAACAAAGCTTAAATCAAGATTACAGATAAACACAGTTCCTTCACTAAGAATTAGCTCTAGGGAGCTAAACATTTTGTGAAAATTCTAATATACACGAATACACACAAGCATGTATATGGAATGGGTTTAAAAAATAGCTAAAGCAAATTGAGAGAACCTCAAAGTGTTAATAAGTTAATATTTCCATAGTCGGGTTTTTATCATGTTTTCATACGTTTCTTCAAACTCACATGACGTTACATATTCACCTGCTGAGGTCCATTTTATTTCCAATATGACGCAATATATATATATATATATATATATATATATATATATATATATATATATATATATATATATATATATATATATATATATATATTAATTCGTCAAACTATTTATTTCATTTTGAGTTTTCATGCGGAAATCTTGCTCTAGAAAACTTATGACGTAATATTCAATTTGTTTTCAATCCGTCAAACTATTTATTTTATTTAATTTTTCACGTGAAAATCTTGCAATAGAAAAGCAATTGTTGTGGTGAGAATTTTATTGCTTTTTTTTTAATTGTTTGCAACTGCTATAACGAAAAATATTTATTTTTTCCTGTCATTGTTGTGTAAGAGCTGATTTTATCAGAATCATGTTAAGACGGTATTCAAAATTTTGAACCCTCCCCATTTCCATTCCCTGGGACCGATTTTGCCCATTTTCAATCCCCGCCGAGATATTAGCCATCTCAAAGTTGTTGGCGAGTTTGAAGACGATCCGTGCATAATTGCGACTTTTATCGTGCGGACAAAATTTAGCACATACATACATATATATAAATTTTTTAGGTGGGGGGTGGTTTTGAGTTCCTGGGGTCCTATAATGAAAAGTTATGACGGAATTTTTCAAAAGTCGCACCATGGTAACGACTGCAATAGGTAATATTTCTTATGAAATCTACATAAAAGCATGTAGCATTCAATATAAGCACCGAATTTCAGATTCTAGGAGGCTATTCCGAAATTGACTATCCCTAATGTAAGCAAGATAACGAAATTATCTTTGTTAACTTCATTATTTAAGCATAACATGTTTATAAAATAATTATACTAAAGTCGAATGATTTTTTCTACTTTATTATTATTTTTTAAAACTAACAAGGAGAGGGTCCGAGGTTGGTCTCCCCGAATGCGATGAACGTTTCTGTATCGATAGAGTATAGTTAGTATATAAATATATGAGAGTCATAAATGCAATCTCCAGGGGGTCTTGAGAAAATATGTCGCAAAATTTAAGCTACAGTTCATAATCGGATAAATTTCCATCTTTTCGAGCGGTTCAATAGCGCTATCGGCAGCACGCTGGATTTGAGTTTTTTCGTCCAGGGTTCAAGTCCGGCTCGGACTTGTTTTTCGGAATGAAAATTTTTATCAATCCTTTTTGAATCGCAATTGAAAAAATATGTATAATAATTGAAATTTACGAAAAACATTAATTAAATATATGTTTTGTAGCATATAAGTTCTTTTTTAACTACGAAATTTTGCAAGTTTAAATATATAATGAAAAGTATACAAAAACAAAACAAAAAAAACCGCATATTTATATGGCTATTGACCGGAATTCTATTCGGTCTATTCGGTTCTTATTTAAAAGTATGTATAGTTATTTCAATGAATATCAACAATTTTTAACATAGAAACAAATTAAAATAAGTGAACAAATATATTATTTTCATTTTGTTTCCTCATTCAAATACGGATTCCACATTCAAATGCTTATACATTTGATGGTTTATTAAAAATATGCTTTCATATTTTTAATGTGATTTTTTGAAGTCTGTGATTCTTGATTTTTAATTAGAATAAGTGTCTACGTAGTAATATCTTTCGGAAATAATTTTTTTGTTTTTAATATTTTTATACAATGGAGTTTAATTACATAAATACAATTTTAAGTGCGAATCTTCGCAAGTTTATATATTTAATGGAAAGTAAAGATAAAATAAATAAATAATAATGATAACAAACTAAGGAAAAGTCAAATAGAACTTTTATAGACCATAAAATTAAGCTAATTTTAAAATTTATTTACTGTTATATACTTAAACAAGCTACTATTTTTCACAGTTAAATAAATGTATCGTTTTTTACCAACTCGCTTTTTAACTTATGAATTTTTTAAATCTTGGATTCTTATAATTATAGTTAGAATAACTATTTTTGTGCTTAGTTCTAAAAAGATATTGAATTGCTGAAAATAGTTATTACGCAGGCAATAATTGCAAAACCAAAAATCCGAAAAAAAAAAAAAAAAGTCATATTAAGAATTTTAAAAAAAAGGTATTAAAAAAATCATCAAACAGTCGAAATACTTTCGTATTGAAACAAAATTAAAATAATATAATTATTCACACATTTATATTACTTGTTTTAATTTATTTCTCTGTGAAAAATAGTAGATTATTCATTGAAATAACTGTAAATAATTTTAAATAAGAACAAAAAATTTCTAGTCTATAGACATATAAATATGCGCGCTTTTTCTTTTATTTATTATATATTTAAACTTGCAAAATTTCGTAGTTAAAAAAGCACTTATATGCTACAAAACATACATTTAATTCATATTTTTCGTAAATTTTAATTATTATACATATT
Organism: Maratus speciosus; assembly: GCA_963932465.1. Classification (NCBI taxonomy): domain Eukaryota; kingdom Metazoa; phylum Arthropoda; class Arachnida; order Araneae; family Salticidae; genus Maratus; species Maratus speciosus. The sequence continues at coordinate 280,840,812 of OZ010792.1, forward strand.
TTTTCAATTACGGTTCGAAAAGGATTGATAAAAATTTTCGTTCCGAAAAACATGTCCGAGCCAGATTTGAATGCGGGCCAAAAAAACTCAAATCCAGTGTGCTGCCGATTGCGTTACTGAACCACTTGTCAAAATAAGTCCTTAACTATACTCTATCGATACACAAATGTTCATGGCATTCGGTGAGACCAACCTCGGACCCTCTCCTTGCAAAATCAAAGTAACATTCAAATTCTACGACTTCTTTTAATCCTCTATTGTTAACACTGTTAATTAGATGTTCAACATCTAATTAATGGCCTATAATTTTTCATTCTTGGGGCTGAAAAAATGTTCAACACATAAAAATATTTATAATGTATAACGATTACACATTTTAAGTCGTCACACAACGGATTTTATAGGGCGACACATCACAATCATAGTTTTGAAGTATCTAAAGAATTTTCAAATTAATAATTAAGGGGGGGGGGGGGGGACAAACAGAAAAAATAGCAAAATGTAAAGTACATTGCACCTTTACATTTAAAGAAATTTCAGCACCAAAAGTTATCAAAAACCTTATTTTGACATTATTACATCACGCTCCATTAATAGCATCATTATATCAGACATACTTGTCTTACGTTTTGAGGATTATTACCTTTTTTCTTCAAAACGAGGATATGGGTGAAAATTGTACTTTAAAAAGTCAATTAAGCAACATTTAAATGAGCATTAAAATTCGCTTAAGTGTAAGTATCATAAGATCTTTATGAGAATATAAAAATATAAGTATCTGAACGATTTCTTCAGATTATTTTTCTTCTGGCTATTTTTCTTAATTTTTTTTTCAAGAGGCAAGCCTTTCCGTATAGTCATGAGAAATTTTTATGTACAGTTTTGAAAGTATATTAAAACTTGTAAATAGCTTTCCAAGTGGATTTTGAGCTTAAAATGTGTTTAAAAGAATCATTTAATAAAAAGGCTCTTTCTAGGTAAATCATTTTCTTTTAGCTAAATTTTATTGGTAAATATTAAGATAATAATTACGAAAGTGTGATTATCGAATTTTAGTATTACTTAAAAGGGAGATTGGGTTTTCTAAGCCACTTCATATGCTGCATATAATGTGGTGTTTTTTGTCTTAATTTATGGTATATAATTTTACATACTTGAGGCTACAAAAATGTTAAACATATAAAAAAAAAGAAAGTTTTTATAATATATAACGATTACACATTTTAGTCGTCATACTACGGACTGCACAAGGCGACATCTCACAAACATAGTTTTTAAGTAACTAATGGCGTGTTTTTTTTTTTTTTTTTTTTTTTTTTTCTCAAACAAAAATTAATTACTTATAAGTAATATAAAAGTAGCGAAAACTTATTATTCCCAAATTTATTGCATTTGAAATTATTCCTTTCTTTACAAAAATGTAAAAAATATATATATGTATAACCATTATATAATTACAAATCATCATCTATTTCCAATTACTAAAATTAAATTATTAAATTTAGCTTCAATTGTTGACACCGATATTATACAAAAAAAAAGATGGAACTTTTATCTTGTAATACAAAATCAAGCACAATACCACTAATTCACTAGCACATTGCAGACGATTAATCCATATAAAACATATGAAAAACCACCAAATTTTGATAAAATAGCTTATTAAAGACAAAAGATACAAATAACCAGCGAAATATTTTTGAACCATTAAAAGACGTATCGTAAACAAATAATAGATCAAATGGCCGAAAGCTTTTATAGCATTTCACTTTTTCAAGGGTACATGAAATACAAATATAAGCAAAATAGTCGATTTCCGTAATAGAATCCAGCAATAAGCTAAAAATTGAATTCCATTATGTACTCGATTGACTATACACCAAAAACTATAAATTTACCATGCCATATAAATTGAATTAAAAAAAATTATAAATCAATGCAAGTATATATATATATATATATATATATATATATATATAATGAATAAAACTTAATATTTAAAAGTAGTTTTTTTCCATCAACATCTAAAAATTTTACTGGAGATTAAAAAACTTTTAATAACTCTAAAATTGCATTAATCTCCAATCTCTTTTACTGTTTGAAAATAAATTGGCAACAGCCACTTTAAACTGTATCACATAAAAAATTTTAGATTAAAAAAAATAATTTTTTAGATTTTTTTTTATTTGAAAAAAAAAAAAGTATATAAATAATACAAAGGAAATAATACTTAATAACATACGAAATATTATGAAAGACATTTGGAATTTGCTTAAAATTATTTATACATAATTCATAATTGAAGAATGTAAAGTGCATAAAAATTAGTGGTTTGAATGTTTTTTTTTTTTTTTTTTTTCTATCGCAGAAAGATTTTATTCAACACTTTTCTATTGGTATTCCTTACAACGACAAGCGTTTCTAAAATATAATAAAACAAAAGCTCTACAGCGAAAAAAATATATACGTACTATTACTAAAATAAAAAAATCCTCATATAAAAGTATTTTTGATCACTTAAAACCTAGAATAGAATATATCAAATATGAGCGTCCAACGGTCCACATTTTTAAAATATACAATTTCTCTAACTATATAAAAATACTTCTCAAATATTTTCAAATGTTTGTCTCACATGTTCCTTTACCTCTGAAGTGAAATTAAATTGCTTAACCTATTATTATTATTATTATTATTATTATTATTTATGTATTTATTTATTTATTTATTGCAATCAAACTTTTCTTTAACTGCTCATAAATTTTTTATAAGAATTAATCTCAGAAAGGCATTCTTTAATTCGATATTTCAATGAAAACTATAAATTTTACGTACATCACCAGCAGAAAATTCTATGTTTTACATATCATCTAGTCATCGCTCCTTGTTCCTCCCACTGAGAAAACTTTTATCAATCCTATTGTATCTTGAAAGAAATTATTTAATGCTGTTTTCTAACTGCAGAAAATTATTCCATTTAAAATCATTCCTCTTCCACTTTTTAAAAATCTTCTATCTTACCTTTATTTTCTTCGGAAGAAAAGTAAACCGCTTTCTTTCTTTTACGTATTTATTGTCATCAATTTTGTTTTTACTAAAACTTGAAAGAGACTATTATGCTGTTCTCTAACTGCAGAAAATTATTTCATTTAAAATAGTTCCTCTTCAGCATTTTTAAAAAATCCCCTATCATACCTTTATTTTTTTTTTCAGAAGTGAAAGTAAACTGCTTTCTTTCTTTTCTTTTGTGTATTTATTGTCATAATATTTTTTTTTTTTTTTTTTTTTTTTTAACTGTACCTTGAAAGAGACTATTTAATGCTGTTCTCTAACTAGAGAAAATTATTCCATTTAAAATTGCTCCTCTTCCACTTTTTTTTTTAAATCCTCTATTTTACCTTTATTTTCTTCGGAAGTAAAAGTAAACCGCTTTCTTTCTTTTATGTATTTATTGTTATCATTTTTTTATTGCATCTTGAAAGAGACTATAATGCTGTTCTCTAACTGCAGAGAATTATTCCATGGGAAATCGTCCCTCTTCAACTTTTTTTAAAAATCCTCTATCTTACCATTATTTTCTTCGGAAGTAAAAGTAAACCGCTTCCTTTCTTTTATGCATTTTATGTATTTATTGTCTTCAGTTTTTTTTACTGTATCTTGAAAGAGACTATAATGCAGTGCTCTAACTGCAGAAAATTATTCCATTTAAAATTGTTCCTCTTCCACTTTTTTTTTTTTTTTGAAATCTTCTTATTTATCTTTATTTTCTTCGGAAGTAAAAGTAAGACGCTTTCTTTCTTTTATGTATCTTATGTATTTATTGTCATCATTATTTTTTTTCTGCATCTTGAAAGAGACTATAATGCTGTTCTCTAACTGCAGAAATTTATTTAATTTAAAATCTTTCCTCTTCCATCTTTTTTAAAAATCTTCTAGCTTACCTTTAAATTCTTCGGAATTAAAAGTAAACCGCTTTCTTTCTTTTATGTATTTATTGTTATCAATTTTTTTTTTTACTGTATCTTGAAAGAGATTATAATGCTGTTCTCTAGCTGCAGAAAATTATTCCTTTAAAATAGCTCCTCTTCCACTTTTTTTAAAATCTTCTATCTTACCTTTATTTTCTTCGGAAGTAAAAGTAAACCGCTTTCTTTCTTTTATGTATTTTATGTATTTATTGTCATCAAGTTTTTTTTTTTTTTTTTTTTTTTTTTTTTTTTTTTTTTACTGCATCTTGAAAGACACTATAATGCTGTTCTCTAACTGCAGAAAATTATTTCATTTAAAATTGTTCCTATTCCACTTTTTTTTTTAAATCTTCAATCTTACCATTATTTTCTTCGGAAGCAAAAGTAAACCGCTTTCTTTCTTTCATGTATTTCTTGTCATCAATTTTTTTTACTGCATCTTGGAAGAGACTATTATGCTGTTTTTTAACAGCAGAAAATTATTCCATTTAAAATCGTTACACTTTTTTAAAATCCTCTATATTACCTTTATTTTCATTAGAAGTGAAAGAAAAACGGCTTTATATCTTTTATTTTATGTATTTATTGTCATAATAATTTTTTTTTACTGTATCTTGAAATAGGCTATTTAATGCTGTTCTCTAACTGAAGAAAATTATTCTATTTAAAATCGTTCCTCTCGCACTTTTTTTTAATCCACTATTTTACTTTTATTTTCTTCGGAACTAAAAGTAAACCGCTTTCTTTATTTTATGTATTTTATGTATTTATTGTCATCAAATTTTTTAAACTGTATCGTGGAAGAGATTATAATAATGCTGTTCTCTAACTGTAGAAAATTATTCCATTTAAAATCGTTCCTCTTCCACTTTTTTTTAACCTTCTCTCTCTTACCTTTATTTTCTTCGGAAGTATAAGTAAACCGCTGTCTTTATTTTATGTATTTATTGTCATCAATTTTTTTTTAACTGTATCGTGAAAAAGACTATAATACTGCTGTTCTCTAACTGCAGAAAATTATTCCATTTAAAATCTTTCCTCTTAAATTTGTTTTAAACCTCTATCTTACCTTTATTTTCTTCAGAAGTGACAGTAAATCGCTTTCTTTCTTTTATTTTATGTGTCATCATTTTTTCTTTTTACTGTATCTTGAAGGAAACTATTTAACTGTTTGTTCTCTAACTGCAGAAAATTATTCCATTAAAAATCGTTCCTCTTCCACTTTTTTTTAATGCTCTATCTTACCTTTCTTTGCTTCAGAAGCGGAAGGAAACAGCTTTCTTTCTTTTATTTTATGTATATATTGCCGTTAAAATTTTTTGAATTGTGCATAAGTGCTCTTCATAGGAAAAAAAAAATTAGAGAGACATGTTTTAATTCAATATGTCAATGTAAATTATAAATTTTGCGAACAGAATGTTTAGAAAATTCGTCGTGTATTTTACGTTCAGCTAATCGTAACTCCTCACCCATTTTGCCGAGAAAATTATTTCAGTCCGACTGTATTTGAAACACACTACTGAATTCTGTTCTCCAATTGCATAAAAATATTCTATTTATAACCTAGTCTTTCAATCCTACGTCACATATTTTTCCGTCTGAATAATTTCATTCTTTTATCATGATTTTAATGTATTAAAAAATCTTTAAGTCTTCTTTAAGCAGAGCAATTTGAGAAAGAAATTTTCCAAATTCAATATTTCAGTTTAAACTATAAATTTCACATATCACAATATATATTCAAACGGAAAAGTCAAAACATATATTAAAATTTATTTGCTTAAAAGACGTTATTAAAAACACATTAAAAATATTTTAAAAATTTATATTGACATGTTTCAACTCCTTCACTGAGTCGTCATCAGAATGTATAACAGAAATTACAAATCCTATGAAAACTGGAAAAAAAATCATCGAATACAAACAAGTAAACATCTAACACCCCCCAACATTTTCGATATCGCATGGGTTGGTTCCTTCTATGTCGTGATTTTGCCAGTTGTCACACCATTCAATCCTCATATATTCGAAAGGCGAAAAGATAATGTATCGTTACAAACTTCTGAACCTCTTAAATAAATTTCAATGGACTCTCTTATAAATAATTGTAAATAAAAACTAGATTTGTTTCTAGTTTTCATATGCATTGTATTTGTAATTTCTGTTATACATTCTGATGACGGTTCAGTTGAAGGAGTTAAAACATGTCAATATAGATTTTTAATACACTTTTAATGTGTTTTTAATGACGTCTTTTAAGCAAATAAATTTTAATATATGTTTTGACTTTTCCGTTTGGAATATATAATATATTGTGATATGATTATTAGTGGACGTAATTAAGACTTATTACTCTTACTTATACTTACATTTGTATAAATTTCACGTACAAAATTCTAAGCGTATTTTACATATTAGCTAGAATATGCCTTACCCGTTTCAACTAGGAAACTGTATCAATTCGAGAAAACATATCCCATTTAAAACTGTTCCTCTACCACTTCTTTTAAACCTCTATCTCACAAGATTAATTTTAACACAATTACAATGGGTGATCGTTTAACGAACTTAATCCGTTCCAAAACAGTGTTCGCTAACCGAATTGTTCGTTAACCGATCATAGATTTTGTATTGATTTGTATGGAAATTCAATTAATTCGTTCTTAAAAATTCTTTAAATGTATAAAAAATAATATAAATATTCTGTTTATACGTCCTTATTTAATGTGGACAGATCATATTTTGATGCTTTGTCAATGCCGTGGCGTATTAAAAAAAATTACATGCTCTTTATAAAAACTTTTAGGATTAAATTCATTGACTACGGTATTAAATCATCTCAATTTGTCCACTTTCAAAAACTCCTTAGTTCCTTAAAAGATCGCGTGTACTGCCGATGAAGATCAAGTGAAGCCTAGACCCTGTTAATAATTTGTGAATTAAATTTCAATTAAAATAATTAATTTGCAATTAAAAGTATTTCTTTAAAAAGGTGTACAAAAGATGAAAATAAATGTTTCTGATTTGTTCATTCTAATTTGGAGTGCCTAAATTGTAGGACCCGAATCCGTCATGAGTTAATTAGGTCATAATTAATTAGCATACAACTATTAAAATGTTCTCTAAGTTGTCAGATGCAATTAAATATAGCTCAGCAAATCTAAAACACAGCATTATTTCTTCTTGGCATTGTTTTGTGAGGTGTTCGTTAACCGAACATAAAAATTTCTCGCAAAAGTGTTCGTTAACAGATCTGTTCGTTAACCGATCACCCACTGTATTCTAATTGGTAATATAAACCATATGAGTTGTAATTTTCCAACTGGGTGAAAAATGTCCGGGCCAGGATTCGAACCAGGGATCTGTTGACTGAAGCTGCCAATGCTCTGCTAACTGAGCTAACCCGGACGGATCTAGAGGACCTAACTCACCCAGTTAACTTTATTGATCGTAGCATCTGGTCTGATATATGAATCATCTCAAGAAAATAAATAGCAAGTAATGGAGGTAATGGAACTCCAGTAAACGATACGTAATTACACTAGATTAATTAAAAAAAATTTATTCTAATTGGTAAATAAACGATATGAGTTGTAATTTTCCAACTGGGCAAAAAATGTCCGGGCCAGGATTCGAACCAGGGATCTCTTGACTGAAGCTGCCAATGCTCTGCTAATTGAGCTAACCAGGACGGATCTGGAGGATCTAATTCACCCAGTTAACTTTGCTGTTCGTAGCATCTGGTCTGATATATGAATCCTCTCAAGAAAATAAATAGCAAGTAATGGAGGTAATGGAACTCCAATAAACGATACGTTATTACACTAGATTAATTTTAAAACAATTATTATAATTGGTAAATAAAGCATATGTGTTTTAATTTTCCAACTGGACGAAAAATTTCACGTTTAGTTTTTTCTGCAGGGGAAAATAAATTGCTTTAAATTTTTATTGTTCAGTTATTGTTGTCATTTAAAAAAAGAAAATCATATTGCTATAATTAAGCATTTCCAATATTTGGGAACGTACTTCATGTTTAGAGGGTCAACCTCAGCATTTTATTTTTAAAACTTATGGAGTTTTTAAAAATTGTTCAATTTATAAAGTTTAAAAAGGGATAAAGTTTAAACTTTTTGAAGTTTTGACGTTGAAACATTTTTTTAAATTATTAATTTCGTCACCTTAATTATGCATAAATGTTCTTTATGCGCAGGGCTGCCACAGGCGAGTATTTTTATATTCCATCCGCATCGCTATTTTTGAAACGCAAATTTCGTAGTATATTTTTCTTGCACATGTTGACAAAGTGCATGCGACTTTTTTTTTTTTTTTTTTTTTTAAGTCGCGCGAAATAGAATTAAAAAATATTCGCCTATAGCAGCCGTGTATACGGAATACCCTTTGAAAAAAAAAATCTAATTCAATATTTCAATGTATATTTCAAATAAATCACGTGCAGAACGTTCTTCTCATAGTCTCAACTAGTCATCACTCCATGCTCATTCCGCTGAGAAAACTTTATCAATCCGGCTGTGTCTTGAAAAACACTATTTAATGTTGTTCTCTATAACTGCAGAAAAATACGCCATTTATAACCATTTCTCTAACACTTCTTTTAATCCGCTGTCTCACCTTTATTTTCCTCTGAAGGGAAAGTAAACCGCTTTCATTCATTTTTCTTTTTTTTTTTCCCCCAAAGTAGCACATCAAATTAGAACTGCCATTTTTCTTTAGTTTCATAACAGGGAGGAAAAAAAGCATGTGCGACGTATTAAATAAATGAGTTGAGAATCTCGTCTTTTATTAAATTGGTACACCCCCCCCCCCCTTCCCACCTCCTTTTTAGCATTTATTTTTAGCATATTTTCGGAAAAATAAAAAGAAGGATATCACTCGTAAAAGGTTTTCTTTTCTTTGCTTGTATACTGGGAAACAATCAAATTAATAAGTGGTGTATTTTTCTCGCCTCGTTTTATGAAAATTGGTTTTTGAGTCTTGAATGAAATTGCGCGGTTAAGGGAAACAGAATGCTAATTTCATTTTTACTAGTTTTTAGCTCAGAGGCTATCAAAGCCTGAGAGCTAATGTGCCCACAGGTTTTGTATGTACGTACGTATGTATGTACATATGTATGTACGTAACGCGATACTTTTTAATAGCAATATCCGATTTGCTTCAAATTTTGGATATAGGTTTATTCTGATAAGGCGCTTCCCTGATTAGTTAGCGGGGATCATTGGTTAAGAATAAAGGGGTAACGGGGGGGGGAGGGCTAATTCCCCTTAAATTAGATAAATTTGTTTTTTATATATTTCATGTTTTCTTATTGTTTTGTACACAGCTTCGAGTATATTTGATTTTTACAAATGATGTAAATTTATTATTTCTCAGTAAACTAAAGAATCATATTTCTTTCTTATTTCACGTTTAAATGTCATTTCTTGAAAATGTCGCGTATCAATAAATTTGACTAGTATATTTATTTCTATAACTTCTTCACTATATACTTCTTTAGATTCATATAGTTATCAACTATCATTTTTACTTGTATTCTGAAAGCAGTTTTTATCGAGAATGAAAAAATAAGTAGCTAACAGATCTCTACCTTTCGTCATATCTCTCAAGATTCTAGAATTTCAAACATCTTTTATCTTAAGATAGGCTTTTATGTTTTAGTAAAATCTTTCATAGGAGGTGAAGAAACAAAATAATTTATAATTCTGCTTCAAAATTTGCTATTGTTTCAACTTTATCTTAATCGATACATCTAAATCTATAACAGTTTTCGTTTAATTTAGTTATTTATATTATAAATTTTTAATCTTATTAATCATTAATTAAACTAAAACTATGAAGGATGTCATAAATATAAAAATTTTCCGTAACTCTTTTTTTGCTAAATATCTTGGAGGTCAAGAAATTTTATATTCATTATTCCAAATATTGTCCTAAAGAAATAATTAAAAAAAAAACACATTAATTCTCAGTCTATAGTTATCAGCATATTTATGCATTACAGCCATCCCTCGACTTACGTAAGTAATGCGTTCCGTAAACTTTTGCGTAAGTCGAATTTTACGGAAGTCGAATTTGTAAATTCCTTAGGTAAAATTTCGTCATAAACTGCAATATTTATTATATATATATATATATATATATATATAATATATATACATTATTTACAAATTACATTATTTACACAGTATTATTTTATAAATAAAGTAGAATGCAGCAGTATTTACTTGGATATAAACTATAAAAGTATGAAAAAATCTAAAAAAAAATTGGAAGAACACATTTCAAATAAAAAGTTTCTTATGGAATATGGGATTAATAAATTTATCACTGGTGAATTAATTTATACCACTTTTGAATTTACATCAAAAGAACAGCTCTGAAGCTGCAAGAAAAAATACACTCGTTCCTCTTCACCGAAACTTTAAAATTAGGTTTCGTTATGGTTTGAATTCAGCTAACAAAATTGTAACGGTTAAACAGAGTTTTTTACGGCTCATTTTAATCGGATTTGTGTTGGTTTTGTTAAATATTTGATTGTATATCCCAATAAAAATATAACTCTATCTAATACATAAAACTATATTATTGTTGTGGTTTTTATCTGCATATTTTATTTATAAAGCAATTATCAAAAGCATGCAAATGCATATCAAACGCGCTAGTATGTTCATAAATGTAATTTTCGAAATTTCTTACGTAAGTGCGAATTTACGCAAGTCGAGTATTACGTAAATCGAGGGATGCCTGTATATCATTACACATTTTTATCTCAGATTATGTTATCTAACATTCAAAAACTGTTTTGGGACTAATTCCAAAACATAGATTGAATGAATGCATGCGTACTGCAGTAAAATGTGTTTTACAGGTAAAGTTTACCGCACAAGGAGTTTGGAAAAAAAAAAAAAAAAGAATAATAAACAGTTTGGCAAGAATTCAGATTCAACTGCTAAATGCAGAAAGAATAACTCGAACATAAAGATTTTAGAATAAAATTTCCCGTAAACAATTTGGAAGTAATTTGGCTAAATCAGATTAATTTATCTGATGTGTGATGTCAATAACTGCGTTTTACAGGAAGAATAAGCTAACAATTTTAGGAAAAGGTTTTCTGAAACTTTTTGACAACATTTTGGTTTCAATGAGATTAGTGCATCTGAAGAGCAAGAATAATTCACACGTAAGGGTTTTAGAAAAACTTCACCCTAAACTTTTTAAAAACAATTTGGTTTCAACCAGATTAATCCGTCTGATGAATACTGCCGAGAAATATACTTTACAGGCAGATTAATTCACACGTAAGCATTTTAGAACAAAACTTCATTTAAACTTTTATAAAACAATTTGGTTTCAATCAGACTGATACATATCATGAATACTGTCGAGAAATGTATCTTACAGAAAGGATAACTAAGGGTTTTAGGAAAAGAGTTTTCTGACATTTTTAATAACACTTTGGTTACAATCAGATAGTGCATCTGATGAGTTACTGCACTAAAATAAATGTGTTTCACAGGCAAAATACTTCACACATAAGGAGTTTAGAAAAAAATTTACACTAAAAATTTAAAAACAGTTCAGCTTTCACCAGATTAATCTGTCTGGTGTCTGCTGCGAGAAATGTATTTTACTGACAGAATAAATCACACATAAGGATTTTAGAAAGAAATTAACTTAAATATTTTAAAAACAAATTCGCTTCAAGCTGTCTGGTAAGTACAGCCAAGAAACGTGTTTTGCAAGCAGAAGTACTTGCACATAAGGATGTTATAAAATTCTTAAATTTAAATAAAAAAAAATTGGCTTCGACCATTTTAATACCGCTGATGAAAATTACAGAAAAATGTGTTTTACGGGCAAAATAATTCACAAATAAGGATTTCAGAAATTTTTTTGTCTTAAGCGTTTTTAAAACAATTAGGCTTCAACTAGATTAATCCGCCCGATGAGTACTACCAAGAAATGCGTTTTACATGCAGAATAATTCACACACAAAGATTTTAGAAAAAAAACTTCGTCTTAAACATTTTAAAAACAATTTGAGACTCCAACCAGATTAATCCGTCTGATGGGCACTGTCGAGAAATGTGTTTTACAGGCAAAATAATTCTCACATAAGGATTTTAGAAAACAATAATCCGCCCGATGAGTTCTGCCGAGAAATGCGTTTTACATGCAGGATAATTCACACATAGAGACTTCAACCAGATTAATCCGTCTGGTGAGTACTGCCGAGAAATATGTTTTACAGGCAAAATAAGGATTTTAATAAGGACACATAAGGATTTTAGAAAAAACTTTGCACTTAGCTTTTTTAAAACATTTGATTTGAACCAAATTAATCCGCCCGATGTACTGTTGAGAAATGAAGTACTATTGAGAAATGAAGTACTATTGAGAAATGTATTTTACAGGCAAAATGTTTCCCACATAAGGATTTTAGAAAATTTTTTACTTTAAACTTTTTAAAAACAAATTGGCTTTAAGCCGTCTGATGAGCAGTGCGGAGAAATGTGTTTTGCAGGTACAATTATTCACACATAAAAATTTTAGAAAGAATGTTACTTTAAACTTTTTAAAAACAATTTGGTTTCAGCCATATTAATACCTTTGACAATACTGTACAGAAATGTGTTTTACAGCCAAAATAATTCAAAAGTAATGATTTTAGAAAAGAATTTGCATTAACATTTTAAAAACAACTAGGCTTCAACAAGACTAATCCGCTCGATGAGTACCACCGAGAAATATATTTTACATGAAGAAAATTCACACATAAGGATTTTAGAAAGAAAAAACAAACTTTGCACTAAACTTTTTAAAAACAAATTGGGATTTCAACCAGATTAATCAGTATGATGAGCACTGCCGAGAAATATGTTTTACAGACAAAATAATTCTCACATAAGGATTTTAGAAAAAAACTTTACACTAAACTTTTTGAAAACAATTTGGCTACCGCCAGATTAATCCTTCTGATGCGTACTGCACAGAGAAATGTGTTTTACAGGTATAATTACTCACACATAAGGATTTTAGAAATATTTTTTACGACAAACTTTTTAAAAACCTTTGGTTTAAACCAAATTAATCCGTCTGATGAGTACTGGCAAGATGCGTTTAACAGGCATTCACACATACGGATTTTAGAAAAAATATTACCTTAAATTGTTTAAAAAAATTTTTGGGTTAAAAATTATTAACACCTCTGATGAGTACTGCAGATAAATGTGTTTTACAGGCAAAATAAATCAAAAATAATGATTTTAGAAAAAACATTGTCTTAAACATTTATAAAATTATTTGGCTTCAACTAGGCTAATCTGCACGATGAGTACTTCGGAGAAACGTGTTTTACATGCAGATCAATTCACACATAAAAAAAAACTTTACATTAAACTTTTTAAAACAATGTGACTTCAACAAGATTAATTCATCTGCTGCCGAGAAATGTGTTTTACACGCAAAATAATTCTCGCATAAGCATTTTAGAATAAAATTTCACGTAAACTTTTATAAAACAATTTGCCTTCAATCAGATTGATCCATCTCATGAATACTATCGTAAAATGTATTTTAAAGAAAAAATAACTAAGGGTTTTGGGAAAAGGGTTTAATTCACACATAAGGATTTTAGAAAAAAACTTTACACACACACACACAAAAAAAAAATAATAAAAATAAAAAATAAATCGGCTTTTATTAGATTAAATCTGTCCGATGAGTACTGCGAAAAATGTGTTTTACCGGCAGAATGAATCACAGATAACGATTTTAGAAAAAAAAAAATACGTTAAACGTTTTAAAAACAAATTCGCTTCAATCCGTCTGATGAGTACTGCCGAGAAATGTATTTTGCAAGCAGGATTGTTCGCACATAAGGATTTTATACTTAAAAAAAATTTTTTGGCTTTCACCATATTAATACCTCTGATGAAAACTGCAGAGAAGTGTGTTTTACGGGCAAAATAATTCACAAATAATGATTTTAGAAAAAAGTTTGAAACTTTTTATAAACATTTAAGCTTCAACTACACTAATCCGCCCGATAAGCACTGCCGAGAAATGTGTTTTAAATGCAGAATAATTCACATACAAATATTTTACAGAAAAACTTACTCGAAACATTTTAAAAACAATTTGACTTAAACCAGATTAATTCGTCTGATGAGTAGTGCAGATAAATATGTTTTACAGGGAAAATAATTTACGCATAAAGATTTTAGAAAACACTTTTACCTCAAACTTTATTAAAAACATTTGGCATGAACCAAATTAATCTGCCTGATGAGTAAGTACTGTTGAGAAAGGTGCTTTAAAGGCAAATATTTCCCACATAAGGATTGTAGAAAAAAATTTACTTTAAACTTTTTAAAACAAATTGGTTTCGAGTCGTCTAATGAGTAGTGCGTAGAAATGTATTTTGCAGGTAGAATTATTCACACATAAGAATTTTAGAAAGAATGTTACCTTAAACTTTTTAAAAACAATTGATCTTCATCCATATTAATACCTTTGATGAATACTGCAGAGAAATGTGTTTTACAGCCAAAATAATTCAAAAGTAATGATTTTAGAAAAAAAATTAATTAAACATTTTTAAAGCAATTAGGCTTCAACAAGACTAATCTGCCCGATGAGTACTACCGAGAAATAAGTTTTACATCAAGAATAATTCACATATAAGGATTTTAGAAACAAATGTACACTAAACTTTTTAAAAACAAATTGCGACTTCACCAGATTAATCCGTCTGATGAGCACTGCCGAGAAATGTGTTGTACAGGAGTACAGGCAAAATAATTCTCACATAAGGATTTTAGAAAAAAACTTTACACTAAGACATAAGTACATGTCTAAAACTTTTTGAAAACAATTTGGCTACCACCAGACTAATCCGTCTGATGAGTACTGTAGAGAAATGTGTTTTACAGGTAAAATAATTTACACATAAGGATTTTAGAAAAAAACTTTTACCTCGAACTTTTTTAAAAGCATTTCTTGACGAAGCAAATTAATCCACCTGATGGGTACTGTTGAGAAATGTGTTTTACAGACAAAATATTTTACACATAAGGACTTTAGAAAAAATTTACTTTAAACATTTTTAAAACAGATTGGCTTCGAGCCGTCTAATGAGTAGTGCGGAGAAATGTGTTTTGGAGGTAGAATAATCAACACATAAGAATTTTAGAAAAATGTTACCTCAAACTTTTTAAAAACAATTTGACTTAAGCCGTATTAATACGTTTGATGAGTACTGCAGAGAAATGTGTTTTACAGCCAAAATATTTCAAAAGTAATGATTTTAGAAATAACTTTGCCTAAAGGGGGTACGGGGCACAAAAATCTTCAAATTTTCTAAAAAAATGTTATCGCATTAAAAATTTCTTTGTTTTTTTCTGCTTAAAATGACGTTTAAATTATGTTTTTATCTTGATTTCAACAGGAAATAATAATTTTTTCTGTTTTGGTTTGTTTTCAAAATCTAGCTTTCAACCAATGCTGGTCATGGAAACGACTTCTTGTGAAAATACGTTTTTCTTCATGATGGGTTTTTTCACAATTTTTCCTATTTAAATTGTTATAAATCAAGGACCGTTAAAGATAAATGGTTCAAACTTGGAACATGTCTTTTTCAATTATTTTACTTTAATTTTGATTCAAAAAATTTGAAAAAAAAATTACTTTTAAAAATATGATTTTATTTAAAAAAGTTACATATTTTTTTTTTTAAATTTTACTTTAAATATTTTTTTTTACTTAAATTAAAATTTTTTAAAATGCTGAATCAAAAATTAAAGCTTATATATTTCTGTTTATTTAAATGTACAAAAATTTAAATCATGTAAAGAATATTTCGAGTTATAGCGATTTTAAATTACCCCACTTTTTAATAAATTTTAAATTAAAAATTTAAAAAAAAATGAGAAATTTTGCCATGTGATTTTCTTTACAAATGATATGGTTAACCATCATAAAAAAATAAAAAAATTTAACTCAATAAATAAAAACTATTTTAAAATGTGTTCCGGACCCCCTTAAATATTTCTAAAACAATTCGACTTCGACAAAATTAATCCGTCAGATGAGTAATGTAGAGAAATGTGTTTTACAGGCAAAATTATTCACACATAAGGGTTTTAGAAAAAATTTTACATTAAACTTAAAAAAAAAAATAATTTGGTTTCAGAAATATTAATACCTCTGCTGAGTACTGCAGACAAATGTGTTTTACAGGCAAAATAATTGAAAAATAATGAATTTAGAAAAAACTTTGTCTTTTACATTTTTTAAATTATTAGGCTTCAACTAGGTTAATCCGCAGAATGAGTACTGTCGAGGGATGTGTTTTACATGCAGAATAATTCACACGCAAGGATTTTGAAAAAAAAAAAACTTTACCTTAAACTTTTTAAAAACTATTCAGCGTCAACCATATTAATCCCTTTGATGAGTACTGCGCGAAATGTGTTTTACAGGCAAAATAATTCACACATAAGGGTTTTAGAAAAAACTTTACCTTAAACATTTTGAACACAATTAGGCTTCGAGTAATCCGTCTGATGAGTTCTTCCGAGAAATGCACTTTACAGGCAGAATTATTCACACACAAGGTTTTTAGAAAAAAAACTTTACCTTAAACATTTTAAACACAATTAGGCTTCGAGTAATCCGTCTGATGAGTTCTTCCGAGAAATGCATTTTACAGGCAGAATTATTCACACACAAGGATTTTAGGAGGAAAAAAAAACTTTACCTTAAACTTTTTAAAAACTATTCAGCGCCAACCATATTAATCCCTTTGTTGAGTACTGCCGAGAAATGTCTTTTACAGGCAAAATAATTCATACATAAGGCTTTTAAAAAAAACTTTACCTTAAACATTTAAACACAATTAGGCTTCGAGTAATCCGTTTTACAGGCAGAATTATTCACACACAAGGATTTTAGAAAAAAAATTACCTTACACTTTTTAAAACTAATCAGCGTCAACCATATTAATCCCTCTGATGAGTACTGCCGAGAAATGTGTTTTACAGGCAAAATAATTCGCACTTAGCGATTAAAAACAAACGTACACTAAACTTTTTAAAAACTAATTGGCTCCAAGCAAATGAAGCCGTCTGATGAGTACTGCCGAGAAATGTATTTTACAGGCATAATTATTCACACATAAGAGTTTTTGAAAAACTTTACCTTAAACATTTTCAAAACTATTCAGCCTGATTAATCCGCCTAATGAATGCTGCGAACAAATATATTTTACAGGAAGAATAACTAAATATTTTAAGAAAAGGTTTTCTGAAACTTTGTAACAACACTTTGGTTCCAGTCAGATAGGTGCATCTGATGAATATCACTGTGAAATGTACTTTATAGGTAGAATAATTCACACATAAGGATTTTAGAGAAAGCTTTACCTTAAACTTTTTAAGGACAATTTGGCTTTAATCAGATGAATCCGTCTTATAAGTAATGCCGAAATGTGTTTTACGGGAAAAATAATTCACACATAAGTGTTTTAGGAAAAACTTTGCACTTAACTTTATGAAAACAATTTGGCTTCAACCAGATTAATCCGCCTGATTAATACTGCCGAGAAATTCGTTCTAAAGGCAGAATAATTCACATATAAGGACTTTAGAAAAAAAAAATACTTCAGACTTAAAAACATTTGGCTTCAGTCAAATTAATTTGTCTGATAAACAATGCCGAGAAATGTGTTTTACAGGCAGTATAACTTACACATAAGGTTTTTATAACTTTTCCTTATGTTAGGTTTTTTAAAAACAGTTTGGCTTTAATCAGATGAATACTGCTGAATACTATCGGATGCATACTGCTGAATACTGTCTGAAGTATACTGGCGAGAAATGCATTTTACAGGAAGAATAACTAAGGTTTTAGGGAAAGGTTTTCCGAAACTTTTTGACAACACTTTCGTTCCAATCAGATTAGTGCATCAAATATTGCTCTTTAATAGTATTCTAAGATTTTTCTGAAACTTTTTGACAACACTTTCGTTCCAATCAGATCAGTGCATCTATGAGTACCGCAGTGAAATATGTTTTATAGGTAGAATAAGTCCCACTGTCGAGAAATGTGTTTTACAAGCAAAATAATTCATACATAAGGATATTAGAAAAACCTTACCTTAAACTTTTTATAAATAATTTGGCTTCAGGTAGATTAAGCCGTATGATGAGTACTATAGAGAAATGCGTTTTAAAGGAAGTATAATTCGTATAAGAATTTTCGAGTAAAATTTCCCTTAAAGTTCTTGAAAATAATTCGGCTTCAATCAGATTAAATCATCTGAGTAATATTGCCGAGAAATGTATTTTACAAGAAGAATAACTGAGGGTTTTTGAAAAAGAGTTTTCTGAAACTTTATGACGATATTTGTTTAATCCATTCAGATTAGCGCATCTGATGAGAACTGACAACAAAAGTGTTTTTTACAGGGAGAATAATTTACAAGTAAGGATTTTAGAAAAAAAAATGTCTTATAATTTTGTAAGAAATTTGGCTTCAATCAGATTAATCCATCTAATGAATACTGCCGAGAAATGCATTTTACAGGAAGAATAATTAAAGGTTTTAGGGAAAGGTTTTTCGAAACTTTTTGACAACACTTTCGTTCCAATCAGATTAATGCATCAAATATTGCTCTTTAATAGTATTCTAAGATTTTTCTGAAACTTTTTGACAACACTTTCGTTCCAATTAGATCAGTGCATCTATGAGTACCGCAGTGAAATATGTTTTATAGGTAGAATAATTCCCACTGTCGAGAAATGTGTTTTACAGGCAAAATAATTCATACATAAGGATATTAGAAAAACCTTACCTTAAACTTTTTATAAATAATTTGGCTTCAAGTAGATTAAGCCGTATGATGAGTACTATAGAGAAATGCGTTTTAAAGGAAGTATAATTCATATAAGAATTTTCGAGTAAAATTTCCCTTAAAGTTCTTGAAAATAATTCGGCTTCAATCAGATTAAATCATCTGAGTAATATTTCCGAGAAATGTATTTTACAAGGAGAATAACTGAGGGTTTTTGAAAAAGAGTTTTCTGAAACTTTATGACGATATTTGTTTAATCCATTCAGATTAGCGCATCTGATGAGAACTGACAACAAAAGTGTTTTTTACAGGGAGAATAATTTACAAGTAAGGATTTTAGAAAAAAAATTTCTTATAATTTTGTAAGAAATTTGGCTTCAATCAGATTAATCCATCTAATGAATACTGCCGAGAAATGCATTTTACAGGAAGAATAATTAAAGGTTTTCTGAAATCTTTTGAGAACAGTTTAAATCCGCTCAGATTGGTGCATCTGATGAGTGCTGCCGAAAAATGTGTTTTACAGGCAGAATAATACACACATAAGGATTAAGATAATAAGAATAAAATTATACATAAGGATTAAGATAATAAGAATAAATTTATAAATAAGAAATAAGATATAGAATAAAAATCCATTATACAGGGTGTTTCATAAAAGATGGGCAAAACTTTAAGAGGTGATAGTACACATCCAAACAAATAACTTTCATCAAAGAATGCATTGTCGGAAATAGAAAGCAAAGATGCTGGCGCGTTGGGCAACTTGGACCATGCAAATGTTAAAGCTCCATTCCTGTTGCGAGTTATCGGGAGAAGAACGACACTAATATCATGCGAATGTGATATGGGGAAGAAGAACAAAGCGTATGCAAAATTGCACCTCGATTAATACAGAAAAACCACTGATCCGAGTGTGCAACTGTCAATCACAGTAGGAACGTATCGGAAGATGTTGCATTTCACTAATAGGAAAAAGGCTGATATACATTTATCGGCGGAACTGCAAATGGAAATGGCTCAGAGGCTTAAAGATGGTAAGGAGAGCGAATTCCCAAATTGGTTTTGTCACTTAATCGTTGTTTGTGTACTTTTGCCTCGTATAACAACGTCATCTTCGGCGCCCTCTAGCACCTTTACGTTTTAATTCCGACCCTTTGATGAAAGTTGTTTGTTTGGGTGTGTACTATCACCTCTTAAAGTTTTGCCCATCTTTTATGAAACACCCTATATATTTTGAAAACAGTTTACCTTTAATATGATTAATCTATTTGAAGTGTACTGCCTAGAAATGTGTTTTACGGGCAAGATAATTCACACATGAACATTTTAGAATGAAATTCCTTTTAAATTCTTTGAAAACAATTTGACTTCAATCAAAATTAGACCATCTGATGTGTACTGCTGAGAAATATATTTTACAGGCAGATGAAGTTACATACAGGAATTTTAGAACAATTTTTTTTTTTGCACTTCTGGGAATTGTGTCCTATCAGGCTGATCGAACACATGAATACGGTAGTATTGTACGTTTTACAGTCTGAATAGTTTATTAAATACGAACTTTAAATAAAATTTCATATAAATGCTTTACAAAAATTTTACTACAAGTAGGAGACTGTTTAAACGAAAGTTTACTCAAAACAAAATATGTTTCACAAGCAGGTTTTTTTCACTTTAATTTTTATTTATTTTTTACACAGAAATTTTAGAGAAGAGGGTGGGGAGAAGGGGTGCCCTCATGTTTTACAGAAATAATTTGGATCCTACGAGATTAATTTGGGGGAAAATGACGTAAGATAAAAAAAAAATATATATATATCCAATGAATAATTACTATATCAATAATAAAGTAACTATTTATATAAAAAGAAAATTGCCCGTACTTTACATTAAAAATTATTTTTTACTATTTTTGAATGTTCTAAAAGTTAAATAGCACAAAAGAGTGATATATGGCTCTAGACTAATAATTGAAAAGTTTGCATAAGGCAATTTCAGCTGTCTATTAAAAAATTGTATTAATGAAATTATTTGTAGCAAATAATTGGTTAATTTTAGAGGCAACGTAATATTAGATACAATATAAATGCTCGTCTTATACAGGGTAAGTCAAAATGATAATAGCGATTACAAACGGCTATAACTATTTAATGGAAAAGAATTTATCGATAAGATTAACACAGAATGTAGACGGAACTTCAAAATTTTGTATACATATGTCATAGATGTTCTATGTGACTTCCCTGGGTCACACGAACAACATCTAGACGGTAGTCCATTTCATGCCATACATCCTGAAGCATTTGTTCATTCACCGACACAAGTGCATTACAAATGTGTACTTTGAGTTCTTCAATTGCTTTGGGCATGGGAATCGGCCATTTTTACCGTCCTAATTGGCCATTTTTACTAATGAGATGGCCGCAATGAACAGGTTTCTTGTCGCTGCAAAGTTTCAAATCGCGCGTGCGTAGACTTCCGCTTCACTGCACTTGCCTTACGTAAAGAAATTTTGAAGTTCCGTCTACATTCTGTGTTAATCTTATTGATAAATTCTTTTCCATTAAATAGTTATAGCCATTTCTAATCGCTATATTCATTTTGCTTTACCCTGTATATTGTATATATATAAAAAAAATTATTAACATAACTATTGTTCCACCCATTTGTAATATTTAAAAGATTATGTGTATATATATACTATAATTTTATCTGTTTATACTTATTTCATGATTGTTCCAATATAAATTTATGTTATTTATTTATTTTTGTACTTATTTGCATGGTTGAATTAACTGCAAACTGTAACTTTGCTTTGATTCTGTGTGCTTCTTTGTTTTAAGGTGGTATGATGACTTTATGCCTCTCTGTTCATAATTTCTGTATGGAATTAGTTGATAATTTTTTTATATAATTTTTTTTATTCATAATTTTTTTTTCATCATCTATCATGAAATTTAGTTTTGTTTTTGTTGGAAGTTTTGTTTTATTTTGTTATTTTTCTCGGTTTTGATTTATTTGTAAATCTGGTATCACAGTTGATTGGGCAATTTGAGAAATAGCTATTAAATGCAATGACTGCTTTTCTCAATTAAAAATCAATTGTATTTTACTTATATTTGTGGGATATTGCCCCTGATGAAAAATTCCACAATATAAGTTTTATTCATATTTTTGATATTCATGATATTCATTTATCTTTGCATTCCTTTCGTAAATTTTTCCTCTTACAAATATTACTCCTCCACTTTTGAAACTAAATTTTTCCACTTTTGTTTTATTCCACTATTTTATATGATTTATGATATTATAATTAAGGATCGACCGAAACAAGTTTGTAAGACCGAAACAGAAGGCGGAACCGAATTTCTTCTTATTTTCGGCCGAAAACGAAAACGAAAATGTCCAACATTTTTTTTAAAATAATTAATACGTATATAAATGTACATATTAATTAATTATACATGTGGCCCAAGTTGGCTCTCTGTGCCTCTGATCAAAACTTTTTATTTTCTTATAAAATGAATATAATTAAAAGTCATCACACAAAATGATTTTCTAATTTCATCCAAATAAAAAATGCTTTAGGTATACATACCTCGATTTAACTTTTATAATGATTTTTATAAATGATCATCTGTTATAGTAGAAGCTTTCTCAAAGAATATTCGAAACACTTCTGTGGTTTCAAACTAAACATTTTCTATTTCATTAAGTCTGCAGCTTTTAATGAGCAAGTGAAAAGCGTCATCAAAGTTTAGTCATATAGGCATTTCTTGATTTATAATTTGCACTCACATCTTGAGTCAGTCATGACTGATAATTATAAACAATGAAGTTCATAGCAATAAACAAAGAGTGTCTCATTTGAGCTCAAATCAATGAGTCATGTTGAAAATTTCCGAAGGAAGAAACGACGTTTTGGAATATAGATAGTTTCCGTTGAGTTTCGGCCCGGCCGAATTTTTGACACCATTTTCGCCGAAAACGAATTTTCGGCGAAGCTCAGATTTTGAACCGAAAACAAAATCGAATTTTCAGTCGATCTCTAATTATAATCTAATAATATTAAAGTGTTTAAGTTTTTCAACATTTTAAGATTTCTTAGTGGGTTCTGTATGCCTATTAGCTTTACTTTAATATTGTTTTGCTAATGTGTAATATTATTAGATGCCCTCTTCATTTAGAATTTTAGTTAGCATCGTTATTTGAACTTGTAAGATAAATTTTGATTCAAAGGTATTATATATATATATATATATATATATATATATATATATATATATATATATAATTGGAATTAACGGAAAACCTTTTATCTAACAATACAATTAACTTCTTAGATCTTAAAATTACAATAAAAGACAATAAAACAATCACAGATTTATATGACAAACGTAAAGAATTTAAATTCACAGTTAATACATTTACAAATTTTAAATCTTGTCTACATCATTCTGTATTTCGTAATACACTGCTCAAAACAATTAAAGGATATTTGAAGTTTTATATAAAATAAAGATATAAACGAATTTTGTTTTGCCGAAAATAGAAGAAGAGAATCACAAATGCAAATTTTTCTGGTTTTCAAACTGTGGAGTATGCAAATTTTGAGTTCGACGTCAAAAACGTCGCTTCAGCGGCAGCGAATGAAATTTGACTTTCAAATGGATAAAAGAGAATGAAGACAAGGATAATCGGCATTCAGTGATTGCTTTGTTTCGATGAGTACGATGTCTCAGCGAAGTCATTTGACAGATTCAGAAGCTTTGAGAATTGTTGGTAGGTTAGAAGGGGGCCAAACTCAAGCCGAAGTAACGCAAGCCATTGGAGTGTCACAAAGTGTCATTTCCAGGATCTGGAACCGTTTTTTGGAGAGTGGATGTGCAGGCCGAAGACAAGGGCAAGGTCGTAGACGGGCAACAACGCCCAATGAAGATCGGTATTTAGCGTTAACAGCTCGGAGACACCGAACCATGAACGCTACTCTTCTCCAACAACACCTTCACTCGGCTACAGGCACCACGATTTCAACTCAGACTGTCCGAAACCGGCTCCATGCTGTAGGTCTGTATGCTCGCCGACCGATGGTATGTGTTAGATTAACATCAAGGCATCGTCGCAACCGCAGGGAGTGGGCAACCGAGCATGTCAACTGGAGGAAAAATGAATGGAGCAATATTCTGTTTTCTGACGAGTCCCGTTTTTCTGTGCATCCGGATAATAGGCGTATTTTCATCTGGAGGGACCGTGGCAGTAGGAATAATCCTGCGTTCGTGCACGAAAGTGTCAGATTTGGCGGTGGAGGAGTGTTGGTGTATGGTGGCATCTCCATTGACGGGCGCATTGACCTCTACATCATTCGAGATGGAGCTCTGACTGGTCGCCGATATAGGGATGAGATCCTCAGACCTATTGTAGTCCCTTACGCTGCAGCAATCGGAGATAACTTCATTTTAATGGACGATAACTGCAGGCCACATCGTGCAAACCTGGTGGAGGATTTCCTTTTCGAGGAAGGAATCGTTCGAATGGAATGGCCAGAGTGTTCTCCAGACATGAATCCAATCGAGCACGTTTGGGACGCTCTAGGAAGACGAGTTTCTGGCCGCCAACAACCCCCACAAACTCTCCAAGAACTGGAAAGAGCTCTTCTGGAAGAGTAGGGCAGAATACCCCAACTCGTCATTAATAGCCTCATTGAGTCCATGCCTCAAAGGTGTTCAACGTTGCTGGCCGCCCGTGGAAACCATACCCCCTACTGAAAATGATTTTCTTTGAAGAAAACACCTTTTCTTATTCTTTTTTTCTCATATGCACAAATTGTGTTTTTTTCATTTAGTACACAAATGCGCAATAAAATGCATTTTTTTCTGCCAAACAAGTGTAATTTATTCTCATATAACCTACTATGTCTGTCGACCATGTATCAATCAGCTAAACAGTTTATCAGATACAAAATCCACCTAAAACTGCAATATCCTTTAATTGTTTTGAGCAGTGTATAATACTTAATCATTTATATAGAATAAAATGTTTATGTTCTTCTCCTCTAATTAACAATAATATTAAAAAACTAATTTATGATGCATTAAATCATGGTTTTCCAAAAAAATTCATATATTCATTAATATACAATTAGTACTTTTCTTACATGATCTATTAAAACAAATTAACACATGCATAAACAAAATTACAAAAAAATTATAAAGTAAAAAAAAATATCTATAAAAAATTAAAAATTGTAAAATAATATAAAAAAATATTATAGGTTGGTTGGGTGGATAGATGTTAGAGTACGGAGGAGGGTGGTGTTGTCTGGATAATACGCAATGGTTAATTATTAAAAAAAAATGGGGGCTCTTGTATGTATTATTACTATATTTTTGTTACGTACTTTATATGGATGTTGATTTGATATTTTATATGTAATTGGAGAATTTCATTAATATTAAAATTAGCTTAATTATTGATTAATCTAATTTACAATTATTTGTTATTAAATTTTAATTTACTAAGGACAATATCATATTAATTACTAATAGTATGCCATTCTTATAGTGAATAATATACATATAAGTATGTTTAATATAAATATAGTTATACTGTATGCATTAAAATTGGGTAATTATTTTTATTATTATTCCTCTATTCTTTTTAATATTTATTATCTGTTTAATGTTTTTGAATGTCCCACATTCATACTTTATGGATTTTTATGGATGTCTGAAAATAATCCACACTCTATATTTGTGCTTTTTAATTAATGGGAATTTAAGTATCATTTAACCTTCTATATACTTCCACATGTTTTTTATTTCATGTTCATTTTATAAATATCTTATATATAATTCATTAAAAAATAATTTTTATATTATTTTTAATAATTATTTATATTAATTATTACTGAATTTATTTTGTTTTATAGCATATAGCTATATGCTATATATTATCAATGTTCTAGAATTATTTAAATTCTTAGTTTAGTTTAAATAAGTTAGCTAATAGAATATATTGTATGCTTTTAAATTTTATTAACAATAGTTTTTAAATACATTGAGTGGTTTGTATTAGGTTTATAATTCTCTATATATAAGGATATGTTTGGTTTTGCTGTTTAAACAGTTATTTACATTCAAATGCTTACAAATATTTATCTTGCGATAGATGTTTAATATAAGTAATAATAGATGGCAGCACCAAATTTGTCTCTTTAAGATAGCTCTAATTTTTAATTTTTCTAGCTCCATTTCAGTTATAATTTATACACCAGGGGGTATTTTTAGCTAAATTTTGACGATATTATTAAACTGTTATTAATTAATTTAATAGTGCATTTTAAATAATGTAATTAATATCTATTTATTTTATATTAGATTAAATGTGTTTAACAAGGTATTTCAAATTTTATTTCAAAATGTATTAACTGCATCCTTTGGTATCATTTACTGTGATTTCTTAACTGTTTTATTCACCTTAATCTTTTTGATATACTGGTAGACGTGTGCGCATGGATTTTTGTAAAATATATATATATATATATATATATATATATATATATATATATACCCAAACAAGTTAGAGATACTCCAATGGGTGTGGGAGCTGTAGTTCTATTTTAGCTGATATCTACTTATATATGCACGAGGAACATATTGATACGAACGAGGATATGAAAAGTTTTCAGTATGTTGATGACATTTTAATAGGCAGATGCAATGACGTGTAAAACAAAAATAATCGATTGCTATTCTAATAGTTTAAATTTGAAATTGGAGTCTGATCAATTATTTAGATATTAAAATCGAGATAAAAAATGGTGAGATAAAAACAGATATACATGAGAAACGAAAAATACTTTAACTTTGAAACTATAAAAATGTTACAATTTAGTTCAAATGTACATATCTCAATATATAGAAATATTTTCGCTAACGGGTTAAACCGTATAGATAGATTGACATCAAATACTGGGGAAAAAATTGATGAACTTTACTAATGGCATATTCTGGCATTGCACCATGGCTATCCTGAGAAATTTTTGAAGAGTTTGCTGTGTAATTTCGTAAAGTGTAAGACTTATTGCAGGAATTTAGAGGTGTTGTGTATGCGAAGGGTAACTGTAAGTTTGGCTGTCTAAGGATTATGTGCACCTATGTTGGAATCTCACGTTTAGTTGATTTTATTTTCTATGGGTCTTGTGAGCTCATTTGACTTGTTAGTTTTTTCCAGTTGGTCTTGACAGGTAGTTGGGGGAGCGTTGTGCACTTAAAACTATTTTAACCCTGCATTGCATGTCGCAAGAAATGCCGCCTGTCTCCATTGGTTTAATTTCTTCTGGTTTTAGTTATTGCATATTGTTTGGGGCTTGCTGTTTTTAAAGTTTGTTAAGTTGGCAGGTTTTAAGTTGATTTAGTTGTTGTCATTTGGTTTAGTTTATTTTTTTTTATCTTTGGATCAGTTCTTTTGAATTTTTTGTTTGGTTTTTGGATATATATATATATATATATATATATATATATATATATACATATACATACATATATATATAATCAAGTTTCTTTATCAAGAATTACGTTTTTAAAAAAATCTTTTTACAGTCAAGTGAACTTCAAAATCTTATTTTATATTGCATAGAAACATTAAAACGTCGCGTGAAGACCAATAAATATTTCTACTGTAAATTTAACTCATAGTTTAAGTGCAACAAGTTTATTTAAATAGATAAATAAATAAATTGTTGGAAATTAACATCTTAGAAAAGAGAGAAAATCAAATAAACATTTTTTTTTTTCAAAAATCACACTGAACAAACAACAATAAATAAAATAAATAAATCCCACACCACAAATTACAAACAAGTAAACGACACTGGTTAATCGTATCATGAAATTCATATTAAATAAAACCCACAAGCTCCACTTACAATGACATTTCTTACGTTGTTTTTTGCTGAAATATTAATATTTTTCTAAACATATTTCTCCCCTTTTTTTTTTTTTCTTTTTGTCAATACCCCAAGGGATCACCTGAAGTGTAGTCGCACGCAAAGGAGGCTGGGAAAAAAAAGAAACGGACCCATTGCTCAAGGGAAAAACTTTTTAACAGCTTTTTAAAACTGTATACATTAGCTGATACTTGCCGACTGATTTTAGAGATAGCAGTTTGGGACTGATAATGGCTTTTTGGAAAGTGATGTGGAATGAAGAGTTAGTCTTATTTTGTGTTTTTTTATTTTGCATTATCGGTACGAGTGGGAGAACTAAATGTAAGATGTTATTTCATATTCAATGTAAGTCGAGGAGAAAAAATAAAAGGATAAAGAAATAAAATACTTAAAAATGAGTTCGGTGAGCTTTTTATCATTTTTGTTTAGTTATTAATATTTTCTTTTTTTCTGTTCCAGATTTATTTGGAAATTGGATTAAAATGAAGACATTTCCAAATTTGAAGACTAATTGGGACAGTTTTAAAAAGTCCTATAAGCTCAGTTGTTATTATAGAAGTTCAAAAAGTAAATAGAAATATAAGAGTACATAGCACGAAGATATTAAAGATGTAACTAAGGGTGTGCACAAAGTCTGTTTACAATTTCAGGCTTTTACTACAAACACAAATGGACAGATACATGAATGAAAAGCAGTATAACATTAGAAGTATACATTGGAGATTTAAAAAAAAAAAAAAAATCAATTAATAAACCTCTGTATGTACACCATTGGTTGTACGAAGTGATGTGGAATAAAGGGTTAGTCTTATTTTGTGTTTTTTTTTTTATTTTACATTATCGATACGAGAGGAAGGCTAAATATAAGACTTTCTTTAGTATTTAATATAAGTCGAAGGAAAATAAAAACGACAAAGAAATAAATTATTTAACCCGTTCAAGACCATGGGTGCATATATGCACCCACAAAAAGTGCTTAAAACGCTTGAGTTTGATACCAGTAAAAAAGAAAAGTAAAATTGACTTTATTTAATTACGACATTTTTGTGATTTACAAAGTTAATTCAAATAATTAACAAAAAATGGTGCCAAACGAATAAAATTCGTGTAAAAGATGCCACTCCTGAACGGGTTAAAAACGAGTTCGTTAAGCTCTTTATCATTTTTGTTTACTTAATAATATTTTCTTTTTTCTGTTCCAGATTTATTTAGAAATTGGATAAAAATGAAGACATTTCCAAATTTGAAGACTTATTGGGACAGTTTTAGAAAGTCGTGTAATCTCAGTGTTTATTGTAGAATTTCAAAAAGTAAATATATATACATAGCACGAGAATATTAAACGTGTAATTAAGTGTATTCCAGAACGTCTGTTTAAAATTTCAGACTTCTATTACTATCATAAATTAATACATGTATGAAAAGAAGTACAACGTTAGAAGAATACATTAAAGTTTTTTTTGTTTTGTTTTTTAGTCAATTAATAAATCGCTATATGTACACCATTGGTTGTACGAAGCACGTCAAGTCAAAGCGATCATCGTCGATATTTCCCTCTAATACTCTTTTTCATCCTCTTTTATAAATGCTTCTATAAAACTGGAAAATATATTAGTTTCTGAGTTTTCTAAAGGAAAAGAACGCTTTCTGGAATCGTGGGTAGCTCGGAAGAGGTTATTGTATGTTTTCGTACGTGGCATATTATATTTTCCTAGATTAACCCCTTGAAGGGCGGTGATGCCGCTATGGCATCACATAATTTCAATTCCTAATTGCCACCCGATTTTTTTTAATGAAAATTTCACTTTTATTAAATACAAGAAAACATATTTTTACTTGTTTAAAAATAAATTTTCTTGTAAATACTGGAGTCATTCAATTATTTCAACATTTTACGAATACGAGTACCTTGCCCCTGAAAGGGATATGGAACTTTTTTTTTTACTGTGCAGCGAACACTTTTCCAATAAGATTTAACAGAACCCGTCTATAAAGGAATCCTGTCTTAAACGTAAAAAAATTCATTGTCTCTGTGGTACGAATACCGTGCTAAGACCTGCTAAGAAAGAAACTGTTTAAAACGGAAAATTTCTTCGGTCTTTTACGATTTCTTAGCAGATTTTATTATATTAAATAAACACAACATTCGTATACAGTAAACCCGTGAAAGCGGAATCGCTAGGAAAATGAAATTTTTACTTTTAAAAGGGAATTCCGTCATAAACAGGTTCATTTTTACAGAGTTTAATTTTTTTTAAATGCACAGAAAACACCTGCAAAAATAATCAATATATGTTACCAAAAAAAAGAAAAAAATCCGTCTTCATACGTTTTATTATATTAAGTTCCACTCGATGTAGATTATCAAATAGCATGGTATGAAAAATTTTTTAACCCTTTATGCGCCGATGGCACTTTAAAGTACCGTTAAATTAACTTGTTATAAGATTAATTTAATACATAGATTAGCAGTGTAATACATTTTAGAATGACTTTTGGATACTTTACTTTATCTTACTCCAAATCGATTATTGGTTGAATAAAACAAAAATATTTTTAAAAGAATGATTTCTGTTTCATTTTGCATCTATCGCTTCAGCTTTCTTGACGTTGAAAGATTGTGGGTGAAATTTTTCAGTTCGGAATTATTCCTATACTTCTATTGTAAGAGATATAATATTTGTACATTTCTTAATTCTATAAAATACTTAAAAAAGCACTTGAAATAAAAGATTTAAGTGAAGTTATAAATATTTCACAAAATCTCTATAAATAAAAATTTAATTAACTAATTTTAATTGGCAAAATTCTTCTAAAATTTATTAAATGCTTGTTTAAATCTTCTAATGTAGATTCAAAAATTCACGAAAAATGCTTTAGAAGAAGAAATTTTCATGAATTCATAATTTGGGACATAAAGGATTAAGTTCCACTCGACGCAGATTAGCATAGTATGATAACAAATTTAAAAGAATTTGTGCATCACGAAAAATCGGGACTTTAAGCGTCCCGCGCAATAGTTACGCGGGACAGGTCTCGGAGCCCTTGAAAATCGGGACACCAGGCGACACTATTCTTAACTATGAAAACAACGTAAAAAGGACATGCTCTGACAATTTATTTTCTTTTTCTATTCTTCAAGGGACAGGCGCCTTAATAAAAAAAAAAAAAAAAAGAAAGAAAGAAAGAAAAAAGCAGTTTTTCAGCTCATTTACTTGATACAGGGCGATCTTTTTCTCCGCTTCGCTCTCGCATTTCTCTTCTGTTATGAAGAGAAGAGAAAATGGTAATATTAATTTGTCGCTTTGCAAAAAGAAGCGTTTCGCGTCATTTCCATTGCCTGAGTGAGATATAAGGTATATGGGAGGCTGGAAAAAAAAAAAAAAAAGGCAAAACGTAAAGCTCAAAGGCATGCATCTATTTTTACGCCGCCCAGAAGAGAGCAATAAAATCGCTCTTAGTGAAACCACATGAATTTCTTTGGCGCTTCCGTTGAAAGAATGTTTTCATGGAGAGATTTAATTACAATTCCAAAGCATGTTTCTAAAGATTTAGTGTTTCAAGATTTTCTCAATTTAGACATAGAGAGATTTTGAAAAAGAACTTGCGGAAGCGTTAAAAAAATGTAAATAATACCGTTACAAATGAGTTTTTGTTTGCAAATACCGTTAATTTTTTAAAAGAAAATCCGTTTTGAAAGTTAAAAATGTTCCTCTTCAACAACAACAGCAACAACAAAAAGAAGGGGGGGGGGGAGGGTCACTTAATTAAATCTATGGCATTTTCATTATTTCTTAATTCTTATAATTTTCTCAGTTAGTTTTTTTTCTCCAAACATAGCTTTCATACTTGACATTGTGTTATACTGAATGTTTTTTGCTAGGTTTGGCATTAAGATTATTTCCTTTACTGTGGATACAGGATGATTAAAAAAGATGGACTAAATTTCTTTGCCAGAAACTCGATTTGTGCTGGTTTAATAAAAATCCTCTTACATTGGAAATATTTGAAATGAAAGGGCACAATTGCGCAAAAATTGGTTTGACACTGGAAATATTTGAAATGAAATGGGATCTATTACAAAAAAAAAAAAAAAAGGCTTTACATAGAAAATATTTGCAAAGAAATAGCACTATTACAAAAAGATTGTTTTTACATTGGAAATATTCGCAATGAAATGGTTTTACTTGAAAAATAAAAAAATAAATAAATCTTATGTGAAATGGCGAACTATTTCTGGAAATTATTGGTACTATATCTTGGCAAAATGATGGCACCTCAATATTAGTAAAGTATTTCAAGCCAATATTGGTTCAGTATTATTTTGTTTCGCTACTAAGGAACAAAAATCTCAATTAAAGATTAATTTAAGAAGTATTATAGCTATTTACAAAAAAAAAAAAAAAAAAAAAAACTCTGTTTTTTTTAAAAAATGTACAATATCGAAAAAAAAAAACTTTAAAAAAATATTTAAAGTAGAAACAGCATTTAAGAAACTTGTACACTTAAAAAAAAAAAAAAAAAAAAAAAAAAATTAATTGAATAATTCCTGTAAAAAAAAAAAAAAAAAAAAAAAAAAAAAAAGTTTTTCTTTCTACATACTTACATTACAGTGCTGTATAATGAGTCAGCCATGAAAATTATTACTATTGACTTGAAAAATATTGCAACGCATGTTATCAATAAATATCCTTATTTAAAGTTTAATAAATAACGACTAAGAATTTTTCACTTCCGTAAAATATAGTTTTTTACTTTTATAAAATTTAGATTTGATTATTTTTTTCTACACAAAGAAGATAAAACACGCTTTTAAATTAAATTTCAATAAACAAACTTGCAAAGAAGTAATGCATAAAATATTTCCGCGCTACTTTATATTTCTTTCCAAATAGCACTGAATTGTCTCTAATCTTCCTAGTCTCTTGATCAGCTGCGGCTTTATTTAATCCGATGAAAGAAAAAGATAAATACAAATAAAATATCTTTTCAAAAGAAAAGTACTTTTGTCGTGGCCATTGATATAAATTAATCTTCGTAAGTGATTAAGTGCTTTGGATCAGCAGAAAATACAAGGAATCCCAGGCGGGGGTAGAAATAAACAAATTTCGCCAAGAAAAAGGGAACGTGAATACAATGCTTCATCCTCCCCCATATTAATTGGGAGTCTACCGGTTAACTAACTTCAAGTGATGAAGATGCTCCAAGCTTCCGCTTAAACAAAAAATAAAATAATAAAAATGAAAAATAAAAGACACAGACTAAAAAATGATGTAAAGGGCGCGGTAAGTACCCTTTTCAGACTTAATGAGTCATCAAGTTCATAAGTAAGTGGGCGAGCGGTAAAAAATAAAGGGTGGGTGTGGAAAAATTTCCCGCTGTTTTACGCAGATATTTGGAATCCGGCCTTGAGGGTTGGGTAAACTAGGTGGTATGTTGGCGAAGGTTTTGGCGTTATTTTGCACCTCAAAATGCGAAACGGGTTTGAGTGGGCCCCAAAGAGGTAAGATAATGTGCCGCAGGAAGAAGTGGGAGATGTTTAGATTGTGGAGGTTATTACATAAACTAAATCCATGTTTGAAGATTTAAAAAAAATTGTGTCACCCATGACTCCCGATCTAAAATTACTAAGTTTAAAGGACTCTCTTGATTCCACGTGCCATGATTCCGCACAAGAGCCGGTAAAGTGGTTATGTAACGCAGCTGAAAAGTTCGAGGTCGGTCACTACTTTAGGAATAGTCAAAAGAAAGTTTTGAACGCATGTTCTTTAACCCAATGACGTCAAACTTAAATGCTTACCTCATTGCTGCCAAATTTTACGTGCAATACTTTAATGTGTAGTTAACCTTAGAATGACATACTGGGGTCTCAGAAACCCCACGAGTTTTTATTTTGTCAATTTCAAGAATGACACACTGTGGTCTCAAAAACCCCGATTTTTTATTTTGTCAGTTCCTAGAAAGACACACAGGGGTCCAGTGGTATATCCAAGGGGTGGGCTCATGGGCCTACAGCCTCCTCCGAAATTTATAGAAAATGTCTAGTTTAATTACGAAAGTTTAGGAAAATACAGGTTTTAATCTTAGAAAGTGCGTTATTTCGCAGAAACCACGAAATTTTTCATTTCTGCAAAAGTTTTATTATACAGAGGTTTACTTTAGTTTTATTTACTGTTTATTGAGAATTTCGTAGATAATTTTCAGTAGTCCGTTTAAAAAAAAATGCGGTATAACCATGAAATTATACTTGTTGAGACATAAACCTGCTGAAAACGAGGTTTTGTGGTTTTGTAGACCCCAGTGTGTCAGATTAGCTCGGAAAATATATGTGTGTCATTCCAGAGCTAACACACATTTTCTTGTCACATATACTTTTTTCGCCTGTTTTTGCTTCTTTATCCTCTTTTCGTATCGTTTAGTCTATATAAAGCTAACACAATTATGTTTTTGTCATTAAAAAAAAAAAAAAAAAAAAAAAAAAAAAAAATGATTTTGGGCTTTTGTAGACCCCAGTGCGTCAGATTCGTTCGAAAATATATGTGTGACACACACACACACATTTTTTTGTCAAATATATTTTTTTACCTGTTTTTGTTTTTTCATCCTTTTTCCTATCGTTTAGTCTGTATAAAACTAACACAATTATGCTTTTATCATTTAAAAAAAAAAAAAAAAAAAAAAAAAAAGAGCAAAAAAAGGTTTTGGGTTTTTGTAGACCCCATTGTGTCAGATTCGCTCCGAAAATATATGTGTGTAATTCCAGGGCTAACATACATTTTCCTGTCACATATGCTTTCTTCCTCTGTTTTTGTTTTTTCACCCTTTTTCCTATCGTTTAGCCTATAAAAAACTAACACAAATATGCTTTTATCATAAAAAAAAACCAAAAAATGTTTTGAATTTTTGTAGACCCCAGTGTGTCACATTCGTTCGGAAAATATATGTGTGTAATTCTAGGGCTAACACACATTTTTTTGTTACATATATTTTTTTCGGTTTTTTTTTTTTTAATTATTATTTTTCCTATCGTTTAGTCTATATAAAACTAGCACAATTATGTTTTTGTCATAAAAAAAATAGCCAAAAAAGGTTTTGTGATTTTGTAGACCCCAATTTGTCTAATTCGTTCGAAAAATATATGTGTGTCATTCTAGAGCAAACACACTTTTTTTTTTTTTGTCAAATATACTTTTTTTACCTGTTTTTTTTCTGTTGTTTAGTCTATACAAAACTAACATAATTATGTTTTTATTATTAAAAAATATTGTTTTTAGCCAGAAAAGGTTTTAGAGTTTTGTAGGCCACAGTGTGTCAGATTCGTTCGAAAAATATATGTGTGTCATCCTAGGATTAAAGATAAGAAAATGTGTAATTTCTAGGTGTCAAGTGTAGTTACCAAAATTAAGAAAAAACAAAGTAGAAAAACCTAAACAATGATAATATTAAAATGAACTTTTACTTATGAAGTACATTTAAACAAAAAATACTAAAATCTTACATAGCACAAAGAAAAATCTCACTCATTATTTAAAAAAACCGTTATACAAATATACATATGTTTATTGTTATTATTATTTTCTTATTTAAAATGGTCTTGTAAGTTGAAAAAAGTCCGCAAAAACAGTGCCCCCTCAACCCTCTTTTGTGTCCCGACTGCAAAAATGTTTTATATGTTATTCACCCTCATATCAAAAGCCATTTATGTCAAAACAGTTTTTTTTCTTTAAATCCCAAATTTAAATTTTTATACGGTTCCAGTGTCCTATAAGAGGTCGTACATTAATTACGTCACACGGAAATAATTTGAAGACATAATTTGCAAATAGCATTATAAAGCTCATTTATTTATATGTATTCAATTGGTATTAGGTACATTTTTTCCTTTTTATTTATTTATTTATTATTATATTTTTTTAATTCTAATTGTTTGAAATAAAGCTCACAAGATTCTGGGAGTTTTATAATAATTATATCAGTAGGTAATAGATCATATATAAATAACTTTTTCTTTTGCTTAAATTTAGCCTTAAATTAATAGTTGCAGAAAATATAACGTCACAAGAGAGGGAGCACATCAGTCGAATGTGACAATCTTTAGCATAAAGGGTGCGGGCGGAAAAACGAAATTTGCGTGACCTAGCAATGAACCCTTAAAAGTTATATTTCGTTATGATACTTCGAATTTTATGAATTTTCAGCGGTTTCTATACCTAAAAACGCGTTATTGAAAAAATGCGTTTTTAGAGATAGCGTATTTAAATCTCTAATGCTCCAGAGATTTAAATCTATTTTTAGCTCATGTCTTTCGGAAAATTGCCTTTTTTTATCGAAAAAAAAAAAAGACCTCTTTCTCTCTTTTTGTTTTTTTGTTTTGTACTATTAAAAATGGCCAAAGCATCGCATCGCTTAGCGCTTTAAAGAGCATTTTATTCACCAACTGTTAAATTATCATAATTTGATATGATCATATCTATTACAGGAAAATGACTTGCTGTCATCGGAACAGTATTTTTAAAATGTTTGAATGATAGCAAAATGGAATTAGCTACGATAATATGAATGTTCGATATGAGTGATCGTCGGCAATCATAAGAAAAAGTCAGTCTAGACACAGGCCTTAAGGATTTCACACACTTGGCCTGGCAGAAACGCCTCGTGATTTATTAATGTTAATCTGTACTGCGATTGATTTTTCCTTCAGTAACGACAGAGACACGAAAAAGACAATGGAATCATTTGAATGTCTCACT
The DNA here is from genome assembly GCA_963932465.1 of Maratus speciosus. Classification (NCBI taxonomy): domain Eukaryota; kingdom Metazoa; phylum Arthropoda; class Arachnida; order Araneae; family Salticidae; genus Maratus; species Maratus speciosus. Next base: position 280,877,352 of record OZ010792.1, read on the forward strand.
GCGTAGACAGTTAAAGAGATTGTGGGGAAAAAACTTAACTACCTGAATCCACTGGGTGCCATTGGAAAAAAAATTGCAGATCATGCTTTTAAAAAAAATAATGAAAAATATCAAGGGAACCTGTTAAAAAAAAATTAGATTTAGGCATAAAAAGAGTTGTGCATGATGATAGCATTGGCTAATGATAGAGCAGCAGCAAGGGTGGTGCAGGTGGTGCCCCCGCACCAGGCGTCGTCTAGTAGAGTAGGCGCGGACAGGCTTCACAGGCGCTGTCAGTTATCAGCATTCATGTGCCGATGGTGTGTAAAAGGCTTTTTCGCACAAGGCGCCGAATGGAGTTGATGCAGCGCTGGCTAATAGTGTATAATAAAATTGTTAATTATAATAAAAACACCATTATAATAGAAGCACCTCCTATAATATGAGTTATCAGAAATGTATGTATCCAAATTGCTAATCAAATGCACACATACAGTACAACAAGCCTATCAGCGAAGTCTATTTGAGTTTAAATTGCTTAAGATGAGAAAATCAATTTAAGTACAGGTAATTTATAAAATAAAGCATAATCTATTGCACTTACACTTATCTTTGTACTTTTTCGAGTTTAGTTGGTTCTTCTTTCTCGTTCTCTCTGGAAGACACCATAAAAGAAGAAGAAGAAGGGAAAAAAACTGAACCAACATCGTATCTATTAACGTATTAACTTCAAATATACAGTCGTGGCCAAAATTGTGGACACTTTTAGGTAGCTTTTCCTTCTATATATAAAAAAAAGTTTTGATTTGGAAATGGACCAATGAAAATCTGCGTAGATATTCCGGTTAGATCCACATCCAATTTGAATGCTTAAGCATGGCCTTTCATCGTTAATATTAAAAAATCTATTGCATACAAGCCCCACCAGTGGCCGAGAGGTTCTGCTCTCGAAGCTGGTAGACAGCAGGTGCTGGGTTCGAACCCAATCGCGCCCGCCGGCCTAATCGTTCGGAGTTTTCGTGGTTTTCTTCGAACCTTGGATTTCCAAGCGTTAATACGGGTTAGGTTCCCTTAAAAAGACCCCCACGAAGGGCATTCTCCCACCCCCTCGGGCCTACATCCCTCGTGTTGATAATTGGCCGTCATAAACACAACCAACTGTTGCATACAAAAATATGAAAATCGGTGGTATTATAGAGAAATGTTTGATAAACACGCTAATGCAGACAGTTTTCAAATCGAAGAATTGTTTTAAGAGATATTTAATGCTAAAGTTGGACAATTTGAGAATTTAATCATTTTTAGATCATTTTATACGTTATAAGTTCCTGGTGTGCAGATTATATTTATTTTTCTTATTTGACTCATTTTTGGAGGTTTTATTTCAATTTTACATTCAAATTTTCAGCATTTCGAGAGATATTTTTTACAAATTTTAGAAAATGTTATTAATTTAAACTGTTGCCAGTTGTATAAACAGCGCAAACAATAATGTTTACTTCAAATTAAAAATTTATTTTACACATGGCTATTATAAACAGAAAATATAAAAAGCAGGAACTCATTGAAAATTACGTCATAAAAATTATAATTACACGTGAATTTTAAAAGAGACAGAATATTGTAAAATAATAAATTCATGAACATGCGTTAGAAGTCTTAAATAGGAGAATTTACGTCACATTTACGTCACATTACACTTATTATATGAAATGAACAAAAAATAATATTGCAAAACAGTTTAAATTTAAAAATTGCTCGAGGCATTTATTTGATATTTTAAGATGATCATAATATTTCATTTCCAACAAAAGTATTTTTACGTGAATAGTAAAAAGAAAAAGAAAAGTTTGGTGAAAATTACGCCAGATTATAATTCTCAGATTCAAATTATAATTCAATCTTCCGAAATCTTTTTAAAGCCGATTAAATTATCGTGCTGTTAGAGTCTGCGGTGTCTGAACGGGGGTTGACGAGCGTAGCTCGTAGGGGGCAGAGTCCCCTAGTATTACAAAAAATAAAAAGCTACTACCTATTGCAGCCGTCCGAAGAAAAACAATTCGGGAAATTTTGCTATATTTTCGCCACCACTGTATATGCAGATAAATAAATAAATAAAAATATCGAAATGTGAGTGTTTTCGCGTTACTGGGGTAGGTCAAAAACATAGTCAAAAACTACTCGGCAGAATCAAACAAAATTTTGGATTCGCACAGGTTAGGCTACATATTTTTTTCGAATATTAACTTAAAATACATAAATTTTGAAATTAATAAAAAAAATACATGTATTATAACCTATAAAACTTTTAACAGAGATCGATTTTTAGAAACCTCAATATGCGAAACGAAAATTCCCTTTCATTTTAGCAAGAAACTTTTGAGTTATCCTTAAAAACTACCCGGACTGGAATTTGTTTTTGATTTGCAAGTAATAAAATTGAATTTAACATTTCAAAATTAAAAATGTGTATTATAACCTATAAAACTTTTAACAGAGATCAGTTTTTGGAAACCTCAATATGCGAAACCAAAATTCCTTTTCACTTTAACAAGAAACTTTAGAGTTATCCTTAAAAACTACCCGGTCTGGAATTTGTTTTTGCTTTGCAACTAATAAAATTGAATTTAACATTGGAAATTCAAATTTTTACGTCTGTATAGTGTAGTTCTTAAACTTCTTGACCGATTTACTTCTTGTTTGGTATCCGAAGGTAAAATTTATCGAAAAACCCAAATATAATGCTAAAATTGTGTGTTTAAATTTCAAAGTTTGTTACAATTTCAATGCACAGATGGCCCCTAAACTTTTTTTTAAGTACATTTAAAAAGTCATAGTTCCTAATCGAATGGCTATATTTGTTTTTCTCTGCGTCATGTAGAAGTATATTTTCATAGGAATTGAATTTCCGAAAATTCGATATCAGAATATATTATTCTTGTTGTGTTTTAACATTCCTTTTTTAATTTCTCCAAATACATTTTTAATTATTCCACTTTTTGATATATAGAATTTTGGATAACGAGTTTTATAGTAGCATAAATGTTTTATTTTTATGGTGGTTATTTCATTTGTTAAAATGATGTACAATTACAAAAAGTTTTATTATGTATAGGGCTATTACAAATTATGGACCCGATTAAAAAAAAAAAAAAATCATATTTTCGAAACTACTGCACATATTACAATAAGTGATACATGAATTTAAAGAGAAATATACTAAGTTTTTTTCAGTTACAAATGTTCGATATATGACCCTTTTGTTAGACGGCATACGTCCAATCCGTAATAGAGTTCGTTTCAAACATTTTGTAGCATCACTCTGTCAATGGTTCTGAAAGCTTCACAAATGCGTTCTTGTTCTGAACATTTTGTTTTCGGCACTAGTGGTACATAAACAATGTCTTTGACATTGTCAGAACTTAACGGACGCATTTGTGCAGAATTCAGAACCACTGACAGAGTGATGCTACAAAATGTTTGGGACGAACTGGATTACAGATTGGACGTATGCCATGTAACAAGAGGGTCACACATCGAACATTTGTAACTGAAACAAACTTGGTATATTTCTTTTTAAATTCATGTATCACTTATTGTAATATGTGCAGTAAGTTTGGAATATAGGATTTTTTAAAAATAGGATCCATCATTTGTAATAGCCCTGTATACTCTCAATGAAAGAGATGAACTACTATAACATAATTAATATTATAGGAAGCTATTAATACGATGATATCCTAAAATTCTTCTAAATCGAAATTATCGTTAATAAACATATGGTACGGACGACTGTCACGTGGTAAAATAATATGGAAAATATCGTGCAATACTACAGTGGAACTTCCTTTAACGGTCACCTCTAAACAACGACAACCTCCTAACACCGGCGTCATATTGATGGAACCAAACACACTCCATAGCATTTACATTGGTATGAACCTCTAAATAAGGAATTCTGAACAACGGCCGCTCAAAAAGTAAGGAGACATTTTTTCTAACAGTTTCTGGTACAATTTTATATTTATTTGCAAACCAAAATCTGAAGCAGATCAAACAAAGTTTACTTAATATGTGAACAAAATATTACTTAATCTCTTGAACACTTAATCCTTTTCCAAAACTAGACATAGAAAATGAAGACAATAACGATGGGGAAAATTTAGATAATATTCTTAGAAGAGCAAGCATAACTAACACGAACACCAGTAAGTTTGTGTGTCTAGACACACATTTGTCAGTTACTGCTACATTTGATTCCTACAGCAAAGGTGGAAGATAGGAGAGAGGAAGAGAAAAGTGATGCCGAAGAGATTAGAATCACCTAAAATTTCCAGTATCAACACAGATACTAGATTTTTTACGAACATTTGTGAAATAAAAAAGTTTGCATTAAATCATAATGAGGATGAGTTGTACAGCAAAACAACTCATACTATTATTTCTTTGGAGAAAGATATTTGCAGAAAAAAAGCAAGTGCAAATACTGATTTTTTTAATGTATTAAAACAGTCAGGATAAATTAAAATGACTGTACACATGAATGAAATACACATGTGTATTTCTATTTAAATTTATGTAATTATGATTTTTTTAAAAACGAAACCTCTGAATAACACTCACCTCTGAATAGCGGTCACTTTTCATCGGTCCCACTGGTAACCGTTATTCAGAGGTAAGACTGTATATAAATACCTATAAAAGCTTATAATTACTCACAAAATGGAAAAGTTAAAGCCTTTTCAAGGGCGTTAGAAAGGAACAATACGTGCCTGTGAACAATTTGATGGAAGCGCCTATTGTTTTTTTGACCGGAAGAAGAGAACAAATTAAGAGAGACCTTGAAACAAATACTACCATTCATTTCCACCACTGTAGTATGAATGAAATTCTGCAGTAGCTTGGGAGAATAGTACTCCAAGTGCTAAATGTTTACGGATAATAGTAGGTTAAATATCGCCAATAGAAAAAAAAAAGTTTATAGATAATAGTGAGTTGAATAACGCCGATGAAAAATATTATAAAAGTTTACGGGTAAGGTGCTGTACATATATTACATTATCAACTTTTTGGTCATTTTGAGCCCCCTCTCACTGAAAAAAAATCGGTACTCAAAACTGAGTAAAAAGTACTCGTTTTTAAATAAGTGACATATTCAAAATAGTTCCGATCCAAATGTATTCAAAACTGAGAAACACATGTACTCATTTTGGACCCTGTGGTTGTGTTCAAAATGAATCGTTATGTACTGCTCTCCTGAACCTACAAATTAAAGTAAAAATGTACTAACATTTGTTTTCCGTACTAAATTATTAACAAGAAACGTTTAATTAATTATTTATTAAGAAAAATAACAAAATTATTGGCAAGATACCCAAATCGAATATTTTTATATTAAGATTTGTAAGCACTTTTAAATTATTTAAAAATACTGTACATAATTTATTATTTGAATCATCATGAACATCTTTTATGCCGCAATAAATGAAATAAACCATTATATGGTACAAAATTATCATTTTGTTTGGATTTGATAACATGTGATGTTTCAAAATTGAGAGAACTTATGTTCATTTTTGATCGAAACATACTCAATTCGATACGAGTATGAGTACATCGATTTACTCATTTTTGAATACTTTTTCTTCAGTGCCCCCCCCCCCCTTACGATATGATACGTTATCATTCCTCCAACACCTCTACGCCCTCTTAATGATATCGTTATCAATGTCAAGAGTTTTTTTAATTTATATATTTTTTTTTGTTATACGTTTGCAGGGATGTATGCAGATAATATTATACATTTATTATTGCACACTTTACTAATTCAAATAAACAGACGAAGCTAATAAAATACCACTATTATCATGAGATTTCCTCCAATAGCGGATTACAATAGGATTGCCGAACGTTGGGGTACTCCATATTTAGGAATGAAATGATTTATAATCTTTTATTGGCTTTAATAACAACTTTGTATTTTCATAAAAATAGATAACAAACTAAAAAAAAAAAAAAAAAAAATGTAAAGGGAACGATGCAAAATGAAGAAAGCAAAAGTTTGATTGGATAAAAAATGACAACGATATCAAAAGACAACCCCCTCGCCCTAGACATATCTTACAATATCAAGTGCCCCCCTAAGTGCCCCTCCCCCCTAAAGTGATAACGTTATAATGCACAGCCCCAAAAAATAAGTTGAATAGCGTCGGTGAGAAAAATATATACCAAGTGATTAAAAAAAATCGCATAAACAATAAAAGGGTGGTAGGTAGTGCACGCGGCAAACAAACAACTTTTGCATAGGAAACTAAAGTCACAATCCATTTGCTCAGTCAAAATACAGAGTGTTTCATTCGAATCCCAATTAGGACTTTTCTTTATAACTTTAACAATAATAAAAATATTTTAATGAAATTTGAAATTGGCTAATATTTATTTGTGTGAAATTTGAAGATGTCAGGCGAAGTGGCAGAAGTAGCTATTATTCTTTTTCGCATAGCGCTGGACATTCCATATTTCCAAATGTAATTGACTGTTCACACAGTTTCACCATCACTTTTCATGATATCTTTGCATTTCACGCAAAGCAAGGAGAATCTATTGCAAATTGCTTTCAAATATCTGTATTTTTGTTTAAAGTTATACATAATAGTTATGTTCCACCTGTTGTGAGACACTGTGTATTTTTGAATAAATAAATGGATTAGTACCCAGGTGTCCCATACAAAAATGGGTTGTGTGAGTGTGTCGCACCATCACCTCTTAAAGTTAGGCCAACCTTTTTGGAATTACCATGTTACAGAAGTACAATAATAACTATTATTAAAAACGGAAATTGGGAATATTTCAAATTACACTAAGTCCACACCCCCCCCCCCCACACACACACACTAGAGGTCTGCACGGGCCGGAATTTCCCGGCCCGGCCTGAAGGAAAGCTATTTTTGCCCGGCCCGGTATAAAAATTGAAAGTTCGGCCCGAGCCCGGCCCGGCCCGTTTACATTTTTACCGTTCTCGGCCCGGCCCGACTAAATTTCTACAAAAAATTCCGTTTTTTCTCGACATACAATTAAGATTCTCTTAATGAATACTACATGCATATTTATGGGAACATTTTACAGTATATTTTAAATTACTATGTGTTCGCAAAATAGAAAACACACAATAGTAAACATTAACGATTACTTACAGTGTTTTAGTCAACGTCTCTACAGACGTTTCAAAATTTAAATAAGGGTTCATTAAAAGATTATTGTAGTTTATAATAAAGGGTTAAAAAGCATGATAACTTTTGAAGCTTATAATAAAAGGTTGATTTGTGAAAATATTTCTGTCATTTTTAAGGCTTTTCTCAAATCCAAAGGAGCTACATTTTGATACATTTATGAATTCATTTCTTTTCGGAAACGCATGAGATTGGCAGGTATCCTTATTCAGAAACCATGTCAATGCCGTTTTTTTTCTTAGATAAAAGTAATATATCTTTCAGAAAATACTGCCAAAGTTAGCGTTTTGAATCGAATTTCCGGAAGCGATAGCACAGGAAAGGAGAAAAACGTACAGTCACGTGACAAGAGTCTCTGTTATCTCTGTACGTAATTTATGAAAAATGGAAACGCTATTTGATCCCAAATGCCTTCAATACTCAGGCCTGTCAATTTTATGCCTTTATAGTTAAAAATGAGTCAGAAAATGTGTCTGAGAGTTTCGCATTGTTGAGCAGTGAATATGAGAACCACCTTAAGGTACACTTCCAAAGATACTGTTAACAGAAGTTCATTATCGCTATTAATACTTTTACAAAACATAATGCCTGTCCTACACATCCTGAGAACGATTAAGACCAGTTCCGTCCCAGCACAAGTCTGCCGAAAAAATTGAACCTGGGATCAGGCATCGTGTAACTGTACGATGCCGATCTCTACGATGGACAGGTTACATTTCTGTATTGATGTTGTTAAACTCGCATTGGCTCGTAACGCACATTTATAAATCTCGAAAAAGTCATATTCATTGGAAATGGCCTCGTATTTTATCTGCTACTCCCAAATTCTTATATCGGGCCGATAGGCCCGATTAATTTTTTTTATCGGCCCGGCCCGTTGAAAAAAATTGTCCTAATTCTGCCAGCCCGGCCCGTTTGAAAAATCTTCTCCATTCCGACGGCCCGGCCCGCGGGCCGGCCGGGTACGGGCCTCGGGCCAAGCCCGGGCCCGTGCAGACCTCTACCACATACACACACACACTATATTTTTAAAGCGGTTATTTTTCAGGGAGATTCACCCTTGACTTGTTTTCTTGAACCTGCAAATAATAATAAATACACCAGGATTACTCAACTTGGATGTATTTCCTATACAACGAAGTGATTTTGTATTTTTCCAATGATTTATTACCAAATGTTGCCCATCAGCAAAAACCACTTTTTTTTCACCATTATTACATTGATGATACGTTGTGTTCAAATTATTTTATTTAAAACTGCAATTCAATCATGGTGGTAGTAATTTAAATTTTATTCATGCTATATATATTTTGCAAACTTCACATTTCAAAAGTGATCCAATACATTTTTAATATCTGTCTGAAGATAAACAATATTGTAAAAGCTCGAACAAACGGGGCTTGTGAGACAGTAAAGATTTTTTCTTATCTTTTATTAATGAAATGTTAAAGCATTTCATGTTTAATGTTGTTTTCATTTTAATATAATTATTATTTGTATAAGTAGCTTAACATATGTTATTTTCCAAGTAACCCAATAATTTTTGAGTGACTGTATATATTTCAAATAATCCAACCAGAGATGACAACTTGAAATCATCTGCTATTTCATTAGCTTGTTGTTTTATTAGAAAATATTAAGTTTGAATTAGTCTTTATTTGTTGAACAATTGTAATGTGTCTGTCTCTCTACCCTCATTCTCCCCCAGGGGAATACCTTCTTTAGGTATTTACGGGTTTCGCGACCCCGGGTTCCCGAGCGATCTTTCTCTTTTCCTGTTTTCTTCTCTTTTTAGTTGTCTATCCTTTTTCTTTGTTTCACACTTTTTAATCTTCTTTTTTCAGTTTCTTATCCCTCTTTGTTCTTGTTCATGTTTTTTACTGACCATTTTGTTCAAATTGTTAATTGTTCTACTAACATTGTTCTTGTTCTTTTGTTTAAAAAAAAAAAAAAAATTGAAAAAAGACAAAAAATACACCTTGTTTCTAAATTCTCACCCACATCACTTTTTCTTTTTTACAATAGTGGATTTTTTTATTTTCACGTGAGACACTCTGGGTGTTGAGGTTTTTTAATCTCATCGCCTCGTTTCTACCTCTTTAGGCTGATCTCGAATCCCAGAGTGCAGGGCATCTCCGAATTCCGGTTCCGTGATCGGTGGGCGCCGTACTTGTATGGCGGTGGTTAGGAATGCACTGGGCGACTGGTGTCCTTTCGACGTAAGGGCGATGTAGGTTGGACAGAGCTGTAAAGGCTTACCTACGACAACCGAGTTCCACTGTGAAAGAACTAGAGTTTGGAGATGCTATCGAGTTTAATCCAACGTTCGAAAAACGTGGAAGTTTGTTGATAGTTTTCACCCTTTTGAGACCTGCGCCTAAAGTAACGGTAAGAAGAAGGGTCGGTGACCAGGCCCGATGCCTGGCGTTTTAAACATTAACTCTCAAATATGGCTACAATATCAGACAATAAGACAAGCGATGTGGAGGCCCCACAAGCTAATAAAGAGAATTTTGATGCATCGAGCTCTAGCTCAAAGGCTACTGTCAATCAAGGCAATAAATTATCATGGAGTGAGAGAGTCGAGGATTATGTTTCCACAACGGAATCTAACAATCCCAACTCTCATGAAAATAAAACTGAAGAAAGATTCTTTGTCATCAAACGCCAAGAAGGGAGTTTTGATAAAACATCACCCTTTCTAATTAATAAATCTATCCAAGGACTGGTTGGCGAACCCAAAACAATCAAAAAACTCCGTACAGGTGAACTCCTAATTGAAGTAAGCAATAACCAACAAGCATTAAACTTAAAAAAATGTACTCACTTTGCAAAAATTGCTGTTATCATATCGCCACATAGAACCTTAAACTCATCTCGCGGAGTGATATCAGAATCTGACCTCTTACATGTAACCGAAGATGAAATAGTGGAAAACTTAAGGGAACAAAATGTCATAGCAGCTAGACGTATAAAAATAAACCGCAAAGATGAACAAATTCCAGCTAACCAAGTACAAATACCTACCAAGCATATTATTCTGACGTTTAATACTCCCAACTTACCCAAATATATAAAAGCTGGATATCTATCATGCTCTGTCAGACCGTACATCCCAAACCCACTGCGTTGCTTTAACTGTCGGCGCTTTGGGCACTCAAAAACATCATGCCGAGGTAAAGAAACCTGTGGTCGGTGCAGTGCAATTGGCCACGAAAGTGGGCAATGCAATGCTCCACCTTGTTGCGTCAACTGCAAAAAAGATCATCCATCCTATGCTAAATCGTGTGAAATGTGGAAAATAGAAAAAGAAATACAGACAATACGCACAAGACAAAATATATCATACCCTGAAGCCAGAAAAATAGTCGAATCCAGAACGCCCAAAGTTGGTGTATCTTATGCTGCTGCCTTAACAAAAACCGTTCATAAAACTTATAAAACTATCGCAACTCAAACTGAATTCCCAACTAGACCTAATTGCCAACCTAATGAAAAAGAAAACAACATGTCTAATAATTCAGGTAAGACAAATAGATCAACGCAATCTGCTCCTCCTAATTCACAAAACTCTGTTCCTCCTAAATCATCTACAAATGCTTCTTCAAAATTGTCACAATCTTTTATTTCGAAACCTCCACTCCATAATAGAGGCTCTCAAAATACAACTAAAACACCATCTGTGAAACCAAACCGTAAACCTGATGCAGACAAATTTAACCTACCAACAATTAAAGCCACTAGTTCATCTGAAAATACAGCCAAAAGGAAAAAGAGTAAAACATCCAAATATAAAACCCAATCAATACAGAATGATAAAATGGAAGAAGATGATGCTTTAGCTCTTCACCCAGAACCGGGTGAAAAATTTAACGAGGGAGATAGTATGCCCACTACCTCCGAATAAAATACCGCAGATAAACTTCTTAAAAAAAAAAAACAATTTAATCATGTCTAATATTATCTCATGGAACTGCCGTGGCTATCATAATAAACTTGACGAAGTCCGTAATATTCTATCCGACCATCAGCCTTTATGTTTAGCTCTGCAGGAAACCCATTTAAAACCTACTGACAAAGCGAAATTACGCAACTATGCTACCTACAGAAAAGATTTTACAGGCAATGAAAGAGCTACTGGTGGAGTGGCTCTTTTCATCTCTCGCAGTTTACCTCACTCTCATATTTTACTAAACACAAACTTACAAGCTGTTGCAGTCCGTGTTCATGTAAAACGTCTCATTACAATCTGTTCTATTTATTTACCACCCCATCAAATTATTCAGTCAGCACTACTTCAGGATCTAGTTCTCCAACTCCCCGCTCCTTTCATCATCATTGGGGATTTTAATGCTCATAGCCAACTCTGGGGGAATTCTGACTCTAATCAACGTGGTGACATAATAGAAAAATTAATTTCCGACAATGGCTTATGCCTACTCAATAATGGTGATCATACATATTTCCATGAACCGACTCGCACCTTTCATGCCATAGATCTCACTATTTGCTCCCCATCTATATATCCGTATTGGACCTTCTGGGTCTCTAATGACCTGTACGGCAGTGACCACTTTCCCACTTTTATCTCGCAGACAACTCCTCACACGGATTCTAATAATTGCTTTAAACGCTACGTCTATGACAGAGCCAATTGGCGAACTTTCACAGACCTTGCAAAAATTACAAGTGAAATGATAGAAGGTGATATCGACGATGCGCTTGATAATATCGCCCAATGTACTATCAATGCTGCAGATATTAGCATTCCAAAATCATTTTCTACCCCAAAGCACAGGAAACCATGGTGGAATGATGACTGCAAAAAGGCAAAAAAAAAATCAACAGAAGGCTTGGGGTATCTTCCGGAGGTATCCCAATAATACTAATTATATTATGTACAAAAAAGCAAAGGCTGATGCTAGAAGAGTGCGGCGTAAAAGCCAACGTGAATCCTGGATGCAATACGTCTCCAATATAAACAGTAACACCTCAAGTAAAGTTCTTTGGAAAAAAGTAAAAAATTGTATGGGATTATATTCTGAAAATCATATCTCAATCTTAAAACACAACGGCCAAACAATAGCGTCTCCCAAAAATATAGCTGAGACAATAGCTAGTACCCTCGCTTCCAATTCTAGCTCTGACTCTTACCCAGAACCTTTTTTATCATACAAAAGACAAACGGAAAATACCAGCATCAATTTTAACTCTCGCCATTCTCATGATTACAATTTCCCATTTACTATTCCAGAACTCCTAAGTTGCTTGCAAAAGAGCCGGTTATCTGCCCCAGGACATGATGGCATCACATATACCATGCTAAAACATCTTTCTTCCACCTCTCTCAATAACTTACTTATTTTTTTCAATAGAATCTGGATTGAACAAACTTTCCCTAATGCCTGGTCTAAAGCCATTATCATTCCTTTTCCTAAGCCAGGGAAAGACTCCAGTGACCCAAACAATTACAGGCCTATCGCACTCTCTAGCAGCCTCTGCAAAGTTTTAGAAAAAATGGTTAATTGCCGCCTGGTGCATGTTCTTGAATCAAATAATTGCCTTGCAGCCTTCCAAAGCGGATTTCGGCGTGGTAGGTCCACTATCGATAACCTCATTCTTTTAGAAACCCATATACGGACTGCTTTTTTAAAACGCAACCATCTGGTCACTGTTTTTTTCGACATGATGAAAGCCTATGACAAGACATGGAGGTATGGTATCCTTCGCGACCTTTTTAACCTAGACTTTCGTGGGAACCTCCCGATTTTTATTAAGAACTTCCTCGCCATTCGAATTGGGGGGATTCTCTCCAGTTTTTATGTACAAGAAGAGGGTGTACCACAGGGCAGTGTTCTGAGTGTCACCCTCTTTGCAATCAAGATAAATGATATACTGCAACAATTACCCCCTTGTGTGCAGGGTACACTATATGTTGACGATTTTAAAATTTTATGTAAAGGACAAGATATGCGTTTTATTGAGAGACAATTACAAATTGCTATCAACCGTATTATTCAATGGACAAATAAAAATGGTTTTATTATTTCCCAAGACAAAACTTCTTGTGTGCATTTCTGTAGACGGAGGGATCTGCATCCAGATCCTGAAATTTATATTGGAGCATCTCAAATTGCTGTTACTGATTGCATTCGCTTTCTTGGCTTATATTTTGATAAAAAACTCACTTTCTTGCCACATGTTTTGCAGTTACGTAAAAAGTGCGAGAAATCACTTAATTTAATTAAGGTGCTTTCAAACACTTCTTGGGGAGCAGACCGTGGTTCTCTCTTGAAAATTTATCGCTCTATAATCCGCTCCAAAATTGATTATGCCTGCCAGGTCTATGGTTCTGCACGTTATTCTGTTCTTAAAAAACTTGACACAGTGCACCATAGCGCACTCCGTGTTTGCTCTGGTGCATTTCGTACCTCTCCAGTTTTAAGTATTTATGTTGACTGCAATGAACCATCATTACACCACATTCGTGAAAAGCTTTCTTTAGAACTGTATTACCGTCTCCTTTCACATCCTGGCCATCCTCTTCATACATACATTTTAAACACCGACAATGATATTCTTTATCAGCATCGACCATCTTGCATCCCATCTTTTGGTGTCAGAATTAGAAAAATTACTGATAATAGCCCACTGAGTAATATCAGGGTAAGCCCATGTCCATTGCATGTACTCCCTCCTTGGAACCCTCCTGATATTACATCGCTCCATCCCTTTAAAGGATATGATAAAAACAACTTGGCCCCTGCAGTGTTTCAACAGTTATTTGCCGCACACTGAGCAAATTTTAATGGCTATACTGACATTTATACAGATGGATCTAAGAGTGGTAATACTGTTGGTTGTGGTGTATTTTGTGACAACACTTCATTAAGCTATCGCCTTCATCCTTCTATCTCTGTCTTTACATCTGAACTGATTGCAATAGAGAGAGCCATGGTGCACATATCTCATCATCATAGCTCATCCTTCATTATATATATACAGACTCAAATAGTTCTATTGACGCAATTAAATCTTTTAACAAGCATCCTCTTGTCTCATCCATCCTAGATTTTTATAACAAATTGACAAGGCGTGGTCATAATATTTCATTCTGCTGGGTACCTGGACACATGGGTATTCCTGGCAATGAGAAAGCAGATGAGGCGGCAAAACGTGCTCTTAATCCGTTACACCATGATGTTCCTTTCTCAGACGTTAAACTACTTATAAATATTTTTATTCAGAATAAATGGCAAGAAAGTTGGGATCTAGAAAACAATAATAAACTGCACCATATCAAACCTCTTATAATGACCTGGCCTCCGAGTTATCCAAGAAAAACAGATGTTCTACTTACTCGTCTGAGAATTGGACATTCTAGAATCACTCATAAACATCTTTTACTTCGGGAGGATGCTCCCATGTGTCCACATTGTCATTTTGATTACCTGACCATTCATCATATTTTAACTGACTGTCCGGGCCTCCGGCACTTATATAGAATTTATTTTAAGTCATCATCACCATTCTTGACAAACCTTATTGGGGATACACCTCATAGGGCACTATTTACTTTTTTAAAACATGCTGGATTTTACTTTGAAATTTAATTTGTATATCTTTGGTTTAACGATTAAGTTTTCTGTTCACACCTTTGTGATATCTGGAAGGGAACCCCTTCCAGACTGCACTTTTTTATTGACTTACTCTTATGTTTTTACTCTACTGTTTTTTAGTATTTAAAAGTTAGTCTTTTCTACACTTGTTCGACTACATCTGGATGGGATACCCCATCCAGATTGCTCTTCTCATTGTTTCTTTATTTTGTCATTTTTCTATCTCTCACTTTTTTGATGTTTTAGTCTACTTTTTTGGCGCAGCATGTCCCTTAAGGGATTTTGCGCCATAAAACCCCATACAACCAACCAACCAACCTCTACCCTCATTCTCTATCTATAGATAGATATATAGATAAGATAGATATAATCAATAACTATAAGACTACAAGTAAAATTCATCATACACAAATGGGAAATAAATGAAATATGAAACTCATATTTGTTATGATACAGCAAACCCATCATACAAGGGATACAATGGGAGGCGGACTACGATTAAAAAACATACAAAATAAAAAGGGAAAAAGAATTCATCAAAATAAACAGGAAGTTAAATTATTTATAAATGAAAATATTGAAAAATTATGAAATCTGTAACAGGATTTTCATGCACAAATTACCATGGATTCCGCAAAATATGCACGATTTCATCCTTTCATGAGCTATAAGCTAAAAAGGTCGCAAGATATGGGATGACGTACATTAAAAGACCCACGCTAAAGTTAACTAAACCAAATGAGCAATAATTTAAGAAGACATGCTAATGTAATGCTGAACTATGTGAATCAAACGAGATAAGCATACTTGAATTGCAAGAATACACAACGTTGTCAAACTTTCACTACAAATTCAAGATGATCCGAAAAACAAAAGGAATGACTCGGGAGTATTGATTGATTATTTTCTCTTTATAGCCAATGAATCACACACAACAAACTGAGATAAGAAAAAAATTAAAACCAGAAAAATTTGAATGAAATTAAATGTGATATGCCAAATGACATAAAAGAAAATGGAAATGGTTAGAATTAAACCAACAGTACCTATGTATCAAATTATTATTAATGACACAAAATGGTTTAACATACATGTTATATAGTGGTGATAAATTCAAAATAAAATAACAGAAGAAAAATAAAATAAAATAAAGAAAGGAGGGATAGGAAAAAAGAAAAATGTTTCAAATGGAGGTTAAGAGAGTGAAAGGCTAAATTTGACATTTATTATAAATTTGTTATTATACTTGTAAAAAAATAAATACACATATATACATAATATTCTTTATAAAAAAATATAAATTTATAACGACAGTAAAAATATATATAAATACGTGTAATAAAATAAAAAGGGGGATTTTATAAGAAGACAGATTGTTAACATTTAAAAAGGATAAAATGTATTTATATATATTAAAGTAAGATAAGGAATGAGTTGAAGCAAATAATAATTTAAAAAAGTCCCATATATACCATTTCATTATATATATATATATATATATATATATATATATATAACCATTAAATAAACATTACCAACCACAAACAAAAACTGTGAAATTATGAATAAAATAACATTAACAAATACAGTTCCCCCAACACACTTAACATAAGATTCTAAAAACATAGTAAAAAACAACAGATATTGAATAACAGAAATGGAATGATGGAAATTTGTAGAACTTAGACAGAATCATCAGGTCCCAAATGCCTTAAGTTCCACAAATAAAATGTGTGTTTTCATCTTCATATTAGACATAAATGAGCTAAAAATATGAATTTGGGACTACTACATACATAAAACCGAGAAATAAACCATTGAACACGAATTAAGTTCAAAATGAAACAAGATTAAAAAGGACATAGGAAAAAAAAAAAAAATTACCAAATTAATATCCATACTGTCATAGCATTAGGTATAACAAATACACTCATTATGCATTTTATTCTCCTTTAAGATAGTGTACTATTAGAAAATAATATGATATTGTCCTGAGTAAGCTAAAATTTAAATACAAGTTAATCGTTAACTTTATTAAATATTAATGAATATGAATAAATTTAATAGGAATTGAGAAATATGTAACTACACCATTATACATCGAAAAGTATCGAATCAACATCCATTATAAAATGTGTATTAGCAACGTAGTTATAAATCAAATGCCCCATTTTTTTCTTTTTCTTTTTTTTTTAATTTACATTTCATTCACCTTAAATTAATAATATCGACATTTTTTCCCAATTATATTTTTAATATATATATATATATATATATATATATTTTTTTTTTTTTTTTTTTTTTTTTTTTTTTTTTTAAGGAGGAGGTTTAGAGGTATGGTTCCAACTGCAAATGTTGTTCAAATGTTGCTTATCGTATCAAAAGCCTTTTACGTCAAAATAGTTATTTCTTTAAAAAATTATAATTTTAAATTTGTAATTGGTCCTGGTTCCTAAAAATTATATTTATAAAAGCTTCCTCCATCCTTTAATAAATAAATAAATAAATAAATAAATCCAAACGAGATAAATAAGAAAGCGAAGGCATTAAAAAAAAAAAAAAAAAAAAAAAAAAAAAAAAAAAAACAATTGATGATGCTCAAGCGGGAGCGAAAATATTTTTGTAGTACGTTTTATATTGTGTATTTTATATTCGAAGATATATATTTTTTAAATATTACGTCTGCTACTTTTGTGTATAAAATACCTTAATATATTTTTTTATAAAGGCTGATCAATATATCTTACAGATTAAAATTTTCTAAATTTTAGAAAGCAAATTAATTTATTTTTAAAGATATACATTTACGTATGTATACTGTGGAGTAACTGCTTACGGAAGAAAATATGTAATAATATCTGATAAATTGTTATATAAATAGTAAAATAAATAAAGCTATTCTTTTCCGGCTAAAACTCACCGAGTTATGATACTTTGAAATTTAAGAATGTTCAGTTCTTTCTAGCGCTAAACACGGGAAAACGCGCTTTTAGTTCCAGAAAACGCTCATATATATGTATATATATATCATAACTTAGTAAGTTTCGGCGAAGAAGAATAGAATTTTTACTCTTTCACTTGTCAGAACATGGAGAGTCTTTCTGTGAATATAATTTACCACGAACCACATAAAGACTTAATTTTCAGAACTTGCAAAAAAAAAAAAAAAAAAAAAAAAAAAAAAAAAATCTTGCATAAATGGCTTTTATTATGACAAAAAAAAAACAATGTTCAAAACATTTTTGAAATTAAAACTATACCTCTGAAGCTAACGGTTTGCATGTTTAGCTATTGGATAACGAAAAAGGGAACAAACAAAACCGATTTAATTTTTTTTTTTTTCAATTGCTGCGAAATTGTAATACTTTATTTCCTCTTTCAGGGGGCACTGTCGTTGGTGCTTTACAGGCTTCACAAACGCATGGTTTATAGTAATCGCTTCCTTTGCCCCTTCCTGCCACAACCGTATGGCTTTACAGGCAGGCAACGTCACAGAATTTTAAAATTTAGGAATCAAAAAGCCATAAGCGTGCTACATAGAATCGAATAACATCTAAGGCTTCTCCCATCCTTGAATTTCTGTACGGAGTTTCAGGTAGTGTATCACTGATGGTATAGTTCCGTTGCATTTAGACGATAAATTTATAAAAATACTCGTAATTTGAAATTGCATTGGCCAGTTTTACGTTTTACGTTTCATGTCTTGTTTTTTTTTATTTTGTTTTTTTTCCAGAAATGAATAACTAAATCTGCATTTTTTTCATGTTTTGCAATGAAACAGGTGAACCAATTAACAGCTTTCCTTACCCATTAAAAAAAAACTCATCACATTTTTTGCATTCACATCATCGCATTTCATCATTTGGGTTTCATGTCACTAAACTTGGAAAACTGCCAATCAAATATTATATATAATTTATTATATTATATAAGTATATTTTCTTTCTTTTTAAGCTTCAGGCCGATTAAAAACGGGATAAAACAAATCGTAGTGACAAATTATGCTACGCCCGAGTATTCTCGGGATAATAATTAATTGTAATATATACGAACCCGAGTTAGCTCGGGATGGGCAGGGAAGCGGTTAAGGATTTACCCACTTTGAAATAGGGGGGAGGGGGGAGGTTTCACCACATT
Source organism: Maratus speciosus (assembly GCA_963932465.1). Classification (NCBI taxonomy): domain Eukaryota; kingdom Metazoa; phylum Arthropoda; class Arachnida; order Araneae; family Salticidae; genus Maratus; species Maratus speciosus. The sequence continues at coordinate 280,896,316 of OZ010792.1, forward strand.
TATTAACAGACTTCCAACAAATGAGGTTATACAATTCGTTTGTGTGTTTAATTGAAATTGTTTAATTTGTTGTTTAATTAAAAATTATTTTAAAAATCATAAAAAAGCAGTACATTTCGATACAGTTTTCAGAAAAATTGCATTTGGAAGTAGATTTTTTACCCTATTCGAACGCGTAAAAATTGAAATTGTGCAATGGTTAGATGACGACAGCTCTACACACGGACGTGTTTTTGAGTTTTAATATCAATTACAAAAAATAAATAGTCTGACCTATGAAATGATAGAACTGCAAAACTACGTCAAACATACGCTATTTTTTAATATAGAAATGTGTATATGATTTTTTATTTCTTAATTATAATAATTCTGTTACATGGAATATGTTTTACTAATTTTGAATGTAAAATAATTACCAAGCTACTAGAAACTTCTAGAAAAAGTTGTGTTACATTTATGAACAGAAAAAGATTTTGGAATGAACGTAAAATTATACTGTCAAAGTAATTTATTTGGCATGTTGATTACTCTCACGTGCAAGATAGGAAGAAAGAAAAAAGGTAGTTATTTTCGTCCAAAGACAAAAATATTAGACGGGAAATTAATAAATGGATTTACGAGGTATAAGTGAGGTATCCAAGATGAAATAAAGAATAAAGGTGGGGGAGGAGGGGAGATCGAGGTTGTACATTCACCAAGCTCGGCTGCGATCAAGAGCTAATTTAATAAGGAAAATTTAAACAGATCTTGATGATGATACTAAAGCAACATCTTCTTTTATAAGGCCAAAAATAAGAGTTACTGAATACTACAATCAACGTTTGTTTCTTTAACACTGAATAATATTTATACACATATTATGAAAATTTTCATCTATAATTAAAAACATAATTTGCATGAGTACACGTAAAGAAAATTTCTCATTTTTCTCTCTTTATGAAAAGATTTCTTACAATTAATATAATTTACTAATTTTTTATATAAAATAATCATCAAAACACCGAAGTTTTCGCAAAATACACCTAAAATCATGAATAGAAAAAAAAATTGGAATAAACTTGAAATTATGCAGTCAGGGTAAATTGTTCGGCATGTTGATTACACTCATGTGTAAGAAATAAAAATAAAAATAAGAAAGCTAGTTATTTTCGTCCTAAGAAAAAATATTAGACGCGACATTAATAAATAGAGGTAAAAAGGATAAGTGGGGTATTCCTGATCAAATAAAAAATTAAGAAGAAAAAAAACTGGGAAAATCTACGTTGTTTATCCACCAGGAATAACATAATACAGATCGACTGCAATCAGAAGGTAATTTAATAAGGCAAATTTTGATAGGTCATACTAATAACAATAAAGAAACATGTCCATTGTTTATTTTATAAAGCCAAAAATACTAGTTACTGAATACTACATTCATATGTTTTTTTTTTTCTTTTTTAATACTTAAACATATTTTTACACATTGTCTGAAAATTTTCATTTGCAATTAAAAATGTAATTTGCATGAGAACATGTAAAGAATTTTTTTTTTTTTGTTTTTCTCCCACAATTAAAGGTTTTCTTACAACTAATATAATTACTAATTTTTTATATAAAACATTATCAAAACATCGAAAGTTTAAAGAAAATACACTTAAATTTACGAAAAGACAAAAAAATTGAAAAAAACTTCAAATTATGCAGCCATGGTAATATTTGTTTGGCATGTTGATTACACCCCCGTGTAAGAAATAAAAATAAAAATAAGAAAGCGAGCTATTTTCGTCTTAAGATAAAAATATCAGACGTGAAATTAATAAATGAAGGTAAAAAGGATAAGTAGGGTATTCCTGATCAAATAAAGAATAAAGGAGGAAAAAATGGAAAAATCTACGTCGTTCATTCACCAGGTATAAGATCAGTTCTACTGCAATCAGAAGGTAATTTAATAAGGCAAATTTTGATAGATCATACTAATGACAGTAAAGAAACAACTTCGTTGTTTCTTTTATAACGTCAAAAACATAAGTTACTAAATATTACATTCATTTGTTTTTTTAATTTTGAAACATATGTTTACATATATTCTGAAAATTTACTTCAGTAATTAAAAACATGTAAAGAAAATTTGTTGTTTTTCTCCCACTATTAATAGTTTTCTTACAACTAATGTAATTTACTATTTTGTTATATAAAACAATTATTAAAACGTCGAAAGTTTAAAGAAAATACACTTAAATTTACGAAAAGACAAAAAAATTGAAAAAAACTTCAAATTATGCAGCCACGGTAATATTTGTTTGGCATGTTGATGTCTCCGTGTAAGAAATAAAAATAAAAATAAGAAAGCGAGTTATTTTCGTCTTAAGATAAAAATATCAGACCTGAAATTAATAAATGAAGGTAAAAAGGATAAGTGAGGTATTCCTGATCAAATAAAGAATAAAGGAGGAAAAAATGGAAAAATCTACGTCGTTCATTCACCATGAATAAGATAAAACAGTTCTGCTGCAATCAGAAGGTAATTTAATAAGGCAAATTTTGATAGATCATACTAATGACAGTAAAGAAACAACTTTGTTGTTTCTTTTATAACGCCAAAAATATAAGTTACTAAATACTACATTCATTTGTTTTTTTAATTTTGAAACATATTTTTACATATATTCTGAAAATTTTCTTCAGTAATTAAAAACATAATTTGCATAAAAACATGTAAAGAAAATTTGTTTTTTTCTCTCATTATTAAAAGTTTTCTTACAACTAATATAATTTACTAATTTTCATAGCTGCCAACTTGTACGGATTTTTGCTACCACTAAAATTTAATAGAAAATTTTGCCTAATTCAATCGCCGAATTGCAGTGGATTTTGATAATTAAATAAGGCAGCAATTTCTGTTAAATTTTAGTGGTAGCAAAAATCCGGACAAGTTGGCAGCTATGAATTTTTTATATAAAACAATCATCAAAACATCGAAAGTTTTCAAATTAATTTCAAATAAATTGAATTCAATTGAATTAAAATGATTCAAATTAATTTCAAATTACGCAGACAGGGTAATTCGTTTGGCATGTTGATTTCACTCATGTTAAGAAATAAAATAAGAAAGCGGAGTTATTTTCGTCCTAAGATAAATATGTCTGGCATGAAATTAATAAATGAAGGTAAAAAAAAATACTAGGTGAGATATTCATGATCAAATAAAGAATGAAAGAGGGAAAAAAATGAAAAGCTCTCGGTTGTTCATTCACCAGGAATAACATAATACAGCTTAACTGCAATCAGAAGGTAATTTAATGAAGCAAATTTTGATAGATTTTGATGATGTTTTTTCTATAACGCCAAAAATAATAGTTACTAAATATTACTTTCAATATATATATATATATATATATATATTTGTAGTAAAATATATTTATACACATATTCAGGAAATTTTCATCTATAAATTTAAAAAAATAATTTGCATAAGAACATGCAAAGAAAATTTCTTGTTTTTCTCTAATTATTAAAAGTTTTCCTACATGTAATAAAATTTACAAATTTTTATATATAGTATAACAATAACCATAAAATTTTAATGTTCTCACAAAATAGACTTAAATTCACGAATGGAAAAAAAAATTGAATAAACTTCAAATTATACAGCCAGGGTCATTTTTCTGGTATGTTGTTTGCACTCGCGTGTAAAAAATAAAAATAAGAAAGCGAGTTATTTTCGTCCTAACATAAAAATATTAGACGTGAAATTAACAAAGGAAGGCAAAAAGAATAAGTGAGGTTTTCTGATGATATAAAGAATGAAGGAGAAAAAAAAAATGGAAAGGCCTGAGTGTTGTTCATCCACCAAGAATAACACAATACATCTTGACTGCAATCAGAAGGAATTTAATAAGGCAAATTTTGATATATCTTGTTGATGATAGTAAAGAAATATCTTCTTTGTTTGTTTTATAACACCAAATACAGTAAAACCTCTGAATAACGGACACCTCGGGAGCACTGAATTTGTACGCTATTCGGAGGTTCCCGCTTTTTAGAGGTAAAATATACAAATATGTAGGTGCTGGGGGATGAAAAGAAGTCCGCTAAATGGGAGTGTCCGTTATGGAGTCTTACTTTATAATAGTTACAAAATACATTTTTTTTTCTTTTTTTTTTTAAACACTGAAAGGTATTTTTACATATATTCTGAAAAATTGTATGTATAATTAAAACATAATTTACATAACAACACGTAAAAAAATTCATTGTTTCACACGCATTATTAAAAATTCTCTCGCATGCAATATGATTTACTAATTATTTAAATAAAATAACCATCAAAACATCAAAGGCTTTACACAAAATAGACTTAAATTTACAAACAGAAAAAAACATTGGCATAAACTCTAAATTATGCAGTCGGGTAATTTGTTTGGCATTTTAATTACACTCACGTGTAAAAAATAAAAATAAGAAAGCGAGTTATTTTCGTCCTAAGATAAAAATATCAGACGTGAAATTAATAAATGAAGGTAAATAGAATAAGTGAGGTATTCATGATCAAATAAAGAATGAAGGAGAAAAAAAAAATGGAAAGATCTAGGTTGTTCATTTGCCAGGAATAATATAATACAGCTCGACTGCAATCAGAAGGTAATTTAATAAAGCAAATTTTGATAGATCTTGATGATGACAGTAAAGAAACATCTTCGTTGGTTTTTTCTTATAATGCCAAAAATAATAGTTACTGAATATTAAATTCTACATTTGTTTTTTTTTTTTTTTTTTTTTTTTTTTTTTTAGTACTAAAACATATTTATACACATATTCAGAAATTTTTCATCTGTAATTAAAAAAATAATTTGCATAAGAACATGCAAAGAAAATTTCTTGTTTTTCTCCAATTATTAAAAGTTTTTTAATGTAATATAATTTACTGTTTTTTAGGGTTTCGTACTTAAAAAGTGAAACGGAACCATTATAAGATCACTCCTGTGTCTGTCTGTCACAGCCATTTTACTCGTAAACTATGGAACGTGGAAAGTTCAAATTGGTTATAGTAATAAAGACTATTGACCCACATATTTACAGATTATTAAACATTCACAAATATATTTATTAAAAATGTAGAAAGGCTAATTAAGTTACTTGAAAAAAAATCTTTTCTTTGTATATTGTGTGGGATATCGTAAGAAAGCTTTTGTAACGCTGAACTACAAAATGCATTTCTTTCCATTTTAGGTATTATATTTTCAGAAATATCGTCGAAAATGTAGTGCAAAAATATGTCCCCCCCCCCCCCATCTGTTTCTGAATCTAATGAAACTTATGAAAAAATTAGAGGTAGTAGATGTTAAACCTTGCAGGAAAATTATAGCGATAACCCTAGGTCACGTAGTTTTTGAGAAAAACGCATTTTTCCCTTACACACAAATTTCAATTTGCGGGCATTCTGAAAAGGTGTTGAGGAGCACTGAAGGTACCTATTGTAGCAGAAGTGTAAAAGCATTGTTGATAACGATTTTCAAAAAAAAAAAAAATCGTCTGTAATTAGCCGAGATATTAACACTTAAAGACATGGACGGCTTGGACATACATAATGACAGAAGCGACATACTCTGCGTACCACCGTCTTTTAAAGCCTAGATAACAACTTTTAATGATATATTTATGCAATGCAATACCCAGTATCAGTATAAAAGCAATAAACGTTAAATTGTTAAAAACAGACTAATTTAATTAGAATTAAACACATAAATATTATGGGATTCGCAACTAGTTTGTATTGAGTGGATCTCTCAATACGCCTACCGTTTCTTTAAAAGTTAATTAAAAACATATCTGGAAAAATGGGGCACGGACCAAGGCGGAGTTGCAACTTTGCGACATTCTTTCAAAGCGCGCTTAGCACAATGCCGAGTTTAAACTTTGAACAACAGATTTGTTTTAGCTACACTGCAAAAAGAAAAGATTATTACTACGCTGAATTTAGTTTTATAAGATGCTAAATGAAGTTTAAATGTGCACTACTTTTATTGTCAGTACCGAATAAAGTTAATAAAAAATAGCAATATTTGAGATATTTTGGGCTTCATATATCTTTGAACTTTTATGGTATACCCATTCAAATTTTTCTAGCATACACATAATAGCTATACCTAACCATACGTTTTATAGTTTTTTTTTTTACAAAGTCTTATTATTCTTTTAGAAACGATTTTTTTAAATTATTCATATTCATTTTCGATAATTCATATATTTATTGTACGGAACCTTCTGAGCGCGAGTAATACTCGCACTTGACCGTTTTTTTTTTAAAAATAAAATAACCATCAAAACATCGAAAGTTTTCAGAAAACAGACAAATAGAAAAAAATATGTAATAAACTTCAAGTTATGAAGTCTGAGTAATTTGTTGGCATGTTGATTACACTCACATGTAAGAAATAAAAATAAAAATAAGAAAACGAGTTATTTTCGTCCTAAGATAAAAAATCAGACGTGGAATTAATAAACAGGAGGTAAAAGGGATAAGTGAGGTATTCATGACCAAACAAAGAATGAACGAGAACAAAATGGAAATATCTTGGTTGTTCATTCAGCAGGAATAACATAATACAGCTCGACTGCAATCAGCAGGTAATTTAATAAGGCAAATTTTGATAGATCTTGATGATGATAGTAAAGAAATATCTTCGTTATTTCTTTTATAAATATATCACTAGAAATAATAGCTACTTAATACCATATTCAAGATAATAGTAGTATATAATACGTAAGTTATATAAACATAAATTCTAAAAAGTAATAATTAGAAAACGTTACGTTGACTTTAATTTTATAAGTTCAATATTTGACTGAAAAAAACTGAACAAAAAAATGATATGATTTTTAATGGTTTCGTGAAAAGGTTTTGATTTCTCTTTCAGTTTAAAGACTTTTTAAGTTTGTTTTGCATTAATTATTTTTTTAAATTATCGTTTGTTCTTGATTGTTATTATTATAGTTAAAAATCGTTTAAGCAAGCAACATTAATTAGATTTTAAAATTAAACAGAATAAATGGCATTAAAATAACGATGATATAGGAAATTTAATTTTTGCGCTTAATTTGTACTTTTGATTTCAGAGTTTTTTAATCACAAGAAAGTAATTTTCGATAACACCTCAAAAAGAAATGAAAACACTAAGATACTAAGAGCATTTTTCCTAAAACTTCTTAAAGAATTTATACATCAAAATAAACTTTTACTGGATCTTTTGATTTGTAACCGCTAGTTATTTTAATTAAGACATAGTATATATTTTGTCGTCTATTATTAGTGTTTTCAGGTGTCTCTATTTACGCGGGACGTCCCGAATTCCAGGTGCTCTAAGAACTGTCCCGCGTAACCACTGTGTGGGACGTCAAAAATCCCAATTTTTCATAATGTACAATTTTTTTTAGTACCATGTTATTCGTTAGTTTACATCGAGTGAACTTAATTCAGTAAAATCTGTGTATCAGCCTAAGCGGAAAACTGTCTAAAACCAGGGTTGCAAAAAAGCCGGCTAAAATTAAAAAAAGCCAGGCCGGTAGCTTTTATTGGTTTTAACCGTTTTTTTTTTTTTTTGGCCAAAATTGGCCTTTTTGGCCATAATTGGCTTTTATACAATGAAGCATTGTAATTATAAACTACACATTTTAAAGTGTTTTTAATTAGTTTTAATGACATTTAATTGATTTAGAGTTTAATAAGTAACCCGATTTCTCAATAATGAGGACATTAATACTGGAATAAAACTTAGATGGTTTTGCTAGTGATTTGTAGTCAGAATTGCAAACATGTCAGCTAAATTTTAAAAAAGGCCATACCAACTGCCAATTCTTTTCATTTTTACTGCTTCATAAAATTAAAGAGGACAATGGTTACTTAGTTACATGTTTTATTACTTAATTAATTTTAAGAGCTATTAATATACAAGTCTTATTTTATTTCTAGTAAACATTTAAAATTATACATAGTCATATTCATAAAAACACCATTTCTCACTATTAAAAACATTATGAATAGCATATGCATGAATATGCTTAGCAACAAGCTTTTCAAATTTTATTTAGAGAACTTTTTTTTCTTGTTTAAATGCTCTATTTTTTATACACTTATGTACTACTCTCCTCAAATATTATATCCTTTCTAATTTCTCTTTTAACATTTATAATTTAATCTCTCCATATGGACACATAAGAATGTTTCCATTTTGATGTACTACATTTTATCATTAATTAAATATAATCTTTAAAATGTGTAGTATAAGTGGAGCTATGTAATATAGAATTTCAAAACACCAGTTTGGAGCCTAACTTATATTCTTTTCAATGTTTATATATATATATATATTTTCAGACATAAGGCTTTTACAGTTGCCCTCTAGAAATTATAAAGACTTATTTATTTGACAAAATTTAATAGAAATCTATTTTTTTTTAGTAGAAAATATTTATAAGTGTATTAAAAATTGATCCAAATTTAAAACGAATTAACTGTAAACCAACTTTAAAAAATACAAACCTGCTTTTTTCAATAAAAGCCGGCTTTCTTTAAGTGGTTAAAACCAAAAAAAAAAAGCCGGCAACCCTGTCTAAAACGGATTTTTCTTCTGGCTCATAGTAATTCTATTTCTTACTGTAGTTTGTTTACTAAAGCCTGTAAAAACGGACCTGCTTACAACGGAATTCTCTTTTAATATTAAACATTTTATTGTCCCAGCGATTCCGCTTTCACGGGTTTTTCTGTATGAGATTGTTGTGTTTATTTAGTATAGTAAAACCTGTTAAAGATCCCATTACTGAAACGTAAATTAAAATATAAGATATTACCATAAAAATTGTTATTTATTAATAAATATTGTATATTTCAAGGGGTCTCTCAAAATTTGAAAAATGAAAACAAAAGACCACTTTCAACATTTAATATCTTAAAATGTATACGATTTAAAAAGATAATTTTTACTGAGATGAAAGATATAAGTATGTTCTTTCATTTAATGTATTTAAAAAAGTGCAAGATGCAGAATTAGTATTTATAGGACGTTCCAAACTATAGGACATTTGTCGAGCAGAAAATTAGCATAGCAGCTTATAATAGTAGAATTACAAAATAGATATTGCAACTAGAATGAAATTTTTCGCGCCTAAATATATTTCAGACTGTAGTAATAATCACCCTGAACTTACATAAATTTGTATTTAAAGCATTTTTATATTTTCAATACAAAGATGTATTTAGCTAACAAAACACAAAATTTAGAAAATTTCAACAGTATAATCACCTAAAAAAATATTTTTTGAACAATAAAAGTGAAATTTTAGGTTCACTTTAACATGAAATATATGTTTTGAAAATTTCATGAAAAAATATTCACAAGTTTTTGAGATATCCTGCGCGTTATGCCCAATAACGTCATTTGGAGAAAAATGATTTCAAAATTTCGGAAACGTCGTTTCAGCTATTGAACGGGAATAATTCCAAAAGCCATAACTTCCGTTCTAATGGGAATATCAAGGAAACAGTTAAATCAAAATGTTCAGAAAAGATAAGAGCTTAACATCTAAAAAAATTAAAATTTGGAAATTTTTTTAGCTGTAAGAGTCCTAATACCCCTTAAAACAGATTTTCGTCTTAGCAGGTACAATTGTACGCTATTCTTATGGTAGGGAGAATGAAACATTTACGTTTAACCCTTAAATGACTGAATTTTTAAAAATCATTGCAATAATGTTTTTCAGCTTTCATTTTTCAAATAAATCATGGGAAAAATACTTTAAAAAATCATATTTAGTTTTGAGTATGGTTTGCGTCTAAAAAACAGTTTGTTACTAATCGGTAATACTGGTCTTTAATTGAAAAAATAATTTTCCTTGATAAAATTGTATAATATTAAACACATAAGAATTTTAGGAACTATAATAAGAAATAAATTTTACTTGCTCACCGCAGAACAAATTAGGGTATTTCGCAAGCTTCCAAACAAAACAAAAAGAACAAGTGGCAACAATTGAAAAAAATAAATCTATCTTTATTCTTAAACAGCACAAGTGTTTCCATCTACATGTTGAAAATCGATTTAATAATATTTTCAGAATGTATTTTATTGGCAACATTAGGCATTATAACTTCAATATTATTCTAATAGTATTTTAGAAGCCTAAATTGGGGTATATTGGCGAAAAGCAACACCCGGCATTTAAGGGTTAAGATCGGATTCCAGCATCGACAGATTTTGTAGTGTTTTCACGATTTAGAAGCCGTTGTCCCGCTTTTTTTTTTTTTTTTTTTTTTTTTGGCCTCCCTGTCCCGCTTTCTGAGACACACATAGCAGCATTATCTTTGATGCACATTAAAACAAGAACGAAAAATCGTGCATCATGCGTAGATTATGAAACACTTTCCAACACTAACAGAATATTATGATTAAGAAATTTCGTTATTTCATACAATGGAATCGCCCCATAGTTTGTACGTCTTTGTAAATGAAGATAAATGATATAGAGTTGCCGGAGGCGACTATTTTTATATTCTGTTCGCACCACTATTACAAAAAACAGAAAAAAAAAAGAAAAAAACATTTTGTAGTATATTTCTCTTACAAATGTGTTGTCAAGGCGTATGTAAAAGATTTTTGTTTTGAAAAAGTGGTGCGAAATAGAATTAAAAAATAGTCGCATTTGGCAGCCCTGATGGGACGCATGCCTTCATCTACATAAAACATATTGCAATGTCCTCAGTGATACTTTTTAATTTCATTGTGTTTGACGTATAACGTCATTAAAATGCATCGCAAACGATTTTCACCATAGATCATGTTGTTATGGAATTCTTTTGCGTGTCCCTGTAAATTAACTATAAATGCTACTTATTCTATACTCCTAAGAAAGCCTGTTTTAGTCCACCTCAGTGGTGCATACGAATTATTTCATTATGTTTTAAGTATCGTGGTATCATTACAATGCATCGAAAACGATTTTCCTCCATACAGCATAATGTAATGGAATTCTTTTGTGTCACCCAGTAAAAGAACTACAAATGCTTCACATTTCATTTTTAATACCAAAAATTCTATAGTAAATACCAATAACATATAAAATTTTCACGGTAATCTGAATATATTTATGAGAGTTAGAGCATGGACAGACAACAGACAGACAGACAAACCGAATTCATAAACACTTTTCCACTATGTTGGAAAGTGTTAAAAAAGGGAACGTAAGTAAGCTGTGAGAGACAACATATTTTAAAACTTATTCAATTATAGATTTCTTTTTTCAACTAGTAGCCCAGTGGTAGGGAAGGAAAAAAAGGCCGAATTCGGAATTAATTAGGTGAAAGCTGGACATTGTTTTAATTCATTTAGTTTAGGTCTAGAATGAATATGCTAAGTTTTCCCACGCGTAGTAGGTGAGCGTTAGAAAATATGTACAGATTTATAGTAAAAAACACGTTTTTTTAAATACCATAACAGTATCTCAAAACAGCTAACTCTGTCAAAAATATTGACAATACAAATGTTGTAGAACTTAAACTTCTGAGTAAAATGAGTAACTACACTTAATATTTTTGTTGAACATTAAGGTCGCAATTCTACTTTAAAGTTTTAGACCCGTGGTCAGGGGGTTGAACTCAGAATTAATTAGGAGAAAACTGGAAATTGTTTTAATCCCTCCAGTTTATGTCTAAAATGAACGTACTATGTTTTCTTCCTCGTACGTGGGTGAATGTTAGGAAATATGTACATATTTATTTTCGAAAAACACGTTTTTTTTAATTATCTTAACAATATCTCAAAACAGCTAACTCTATATAAAACATTGTCAATACAAATGTTGTAGAGCTTAAAATTCTGAATAAAATGAGTACCATCATTATTATTTTTGTTCAACATTAAGGTCGCAATTCTATTTCAAAATTTTTCAAATCAAGAACTTGAAGCCAGGAGAGACCAAGTTGACTTATCAATAGTTCAAAATTCCGGCCTTAATATTGAACAAAAATATTAAGTGTAAGCACCCATTTTACACAGAATTTTAGACTCTACAACTTTTGTATTGACAATGTTTTTGATAGAGTTAGCTGTTTTGGGATATTGTTAAGTTAACATGGTCTCTCCTGGCTTTAAGCTCTAGATTAGCAATTAAGGCAAAATTTTGAAATAGAATTGCGACCTTAATGTTGAACAAAAATATTAAGGATGGTACTCATTTTATTCAGAATTTTAAACCGTACAACATTTGTATTGACAATGTTTTATATAGAGTTAGCTGTTTTGAGATATTGTTAAGATAATAAAAAAAAAAACGTGTTTTTCGAAAATAAATATGTACATATTTCCAAACATTCACCCATGTACGAGGAAGAAATCATAGTACGTTCATTTTAGACATAAACTGAAGGGATTAAAACAATTTCCAGTTTTCTCCTAACTAATTCTGAGTTCAACCCCCTGACTACGGATCTAAAATTTTAAAGTAAAATTGTGCCCTTAATGTTCAACAAAAATATTAAGTGTAGGTATTCATTTTACTCAGAATTTTAAGCTCTACAGCATTTGTATTGACAATGTTTTTTGACAGAGTTAGCCGGTTTGAGATACTGTTATGGTATGTAAAAAAAACGTGTTTTTTGACTTTAAATCTATACATATTTCCTAACGCTCACCTAGTACGAGGGGGAAAACATAGCATAATCATTCTAGTACTAAACTGAAGGGATTAAAACAATTTCCAGCTTTCCCCTAATTAATTCCGAATTCAACCTCCTAACCACTGGGCTATAGTGAATATTCTCATATTTATTGTAATAAATTGCTTTCATTTTTGCCTTAAAAATGTATGAGAAACCCTTTATTTTAATTAAACACTATTCTCACTCTCTCTTGTATACACATATACATATCTCTATAAATTTAAATAAAATGTTTCACTTACCAAAGAAAATGTGTAGAAGATATTCCCGTTTACATTGCACATCCAACATTATCTATAAAGAAAATAAATTATAATGAATAATTCTTATTTAATTAATAAAAGAATGCATAAAATAAGATTTTTCATATTCAATAAAAATGAACAGGTAACACCTAAAAAATAACTAGAAATTATGCAATTTTTAACTTTAAGACACAATTTATTATCAAAGAGTTTAATTATAGATATCCGACACAACTGAAATTTAACATTTCATTTAATAAACTCGCAATATTTTTATATTGTTTCATTTAAAATAATAAACCTGTTTAATTTTTCCTCTTTCTTTTGCAATATATTTTTTAAAATGTATTACTATCTTTTTTCAGCAAATTTCAATTGTAAGCAATTAAAAAAAATAATGGTGATTAATAAATTATATCTCTATTATTAACGATTAATAACAATATACAAAGAAAAAAAAATAATTCAATAAGAACATATTAAAAAAAAAAACTGGTAATTTATAAAATTACTGCTAAATGAAAAGTTTCTATAACATTCGATTTTTGTGTCAACAGCGCAAAATAATGTTTGCTGAAGTTAATAACAAAGACTAAAGGATCTTCAGTACTTACACTTTTATAAAAGCAACAAATCTTATTTAAAATATCCTTCTTTTCTTTCTTTTTTTTTTCTTTTTTTCTTTTTTTTTTTTAACGTATGCAATGTGTAATATTGTTAGCAATATTACAAATTATTTTCTTCGGACGAGACGGATATTAGATGAAACAATTACAGTCGGAACAATTACAAAAATGTATAAATTATATAATTTTAAATGTAAACAGACGTAGGCAGACATAGAAAAAGGATGAGATTTCACTTTTGTCTAATTTATGTGCTTAGATTTATTTGCTTATTTTTGTACAGATGATTAATTGCTATTGATCTAGTTTTAGCATTAGATCAATATTATTTTAACACAAACCGATAAACCTATCACAGGCGAGTTGAAATGAAATTTCCAAATAAAGAATAATTTTTATTCGCAAGTATAATTTATCAACTTTTACTGTATTTATTTACTGCGTTTAACTTTCGGGACCAACGTCCAATACACTAATTTTATTCAGTTGGCACCATTAAAATAAAAAACCTTTACTTTTTAATCACAGAAATGCTCTAATTAAATAAAGCAAGTATTACATTTTTTTATTCAAGGTAGCAAAAACAAATCCGTTATCCACCTTTTGAAGATGCACGATGATCCGCCGAATAGATCTGTAAAAGATTTTAGGTAGCTTTCTTTACAAAAAGCTACCTATTGCAGCCGTTCGGAGGAAAGCGATTTCAAAAAATTTTGGTATATTTTCATCGATCATGACCCCCAGACCCCGAAACCACCCTCCGTTAGAAATTGATATATATATATATATACACATATATATATATATATATATCAATATATATATATATATATATATATATATATATCTGACCTATGTCACACTGTAACTCTCGTATTTATGAACCGATTTGGATGTAATTCGGTGTGTACATAGTACATACCAATGTCTCGACCGAGTTCGTTGGCCAGCTTCATCTGCCATTTTGTTTCAAAATGGCGGCCATTTAAAATTTTTTAAAAAATGTAAAATTTGAAATGTGGTACCAAAAAATTGATGATGGAAAAATATTTTTTTCTTATGTATTTGACTTTTATACAAAGACTCCGTAGCAGTTTTTGATTCGTCTATATCTTAAAAAATGGCTGAGTTATAGCATTTTGAATTTCTAGCGAAGCTGACATTTTGAAACGTCCTGAAATTTGTCACGCGATAAAAGGCGTATTTATGAACCGATTTGGATGTAACTTCGTTTATACATAGTACAGACCAATGTCTCGAACGAGTTCGTTGACCAGCTTCATCCGCCATCTTGTTTAAAAATGGCGGCCATTTAAATTTTTAAGAAAAATTTAAATTTGAAATGTGGTAGCAAAAAATTGAAAATTGAAAAAATATTTTTTTCTTATGTGTTTGACCTTGATAAAAAGATTCGGGAGCAGTTTTTGTTTCGTCTATATCTTAAAAAATGGCTGAGTTATAGCATTTTGAATTTCTAGCGTGGCTGACATTTTGAAACGTCCTCATTTTTGCCACGTGATAACAGACGTATTTATGAACCGATTTGGATGTACCTTGGTATGTGCATAGTACATACAAATAACTCAACCAAGTTCGTTGACCAGCTTCATTCGCCATCTTGTTTCAAAATGGTGGCCATTTAAAAAAATTAAAAAAAAAATAAATTTAAAATGAGATACCAAAAAATTGGAAAATGAAAAAGATTTTTTTTTGTATGTGTTTGACCTTAATACAAAGATTCCGGAACAGGTTTTGTTTCGTCTACATCTAAAAAAATGGCTGAGTTATAACATTTTGAATTTCTATTGTGGCTGACATTTTAAAACGACCTGATTTTTGTCACGCGATAACAGGCGTATTTATGAACCGATTTGAATGTAACTTGGTCTGTACATAGTACATACCAATGTCTCAACCGAGTTCGTTGGCCAGCTTCATTCGCCATCTTGTTTCAAAAGGGTTGCCATTTTTAAAAAAAAAATGTAATTTAAAATTTAAAATGAGGTATTAAAAAATTGGAAAATGAAAAAGATTTTTTTTATGTTTTTGGCCTTGATACAAAGATTCTGGAGCAGTTTTTGTTTCTGAAAATTTGTTCTTTTGTTTATATCTTAAAAAGTGGTTGAATTATAGCACTTTGAATTTCTATCATGGCTAACACTTTGAAACGATCTCGTATTTGTCACGCGATACCACACTTATTCGCCTATTTCGATGGAAGAAGGCATGTGGATAGTATACATCAATATCTCGACCAAGTTCGCTGGCCAGCTTCATCAGCCATCTTGTTTCAAAATGGCGGCCATTAAATAAAAAAAAAATTATATTTAAAGTGAGGTGCAAAAAAATTAGAAATTGAAAAGGTTTCTTTCTTAAGTATTTGACCTTGATATAAGGATTCAGGAGCATTTTTTGTTTGTCTTTATCTTAAAAAATAGCTGAGATATAGCAGTTTCAATTTCTAAAGTGGGTGACATTTTGAAAAATCTGATTTTTTGCCTGCGACAGCACTCGTATATATCAACCGATTCCGATATGAGTGAGCATGTGCACAGCAATTACTAAGGTCTCGACCAAGTTCACTGGTTAGCCTCATCTACCATGTTGTCTTAAAATGGCAGGCACTTTAAGAAATCGCCGAATTTGGCAGCCAAATATAAGTGACTTTAAATAAAAGCAGCTTGGATAAAGCTGACTAATTTCGCGAAATTCTCATTCATAATGATTTAGTATTGATAAAAATTAGTATTGAATCTCCTACATTCGGTTTCCACTTAATTGAGCTTCGTGTGTTTGAATAATATAAGTTGGCTTTTTAAAAATAAGGAATATGAAAGCTACCTCTTCCTCCCGGCACTGGCCGGAAGGACTTTTTGGAGGGAAATCGCTTGCCATATGAAATGATCTAGAGCACTTTTTACATTTCCTGAAACGATTTCGTAATTTTGAATCTCCGATGTCAGGTGACAAGATCTTCACATGAGGCAACTCGAACTTAATTGAATCATCTGATGTTGTGAAGGGAATGATTTTACAGAAATCTTAAATAATCAAGATATTTATTTATTAATTTATTTACTACACACAGAATCTATATTGATTAAATTAATCGGAAAATATTGGACAAACGCGTGCGATTGCGATTAAATGCCGCCTGTAGTCTTGAAAATATGATTTGTTTTCTCTTCGATACGGTTACAGTAAACTTACAATTTCTGTCACTCACAGGATCAGGAATATGTCGGAAAATTGAAATCGTCGGATAACCGGTAGAATATTATTTATAATGGTACAAACATTAAAATACAGAAGATTCCCGATTACGACATTTATAGGACCGAGGATGAGATACTGAAAGGCGTCGGTTAACAGAGCGTGTAACAAAACTGGGAGTCGGATAATTGGGAGTCTAACCTATTGTTATTTAGGGATATTTATTAATATTTGTATACGAAGAAACTATTTCTCGCAAAGCAAAAGTGGTAAATCTTAAAAATCTTTCTAAATAATAAGAAATATTTGCTATGGTAAATAAAAAAGGTTCATGCAGTCGAACTACACACACTTCTCAACTCAATGCAGCGTACGAATGCGATTCCATAAATTTATTCCGGCAACTTTTCCTTTTCTCGCAAGAAGCATTCCCGCAGAAATGCGGCATTTTTCTCATTCTTCATCCTGCCTCCCCCACACACCATCCTTGATCTTTCCCATTCTCCCTTGGGAGATACTTGCATAATAAGAAACGTGTTTCGACTGCAGTACACACGTAACTTTTCATTATTTTGTTTTTAAACGTAACGCACTTAGAGAGTAAAGAACACCCCGGGGAATGTGGTTTTAAGTATATACGATTATGTGTTTTTATTTCTCCGCCGTTTCTCTGTTTCAGTTTCAACGAAATATTTACTGCTTGTTACGCCTTCATAAATAGATAAAGTACAGAAAACGTATAAGCATTATACCAGTAACCGTTTTATAAATTTTATGAAGTAGTTTAGAAGCATTTTTCAGGATTTTTTTCCACCAATTGTTTTAAAGTGATATAGGAAGTTTTCTGTATCTTATAATTGCGTTAGAAAAATAGTACTTAAGGGGATAAACGCAGACTTCTGGAGAAAAGGCGCTTAATCGTTCAGGCTATCCCCTCTCCCAAAAAGAGACTTTTAAGAGAGTCTGTGTTTTCTCTGCAAAATTGCATTCTAACAATAAATATTTAGTCCACAGTACAGAATAATCATAACTTTCAAAAGACTTCTGAACATTAAATACACTTTCACAATACATACAATATATATATATACAACTTTCAAAAGACTTCTGAAAGTCATAAATGAAATAATAATAATAATAATTACTTCTTGTTATATCCTCGGAAAAATATATTTACAGATATTAATCGATTGAAATATTATCTAAAATTAATCTTCGACACATTTAGGGTTAGATTTTGGTTCAAAAAATATTCTTTAAGGAACGAAAAACAAAATCTAATTTGTATGTAATATATTATATTCGAGGCACATGGATGTTTTTCTCACGTAAATTTGGAGAAATAATACTTTTACAAGTGTTGGAAACAATAAAATAAAAAAAGTAAATTATATAGATGAAAGAAGAAAAATCCACGCTGCCACGCTGCAGCTATATAAAGACAAGATTGAATTGAAAACCTCTATAACCAGATTATCTCACACAGCAACATTTGATGCACTGACAAGTATACATTTGCTTACCTTTATCCTGGAGCTAAATCCCTTACGCCAAGAGAATTAAAATCTTATAGAACACTGTGATGTAACCAAACCACTCTCTCAAGAAATGGAGATCCCTTAAATCTTTCATTAATTTTACTTTTTGGAGTTTGCTTTTTCTCCATTGATGAATTCAGTCCAGACTTTCAGATTCGGAAGTTTGAAAAGATTACCTCTCTCTATAGAATTAAAATTCCCCTCTCTTTATATACAGGGTGATTCTTAATTCATGGTACAAATTTTAAGGGTTGGTATAGGACACTGTAACAATCATTTATTGTGTAGGAATGTATGGGCGCAAGTGACGCGCTGAGGTACAAACACCAGGAGACCAATTTGGCCCATTTTTTATTTCAAAATTTCTGATTCATATAAAAAAATTCCTACACTATTCTTTTCTTTATTTAAGACATACATTTCATAAAGAAAAATTCTTTTTTGAAATTTCCGTTATGAAATCGACATTTTTGAATTAAAAAAACTCCATTTCTATTTCTTTTTATGTCTTTCCTGTGTTTGACAGATTTGCCAGCTTTTGCGTTTTTTTTTTAACTCAAAAATTTCGGTTTCATACTGGAAATGTTCAAAGAAGAATTTTTTTCTTTATGTAATTATGAAATGTATGTCTTAAATAAACAACAGAATAGCATAGGGATTTTTTGGTATGAATGAGAAATTTAGAAATTAAAAAAAAAGGCCAAATTGGCCCCCTGGTGTTTGTACCTGAACGCGTCACTTGCGCCCATACATTCCTATACAATAAATGATTGTTATAGTGTCCTGTACCAACCCTTAAAGTTTGTACCATTGTGACGTTTTATCTGAGCTCACGCAGAGACCAGATGACCATAACGTAATAAACATTTTTAATTGGGACCTCCAGATGCCTAACTATAAATTTACATGTCAATGGTTCACAAAATCCAGATGTAACGTGTAAACAGATTTAATGATGTAAATATCTTGAGAAGTGCTGCGTAGCATTTGTAAGAACTGAAACTTTTTTGACTAAGATGGCTCAATATACCACGTGGGTTGGCTGGGAGATAGACTGGACTCTCTCGAAAAAGAGCCCTGTGGAAGAGATGCTGCTTTGACACGACCGAAGGCGGTCAGTTATCGGTTCTGCTGGAGGACCGATTCGCTTCTAAAAGGATCAATTTTTTTATGTGTTAAGACTGTATGTGTGCTTGCTGATGTGTGTGTCCGTGTGTCGTCAATAAAAAAACTGTAGAAAATGAACTCAAAGTTCTTTTTATTTTAGTTAAAATTAATTCCTTAAGTTAGATTTTTATTGGCGTTACACCATGAATTTAGAATCACCCTGTATAATTTATTTTACTTCTTCCCATAGCATTTTTCTATGAATTAATTTTCCATTTCGAATTCGTCACAAAGACATATCAGTCTCAAGAATCAGAATCTTTTATGATTGCTTGAAATTGATTCTAAGAGCCATGCATGCACAAGAATTTAGGTTTCATTTCTAACTTCGTTCTAACCTAAACACATCGTTGTGAACAAATGCAAGAAATGGCAAACATTTTTTTTTTATCCTACATCCTGTTTCTTCCACAAGTAGAAGAAACGCGATTTAATCAGGAGTCTTACATTTTACCTTGTGGTGCAATTTTGCTACATGTCACACTTAATTTTTTTTTTCTCAGTCTCTATAAAACATACATGCATAAAATTTTTAATATTGACAACCTAATATCTCTTCTATTTAAAGGAATTTTTTAATATTCTATATTAAAATTTTATTTTTTGTTTTATGTTTAATTTTGATTAAAAGTTAAAAATTGTTTTTTGACTTGCATGCACTGCGCGCAAGACTATAGCAAAATAGTTGGTTCAAGAGTACCAAAAATAATGATAATTATGTAAAACTAATGTATCTTGAACTTGTACTTCATTTGTACGTAATTTATCTATTTATTTTATTTAAAATTTAAATTATAAAACTTTGAAAAAATTCATTATTTTATTGAAAAATTGCTAATTTTAAATAATCAATGCAATTATAATACTAAATTTGAAGTATAAGTTATTCTTTACCTTAAAATGAAGATATTTATCAAGTTTCATGCAAATTGCTTCATTAGTTTGTGAAAAATGTTGCGCGCCACCATAAAATTTAAGAAACAATTTAAAAATTTTTATCAAAATTAAATATAACAAATATAAAATAAAATTTCAATATAGAGTATAAAAAAACTTATTTTAAATAGAAGAGATATTAGGTTGTCTATATTAAAAATTTTATGCATTTATGTTTCATAGAGACTGAGGAAAGAATTAAATGTAACACGTTGCTAAATTGCACCGCAAGGTAAAAAGTAAGACTCCTGAGACCCCTTAAGGCTCCTCGTCACTCTGGAAATTCTCCTCTCTAATGCTAAACCTATGGGCTTGGAATGCTTGAGCTTTTAAGATTTTTCAAATTTCTCCTGGAAAATTTTTTTTTACTTCTGTTTTCTGTATGTTCTTCTTGAAGAATATTTTTTCTTTTTTATTGGACAAAATACTTTTTAAATGCAGTTTTATTTGAAGTATTAAAATCTGACTTACAACTCGCATGCTTCACTTAGATTTTAAACCTTAAAATATAAATTTAAATATATATTTTGAGAAACATTTTCGCTAATAAAAAAGAAAGAAACATTCCTCAAGAAAACCATACAGAATTCGGAAGGTAAAAAATTTTATTTTCCGAGGAAAAATTCGAAAAATATGGATGCATTCCAAGCCCATATGCTTGGAAAATACCGGGTGTCCTAAAAAGGACTGACTGATTTTAAAATTCAATAACTTGCAAATGGTGACAGATAATTAAAAAACTCTTGCAGGAGGGTTATGCATGAGGTCAAAAGTTTTTTTACAGTGCTTTTTTATTTTAGTTCGAATTACAAACAATAGATGGCGCTGCGATCAATAGACGCTAAATTCAGGCTCGATTTTTGGTGCTATCTCTTCTTCCATGCGGAAAAAGGAGATGAAAATGTATTGAGTGGGCGCGAAAGTACCAAAAATCGAGCCAGAATTTAGCGTCTATTGATCGCAGCGCCATCTATTGTTTGTAATTCGAACTAAAATAAAAAATCACTGTAAAAAAACTTTTGGCTTTATGCATAACACTCCTGCAAGAATTTTTTTAATATCTGTCACCGTTTGCAAGTTATTGATTTTTAAAGTCAGTCAGTCCTTTTTAGGACACCCGGTAGTTAAAATTATAAAATTATGAATTATAAATTAAATAAGCGTATTAATTATTAATTAAATATACGTTAAAATTATAAATTATATTTTAACGTATCGTACTTGAACTCAGACTGAATTCAGCATGAATTCAGTCTGAGTTCAGCATTAGAGAGGGGAATTTGCGTCTAGACTGATAACAAATCTTAACTTTCTCCACAGGATCTATAATTATAGTGCTGTTTTAAGCTAATAGAATTCATAGCTTGTAAAACAATATAGTCTCACCACTCTGAGTCAAAAGGGAGGATCAGCAAAATTTCTCAATTCATTTCACTTTTTTGCTTTTTCTGCAGTTTCAATGAATCAGTTCCGACATTTTAAACTTTGAGGTCTGAAAAAATCACCTCTATCCATGAAATCAAAATCAGTCCCTCTCCCTCCCCCCCCCCCCCCAAATCTCTCTCTCTCTCCTCTTCTCCCCTTCTCGCTCTCATATTATTTTGTCTTGTTCCGTAGCGTTTCTTTATGAATTCTTTAAACTTCCGTACTCTGACGATTAACAAATTTTCATTTCAATTAGTTGTTTCATAATTACTTTTATTATTTTAACTAAGAGTATGTACGTACATGAACTGTGATTTCTATGCTAATATCTAAACACATAGTTGTGAACAAATATGGTGGCAAACTCTTCTTTATCGTACTTCCCGGTTCTCCTCTAGATCTACAAGTAGAAAAAAAAGGCAACTTTCGAGACACAACACAAGCCGAAGAAAAACTGTATAGGTTCCAAAATATTCTCGATTTTTTTTTTTTTTCCTGTCCTTTATTTAGTCTCAGAATCTACAAGGGAAAGAAATACCTTATGAGGGAGTGCGCGCTCACATAAAACCGCAAAAGTACCGGCGAGCTATCATCTAGCTTCCTTTCCTTATCAGCGCAATGCTGATACGTTCAGGCATCTTGCAGTTTTTTCACCGGGGCGTCCATTTGGGGAATGGGCTTTTCGTAAGTCTTAGCACGTTCCCAGAGGGTGGAAGGAAATTTCTTTTCAATCATGAAACGCAGTTTCTACGCATTTTTCTTTTTGAGTCCCCCCGCCGCCCATTTTTTTTTTCTTCCTCTCTAGAAAACAGTATAGTTGCGCAACTCAAGATCACTGATGGAATTCGGCAGAGAAGGCAAAAATTACAAGATGTGTTTAAGGTTTAAGGGGGAGTGGGGGGGGGGGGGGGGGATGAATGACATTTCACTGTTGGACTTCAATTAACACAGAATTTTATGCTTATTGATAATCGATTACTAATAGCGATCTCCCACCCCCTCTAGGGCTTAATTTCTAACAAAAACAGTACCGGAGCCCTAATATTTGCGGTACTGTCGTACTAACAACTGTATCGTTCCACCCCCCCCCCTCTCATTCCAATCTGCATATTTATATTTCATGCATTATTTGCAAAATTTAAAGCAGTTTTTTTTAAATTTATTTTTTTTATTTAGCATAATAAAAATTTTTAATATATCTTTCAGCATATCCTTAGCTGTCAAGTATTCCACTTTTTAGTTATCACTCTTACCGAACAGTAATCTTTGTCTAATTTTAATGTTAATTAATTGCAGAATTCTGCGATAAAAGGTAAGGATTATGATTAGGAAATAGATTTAGCACAAAAAAGGGATAGTTCGCAGCTGTGCATTTTTTTTTATGAAAAATGAATGAAATTTACTGAAATTAATATTTATATGCTGAAGAGCAATGTTTTTCAATTTCCAATAAAAGGTGCATATCTTAAACTATAACCGATTCCTTCCGCATAACAATCTTTTGTGGTGAGTTCCTGAAAATCAGACTAATTAAAAATTTGACACCGTTATCGGAAAGATTCGAGGCTTTTATAGAAAAACAGTAAACACTGCTCGATTGTTTTCTATCAGAATAACAATACATGGTAATTATATCTACTTGCAAATGAAAGTGACTCCGTAAATGTGCAGAGCAGAGCCTTAGCATGGGCAACGTTCATGATACAAAATAATTAGAAAAATCACTAATGTGATTTTATAAAACCTTTATAAAACCATAAGCTTTGTAGAAGTACAATTATTTGCAATATAAGCTTACTTTCTTTTGCGACAAATCTTATTAAGTCACATTTTTCATACTTGTCATATTTTTCAAAATTATCATCTATGATGTTTGTATCTGGAATAGTAATAATTTACAGAAGCAACTGCGTGTAATTTCGTGCACCTGAATTTTCATGAATTACAATGTAATAAGCAACAAATATTGAAATTACAATTGTTTTCATTAATGCAATTTCTGGCTATATCAAGAATCTTTCAAGCAATGATACTTTTTTTATTCAGATTATATTTGCAAATTTCTTTAACTCCTCACGATATGATTTTTTCTACGTCACGATGAGCGATTTCGATTTAAATGTAATACTTTTTTTTTTCTTTTTTTAAGCAGATGCATTACATTTAATGGTATTCGTGAATAGACTTTGTTTAATGAAGCATAAGTTTCAAATTTAACAATATATCTTACCGAGGTTTTTCCAGATATTGAGTTTTCTACATATTTTGAGCAAAATTTTCACACCCCAACGGATTTTGTACATATCAAAAATAGAATTTCAGTTTTTATTTCAAAATAAAAATCAAATGTTTTGATAAAATAAGTAAAATATATTTTTTTTAAATTATGTTTTTGATTTGTTTGTACATCATACAGATGGCCCCTTAAACCATCATTATGACGTTTTTTAATCATAATTCGAAAACTACTTGGAAGAAAAATTTGCATTTGAGAATTCGCATAAAGCATGACATAATAAATATAAATCTATCAAAAAAATGTAGGTTGCAATTCATATTTTTTCCGAATATTCATTTCATAATTCATATTATAAAATTTTTAAAATTTCAATGTATTTGTGTTTGGGATTTTTAGTATTATAATCACAAAGAAAATTATCAGAGATTACTTTTAGGATTATAATTTAAGGAGATATTAATAAAAAAATGTAATTTAACATCAAAAACTCTAAATTTTGAATGTTTATAATTAAAAAACTTTTAATTACTGTTTATAATTAAAAATCATCCAAATGACTTGAAATTTCGTTACAAGGCATATTTGAACCGAAGATTTAAAATACAGTAGAACCTCTTTTAACCGAAACTCTCGGTTAACCGAAATCCAATTTTAAAGATTTTAGAATTTTTTTTTAAACTATCGCATTTCTTGTGTGAAAAATCCATTTTAAAAGCTTTTTTTTTTTTTTTTTTTTTTTTTTTTTTACTATTATATTCTTTTATCATATTCCTTGTGTGAAAGTGTTCCTTTCCGAACCGCAAGTGCATATAAATATTTTCGATAGAATTCCTTTCAATTTAACTTGAATTCCCGTAAGCTGCGGAATGGAAGGAACAAATTATCAATTCTAAAGCTTTTGAATGTTTTGCAAAAGGTTTGGCATGGCTAGAGCAGCCGACTGTGATACTGGTAAACTGATAATATTAAAAAACTTCGTGATAGGGCTTCAAAGCAAAGGCAATCGAAACTGCGACAAACAAAACATTGTTTCAAACCCTTGTGAAATATGTAAAAGGTACTTAATTTCAAAATTAAAATTCAGGTAATTTATTCTTGTTTCTATTTTGCTATTGCTTTATTTTTATTAAGCACTTGTTACCATAATAAGAAATAGTGCATATGTATTTCTCCTTAATCTTAAAATTGAAGCATTCTCGATTATCCGAAAATTTCGATTTTCCGAAAGAGGGTTGGTCCCAATTACTTCGGATAATCGAGGTTCTACTGTACACTGTCAAAATTGGGTGTTGCCATTGAAAAAGAAAACAAAGTTTGGTCTGGTTTTGATTTGTAGATACAAATAGCCTCCTAAGTAAATTTTATAGACATAATTTAAAAGTAGACTTTATTTCCAATCATTTGGTACCAGCTCAGACACAGGAAAGGAGACCAGTAACTTTCTTTCATTATAATTAGTTGCAGAGTTAGTAGGGGATGTTTATTTTTTTTTTCCACGACTGTACAATAATAATACACTAGTGAACAAATTTTAACCTTTTTTCAGTGTCTGCCTCATAAATGGGTGCATTTAACTAATTTTAGGGTGCTGAATTCAGTGGAATAATCAGATTATCTCAATCATGTCACATTTATTAGATACAGGGCAACGTAAAAACAAAAATGGAATTCTTTGACAAAAATTTACCGCTTGAAATACAAACAAAACATAATATTTATCAGTAAATAAGTTTTCTTGATTACTTAACACAGATTATGAACTAATACGAGCACTTAACTGTTGCACAGAAGACCATAATGTTAATATTAACAATAGTATTTTTCAAAGCAAGAGGATGTCTTTATTAATAACAGTGCTCATGTTTTGATAATTACTTTTTATGTTGCACAGAAGACCATAATGTTAATATTAACAATAGTATTTTTCAAAGCAAGAGGATGTCTTTATTAATAACAGTGCTCATGTTTTGATAATTACTTTTTATGTTGCACAGAAGTCCATAATGTTAATATTAACAATAGTATTTTTCAAAGCAAGAGGATGTCTTTATTAATAACAGTGCTCATGTTTTGATAATTACTATTTATGTTGCACAGAAGACCATAATGTTAATATTAACAATAGTATTTTTCAAAGCAAAGAGGATGTCTTTATTAATAACAGTGCTCATGTTTTGATAATTACTTTTTACAGTAAAACAGGCCCTGACGATCGCATCAAGTGCCTGAGCATGAAATTTCTGAGGGCTACAAAATTTTTCATAATTTCATCTAATGTTCCATTAAAAAAATTATAATTGTGAAAAAATTTGATTTTTGAGATATTAATACGATGAAATGACACAAATATATCTCAATGTATGGTTAAAAGAACATTTCAATAAATAATAGAAAAAATGTTTTATTTTTATGCCTAGAACCGTTTTTCAATTTTCTGGAAAACTTAATTTTTTGAGTTGAAACTTTTCGAATGTGTAATATTGTACAAAAAAATTAATATCAGTAAATCAACAATCTAAGGGGGTGCCGAAAAATTGAAAGTGCCCTGGTCACAGAAACATGCTAGTCGGGCCCTGCAATAGAATGCAGCCAAATAAAGGTTTTAACCTACATAATCATTCATTTCCTTATTATTTAACTACAAAATGCAAATTACATTTAACATTTCTCCACGTATTTTACCATGTATGAAAAAATGTAATTCTAAAATTTTGTAAAACCCTGACGTGACAGAAAATTTTTGATAGCAAATTCTGATTCTACATGCAAAAATACATTAAAAAATATTTGTTACAAATCAGATACAAAATGGCTGTTGTTAATATTTAGAAGAAAACTGCCTTGGTAGATATTTAAAGTTTCGAAATTTTCGAAATTTTATTTTATTTTATTTTTTTTATGTTAAACTCCTATTTTTTCAGAACATTTTGATGCAATTATTTCCTTGAAATTCCCATTAGAACAGAAGTTATAGCTTTTA
Source organism: Maratus speciosus (assembly GCA_963932465.1). NCBI lineage: Eukaryota > Metazoa > Arthropoda > Arachnida > Araneae > Salticidae > Maratus > Maratus speciosus. The sequence goes on from OZ010792.1 coordinate 280,923,376, forward strand.
GAATTGTACCCATTCAATAGCTGAAGCGGCGTGTCCAAAACTTTAATGTCATTTTACTCAAAATGCCATTTTTTGGACATAATGCGTAGTATAGCTAAAAAAACTTCTGAATATTTTTTCATGAAATTTTCAAAATATATGTTTCATGTTAGTCTGTATAAACGGAACCTAAAGTTTCCTTTTTATTGTTAAAGGAAATATTTTTTTAGGTGATTATACTGTTGAAATATTTACAATTTTGTATTAGCTAAATACAATTTTATATAAAATATATAAAAGGCTTTAAATACAACTTTATTTAGGTTCAAGGTAATTATTACAATCTTCACTAAAATTGTCATTCTAGTTTCAAAATTTATTTTGTAATTCTGCACGTAAGCTTTCATACCAATTTTCTGTTCGACAAATGTCTGAAAGTTTGAAGCCCCCAATAAATACAGTCATTCGGGGTAACTTTGAATCACGGGGTGTAACTTTGCACGACCTCCTAATTTTCAATATTTTTTACTCCAAAAGACTAAATAAACTCCAGAACTGTGCTCTGTTGGCAAGGTTCTAAACTGGGATTTCTACTCTTTATTTTAGAAAATAAATTAGCAACATTATGCGCAATTAATTGCATCATCTAACTGTTTTTGTGAAGCACTGTTTTCAAGTTAATTTCGAATGCTGTTTTGAAGTTGTTGTAATCCAATTAAATTTTTATAGTAAGTAACAATATACTCATTTGTCAGACATATTATCTAAATGTTGTAAATGTGTTAATATTTTGTGATTATTTATTTATTAATAGTTAATAAAATGTAAAATAAGAAAGCACTAGCATTTTACCGCATTTTCTGGGTAACTTTGAGCCGGCTTAAAGTTATACTGATGTTTATAATTTACTGATAATAAGTGCTACTGTCAAAAATTTCCCGTATTTGCACGTATATTGTATATAAATGCCCAAAGTGTGCATTAGATATAACATGTAAATATTTTCACAAATATGTGTAAAATACTCAAAATTTAATTAGAGGCGTGATTAGGGGCGGAGTTACTCAAATTTGACATTTCATACGTTCGACGTTTTTTATTCTTGTTTGAATAATATTAGTAGTACGTATTACTGTAACTATGGTTATATTATTGAGTTAAAACATTGAAAATTGTTTTTCACTGCATTTTTATGCTTTATATGGAAAATAAACAGGTTTTTTTTATTTCTAAATATTCATGGTTCTCTTCTTCCACTTTTCTTATGCATAATTTTGTTGTAATATCATAAATTATACAAATCTTGTGATGTTGAGAAATGTAAATTCGTAGTTTACATATCTGGAAACATTGTTTGGGGTTCAAAATTGTACTAACTATAATACTTTTTGTTATAATGAATTATTTTAGATAATATTTATCATATGGTGTAAAGTTACCCTAAATGGCCGGGTAACTTTGAACCAGGTTAAAAATTCATTTTTTATTGCTTTTATCATTATTATTCCTTAATTTTTTATAGTCATACGATAATTTACTATCATTTCTTCTTTTTTATGCCCTTAGTTGCAACAATATTCTTAAAATAAGAGTGTGGCATGGGAAAATAGAGAAAATGCGGATCAAAGTTACCCTGAATGACTATTAATTCTGCATCTTGTAATTTTTTTAATGTAGGAAATAAAAGAACCCGCTTATATATTTCATCCTTCAGAAAATTGTGTTTTTAAAATTATATACATTTTAAGACATTAAATGTTGAAAATGATCATTTTTTCCATTTAAGAGTCCTGAGACCCCTTAAACAAGAAAAAATAATTAAGTACTGTGTCAAAATATTAAAAATTTGTCTCAATATAGGCACTATTATGAGATATAAAAGAGGAGCTAAGGGGGAAAAAAAAGTAAAATAGACAAATAGATAAACAAATCCAAGACAGAAATTCATTCATGGTGGAAAATGATAAAATATTATTTTATCATCAGAGTGAGTATATTTTCAAAATTTTTAAGAAAGAATTCAGGGAATAATTTTTTTAAGGTGGTTAAAAATAAATTACAATTTTTAAATACCATGTAATAATAATAGAATATAAAGCATTTTAAAACGAAAACTCACCATACCGAAATCTCTCTATGGTATTAGCTTTAAAAGAGGTAGTAAAATTGTCCTCTCTAATATACAATTTCATAAATGATAGCATCAACATCACGGGAGAAATCCAATTAGAATGTAATAAAAGGTGATAGCATTAATAGGTTGTGTTTTTCCATCAACGGTGTTAATTAAATTTTTTCCCATAATTACATAATCACTCATGTACGTCAAACGTGTATGGTGAGATATTCCAGTGACTAACGTAGCTTCCATTCTAATGTATTTTGGAATCAAAATCTATGTATAGTTGTCGAAAAAAAATTTCATACAAGCTAGAAAACAGGAATTCTGCTTTTTCAGAATTTAGTGTCGCCCCTGATGACAAAAAAATATATGTATATAAATATAGATACAGTAGAGTCCCGAATATCCGAGTTAATCGAACTTATACCTTTGGAATGGATCATTTTCTTCTGATGGACTGATGGCTTCCATTATTATGAAACAGTCATTATAAATGAAGTGTTAGGTGAAGATGAAAGAGCGGTCGGAAAAAAAAAAATGGCCATAATTTTTTTTTGAAAAAAAAAATTATGGCCATTTTTTTTTTTCCCATTCTGACCAGAAAATCAGAGTTCTAACTTTTTACGGCTGCTCTTTTATCTTCACCTAACACTTCACTTATAATGACTGTTTCATAATAATGGAACCCATCAGTGCATCAGAAGAAAATAACTCGGTTAAGTGGGACTCTACTGCAGTACAAAACATATTTCAATTTTAAGACTTAAAGCACACGTTTTATTTTATGCAAAATGACGTCATTCGCATCCGCTTAAGAATTCCACATTTACGATCTACTCTTAAACATGAACAGTAAAGTATGAATAGCAAATCACTATCGCGAAATAATGCACAAATGCAGAAAAAAGATGCCGTCATTCAAGAAAATCGACAAAAAAAAAAAAAAAAAAAAAAAAAAAAAAAAAAACAGCTATCTAATGATTCATAGATACTTAAAATTAAATATAGTTTATAATAGCTCCATTGTTTTAACAGAAATCATTCGTTTATATTTTTTCAAAATAGTACGTATTTTAATTACATTTTCTTTCGCTTGTTATGAGAAAATGGCAACAAAAATATATAATTACAATTTTAGAACTATTTTTCCTTTACTTTCTACAGAAATGGAGTAGTTCCGTTGCCAATATTAAGCAAATGGTTCTAAAAACTGCAAAAAAATTAATATTTCAAAAATAAATGGAGATACAGTTTTCAAACAAAATGCATTTAAAAGAACTCTTATTTTCCAATACGACGGTATAAAAATCGAAAATGTGCCTTGCTTAGAAGTTAAAAAATTACTATAGAGTATTTAATCGTACTGCTTTGTTTTACGGCTGGTTCTGTAAGGTAATGTTATTTTTTGAAGACGACACAAAATAAGCTGGGAGAAAGAAATACCATACCGTACCGGGGGCTAATAAAATAAATATACAGGGTGTCTTTAAAGTTCCGTTAACATTAATAATCTGTATAATTAATGAAGTATCTATTATATTATAATCTGCATGTCGGTTTATATTTCGCCACTCCTCCTCCTAGAATACCTAACGTTGATGAAATTAACGCCAGTTATCCACATTGATCCAGGGATGTCATATAAGGTCTCAATTAATGATAATTCTGTAATGATGACAACAAATTACTCCATTTTTGACAATAAAAGAGAGACAGAAAGAAACAATAGGAATAATCTTTTTTTTTAATAACTTTCTCATTAAAATTGAAGAAAGGAATTATTTTAAATTTAAATAAATGGTGAAAAAAAATCCATTAAATTAAAATTTCCAAGGAAATTTGAAAAAAAAAAAGACATTTTCACTTATTTAAGTTTCTTGAATTAATTTATTCTACTGAAACAAAACACGTCTGTCGACATATTGACATTTAGGAATCATTACATGGTAAAATTTTTCAGCTTTCCATTTTACATGGACCTTTATTGACCCCTCTTCACAAGAATTGAATTTAAAGGAAAAGCCTATACTATTTTCAATTATTTAGTTTTGAAAGATGGCGTTAAATTTGGCGATAATTTGAAGAAAAAGAAATGCCGTTCAGAATCTGAAGGATTTTTTTTTTTTAATTCCCAATAGGATCAGCGATACATGATTCAACCAACCAGAGTCCATTGGACATTCTCGAAAACAGAATTCATCCAATCAGGGTACATAAAACATTTCGAAATTAATCCCACACCTATATAAGGAAGTGCTTCGGTCGAACCCTAAACAAAGAAAATGAAGCGTTCCTCTACAGTCTGTGAAGTTGAACAGTGAATCTTGCGATCTGCAAGACTTAGAAGTCTATGAGAGATCGAAGTTTGTGCCTAAATTTCGCGCTTTCTACTGTACGGTGCTAAGCTAACTTTAATAACAAAAGACAGCTAATTTTAATAACAACAGAAAGCTAATTTTAACGGAGCTTGGCATTCTCTGCTGGTGATTAGAATAAATATCCAATTATAGTGCAGTGTAAAGTCACCGACGCTAAGGAGTATGCATCCAAAATTGATTACATTAAACTGCTAAAGACACGAATTGAACAAACTATTGAACGAGTAAACACTTGACATGTGAGCTCGAGTATAGCAAAACACACAGAATATCGCTTTGAGCTCCTGAGGGCAACTGAAGAAACACACTATTGGGAGTGCAAACTTTAGATACAGCCAAAGACTAGTAGGGGGGGGGGGGAGAAACAAAAGTGGGACTATCTACATTAAACACTTAAGGGTACTGGCCACTCAGCTTCGGAATTCTCCTCCTTAATGTTAAGTCTATGGACTTTTGATGCATTCGTATATTTAAAATATCTCCTCCGGAAATTCATATTTTTAACATCTTTTTTCTGTGTACTCTTCATAAAGGATGTCTCTTTTTTTCTTAGTTTTCAAAATATTTCTAAAATCTATGCTAAATTTAATATTTTATGCTTTAAAAACTGACGAACTGTGAGTAAGTTTTTTTAACTTCATATAAAATTAAGTCTATACTTTTAAAAAAATTTGAAAACTAAGAAAAAAAGAGACATCTTTTAGAAAGTGTACACAAAAAATAGAAGTTAAAAACATTAATTTCCCAAGGCGATATTTTAAATATACGAATGCATCAAATGCCCATAGACTTTACATTAGTGAGGGGAAATTGGAAGCTGGCTGACCAGCCCCCTTAACCCGTTAACGTTCGAATTAAATTACGGTTTAAAAATTCGAATTTCTTATCGGCGCCGCTTTTTTGAAAATGAAATATTCACCTTATTTAATGACAGGTAAAATGTTACCATAATAAAGCCAATTGCACTATTTTATAAAACTGGTGGGTATCAAACAAATCTATAAATAATCTGAAAAAAAAAAGACACAGCCCGTGAATATGACGGGAGCGAGAATTAAGGTGTTAATTAGATATAATGTTTTGTAATATTAATGGGAATTCAGGAACATCCAGGGTATCCGATAATCAATCAAAGGACTACATTATGTACATCATTTCAACTACGCGTAGTATGTATAAATATCAAGAAAAGGAAAAAGTATTATTTAAAATAGGTCATAAAGTCTTGTTGACTTCAATTTCAAAAGAAGGTAATAAAATCGTTTGCTGTAAAATTCAACTTCAAAAGTAATATCATCAACATCGCAGGAAAAAATCTAATTATGAATGCAATATATGATAATAGTAATAAGATGTGTTTTTCCACCAGCGACGTTATTTAAGTAAATCTTTTTTATAAGTGCATAATCATTCCTGCGCGTCAAATGTTTATGATGACACATGCAAATGACTATTATAATTTTCATTCTCGTACATTTAGAAAAGTGTATCTCGTTATAAAACGATTGTTCTGACAAATATATATATAAATATTCGATGATCAAATTAAACGACGGTTTACGATGGTATTATCACATCAACATACGTCGTATATAATGAAAAGAATCATGATAAAATAGAGGTAATATATATATATATATATATATATATATATTTGATGATCAAATTAAACGACGGTTTACGATGGTATTATCGCATCAGCATGCGTCGTATATGAAAAGAATCATGATAAAATAGAGGTAAATGTGCTTATGAAAAATTTAAATCTTCTTTTAAATTATTGTTATTATTTTTGGCAATATTTGTTAAAAATTCAAAACTATTAAGAATGCTGCATGGTAAAAATATTACAGATTTTAGCAGACTTTCACTTGCAATTTTCAATATTAGCCGTAAAATATTACAAACAGAAAATAGATTATAACCGATGAAAATGTGCTGACACTGCCGTTTAGCGTACAAGTTAGATAGTCAATTAATTGGAAATGATGGGAAATGTGTGAAAAGGTGTGAAATTCGATTCGTGTATGGGAAATCACGTGTCAGCAGATGACTGCTGAATAGTAATAAATGAAGAATCCGATTTTGTAGAGTAAATTCCTTTTACAACAGCGCTTGTAATATATTCTTACGAGGGTGGCTTAATATAAATAACGATTACTTTTCTCACGTTACGGCTGTGGGTAAATTAAAGTGTGGGTAAATTAATACTATCACATTAATTGAACTCTGATACCTTCCATTGTGCGAAAAATGACGAAAATATCAATTTTCCAACTTAAGAAAAATTAGTTGAAAAATCCAATAAATAAAAATATGCGAAAAACGCTTTTTCCCTTTGAATGATTCAGAATCGCTCGCAAGCTTTAAATTTATTTGGCTTAAATTGTGGTATTCCAGTTTATCAGTATGTTTTAAGTGACAAAACTTCAACAAACATATTCGATCGCTATTTTTGTGAACGATACTAAAGGTACAGTTAGTGGGAAAAAAAGTAAACACCCCTTACTAACTCTGCAAAAAATTATCGTAGTAGAAAGTTACTGGTACCGCACGATTAGTAATAAAGTCTACTTTTAAATGATGTATGTAAAATTTGCTTAGGGGGCCATCTACATAATAAAACGAACTATAACTTTGTTTTTTTCAATAGCAGTACACAATTTTGACAGCATAAATGAACTCTACACCCTTCAATTAGCCCAAAAACAAAATTTTATGCAATTTGTACGATAAGTTTCCGAGAAATTAACTATTTTAAAACGAGCGTATTTTAGGGGCTGTATCCAAATTGAAGTTCGGTACTCGGCTGTTGACTGAGAGAGCCCCTTCTTGATCAAAGCATCTTAAGCGCCACTCAAGCAGTCATTGAAGACGGCTAGATTACAGGACAGCAGAATAAATTTCCAAAATTTACTCACTTCTATCATAGACGGCCCCTTAAACCATCATTTTGCCGTTTTTTAAGCATAATTTGAAAACTAATTGGAAGATAAATGTGAAATTTTGGATTTCCATAAAGCATGACTTAATAAATCTAAATCCATCAAAAAAATTATAGGTTGCAATTCATAATTTTTTCGAATATTAATTTCATAATTCATATCATAAAATTAAAAAAATTGTTAAAATTCAACGTATTTTTTGTTTGGTTATTTTAGTATTATTGTTACACAAAAAATTAGCACATTAGAAGTATAATTTCTGGAGATATTAGTAAAAATATTAAAATGTAATTTAATATTAGAAGCACTAAATTTTGAATGTTTATAATTCAAAAACTTATCATTTAAATGACTTGAAATTTGGTGTCTATAGACATAGTTTGAACAGAAGATTTGAAATATCTTATTAAAATTGGGTATTGCCATTGAAAAAAATGAAGTTTGGGTTCGTTTTAATATGTAGATGGCAGCCTAAGCAAATTTTATATACATCATTTAAAAGTAGACTTTATTTCCAATCATTCAGTATCAGTAACTTTTCTCTACGATAATTTGTTGAGGAGTTAGTAGGGGTGTTTACCCTTTTTTTTCCCACGATTGTACATTTCACAAAATTAAGAATCGGATTTTCAGCAATATAAATACTGAGTTTAGAGTTATTTTTTAAATCAAAATGTGGTACTACTCGATTATTCCGTCGACTAATTTTGCCAAATTATACAAATCGCCAAGCTATTCGCCAAATTATACAAATTGGTGTAATTTTTATTTTAAATAACTAAAGAGCATATAAATTAGTAAAACATTAACAAAAATACAAATTAAACATCAAATTAAAAATCACTTGATGACGTAACAAACACTTGTAACGTGTTTAATGCCAAATGAATTAGACATTTCGATCATCAATTCTTGGTATTTAATCTTATAGTTTGGTGGTAGTTTTTTGGTCGACGGGATAATAAAGTAGTACCGAAAATGTTAACTAAATAACCATTTTGACGGTATTTTTACCCTATGTCATGACATTATTACACTCTTTTATTTAACTCAAATTCGTTTTTGTAAGTAATTTCGTAATGGATTTTTAAATCACTTTCTGATAGGCTAGAAATATAAAAATTAAGTTCACAGGTGTGTTTCCAATGACTATACAAAATTTCGATATTTTTAGAGCTTAATTATAAATTAACCCCTTCGGGGTGGTCGTCACGTATACCACGTGATGCATAAGGGGCTTAGAATCCTTCATTATTCAAACCAGTTATTTTTTTATTGTAAATTTTGCCTTTTTTAATCAGGGCATTTTCTTTATTCAATTAAACAAAAATTTCTGCTTTGAAAACCCGGTGATAAAATATTAAAAATTCTGTAAAAGACGTTCGTCCCGAAGAGGTGAACCCCTTGAAAGGCGCCGGTATATTATATATACCACTTAATTTTAATTCCTAAATGCCTCATTGGCACCAGAATTTTAAAACTAAATTTTACTTTATGTAAAGTACGTGAAGATAAGTTTTTACTTAATTTCATATAATTTTTCTCGTAAATTCTGGTGTCAATTAATAATTTTTACATTTTTACATCAAAAGTACTTTGCCCCTGAAAGAGTTAATGCATTAATTTTACTGCATTTTTCCATTAGCCCGCCACAGGGGATAAATCGTTTTCTGTAATAGTACAATTTTATATGAGTTTTTATATGAAATTTTATATGAAATTTATATGAAATTTTATATTTTATATGAAATTTGCAATCATGAATTAAATTATGTGCCAATAAAAGCTCACCAAAATATGCCAAATGAGAATGAAACTGCAGCAATAAAATATTTTAAAGGCAAAAAAAGTAGAAAATAAATTATTAAAAAAAAATGATGGGTGTAATAATAATTAAAAAAAAATCACTAAAATATACAATATGAACTTAAAACAGCTCACTGGTTTACTTAACCCTTAAATGCCTGTATTTTCAAAAATAATTGTAATAATCAGGCTTGGGGTTTTGGACGCCCAAAACTAGTTTTGGACAGGACATGTGGGTTTTACTGTCCAAAACTGTACTAAAGTGTCTAAAACTGTACTAAAGCGCCCGAAACTGTGCTAAAGTGTCCAAAACCTTAAGAAAAGCAACATTCCACATGTAACCACTGCACACTTATTAAACATATGAATAAATATAAATATCTCACAATATATTTTACTAATATTCAATTTAATTCTTTGGTAAATGAAAAAAAGTTCAAATTTTTCTAATATCTGTGTAACATAAAAAGTTCTGTTTCTGTTAGAATTGAGTTATAATAAGAAATTCTTTATAATACCACACATGTAGTATAGGGAGGGGAGATTTGCTTTTGTTTCAATTTTTGTGCAAGAAAATGTTACAAAGAAATTTCTTTTAAATAATGTTTCATTGTAAATTATCTTTTCAGATTATAGGATAATGAAAGAAAACACAAATATTTAATTTAAAATCTAGAAGTTATTTTTTAAAATATGTATTTTTATTATGAATTTAATCTAATTCTAGTGAACATTCTATTTCTTAAGAGTTAAATAGTGTTGTTATAATAATAGTCATATAATATAGTGTCATAATAATAATCAATATCTAAATATCTCATAATCAAACAAAATCAATTATTTTTATTTATACTATTTCTTAATATACACATATACATAGTTGCCAGCAGTAAGCTGGTTTAATCAGTATGCTGAACCTGAACTCCATTTATCAATTATTTCCAGTAACAACTCTTGGGACTTTCAGTAACAGAATCAGAATGTATTCTTCATAAAAATCGTTAGTACTTCTATTAACTAGTATTATTTAAAAATTAGGTTGTTACTACTAAATTGTTAGGTAGTATAACGTAGGGTAATTAGGTTGTTAATACTAAATTGGTATTTTTGTATTGTAATCTTTTTGCCAATTTTTAAAACTTTTAGCATTGTTCTGATAAATACAATTTTACTACAAAATATAGTTTTGGACAGTTTAAGACAGTTTTAGACAGAAGGGTTTTGGACAGTACGGTTTAAACCATGGATTTTACCGTGGTTTTTACCGTTGTGTCCAAAACCTTGCCAACCCTGGTAATAATGCTTTTGGGCTTTCATTTTTTAAATAAAGCATCGGAAAAATACTTTTAAAAATCATATTTTGTTTTAAGTATGGTTTACGGCTAAAAAACAGTTTGTTACTAATCGGCAATACTGGTCTTTAATTGAAAAAATAATTTTCCTTGATAAAATTGTATAATATTAAACAAACAAGAATTTTAGGAACTATAATAAGAAATAAATCTTACTTGGTCACTGCAGACAAAATAGGGTATTTCGCAAGCATCCAAACAAAACAAAAAGAACAAGTAGCAAAAATTGAAACAATAAATCTATCTTTATTCTTAAACAGCACAAGTGTTGCCATCTACATGTTGAAAATCGATTTAATAATATTTTCACAATGTATTTTATTGGCAACTTAGGCATTATAGCTTCAATATTATTCTAATAGTATTTTACAGCCTAAATTGGGTATGTTGCCGAAAAGCAACACCCGGCATTTAAGGGTTAAAAGGCGACTAAAATAATAGAAGAGATCCTTCTCAGTACTTTCGGGCTTTCCCAAGCCCTTCATCAGAGAATACTTCTCTTGGATCCAAGAGGCTGCTACTTCTACTTTCAACTCTAATAATTATTGGCACTCTCATTTCAAAACGAAATGACGTATTTGTATAAATAAACGGCAATCAGTTATTAAATATTCTCAGATGAAGGGCTTGGGAAAGGCCGAAAGCACTAAGAAGATTTTAAATGAAATAGATATTTTTAACTTGTAACATCTATTATTTTTGTCGCCATATAAGTGAAACAGTGAGCTTTTAAAAATTCGTATTATATATTTTATGTTTGAATCAAGATGAAATTTCGCGTTTCGTCTTATGATTTTGTTGAAAAAATACGCTTTTATCAACTAACAGTTTAATGTTAGGGGGTTTCAGGACTCTTAAAGCTTCAAAATTTTCGAAAAATTTTTTTAGACGTTAAACTTCTATCTTTTCTTAACATTCCGATATAATTGTTTCCTTGAAATTCCCATTAGGACCGAAGTTATGGCTTTTAGAATTGTACCCATTCAATAGCTGAAGCGGCGTTTCTGAAACTTTTCAAGTCATTTTTCTCCAAATGATGTTTTTGGGCATAACGCGCAGGATATCTCAAAAACTTTCTGAATATGTTTTCATGAAATTTTCAGAATATATGTTTTATGTTAGCCTGTATAAACTGAACCTAAAAGTTATTTTTATTGTGCAAAAAAAATATTTTTTTAGGTGATTTTAATACTGAAATTTTCAAAATTTTGTGTCAGCTAAATACGACTTTGCATTAAAAATATAAAAATGTTTTAAATACAAATTAATTATTTAGGTTCAGGGTAATTATTACAATTTGAAGTAGAAGTAGGTACCAAAATTTTTATTCTAGTTGCAATATTTATTTTGTAATCGTACGCGTAAGCCGTTATTCCAATTTTCAGCTCGTCAAAAGTTTGATAGTTTGGAGCCCTCTATAAATGCTAATTCTGCATCTCGCTATTTTTTAAATACATGAAATGAAAGAATATACTATCTTACATTCCAGTTAAAATTGTGTTTTTAAATCATATACATTTTAAGATATTAAATGTTGAAAATGGTCTCTTTTTTTTCATTTTTTTTTTCTCTAATTTTAAGAGTCCTGAAGACACGTTAAGTAATTTACTATTATACGTGGAGAAATCAACTTAGAAATCTTAAAAAGATAGTTTAAATAATGTTTCCCTCGATCTTTCCTGTTGCCCTATCTTGAAAAATAAACAGAGCAAAATGTATATATATTTTTTATAAATTCTCTTGTTTGTGCTTTTACCAAGCATTAAAAAAAAAGTGAATTTTTCATAATCAAGTACAAAGACCACGCCAAATTAATGCATTGTAACGGAAACTTTGGGAAAAAAACATAAATTGCAGTAAAAGAATTCGGCGTGATTGTCAAAATGATCATTGAATGCTTATAAAAGACTGTTTTTTAAGAAACTATAATATTTTTATTTTTATTTTTATATTTCTTCTTCTTTTTCTTCTTTTTTTTTCCAAAAATTAACTGGTTTGGAAATCTTCTCTTTTACGTTATAGACTTTTAAGAAAAATAATAATATCTCAAAAAATATAATAAAATCTACCCTATTAAAATCCGTGCGCGTATCTATGTAACCTCAAAAAGTCGGAAACCACAGGGCGCAGGGCTACGAAATTTGGGCAAAAAATTCGAAAAATTTAAATATATATATATTACGTTTTTCACGAATTTTTGGCTTTTTTGGTGTTCAACCCGTAATCGCACGAGTTCTAACCAGTTCTAAATGTTCACTGCAATGGGAAATATACATATTACGTCGCCACGCTGCAATACTAAGAAGCTGTAGCAGATATTACGATAATTCTTTCACCTTGCATGCAAATAATTAGAGATTATTTAATTGAGCTTTATTATTACCCTTTTTCAAAAAAATAAAGAAAAACATTTTATCACAAATATCAACAAATCGTCTGCTGCCATAGCAACGTGATAAATTAAATTTCATAAAAAAATGCACAGTAGTAGAGAAATATTTTTCTAAGTTGAATAGTTATTGAACACGAACTTCCACGCGTAAAACGGGTTAAACACCTAATACTCAAATAAAATATTTAAAAAATGCACAGTAGTAGAGAAATATTTTTCTAAGTTGAATAGTTATTGAACACGAACTCCCACGCGTAAAACGGGTTAAACACCTAATACTCAAATAAAATATTTAGTTCAAAGGGTACCGAACTCCCTAACATTAAGGTTATCTTGTAGACAAAAGTTTCGAAAATGTCACATTTTTACTCTTTTGACTTAAAAAAGTACTTTAGATTTTTTAAATAAAGCGAAGAGAAGAAAAAAGCATGTAAATATAATAATTAGGTAAAAAAAGTAACCTTTTTATGTTGTACTTTATGTGATTGGCTGAGGAGTACTTAATACTTTAAATTTAAATCCATTTATCTCAGAACGTACTTTTTCAAGATTCTTCATATTTAAATTGATATCGCTAAATTTCTACGAAAGATAAAGTTATGGGACTATACTATTTTCTATTAAAATTGTTTTCATGAGTGAAAATTTTGAAAATATGATTTTTATGATAAAAAGTATACACATAAAAAAATTTTCATTAGAAAAATAGTATATTAAAATAATAAATAAAAGTACTTTTAAATTCGGAAAACAAATTGATATTTATTCTTTCCTGCACTCAAAAATGGAAAAAGAATCGAATTACTCTTCATATTCCTCTTCAAAACTATTCCTCCCAAAAGCATCTCCCGAGATGCTTTTGGGTGGTGAAAGATTTTTTGTTAAAATTCTAGTAGTCACACGAAGCGAATTTTAAATCTTTTTTTTTTTTTCTGTGACTTTCGTTTGTTGTCAAAAATAAGCCTTGGAAAAAACACACAAAGTTGGCAAACTTTAATCAAATGGAACCATATTTGAAATCAGATATTATTATTTCTACATCTTTGATAAAATATTAGTGGGGAAAAAGGAGAAGACTATCTAAGAGGTTTTCATAATACAATTATTGCGGATTTTTACAATTATTTATGCATCCTAGAACAAGACAAATTAGTAAAGAAATTACGGGGGATTGTTCATTCCTAAACTTTTATTTAGAATGCCTTAAAAATGACGTACGGCTCGATTTTAAAAGTTTCCTGTCTGGAAAATAACGAACGATTTTTTAAAAAAATATATTTTCAATTATATTTGTAATATAAGTCTATCAGGGAGACTACTGTTTGGAAATAGTGGTACACTAATTCATTTAAAAAAAAAAAAAAAAAAAAAAATAGTCGCTTGCAGCAACCTTTCGCCTGTGATTTTCTTCAGAACCGTAGTAGCGTATGAACTTGATAATCCACTGAAACAGGGCTGCCACCAGAGACTATTTTTTTATTCTGTTCGCACCACAATTTTTGTAAAATAAATTTTGTAGTTAAAGTCTCTTGTAAATATTGTCAAAGCGTACGTAAAAGATTTTTGTTTTGAAACATGTTTTGAAATAGAATAAAAAATAGTCGCCCGAGGCAGCCCTGCCGAAATTGTCGAAAACATACGCAGACAAATTAATCGCGTTATATAAAAATATATATATACTAATTGAATAAAAACTTAAATAAATTAAAATAGTTTTAAATAAAAAAAATAATAAAAAAATGTTTAATTGTGTATTCTTAATTTTCGTAATTTTAAATGAATGGGAATTTAGACTTTTCAATTTTTATTAAAAATTTGTGAAGAAGTCATAAGTTTTATTCCTTATTCAAATAATGATTTACATTTCTGCCTCCGATGATATGCTTAAAAGTAAATGAAAAAATTGTTAAGGAGTCACCTCAAAAAAATTTTGGCCTAGAGTCTCTGAATATATAAAGAAGACCCTAGTTATAGCGCTGTTAATATCAAAGAAAAACATGTACAAGTAACAAAATTAAGATAGAAAAACATATCAAAGGATTAAATGTTAAAAGTTTTTGGAAGAAAGAAATTTTATAGATAAGATCAACAAAGCTTGTATGACGGTCAATGTCCGTTCTGTATTGACAACTTTCTGAAGTTCATAACACAAGAATTATTTCTTGTCACTTTTTATTGATTGTCTTTGTATCGCTTTTATCAAAACCCCTCACGATTTCGAGTCCTTCCTTTTGATTTTTCTCGCCAGATATTTGTACAGCCTCTAAATCCGTCCATGCGGAAACATTCCGACTTCTGAGTCCATGCAGCTGCTCTTCCCGATCGGTCCTTATCCACTTTACGCTTCTCCTGAAATGTACAACGTGAGCCAGAACACAAATATCTTGTTTAGGAAGAGATATGGCTAGAAAACGGCGCATGTATGGGATGTGAGGATGGCTGTAAATTCTGTCCAGCGAATGTTTCTGGGATTTCGACACGGGGTTTGATGAGACATTTTGCGGCCTCGGCACATGTCTGGAATTCAGTTTTGAATGCAAAGTTGTTGCGCAGTTGCAGTTTATATTTTTCCGCAGCGGTCTTTGGATGATAACATAAGGGATTCCACGATCTTGTATAGGGATGTTCTGTTTAGCTTTTTCTCTCTCGCATCCCTATAAAAAGTTACCATTTAAATGTTTGGTTTAAAGAATAGTTATTATAAAGTAAATTTTAATTATTTTATGATCACTATTTTTACAAAAATGTATAGCTTAAGACCTTAACAAGTATCGTAAGACTAACAAGACTTAACTTCCTTAATAAGTATCTTGCTTAGGAAGAGATACGTTTAGAAAACGGCGCATGTATGAGATGTGAGGATGGATGTAAATTCTGTCCGTTTTCAAAAACTTCTGGGATTTCGACACGGGTTTTGATGAGACATTTTGTGGCCTCGGCACATGTCTGGAATTCAGTTTTGAATGCAAAGTTGTTGCGCAGTTGCAGTTTATATTTTTTCGCAGTGGTCTTTGGATGATAACATAAGGGATTCCATGACCTTGTATAGGGACGTTCTGTTTAGCTTTCTTCTCCTCGCATCCATATAAAAAGTTACCATTTAAATGTTTGGCTTAAAGAATAGTTATTATAAAGGTAAATTTTAATTATTTTACTATCACTATTTTTACAAAAATGTATAGCTTAAGACCTAAGACTAATAAGACTTAACTTCCTTAATAAGTACCTTGCTTAGGAAGAGATATGTTTAGAAAACGGCGCATGTATGGGATGTGAGGATGGCTGTAAAGTCTGTCCAGCGAATGTTTCTGGGATTTCGACACGGGGTTTGATATATATATATATATATATATATACGAGAAGCCAACCAGCCCTGAAGAGCGGAAGAAGAAGACAGAAGACCACAAGAGGCTAAGTATAAGTTAATTAATATCAGTTAATAAATAATAGTTACTAAGTTAAATTATAATAGGGACTAGGCTAGATAATGGGGAGAACATTAACAGTTAAAGGGTGATAAGTTATAGCTTAGTTATAAGTCTTGCGTTAATAGTTAAAAGTTGTAATATTAGCATTTAGTTTCTCCAGCTTCTCTGCATCGCTTCCCCATCCCACTTAAATTCAAAAAGCGCTACTCATTTGAGATTTTTTTTTTCCCCCTAGGTGCCACGATGCACATCACAGTAAAGCGTAGTTCTCCTCAATGGATAGAATCAACTAGCAGTTTAAAGCAAAAAAGCCAACGCATAATAAAAGTATCAAGGTCAAATATTAAGTCTCATTATAAACACCAAGTTAAGTGGGTAAGAGTAGTTAGAATGACGTTATAGTATTAATATTTCTAATTTATTAAGTATTAAGATTAAGTAAGTTGATTATTAAGTAGTAAGATTAATAAGTATTACAGTTTAGTTCATTTAATGTAGTAATTGTATTAATAAATATATCATGGCTAACAAACCATTCTCTTCCAGCTTCCCCCCAGGTCCTCCCGGGCGGCCGGCCAGGGCGACCACTCGGGGGAGCATTCTCCCCTCCCTTTTTTTCTTTCTTTTTTTTTCTTTACCTCGCCTCTTTATTAGGTGCAATAGGACTCTGTCCGCACGAGCTACCGGACCCGCTCCAATGGGACAGCCCACGGAGCCAGTTTTTCCCGGTGGGGTATGGTAGGAAGGCGTAGTCTCATGTCCCTTGCAACGTTAATTTTGGCTAACAATTCGGCCCCAAAAATTAACACATGGTGCAATTTGTCTATCTGCGGAGCCCCATCCTTTGTTTTCTCTATCCCCCCCCCCCCCCCATTTAAAAAGAAATAATCATTTTAATTTGACAAGTATGCATCAACATTTAGGCCTCAAAAATTCCATGCAATCCCATTTAGTTCGGGCAGCGGTGGCCAAGCTGGTAGAACATTATACTCGTAGCCGTTGGTCACAGGACCCAGGCTAACGGCCGGCTAAAATTCCGTCATGTACGCTAATGGCGCCTGGTGCATGTAAAATCCGTCGTGGGTGCAAAGTCCTCCAAGTTACCTGTGAATTATACCTCTGGAGGTGCCTTGCCAGGTGAAGGTCTCGTCATCTGATCAAGGTTCTAAATTACGAGATCAACTTGAGTAGCAATGTGCAGGTACCAATCAACAGGATATAACGTTAAGGAACCGGTAAAACAAAGTAAACACAAACGAGCAGTAGGCACTGCAGATAAGATGACGATCGAGGCAATGATGTCGGGTTTATTCCCGTCTCCCTCTGCAGCGATTCGTCTACCTTGCAATTCGGCCCCAAATTATCCCTACGGCGGTAAATGTTAGCTTTTCGGCCATTTTAATTTTAATTTTCCCTTAAAATTGCTCTCTTCTACAGCTAAGAAATTTACCACCTTTTAGGCATCAAAAATAATCCAGCCCTTTTCCAACTGGCATGGCAAGTACGTGGTGTGCGGCAACAATCATAGTTTTGCAAAGTGCAATAAACAACCTAGACTCATCAACTTGGCTTAGTATAGTCGGCCCGGGTGCTTGTTGGTGTGGTCCGCCGCCTGCGGCGATATGGCGTATGTACTCACAATGCATCGCCCTGCTTTCCAGGCAATTACAAACCCGTTCAGCTGGGTTAACCCCGGTAGGTAGGGGCCTGGTCAGTAGTCTCCGAGACATTTTGCGGTCTCGGCACATGTCTGTAATTCAGTTTTGAACGCAAAGTTGTTGCACGGTTGCAGTTTACATTTTCCCGCAGTAGTCTTTGGGTGATAATATAAGGGACTTCATGATAATGTATAGGGATGTTTTGTTTAGCTTTCTTCGCCCTCACATCCTCTAAAAAAATTATCATTTAAATGTTTGGTTCAAGATGTATTTATTATAAAAGTAAATTTTAGTTGTTTTATGTTCGCTACGTTTACTAAAATGTATAACTTAATACCTTACCAAGTATCCTAACCCCTTGGGGACAAGCGACCGGTATTCGGGCCACGTACGTTGCTCAGAATCAGGGATTATTTTCATCAGTAAATTTTTACTGTAAATTTTGCCTTATTTAATCCGAGCATTTTCCCGATTCAATTAGGCAAAAATTTCTGTTTTAAAAAACCGGTGATTAAAGATTAAAAAATCTGTAAAAGACGCTCATCCCCAAGGGGTTAAAACCATTAAGACTTAACTTCCTTAATAAGTATTTTGCTTAGGAAGAGATATGTCTCGAAAACACCGTATGTAATATGAGGATGAGGATGGCTGTAAATTCTGAACAGTAGACGTTTCTGGGATGTCAACACGGCGTTTGGATGAGACATTGTGCAGTCTCGGCACATGTCTGGAATTTAGTTTTAAATGCAAAGTTGTTGCGCGCTTGCAGTTTATATTTTTTCGCAGTGGTCTTTGGGTGATAATATACGGGACTCCATGATGTTGTATAGGGATGTTTTGTTTAGTTTTCTTCTCCCTCACATTCCTCTAAAACAATTACTATTTAGATGTTTGGTTTCAAGAATATATTTATATAAAGGTAAATTTTAGTTATTTCACGTTCACTATATTTACTAAAATGTATAACTTAAAACCTTAATAACTATCGTAAGACTAGACTTAACTTCCTTAATAAAGAGCTTGCTTGTGAAAAGGATATGTATAGAAAACGGCGCATATATGGGATGTGAGGATGGTTGTAAATTTTGTCCAGCGAGTGGTTCTGGGATCTAATAAGACTTAACTTCCTTAATAAAGAGCTTGCTTGGGAAAAGGATATGTATAGAAAATGGCGCATATATGGGATGTGAGGATGGTTGTAAATTTTGTCCAGCGAGTGGTTCTGAGATCTAATAAGACTTAACTTCCTTGATAAAGAGCTTGCTTGGGAAAAGGATATGTATAGAAAACGGCGCATATATGGGATGTGAGGGTGGTTGTAAATTTTGTCCAGCGAGTGGTTCTGGGATCTAATAAGACTTAACTTCCTTAATAAAGAGCTTGCTTGGGAAAAGGATATGTATAGAAAACGGCGCATATATGGGATGTGAGGATGGTTGTAAATTTTGTCCAGCGAGTGGTTCTGAGATCTCGACACGGACTTTGATGAGACATTTTGCAACCTCTAAGCATGTCTGGAATCCAGTTTTGAATGCAAAGTTGTTGCGAGGTTGCAGTTTATATTTTTTCCGTAGTGATCTTTGGGTGATAATATAAGGAACTCCATGATCTTGTATAGGGATGTTTTATTTAGCTTTCTCCTTCTTCACACCCCTTAAAAATATTTGCAATTAAATATTTAAATTCAAGAAGCAGTAGAACTATTGATTTTTCAGATGTTTAACTGCTTTTGACTTGCATATATAAAGCTAAAATTTAATTACTCAGTGCTCGCCATTTTTATTAAAATGTACAACTTAAGCTAGAACACAAGAATCTTGTTTAGGAAGAGACTGTGTAGAAAACGGCGCATATATGATGCAAGGATGAGTGCAATTTCTACCAAGTGAATGCTTCTGAGTTTCCGACGCGGCTTTGGTAAAACGTTTGAGGCTTCGGCATATATATATAGGAATATGTTTTAATGGAAAGTTTTTGCGTTCGCGGTTGTATTTCATTTTCTCTTCTGGGCAATAAAATCCAAGACACGACTTCATTTCATGATCATTTTTCCATGATTTCATCTAGAGATGTCTTTTATTTACTATTGTCGTGTGTTTCAGCGTCTGTTATCCCACAATCCATCTTTTCAATAAATTATTATTTAAATGTTTGAATTAAAAAAATCTATGTCTGGAAATAATCATAATGATAATATTCTCGAAATTTAATTGCAGTCGACGGCTTTATATATTTTAAAAATTAAATTATTTTTAATTTTAGTCATTTTTATTGAAATGTACAACTTGGGCTAGAACACAAATATCTGGTTTTGGGAAAGGGGATGTGAGGATTGGTGTAAATTCTGCAAAAAGAGTAGGTGTAAAAAGAAGTATTATACATTTAAAAAACATCTAACTAAATGTTAAATAATTTCAAAACATTATAATATTTAGTAGCTATTCAAATATTTTAATGTTGTGGGGGAAAAAATCTGATTTAAATTTCAAAAATACAATTTTTGTATTCTATTTATAAATTACGTGTGAGTTTCCTGTATACATTGCTACAATTTTTGATCAATTTGATATACATACGCTTTAGAACCTGTGTAAAATTACTGGCTGCTTTATGAATTTATCAAACTATTATTTATCACCTTTCTTCAACTACTTTTTCAAAAATGTAGATTGTGTTCTTAATTAAACAGTTAATTGTTTAATAATTACAAAATTTAATCTGTATCATAAATTTAAAATTAAATGCAATTTATCAATAACTTTAAAATATAAGCAGTATTTAATATTAGTTTAGATAATTATTACAATATATGAATGCACATAATGTTGTATGTCACTAAAGAAATTTTTAATTTGAAGTTTTTTGTAATTTCTATAATTATATAATTAAAATTTTATTAATTAAAGCAAAAAAACATGCTTAACTCTTGGTAGATGTTTAATATTTTAACACAGGGAAAAAAATCCAACTTTTTTGACTTTCTTAAAAAAATCATGATTTTTTTTACACCCTAATACTATATATATATATATATATATATATATATATATATATAAAGTGAATATTTACGGATCTGCGAAAGATTTTCATCCCTGGAAAGATTAAATTTATACTAAATTTTCAGGACCCACATCGTGAAGTGGAATTTTTTTAATAAATGGATTTCTTTCCACAAGCAGTTTCTTCTTTTTTTTCTTTCCGTTCTTTGTTTCAAGTTTTAAGTCCCCCAAAACAATTATGAAATATGATAAATAGCATTTTAAAAAATGCCCAGCATAGAAGCAATAAAATATTTCCAAACATTTAAGAGCGTGAAAAATTATAAAACCCGACATTTACCGAGAAATAAAACGGGAATTTATCACTAAAGTTAAATAAACGAGACATTCTCATAGTTCTAGTTGCAGTTAAATGTAAAATTTCGGAGTAAATATTTTCAGAGTGAAAGAAATTTAACAAATAATTACAAGCACTATCAAACCTTTAGAGCTGAGAAATTTTCTAAGTGAAAGCTCCGCCAATTGTCCGCAAATATAGCAATGGTTTTATGCAGTTAAGTGTTAAAATTTCAGTGTAAACGGCTCGGATCGGATGAAATGAATTAAAGGCATAACGGTTTGCCAGAGAATATGTTATCTACGCTACATAAGGACTAAAGATCGGTAATTTTATAAGCCGTTTATTCTTAGGCAAGGTATAGAAACATTACTAGCTTATTTTGCTGTGATACATCAGAACTGGTAAACAAATATACAGAGGCGCGAATTCGTCAGTGTTATAGAAGTTTTTGAACTCATCGATATTGCAGAATTAATATTTTAATTTAAAAAATACTATAAATATATATCTCTAATATATTATTATTCCTTTTTTTTCTTTTTAACTACGCGTTATTCTAAACATTTCTATTATTAATGTAACTATATATTAGTTTTATTAGTTTTAAAACTATTAATGTAACTTCCAAATAAAAAAAAAATGTATATATAATATTAATAATTTCACAGTTATTGAGAAAAAGATATGCAAACCAGTTACGTGTTCAGGGTATACGGCTTCAAACGGATGAAATGAATTACGTCGCATTTAAAAAAGGGGAGAGAAAAAAAGGGACAGGGGTAGGGGGTGGTGTAAAACTTAACTGGTGTTAGCGGTCTCACAGACGGCTGCTTTGTCCCCCAATTTCCACAGTTTAACTTGTAATTTTAGATTTAACTATAGATACTAGTTAAATTTTGTTTTGTTTGGAATCCTAGTAGTATCACTAGAGATTTCTGAATGGGTGAATTTTAATTGTAATAGTTCTGTACATTAGTACAGAAACATCCGATGAGTTACCCGAGACTTTTATTCATCTTTTATCAAGTGATCTCATAGACCGCTCGCAGTAGCTATGCGACAATTTCTGTCACATCACTTAAGGGTTAACACTGACACTGAAGGTAACGAAAATAACAGGCTACCCCGCTATCTTTTCGGTTAGACCGCTAGAGTCACGTGATGCTCTTTTTGTGCACCTGCATTCTTGAATTCGAGCATCACGAGACCCCAGCAACTCAGCATCACCAGACTTCGGATCGCTAGAGCCTGGTGATGCTGAGTTGAAGTTTTAAAAGCACAGTGAAAATTTAAAAGCAGCTCAAGGTATTAATATTTTATAAAATTAATATATTTAAGTATCTCCGTATTTACTCCGTACTCCATACTTACATAAATATATCTTACAAATATGCATGCATTTTACATTATACGCCAATATACGACCGCGGAACACTATATGAAACCTCTAATCATGACCGCAACAGGTGATTGGTAAGAATTATTATAAGAAAAACATAAATGGTCAGTATAAAAAAAAAAAAAAATTCAGCAATTTTCTTGGAAATGAAAAAGAAAAATATATATTCTTTACGAAAGCATATATTAATATCCAAATTGCACTTAATTTTCGAGAATTGCGAGTAGTTAAGAATTTATTAGATTAATAGGTTTAGTTTAGTACCAATTATACAAGGCTTAACGACTTCTCACTACTGCGGATTACGATTAGAACGAGTTATTCAAACAATTTCAAAGAATTTCATTCAATAAGTACTTGAAAATTAAGCAATTACAATATATATATACATGCTTTGTTTCAATTCGAAAGCAGTCGTCTAGACAGTAATAGATGATTTAATAGAATTGTGAGAAAAACATAAATAAACAGCAGAAAAAAAGTAGTTCAACAACTTTTTTGGAAAGGAAATTGAAAATGTGCGTAAAATCATGTTAACAAATATTGATATTGCGCTTGACTTTTCCGAAAAAAGTTATTATACAGGTTCGTACGAAATAAGTGCGAAAATAATTGCAACTTAATTTCCAGTAAAAAAAAGTATTTTCACAAAAGTTATTAATAATCGTCAGAAATTATATTTTTAGGAAGAAAATGTTTTTAAACGTTTACAGGAAATAATTGCAAAAGTATATATGTATTTTTTAACTTCCAGAAAATAATTATTTAATTACCAGATAGATATTTAAATTTTTGATTGTAAAACAGACTTTATTTTTTTAATCTTTCTTTTCAAAGTAGAACAGTGAAATGCATAATTGGCGTTATAAAGTGATGCAAAAAATAGGCGTTCCCAAATTAAAAATAAAAGAAGCAATTTAACATATTACAACGACCATTTGGAAAATGATTTTTTCAAAGACTAAAATTTAAGACATAAAAAATCGCACGGAGTTGATCACACATTACGTACGCCATGAATTAAACATTAACATTCCTGGACCCATCATGAACAAATTTTAAAAGAAATTTCAGTTTTACAATTTTCGGTACTGTAAATTTTTAAACTTCTACGGAGCTGGTCATACATTACGTACGCCATGGATTAAACATTAATATTCCTGGACCAAGTTTAAATGAAATTTCATTCTTAAACTTCTAAACATCCCACAATATTACTTTTTACACCGTCGTATAGAGAAAAAAATGTACTTTTAAATGCAATTTGTTTGAAAGCTGTATCTCAATTTGTTTCTGAGTTATTAATTTTTTTCTTTTAGTTTTTATTATTTTTTTGTCATAGTGGCAACAGAAGTATCCATCTCTGTTGAAAGTAAAGGGAAAATACAGATTACTGTATAGGCCAATCAGAAAACGAATAAAATGCGGGATTCAACGAATAAAACGCTTCAGATATGTTTTTGATTTCCTACTCTGACCGAGGATAATAACCATTTTTCCAAATGGCTAAAAAGAAAGAAAGAAATATCTTATTGAGATTTATTATAAGCCTTTTATGCTCAAACAGCATCGTTCCCCATAATGAATGAATCAAAATGGAGATTTTTCACAATTAGTCGGTATATATTTTTAAGAATGAATTAAAATGAATATATTTAATTTTCTTATCAATGGCCTCAGTCACGGTATAAATATTCTAAATCGTTCCTTAATAATAGTAATAATTAAAACTAAAGCTCTAGTCAAAATAATTTATTGAAAAACATTTGAATAACGATTATAAATTATTGTTCAAGTAAATACAAAACGGAGAATATAAAATTTCCATTCATATTAAGATATAACGTAGCATAGTACGAAAGTATTTCATTAAATATCGAAATGTAAATTTAATTTTCTCTCACGTTTCTTGATCAAAATCGTTTAACCCCTTGAATGGCGGCGGTATATTATATATACCACGTAATTTTAATTCCCAAATGCTACAATGGCACTAGAACTTTAAAACTAAATTTTGTTTTGTATTATATACTTCAAGAAATGCTTTTACTTACTTTCATATAAATTTTATTGCAAATCCTGATGTCAAGCAATAATTTTAACATTTTAGAAAAATAAGTACTTTGCCCCTGAAAGGATTAAGTACAACTACCTGATAGATCTAATTAATGCACTAATTCTCCTTGTCCCCTCCTACAATAAAAATGTAGAAGAAGAATCAGTAGGAGTAAAGCCATAAAAACGACATAGGTTTTGAAGCAAATGAACCGCGGTGTTGGTCGGTCCCGATCAAATCAAAGAAAAGCCCTGGGGCCTGCTATTCTTTTTGGATCCCCTTTCCTATATTATCACAAAAATATACACATTTTAGGTGCTTTACAATACATATATGACTATATAAATACATATTTAGATAAATAAATAAATAATTTAATCTTATCCTCCTTTACAAAGTATAAAATATTGATAATAATCAGTGCTTAGTCAAAACAAATATAAAATATCAGCTTTATAAAAAATGAATATCGGGTTCGGGGGAGGGGGGGGGGGGCACGGCCTTATTGACACATGCTTTAATAAAGCCCTGGATGTTGGTAACTTGTTATCGCTTCCATGTTCTCGTTTATCAAATCTCTGGCGAAATAATCCTTTAATTTTCGAAAATTTTTAAGAATTGGAGAATTTTTAATTTAAAATATTAAAAGGATTTCTTAAATTTGTTTTTCTGATGTATAAAATTTTGAAATTTTCAGGCTCAAATAATATATACAAAAAAAAAGGGAAAACTAATAAATATTTCAATATCAGTAATAACAATATTAAATAATAAATAATAACATTAGCAATTAGTAAATATACGATGAACGCAATTTTCATTCATATAAACATATAACGTGGCAATACATGAAAAATATTTAATTAAATATCGAATTTCAAACTTATTATAATGCGCTGTCACGTTTCTTGATCTGTATCGCTTAGGTACAACAACCTGATGAACCTAATTATTACACTAATCCCCCCCCCCCCCCCCAAAAAAAAAGAGCAAAGCCACAAAAACGTCCCAGGTTTTTGGGGCAAATGCAAGCCGAATAAGCGCAGGTGTTTTCATTTTATAATTCCCAATGTATCATTACATAATAATTCATCAAGATGTCTCAAATGTTTGATGCCTTCGTACAAGTATACTTGACATGCAGGTGATTCTATAATGTATACCAATCACACCTGCTTTTTGGTACTCCACTCTTAACTATTATTATATAAAGATCTTAGTGAAACATATATTTGTTTTACTTAAGCGACAGAGATTATATTGTCATTAATCCAAGTCATCTACAGGGCATTGATGTTCTAAAATAACGTTAATTGCAAAGGCAAACATACGTTCGTTAAGATAATGAGATTTATGATTGCCCATGATTAGAAAAAAAAAAAAAAGCGCGGAAGGGGGGTGGTGCGGAAAAAGAAAACATAGTTGTAAATATATCTTTTATTTGTTAACTGACACCTGCAGTATTTAGTGAGAAAAAAATTGTAAAATAAAACTTCCTTGACTTAAGATATACTACATTGTATAAAGCTATGTATTAAGCTAAGTACTAAACTATTGGATTTGGTATTATTGGTATTGGATTTAGCTAGATGAATGTGCTATAAAAAATTGCATTCCCCCCCCCCCCCCCTCCTGGTTTAGCGCTAGTCTTTACGAAAAATCAGTGTAACCTTGTAGTTACTGTCAATTCCAAAAAAAAGCGTTATACCCACTAAAGAACATTGAAGAGCAATTTAGACTAATCAGGAACTTTTAAAAATAATAGGTATCCGAGATTTACGCAAACGTTCCTGAAATAAAAGATATCTATTGCTATCCGTAAATTTCGGGAAAATCGGTTCTGTTAATTTCGGAATTCGGCTGGTTTATGACTGGTTCTTCTAAAAGTTTTTGAAAGTAAGGGTAAGGCTTCCAAAATCATGAGTAACTGTATGCAGTTACAATGAATTATCATAAACATATCTGCAATATTTTAATGTGTGAATTGCATTAGTGTATGTCATCCATGTGTATATTAGCAAAATCACATTTATCTATAAATATTTTATACATTAGTATAAACAACTAATTAAATTTATCTGATAATGATTTTCTTTTATCAATATATATTATTTGACAATAGCTAAAATTTTTTTTAAAGATTTGTGCGCAATTACTTCGAGGTAAGCGAGATTAAAATGCGTTCAAAAAGTTAGCTATATACAGATTGAGCAATACAATAATAAAGTAAGCAATACAATGCAATACAATAACTTTGTGCACCCTTCAAGAAGACTGTAGGTACCTTCTGTAGGTGACTGTACCAACATACTAAAATTGCATTACCGCCAGAGTTCTACAAACCTCGCATTTAACATATATTCGTTTAATAAGTCGTTTCATAAAGATAGATTATACATATACAGGCTGTCTCTGAGCTCATGGGCAAAACTTTAGGGTAGGTAAAGTACACATAAAGAAACAATTTTGGTATAGCAATGTGGACTCGGAAACGAAAATGTTGACGAAAAACAAGAAGTGCGAAGGAAATTAAAAAAAGCATTTCATTGACATAAAAATTACAGTATGTGTCAAATGTGACACCACAAACATCAATACGCGCCTGGAAGTGTTTAGAAAGTGACTTTCGTATCCTTTTGAAGATGATGGATCATCTATGAGACACCAATTGACTCTGATGCGGTCCTCACTGCAAGACTTTCAGCTGTTCGTGAAATTACCTGTAATCTTTGAAAGGGTACACCAATCTATTGCTAGATGCTGCCAGGCCTGTATCGATGTTGGTAGTGGCACATTTGAGCACTTACTGTAATTGCTACGTAAATAAAACGCCTGTTTTCATTTCCTCCGCATTTCTTGCTTTTCATTTCCGACTCCCCATTGCTGTACCAAAATTGCTTCTTTATGTGTACTTTACCTTCCCTTACAGTTTGGCCCATGAGTTCAGGGATACTCTGTATATGGGGCATTCTCACAATCTTTTGACTTTTGGGGGAAAAAATCTGACAAAATTAAACTTGCAAAAATAACATTTTAATCTGATAGACGAATGCCTTAATGATTCAAAATAAAGAAAAAATGGTCAGCAGCGAAATTTTTTTTTTATTTAACTGAGGTTTAAGTTAAACTTGAGAGTTTAATTTTCCTTACCATTTTACCCCTATAACTTTTTATTTTCTTCTAAATTCTTACTTATAAGGAATTTGCATAGTATCCACAGGACATTCAAATAAGAAATAATAACAATGTAATACTTTTAATACAGAATTTTTGTATAACAGCGTCTTAAAGGGGTGTTAAAAGAAGGACCGGTAAGGTAAAAAAAGGGGATGGTATTGGAAAAAAGGGACGGTAAGGATGGAACGGTAAGGAAAATTACCACCTATCTTTAGGAAAATCATGTTAAAACTAAGTGATAGCCACAATGTTCATTGATTTTTAGAAACAGTTGTTAACATTGGATTAAATTATTATTATTTTTTAATTTACCTCGAAAAATGCAGGAATAAACCTTGGGGACGGTGAGACTACCAATAAAGCCACGATGCTTGAAATTGATATTTAAATGCTAATTTAAATTCTACAATAAATTTCCTGCCAAAGAATTTTATACTATATTTCTCTAGCATACTTCTGCATGAGAAAAAACTTGAAAAAAAAATTCTGTGGCTGCATCTGAAATGGTTTTCTGTATAATTTTAGAAGAGGGCTGGTAAGGAATCTAAAACCCAAGGACAGAGTTTAAAAATTAATAACAACCCTAAACATGTGTGCAGGTTAATTTTTAGCTACATATTTATATAAAACAATAGTTCCAGTTTCAGAAAAAAATTACGTCGAATTATTTTTCTTGAAACAATTTTATCCAGACAGCTCCAAACTTAAAAATCAGCATCAGGGACACGGGACGGTATAGGAGTTTTCCCAGGTGTTTGGACCCCCAACATCGTCCAAAATTTATTTATCTCGTTAATATTGTTGTACAATCATGCAATGGGATGTTTCCCAGTATATGAAATTAAAAAAAAACACAAAAAAGTGTATTAAAATAAAAATTATTATTCAGGGACATGAAAGTCAAAAGATTGTGAGAATGCCCCATATAGGACAGATGTTACTGTGTATTATTCACTGAAGTAATTTTGATTACACCAAACTTATGGTAACTTTTAGAAAATTCAAGCAGACTACGTCAAAAACTAGGCTTTAAATCATAAAGCCTTGTGTAAAGAAGCGAGGTCTTTATCAACTATCTTCAGTACTACATAGATAGTTGAAAATAATATTGTAGCCTCTTCTAATGTGCAAAAACAGAAACAAGCCCTCTCATTCAAATATATAATCAAGCCCTTTCATTCAAATATATAATCATACTTATAAAGAAAATGCCTACAATTAATATTGCCGATGACTGATTACTGAAATATTTTACGCGAGAATATGATCAACTACTTGGTTTTATATAATAATTCTACTGTGTAATATTAGAATTATGGAAATTATTTCGATTACATCTAACTCACGGTAGCATTTAGAAAATTCTACAAAATTACGAAGCCAAAGACGACTTGGTTCATCAAATCTCGTGTAAACAAGCGTTCAGTCAACCATCATAACTACTACGTCGTAATTGAGAATAATATTCTAGGCTTATTTCATGTACGAGGGGAAAAGGTTCTTCATTCCAATATATATTGCTACTTATTTTTAAATAAGTACATTCTTTAAAAAACCTTTGACACTAGAAATTATGTTTCTATTTTGCTCTAACAAGTCAAGTAACTCAATCGCTTTGCTTTCTACTTACTACCCATAAATAGTTTCCCATGACTCAAAGTACAGTTGATGCAGCAGGAATGTAAACACAGCAGGGGGTCCTCAAGTTAATCTGATGGTTTCAGACATTAAGCAGACGTTAACACGGAATATTATAAGCTATGGTTTTCTTTTTATTGTATCTCCATCACCAATCGAATGCATCTCAGGTGGCGGCTTCAAGCCCCATGTGATCCGTGAGATATGTTATGGGTCCTTAAGCTGACATATTCCCACGTGGTGCACTAATCAATGAATATTGATTTTGTCTTTACATGAAAGGGCGCACGGAGTTGTTTTGGATTTTCCTGGAGAGCACAGCACTGTTTATGAAACTGCTGTTTGATAATCAGGAGAAGTTACAATCCAACTCGATTATTAGACTGCTGCATCAGGTTTGGCAACTCGATTTTATCAGAATCTGAGCCGACTCTCGGTGGGATGATGCTTAATTATTTGTTGCGGTTTAAGTTCAAGTTGGGTTTTGAGTTTTGATTCTTGCAGGTCGGGTTCATGTTAATCCGATTTTTCAAAAGAAAATCCAGAATAGTTTTTCACATGAAAAACAAAAAATCATATATTTTAATATGAATGAGTACATACATATTTATTTTCTAACCTGAAAGATAAAATTAATGTTTTTTGTAAAATTGTAGACTTTTTTTTCTCTTAACTGCCCTGTAAAAAGAAGCCTCATTATTTCCGGGTTGAAATGTGTCGGATTTATATCCGAAATCAAGTTCATTTTAAATAAAAATTTCGGTTTCGGGATGAACATAACAAGACCCACTGCAGGATTCTAAACTTGGTTACAAGAAAGAGAAAGACGAAGGGATCACAACATTTGTGGCAACTTCTTGTAACTAACATTAACGCTCGCAATAAACAAGCTCGAAATCTCGTATTGTAAAATATAAGTAAGTATCTTGCTATATGAAGGATATTAAATTTTTCTGAATGCCACCTCTTATGGAAGTCGTTTTGCTTTTCTAAATCAACATCATTAAATTAAATTGCTAATTATAAGTCAACATTTATTTTCAAAATTTAATTTCTATATTTATATTTTTTAAATGTTAAGAAGTAATTGAAGAAATCATACCTAGCATCTGATCATTAGCTGGAGGAGGGGGAGTTTTTAAACTTTCTTATTTTCCCTTTTGCATAATTTCTAAAACTTAAAATTTAATTCAATAAACTATAAAAAAAAAAAAGAAAGGAAAATAAAAGGAGATATTATTTTATCCTAATGAAGTTAACAAAGCCTCAGTTGTCTGAAGAAAGGAATCTTCGAATTCTTTCAGCTACAGTCCTCCCCACTTAATCGGGTCACGGATAATCGAATACCCCACTTATTCGAATAGAATCCTCCGGAACCGAATTTATTCCTATTGGTTCTATGTTATGTTCCCCCGCTTATACCAAATATCTTTTACGGATGTCCCCGCTTAATCGAAAAATAGATGTGTGACAGATGTTTGAAAATAGGCACGGAAAGCACGTTTCAGCTGGAATTTCCTTCCACCTTTTGTCATTTTCGGTTCCTTTACTCTGAAAACAAATTTTCGGTTCTTCCTGCAATGATTTCAACCGACAAGTGTATAATGGGCAGGTCAAATGATTTCCCCACCTTGATCTCGCCACCATCATTTCTTACTGTTAACCAGGCTTTGATGGCAATGCCTTAATCGGGATGAACATTGTTTCGGGATGAACATAACAAGACCCACTGCAGGATTCTAAACTTGGTTACAAGAAAGAGAAAGACGAAGGGATCACAACATTTGTGGCAACTTCTTGTAACTAACATTAACGCTCGCAATAAACAAGCTCGAAATCTCGTATTGTAAAATATAAGTAAGTATCTTGCTATATGAAGGATATTAAATTTTTCTGAATGCCACCTCTTATGGAAGTCGTTTTGCTTTTCTAAATCAACATCATTAAATTAAATTGCTAATTATAAGTCAACATTTATTTTCAAAATTTAATTTCTATATTTATATTTTTTAAATGTTAAGAAGTAATTGAAGAAATCATACCTAGCATCTGATCATTAGCTGGAGGAGGGGGAGTTTTTAAACTTTCTTATTTTCCCTTTTGCATAATTTCTAAAACTTAAAATTTAATTCAATAAACTATAAAAAAAAAAAAAAGAAAGGAAAATAAAAGGAGATATTATTTTATCCTAATGAAGTTAACAAAGCCTCAGTTGTCTGAAGAAAGGAGTCTTCGAATTCTTTCAGCTACAGTCCTCCCCACTTAATCGGGTCACGGATAATCGAATACACCACTTATTCGAATAGAATCCTCCGGAACCGAATTTATTCCTATTGGTTCTATGTTATGTTCCCCCGCTTATACCAAATATCTTTTACGGATGTCCCCGCTTAATCGAAAAATAGATGTGTGACAGATGTTTGAAAATAGGCACGGAAAGCACGTTTCAGCTGGAATTTCCTTCCACCTTTTGTCATTTTCGGTTCCTTTACTCTGAAAACAAATTTTCGGTTCTTCCTGCAATGATTTCAACCGACAAGTGTATAATGGGCAGGTCAAATGATTTCCCCACCTTGATCTCGCCACCATCACTTCTTACTGTTAACCAGGCTTTGATGGCAATGCGCCGTCACTTCGAGACTCGAGATGGTAGTTGTGATATTTTGCACTCATTCGAAAAATAACTCGATATTTACTCCTTTAAAATTCCACTTAAAGAAAGCACTTTAAACGATTTTTTTAAGGCAGTATAAGTAATGTAAATTAGAAATAGCAAAGTTTTGACCAAATTCAAACGATCTGCATTAAGTGTGATGTAAATCATATAAATATGTACTGACATTAAATTAATACCTTTTTACTTTATATTAGCATTTGTATTTATTTTAGTTTATGTTATTCTATTAACGATTTATTATGGTGTTAATTAAATATACCGTAGATGGTTATTTTGCATTTTTATTACACATTAAATATTACAGTTATGAATCCCCGTTTAATCAAATAACCCGCTTAATCGAATATTATTTCTGGAACCGTCAATATTTGTTTAAACGGGGAGGACTGTAATTTGAGCCAAACACAGAACACACATGAAGTATATCTTCTTAAGCATTTATGCTAAAGAAAATAAAGTAAAAATATGATTTTTTTTTTCTTTTGTATCAGAGTTTTCTTTGATTCAACCGCGAATTTATAACATATTTTTATTCTAAACCATTAAATGTGTTCATATTTAAAAATTTTGAAAACTTGCACATACAATTATTATAAAAAATCTATTCCAATACAGAAACTGTAAAAATGCCTTTATGGAAATAGCATTACGGCCGCTTCTTTTTATTGCTTGCTTTGAGCTAAATGTCAAAACTGCTAAGTGGTTGAAGGCTGCTCAAATTGAGTCGAAACTGAGGTATCTGGTTTCATCCGACTGTGGGATTTTATCATACTTTAAACTCAGAAATAAATTTAACATTTTCAATTTTGCTTTCTTTTGAAATTACATTTATGTGCAGTTCATATGATACAGAATTGTAAAACTGACTTCAATGCTTTAAATGAATTAATATTTAGAAAGAGGAATTAAAAAATATATAGTTTCAAAACAATATTGCGTTGGGACTATGGCCATATATATGCTTCTTCAAAAGGTGCATACATAATATGTAAAGAAAAGATATATTTATTTCATTTAATTACAGTACTTTCATGATTATATAAATATATATAACTATTTATATAAAAAAAAAAGTAGGGCCAATCAAATAACATTCGTGTATGGGACGGCAGTCCCGAAGAGGTTAAACGTTTGCAGACGATGCGGCCACAGTGGCGGCATTTAATTTTAATCCAAAAATATGACATTGACCCAATATTTTTAAACAAAATTTTAAGTTTATAAAGTATGCGAATAAATGCATTTACTTATTTACAAATAAATTTTATCTTAAATTCCGGTCTCATTGTGACATTTGAGGATTAAAAAAAAAAAAAAACTTTGCCTTGCCTGGGAGGAGTACTTTGACCGTTAAGGGTTAAAAGTCATTCTACATATTAATTCTGTTCCTAAGATGCAACGTTTTAGCTGCTAAGAAGACGCAAATGCGTATCACAAGTAATACATGTGGCGCCATCTGATGAATAGGAATGGGAAAGAAGAAGCAAAACATATCAGAATAAAGTAAAAAACAACAACAACTGAGAAACTTTTAAGTGTTTATTTAATTCATAAAGTTATTTCTGCTTATTATAATTATTTCACAAATATGAATGCATTCAACTTTCAACTATCCCACATCTCAACTTTGTTTGTTCAGATTCATTTTATTCAATTTAATTCATCACAAGTTAAGAAAAAAATACCGGTGTCACTTTTACCGCATTTTAACTCTTTATTTCTAAAGCGATTTTTTTTAATCATTCATATAACGTTTTTCAATTTACATGTAACGTTAATAATAATTCGCTATAAAAGAGATTATTGAGAAAAAAATGCTCATCTAACAAAATTCACAACTTTCTCATGGGCGCCTGCGAAAAAATATCCAGGGAGAGGCAAGATTTTAGAATAAATATGCCAGTTGCCTAAACCGCGTTTTACAAATGGAATATGCAAACATGAAATAAACTAAGAATTTTTTATGCGAACACCACAAGACAATTTTTAAACACGTGAACATAAAGAAAAAAATAGAAATACGACAAATAAGAATATTTGCTATTTACTTCCCAAAGAAAGCTTCCACTGGCAGGAAGTTGAACTGAAACATTTTATTATCTTTTTTGTCAGAAGTACTCTGGTCCCCTGAATACCCCGTTTAAGATTTTTAACACATAAATTTAAAAAGAAAAACGGAATTAAATATGGTCTTCAACGGCTTCAACGGGAAGGGGGCAAAGCTCCCTTGACGAAAACCCCCTAAACTTTCTTTCTCTCGTTGTGGTAGAATATTTTAAGTTACTTGGGAAGAATAAATTTTATTATTTTTCAAAATATCGAGGAAGAAAGAATATTTAGCTAATTAAACTAAAATTTTTAGGGGGGAAGAGGGGAATTGTTCTCCCTTACCGATGAATGTTTTGACAAACAGTTCATATATTTAATTTAAAAATTACTTGTTTATTCCAATCTCAAAAAAAAAAAAAAAAAAAAAAATGAAAACTGCTTCAACAACACTCATGCAGAAAACATTTCGAAATCTTATTAACACCTGAACCTGTAACAATACGCAAAAGAACTTTTAGAAAGTATGTTTCAAAATTTACGTGCTATAAATAGATAAATATTTTCACGAATAAATGCTATTGTTTGTCACAGTACGGAAAAGTAAATATTAGCTGTGTGTCACAACCCAAAACATCCACAAAAAGTCAATAATTTTGACACAATGCATGCACGATCAAGGTAACATTAATTACTTATGGAATTTACTTATGCATTATTAAAAGCATTCATGTTTTATCATAAATAATATTATGACCATATATTGTTACTATGTGTAAACATATATCGTTTTTTTTTTTTTTTTTTTTTTTTTTTTCCAATTATAAGAATTCAAGCTTTTAGTTATTAAAATACAGTAGTCAAAACGTTATGCTTTCATAAAAAAAAGGATGAAAATTTAATTCTGAATATCAAATTTCTAACTTTGTTTATATAAATACCATTTATTAAGACAATTACATTGATGGTAAAATATCGTGCAGAAATAACAATCTTGACAAAAGCGAAATAAGGGTTTCCATCCTAAAATTCAAGATAATTAATCTTAGAACATTTGACACAGCGCACGATGACAGGGCGCACATAAGCAGCACCTTATAACTAACGTTAAACAATTAATGAAGTAATTTTCGTGGGTAATTTATGCTCAACAAAACCTGGAACACACAATCAAAAAGCAGTATGCTTAGCCACATTATCACAAGACAAGAGAGATTAGACAATTGATAAAAGTCTACAAATTAATGATAACAATTAAATATAATTTTTGCTCCTTCATGTGGAATTTAATCATATGTAACACAATAATTGTAACCAATAAAAGCTGTTATAATTTCAATTATTAGTGACAGATTAGTTTGCATTACAAATCGATTAAAAAGTATTGTTTTCAAACAAAGACAGTTTGATTACGGACAATTTTTCAATCTTTATTTACATTTATTGTTTTAGTTTTTAAAAGGAGATAATGGAAGATTATTAAATTTCAAATTATTCATTAGAAACAGGTCGATCACTATTATTATTTTTTTATTTTAGACCCCTGATGTATGTGTGTTGTTCAATGTATGTATTGCATCTATTATAATTAGTTGTACTCTTGCAATATGTATATAAATGAAATATGTATAATGTAAAATATACGCCATAAACTGTATTTAAGTACGCAGTTATGGCTATTATTGGGCGATATCAAAAAGTTAATCAACATTGAATAGATTTAAATAGATTTTGCTTTTTTACTGACTGGTTAATTATTTTATCTACATATTTTCTCAGAAGAAGCAATTTCCCATTCACATAAAATTCGCCAAAAGCTCTAAATAGTATTTCCCCCAACTTTTATATAGCGGTTTAAAACAAATCCAGAAGAAAAAAACCCTGCTATCTTAATGATTACCAATACTAAAGGCCGGCCTGTATGAAGTGTGATTCTTGTAGTTATAGAATTGATCAATGAACGAAAATGAATGTCTGATGCTTTCTACAGATCAAACAAATACAGGGTGTCTACAAATTAGTTGGGCAATTTCGTAAGTTAAGAACTTCCGAAATATTAACACGTTGAGTGCCACGTCAGTCACTGTTGACTAACACTGAACTTTCCGTTTAGGCCGCGTCAGTCATCGGTGACCGACACCGAATTTTCAGTTTAGGCCGCGTCTGTCATCGGTGACTGACACTGAATTTTTAGTTTAGACCGCGTCAGTCATCGGTGACCGACACTTATTGATTGTGTAACGGGAATCTTATTTCGTGGCCCAAACGGAAAGACAGACAAAATAGACTTGGCATTCAACGTGTTAAATGAAATTAACTAGTTGAAAGTCAGACTAGTAGTAATATTGCCGAAGTTTATACATAGATGGCGTTAGATGTCATAGCTGACGCTATCTCTTAGCGAGCGGTAATCATTCTTGTTCGGCATTACGATAATGGAGATGTACAACGGTTCTGAAAAGGCGAAATGCTGTCTTTGGTTTCACGAAATTCATTCTGCTGTGCAAGTACGACGAACATTTGTGATAATGGTAAACTTGAACTATTTTTCTATCTTACAACAATATGTACTGTAATTTTTTTCCTGTCAATTCCATTCAATAAATCATTCTTTTTGCCCCACTAATTTGTAGCCATCCTGTCTTAAACCGGTTCCGAAAATGAAAGTACCTTTATTAAAAAAACCTGCACCTAAAATCGAAAAAGTACAAAATCGACCTCATCTGTCCGACCTTATTAGAGCGATTAATCCGACCTAAAATCTGCAACCAAAATAGAAAAAGCACAAAATGGCCCTGTTAGAGATCGACCTCAGCAAGAAAAATATCGTTTAAAAATATTCAAATTTAAACGAGAAATTCTAAAGCAACCTGCTCATAGGTTTAACATTATGGAGCCGGTGTTTTCAAGTAAGTTAAGAGTCCCCTTAAACTGAAAATTACAAGTTAAACTATAAAAACTGAATAAAGTTGCGGTCTGTGAGACCGCCAAACACCAGTTAAGGATTAAATGATCTTGATCGCCTAATGTTCGTATCATTATTGTATCAAACTGGGTTTATCACCATCATCTCTTTGCAAAAGAAAACAATATATGACACGAAATATATACATACGTAATACATAAGATTCAGGATTACTTTACAGTTCTCATTGTTAAAAATACTTAAAATAGGCAAGTTAGAGCTGCAATTACACCGATTTCAACCACGCTGCCTCCATTATACAACCATGAAATTAGTGGATACAACTTGAAACTCTTACATCAAGGAGAGTCATTTGTTCAAAATGTCACTCCCTTGTCAAAAGCAGCACGCACTATTGAATCAGAAGGACAGATGAACTTAATGAACGGTTTTTAACAATGCAAATTATACGTGGAAAATCTTAATTTGAGCTTTAAAGCATGAAAGGCGCATAATGTCATACGAGAATCGGTCTATCAGCTAAGAAAGATTAAAATAGTAAAAAACATTGTTTGATTAGCTAACAGTACGCACCTTATCTTTTATCTAAGGCTTACTGTTTGTTCCTTTCTTTTTGAAAAACAAACCTGCTTAAAAAAAAAAAAAAAAAAAAAAAAAAAAAAAAAAAAAAGAGTTACGGAATAATTGTGTTATAGCAGTATCAGATAAGAAAGAAGATTGAAACAATTGTTGCATGTTATTCTGGTACAAGATTCTGCTACACTACTTTAATTTCCAATTCCCTAACAGGCAAGATAATAAAATTCTGTACAAAGAATATACAATAATAAAAGACTTTTCCAATATAATTATAAAAAAATTTCTTTTTGTGATTCCCAAACAAATAAAAATTTAAGATTATGAAGCGAAAAAAAAAATAATAACAAGTCGGAAATTATACGTCAAGGTGCGTCCGTACTATAATTTGTTTTATAAACATGCAGATCTTAGCGCAATAGCTATTGTACTCTTATTCAAAAATGCATGGATACAAAATTTATTACGATTATATAAATCAAATTCAGTAATAATGAAATAATACGACTCTATCTTAAATAGGATGTAATCACCATGACAACCTAGAATCATTATCTATCGTGGGATATCATTGAATTAATTACGTACGATAGGATTTAATAGAATGAAGAAAACTTTTATTAATATCTTTTTAAGTTTTGATTCGATTTTCATAAAATTTAAAATGACTCGCCAAAATTCTGCAACTACTATACACTGAGGTGACAAAAATCATGGGATAGCAATATGAAATTATATAGATGGCAGTAGTGTCGCTTACAAATTGTATAAATGGTCAGTGACTGGGCAGGACTTTCATTTGTGTTCAAATGCTTCGTGTGAGAAGGTTGATTAGGTGATTAATTCCCCACGACGAGAATTAACGGATTTCGAACGCGGTATGCTAGTTGGAGCTAGACGCATGGAACATTCCATTTCGAAAATCGTTACGGAATTCACCATTCCGAGATCCACAGTGTCAAGAGTGTGCCAAGAATACCTAAATTCATGCAAAACCTCTCATCATGGACAACGCAGTGGTCGACCGCCGGCACTTAATGACCGCGACCAGCGACATCTGCGTAGACTTGTCAGTGTGAACAGACAAGCAACATTGCGCGAAATAACCTCAGGAATGAATGTGGGACGTCCGACGGGCGTGTCTGTTAGGACAGTCCGTCAAAATTTAGCTTTAATGGGCTGTGGAAACAGAAGACCGACTCGGGAGTCATTACTAACGGCACGACATCGCCAACAGCGGCGCTCCTGGGTTCGTGACCATATCAGTTGGACTGTAGACGACTGAGAAAAAATGGCTTGGTCTAATGAGTTACGATTTCAATTTGTGAGAGCTGATGGAAGGGTACGAGTGTGACGCAGACCCCATGAAGCCATGGACCCAAGTTGTCAACAAGGCACTGTGCAAACTGGTGGTGGCTCCATAATGGTGTGGGCTGTGTTTACATGGAATGGACTGGGTCCACTGGTCAAACTGAACCGATCGTTAACTGGAAATGATTACGTTCAGCTACTGGGAGACAACTTGCAACCATTCATGGGCTTCATGTACCCAGACAATGATGGAATTTTTCGGGATGGCAATGCGCCATGTCACCGGGCCTTAACTGTTCGCGATTGTTTTGAAGAACATTCTGGACAATTCAGCGAATGATTTGGCCACCGCAATCACACGACATGAATCCCATCGAACATTTATGGGACATAATCGACAGATAAGTTCGTGCGCAATATCCTCCACCAGCAACACTTTCGGAATTATGGACGTCTATACAGGCTGCATGGCTCAATATTTCTCAAGAGGACTTCCAACGACTCGTGGAGTTCATGCCACGCCGTGTTGCTGCACTTCGCCGGGCATGACAGTGTATATACTTATTAAATTTCAAACCATTCGGTCGGGCATGTTTTGGGCTGTTATATGCGGACAGATGGACAGATCAGACGGCGACTATAGGTGCTACGTATTTATATAATTACATACGCACCTATAAAAACTGCATGTAAGTAAAAGAAAGGGGTTAAAATCATCCCAATCATCAGACTCCAAAGGAAAAAAGATTTAACATATTTCGCCGTTCAATTCTAGAAATATTTTTAAGATGGTTGTTCAAGAGTTTAATAAATGCGTATGAATAAAAGATAATTCCTTTTTAGGTTTTTTTAAACATACAAGTTTAAAGCTGATGAAGCAACAATATAAAAATTGAATGTATGCAAAAGAAGGGAGCTAGATGCCATCAAACTGTAAAAGAAGGAGAAGGAAATGAATATTGAATTATGAATTATTATTTTTGATAGCAATTGAAAAGGAATTAGATATTGAGTCTTATTTGGCCATTTTGTTATTAACTCTTATTATACGCAAAAAAAATACAGATTTTGTCTCATGTGTAAATACTGAAATCTGTTGTGAGTAGACATTGTAATCAAGATAACTATAACAAAATTTTAGCGGAAAAAAAGAATCGTTCACACCCTACCCCCCCCCCCCCCCCAACCTCTCGAGCCGCCTTTTCTTATTTAAATTTCAACAAAAACTAATTCGATTAATCACAATTACATACATTTTTTGAAGAGAAGTTCAAGATGTAAAACTTAGGAAAAACATTCAAGTTGACACCACTGACAATAACTTACCCTTATAGAGTTTAGTAAATCCTTACATTCAGAAGCATCCCATTATATCAAGAAGCACTTTTGTTTAACTCTTTTAACTGATATTACCGGTCTCACAGACCGCTGCTTTTATTCAATTTTTATAGTTTAACTTGTAAACTTTCAGTTTAATAACAAACATTACCGAATTTTTTTTTCGTTTAGAACTTTAACACTATCACCAGAGATTTTTGAGTAGCTGAATTTTAATTATAAGTGCAAAAAACACCATCCTATGAGTTAATCGCATCTTTTATTCATCTTTCGATGCAGCGGTCTCACAGATCGCCTCACAGTAGTTATGTGACAATTTCTATCACATCAGGATAAATGAAATGGTGTCTCATTTGCATTCTGACTTCGCAATAAAGTATTTTTTAAATCGATCATAAAAACTGAAATTTTAGCAATCTTAACAACTTCTGTCATAAGAATTCTCCAATATGGTTTTACTTAAAATCCTCCAAAAAAATTAAGTATCCTCTTAAATTGTACTGAGTTTCTCAAAAGTTACTATGTGAATTTTTCCTCCCTTTCCCTTTCAGATTTAGAAGCTAGATACTTTAGATCTTTACTATGTAGGAGTATATTGCTGAGTAATAGCAGTGGTGATAGTTGCGATTGATTCGACTTTAGATTTAGAGGAGGGGGTGGGGTCGTTCTGCGTAATGAAGCATTGTTTTCCAAGTTAACATGTATTTCCATATAGGAGGCGGCAACACAGACAATCACCTCATCGAGTTTACGGCTGAAATTCCAGGATTAGTTAAAACTCGATTCGCATATTAAAACGCAATCGGTCTGCAAAGTCATATCTTAGCGGAAAATACCTGAAAACCCGATTTTAGCAGTTGACTCGTTGGTTTACCATTGCGTTTTCCTGCACCCAACGGTATGAAAACATGGAGAACTGGGATCAGGAAAACACAATGGTAAACCTGAGAGTCAACCACTACAATCGGGATTTCATGTGTTTTCCACCATGTGTTTGATATGACTTGGCAGCCCGATTGCGTTTTAATATGTGAATCGAATTTTAACTAATTCTGAAATTTCAGCCGTGAACTCGTTGAGGTGATTATGCTGCCGCCTACCAGTCTAATACGAAAAATGCTTGATTTTGTGGAAGTTTTCTTGGCCAGAGGGGAGGCATGACTCGCGATACAATCTCCTTGGAAGTTGGAACCGCCCCTGAATAGAACTTAAAATCAACGCTCAACTATTGCGTACTGAATGTTTTGTGATCAGAAGAATGTGGTTTACCTATAGGAAGTAAGTCAGCTACGAAATCTTGCTGCCGAAACCCTTAGTTTCTTACTATCCCATCTCTACGAAAGAGATTTTTATATTAAATCGTCTGCAATATGCTCTGTAAATCGCGATAACACAGATATTATTATAAAATAATTTTTTACTGAGTCGTGTATATAAAATTCCAAAACGTCCAGATTCTAAATCTAAAAGGAAAAGAAACATTATTAAGTCAAAGGTTACTATACGGAAAAAACTATTTAGTTAAAAGAACCAAAAAAATGCCCCATTCAAATATTTGGTTGGACTGACCAAACGATTTTGTTAGTTCAATAAAATTTTATTGAGATAACAAAATCATTTGGCCAGTCCAACCAAATATTTGGAAATATTTGGAATTTCTATATTAACCAAACATTTACTTCCCACAACTATTTTTTTGTTGTTGTTCTTTTAACGAAATAGATTTTTCCATGTAACTTTTAAAATCATTCTTGTGCTAACCTACACGAAAACTGAAAAAAATTGATTTTTGGAAACCGTGAAAGATTCAACTTATGATTTCGAGGGTACAAAAGGCATGCATTAATTTGAAATAAAAGCCTACAATCCATTACTTAACATTTGACATTTATCTAGCTTCGCTAAGGTGATTGCCCTCTCCTGACATCAATGAGACATCTCAATCAAAAAGTTTCTCTTGGTGAGCTACCCCAATGTGGCTTCGATCCCATGTATCACTTACTGAACTTCGAATCTTCTCAGTCACCCGCGTAAAAATCTGTCCATCCAGAATGAAAATGGTCCTCATTACCTTCTCTTTCTCGTTTATTATGCTCCAAGCCCTAGACTTGTATTTTTTATATTATTATTATTATTTCTTTCCGGGCCGCCTGGCAACAACGGGCATTTCGAACGCAGCAGGGCAACACCCAGTTCCACCCTCCCTCCTAAACATTCTTGAAGGGCCGGGAACATCATTTACCTTATCATTTCTAAGCGGATTCTAGGCATATTGGCGATGCATGGCTGATCAAGGCAGAGTCATAAACAACCCTACTTGACACTCCACTAGGGACTCTGCCAGTATGAAAATTATTTTTTTTCTTTGTTATATTATTATTATCATTTTCCCCTTTTTCCGATTCCAGCCCTTTTCCTGAATTTTCAATACGACTTGGTTTATGTGTCTTTTTGTGTACTTTTTGCATTTCTTTTTCTAGTGTTATTTTGCAGATCATTTTTATTTGTAAGTTTATTTTTATTATTTTTTCTTTTTTGAATGAAAGAATATTACACAAAATTGTA
Source organism: Maratus speciosus (assembly GCA_963932465.1). Classification (NCBI taxonomy): domain Eukaryota; kingdom Metazoa; phylum Arthropoda; class Arachnida; order Araneae; family Salticidae; genus Maratus; species Maratus speciosus. The sequence goes on from OZ010792.1 coordinate 280,966,484, forward strand.
GTGTGTTTGCCATTTTTTCCTACATTTGACTATGAAAAGAGGAATTTATGCAGGAGAATGTTTTTTTTTTTTTAATGTCCAAGCTATTTCTAAGAATGAAACGCTACTTGCCATAGTAACAGAGTCTGACTAGAAGACATGCCAAATTCTTTGGAAAGACATTTCAAATTTCTTTGTTCCTTCGAATTATGGTAACCATACGCGTGCCATTATGGTAATTTCTTTCTTTCATGAGTTTAGTTTGGATGATTTTTATTTATTTATTTTATTTTTTACTCTTCCACCCCCTTTAACGCAAAAATTATAAGGCGTATATTTTAAACTCCATTTCGGTTCAACGGAATTTCTTTGTTTATTCATTTTGAGGAAGTTATAAAGAGGTTAATAAAAACTTTCTGCAACACAAGATTTACATCCAGAATTAAATTTGAGATAATTTTTACTCTGACGTAATATCGATGGAAAAATAAAATATTAAAATTAAACAAAACACTTATTAGCTAATATAAGTTTTTTTTTCTTTTACTATTTACTTTTGTTATTTATTTTATTTTTTACTCCTGCACCCAACGCAAAAATTATAAGGCGTATATTTTAAACACCATTTCGGTTCAACAGAATTTCTTTGTTTATTCATTTTGATACCGTTATAAAGAGGTTAACAAAAACTTTGAGCAACACAAGATTTACATCGTGAATTAAGTTTTAGATAAATTTTACTCTGATCTGTTAATTTATTTTTTAACACCCATGAAAAAATAAAATGTTAAAATTAAACAAAACACTTAATAGATTATGTAAGAAATGTATTTTTTTTTTTTTTTTTACTATTTACTTTTATTACTTACTTTATTTTTTACTTCCCCACCCCCTCCTTTAACGCAAAAATTACAAGGCGCGTATATTTTAAACTCCATTTCGGTTCAACAGAATTTTTTTGTTTATTCATTTTGATAAAGTTCTGAAGAGGATAACAAAAACTTTGAGCAACAGAAAATTTACATTGTGAATTAAGTTTGAGATAAATTTTACTCTGATCTGTTAATTTATCTTTTAATATAGATGAAAAAATAAAATATTAAAATTAAACAAAGTACTTATTAGCTTATGTAAGACTTTTTTTTTTTTTTTTTTTTTTTTTTTTGCTATTTACTTTTATTATTTATTTTATTTTTTACTTCCCCACCCCTCTTTAACGCAAAAATTACAAGGCGTGTATATTTTAAACTCCATTTCGGTTCAACAGAATAGCTTTGTTTATTCATTTTGATAAAGTTCTAAAGAGGTTAAAAAAAAAACTTTGAGCAACACAAAATTTACATCGTGAATTAAGTTTGAGATACATTTTACACCAGCCGGTTAATTTATTTTTTAATATCGATGATAAAATAAAATATTAAAATTAAACAAAACATTAGCTTATGTAAGAAATTTATTTATTTTTTACTTCCCTACCCCCCTTTAACGCAAAAATTATAAGGCATATATTTTAAACTCCATTTCGGTTCAACATAATTTCTTTGTTTATTCATTTTGATATCGTTATAAAGAGGTTAACAAAAGCTTTGAGCAACACAGATTGACACAGTGAATTAAGTTTGAGATAAATTTTACTCTGATCTGTAATTTTTTTTTTTTTTTTTTTTTTTTTTTTTTTACATATCGATGAAAAAATAAAATATTAAAAACAAAACACTTATTGGCTAGCTTATGTAAGAATTTTTTTTTAATTCATTTTTTTTCTTTTTCTAGATTTTGTACTTTAATCATACTTCTTCACAATTCGGTTTAATAGTGTGAATTGAGTATTTTATTTCAGGAGTAAACTTTTTCAAAAATTAATGATTTTTTAGCTCACAGGCTATCGAAGCCTGAGAGCTAATGTGTCCGCAAGTTCTGCAATGTCGTACATATGTATATACGTAACGCGATAACTCTTGATAGAAATATCCGATTTGCTTCAAATTTTGTAAATGGGTTCATTCTGATTTGGCGCTTCCCTGATTAGATTTGGATATTCATTGGTTAAGTATAAAGGAGGGGATGGGGGACTAATCCCCCCTTAATTTAGATAAATGGATTTTTCATGCAGCATTATCCGATTTGCTTCAAATTTGGTATACCGGTTTATTCTGATTAGGTGCTTCCCTGATTAGATTTGGAGGTTCATTGGTTAAGTATAAAAGGGGAGGGGATAATCCCCCGTTAATTTATTTACCGATTTGCTCAAAAAGGGCGAGTTCTATTTTATGAATAATAGACATAAATAAGAATATAATATACAGTTAGTGTGAATAGCCTGTGAGGCTCAATGCCACCAGTTTAACTGGGCTTTTGCTAAAAAAAATAGAAAAGTGTATATAAATATATAACTTTTTACAACGAACAATGGGAGAAATCTCACATTCTAAAATGCTATCTAAAAACTTGGCGAATGTGCATGCAGCATCATTTTATGGTGATTTTTTGTTGCTTTTAATCACGTTGTATGACTCAGAACCAAAAATTTTTTTTGACAATATTATAAAAAAAAAAAATTATTGTTTTACTAAAAATCCAAACGTAAGCATTTAATGCATTTTCTTTTCACGCAATTTACTATTAAATGTGAACTGATTGTTTACGAGAATTGCTTTAAGTACAGTCGTCCCCGTTTAAAGGAATATTGACCGTTCCAGAAATAATATTAGATTAAGCGGTTATTTGATTCAACGGGGAATCATAACTGTAATATTTATTGCGTAATAAAAAGGCAAAATAACCATCTAAGGTATATTTAATTAACTGTATAAGAAATCGTTAATAGCATAACATAAACTAAAATAAATACAAATCAGGGTTGTTAAAAATCACAATTTAAAAAAAATCGGATTTATTTGATTTAAATCGGATTTTTTAAATTTAAATCGGATTTTTTAAATTTAAATCGGATTTTTTAAATTTAAATCGGATTTTTTAAAATTTAAATCAGATTTTTTTTTATTAACATTATTTCTGTACTTATATATGTACGTGCATTTATTTATTTATTTATTCTGTATATATTTACACATTTCTATTGATTTAATTATATTTCCTAGTTAAGAATTCAAGATATTTTAAATGAAAATTAAAAATTGTTGCAAACAAATTGAAAAGATTCACTTAAAACTTAAAACTTTTATTATTCTACTATTAAACTTAAATTGTTATCCACATATGACTATGCATGTTCTGTATATAAATTTCTAGTTAATTTAAAGTTATTATTTTTCATTAATGTGTTACTCCAATAATATATCTACCCTTATATATATAAAATCCTAATGAAACGAATTTATGAAACGGATATTATGAAACAACTGAATTGAAACGAATTTATGTAACGATTCTATGAAACGACTGATTAAACAACTGATTAAGTTTCTCGGCGATTTCTCCTAAAATATGGAACACTTTGCGATGAAATTAACACCAAAAATCCGTATTGATCCACAGATCTCAAAACTGGTGTTAGAATTTTTAAATTCGAATTAGTTTTCGAAATATTAATTTTTTTCTCATCTTAAATACTTTTCTCTAATGATGGCAACCGAAATTTTAATCATAACAGATTAAAATTTCGGTTGCCATCATTAGAGAAAAGTATTTAAGATGAGAAAAAAATATTTTAGAAAAGGTTATTATTTTAAACTAATTTGGCAACCAGTTTGGCCTCCCTTAAATGTATGCTAAGAAATGTATCATGATACTTTTATTCATAATTCAATTTACTTGGACAATCTTTCGCCAAATCGAAAGATTCTCATAGAGAAATCAAGAACTCGGTATTTTTATGTTAGTGAGACGCAGGTGATAAATCGCCAAACATTTTTCCCGTCGCATTTTTTTATATTTCATTAATTTCATTTAAAATACGTATAATCCTTCCATTCATTTTATTTAAAATACAAAACTTTCATTTAAAACTGAAACTTTAAAATTGATGGCTTTCACTTCTTTTAAAAAAAAAACAAAACGAAAAGAAAAAATATTAGGCACAGATGTCATATACGCACCGGGGTACCTAATTGGCGCCAACATGGCATTATTTTGATTGACATGGTAACCCGGCTATTGTTGTTTATTTAATAATAAATGTATATTTACTTTAATTTTCTCTTTTAAAATTATATAAATTATTTTGTTGTATAGTTATTAATTATTTTTTTGTTATTTCCTTTTAAAAATAATACAAAATAATTAAAAAATACGGTACTACTTAGTTATTCCGTCGATCAATTTCGCCAAATTATATAAATCGCCAAACCACTCGCCAAATTATACAAATTGACATAATTTTTATTTTAAATAACGAAAGAACAAATAAATTAGTATAACATTAATAAAACGTCGAAATAAAAATCACTTGATGACGTAAACACGTGTAACTTGTTTAAAGTCAAGTGAATGTGACATTTACGATCAACCATTATTGGCATTAAATCTTATAGTTCGGCGATAGATTTTTGGTCGACGGGATAACTAAGTAGTACCAAAAATACATATGTAACTGGTATTCGAAAACGAGGTTTTCGCCAAATTTTCGTAAAAAAAGAAAAAAAAATTCACGCCAAACCTGCGGTGCGTATATGACATCTGGCAAAATATTAAATAATGCAACAAACCATGACATTTAACTTCAACTTCAAATCAATGTTTTAATTTACCACTCGAAAAATAAACTGGCGAGTTGAAAAAAAAGATATTGGCGAGATTTGCACCCGGCTAGCGTAACAGTACCAAGAATTATTTGCGACCATGGCAACTTTTATGTAGTTTTATTCGTAAAAGAAATTTTGACTTTCGACACAGATGTCATATACGGCCCCATATTAGATTGATTTTTTTCTGACGCCAATATCATATACGCAACGGGTACTTAACTGGCGCCAAAGTATCGTTATTTTGCTTGATATGGTAAGCCGGATGTTGTTGTTTATGCTGTTGATGCTTTCCCCAAATTGGCGTCGGAAAAAAAAATCGCGCCAATATGGCGCGTATATGACATCTGTGTCAAACTTTCATATGAAAGGCGAAGGGATTAGTCCATATTTGTTTATGGCAATTGATGACTTGAACTATTATAATATAGATGAAATGATGGCGATAGAATAATATTTGGAGGCTTATCACCTGTGCCTGGCTAATATTAAAGTACCAAAATGGCACCTAGAGTATAAAAAGCGAAGTGTTCCGCCCGGAACTGTTGATGATAGTCACATGACTTAGGCTATTGTTATAAAGATTGTTTTAAAATACCGGGAGACAAAGACTCTGTATACTTAATTCATTTTATTTTAGTTTCTTTTCAAATGTTTAACTGATGCTCTTTAATCAAAAACGAAAACAACCGTTGGATGTCTTAACAGCAACTTATTCGTCCTTAAATTTTTGTAATCAAAGGGAATTGAATGGAAACCCGTTTACAGGGAGATCTGCACAGCTTTTTTCAGTATAATTCAATCTTCTCTAATATTTTTAAAACCCATCGTATTAACGTGTTTTTAGATTGTACGGTGTCTGACCGGGGGTTGGCGAGAGTAGCTTGCAGGGGGAGGAGCCCCCTAGTATAACATATAAACACATAATAAATGTAACAAAGAATTTTAAATGTATATGTATATTCCATCGCCGATTCAGATTCACGAATGTTATCTTTATCACATAGACTGCAAGTTTCTTTTTGTTTTACATTCTTGCCATAATCCCCATCATTTTATCACTACATTATTTGCATATTGCTATTACACTTTTTCCAGAAATAATTTTTTTTTTTCTGTAAAATAAAGCAGCATTGGATCTTTTTTTTTCTGCGAACCATTTTTCTTATGTAACTACAAATCTAAAATCTCTCTGTAATCGTACCTAGTATTAGTAAATGACATTATTGTTTCAACTTTTGATTCACACTATACTATACTAGTCTAATGATTGAGAAAATAGTTACCAGATCAAAAATAATCACATAACTGAAAGCCTAAAACTATTAATTGTCAGTGTTATCTCCCCAGCCATTGACAATTCCAACAGTCAGTCATGCTTACTGGACAGTAGGAATGACTGCTTAGCTTAGAAATAACAGGGATTTGTTTAGGAAAAATTTGAGCCCTTTAAAAGGCCTTTCACAATTTTTTAAATATTTAGTCATGGCCCTTCACGTAAATTTTCATCTTAAAACAGGGCCCTTCACAAAATTCTGTGTCTTCAAAATAGACCTTTCCCTAAACTTTTAAGTCGCCAGACATAAATTTTTACAAATTAATTATTTTAAAATAAAATTTAACTTCTCACAAAACAGTTGGAAGTCAACAAAGTACCTATTACATATTCTTTTTTTAATATATAAATAAACGATCTTAAAGAAAGGAAAAATGGATTAGTCACAGCTATTAATGTATTTTCAGTAATAAAAGAAAGATGAAGTTGGAATTCTATAATTCTGTGTTAGACAAATAGTCAAAATATTTATTATGTTATAGTCAAGTATTGGTCATATTATATGATCAATATATGAATCACCAACATATAGGATACCGTAATTTGTAGGTCTAAGCAACTAAGCATAAAACAAACCCGTGAATTGCGTGTAATCTGCTTCAGAGAAAGAAACTCTGCACTGAAAGTACTATTATATTAAATGCATTATTTTAAATAAATTTAACTTATAGCTTAAGCTTTTAACTTGCAAAAATGAACTGATCATTTAAAAAGGAAAGCAATTTAAAAATGAGAGAGCATTTATCAATATTTTTGAGGAATGCACTATGGATTGATAATATTTTTAATACAATTGCATTTACTTTCATAAAATAATAGTATTTTGAACTTATAAAAGTTTTATTTAATGCTATTAAAAGGTATTTTTTAATCCGAAATGAATGATGACTTTTCTTATAACAAAAATTATGAATTTGATTCTTATTTAACCTGTAAATATCAATGTTAAAAAAAAAAAAAACTGATTTAAATCAAAGATTATTTTTTTTAAAATCATTTGATTTAAATTATGGTTTAAATCGTGATTTAAATCCAACAACCCTGATACAAATGCTAATATAAAGTAAATACGTATTAATTTCATATCAGCACATACATTTATATGGTTTACATCACACTTAAAGCAGCTCGTTTGAATTTGGCCAAAACTTTGCTACTTCTATTTTACGTTACTTATACTACCTTAAAAAATCGTTTAAAGGGGTTTGTTTAAGTGGAATTTTAAAGGGGTAAATATCGAGTTACTTTTCGAATGAGTGCAAAATATCACTACTACCATCTTCCGTCTCGAAGTGACGGTGCATTGCCATTAAAGCCTAGTTAACAGCAAGAAGTGATGGTAGGGAGATCAAGGTGGGGAAATCATTTGGACCTGTCCATTATACACCTGCCGGCCGAAATCATTGCAGGAAGAACTGAAAATTTGTTTTCAGCGTAAAGGAACCGAAATTGACAAAAGGTGGAAGGAAATTCCAGCCGAAACGTTCTTTCCGCGCCTATTTTCAAACATCGGTCTTACAGTTGTTATTCGGTTAAGCGGGGACAGTTCGTAAAAGGTATTTGGTTTGAGAGGGGGAAAAATAACATATAACGAATAGGAATAAATTCGATTCCGGAGGATTCTATTCGAATAAGCGGGATATTCGATTATCCATGACCCGATTAAGTGTGGAGGACTGTAGTACATATTATTTTTACAAAATTAATTTATGAAAGATAATTTGTAATTATTTTTAATTTATAATTATTTTATAATTTATTTTATAATTAATAATAATTTATTATTTTATAATTTATTTTATAATTAATAATAATTTATTATTTAAAAAATTTTTTTAAATAATTTTAGTAAACTTTTTATAAAAAACGATAAAAATTTCCTCTCTATTAATTTTACTGCTGAAACACAGTTACGAATTTATGACAAGTTAACTCGACTTCTTCGACAACTCGACATTTATTATTCACATGCTTAGTAGAATGTTAACTTCAATGAGGAAGATGCATTTGTATAAGATTTACATAGTTTCATGTTAGTATTGCATATCGCTCATCTGCAGTAAAATTGAAAGAACTCCAAAAAAATTTATTTTGTGTATTATTGCATTGAAATGTCCGACTTAGGTGCATCTTGCTCCAGGAAAAGTGTCATAAGTATAGTTATCCGGAAAAATCCGGGGGGTAAAATAACGACGTTGTCTGTTTTTGGATTTAGAAATTTAACCAAATTAATTTTGTGTATTATTGCACTAAAATGTCCGACTTAGGTGCATCTTGCTCCAGGAAAAGTGTCATAAATGTAGTTATCCGGAAAAATCCCTTGAGTAAAATAAGGACGTGTCTCTTTGTGGATTTAGAAATTTAACTAAATTAACTTTGTGAATTATTGCACTAAAATGCCCGACTTAGGTGCATTCTGCGCTAGGAAAAGTTTCATAGGTGTAGTTATCCGGGGGGGGGGGGTAAAATAAGGACGTTGTCTCTTTGTGGATTTAGAAATTTAACTAAGTGAATTTATTTTCCTCTGATGATTTTGAAAAAAAAAAAAAAGTAAAATTTATTCTCCGCAAGTGATCCAAGATAATTAAACACTGAGAGAAAGAATAACTAAGACATTTTCGTCAGGAGAGGGGGAGAGAGAGTTCTGACCCACTCGAAATGAATTTTTAGTTCTGTTTCTCCTTTTAAATTCACGTGTTTATTATTTATATTTAATTAAAAGGAGAATTCAGGGATTTTTAATGTTTTCTTATTGTTAAATTTCTGCATTACTTTTTAGGTCGATAAGTTTAAAAAAAAGTCCTGCAAGGGGAAGCGTAGGAGAGGTTCTTAACAAAAATTTCCTTGTTTAGTTTATTCTATGTCCTTATTATCGATTAAACAGGGGGGGGGGGGGAGCAGGATCATTTGTACCAAAATCTTGCCCCTTGGATTTCGCTCTGCCGGTCTCCACGTTAAAAGACTATGTTTATTTAAATACATCCTTAAAAAACACACACACAGCTAACAGGAAATGGTTGTAAAATGTGTTTCAAATCTGTTAACCCCCCTTTAATAACAATATTTAGTGAGTGTAAGCTAAACCCTCCCATTAACTTCCTCACAAACTTGACGTTTAGTTGCACCAATACAGTAATCACTGGCTTACTACAAGACGAAACAAGGCGAAAAGACGTATGCTCAAAACAAACTGGGGAAAATAAAATCATTAATACTCCATTTGGAAACATCTACAAATGATTCCCTTGTGAATGCTGGCTTTTTTGTCGTATGTAGAAAGAAAAGAAATATCAGATTCCCATTTTGAGGCATAATGCTAAGCACATGTCGGATGAAAGGGCGTATCGAGAAAATAAGTTGTTTTGACGACGATTATTTGTAGGAGGAAAATGAGCAACAAGGTAGTTGAAAAAATGCTGAGGACACATATGACTTCGTTTTTAAAACGCCTGTTTGCTTAGCTTGACTGCTGATACGATGATATATGAATAACTTGTAAAAAATGCAAAAGAAAACCTCTATAAGCATTCCTCTTTTAACCCTCCGTCTACCAGACGGGTCCATTGGACCCGACAGGTACATACAAAATATTCATTCAAACCAGAAATTTCTTTAAAATAAACTAAGTATATAAACCAGACAAAAATAAGGTAAATAAATAAGTTAAATAGTTTTAAATAAAAATTCTGGTGTAGAACGTTTTATTAAAACTTGAATAAAATTCCCGGTAGATCTAGGGTTAAGAAAAGCATTTTGTGACTTATAACAGCGCTATTCTTTATAAATTTACATAGAATTGACTTCTTCAGTCACAGTGTCTCTTCTTTTTAAATTTACATAGAATTTACTTCTTCAGTCATGGTGTATGTCTTACTAAAAAATAAATAAATAAACATAATATTTATAGTAAATTTTTAAGTTGGTATCCATATACACGAATGTCATCAAGGAGCTTATTTTGGTATTACGAAACTATACACTATGTGTGTAATTATACAATTAGGGTGAAACTCCAGTTATTTACACATAACTAGTAAGTGGCATCTAAAGTTCTGAGCAATTTCATCAGGAATCGTGATCAGGAGGACAACACAATTACCAATGTCAGATTTTTTTTTTAACAAACAGTCCACAATCAGATCTTAATAATATCATAACGTCTAGAAAAAAAAAAAAAAAAACACTAGCGTACCTCAACAAGATAATCAGGATTCGTGGCGAGGAGGACAATAAATTTATCGGAATTGCATTTAAACATACAGGTCATGACCAGATCCTAATGATTTCAGATTGTCTAAAAATACACTAGCGCATCTGAACAAGGTAAACAGGTTTCGTGGCGAGGAGGACAATAATTGTATTAATATCAGATTTGATTTTTAACAAACAGGCCACAATCAGATCATAGTAATGTCATACATATTATCTAAAAAAAAACACTAGCGCATCTCAACAAGATAATCAGGATTCGTGGCGAGGAGGACAATAAATTTATCGGAATTGCATTTAAACATACAGGTCATGACCAGATCCTAATGATTTCAGATTGTCTAAAAATACACTAGCGCATCTGAACAAGATAAACAGGTTTCGTGGCGAGGAGGACAATAATTGTATTAATATCAGATTTGCTTTTTAACAAACAGGCCACAATCAGATCATAGTAATGTCATACATATTATCTAAAAAAAACACTAGCGCATCTCAACAAGATAATCAGGATTCGTGGCGAGGAGGACATAAATTTATCGGAATTGCATTTAAACATACAGGTCATGACCAGATCCTAATGATTTCAGATTGTCTAAAAATACACTAGCGCATCTAAACAAGATAAACAGGTTTCGTGGCGAGGAGGACAATAATTGTATTAATATCAGATTTGCTTTTTAACAAACAGGCCACAATCAGATCATAGTAATGTCATATTATCTAAAAAAAACACTAGCGCATCTCAACAAGATAATCAGGTTTCGTGGTGAGGAGGACACTAAATTTATCAATATCGGAATTGCATTTAAACAAACAGGGTACAATCAGATCCTAATGTTATCATACCATCTAAAAAATACACTAGCGAATCTCAACAAGATAATCAGATTTCATGGCGAGGTGGAGAATAAATGCATTAATATCGGAATTGCATTTAAACATACAAGCCAGGGTCAGATCCTATTGATTTCATATCCTCTAAAAAATACACTAGTGCATCTTCAAAACAAAATTAATCGTCTTTATAGACTTTAAAAAAAAAAAAAAAAAAAAAAAAAAAAAAGGAGGCCGAATAGAGAAATTAGCTGACTTTCTTTTTATTAAGTCCGATAAAGTTAATACAGCCAAAGAGAATTTAATAAATATTTTATAGCAAAACATGAAAAAAGAAAATAATTCTGGAAAGTGGTCGGCATAAAACCTTTTAAAATCAATTTTTCCTGAAATTCTGACATTTTAAAAAGCACAGACGTTTTGAACAGACCAAAAAAGAATTACATCAGTATATAGAAGTAACAGAAGTAACACGTTCCAGTTGGAAAATTTTAAAGTTATTGTCAATTTAATTTAATAAACAGAATAAAGTATATATTTTCCCAAAAACTGAATTTAAGCATGACTGAACATTAATAAGTGTCTTTACGTTTTTCTCATCGGTTAAAATTCTTTCATAACCAAGGAAGTGTGACGCCTAAAAAAAACAAATAAACAAAGTGTTATAAGAAGGAATTTGTAAAAGCGAAAAATCTTCTTTACATATTTTATATTTGGAAAAAAGAAAAAAAAAATCTGCTTAAAATCTGGAAATGATATTTTTTGGAAAGTTTCGTCTTTGGCTTTAAATTCATTTAGCTCAATGTTTTGTTTCTGACACGTAACACAAGTAAAACAAGACGAAGAATGTCTGAAAAGCTTTTTTTAAAGCCTAAGATTACATAGTAATAAATATTTAGGCAAATTAAGAACGGAAAAAGTAACCCAATCTCTTACCTACACGGTAGACTGGTTCCCTAAATATTCCGTTTACAAATTGAAATCATTATTTTTAATCACAATACTTGACAAATATTCAAGCATTTGTCTTCAAAACTTTTTAAAAAAGCTTTGTGTGGAGTAAATTGTTTTAAGACTATATTAATATATTAACCCTAGAAATAAAAGGAAAACGGATCAATTTGAAAATTTAAAAGTGCTATTTATAAATCTCCTAATCAAATTAGAGAATTTAAAGTTAAGAAATTATTTCAGGGGAAAAAAAAAATTGCAAACTAGATTTTTTTCTGACAAGGATAATAAAAATGTCTGAATTATTTTTTCTTTTTCTTTTTAAGGTAAGGATTACATAATAATAAATATTTAAGCAAATTATGCATAATAACAAATATTTAGGCAAATTAAAAACAGGAACAGAAACCCGATCTGCGACCTACACGGTAGGCTGGTTTCCTAAATATTTCATTTACAAGCAGAAATCACATTATTTTTATTCAAAATATTTGTCTAATGTTTTAACATTTGCTTTTAACCCTTTATATCTTGAATTTTGAATAAAAAAATTGTTTCAATTGAATAATTATTTACGGATATCCGGAACAACATATATAATAAACATTTGATTTTTAGATATTTTTTACTTTCTTCTATCTTTACAAGAAGAAAGTACTGGATTCGTGAAAAATTTCGACTTCCGCTTTTTGATGGATTTATACGTTTTAGAATGCCCAGAACACGATTTGATGGTTTTTAGAAAATGTCTGTCTGTGAGTCTGTCTGCCACTCTGTGAGTCTATATGTGACAAAAATTTTGTGGGCGCTCTATCTCAAGAACTAATGCACGGGATTTCACAAAACTTTATATTTAGTTAGACCTTGATATAAACTGGACCTGATTAGTTTTTGGTGAAAATCGCCCAACAGGTGGCGCTGCTATGCGGCATTTTCACGATTTCTGCAATAGCTATATCTCAAGAACTAATGCACGGATTTTCATAAAACTTCAGATTCAGTTTGTCCAGCATATAGTTTGGTGCTGATTACTTTTTTGTGAAAATCGCCCAACAGGTGGCGCTGCTATGCTGCATTATTCATGATTATCGCAATAGCTCTAACTCAAGAAAAAATGCACGAATTTTCATCCAACTTCAGATTTAGTTAGTCCCTGATATAAATTAGTGCTGTTTAAATTTTGGTGTAAATCGCTCAACGGGTGGAGCTGCTGTGCTGCATTTTCACGATTTTCGCAAGAGCTGTATCTCAAGAACTATTGCACGGATTTTCATCAAACTTCAGATTTAGTTAGTCCTTGACATGAATTGACGTATAAATTAGTGCTGTTTAATTTTTGGTGTAAATCGCTCAACAGGTGTCGCTGCTATGCTGTATTTTTTGCGATTTCCGCAATAGCTTTATCTCAAGAACTAACGCTTAGATTTTCAACAAACTTCAGATTTAGGTATACCTTGATATCATTTAGTGCTGTTTATTTTTGGTGTAAATCGCTCAACAGGTGGCGCTGCTATGCTACATTTTTCAGAATTTCCGCTATAGCTCTATCTCAAGAACTAATGCACGAATTTTCATCAAACTTCAAATTCAGATATACTTTGATATGAATTGGTGCTAAATTCATGTAATTTCTTGTACTATTTAAATGATTTAATTGACGTGATTTATATAGAAGAAAGCTTTGTGATGGCCATAACATACTAGTTTAAAATTAAAACTGATTTAATAAACCGGTAGTTAGAGCTATTTTTGCATAAAACTTACAAGAATAATTAGATTAATTAACAAAAAATACTGTTATGGAAATCTCACAATTATTTAAGAACAGTGTAAATAAATGTATTGTGATCTATCTGTAACAGAGAAGTGTTTTGTAGTTGCAAAATTTTCGTATAGCATTTTTTAACCCTTTATCTACTGACGGTACTTATAAGTACCAGTAAAATATTATTATTATTATTATTGTTATTTAATTATTAATTATTGTTATTTAATTATTAATTATTATTAATTATTGTTATTTAATTATTTAATTTAAATATTGTTATTTAATTATTTAATTTAAATATTGTTATTTAATTTATTAAATACATCAATTATTTGTAATACAGTTTAGAATGAGTTATACATACATTACTTTATTTTGTTCCAAAAGCATTATGGGTTACACAAAACAAAAATATATTTAAAAGGATGATTTATTTTGCCTTTCCGTCTTTTCAGTTTTCTTGGCGCTGGAGGGTGTGTGTATGTGTGTGTGTGTGTGAGGGGGGGGGGGTTCAATTCGGAAATATTTCCATATTTCTATTGTAAGAACGAATTATTTGTACATTTCCTAATTCTACAAAAAACTAAGAAAAATATTTAAAATAAAAAGTTTGGGTGGAGTTATAAATATTGCACAAAATCCCTACAAATTCAAATTTAATCAATCCTTCTAAATAATTCTATCCTTCTAAAATCCTTCTAAAATTTATTAAATGATTATGTAAATCTTCTAATGTAGTTTGAAAATTTCACAAAATAGAAGAAGAAATTTTTAGAAGATGAAATTTTCATGAATTCATAATTCAGTACATCAAGTGTTAACGCGTTGAGTGCCACGTCAGTCACCGGTGACTGACAGTATAAAAAACGATATAAGATTAAAAAAAGTTACATTCTAAATAAATTTTAAGTAATTTCAGGGTTGCATCATGAATGAACTAAATATTTCTTACCAAAAAATTTGAATGGGTTTTATTAAAACACAGTAAACATAAAAACGGTTATCTTTCGCAGGTATCACAAAATGTGGCAACTTGCTTAGTTAATTTTCTGGCCATTACTCTACCAAATTGTGCCACATTTTCTTCGCAGCACAGTTTACAATACCGTCGTACTTTAAAGACTTTTACAGTTTTTCTTTTCTATAGATTGTGTAACGGGAATCTTATTTCGGATTTAAACGGAAAGACAGACAAAATAGACTTGGCACTCAACCTGTTAATAGGATTAAAACTACATCTGTATAAATTGTTGAGAAAATAACCACATTAAAAAAATATTTAGCATCGACTGTTTCACTGTCCTTTCTAAACATGATTGAGCAAATTATTGTAGACGAATTAAATAAATTTTACTCCGCCAGGATATAAAGGGTTAATACAGGGCCTAATTAATCCGTGAAGCTGTGGGAAGCGCAGTGTCATTTCGATACCCACTTTCATTCGAGAAGAGTTTCCTAAATTCGACATACCAATACTCACCAATGCTACAAATATTATTCAAATTACTACAAATATTATATTACTGGATTTTCTCGATTTTGATTGGCTGGACGATAATACCGTCTGATAAATTGACGACTTTGGCTGGTCGGACAAACTGAGGCAATGTGGTTATGTGGTTGAAACTGATCTATTTTATGAATTTTTTTTTTTTTTTGTTATGAAAAGTATTTTTATGAGACAGACACGCACACACACACACACACACACACACATATATATATATATATACATATATATATATATATATAATTATTTTCTTCATATATTTCATTATTTACGTGTTCGTTTTATGAATTCGACATCCTGTTGTTTTTTTTTCCTTTCGCCAATTTTGAATGTTTTAATTTTTAATACTTCATGTATTGGTGATTAGGATATAAATTTATTAAAAAATTCATTAATGATTTTTTAAATTAATAATAGTTGATCCAGCTTTATTATGTTTAATGTCAGTGTAATGTATTGATATTCATTTTATTAATTTTTATTTAAAAAAAAGATGACGAATTGTAATATTATATAATGGTTATATATATATATATATAATATATATATATATACATATAAATGAGTTAATAATTTGAAAATAAATTAGAATTTTGGAATGGAAATAATTCAATATAAAATTTGGGACCCATTCAAAATTTTCTAAGGGAAGTACGTGCTTCTCGTGCCTATTCGGCAATCAGGGCCTGTTTTTAAAGTTCTCATTATTTTCTTAAAGGAGTCATACGACTATTAAAAGTTGAAAAATTAGATAGGTTGGGGGGGGGGGGGGCGACGGACAAGAACTTCTTAGTTCAGTTTTCTTTTTATGTTTGTGTTATATATATGCAGGGTGTTCCAAAATTCGACCGACAAATTTAGAGGGGTGATAGAAGCCATCAAGTGCATGAAAAAAGTATCATAGAATATGGGTTCGCAAACCACGTATTTAGTCACAAAAACAGGGTGCTTCATCCTAACTGAACTTGCGTTGACGGTAATCATTTTGAGAAAAATCAAAACATTACAATGAAAATGCAACGACGTGTACCTTATTTTGAGAGAAATTTTATAACATCACGAAACGTTTTGGAAAAACAGAGTGCTCAAGCAATCGATGATGCCGTATGAACTGGCAATCGCAGTCCAAAATGTAGAGCGTCAAGTGAACATTGCTGGCGCGCATAGTGGAAACTTCTACCACTTTTTTCGATATTATCACATTTACAACAAAGGTGAGAATGTCTATTAAAAGTAGTTTTATTATAATGTACTTCAGTTTTCTGAAAGTTATTAACTTCAACACAAATTGAATTAGGGCAGAACACCCCTGTATTTTTGATTAAATACGTGGTTTTGCGACACCATGTTCTATGGTAATTTTTCATCCTCGAGATGCCTTCTATATCCCTCTTAATTTGCGGGTCGAATTTGGTAACAGACTGTATATAAAAAAGTATGTTTAAATTTGTTAAAAAAAGGGGATCACAATTTTGACAAATTGAAAGGGAAATCCGAATCGTAGCTCCAAGCTGTAAGCCTCTTGGAGTGTTTCCCTATGGACAATGGATTTTCCTAGGACTTTTGATTAGGTGATTAAATTCAGTACAGTCACGGTAAAAAAAGTAAATACCCCATACTAAATTTGCAACAAATTATTGTAGAAGAAAGTGACTGATACCAAACGATTAGAAATGAAGTCTACTTTTAAATGATGTGCATAAAATTTGCTTAGGGGGCATCTGCAAATAAAAGAAACCCAAACTTTTTTTTTCAATAGCAATACCCAAGTTACACACCATAAATAAATTCTACACCGTTCAATTAGCCTAAAAACAAATTTTCATGAAATTCGTATAATTAGTTTCGGAGGAATTAATTATTTTAAAATGAGCCTATTTTAAGGGCTGTGTCCAAATTGAAGTTCACTATTGGATTGTTGAAATGATACAGATTGACTATGTCACTTCTAATAATGCATTATTTCTTGCTAATATGACCATTTCAGTCGTTCAATAAGTTTCGACTACTGCCAGTCCAAATGTTTCAATAAAATGTGTAAAATATATACATATTTTTCAAATTATGCTTTTCTGTTCATCATAGACGCACCCTTAAAACCATCATTTTGACCTTTTTAATCAGAATTCGAAAACTATTTGCAAGAAAAAATTAAAATTGAGAATTCACATAAAGCAGGACATAATAAATATAAATCTATAAAAAAAATTGTAGGTTGCAATTCAAATTTTTTTCGAATATTAATTTCATAATTCATTCTATAAAAATTTTTAAATTATAATTTCAATGTATTTGTGTTTGAGTTTTTTAGTATTGTAAACACACAAAAAATTATCACAATTGGATTATAATTTCAAGTTATATTAATAAAAATATGAAAACGTAATTTAACATTAGAAGCTCTAAACTTTCAATGCATATAATTTAAAAACTTATCATCAAATGACTTAAAATTTCGTTTCTAGGCATAGGTTGAACCGAAGATTTAAAATATATTGTCAAAATTGGGTTTTGCCATAGAAAAAAAAACAATGTTTGGTCTGATTTTGATTTGTAGATGGCCCCGTAAATAAATTTTATATACATCATTTAAAAGTAGACTTTGTTTCCAATCGTTTGATATCAGTAACTTTCTTCTAGTATAATTAATTGCAGAGTCAGTAGGGGTGTTAACTTTTTCCCCCAGGAAATTATGTAGACCCAGGTACAACTCTAAATGATTTCATACAAAATAAGCTTCATTGAAAATTCTGCATGGATGGATGATGTGTTCGATATCATATTTAGCACTTCAGATGTATTCTTATGTGTTATAGTTAGAAGAAAAATGCTTTTCTTATGTTTCTCAAGCTGCAAAATTTCAAAAGAGTTTTTTTCTTTTAATATCTCAGAACGTCATTTTTTCTGAAATTCAAAATGGTTTTAATAATAAAAACTAATGTTGCCACTCATCCAGAAAAATAATAAAGTTTAAATCCGAATATTATTTAAAATAAGGACAGTGGCCCTAGGTACAAAGGTCTGCCTATATATGAACACCAAAAAGAGTAGCAAAATTCAAAGCTTATAAAAACAGCTACCTTCTAAAATTTAGGAATGCTGTTTTGAAACATTATATCTCTTTCTTATCAACTTTTTTTTACGTAAAGTGAATATTGCCTACAGCAGTATTTCCCAACGTATGGCTCGTGATATGCTTACAGAAGGTCTGCGATCGTTTATATAGTATGTTATATTGAATCTTGTAGAAATATTTTCATGTTCTACGTTAAACTTTAAACAAGCGGATTTCCTTCAAATGCATTTTGAAGAACACATTTCTGTGAGCTGTTTTACTGATCAATTTACTGATTTTGTATCGTATTAAAAATTAATTTTTCCAACATGAATATTTTTAAATTTGCGTACAACCCAATAGAAAAAGATTAACCCACTTGTGCTAAAAATATAGATAATTTAGCATTTGATTGCTTCGGTGTTGTTGCCGTTACTTCCATAACTGTATTGTATGGGTATTGGTAAACGAACTTAAAAGATTACAAACAAATAAATGTATGTCAACGTGAATTTAATAGATATATAATCGAACAGCACGCTTAAACACTAATATAATCAGGATCACAAAGGTTGTAAATAAAGAATGAAATGTTTCAAAAATGTGACTGCTGGCGTGTGGATTAATACAAAAATACCAAATCGGGTAGTGCAAAAATAAATGCTGCCAAAATGCAGTATAATTTGTAATTTATTATTTACTATTTATCTAACGCAAAAATGATTGAAAATATATCGGTGTGAATGTTAATAAAAAACAGGTAGGTTATTTAAAATATCTATCAGTTTGTTTCATTTATTTTAGGATAAGCAGACGGGATTTTGAGGGAATTTTGATTTTAATTTGATAGTAGAATTACATTTCCACACTGGGTGTTGAAACAAGCTTGTACTACACTTTACAAAAGTTTTATTTATTTAATGTTGCAAAATTGGAAATACTTCAAACTATATCTGTATGAATGAAAATAAACAAACGATCCTTTTTAAAATTAAAAATATGCATTAAATGTTCTATCCATTTTACAATAAATGAATAGGATTTTGACTGAATTTTCGATTTAACTTCATAGAATAGTTGCATTTCCACAATGTGTTGAAACAAGCATTTACTACTATTTCCAAAAGTTTTGTTTATTAACATTGCAAAACTGGAAATATTTCAAAGTTCTTGTTCATGCATTCAATAATATATAAATATAAATAACATATAATATAATAAAGTATAAATATGTAAAATTAATTATGCTAAATTCCAGGAGAATATTAGATACTTTCAAGAAAGTGTGCAAACTTTCTATTTGAGATAGACAGAAAATTCGGTTTCGTTCTCGTTTTCGGACCAAAATATCGGCGAAAATTTGGCCGGACCAAAACTCAACCGAAGCTATGAGTATTCCAAAAATCTTGTTTCTTCCTTCGGAAGTTTTCAACATTACTCACTGATATGAGCCAATCAAATGAGACACTCTGTACTTATTGCTATGAAATGCACTGTTTGTAATTATCAGTCATAACTGACTCAAGACGTGAGTGCAAATTATACAGCAAGCAATGCCTATATGACTAAACTTTGAAGGCGCTTTTCATGTATTCATTAAAAGCTGCAGATTTAACAGTAATAGAAAATTATTCGTTTTAAACAGGAGAAGAGTTTCGAATACTCTTTGAGAAAGTTCTAGTATAACACATGATCATTTACAAAAATCGCTATAAAAGATAAATCGAGGTACGTATATCTAAAACCTTTTTTAATTTGATGAAATTCGTATAATTAGAGAATCTTTCTGTGTCGTTGATGAATTAATTACATTTTATTTTATACGAAAAAAAAAAAAGTTTTTGGTCAGAGGCATAGAGAGCCAAGTTAGGCCACATATATAATTAATTAATAATTACGTATATTTATGTACGTTT
Source organism: Maratus speciosus (assembly GCA_963932465.1). Lineage (NCBI taxonomy): Eukaryota > Metazoa > Arthropoda > Arachnida > Araneae > Salticidae > Maratus > Maratus speciosus. Next base: position 280,986,748 of record OZ010792.1, read on the forward strand.
ACTTAAAAAAAAAAATTTTTTTTGGACATTTTCATTTTTGTTTTCGGCCGAAAATAGGAAGGTTACCGAAATTCGGTTTCGGTTTCTGTTTTAAAAACTTGTTTTGGTCTATTCTTACTTTCTACAGTTTTTATTAATACAAATAAAAAATAATAAATATTTTAAATTCAAAATATTTATCAATTTGCTTCATTCATTTTACAATAAACAAATGTAATTTAGACTAAATTCAGAGTTTAAGTTGGTGAAAGAATTACATTTCCACAATGTGTTGAAACAAGCATATACTGCGCTTTCCAAAAGTTTTATTCCACAAACCTAGATTTGGGAGCCGGTAACAATTGGGAAAGAAAACGTGGGAATTAAAAGCGGAAAAGGAAAAAAATTCCAATGGCGTGTGGGAAACAACAAAAACTATACTTCCGATTTACTCGGCTAGAAAAACAAAGGGGAAAAGAAGTCCCAATGGGTGGTCCAGTTTCCTGTTAGAGGAAATCTCGACTCGAGTTACCATAGAGAACGCACTCCTAAAAATATATGTCAATAATGTCTGTGAAATTAACAAAATTCATCGCTGTTAACAATTAATGTAATATCTATAAACTTTCTAATTTTGTAACAATAATAATAAAAAAAAGCTTAGGAAAATTAACCAGATAACTACAACTACTGCTACCATTTCTACTAATATCACTACTACTATTGTTACTGCTAAATAAAAATAATGATAATAAATTAAAATAATTTAAATGAATAAATATGTATGAATTATGTTTTTAGAGGCTAACTCCACTCGAGATCGTAGGCACTCGTAAAAGTATACATAAATATCTATCAATAATATCTCTCGAATTTGCAAAATCCGGAGCAATTCAAATTTAATGTTTACTTAAGATTAGTAACCTTTCTAATTTTAAGATATTTTTTAAGCTTTGGAAAAACAACTACATTACATCAACTACAACGAGTTACCATAAAGATACACGCTCTTAAAAATATATGTCAATAATGCCTGTGAAATTAACAAAATTCATCTGTGTTAAAAATTAATGTAATATCTGTAAACTTTCTAATTTTGTATATTTTTTTAAGAGCTTAGGAAAATTAACCAGATTACTACAACTACTATCACTAGTACTACTCTTACTGCTAAATAATAATAATAATAATAAATTAAAATATTTTAAATGAATAAATGTGTATGAATTAGTTTGTTTTTAGAGGCTACCTCGACTCGAGGTATAAAAGCACTCGTAAAAGCATTGGCGCCAAGTTAAATGGGTCCGTGGGGCGCTAGCCCACCCAATAATTTGATCTCTCCTCCCGCACAATTTCCATTTATTTATCTCGTTATTTATAATAAATATTAGTGTATTTATAAGGAAGAACTTGTATATGATTTAATAAATTACTTATTAAATTATAATTAAATTGTAATAATTTTATATTTTGAAAAATCTTAATTTGACTTCGAATTATCATCTTTACTCATTCGCTCCTCCCCTGCCCTTCTCTCCACACAAATGCACTGGGAAAAAATTGTATGCGTATTTTACTCAGGGCTTAATTTCTAACAAAAAAGTACCGGAGCCCTAATATTCTACGGTGCCGGTACTTACAAATGTACAGTCCCCCCCCCTCCCCCTGTTACTCCAATCTGCATATTTATATTTCGTACATTATTTTCAAAATTTAAAGCATTTTTTTTTTTTTTCTTTAGCTAAATAAAAGTTTTAAACATATCTATCAGCATACACTTAGCTGTCAACTATTCCACTTTTTAGTTATCACTCCTTCCGAATAGTAATCTTTTCCTAATTTTAATGTTAATTAATTTCCGAATTCTGCGATTATATATGGTAAGGATTATGATTTGGAAATAGTGTTAACACAAAAAAGGAACAGTTCGCTAGCTATGAATTTTTAAGAAAAAATGAATGAAATTTACAGAAATTGATATTTATATGCTGAAGAATGGAACAATGTTTTACAAACAATTTCCTATAAAAGGTGCACATCTTAAACTATAATCGATTTCTTCCGCATAACAGTCTTTTGTGGTGAGGCCCTGAAAATAAGATTAAATTAAAAATTTGACAACGTTATTGGAAGATTCCATGCTTTTATAGAAAAAGGGGAAACTCTGCTTGTTTTTTGCTTTTTATCAGAATAACAATAAATGACAATTATATCTACGTACAAATGAAAGTGACTTCATAAATGTGCAGAGCAGAGCCTTAGAATGGGCAGCTTTCAAGATTAAAAAAAAAAAAAAAAAAAAAAAAAAAAACCGGTAATTGCACTGGGCTCTGGAGCCTTGTATCTATGATCTCAGGTGAATTCCGACCAATATTTAAATATTAACTAAAAACAAAGAAGCTTTCCGGCGCAAATTAAGCCCTGATTTTACTAAACATTTTTGAGGCCACACAATGTTTTTCAAAAGCTTTCTCTACTGCGTAAACGTATACATAAGTATCTATCATTTGCAAAATCCGCAGCTTTTCAAAATTAATGTTTGCTTAAAATTAGTAACCTTTCTAATTGTAAGATATTTTTTAAGCCTAAGAAAAATATCTACATTACTTTAATTACAACGAGTTACCACAGAGAACAAACTCCTATATATCTGCCTGTGAAATTAACAAAATTCACGGTTATTCAAAATTAATCTTTTATCAAACTGTGTAAACTTTCCAATTTTGGAATATATTTTATGCTCTGAAAAAAAAGAACTATATTACTTCACTAGTACTATCACTGCTAGCATTACTGATAATAATATTAATAATAAAAATAAAGAATAATTAAAATGAATAAATATATATAGTGTAGTTTCTTGTTAAAGGAAATCGCAACTTGAACCACCATACAGAACGGAGAACGCACTCGTAAAAGTACATCAATATCTGGAATTTACAAAATCCAAAGCTATCCAAATTTAAATTTTACTCAAAAAGTGTAAACTTTCTAATTTTTCGAAAGCACTACTACAACTACTACCATTGATGATGATGAATTGAAATACTTAAAAAATGAATATATATGTAAGGTCCAGCGTCTTGTTGTACATCTCTATTATAGAGAACGCATTCATAAAAATATGAATCATTAATGTCTCTGGAATTTACACAATCCATAGCTATTCAACATTTAGAAAGTTTAATATAAATAACGCATTTGTAAAAATATGTAAAATAATGGCTCTGGAACTTACAAAATCTACGGTTATTCTTTCGAAAGCACTACTACCACTAACCACTATTGATGATGATAAATTGAAATAATTAAAATGAATATATATGTATGGTCCAGCTTCTTGTTGGATATCTCGATTATAGAGAACGCATTAAAAAATATACATGATTAATGTCTCTGGAATTTACATAAACCATAGCTATTCAACATTTAGAAAATTTAATATAAAGGACGCATTTACAAAAATATACAAAAGTAATGGTTCTAGAATTTACTAAATCTACAGCTATTCAACATATAGAGAGTTCACATAATATGTGTAAATTTCTAAATTTTGCATACTTTTATTTTCTAAAAGAAAACAACAACAACAACAAAACTACATTATTCCTTCTTCTTTTACTACGGTTAAAATTAAGTAATAATGCAATTAAAATGAATGAATACGTAAAATTAATTATTCTAAAATTTAATACCATCATCGAAAAATTTATAACAAATAAAATTCCAAAAGAAGAACTATTCAAAATTTAAATAGTTTACATAAGGTGTGCAATTTTTTTTAGCTGAGGCTTTTATATTCATGAGAGGTAGAGATTATTCCTCTTTCTTTTCTTAACTACAAAAAAATAATAAGAAACTGAAGAAATGCATTAAATGGATTACGTTAATGATGCTGCTATTAATGATAATAATAATAAACTAAAACGAACAACTATGTAAAATGAATTATGCAAAAATTTAATATCAATACTACAACATTTATAAATTTACAGTAGAACTATTCAAAAATGAGATAATTTATGCAAAATATACAAACTTTTTAAATTTTGAATACTGTACGTTCTTGAAATATTACTAGATTTATCTTTCTCTTCTTTTTACTACCAATGCAACTGTAATAACAGTAAACTAAGCCGAATTACGCTACTATTACAACTAACAACAATAATAACAATGTATTAAAATAAATAACTACCAATATTCAAATATCTTACAAAAGTAAAATTATCCAGATTGAAAAGATTAAAAATTTACTCAAAAAGTGTATACTGCCCAACATTTAATAAATTTTCCGTTATTTTAAAATAATTAAATAATAACAATAACAATAACTTAAATAAAAAAGTTATGAAAAAAATATGTTTATTAAAACTCAAATATTCTTTAAATTAAAATTCACACGTTAAAACTAATTCAAATTTCTTCAAATTTTACACTACACGTATAAAAGTTTTTGCATGTTTACCAGTTGTTTAAAAGACAATAATACAAAATGGATTTTGATAAAGTATATACAGCGTCCAAAATAGTTGACATTATTAAATTTTATATAAGATTATTATTAAACATTATTGACATTATTAAATTTTCTATAAGAAAATACTGGTAACGAAGAATTTTTTAATCTGGAAATTCAGGGACCCGCACGAATCCTGTTTATTATTATTTTTTTATTACAATACAATTTATTATACAATAGATTAAATTTTAATTATTTCAAGCTATTGCTTGAAATAATTACTTTCTTTCTTCTCTATTTACTTCTCTTAATATTTCTTGGAATTTTTTTATTGATGCGGGAAAATTTTTTATTTAATTCTGTACATTTCGAATGCAATATAAATTATAAATTAGTTTAAAATATAATTTATCGTAGATCAATTGTTTAAATATTACGCATATTTTGCTGTTAAATCAAATAATAGATACAAAATTTAATAAATATAAGAAATTAAATTTGGCATTAATTGAAAACTAATCGATGAGAAACTAACAGATAAAAAATCGCGACTTAGGAACTTAGTAGCCTTTGAACTACTTTTTTCTTTTTGAGTCTTTTATAATACATTTTTGACAAATTTTTAAATGGTTTTATGGAGAAAATAATTTAATCAAGAAAAAATGCAATTTTTCTGGAACAAATTTACAGCTTTATTTTATTTTATTTTATTTTATTTTATTTTAAATTAAGAAAATTAAAAAATTTGACTTCCCCTAGAATTTTGAACTTTTTTTAACATTTTTTTTTTTTTTTTTTTTTTTTTGCATGCATTCATTTACAAGAGTGTTTTAAAACGGTAAGGAAAATAACCGTTCAAAAAAGTTAATTAGTTTAAAATAAATAAAATGTTCTGATATATGGCAAAAATACAGTAAACATTACTATTTACTTAATGTTTTTATTTAATAAAAAAAGGGAATATTTATATTACTGAAAATCCTATCCCTAATTCTATAAAATTCGCCCTAAGAACCTATGTTTAATTTTATTTGGCTTTATTTTTTATTTTATTACGCTCTAGGTTTGTACTTTTTCGATTTTGACTGCAGTTTTATCAAAAGAAATATAATTGTCTTTTATAAGGATGATGCGAAGAAAATGAGGAAGTGAAAGTATTTTCATAAAAAAAAAGAAAGGAAAAGAAAAAAAAACTGTAGTTAAAAACTAAAAAGAAAAAAGAAAAAAAAGGGCAGTGAGTTAAGAGAAAAAACTCAGCTTTCCTATGAAAAAAAGAAAGAAAATAAAAAAGTTTAAAAATATTGAAATGCAAATGAGAAAATTAAAAAAAAAAAAAAAAAACCCGCCCCCATAGTACGCTCTTAACCCTCTCGCTGCGTAATTGTTTTATCAAAATAGCTTCAAAAATTGCGTACTTAATTCCTTCGCGACGAGCGTCTTTTACGAATTTTTATTCTTTTGCCACCGGTTTTTCAAAACAAAAATTTTCGTCTGATTTAATCGGGAAAATGCTCCGATTAGATAAGGCAAAATTTACAATAAAAAGTAATTGGTGGGAATGGTCAAGGCGGGTTAATTAGACGGAGAAAATGCATCCCCGATGAAATCTCGGGTTGCGCAAATTTTGCTACTTTGAAGTTGCCCGAGAAACTCTTGTGTTGCGCAGCGAGAGGGTTAAAGGGCTACTTCACACACGCAAAAACACCCGCTTGCTAGTGTTCATTCTATGGTAGAGTTCTTTTGAAATACTCGTTAGCATTTCAGTAGGTTTATTTAATTTTTATTTATTTATTTATTTATTTATTTTATTTTATTTTATTTTTTTACAGTTGAGAAGTCACAGAAAAAATAGCGAGTCAATTGAAAAGTGTATGTTAAAGTTTTCACATTTTGATCATATGCTGACATGATGAATAATGTAAACTAAAAGAAAAAACGAACTTAAATGGTGCAATTCTGAATCAAGTAAAAAGAAATGGATGCAGAACCGCTTATTTATAATTATCGGATGATTAGGTAACTTCGGCAGAATATTTCACGGAAGTTTAAATATATTTTAACCACAAAACGCATTTGTATCTGTAAGAAAACAACAAATTGTTAAACGATTTTTTTTTCATTCCATATAATAATATTTTTGTGATTATTAAAAAAAAAAAATTATATTAATTTTATTTTAGAGTATACAGGGAGAAGTAGAACTCTATGCGTAGGCAAGAATTTAATTGAATTGATTTCTTTTGAAAGCAGGTGAAAGGACGCTTCATTTTTGTTGGATTTTCCTCAATAATATCTTATATTTTATTCATCTCTTAGCGTTTTGTTAATTACAAATAATTTAGCTTATAACATGACTCATCACAGATTCAATTTAAATTATTAAAAGCAATTGATTTTTCGACAAAGCAAAAAAGTAATTGGAAAAAAAAAAGAAGAAAGAAATATATTAAAACACAAGAAATATAAATTTTTATTAATTGAAAACGAAAAAGGAAGAAAAATGGGTTGAAATATTATTATTTTCCACAGTATTCTCCTTCCGTATAAAGTAGCCGCTGGCTAATCTCGTAAGCTGCTTTTATAAATCAAATCAGATAGAAAATACTGGTACTACAATGAAAATATTGACCATAAAATGGCACAATATCTATTGCCAATATTACACCAATATTACAAAAATATAAACACCCCATTTTTGAATTAATATATCTTGCCAATCTTGCCATATTAACTAAATATAGTCCTTATCGACAAAGATACGTTAGATAAAAACAATATTGCCCAAATATTGTTTTGCTATCATGGCTTTATCCTTTTAATTTAACCAATATGATACTTAGAAAGTTTGAGAGTAATGAGTCTTTTACGTTATCTATATTTTATAACAATTAAAACTTTGGATCTAACGATACTTTCCCACCACCACTTCTCTCAAATCAAAGAGAAAATATTTCATCCCTTCTCATCTTCACACTACACTGAACCAAGAAGTAAACACAGTCTCTTGCGTCTCCCACATTGTACATCGTTTCCCTTTTCCTATCATGCAGTCAAACCAATATTATTTATATTGGTTATACTAGGATCCAATATTGCGTCATTAATTGGAAATACTTCCAATAAATACCAATATGCTTTAAATGTCGGCTTTACATTGAAAATACAGTTGAACTCGTTTAATACGAGCATGGCTACAACGAGAAATGTTATTAATTTTCGTTGCACGTTAAAAATAAATTCAAACATGGCGACGGGGCACGTTTACGCATTGACATCGGGGCACCTTTACGCACGTTCAAAAAGAAGAAATTATGTAAAAATTTACTAGTTTCTATGGAAGCAGAACAAGAAGACAGCAAAGGAAAACGTATGAAACCAAAAACTGCAAAAGGGAAAAAGTTGGTACACTCTGGAAAAAAGAAAATAATGAATGAATCTGATGACGAAGATGGAAACTGTGTGTGTATTTATTATTTGAAATCATACAACCAATCCAAAAAAGGACAAGGCTGTGTTCAATGTCTTAGATGCAAAAGGTGGTTACATGGCAAGTGTGCAAAAGGAAATACTTTATTTTTTGTTTGTAAAAACTGTAACAGTGATAATGAAGATGACTAAATAGTTTCTGTCTTTAATTAGCAATACGTTTAGTAGCAATAGCTCTGTTTTCAGTTTAGCCTATAAAATGTTCCTTAATTAATTCTCTTTATTTTTTTAATTTTTAAACAGTGTTTTAAGTTATTAATAAAACATTTCAATTTAATTAAATATTTATTTCACTTACTTCTCGGTATCACTTATAATATGCGTAAACGTGCCCCACTTGATGCGTGCACTTGGACCTAATTTTTTCTTTCTTTTTTTTTTTTTTTACGGTTAAAAACACAAATAGGGCAACAACTGAATATACAAATTTTGGCCTTATTAACCACTTTATAAAACCACAATGTCTAAAACTTCCTAAGTTAAAATATAAAAATAAGAAAATTCATTGAAATAAACCGCGTAAACGTGCCCCGGTCTCCCTGCTCGTTCTTTAGATGCTTTGTGATTTTGTCTAAAGAAAAGACCAATCTAAAGAAAATGACACCAAAAAGATAAAGACAGAATATTTTGTGCTAACTTTATGAAATTAAGTTAATTTTAGCATTGAAATAATTGGAGCAATTAATAGTTAGCAGCTAGTTTAAGTGTTTTTTTTTTTTTTTTTTTTTGGATTTTTATTATCTTTACGAGTATAACGAGTAATACAAGTATTTATAATTCCCTCGCTTCTTGAATTAATAGAGTTCGACTGTATTAGCAATAAATTGTTAATACTGCAGAAATACTGGTATTAGAGTAGAAATATTGACAATAAAATGGCAAAATACTTCTTGAAGCATAGATTTTAGAAATATTTTGAGAACTAAGAAAAAAAAAAAAACATCTTCTAAGAAGAGTAAGTTCTTCTAAAATGTAAACGTCGCAATGTTGGGGAAATATTTCATAACAATATTGAATAACATATAGTCGTTATTGGCCAAGATATAGGGCTTTTTCTTTACACAGAGATGGACCAAGAAGTAAACACAGACTCTTGCGCCTCCAACACTGCGCATAGCTTCCCTTTTCCTCCCACCAGTGAAACCAATATTAGTTATATGGATTATATTATTGTATAATATTGCGCCAATATAGCATTCATCAGAAATACTTTCAATAAAATAGCAATATGCTTAAATTCTGTCTTTATATTGGAGGTTTTTGCTATGATTTTTACTTCGGGGCATTCCACGTCAAATCAGGCAGTAAAATATCAATATGTAACCCACCATCACAGATTTTAATGAAACTCCGTGTGTTTGTTCTTACTATTAAGATATGATCACCAGTAATTTTTTTTGCTCCTTGGTGAAATAGTTTCTGGGAAAAAAATTGTCAAAATTTTGAAAAACTGCCGCCAGTTGGCATTCTTGATAGCTCGGTTTTCAAATGTAGCATGTCATATATATAATCATATTTCAATATCTACTCTACAAATCATCTTCAAATAATTTATGCACAATATTTAGGGTACGCAGCTTATGAAAAAATTATATTGTTACGCTTATAACATTTTAAGTGTGTCTAAAAAAATATTTAAACTTTGAAGTCGTGAATTTTTTATGAAAAATAATGCATTAACAAAAAAAAGCATTATCAACAAAAGGCGGTATTTTTATTAAATTTATTTTTTATGGGAGATGTACTTAAAGGTGTCCTTTACCTGATTCTGAATTAAAAATAGTGGGATTTTGGGTGTTTTTGGTAGTATTTCCTATTTAAAAATATTTTGAGGTGCATTTCATATCAAATCAAGCAGAGTCATTCCATGTCAGTTCCCCTAAGCCATTTAATCACTGTCACAAATTTCAATGAAATTGGGTTTGTTTATAGCTTATTTTAAGACGTAATCACCTTTAATTTTCTTGATCCTAAGTAAAATATTTTTTAAGATAAAAAATATCAAAATTTTGAAAAATTGTTTTAAATTTTTTTATGACAGTTCGATATTCAAAGACTACATTAAAAAAAAAAAAAAAAAAAAAAAAAAAAAAAAAAAAAAAAAAGTCATTTCAATATAAAATCACTAAATAGGTTTCAAATAATGTATATGTGACAAATAATGTAGGCTGATTATTATTTCTTGTTTTTTATCATGTTTAAACACTAAGAGTGTCTTTTATCTTATGAATTTTTAAAATCAAGAATTTTGTCAAAAATAATGCGTTAATCAAAAATTTATTATTAACCGAAGGCAGGGTGTTATTGCTTTTTTTTTTAATTGTACGTAAAAATATCTTTTAAATGGTTATAAAATAAAAATAGTGAACATATGAGAAAAAATTATCAAAATTTTGGAAAAATGCCACGAGTTGCCATTAATGATTGTTCAATTTTCAAAGGCCTCATTTTATATATAAAATCATATTTCAATAACTAATAAAGAAATCTTCTTCGAATAATTTAAGCAAGGTAAATAAAGTATGTAGATTATGAAAAAAATATTGCTGTAATGTTAAAAAATATTTAAATGTGTCTAAAAAATTATATAATCTTTGAAATCAAAAATATTTTACAAAAAAGAATGAAATTATTAAAAAATCTTCATCAATCAGAGGCGGAGTTTCTATGACTAATTTTTTAATTTTAAATTGTACATAATACTACATTATAACTGGATCTGAAATAAAAATAGTGGGATTTTGGTTGGTTTTAGTAGTATTTAAATCATATTTAAAATTATCAATATTTTCAAATGTAAAACCTATCCAATGTATCATCCCTGGAAATATTTTTATTTATACATTTATTTTATTTTTCAAATTATCTTTTATGTTCGTTTCTTAAGGAAAAAAATAAACAATATTGTTTTTTAGTAAAACTTCTAGGGCGAAGAGCAATTATCCCTTTCCAAAAAAGAGAAAAAACACCGCCCAATAAAAATTTTCAAAATGACAGTCCTAATCTTTAAACTCATATTTGGCTGTTAATATTGAAAATTTAGCATTGAGCTGCTAATATTGAACAAAAAAAAACACCAAATTTCACTCTGTTGAAGAAAATTTTGACGTATTGTGCTTTAAATATATGCAAAAAATGCATAATCCATTATATTTATATCTTTCAAATAACTATATCTAAAAAAAATATTTAAAACTTAATGAGTTGCACTTTTGTAACTTTATTCAGTTTCTAATGATATGTACCGTAATTTCGGGTGTATAGCCCGCAGATCAAACAATTCAGTTTGGACCCAGAAATTTTATTCAGTATTTGAAGACCAATATTTACTGTGATCTAAAAAGTTACATTTTATTTTTAAAAATTTCTGGGTCGAAACACGATTGTATGATCCGCGGGCTATACACCGGAAATTACGGTAATTTGATTTATTTCATCACAATATTGCTGAAAGATGGATTTTCAACATATATATGTGTGTATATATATCCCTGTTCTCAAACAAATTATTTAAAAATTATTCATTTATGTTTAATAAAGCATATATATATTATTTATACACTTACAGAAAATACATATAGCAAATTTTATGATATTATGTCAATAATGTCTAAAAGTAAAGAACTTATCTAATAGTATGTAACGAAAAATTTAACATCTGGTGTAATGACAACAAAATTTTATAATTGTTTTACTTAATTTGAATGAATGAAAAAAGCTTACATGTTTATATTTTATTGAAGTACAGGTGAAAATGTCACAAAGACATACCTCAACAACAACTGAGTATGTCACATTCACACTACAGATGTTTTTTTTTTCTTTTGATCTTTCGGGTTTGATTTCAGATGGTAATGAATTAATTAGTTTTGTTAGAAGTGTCATTGCAGTCAGCATATTTAGGCTCACTATTTTTTTTTATATAATTTGTTTTGATTGACTCGATGAACAACAATATTTAAAGGGACCATTTCATGACTTTTCAATTAAAAGCTGATTTATAAATTCATCATGTTGTTTAGTTATTATTATCGTCTTAAGATAATAAGTTGATATTAAAATTTTTAAATGCAGTTTATTTATTATTTGAACAGTTGAAAGTATTTTTCAATAAGAGTGCGGGCTGTTGATTTTAAGTCGGCTGTTGAGCAATGTAGTGTTGGTAAAGGAACTGGTACTATTTAATTTAATTTTTATTGCTGTAAATAATATTTGTTATTTTATTATTGTATGTATTATATTTAAGCAAGAGTAGAAATACACGATATCGTAGTCATTTTAGTACATCTTAGCATGAAAAGCTTCAATATTTATCATTAAACATTCACATTTTATGAAAATTTTGTTAAAATTGCTCATATTTTCACTATTTTTATTTTATAACTATTGAAAAGATATTTTTACGTACAATTAAAAAAAGTAATAACAGCCTGCCTTCGGTTAATAATAAATTTTTGATTAACACATTATTTTTCACAAAATTCTTGATTTTAAGAATTCACAAGATTAAACACACTCTTAGCATTTAAACATGACAAACAACAATAAATAATAATTTGCCTACATTATTTGTCACATATACATTATTTTGAAACTTATTTAGTGATTTTATATTGAAGTGATTTTTTTTTTTTTTTATGCAGTCTTTGAATATAGATCTGCCATTAAAAACATTTTTAAAAAAATTTAAAAATTTAAAAAATTTTTTATCTTAAAAAATATTTTACTTGTAATCACCTTTAATTTCCTTGATCCTGTCTTAAAATGAGCTATAAACATACCCAGTTTCATTGAAATGTGTGACAGTGAATTAAATATCTTATGCGAACTGACATGGAATGACTCTGCTTGATTTGATTTGAAATACGCCTCAAAATATTTTTAAATATGAAATACTACTAAAAACACCCAAAATCCCACTACTTTTATTTCAGAATCAGGTAAAGGATACCTTTAAGTATATCCCCCACAAAAAATAAATTTAATAAAAATACCGCCTTTTGTTAATAATGCTATTTTAGATAATGCATTTTTTTTTCATAAAAAAATCACGACTTCAAAGATTAAACATTTTTTTAGACACACTTAAAATGTTATATAAGCGTAACAGTATTTTTTTTCATAAAATATGTACCCTATATATTATGCATAAATTATTTGAAGATGATTTGTGGAATAGATATTGAAATATGATCATATTTATGTCATGCTACATTTGAAAATCGAGCAGTCAAGAATGCCAACTGATGGCAGTTTTCAAAATTTTGACAATTTTTTTTCTCAGAAACTATTTGACCAAGGAGTAAAAAAAAATACTGGGAATCATTTCTTAATAAAAGGAACAAACACACGCAGTTTCATCAAAATCTGTGATGGTGGGTTACATGCCTGCCTGAACTGACATGGAATGACCCCTTCAGAAATATACTTACTATATTCATTGAAAATCATGGCAATGAAATGGCAATTTCGCCCCCCCCCCTCACCAGGCCAATAAAAATTGCCCATATATTATCAAAATGTAAACCTCAATTTCGGAGCAGTAATTCATGTCAATCTTGCCAATATTGATTAAGATATAGCCGTTATTGGTTAAGATATATTCGATACAAAAGAAATATTATCTCGATATTGTTCAGCCATTGTGGCTTTATCCTTTTAATTTCTCTAATTTGATGCACAGAAATTTGGAGAGAAATGAAACTTTTATATTACCTATATTAAGTAGAACTGGAGGAAACGATTAATCCCCACCATCCACTCTCTCAAATCCCACGCAGAGAAGAAAAAAAAAAAAAAAACACACACACACACACCTATTTTCATCTTCTGTAGTGATGGACCAAGAAGTAAACACAGACTCTTGCGCCTCCAACACCGCGCATAGCTTCTCTTTTCCTCCCACCTGTGAAAGCAATATTAGTTATGTGGATTATATTAATTCCCAATATTGCGCCAATATAGCATTTTTCAGAAATACTTCCAATAAAACAGCAATATGCTTAAATATTGTCTTTATATTGGAGATTTTTTTTTGTGATTTTTACTTCAGAAATACTCACATTACATTGAAAATCATGGCAATGAAATGGCGATTTCGCCCCCCCCCCCCTCAAAAAAGCCCAACTATTCTCAAAATGTAAACCTCAACTAGAGGGCACTATTTCATGCCAATATTGCCAATACTAACTAAGATATAGTCATTATTGGCTAAGATACAGTCAATACAAGCAAATATTGGCTGGATATTGTCCAGCCACTATGGCTTTATCCTCTTAATTTCTTTAATTTGATGCACAGAAATTTCGAGAGTAATGAGCCTTTTATATTACCTATATTAGGCAAAATTGGACCAAACGATTAATCCCCACCACCCTCTCTCTCATATCTCACGCAGAAGAGTTTTTTTTTTTTTTTTTTTTTTTTCATCCCTTCTCATCTTCCACAGTGATGAACCAAGAAGTAAACACAGACTCTTGCGCCTCCCATACTGCGCATCGCTTCCCTCTTCCCAGTGACCTTTCCGGTAGCCCTGAAATACCACCCCCGCCCTAGGCAAAAAAGAACGCTTCTCCATCTTCTTTAATGTTCTTCTCTTCTTTCCCCTACCCATTTCTTTTTCTCTCTCCCGATCGATGCCGTTTTATGTTAGTGTCCTGGAGTAGTCTAGGAGAAAGGGTTTTGTGTTTGAGGTTTTGAGAAGCACACTGGAAAGAGAGAATAGAAAGTGAAGATAGTTGAAAATGTAAATGGAATTGTTGAAATTTAACCGGATTCCTCTAAAACAGCAATTGTGAGGGAGGAAAAAAACACTGAAAGAAATTTCCTGCATAAGAATTGCCATCATATATTTAAACTTCTTTCTAATTATATGAGGGTATTAAAACAATTACTAATATCAAATTAGCTTGCTATTAATATAAAACAAATCGATACCGTATCTGTGATAGTGTTCTGGTGTAGTCTGAGAGAAAGGTAGTTTGAGAATATGAGATTTTGAGAATAGCGAACAGAAAATGAAGATAGTTGAAAATGTAAATAGAATTTTAGAAATTTAACCGTTAACCTTTAATCCTTTAAACCAGTGATTGGAAAAAAGCCCAGAAATTCCCTACATAATTATTATGAATAGCCATATATATATATATTTCTATAGGCTCGCTATTAATAACCCCTTAACTTAATTTGAACTGTAATCTTTGGTTTGTTAAATGGCATACCTTTTTCGATTGCCCAAAACTAAATATCTTAGTAAAAAAAAAAGTGGTGCTGGGTCCTTATTTTTAATTTATTGTGTCAAAAAAAAAAAAAAAAAAAAAGAGAGAGAGAGAGAGAGAGAGAGTTAAGAGGTTAATAGAAAACAAGCCAGAATTTGATATTAATATAAAACAAGTCGATGCTGTTTTATGTTTATGTCCTGGATTAAATTAGGAAAAAGGGTTTTGTGAAACACACTGGAAAGAGCGATGGAATTGTAGAAATTCAACCGAACTCCTCTAAAACAATAATTGGCGAAAAAACAAATACCAAAAGAAGTTTCCTGGATAAGAATTGCCATTATATATTTAAACTTCTTTCTAATTATACGAATGTATTAAAAAAATTACTAATATAACTTTAGCTTGCTATTAATGTAAAACAAATCGATGCCGTATTTGTGCTAGTATTCTGTAGAAGCCCGAGTAGGGGGCTGGTCATCGGTTAGAAAGAAAGAGAGAAAGTGTTTTGTGTTTTTGAGAATATGAGATTTTGAGAATAGCTTATTCAGATAACAGAACAGAAAATGGATATTGTTGAAAATATAAATAGAATTGTAGAAATTTAACGGGATTCCTTTAAACCAGTGATTGGAATAAGCCCAGAAACTTCCTACTGAACTATTTTAAATCGACATATTTTTTTTTTTTTTTAAATATATTTCTATAAGCTTGCTACTAATACAAAAAAAAAAAAATAATAATAAAAATCAGAATTTGATATTAATATAAAACAAGTCGATGCTGTTTTATGTTTATGTCCTGGATTAATTTAGGACAAAGGCATTTAGGTTAGAAGTTTTGAGAATAGCACACTTGGAAGAGAGAAGAGAAAGTAAAGATAGTTGAAAGTGTAAATGGAACTGCAGAAATTTAACCGAATTAACAAGTAATTGAAAAATAAAATTAAACACTGCTGAAAGAAGCGAAAGAAGCTTTCTTTATACAGATTACTATCATGATTTTAATTTTTTGTCCTCCATTAACCTTTAACTGATGTTACCGGTCTCACAGACCGGTGCTTTTTTAAATTTTCACAGTTTAATTTGCAAATTTCAGTTTATCTACAAACACTACTGAAATTTTGTTACGTTTGGAACTTAAAATCTAACACCAGAGACTTTTGAATAGGTGAATTTTAATTATAACACTCCTGTAAAAAAAGTTTAGGACGAAAACAACATCCAATGAGTTAATCGCGGCTTTTATTCATCTTTCGATGGAGTGGTCTCACAGACCACTTCACACTAGTTACATGACAATTTCTGTGACATCAGTTAAAGGTTAATATAAAAACCCAAAACAATTAATATAAGGCTAGTTTGCTATTAATATAATACAAGTCAATCGTGTTTTTTGTCAACGACCTAGACTAATTTAGGAGAAAAGGTTTACAGTGTATGAGGTTTTGAGAATAGCAAAGTGGTAAGATAGAAAAAGGTAGTGAATGTAGTTGAAAATGTAAATGGTATGTAGTGTAGAAATTCCTCTAAACTAGTGATTGGACGAAAAAAGCCCATTGAAAGAAATTTCCTGCATAAGTATTGCCATCACATTAAATTTCACTTTATTAATATAAAACTATTAAAAGAGTTATTAGAAATCTAGCTTGCTATTAACCCGGGAATGCTCGCACATATCCAGGATATGAACAATTAACACTTTGCCACCAATAAATTCAAACAAAAATCGTCACTTTATTTAATCGTTGACATTGCTCACAAAAATAATTTGACGATTACTTTTCGAAAATTAGTGGTGAGAAATGTAATAACCGTGCCCAGCCTGGGTATGACATACCCTGCACGCCCAATCTCGGGTTAATATAAAACGCGGCAGCGTTTGTTATTAATGTAAAAAAAATCGTTGCTTATTTTCAGTTACCGTTCTCGAGATGACTAGACTAGTAAAGCACTAGGAAGAGAGAATAAAAGAACGAAGATGGTTGAAAATATAAACGAAATTGTAGAAATTTAAACCTGACTCCTCTAAACCAGTGATTGGAAAATTAAAAACCCAACAAATAAAAGTTCTTGCATACGGATTGTCGTAATTTTTTTATTATTTTAAAATTAATAAAACAATTCAATACAAAGTTAACTTGCTATTAATATAAAGGCAGCTCGTTATTATTATAAAGCAAATTGATGTCGTTATATGCTAGTATATTTTAATAGCCTAGTATTTGAGGTTTTCGAAATAGCATAAAAGAGAATGGAAAATGAAGATAGTCGAGAATATAATTGGATTTGTATCCACTTTCTGATAATCCGGCAGGAGTGAAAACGTTCTAGTCGTATATTTTATATTATGTATAAACTCGTGGATATGTTTTTTTAAATGTTACGTCTAATAATTTTATGTATGTGATGATTTAATATATTTTTTTAATAAATGCTGACCAGCATATCTTACAGATAATATATATATATATATATATATTTAAATGTGCAATAATGTCTTATAAATAGTATAGGACAATTCCACAGAAAATTCTTTTTTTTTTTTTTTTTTGGGGGGGGGGGGGATAAAATTTATAATATGTTTTAATTTAAGGGTATGATTAGAAAGTTTGATATTTTTATGTTCTATAATAAAATCCTAATAAAAAGGCATTGTATATTACTGTTTACAAACTAAGATAAGTACCATTATTGTCTTTTTAAAGTCATAATGTTACGTCAGTTACACAAAAGAAGTTACGTCAGTTACACGTGTAAATGCCATTTTTTTCTTTTTTATTGATCAGAAATTAATTAAACAAGTTACTGTTATAATTTGTCATTACTTTGTGTTGTTAAGAAAACATTAAATCACTTTTTTTAACGGGGCAGTTTTGATAATTTTTACACTTCAATGAAGGCAGAAAAAATGTTTGTCTATTTTATGTTACATCAGTTACAGAATTTTGAATTGCAATTTTTGGGACTAAAAGAGAGATTGAAATAATTTGCAGGTATTTGGGTATTAAAGTCCTTCGTAAGAAATATTTTAAATTGTAAAAATTTGTTCTAGCTTTATTAGTAAATTTTCTACACAGTTTTGAAAACAAAATTCGATGATCAAGTGTTACGTCAGTTACGATGGAATTGACCTATACAAAGAGTACAAAAAAAAAAAAAAAAAAAACTAAAAATATGTAGGTTGATGCCGTTTTCATCGCAATTTTTATTTAATTTTCAAACATGATTTTTTTTTCAAATCTATCTCTAGTACATGCAGTCGATTACGAAAGATAAATCCGTTAGCACTTAAATTAATAAGTAGCTCATCATTTGATTTCAGCTTATATTTCATAATGAAATTAAAAAAATATTCATCAATCAATAAATAAAAAAATAAAATATAAATGTAAATAATCATAAATTTAAGACATTTTATTCTAATTTCGCGCTTAATCCACTGAAATCAATAGAATCAAAAAGGCTGATTGTAAACAGCGGTCTTTGGAGATTTCTTCAGCTGTTAACTCCTGATGTGAGGTCAATATGAAAACATACATTTCAAAACTTTATTTGAACGCATCATTGTTATTTTTCATATAAATATAATATTTAGTATTGTTAGTGAGCATTGTATATTATTTGTATATGTTAAAAATATATTAAATGTAAAAAAATGTATTAGAGTTATCAATTTAAAAAAAATAATAAACCAGTGCAAGGCTTTCTCACCACTATCTTTGAGATTATTTGCTGATATGTTTTTTCATTAATTTTTGATTAACTGCGATTCTTTGTATCAAACAACGCGTTTTAACGATATACAAGCATACTATCAAAAGCCGCTTGCAGATCGTTTAGAAAAATTACTCATTCATCTCTGCGCCTTTAGTATGGGAAGAGAAACAAGCTGGAAATTGCACGTCAAACGTGGCAAATGAGGTGCGTTCGTACTATAACTAGATTTATAAATATTTTTTGCATCGCATATTGTACTGAATGTATATTTTAGTGTACTTCATACGTGCATATCAATATCATTCTATTCGAAAGACTGTAACATCATTAAAATGCACTTGAAATAATTTTTTCCCATTGGCCGTAATGTAACGGAAAAATTTTGACTGTCCCTGTAATTAAACTTTACATCCGATTTTCATAAAATTTGAAATGACTCGACAAAATTTTGAAACATTATATATTTGAAATTTCAGACCATTCGGTTGGGCAGTTTTTGCTCTGTTATATGCTGATGAACGGACGGACGAACAGACAGACAGACGGACCGAACGACGACAACAGGTGCTACTTATTTCTATAATTACGAACGCACCTAAAAATAATGTTAACGTCAGAAATAATATATATGATGTTTTTCACCTATATTCTGGGGTTTATTCCCTTGTTAATGTAAAACAAGTAGATGCCATTTTATGTTTGTGCTCTGGAATAATTTAGGAGAGAAGTTTTTGTGTTTGAGGTTTTAGAACAACATACTGAGAAGCTAGAAGAGAAAGTAAAGACAGAAAATGTAAATGGAATTGTACAAATGTATCCGGATTCCTCTAAACCAGCAATTGGAAAAGGAGGCACAGATATAAGTATTTTGCATAATTATTGAAAATTACCGATATACTTTTAAATATCGTCTAATAAGCTTACTACTATATAAAATAAGTCGATTCTTATTTTATGAATCGATTAATTCGATTCTTAAGTCGAATTAGTCGATTTATGACTAATAAATCAAAATAGCCATTTGCTGATTTATTAGTCAAATAATAAATAAACTACCACGCGGAAGTGACGGTAGTTGAACATGTAAATATCATTGTTAAAATTAAACAGGATTCATCGAAACTAGTTATTGAATGTCACAGTGCTCAGAAGAACACAAAGATAACCTACTTGTCAAAATCGCGTCAAACGAAAGAACTCCAGAATCTTGCTTATGAACAACAATGCATGCATAAGACTAAAGACGCATATATTCAAAGTTTATTTTAATCTTAGACTTAGTACAGTAAAGTAAATATGGAAAAAAAAATACACGAACCTTTATTTGATTACAACAATTTTGATTAATATGGTTCACCATTAAATAATTTCTCTTACTGTATATTTAACTTCTTCAGCATCCAAAGGTCTCCCAAAATTTGTTTTCTTCATATTTATTTTAAAATTCTGCTTTTATTCATCAAATGAAATGAAATTCTAAATAAATAAATAAATAAATAAATAAGAGCAATTACTAAAATCCCACTTTGTAGAGTTCAAAAATTGAAGTACTTAAAAATTATTAAACTTTTTTCTCCCGCAGTTTTCCAAAACGTGATACTTGGCCGTATATCTTTAATTACTTTATGATTCGAAATTTTCTTCTGCTTAGACGCTTTGAAAAACACGATATTCAGAAAAATTTATAGCATTTCGTTTAATCAGTGTTTTATGGAATTATTTAACTAATCAATTAAGCTGATAAAGTTTACACACGTTTACTTCAATTGACAAAAATAAAATATATCTTCATATGTTCATATTTTTTTATTTAATCTATGAAAACATAACAAACCAAATGTCAATTAGAATAACTGATTAAATTTTTTTCAAATGTAAAGTTAAGAAAGAAATTTCAATCCTATGAAAAGTTTTGACTTTCTTTTAAGAAAAACACAGATTGCAGAAAGGAGGAAAAAAGATGTATTCACGATTTTTTTTTCACTTTTAAAAGATAAAATGCATTGAGCTTTTTTAAAAATAAAAGTACGTCTTTTAATATAATAAAGCATAACAAAACGGGTTTTTTTAGTAATGCATAATAAAAATATGTATATATAAATATAGTTTAATTTCTTTTTTCATTTTCAATTATAATAACTTTTCCCAATTTTTTTAAAGTCCTAGAAAAGCGAATAAAATGACTCTGAACAAAAATTATAAGATAAAAAAAAAGATGATGAAAATCTATGCATGATCACTGTATATTTTTTACATATATACTATCCCTGGCGTTGCCCGGGGTTTTAAATATGTTTGATTAGAATAATCAATTTTAAACACCGCACGGATTATAAATCTCGCGCAAATATGCTCGCTTTTTAATATATTGAAAGCCTTAAGAAATTTTGCTTTAACATGGTTCGTACACCTCCTTAAATTTTGCAGACCAGAAAATTTTATGGCACCAGTATTATCTTATAGAAATCTCTTCTTAAAAGAAGGCGAAATATTGTGCGTTTAACATAGATTTCTTTTCCTATATAAAGATATTGGTAGTTCACCTGGAGAGATAACGGTATCCGTACGAACCATGTTTAATAGCAGTATTTAAAAAAAAAAAAAATGTTTCCTAAGCCTAAATATAGTGTTGATTCTTGAAAAAAAAATTAAAAAGAAATGTAAATGCATGAAAAACCCTTCATGATATAACTTCCTCTTGTAAAAGGCATGCATTAACTGCATTTTAAATATGAGGCCATACGTGAATTAACCTATATTATTCGCAACTAAAAAGAAATGGCGCATCTAGTATTTGTCGAGAATTAATTAAAAATCATGCATTCGTGACATCATAATTCACTTTTATATTTTAGCAGAATAATAAAGCTACTATAATTTGTGACTCGTACTATAGTCAGTATAGACGTCAGGAAGCATTGCCGTTATCATTATCTTTTTACGCGTGAAGGTACTCCATTGTGAAATTTGGTAATTTTTGAAATTCAATATTAGAAAAACGGCATAATCATTAGATTTGAAATTTATATCAAGAAAAATACAATTTTTTACCTTTATAACGCAGTTTGTCTAACAATTTTCTGACAAATAATTTTCGAGCTATTAATTTTTTCAATAACTTCAAATGTTTCATTTTCCGAGATTAATCTGTGGCAACTATCAGCGAAAAAGCCAGTCGTCATCAACGCGTAGCTTTTTATTAAAGAGAATGTCAAAAGGCAATGTGGGTCACTTTCTGATCAACTTTTTTTGCTTTTTAAAATATAGAAACCAAAATTTTCCATTTGCATCATTAATTACAATTAATTTCAACAATTTCAACTATAAAACTAACAGGGAAATTTTCACCAAAAAGAAATCTATCTTATTGGCTACAATTTGAACTCACATGCAGCTTGCCAGAAAACGATTATTTCGGGATTTAAAAGGCATTTTTTTCTTTTAATTTGCGTCATAGAGACATGAAATTTGGTGCAAATATACATTTCACCATAAGTATATAGAACATCTTACAAGAAATTTCCAATCTTATTATAATTTTAAGATTTTTTTTTTTAATTTTAAAACGTATTTTCTAAATATTGCATGCGTCTTAATTTTTGAGATATTTCCTCGATTTCGCATATCACTTAAAATTCTATTACAAACAAATCTGTGCATCGATTCTAATCCCTTGAATAGTTGATTTTTTAGCGATTCTTTTCTGAATTCCATATCGATTTTCATCAAAATTTTGCCTTTTAATAATAAGTTAAAAATCAAATTTAGTTATCTTAATGAAGTCGAATTTTTAAATGCATTACGCAGTTTCTTTGTCAGTAATATCAGTATTCTTCCTTATTAATTTCCTGATTTTTGATCGAAAGTTAAGACGCATAGAGCACATCAAAAGTGCAAAAAACGTTGAAAAATCAATTTTGAGAAAAACTGACTTAAATTATATTAAAGGGCCAAAAAATTGTTTGCGTACAAAATTCAAACTTTGTAACTTTGCGAAAAATAATCGCAGTCCTCCTATACAACAAAAGTAAAATGGAGGAAGTATTTATTTAGTCAAATCGGAGAACTACCCAAAACTTTTAGAAAAATAAAAGAACGGACTATCCACTTAAAAATAATTTGACCTTGTTTATCAAAATACAAAAGAAAATTTTAAACTAATTTCTTCTTTTTAACGAGAGCTGTTTGCTCTAAAATGCTAATTTCATGAATCAAATAAACGAATTTTATAATGTCCTACCGTTAACAAGTCTAATATTGGCAAAATATTTTGTGTATTAGAAACAAAAAATACTGGTTGGTTTTGAATTTTTTAACTTCCCGTTGAGAAAAAATGTATAGAATAAGAAATTGAGTTAAAACCGAATGTTTTACGTGAATGGGATTTCTAAGTAAGACTTCTTTGCAGTCAGATTATGTTCGTAGAATATCAAACCAGATGTTCAACAAATATAATTTTCTCAAGAATGTTTTATAAAATTTAAATCGAAAATACCTCCAATATATAAAGAGAACATTTCGGTTAGTCCGACTTTTACGCACAATGCCATTTAAAAATGAATATATATATATATACATAATACATTTTGCTGTTGCCTTCCTTTTTACGGGTGACACAAGCAATTTTGTTGAACTAAAACTGCAATTATTAATTAAATGAAATGCATTGTGCACAGTTGGATTTTTAAAAATGCTGTCTGTTAAATTATATCTTAAAATTTTACGTAGTCCTTTAAAACTGCTAACAGTCTGCCACCAACAATTCAATAAAAATAAATAAATATACAAATAAAACATAGCAGGAACTCATAGTAATAACACATCTCATACCGTATTTTTCAGATTAATGAAGTGGAGTTTAATATTATTTTTTCCCTAAGTTATATCTTAAAATTGGGTCTTAATTCAAAATATATTTAACCTTTTCTGGAGTAAAGACATTTCAGTAACTCGTTGCTGAAATGCTGAAAACTCACAAGAATTTAAAAACAATTTTATTTGTAAATAGATAAGTGCTATTATACTCGAATATATATATATATATATATATATATATATATATATATATATATATATATATAACCATTAAAAATCAAATAACCAACAAAAATTGTCAAATTATAAATAAAAAGAAATTTATTCATTGACAATCAAACTTTTCCTTTTAACATATTCAACATAGGTTTTAAAAACATGGTAAAAAAAAAGGGGGGGGGGAGAAAATGAATAATGGAAATTAGTGGAACCATGACAGATTCATCTGGTCCTAAATGCCTTGAGTTCCACAAATAAGTGTGGTTTCATCTTCATATTAGCCATAAAAAAGCTAAAGAATAAAAATTTGGGACTACCACACCCAATAAATAGAGAATTAAAATATTGGAAAAACTGAATATGTTTAAAATAAAACATAATTAAAAAGGATTGAGAAATAAAAAGCACATTACCAATTTGAAAGCCTTTCTAACCAAGAAATGAGGGTAACAATAAAATCAAGTATAAAAGATTATGTGCACATGTATTGCCAAAAAAGTTTTTTAAATGATGATGGACCAAGGCGTGATAATATACAATATATTCGTGTACATCTCTCTCTGTATGCATATATATATACATATATTTACGTAAGTTAAAAATATTATTACAAAAAAAATAAAAAATAAAAATAAAAATCTATGCAGGATAAGCGAATTTTTTTTTTTTATTTTTTTTTTTATGCATGTCAAAAGTCAATGTGGGTCTTTCTGATCAACTTTTTTTATATAAAATATGGAAACCAAAATGTTAATTAGAATTAATGACGCAAATTATTTTTGTTTTCAACTATAATCTATTTGATACAAATAATATAACCAAAGCCTTTCAAAGGTTTAACCACTGAATAGTTTAATTTTTCTGACTAAGCAGATTATTAAAATTAATTTTTAACACAATTGTTTAATTTGAAATAAATCATAATAGTTGTAAATTTCCAAGTGGATGAAAAAAGTCGGAGCCAGGATCCGAAACAGGGATGTCTTGGCTGACGCCGCTAATGCTCTATCAACTGAGCCATCCCGTGTGAATCTGTTAAGATTTATTTACCAATTGATTAATTGAATAAAAATTAATCTACACATGTAGCGTTTTACTGCAGTTCCAAAAATAACCTTCGACTTATTCTGTTGAGCTGATTCAGATATCGGACAAGATGCTGTGATCGTTAAAGGTTAGTTGAGTAAATTAGTCCTCCACAGTGGCGCCAACTTATAGGGGCCCACGGGGCGCGAGACCACCCAAAAATTTGATCTCTCCGCCCACCCAAAAATTTGATCTCTCCGCCCACCCAAAAATTTGCTCTCTCCGCCCACCCAATTTCAATTAGTTCAAGTCGTTATTTTTTATTTTTTTATTCTTTTTTATTTAACCGCTGAAATGAAATTTGGTTTTATTAACGTTTGAAAAATAATAAAGACATCAACATAACTTATAGGGGCACTGAAAACCCCTTCAGCGGATGTATAGTTAAATTTCTCACAAAAACAGATTTCCTGCATATTTTGCTATCTGTTTTTAAGGGGACCGGGAAAGCAAAATTCAACTAAAAAATCGATTTTAATTTTTTTATATCATTAAATAGTTTCAACTTTTATCTTTCCAACGATGTGTCACACATGTTTATATATAAAATAAATAAGTGTTGAAATTAATCATTCTTTCTAAAAGTACTTCACAGGTTAATGGCCATTTAAATCTTCAATTGACTTTCTCTGAAACTTGGATTTTTCATGTTTATGTTCCTTTTTTTCAAAACTTATTAAACTTAAGAACTCAGATTTTTATTTAATACTTATATAATGATATATTGTATACTTTAACACAGGGATTTAATGATTTGTTGAGAATTATTTATTTTAGGCAGTGAAATCTTACTAAAAATGCTAATTTAAAAATAGCTTTCAATAAATAATTAATTTTGAGTTTCACTTAGAAAGGAAATGGTCTGTTAAAATACATAAATCATGCTATTTTAACTACTCTAAAAAATCTAGACCTCTATCTTTCACCATTTCTGAGAAAAAAGTACATAAAGTTGGTGAATTTAACATGGCGGAGATAGGGCTTTCCCGGTCCCCTTAATGTCTTGAATTCATAAAGCACTAAGGTGACTAAAATGTATCCTTTTCTTGGCACATAGTTTTTGCACTTTCAATAATTCGCAATTCCAACGTTATTTAAAATAAATATTAATTTATAAGGAAGAACTTATAAGAATATAATTTAAAAAAATTATTTATAAAATTATAATAATTAAAAAATTTGCTAAGAAACATAATTCAATTTTGAATTATCATTCGCTCCTGCCCTCTCTCTCAAAACTCACACACACACTAAGAGGGAATATATATATATATATATGTTATTTTACTGAAAAATTTCTGAACCCATCCAATATTTTTCAAAAATTGGAGCGACTGGTCCTCCAGATTCCCCCGAGATGGCTCAGTTGGTAGAGCATTGGCGGCGTCAGCCAAGACATCCTTGCTTCGAATTCTGGCCCGGACTTTTTTGCATCCACTTAGAAATTTACAAATGTCAGGTTACTTTAGTTGCTAAAAGTCTTCGTTAATTATGATTTTTTGTGAATTTGGAAGTGTATTTTGTATAGTTTATAAGAGATGATAGTTTTCCTAAAAGTTTAAGTAAGAAAAAGCACAGAGCTAAAGTTTATTTTAAAAAAAGTACAGAGAAAAGGAAAAGAAAAAAACAATTAACTCGATCGCATATGGCTGAAGATGGAGACTGCTAAGCCATTAAATACGAATAATTTTGCAGCGGTTCAAAGACATTTTCTTTTGAGATTTCAATACTTCATCCAAAATGCATTTTAAAAAGTTTTTTTTTTTTTTTCATAAAAAGACAAACTAATGCTATGTCAAGCTTTATAGATGCTTATTTTTTAATTATAGCTTTTTATCTTCTTTTCTTTTTTTAAGGGGGTCCGGGACACAAAAATCTTCAAATTTTCTAAAAAAATATTTATTGCATTAAAAATTTCTCTGATTTTTTTCTGCTTAAAATGACGTTTATATCATGTTTCTATCTCAATTAGAACAGAAAATAATAATTTTGTCGTTTTGGATTGTTTTCAAAATCTAGCTTTCAAGCAATGGTTGTCTTGGAAATGACTTCTTGTGAAAATGCATTTTTCTTCATGATGGTTTTCTTTCACCATGCTGGTATTTAAATTGTTATAAGTCAAGAACCGTTAAAGATAAATGGTTCAAACTTGGAACATGTCTTTTTCGATTGTTTTACTTTAATTTTGATTTAGCAAATTAAAAAAAAATATTTACCTATGAAAATATGATTTTTTTTTTTTAAGTTACATCATTTTGTTTTATTTTTTACTTTAAATGTTTTTAATTTTTTTTTTTAATTAATATTTTTAAATGCTGAATCAAAACTAAAACTTATATAATTCTGTTTATTTAAATGAAAAGAAGTGAAAAGAATTCAAATATTATTTCGAGTTATAACGATTTTAAATTACCCCATTTTTTAATAAATTTAAAATTTTTAAAATTTTTAAAAAGATTATGGGAGGTTTTATCATGTGATTTTGTTTGCAAATGATATGGTTAACCATCACAAAAAAATTCAAACTTTTAACTCAATAAATAAAAATTATTTTAAAATGTGTCCCGATAAAAAAATCTGGAAAAAAAATACCATGAAGACGAATAAAAATGAAATCTGTAACAATCAGAAACTAAAGAGAAATTTATCTTATTACTTTAAGTCTATTAAATTTAATAATAAAGTAAAACATTCGCTCCAGCTTTCACAGAAGATCGGTAAAAAATGACTATAAATTGAAAGACGTGTGTATAACAGGAGTTCCAATTTTAAAGCTCTAAGTAACTTTTCCATGAAAATTTAAAACACGTGATACGCAAAATAAAATATAAACAATATTTTAAGGAATGTAACGTAAATTATTTTTAAGAAAATTGAAAGTTATTACACATTTTTCAAATTTAAAATGTGTCAATACAAGAGGAGGGAAATTACAAATAAAGAATGAACTTTTTGCTGTTATCTCTTTTTTATATTTAATCCAATATCCCTTATCCTCTTTATTTCTCGTAATTTGCCTTTAATTTCTATTTTTTCTTTTATTGATGATAGAGTCTGGTATTTTAGGGGCAGTTTTTTCAGTGTGGTCAACCAGAAAACAGTTATAGAAATAAAAATATGGTCACTCAAAGGCACATAAATCCTAGAAATCTACATTTTCCTAGATTAAAAAACATTTTTCTTTTTTTCTTACAGTATACTACTAATTCGTTTCTATAAGCTTTACGCATGTATTCAACATACAGAAACGAAAATTTGATTCTTGTTCTTGAAAGAGATAAACTTGCCCACAACGAACGGGGCAGCTAAATTTGGCAGTCTTATTTTTAAAAAAAAATTATGAATTTTATTCATATTTCGAAGTTTTTGCACATCTAGATATACAATAACTATCGTTCATTTTTTGTTCGATTGATATTTTATATTTCATATTAAAACGACAGAGGAAGGATATTGCGCGCCGGATAAACAAAACGCTTTTCCACTAAAATAAACCGCATTGAATCGGGATGAGAAAGAAATTACGTATAAATGCAAAAGCTCTACAAATACAAAACTTACAAACGGTGTTCAACTGTAAGCCAATATAATTTTTTACGTCGATCGACAGAACGCGCTGAAGCTAAGCTCCCGAATCTTTTCCCCGACATGCGCCGAGAGAACGGCCGCATAAGTTTATCAGTTTTTCTTTCAAATAATATTCGGAAGCGTGGGATCTGTATAACTTCCCTCTTAACACAAAATTATGCAGACACAACTTTATGCAAGCAGTGCTAAATGTGGATTTTAATAGATCAGTTCACGGAATTACAAACTAAATATCATTACAATTATTCTTAAGAAACCAAATTCATATATATAACGGCAGAAACTCATTTTTATAATTTTTTGCAAAAATTAAAAAAGTTAAAATAGCAAGGAAACGTAACCTGTATAAATATAAGAATGAAGGAAAGCTTATTGTGTATGCTTATTCTGTGCCAAAGTCCGATATTTTTTTTTTTTTTTGAGAAAATTATATGATAAAACGATGTCTTATACATTAAAACGCACAATTTTACCTTCAATCGAAAATCTTTTTTAATATTTAATTATTCTGAGTACATTTGATAATAAATTTTTCTAGCTTTTCAAAATCACTACAATTCAAGGAGATGTAGAAAATTCGACAAAATCATGTGTGACAGCGCCCATTAAAACCCTCGTCGGTGGCCATGCCATGGGCCGATTTCATATATGAAGAGTTCAGATGATAAAGCTGGTATACGACAAAACAAGAAAAATGGAGTGATTGAAGATAATGATCTTCTACCAACTTTATAAATTACTATTTGAAAAAACATAATGCTCACAGAAATTTTATTTGATAAAGAAGGCTTTGACAATAAACGTAAATATAGATATTTGGAACGTTACAACCAGGGCTGCGGAGTCGGAGTCGGGCCCATTTTTGAGCGAAAGAGTCGGAGTACGATCTGTTAAAATTCTCGGAGTCGAAGTCGTCCATTTTACAGGCAGGTCTGCATTGTCGGAGTCGGCCCATTTCTAGGCGAAAGAGGCGGGATCGGATCTGTTAAAATTCCCGGAGTCGGAGTCATCCATTTTTCCCATCGACTCCGCATCCCTGGTTACAACCCATTTACTTAAAATGACGATTGTGTGACTTACAACCTTTATCATCTGAGCTTTTTATATGTAGCTATGCGTACAGGCATGTAGGAAGGTCTATAATATCCTATAACAGTAATTTGTACCGGAGTAGGCCTTACAATTTCTGTCAGCCCAATACTTGCTGTTTGGTTCAGTGATGAATTCAGGTGGTAACGCGGATGGAGCATTCTCTTGCCCCCGGAGAACCAAAAGGTCTTCCTGGAAGATCCGAGATATTGTGTTTCGTAATGTTGGCAAATTCCCAACTGGAATTCCATAATACACCCCTGCCTCTTCCAGTTGTAAAATTCCTTTTTAGAGGAAAATGTCTGAATTCAACACTGGTTTCGTTTAGAAGTAGTACATCTTTTCACAAATTTATACACACACGCACAAAAGAAAAAAAAAAATCTCAGTTTGGTTTTTCAGTTAATGATTTCATATGAAACAATCTCTCAACGATGATTAAGGATCTTTACTTTAGACGATTAAAATTTTGTAGGATACCAGCTCGAGCTGATAAAATTAAAGGTCCTTTACTAAGCTTAAAGAAGATGCACAAAGAGGTGTAGTGCAGGGTATACGGTGGTATACGCCGTATATCGTCTGCATTTTTCAAAGAAACTCGCTATACTTCATGTTTTTCAAGTAAAGATATAGCGAATAAATATCTCGCACATCCTTATCCCTATAGTTCATACCCTCTTGGGTTTTTTTAAAGACTACAGTAATGTACATATAAATACAAATAAAAAAGTATGAACTGTATATGTTCCCATGTATTTTGTTCGATTATTAACTTTGTATATTAAAATATCAGTTTTCTCATAATAATAATAATAATAATAATAATAATAATAAATTGTAAGTGAAAAAGTATTTTATTCTTTAAGCGATTTTGGATTATACGCGACGAAAGAAACCTGGTATCATTACAAAGAATCAATTTGAAAATTGCCTAAATTATTAAACATTTCGTTTTGAACATATCTTAGAATGAATAAAAGTTCACTTCAGATTGAATCGCGAATTATCTGATTGAATATAAGATGTAGTTTTGAAGAACAATCCTTTACTATTTAAAGTTGCGCTAATTTAGAAAAAGCATAGGTGGTATAAAATTTCATTTTTTATTTTCTTTTAAACATAAAACTTGTGAATTTAAAATATTGAACAAACTTAAGAGTTTAACATAAATATAAATAACTATATAAATAACAGTTGATATTATGACGATTTAAATGCGTGATATTTTTTTTCAGGCAGAAGTGCCTACACAAAGTACATACACAAAGCTATAAAATATCTCGACTCATTTTGAAGTAAAAACTCCTGCGATTATCTCGAAAATTTTAGAATTTCAGAAAAAACATAGGAGTAATTAGTGCAATAATCGTCAAAAAGTGAAGCAATTAATAAAAGCCTTTTTTTAAAATAATTAAACAATACTTTATATTGTTTCCGTCAAGTTATTTTATTATATTTGTGATACTCTGTTAACAGTTACATCAGGAATGTGTGTTTTAGTAAAAATAATTTTAAATTAAATTAAACAATGAAATGTGCTAATTAATCTTATATGTATCGTAGTTATTAGATTTACATGCATTAATTGTAAAATATACACACACGCACGTTATATATATATATATATATATATATATATATATATATATATATAAAATAAAAATACCATTATGGAGGGTTGAGGTCGGGAATGCTAAAAAAAGTTTAAAACCTTATATGTTTTTATGTGTGTGAGCGTGTATAAGTGTATGTATATATGCTTATATATTGTATGGACATATAATAATAATAATAATAATAATAATAAAATGGGGTATCATGCATTTAACATAATAACATTTCACATATTGCATCATCACTTAAGGATATATTTTACTATCTCAATATTCCTCATTGCTTTTTAAATTTTCACATTTATTTACATAATACAAGGCTAAATTTTACTATCTCAAATATTCCTCATCTTTTTAAATGTTATTTATATTCTCATTTTTTTTTTTATATTATAATTTTTTGTCTTTAAAACATTAATTTAATCAATTGCCCTTTTATTTATTTTTATATAATTCTTTATTTCTTTCTTTATTTATTTGTATTAATTTTTTCCTTTTCCTTATTTTATTTTGTATTCACTCAGTACTTATTAAGTTTATTCCTATTTTTTCATTCTAGTTTAACTAAAAGTTAATCTAAGTATTTTCTTGATTTCTTCAATCATTTTCATTCCTTTTATTTTTTATTTATTTATTTATTTGGGACTTAAGATGGCAACTCTAAACATTATTGTTATTAATCCAGTTCCAATTTATTAATCCAGATCCAATCTATTTTCTGCAATGTTTGCGTTATAAGGAGCTAAATTTTGTCATTTTAGGCTTATTGTCGACAAAACTGGATGAAATAACGCATTTTCTATGAATGAACTCACAAGCTCCTCTGATGATTCTGTGAGTCATTCACAGTTTCTTATTTTACATACTGGTTTCATCATATCTTTATTTCTAAATCATCTTTAGAACTTTATCAATTTCTTCATATATTTGTGATTTCAAATTTATTATATATATATATATACAAATTAGTAAATATATATTTTAAATAATTAAACAGTACTTTAAATTCTTTCAGTAAAACCTTTATAAAAAATATATTCCATTCACAATAAATCAATAGATATGCCTGATGTGCGAGGCTTCGTATAAAAAGTACTTTATTTTAAAATTAAACAATGGTATATGTTAGTTAAATTTTGTATAAAGCATTATTGTTATTAGTCTTCAAAATTGCATTCCGTAATGATACTGTATATTATTTGGCAAAATTTAATTGGAACTTTTATCTAACGAAACATAGAAAAACGTTACTTGAAAGAAGATATTAAAATAAAACGCATTGCTGTGAAAACCGTAGTCTTAAATATAAATATATTTTACTAAATAAAAACGAATATTAGTATTGCATATTTTAACTAAATTGTAATTCTTTTGTTTTGTATGCTTGAAAAATGTTTTTAATTCATCAAAAATACTTTAAAAAGAGGGAAAAAATAATAATAAACGTTACAAAATTCTCCTTTAAAAAAGAGGGGAGGGGGAAGTATTCGAAATTAAAAATTTTTTAAATATTCTGTTTACCAAAATACGGTTGATAAGATAATGAACCGAAGAAAAGAAGGTCGCAACATAGTAAATACTTACATGATATTGCATAACTAGGAACTGCGTCATTTGTAAACAAAGCAGTGTAAATGAGAAATAAACTTAGAAAAAAGTGACTTACCTCCACATTTTTGAAATTGATGTTGAATTGGAGCAAATATCAGTTTATAAATGAATTCAGTTCCTGCAGAAAAGAAGAAAATTTGTGAGTTTTTACAAGTTTCTTGCTTGGTCTTCCAAATAACTGAACAAATTGCAAATAAATGGAAAGTTTCAATAAAAGTATTCAAAAAATATCCATACGTATTGATTAGATAAAAAAGGACGTGAACAACAACTTTTTTTTTCAATTTAAAACGTTATTAAAATTCAATGCGTCATATTAAGTCAAATTCAAAATTAAAATTTTTAAGAAAAATTTCACAAAAATACGATGTTCTTTTAAACAAATTTTTCTAGAATGAGTTTTCATGTCTTGCAAAATTTAATTAAAAACAGTGTCGATGAATAATTCATAAGTCAACAAAAGAATTTCGTAAAAATTCCAATCTTCATCGATCGCACAGTTTGATTACGCAGTCAAGAAAACAGTAAGAATTTCGAAGAATTTTCATGAAAATCTTTCACCTTTAGCAAAATTAGGTATTTCTACAAGCCCTAAATTCCTTTTCTTGAGGATGCACTTAACATTTAAATACCAAAACACTTCAAAACATAGTTCTTGATTACGCAGTTATCTCCTTATCAAACAAAAGCAGACGATTTTTTTTGTTGATCAGCTAAAAACTTTTTTATATATATGTATACTCTGCAGCTATTTTAGACGCATTAAGCAAAGTTCACTTGTTTACAGATGAGCTACACATCACAATATATTCAAAGCACTATTTTTCCATAAAATTGCGCAGTTCAAAAGGACAAAGATAAATTCTCTAGAACTACGATTTCACATTTTACGAGAGCCGCAGCTACGATCTGTCTGATTCAATACAAGAGATTGAGAAACAATCTTCTGCGTTTTTCCCTACAGATTTCCCGTAAGAGGGAATATGGGGAAAACACTAATGCTTTTAGTATTACGCTTGCATGTCGAAGAGGGGGGGTGGGGGGGGCTGCTGAGATACCACAGGGCTAGCTCTTGATCAAAGTTCTAGGGTTCTGCATTAATGTGACATGGAATTTAATAGTATCTTAAGAGAAGTTTTTACTTCCGATACGTTGTTACTATTCCACATCAGGAGGAATTTATGCTGCCGAAATTAGTTTCAGATAAAGAATGATTTATTTTTGAGTTAAATGTGAGTTTTTCCACATTTTTGTGCTTTGTGATTTAGAACCAGTAAAAAAAAAAAGAAGAAGTTTTAATGCAAATTATTACTGATTTAATTTATTTTTTATAAATTTTTGCCACCGTGGGATAAGAAAGTCATAACGCATTAAGAGTAAAATTGAGATTTTTTTAAAAAAATTCTGAGGATTTTTTAAGAGGTAAATACAAATAATAATAATAATTTTCATAAAATAACCTTACATAATTTAAAAATTTGTAAACTTTGACTGAATTTGTTTATTGAGATAATGTGTTAGAAAATCTAAAATCAAAATGAGCTGCAATGTTACCTATTTTGGCTCTATCGGAGAAAATGAAAAATCATAATTTAAAATATTTTATTTCATGGAAATATAGTAAAATTAAAAAGAAAAGAATGAATTTATGATGATTTTTTTAGTTGAAAGTTTTAAACAATAAAAAAGTTCTTTTAAATACTAAAATATAAATTTGTTATTAACATAATGGAATAACATAATACTAATATTTATGATTTTTTTAAAAAATATTTTATGCCGAATTAAAACGAGAAGAGATTTAATTCGTCGAATGATTGAAGGGAGCTTCATTAAGCAGCTTCTTGATTTGGCTAGATAAAATATCTCTAATTTAAACAGATTCCTTGTTGCACATCACATATTTATTTGCATTTATTTGTATTTGACAGATTTCATATGACTGATGATGTGTTCATAACTAAAAATTTAACTCTACAATGTGGTTTAATGAAAGGTTACATAAAATAATTAGCTTTTCAACGGTCGCGCTTAAATTTTTTGCGCGATCAAGCGCGTGATGTGTTTTTTGCGTAAAGAGGATACGCTATTAAAAAGTCACGATTTTTGATAACAGTAATAAAATAGATGTTAGAAGAGCAGTTATCTACTTCTACTATGCAGATAAAATGTAAATGGGAATTTCGTTACGGCTGCTTATAACTTGAGTTCTTCTGAATGGATTTTAATGGAACTTGCACTGTTAGTTAGATAATATTACACGGAAGATTCTAGTAGGATATGAATATTGTTCTATGTTGCTTAGTTATAGAATTATGGGAGAAATTTTCACAATCATATTAACCCAATTATGGAAAGATTGGAATTTTAAAAAAGATTATACTGAATTGCTTTTGATGAGACTTGCACTGTTAGATAATTTTACAGGAAAGATTTTAACATTTAACATATAATTCTACATTAATTAGTTATAGGGTTATGGGGAGAAATTCTGTAATCAGACGAATTTGATTATAAAAGATTAAGTTTTTTAAGAAGTTGCTACATCTGGCGGATTATTTATTCGGAAATCCCAAATTCTTACAGAAATGGAAATTTTGAATGGAATTTATGGAAATTTTGAATATTTATTTTTGCTCTTTATAATGATTGATATTTCATGAATAATAATATAATAATAAATTACTTATTTAAAAATTTCTGATGTGAATTCGGAAATAATTTTTCGGGGATGGTTTTAATATATTGCATATCGTTCTATGTTGCTTAATTATTAGAATTATAGGGAAATGTGATCAGGCGAGTTCTATTATGAAGATTAGCCATTCTAAAGAGTTCTATTGAACGGATTTTGATTATATTTGCATTGTTAGTTCATAGATGTTTTTTCATGGATGGTTTTAGTACATTGCATGTCGTTGTCTCGTTTTTTACTACTGGACAGAAATGAGCACCTTTTTATTACAGCCGGATTTATTTAGTTTCTGTCCATCATTCCAAACGCCAGACACCAAGTCTCGTAGATACAACTAATTTCCTTTATCGAAATTTAAGAATTGTGATCGTATTTATAAGAATATTGTTCTGGTAATGGGGTAACGTGAGCTTTAATAAAAAGAAAATACTAATAACAACGATGCTCACGTTAAATATTAAGAAAGTAAACTAATAAAAGGGCTGCATTGTCCCCGTTACTTATTAACCTTCCGCCATTAATTACCGGAAATTGAAATTAAATGTGATATTTGATATAAGATATCAATTAAGTTTTGGCGAAATCAAATCTCCTTTAACCGAGGTCAGAAGTTACTGGCCATCAATATTTTAGGGACAATTTTATTGCCCTTAAGTGAGCACTATTTATTATGTATAATAAATTTTCTTGGTTCTATATTGTTAGAGTAATGCTTATATGTTTGGAACAGACAATGAATCTGTTTTCGAAAGGTTTCTTCACAAACAGATTGCGTAAAATTTTACATATACATACAAAAATAATTATTTTTACAGATTAATATGACAAAAATTAATTTACCAATGTTTGTCTTTGCTACCTTAATTCTTGTGTAATATAAAATCTATTTTTTTTTTAATACTTTTATGAATACTGTAATAATTTTAATAAAATAAAATACACACATAAAGGTATAAAATGTGCTACTGTTCAAGGTATCTTGAATGGATGTTGGGGAGTAATATCTACCCAGTATTTATCAAATCCTACTGTAAATGATCAAATAAAAGGGTTGGTCTTTAACAATCCAAGTTTTGTCTGACACATTAGAAAATAAAACAGCGTATTCGAATCGTTTTCAGCAATGCGAAAGGACAAAGGACATTCCAGGTAAAGGTCCATATTGCTTTAAAACGCAAGGTCAAATTCGCCCATATATTTCGTTTGATTCAAAGTTCATTTAGGGAAACTGACCAGCGTAGTGGGCGAAGGCTGTTAGTCAGTAATGAAAATTCAACTTTAATTTCGGTGCCATTTGTCAGAGCAAAGTTTCTGAAAAATCATGTTTATCGTGAATTTGGACTGCGAGCCCGCTGCCAGGTTAAGAATTCTCATGCCAATTCATATGCCAAGGAAAACCCATTAACAAATTTTTTGTCCGTAAAATTGTAATAACAATAAAATGCATTTTGGGAAAAACCCATTCTTGTGAATTTCAGTAGGGTAGACCGAGGCTAGTTGGCCCAGTCGCGATATTTTTAAAACTTTGCGTTAGATAACATTGTCAGTCCAGCCATGTATGCTTTGCTTCGATTTCCTCCTCCAACATCAGCATCATTGAAGTCGGAGCGTTCCGTTAAAGAATTATTGAGAATTTTCTAAATTTTGCAAAGGTGAGTAAATTTCTTCTCTTATAAATAATCGTTTTTTATTTGTTTGTAGATTACATTTTAGGTTTTGATGTATAATAATTCAGAAAAATAATTGTTCGTAGTTATTGTAGGGCATGTTTTTTTATTGAAATACTTTCAGAATAATTACTTATAGTCATGCAAACAAAAATGTCAATACGGGGTTAGTTGGCCCATTTGGCACGGGGCATTTTGGCTCGGCGGGCCAACATGCCCCGTAGGAATTTGGCTCTGGGGTATTGGAATTTTGATATATTTAATGAATTATTTTAATAAACATTTATTAATTTTTAATTGATTTATTATTAATTAATAGTAAGGAATTATTTTATTAATTGAATTCCTGGTTATTTCAGTCAATCTTTTTAAAAAATGAAGTTATAACGTTCTTTACCTCCTCCCCAAATTAAATCAGCTGCTCCTGTTGTACAAAAACATTTATAACTTTCATAATTATAGAAAAATCTCTGTTGGCTTGGTTTACAGGCGCAGGTAGATTTCGAAATTAAGTACCAATTTCACGAAGAATTTAGCGGATTAAGGGAAATGTCATTTTTTTCTTATACAGCCTCCCTCCCCCCCCCAAACACACACATTCTTTTTTTTTAGTTTTTAATTTATTTTTGCTGTAAGAGTTGCTCTTATCAAAAGCTTGTCAATACAAAAATTGTAGATAATATTAAGATGATTTATGATAAATTTAAGTGAATTTGATATCTTGTGAATTGACGAAGTTAGGAATTTTTTTTCTTCTTGAAACCTATTTTTTGCACTCCTTGAAGCCGTTTTTAATTATATCAAAAATCTGTCATGCATAATTTTTTAGCCCTTTTCCTAGAAATTTTGAAAACTTTAAACTGATTGGATATGTTATCGGGCCCATAGAAAAGTAATATATATATAAAGTTTCGAACTGGGGGTGATTTTGGGATCTAAGGGTCATGATCGGTGTAGATCTGCAAAAGTTTTTAAAAAATTCCAACATATGGGAGATTGCAATAGGTAGTATTTCTTACGAAATCTACCTAAAAGTTCGGCCTCCTAGTGTTACATACTACCGCTAAAAGTAACAAATCTAGCAATCAAAATCTATCCGACTCTGATATTTCTCAATTATTAATAAAATTAATGTACTCTAAGATTTACGGTGTTTTAACAACTAGCATGCCCTTATTAAAATTTATTACTGTTACGTAATGTATTAAAGACATTTATGAGAAAATATATTCAAATTTTAAAGCAATTTTTCGTCGAAGTTAATAATTTGAATAAGTCACAGTTTTAATATTTAAAATTTTTATTTTAATTTTGGAGGCTATATTGTGTTTTCGTTCGCAAGAAATAAAAATTAATATTTGGTAAAATTTTGATCATTTCTTAAACTTCTACACTATCAGAACATTAAAATGTGTCGTCAAAAGTGGCGGGCCAACTTACCCCGCAATCGGAGCAGGTTGGACCAAGCGACTTGGTGTCAGTTTGAGCTTCTTAACTAATACTTATTGTTAATATTTTCAAGTTTTATTATTGTGATTTCTTCTTGAAAGTACACTGATAGTGGTAACATATACAGAAATTTAAAATGTTGAATTGTAATTTTTTAAAAATTATTAGAAGGAAAAACTGGTCAACTAGCCACGGTCTACCCTATTAAATATTATTTGACAGCAGAACATTTTCAAATGTTTTGAATTAAGGTCAGGGAGAATGTAAAGAATGATGTCAAAGAAAGTAATACAGAAATATAAGGAATAAGAAATACAGTGAAACCTCCCTGTGCGACCACCTCCCTGAACGACCATTTTTTCATGGAGCGAAATTTATCCCTATAGGCTCAATACTAATTTTACCTCTATTTAGAGACCATCCCAGTTGAACTCCCTCCATGAGCGACCCATTTCTTTGAAGAAAATGAAACAAGCTCCGTTTTTTCCTGGTCGCTTGAAGAGGGTTTTATTAGAAAAATAATTCCGGAGAGCGTATTATTCATCAAACTTCTGAACTAAGTTTAGAATTTTTATTTATTCCGGTAAAATTTAAGTGTTTAAACCCTTTTGTGACTTTTTAGCAATGAATTTAAGTCTGATGACAAATTAAGGATGACGGTCAATAAACTCCCCTGCCCTATTCTGTCAGGAGAACTCTCAAAGAAATAGATAAATTAATGAAATCGTCATTATTTGTTCCCGCCCAAAAACAAATTGTATTTATTTACTGAACTTCGAAAGGACTTGGAAATAAAAGTTATAAAAGATAAAACCATAAAATCAAAGCAAACGTCAGTGTATTCATTTTTTAAACTCTGCAGTAATTAACTTATGTAATTAACTTTTTCTTTTGATTCTTAAAATTTCATGTTTTTTCCTAATGTGAAAAATAAATTTTAGTAATATTAATTGTTACCCCTTTTCAACAATTAAAATTTAGATTTAAACATGACCTCCATTAAGAGACCACCTCTCGGAACGACCATTTTTTATTGGAACGGAACGTGGTCGCTTTAGGGAGGTTTTACTGTAATTAGAAATTCAAAGGCAACTTTTTACTGGCGTTTTTCAGAAGGCAGAATGGAAACAGTTTTCTCTATTCTTCCGAAAAATCGTTAGTTTTTTCCCCCCTTTATTTTTAAATATTTTAAGTCACTTGGAATGATTAAATTTTACTGGTTTTTCAAAATCACTGGAGAAAAAAAATTAGTTAATTAAATTTTAAAATCCACGGAGGCCCTCCTCTGCTGTCTCTCATATCGATTTGGGTTATTCGGTATATATGAAAAAATAAAAAACAAAAATTACGATTTTTTTTTAATATTATAAAAGATTCAATATCATTGAAATAGTAACCAAATATGGACAAATTTTGAAAAGTAAAAACTCCATAAACTTTTCAGATCAATGCATCGAATAAAATAAGTTGCTCTCAGGTTCAAGAGGAGAGCTAAATAGTTAAAAGTACATTTTTAATCTTTATGTATTGTTAACCCTCAGAGAAATTTAAATTTAAGGAACTCTTACTGGAGTCGTGGATTGATCATATGCAACTTTGATTTTGTTTCATTTTTCGGTTTCTGTTCGTTCAAAGCTCGGATTGGATCATTGCCAATATTTCTGAAACATCTGTTGTTTAGATATAATCGACACATGGACATGGCAATCGATAAATGAATAAAATCAACTTGTCGGAATTTTGAATTATTGAATTTTTCATTTTCACTGAAATTTAAATTTAGTTTAAACTTTTTATCATGTACTATGTGTATCAGATATGGGTACTACTTGATTATCCCGTCGACCGAAAATTATCACCAAACTATAAAATTAAATGCCAATAATGGATGATCATAGATGTCACATTCACTTGACATTAAACACGATACACGTGTTTGTTACGTCATCAAGTGGTTTTTAATTCGACTTTTAATTTGCATTTTAATTAATGTTTTACTAATTTATTTGTTCTTTCTTTTTTTTAAAATAAAAATTATATCAAGTTGTATAATTTGGCGAATAGTTTGGCGATTTGCATAATTTGGCGAAATTGGTCGAAGGGATAATCAAGTAGTACCCATATATGTATTACACGATCAATTTAGTTAATGATACAAGTTACTTTTGACCTCATTTAAATTTAATGCACAGACTATACCAATATTAAGATTTCAAAGCTAATAGTTCTGAATTAAACGAATCTTTCATCAATGATGTATAAAAATTGCTTAGTAACAATGGCATGGCTACCACAGGCGACTATTTTTCTATTATATTCACACCACTATTTTTAAAAAATAAATTTTGTAGTATATTTCTCTAGCAAATGTTGTCAAAGTGTATGTCGAAGATATTGGTTTTGAAAAAGTGGTGCGAGGTAGAATTAAAAAATAGTCAACCGTAGCAACCCTGAAATAGCTGTTATTGTTTTCAAAATTTAGCTTCTCATTATTGATGCAAATATAATGACAAAATATTCCGGCGAAATCAATAGATAAGTCCATCATGAATTCTTAGTTAGGATAGTTATTTTACTGATGAGATATAAAAGGATAAATTGAATAAAAATTCGCATGGGTTTAATTCAGGGGTCGTACGCTTAATGGATTTTTTCAGGAAAAATATCACTATTTATTTATAGAAAAATAAATCTAGGTTGAACGCGCAAAATTTCGCTTTATTTAAGAAGAGATTTTTCCATAAAATTACTGGTATCGAAGAATTTCCCGGTCGTGAAATTTCAGGACAAGTACGACCCCTGGTCAGTGATGGAACAGTGGGGCAACAATTGGGGAATATCAGAAAAATATCAGAAATTCTGTGCTGAAATTAGTGAAAGAACACTAGTGAAATTTTGCGGTGCAAATTAATTCTCTGCTGCTACACTGTTCCATCACTGCCTGGTTTAATTATATTAAAATAATAAGATACTTCTACCAAATAAGACCATCAGCTTATAGCTTGTAGAGGAAGGTCTTGGGCCGAAATATGGCAGCATATACCTGACTGTTTATGTGTTCTTGACATGTGCGAATAGTTTCAACCACAACCGATACCGGCTTCGTCGTCATTTTCGGGCCGCTGAATCTTTTGAGACATCGTTGTTAAAAACAGTACATAAACTTTCACGGGAAATCAGAGTAAATTATTGATTGAAGTTTAAAATCTTTACATGATTTTCGAGATAATTTAACAGTCATTTAGAATGTGTATTGAAATATTCTGAATTTATAGTTCTGTTTGTATTTGAAAGTAAAATACGTGAAAAACAGAAATCCCCTAATAAAGTCAGGCAGTAAAAGACCTGGTCTCATTAAAGGACACTTAATTTTCATCGTTTATTATCATTACCAATGCTAATTAAACATTGTTTGTATCAATATTGTAGAAAACTAACGAATCTATCAAAGCGGTGGTAAAGAGAGCTCAATAAAGGGAAGAGAAAAAGAATTAGGTGTTACGGCAGTTCGAAACGACGCGCCCAAGCACATGAATAAAGCAGCCACGGAATATTGTATTACAAGAACAATATTTTGATGCAATACCTGCTAAATATATGTTAATTAAAAACTATAATGTATTTAGAAAATTATGGCCCTTATTTAAAAACATATATTCCTAATAAATTCACTTCAAAATGTCTCTTGCTTTGAACTGTCCTGGCCACAATTAAACAGCAACAAAAGTATGCATGATTTAATATTATAAAAAGATGTGTATAAATATTTCATCCCACAACATTTAAAATGTTAATTCTGATATGATAGGGTAGACCGGGGCAAGTTTACGCGTTTTTTTTTTTCAATGAATTTTCTAATTTTTATGTTTTAACTTAAGAAATTTCAGAATTGTGGCTTTATAAAGCAGTTAATCAAGTTAAAATTTGTATATTCAGTTGTCGCCCTATTTGTGTTTTTAACCGTAAAAAAAAAAAAAAAATAAATTTTTGGTCCAAGTCTTTTGCGTAAACTTGCCCCGTTTCCGGGGCAAGTTCAAGTATCAAGCGGGGCACGTTTACGCATATTATAAGTGATACCAAGGAGTAAGTGAAATAAATATTTAATAAAATTGAAATGTTTTATTTATAACTTAAAACACTATTTAAAAATTAAAAAAAATAAAGAGAATTAATTAAATAACAATTTATAGGGTAAACTGAAAACATAGGGCTTATTGCTAATTAAAAACAGAAACTATTTTGCCATCTTCATCATCACTGTTAAAGTTTTTAGAAACAAAAAATAAAGTATTTCCTTTTGCACACTTGTCATGGGATCACCTTTTGCATCTAAGACATTGAACCCAGTCTTGTCCTTTTTTGGATTGGTTGTATGATTTCAAGCAGTAAATGCACACACAGCTTTCATCTTCGTCATCAGATTCATTCACTATTTTCTTTTTTTCCAGAGTGTACCAACTTTTTCTCTTTTGCAGTTTTTGTTTTCATGCTTTTGTCTTTGCTGTTTCTTGTTCTGCTTCCATAAAAACTAATAAATTTTTACGCAATTTCTTCTTTTTGTTTTGTTGTGCCATCATTTTTTTCTTTTCCGCTTCTAACTGCTCTTGTCTGAGGGCTTCTTTAAATGGAGTATCAGTGATTACGGATTTCCTCTTTTTCTTCCCTTTCTTGGTGCCAAGCCTTGGTCCTGCCTTTTCAAATGGTCTCAGTTGTTCACGTTTACGCAGTAAAAACGTGCGTAAAGATGCCCCGATGTCAATGCGTAAACGTGCCCTGTCGTCATGTTTGGATTTATTTTTAACGTGAAACGAAAATTAATAATATTTCCGTTCATACAAATGCAGTTCTCAAAAAAGAATAAAATTCTGCTAATGTTCATATATTTGTTTATCCTTAACTAAATATTATTAGTTCACAATAAGTTTCAATAAGTTCAACCCAAAATTTACTCACCTTGACAGAAAACAAGTTATCCTTTCCGCATGCTAGACCGAAACTCGACTGACGCTCAAAAACGTGCGAGAATACCCGCTAGGGAACAGCATCAATCTGTCATGACTGGTGGCGCGCCAGTTATAACCCGTTTCGAAAAAAGTGCACTGAGTAAACGTGCCCCATGCGTAAACGTGCCCCGGTCTATCCTTATAGTTTATTTACACTGAAACTTTAACGTGGCCTTATCTGATACAGGTACCTCATTGTTGAATCCAGGGTGTGACCCGGTGGGGGCATCCCCCTCCCGGAGCAATGAGATGTCCCCTTGGAAGATTTGAGATTTTGTGTTTTCATTTGTCAAAAAGTGCAATCCCCCCCGGGAACCACAGAAATTCCTCCCGGAAAAAAGTGTCTGAATTCAACACTCAAATAAAATTAAACAGCAGAGATGATTAGTTATACATTGAGGTACGACATACATAGATAAATTTGTGTAAGCTTCTCTCTCTATCAGTAAAAATGGTAAATAAGTATGGAAATTAATCACAACTATGATGAAAATAATATAAAGACTAAAAATGATAATCAAATAATATATGTTGCATTGCCAATTTATCCACAATCAAGTGCTGAACAATCTTGTTTTTGTTTACATATTTAGTAGCAGATGTTAATTACACCTGCGAGAGCATTTCCAGTGCATCCTCTTAACATACTGTTTTATCACTTAAACAGTCTAATTAAAAATCCACTGATTTTTTTTTTCTTTGCCATCGATAACGACTTGTTAAAAAATCATTACAGCTACATGCAGACAAATTAATTATCATAATGGTTATTCTTCCTGAGATACGGAAATTTTTATCGCACTGACATCGATTCTGTTTATGACTTCAGCATTAATAATCTGTAGATGTAGACACAAGTAGTGAATGCATTCGAGACAATTTATTAAGTAATATGACGAAAAAAGAAAAAAAACGTACACAAAAATTATTTGTTTTGAGTTGCGTCAACAAATGTTAATTTAGTGTTAGGGGCAATCCGTAAATTGCGTGAACTATAAAACAGGAAAAATCTTTAAAAATTTATTAGCATAGCGAAATGTGGGGAGGGGGGGGGGGGGGGATCGGATC
The DNA here is from genome assembly GCA_963932465.1 of Maratus speciosus. Lineage (NCBI taxonomy): Eukaryota > Metazoa > Arthropoda > Arachnida > Araneae > Salticidae > Maratus > Maratus speciosus. Next base: position 281,031,514 of record OZ010792.1, read on the forward strand.
AGGAAAAAAATTTCGTTATTACATTTGTTTGTCTATCGATTTTTTCTTCTTTAAAAAACTGCAGTAAATCATGCAATTTTACATATAACTGTTAAAACTTCAAAAGTTTGTTCAATTTATATCCTCTATCTCTAATTTGAAAGGCCGTCATCAATTCTTGCTGTCTCGAAATTCCGTAAAACATGTATATTGTTTTAGTTCTAATTGCTTGCTACATTATCACTGCAAACTAAAATATTTTAAATTATTGAAAATTAACTAGTCGTGCTTCTCCCATGCAGAACTCGTTTTAAGGGATTGTGAAAAGAAATCAATGTTGTTGTTGTTTTGCAAACTGTCTAGGTAAATTTTATGCAGCTTTTTCAAAAAATTAATTTTTACAAAAAAAGTGTGTAGGTAGCTTCTGGAATGCGAAACGGTCATCATCGCATTCGTTTCTTGTGGTTACGCGCTTCAAGCACTTTGATAAAGTAGATTATGATAATAGGGAAAATCACTAACTACTATGCGAAGAAGTTTTGCCGAGGAGACTGGGATCTATGCCCACATCTCCGGATATTGAGCAAACTAGGATAATTAACAAGGTGCTATTCCGTAAGCACCACTGAAAGCATTAAAAATTTTTGTAGGGAGGAGTGGGGGCTGCGACCTAAGTTCTTGAGTTCAAGATTAAAAAAAATAATGAACATGAGGTATAATTTAGTACCCTAATTAATAATTTTTTCCGGTGTGCACAGTTATTAATTTCTTTAAATACAGGAAATTGACAACTGTAAAGACAAAATAATTATAAGAATGATTATTCTTTCTGAGAAATTTTTATCTCGGTGATATCGATTCTATTCATACACAAAATATTTGTTTTGAATTGCGTCAACAAATATAATTTAGTATATTAGGGGAGTTTCATAAATTGCGTAATCAATAAAAGAGGAGTATATTTTTTCTTTAAAAGCAGCAAATCTCGCAAGTTTACAAGTAAGTGTTGAAAACTTCAAAAGTTGTTTCATTTATCTTCTCTGTTTTGAAGAGAGGTGGTGATTCCTACTATCTCAAAATTCTGTAAAACGTGCACTTTGTTTTGATTATCACCGGTTTTTCAAAACAGAAAATTTTGCCTAATTAAATCGGGAAAATGCTCCGATTAAATAACACAAAACTTACAATAAAAAATAATTGGTGGGATTAAACATGGAATCTGATCAACTTACGCGTCACGTATACGTGACGCTCGTCACCAAGGGGTTAGCAATTACCGATTTCACTTCAGTAAAAATAATAAATTTCGCTGACGCGACTTCTACCCTACCAAACTGTAGATGTACAAACAAGTAGTGACTATGTATATTTGAAGCTATTAAGTAATCTGACACACACATACACACACACACACACAAAAAAAAAAAAAAAAAAAAAAACCTGCGAACTAGACATACATGTTTAAACACCACTTATTTTCATTTGCGTCAACAAATATTAATTTAGCATTAGGGAATTTCCATAAATTACACAGCTTTCAAAGAAGAAGAATCTTTGAACTTTTATTTGTAGAGCGAAAAAGAGAAAACAGATGAGGAAAATCTTACGTGCCTAAAGTTTGTTTGCATGTTGATTTTTCCTTTCTTGAAAATCCTGAACAAATCACGCAATTTTACAAATAACTGAACTCATAACTCCAAAAGTTGATCAATTTGTTTTCCCTGTTTGGCAGGGTCGGTTATTCTTGTTATCTATAAATTATGTTAAACGCTCATGTTCGTTTTGATTCTAATTGCTTGTTACATCATCAGCGCAAGCTAAGTGATTTCAAATTATCGAAAGCTCAAGCACGATAATTATTAACAGGAACAAACGCAGAAAATAAAGCACATTTTAGAACCGTAATTAGTAGTTAGTTTTTTCCAACGTAATTATTAGTAAGGATCGACCGAAACCGAATTTCGGTAATCTTCCTATCTTCAGCCGAAAACAAAAATGTCCAATTTTTTAAAACAATTAATGCATGCATAAATATACAGAATTATTAATTAAATATACGTGTAATTAATTATACGTGTGGTCCAAGTTACCTCTGGCCAAAAATTTCTATTTTCATATAACAAAATGTAATTAATTCATCTACGACACAGAATTATTTCCTAATTATACGAATTTGATCTCATAAAAAATATTTTAAATATAAATACCTAGATTTATCTTTTATAATGGTTTTTGTAAATGATCAGGTATTATACTAAACTTCTGCAGTTTCAACAGTTTCTAAGTCTGCAGCTTTTAATAAACAAGTGAAAAGCGTCTTCAAAGTTTAGTCATATATGCATTGTTTGCTTTGTACTTTGCATTCACGTCTTGAGTCAGTCAACAACAAAGTTCACAGCAATAAATAGTGTCTTATTTGAAGCGATACAGCTCAAAACAATGAGTAATGGATTTTTGGAATACAGATAGTTTCGGTCGAGTATCGGTCATTCCGAATTTTCGGCTGTATTTTAGTCGGGAATTCGTTTTCGGCGAAACTCAGATTTCGGGTCGAAAACGGAATGAAACCGAATTTTCGGTCGCTCCCTAATTATTAGTTTATTTAAAATGATATTCCCTGTAAGACCAACGAGTACTTCAAGAACTCAAATGATAAAGGTAATATTTGACAAAAAAAAAAAAAAAAAAAAAAAAAAAAAACAAGTCGGAAATCGTATGTCAAACATGGCAAATCAGGTGCGTTCATACTATAATTAGCTTTATAAATATACAGATGTTGGTGCAATAGCTGTTGCACTCTTATGCAAAAATGCATGAATACAAAATTTACTACGTTTATATATATTAAATTCAGTAATACGGAAATAATAAAGCTCCATCTTAAATAAGACGTAATTCCCATGGCAACCTAGAACCATTACTTATCATGGGATATCACTGAATTAATTATATATGATAGGATTTAATATAATGAAGAAAACTTTTATTAATATCTTTTTAAGTTGTGATTCGATTTTCATAAAATTTGAAATGACTCGCCAAAATAATATAACGATTATATATATTAAATTTCAAACCATCCAGTTGTGTAGTTTTTTTCGGTGTTAGATGCGGAAAGACAGACGAACGAACCAGGCGACGACATTTATATAATTACGATATTTGCCATAGACAATAATGTAATGGAAATACTTTTGCGTGTGTGTAAATAAACTATAAACATTACATACTTTATTTTCAATACCGAACTACTGTGTTGTAGATTAGATTATGGAAGATTCCCCAGTAGTCGCTCTTGCTCTCATTCGTTGATAAAAGTTACTAGTGATGCGAGGTGTCCCAATTTTCAGGAATTCTGAGACCTGTTACGCGTAACTATTGAGTGAGACGCCAAATCTTCCGATTTTTCGTGATGTACAAATTCTTTTAAATTTCCTTTCGTACCCATGCTATTTGTTAATCTGCATCAAGTAGAACTTAATATAGTTAAACCTGTGAAAAACTGAAACACCATTTTTTGTTTTTGTGTTCCGAAAAACCCCAATGTTGTAGAAATTGTTCTGTTGTAGATTAGGATTATGGCAGATTCCCCAATAGTCACTGTTGCTCTCATTCGTTGATAAAAGGTTGGTACTAGTGTTGTGAGATGTCCCGATTTTCAGGAATTCTAAGATTTGTCTCGCGTAACTATTGTGCGGGACGCAAAAAATTCCAATTTTTCGTGATATACAAATTTCTTTTCGTACCCATCCTATTTGTTAATCTGCATCAAGTAGAACTTAATATAGTTAAACCTGTGAAAAACCGATTTTCGTTTTTGTGTTCCGAAAACCCCCAATGTTGTAGGTTAGGATTATGGAAGATTTCCCAGTAGTCAATGTTGCTTTCATTTGTTGATAAAAGTTACTAATACAGCGAGGTGTCCTTATTTTCAGGAATTCTGAGATTTGTCTCGCGTAACTATTGCGCGGGACGCAAAAAATCCCAGTGTTTCGTGATGTACGAATTCTTTTAAATGTCTTTTCGTACCATGTTATTTGTAAGTTTGCCTCGATTGGAACTTAATACAATAAAACCTGTGAAAACAGAACTCGTCCATAACGATTTTTATTAGTAATTCCACGAAAGGAATACCGTAGAAATCTAACTGTTAAGACGGAAACCTGTCCAAGATTGAATATTGTTCCAGTTCCTATCGATTCTGTTTTTGTAGGTTTTAATATGTTTTGTTTAGTAAAACCTATATAAAAGGGACTTGCCTGTAACGAAACCTTTATTTAAGCGTAAAAATTTATAGTCCCTATGGAAGGAATATCACACAACTACAACTGTACAATCAGAAACCTCTCCGAAACTAAATTTGTTTCTGATCCCAGCGATTCACTATCGGGGACGCTATAATAAAGAAGTACCATATTTTTACATTCTGTTTTAGGATTTTTCGGCCTCATACAATTTTTTTTAATCTGCGCATGTTGCGCATAATCTTGGATATATACATTTCTATTCTATTCTATTATAATTATTAGTTAATCCTTTGTATCACTGAGTTGCATTGCATATCGGAAAACATACCCAAATGTTACTTATCCACTGGGCTTTAGCTCCTTGAGGGGCGGTGGGATATATGTTATCCCACCTACGATTAATGAAAATTTGCACCAGAAAATTTTGATTAAATTTTACTTTTCTAACTTTGGTGGAATTAAGTCGTAAAATTGCTTTTCCTTATTTTGCAATAATTTTTTTTGCGGATTCCGGTGTGAATTTACAGAACGACGGTCGACATTACAGAAACACAACTGCTTGCCCCTCAAAGGGTTAAAAGACGATTTTATTTATTGCTGCTATCTCCCAAAACAGCAGTTAATATAAATTGTTCATATATTTCTCAACAGACTGCAATACTGAATTAATTTTTCGTGCCCAAGTTTTATTTATCACTTGAGCAGTCTCACATTATATCGTAAATTTTGTAAAAGTAAAAAAGCTGGAGATGTTCGAAAATATTTTTTTTTTACAAACGCAACTCTGTATACTTTACAATTATGTATTGAAAAAGTCACAATATTTATGAGAAGTATGTAGTTTTCTGTTTATTGCAGATGTGAAAAAAAGTACCTTTTAGTTAATATACAGGGTGGTTATAATTAAAGTTCCAGTTTGAAATGTTCATAAAAGGAAAACTACTGAACCAAATATTATAAAACTTCGTAATAGTTTAAAGGAGGTCATGGGAATTTATTTCCCGCAGAAAAAAGAAGTTCAAATACTCACCACCAGGGGGACAATACCCTTTTGTGACACGGGTTTAACATTTTTTGTTCCCTTAAGAAACATTGACCTAAACAAAATTACTAAGGCGTTATTTAATGGCGTTAATGGCGACGAAAGTCGAGTGCTCCATCTGTGTAATAAAATCTATTCGTGTTCTTAAACGTTCAAACTAAAAATTAGCGATCACAAAATTTGAGATCGCAAATGTGTTTGCATTCTGGAAATCGTTTTCTTACAGATCGCTTATTTGTGATTTTTGAAGCCTGAATTCGGCCTTAAGGCACTAATATAAGGGTTTAAAATGTTTCCAATCGTTTCTAAAATGAAACTGTTTGTGGGATTATACAAAACCGCAATGGCTTGTATTTAGCTTACAGCAGAAGAAAAAAATTAGATTTATGCAAATGTGCTTTACAAGTCATTAGATTTGTCACATGAAAGCGAGCCTGTTTGTCAGAGTTCTCATCGTTACGAATCGACAATGACTCTAACCATGCAAGACCGTGTTTTTCACGTTAAATGTTATTATGAATGCGATAGCAATGAACGGCGAGCTTTGCAAAGGTATCGTTCAGTAAAAGGAATACGCCGAGGGCTAATGACACCACAGGGTTTGAGGAAAATGATGGCAAAGTTTGAAGTCACGGGTTTGTTGTATCCTGCACCTGAGAAGGGAAGGAAATCTGTTTCTATGGAAACCGAGGAGGTTGTTGCATTAACAGTGGAGAAGCAACAATGGAAAGCCCACACGGTACGTGCTGTCGCACGTCGAATGGACGTATCATGGAGTACGGTATCCAAATTTGTCCGTAAAGTGTTTCAGTTCTACCCATACAAAATCAAAGATGTTCAAGAACTTCAATGTAACGATCCTGCTGCAAGGGAATCTTTCGCTTTGGAATTCCTTGCACGGATGGAAGTGGATGAACATTAGCCATGGAACATTTTGTAGCCAGATAAGGCCCTAAATGGCGATGTCAGCACGCATAACTTCAGGATTTGGACGAAACAAATCTCTCATGTTGTGCACCCAGTTCCATTGCATTCTCTTAAAGTCACTGTTTGGTGTGGTATGACAGCAAGTTTCATAATTGGGCCATTTTTCTTTGACGAGCAGTCGACAGTTGGACCTGTTACATGCACTGTGACTGCAGCTCTCTTAGCGCCAATTTAAAACGTTTCGTCATTCCTGAACGCCAGCCAACGTGGCATTTTAGACTCTACGACTTTTATGCGGGACGGAGCCTCACCGCACATTGGTACGTGTCAAACAGTTACTTAAGCAACATTTCACGAATGAACGGGTTATAGGACGAACCTTCCCCACTTCTTGGCCACCCCGTTCACCAGACCTCAACAACTGTGACTTTTGACTGTGGGTTATTTCAAAAGCACTGTTTATGGTGATAATCTAAACAATTTGGCGGAATTGAAAGAAACACCGACACGTCCGTAACATTCTTCCTGATATGCAAAGAGCTACTGTTGAGCATGCATGATTGTTGATAATGCAGTAATACGATATCACTTGCTTTCGGAAAATGGTGAGCGCCACATTGAACATGCTTTGTAACGCGTTTCAGAAACGATTAAACACATTTTAAACCGATTTCTTCATGTCTTTCGTTTACAATATTGCATGCAGCGCCATTTCACTCTCTGATGGTGAGTATTTCATTTTTTTTTTTTTTTTTTTTTTTTTTTGGCTGGAAATAAATTTCCATGACCTCTTTTAAACTATTACCAAGTTTGTTAACATTTGGTCTAGTAGTTTTCCTTTTATGACCATTTCAAACTGGAACTTAAATTTTAACCACCCTGTATTTTTATTATTATGTTGTAATTTTTTTAATTATTTTTTACATGTTTAAGTTGATGTATTCTAACGCCTTAGTAAATATTTTGCAAATTCGAGATGATGAGTCACAAAGGGTTAATTTATATCTTGTCTATTTTCTTGTGATTTAATAAATACTATATTAATTGAAAAAAAATTATATAGATAGATAGATAGATATCTTGAGTCTCTAGTATTCCAGATCTATCCGAAGGCATGATAAGCATTAGTGATTGGTAGAATGAATGATTTTACTATTAGAATGAATCATTCTGTCATGCGCAAAAGCAAAGCTGCGAACCTTTGTTTTTTAAGAATTCAATTTCTACCAGGAATTCTGTATGAAAAAAAGAATTTTGTTATTTTACGTAGAAAGAATTAAATAACCGAACGACCCATCCAATAGTAAACTCATTCCTTCCGCCCATCACTAGTAAGCATGATTATTGATAGTAAGTTCCAAAAATCTTGGAATTATCAAAGTCATTCCGCCCAGAAATGCTCGATTCATAATAAAGTCGCCATCCGGTGCCTTACTGTTGAGAAAGAAAAGACACTTAATACAATAGATCTCTTAATACTCTATCAGTAAGAGATAAACGAAGATTCTATTCGTACTAACGACCTCCGAAGATTATAAAATTGCCAAAAGAGCAGATAATTCATTCCGTGGCGCCTTCCTCGGGGCAAGGGTTGTTGTTGGAGTATTTCTGACTTTTGCTATTCTATTTTACTTCGTTTAATTCATACTGTAACAATAAGGAAGATGGGAATTACAAATAAACGTAATTTTAATATGTTTTTTGAAAGAATACTAACAGGAAAAAATAAAAGAAATAAGTAAGTAAAGGGTTATAAAAGGAAACGAAAGTTAAATGGTTTTTAATCAGAATGGTTAACACTATTTCTACCGGTGTCAAATGACGCCTTTTAAGATTTTGATTTTTAGATATTTTATCCTTAATTTTTTAACTAAAATAATCACAAATCCTCTTTCAATACACTCAACACTTATGACTGTGTTAGTTTAAGAATTACAAATTAAAGAACCACAAGTGAAAATTTTAAAAGATGGCATTTAACACCGGTAAAAATAAGGAAATTTCATATTTAAATTTTAACAGATGTCACAGGATAATCACACAATTACACTGTAAAACAGTATGTGAGAGCGCTCCATCGAAAGATGAATAAAAGGCGCGACTAACTCATAGGATGGTGTTTTTGTACTAAACTTTTTGTACTGGGCTGTTATAATTAAAATTCACCTATTCAAAAGCCTCTAGTGATAGAACCAAAGTTCCAAATGAAACACAATTTCGGTAGAGTTTGTAGTTAAATTGAAAGTTACAAGTTAACCCGGGAGAACTCGCTTTTTAGAATTTATCTCATGGTGCCCATTTGCTTTTCTTTTACTTCACATTCGCTTAATATTATTCTTTTTGCTTGGCTTAGTACTTTTACTCACAAATAGGTAAAATAATTGAAATAACATTTTAAAATTTTAATTAAAATGAAAAATGGTTTAAATGAGAGTCTTAAAAAAAGTATGACGGTGAGAGAAAATTTCATGCAGCGAGTTCTCCCGGGTTAAACTATAAAAATTGAAAAAAGCAGCGGTCTGTGAGATCGGTAACATCAGTTAAAAGTTTAAACTATAAATCCAAATTCTTAAAGGTATTGAAAAGGTTTTAGGGGATGGGGTTATTTTAATTCATTTATCTTAGGATTTGCAATCAAATGTTTTAAATCAGCGGTTCCCAACCTTTATTGGTGCGCGACCAACCTTTAAGTAAAAATTTTTTTCGCGACCCATTGTAATAAGGGTGTATATCTGTGTGGAAATTGTTGTATGACCTCTAGAAGCTATCGGCTATCCTATCCTACGAAAAAGGCCTATTTTCATGCGAAGGATACACTATTAGTCCAGGCAATAGAGAACATATAGGGGCTCTACCTAGCAAAATTCATGGTAGTTCTGGAAAAAGGCTTACTATATGTTTTTTGGGTCGCTGAATCCGAATTTTTAACTTCCCACCAAAATTTCCCCCGACAACCCCCCATCCCCAAATTTTGGTAGAATTCCCCCCAAAAAAGGTTTCTATTAAAAAAATCAATTTTTTTATTGTTTTAGGGAAAAAGTATCTAGAAATTCAGAAAGTAGACGAAATTTGCAACAAATTAGATACATGACATTATGACTTAGGATGAAGGGGTAGGGGGGGATCTGCCTCGGAACATGCGCGCGGTGCTGCGTGAACTAAGTTGCGCAATTCCGCTTAACCACTCACACGTTTACATTCGCCCTTCCATCTCCCCTCCGAACTTTTTCTATAAGGTTTACTTTAAGTTTTCTGGGTCGCTGAATCCGAATTTTTAACTTCCCCCCAAAATTCCCCCTCCCCAATAGTTGTTTTTAACTTAAATTTCTTACTGTTTTAAGGAAAAAGCATTACGAAATTCAGAAACTAGACAAAATTTGAAACAAATAGGATGCATGACATTATGACGTAGGATGAACAGGGAGGGGGAGGACTGCCTCTGAACATGCATTGTGGCGCTACGTGCACTAAGTTATGAAGTACAGGCAATAAGGGATTCTACCTGGCAAAATTAATACTAGTTCTGGATTTCGGCTCACTTTTTTGGGGGGGTCGCTGAATCCGAATTTGTAACTTCCTACCAGAGTTTCACCCGGCAACTGCCCAAAAAAATGATTTTTTGAAAAAATTTGGTTTTTGAGAAAAGCGCGCGGGGAATGTTCCGAGGCAGCCCCCTCTCTCCCCGTTTATCCTACGTCATAATGTCATGTATCCTATTTGTTGCAAATTTTGTCTAATCTCTGAATTTCGTAATGCTTTTCCCCTAAAACAATAAGAAATTTAAGTTATTAACAACTATTTTGGGGGGTTTGGGGGGGGGGGAATTTTGGGAATAAGTTAAAAATTCGGATTCAGCGACAAAAAAAACTTAAAGTAAACATTATAGAGAAAGTTCGGAGGGGAGATGGGAGGGCGAATGTAAACGTGTGAGTGGCTAAGTGGAATTACGCAACTTAGTCCACGCAGCACCGCGGCACATGTACCGAGGCAGATCCCCCCTTCCCCTTCATCCTAAGTCATAATGTCATATATCTAATTTGTTGCAAATTTGGTCTACTTTCTGAATTTCTAGATACTTTTCCCCTAAAACAATAAAAAAATTGATTTTTTTGATAAAAGCCTTTTTTTGGGGGGGGGGTTACCAAAATTATGGGGGGGGGGTTGCCGGGGGAAATTTTGGTGGGTAGTTACAAATTCGGATTCAGTGACCGAAAAAACTTAAAGTAAGCCGATTTCCAGAACTACTATTAATTTTGCTAGGTAAAATTCCCTATTGCCTGGACTATATCAACAAAAACAAGAATTGGTAATCCCAATGTGTGTAAGTGGAATAATAATTAAAACAGCACGCAAATTACAAAGATAATTAAAAATACGTTTGATTATTATCAAAACATAACTTTATAATCAGTGAGATTTCTGATACTCGTGTTTACCAATGACGACATTTATATCAGGGTTAAAACTGGTTAATTTTAACTTTAAGTCACTTTCTACACGCAGTTTATTTGTGTACTTGTTTTTCAAAAACAGCAAGGTAGAAAAGGCATGTTCATACAAGCATGTTCAAAAGCATGTTCATATGTCGTGTTGAACTCCATCAAGGGCTTGAAAGCTGATTTAGATATTTCTGGGTATTTTGCTCATATATTCATCCAGAACGAAATTAAGGATTTTCCCTTGAAATATTATTTGCTATTGAAATTCATATATTTTTTAAACAGATGAATTAAAAGCTATATTTTTGTGACAAACCTCGATTGTAGGGTTGCCAGATTTATCTTAGCAAAAAACGGAAGATATTGATTGACTCTAAGCTAGCTTTGGTTTTATTGCGCTATCGTCCTTTTTTATACCATACTAAACTAGATTGAATGTACCAGTAATGTTTTCGGTAACGAATTTGTTTTAAAAGAGGTCATTAATTAATCGAGTTAATCATTATTTTACAACTGTAATTGTATTACATTATTCTATTAACATTCTTTAACTATTTTTGAAGTCATACACGCCATTATAAATGAAAAATTAATTTAATTGTAAGAACAAAAATCAAAACATCCTACAATTCAAAGATGAAAATTTTAGCAAAAAAAAAAAAAAAAAAAAAAAAAAAAAAAAAAAAATGTTTGTATTTAAGCATAAAGCGAGATAATAAATCAAACAAAATATTAAAACTTAAGATACAGATATCCTAAATTAAAATTTTTATAATGTAGATACTTAGGGTAAAGGATAGATGGCCATAGTTTTTAAAGATTGAAATAAAAATTCGCAGAATGCAAATACAAGAAATATTTATGCATATTTAAAATTTCTTTACATATACTCATCATATTTTGAGCAAAAAGTAATTAAATATTGAGAAACAAAAGTGGGAAACAAAATTGAAATTTTAATGGCAGGTGGCCATTTCTCCTTAAAGCTGAGGAGAGATGGCCATCCAATACGAGAAAGAAAAAGTGAAGTTAAATAGCAAAAAAATAACACATTTCATATAGTTAATCATGAAAAACCTATAGCAATTCATAAATAGCAGTTATATGATGGAAAATGAGTGAGTAAAAATCGATTAAACAAAATTTGAAGTATAATTTCAATACTTCAGTTTTCATAAAATCTTACCGCATAAAAATTTGGTAAGATCTTGATAATTTGTACACGTCTCATGGAACCGCTTCAGGTACCTAATGCATTGTATCTAGACATCCTTTTTGGTTGTGATATTATCCTGTTCTACACAACCAACACAGTGATCCTAATTCAATTCTATTCACTTGGAATCTGTAGAATTTGATAATTTTAAATGTATTTCATTTTCTTCGCTGCTGGAAGTGTCGTGTTTTTTTTCTCGCGTTAATTTGAGGTTTATTGCGTTAATTTAGTTTATTTATCAACTTTATCAGTTTCTGGGATGAAAGTTTCCAACGTTTTTTAGTATTTTCTGAAACACATACATCGTTAGGTCTTATTATATTATTATTGAAATATTTATATAAGTTAAAATTTAAACAATTATATCAGTTAATATGATTAAAACATAAACTTTATATATTTATTTTAAATTTAATTATATTTAGTTAAAATCCTCATTCCATATAATTTTGAAATATTGATTAAAGGTGGCCATCTCTCATGAAATTGAAGGACCGATGGTCGCCCAATTTAAAGCAGCAATAGCCATTGTACGTCTTTGTTCTTAATCTCAGAAGTAAAGATTAGATTATATACGTGTCTTAAAAGCCCATACAGTAAAAAGTATATGTAACGAACGTACTACGAAGCTTTCAGATACCTAAGTCAAAAAAAAAAAAAAAAAAAAAATATTCAACCACTAAATTAAATAAACATTAAAATTACACTTATTTTTTATAATCGAAAAACACAACTGCACGTCGCAATGAATAAACTCGAACTATTTCCTACGAAAAGGTTTATGTTGCAATCTATGATCAAGTTTTGGAAATATTTGGACTGACCATATCTCCTCTAGGGCCATCTATCCTAGATTTACCCTATACTCTACAAGTTCAAATAATCTAACGCTACCCAAAGAGTTCACAGGAATGTGGAGTTAATATTATGCAACTCGCCCAATATTTTTGTCATTCTGATCGGAAACAAGTCGTTTTACATTTCATGCCCATGTTTATAACCCCCCCCCCTTTTTTTTTGTAAAGGATGAAATTTTGTATAGCAAACTGAAAAATAAAAAACTTTTTGAAGCTATCAAATGTGAGATGTGGTAGAATAACGGAAGAAATCGTAGTACGGGACAAATTTAAACGTACACCATACTGTAGGCCTAAAAAACGCTAAAAAACGTACAACTTACGGAAAAAAACGTACAAACTGGCGACCCACCAAAAAACCCGCTGCGACCCACCAGTGGATCGCGACCCATAGGTTGGGAACCGCTGATTTAAAGATTAACTTTTAGTGATATTCAAATGATTTTAGCGGTATAATTAATATTTTCCATATGCAACAAATATAAAAGAAAAATGACAATAGTAGTGGAACATTCAGAAAATCTTGATATTTCAACTCTAAACTCGGTGCAAAAATTGATTATGAATGCACATTTTATGAAATCGGATATGCTATTTGCTTATCCTATTACACCGCAGATTTAGATCTTTGAACATTTCCGACATCACACACAAATTTTAATCATAATGTGATTGAATTAACTCATATGACTACGTACACAGAGGAATATTTAATAAATTACTATGTTTCTCTTCTAATCGTATATTGCAACGATTAATTACTATTGCATATTTCAGAAAGTCCGATGTGCTTGCTCTTCTGAAAAGGAAATATTTTTGACAATTTACTATATCATATAGATTATTTCAATAAACTTTCCGACATCGTTGACTCTGCAGACTTAACGTACAGACGCAGAAGGGTTTTTAGTAAATCGGTGTTTTAACTTTAGGTTTGATTAAAAAAATTATTATAAATATACTAACAAAACCCGTGCCTTTTCACGCGTAGATGTTGAAATATGCCACCTGGTGTTTGTGTGCTTTTGATAAGGATGTGGAATTAATTAATAAATATTACGTAAAATTACATAGAAACCGTAATTTAGAACGTTTTTAAGAACTTTTTATGCTCATTTCCCTTTTTAAAATTTAGAATTTTTTTTAGAAATCATTCTTAGCGGGCAGTTGTATCTTAAAAGTAACCGCCATGCAAATTTCCAAGTTTCTAGTCCCTACAGTATCAGGAAAATTACAAGATTAGAACTTTCTTTTCTCCTGCACCCTTTTGCATTTTTAATAATAATAATAATAATAATAATAATAATAATAATAATAAAAGAAAAAAAAAGAAATCTGTTCTGTGCGTGCATTTGAGTCTTAAAAATATCAGTCATGACAAATTTCAATGTTTTTATACCTAAAACTTCCATAGCAATTATAATTTAGAACGTTTTTAGAAAGGTTTTTGCTCATTTCCCCTTTTTACATTTAAAATTTTCCAGAAGCCGTTCTTTTAAGTAATTACAATGCCAAATTTCAAGTTTGTAACCCCGTCTCAATTTTAAAACGTTTTTCGCTCCTGCACCCACTTAGTGGTAGCGGCACCAACATAAAATACAGCTAGCATTGGAGCAGAGACTAACACAATCAATTTGCCACCATTACTTTTGAAATCAGTTCGGTAGTTCCAGTGATTACACCTACAGAAAACACACACACACAAACAAACGCTATTTCTTAAAAATATTAGTATAGATATATTCTACAAAGTCATATAAATTATTTTCTTATTCCCACGATTGCAAAAACTTGTATATTTGACATTTCAGTGCACTAAATGCAATATTTCAATAAATTTAATCATCGCCTCACTGGTTCAACAGACATGAACTACGAATGCAAAATTATATTTTCATTAACCAATTTTCTATATTAAATTTCTGAATTTTTTGCAATGATTAATTATGGATGAATATATTATGAAGTTCAATGAGATGTTTTTTGCTCCTGCTAGAGACTTATTTAATGATATCTGACACGATTGTTTTAATAAACTTTAAATACGATATGATAGGCTTTGCTGACACGATTACAGATGTAGAAGATTATTAAGAAAATATGTTTAGTTCTAAATCTAGTATAAAAGGTCTATTATGGGACAAGCATTTTATGATATTGGATATAGCACTGTTTGATATACATAACAACAATTTCAATCTTTAAAGATTTTTCATATTACTTATATTTCATTCAAAATTTTTCATTAACACTGGATTTATCGATATAACTTCAGAAATAGGCGAAAGTCATTGAATGATTGTGTAGCAATGTTTTTACAAAAAATAAGTAAATAAATAATAAACGTTTAATAAATAATTACAGATTTCATCGGTGATATTTAATGATTTATACACATAAGGACATGGGAAATTTTATATTTTAGTTTTATATATTTTTAGGTTTCATTTATTTTATTTGGCAAGATTAGATAAAACTTAAAACGATGAACTAAAAATGGTTATTGTCCTCTGTCAGGGTAGGAAATCAACAACATATCTGAAGCGTTTTATCGGTTGAATCCGCATTTTATTCGTTTTCTGATTAGTCTATACAGTAATCTGTATTTTCCCTTTACCATCAACAGAGATGGATACTTCTGTTGCCACTATGACAAAAAAGTAATAAAAACTACAAAAAAAAAAAAATTAAGAAACAAATTGAGATACAGCGTTCAAACAAATTGAATTTAAAAGTACATTTTTTTTTCTCTATACGATGGTGTAAAAAGCAATATTTTGGGATGTTTAGAAGTTTAAGAATGAAATTTCATTTAAAATTGATCCAGGAATATTAATGGTTAATCCATGAGGTACGTAATGTATGACCAGCTCCGGAAAAGTTTTAAAATTTACAGTACCGAAAAATGTAATCCATGGCGTACGTAATGTATGATCAACTTTGTGCGGTTTTTTATGTCTGAAATTTTAGTCTTTGAAAAAATCATTTTCCAAATGGTCGTTGTTATTTGTTAAATTGCATTTTTTATTTTATAATTATGTTGTTTTTTATGCATCATATACTCATTATGGCACAGCTAAAAAAAATAAATAAATAAGAATTATGTTTAGTGTTTTGGGGGAGATTTACATTTCTTAATCACCCCCCCCCCTTTCATCTTTGGTGCGCTAAAGTGAAATATCAGAAATTTTAGACTTTCTTTAAAGCCCTTTATTTTTTCTTTTACGTGGTGAAGATTTCACATTTCCCTCTTGTTTCATTGGTTTCCTGTGACCGACCAAAAGTGCAACATGACTTTGCGGACACACTGTAAATAAAATAATAAACGTTTAGTAAATAATTATAAATATTATCGGCGATATTTAATGCTTTATATACGTATGAAGGGCATGGGAAATTTTATATTTTTATTTTACACATTTTTAGGTGTTATTTATTTTATTTGGCGAGATTAGATAAAACTTAAAACGATTGTAATATGGCATGGGAGACAATTTTATCTAAAAAACAGAAAGAGATTAAAAAAAAAAAAAAGAGGACAAGAGATATAAATAAACTCTTTGAAATGAAGTGTCATTCTTTTTATTGTTCTTCTTATTTTGTTGTTGTTATTTTGATGTTGTTTTTTTTTTTGTGCTGTTTTTCTTTCTATGTTACACTCATTCAAGTAAAAAAAAAAAAAAGATTAAAAAGCGTTTTCCAACAATGTAGTAGAGTGTATTATTATTGGATCATAATAAAGCGATAACTTGCAATAATTCATTAAAATTGACTATTAAAGGTCTTCTTTATTGCCTTGGAACCTAAAATACGCATAACGCTTAAATGTAGTAATTTCGCAAGATCAACAGAAGGTACTATACCATTGACCCAAGGCTGAACGTAAAAATGGCACAAAACAGATAATTCGCACTTGCTTTTGATAAAAAGTAAAAAACATTGCTCTGTGTATCTGTTTTTAACTTGGCATCTCTCTTCGACGCCACAACAAAGGCAAAGAAACAAAATCATGAAGGCTGAACGTGATAAAGTTTTTATATCATTTTCCAATGGGTTGAATATCACGTAAGATATGTATGTTATCACGATGACACTGATAAGTTCTGTTTTTCTATGTGAATATTTAGCTACTTGGGTGGTATTTTATTATCAGATAATAATAATAATAATAATAATTAATACTGTGATTTTTTAAAAAATGCACTATAAAATAATCAAATATTGGCACAATATGATAATTTAAAAAAAGAAAGAGAGAAATTTAATATTCATTTAAGGGATTACTTCACTCACGCGAAAACACCCGCTCGCTAATGTTAATCATGTGGAAAATAATTTTTAAAATATCTCGTTCAGCATTTCAGTATTTTTAAATGATTTTTTTTTATTCGATATCTAAGGCCAATCTCTACAAAGACCCTCTTTTATTTTTTCTTTTGTTTACATATATTATTTATTTATTTTATTTTTTAATTAGGATACTCTGACTTTCGGAACTGGTTCCTAGTAAAAAAAATAACCTTTAAAAAAATCGAAAAGGCAAAAAAGGGTCTTTGAAGAGATCGACTTCAGCTATCCAATGCAAAGAAAAAAAATCATTTAAAAATATTGAAGTGAGAACGAAATATTTTTAAAAATTTATTCCATATGATTAACATTAGCGGGCGGGAGTGAAGTAGCCTCTTAACCGATTCCCTTATAGAAGATTTAATTTTAACATATTTGTTTAATCAATTACAACCAAAAGACCGTTATGTATCCAAAATGTTTCGCATGCCCGCTCAAACAAACGATACATGTTGCATAAAGTATTTTCCATATGGAACGTGTTTTGTGCACACCTCAATAATGTAAATAAATTTCATTAAGTTTGAAATAGTATAAAGTCATTACAATGTGCTTAAAAAACTTACCACTTCTGGACCACAATGTATAAAAATTCTACGACCAAGAAATGCTGTAGGCACCATTTCCAATAAAGAACATAATATACTGAACCTCTATAACAACTAATGATTACGTGCACGTCGAAATATATTTAAGAATGTACTTTATGTGAAAAATACTATGTATTTTAGTACTTGTACTAAAGCTCAGAAAAAGGTATTTTCAGTAAGAATATTTTCACATAGCGAAGTTTTATTGTTAATAATTGTTAGTGACTTTTTATTCCCATTATCTTTTTTATTTCTTAATTTTAAACACAGACATTTCGGTCAAAATAATTTTACAAGGATATTTGTTTTTCTCCAACTGCAAACACATTATTGAACAGTCTGAAAATCAGCAATAAAATAGTTATAGTACGGATATTTAGAATAAATTTAATCTATTATTACAAAAATCCAAAGTTAAATTATTTTTAATTGGATTACAAAGATGTTGAAATCCCAAATAGAAAAAAATTGGAAAAGCAATTTCACATAAAACGAGAACGAAACAGTTTTCATTTGAAAAACCTATGTAATTTGATGACCACTTAAAAAAAAGAAAAAAAGACAATCCTAATAAATATAATAATTATAATAATATGATTAGAGGTAAAAATAAAATACGATACGGTCTGGGCAATAAAAAATAAATAAAATTTCTTTAAAATAAAGATTCAAAATTTTCAAAATAAAGACTTAGAAATATCCAGATAATTGAAAAACTGAGTAATGTTTTACTATCAGACAGTAATGGGAGGATTTTGTTTTTAATATTGTTCAATTTATAAAATAATAATTCTCCAACTGAAGTTTATTAAATTAGTTTATTTATGTTTTAATATGAAAGAAAAGGTATGTTTAAGAATGAAACAATTTACAGAAATTTTACAGAATATTACATTTCTTTATTTTTAACGTTACTTGTGATCTGTAATATACACAGTTTCTCAAACAATTTCTATTTAATAATTTCTTTTTGCTAGAAATTATTTTTACGCAAGAGAAAAAAAGCCATAATTACACTCACCCGAATATTTGTGTGCGCTTATTTATATAGGACGCAAGTAACAAGGTAGCTGGCAAACCTTATTTTCAAGTACCATATTTCCGAGTGGTAAGTAATCTTTGTTTTAGTTAACGGAAAATTTCTGCAATTAAATAGAGCTAATTTTTCTATTTCGAAATTGTGATATTTAACAACTTGACGTTTTGACAACTATTCAAAATATACAAAATGTAAAAGCATTTGAAACTTCTTAAAAGTATTCTCGTGCAGTAAAACAGATGAAAAAATCCCCGCCGGTTCGGCCTACAGGCGCGGCTAGATTTCGAAGTTAATTACAAATTTCACCAATAAAAACTAAAAAGTGAAATCAAAAGTTAAATGCAGCCCTATACATAGCATCTCTGAGGGTTGTCAAAAACTTTCATCACGCCAATTATACTTTTCATCGTCTTATTGCGGATTAACGTAGATATGATTTTTTTCTTCTTCTACAACCCTCCCCCCCCCACTCCCTTTTTTTGTTCTTATTTTATTTTATTTTTTATTTATTTATTTTGCTGCAAGAGTTATTCCTATCTAAAACTTGTCCGTATAAAAGTTGTAGATGATATTAAGAAGATTTATAATAAATTTAAGTGGCTCTGATCTCTTGTGAATTAAAGAAGTTATGATTAAAACGCCATTTTTTTCGCCCCTTGGAGTCATTTTTAATTATATCAAAAATATGTCATACATAAATTTTAAGCCTTTTTGCTAGAAGTAATAATAACTGATTCGATATGTATCATAATTAAAAAGTTTATACAGTAGACTCCCTCAAATCAACACAGCTTGGGACCAGAGGTTGTGCGAATTTTAGAATTTTGCGGATTTCTGGTCAATGCTTTGTTTAAAATTTTTAAACAGTAATTTAAACGTAATAATGCAATCAAAATCATATTGAATGCTTGCAATATAGTAAAATATTAAAATAATTAAGTAAAGTAATAAACTAAAATGATGAAAAGTAAGATTATTTAAAAAATGATTAAATTATTAAAAGTAAAGGTCAAGTAAATAATTAATCATGCATAATTAAATATGAAAAATAAAGATGAGATACATTTTCTTTGAATTATTCAATGAAAATTTCCTCATAAAGGTACCCTATTAATTTACATCAAAATCATAAAGTAAAGAAGTTTTATTTCAAGTTTTAGGCAGTCTTCATAACCAAAAAAGTTTGATTAATATAAAAATATATTTAGTAAAAAGATTGTGATTACCAAATATATCAGTATATCTTAATTTTTTTCAGAAATAAATTTATACTTCTTTCATGAAAGACCATGACCTTAATTATATTATCGAGAATTACAAATTAAAATACATACAAAATGATAAAAAACTAAAAAAATCTATAATTTTGCCCCTACATCTAGAATGAAAGTTTCATTGTTTACATCTGCGATGATGTGCGATTTTAGGATTGCAGATTTGAGGGAGTCTACTGTATATATATATATATATATAATTTAAAAAAATTTAATGTAACATTATATCTACCTTCTGTTTTCTCCAAACCCCTCCCCATTTCCCCATACATATCAATATTTAGCTTTAAAAAAAACAAAGTTACACTTTTCGGGTATTGGCAACCAGTAGGGTAATACGGAATAGGGTTATAAGAAATATTACAATTGCAAGAAAAAACAGGATTTAAAAGAATAAACAAAATTATTTAATGAATATACCTTAGTACATCATCTATAGATCATCAGATTCTTTGAAAAATTGTTTTCATTTTTAGATTCGTTTTGAAACAGCTGTCTAGCTGATATTCTATATTACCCGAAACACACCATCTTGAAAAACATAATCTATTCCCTCTCAAGAAGTTAACATAGAGGAAAACTAACTAATATGGGAATAAATATAACTGTTCAACTTTATACTGAACTTGGTTAACATCACTGACAATGAGATTTTATAATTAATACGAATTTTATAAAATGTACCTGCAAAAATCTGCAAAAATTAAGAATAAAATTTTATTTCACCGCATCGCTCCAACAGCATATATACGAACAGAACTGAGCACAGTCCCTCATGGGAGTACTAGGAATTCGCATGGCAGATTTACGCTTGGCCACAACACCATATGTGGCAGATATTGAAAGTATTCTGTATTGTCCGGTCATTTTTTAATACCCGAACTTCCTCTATACGTATTTTCGTACATGGTTATATTATATTCTCGTACATTAAGAAACGTGTGTCTTTTTTTAAATGTTCGACAAAAGCTAGAAAATAGATAACAAACCAATTGACAACAATGTTTTTTTTTATCAAGTGAACACTGGCAGTAGCTATTTGAAATTGTTTTATTTTTTTTAATGAAAAATTAAAAAATACACCCCTTTGGAATGCCATCCTAGATATAAATACAGTTTAATAGATGAATTTTGTACAGGAAAGTACTTCCATAAATTCACAAGGTATTATGAATTCTAATATTATGCACAAATTTTACGTCACGCAGTACTGAAGAAAAAGTATGAAATAACATGAAAATTATGAAAAAAAAAATATATATATAGGGCAAAAAAAGGGGCTTAGCTAAGTGCCGTAGTTTTTCAAATCAAGCTATAACGCGAAATATTGCCCCTAATTTTGTAAAAAGAATAAAATGAACT
Source organism: Maratus speciosus (assembly GCA_963932465.1). NCBI lineage: Eukaryota > Metazoa > Arthropoda > Arachnida > Araneae > Salticidae > Maratus > Maratus speciosus. Next base: position 281,052,833 of record OZ010792.1, read on the forward strand.
TTTATTTTTTATGAAGCAGTTTTCTATCAAAAACTGTATTTGCCAATGCCTACTTGAAAATTTGAAATGTAAGGTGTTTCATTAATTAGGAATAAAATGCAAAGAATGTTGCATAATCACATTTTAAACACTATTTTATTTTGTTTTATCATCCCCCACCCCCATCAAAAAAAAAAAAAAAAAAAAAAAAAAGACTTGACAAACAATAACTATTGTATGATTAAAATAAGTTTTACCTTTCTATTTACATAAAATGTGAATGAAAACACCACTTCTGAAGGGATTTCATTAATTAGTAATGAAACGCAAAAAATATCGCATAATCACCACTTAAAGACTATTTTATTTTGTTTTATCACCCCCCCCCCCCTAAAAAAACCAAACAATTACTATTGTACGAATTAAAATAAATTTTACATTTCTATTTGCAAAACATGCGAGTGAAAACATCACTTCTGTAATAAATAAATACTTTTCTTTCATTTATTCATTTATTTTTATCTTTTTTTTCCCCTTCACAAAAGCCAGAAATTAGATAATCGACAAATTGATGACAATGTTATTTTATCAAGAGAACACTGAAAACACAATTTAGAATTATTTTATTTTATAAATGAAACATTTAAAAATACATTCCACTTCAATTCCCTCCTGCAAATAAATTTCTCCTCTATGCAGTGCGGTTAAAATGATTCAATGCAGTTTATTTTTCCAAACTATCATTAATTGTTTGTTTAAGAGTTTTGCTATTTTAATTTCACACTTACTAAAATGCTTTACCTTACCAACTGAAAGCAATTAATTTAAAATAATTATTTTTAATTCGTTATAAAAGGTGTTAAAATATTGCTGAAGTACGAATACACACACACACACATAAAAAATTTAATAAGTAAAAAACTGCCTTATTGACTTTTTTTTTTTTCTTTTGTGAGCTAAAGTTGTTTAAGATAAATAAATACTTCTAAATTACATAATAAACATATGCTTCAAAATTCTACGTTTGTGGTAAAACCAACACTGGTAAAATAGTATCAAAATTTTATGATTTTAGGACTAGTGGTTGAAGGAAGTTACAATGTCTGTAATTGTGAGTTGTGTGATCTCCCTATGGTTTACAGCGTAAATCTACAATGTGCGTCCCGGATATACTTAACCCTCATCGGCCCTATGTCACTTCCTACGTGACATCGGGACAAGCATCTCTTATACGAATTTTATTCGGTTAGCACCACTTTTTTTTAAGAAATATGTTTACTTGTAATTTGACAAAATGTGCAAGAGAATTATATTAGAAAATTTATTTTTTAAATATAGTGGTGCAAGTAAAATATAAAAATAGAATCATATAAAAAAAAAAATTAGCGTCCGATAAGGGTTAAATAACTGGAACGGATAAACGCAGACATGTGGAACAGCCTTCTACTTAATGTAAATCGACTACTATTATAGAAGATTGATTGCAGTGCCTCTAGTAGAGAAATTTGGAAGTTATAGACCCTATCGCGAAAGCTATGAGAGATAGTGAAAAAGGGTCAATTATAAAAGTGTAGAGCAGTGGTTCTTAACGGGTGTGGCGCCGCACCCTGGTGCGTTGTGAGGGAACCTAAGGTGTCACGTAAAAAGTATCCGAAAATTTCTATATAGATGTTACAAATTAACAAAAGTATTGTTACTTCAAAAACATCATTCGAAATTGTGCATTTTACTGTGTAATGGGATTGAGTGCGTTTGAAATTCGCTTCAGAATTTATCGGCTCACATATCCAGTTAAATGAATGCTATCTGAAGGAAAAGTAAATAAAAGGTTATATTAAAGAATGCAATAGAAAAGTTCGAAATGAAGATAAAGTGTAAATTGGATAAAACTGAAAAGAAAAATTACAAAACTTTATATTTATGCGCACAAATTTTGAAGAATGCATATCTCATAAGAGCTAGACACAATATCTTTGTATTGGAAGAGAAATGTTTATTTTATGCCTAATGTGCATGCGTGCCAGTAAATAGCTATGTGTATTACTCATGAGGAAAAGTTAACAGAAGTAAGAAATAGCAGATAATTTGATAAATGAAAATAAATATTATTATTAATATATATATAAACCCTAAATATTACCATATGTTGGTTGCCTCTCAATTGCAAAGCTTTTTTGTTTGTGCGATTACATTACTTAAAAAAGTAATTTATTTTTTTCACTCAACCCAATTGTAGTGTGCCGGGTGAGAAAAACAGTGGAATCAAGTGCACTGTGAAATTCAAAAGATTGAGAAACAGTGGTGTAGAGCGTTCTACATTTAGTATGGAAAGATGTCTTACATGCACAAAACTAACTTCATTAGAAACCGAGAAAATTAAATTTTTCGAAATCCAATCATTGGCTTAAATGCAGTACCAATCTTGCACAAAAGTGTGGCTTTATTGAGGCAGAAGCCCATTTAGTAATACAATTAACGCATGTGAGCCAGGTACAGTTTATTTTAAAAGTATGCTTAACGTGTCCATCTTCAAAAATGCACATGTGCAATAGCATGCATATGCATACAGTGTGTCCCCGAATTCATGGGCCAAACTGTAAGGGAAGGTAAAGTACGCATAACGAAGCAATTTTGGTACAGCAATGTAGGGTCGGAAATGAAAAATTTTGACGAAAAACAAGAAATGCGGAGGAAATGAAAATGAGCATTTTATTGACATACAAATTACAGTAAGTGCTCAAATCAGCCCCGTGCGAAAGGGGAGGGCGAAGGGGGCGGTCGCCCCGGGCGCGGAAATTGAGGGGCGCTAAATTTATACTACCAACGTCTTTTTTTGTTTGCTATCGATCATTTTTGGAGGATTTTTTTTTCTCTCTCCCTAGGGACCACTTGTTTCTAACCTGGTTGTTAGCGATTTTTACCTTGACAATTTCCCTACTTTCTCCAACTCAATACTAACAACAGTTGAAAATGGCTAGAAAAAAAGAGAGAAAGGTTGAGAAAAATCTGTCCAAAACATCGCAACCTCTCTAACAACTAACTGTAATTTTTTCTTACGTTATTTAGTTGCTTGGAATTTCTGAATTATTATAAAATTACACATTTTAAAGTTCCGAAATAAACGCAAAATATTTATTCAATAGACTTTATTTATGTTTCTGCACTTTATCAATTTTGTGTGCACCTGTCACAAAGAAAAAGTGAGGGGGTGGGGGGCGCCAGATTAAAAGTTTGCCCCGGGGGCAGTTTTTTCTTCGCACGGCCCTGGCTCAAATGTGCCACTGGCAGCGTCTAGCATGTGTTTGTCGTACCTTTATGCAGATTTCAAGGGTTTCACGAACATTTGCAAGGGCTGAAAGTCTTTTTGTCCTCATCACAGTCAACTAGTGCCTCGTAGATGAGATATCTGGAACCTTCGAAAGGGTACGCCAGTCACTTGCTAGACGCTGCTAGGTAGGTATCGATGGTGCTGGTGGCACATTTAAGCACCTACTGTAATTGTCATGTCAATAAAACGCTTGTTTTCGTTTCCTTCACATTTCTTGTTTTTCACCAAAAATTTTCATTTCCGACTCCACATTGCTTTACCAAAATTGCTTCTTTACGTGCGTTTTACCTTCCCTTACAGTTTGGCCCATGAATTCGGGGACACACTGTATAGCTACACGGAAAAAACTATTTTCTTGAAACAACTAAATTTTGGTTAATATAGCTCCAACCAAATATTTTGGTTGAAATGACCAAATTTTGGTAGGATTAACCAAATGATTTGTTGAATTAACAAAATCATTTGGTTAATCTAACCAAAATTTGATTATTCCAACAAAAATATTTGGTTGGAGCTATATTAACTAAAATTTAGTTGTTTTAACAAAACAGTTTTCTTCGTGATGCCTCTGAGCGTATACTCTTTTTATTATGCAGATAAACGTTTGTCCCACAATTCTACGTTCATTTTTTCAAAAGTTATTTGAGTGTATCCGGACTTTACTTTGCACCCCGCATAACCAAATACCATAGAAAAGATGTTCAGTATACTAAAATCTTGTACATAAAATTGTATAAAAGTATGTTTCCAATCATCAACAACCCAACAAAAATCTCCTAAGCTACTATAATATTCAATTCCTGTCATATTAAGTTTCTGTTATAGATGTCTTAGTTCAATCTCTGTGACATTTTTCGAACTGCATCCTGAAAGATCTGGGTATTCTACAGAAGGGAGGGAGGGGGGGGGGGGATCGATGCGGTTGTCAGCTGTTGTAAAACAACTTTTGCCATACTTCGGCGAAGAGTCTTTGTGCATACGCCGGTAGAGCACCTACATTAACCCTCTCGCTGCGCAACCCGAGAGTTTCTCGGGCAACGTAAAAGTAGCAAAATTTGCGCAACCCGAGATTTCATCGGGGTTGCATTTTCTCCGTCTAATTAACCCGCTTTGATCATTCTCACCAGTTACTTTTTATTGTAAATTTTGCCTTATGTAATCGGAGCATTTTCCCGATTAAATCAGACGAAAATTTTTGTTTTGAAAAACCGGTGACAAAAGAATAAAAATTCTTAAAAGACGCTCGTCGCGAAGGAATTAAGTACCCAATTTTTGAAGCTATTTTGATAAAACAATTACGCAGCGAGAGGGTTAAAAATCTGCGTGGTCTTTTGCAAGGGTGCGTCTCTGTTTTAGAAATTAGGCGATTCAGTTTCCATTGTCCTCAATTATTAATTGCTGTTTTTTTACCACTGTTTTTCGTATCAACACCAGCTTTACTATTTCACATACTATGCTGTTACGCAGTGGCGTATTCAAGAGGTGGGTTTATATGGCTGCAGCCACCTCAGAAATTTATAGAAAAATCACGTTTAATTACGAAAGCTTAGCAAAATCTAATGAAACCTGCTAAATAAATTCAAATGGAACAATATATATATATATTCCGTTTTAGACACGTTAATAAAGTTTGTTACAAATCATTTTAGAAAGTGCGTCATTTCGCAGAGACCATGAAATTTTCCATTTCAGCGACGTTTCTGTTACAGACAGGCTCTTTTCACGCTCGTTTTATTGTATAAAACATGAAAATGTGGTGATTAAACGCGCATTATTAATTTTTATTACTTGGTATATCAGTTTGAAAGTATGTGATTTAAAGTAGTGAGAAGATATAAAGGATTTAAGTGAGAAGATATACATTGAGATATCTTCTTAATATGAATTGCAAAGCCTTGAATCTTTTTTTTTATTTCCTTAAATGCGGTAGGGTGAGAACGATCTTAAGTAATTTTAAATTTGCTGTTTACTTCGGTTTTATTTACTAGTTATTGAGATTTAGCAGATAGTTTTCAATATTCCGTTTATAAAAATGCAGTATAACCAAGGAATTATATTTGCTAAGACCTGCTTAAAACGAAAAATTTTCGCAGTCCCATGCGATTTCATCTTAGCAGGTATGTTTGTATAACTTATGCATTACCTGCTATGATATAAACCTGTTTGAAGTGAAAATTTTCCGGTTCCTTGTGATTCCATCTTGGAAACTTTTACTGTACCTCAGCACCCTCCGAAATGATAAGTCTAGATACGCCATTGCTATTACGAAACATACCCAAACATCTGGCTTTCGCTGAAATGGAATATTCAGCTTTGTGAGTGTCAACTTCTCGGCCGCGAACCCATGATGATTTTCTTTTTTCTATCATCTGAATGTCTTATGTGTGTACTACTTATGCATTTTTTTTTTTCAGTAATAAGTGCGGGACTACTCTTTTGTGAATTTGCATATTCCTTGTACTATTGTGTCTAATAAATTTTCCAATCAGTGTACTATAACTAAAAACGAACAATTTTTTTTCCATGTTTCGGTCGCAATAACAATATTTAGAAATAAATTAGTTAGAAAGTAACCTAATACTGCTTCATAACAATTATGTACCCTCACTGAAATCAAATTCACAATTGAGTGCTTTTATGAAATATACATGAATATCTGTAGGTGTAGCTGTTAAATTTCCCTCAAATATATTTCAAAATGCCCAAGAACACTATATAAAATACTGTAATATATATATTATATGTATATAGCAGAACGGGGAAGATTTTTGGGGGGATTTGTGCAGTAGCTCATTGTCAAATGAAAAAATCTTCCTGAACAGCAAGGAGCTCAATGAGTTAAAGTTAAAAATTTACTTGTTGAGATTGAACAAATTTCTTGTAACTCTAATATTCATTAAAAAAAAAAAAAAAAAAAAAAAAAAAAATGTATTTTATAATATAAGGAAACATTTTCACCTGGTAATGTTCCATAACAATAACAATTATTAGACGGAAACAAGCTATAATATATGCAATAGTTTATACATTTATAATAACAGATAATGCACTGCCACAAATTTTACAGCTATATACGCGTGGGTTTGAACAAATTTATTGCTATCAGAAGTAGTCAATTGTGCCTAAAAACATATTACAAAACAGCCAAAATCTCTGGGAAAATTACTGAACTGCCTATTTATTCTAGAAAGTGAAGATTTTTTTGAGTATTCGTGCAAAAACCTATTACAAAATGAAGCAGTTTTCCCGATCAGAAAACGATGTGTTAAAATACTCATAAAAAAATACCCATTGAAAAGATCTCCCCTATCATTTGGCTAGTTAAGACACTCGTTAAAAAATGAAAAAAAATATTTATGATTATTTGAAATTTATACTATACTACAATATTAAAACAGTAATTTTAGCCTCAAGGGATACTTTCGATTACAAATAACTATCATTAGACAATAAATAAGCTATAAAGAAACTCGATTATACATTCATAATAACAGACTACACTCACAAAAAGTACGTGAACAGCGGCTCTCGCATCGGGCTTCTTCCTCCACGTTACGTTGTAAATCGAAGCAGGGGAGCAGGTGATCGTCATACTCTCACAAAAAAATACATCAATAAATAAATAAATGAAAGTGCCTCCTTGTATTTAGTTTCTGTTTGCGTGTCTGAACGGTGCCTCCTTTTTTCTTCTTCGCACACACACACATACGTACACCTACTGGTTTTGAGAAAGCACAAGTCGATACCACCCTGTCTTTATGTGTGTTTTGTGTTCGACTTCCGGTGACTTTTTCTTCTAAATATGACTCCCCCTGCCTTTCTTTCTTCTTCTGATAAATTCGATCTCTCGCCTTCAAATCGTCTCTTGAACGCCTCCGTTTGTGACTTTATCGGATACACCGTGGATATAACGTTATAAGTAGAGACTAAGTATGATCGATTGGATACCAAGAAAAACGTAGAAAGTGATGGCGGTTTATTTCAGCAAAAAGTTTATTAGGGAAGTTGAATTGAAAAATTGGGTTTTTAAACTAACTCTCTCTTTAAAAAAAAAAAAAAAAAAAAAAAAAAAAAAAAAAAAAATTAAAATCCTTCATACGAAATAAATTTTATTTGCATATAAATTTTACTTATAAGATTTATTTTCAAATAAAATATCATCAAGAAACGTGTAAAAGCTGATTATGGTTTATTTCAAAAATTCTATTGAAATAAACCATAATCAGCTTTTACACGTTTCTTGATGATATTTTCTTTGAAAATAAATCTTATAAGAAAAATTTATATGCAAATAAAATTTACTTCCTATGAAAGATTTTATATATATATATATATACATATATATATATACATATATATATGTATGTATGTATATAAAGAGAGTGTTTAAAAAGGATTTGGAGGATTTAAACTGAAAAATTAGGAAGCTAAATAATACTTGATTTTCGTATAAAATCCTTCATGTAAAATAAAATTGATTTTCTTGTAAAATTTATCGCCACCCAGTGTTTCTGTGTGTTTTTTGTTCGCCTTTCGTTGACATTTCTTCTAAATATGACTCCCTCTGTCTTTTTTCTTTCTGATATATTTGGTCTCTCTCTTTCAAATCGTCTCTTGAACATCTCCGATTGAGACTTTATCAGATACACTGAGGATATAACGTTATAAGTAGCTCGATTATAAATATGATAGATTGGATATCAAGAAAAACATAGAAAGTGATGGAGATTTATCTCTGTAAAAATTTTGTTAGGCTAGCAACAATTTATTTTCATATAAACTTTAATTTTATATAAAATATCACCAAGAAAAAATTAGATAATGATGGAGGTTTATTTCAGTAGAAAGTCTTATTACAGAATTTGAACTCAAAAATTTGAATTTTAAATACTTCATTTTAGAATAACATACTTTATATAAAATGTTTTATTTTCATATGAAATTTATCTCCACTCAGTCTTTATGTGTGTTTGGTGTTCGACTTCCGGTGAATTTTTCATCTAAATATAACTCATACTGTAATTTTTTTTTTTTTTTGATAAATATCATCATTTGCCTTCAAATCCTCTCTTGAACGCTTCCATTTGTGACTGTATCGGATACAAAATGAATATAACCTTATTACATATAAATTAAATCAAACAGAACGATTGGAGTCAATATATTAAAGTTAAAAGATTTACAAGAGAAAACAATTTGATCTGATTATATTTATTAGAATAATTTAAGCCAAATTCATTCATTTACAACCTACAAAGTACAGGTCTCCACTTCACAGATATCGGTCTAGTCGGCCCGATAAAGAATTAAACAGGCCAATAGGTCAAATATATATTTTTTTAAAGGATCGAAGAAAGCCGGCTAAATATGAACAATTTTCAGTTGACCTCGCTGAGATAAGTATAAGTTATAAATGTGCTGCACGAGCTGAAGCTAGTTTGAAAATATTAATACAGAAATTTAATATATCCATCGCAGAGATCCGCATCGGACAATTAATTACATTGTGTCTAAGACCGGGCTTAATTTTTTCAGCAGACTCGGACCAAACTCAGGCTTAGATTATTTTCTGTATACTCGGGTCGAACCCAGACTTTATCAGAGCATTTTTTTTTTTTTTTTTTTTTTTTTTAATAATGATAATGAACTTTTGTTAAAGGAATCGTTCGAAATATATTTTACAGAGAAATATTTTTAAATATCTACTTTTATTAATAAAATATACAGCTTCAAAGTTCTGATGTTTTTGAGTATATATTTTCTTTTATTATCTTAATTGTATGTCAAGAAAAATCCGATTTTTTTCCAGAAATTGACTCGCGCCCGGCCCTGGAAATTTCAGCCCGCACAGACCTCTATTACCAATCTGAACACCTTACAATTGATTCTTAATGAAAACTTAATTTTGTTGTGATCGTTTTCACACTTTTAAAGCAAGTCCCGTAGTGAAAACCTCTACAGATTCTATTCATGAGCAAACTTCTAAATTTACTGTTACATACCATCTAATCCACATAAATTATTAGCTCAATATTTCTGATTCTAGCGGATAATTTAGGTAGATGCCAATCACTTGTGCCCACTTGCTGATCGACAGACTATATTTTCGGGACTTTAAAATCTTGGATTAATGATTCAGTTTCAAGTCGCACGTAAAGGCTTGCAGGTCCACAAACTGAGAACGTGGATCTGGCTGAATGTATGGAGATTATGAGTGCAACTTATCAAACTTATGGGCACATGGAACATGAATTGGTTCAAAATTTCGAGTTTTTAATTGAATTATACATTGATAAAACAGAAAAAAAAAGTTGATGATGAAATGTTAAATCAGTATGATTATGACGCTGGAAGGTTTTAAAATAACATATTTTAGCATTGTAAATGTGTAGACAGTTTTTTGCCTTTTCGAAAAAAGTGGTTTTTTATGCTTCGGTACACTTTTCAAAAAATCTATTTTAGGAAAACAGTTGAAACTTTCCAAAATTGTGTAACTAACTATATTTGGCAATAATAAGAAGAGATTTTCATTTTGGCTTAAAAGAAGGAAAATTAAAAATATTTTACTAAAAAATTGTCAAAATGATTTTCAAAGTTTTTTAGTAAAATATTTTTACTTTTATTTATTTTAAACCAAAATTAAAATCGCTTCTTATTATTCTCAAATAGAGTTAGTTACACAATTTTGGAAAGTTTCAACTGTTTATCTAAGATAGATTTTTAGAAAAGTGTATCGAAGCATCAAAAACCACTTTTTTCGAAAAGGCAAAAAACTATCTATACACATACAATGCTTAAATATATTATTTTAAAACCGTCCAGCGTCATAATCATATTGATTTAACATTTCATCATCAACTTTTTTTTTCTGTTTTATCAATGTATAACTCAATTAAAAACTGAAAAATTTGAACCATTTTATGCTCCATGTGCCCTTAAGAGTTGGATGCAATTTAAGTACCAAACATTTCCAGTCTAAACTTTTACTAGATAAAACATTTGTTTCTTCCAACAGCAAATGGGGTTTGAAGAACATTTGCTAAACTGTGCATTCATTTTTCTTAGCTCTCCACATTTTGAAAGCTGCGTTTATTATATATGTGATAACTTTTAATAACCTGAACAATATATTTAACGCGTATTTTTCTTTGTCCTTCTATTACATACTTAAAAAAAAATCATGCAATAATATAGAGTGTTGCGGATATCAAGAGGGAGAACTCACAAAACACAACTTTTGAGAATCAGTTGTTTAATTATACACGCCAAATCATTATCGCCAGCCGGTCAATTTATTTTATAAAGCAATTTTAAGAATATTAGAGGCCTTGTACACTGAAAAAGTGGGCACTTAATACTGAGTAAAAAGTACTCAATTTATGAGGACTGCACCTACTTACCCCTGTAGCCAACTAGCCCCGGTCTCCCCTACATTTTTAATTAAAAGGATTGTAATGAATTATTTTAATTAATACGATATAAAATCTACCCTGCAATAGCTTGTTCGTTGTCCCTAATCAAAACAAGTAAAGTCTTAGAAAATATTCCTCCTGCATACAGTGTATACAAGTTATATGCAACCATTAATTCTACAAGAGAAAGAATTAAAAGCTTCTGAATTAAGCTACACTATTCAGCTTCGGTTTTGCTGATTTAAGATTATTTTAAAATGTAATATTTTTTATTTTAGACGTTCGTAAAAGTACACGTTTATGTACTTACCTCTATCAAAATCTTCAGATAAGATTAAAAAACCGTACATAGCTGCGGTGTACTCAGTAAAGCACCACAATCTTCATCGGTTGCAAAATAGATACATCTCGGTCTAAATGTCATCCGACGTGCAGATAGTAGTGGGGTACGCTGAACAGTGAACACCTATAAATTTAAATATGAGTCTGATTAACTGCATTTTACACAATTTACATAAAACTAATATTTCAAAAAATATAACATTATAAAATGAAGTTTATCAATTTGAACTGTCCTGTATTTTAAACTTTTTATTCCGAGATTAATTGCAAAATATTAGGTTGAGCAAAAAGTTCTGGGAAATTTTTAATCTAATAGTTACCAGAATTTGTATGGTATATAGAAGTTCTAGTGGGATATCTATAGGAGTCCAGGAATTTCGGTTCCAAAATGCCTATTGAACACTATGATTTACGTGTGTTGATCCGGCAATGTTGGAAAAAAGGTTTAACGATTCTTAAAACCGTCGATGAGATTAATGAGGTTGAAGGTGTTGGTACGGCGACAAACTTCGTACTTTCAGCAAATCCGGAATCTGGCAGAAAGTCGTGGACTATGGTGGTCTCTACTTTGAAGAATAGTCCTTGTTGCTTTTGTTGTTAATTTGCGCATAACAAGCAACTTTCACAAATTTACCAGAACTTTTTGCTCAACCTAGTATATCATTAATTCGCAGATGTCATTATTTACTTTTCAAGTTCACACATTTTCCCTGTCTAATATAATATTTCAGAACACCCACCTATTGAAACTCATAAAACCTAGGGTTATCATACTATGTTCAATAAAAATAAAGTACGAGGTATCCCACTTCAAGTCAAATAATTTTTTTTTCATGACTTAACACGTTCACGCCGGCGCGGTGGGTCACATTCGACTGTCTTAGAGCTGGCAAGTCTCCGGCCTTTTGGATACCAGTATTTTAATACAGAAAATGTTGTTTTATTTAATTAGAACAATTGCGCGATTTTAAGGAACAACATTTTCTCTAAAATAATAGTGGTATGCAAAAAGCCGGAGACTTGACAGCTCTGAGACAGTCGAGTGTGGCCCACCGCGCCAGCGTGAACGTGTTAAAGAAATATGAAGATGTTGTAATGATATTTTCAACAGACTTAATTCGATAAGCGTTAAATGGGGAGACATCGCATAAATAACCTTTTAAATGATGTGTGTTTGAAAACGCTAAGTCATGTGGATTAGATGTTAGGCCACATTTTTTTTAATGGCATCATTCCAGGTAAAGAGACCCCAAAAAGATTTGGCAAAATGGCCAGACGGCTACTTAGCCCGGAAAAGATTTTTTATTCATTGATCATAACAAAATAGCACTCAAAAGTATACATCTACCATATATATATAAAATCCTAATGAAACGAATTTATGAAAAGATTTTACGAAACGACTGTTTATGTTTCACGGCTATTTCTCCTAAAATATGGAATATGCGGTGAAATTAACACCAAAAATCCATATTGATCCGCAGATTTCAAAACTGGTATTAGAATTTCAAAATTTGAATTAGGTTTTGAGATATTAATATTTTTCTAATTTGAATTTGATTATTCTAATGATGGCAACCAAATTACTCCATTTTTGTGAAAAATGGGAAAAAGCGGATAACGATAGGGATTATTAGATTTCTTCCTTTTCGCTGTTTTCAAATTCAAATTGAAATTATTTTTTATTTCAATCGGCAGTGAAGGTAATATTGCGATTAAATTTTGTTTTTCAGGAAAATTTGAAAAAATAATTCGTTAAATATTAATATTAATATTAAATAAATAATAATTTCTCATTTAGTAATTAAATTTTCATCATTTCAAGAGATATTTTTTGCATATTTTAGAAAGGTTATTATTTCAAATTGTTGCCAATCGTAGAAAAAACGCAAAGAATAATAATTCCTTACGGTTAAAAATTTATTTACACGTGACTATTTAAAGCAGAAAAACTTCTGAATTAAATTATTACATATTAAAAGCAGGAAAATATTGAAAATTACGTCATAAAAATTGTATTTACTATAACTGTTAAAAGCGAAAGAAAACTTTAAAATAATAAATTCATTAATAGGCATTAAAAGCAATAATTGCGGAAAATTATGCCATATTTAAAATGGCCAAGTAATAATTCTGCCAAACAGTTTAAATTTAAAAATATATTTACGAGACTTTTATTTCATATTTCGAGATGCATTTTTTAACGCTTGTGGTCAATTCTAAGGCGCAACGCGAATAATAATATCTCCTTTCTAACAACACAACTATTTACACATGAATATTAAAAAGTGAAAGAAAACTTTAAAATGATAAATTCATTAATATTCGTTAAAAGCAGCAAATGGGGGTAATTACGTCGTATTTAAAATGGACAAATGGTAATATTGACAGTTACAAATTAAAAATATATCTATGGGAGACTTCAATTCCAAAGGTATTGTTTTTTTTTTGTTTTTTTTTGGTGTGTGTGTGTGTGTGTGTGTTGGTGTGTATGGGTGTGCGTGTGTGTGTGTGCGTGTGTGCTCCCATAACAACAAGATGAATTAAATTTCAATGAAAATAATAACGAGTTTTTACAAGTTCATGGAGGTTACACACTTTTAAATTAAATAATGTATGTACCGGTGAATCTTAAAAGAGAAAAAGCTTAAAAATAAATTATTGCATGGCAAATGCATTTAATAGTGGAAATTACGTCATATTTTAAAATAATACATTTAAAATACATTTAAAACGATTTTCATACCGGAGAATTTTAATGTGACGTCACATGGTATAAAAGTAATGCGGCTAGCAAATTTATTTGTATATTACATTACTTTATGCAGCATAGATACAGGTAAATGTATTCGAAAAATACTTTAAATTAAAATTAAAAAAATACATAGTAAAAAATTCGGATATTCTTATTAATTAATATAAACAATATGCAATATATTAAAAAAACATAAAAATTTGAGTAATGGTGTATCAAAATAAAGAAAAGAATTCATGGATAAGCTATATCGGTTCCGGAAAATATCCAAAACTCAATCAAAACATATAATATAAGCGCAAACACAATGGTTTTCAATACCGTGGTTTTTGAAAGCTATCCCCAAGCAGACGGAGTTTTTTAACCTCGAACCTAAAGAAATAATATCGTCCATAGAGTCTTTATAAAAGTCAGAAAGATAGAGACATTTTTAATGTACCATTTTATACAAGCTGATTTTCAAATGTGCAATTGATCTTACTTATCAACCCCATAGTCATCAGTTGTTACGACAATGATACATGAGGTCATGGGAACAGAAAAATTCCCATTCAAACGGAGAAGCATGGCAACCCAATTACATAAGATTGCTGCCTCTATGGTGATAATATCATTCAATCTTCCGTAACCTGGTAATATTTTTTAAACAGGGTACATTACCATATTTTCAGAGGCTGCGAAGTCTGAACGGTGTTTAGCGGGCGTAGTACGCAGGGGGCTGAGCCCTCTAGTATATATATATATATATTGGAAGAAAAAAGACAGGTTGGGGCAATAAATTCTTTAGAGAAAGGCTTACTCTGCTGGAAGTACAAAGTCATTTGGTCAGTGATACCGTATGTATCCCGAATTGAAGCGTCTAGTTTAGCGATGTTTGGATGCGAATGGAGAGCACTTCCAGCAGTCATGTTCTCACCACGTGTCACCCAAAGAAAGATAAGTCTGTCGAAAAATTCTTTAAAATACCTTCACTAATGTTAAACGTTATGAACGAAAATCCAGGTTTTGCTTAGAGAGACACACTATATTTTTGATTAATTAAGTCGAATGCGGTGCTACATAAACAGTTTACGAATACCCTTTATTACAAAATAGTAATCACTGGCTGTTGTTTATTTATAAAGTTCAAACATCGTCCCAGTCTGAAATTTCAAAATACCGTGCTCCTGTTTCTGCTAAATATCGAGATATCCCAGTTAACCGATTCTTAGATTTTCAATAGCTTTATTCAATAAGTTAACTTTTGCCCGGGTACATCCACTGAGGCTTATATTGAAACTCCCACGAGTGGAATGAATTTATTCAATTAATACGATATAAAATCTGCCCTGCAATAGCTCGTTCGTCCCACACTTGAACAATTAAAGTCTTAGAGAGTATTCCTGTACACAATGTATAAGTTATATGCCACCATTAACAATGCGGGAGCTTGAATTCCCTTTTGCAAATCATTATTTAGATTATCTGAAAGGATGGAGGGGGGAGTGTGCTGCTTATTTCATTAGTGACATGGCAGCAATTAATTGTTAGCATCACCTTGGCAAGATTCCATGGCGATTATAGGGAGATACCAAATCTTGTTTCAATTTTCAATGAACTGTCTCCCAAAGTAAAGTGTTTGAAATGCCAGTTGTATGGTAAAAATCGATTGAAGCATGATGTTTATTTAATGGGCAGTTTCGCTTTGAACAGTTGAAAATAAAACTTATTTTAAAAAACAAAATTTATAAAATAGTGCTCAAAAAATTCATTAAAGACTAACTTTACGAAAATTCATTTTTAAAAATCCTAGAAACTTAACAGAATTTTTCCCCAAATAGAAGAACCTATGGTTTAATGAATAACAAAAGAAATCAACGATTTTCTAAATTCTGTCTAGTTTATATTTTGATGGCTAAACAAAATTCGGTTTGGATAACTCACGTTCTATCTGCCACAGAAAAAACTTATTATTTCTATTGGATGAAGCATATCAAGCTGACTAAGCAGGGCCGAAACTAGCTTTTTTTGCACTCGGAGCAAACATGGATTTTTGCGCCCCCCCCCCCCCTCTATTCTTCAAAGTATATTTACAAAAAGAATTTTACTCATTTTCTAACAGCAGACTTATTTTAAAATTTAAAATATGTAATACTGAAATACATAAATTGAATGTGACGTTCGTAGTTAAAAAAAAAAAAAAATTATGGCCATTTTTTTCCCCATTCTCATCAGACAATCAGAGTTCTAACTTTTTACGGCTGCTCATTCATCTACACCTAACATTTCATTTATAATGGCTGTTTCATGATAATGAAATCCATCAGTCCATCTGAAGAAAATGATCCATTCCAAAGGTATAATCGCTCATTTGGCACCCCTTCGCTCTGGCACCCGGGGCACATGCCCCCTCTCCCCTTCCATTTAATTTCAGCCCTGTGACTAAGTAACAAAATGTACGTTTGAATCCGGCTAATAAGTTTTTAGTGAATTTGATTTTAAAAGTGTACTTTTTCACCTTTTTAAAATTTTCTCTGCTTGATGTTCAGCCTAAATGTTTTGACGCGAGCTATAGAAATAAGTAATTATCGGATTTTTACGAGGTTTACTGGATTTTATTTTTTATAAATAGTTTGAATCTTCGAAGTTTTATTTAAAATAATTAGCTTTTGATTTGCATCAATTTAAAGTACTTGATTCTTATACTTACTGTAGAACAAAAAATCGGTCAAGTGCGAGTATTACTCACGCGCAGAGGGTTCCGTACAACAAACATATTATTGCATTACACAAATATATCCTTAAAAGTTATTATCTAGGGTTTAAAAACCGATGGCGCATAGAGTACGCAGCCAGTATCTTTATGTATCTTCAAATCATACGTGTATTTTCTGCTAATTACCGACAATTCGAAACTCATTACTCATTATTCATTTTCGAAAATCATTATCAACAATCCTTTTATACTTTCACTACGATAGGTTCCTCAACTCCCTTGCTAAGCGCACGCAAAGTGAAATTTGTGTGTAACGGAAAAATGTAATTTTATCAAAAGCTATGTAATCTAGGATAATATCTATAATATTCCTGCAAGGTTTAAATAAACGTCTACTACTGCTGATTTTTTTATAATTACAGTTTCAGCAGATTCGGAAATAGAGGGGTAGGGACACATTTTTGCATTACATTTTCGACGATATCTCTAAAAATATAACACCTAAAATTTAAAAAAAAATGTATATTTGAGCTCGACGTTGCGAGAGCTTTCACACGATATCAAACACGATATATATATAAATAGAGTAATAATAAGCTCGAAGTAGCAGGTGTCGTTCGGTAGGTTTCGGTCTTTTTAACTTGTGTAATTTTCCTTTTAAATTTGTCCGGTTTCAATTCTTTTTTTTTTTTTTTTTAATTCAACCTGGCTTTTGCTGGAGTGTTTTTTACTCGGGACGTTGCAGTGAACCTACGAACCTTGCTTCCGCAAAAGAGTCGGAATAAGTAGAAGAATAAAGGGCTGCGGACGAATAGAGGTCGCTCGCCGCGGCTGTTGATTGTATATCTAGCCTCTAAAATAGCCCCACACGGCATACAGAAAAAAAAATCAAGTAACTTAATTAGAACCCGTACATTTTCCCTACATATATTTGTGAATGGTTAATAATCTATAAATATGCGGGTCAATAGCCTTTATCACTTCCATCAAATTTGAACTGTATATGTTCCGCAGTTTACAAGAAAAACAGCTGTGATAGACGGATAGACAGACACACAAGTGATCTTATCATGGTTCCGTTTTTACTTTTTAAGTTCAGAACCTTAAAAGCGCTAAATGCCTAACGCTTGTTAAAATGCTTATATACACACATGATTAGGATTGTGTCATTGTAGTTGATCCCAGTAAGCTCCTTATTCTGAAAGGGCATTGCAGTATTTAAGGTTCGTTTACAAAATCACTCAACTGAATGAAATGTATTTTAATGACTTGAATGTATACTAATAAAATCATAAGATGAAACGCAATTTTTCTCCTTGATTCAGCATAAAATATATAATGTGAACTTTAAAACGTCCATAGTCTTACTTAAAAGACGACTAAAGTAATGAAAAAGATGTTACAAGTTTAAAATATACATGTTATTTAAAACTTCTTAGTACTTTCAAACTTTCCAAGATCATCATCAGAGAATATTTTAGTTACTAAATGCTACTTCCACTTTCAACTCTAGTAATTATTGGCTCTCTCATTTTCAAAACAAAGTGACGTATTTGTATAAATAAAGAACATTCAGTTATTAAAATATTCTCGGATGATGAGCTTTGAAAGCTTGAAAGTACTGAGCAGTTTTAAATAAAATGTATATTTTAAACTTGTAACATCTTTTTACCCGACTGAAAAGAAGGGTTATGTGTTTCAAGCGTATCTGTGTATGTGGATTTCTTTATACCCTCGAAACATCCCAACGGCTGGATGGATTTTAATGAATGAGGTCTCTATCAATTCGTTTTAACGGCCCGGTGGTTATAGGTTAGGTTTTGTTTTTATAAATTCAAAATGGCGGTAGAGACGAAAAAAAAAATTACGCACCCTATTGGGTGGCATATCATTGGATAGGTCTTTCAAAATGAAGACGATGTTTCATTGACTATTTTACAGTCAGAAGCTCCGTTAAAATATTATACAACCTGGAAGTTTGTAGGTAGGATCTCTAGCTTTACTGCAACTCTAACCATCAAAAAAGTGTTTATAGATAGGAACTAACAATTAAACACAACTTATAAATCATCAATACAAGTAAATAAAAAAATAGGTAAGTAATATAAACAAGTAATATAAAAAAATATATATTTCTTTTTAAGTCAATTCCTACTTAGATCAATAAGAGAATTTTTTTCACCCATTCTTCTTTTCTCTTG
The DNA here is from genome assembly GCA_963932465.1 of Maratus speciosus. Lineage (NCBI taxonomy): Eukaryota > Metazoa > Arthropoda > Arachnida > Araneae > Salticidae > Maratus > Maratus speciosus. The sequence goes on from OZ010792.1 coordinate 281,071,545, forward strand.
AGTGGCGCTTAAAATGCCTTGATCAAGAAGGGAGCTCTCTCGGTCTTAAAATTACATTGATCAAGAAGAGGGCTCTCTCGATTATTAAAAATTAATTAATTTAATTTAATTAATGAATTAATATTTGAAAAAAACTGGATTAACATCAAGTGTCATCCACTACAAGTTTAAAAAAATTATTTGAGCTTGATTGGATAAATAATAAGTATTTTATTAACGATTGAAAATTTGAACAAGATATACAGGGTGATTCAAAAAAGATGGGAAAATTTTTAAGAGGTGATAGTACACACCCAAACAAACATTTTGTATCAAAGAACGCATGGTCGAAAACTAAACGTAAAAAAGTTAGAGGGCGCCAAAAGTTATGTTCTTATACGAGGCAAAAACACACAATGAACGATTAAGTTAAGTTACGAGAACAAATTTAATGGCATTTGATTACAATAAGTGCTCAAAACATTGACCGGCAGCTGTTATGCACGCAGTACAACGGCGAAGAACAGATTGGCGAATTTTCTGAAACACACCAGGCACCACCGTGCTCGCCAGATCTTTCATGTCTCGATTTTTTTTTTTGTGGGGACAGCTAAAGGCTCTTGTGTATGAGACTCCCATTGAATCAGCATAAGAACTTGTCGCCAAGCTTTCGGCTGCTGTAGGGGAAGTTCGCGATATGCCTGGTGTGTTTCAGAAAATTCGCCAATCTGTTCTTCGCCGTTGTACTGCGTGCATAACAGCTGCCGGTCAATGTTTTGAGCACTTATTGTAATCAAATGCCAATAAATTTGTTTTCGTAACTTAACTTAATCGTTCATTGTGTGTTTTTGCCTCGTATAAGAAGATAACTTTTGGCGCCCTCTAACTTTTTTACGTTTAGTTTTCGACCATGCATCCTTTGATACAAAATGTTTGTTTGGGTGTGCACTATCACCTCTTAAAATTTTCCCCATCTTTTTTTAATCACCCTGTACATAGCGAGAGTGTGAGCTAATAGTAGGAATTGAAAAAAAAAATAGTTTCACATTGATGAGAAATAATTAATTAGTTCGCTTTTTACGCAGTCGGGTTGTTTGATTTTTTAAATTTAATTGTTTATTCATTAATTTAGTTGCCTTTTAAGTACGACTGTGGACTTTTTAAAGTTCACATTATGTATTTTATGACTTTATACTATTTCAGTATCTGCAGAATTTTATTATGATAGTTGATGCAATATAATATATAAATGGATTATCGGGAGAAAAGAGTGATATTTCATAAGAAAAACAAAACTCCCTGTAAATCAGGCATGTCAAACACGTGGCCCGCCGACAATTTATCAGTGGCCCGAAAAGCCTCTGTCATTTTTCCTGTGTTTGATTTAATTCATGTTTGACACAAAAAATATATTTTTCATTACTGCACCTGTACTGAACGTAGCTGCAACGTTGCCAAATTGTTGAATTTTTTTATTCAAAATATCTACCAGAATTTCCGAATAGTAATCTTCGCTTTATTTATTGACAGGCATTCAGTGATAAAATAAAATAAAAAAAAAGATTACGGGTAGAAAAAATTGGTAGCTACTTTGAATAAACAGCTTCCATAATGTAGCAACATTGCCTTGGCGTTAGATATGGTATACATAAGAAAGTATATGCATATGATATGTGCTTAAAAATCTTTTTATTTTTATCTGAACGCATTTTTACCTATGTTCGACAACTATATTTTGTATTTCATTTTTGGTAATTTTAATTTTTAGAATAATAAAATTACTGAAAAATTAATGTCTTTTACTTAATAAGTATTTCTTTTAAAATTTTCCGGTGAGAAATTTAAATTTTTTCGGTAAGCAGTGTTGGAATTTTTGATTTTTGATTTTTGTATTTCTTTTTTCTATAAAGTTGTATTTTATACGTACAAATTTCAATCTATGCGATCATAATATAATAAATTTGCTTTTTTTTTGTTTTGTTTTCTGTAATCTGGCCCGCGATTTTGTATGCAGTGTTTAATTTGGCCCTCGTAGGCAAACGAGTTTGACATGCCTGCTGTAAATGGTCTCACCCAGCCATAAACTTAAAATGCCAGCCGTAAAAATAAGTAATATTTAATTGTCAAAATCTCTCAATATTCATATTTTTTGAAAATTTCTCGGAGTGTAGTAAAGTATATAAAATTTTTTTGTCGATCTGCAAATATATGTAAGGTGAGAAATAAAATGAGATATATTGGAACGATTGATCATGGGTTTTAAAAAATCCGATTTTTACTTTAAACCCGTTTGGATCTGGCGTCCAATGTCTGTACATTAAGTATTAGTTTGTCTGAATAACTGTCTTTTGTTATTATCCGCATGTAAGATATGGGTACAATTTTTTTATTATTATTTTATTTATGTTTCAGCATTTAGTAACAAAACAACAATAAAAATAAGCAACTATGTGACTTAATAAATATTTCTAAAATGAATAATAATAATAAAAAAAAAATAGAAATAGCTCAAAAAACACCGAAGTTAACAAAAGTAACACGCAAATTCAAAACCACATTTTCTTGTTATATTTATATGCATTTACTTTTATTTCTTAAAATAAATAAAGGTTAAAAAATGCGACGGTTAACCTAAGAAGTTAATTTTATATACACATACTGGCAGGCTTCGCCCGCTACACTGGTCGGTTTCTCCAAACGAAACAAACTTTGAATCAAATGAAATATTTCGGTGAATTGGACCTTGTGTTTTATAGCTATATGGGCCTTTACATGGAAAGTCACCCCTCATTGATAAAAACGATACGAACGCCATTGCGCTATTATATTTTCGAACGTGTCAGACAAAATTTGGGCTGTTAAGGAATAACTTTTTTAGTTGATCATTTATAGTAGGATTTGATAAAGAACTATAGAACAATATGAAATAAATTAAAGCATCTCTGAAAAATTATCTAACAACAATGCAAGTCTCCAGGTACATATATATATTAAGACAGACTTGAACACAATTAATTTGACCCAACAGGGTGAAAAATTAGCCGAGGCCAGGATTCGAACCTGGGTCTACAGCGTACCGTGCTGTCGCTTTACCAGTAAGCTACCCTGGCCGATATTCATCAAAATCTGCCCCGTGTTTTAAAAAAAACTAATCCTTAGTAATCGAATTCACTTTATTATACAACTTTCCCCCAATAATTCTATATCTAAGAAAAGTAGAACGTCGTATATGTGAATGTCACGTAGTGTGTGAACGTCATCTAATATGCCATGTACCTTTCCAGAAATAGCATTTAACTAACAGTGCAAGTTCCGTAGAAATCCATTCAGTAGAATCATTTAAAATGTCTAATCTTTCATACAGATTCACCTGATTGTAGATCCCACATATTTCTATAACTAAGCAACAGAGACATATATGAAATATGCTAAAACCATCCCTGACAAATAATCCAACTAACTGTGCAAGTGTCATCAAAATCAGTCCAGTAGAACTTTTTAAAAAGGTTCAGATTTCATGATCATAGAACTTTTACCCACAATACTATAATTAAGCAACACAGAACAATATGTAATATACTAAAACCTTACCCGAAAAATTATCTAACTAACAGTGCATACATTCCATCAAAATCCATTCAGCAGAAGTCAAGTTATAAGCGAAATTTCCATTTGCATTTTATGCATCACTCACCCGCAAGAAAAGTGACACTCTCACAAAAATTCATTTTGCGTTTTATTCCACTAATAGGTCTGTCATAGGTGTGTCTTGCTCTTGCTACACAAACAGTGTAGTGTCATAAGTGTAGTTATACGAAAATTCCCTTTATTACGCTATCTGTCCATTTGTAACCACAGAAGAGGTGTGGATTGAGGTAAAATTACCCAACCCTCCGAACCTCATCCTACGTCTTCATTCTGGAGGGTTTCATGTCTTTATGCACGTTTTTATTCCTGCATGCAGAGCTAAGTGCTGCAATTTCATCTCATAGTAAAATTATGCAAATTTTCTTTTGCCTCTCCTGTAAAATTTACTTTTGTCGAGATGTGTCACTTTTCTTGTGGGTCAACGATATATTAGTAGAGAAGATATGACTTTTAAGTAGAGATCGACAGAAAATTCGGTTTCATTTTCGGCTCAAAATATGAGTTTTGCCGAAAATTCGGCCGGACCGAAACTATCAGCATTCCACAAATCTCGTTTCTTCCTTCGGGAATTTTCAACATTACTCATCGATTTGAACTTTATTGGCTCAAATGAGACTATTTATTGCTACGGACTTCGTTGTTTATAATTATCAGTCATGACTGACTCAAGACGTGAATGCAAATTATAAAGCAAGCAATGCATATATAACTAAATTTTTTAACGTGCTCATTACAGGCTGAAGAGATAACAGTAATAGAGAATTTTCAGTTTGAAACCACAGAAGTGTTTGGAATACTCTTTGAGAAAGTTCTAGTATAACAGATGATCATTTACAGAAACCATTATAAAGGAGAAATCGAGGTGTGTATACATAAAACTAAAATATTTTTTTATTTAAATGAAATTCGAATAATTAGAAAACCTTTCTGTGTCGTTGATGAATTAATTACGTTTTATTTTATATGAAAATAAAAAGTTTTGGGTCTAAGGCGCAGAGAACCAATTTAGGCCACACGTATAATTAACTAATAATTATGTATATTTAATAAATATGCATAATTAATTAATGATTATGCATATTTAATAAATACGTGTAATTAATTAATAATTATGTATATTTATGTATGTATTAAGTACTTTAATACATATAATTTAATTACTTAAAAAATGCTTTTGGACATTTTCGTTTCGGCCAAAAATAGGAAAATCACTGAAATTCGGTTTCGACTTTAAAAACCTGTTTCGGTCGATCCTTACTTTTAATCAATCAACCAATAACACCAAAAAGGAATTTTCTGCTTCTTCTTCTCCTCCCTTTTTTTTTTTTTTTTTTTTTTTTTTTTTTTTTTAATTTTTGGGTTTTTACACATCATTTAGGCTATAGCTAGACATTTGGTACATATTTTGCTACGGCTGTAAATGATTCGGAAGATACTTCGTGAAAGTAGATTGAGCAGAAAAACCGATATTTTCTTTTCTTCGAGTTTCAAATAACCGAAAAAAAAAAGTCAATAAAATATACACTAAAATAAAAACTTTATTTCACATATTGATGATTACAGAAAGACTGTGGCAATTACCAATGAATAATCGATCAGAAAAGCATAAAGAAATTTATGCAATTGCACCTTTTAGTGGGAATAATTATTAAGAACTAGCGAGAAGATTAAATTAAATCATTACGTATTGGGATTTCTTTATTTAATGAATATTAAATAATACTCGGAAACAAGATAAAAACACATTATTTTATTTTATTAGCGCAGAGTGCTATTTATTTCAGCAACCCCCTGCAAGTATCGTCACTAGAGATCGCTTAAGGGTGTTGATGAGTCAGATCTCAAATTCACCTCAGTAATGTTAAACTTATGGACGTACTTACACTTTTACTTTTAAGTATTGCATAATTTCAATTTAACATCATCGAATAGAGAACGAAAAATTTAAAGTAAAATAAAATTTGTTTGAAAATTGCAGCTTAAATTACTAATTTTTTATAATATTTTAAGTCATCTGACTACGTTTAAAATGCAATTTTCCGAGAAAATTTTTCTTATTTTAATACATTTTATTAAAACACAATTCTTTACCTTACCAAATCTGAGCTTATTTTTTATTTTAATATAAATTAAAACCTGAGTTATAGTGATTTAAAAACTGCTTGACAGCTGACAGTTAGTGCCAAACGTTTCAGTGGAATTTTTTTTTTAGCTTGATTAAAAATACTGCTAACAAAACAAACGAAATATGAGCTTTGAGAAATAAAAGAAGGTTCAGAACTAAAGAAAAGAATGCAGTAAATTTCAGATGCACATAAATGTAAATAATTTTAGTAAAACATAAAAGTAAACTTTAAATGTGTTTTATAAAAAATGCACTTTTTAGTTAAAATTCCGTGCGCAAAACATGATTTTTCAAAAAGTTATTGAAATATCACTATGAAATTCAACATGTAAGTTATTGATACCGCTGTTATGAAGGCAATGAACTAAATATTCATTTTCAGGAGAAATACTTTTTGTTTTATGGCTGTTTTCGTGGAACGAAAACTATGAATTTTTTTAAAAATCGCATATAAACCGATGCGATATGCCATAACTCATGAAAAATTTATAATATATCTTAGATATTAGTTTATTGCCTTCACTATTATCATACAGATTATGTGTAGACAGAAAATGTATATATATGCAATAGATTTTCTTGAAAAGCGTTTTGCATATTGGGCTAACTAAATTCACTAAATTTTACCATAAATTCTTCAATTTACTAAAAAGTAAGCAATGTATGGACTATATCTTGCTTTTTTTTTTGTGATTTCGAGTCACAATCTTTCCAAAAATAAGTTTAAACTATAATTAAATAATTTTTTTAAAAAAGGTTGATCCGCACGTAGTTCCGATACCTTAATTAATATCGGTCGAAATTTTTTTTTCTGCAAAATACTCGATAATCTAAATTATGTCATCCAAATTGTCCAGCGCATATCATTTTTCCGAGAAACAGTTTTATAACAGTAACAAATAGTGAAAGATTATCATATTAATTTGCAATGCAAGATTAAATTTGAAATCATGAAAAAGTTTTTTTACTGTCTTAGATAACAGTTCGTTAAAATATAGCTTGAAAATCATGTTTGTTGATACTGTATCGTGCATTTTTCGTTTTCTGTCACCCCCCTCCAACTCTTTCGTTTCCGGATTTACTATTTGCTGTTCACTAATCTATTTTCATTCCTTATACCGGTGTACAGGACCATGCGAAAGGGGGTAGTCGACCCGGGTGCGGCAATCGAGGGGGTGCTAAATTTCGACTTACCAACATCTTTTTTTTTTTTTTTTTTTTTTGTAAAAATAAATTATATGTATACATATATATGGATTTTTTTTCAAAATGAAAGTACGTACATTTTTCGTTTCAAAGCTGACACATCTTCCCTTATTCCACACCCCAAAACAAATTTCAAACTAATGACTTCTTCCTTTAAAAAACTTGTTTTAAGTCTTTGTTTTTATCTCTTTTCCTCACCTTCTCTTTTCTGAGTCTTTAATTTTCTTCCTGTGCTTGAGACAAAAACCTACATTCTCAAAATAGCAAGTGGTTTACTTCTTGGAATACAAAAGGGTTGCAAACTGTTATACTGTACTATTAGATACATTTTTTCAACACCGATTTCTGAGATTCCTTTGCCATAATATAAGTGCAATTTTCTCTTATGTTATTTAGTTGTTTGGGATTTCTGAATTAAAATTAAACTTTTTAAAATTCAAAATAAAGGCGAAATATGTATTCAATAGAATTTATTTCTGTTTCTGCACCTTGTCAATTTTGCGATACCCGCGTTGTCACAAAGAGAAGACGGGGAGGGGTGAGGGAGGAGCGCCAAATTGAAACTTTGACCGATGAGGGGGCGAAAAATTGAATCTTTGCCCAAAGCACAGTTTTCTCTTTGCAGGGCCCTGCCGCTGTAACTCGGGTAATTTTGTTATTAGGTAATTTACATATCGTTATATACATTTTATATTTCCACAATTTCCACATTTGTTTTAGCAGGGCATAAAATATCTTAATTTTATAAATAAGGCCAGCCCACTACCTTAAAATGGTACGTGATAAAGTTAATTTATTTGCCATATCTATCTCTATATTATGAAGGACAAACGTGTTCGTGCATAACTCTGACGTCATTTTGATGTTGCCAACAGCAGACGATTAAATTTCGCTTTTATTGCAATTTTTTTAATTTATAAATATCACTTATTTGCAATTTTTACATCGTCGAATAGAGAGAAAAATTTACTTACAAATGCAATTTGTTTCAAAAATGCATTGCAATTTGTTCCAAAACTGTATCGAAATTTATTAAATTTATGGTTTTTAAATAATTTTCAAGAATGAATTATTATTTTTAAAATCTACCTATATCGATTATGAATGATAAATCTGTTTGTTCTTAAGTTAATATACGAGTAAATCGTTCAGCATTTGTTTCCAGCTGATATTCCATAACGAAGTTAAAACCTCATCAGTAAAGTAAAATAATATAAATGAAACAGAAATTTAACAGACCAGGTGCTCGAACAATTGAGATGTTCAGAATTAAAAAGGACTTCTGTAAGTAACAAAACGTTGGACGATTTCTTCGACCAGTGTTGAATTCAGACACTTTTCTCCAGGTGGGATTTCTGAGGCTGGGATGGGGGGGGGGATATAGAGTTCTGAGGGAGGAATTGAAATTTTTGACCATTGAAAATACAAAATCTCAAATCTTCCGGGAGGGGGGTCTCATTGCTCCGGGAGGTGGGATTCCACCCCTCACCCCGGGCCAACCCCTGAATACAACACTGCCTTCGGCTATTAATTCATAGAAAACTATCGCTTTTAATAAATTTCCAAACTTTATTTGAATGAAAAATTAATACTTTTAAAATAAAAATGGTTTTTGGTGTAGTTATTGAGCAATCAAAAAAATATATATTAATACGAAAAAAAAAAAAAAAGTTTCTTCTTTATATTCTGTAACCCGGAAGGTCCAGGTTGGATCCTCTAGTTTTGAGTTAATAGCATGAAATAACCATAATTTTTACGATGCCGATATTGGTGCCGATCAGAGTAATTTACGAGCATTAGCTTTCATAGAATTTATCTCAACAATGAAAATGTGTTCGCGAAAATAATGCGAAGTGACTAAGAAGAGAGTGGCAGCGTTACCACAGCTGGCATATGATTGACCATGCTTGATGAGAGTAAATTAAAAAGCAAAAATAGGCATTCTTGTTCATTTTGGTTGCCACATTCGATTAATCTTTCGCAATTGGGTTCACTTCCAAGCATTGCCATCCTGATTACGATGTCTTTTAAAGTGAATATAAATACAGCTGGATATTTTAAACAAGAAAGGAAAATCATGCGTTAAGCATAGATTATATATAACTTTCCAGCGTATTTAGAATAATGAAATAAAACTTTCCTGTTTAATGAGGTGATATATGACGTCTAAGTAAACAATTTGGAAAACTCGTAACACATTTGAAAACCCAATTTCAGCAATTACCGTCCATGGTCGGAGTATTCATTTTTTTTAGCAGTATTCAGAGCATTAAAATTCTTTTGTGAAGTCCTGTATATGATCTATAGATTTATAAATATACTGAGTAGTAAAATTTAGTTAATTTAACATAAGTCAGTTGAAAATAGGAATTAAGTTAGCCAGGCGCAGGTGATAAGTCTCAAAATATTCCTTATGTTTACAACTGTATACAAGTTACGACAACAGCTGAGTTATTTAGGCGCCAAATAAAGCTCTCTAAAATAAGCCAACTGGTTATGGAACTGCAACAATGAAATATTTTAAACATTAAAAAGTATGAAATAAAAATTAAAATAAAAAATAAGGTGTATAATAATTTTTAAAACAATAAACTTTTATCAATTAATAGTTTATTATTAATTAAATTACGATTATACGTCACAAAAACAATTTAGAAGTCATGAATAGGTAGCTTAATAATGCCCTTTTCTTCTTCCCTGTTTCTTAAAAGAGTACCAGAGCAAACTGGATTCATACATATTTTTAATAAATCCACTAGTTCGCGCTTTCTAGAAAGCGCAAAACAAAGCGGCCAATGTTCCATAATCGGGCCCAAAGCAGATTAACCCTTTATGTACTGAATTATGAATTCATGACAATTTTATCTTCTAAAGCATTTTTCGTGAATTTTTTGAAACTACATTAGAAGATTGCCATAATCATTTAATAAATTTTAGAAGGAATTTAGAAGTATTTAGAAGAATTCATTAAATTTGAATTTATAGGGGTTTTGCGAAGTATTTATAAGCCAACCCAAATCTTTTATTTTAAATATTTTTCTTAGTATTTTCTAGAATTAGGAAATTTATAAATATAATGTTCTTACAATAGAAATATAGAAATATTTCCGAATTTAAAAATCCCCCCCCCCCCCCCCAACGCCAAGAAAGGTGAAAAGATGCAAAGGCAAAAGAAAATATCCTTTTAAAAATATTTTTGTTTTGTGTAACCCATAATGCTTTTAATAAGATAAAGTAATGCATCTATAACTCATTCTAAAGAGTATTATTACTAATCGATGTATTAAATGAATTTTATAACAAGTTTTTTTAATGGTCCTTATAAGTACCGTCAGTAGATAAATGGTTAACTTATTGTATCGGAAATTTTTTGGAACAACATGGATTACAATAATGAAATTAGGCGCGATTTTTAATGTAAACATTGTATACATATAATAGAGTGTGCTTTTTTAAACTATTTTTATTTCTATACTTATTTAAAATTAACCTGACAAGCACGTAAATGGAGAGTGGAAAAAAAGTTCTAAAATACACGCAAAGCAAATTTTGCAAAAAAAAAAAGGAAATAAAAGTACATGTGAAATCGTTCTTTTTTTTCTTCTAAGGGGAATTTCTGTGATAAATTAAATGAAAAATATTGTTCAGAAATAATGTACATACATTTGGACTTATCTGCATACGTATGAACGGGTCAATTAAAAGAAAAATTGAATTATTAATAAAAGGAAATGCATTATCAGAAGATATTTTAAATGTTTACATATGATTATTGCAAAAGTGTAGCATCTAGCAATTAAGCTTTCATATTTGATTTAATTCTTCCAATTAATTTTTTTCGGTTTGTACTCGTATATTAAAAAAAAAAAAGTCTTAAATGTTTTTTTTTTTCGCAAAGCAGTTTTTTTGAGAGGTAGGGGAAAAGACATTGGAAAAGAATTTATTAATGTTTTTTTGCACATCATTATATGCAAACAGAATTATAAACTTATCTCTTTTACAAGTAAAATAAAATACACATTTAAATTATTTTAGACTAGATAAAAACTACCAATCATAATGTTTTCATTGCGTTCATTCTATGTTATTTTAAGCCGTATTTAATTATCACTGAAATTACATAACTAAGACTTTTTTTAAATTTGAAAAAAATGTTTGTCTTATCTCTCCTTAAAAATATTTCACTGTTTTTAAAGGAAATCACATTTTCATAATCGATTTTCGATTGAATTTTTCTCGGGAATTTTTAAACGTTAGAATATAGTTGCTTTTATTTCTTAATAAATATTAAATTTAAAAAATCAAAATACCCGACTGCGTAAAAATCAAACTAATTAATTATTTCTCATCAATGTGAAACTATTTTTTATATTACTTACCTTTTTTTTTTATTTACTTGTATTGATGACTTTTAATTTGTGTTTAATTGTTAGTTCCTATCTATAAACACTGTTTTGATGAGGCCTGTAGATGTCTATGATGGTTAGAGTTGCAGTGAAGCTAGAGATCTTACCTACACAACTTCCAGGTTGTGTAATATTTAAACGGAGCTTCTGACTGAAAAATAGTCAGTGAAACATCGTCTTCATTTTGAAAGACCTGTCCAATGATATAACACACAATATGGCGCGTAAAAAAAGTTTTTCGTCTCTACCGCCATTTTCTATTTTAAGGCCGCCATTTTGAATTTATAAAAACAAAAGCTAGCCTATAACCATCGGACGGTTAAGAGGAATCGATATAGACTTCATTCATTAAAATCCATTCAGCCGTTGTAATGTTTCGAGGGTATAAAGAAATCCACATACCCAGATACGCGTGAAACACACAACCCTTCTTGGCAGACGGGTAAAAAGAAAAAAAAAAACAGAAAAGGAAAGGAAAGGAAAAGAAAAAGAAAAAGAAGAAGGAAGTCCCTTCACACCCAACACCCCTCATGACTCTGTAATTTGCATGTTTAATGTTTAGTAAAAAAAGTAAGTAACAATTAGTTTGACTTTAGTATTTAGGATTTTATATCAAAAGTAATAAAAACCAAATATAAGATTCTTTACAACCATTTAAAATTATTTCTAAAATCCTTTTGTTATTATTTATTAACAAAAATTTGCAAACGACCACTTTTTTTTTTTTTTTTTTTTCCCACAGAAGATAATATCGAAAGTAAATACTCGATGTATTCAGGACCAAAATTAGCCTTTTTTGCACCCGGGACAAACATGGATTTTTGCGCCCCCCTACCCTACCCCCTCTTCTTCCGCAAAGTATATTTATAAAGAGAAATTTACTGATTTTTTAATAGCCGAATTATTTTAAAATTTAAAATTTTGATACTGAACTATGTAATCTGCTTTGTCAAATATTGATTCATTAAAATCTTGTAAACGGAATCAAAAAGATAAAAAAAAAAATTCCACTTCATACAGTATCCTTATGCCATATCATCCTTAGATTCTTCTATACTTTGGCATACCCCGAGAGAGGACGATTTTAACAATACTGTGCTAAACATAGACGTGAGAAAAATCGACACACAAAATCTTCATTTGTCGCCCCTTCGTTCTGGCATCCGGGGCATATGCCACATCCACCCCCCAGCCCCTTAGTTTCGGCCTTGTGATCTGGTGAATAATTTTTTTATTTACAAGAAAGACAGAAAAAAAAGGAAGACGAAGAAGAACGAACCTCTCGAATTAAACCATCTCAACCATACCCAGCCTTTTATTCTCGCGGGCCACAAACATGTGTTTTCTAAACTAAGTGTTCCGCAACACACTAGATTAGTGCTGCACAACCTTTTTGTAAGAAAATTGTTTGCCACCATAAAAAATTTAAAAGTAACATTTCAATCATTTAATAGCAAACTTTCTGTCAATTAATTACGAAAATTTTTCTGGATAAAAATACTGGTACTAGTGGTGGCCCGCGGTCCACAGGTTGTGCACCCCTACACTAGATAGTTAACAATGTAAAAAAATGTTTAAAATAGAAATTTAACAAAATTAGTACAAAGAAGTAATAAAGCAAAATTAGTATAAAAATGCAAAATAGCAAAATTAATATAATGATTATTATCTATAAAATAAGAATAAAGCTTAATAATATAACGATACAGAATTTCCAAGCTCTAAAAATATAAGAAATCCGAAGATTTTCTTTAATAAATCAGATTGTTATTCAATGAAATTTTTTAAAAACCTTTTATAAATATGCATGAAAAAATAGTGTTCATTTAAACTATAATTTTAAATAATGTTTGCTTAGTCTTGATGATAAATAAATAAAAAAATCTGGCTATATGTATTTATAGTTAATAATTACAAAACGTTTTATAATATATAATGTCATCATCATCAACCGTTTTCGATCCACTATATATTTATCGCTGTAGAAAAAATAGGACTACATACTAGAGAACAGGAATTCTGCTTTTTCAGAATTTAGTGTGGCCCCCGGCATTTCCATTACTACCAAAGCGTTAGGTGAAGATGAAAGAACAGTCGTAAAAAGTTAGAACTTCTGGTCAGAATGGAAAAAAAAAAAAAGGTCAATTTTTTTTCTTCAAAAAACTACACGTCTCTAGACTACAAGTTTCTGACAGAAAAGTTCTCAGTGAAAACAAGTTGGAAATTGCTCGTCAAACGTGGCAAATGAGGTGCGTTCATACTATAACTAGTTTTATAAGTATTTTTTGCACCCCATATTTTACTGAATGTATCTATTTTTGCACTTCATAAGTGCATAGTCTGTAACATCATTAAAATGCACTTGCAATATTTTTTTCCCATTGGCCGGAATAAAACGGAAAACTTTTGACTGCCCCTGTAATTAAACTATACATACGATTTTCATAAATCTGAAATGGCTCGACAAAATTTTGCAACAATTAAATATTTAAAATTTCAGACCATTCGGAAGGCTGTAACACCATTAAAATGCACTTGAAATGATTTTTTCCCATTGGTCGTAATGTAACGGTAAACTTTTGACGGTCCCTGTCATTAAACTATACATCCGATTTTCATAAAATTTGAAATGGCTCGACAAAATTTTGCAACAATTATATATTTAAAATTTCAAACCATTCGGTTGGGTAGTTTTTGCTCTGTTATATGCGGACGGACAGACAGACAGACGGACTGAACGACGACTATAGGTGCTACGTATTTATATAATTACGAACGTACCTAAAAAATGAGACTTTGTGACTAATGGGAATGTAATACTACTACTACTACTATTAAACAAATCTTAAAATTATGTATAACTTCTGTAGTTACCCAAAATTCTGAATATATTTTCCTTATGTTCTGAAACCTTTAAAAGAAGAACCAACCGAAGCCGCAAAATCTAATAGGTTATGACAATAAAATAAAGTATTGTAGTAGAAATGTGATCTTATAAATGTCCACAAAACAATACTTGACGATTAATAATCCCACAGAAAAAAATTAGTTCCTTTAATTTATGACTGAATTTGCTTCATCTCACAATACATTACATTATATGTATTTTTAAAAAGAACACCTTAACAATATAAAATCTAGGAAGACTTGCCAGGTTAAATTTTCATTTTACCTTTATGAAAAAGATTAGTAAAAAATTAACATTGCATATAAAAAAAGCGAAAAACTCAAAACTGAAATATTTCGTCGACTGGCTCTTTATTTATACACCTGTCAAATATTATATCTTTAAGATTAATTACATAGCAAATTTATATATTTTTATTGGTAAGAGATGGGTTTATAGACAAACTTTTTTTTAACAAATTCGAACCATATATTTTCGCGTGTGCCTCCCTCACCCCCTCACCGCAAAAAAATTACTTTAAAAAACGGGGTGAGAATGATACATGAGTATGACCGGCAGATACTGGATAAACTAGCGGTATGATACAGGTTTCTTGTATTACATTCTTCTAAAGGCTGTTTTCCCCCCTTGTTGTTCCAAGTAATCATTCTAAAAACAAAACAACAACAACAAAAAAAGAACATCAATTAGGATTTTTTTTAAAAAATGCTTATTTGCTTTTAGTTTTTATATTAAAGAAATGACGAAAAACTGTGGAAAACACACAAATAATCAAGGCATGTTAGAAAAGTTGCATCAAACTGTTTTTCTATTCTATACTCTTCTATTTCATTTATAACGTAGCCTCCCAACAACCTTCATTCTGAACAACGATAAAATGCGAGATATCGTTATTTCCTATTATATTTGAAATATCCTCAAAACATCCAAATCCACTACGCAAAATGAATTAAAACAGCACTATGGCATGACATATTGTGCAGCGCTAAAAATTTACCAAATTAAAAGTTATTCATATTTTGAGCCTCTTTTGCAGTGAAATATTCATTCAACTTTAATCAGCTTTCGCTGAAAAGAGCAATGTAATATGTAGAGCGATTTGTGAAACACCATCCCGTCGCAATAACATGGCATGGCACAGGTTAGATAGGCGTGTAACACTCTGAAAGTAAACAGCCCTGTCGATCGATACTTCGCAACACCGTTAGAAGCAATATGCCTGAAATTTACTCCCGCAAATGCTCAGAGAGAAATACATGCATGTGGAGCTGTACATTTTCAGTTTTCAAATGATTATCATTTTGACGGTATTTAATATATTTCCACTTTAGGTTTAATTATGATATTCTCTTGTTTTAGAAATAAATCTTTTTTTATTTTTAAGATATGAGATCGTTAAAATGTAGTTTTTAATATGAATCTATTTCGTACCAATAAAAATATAAAAGTTTGTAGTATAATTTTTAAATTATGAAACGTTTGAGACTTATACAACTAAGCAAGTCGGATGTTGTACGTCAAACCTGAGAAATGAGTGCGTTCGTACTATAGCTATAACAACTACTTTTATAAATATTTAGATCTTGGTGCAATAGCTGTTGCACTCTTATGCAAAAATGCATGAATACAAAATTTAATACGATTACATATGTTAATTCAGTAATATGGAAATAATAGGACTCCGCCTTATATAGGACGTAATCACCGACAAGCTAGAATAATTACCTATCAAGGGATATCATTGAATTAATTACGCATGATATGATTTAAAAGAATGAAGAAAACTTTTCTTAATATCATTTTAAGTTTTGATTCGATTTTCATAAAATTTGAAATGACTCGACAAAATTCTGCAACCATTATATATATTCAATTTAAAATCTTCGGGTGGGTAGTTTTTGCGTTGTTATATGCGGCTACAGGCGCTACATATTTATATAATTACGAACGCACCTAAAAATAGTCAGTCCAATAGCTCAGACTAGTTACTTCAGATTTCGAATTATTTGTTAGTATATTTTTAAAGTAAAATAATAATAATAATCTAACAAATCTTTTTTGTATTTTTAATCTTTTATAAATTTTATAATCTTTTTGCGTTGTTGTTTTGCAAATTAGGATATTATGACAGATTCTTCATTAGTAAATATCACTTTCATCTGTACAAAGAAGTGTTCTATATTTATTGTGCATTGCGTGTGTTTAAAATTTTACACGTAAGTATCAAACAATATACCTGAAAGTTATTTTCACAATTTTCGGAGAAAAATACAATATGGTACATTTTCAGTTTTCAAATGACTATCATTTTTGACGGTATTTAATGTATTAGCACTTTAGGTTTTCTTCCCTCTCGTTGATTAATTATCGTCGCCTCTTGTTTTGAAATTAACAAGAAAGAAAAAAAGTATGTTTTAAGCATCGATTATGAAACAATTCACAACACTTTCAGAATAATTTATCAAAACTTTGCTAGTTTATAAAGTAAAGAAGATACATGAGTAAACATCTTAGAAAACGCATAACGTATTTGAAAACCAGATTTCAGCGAATACTGCCTATAGCCGGAAAGGTACTCTAATTCTTTTGTGGAGCTCTGTATATGATCTACAGATTTGTATATATTCTACATATGGTAAATTTTAGTTATAAAGTTATATAAGTTTTATATCTCTCTGAGCGGTTTGTCCGTATTTTTCCGTTTCCCTAAAACATCTTTAATCTGTTGTCGACAAAATATTTTAACCCCTTCGGGACCGGCAGCTTTTACGCAAATTTTATTCGGTTTACACCACTTTTTTTTTTTTTTTTTTTTTTTTTTTTTTAAAGTTACCTTTACTTAAACAATCACGAAAATGCTCTAATTAAAGAAACTAAATTTTACTTTTCTTTCTTACTGGTGCCTAAAACAAATTCTGTATGTTCTTTTAAGGGGTGCATATATGCACCCATGGTCCCGAACATGTTAAACAGAATTGTATTTCAAGATGTATATCAAATAAAGATGCATGAAGTGTATTTTAGAAACAAACTGGGAAATTTTTCTTTAATTAAGATTATTTTTACAAGCATTTTTATGAAAATTCAGGAAAGCCCTCAAGACGCTCGGAGGGATATATAAGTTTTATTTAGTAATAAAACGCATAATACAGTTGAAAATTTACCTACAGCAATTCCTACCAATAAGCGGAAATGTACTTAAATTATTTTCTAAAGCTATGTATATTATCTACAGATTTTTATACATGCCACATATTAAGCTAAAATTTAATTCAGGCAAAAACACGATTAAAACTATTAAAATCACACTTCCACGACTAACTATTCTTAACGCGGCCATGTATCATGTTCTTTACATAGCTCTGTATATGATTTTATTTATTTCTATAATGATCTGTTAGTATACTAAATAGAGTTGAGATTGAAAATGCATAATTCAAATTAAAAGACACCTTTCAGCAATTCTTCGCGCACATCCCCAGTAACACTGTAAAAAAAGACAGATGTTCTTAATCTACAAAAATGTACTATAATCAAGAACATAAATATACAATAACATCTTCCGAGTCACCGAAGGTTCAGAAAAGCGTTCTTTTACCTTTTAAAAATCTCAGAAAACTATTTACTTACGAAATTTAAAGAAGAACAACACAAATATAATTAAAAATATTTGCTAAAAGACGTATAACGTATAATATACATAAAAGTCAACACTTTCAAAACATTAAATAAAATTCTAAAAGTCGAGTATATTTACTTTTAGCTTTTACGAACTAATAAGTATTTTTCTCTCTTAGACTGAAGTAAGATCCTGATGATGGCCACAGGGTGGCTGAATTGTCGGTTTTAGACTTTTAGAATTTTATTTAATGTTTTGAAAGTGTTAACTTTTATGTATATTATACGTCTTTTAGTAAATCTTTTTAATTATATTTGTGCTGTTAAGGGGTCTCAGGACTCTTAAAATTGGAAAAATCGAAAAAAAAAAAAAAGACTATTTTCAACATATAATATCTTAAAATGTAATTGATTTTAAGACAAAATTTTATATTGGGATGAAAGATATAAGTATGTTCTTTCATTTCATGTATTTGAAAAATTACAAGATGCAGAATTAGAATTTACAGTGGGCTCCAAAATGTCAGACATTTGACGAGCGGAAAATTGGCATAACAGATTATGCGCACGATTACAAAATAAATTTTGCAAGTAGAAGGAAATTTTTGGGTCCTACTTATGCTTCACATTGTAATAATTACTCTGAACCTAAATAAATTTGTATTTAAAGCATTTTTCTATTTTTAATACAAAGTTGTATTTAGGTAATGCAAAATTTAGAAATTTTCAGCAGTATAATCACCTATAAAGAATATATTTCTGAACAATAAGAAGTAAATTTTAGGTTCAGTTTATACAGACTAACATGAAACATATTTTTTGAAAATTTCATGAAAAAAATTCAGTAGTTTTTGAGATATCGTGCGCGTTATGCCCAAAAACGTCATTTGGAGAAAATTGACTTCAAAGTTTCTGAAACGCCGCTTCAGCTATTGAGCGTGTATAATTCTAAACGCCATAACTCTTGTTCTAATAGGAATTTCAAGGAAACATTTATAACAAAATGTTCAGAAAAGATAGTAGTTTAATATCTAAAAAAATTAAAATTTCGAAAATTTTAAAGCTTTAAGAGTCCCGAGACCCCTTAATTTCAAGACGTAATAGTCCTTCAATTTATTTAAAGAAGAATTTATAAAAATGAATTTTTATTAGCTACCCGTCATTTTCAGAATCGTAACTGAGTAAGCTTTTACAGTGCAATAATCAGTTTTCTCAAATCGGAATATCACTTTTTTGTATGCTATATCCATTCTCAGGTAAATATTTTGTTATTCAGAAAACATGTTTAACTGACAAACATACAAAATTAACAACATTAACATTAATATGAAAATTAACATTATATTGTTACAATTGCATGCACAAATTCAGTTATGCAGCTGAAAATGTTTACAGGGTGGCTACTAAATACTGTTACAAATATTCAGTCATTTTATTTTACAAATATAAAATAAAAATGATAACTACACTAATATGATGAACGCATCAGAGATGAAAGTTTAACGGCAAATAATTTTACTCGAATTGACCGCCATCTTTATCGATTACCAAAGATAATCTCTTATGCCATTGTCTGACTGCGGCACGAATCATTTTAAGAGGTAATCTGTACCATTCACGCAATATGGAAGCTTTGAGAGAGTTTAAACTTCTGTGTTTGTTGCTATTTACTTTAGCCTCTAAAATCCCCAGACGCAATAATCTAAAGGATTTAGATCCGGTGAAGAAGGTGGCCAATCTTCTTGCATGATAGAATTCGGACAGGTGACAAGGAGCCAACCCTGTGTTGATTTATCTCGGTGCGAAGATGTAAAATCTTGCTGAAATATCCAATTCTTTTTGGAATACAACCTGTCAGCATGTGGAAATAAATGTGTAGCCAATATGTCCTCTTTGTAATATTAGCATTGATTTTTATCCCTTTATCGATGAACTTCAAAGGCAGTTTTCCATTATTTGACACTGCAGCCCAAAACATAACAGAATTCTTGTTCTGAAAGCGTTTAACAGTTCGAAAGGTTTCAGGTATATCCTCGAAAGTTGCTGAATATACGACATCTTTTTTAGCATTATAACACTGTTCAGTGCAAAATAGCTTCCCATCAGTATATATTATTCTGTCAACACTTTTCCTACCATGTCGCTTTATCAATTTCTTCCTTCTTTGTAATTTTTTTATACTTTGTGCAGCATTCAAACCTTGAATTTTTCTTTTGCGATTAGGGCAATAATCTAGATCTTCATTTATAATAACTTGCATAGTTCTGCAATTCACGTGCTCTTCTGCAGCCATTTTATTTGCAGAACGTTCTAGATTTCTCCACACCTTTTCGCGAATTCTTTTGATGCGCTCTGTTGTGCGAACTGAGCGTGGACGACCAGATCTAGATCGATCTTTACATAGCTATTAGTATCCAATAATCGATTTATAGTTCTATATATAAATGATCCATTAAAACCAAGGCATTTTAACTGTTTAAAGATTTTACCTGACGAAAACCTGCGATCAAAGAGCTGTTTAATCACCATTCCCTCTTTTAAATAATTCTAAATATTCGCTTTATAACAAAATTCGTCTGCACTTATAGAAGATTGTCAGTATTCAGTAGCCACCCTGTACTTGAGAACTGAAAGAATCCGAAAAACCGATTTTCCGGGTACAGAAAACTGATGAATGTATTGGAAAAGCTAATAGGAAATGTTTCTGAAAATGACAGGCAGCTAATAAAAATTATTTTTTATAATTATTTCTTTAAATTTCGAAAATAAATAGTTTTCTGAGGTTTCTAAAGATAAAGGAACACTTTTCGAAATCTTGGGTGACTCGGAAGTTAATATATATTTGCGTTCATTATTATTGTACATTTTCGTAGATTAAGAAGCATTCGTCTTTTTTTTTACAGTGAATGCTTACGAATTCTTTGGTTAGCCCGGTATATGATCTACAGAATTTACACACACCACGTAGTGTGCAAAAATTTTTGTTAAACTTAAAAACGCATATCATAACTAAAACATACTTTCAGAAATCATCCCTAATAGACAATAATTCGAATAAAGTACTGTATCCGAAAACTTTATGTCCTTGTAAATGAACGATAACTGTTACACGTGTCACATTCTACAGCAAGCACATTAAAGTAAACGTCAGTAATGTATATTCTGTCAATTCCATCCTGTTTGAAATAGAGCAAAATAATTAAAATACTGTAAACTGTTTTTTCTCCGTGCGTCATTATATAATCGAAATCTTTTGTGTGACCCTGTGAATGAATGATAATTGTTTTGTACTCCGAATTTTTCAGGAAACATGTTTTAGTGCACTAATTCATATTAATTTCATTGTGTTTAAAATAGTGTAACACCATTAAAATACACCGCCATCCATGAAATAATACATGAGAAAATTCCCTTATCAATTTCCGTTAAAAAAACCCAGAAATGTATTTGAATTGTTTTGTACAGCCCAATTCTAGACCAGATTATGACTACAGAAGAAAACACAGCACCCAAGATACATGACAACTATCACCATAATTTTATTTAACCATGACAAGAGAATCCGTTATGTCGAAAAGTGAAAGAAAAACTTCAGTGAGAACAAGCTAAGAAACGTGACCAAAAATCAAACGCCAGTGATGAACTTTACGCCAACATCAAAGGCTGGCAAAACAAGACAAACCGGCATATACGGGAGGTGGTGGCCCAGTTAACAGCGCGTCGTGCTCGTAGCCGAAAGGTCGTGGTTCGAGGCTCACCAATAGCTAAAAGTCAGCCATGCTAATGTCACTTGGTGCATGTAAAATCCGTCGTGGATGCAGAGTCCTCCAAATTCCCTTTGAACTCTGGAGGTGCCTAGTTAAGTGAAAATCTCGTCACCTGGTCAAGGTTCTAAATTACGAGATCAAACTCGAGTAGCAATGTCCCCCCCCCCCCCCACGCAATTTTTCTTTTTTCTCATTCCATTTTCGACAACGTACAAACAAATCCAAGCAGCATAATTAATAGCAATCTAGAATCGGGCAACACAGTAACATGAGTGATAAAATAAATAGTGATACAATAGCCAAGGTGGGTAGATCTCGCACGAGGCGATCAAGCAGCTTCCGACCTGCGGCCAGGTACTAAAACTAGGCATATTGCCAGGCAGGTAGGGTTTTGGTCTGCGATATAATAATAATACCTTTTATACACACCAAGTAATATGCAAAAAAAAAAAAAAAAAATGCTATATTTAAAAACACATACCAGAATTGAAAACACACTTCCAACAATCATCGCTCATAGAAGTACTGTTGGCGAAAGCTTTTGTGTGTCCCTGTATATGAATGATAAATGCTGTGCATACCATAGTCTACAGAAAGCACATTTTAGTACATCTTACAAATGGATATAAATTTATTTATGCTTGAAATAGCATAGCATCATTAAAATACAACGTAAATGATGTCTCCCGCCCCATAGATCATAATGCAACGAAATACTTTTGAGTGCCCTATAAATCAACTATAAATGCTAAACACTTCATTTTCAATACCGTACATACCATGTAAATCCGAGTATCCCAATAACGTATGTCAATTACGTGGCAATCCGATTATATTTACGCGAATTACTGCGCGGCCAGACAGACGGGCAGACAAATTGTCTGCCCGTCCAGAGCCTGATTACCAGAGTCCATTGTCCAGAACCTGATTACCGCACAGGCCAACCAGGCCGTGGCCTTGGCCACACTGTTGAGAGGGTGCCCAATTTAATAAAATGATTCAGAAAAAAATTTCTTAAAATTGCAGTTTTCTGCAATTATTTTCTCAAAAAAAAAAAAAAAAAAAAAAAAAAAGTCAGTTAACTTAGCAGCTGTATGATAATCTAGTGATAACCCCTCGAATACTTTATTTGGGCCCAGACCGAAAAAGGTACTGGGCTTTGGGCCCCCTACAGCCTTAATTGGGCTCTGCAGGCAATAAAAAGTGGGGTGTTTTGAGGCTGTTCCCAAATCCAAAAAGGCAACTTTATGACATAAGTTTTAATTTAGAAATGCATGAAACTAGCATGTGTTGTTGTTCAGAAACTATGTAATGGAACTGTTTTGTCCATTTTTTTTTTTTTTTTTTTTTTTGCAAATGCAATAGATCTTTCCGAAAATAGTGTCAAAGTGGGCGTTTTGAGCCGAATTTCCGCGCGAAAGAAAAATAACCACTTAGAAAAGGGTGAAAAAGTCTTTGTCACGTGATCAAAATTGCTTATAACTCAATACGTAATATTTTTATTAAAAAATGGAAAACACAGTTCGATTGCAAATCGCTTTGATAGTCAGGCCTTCCAATTTTATATCTTTCCGTTAAAAAATGAATTTGTAAATGTGTCAAAAGGTTTTGAGCAGAGCAGTTGAGATAAGATAATAGATTCATCAACAGATTAAGATAAGAGCTCATCAACATACAGTTTGTTCTCTAAATCTATTTCTTAGCAATAACAAATATAATTTTGAAACATTTTATAAATTTCAAAAATTTTACTTGAGACAAAATTAAAGGCAATCTAAAAACATTCTCATTCCGTTTAAAAGTTTCACCTAGATATGCCGTTTCAAAAATAATTATGTAAAAATAACTTCTTCTGTTCAACATTACTCATCTTACAAATGTTTTGTATTTCTTTCATATTGCAAAATTTTTATCTAACCGATTTTAAATCAATGTTTAAAAAAATAATGAAAAAAAAAAATGTTAACCTAAATTTGCTGCTTCTAAAAGCATTACTAAAAATTAAATAATATCTATTTTTCTACATTTGATTGAGTTATAAATGTTTTATTGGATTCTTTGCTAACTGAACATTTTATTTAATCTATTTTTTGAAAAATGATTTAAAAATATATATTTTTTGAATATCTATACACATTATTAAGAAGATTTAAAAACACTTACTAAAAACTAATTTATTTTGTTCTATATCTGTTCGAGTTATTAATCTTTTATTTTACAAATTTTCATGTAATCGATTTATTGAAAAATGATTGAAAGAAAAATACATTTTGATTACCTGTATACGTTATTATGATTATCACATCGATTGAAAAACACAAAATAAATGCAAAGATCATTCATTTTTTTCCCACTTCAAATATACGTAAATTTATTCCCTTATCTATAATTGCCTCCTACAAATTGCTTGAAAATAAAAGTGAATCGCAAAAAACATATATCATTGTTGAGCATGAAAAAGCAGACAAGCAAAAAACAAAAGCAGAAATCTAAATTCATTTCATTTTTGCGTATAATCCAGGAGAAATTCCCCAACCAATATCACAGAAGCACATCGAAGATAAAATATTTGACAGTAAAATGTAGAAACTTTCATATGATTGAAAAGAAAGCTGCATATGATTTTTGCGTAATATAACATATGGCATATAAAAAATACGAAAAGTAATTTTTCAATCTAGTTCACTCAAAGTGGAACACGAAATAAAGCCGATAAATTTTCCTTATAGAGTTAAATCATTTTTCAAAATAAAAAATATATAACAATACAAATACAAACAGAGCGATGTAGCACTATCTGTTTCACAAGAATTATTCCACTTTTGATAAGTTATCAAATATAGTAAATGGAAAAAGGTAAAAAATAAATAAAAATAAAGACTCCTTTTAATTTATTTTTTAAACTTTCCTGATAAGATAAATGTTTGAAGAGCGCAATAAGGTATTGCATATTTAAAAACAAACTAACAAACAAGCCTGTGCAGAAATAAAAATGAATTTATTCTTTTTTTTATAAGCCAATCAGTAAAGTGACTTTATTTTAAATATTTTAGAGTGTAAAAGTATGTAGTATGTATATGTGTAAGTGAAACTCAGTCTTCCGTACTGATATTTTACAGCATGAAAGCAAGCAAGGCGTTGAATTTTCAATATTTCAGAAATACAAACTTCAAATTTCATTCCTGTGACAAATAGCGTAATTTTAGTTTTTTTCTTTTTCTTAAAAAAAAAAAAAAAAAAAAAAAAAAAAAAAAAAAAAAAAAAGTTTTCTGAACCAGTCAGTTGAGTGACATTATTTTAAATATTTTGCAGTATAAAAATATAAATGAATTTCAGTCTTCCATACTGATATTTTATAACATGAAAGTAAGCAAGGCATATAGTTTTCAATATTTCAAAAATAAAATCTTCATATTTGATTCACGTGATGAACAACGTAATTTTAGTGGGTTTTTTTAAGTTTTCTGAACCAGTCAGTTGGGTGACTTTATTTTAAATATTTTGCAGAGCAAAAATATAAATGAAACTCAGTTTTCCGTATTGATATTTTGCGGTAACAGAAGTGACCAAGACACAGAATTTCCACAATTTCAAAAATACAAACCTCATATTTGTTTCCAGTGACGAATATCGTAAGTTTAATGATTTATTTTTCTGAATAAGTCAGTTAAGTGACTTAATTTTAAATATTTTACAGTGTAAAAGTATAAATGAAACTCAGTCTTCCGCAGTGATATTTTACAGCGCGAAAGTAAGCAAGGCATAGATTTTCCAATATTTCAAAAATACAAACTTCATATTTGATTCGAGTGACGAATAGCATAACTTTAAACATATTTTTCTCTGAATCAGTCAGTAGCGTAAGTTTAATGATTTTTTTTCTGAATCAGTCAGTTAAGTGACTTTATTTTAAATATTTTGCAGTGTAAAAATATAAATGAAACTTAGTCTTCCGTACTGTTATTTTACAGTACGAAAGTGAGCAAGGTATAGAATTTCCAATATATCAGAAATACAAACTTAATATTTTATTCATGTGACAAATAGCGTGATTTTAGTGATTTTCGTTTTTTAAGTTTTCTGAAACAGTCAGTTGAGTGACTTTATTTTATGTAGTTTTGCAGTATAAAAATATAAATGAAACTCAGTCTTCTGTACAGTTTATATTTATTTTACAGTTTACAGTTTTAAAGTGATTTTATTTTACAGTTTTAAAGTGAGCAAGGCACAGAATTTCCAATATTTCAAAAATACAGAATTCATACTTTATTCGTGTGACAAATAGAGTAATTTTAAAGAAATTTTCTTTTTTTTAAAAGTTTTTTGAACCAGTCAATTAAAGTGACTTTATTTTAATCTGTGTAAAAATGTATAAATGAACCCTTGAGTCTTCCGTTCTTCCCAATATTGCATTTATACACAATTTACGTCATTTATAGAATTGAATAATATTCTAAAACATGATAAAATGTTTTATATCTTTGTACTTAATACTTAAAAAAAAAAAAAAAAAAAAAAAAATAATATTCTTGAGTGATTTGAGTGAAAAATGATGTAATTTGTGACTCTTTTTTTTTTTCACTCAGACAAACAAAAACAAAAGCATAAATCTAAACCCATTTCATTTTTGTGCTTACTCTTGGAGAAATTCCCTAGCCAAAACCACAAAAGCACATCAAAGATAAAATATTTGTCATTAAAATGTTGAAACTTTCACATGATTGAAAAGAAAGCTACATATGATTTTCGCGTAATATAGCATTATGCATGGAAAAAATAAGAATAGTAATTTTACAATCTAGTTCACTCAAAATGGAACACGGAATAAAGCCGATAAATTTTCCTTATAGAGTTAAATCCTTTTTCTAAAATAAAAATAAAACAATATATATATAAACAAAGCGATGTTGTATAACCCGTTTCACAAGATATTTTTCACTTTTGATAAATAATCAAATATATTAAATAGGGAAAGGTAAAGAAATTTAAACACACATTTTAATTTCTTTTTAAAACTTTCATGGTAAGATTAATGTTTGACGACCATGGAAAAATATTACTTATTTAAGTAAAGAAAAATTCAACAAACAAACAAACCTGTGCAGAAATGATTTTATTTTATTCAAGAGTGATATATATATATATATGTATATAACCATTATATAATATTACAATTCATCATCTTTCTTTTAGCAAAAATTAATAAATTGAGTATCAGTACATGACACAGACATTATATATATTAAATTTTGATCAACTATTATTAATTTAACTAATTATTAATGAATTTTTTAAAACCCAGATCCCAATCACTAATACATGAAGTATATATGTGTATACATATACATTATATATATATAACCATTAATTAAATATTACCGACCATCATCAAAAACCGCAATATTGTGAATGAAATGACAATGAAAATGGATACCACAAACCTATAATATACAACTGTAAGTATAAAATAAAGTGAATTATACTTAATTACAAAAATTAATATGGAAGAAAAAAAGAAGATTATGGATACCGGAAAAAATAATTGAAAAACTTATATATTCAATTACGTTTTCAAGAGTACAGAATCCAATGATATAAGCAAATCGGTTGTTTTCTGTCAGAAAAAAAGCTAAAAGCTGAATTCTTTTTTCTCCTGTACTCAAACAACCAATATGACTAAGAGAATAGTTTCAAGATGAAAACAGAATAATATCAAATGGCATGAAATGGAATAAACAATACAACCTTTTAAATATTTAATTTATAGCATAAAAAATAGAAATATTACACAACATACCGAATAAAATCCCAGTTGTTTTCAAAATATCGTCCTGCACATGGTATCCAAAAGCACGATAAGATTAAGGTGAATTAAACAGTTAAGTTAACACAGAAATTAAAACCTATGGATTCAGTTAATTCATTTCGAAATACCATGATGAATTCAATTAATATAATATAAATAGAAAATAATTACATTATTTAAAATACCTAAAAACACTTTTAAATTGTTTAATTTCTATTTTACAATATTGCCTATATTCAGCGTTCAATACCACGATAAATTCAATTAATATAATATAAATAGAAAATAATTACATTATTTAAAATACCTAAAAACACTTTTAAATTGTTTAATTTCTATTTTACAATATTGCCTATATTCAGCGTTCAACACCACCTGGTGTAAAAAATTATATATATATATACACACACACATATATATATATAATATATATACCGGGTGTCCCAAAAAGGACTGTCTGATTTTAAAATTCAATAACTTCCAAACAGTGACAGATATTAAAAAAATTCTTGCAGGAGGGTTATGCATAAAGTCAAAAGTTTTATTACAGTGATTTTCGATTTTAGTTCGAATTACAAACAATAGATGGCGCTGTAAGCAATAGTCAAATACACAGGCTAAATACAGGCTCGATTTTTGGTCCTTTCTGTTGTTCCATGCAGAAAAAGGAGATGGAAATGTATTATCCGGGCCACGAAGTACTAAAAATCGAGCCTGAATTTAGCCTCTATTGATCGCAGCGCCATCTATTGTTTGTAATTCGAACTAAAATCGAAAATCACTGTAAAAAAACTTTTGACTTTATGCATAACCCTCCTGCAAGAATTTTTTAAATATCTGTCACCGTTTGGAAGTTATTGAATTTTAAAATCAGTCAGTCCTTTTTGGGACACCCGGTATATATATATATATATATCAAATGATTTTTTTTCCGGATTTCAAAATATTTCCTTTATACTCAATTTACACGATTTATTGAAATGTATAAACATGAGCGATATAGAATTTTCTATAACTCGAAACTATTCTTACGTGATTTGAATGATTAGTTTCGCCAATTTAGCATAGTTTTGAATTCAAAATATCTACCAGGAATTTTAAATAATAATTTTTGATTTATTTGATAACAGAATGTCTATCATTGAATAAGGAGAATACAGGGTGAGGCGTAGGTTTCCATACCTAGGAAAAATAAACATTTAACCATTTTTAACACTTTCCAACTAGTTGAAAAGCGTTTACGAATTCGTTTTGTCTGTTTGTCTGAGCTCTAACTCGCGTAAATATAGTCGAATTTCTATGTAATTGATATATGTTATTGGGATATACTATGGTACGTTTAGTATTAAAACGGAGTGAGTAGCATTTATGGTTCATTTACGGGACACTAAAAAGAATTCCGTTACATTACGGCCTATGGGGAAAAATCGTTTGCGTTGTATTTTAATGGTGTTATGCTATTTCAAGCATAATACAATTCATATGCATTTGTGAGATGTACTGAAATGTTCTTTCTGTAGTTGATGGTATGCATAGCATTTATAGTTCATATATAGGGACACGCAAAAGTTTTCGCTTACAGTACTGCCTATGAGCTATGATTGCTGGATGTGTGTTTTCAGTTGTGGTATGCGTTTGTAAATATAATAAATTTTTTGCATATTACTTGGTGTATATAAAATGCATAGATACAGGGTACAATGTATAATGTATAGTACAGGGTGGTATAGTGCTGTACAAAACAATTCGAATATATTTCTGTTTTTTGACGAAAATTGATAAAAGAGATTTTCTCATGGATTTTTTCACATTTTACGTAACTGAATATGTTCTAGATATACAAATCAGTAGATCAGATGAAAAAGAATTTCAATTATTTTCCGACTATAGATCACAATTGCCGAAATTGAGATTCCATGTTTTATGCGCTTTCTAAGTTGTTTACCATCATATAATCTGTCTACTTACAGGGCTGCCACTGGTGATAATTTTTTTTTATCTATCTCGCACAATTTTCTAAAAAGAGAAATCTTTAACATACACGTTTACAATGGAACAATGTGATCCATTGGTGGATGAACTTCTTAGTTGCGTGGCAACTTAACATCTAGTTTAGAGTGATTCATGTTGCAAGGGCATTAGGGAGCCTTAAAAATATAATGTTTAAACGTGGCTGGTAGCCACAAAAATGAAATAACTAGAAAAAGTTTTAAAAAGTATAACAATAAAATAAGCGCTTGAAGCACTTAAAGTTTAACAATGTAAAGAGAAAAAAGAGAAACAAAATAAAAAAATTAGATAAAAAGAAATTACATTAGGACAGGCGAAAATACGTTTACAACATTTGCAAGAGAAATATACTTTAAAATTTATTTTTAAAAAATAGTGGTGCGAACAGTATATAAAAATAGTCGCCAGTGGCAGCCCTGTACTGACTAAACAGCGATTTTTTGTATCAGTATTCTGAATGTGTTGGAAAAAATTTCATAATCTGTGCTTAAAGTATGATTTTTCGTTCTTGTTTATGTAATATGCTAGTTTCATGAATATCAAAAATAACATTATGTGCCAAGTCGCCAATTATTTGGTTCATGTATATAAAGATGGAATTCTTACATCGATTTTTCACCCACTTCCTAGTGTGCTAGAATTATGAAAATTACGTGCACAAGCGAGTTTCTGGCGACATATACAGCATTAAAATGTTTAGAACTTACAAGGATAGTCTCCTTAAAACGTATATAAAAAAAAAAAAATTAAAGTATCAGTCAAATTTAGCGGCGGAGTTACAGTATAAATTAAAATGCTTTCGAATATTTGGCGCGAAAAGACGTACGCTCTGTGTGATTTGGCGAGCTATACCTTTCCTCAGCGCGGTAACTAGCTATTCCTGTGCCCTGTGCAAGAATTTGCAATAACTTTCATTGCACTTTTCTGACTTTTATTTCAGAAAATTCATTAATTACATCATCATAATTAATATTATTAACGATGTTGTATTACATTGAAATAATAGAAAGATCGGATAAACGTTCTTGTCCTATTGTTGATCTTAAATCATTTTTTATTAACTCCAACTTACTAAAACTTCTCTCGCACGAAGCACTATAAACGGGAAGAGTTAGAAATATTCGAAGAGCGACTCTGATATTTGGGTAAAGCTTAATTAAATCAAAATCATGAAGAGTCTGTAGAATATTAAACAGCGATGCAGTTTCTATATTTTGTATAAGAGTCGTTACTTCAAACTCCAAACTTTCAATTTCACATGTGAATTCGTACTACTTGAGGGTTAAAACAAAACGGGATAAAATTAACATTTACTAAGCACAGGGATAGTGACTATTTTGTTGCATTGACGCTGTAACCTAACCTACGTTAAGCAAGTTGAAAATATTAGTCAGTTCCGTCAATCATTCGAATGTTCATCTTGATAAGCAGAGACATTTAGGGTCTAAATAAGGCAAAATATAATCGCCGAACCGCGCAGTAGAGGACGGAAAATTAAAAAAAAAATTTTGGTAACCAACGTTTTGGGGCCTCCTTCCATGTGTTTCCTGTGCGGGTGCACATGTTGCACCTGCCTACTTTTACTCACCAAATTCAAGCGATTTTAATGCATTTTGGAATTGCTAGTTAAATGAGCGTTTAAATGCGCAGTGCTTACTTAATTTAAACTTAAACGATGAAACCTTATTATTTCTATAAGCTTATATAATATATACAGTGTGTGTGCTGAAGAAGTTGTTTAATTTTACAATGTTTCAGAGGCAGGATAAGTTTTAAGTGTATTTTAAAAGTAACTGCACTATTAAGAAACCTTGACTTTTATTTCGATATTAAATAAGTCGTTGTTTCCATGGCAACATTACTATTCTCTTATTGTACTAACAATATCAAAGTCAAATTTACAGTGTTCAGAACAGGGGCATGAGCAGCAGATAAATTGCCAAATATTCTTTATGTGTATAGCTGTATAGGAATTACACTGGTGTCCAAAATTAAGGACCAGCCACAAAATGCTAATTTTTAAGTAAGCGAATACTCAAACGGAAATAATATAATTCGAATAATTACTATCTCTACAGCACAGCTAGTCCATATAACATCTCATTAATGTCCCACATGGTCACAAGTGTCACAGTCACTACGGTGAAGCAAAAAATAGGAAACTCTACACGTCTCATTATGAGTCTTAAATGATCACTATATATGATTCCACTGAGACGTCAATGTGACTGCTGCTTTGTGACGAGTCACCAGATGACGTTACAATATAGTTACATTGTGACTATCATGTGACTGTCATTTTTAGACTCAATTTCAAAGTCACCATGAACGTTGCATTATGTTGTATTATTATCACCAAATAATATCACATTCTAGTCACAAGGTGACTTTTCACAAAAGAGCACAATCGTGACTTCACAGTAGTCTCTCTGTCACCTGAAAGTCACCATGTGGCTTTAATGGGACATTATTTGGTAACTAATGCAGCGTTCACGATGACTTTGAAATTCAGTCTGTAGATGACAGTCACATGAGAGTCGGTGACTCGTCACAAAGCAGCAGTCACAGTGACGTCTCAGTGGAGTCACATATAATGATCATTTGAGACTCATAATGAGATGTATGGAATTTCTTATTTCTTTTGCTTCACCGTAGTGACTGTGATACTTGTGACCATGTGTGACATGAATGAGATGTTATATGGACTAGATTTGCTGTAGAGATAGTAATTATTCGAATTATATTATTTTCTTTTGAGTATTCGCGTACTTGAAAATTAGCATTTTGTGATTTGTCCTTAATTTTGGACACCAGTGTAGAACAACAACACAGTTTGTAACCGCACTTATAAGAGCCAAACCACGCTCGCTAAAATATGCCAACTGACTGTGAAACTGAAATGATGAAATATTTTAAACACTAAAAAGAGAAAATGAAATATAAATAAAAAATAAAGTGTGTGATAATTTTGAAAAATATATTATTTTATCAATTAATATATTACTGTTAATTAATCTATGATTAATACAATTGAGAAATACTGAATGGGTAGTTTAAATAATGTGAATTTTTAAACTAATTCATTAGTTTGCAATTTTGACCAAGATTAAATCAAAAGGGTGAATTTTCCAAAATCAGGACCCACGCCAAATAAACGTATTTTGGAACAACATGAACTGCAGTTGTGAAATTAAGCGTAATTTTTAGGATTTACAATGTACGCTTATACCAAGAGGGCTTTTAAAATGAACTATTTTTACCTCGATACTTATTACTCCTGTATCACATATAAACCAGAGATGGATTTCAATAATGCTTGTGATGTATAGAAATAAATTTCAGATCCATTTTTTTTTTCAAATATTAAGTTGGAAAATCCGTTTTTGACATTTTTTTTCTGCTCTCCACGAAAGCAGGTTTTCTCAAAGAATCTCTGCTCTTGAATCTAAATAAAAACTTGACCTAATTTGTTTATTTATTTATTTATTTATTTATTTATTTATTTATTGCTTTCTGTTTTGTGGTAAGAGGTCCAAAGTTTAAAATATTACAAAAAGCTATTTAATATCGCTTAGTGTTAATTTTTACCCCGTGAAAACATTATATAAGATTCATTACGTAATTTTGTAATAACTGCAATTTTCTTTTAATTCAACATTGTATGTTGCTTATTATCTATTTTAAATGAAAAAATATTCTTCGTCTATTTAAAAATAATTCATGCATGAGATTATTAATTTTGACCAATATTTCTTAAGTTGGTACCAATATTACTTAACTATGGTTCAACTCAGAACCCCCTTTTTTTTTAATTTGAAGAATTTAATTTAAGTCAACTGCCGGACAGTAATGACCAAATTCAACTTAAATAATCAACAAAACAATTTATGTTTTAGTTAAAAAAGTGAAAAAAGAATGTATTATTCTCTTACTATTTCTCCAACACTGTCTTCTTACAAATTGTACTAGTGCTTATTACCTTACAGAGATTATATCAAATTATAAAAATTATAAGAGAGATGCTTTGATTTAATAACAAACAACAGTAGAAATTTGTAATATTTTATCTATTTCAATTTGTTTTATGAAATACTTTTAGCAAGGAAAAAAATTAACGGAAACAATAAATACACACACACACACAAAAGATAAATATTGTCAGATCTCTGACTTCAATGAGACATATGCATAATGAAAATTACTATTATTAATTTAATTTTCTTTATGTTTGTATTTATCTGTATATTATTATTTACGTTCTTGAGTTATGGATGCATTTTCTAATCTATGGAATTAAAAAGAGTACTATTGTATCCATATTTGCATTTTGAAAAGCTCTATTGTATAAAAAGAAACATCACAAGATGGCCTTTTATGTATCGGAATGTGGATAATAATAGAAAACTAGATGTCTGTGAATCAAGAGTGGTGAACAAAAGATTATCTTCCATGATGACTTGTCAGTATACAAGCTGAGAGAAGGCATGTGGGGTTTGGCTGTAGAGATACAGGTGAAGATCCCGTAAGATGTTTTTGCATTGGTGTTTTAATTTAATAGGAAACAACAATAGAAAGTCGCAGAAAAGAATTTTTGCAAAATTTTCTGTAATGTTACACACCCGAATTGACAGTATTTTTTGCTGTAAAATTTAGCCAGATTGCAGTCTCTCGATAGGTAGAATAAACAGTTCTCTCTCTATAATCAGAAAACACCCTAATGTTTCAGTACTTAAGTTACGACCAAGGATTTATGTGTTAATTTATCTCTGTCTAGGTGTGTTCTATTTCCCATAAACCTTTGTAATAATGAATTGGAGGCATCTTATATAAGATAAAATTCCAGTATCAAATGGTAGAAATGCACACTTAACCCCTTCAGGAGGTCACGTCCTGTAACCTCGTCATGTATAAATGACACTTAGTACGTATAAGTGACTAAGTGTGCGTACAATCTTTAATTTTGAATACCACTATTTTTGAATAGCAATTTTTGACTTATCCAATTTCGGAAATAAGCCAAATGCATAGTTGCTAACCTCCCGATTTTTTGAATATCAGTAAATTCTTACAAAAATGTTCGCTTTATTTAATTTCAGAAATTGTGCAACTGTATAAAACAAGTATTTCTGCATAAACATATTGGTATTAAAAAAATCGGGTGCGAAGTTTACTATTCGGAAATAATGAAACTCAAAAAGAAAAAAGTCGTATATAGACACATGCATTGATAATTATTTAAACAAATATTTTATAATTTTAGTTAAGAGTCATTGTATAAATCTCTTTAATAATTATAATAATAATAAAAACAAAAAACAAAGCATAATATAAATGTAAAAAGCTTAAAAGAGGATAGTATTGCTTTCAATTTCAATACACTTAATAATTCTCTCTAAACAAAACCAACAAAGTAAAAGACAGAATTATGGAAATATATTTTATTAAGATAAAACTACTTGAGTATTTCTACTTGTAATGTGTATTTATTCTATAAAATTTCGTCTGTGTTTCATTCTTTTTTAAAAGGTAAGTATTGATTGCTAGAAAAGAATGAAAAGAAAAAAAAAATTTCTAAAAAAGAACATCCACTCATCAAGGTTTATTGAAGAGTAAATAGAGGATCTCAAAAAGGGAGGAATATTTTCTTGTTCGAGGCGTCAGATTCATTTTCAAAGAAGCGTTACCTATATGAAAGAGAGTGATACATTTGCTAGTCTCTAAAAGAGTGAATGCTCTTTTTCTCTTTGGCTTTTTCTTTCTTTATCATTTTTTAAAGTTTGATCTGTTCATAAAAGATAATTCTGTATGCTTACAATTTCGAAAATTTTTTGAACTGTCAAGAAATGCTATAAATTTATTGGTAGGTTTTAAATAAATAAATTATTTTTAACTCTAGAACGGCGAGAAATTTTGCTTAACTTAAAAAAGTTTTGCTTAACTTATAAAAATGTTTCACACCAGAAATTTTCTTTCAAACTATTTTATTTATCTGTTTAACTATTTTCTCAGTGGTGTATGTTTAATTTATTGTATAAAAATGTTTCTGGTACAAATCGAAAAAAATTCACTTAGTAGGGGTCAACCTGACCCCCCATTTCCGTTCTAGTGTTAAGGATAACTTGCATTTTTACAATTTTTAAAAAATCGATAGGCTAAAATATCATAATCAAATGGCGTAATTTTGCACGTGCTTAATTATTTAAATAAGTAGGTCATTTAAACATATTTTTATAAGATTTTAAAATAATTTTATAAATTTATTGCTAGGTGTTAAATAAATAAAATATAGAAATTATTTTTAAAGATTACATACATTTTTACAATTTTAAAATAATCAATAAGCTAAAATATCATAATAGAATGGTGTAAATTTACACTTGCTTAATTATTTAAACAAATACGTCATAAAAAAAATGATTCTATAAATTCATTAATAAAAATATTCAAAGAAACATAGCATAAATGTAAGGACTGTATAAAAGGCACTTTCACCATAAATTCTAGTACTTTTAAAATTTAGATTAAAAAAAAATTAATTCACTAAACAAAACTTTGATGGAAATACGCGAATACATAACATTAAAGTAAAACAAAATTTATTCCTAGTTGAAATGGGTATTTATCCTTAGTATAAAATTTCGCCTGTATTTCATTCTATTTAAAAAGTAAGCACTGATTGCTAAAAGAGAATGAAAAGGGAAAAAAAAAATCTAAAAAGAACATCCGCTCATCAAGGTTTATTGAAAAGTAAATAGTGGATCTCAAAAAGGGAGGAATATTTTCTCTTTCGAGGCGTCAGATTCATTTTCAAAGAACCGCTACCCATCTGAAAGAGAGCGATACATTTGCCAGTTTCTAAAGAGTGGATGCTCTTTTTCTCTTTCTCTATCTTTTTTTAAAGTTTGATCTGTTCATAAAAGATATTTCTATTTGGTTACAGATTCGCAATTTTTTTTTAAAAGTTGGCCAGAAAACCACCTATAAATTTATTTGTAAGTGTTAAATACAAATGGAAAAACAGTTTATTTAAGTTAACAGTAAGGAATAATACATATTTATTATGTTATAAGTAAATGCGTATAATTTGTTAGTTTTTTATACACTCATAGTTGCCAACCTCCCGATTTTTTTAATACCAATAAATTCTTACAAAAATGTTCATTTTATTTATTGTATAAAAGAGGTATTTTTCCATAAAAATACTGGTTAACAAACTTCGGGAGGTTGGCAGTTATGCAACATTAGTAAATATAATAAATTTCCTCCATTTATAGCAAGAAATTTGAAATAAATGTACAAATGAATTTAGATACAAAGTTATAAAAAGAAATTTAGGATTGAAAAAACGTTATCTTAACACATTTGAAAGAGTATCTGATATTAATCGAAAATAAATCGTTAACTCATTAATTATTTTATTTAATTGCAAAACAATTTAATTATTTTTATATACATATTTTAAGTTAAATGAATTATTCGAATGTAATAATTGTATAAATAAATTTTTGTCAATTACTTTCTTTGTTTTAAAGCTTGTAACCTTATATAAATTAATCTGATCATAGTGATAGGAGTTTTTAGTACAAGAAAGGATACTTACATATTATCCGGCCCAGGTCATATTCACTGTGCCAACAATGGCTACGAAAATATTAATTACAGTAACCCATATTTTATTATTAATATTATTATTATTATTATTATTATTATTTTCTTTTACTTTTTACATTTTAAATGCATAGTTAATATTATATAGTTGCCATATTAACCCTTTATGTACTGAATTATGAATTCTTGAAAATTTTATCTTCTAAAGCATTTTTCGTGAATTTTTGAAACTACATTAGAAGATTTACATAATCATTTAATAAATTTTAGAAGGAATTATTAAATTTGAATTTATAGGAATTTTGTGCAATATTTATAACTCTACTCAAATCTTTTATTTTAAACATTTTTCTTAGTATTTTGTAGAATTAGGAAATGTACAAATACAATGTTCTTACAATAAAAATATAGAAATACTTCTGAATTGAAAAATCCCCCCCCCCCCCCACGCCAAGAAAGATAAGGCAAAAGAAATCCTCCTTTTAAAAATATTTTTGCTTTGTGTAACCCATAATGCTTTTGGAATAAGATAAAGTAATGCATCTATAACTCATTCTAAACTGTATTACTACTAATCGATGTATTAAATGAATTTTATAACAAGTTATTTTAATGGTAGTTACTAGTACCATCAGTAGATAAAGGGTTAAAGGCAGTGGCGGAAGTATTTTTATAAGTACACTGAAAAAAATGGATAATCAAAATTGAATAAAAAGTACTCAATTTTAAGTACGTCACATACTCAAAATAGCTCCTATCCAAATGTACTCAAAATTGAGAAACACATATATTCATTTTTGATTCCATGGTTGGGTTCAAATATAAATCGTTGTGTACTGCCCCCTGAACCTACAAATTAAAGTAAAAATGTACTGGCATTTATTTCCCGTTCACAATTATTAACAAGAAATGTTTAACTGATTATTTATTAAGAAGAATAGCAAAATTATTAGCAAGATATCCAAACCGAATATTTTTATGACTAGAGCTTTATTTGTAAGCACTTTTAAATTATTTTAAAATACTATGCATAATTTATTATTTCAATCATCATGAACATTTTTTATGCCATCATAAAGGAAATAACCATTACAGGGTACGAAATTATCGTTTTGTTTGGGTTTGATAACATGAGATGTTTCAAAATTGAGAAAACATATGTTTCATTTTTGATCCAAACATACTCAATTCGATATAAGTACATTTTTGAGCACTTCATTTTTTTCAGTTTATAACTGTATAATATATTAAATTCATCGCTACAGTATATTTACATGACATAATATTATATTCATTCTGGTAGGTAGAACAAATCACTAGAAATAAAACTATCATAGTTAATATCGTTTACTGCTAAGAATCAGGGTATCCTGGGGGCCCTACCACAAGAGCATCGAGTTCCTTCCGAAGCGAGAAGAACCCGAGGTCGAATTTACATGTTTCCCGAAAATTTTTTCCGATACACAGATTAAGTGCTACCACGAAGAGCTCGGCAATAGCTCACGGATTCTAGATTCCTTTTCAAGTAGGCATCAGAAAAAACTAGATTGACCACTTCAGTTACGAGACAACTCTCACTGACTTCCCTCTTTTTCTCCCGTTTGAAAAGAAAACAAATGTTTAATTTTGCTTTCTGTGTTTATTAAAAATGCCATCTACACACACCTAATTAGGATATTTTCATAATCTTTTTTTTTAACGAATGTGAAATATACAGATTTTTAGCTGTTAAAAGCTCAAAATCATACGACCGGTAGATCTTTAGAAAATGATAAATAAAAATGAAATTAGCTTTTTTTTGACTAAACGGGAGCTTTTCTTTAAAAATTAATAAAAAATTAACAAATTACTCTAGAGATATTTAATAGCTATCATAAGAAAGGCCTTATTCTAAACTTTAAAATGATATGAAAGTAAATTTTTTGTGAGTTTTTGTTAAGTAAATATTAGCATAAATACCCAAAAATTTCAAGAAATTCTGCTTAAATACAAAATAAACGGGAAAATATTTAAGCTTTGAAACTCATTTTAAACACTAATAATAAATGTACTTTGAAAATATTGCATGCAGTTTTTGGTAGATTTAGATTGATGCAGTATGGAGTCTGTGTTTGTAATGAAAATTCAACGCAAAATTAAAAAAATAAATTCTAATGTGAATTAAAAAAATAATAATTGCAGTACATATTAAAATATAGTTTAACAAAATATCGTGTGTAATTTTATTAATTTCCTTTAAATAAACAGTGTGTTATGCTGAGAAAACTCTAATTATACAATAGTTGTCGCATAAAAAAATTAGCAGAGAAAACATGCTGTGCTTACTAGAAAATAATTGACTAGATATTTTTGCTAAAACTTCTTTATAGTAAATATAACATTTCTGAAAATATCGAAGCCCATGTGTGCACTATCATTGTTTACCCAAATAAATCAAATATTCAAAATTTCCAAATATTTATTTATATAGATTATTAAATGTTGTATCAGTTTTAAGATTTGTTATTTGTTGCTTAAATAACAAAATACTTTAGTAAATAGATAGAGAATTTCTTTTTAGAACAAGATAAAAATATTAAATTTAAAATTTTTGCGCAAAAAAAAAAAAAGAAAAAAAAAGAAGTAAATATCTTTGGAAAGTATTGCAGGATTTTGAATACTTTAAGATACTACATTTTTTATACTTCATATTTTATTGGATATAAAATAAATTGTAAAGTTTCTAATAACATAAAAAAGCAACTTATTTCATAGTAACTTTGCAGTAAATTTAGAAAAAATAAAAAATATATTATTTGAAGATGATGTGAATCAGTCTTCTTAGATTTTTATTTTTTTGTCTCCGTCTTTAATTTCTATATAAAACTAATCTTTCAAAATATAAGTTAAATATTACTCAATCTACACGCACACACACACACACACACACACAAAAAAAAAAAAAAAAAAAAAAAAAAAAAAGAGGACTCTCTGGCGATCCTAATATTAAGCTTTATTTAATATCGAAACTTCTTTTTTTTTTTTTTTTTTTTTTTGTTAATTTGAGCAATAATTATTTTATATTATGAAAAAATAGTTTTATAATCAAAGGCAGAAAAAAAAAATGAAAAGAAGACTGATGTGAAGAAGACTGATTCACATCATCTTCAAACAATATATATATATATTTTTTATTTTGTTTGAAAGTTTTCGAAATTTATTGTAAAAAAGTTACGAGGAAATACGTTGTTTTTTGATGACCTTAGAAACGCTACAATTTATTTAAATTCCATAATAAAATATGCCGTTCAAAAACATGCAAAACTTTCCTAAGATTTTTTCTTTCCGAAAACTTTTTGATTGAATATTTTGATTTTGTACTAATCGGAAATTCTCATTGGATGTTATTAAAAGATTTTATATATTTATATATAGATATATATATATTATACAACAAGTCATTAAAATTGATACAGCAAGCATTTAATAATAATTTAAAAACAAGTGGGTAAGTGTGATCATACATCGCACAAAGGGTTTCGTTTAATATTCCTTTCAAAACACTTTCTTTCAAAACGTCCAGTACATTTATCGCCATAGAATACCTTCTAAATTTTGGCAAACACATCCTAAACTATGTTAAAGTTTCAAACATATTCGCCTTGTTATATTTCCTAATTTTGTTCGCCCCCCCCCCCCAAAATGCTACGATATATCACATGACGGGTATCTGCCAAATTTAGAAAAGTGCCCCCCTTGGGGGGGAGTGGGCAGATGGTCACCATGATTTTTGACGCGGCCTGATTTTAAAAATTTATGTTATGTTTTATAAGCCATATTAAAGTTTCAAACAGATCGTCCAGTTATATTTCCTAATTTTGTTCGCGCACCTCCCTCAACCCCCCCCCCCTCCTCGAAATGCGACGCGCCCTTCTTCTTTATAATTTATTATCGTGTGTTATAAAGTATCTTAAAGTTTAAAGCAGATTGAATTGTTAGATTTCCTACTTTAAATGAAATTGCGGTCTGTTAATTCCACATTCCACCACCAGGGAGCGCACTGTATTCTTAACAAAAGCGTATCTGAACGAAACTCCTTTACACAACCCATTAGTAGATATGTTACTCGAGGGGGTGGCGGTCTTCAGCAAGAATTTAAGATAATTGTTGAAATTACTATTCGGAAATAGTGGTAATTTAACTTTTGACATATTTATATTTAATAAGTATAAGTAGCATGTATCTGAGGACTCCATCAAAAAACGCACCTGAAACGGTATGAAACAAAAAAGAAATATTTTGCCCCTCCCCCTCTCCCCACCTTCCCGAAATTTCACGCGCCATTTTTTATAAACTTTTTCTAATGTGTTATAAACTATCGTAAAATTTCAAACAGATCGCCTTGTTATATTTCCTAATTTTAACAAAAATGTTAGTTCCACATTCCACCACCAGGGAGCGCACTCTATTCTTAACAAAACTGTATCGGAAGGAAACTCCGTTAAACAACCTATAAGTAGATATGTTACTCGAGGTGGTGGCGGTCTTAATAAGAAATTAAGATATTTGCTGAAATTACTATTAGGAAATAGTGGTAACTAAACTTTAGACAATTTTACATTAAATAAGTAGCATATATCCCAGGACTCCCTCAAAAAGTCACCTAAAGCGGTCAGAAACGCTAATTTTTTAAATAGAAATCTAGCGCCCCCCCCCCCCCTCCCCGGAATTTCGCGTGTCATTCTTTCTTACACTTTATCTTATGTGTTATAAAATATCTTAAAGTTTCAAACAGATCGACTTGTTAGATTTCCTAATTTTAACAAAATCGCGTTATGTTAGTTCCACATTCCACCACCAGGGAATGCACTCTATTCTTAACAAAAGCATATCTGAACGAAACTTCTTTACGCAATCTTTCCGTAGATAGATGGGTCGGGATGGTGGCGGTCTTAAACAAGAATTTAAAATATTTGTTGCGGTAACAAACGCTAAGATTTTAAAAATAATTCTAGCTCCCCCCCCTCCTCGAAATATCACACCCCATTCTTTTTTACACTTTTTTCTATGTGTTATAAACTATCTTAAAGTTTCAAACAGACTGAGTGGCGGTCTTAACCAATAATTCAAAATATTTCCTGAAATTACTATTAGAAAATAGTGGTATGAAGTAAACTTTCTGATGATGAATGAGTTATACTTATCTCATATCGCTGTTCAAAAAGCCCAGGCAAATTATTAGATTTCCTAAATTAAGTTAATTCGTGGTTAAATAAGCGCGTCTCTTCATTTTAATCGACGCATTTGATAGGAATAAACCGATTAATTAAATAATAATTAATATTTCAGCTTGTAATTAAGATAGGACTTAGATATGGGTATCAATGAAATCAGCGAGAAATTTGACATCGAGATGCCAAAAAATTTAATCAAAAAATTTAATAATTAAAAAGTTAAAATTTCGTATTAAAATATGCTATTATGGAAAACTGCAGCGTCGTCATGTCTACCTGCTTTCCCGCCGAATTGAAATCTTTCTATTTCCTTGTCTTTCCAATTAAAGAAATTAAATTTTTATCGATCGATTTTTAGTGGATATTTTAGCTTATACACATCGCGGAAATGTGAACTTTATATACCAAATGAAAGTAGATTTTTTTCTGCGTCTGTCTATTCCATTTACAAATTTCTCGGACCAATATTTTCTGATATACGATTTCGCTTTAAAATCTCCACTTCATTTTTCGGCTTAATTTCCTCCGTGGTAACCGTGCATTCGGCTGATTTTACTGGCAACCCTTAGGAGAAACACGGATGATTTCGAGAAAGTCCGTTTGAATTTGCGTTAAAAAGGTGGATTGGTTAATTTTAGAAGTTAATTAGCCCGTAATTCGGTTAATTACCAACTTTTTCAAAATTTTATGATTTGTTGTTTGATGTGAGGTGTTCAGCTATAAGTACCCAAAATTTCAAGTCTCTAACATGTATAGTCTCTGAGAACGGGCTCTGTGACGGACAGACGGACAGACAGACAGAGGAGCGAGACGAATAGGGTTTCGTGAGATGAACGAAACCCTAAAAAGAAAAGGAAAATCTTTTGGAAATTTTGGATAATTATTTTGTTTGAGTAAACAACGATAGAGCGCACATGGGCTTAAATATTAGCATAAATGTTATATTTAGTATACAGAAGTTTTAGTAAAAGTATATGGTCAATTATTTTTGGGGCATATGCAGCGCTTGGTCACACTGCTAATTATTTGTGCAAGAACTATGATATAATTAGCTTTCTTGGTATTGCGCGTTGTTTATTTAAAGCAGATTAATAAGATTGTGCGTGATGATTTGTTAGATTATGTTTTAATAAGCATTTCAATTACTTTTTTTCAAATTAGTATTAGTTTTTGTTATTTTAAGTTAACATTTCATTTTAAAAAGATAGCGTATCACAAAGAAAAATCAATCTAAATCTACAAAAAATTGTTTGCAGTATTTGCAAAAAAAAAAAACGCTTATTATTAGTGCTAAAAATTAGTTTCAAAACTTATAATATTTTCCCAGTTATTTTATATTTAAGTAGAATTTCTTGAAATTTTGGCGTATTTATACCCATATTTGCTTAAGAAGAACTTATAAAACTTTTCTTTTTATACCATTTAAAAATCTAGAATAAGATCTTTCTTATGATACTAATTAAATATTTGTAGGTTAACATGTTAATTTTTTATTAATTTTCAAAGAAAAACCCTTGCTTGGTTAAAAAAACAAATTTCATTTTTATTTTCCATTTTATAAATAACTATTCGTCATATCACTTTGAGATTTTGACAACTGAAAATCTGAACATTTCACTCTCGTTTAAAAAAAAAAAGATTATGAAAATATCTTAATTAGGCGTGTGTCTATGGTATTTTTACTAAACAGAGAAAACAACATGAACCGCTTTAAAATCTCCCCCCCAAAGACGCACTTCCGACAATATATGCTTTTCTTACTCCCTTCAATGGGGTCGGAAGTTTTCGTGGAGATCTCGATCACAGTAATCCGATGGAAGACGTTCTCGATTGTGTCGTGGTAGCATTTATCCCAGGGTCATCGGAATGCAACGTCACATCGGGAAATGCAGAAGATTTTACGAGAAAGGGGAGAATTCGATCTGTTCGTGGTAGGCCTCCGGACGGATATGGTTTTCCTTCATAAATGAAACATTTAAATTTTTTCCAATCGACACGGTA
The DNA here is from genome assembly GCA_963932465.1 of Maratus speciosus. Lineage (NCBI taxonomy): Eukaryota > Metazoa > Arthropoda > Arachnida > Araneae > Salticidae > Maratus > Maratus speciosus. The sequence goes on from OZ010792.1 coordinate 281,115,840, forward strand.
GGACCATGCAGGATCGAATTTGTGGTTTCCCTCAATTCAAACGAGGAAAACTAACAGAAAAGAAAAAATACGAAAATGGTTAGTATGGTTTTGGAGGAAAGGTACAAATTGTGATAAAAAATGCTACTTTTCAGGAGAAGCAAAAAAAAAAAAAAAACAACAAAAAAAAAAAACAACAAAAAAAAAAACAAAAACAAAAACAAAAACAAAAAAAAAAAAAAAACACATATAGTACAAACAAATTTAGTGTACTTTCGAGATGGAGATTTTTGCATTATGGTTCAGTACTTAGTGTAGAATAATATTCCGAAAAAAAGTGAACATGGATGTTTTTTTATTTTTCGAGTAGGCTAGCCCTTAACCCGTTTACTACCAACATTTACAAAACTGAAATAAAAACTATGAAGTTTTCACACATTTTTACCCGACTGAAAAGAAGGGTTATGTGTTTCACGCGTATCTGTGTATGTGGATTTCTTTATACCCTCGAAACATCCCAACGGTTGGATGGATTTTAATGAATGAGGTCTCTATCAATTCCTCTTAACGGCCCGATGGTTATAGGCTAGGTTTTGTTTTTATAAATTCAAAATGGCGGTAGAGACAAAAAAAAATTTACGCACCCTATTGAGTGGCATATCATTGGATAGGTCTTTCAAAATGAAGACGATGTTTCATTAACTATTTTACCGTCAGAAGCTCCGTTAAAATATTATACAACCTGGAAGTTGTGTATGTAGGATCTCTAGCTTTACTGCAACTCTAACCATCATATACTTCTATAGACCTCATCAAAACAGTTTTTATAGATAGGAACTAACAATTAAACACAACTTAAAAGTCATCAATACAAGTAAACAACAAAAATAGGTAAGTAATATAAAAAAATATTTTAAGTCAATTCCTACTTAGGTCAACAAGAGAATTTTTTTCTCTCCCATTCTCCTTTCCTCTTGAGTAGCGCTTAAAATGCCTTGATCAAGAAGAGTACTCTCTCTGTCTTAAAATACCTTGATCAAGAAGAGGTCTCTCTCCATTATTGAAAATTAATTAATTTAATTTAATTAATGAATTAATATTTGAAAAAAAAACTGGATTAACATCCAGTGTCATTCACTACAAGTTTAAAAAAAATATTTGAGCTCGATTGGATGAATAATAAGTATTTTATTAACGATTGAAAACTTGAACAAGATATATATAGCGAGAGTGTGAGCTATTGAAAAAAAAATAGTTTCACATTGATGAGAAATAATTAATTAGTTCGCTTTTTACGCAGTCGAGTTTTTTGATTTTTTAAATTTAATTGTTTATTAATAATGCTCTCTAATAAGCTAAAAATCATTTAATAAAAAAATCCTGACGATTTTTGCCGTTGTTGTTATAGAACGGTCGAAAGTCATGAATACGCGTTTTAAGAAATTTATAATTACTAACAACTATCGCAAAAAGTTTAAATCAAGCTTTCTAGTTTATTTAGCAAAAATTAAAAATATATTTACCTGCTTCAGATATTAAATTATATCAAAATTAGAGGATTTTAATAAAGCTTACTTCGACGGGATCATCCATAGAAAAACTGTATCGGTGAAAATTCGCTTCCAAAAATTTCTTTCATTTGTTGGTTTGATTTCTAAATACTTTTGTGCTTTTGGTAGGGAAATGATTAAAAATGCATACGAAATTCGTAAACTTCTTTTAAATTAAATTAAATGTATTAAAAAAATCCTTAAAAAGTGTGTCCTTGATCAAGGACGCCAGTTGCGAAAGGGTTAAGCAAAAATGGATTTTTGCCCACCGTTGCATCATAAGAAAAAAAATACAGAGGGTCATCCTCATCACATTTCAAGCAGTAAAAAATGCATTCTATTTACTACTGCTATTATTTATCCTTCATTTACTTTTTAGCAATTTCTACTCCTTTAATCTTGATATAAAAAAGAAAGAAAAACATTCATTATTTTCTTTATTTTAACAAAAACTGTACTTCTTAACACTTTATGTTCTTTATTTTATAATTTTTAGAACCATTTCTCAGAGCAGTTTTTAAAAGTTACGCTATCGTCCAATAATTAATAATGTTTCCGGCTGAAATACCGCGGATGCTATACATGAATTTTTAAATCTTATTAAAAATTTAAGTTCCCTTTAGTTAACATTTCTTAATGATAGTATAAGCAATATTCTTGGGCTTAGTATTCATTTAACCTCTTCAAACCCGAAGGTAAAATAACACTGCGAATACACATTCTTTGATTTTGTACAAACGAAAGGACACCATAGATGACAAAAGGAAACCTTTTACCGAAATTGATACTTCAGGGGGATGGTAATTTAGGTACGCAAATACGGATCTAGAATTACTAACATTCTTAAAATATTGATTTAATTATTGATAATTTAAATTGAAGGCCTTTAATCAATTGGATGAACTACAAATTCTCATTTTTTTTAAAATTGTAAAACGTATAAGTTAATTAATGATGAAAATTTCTTACTTTCTTGGACACACTATCTGGAATGCATTTTGCAAACTCAGATGAAAATAACGCTTATTTTATGAGGAAATAAGCTTCAGTGCTGCCATTTATTGGTATTGATCCAAAACCAAAAACATTCAGCTATTTAAAAGTAAAGTAAAAATGTAAAAAAATAAAATAGTTTAGTTTAATATCCTCCTCGGTTCGGAAGTATCACATGTGATACTTCCAAACCAAGGAGGTTAAATTTTTTCATAATTAGAATCACCAGAAAAAGTGACTGAGAAATTTCTTAACGTTTAAAATTTTAATATTTTATTTTATTCTGTACGTAGAGCTTCTATACTAATGAAACATACGAGCATTCTATGTTAATATGAGTCAAGACAAAAAAAAAATAAATAAATAAATAAATAAATAAATAAATGATTATAACTCAAGAAATAATGCAGATTTTTGAATGGGATTTTTTGCATACTGTTGAGGAATTTTAAGAGATTCAGAATTTTAAAAAAAAATGCAATTTAACAAATTACAACGACCATTTGGAAAATGATTTTTTTCAAAGACTAAAATTTAAGACATAAAAAATCGCACGGAGTTGATCATACATTACGTACGCCATAGATTACATTTTTTGGTATTGTACATTTTTAAACTTCTACGGAGTTGGTCATTCATTACGTACGCCATGGATTAAACATTAATATTCCTGGACCAATTTTAAATGAAATTTCATTTTTAAACTTCTAAACATCCCACAATATTACTTTTTACACCGTCGTATAGAGAAAAAATTTACTTTTAAATGCAATTTGTTTGAAAGTTGTATCTCAATTTGTTTCTGAGTTATTAATTTTTTTTGTAGTTTTTTGTAGTTTTTATTACTTTTTTGTCATAGTGGCAACAGTAGTATCCATCTCTGTTGAAAGTAAAGGGAAAATACAGATTACTGTATAGACCAATCAGAAAACGAATAAAATGCGGATTCAACCAATAAAGCGCTTTAGATATGTTTTTGATTTCCTACCCTGACAGAGGACAATAACCATTTTTCTAAATGGTTAAAAAAATTATAAGAAACTAAGGTCGTAATCCACTTACTCAGTCAAAAATACAGAGTGTCACACTACTAGCTGAGCTCAAATTTTTGTTCACAAATTTTAAAATAATGATGATATTGTGAATGAAAATTTGAGTTTACTCATCAAGCTGACATGATGAGTTTGTATCATGTCAGCTTGTAATGAGACACACTATGTTTTTGACTGAATAAGTGTATAACAAAGATAATCGGATGAAAGTCTTGCTAATTCATAAATTTATCTTTGCTATATATCAAATGAAATGATATCATGGGAAGTGCACTGTAATTTGAACTGTCAGCTACATTACGAATTAGGGAAAATCTAACTCAGTGTTGTTTGGAGGTCATTTCCGGCACTTCTCAGAATTTCAAAATATTGCTTAAAACTCTGCCTACCAGACTTAAATGGACCCGACAGGTACATTCAAAATATGTATTAAAACCAGAAATTTCTTTAAAGAGTCTCTCGACTCTTAAAATTGGAAGAAAAAAACAAACAAACAACAACAACAAAAAAAAAAAAACACAATTTTTATTGGGATGAAAGATATAAGTATGTTCTTTTATTTCATTTATTTAAAAAATTGCAAGATATAGAATTAGTATTTATAGGGCGCTCCAAACTGTCAGACATTTGTCGAGCAGAAAATTGGTATAATAGATTACGCGCAGGATTATAAAATAAATTTTGCAACTAGAATGAAAATTTTCGTGCCTAATTATACTTCAGAGTATAGTAATTAACAGGAACCTAAATAAACTTTATTTAAAGCATTTTTATATTTTTTATATAAAGTTGTATTTAGCTAATACAAAATTTCAACATTATAATCACTTAAAATTATATATATTTTTTAAACAATAAAAATGAAATTTTAGGTTCAGTTTATACAGCCTAACATGAAATATATGTTTTGAAAATTTCATGAAAAAATATTCAGAAGTTTTTGAAATCCTGCGCGTTATGCCCAAAAACGTCATTTGGATATTCAACAAGTATAATTATAAAGGCCTTAACTTCCATTCTAATAGTAGTTTCAAGGAAACAATTATATCAAAATGTTCAGAAATGATAGGAGTTTAACATCTAAAAAAATTAAAATTTCGAAAATTTTGAAGCTTGAGACCCCTTAAAATAAAGTAAATATATAATTCAGACAATGGAACGATGTGATCAACTTTATGGACTTCCCAGTTGCGTGGCAACTTAACATCCACTAGAGAAGTGATTCGTATTGCGGAGGCATAGGGAGCCGTAAAAAAGGGAAAATGTTCATATGTGGATAGTAGTCACATGAAAAAATATGTTAAAAAATATAAATAAAAGGAATCGAAGTGAAAGTATATTAAGTTACAAAAAGTTTAACAATATACAAGAAAGAAAAGAAGAAAAAAGTTAAGAATTTTTTATTTATTTTCGTTATTTCCAAAAAAAAAAAAAAAAAAAAGGACAAGCAAAAAAGCTACCGTGGGAAAGCCCCATCTAAAAAAAAAAAAGACTCCTTTCAGAGACCATGCATTATAATTTAAGAATAAGAAAAATTCTAAAAGGTAGCAGAACAATTTTTTTTTTTTTAAATTCAGATAATGGAACAATGTAAGCAACTTGATGGACTACCTAGTAGAGTAACTTTACGACCAGTGTAGAGATGGTACGCTTTGCAAGTGCTTTAGGGAGCCATAAAAAAAGATGTTTAAATGCGCCTGGTAGCCGCAAAGAGAAAAATAACTAAAAAAAAAAGAGTATAAAAATATTTTTAAGTTTAAGGTATAATAAAGCACAAGTATAACAATATATAAATTCAGCCAATAATAGGTTAAATAAATAAGTCAAATAGCTTGAAATAAAAATTCTGGTCTAGGTTACTTTTTATAAAACTTGAGTAAAATTTCCGGCAGTTCTAAAGCAGAGAAAGTCTTTTGAAAAGACCATTACAATATTTTCATTTTTGGCAAAGATATGACAAAAATCCGAATTCGAACTGAAATAAGTTGCATTGTATTTTTAACTGATTCAATGGATTACGAGACTGCTTTTCTATGCAAAAAAATTTTGCCTTGATGCGCATTTCTGTAAGTTTGTTCTATTAGTTTATAAATACTCTATGTAATTTTATTTAATTCCTACTTAAAAAACAAATTTAAATGGAAAATATGAAACAATCTAGAATTAAAAATTATATATTCTTTATAAAATTGATAAAATTTGAATGGCAAAAGACATTTTTATTTTATGGAAAATTGAATAAACTTTTAACGAAACAAGGAGTTCCCACCCGGGCAACAGAGTACAGGTGAAAACCATTTATATGCTTTTTTAAATTGAAAACTCTAATAGATTTTTTACATTTAATATATAATTTGCAGATTCTTCACTAACTATGCCAACAATCCTTTTTATATATTAGCAATTCTGTATTCAAAGAAAATTTTGAAATTTATTAAAAGTGATATTTTCGTATTGGCCTTGTGTCAGGAATTAACTGTCCAAGAAATCGCCAGAGATTGCTATCCTTTTTTATTCTGAAAATTTCAATGTTTTAAGCGTGGTTCGTTTACATGTCTTAAATTTGTGTTTTATTTACATATTTTTTTTAATTTGTGGATTGGTAAAGTTTAAATTAAAGTTAAAACCGGAAACAAATGCTGAACTATTTAATTTTTATTAATTTAAGTGCAAACATATTTGTCTTTTGTAATCGTCTGCCTACAAGTGACAAAAATAGATTTAATAAAATCATGCTTGAAGATTATTTTAAGAACAATAAAATTGAATAAATTGCGATACAGTTTTCAAACAAATTGCGATATAGTTTTCAACAAATTGCATTTGGAAGTACAATTTTTCTCTATTTGACGTTGTAAAAATTGAAAAAGTGCGATATTTAGAAATTAAAAAAATAGCAATAAAAATTACATTTGATCGTCTACTGTTGGCATTCGCAAAATGACGCCAGCGTTATGCACAGATACGTTTGTCCTTTATAATATAGATAGATATTCAATTTGTAATATAGGAGCTGTGCTTTGAAACATTGTGGGCTACACGAGGTATAATTTAACAGAAAATACAATTACGACGTACCTGTTTTATGCAGCAAGCATCCTCGTGACCTGATTCTTTGCATCGAAAGTGAATTCGGAATTTATCTTCCAAGAGAATCTGTAAAGCACAAAATTAGTTTTGTCAATCGATATAGTGATATAAGTCATTTACACTGATAAATAGTTCGAAAATAAATTTTATAATTGCATTTAACAGTTTCTTATTATTCTCATAGTACAGTAAACTTCCGATTATCCGTCACTGACGGGACCGACGGCATAGTGGATAATCGAAATAGACGGATAATCAAAAGACAGCACAAGACCATTACAAAAATTACATTTCTATTTGTCAGTTTATAAAAAAGAATATTTGAACGCTTTTTTAAAAAATCTGTGGCGTACTTTCGTTAAAAAAGCATCATTTATAAAAATAAATCAATTAAGAATATAAATTCAGAATTTTAAGAATAAATATGTAATAACCTGTTTTCATCCAAAGTAATTCATTATACATTTTTGTTTGTGTTTTGCTTGTATTTTTATTACAGCAAGATTACGAATCCTACGAAATAAAAGTACTTGGGTTGCATCAGCTTTCTTTTACATCTCAAACCAATTAATGAATTTATAGAGCATAGTCTGCATGCTTGATTCCTGGATGATTAGTTACCGATTCACCACATTCATTCACTATAGGTTTCTATGGATTCAAAACATTTTGCATAATTTCTTCATCCTTTAATTTTTGATAACCAATATCATTCTAGTCACAATCAAGTCAGTCTGTGATTTCATTCCCTGAAATAATTTTTAGACACGGTAGGTTTGACACTAAGTTAAATATCTCCAAATCATCACTAGGTGTTTCAGCATTCTGTATGTAGTGTTACGCCAATGTTCCTCACTGATAAACAAAAATAAATAAATAAATAAATAGGGAATGAGGTGGCCGTTAACCGAGGGTGGCGGTTGATAGAGCGATGGATAATCGGAAGTTTACTGCACCTGGAAAACCGAATCTCGCTCGGTAATATATTTTACGTTCATAGTGTATTTGAGCGAATATGCAATTTTATTAATTATTTCTACATAATATTACCTTTTATACTTTCCAAAAGTAAAGATAAGTAAATTATCACGATTCATTTTTTAAGTTTTATTCTATGTCTATTATTCTATATGCAACTTCCCTATGCTGTCGACATAACAGTTTATATATATATATATATATATATATATATATATATATATATATATATATATATATATATATCGTAGCTTTTATGAAAAATATCCAAAAATAAATTGTAATAATAAGCGCGATAAATGATTGAAAAATAGTAAAATGTTGAATATTATTAAAATATTGGATATATTATATTGAGATATTTGTGGAATCAAATCAGAAATATCAGGCACAAATGACCTTAATTTCCACAAAAACATGTACGATTTCATGTTTGCATGAGCTATAACTAGCTAAAAAATGGGAGAATCAGGCTATTACACACTATAAAAACAGAAAAGAGATGTAAAAAAAATAAAAGTTTAAAAATAAAGGGATTAAATATAGCAATCGCTTACTGAATAAAAAACCGAGACAGTTATGACACGACAAATTTTAAAAAGAGTTTGTGATGATTTGCACACATGTATACATATATTTATAAAACAGACACACATGTATACATGTACTACATTTGGAAATATTGGGTATACATTTTCCATCGAATTATTATCATTAATTAATTTTTTTTTTTTTGTGTGTCGAATAAATATTCTGATATTGTTCATATTTGGGCCTAATATTGCACCAATATTTCATTTATCGTAAGTATTTCTAATGAAATACCAAAAGGGTTAAATATTGGCTTTACATTCGAAATATTATCAACGAAACGACACTATTCCAAAATTCCAACTTTACATCGAAAATATTTGCTATGAAATGCCAGTATAGGTTAAAGACTATATTTACATTGGAAATATAAAAAATATAATGGCGAAAAAAATCAATATTGGCAAAATGTAAAAATCACGGTGCTGTAACCATGATACATATCGATATTGGCCAGGTTATAGTCACTTACAAATAATACTGGCCCAATATTGTTTCGCTACTGTATTATCTATTAATAATATATCATTAATTTTATGTATCACAAATGTGTAAGCTTTTCTTTAAATGCTTTTCTTTAAATACTTTTCTTTTATATTCTACTCCCATACTAGTAAAATTCAAATAAGAAAAACCTCAAACATGTAATAAAATCATTTAACAAATGCTTCTAAACTTGAAAACATCATTCTCAATTAGATGCTCAGAAAACCAGAAACTGGAGAGTGCTATAAAGCTTATCATTAAAGAGACCTTCTATCATTAGCAATTTCTCCCCTGACAAATTCATTATCGTCATCAATATGAATACACAATTCGAGCGAAAAATCCCATCGCATAAAAAATTCGAACCCTAAATATCATCCTTCATTTAACTCTAGAACAATCATTGTGAATGTACAATATCATGTGAACTATTAAGCATTCATCATGGCTTTAAAATCCTTTTTTTTTTTTGCTTCACCACCATGAAAAAATAAAGCTAATTCAATTTATCATGCTTTTCTTTCTATTATTTCTTCTTCTTCTTTTATTTTTATTATTTTTTAAAGATTCTTTTGTAATTTTCTTTACAATTAAGCGTTAGAATAAACAATTATGCATACAAAGTCTGAAAAATTAGCTGGCAGGCATCCAGTTATTTTCTTCAACAAGGAGTTGTTTTCACGAATGAACAATTTTTTAAAATCAATTTTAAGCACGAGTTAACGTTTGATAAAACACATGTGTCCAAACGACTACAGTTTAATGTAATTTACAAACTACGTAAATACTTTTCAATCATAAACACACAAGAAAATTACATTAAAAAATTCAATCTATATGTAAACTTATTCTTAATATTGTAATGTATTGTATAATACATTACATTTTCATTTTCTTTATAAATGTTATGTTTTTATAATTTTTATAAATTTATCTGAAATTGATTATTCACACATGAATTAGTTTGAAGTCTTATTATTTTAAATATAGATATGATGTATGTATGTCATAAATGTATGTCATTTGAATATAAAAATTACCCACAAATATCCACAATAACGGATCTGAAGTAAAACTAGAAAATAAAAATTAAAAGCTGTCATAATATTAAGAGTTTCAGCAAATCCTGAATAATCATTAGTGCACAGAAAAATGCTAGTTAACAAAATCTCATAGTCATATCAAAGTAGGGTCTAATTAAAAGACGATTTTAAGTTTTAAATTACCCTTAAATTACCCTTAAGTTAAAATTACCCTTAGCGTATGTCTACTAAAAAATCAATAAGCATTTACAATAAGGATACAAGTATTGGTTACGATTGCTCCAATTCATGGAAGAAACTATACACTAACTCCTTTTGATTGTACGTATAAGAAACCTTTATTGATACAAATAAAGAGAAATCAATAAAATATCACTTTGTATATGAATTTATATCAATTAACACATAAAAAAATAGCTATTGTTTAAAAGTAATTAATAACAGCTTTTTGTTACATAATGTATTCGACAGTAATAATGTCTTCCTGCACTTGCCCCAGCACTGGAAGAACTTCATGGCAACAAAACAGGTGGACAACGTTCTTCCTCATTTATTTATTAGTAAACACAGCAAGCATCATTTCAAACATACTTCCCAGTTGGTTTCTGGATGATTATATATGCATACACATATGACATAAGAATAGGAATGCCAAAAGTTGGAATATTACATATTTTTGAATTAAATAATTTTATAATCATTTCATAATTTTAACAATAACTTTGTATTCCTATAAAAAGGATAACAGATTTCAAAAAAAAAAAAAAAAAAAAAGACTAGCTATTTTGATGCCATAACAAATTACAAATAAAAAGTGAAAATTTCGGTTGGATACAAAATGATAACGATATTAAAAGAAACCCCCTCCCCCCTCTCCCTTTAGAGATATCGTTCGATATCATTGTAACAGACCCCTCCTCCCTAAAATGATAACATTATATAAGCACAGCCCCTTAGGAATGAAGACGTTTAACGAATGAAAGAAGATTCACGTTATCGAATTCTGAAAATCTAAAATTTCAAACATTCTTAAATGGAAATTTTACGCGTATAGGAATGAAATGTTTTAATTAAAGAAAAAGAAAAAGAAAAGATTCATGTTGTTGTGTGAAGAGATTTTAAGATACCCTTAACATGACGATGAACGCTGGGTAACCTTGAATGATATTTCAACATTTACGCTAGACCGGCAGGAAAATTCATCTGAATAATTTTTATTAAATGAGTTTTACAGAATTTAGGCGCGCTTTTCCTGTTCTTCCAAGAATGTACCTACTTCAACATATTTTCGTTGGAATTCTTGAGTGGTTCTCAAAACTCTTTATATAGTAATGATATATCAAGAAAGAAGGCTATTACCCAACAAGAACACATGATTTAACTTCATTAGGAGTTCATCAATAGTGGAAATTAACTTTTTATGCAGATTTTTAATAATGTATTGGATTAAAAATAATGTTTTAAAATTTTCCACAAACATACATTTCTATATTAAATTTAAGCTAAAGCAACTTAAAAAAAAATTAGTTTAAAATTGCTTTAATTTTTCCTAAAAATTGTGTTAAAATAGAAAAATTAATTTAATTAGTGAAGATTAAATTTAACTTTTTTTCCCCTAAGTACAATGTACAATTTCCTAAGTTAATTTAATAGCAAAAAATACAGATGTGATAATTGATAAGATGTTGAAATATAAACAAAAATATAAAAACTTCCACTTTTCAAAATAGATCGATAAAATATTTCGCCAAGTATATGCATTTTCATACTGGATCTGTATTTAATTTTAAATACAACTTAGTATTTTTATCAAAATTTTCCATAAGCAGTTTTGATAAATTTATCAAATCTCATCGTTATACAATCAATTTCACCAACACGTATGTATCTGTATCTTGTTAAACAACGATTTATTTCAGCCGACGTTATTTAATTTTATGTCATGGAAATTATTAAATGTAAAACATTTTTTAACTCAACTTATAATATTTTTCATTAATTTGAGTGCATTGAAAAGAAACACACAAAGAAAAGAAAAAAAAAGAAAAAGAAAAAAAGAAATGTGTAAACAAAACGAAAAGAAAAAAAAAAAACTTCCATTTTCCAAAACAAGATCTCCAACCAAGAAAAGAACGAAAAAACTGATATTATTTACATATCAATTAACTATTGTTAGAAGGATTTGGCCAAGTTTCAGTTTATTACAATTCATTTTCACACCGTGTCTGTTTTTTTTTTTTTTTTTTTTTTTTTTTTCAAAATACAGTGAAACCTCCCTCTGCGACCACCTCCCTGAACGATCATTTTTACATGGAACGAAATTTATTCCCATAGCCTCAATACTAATTTTACCTCTATTCAGAGACCATCCCAGATGAATTCCCTCTATGAGCGACCAATTTCTTTGAAGAAAATTCTGTTTTTTCCTGGTCGCTTGAAGAAGGTTTTATTAGAAAAATAATTCCGAAGAGCGCATTATTCATCAAACGTCTAAACTAAATTTAGATTTTATTTTTTAATCCCGGTAACTTTTAAGTGTTTAAACCCCTTTGCACCTTTTTAGTCAATGAATTTAACTCTGATGACCAATTAAGAATGACTGTCAATAAACTCGCCCGCTCTATTCTGTCGGGGAACTCTCAAAGAAATAGATCAATTAATGAAATCGTCATCATTTGTTCCCGTTCAAAAAAAAAAAAAAAAAAATGCATTTACTTACTGAACTAGAGGTCTACACGGGCCGGAATTTCAAGGCCCGGGCCCGGCCCGGCCCGAAGGAAAGCTATTTTGGCCCGGCCCGGCCCGGTGTAAAAATTGAAAGCACGGCTCGAGCCCGGCCCGACTCAATTTCTACAAAAAATTCCGTTTTTTCTCGACATACAATTAAGATTCTTTTAATGAATACTACATGCATATTTATGAGAACATTTTACATTATATTTTAAATTACTATGTGTTCGCAAAATAGAAAACACACAATAGTAAACATTAACGATTACTTACAGTGTTTTAGTCAACGTCTCTACAGACGTTTCAAAATGTAAATAAGGGTTCATTACAAGATTAATGTAGTTTAGAATAAAGGGTTAAAAAACATAACTTTTGAAGCTTATAATAAAAAGTAGATTTGTGAAAATATTTCTGTCATTTTTAAGGCTTTTCTCAAATCCAAAGGAGCTACATTTTGACGCATTTATGAATTCATTTCTTTTCGGAAACGCATGAGATTGGCAGGTATTCTTATTCAGAAACCATGTAAATGCCGTTTTTTTCTTATATAAAAGTAATATATCTTTCAGAAAATACTGCCAAAGTTAGCTTTTTGAATCGAATTTCCAGAAGCGATAGCACAGGAAAGTAGAAAAACGTACAGTCACGTGACAAGAGTCTCTGTTATCTCTGTACGTAATTTATCAAAAATGGAAACACTATTCGATTCCAAATGCCTTCAATACTCAGGCCTGTCAATTTTATGCCTTTATAGTTAAAAATGAGCCTGAAAATGTGTCTGAAAGTTTAGCATTGTTGAGCAGTAAATATGAGAACCACCTTAAGGTACATTTCCAAAGATACTGTTAACAGAAGTTCATTATCGCTATTAATACTTTTACAAAACATAATGCCTGTCTTACACATCCTGAGAATGATTAAGACCAGTTCCGTCCCGGCACAAGTCTGCCGAAAAAATTAAACACGGGTTCAGGCATCATGTAACTGTACGATGCCGATCTCTACGATGGTCATGTTACTTTTTTGTATTGATGTTGTTAAACTCGCATCGGCTCGTAACGCACATTTATACTTCTCGAAAAAGTCATATTCATGGAAAATGGCCTCGTATTTTATCTGCATTTCTCAAACTCTTATATCGGGCCGATAGGCCCGATTAATTTTTTTATCGGCCCGGTCCGCGGGCCGGGTACGGGCCTCGGGCCAAGCCCGGGCCCGTGCAGACCTCTATACTGAACTTTGAAAGGACTGGGAAATAAAAGTTATAATAGATAAAACGGTAAAATCTAAGCAAACGTCAAGGTATTCATTTTTTAAACTCTGTAGTAATTAACTTTTGTTTTGGTACTTAAATTTTTATATTTTTTCCTAATGTGAAAAACAAATTTTAGTAACATTAATTGTTACCTTTTTTCAACAATTTAAATCTAGATTTAAACATGATTTCCATTAAGAGACCACCTCTCGGAGTGACCATTTTTTATTGGAACATGGTCGCTTTAGGGAGGATTTGCTGTACATTTTAAAGGTTTTTATAGATTTTTCTTATAACTATTTTTTTACAGTAATCATCAAATTCTTACCAGTGTATGTATTTGTTTCCTTTTTTTTAACCCCTTTAATGCATGATTTTTTATTTTGTTCAGAAAAAATTTTGTTTGAGTCTTATTTTGTTAATTATCCACTAGAAAATAAAGAAAAAAATTATTTATGTTTCTGCTGGACATAATATCACAATGCCACTTCTGTGTTACCAAACAAAAATTACTCAAAAAATGATAATTTTAAATTATATACTTACTTTAAAGCGTTTACACTGCAGAATATCAACTCTTCAACGATATAATAATTTTTCGAATGCTTTTAATAGTTTACAGAATTAATAATTAGTACTTTATAAAGATAGAGAAAAAACGCCAGTCGAGCACATTGCAAGCAGTATCAACAAAAGATGTTAGAACCTCTCCATGATAAAAAATCTGAACAAAAGCAGACCACGACCTTAAATGCATGTTATCACACGTAGGTAACACATAAAGTGCACCAAAGTAGGGCACCAAAAGACCAAAAAAAAAAAAAAAAGGGCCAAATGGCAAAAAAACGAAAAAAAAAAAAAAAAAAAAAAAAAGATAATGTAACTCCCAATTTTTGCTATAAATATATAAGGCTGTTCTCAAATCCAAAAGGACAACTTTATGGCATAAGTTTTAATTTATTTTTGTTCTGAAATGCATGAAACTAGCAGGTGTTGTTGTTCTAAAACTATGTAATCGAACTATTTTTCCGCTTTTTTTGCAAACGCAATAGATCTTTCAGAAAATAGAGTCAAAGTTGACGTTTTGAACCGAAGTTCCCGAAGACAGCAGACAAACCAGTCAACGAAGGGAGAAAAATGTCCTTGTCACCAGGGCTTAATTTGCGCAGGAGCCCACCGGAGCTGAGCTCCGGTACTTCTCTGTTTTCAGTAAATATTTAAATATTGGTCGGAATTCACCGGAGCTCATAAATGCAGGACTCCGGAGCCCAAAGCAACAGCGCTTTTTTTTTTTTTTTTTTTTTTTTTTTATGAATGCTGCCCATTTTAAGGCTCTGATCTGCACATTTACAAAGTCACTTTCATTTATAAGTAGATATAATTACCATGCATTGTTATTCTGATAGAAAGCAATAGAGCAGTGTTTCCCCCTTTTTGTATAAACGTATTGAATATTTCCGATAACGGTGTCAAATTTTTAATTTAATCTGATTTTCAGGGACTCACCACAAAAGATTGTTAAGCGGAAGGAATCGATTATAGTTTCAAATATGCACCTTTTATAGGAAATTGAAAAACGCTGTTCCATTCTTCAACATATAAATATTAATTTCTATAAATTTCATTCACTTTTTCATGAAAAGGCATAACTGGCGAATTATTCCTTTTTTGCGTTAGCGCTATTTCCGAATCATAATCCTTACCATATTTAATCCCAGAATTCTAAAATTAATTAACATTAAAATTACGCAAAGATTTCTTTTCGGAAGGAGTGATAACTAAAAAGTGGATTAGTTGACAGCTAAGTATATTAAATAATTATGCATTATAAGTGTATGCTGATAGATATATTTAAAATTATTTTGCTAAAGAAAAAATGTGCTTTAAATTTTTCAAATAATGTATGAAATATAAATATGCGGATTGAAGTGACGGGGGGGGGGGGGGCACGCTACGGTTGTTAGTACTGCAGAATATTAGGGCTCCGGTACTTTTTTTGTTAGAAATTAAGCCCTGCTTGTCAAGTGACCAAAATCACTCATAACCCAATTGGTAATTTATTTATCAAAAAATGGAAAACACAGTTCGATTCCAAATCGCTTCCATAGTCAGGCCTTCCAATTTTTTGTATTTCCGTTAAAAAATGAATTTGTAAATGCGTCAAAACTTTTTGCGCTTGTTGAGCAGAGCAATTGAGAACAGCCTTAAGGGTTAAAAGGAGGATTGATTTCAACAGATATTATTTAATTTCACGTCGTAGAAAATATTCCATTTAACAATGTTTTTAATTGAGCATACAATTTCTTAATTTAAAAAATTATGTGTAGTGCATAAAAATAAACTGGGGAAATACACGACGGGATCACAAAAACTTAAGTTCGCCTTGTGTACGCCTCTGTTTTCCCAAAGAAATCTTAATGTTTTTATCGTTTTTTCTCGGATAATTTTTTCTTGATGAATTTATCAAATCCTCCAATGAATCCAACAATGCATCTGGTATCTTTTAAAAGAAGGATTTGTTTCAACAAATATTTTTTAATTTAATGTCGTGGAAATTCTTCAATTAAATAAATTCAATGTGCAATTTCTTTCATTAATTTAATAGCACTGAAATTAGAAATAAACTGTAATAATTTAAAACAAATTGGGTAAGTATATGCCCAAATATAAAAAGTTCCATGTTCGCCAAGTGTAAGCCTCTGTTTTCTCAAATAAAGGTTTTCTATCGATTTTTCCTACATAAGTATTTTTTGATAAATTTATCAAACTCTCATTCACGTATACATCTGCTGCCTTTGAAAAGACGGATTTATTTCACGAGACATTATTTAATTTAACGTAATAAAAAATATTTAATTTAACATTTTTTCTTATTAAATTCGACGCACAATTTATTTCATTAATTTGATAGCACTGAAAATAAAGATAAAATGTAATAATTAGAAAAAAAAATCCGGCTTAATTTTTCTCCAATCTGCATTCTCAACTTACGCACTCAAGTCTTCTCTCTGATTTATCACAAAAATATTTTTATAAACTGGATGATGCTGTAATTGTCCGTAATTAAATATTTTCTAGACGCTGATTTAAATAGCCATTTGAGATTTTTTATTAGCTTTTGTAATCATCCTTTTATAAATAAGCTTCGTGCATTTATTGATCAATAAATTGATTCTAAAAATAAGTCGAATTTATTAAGTAAATTGCGAAGTATTTCAAAGAAGCATTGTATAAAAAAGTTTATTTTTGATGGCAAATATCCAAATAAATTTTAAAAGTAAAGCCTGTTATTTTTTTCCGGAATGAATATCTTTTAGTATTCTTTTTATTCTTTTAAAATACATCAAAGGAATGCGTAAAGTTAGTAAACTATACTTGCTTTTGAAAGTTTAGTAGTTATGATAAAAGACAAACAAGCGCAATTAAATTAAGTTTAAATTTACAGACCACAGAATGCCAATCTATTATTTCTTTTTCAATTCTTAAGTGGCAGAGTAGCTTATCGTCGCCAGTCATCAGAAAATCGTCCTATCCCTTATGAAAATAGCACTCCGAGTCTCCGACTATGTAAAGAAGCTATTGTTGCGCCGCCGTTGAGGTGTGGAATACAACTTATTGCTAATCAATTTCTGCACATTATTCACCTCAAATAAAAATTAAACGATACAGGTTTGTCATCATGCTATTATGGAAGAGTCTTCATTAATTAATATTGATTTCATTTGTTGTTGAAAGGTTATTACATGAAATGTATGTTTTAAAAGCTATGTAAGTGCGTTTGTAGGTATGCTAGAAAATGTGTGTTAGCATATGTGCATTGTACAAGATGAATATATTAGAGATGAGACGGGCTCAGCCCGAACCTATGACCACGAGCCCGGACCCGAAACAAATTCTGGTTCAAAGTGGAAGTCTTATTTATTTACAAATTGAAACTAGTCGGAAGTGCCAATCCCAAAACTTTGTTCTTTCTCATACATGTTAATATTTCAACAAGTAAAAATTAAATTTAAAAAATCAAAAAACCCGAGAGCGTAAAAAGCGAAATAATTAATTGTTTCTCATCAATGTGCAACTATTTTTTATATTACTTACCTATTTTTTTTATTTACTTGTATTAATGACTTTTAAGTTGTGTTTAATTGTTAGTTCCTATCTATAAACTATGCTTTGATGAGGCCTATAGATGTCTATGAAGGTTAGAGTTGCAATAAAGCTAGAGATCCTACCTACACAAGTTCCAGGTTGTGTAATTTTTTAAACGGAGCTTCTGACTGTAAAATAGTCAATGAAACATAGTCTTCATTTTAAAAGACCTATCTAATGATATGCCACTCAATAGGGTGCGTAAAAATTTTCCTTCGTCTCTACCGCCATTTCGAATTTATAAAAACAAAACCTAGACTATAACCATCGGACGGTTAAGACGAATCGATAGACACCTCATTCATTAAAATCCATCCAGCCGTTGGGATGTTTCGAGGGTATAAAGAAATCCACATACACAGATACGCGTGAAACCCATAACCCTTCTTTTCAGTCGGGTAAAAATGTGTGAAAACTTCATAGTTTTTATTTCAGTTTTGTAAATGTTGGTAGTAAACGGCATATTGTTATATGGAACAGGAGAATGGAGAATTGTGGAGACAGAAAGAAAGAAATTAGCGGCAGTAGAAATGGATGCCCTAAGTAGATCATGCAAGGTTTCAAGAATAGAAATAATAAGAAATGAAAGAATCGAAGAAATGATGAAAATAAAGGGAACCATATTAGATGATATTAAAAAAAAGCAATTAATCTGGTATGGTCATGTTAAAAGAATGAATGATGAAAGACTAACCAAAATCACATTCAATAATAAAACAACTAAAAAAGGAAACGAGGAAGATCACGGAAGAACTGGATGGATGATATTGCAAAGGCAGTGCGGGATAGAGGTCTGGAGGAGGAATGGACCCTTGACCGAAAAAAAAAAATGGAAAAGGACTGTTCTACATTCTTCGGATGGCGGCATCTGACGCCATAAACCGAGTTTATATACATATACATATATATATATATCGTAAAAAAAAACTTATAAAAGTGCACGATTAACATAAAAAACTGCACTTATAAAAAGAAGAATCATAACTTTAAAATGTTGAAAGACTAAAGATGTGAGTAAAAACTACATTAATTCCAGAGAAATTTATAATATTTCCTCCCTATAGGTCATGCATTCGTACTGAAACAATGATTATTTTAATAAAACATCCTTAAGTAATTTTAAATGGAATTCCTTTGTTTTTACGAAATAATTTATGTGACTGTCATGAACATTAAGATTAAAAAAAAAAAAAAAAAAAAAAAAAAAAAAAAACTCTTTAAAAGTGCGCGATTAACATAAAAAAACTACACTTATAAGAAAAAGAATCATAGCTTTAAAATGTTGAAAGACTAAAAATGAGAATAAAAACTACTTTAATTCTAGGGAAATTTATAATAATATTTCCTCTTTATAGGTCTTGTATCTGTACTGAAGCAATGAAGAGCAATATGAAGTTATGTTGTCCCATAAAAATGAATCCTTACATTCTTCTTTTTTTGGTAATTTTATTATATCAGACTGTATTCTCATACATACCTCTTACAACATATATTTTCACAAGAAACACTACTTTTGAAAAGTCAATTAAAATTGTCATTGTCACACTTAAATGCCATAAAGGATGAAAACTTGTGAAAATCTTTTCTAAATTACGTATAAATTAACGCGTCACAATAAAATAAAATAATATAATACTATATGAAGAATTGTTTGTAATCCTATTCTATACAACCTTTTAGTCATTTCTCTTAAATACTGTCAGAAACATTGAGTTTAAAAAACGCGAGCTTCACATTAAAAAAAACCCTACAAAAATAATGAAAAGTAACGTTATAATTAAATAATAAATCTTACAAGGGAACCACTTTTGGTGTTGCTCGCACCTAGCATCGAGACCTGGTGTATTTTGTAGCCCTATACATAAAAGTTAAAGAACCGATAAAATTTCTCTGTTAAAATCATATTTTATATACTTTTTTATACTTTTAATTTTTTATTATTACATTTTTATTTGTTTATTTCACGCCAAAAGTGAGTTAAGTCGCCAAATGTGGCGCTACAATTTTTCCGCCCGCTTTATCCAAAGTATTTTCTTTTGAAATCAAATGGAATAAAGTTTCGAATGTTTAAAATGAAATGTTGCTGTATTAAATGTTCATTTGGTAAAAGTAATCGTAAAGTAAATTGAAATTTTTACACAATTTAGAAAAATAACTATGTCTAATGTGGTCGAACATTAAATTTTTAGTGAAGTTCCTGTCCTCACACAATGCAAAAATCTATGACATTTGGCTAGGGTTGCCGGAAAGCTCTACGTTTTAAAAAAAATCGCCAACCTCTTCCCCGCCAAAAATGTGAATATAATGTTGCAATTTTTCAAAATCAAATTCTTGCGTTTTTGAAGGAATTTTTAAACGTTTTGCAATATTTTATATTTATCATTAACTAATTTTTATTTTTTAATGCTTTTCTTTAAAAACTTCAATGTTAATAGTCCGATAAGTGATCTGGAAATTTGCATTTTCAGTAAGTTATGCTGCTGTAAAATCAAGAAATATTATTTTAACAAAGAAATTTTATCGATTCTCAAACCTTGTAATATAGGGCTGTAAAATGCACCAGGCCTCAATGCTAGGTGCGAGCAACACCAAAAGTGGTTCCCTTGTTAGTATGAATCAGCATAGAAACAAAAGATCACACAGGAATAGAGATTCGGGAATAATTTCGGGATAGAAGTTTTAACATCCCGTCATCAGCCAATGTAAACACATGACCGTAATGGGACAAGGTCACAAATGAGCAGACAGAGCAAAGAGGAGAGCTTACAAAGAATGCGATAGGTGGCGCTAGCTGAAAGGAAAACACTAAACACCGAGGAGCATATGCAGAAGAGGAAAGTGTTGCCAAAATGAAAGAAAGAAATTAACAGAAAAGAAAAAGAGAAAAGGAAATAAACAAATTAAAATAAAATAAGTAAATTAAAAAATAAAATTAAAAGAGGAAACGCAAGAAAAATAAAAGGATATATATTTTTTAAATACCAGAATGAAAAGAGACAAGAAAAAAGGGAAAAGAAGGAAAAAGGGTAAAAATATTGTTACTTTAAAATTTCCAACGGTTAAATATACTCCGAAAAACTGTATTAATTGCAGAGAAATTCATAAGGTTTCCTTTATATATGTCATATATGTGTACTCAAGAAATGAAAAATAATTTGATATCATTTTGTCTCATAAAAATAAATTATCACATTCCTCTTTTTCGATAGCCTTACTATATCAGACTATATTCTTATACATACCTCCTACAAAATATTTCCACAAGAAATACTACATTTGAAAAGACAACCGAAATTGTCGCTGTCTCAATCAAATGCCTTAAAAAAAATGTTTAGTTTTTTTTTTTCATTTTTACATTTCGAGCTAGACATTATTTCAGACAGAACGTAGGAGTTCAATGCATCATTAAAAAGAAAACGTATTTTAATTTTAACCTGTATTCCATCCCACACACTATTTGATAGAAAGAATTTGAATTTTATTTTTATCATCATAGCTTTTCATATATATATTGAAATGAATTCAAATGTAATTGCGTGCAGTTAAATTTTTTTCGAGAGGATGATTTAAATAGCTTTTTGAGAAAGTTTTTAGAGTTTTGTGATCGCTGTAATTACGAATGAGCTATTCATCAATAAAGTGCTTCTAAAAATACGTCACATTTATAAAATTAGATGAGAAAGGGTTTTGTAGATAATGATGAACAATATATATATATATATATATATAATTTTGATGGTTAAATGTCAATTTCTGTTTAAAAATTAATTTCATTATAAATTTTTTCCTGTATTCCATCCCACAGACTACTTGATAGAAAGAATTTGAATTTGAATTAAAAGTAGTTTCATTATAAATTTTCTCCCCCCTCCTGCCCCACAGAGTTAACCATTTATGCTAGACAGTACTTTAAAGTACCATTAAAATAACTTGTTATAAAATTAATGCATGATTTAGTAGTAATGCAGTTTAAAATGAGTTATAAATACTTCATCTTATTTGAAAAGCGTTATTGGTTGCGCAAAACAAAAATATTTTAAAAGGATAATTTCTTTTTCATTTGCATCTTTTCAGATTTTTTGACGTTGAAAGATTATGGGAGGAAAGTTTCAGTTATGAACTATTTCTATATTTCTCTTGTAAGAGCGTTATATTTGTACCTTTCCTAATTCTATAAAAGACTGAAAAAAATATATTAAATAAAAAAATTGAGTGGAGTTATAAGTATTGCACAAAATCTCTTTGGTAAAATCCTTCTAAAATTTATTAAATGATTGTGTAAATGATTGTGATTCTTCTAATGTAGTTTCAAAAATTCGCGAAAAATGTTTTAGAAGATGAAATTTTCACGAGTTCATAATTTGGGATACAGAGGTTTAACTTATGGTTTAGAGTTATTTAAACACGTTTAAATAAATCTATAGCAAAGAAAGTTAAATCAATTTTTAACTTTTGCTTTTATTTTTTAACTTTTGCTGTTCGGCATTGTGACATCGTGGCTACACCACTGGTAAACTAATTCTGGTTAAATTGATTATAACAATGCCCAACATTGTGTCTTACTGCACTCAATGGAAATACTTCCAATAAAATGCTAATATTGGCGTTACATGGTGAAAACGCAAATATTGCAGAAATACTGGATTTATTTTTTAAATATTGTTCATGGAATGGCGAACTATTTCTTGGCCAATATTGCGCCAAATAAATATGCCAATAACAGGGAGAATCTTTCATGAAAATATTGCCAGTGTTGGTTCCGATATGACAAATATTGGCCAATCTGTAGCCATTCATACAATATTGCTCGAATAATGTTTTCCTACCAGGGAACTCATTTTAGTACTACTTGATTATCCCGTCGACCAAAAAACTATTCCCAAACTATACGATTAAATGCCAATAGCAGCTGATCGTAAATGTCACATTTACTTGACATTAAACACGTTACACGTGTTTGTTACGTCATCAAGTGATTTTAAATTCGACGTTTTATTTGTATTTTTATTAATATACGACTACCTTAAGATATTAAAAGAGGAAAAAAAATGCAATAGATTACTTTCAGCTGACATCACAAATATTTATCAACATTTTTTTTTAGCCCCCGGTACGGTATGCTATTTCTTTCTCCCATCTTATTTTGTGCCTCCAAAAAATAACGTTACCTTACAGAAGCCAGCAATAAACAAAGCAGATGTATCATTGTACGATTAAATGCTCTATAGCAATTTTTCTTATTTCTAAGCATCACATATTTTCAATTTTTATACCGTCGTATTGGAGAAAAAAAAAGGTACTTTTAAATATTAGTTTGAAAATTGTATCTCCATTTATTTTTGAAATATTAATTTTTTTGTAGTTTTTAGCACCATTTGTTTCATTTTGGCAACTCAAGTATTCCATTTATGTAGAAAGTAAAGGGAAAATAATTGAAAAACAGCATTTATATCTTTTTCTTGCCATTTTCTCATAACAGCCGAAAGAAAATGTAATTAAAATACGTGCTATTTTGAAAAAATATAAACGAATGATTTCTGTTAAAACATGAAGCTATTATAAACTATATTTCATTTTAAGTATCCATAGACGCTTTCCATGTGACGTCAGTCATGACGTTTTGGTTGAAAACTGACTCCAAACAAACGGTTGCTATGCGTCATTTCTTTTTAAATGTAAATCGTAGAAAATATTACCAGTACATATCAAGTATTAAAACATTTAGATGTGAGATATAGATATAAGATATAGCTGCAACACACAAATAAAATAGAAAATACAACATAGCAACCGTTTGTTTGGTGTCAGTTTCCAACCAAAACATGATGACTGACGTCACGACTAAAATCGTCTATATTAATGTTACAAACAAATGAAAGCCTATGAATCATTAGATTTTTTTGTCGAGTTTCTTTAATGACGGCATCTTTTTGCTGCATTTGTGTATTATTTTGCGATAGTGACATCCTATGCATGCTTTACTGTAGATATTTAAGAGTAGATCGTAAATGTGGAATTCTTAAGCGGGCGCTAATGACGTCATTTTAAATAAAATAAAAGTGTGTTCTTTAAGTCTTACAATTGAAATATGTTTTGTACTATTTATATATACATTTTTTTTTTTTCATCGGGGTAACACTAAATTCTGAAAAAGCAGAATTCCTGTTTTCTAGTTTTTTTTTTTTTTATTTATTATTATTTGCTTCAAGCCTATACCTAATGTTTACATACCTTTTATAGTTATGTCCGTCTACGTTTTTTGACTAAATAAAGAGGATTAAGTTCCTTATAATCTTCCATTATCATTGATAATTTTTATGTCTCTTAATAGATGAGATTATTACATTTAAAATACTTACATTTAATTCACAAATACAATATCTTAAAAATATCTGTTTGTGTGTAATTTAATTTAATAATTTTGCATTTAAATACGTAAACTATTCTTAGTTAGTATTCTTTTCTCCGAAATCAACAAAATAAACCAAATTTATATTTGGTATGTCGCTACGTGATGAGTGAACGTCATCATTAAAGTAACCCTATTCTTTAGTGATGTTTTTTTAAATTTAAATTCATTAATTTTCCTAACTTAAAATTTTAGAATGGCAACATTCTTCTATTTGTATAATTTGGCGAAATTGGTCGACGGAATAATCAAGTAGTACCCTTATTTCTTTATGAAGGAAAGAGAAATGTTATTTTAAAATTCTCCATTTAATCCTTCGGTACCATTAATATTTCCATGCTTTTTGTAAACGGATATCATTTTTTATTTCTACCTATTTTTATCATCATGTAACGAAGCATTGATATACATAGTAGGGTCAATGTTTGTTATTCCAGCAGCAATGCCGTTGAGATCCACTATGCGTATTCCAACCAGATCTTATTCTAATTTCAATGGTGGCGAGCACCGTCATATCGACTTAGACAATAAGTACTTATTATCGATTAGGTTCCTGAATCTATTGCAGCCACAATCGCATATTGTAATAAATTCGTTCTTAGAATCATTCTCTGTGCATCTGAAGCACATCTGAATATAATGGACTAAAGAAGAGCTAGGCTGACAGATACTTTGGTTTCCCTCGAATCCTTAATTATTCAATACATTATTATTGTATATTATGACAATAATATTATACTATTATAATGGGTTGTTATAATCTACAATGACATAACAATATAGGTCTTATGCAATAAGTATCGCTTATATTTGGTATCGCCATAAAATAGTAGTGTGAAAATATTGAATTAGTATAATAATGGTTTAATAAATTATTAACTAATAATAATAATAGTTTAGTAATTTAAAAGTGCAATCTTTCTTTTCAAGAACCGCAATTTTATAATTAAATCTGAGAAAATAGAAATATCTCAATAGAAGTATTAAAGCAGCAGAATTTAGTATTATTCAATATTTATGGAACCACAAACCTAACTCTGTTAGAATTTTATAAACATTATAGATAATACAAAAAAATTAATATGCCAGAATATGGCATTTCTCTTGAAGAATTACGTCAAAATTTAATAAAATTCTATTTTCAAATGCAGCTAAAAATAATAAAAAGAAGAAGTAGAAGAAATCAAAACGATAAAACACAATTTTATAAAAAACATAATTCATCAAACCAAAATTTTACAGAATTTCTTTGGATTTAGTTATTTCAAATCTTAAGCAGAATATGTATTAATATGGCTTAATTATGTGAAATTTTATCTGAAAATTCTTGGTTTAAAATTTTTTAAATCATAAAGTTCTAAGCTTTCAACAGACATAATTATTTAAAAGAAATAAGTTTTAATTATTTATACTTATGTCTTTTTACTTTTATGTTTTAAGGGGGCAAGGAACATTCGAACTCATATTTTTTAATCTTTTTTTTAAATTGTACCTTAAATACTATTCAAAGGTTCACTATATATGAATTATGGTACATAATTATCACACAAGAAATTAAAAAAAAAATTTTTTGAAAAAAAAATAAGGAATTTTCCGGAATATTTTAAGCATTATTTAGAACTTTCAAAATGTCCCAACCTCACTCCGCGCATATCAATTAAAATCCCCAATACTTTTTATGCCACTTTGGTTTTCTTATACAAATAAATCTGTGAGTAGTTTTTTTAAATTAAATATAATATGGAAAATTGAAAGGTAGTTAGCTGCAGAAATATGATGCAAAAATACTGAAAATTTTATAAAATTTTAAAAATATTTTTTTCTTACCTTTATATTCAAATATATAAAATTCGATGCACAGTTTTATTTGTATATGTAAATCAAACTGGTTTAAAACATATTGGGGATTTTAATTGATATGGAGTGAGACTGGGACATTTTGAAAGTTCTTGATAACGCTTAAAATATTCAGGAAAATTCCTTATTTTTCTCCTAGTTTTTTATTTATTTATTTAATTTCTTGTGTGATAAATACACTGGCCTCACAAAGTTAAGGATGCTTTCGATTGTACGTGGTTTCTCGAATATCTACTAAAATTATTGGCAAATTGTCCTTGTACTTCTGGGATATAAAGAACATGTTTGATTTCACATTTATCGGTGAAGATTTAGTCGGGAAGACAATTAGGCGGCTAATAATAAATTTAATAATAAAATAATATTTGCGATCACCTGTGTAACAGAATATGTTGGAAATGGTTTGCACTGTGTTAAATGACTATTTGGGTCCTGTTCAACGTTTTTGTGCGTTTGTGTAAGCATAGCACTCATATTCGTGAAGATGTTATTGTGTCTGTGAAAAATTCAAAAGTTTTTTTTTTACAGCATACAGAGTTTTCAACCAAATTTAACGTAACTTTCCGAAAACCAGACAAAGAACAGTAGCAACAATAAACTGCAATTAAAGCATGAATATATTGAATATTTGATGAGATATGGGCATTTGTATGAAATAAATTTTAACTGCGTATTCGTGGAAGATTTCATAATTTGGTTGTCAGCTATTTTGGGCATCTTCTGTAAAAAGTCCAATCAAATATTGTGAAAACTCAGAAAGATATAGTGAGCTGATTGAAAAGTTGTGGAACATACCTTATGATAAAGCTATTTTTAGAAAGCAACTCACTATATCGCCCCTATCTTTGTGAATTTTCGTGATATTTGACTGGGCTTTTTTAATATTGAATAATACTAAATTCTGCTGCTTTAATACTTTCTTTGAGATATTTCTATTTTCTCAGATTTAGGGGAACTCTAGGATAGATGGCCATAGTTTTTAAAGATTGAAATAAAAATTCTTAGAATGAAAATACAAGAAATATTGATGCATATGTAAAGTTCTTATACATATACTCATAATACTTTATGCAAAAAATAATTAAATATTGAAAACAGCAAGTGTTATATAAAATTGAAATTTTAATGGCTGATGGTCATCTCTCCTTAAAACTGCAAAGATGGCCATCCAATACAAAAAAGAAAAAGTTAATTTAAATAGCAAGAAAATAACACATTTCATATAATTAATCATGAAAAACATATAGCAGTTTGTAAAGATGCAATTATATGATGGAAAATGAGTGAAGAGAACTCGAATAAACAAAATTTGAAGTATAATTTCAATACTTCACTTTTCGTAAAATCTTACCGCATGCTTGGCAGAGGTCTTGATAATTTGTACACGTTTCATGGAACCACTTCAGGTACCTTATGCATTGTATCCAGGCATTCTTTTTGGATGTGATATTATATTGTTTTGCACAACCAACACAGTAATCCTAATCCAAATCTATTTACTCGGAATCTGTAGAACCTGATAATTTAACTGTGTTTCGTTTTCTTCGCTACTGGAATTGTCGTGTTTTCGTTTGTTTTTTCTCGCGTTAATTGTAGGTTTATTACGTTAATTTAGTTTATTTATCAACTTTATTAGTTTCTGTTATGAAAGTTTCCGATGTTTTTCAGTATTTAACTGAAACAAATAAATCGTTAGGTCTTATTACATTATTATTATTATTATTATTAAAATATTTATATTAGTTAAAATGTAAATAATTATATCAATTAATATATTTATAAACGTAAACATTATATATTGATTTTAAATTTAATTCTATTTAGTGAAAATCATGACGAAGTATAAGTTTTAAATATTGATTAAAGGTGGCCATCTCTCCTCGATTTCATGTGCCCATCTCTCCTGAAATTGAAGGACGGATGGCCGCCCAATTTAAAGCCTCAATAGCCACTGTACGTCTTTGTTTTAGTCTTAGAAGTAAAGATTAGATTATATACGTGCCTTAAATGTCCACATAGTAAAAAATATACATAACGTACGTACTGCAAAACATTCAGATACCTAAGTCAAAAAAATATATTCAACAACCTATTTAATTTACATTAAAATTACAATTACTTTTTAAAATCGAAAACACAACTGCACGTCGCAATAAATAAACTCGTTGAACTATTTCATACGAACAATCTCTATATTGCAATCTATGATCAAGTTTTGGAGATATTTAGACTGGCCATCTCTCCTCTATGGCCATCTATCCTACAGTTACCCTAATTATAAAATTGCAATTCTTTAAAAGAAAGATTGCATTTTTAAATTACTACACTATTATTATTAGTTAATAATTTATTAAACCATTATTATACTAATTCAATATTTCAATACATATTTATAGCATAAGAACTACATTGTTATATCATTGTAGATTACAACAGTCTATTCTAAATTCTAATAGTATAATATTATTATCATAATATGCAATAATAACGTATTGAAGAATTAATCGAGGAAAACCAAAGTATCTGTCAGCCTAGCTCTTTAGTCCATGATATTCAGATGTGTTTCAGATGCACAGAGGATGATTCTAAGAACGAATTTATTACAATCTGCGATTGTGGCTGTTATAGTTTCAGGAATCTAATCGATAATAAGTACTTATTGTCTAAGTCGATATGACGGTGAAATTGGAATAAGATCTGGTTGGAATACGCATGGTGGGTCTCAACGGCATTGCTGCTGGAATAACAATCATTGACTCTACTATGTTTATCAGTGCTTTGTTACATGATGATAGAAATAGGTAGAAATAAAAAAAATGATATCACTTAACAAAACGCATGGAAATATTAATGGTACCGAAGGATTAAATGGAGAGTTTTAAAATAACATTTCTATTTCCTCCATAAAGAAATAAGGGTACTACTTGATTATCCCGTCGACCAATTTCACAAAATTATACGAATTGCCAAACTATTCGCCAAATTATACAAATGGAAGAGTGTTGCCATTCTAAAATTTTAAGTTATGAAAATTAATGAATTTAAATATAATGTATCTTCAAATAAGCTATTTAAAATTTAGATGGTTTAAAAATAAAATACGTGCATAATTCATTTAAAACTTCTTATTCTTTAAATGAAATTACAGAAGAGTTTTTCTTGTTTGTGATCATGATGTTGATATCGAAATTAACAACAACAGCAATAATAATAACCGATAATATTTTTCAGGGAATAATTAATTCCTATTAGCCTCTTTTATTACTAAAAATATTATTAATACACCATTTAATTTTATTTTACTGCCTATAAATATAAATAACGAATGAAGATACAATGTTTCTTCAAATAGGCTATTTAACCTTTTAGCAGGCGGTGTCTACAAAAAAGGACACCTAATTTTAAGAGTGCTAGCACCAGAAATATTTAATTAAATTTTCCATTTATAAATTATGGTAGATTAAGCAACTTTCTATTTTGTAATAAATTCGTTTTTAAATTCCGGTGTCAGTCCACCATTTCATCATTTTTCAAACAGAATTACTCCGCGCCGGAAAGGGTTAAAATCTAGGAGTTATTGTTTTTTATGATTATGACGAGGAATACCGAAAATAATAATTATTAATACAACAACAACAATAATAACAATAATAACTGGTACAGTCTTCAGGGAATTTATTCCTATTAGCTTTTTATTGTCGAAAATATGATTAAAACACCATTTAATTTTATTTTACCTATAAAAGAATACACAAATAAACGAATGAACTTTTTCAAAAAAGCTATTCGAAACTCAAATGATTTTAAAATTAAATACGCACATAATTCATTTTAAACTTAATATTCCTTTAAATGGAATCTCAATTTGTACCAATAAAGCACTTCCACAAATATGCATATTTTAGAAAATTAAAATGCAAAGCTCTTTATATAAGTTGATTATAGAAAAATGCGAATGTATTGAAAATGGCAAGCGGCCAAATCCCTTTTTGAAAACGCAGCCACTGAAATATGAATTTCAATAAACTTTTAAAGTACTATTTAAATTCCATTAAAGAAATAAGCAAACATTTGATGTAACTGGATAGGACTCCGAGTACAATTTAGATTGTCTCTATTGATAAATGCAAGAGAATCTATGCCGGTCTCCGTTTTAAGTCCCGTTTTAAATGAAAACGCGTGCTAAACTTAACGATTGAGATGTGAAGAAGTTAAGAAATTATTATTTTATGGAAATGGCGCATAAGATAGAGGCAGTAATTTCAATTTTTATGTAATAAATGTTTTTTAAATTGGACTCTAAAAGTCATGAAAAGGATATAGGTTCTGCCTAGAGTCCGGGGTACTTGTGTTACACCCGACCTGAACGCGAAATTTCTATCTAAAGTCCCGACCTGATCCCAATACATTACATAAAAAAAAATTACTATTAAAGAAATAAGCAAACATTTGACGTGATTAGATAGGACTCCGAGTACAATTTAGATTGTCTCTATTGATAAATGCAAGAGAATCTATGCCGGTCTCCGTTTTAAGTCCCGTTTTAAATGAAAACGCGTACTAAACTTAACGATTGAGATGTGAAGAAGTTAAGAAATTATTATTTTATGGAAATGGCGCATAAGATAGAGGCAGTAATTTCAATTTTTATGTAATAAACTTTTATTAAATTTGACTCTAAAAGTCATGAAAAGGATATAGGTTCTGCCTAAAGTCCGGGGTACTTGTGTTACACCCGACCTGAACGTGAAATTTCTATCTAAAGTCCCGACCTGATCTCGATACATTACATAAAAAAAAATTAATATTAAAGAAATAAGCAAGCATTTGACGTGATTAGATAGGACTCCGAGTACAATTTAGATTGTCTCTATTGGTAAATGCAAGAGAACATAGGCCGGTGTCCGTTTTAAGAACCGTTTTAAATGAAAACGCGTACTAAACTTAACGATTGAGATGTGAAGAAGTCAAGGAATTATTATTTTGATGTGAAGAAGTCAAGGAATTATTATTTTATAGAAATGGCGCATAAGATAGAGGTAGTAATTTCAAATTTTATGTAATAAACTTTTATTAAATTTGACTCTAAAAGTCATGAAAAGGATATATGTTCTGCCTAGAGTCCGGGGTACTTGTGTTACACACGACCTGAACGCGAAATTTCTGTCTAAAGTCCCGACCTTATCCCGATACATTACATAAAAAAAAATTACTATTAAAGAAATAAGCAAACCTTTGACGTGATTAGATACGACTCCGAGTACAATTTAGATTGTCTCTATTGATAAATGCAATAGAATCTATGCCGGTCTCCGTTTTAAGTCCCGTTTTAAAGGAAAACGCGTACTAAACTTAACGATTGAGATGTGAAGAAGTTAAGAAATTATTATTTTATGGAAGTGGCGCATTAAGATAGAGG
The DNA here is from genome assembly GCA_963932465.1 of Maratus speciosus. Taxonomy (NCBI): domain Eukaryota; kingdom Metazoa; phylum Arthropoda; class Arachnida; order Araneae; family Salticidae; genus Maratus; species Maratus speciosus. Next base: position 281,147,418 of record OZ010792.1, read on the forward strand.
CAGTAATTTAAATTTTTATGTAATAAACTTTTATTAAATTGGACTCTAAAAGTCATGAAAATGATATAGGTTCTGCCTAGAGTCCGGGGTACTTGTGTTACACCCGACCTGAACGCGAAATTTCTATCTAAAGTCCCGACCTGATCCCGATACATTACATAAAAAAAAAATTACTATTAAAGAAATAAGCAAACATTTGACGTGATTAGATAGGACTCCGAGTACAATTTAGATTGTCTCTATTGATAAATGCAAGAGAATCTATGCCGGTCTCCGTTTTAAGTCCGGTTTTAAATAAAAACGCGTACTAAACTTAACGATTGAGATGTGAAGAAGTTAAGAAATTATTATTTTATGGAAGTGGCGCATTAAGATAGAGGCAGTAATTTAAATTTTTATGTAATAAACTTTTATTAAATTAGACTCTAAAAGTCATGAAAAGGATATAGGTTCTGCCTAGAGTCCGGGGTACTTGTGTTACACCCGACCTGTACGCGAAATTTCTATCTAAAGTCCCGACCTGATCCCGATACATTACATTAAAAAAATTACTATTAAAGAAATAAGCAAACATTTGACGTGGTTAGATAGGACTCCGAGTACAATTTAGATTGTCTCTATTGGTAAATGCAAGAGAACATAGGCCGGTGTCCATTTTAAGAACCGTTTTAAATGAAAACGCGTACAAAACTTAACGATTGAGATGTGAAGAAGTCAAGGAATTATTATTTTATAGAAATGGCGCATAAGATAGAGGCAGTAATTTCAATTTTTATGTAATAAACGTTTTTTAAATTGTACTCAAAAAGTCACGAAAAGGATATAAGTTCTGCCTAGAGTCCGGGGTTTCTTGTGTTACACCCGACCTGTACGCGAAATTTGTATTTAAAGTCAACCCGACCTTATAACGATACACTACGTTAAAGAAATTGCTATTAAAGCAATAAGCAAACATTTGACGTGACTGGATAGGACTCCGAGTACAATTTAGATTGTCCCTATTGGTAAATGCAAGAGAATCTATGCCGGTCTTCGTTTTAACACTTTAGTGCACAACTTTGCATATATGCAAACAACACTGTTTTGAATTTAATCGATTTTTTTTTATTCGTATATACCTAATTCACACCAGAAAATTAAAATAGCAATATTTTCTTTAGTTAATAACATACATTCCGTATTAGAATAAAGCGAAATTAACCATTGAAACTTTCTGGTGTAAAGTCAGATTCTCTGAAGTACGTAATTTCTAGAACGTATTCTATCATAGGAATTAAAGGGTTAAAGGTTAAGTTTTATAAAATAAATAATTATACAAAATAAGGTATTTGGAGACATACTTATTAAAATATTTACTAATTTGCAATATTTTAGCGTAAAACAGCCACACGACAGTAGTTTTTAGCTCACAGGCTATCAAAGCCTGAGAGCTAATGTGCCCGCCCGTTCTGTATGTATGTATGTATGTATGTATGTATGTATGTATGTATGTATGTACGTACGTACGTATGTACGTAACGCGATAACTCTTGATAGAAACATCCGATTTGCTTCAAAATTTTTTCCTAGGTTCACTGTGATAAGGCGCTTCCCTGATTAGTTTTTGGAGTTCATTGGTTAAGGATAAAGGGGGAAAAACGGGGTTAGTCCACACCCCACCCCCTTAATTCAGATAAATGGGTTTTTCATGCAGAATGATTCGATCTGCTCCGAATTTGGTATACCGGTTTATTATGTTAAGGAACTTCCCTGATTAGTTTTGGGAGTTCATTGGTTAAGGATAAAGGGGGAAAAACGGGGTTAGTCCACCCCCCTTAATTCAGATAAATGTGTTTTTCATGCAGAATGATTCGATTTGCACCGAATTTGGTATACCGGTTTATTATGTTAAGGAACTTCCCTGATTAGTTTTGGGGGTTCATTGGTTAAGGATAAAGGGGGGTTAGTCCACCCCCCTTAATTCAGATAAATGGGTTTTTCATGCAGAATCATTCGATTTGCTCCGAATTTGGTATACCGGTTTATTATGTTAAGGAACTTCCCTGATTAGTTTTGGGGGTTCATTGGTTAAGGATAAAGGGGGGAAAACGGGGTTAGTCCACCCCCCTTAATTCAGATAAATGTGTTTTTCATGCAGGATGATTCGATTTGCTCCGAATTTGGTATACCGGTTTATTATGTTAAGGAACTTCCCTGATTAGTTTTGGGGGTTCATTGGTTAAGGATAAAGGGGGAAAAGGAGGGTTAGTCCACCCCCCTTAATTCAGATAAATGGGTTTTTCATGCAGAATCATTCGATTTGCTCCGAATTTGGTATACCGGTTTATTATGTTAAGGAACTTCCCTGATTAGTTTTGGGGTTCATTGGTTAAGGATAAAGGGGGAAAAACGGGGTTAGTCCACCCCCCTTAATTCAGATAAATATGTTTTTTATGCAGAATGATTCGATTTGCTCCGAATTTGGTATACCGGTTTATTATGTTAAGGAACTTCCCTGATTAGATTTGGGGGTTCATTGGTTAAGGATAAAGGGGGAAAAGGGGGGTTAGCCCACCCCCCTTAATTCAGATAAATGGGTTTTTCATGCAGAATCATTCGATTTGCTCCGAATTTGGTATATCGGTTTATTATGTTAAGGAACTTCCCTGATTAGTTTTGGGGGTTCATTGGTTAAGGATAAAGGGGGAAAAGGGGGGTTAGTCCACCCCCCTTAATTCAGATAAATGGGTTTTTCATGCAGAATCATTCGATTTGCTCCGAATTTGGTATACCGGTTTATTATGTTAAGGAACTTCCCTGATTAGATTTGGGGGTTCATTGGTTAAGGATAAAGGGGGAAAAGGGGGTTAGTCCACCCCCCTTAATTCAGATAAATGGGTTTTTCATGCAGAATCATTCGATTTGCTCCGAATTTTGTATATCGGTTTATTATGTTAAGGAGCTTCCCTGATTCGTTTTGGCGATTAATTGGTTAAGGATAAAGGGGGGTTAGTCCACCCCCTTAATTTAGATAAATGTTTTTTTTTTTGCAAGGTTATTCGATTTGCTCCAAGTTTGGTATACCGGTTTATTATGATAAGGAGCTTCCCTGATTAGATTTGGAGGTTCACTGGTTAAGTATAAAGGGGGAAACGGGGGCTTCACTTATTTTTTTGAGGGGCATTATTCTTTAAAATAAGAGTATAATATACAATTAGTGTGAATAGTCTGTGAGCTCAATGCCATCAGTTTAGCTGGGCACTTTTCTTTTTTATTTCTTATATTGCAGATGTGCAATAGACGAAAAGATTGAAGTATTATATGAAAATGTATCTCTGATTTTTTTCATTATCTTTCCTATGTAATAAATATTTCAGAGAATCAAATATAATTTTTTCGAAACAAAATAGAAAAAAATCCCTGCCGGCCCGGCCTACAGGCAGAGGTAGATTTCGAAGTCAAATATACTAATTTCACAAACAAAAACTAAATCATGATTAGAGATAAATCCACTTTAACAATTTTATCTGGCCGCTCTGGACGAGTTTTTATTTCATTTTCATATAATAGCTGGTTTTATCTGAATCATGTTAGGGCGGCATTAAAAAAAAATACTTTTCCATGCTCAACAACTCGAAATTTTCTGCCATAATTCCAGATTCATTTTTAATAAAAAAAAAAAAAAAATGAAACATGCTGACGTGATTTTTGAAGAGATTTATAAGCGGCCGGTGTTTTTATTTTTTGTTCAATTAATTAAAACTTGATATATAAACAATTATTTTCTCAGAAGGACAATATTTTTCGTTTCTAACACAATCGCTTCGGGAAATTCCGTTCAAAATGCCCACTTTGCCATCATTTTTTGAAATATATTCTGCCTCTATCTAAAAATCGATTATTACGGTACATTATATAGTTTCTGAATAAGCGAATCTACCAATTAAATGCGTTTGAGAGCAAAAATGAATTTAAAAACCAGTCCGAAAATAAGCAGTTTGGATTTAAGCGCATCCTTAATACAATGATTTTTCCAACACAATCCGCTTCGGTAAATTCGGTTCAAAATGCCCTTTTTAACAGCATTTTAAAAAATATATTCTGCCCCTATCAGAAAATCGACCATTACGGTACATTATACAGTTTCTGAGTAAGAAAACGTACCAATTGGAAGCCTTTGAGAGCAAAAATGAATTGTAAAATGAGTCAGAAAATAAGCAGTTTGGATTTGAATACACCCTTACTAAGATCATTTTTTTTTCTTCAACCGGTATCTATTTTTAATTTGTTTTTGCTCTAAGAATTGGTCCTATCCAAAACTTGTCTATATAGATATTGTAGACAATATTAAGAAGATATATGATAAATTCATGGGGATTTTATATCTTTTGAATTGACGGAGTTATGGATTTTTTTCTTCTTCAAACCCCCTTTTTGTTTTCGTTTTTAATTTTTTTTTGCAGTACGAATTGGTCCTATCAAAAACTTGTGAATATAAAAGTTCTAGATAATGTTAAGGAGATTCATGATAAAATTAATTGGATTTTATATCTTGAGAATTGACGAAGTTGTGGATTTTTTTCTTCTTCAAACGCCCTTTTTGTTTTCGTTTTTAATTTTTTTTTTTGCGGTACGAATTGCTCCTATCAAAAACTTGTGAATATAAAAGTTTTAGATAATGTTAAGGAGATTTATAATAAAATTAATTGAATTTGATATCTTGAGAATTGACGAAGTTATGAATTTTTTTCTCCCAAAAACTCGATTTTTTGCGCCCCTTGAGCCCATTTTTAAATTTATCAAAAATCGGTGATACATAAATTTTTGGCCCTATTTTTAGAAGTAATAAAAACTTTAAACTGATTTGATGTGTACAAAAATTAAGAAGTTATGGGGGGTTTCTGTTTTCACAAAACCCCTCCCTATTTTCCTCCCCTTGGTCCGATTTTACCCATTAACGAACTTGACCGAGATTTTATGCCCATTGATTTTATGTATCAGTTTGGAAGAGATTGGTGCAGAATTACGAAAGTTATCGTGTCCAGAAGAAAGTGATATATATATATATATATATATATATATAGATAGATATATAAAGTTTTTTACTGAGGGTGATTTTGGGTTCTAGGGGTCATGATCGGTGTAGATCTGCAAAAATTTTTTTGAAATTCCAACATAGGAACGATCCCAATAGGTAGTATTTCATACGAAATCTACCTAAAAGCGCATTTAAGGGTTATGTCCTGTTTTAAATGAGAACGCGTACAAAAGTATTCAATAGAGTTGTGAAAAAGTTAAAGAATTATTGTTTCACAGAAGTGACGCATAAGATAGAGGCAGTAATTTCAATTTTTATATAATAAATATATATTTTTTTAAATTGGTCTTAAAAAGTCGTGAAAAGGATATAGGTTCTGCCTAGAGTCCAGGTAACTTGTGTTATACCCGGTTTGAACACGAAATCGAAATTTCTATTTAAAGTTAACTTGAACTGATCCCGATACGCTACACTGTAAAAAAACGGAGGTTCTACTGGCAATCGAGACGCCAGTACTATTTCCGTATTTTAACGGAAAATTTTCCCCATAAATCCCAGAAAAACGGAAAATTTTCTGTAATTTATGGGGGAAAATTTCTGTAAAAATACGGATTTCTGGAATTTATGGGGGGAGAAATTTCCGTTAAAATACGGAAATAGTACTGGCGTCTCGATTGCCAGTAGAATCTCTCTTTTTAGCCCGTTTTTTTTTTTTTTTTTTTTTTTTTCTTTTTTACACTGTACGTTAAAGAAATTACTATTAAAGAAATAAGCAAACATTTGATGTGTCTACTATTCCATTACTATTTAAAAAATAAAACCCAGACATGAAAACGCACGAAAGAGAAGGACACGACCACATGACAGAAAAACAAAAATCAGTCAATTTTCATATGAAAATGTATCGCATTTCGTTCGAAATACCGCCAGTCTCAGAAAGATAATTACTTAGTAAGTCTTTCATCTTACGGCAGCTAAGTCATCTCAATATTCAATGGAAAAATCCACTTTCATTCTGTAGCCTTCTTATCTTTATTTAATGATAATATATTTACTCGTTTGTTTTTGCATTTTTCTGCCTATTTCACGTGGAAGCATAATTTATGTGATGGTCCAGTATTGATTACTTGACATGAACATAGCCGTCTACCTTATGTTTTATTTTCAAGAATCTATACGCTTGTCGCACGAACACACCCGCAAATTAATGTTAAAACAAATGGTAACGTTCTGTACAAAGTTTTCATTTGCATTTCAATATCTTTAAATGATTTTTTCCCCACATAGGATAGTAGGGACACTTTCAAGGCCGGAAAGGGTTCTAAAACTGAAAATATATACACTCTGTTGCAAAAAAATATATGCACTCAGAAAGAAGTAAGCCAGAACTACGAAACTTGGTGTGCTGATGTGATTTGATGAGTTTATGTAAATTATTAACATTTCAATACCACTGACTAATGGGGTCTTCTGGAATGCGCAATTAAATTGCGCAGCAGATAGTATAAAAAGGCCCAGTACTCGAATTCACCGGAAATTAGAAATGAACTACCACTGTTAATGCTTACGATTTGAAAGAATGATACCTTTAAGACTTACCCAAAGGGGGGACTACGAAGAGTGGTTCAACTTCGAAAGGGGTTGAACCACAAGCCTTAGAAAAGCGGGTTGGTCCGACAGACGTATCAGCCAGCATTTTGGTCGAAGCGATATTGTATACTTGGGGAACGAGGAACTTGATAGTATTGAATATGCTGCGATCGTTATACTTCCGCGACAAGAAGTGCGTTGACTATTCTAATAAAATCTCACCTGATATCTATTTTTTTTCCAAAATTTTAATGCAAAAACAATTCATTGACTAAATGAAACTGATTTAAGTTAAAATTTGTCACTATTATGATATGTATATATTAAATTTATATAAAAATGTATTTATTCGCTTTGGCGAAATTTTGGAGCTAATGAACATGTGTTGTACAGAAATTGCAAACCTATGAGAGATAACGTCTCCCGCATCTCCCCAATTTTCGGTGAGTTAAGAGATAATTACTTAAATTTTGCGGTTTTTAATCCGCAATATATATTTTTTATTTTTGAAATTTTTTAAAATACAGAAACAATTTTTGTGTATTTGAACTTATCGGAAAATTTTACCTTAGATGGATACCAGGCATGACAATAAAATATTTAAAACAATAAAAACTGCAAAATAAAAGGAATGGACAGGTATTTATTTATAATGCTGAGGTTGTAAATAAAAAAGTTGAAGAAAGTTATTCCACTCGAATATGAATCTTCCTATCGGCAGATTCGAGTCATTTTTGACAGAAACATAGGCATATGCAAAGGGGGGGGGGGCTCTAAATCTTTGAAAAAAGCAAAAGTAAGAACTGTTAAATACATTACTGTTTAATACATTTTTGTTTTATTTGTTTTTTATTTTTTCTCTTTTCTCTTCAAATCCTGATAGAAATTTATTTCTGAATATTAAATATTATTTAATTCTTAAATTTCTAAGTTAGTTTTTATTTTCATATGTTTTAAAAATTGTCTCGTACAGGAATTTTTAGGTAGATTTCGTATGAAATACTACGTATTGGGATCGTTCCTATGTTGGAATTTCTGAAACGTCTCCACGGTGTTGGCATCAAGGGATCAGAAAAGGCACGACCAGCCACTGCAGTGACTCAGGACGCCCCGGGCCACAAATCCATGAGATGATTGAGCAATCAGAAGAGCAGCCACATTTACACCAACAATGTCGTCACTATCATCTATTCGACGCAATTTGAGAATTGATTTGGATGTAGCGGTATCAAGGAATAGCATCCTTAGATGACAGCCCGATTCTGGGAGTACACTCTCAAAAAAACTTTCTTCAATTCACGGAAATTCTACTGGCAGCAGTGCTGCCGGCATATTTCCGTGAATTGACGAATATCCTTTTTTCCCCCCTCCTTTACAGGAGGAAAAATATCCGTCAATTGAAGAAAGCTGGGAAAAAGCAAAAGAGGACAATTGTGGGTACTTTTGAATGTAAATTAGAAAGAAAAGTAATTGATATTTATTTTGAAATTCAAAAACTTTTTTGTCTTTTTTAATTAAATTAGAAATCTTAATTTATAGAATTTTTGTTTTTTCATTTTAAAAATAAATTCGGATTTATTAGTAATAGACCCAATACGCATGCGTGCTAGAAATGAACGGAATTTCTCCCTCTTTTTTAGACGTTCGGGGAGAATTCACGGATAAAACATGTTTTCTAGGAGTACGGAAATGATTTGTAAAAAATGAGGAATAATTTAGTGTATATTGACGATTTTTTCTGACAGTGTAGCTCTCGACGTCCGTCTAGGCAGTTGTTGCTAACCCTTCAACATAGGGGGTGTTATTTGGATTGATGTCGATCTCGAGCAAGCTGGAGAAATGTGATATTCAGATATAAATCCCGCTTTTCTCTCAGTGCTGGTGATTTCTGTATGTGTGTGTAGGCACAGAAGACAGCGATCCAATCCTGCATTTGCGCGGCACACTGCCATAACATCTGGAGTGACGTTCTGGGGTATGATCTGCTGTGACAGCTGATCAATAATGCTGATGTAATAATGATGCAAGAAAAAGGAAGGAAAAAAAAAACCCTTCAAAAATATTAACATGTCAACGAAAAATTTGAAAAGAATGCTGCCATTGATTTAACATTAGATTGTAAGTGTCTATGCGCGACTAGCGTAAGCTCTTAAATTCTAACACGCATGTAACATACTCTGCGTTTTAAACAGAATGTATAGTCGAAAAATTAAATATCTTTATATTTATCAGCAAAAATTTTAATTTGCGGAACTACCTTTAAAATTATAGTTAATATAATTCCGACCTAAATTTAGAATTCAAAGCACAGCATTTTTTAAAAGAGCGTGTTGTACTTTAAAACCGTCAAAATTTTTATAAAAAAAATTAAACAAGAACACTGAAGTTCCAAATAAATCATTCAAAATACATTAAAAAGTAAGAAAAAAAGGAAAGTTTCTTTAAACGGTACTGAAAGCTCGTGGAAACTAATGTTTTAACAAATGCTTAAAAAAGATAAAGAAAAGTAAAAGTAAATTTTAATTAATATTCTATTTAAAAATAATAATAAGAGCAATAATAATTAATTTATGTGACTTTGGTGACCGAACTGACGGTTTCAATGTATTAATTTTTAATATCTATCAAACATAACAATTACGCACCTCCCGTTTTTGGACATAATCTGCAATTGAAAAATTAACAAATTTCCTATTCATTGCATTAAATGTTCATTTGTCATTATACCTTGCTGTACTGATCGTGATGTAACTTCATCCAAAATTTAGAATTACAAGACTGACGTTTTTTTAACGTACATATTGTACTTACGGTTTTTCATAAAACATTTCAAATAAGAGCAGAAAAGCGAAAAAAAAATCGCTTAAAAAGCATTAAAAATATCTTGTTTTAAAAATGCTTAACAGAAAAAAAGGAAAAAAAGAAATAAAAAATCAGCAACTGAAGAATGTGGTATGAAATAAATGACTGCGTGCTTACAAAACTTTCCAAATTAAAAAAATATAATTCAGAATTTTTCTTCAAAATACAAAAAGTAAAAATCACTTGCTCCATTTTTTCGCGATTCATACATGCATTTATTTTTTTCACAACCCCCAAAGGACCCTAATTCTAATGCAATTTCGGAAGCATCCCTCTTGCAAAATTCACCTGTGAATAAAAGATGGGCAATACCAACCTTTTTTTAAGGGCTGCCCTTACTTTCTGAGGCAGGTGGAACCATCTATTGCGGAAGAAACACTAAATTTTATCGCTCTTTTTATATAGCTTTTCTCGCCCCCCACCGGGTGGTCTTTTATCTTGTGTTATGATGGTGAGGGGGGGGGGGGGAGAAGTCAGAAATACGTATGCGCCTTTTTATGCTTCTTGTGGTTATTTGAGGAATTTTAAGATGTATCGACAAAGGAAGAGGGCTGCAAGGGTCGGCGTCTGCAGTTAAAATGTTATTTTTGAAATACGCGTGTTAGAATCAAAAGGAATTAGAATTAACCGTTTCGAGACGAAAAATTAGCATGAAATTTTCTTTTGGCTGGAATTTAAGGCGTTTAGGAAATAGTAGTAATCATAGTAAATTTATGTGGAACTCTGACTAATTGCTGAAGTGCGTGAATTTATTTTCGTGGAAAGTTTTTAACGTTCAGCTCTTATCGTCTTATCCGCCACATAGAGTTTTTGTTACCATTTTTTGACAATCCACAATTGATTTTGGCATTATATTACACATGATTAATTTTTAAAACAATTATTCTATATTTAATACGTGAGTAAGATATACTAAACTGGGTATTGTCCTCGTAGCTTAAGTGGTAGAGCACTTGGAGCGCTATTCCAAGGGTTCTGGGTTCGATTCCCGGCTTGGACATTTTTCACTGTGTTGGTTCTACGTTTAGATGAATCATATTGCTACGCTTAGCAATATGATAATTCACGTATTAAATAGTTTATAATTTCGAGCGTAATTTCACTGCTTAAAATTAGTTAAAAATTTATATGCAATTATTCTAATTGGTAAATAATTCATATGAATTGTAATTTTCCAACTGGGCCAAAAATGTCCGGGTCAGGATTCGAACCAAGGATCTCTTGGCTGAAGCTGCTAATGCTCTGCCAACTGAGCTATCCCAGACGAACCTCCGGGATAGCTCAGTTCCTATTGTCAGCTTCAACTAAGATATACCTGGTTCGAATCCTGGCCCAGGCATTTTTTGCCCAGTTGGGAAAATTACAATTCATAGGAATAACATATGGGTTTAAATGAAAAAAACCTGCATCATATGCAGAAATTAGCAAACTCGGAATATAGTGGAATAAAATGCTTAATGTACACACATCATAATCTAGAATTTAGTTTTTTATTAAAATCATTTTGCATAAATCGCTTTAACCCTGAAATGCCTGATTTTTCAAAAATCATTGTAATAATGTTTTTCAGCTTTCGTTTTTCAAATAAATCATGGGAAAAATACTTAAAAAAATCATATTTAGTTTTAAGTATGGTTTATGGCTAAAAAAACAGTTTGTTACTAATCGGCATTACTGGTCTTTAATTGAAAAAATAATTTTCCTTGATAAAATTATACATTACACATAAGAATTTTAGGAACTATAATAAGAAATAAATTTTACTTGCTCACCGCAGAGCAAAATAGGGTATTTCGCAAGCTTCCAAACAAAACAAAAAGAACAAGTAGCAACAATTGCAAAAATAAATCTATCTTTATTCTTAAACAGCACAAGTGTTACCATCTACATGTTGAATATCGATTTAATAATATTTTCAGAATGTATTTTATTCGCAACATTAGGCATTATAGCTTCAATATTATTCTAATAGCATTTTAGAGCCTAAATAGAGTATGTTGCCGAAAAGCAACACCCGGCATTTAAGGGTTAATTTAAGATTTCAAAACAAGCTAATCTGAAAAATGCTAATCTTTAAGGTCGAGTTAGGTACCTAAAATCGATCTTTCTACCCTGAAACATGTGGCTACAAACGCGACCGCAGCTTATTAGAAGACGTTTGCTAACGAGTTTGTAAGCACACAACAAAAGAATTTAGGCTTGGAGAATTGAATTCTATAGTAGGTTGAAATGCTAAAAGCGATACAGAACTTTGGACTTCGAAATTTAAATCATATGTACCTTTAGGATTGATTTCTTTAGAAATCACTTAGTTTCCGATTTTACAATTTAGCTGCATAACATTTTCCCTAAATACAGTAGATTCCCGGTTATGTGACACCGACTGAACTTTGCTTGCGACGCATAATTGATTGAGCGTATTGACGACACGATTATACAGATCGCTTGACGCTTTTATACGTCATTTATAATACTATCGTTAAGAAATTCTAAATTCTCCTCAGAAAATTTGAATAGTTATTTTTAGTTATTATAATGATAGATACTTCATGAATGATAATAATACTAGTAAATCTGCAGATCAAGAGCCTCAACGTCAGCTCTGCAAGTCATTGTTTTTAAACACTCTTTGGGTAGTATTCAACTTCCTACAAATCGCAGTTTAATTAATCCTGCAAATCGCAGTTTTCAAATTACGTAATTATTTATACGAATAAAAAATACGAAGTTTTCAGACATTAGAAGCGTAAATTAAAAACGTTGTTATGTAAGTATATTCTGAAAATTTCATGAGCTACTAATTATGGTATTTTTTTAGGTTATAAAGTAGATTTCTTCAGGAACCTCCCGTGGTCTCATTAAATTTACATATGTATTTTTTTATTGATTGTACTAATGGTTATCGTAAATCTTAGATTTCTTTTTACACTTCCGAGCTTTATTTTTTAATAACACACTGTTAAAATTTTGCAGCATTCTGGCAGGTCATTTGACCGTTTTTTCCGAAAACGGTTACACAACCGTAATTTAACACTATTCTGACCATATTATTGGCCATTTTATGGTCAGAATATAGTTAAATTATGGTTATGAAACCATTTTTTCAAAAAACGGTCGAATGACCTGCCAGAATGCTGCAAAATTTTTAACAGTGCAGTGTGGTGTACAGAAAATGATTTACATTGACGCAATTATATTACAAGTTTAAGTTTTATGAACGAAAATGTAATTTCCTTTAAAAAAAATAATTTGTATTCATATTTTCTGCAAAAAAATATTTTTTCAGGCAATCTAGTTAATGTTTGGTTTTTAAGAATGAAAATATTTATTTCCCGACAACACAATAACGTCATTTTAGACAGAGATAATTTTGCGGTGCATAATTTTGACATTTACTATCTATTTGCTTTTCAAAAGTTTTTTTTAATTGAAATTTTCGATTAAAAATTAAACATTTCTGTTAGCCGTGTGCGGACGATAAACCGTGAAATATTGGTAATATATTTTTTAAATAATAATAATTAATATCATAACACAAGGCCCTTTTATTTCAACCTCGAAGCGTATTCGTTTTATATTTGATATGAGGTCAAATTTACCTTGCTCTCGTATTTTTGTTTTATTTCCAATATAAAGACATATTCATGTCCATTTTTTATTTCATTTTCCTCTTGCACATGAAAATCTTTCAAATAAAAATTAACTGTTAAGGATAAATTATTATTCCGGGATCTGATTTTCTTGGCAACGGTAAAAAGTTAAATTTTATAGAAAAATGTCAATTTATTCCTTATGAAAATAATGAGCTTTTTAATTTATATGAAAAATATTTAAACAAAATAGTATGAACATAGCCTGTATTTATTTCTGGGGTAAAATCCATTTATATGTAAAGACAAAAAGGCATTAATTCATCCCTTTTGAAGTTGATTTGACTTCAAACAATTACACATACTTTCACATTTACGATATTTTTAGATGTAGTTCCGTTGCTGGGTAACAGTTAAAAGAAAATTAAAACAATGAAATATGTAAATTTAAAAGAGGTAAATTTATAAAAGAAAATATTTTGTATTATTGGAACATAAAATCCCTCCATAAGTTATACACCGAATTTAAAAACTCTGAAAAATGTATAGACAAAATTTCAAACTAATATGAATAATTTTTCTAATTTTTCTATTATTAATTAATTTAAATGTGATATTCTAAAATGTCTTTTAAATACAATATTCCAAAACTCTTACAAATATAATGTTCTAAAATATTCTAAAAAGCTGCACAACTTACCATTACACGGGTACCAATACTACTACTACTAATAATAATAAAAGATACGTGTTAATAAAGTATTTGTTTTGAAACAGATTTACTGCTATTTAATAATACTAAAAAGATACTTCGTATTATTATTACATTTAAAAATATAACAACAATCGCATGCAGTAATCTCAGTTACTCGCTCAACAACAAAAAAATTATTCTTTTGCAAACATAATTTACGGATTAGGCCAATTAGCTGTAACCTGCAATGAAAATTCAATCTCTCCGAAAAGCCTTGAAATCATTTCCGATTTCCTCTTAAATAGCATATCAAGATAAAAGATACTGGAAATCCATTTACTACATTGAACATATATATATTTATCAGTTGGGCTTATTTTTACGAGATTACACATAAACCAGCTGGAGTGCTGCATACAAACTGTATTTTATAAGCTTAAATCATTCATAACTTATAAACCAGCTGTCCCCATTCCGCAGACGATTAGTTTGGTCGTTTTTCTCAATATGAAAACAGAATTTAGGAGAATTTAGACTTAAAGTTTTCTTTTTGGTACGATTATTTTATCATATTTTTGCGTAAAAATTTTAATAATTTCAAATGAATTATTCTATGCATAATGTCAGCTTATTTTTCATATAACTAATAAAAATAAATAAGAAAGGTATTAAAAATTAAAAGAAATAATACTATACCAAATAAATAAATTAATAAAAGAAGACAATGTGACGGATCATATAAAGAAATGTCATTTAAACATTAAAAATAAAAAAAACCAAGAAAAATTGAATAATAACAATGACAATAAAATAATCTTATTTTGGATAGTAAAAGCAAATATTACTAAAAAATTCTATCAGTTCAAGTAACATTTAAAAATAGTAGTTTAATTTTGAGCTTTTATAAATTTAATAAATCTTTTGATTGCGCCTCGGGACATATTCGTTCCAGAAGACTATTTTTTAACACTTTCCAACAAAGTTGAAAAGTGTTTATGACTTCGGTTTGTCTGTCCGTTTGTCCGTCTGGCCGTCTGTCCGCGCTCTAACTCTCGTAAATATACTCGGATCGTTCTGAAAATTTTGGAGGCTAGTGACCTCTACCATAGCACGATCCCTATTGCAAATGAAGTTTGTAGCATGTTTAGTTCATTTACAGGGACAGTCAAATTTTTCCGTTACATTACGGCCAATGGGAAAAAATCGTTTCAAATGATTTTTAATGGTGTTACACTCTTTCAAACAAAGTAAAATTGATATTCATTTATGAAGCCCACTAAATTATGCATTCTGCTGAATATGCGGTGCGAAGAATAGTTATTGTTCATTTACAAAGCCACACAAAAGAATTCCGTTCATAATGGTATAGGGGAAATTGTTTGCGGTGTATTTGAAAAGATTTCAAATACTATATTGTATCCGAATTACTGTATATTAGTAATGATTGCTCGAAATGCATTTTTAATTATGATATGCGTTTTTTTAGGGTTTCGTTCATCTGACGAAACCCTATTCGTCTCGCTCCTCTGTCTGTCTGTCTGTTTGTCTGTCTGTCACAGAGCCCGTTCTCAGAAACTATACATGTTGGAGACTTGAAATTTTGCATACTTATAGTTGAACACCACACATCATACGACAAATAATAAAATTTTGAAAAAGTCGTACACTTAACCCTTTGGGCTCCCACATGTGTATTTTAAACAATTCTTTCTGAGTGAATCTCTAATTAGGTTGGAGGCGTGAAATTTGGCATACTTATAGCTGAACACCTCACATCAAGCGACAAATCATAAAATTTAAAAAAAAATCGTACATTTAACCCTTTGGGCTGCCACATGTGTATTTTAAACAATTCTTTCTAAGTGAGCCCCCTTTTAGGTTGGAGTCCTGAAATTTTGCATGCTTATAGCTGAACACCACATATCATACGACAAATCATAAAATTTTGAAAAAAATCGTACATTTAACGCTTTGGGATTCCACATGCGTATTTTAAGCAATTCTTTCTAACTGAGCCCCTTATTAAATTGGAGATTTGAAATTTTGCATACTTATAGCAGAACACCTGAGGTCAGGCGCAAATCATAAAATCTTGAAAAAGTCTTACGTTTAACCCTTTGAGCTACCACATATGTATTTTAAGCAATTCTTTCTAAGAGAGCCACTAATTAAGTTGGAAAAATGAATTTTTGGATACGTATAGCTGATTATTCCATCCTCAGACCACACGGCAAATCGTAAAATTTTCAAAAAGTCTTATATTATTTACTCCTCCGGACTCTAACTTGCATATTTTGAGCAATTTTTCTAACATCCGCCCATTTCACCTGGGGAGCACTTTTCCAACTTTTGCCGACACCCCTTTGACCATTCTTTCATATTATGCACCATAGCCTTACATATTTCAGTTTCACTTTTTACCGCCAGGGGCGCCTACTTATCTCGGGTGCTATCGGCCCAATCCCCTCGACTAATATAACTACGGATAATATATAAAACGGAGTTTCGTTCGGATAGGTTTGTTTATAATATATTGCGTATTGCGTTCCTGGTTGCGAAATGTGGAACGAACAGATTTTTCAAAAGGATAAAGTATTTTGAAAGGAATATTAAACGAAACCCTCTGTGCGATCTGTGATCACACTTACCTACTTGTTCACTATATTTATGCATACTATAAAGTGCGTATAAATGCTATAGTTCATATACTACATGCATTTTCTACAGAAATGAATTCGTAAATGTTACTGAGTATGAGCATAAATTGCTTAAAGGTGGGTTTTAAAGGAGTTATGCATTTTTACGCTGAACTGAATTTAGTGTACTAAGAAATATTTGTAAAATATAGATAAAATGGTATACAGAGCCACGCAAAGATTTAGATACATGGCCGTCTGTGGGTGATAATTTCTGGAAATTTCTTTTAGTTTTAAGCGTGTTTTAGTTTGAATTAAATTTTAGCTAAATAGTAGCGTGTAATAAAGGTACTAGGTAAACTACAGGGCTGTACAAAAGTATTCAAGTATGTTTCCATCTATTAGTATAAATTGCTGAAAGATGAATTCCAACCTGTTATGCATTTTCTTGCTAAACTAAATTTTCCCATTATATAGTATATATATATATCAACATACAGATCGAATACAGGGCTGTTCAAAAGAATTGGAATACATATTTGGCTATGGGCGGTAACTACTGAAATCATATTTTTAAGTGTTTACTTAGTTATCTTATTTACCTTATTTCCCCAAGTAACGAAGTTTCGTTAAAGCTTTCAGGGAGTGTTGGAAAGTGCTTCATAATCTATGCTGTACGCATGATTTTTCTTACTTGTTATTTTGATCTACCACTTTTTTGAGAACTTTGTCATGCCCTTATACTAGGATATTTTCAAGAGAAATCTTGTAGATTTTTTCGATAAAATAGTCAACCGGTACGAATATGTCCCAATCCGTAATCAAAGGACTTATTAAATTTATTAGATTCATTAAATATATTATTATAGATTTATTTAAATAAATTGTGGTACAAATAAATAAAAAAATGCCCGTTAGCCATGGTACGTAATCAAAGAGTTAAACTATTTAATATATCTTATATGAATATCTTGTTTTTTAAATTCTATGTTTAATACTTTTTCATTTCTTTTTTAATGCAATATACGAACCATATGATACCATATTTATCTTTAAAGTTTAAAATATTTACTTTGCAGATAAATTATTATCTTTTTTTCAAAAAAAGGAAATTACTTTTAATTTTTCTTTTTCTGCCTCAACATCTGCAGTAAAATTAATGAATGAATGGAATTTAGCCAAATAAAATAAAGCAAAGAAGAAAATTAATTAGGAGAAATTTTAAATAAGATTAATAATAGAAGTGAAACAGATACTTGAATAAAGTTAATCATTAATTTATTTTTAAATTGAATGCAGAACTTCGGCTAATTCTAGATGTTTTTGATAATTTAATACATATATTATTAAATCAAATTATTTTAAAAGGCACGTTGCAGAAATTTTACTTTTATCGTTATAAGGAATACATTTGTACTTTTATCTTTTCTTTCTCTTTTCATTTTTAAGGACAGAATTGTGTATTGCTCTCAATAGTCGAAAACACGCTGTGCCATTTATAACAAAAGCACCTAATTCATCCAAAGAATTAATTATTGTAGAGATTAGCTGGCCTCGGCCACTAGCGTCCCCTAATTACATCGGTTCCTCAAATTTATGTGAACCTCTGGAAAAAAAAAAAAAAAAAACGAATCTCTGGTTCGAGTAATTCTTTTTAGTTTTAACTTCCAACGCCAGGGGACGCTTTCTGTTTTAACCCTTTCAGGGGCAAGGTACTTGTATTCGTAAAATGTTGAAATAATTAAGTGACACCAGTATTTACAAGAAAATTTATTTGTAAACAAGTAAAAGTATATTTTCACGTACTTAATAAAAGTGAAAATTTCGTTATAAAATTCCGGTGCCAATGTGGAAAATAGGGATTAAAATTATGTCATGCCGTCACGGCATCACCGGCCTTCAAGGGGTTAAACGAGCCTCCTGAAAACAAGTTGAATGAGCAAATTCCCGTTGAAATTGGGACCGTAGAACTCGAAGAAAAAATTGGACGTTACTATTCGAATATAGCAGCAACTAAAGGACATACATTAGGAAGTATTTTAGGATGACATACATTTACCTAAGTTTCTCACCTTATGGAGTAAATAAAATGCTTAGACTTTTCAAGGACCCCAGAGCCCGAAAATAAAACAGGAATCTGTTGGAGCAATTGTAACAATTTAGATTTCATTCGGAAATGTTGGTGATTTAACGTAATTGTTGGCTACGCAAGTTAATCCCACTAACTTTGCCATCGTATACGTCTGACCCTCCTCCCTTAAATTTAACCAATTATTTTTAACATTAAGACGATTTTATAATCCTACAGTTACCCCTTTTCCTTTTCTACAAAATATATGTAGGGTAGGGTAGGCGAGTACACAGTAAGACATGATACACAGTGAGACAGCAGCCATTTTGACATATAGTTATAACTTTTTCTCCAAGCTGGCACTCACACATAACCACCTCATCTTATGCAACACGTGGATGTAGTTTCGGCACTTCAGTTACTCGTCCGACAAAATAGTAAATAATTCCTTATTTTATAGTGGTTAAAGTTACATAAACGTATATTTTAGAGTTTATTTCCTTCAGTATGACATATATTTACTTAATCAAACCTAGCTATATCTAATAATAGACTATTTCGGCAAAACGACATAAACTTTTTAAAGCGCTGAAATTGATGTAACAGATGTGACATCCATTTTGTTACAACGTAACGAAAGTACACAGTGAGACACACAGGTGTGGTACACAGTGAGATGTGTCTTATTGTGTGTCTACTATGTGGTTCTGATGTTAAAAAAAGTTATTTATTAATAAAAGGACGGGTTTTTTTCTCTCTCTCTCTCTTTCTCTCTGTGTGTGTGGGCGTGCGATGGCTAGGGAAATTTATTAAACGTAAGAGGCTGAAAATTTGCATGAAGGTAGCCCAAGGTCTGCCATTGTCAAACCGAGGCTCATATTTTTAATATTTTGAAAATCTAGAAATATTAATTAAAAATCATAAACTGCAAAAAATTATTGATAGAGTGTAAAAATTTATGATTTATGAAAATATATACATTGTCTCACTGTGTACTACTTGTGGTACACAGTGAGACAATTTTCGGTTCTCCGTTATGCTGCTTCTGTGCTTTTATAAATAAGTTTTTAAAACCATTTATACATTAATGTGTAGCGCATTTGTGTAACTTAAAGATGTAGCAAATTTTTTTTCAAAAGAATAAAAATCGTCGCCATTTGTTAAGTAATAATAATTTTCGCCTCACTGTGTACTACCTTCTCCTATACTTTTTACTTTAATAATAACTTTTTCAATATAAAATTATATAAATGTAATGATACTATTTTTTTTTCTTTTATGAGCTACAATTTAATTCTTTTCTGGTGTAATGCATGAATAGAAAGGGAAGTTTGAATTTATGCGTATTTTCTGTAACCGTAATATATATATATATATATATATATATAAACACAAATGGTTTCAAAAAATGTTTCTGAAGGTTCTACAGTTTTTCTTTTTCCTTTATCAACACGAAATTATATACATTTTTTTTCTTTTATTTTTTTCAGTGATAATAATCAAATATAACTGTCATTTACAGGAAACAATGTAATTAACCGCAGGAACACATAATTACAGGAAGTACGTAATGAAATTAACTGCACATTCTGTGAAACTGGAAATATGAAAATCACATTCCTAAAATAACCCCTAATATTAGGTAGAAAAAAAATAAAGCTTTCCTGCAAAAGAATGCGAAATATTTATTCATTTAATCTATGTAGAATGAAGGATTTTTTCCTTATCTTACCCACAAAGAGATTATGGAGATATGTTGAATTTAAGATGGAAAAGCCAGGGATAAGGAAAAGTTTTTCAGTAAGAGTTTAAATAAGATTTTTGTAGAAGGAACAAAAAATCCTTTAAACTAAAGCTAAGATAATTAAGATTTAAAAAAAAAAATCTTAAAATGCAAAGAAGGTAGAATGTACATTTTACTGATATGAATTTTAATGTGTATCATTAACAGTAAAAAATAATAATGTTTGAAACTAAAATAAAACAAATCAAACATAGCGAGTGAAATTTTTTTTCCCCTTGTGTTTCCTGAAAAATCTATCCAATACACATTCGGATTTCGTTTTAAGGGGACTCAGTACCCTTTGAAGAACTTTAAAGAAAAAAAAAAAATTCTGTGGGTAAAAATTGAGAATTTATTTTTATTTAATTTTTTTTAAAAGAAATTTAAAGACCATTAACAGTAAAACTATAATAATGTTTAAAACTAAAATAAAACAAATAAAATACAGTGAGCGAAAATTTCGATTTCCACCCCCCCCCCCCCTCCCCTTGTGTTTCCTGGAAAATCTATCCGATACATATTACAGGATTTTGTTTTGAGGGGAATTGGTACCCTTTGAAGGAATTTCAAGAATTTTTTTTATGATGTACATTTACTTATTATATACACATATTATGATAGGTAACACTTAGAAAATTGATTTTGACAAGAAAAAAAAATATTTTGTTGATAAAAAATCGAGAATTTAATTTTTTTTAAAATTAAAGAATTGTAAATACCATTAACAGTAAAACTATAATAATGTTTGAAATTAAAATAAAACAAATCAAATACAGTGAGCGAAAATTTCCCTTTTTCATCTTGTGTCTCCTGGAAAATCTATCCGATACATATTACATGATTTTGTTTTAAGGCGACTTGGTACCCTTTAAAGGACTTTCAAGATTTTCATTTTTACTGGTGTACATTTACTTATTATATACACTTATTATTATAGGTAATACTTAGAAAAACTGATTTTGATAAGAAAAAAAAAATCACTTTGTTGTTAAAAATCGAGAATTTAATTATTTTTTAAATTAAGGAATTGTAAACACCATTAACAGTAAAACTATAATAATGTTTAAAACTAAAATAAAACAAATGAAATACAGTAAGCGAAAATTTCCATTTTTTCCCCCTTGTGTTTCCTAGAAAATCTATGCGATACATATTACAGGATTTTGTTTTGAGGGGACTTGGTACCCTTTGAAGGACTTTCAAGAATTTCTTTTTAATGATGTACATTTACTTGTTATATACACATATTATGATAAGTGACACTTAGAAAATTGATTTTGACAAGAAAAAAATCATTTTGTTGGTAAAAAGTCGAGAATTTAATTTTTTTTAAATTAAAGAATTGTAAATACCGTTAACAGTAAAACTATAATAATGTTTAAAACTAAAATAAAACAAATCAAATACAGTGAGCGAAAATGTCTATTTCCCTCCCTTGTGTTTCCTGGAAAATCTATCCGATACATATTACAGGATTTTGTTTTGAGAGGACTTGGTACCCTTTGAAGGATACATTACTGTGTTTAAAACACTAAAACTTCTACAAAAATTTGACAAATCACTCCATTATTTTTTTTTTTTTTTTGTAACCTCAATATAGAGTACTTAATAAAATTAGGTATGGATTCTACATTTAATGAATTCGTTTATGAGAAAAGTTGTATATATATATACAAATATAGGCAACACGCAGCAAGAAACGTGATTTCTTGAACGCATCGATTTTATTATATTTATTATCATTATATTATAAAATCCATCCCTAATTTTATTAAGTACACTATATTGCAGATACAAAAAAATAATGGTGTGATTTGACAAATATTTGTAGAAGATTTAGTGTTTTAAACACAGTAATGTATAAATAACAAAATTAAATTTAAATAATCAAAAAACCCGACTGCGTAAAAAGCGAACTAATTAATTATTTCTCATCAATGTGAAACTATTTTTTTATATTACATACCTATTTTTTTTATTTATTTGTATTGATGACTTTTAAGTTGCGTTTAATTGTTAGTTCCTATCTATAAACACTGTTTTGATGAGGCCTATAGATGTCTATGAAGGTTAGAGTTTCAATAAAGCTAGAAATCCTACCTACCAGTGATGTAGTCGTAAAAAAAACAGAGGGTATGCGCTCTAAGCAGAGGGTATACGCTCAAGACAGAGAGTATACTTTAGAGTGTATATACAATAGCTTTTTTGAGAAACAGAGGGTATACGGTGTTCCTGAAAAAAATCCAGAAGGTATACGGCGTGTACCTCCGTATACCCTCCACTACATCCCTGCTACCTACACAACTCCAGCTTGTGTAATATTTAAACGGAGCTTCTGACTGTAAAATAGTCAATGAAACATCGTCTTCATTTTGAAAGACCTATCCAATAATATGCCACTCAATAGGGTGCGTAATTTTTTTTTCGTCTCTACCGCCATTTTGTATTTTACGGCCGCCATTTTGAATTTATAAAAACAAAACTTAGCTTATAACCATCGGACGATTAAGACGAATCGAAGGAGACCCCATTCATTAAAATCCATCCAGCCGTTGGGATGTTTCGAGGGTATAAAAAATCCACATACCCAGATACGCGTGTAATTGTTAGTTCCTATCTATAAACACTGTTTTGATGAGGCCTATAGATGTCTATGAAGGTTAGAGTTTCAATAAAGCTAGAGATCCTACCTACACAACTTCGAGGTTGTGTAATATTTAAACGGAGCTTCTGACTGCAAAATAGTCAATGAAACATCGTCTTCATTTTGAAAGACCTATCCACAGTTTTTTTTTTTTTTTTTAAGTATTACCTATAATAAGATGTGTATATAATAAGTAAATGTACGCCAGTAAAAGAAAATTCTCCGAAGTTCTACAAAGGTTACTGAGTCTCTTTAAGTAATATAAACAGAAATTTCTAACAGGCAGGAAAATTCCCAAATTCTATATATGTCCCTCAGACGATAACATCAGATTAGCACAGACGCGATTAGGGATATAAATTGAAAATATATTGGCAGATGTGAATATAAGAGAAAAAAAATTATTCTTTTTTAAATGCAGTCAAATTTAATTACGGCTACAATTACAAAAATTACGAAAACTATGTTAGATTATATATACAGGGTGTTCAGCTAATATACCGACAAACTCAGAGGGATTTTAATGGACATGAAGATGAAGAAAAATTGCAGTGTAACTAGGGATTACAATCTCGAGACTAATTTCCAATCCCGGGATTTCGGGATTGCTTAGATTCAATCCCGGGATCCCGGATAATCCCGAGATTAGGAAAATTAGAATTTCTGTAATATCATCAATTTTTACAATAGCTAAATATCATAATATTATAGAAAAGACGAAGCAAAATTACAGTCTAATTTACATATGAAAATATACCAAATTAAAAAAAATTAACTTCAATTAATTATCAAAACTTATAGGATAAATTAGAACAATTGAAAATTTAAAGAAATACTCTGTTGATGTTTGAAAATGCAACAAAAAACATGAAATGTGTATGCTTCATCTTATAGATAATTTCTTTTATTTCCTGTTAAACAAGTTTTTGAATAGTTTAATGATTACAATATTAAAAACTAATTAATATCACGAATTAAATTATGAATTATTCTCATACCCACGTAATTAAAGTTTATAGTTCTAGGATATTGCAAATGCAAGATTTTCCCTAACATGACGATTTTTTCCTTGAAATAAAAGAACTTAGCACACACACACATAGAATAAAACTAGTAAATCTGCAGATCAGGAAAAATGTTACGTTATTCCCTATGAAAATAATGAACTTTTGTATTTTTTGTCAAAATATTTGAATAAAATAAATGAAATATTGCCTATTTTTATTTCTGGGCTAAAATCCATCTATATGCAAAGATACAAATGCATTAATTCATCCGTTTTGACGTTGGCTTTACTCAAACATTATACACGCAACTATACTAATATTATTAGGACCAAATACGTTGCTAGGCAACAGATGAAAGAAAGGGGAAAAAATGAAATATGCATTATGTCAAATTGATAAAACAAAATCCTTTATATTTTTGGAAAACATGCATAAAATTAACCCCAATATTATAAACCTAATTAAAAAAATCTCGCAAATATATTGACAAAATTTCAAACTAATTGGAATAATTTAATAATCTTATTTAAAAATTTCAGCATAAAAAATTTACCATTTAAATCGATTTTTCATATGAGCCATTTCTTTCAACAAATGAAAATCTGAAAATCGTCTGACTTGCCATAGAAAAGCATTATAGAGAAAAATAAAATGTTCCATATTTCCCGAACGAATGAACCAAATTTAACCAAAAACTATACAGCTAAGTCCGGGTACCTCATCAACATGTCCAGTAAATTTCAATCCGATCGGATGCTTTTTACGGCAGTTATTGCGGAACAGACAGACAGACTAACAGAAACTAAAACTTTTCGTGTCTCCACAGTAAGCTTTCACTGACGTTTCGGCAACTAGTAAATCTGCAGATCAGGAGCCTCAACGTCATCTTTGCAAGTCATTGTTTTTTAACACTCATTGCATAATATTCAACTTCCTACAAAAAGCTTTTTAAAGTTTTCAAATTACATAAATATTTATGAGCATACAAGATACTTCGTAAAGTTTCAGAAATTAAAAGTGTTAAACAAGTGGTTGTACATTGATGTTCTGAAATTCTGATGAGCTACTTATTCTGGTAACTTTTAAATCAAAAATTGCATTTCTTCAGGGCGGCTCTGCCCCCCTGTCTAATCTATTTAAATTTACATTCGTAATTTTTTATTGATTGTGCGGATGGTTAAAGTATATCTTAGATTTTTTTTTTACGTTGTGATTTATAAGGATCAGCATACGTTTTTTTATAAATTAATAAAATTTAAATTTAAAATAAAATATTCATGTTAACCGTACACAGACAATAAATCTTGAAGTGACGCCAAAAATGTAACCCTAAAATCCGCTACATTCGGCACAACACAACGACGTGCTTTAAAAAAAAAAAAAAAAAAAAAAAAAAAAAAAAAAAAAAAAAAAAACGGATGAAGTCAAAGAATTTGGTCCCTGTTCCACGTGCTTGTTTTGTTTGGGCCGAATGAGGGCATTTAAATCTGAGCGATAACGCACATCGTATTGCAAACTGTTTTTACGGCATACTGCATCTCCATCTACCTCTTTCCTCCGTGAATAATAGTTAATTTTATTTTGCCCAAGATCTTTTTATTTCAGCATCTTTGTTTTCGATAAATGACGTCTAATTCACCTGCTATACGTACTTACTCAAAACTTTTCATCTTGTTATATTTAAGAAATACTCTAGAGTTTTCCTTTTATTTTTAATATGCCGCCATATTAATTTTTCTATTCTTAATTTTATTTTTCATTTTCCTGTTTCACGACAAAACATTTCAATTGAAAATTGTTTAAAAGAAAATATTATTCCGGGTTTTGATTTTCTTGGCAACAATTAAAGAAATATTGGTAAAGGTTATGGGAAAATGTTACGTTATTCTCTATGAAAATAATGAACTTTTGTATTTTTAAGCAAAATATTTCAATAAAATAAATAAAATAAATGAAATATTGCCTATTTTTATTTCTGGGCTAAAATCATTCTGTATGCAAAGATACAAATGCATTAATTCGTGTGTTTTGACGTTGGCTTTACTCAAGCATTATTAGGACCAAATACGTTGCTAGGCAACAGAGAAAGAAAAGGAAAAAAAATGAAATATGCATTATGTCAATTTGATAAAACAAAATCCTTTATATTATTGGAAAACATGCATAAAATTCCCCCAATATTATAAACCTAATTATAAAAATTTCGCAAATATATTGACATAATTTATTGGAATAATTTAATAACGTTATTTAAAAATTTCAGCATCAAAAATTTACCATTTAAATTCATTTTTCATATGAGCCATTTCTTTCAACAAATGAAAATCTGAAAATCGTCTGACTTGCCATTGAAAAGCATTATAGAGCAAAATAAAATGTTCCATATTTCCCGAACGAATGAACCAAATTTAACCAAAAACTATACAGCTAAGTCCGGGTACGTCATCAACATGCCCAGTTAATTTCAAGCCGATCGGATGCTTTTTGCGGCAGTTATCGCGGAACAGACAGGCAGACTAACAGAAACCAAAACTTTTCGTGTCTCCACAGTAAGCCTTCACTGACGTTTCGGCAACTAGTAAATCTGCAGATCAAGAGCCTCAACGTCATCTCTGCAACTCATTGTTTTTATCAAACTTTGCGTAATATTAATCTTTCTACAAAAACAAAATTTAAACTATTTAAATTACACAAACATTTATAAAAGGAAAAAAATATTTCGATGGTTTCAGACATTAAAAGCGTTAAATTAAACACGTTGTTATGTAAGGATATTCTGAAATTCTCACGAGCTACTTATTCTAGTAATTTTTATATAATAAAGCAAATTTCTTCAGGGGGGCTCTGCCCCCTGAACCCCCCGTTGTGTAATTTATTTTGCATTTGTAATTTTCTACTGATTGAGTTAATGATTACCCTATATCTTAGATTTCTTTTTACACTGCGATTTATAAGGATAAGCAATAATTCGGTCAAGCATTTTACGTTATCCTAATATCCATACAGCAGTATTTACTTGCCTGCTAACCACAAATACCTGTATCTAATGGATAAAGAACTTTTGGAAATGTAAACTGAAACATCTAATTTAGAAATCTAATAACTTTATAAATTTTGTTTATAAAAAAATAATTTTGATTACCATTCTGCAATATTTATATCTAAGATCTAATCTAAATATCAAAAAATGTACTCGATAGCATTAACTTACGAAAATCACCCTAAAGTAGGGGGGCTTCTAAACCTAACAGTTAATAATTCATCATCGTTAAATAGATAAACACGATTTGGCGCCTTTAAGTATTTTTTGTGATTTTCTTTTAATAGTATCTACATTTAATTTAAAATCGTGATGTTACAAATACCGTTGAAATTTGACGCAAACCTATGTTCAGGTCAAATTACGAAAGGTTAACTAACATTTCATTTCCCTTAGCCGGACTTTCTGTTTCATTTTTCGTAATAAGGATTATTTTAATAATTTAATTTATTTTACACTCTACAAGCTGTTACACGGACGTTGTTCACGTAGCATTAAAATAGAGATAAATGCATTAAGTAAAACATTTCACTCCCCACCAGAGATGCCAAGTCTCAAGCTTTTTGCACATCACTATTATCTTAGAGAAAATGTTCTTTTAAATCGCGCAAATGTTTCAATTAAATAAAGTAACATTTTCTGTATTAAAATACTGGTATCCAGAACGCCAGAGGCTTGGCAGCTCTGCTCCTCTTAATGAAAACACATATGATTAACCAACACTTTATCACATTTTATAGGAGACAATACGGAATTTCTTATTTGTATGGCCTTACATATATCTCAGTCATAAAAATGTAAAATTTTGTGCCAATTAATGCACGCAATTGCGAAAATGAAATCGCAAAGAATGAGAAAAGGAAGGCCAAGTAAAATCGTGTAAATCGAGGAATCTTTCTTCGTAGTGCTGGGAAAATACTGCTAAAAAAACTATTTTAGGTGGTATTTGGTGTGAAATGTTTATATGTATTCATTCCTGTCCTATACATCCTTTTTATTTTTTATTTGCTTATTCCATTTTTCTTTTGCACGTGAAAATCTTACAAATTAAAATTAACTCTTTGGGAGAAATTGTTATTCATTTTTTTTGGCAACAATAAAGTTTATAAAATTTAACAGAATAATGTCAGTTTATTCTGTATGAAAATAACGAACTTTTTCATTTATAATCAAATAGTTGAATAAATAAATGAAAATATTATTCTATATAGTATATAAATACTATTTCCATTTCTGCGTTTAAATAAATCTATATGCAAATATCTATACAAAGACATTCATTAATTCATTTCTTTTGCTTTGATTTGACTTCAAAAAACCATACATACTTTCACATTTATGATATTTTTAGATGAGATGCTGTTGCTACGCAACGGTTAAAAGAAAAAATGAAATATAAGTAAATTCATAAAATAAAATGTTTTATATTATTCGAACACATGTATAAAATTCTATCATAAGTTATACACCTAATTTAAAAGCTCTGACAAATGTTTTGACAAAATTGCAAACTAATAAGAATAATTTAATACTCTTATTTAAAAATTTCAGCATCCAAAATTTACCATTTTAATCTATTATTCATATGAGCGATTTCTTTCAACAAATGAAAATTTGAAAATCGTCTGACTTCCCATAGAAAAGCATTATATCACAAAATAAAATGTTCTGTATATTCCGAACGAATGAACCAAATTTAACCCAAAACTATACAGCTAAATCCGGGGAGCTCATCAACATGCCCAGGGAATTTTAAGCCGATCGGATGCTTTTTGCGGCAGTTATCGCGGAACAGACAGACAGACTAACAGACAGACAGACTAACGGAAACCAAAACTTTTCGTGTCTCCACAGTAAGCCTTCACTGACGTTTCGGCAATAATACATAGATGTATAGTTTAAATTTCTAAATAGCAATAGCTGTTAAAATTCAAAACGTTGCATAATATAAAAAATTATTACGTACCTCGTGAAAAAAAAAGATTATCCTGAATAGTTCACTGTTTCCTAACTAATCGGTATTCCTTTGAAAATATGTTCTAAGAAATATGACGGCATCTAAAGTTTCATCTCCAAGTCCCAGTTGTAACATTGTCTGTTTTTAGGGAAATGTCATATTGGTTTAAGCGCTCTGTTAGCATTTCAATGCACTTTTTTGCTGTAAAAGATCCATATATGCGCATAAGGCCTAAATTCCTGAATTTGCTCAATTTTAAATTTCTTGAATGGGCATTAATATTCATAAATCGCTTGCTTGCAGTAAATGTCCATTCGTCAAAAGTCAAACTAAATTTTTTTCCTGAATTTTTAAAAGTTTGTATTTCACTTGCAATTAACTCTTTTATTATAGTTCACTACACGATTTCGAATTGATACTGCATATTTTGGCAAATCATTATAGCCTTTAGCTATCAGTAAGTTTCTTAAATCAGTTGAAGTTAAATGAAAAACAGTCTTTAGCTGTCATTCGCAATAAAATTAAATCCAGTGATTCCTTATCACTACTAAAATAATCTTCTATTTTCCGCTTTTTAGAAAGCAATGCATCTTCTATGCAATCTTGACGTGTGGAAGGAAGAGATGATGTATTAAATTCTTTCTAAACTTTAGTACCATGTTTCGTCGATAAATGTGCATGCAACCTTTAGTCGATCCACCTAACGTTTTAAGCACTTGGTTACATCTTTTACGTTTAGCGATTTTTTCATCTTTTGACCTTAAATAGCAGTGCCATACTGAAGATGTATCATTATTTTTCCTATGAGCTACGAAATCCTTTTCATTAGACATCTTTAAAGCAAAATAAGTATAAACGCCCGAAAAGCTAAGAAGTTAGCACATAATAATGACTATGAAACTCAAATGCGACGCTTATCAGTAAACTCTAATTCGAAATTTTGTGATTCCCAGTTGCTGAAACGACCGGCTTTCTAAACGCGGCGAAATCGAAATAAACAAATGATTTCATTGTTCCCGAATAATAGCCGAGCGGGTTACATCTGTTTGCAAGTCAAAAGGTTTTCATGTTAAACGATTTAACGATATGTAAAAAATACTTGAAATATGTATATTTTTTCAAGGATATATAAATTTCATAAAAATTAATTCTTTTTCTTTCCAAAAGAGAAAGTCTACAAATATATATATATATATATTTTTAGCTGAATATTGTTCCATTTAAAAAAAGGACAATCCCGAAAATCCCGGGATTTGGCAGACAAGATCCCGGGATTTTCGGGATTAAAAATGATGCGGGATCCCGGAATTCTAATCCCTAAGTGTAACTTGATGTAGCATACCATTTATTAGGATGAGCGAAGCGAATCCTCTACTAGGCTACACAAATTACATTTTGTCGTACACTTTACAAAATCTATTCAGTATTTTGTCTTGAAATTAAACATAAAATTAAATTATGATCTGTAGATTTTCACAATATTATTTTTTTACAGAATAACCTTAAAAAATTTATCATTTTAAGTCACTTGTTTTACGTGTTTTTCTATTACGGGTGTATTTTTGAAAAAAAAAAATGAAACACGTATATTTTCAGAAGAAAAAAATAAATCATGGAGTTAGTAATTATAGATAGAATCAAGATTTAAACAGTTTCACGATTTCTTTTATGAAATTTTTAAAATAACCTTTTTTATAAAAATTATAGCACATTTTTAATGAATTAAAATTTGTGAAAACTCAATAATTTACATTCAATTATAAAAGCATTTTCCATTGTAAGAGTTCAAGTACACAATTTATTCTTACTATGCGAAAGCATTTACGCAGACGATACTTACGTACTTTAAAAGAATTATATTATGATTTTTTTTTTTTTTTTTGTAAAGTGACAACAAAAGAATTTTAAACAAATAAAATAGTTGTTATACTAAAAAATATATATCATAAATAAAAAAAAATACGGGAAAATTCTAAGTTATTTGGCCGAATTTACATTTCTAAAATTAAAATGCGTCAAAACATAAAATAACGTTTTTGTTTAATAAAGATGCAAAAATAATATAAAAAATATTGTTACTTCCAAATATATATCTTATTAAATAATGCTTTGCGAATCCAAACAAAGCATGGATTTTGCTAGTTCAGTCCAAAATAATAAATTGTGTTTCTCTCTAGCTCTAGCCGAACTCAGTTTTTCATTAAAAATTTTAACAAAGATGACATATGTTGTAATGAATCTTTTAATAGATATTTTTTACTTTATGCTGAATGTGATAAAATCAAGAAACTTGGTAGAAATTTGCAGTATTAGCGCCCAGCAACATGAACTTTTCTCTCCACATTTTAGACAGTGAATATCAGCTTATACGGTATCATTGATTACATTATTCTGCTTTTACAGAACTATTTTTGCCTTTATCACATTTCGCACAAAGCAAGGAAAGTACAGTCGTGGGGGGAAAAAGTAAACACCCGTTACTAACTGTGCAAAAAAATATCGTAGAAGAACATTATTGGTACTACACGAGTGGTAATAAAGTCTACTTTTAAATGATGTATATAAAATTTGCTTAGGGGGTCATCTACATATTAAAACGAACCATAATTTTGTTTTTTCCAACAGCAGTATACAATTCTAACAGCATAAATGAGCTCTACACCCTTCAATGAGCCTAAAAAGAAATTTTTATGCAATTCGTACGATAAGTTTCCGAGAAATTAATTATTTTAAAACGAGCGTATTTTAGGGGTTGTATCCAAATTGAAGTTCGGTACTCGATCGTTGACCGAGAGACCCCCATTCTTGATCAAGGCATCTTAAGCGCCACTCAAGCAGTCAATGAAGTCTGCTATATTACAGAATAGCATAAGAAATTTCAAAATCTCTAGTCACTTCGATCATAGAACCCATATTACCCTTAAACCATCATTTTGCCGTTTTTTAAGCATAATTTGAAAATTACTTGGAAGAAAACTGTGAAATTTTGGATTTCCATAAAGCAGGACTTAATAAATCTAAATCCATCAAAAAATTGTAGGTTGCAATTCATAATTTTTTCGAATATTAATTTTATAATTCATATCATAAAATTATAAAAATTGCAAATTCAACGTATTTATGTTTGGGTATTTTAGTATTATTGCTACACAAAAAATTACACATTAGGAGTATAATTACAGGAGATATTAATAAAAATATGAAAATGTAATTTAACATTAGAAGCACTAAATTTTGAATGTTTATAATTCAAAAGACTTGAAATTTAGTGTCTACGCATAGTTTGAACCGAAAATTTGAAATATCTTGTTAAAATTGGGTATTGCTATTGAAAAAAAATGAAGTTTGGGTTGATTTTGATATGTAGATGGCCCCCCTAAGCAAATTTTATATACATCATTTAAAAGTAGACTTTATTTCCAATCGATCGGTATCAGTAACTTTTTTCTACCATAATTTGTTGAGGAGTTGGTAGGGGGGTGTTTACTTTTTTTCTCACGACTGTACATCTGGGTCAATCCATTTCAAGTGGTCCAGACTGGTTGCTCGCCCATTTTTTAAAAATCTGCAATTTTTTGTACAACAACCCTAATATGATGGAAGTGCAAAATGACTATTATTTTAATTTTACTATTTTTTGTTTGTGCGTGGCGGCCCTCTATGTTTCATCGTTTGCAGCATTTTCTCACATCCTAGGACTTACGGAATTGTAAATAACTCACCTTTTATTCTTCCAATTCGAGTGGGGTTTAAAGCAATTTCTTCAGAATAAAACGGGCTAAAAGTCTGGTAATAAAATAGTTTCATAAAATAAATCCTTATTGTTGAAATTTTAGTATAAAGTTTTAGATTTTTTCCAAAATCTGTCAGTTTACAAGAGGAAATTTTTTTAGAAATTAATCCTGTCAACATGGCACATTCTTTTTTTTTTTTTTTACAAATAGGCCGAAAGTATCTGTAATCACACGCCAAGTTGCAGATCTGGGACTTGATTTCTTTTCGTTAAAAAAAAAAAAAAAAATCCCAAAATTTTTAAAAATTTCAAAAATTACACTTTTAAAGCTTTCATATCTCTGGTAGGACACAAGATGAAAATCTGAAATTCTGGTTTCTGATAGTATTTTATGGTAGTGTTATGTAAAAAAAATTTCGAGATGGAGATTAGACTACAAGCTGAGATATGGCGAGGACAAGATGCCAACAAATGCTATTACGAGTACCTTTGGACGAATTAGATTTATATATTTTATTACAATATTTACACTAAAAATATGGTTTGTTGAAAACAGTGTAATAACAAACATTTAATTTACTAAGATACTATATATTTTGAACAAAGATCTGAGAAATATCTTCACACAATTTAGGAGAGATGCTATGAGTTCGACCATTTACTGTTGTCAGTTTCATAAGGGTGACCTTTCTCAAAATTTTGTTTGAAGGAACCAAATCTTGCTATCTTTTGATAACTTGAGTGATGTTCCTTGCCCAACTGGTTTATAGAAATGAACTTTGAAATCATTATGTTCAAGGCCAACATAATGATTAAACATCTTTAACGATTCCAAGATACCACTTCTTGTCATACTCACATTCAACAATCTCATTTTTCTGCAGTATAAATTTTGAAAGGGCTTTGGATATCTTTACTTTCAGACAGTTACTTGAGGCTGATGCACAGTAACATCGTATAAATGTTTCATTTACAGGAACATGCTTATGGTAGGAACAAGTTTCAGGGACTGGCAAGCAGCATTGAAATTGTGGTTTTCAAACCAACAAGCAGGAATGTGTTTTGACCCGTTTGATATATCTCAACAAGTATGTCAACATTAACAGATTTTCCCTTTCCTTATTTCTTTTCTGTTTTTGTCCTATGCCTTTTATAAAATATTCTTTTTTTATGTAAAATTATTGAGGTTTCTTTATTTAGTTACTATAATTACTTAAAATAAAAATTACTGAAACCATACAAAATGTATGCATTAGGCATATTTTTTTTTAATTAATTGCTAAGCTTTGCATAAGGTTTTACTTTCTGTTACTAAAGATAATAATAAAAAAAAAAATTAAATTACACTCTGAGATAAATACTTACCTGTGACTACAATAAAACAGCAGTTTGGCAGTATTGTTTTGACATATTTCTCTTGCCATATCTCAGCTTGTAAAAAAGAACAGCTTGTTATAAAGAATAGCTTGTTATAAAGAAATCCACATACCCAGATACGTGTGAAACACATAACGCTTCTTTTCAGTCGTGTAAAAAACAGCAAACTTTAAAATTCTTCAAATAAAAAAAAATTAAATTCACAATTTTTACCCACAAAATGATTTTTTTCCTTGTCAAAATCAATATCAAATCTAAGTCGTAGTCAAATCGTAGTCAAATCTCAATCTTGAAATTTTTTGTACATAAAACTACCATAAAATACTATCAGAAACCAGAATTTCAGATATTTATCTTGTGCCCCACCAGAGATATGAAAGCTTTAAAAGTGTAATTTTTGAAATTAAAGAAAAATTTGGGAATTTTTTTTAACGTAAAGAAATCAAGTCCCAGATCTGCAACTTGGTGTGTGAGTGAATTACACTCTGAGATAAATACTTACCTGTGACTACAATAAAACATCAGTTTGGCAGTATTGTTTTGACATATTTCTCTTGCCATATCTCAGCTTGTAGTCAAATCTCAATCTTGAAATTTTTTGTACATAAAACTACCATAAAATACTATCAGAAACCAGAATTTCAGATATTTATCTTGTGCCCCACCAGAGATATGAAAGCTTTAGAAGTGTAATTTTTGAAATTAAAAAAAAATTTGGGTATTTTTTTAATGTAAAGAAATCAAGTCCCAGATCTGCAACTTGGCGTGTGAGTACTAGTGCTTTCGGCCTATTTGTAAAAAAAATAAATAAATTGTGTCATGTTGACCGGATTAATTTCTAAAAAAACTGCCTCTTGTAAACTGACAGATTTTGGAAAAAATCTTAAACTTTATGCTAAAATTTCGCCAGTAAGGATTTATTTTATGAAACTATTTTATTACCAGATTCTTAGCTTATTTTATTCTGAACAAATTGCTTTAAACCCCACTCGAATTGGAAATCTAAAAGATGAGTTATTTACAATTCCGTAATCCGTAGGATGTGAGAAAATGCTGCAGACGATGAAACAAAGATGGCCGCCATGTGCAAACAAAAAATAATATAATTAAAATAATAGTAATTTTGAACTTCCATCATGTTAGGATTGTTGTGCAAAAAAATTCAGATTTTTTAAAAATGGTCAAGCAACCTGTCTGGACCACTTGAAATGGATTGACACATCTTAAAATTTTCATTAGGATATTTTTATTTTCCTCGAAATCGTTAAGGCTGTTTTTAACTGCTCTGCTCAACAAGCGCAAAACATTTTGACACATTTACAAATTAATTGTTTATCGGAAAGATATAAAATTGGAAAGCCTGACCATGGAAACGATTTGGAATCGAACTGTGTTTTCCATTTTTTGATCAATCAGTTACCGATTGAGTTATAAGCGATTTTGATCACGTGACATGGTATTTTTCTCCCCTTACTGACTGGATTTTCTTCTTTCGTTCGGAAGTTCAGTTCAAAAGGCCAACTTTGACAGTATTTTCTGAAAGATCTATTGCGTTTACAAGAAAACGGAAAAAACAGTTCAATGACATAGTTTCTGAATAACAACGCCTTCTAGTTTCATGCGTTTCCGAACAAAAATGAAGTAAAACTTATGTCAGAAAGTTGACCCTTTGGATTTGAGAACAGCCTTAACGGAAAACAGAGTTCGAATTGGCTGGAACACATAGTATTTTTGACTAAGTGGTTTGTGATACGATATCCCATTGCAATTTTTGTTCCTCTTCATGTTCCCTAACAACAGTCTGAGTTTGTCGGTATGTTATCTGAACAAGCTGCATACATCATACAATAAAAAAGTGAAACCATCCTATGTGAATACTGGCATGGCAGGGTAATTGCTATAGTGTTGGGCACCGCATATAAACATTTTTAAATGGCCGCGACAGCTTCAATTTTTGGTTTTACGAAAACAAATATTCAGTTTATATTATTCCATCGTTAAGGTAAACTGAATGTCTCATTTGTGAAAACAGTGTACTAGTTTAAAAGGCTTGATGGATTATAGAAATATAGGAAATTGTGGTTATTATTAAAATAGCATGCTTATTTTTTACGTTCCTTTCTTTCTAAATCAAACGATACATCATTTGTAAAAATCATTTAGTATTATAGAGCGATATATAAATATGCCCTATACATGTATAGATAAGACTGGTAGGCAAGTAAAAATACCTGATGTGAGGAATTGATAACAATATATATTTTATAATAAAAGTTAGCCCATTGAGAGCGGGCCAGTTTTCGAAAATGAGCATGAAATTTACGTTTTTAAATGCCACAAGTAATTAAAATCTACTTACAACCTATCAGAAGCACGCATGCTTGGATTACATATTATTTTTTCTTCCCTACAAAATTTCCGGTACCAGTAATAATTTCTTTTTCCAATCCACAAAAATGTATTTTTACATGTCCTGTTCTCAGTAACGTTTAATTCTATTACTTTAAGTATAAGATCATTGCCATGTTTATAAAAAAAAGCTATTTGATTTTTTGTTAGATGATAAAAGATACCGTCGTTTTAATGACGCCATATAATAATTTAGTTTCTTTATAGCTTCAAAATATTCTGAATATTTTAAAATGAACAAGAAAGCATGTTTTAAAATGAGCATTAAATAAATTTTTTCGTGCAAGAGTAATTCCAGTCTTTTGTTCCCTCTTGAATGTGTATGTGACAGGCGAGATTTGAGAAAAAACATAACATATTTAATCAATTTGACGTTTATAGTAATAAAAATAATAATAACAAAGAACTTACAGTCACTCTTGCATCTTATGAATAAATCAGCAAGACTTCCGAACGCTGGAATAGGATTTCTTCAAATTGCACTTATGTATAATTGAGAGGAATCAAGAATCAGGTAACATGATCTGCAACAGATATATATTTTTTTGAATTTACAATCGCAAAATTATAATACTTACGGAATACGTAAAACACATATTTTAATTAGAAAGTAAAACAGACGAATAAAAAATAAAGAATTATAAAAACCGATTGGAAATATTTAATTAAAACAAGGGGTGGGGGAAGAATACAACAGTTATCTAATACAATAAACCCTTAGATACAATAATAAATCCCTTTAAATTTCGAAGTAGTAATGTGTTGCAGTAGTTAGGATTTGTTTATAATTTGGCTATAACTTGGATAACAATAATATGAATTTGTAAATGCGGTTCATTGTATAGTAACTCAAACATGATTAAGAAACAAGTTAAATACGAAAAACTGATTTTTATCACGAATAAATATACAAGTTGTAATTTCCTAACTCCCTGAAAAAATGTCCAGGCCAGGATTCAAACCAGGGACCTTTTGGCTGATAGACCGGGAACTGGCAGCACAGACAATCACCTCATCGAGTTCACGGATGAAATTCTAGGATTAGTTAAATCTTGATTCGCATATCGGTCTGCCAAGTCATATCTTGGTGGAAAATACCT
Organism: Maratus speciosus; assembly: GCA_963932465.1. Classification (NCBI taxonomy): domain Eukaryota; kingdom Metazoa; phylum Arthropoda; class Arachnida; order Araneae; family Salticidae; genus Maratus; species Maratus speciosus. The sequence continues at coordinate 281,184,928 of OZ010792.1, forward strand.
GAAAGTCCGATTTTAGCGTCTGACTCGTAGGTTTATCATTGTGTTTACCTGCTCCCAGTCTTCCATGTTTTCATACCTTTGGGTGCAGGAAAACACAATGGTAAACCTATGAGTCAGCCGATAAAATCGGGTTTTCAGGTGTTTTCCACCAAGATATGACTTGGCAGACGAATTTCGTTTTAATATGCGAATCTAGATTTAACTAATCCTAGAATTTCTTCCGTGAACTCGATGAGGTGATTGTCTGTGCTGCCGGTCCTGGTCTATGAAGCTGCCGATGCTCTGCCAACTGAGCTATCCTAGACAAATCTGGTAGACACGCAATTCACCCAGAAATCTTATTGATTATGATATCTGGTCTGATATCTGAATCAGCTTAACAGAATAAATCGAAGGTACTGGTACTCCAAGAGACGTTGCATGCGTAATTACACTTGATTAAATTCACAAGCCTGCGATGGTTGCTTTATTTAACTTTTGATAATTGATTTTTATGTATTTTTTAGCTCTGAATCTGAAAATGACCATCATTTTTAACCTTTACGTCAGGATTTTTTGCGAATCGTAAATTTCAGTGGTAAAAAGTAAAAAAATAGAGAACATCTGATACTGAAAGATACAGGAAATGGTTGTGTTTCTTAACTTTTGATAACTGATTTTTATATATATTTTTTAGCGCTGAATTTGAAAACGACCTTCATTTTTAATCCTCAAGTCAGGATTTTTAGCAAATCGTAAATTTCAAATTAAAAAAATAGCAAAATTCTGACGCTATAAAATAGATGTGATGATTGTGTTTTCAAAATTTTAATAATTGATTTTTATGTACTTTTTATCATTAAATCTGAAAATAACCTACATTTTTAAACATCACGTCAGAATTTTTCGCAAATCATAAATTTCAAAGTTAAAAAGTAAAAATTTTGCAAAAAAACATGACGTGATGGTAAAAAATGAAAGACATTTTAGGAATCAGCGCTACAAAATACGTAAGAATCAATTATCAAAAGCTAAGCAATATGACACAACCCAAATTTTGAAGACTTGTGTTATGCGTAAACTAGATTTGTCCAAGGTGAAGGGAGCTCATTTGACAGAGCATTGGCAGCTTCAGGCCTACTTGGTTCGAATCTTCGCTTGGAGACTTTTTCTCACAGTTGGGAAATTGCAATTTCTGTGATTTATTTACCAATTAAAATAATTGTGTCCAAATTAATCTAGTGTAATTACGCATCCGGCGTTTCTTCGAGTTCCATTACCTGAGATTTATTCTGCTGAGCTGTTTCAGATCAAATGCCATAATCAATAATAGACCGGCAGGCTACTGCACAGATCATTACCTCATCGAATTGATGCCTGAAATTACAGGATTAGACAGAACTCGATTAGCATATTAAAATGCAACTAGTATACCAAGTCATATTGGTCGAAAGCACCTGCAGACCCGATTTTAGTGGTTGATCGGTAGATTTATCATTGTGTTTATCTGCACCCAAAGATATGAAAACATGGAGGACAGGGTGCAGGAAAACACAATGGTATAACCTACCGATCAACCATTACGAGGGTGGTTCAGTAAGTATTGTCCCGAGTGTGTATAAAATATTTGTACTGCGACGGTTGTTATGGAATTTTGAAGCATAATGTCTTAGATGCCTATATGCTCAATTTCAGAACCGTAGCTGCTATATTACCGTATTTGTTTTCGTTTTAGGTGTGAAAGGTGGCACCGAGCTTGAAAGGGGTGGGGGTAGGCTGGTTTGGAGCTTATGGGGGCCAAACCTGAAGCAGTTCTGTGATAGATTTGTGACTGCCACAAAAAGGCATCTAAGACATTAGACTTCCATATTCCACATCAAACATCGCAAAACAAATATTTTATACACACTCGGGATAATAATTATTAAACCACCCTCGTAAAATCGGGCCTGCAGGTGATTTCCAGCAAGATCCAATGGCAGACCAGTTGCATTTTAATATTAAAATCGAGTTTTAACTAATCCTGGAACTTCAGCGGTCAACTCGATGAGCTGATAGTTTATGCAGCACGTCCCCAGGTCTATAAGGTTTTGTGGGTGAATTGTGAGTCCACCAGCTTTGTCCAGGATAGTTCAGTTGGTAGAACACTGGCAGCTTCAGCCAAAAGGTCCCTGGTTCGTATCCAGGCCTGGACACTTGTTCACCCAGGTGGAAAAATACAGTTGGTGTGATTTATTTACCAATTAGATTAACAGCGTTAAAATTAGTCACGTATAAATATAGTTTAGCCGCTTTAAGTGACATTGTTTCGAAAGGCATTTTTCGGATGAAATGTACTGTACAAAAAACACAAATGTTTCTCAATCAACAAAAATATAACATGACCACAAACGAAAATATAAATTAACTTCTTCCGAGTTACCCACGATTCCATAAAGCGTTATTTATCTTTAGAAACAAAAGAAAGCAAAATATTTTCGATTTTTAAGTAAGGGTTAATATAAAAACAAAGTTTCTTTTGCTGCCATTGATTTTCGGAAACGTTTTCAAGTCGTTTTTAGAGTGTAATTATCGGATTTCTCAAACCGGAATATCGGTTTTTAGGATGGTATCAGATCTCAATTAAACCTTTTCAGCTATGTAAGTTAACTTAGACATGCAAGAATAATAAAATGACATTAATTTTATATTAAAGTTGATGCTCTTAATTTAGCATGTTTGAATGTAAAGCATGTTTGTTGAACATGAGAATGTTTGCTTTGGAATGGATAGCAGCTGAAATATCTATGTTTCGAGCTGAGAAAATTGATTAAGGGTACTTGGTATCCTTAGAGGGATGAAAATATCGATTTTTCAACTTTTTGTTAAAAATATACTTTAACAACTATAATACACTGGCCTCCAAAAGTTAAGGAACAGGGACTAGATGCTTTCGACTGTACACGGTTTGTCGAATATCAACCAGCATTATTAGCAAATTGTTCTTGAACCTCTGGAATGTAAAGAACATGTTTGATTTCATATTTCTCGGTGGATTAAGGGAATTAAGGGGCTAACAATAAATTTAATAATAAAATAATATTTGCGATTACCTATGTAACACAAAATGCTCAAAATGATTTACCACTGTATTAAATGACTATTTGGCTCCTGTTCAACGTCTTGTACATTTGTGTAAGCATAGCACACATATTCATGAAGATGTTATTGTGTCTGTGAAAAATTCAAAAGTTTTTTTGTTTATAGCATACAGAGTTTTCAACGAAATTTAACACAACTTTCAGAAAACCTGACAAATAACAGTAGCAACAGTATAGTATAATTAAAACATGAATATATGGAATATTTGATGAGATATGAGCATTTGTATGGAATAATTTTTAACTGCGCATGCGGGGAAAATTCTAAAATTTTTATTTTATAATTTGGTAGTCAGCTATTTAGAGCAACTTATATAAAAAGTCTAGTCAAATATCGCGAAAATTCACAAAGATAGGGGCGATATAGTGGGTTGCTTACTAAAAATAGCTTTATTATAAGGGTTTTTCCATAACTTTTCAATCAGCTCACTATATCTTTTTGAGTCTTCACAATATTTCATTGGACTTTTTATAGAAATTGCCTAAAATAGCTGACTACCAAATTATGAAAACTTCCACGAATGCGCAGTTAAAATTTATTTCATACAAATGTCCATTTCTCATCAAATATCCATTATATCCATGTTTAAATTGCAGTATGCTGTTGCTACTGTTCTTTGTCAAGTTTTCGGGTAGTTGTGTTAAATTTGATTGAAAACTCTGCATGCTATAAACAAAAAACTTTCGAATTTTTCACGGGCACAATAACATCTTCAAGAATATGAGTGCTATGCTTACGTTAATGCACACAAACGTTGAGAAAGACTTAAATAGTCATTTAACACAGTGACAAACCATTTTCAGCTTTTTTTGTTGCATAGGTGATCGCAAATATTATTTTATTATTAAATTTATTATTAGCCTCCCAATTGTCCTCTCGAGTAAATCTTCACCGAGAAATATGAAACCAAACATGTTCGTTACATCCCATAAGTTCAAGAACAATTCGCTAATAATTTTTGTAGATATTCGATAAACAGCGTACAATCGAAAGTATCCAGTCCCTGTTGTTCCTTAACTTTTGGAGGCCAGGATATATAAACACAAAGTTTTGAGATGATCTAACGATTGTAAAAGTGTGTGAAAAATACCTTTTATTATCCTGTCAGTCCTTTAAATGCCACGCTTTAAAATCTTTAAATCGATTTTTCTCTGTTTGTTGTTTTTTGATACATTACTGTGTTTAAAACACTAAAACTTCTGCAAATATTTGTCAAATTCTTCCATTATTATTATTTTTTTTATCCTCAATATAGCGTATTTAATAAAATTAGGGATGGATTTTGCAATATAATGAAAAAATAAAATCGAAATGGTTCAAAAATTGTGTTTTTTTTTGCTGTGTTTTTGCCTATTTTAGTATATATATGTATATATATATATATTTTCCTCATAAACTAATTCCTTAATGGAAAAATTGATACTTGGAATTATAAAAAATAATCTGATAAATATCCTGCCAAAAATCATTCTAGAATTTTTAAAACCATAAAGGAAAAGTAATTTTTAAAATTCTTTAAATAAAAAAAATAAAATTCTCAATTTTTACCCACAAAATGATCCTTTTCTTGTCAAAATCTGTTTTCTAAGTATTACCTATAATAATATGTGCATATAATAAGCAAATGGAGATCAGTAAAAAAAAATTCTTCAAAGGATTTCAAAGGGTACCAAGTCCGTTTAATGCACTATAAAAAATCCTTGGAAACGTTTCCGCAAATCAGTGGCAGCAAAAGAAATAAATACTCTTTTAAATACTTCTTTAAATGTCGTACATACGAGTATATTGGTTTCTTGGCTTCTTAAAGATAAAGAATAAAATCAAAATTGGAATTATAAAGTATAATCTGATAAATATCCTGCCAAAAATCATTGTAGAATTTTTAGAACTATAAAGGAAGAGTAATTTTTAAAATTCTTTAAATTAAAAAAAAATTCTCAATTTTTACCCACAAAATGATCTTTTTTCTTGTCAAAATCTGTTTTTCTAAGTATTACCTATAATAATATGTGTATATAATAAGCAAATGAAGATCAGTCAAAAAAATTCTTCAAAGGGATTCAAAGGGTACCAAGTCCCTTTAATGCACTATTAAAAACTCCTTGGAAACGTTTCCGCAAATCAGTGGTAGCAAAAGAAATAAATACTCTTTTAAATACTTCTTTAAATGTCGAACATATGAGTATATTGGTTTCTTGGCTTCTTAAAGATAAAGAATAAAATCAAAATTGGAATTATAAAGTATAATCTGATAAATATCCTGCCAAAAATCATTGTAGAATTTTTAAAACTATAAAGGAAGAGTAATTTTTAAAATTCCTTAAATTAAAAAAAAATAAATTTCTCAATTTTTACCCACAAAATGATCTTTTTTCTTGTCAAAATCTGTGTTTCTAAGTATTACCTATAATAATATGTGTATATAATAAGCAAATGAAGATCAGTAAAAAAAATTCTTCAAAGGATTTCAAAGGGTACCAAGTCCATTTAATGCACTATAAAAACTCCTTGGAAACGTTTCTGCAAATCAGTGGTAGCAAAAGAAATAAATACTCTTTTAAATACTTTTTTAAATGTCGAACATAGGAGTATATTGGTTTCTTGGCTTCTTAAAGATAAAGAATAAAATTAGAACTGGAATAAAGTATAATCTGATAAATATCCTACCAAAAATCATGGTACAATTTTGAAAATTATAAGGGAAGAGTAATTTTTAAAATGCTTTAAATAAAGAAAAAGAATTAAAATTCTCGATTTTTACACACAAATCGAATAAATAAAAATTGATACTTGGAATTATAAAGTTAATTATAAAGTTAATCAGTTTAATTTATTTTGAATCGCGTGTAACTTCTTGGAAGATAGTATTGAGTACTTTAGTTCTTTGTTATATTATATTTCATAGATTAAGAAACATTTGTCTTTTCTTTACAGTCTACAGTGCATATAAAAACAGAACAGCATTTTTTCATGCACTTAAGAAGTTTAGAAAATTTTTTTTTAATTGTACGATGCTCTTTAAATTAAATCTTATATTTCTGTGTAATTATTTTTTATTTTAATTTCTATAAAAGGGTCATGTTAAAATGAAAAAGCTTTGGGAAATATCAAGATACGATACGATGTAAGTTACGATAATTAACTAATAGCTGATTGATTCTCTATCAATAGAGATAGAAAATGAATTACTTATAGAAACTGAAATTTCACCATACAGCTACAGATAAAACTTCCATTAAGATGATTGCTACGAAATGAATTGTTAAGAGTAAAAAAGTAACGTCAGCGAGATTTTTTTTCTTTTTCATTTTTAAGTAAAGAAATCTTCACAGAATTGTGAGAACTCTCTTTGAAAAAGTTACATTCAAAAATCTAGCTATAGATATAGATATAGATATATATATACATTTACATTTGCATATATAATATATATATTATTATTTTTCGTCAAACAAAGATGTATTCATGTTTCGTTTTCTGCTGAGAAAATAATCTAGTTAATATGGTAAGACAAACAAATAAATAAAATCGAAGAAGTGAAATTTATACAACCGTAAAATAATTGTAACTGAGTTTTAAAGATTTCTGTCCTATTTTTACTTTCCTCTATCTTCAATAGAAGAAAGTAATGCAATGAAAATTTTTTCCGACTTCCGGTTTTTGAGGGATTTACACGTTTTAGGAATCAGAGATCCCCAAAAACATGTTTATAGAAAATGTCGGTCTGTCCGTATGTCCGTGTGTCTGTCGCTATTGTATCATCCAAAAGTGTATGAAGTTATGCATAGAATTGAACGAATTTTTTAAAAAAAGTTTTTGTCTATGGCAAGACGGTCCTCCCTTAATTTGGAAAAAATCCGCTGCTAGGGGCACTGTAATAGCGATTTTTGTGCATTTTGAATATTGTACCATCGAAAAGTGCATGAAGTTATGCATAGAATTGAACCACATTTTTTGTGTATGTTTATGGCCATGGAAAGAAGTTCCTCCCTGAATTTGGAAAAATTCCGCCAGAAGGGGGTGCTATAATAGTGATTTTTGTGCATTTTTAATATTGTACCATCGAAAAGTTTATGAAGTTATGCGTGGAATTAAACCAAAATTTTTGTGTATGCTTTTGGCCATGGCAAGAAGGTCCTCCCTGAATTTGGGAAAAATTCCGCCCGAAGGGGGTGTTGTAATAGTGATTTTTTCTGCATTTTGAATATTGTACCATCGAAAAGTGTATGAAGTTATACATGGAATTAAACCAAATTTTTTGTGTATGATTTTGGCCATGGCAAGAATGTCCTCCCTGAATTTGGGAAAAATCGGCCAGTAAGGGGTGCTATAATAGCGAATTTTGTCTAATTTTCTTGATTTTTCGTAGTTCTATTGCACACCAGTGGCTCGTGAATCGACGGGAACGTCCGATCCTGATAAGCCGACTATTCGCGAACCACTGACATACAACTGAATAACGAAAAACTGTTGATTTTGAGATAATTACAGATTGATATGAGATAGAAGAAAGTTTTGGCATTGGCACATCCAACTAGTGATTGACTTATAGTAATAGGCAGTTCTGAAAGAAAATGAATCGATTTATCATTATACATAAGAAACATATGAGAAATTTGACGCAACTGTTCCGTTGGTCCACGTGGTGTGAACGTACTACATTTTTTTTTCTATATTTGAGTATATTTTAGAAAGCGTAGTCTTCTTTAACACACAATGAAATACATTGAAAAAGGAAGGCCGTTCCCTAGACTTCTCTGACCTTCTTCGGTTTATAGCTTAAGCTTCGGTTTATAGCAAACTAGCTATTTTCTGACGCATTCTTGAATTCATTTTTACTCGTTAACGCATCAAGTCTGCAAGGAGGAGATGGTCCAAATACCGGCTACCACTAGTGCCTTCAAACTAGATCATACAATTTTCAAAATTAGTAAAAGAAAAAGTGACAGCAGGGTACCTTGACATGTTTTACACCTGTTTAGCAAAAAAAGAAAAAAAATCAGTTTAAAAAGAGTTTTCTCTTTATAAAAATCAAAATTCAGAAAGTCTTCAAATTTTGAGTTTTGAAAATGGGGTCTAAATATTTGCTACTTAAGTTTTTTTCCAAAAGGTCACACAAATAAATCTAATGACAATTATTACGCAATTAGAATATTATTTTAATAAATTTTATTAATTAATAACATTTTTTATGCACAGAAAAATGCGTAATTATTAATAAACAAGCATTTTTGCCAAATTTATAAAATTCTTAACGACTATCTCTCACAGTCTTCTTTCCATTATGTTTCTAATTTTGTTTTTTAACGTGTAAAAAAAGAAAAAGAAAAAAAGCTTACTGATTAAAATGAGAATTATTTTATCTGAAAAAAATCACAAACATAATATCTGTCGGTGCAGTCTCTATAGGCCCACATATCGCATTCTTAACATTGAACCCAGAATCCCGTCCCTTACTCTTGTCCGCAGAGAAAGTACCCATGCAGAAGACACAAATTGCATCATCTCTTTCTGTTGGATATCTTCCTTTTTTCACTTTTTAAAAATCCAATTTCTGCCCCTTTCACATGTTTTCCTCCATCATTTTCCTTCATATTTATTCCAGGCAATATTGGAGTTTCCAACAGTGCTTTTTTTTGTGAAGTGATACGGTAACCAGTATAGCTCCTGGTGAATTACGACCACGGCTGCTTTTTTTTTTTTTTTAAATTGCAAAATCGAACTGGAACTATTTTTGAACCATTTAAATTAATTTTTTAACTATGGAACTATTTAAATTAATCTTTTTCCTCCCTTCAAGCAGAGCAACCGAGAGAAGTCCAAATATCGGCTAGCCGGTATTTATACCATTGTAGGTATCCGGTATTCGGACCACTGCTATGTTTAAGTTATGTTATGAATGAGTATTCATATAGTAAAATACCAATAACATGCGTGTGTCAACTGAGAGCTAAGTATGTCTAAAAAATAACTTGAACATCAAATCAAGCCAGTATACGATCAATATATTTTTAAAAAATGAGAAACACATATCTTAAAAACTTTTGATGTGCCAGATTACGTCGTTTCGACACTTTTGCATTTGCTGTTTGTAAATGAGACAGACTTCAGAGATGTACTTCTCGTAACTTTCTTCTCTCAATTAAAGTTACAAATTCTACCTGCCGCCGCTAGGCAGCGCTGCACTCAGTTTTCAGAACACCTAGTGGCCAGTATTTGGACCCTAGCCGGTATTTGAACCTTCTCCTCTATTAATCTAAATCTAGGAAATTGAATGGGGGTTTTCCATTTTACAATAAAGGATTCTTCAGAAAATGCGGTCAAAGTTAGCTTTCTGAGCCAATTTTCGGGACTCGTCTAACCAGGCCGTTGTAAGACAGCAGTCAATAAAAAAAAAAAAAAAAAAAAAAAAACAGGAGAGAAAGCGATGCATTTATCGAAAAAAGGAAAAACGCTATTCGATTTCAAATCACTTCAATAATCGTTTCTACAAATTTCTCCCGTTTATGCTTACAGTTAGACCGTTAATGCGGTAGAAAAATACGAGATGTTGAGGAGAGAGAAATATATTTTTTTTTTTTTTTTTTTTTTTTTTTAGATTCCACGCAGTTTTGCTTATTACTAAAGAGTGGGTAACTTTCGGGGCCTTACCCCTATCTAGCAAATACCCAATGTCTAGTAAGTAACTAGTAAGACGAGTTTGCATTATCAATTCACAATGTTTTTCTTTTCGTCCATCTTCATTAGCTGCACTGTGAACGTCTACAGAAGAATTTCCAGTTAAGAGAAACTTTTACGAAATTCCAGTGCAAATAGCTTATGATATGACAATACCGGAAAGTTTACTTTAGCTTTAGTACTCAGTTTAAAACATCAGAAAACTAGAGGTTTCCGGGATTTATGCAAATATGGCTGAAATAAAAAGGACTTTTGCTGGCAGCAAATTTTGGAAAAGATGAATCTATTAATTTCGGATACCTATTAGTTTTTTAGATTTCTGATTAGTTGTTCGTCTAAAGTAGGGATGCACAACCTGTGGCCCGCGATCACAATTTATATAATTTCTTCGTTTTTTTTTTACACAATTTCGTCAATTTATAACTGGAAAAATTGCAATTTTTTGCCCATATGTTGCAGGAAAAAATCGCGAATTTCGTCAACCCACGAATTTCGTCCGTTTGCCCCGGGAAAAAATTGCAAATTTTACCAGAGCCAATTAAGAATCGCAAATTTCGTTGATCGAGTTCGGCAAAATCGCGAACTTTAACAATGAGTCGCAAAAAAATCTCAAATTTCGTTGATCAACTCGCGAAAAATCGCGAATTTTGTCGACTCGGCGCGGAAAAGTCTCAAATTTCTTTAATCGGCCACAGAAAAATCGCGAATTTTGTCGATGAGATACGGAAAAGTTGCAAATTTTGTTGGCCGGTTGCGGAAACATCGTGAGTTTCGTCAGATGATCGCGAGAAAAAATGTCAAATTTCATAAATTTGTCGCGTAAAAATTACAAATTTCTTCAGAGTCAGTTAAGAATCGCGTATGTCGTTGATCGGACGCGGAAAAATCGCGAATTTTGTCGAGGAGCTGCGGAAAAATCGCAAATTTTCTTGATCGACTTCGGAAAAATCGCGAGTTTCGCCAGCTTATTGCGGGAAAAAATCGCAAATTTCGTCAATTCGCCGCGGAAATAAATTACAAATTTCATCAGAGTCAGTTAACAATCACGGATTTTGTTAATCGGGCACAGTAAAATCGCGAATTTTGTCGATGAGATACAAAAATTGCAAATTTCGTTTATCGACTGGGGAAAAATCGCGATTTTGCCAATCTTTCGCGGAAAAAAATCACGCATTTTGACAATTGATAGAAAAAATTACAAATTTTGTCAATTGGTCGCAAAAATATTGCGAAGTTTGTCAATCGCTCGTGAAAAAAAATCGTGAATTTTCCCAAAAATTCGCGAATAGCTCATGGAAAAAAATTACAAAATTTATGTGTCGGTCCCAAAATATATCATGAAATAGAAATCCATTGGTCGCAGGAAAAAATCACAAATTTCATCTATTGTGCGCGTAAAAGAAATCACAATTTTTGCCAATTTATTGCGCGAAAAAAATCGCAAATTACATCAATGTGTATCAGGAAAAAATCACGTTTCGTCGATTGGTCATTGGAAAAAAATTACAAATATTGTCAATCTGTCACGTAAAATATCGCAAAATTCACCAATCACTCATGAAAAAAAAAATCGCAAATTTTGTGATTCGTTCATGGAAAAAACTTGCAAATTTCGAAGATCGATCACAGAACAAATAAGTCGCGAAATAATTCGATTGGGGGCGGAAAAAATTGCAATTTTCGTTGATCCGTTGTGGAAAAAAATCGCGAAGTTTGAAAATTTATCGCTGAAAAAAAATCGCGAATTGCGTCTATTTATCGCAGGTATCGCAAATTGGTTGTTTGAAAAGATTGCAAACTTTGCCAATCGGCAATGGAAAATTACCGCGAAATCTGTCAATCGGTCGTTGATAAAAGATCGCGTATTTCGTCAATCAGTCGCACTTGATTGACAAAAGGAAAAAAAAAACGAGTTTTGTTAATAGTCCGCAGAAAAAAATAGCATAATTAGTCTATCATGCCCCGTTATTTCAAAAATAAGTTTCCTTTTATTTTAAATGAAGTTATTCTTCAATAATTGTTATATATAATTTTCAATAACGTTCAGTTATTTAGAAAATTTGTGTAATTTTTTTCCTTCAAGTCACCATTTGTCAATAAGGAACCGCTTCTCTTCATAAAGTGTTGAATGGTTATTCATACAGATGCGAAGAAGACCTGCATTCCTTCATACAATTATTTATTTCCGTTTGTTTATTTTTATTATAGGCAAAAAATAATTATTCATCAAGAATAAAGACTAATTACCACTTCCCTTCCCTACCCCCCTGATATAGGATTTTCTCTGTGTTACTGTTTTGGTCCTCAACAACCCATTCATTTTTGTAAGTGGCCCTTCTCATAAAAAGGTTGTGCACCCCTAGTCTAAAGGTTTCGGAAAATAAGTGTTAAGTTTTCAGAATAATAATATGCAATTACGAGATTAGGTAGCTTAGTAAACATTTCTAATGTAACATGGAAATTGTCTGCCTTTGTTTACGTTGAAATTAATGCAGAATGACGTTTCTTCAATATCAGCAATATCTTTTCTTATAGATCATTTCTTCTGTATATGTAATTTTTTACAAGAGTTTTTATCATTAATTTTATCCAATCACGTGTTTTAATATTTTAACAAGAACGAAAAATCATTCTTAAGGCATAGATTATGAAGCATTTTCCAATACTTATGAAGAAATTTCATTTTTCATACAATGCAGGGCTGCCAAATGCTCCGCCAACTGAATATCAATATTTTTAACAGAAAATTTCCTGGTAAGTTTCCATAATATTTGCTCTGGAATTAACCACCGATGTCAATTTCTACGAAATTTGCAAGAAAAATCTAAAAGAAAAAAATTCTAGGAAAATACTGTTATTGAAGAAGGAGACCATTTGGGAGCCCTGTAACAATGGAAAGAATTATCTGAATGAACATTTCAAATAAAATGCACCGCAAACGATTTTTCCCATAGACCATAATATAATGTAATTCTTTTGTGTGTCCCTGTAAATGGACGATAAATGCTGCATACTTCATTTTCAATAGCGAATATTATATACTGAATCTCATAACCATATATAAATGTAATGTCCATCCAAGTATATTTACGCAAGTTAGGGTTACAGCACAGCCAGACAGACACAGAAACCGCATTCAGAAACACTTTTCAACTATATTGGAAAGTGTTAAAAATGAAATAATAACAAGTGATCTGATGCAAAATACTTATATTATACCTTTATTTAGACGCTGCAAATATAATGAAATAAAATTCTTATTTATCCTTTCTTCCATTATCTTAATGCAAAAGAAACATTCTACAGAAATTTGATTTAGGTGAAAACCAGAAAAATATGATGGTAAACATTATTAGAACGAAAACACATCTTGCTCAAATCGTATTCTCCAAGCAAAAAATTACACTTCATGAAAATGCATCAATTTCGATCGATAAATTACATTAACACCCCTCATTTCTCTCTTCCGTCAATATGACGAGCTGAGGTGTCGTTGTCTATTTCCCACGCCCATAATATTACCAAGCTGAAGATTTTAAACCGGAAAAATCTTCTGAAACCAGAAAAAGTTAACTGGCATTTCTATATGCAGTCTTTGAAAATTCGCGTCCGAGTTCGGTTTGTACTATGTATGTTTAAGCAAGGTATGGGTTCTGATGAATCAAATATTTCTGATGATAATTTAATATTAATTGATAGTCAATATTTTATGTATATATATTATTTTCAATATTATTTGTAAACATTTGTAAAGTAGTATTATTTGTTAAATATTTAAAAAATAAGGATCTTATTCGTATTACCGTAATTTCCGACCTATAATCCGCGGACCAAACAATTATGTTAGGACCTAGAAATCTTATTTCATAAAATATAACTTATTAAATCCCAGTAAATATTTAAGTTAAATTATTAAATAAAATTTCTTGGTCGAAACATGATTGTTTGATCCGCGGATTATAGGCCGGAAATTAGGGCAATTTGTGTGGTGTAAAACTAACATTAAGGTGCAAAATTCCCACATGATGGTTTTTCGCAAATGTGAATTTGTTCTTTTAAAATTTTTTTTTCGCCTCAAACATACAACTAATTGCATATTTTATTTAGAAATCTTGTATTTACTCAGTTTCTGCAAGAAAAAAAAATAGGTCCCTTTTTTTATGTTTTTTATAAATATTAAGCAATCTTTAGGGGGCTAATGTACAGGTTACACAATATTGATACAAAGTGGATTTTGATCATGTAGAATTTTAATTCTTTTTAAAATTTCTACCATGTTTACGTTTATATATTTCTGAATACCGTAGGTAGTAGTATGATTGATAAAAATAAATAAATACAGTAAAACCTACTTAAAGCGACCACGTTCCGTTCAATAAAAATTGGTCGCTCCGAGAGGTGGCCTCTTGATGGAGGTCATATTTAAATCTAGATTTTAATTGTTGAAAAAAGGTAACAATTAATGTTACTAAAATTTATTTTTCACATTAGGAAAAAATATAAAATTATAAGTATCAAAATAAAAGTTAATTACATAAGTTAATTACTTCAGAGTTTAAAAAATGAATACATTGACGTTTGCTTTAATTTTACGTCCCTTTCATAGTTCAGTAAATAAATGCAATTTTTTTGGTCGGAAACAAATAATGACGATTTCATTAATTTATCTATTTCTTTGAAAGTTTCCTGACAGAATAGCGCAGGACAGTGTATTGACCCTCGTTCTTAATTTGTCATCCGAATTACATTCATTGCCCAAAAAGGTAAAAAGAGGTTTAAATACTTAAACGTTACCTGAATATTTTTTTTAAAACCTAAAGTTAGTTTAGAAGTTTGAGGAATAATGCGCTCTCCGGAATTATTTATCTAACAAAACCTTCGTCAAGCGACCAGAAAAAAACGGAATCTGTTTTATTTTCTTCAAAGAAATTGGTCGTTCATGGGGGGAGTTCAACTGGGATGGTCTCTGAATGGAGGTAAAATTAGTATTGAGCCAATGGGAATAAAATTCGTTCCGTGAAAAAATGGTCGTTCATGCAGGTGGTCGCACAGGGAGGTTTCTGCGTAATTGCATATTTTATTTAGAAATCTTATAATTACTTAATTTCTGCAATAAAAAAATAGATACTGTTTTAATGGTTTTTATAAATATTAAGCAATCTTTAAGGATTAATGTACATTTTACACAATATTGACACAAACTGGATTTTGATCATTAGTCCAGGCAATAGGGGATTTTACCTGGCAAAATTAATGGAAGTTCTGGAAATAGGCTTACTTTATGTTTTTTGGGTCGCTGAATCCGAATTTGTAACTTCCCACCAAAATTTCCCCCGGCAACCCCCCCCCCCAAATTATGGTTAAAAGCCCCCCCCAAAAAGGTTTCTATTAAAAAAAGTATCTAGAAATTCAGAAAGTAGACAAAATTTGCAACAAATTAGATATATGACATTATGACTTAGGATGAAGGGGAAGGGAGGATCTGTCTCGGAACATGCGCCGCGGTGCTGCGTGGACTAAGTTGCGTAATTCCACTTAGCCACTCATACGTTTACATTCGCCCTCCCATCTCCCCTCCGAAATTTCTCTATAAGGTTTACTTTAAGTTTTTTGGGTCGCTGAATCCGAATTTTTAACTTCCCCCAAAATTTAGCCCCCCGATACCCCCCCCCCCCCCAAAAAAAAAGTTGTTTTTAACTTATTTTTCTTATTGTTTTAGAGGAAAAGCATTACGAAATTCAGAAACTAGACAAAATTTGCAACAAATAGGATAGATGACATTATGACAGGATGAACGGGGAGGTAGAGGGCTGCCTCTGAACATGCACTGCGGCGCTAGGTGCACTAAGTTATGAAGTCCAGGCAATAGGGGATTTTACCTGGAAAAATTAATACTAGTTCTGGATTTCGACTCACTATATGTTTTTTGGGTCGCTAAATCCGAATTTGTAATTTCCCACCAAAATTTCACCCGGCAACCTCCCAAAAAATTTGGTTTTTGAGAAAAGCGCGCGGGGAATGTTCCGAGGCAGCCCCCTCTCTCCCCGTTTATTCTACGTCATACTGTCATGTATCCTATTTGTTGCAAATTTTGTCTAGTTTCTGAATTTCGTAATGCTTTTCCCTTAAAACAATAAGAAATTTAAGTTAAAGACAACTATTTGGGGGGGGGGGGGATTTGTGGGTAAGTTAAAAATTCGGATTCAGCGACCCAAAAAACTTAAAGTAAACCTTATAAAGAAAGTTCGGAGGGGAGATGGGAGGGCGAATGTAAACGTGTGAGTGGTTAAGTGGAATTGCGCAACTTAGTCCATGCAGCACCGCGGCGCATGTTCCGAGGCAGATCCTCCCCCTTCCCCTTCATCCTAAGTCATAATGTCATATATCTAATTTGTTGCAAATTTTGTCTACTTTCTAAATTTCTAGATACTTTTCCCCTAAAACAATAAAAAATTGATTTTTTAATAAAAATCTTTTTGGGGGGGGCATTTTACCAAAATTTGGGGAGGTTGCCGGGGGAAATTTTGGTGGGAAGTTACAAATTCGGATTCAGCGACCCAAAAACCATAAAGTAAGCCTATTTCCAGAACTTCCATTAATTTTGCTAGGTAGAGTCCCTATACGGTCTCTGTTGCCTGGACTACATGTAAAATCTTAATTCTTTTTAAAATATCTACCATGTTTACGTTTATATATTTCTGAATACCGTAGGTAATAGCATGATTAATAAAAAAAAAAAATAATAAAATAAAAACTGCAACCGCTTAACGGCAGAACAGACAGTTGTAATTTATCTTCCATTCCTTTTACCTTTTTTTTTTGTGTGTATGAAACATAAAAATTTCACTTTCTTGTTGTTAGAAAACAAATGAATATTGTACTAAAAATAGGAGAGCAAAAGAAAACTGCTTAAGAAATAATGAACCAAACAGGTAGAAACAAAAGGGAAAATGTTGAAACAAATTTCCCGAGGCAAACCTCAAAGTATGTGCCGAAAACAATGCTTTTCGTAAAAGAATGTGAATTATTTATACGCTTATCCTTCGGAATAAGGTGCTTCTATTCTTCTTCGTAGGGTAAAAACTTTCGTAATGTACTCGATACAGATTAAAGTGCTGGCTGTTTTTTATATTCTAGTTTAAATTAAGTAGCCGCAAAAAGTGTTCTATTTTTATCGTTTACGATACAATTAACTTAGTGTTAAATAGTATAACACAAGTAATATAGTAACTAATATAATGTTCATTATTAGTATATTCAGAGTATTACAGAGTTTTTATTTACAATACACTGAGGTGACAAAAGTCATGGGATAGCAATATGCAAACATATAAATGGCAGTAGTGTCGCTTACAAATTGTATAAATGGTCAGTGCCTGGGCAGGACTTTCATTTATGTTTAAATGCTTCGTGTGAGAAGGTTGATTATGTGATTATGGCCACTTGACGAGAATGAACGGATTTCGAACGCGGTATGCTAGTTGGAGCTAGACGCATGAGACATTCCACTTCGGAAATCGTTACGGAATTCAATATCCCGAGATCCACAGTGTCAAGAGCATGCCGAAAATACCTAAATTCAGGGATAACCACCCATCATGGACAACACAATGGTCGACCGCCGGCACATAATGACCGCAACCAGCGACGTCTGCGTAGACTTATCAGTGTGAACAGACAAGCAACACTGCGGGAAATAACCGCAAGAATGAATGTGAGACGTTCGACAGGCGTGTCCGTTAGGACAGACCGACGAAATTTGGCTTTAATGGACTATGGCAGCAGAAGACCGACTCGGATGCCATTACTAACAGCATGACATCACTAACAGCGGCGCTCCTGGTCTCGTGACCATATCATTTGGACCATAGACGAGTGGAAAAAAGTCGCTTCGTAAGATGAGTCACGATTTCAATTGGTAAAAGCTGATGGAAGGGTATGAGTGTTGCACAGACCCCATGAAGCCATGGACCCAAGTTGTCAACAAGACACTGTGCAAGCTGGTGGCGGCTCCATAATGGTGTGGGCTGTGTTTACATGGAATTGATTGGGTCCGCTGGTCAAACTGAACCGATCGTTAACTGGAAATGATTATGCTCAGTTACTGGGAGACAACTTGCAACCATTCATGGACTTCATGTAACCAAACAACGATGGAATTTTCCAGGATGACAATGCGCCATGTCACCGGGCCATAACTGTTCGCGAGTGGTTTGAAGAACATTCTGGACAATTCCAGAGGATGATTTGACCACCGCGATTGCCCGACATGAATCCCATCAAACATTTATGGGACATAATCGAGAGATCAGTTCGTGCACAAAATCCTCCACCGGCAACACTTTTGGAATTATTGACGTCTATAGAGGCTGCATGGCTCAATATTTCTCCAGAGGACTTCCAACGACTCTTGGAGTCCATGCCACGTTGTGTTGCATCACGTCGCCGGGCAAATGGAGGACCGACACGTTATTAGCAGGGTATCCCATGACTTGTGTCACCTCAGTGTATGTTACTAAAATTGTTATATTATATATATATTTTTTTTAAATACAATTTTCTTTTTACATTGTTACCGTTAACAAAGAATTCAAGAAATTGTCGAAAGGAAAAGCAGTCGACCGTATTTTTCAGTATATGAGTCAGCCATATATTTTTTAATCCTTGAAATTGCACAATGAAAAAAAAAAAAAAAAAAAAAAAAGAAAGAAATTGACAGTTTCACTTTAATTTAGGCAGATATAATATAACCACGAACGAAAATATACAACAACCTCTTCCGAGTTACTAAAGGATTCCGAAAGGATTTCTTTATCTTTAGAAGCCTCAGAAATCAATATATTTTCGAGATTTGAAGAAGCATTTATAAAACAATGTTTCTTTTGTTTTCCCTGATTTTCGGAAACGTTCCCGAATATTTTATAGTGTGTTAAGCAGTTTCTTTCAACCCAGAATTTAGATTTTTCGGATGCTATCGATTTTCAAGCAAACATTTTCATGTTCAACAAACATAGCTTACAGACAATCATGATAAAGTAACAACAGTAACATTAACATTAACATTATAATAATTATTATTTTGGTAATCTTTCATTATAAATTCAATTACGCAGCTGAATTGTTTAATTGATAATTAGATTAGACTATTATATTAGATAAATTATTAGATATTTAGACTAGAAAAGATCCCCGGACACAAAAAAATTTATTTACGTCGGTGACAGCGTTAGTTCCCTTTTTTTAGAATAGAGAGAAAATTTAACATGCATAGTAGTGTTTGAATTAAAAAATTTAAGAAATGTTCGAAATATGATATGTGAAAGAAATTTCTATTTCCATCATCTAAATTAATTTAAACATTTTCAATTACATTATTCAAATTAATGCGTTTAAAATGATAATTATTTGTCTGGAAAACAAAACAAAACAAAAAAGGTTACAGTAACATAAACAACAGTTAATTATCATACGACTGCAGAAATGTTCAAGATGACAAGAATAAAAATAAAGATATTCAAAAGTTAAATAACGAACAAATAACGTTACAGTTGAAATTTGACATTTTTCCAAATATCCCAATATCTAATTAAAATTTCACAGAAGAATGGCTTTCTTAGGTAAGTCAATAAAAAGTTGAAATCTTTATGTTTAAAGGAAAAGAACTGTAGTTTCTGTTGGAAAATATATCATATCAAATTTATCTGACTGCATGGATTTCAAATATCCTCGAATCGATTGTTTAATACTGTATTCTATTACGCCTGAAACACAAATGAAATTTGTTTTTCTTTTTTTTTGGTAACATAAAGTTGTTCCGACATTTTTTAAAGATTAAATAAATTAATATTTAATCATTTTCTTTAGCAAAGAGAATTCAGATTAGAATTGAAGTAATTAAGGATAGCCGAGTGTATTGCTTATGTGTTTGATAAAAGTTTTCTAAATAAATCTTTTAAAACCCGATAAGACAGAATCGCAAGGGTCCAGAAAAAGTTCTGTTTAAGGTATGTTTTGGCTTTAGCAGGTACTACGTGTTATTAAAATTACGAACAAGCTGGTGTGATAAAATAAGCGAAAATTTGTTTTAATAACACCAATAACCCACACAACACAATGACGCCCTCAAGTAATCCTGAAGTTGTCATATGTTGGATGTTCTGATGTTCTGAGGACATCCTATATTTCCCTAATGACATCCTGAAGACTCCTTTGGGCAATCAAAATATCCTACTTGTTGACAACTTCTGGATGTCGGTTATAAAATACTTTCAGGTTTTTTCACACGCATATAACAATTATATGATGCCTTAAGCATTTATGCGTATTAAGGACAAAATTAGGATATTTTTCGGATTTAGTAGGATAATTTGGGGAACTTTCAGTATACCCTCAGGATAGTTAGAAGACTCTATTTAGACTTATAAAGGTAGAAGTTTTCCTCGGATTGTTTCGGATGCTTTTAGGATGTCGATAGGCTAGCATTAATTATGGTTGGGTTCATGTAAAATTGCGAAATGCGCTGAGCCTCTCAAAAGAACATTGTCTTTCTTCTTCATTTGCAAAGAATACGTGGCACCACTTTGAAAGCAGGAGCAAGACTGACAAAAATGTGTCTTGCTTTTGCTTTCAAAATGGTAGCAGTGATTGTTTTGAGGGAATATTTATATAAAATATGAAAACATTCTTAAAAATGATTCATTAAAATTTATTACTAAAATGTATACTTTTGGTAAACATATACAAAAAAGGTTTGAAAAATTAAAAAGCTTAGATGTTAAAAGTATGTAAAGCACTCCAAGCTATTTTGGCTAAATGTAAGTCATCAAGGAGAAAACCAGTAAAGAAAAGCTCGATGCTGACCGACACCAGACGACAGGAAACTCCTTCAAGATTTTGTAGGCGGTCGAAACCATTAATAAATGAATGAGTGAGAGGTAAAATATCATACATAAGTTGGACGCATAGTTGTAAATTTTTTTAATTTTCATACATAAGAGGGTCATAGATAAGTTGAAAACTTTTTTGTATACATTTCGTCCACATCTATTTTAGCAATAGATTTTAATGAATCATTTTTATGAATGTTTTCATATTTTATGTATTAAAACAAAGGTGAATTTATCGCATCGAGTAGATTATCTATATTATAAAGGACAAACGTGTTCGTGCGTAACGCTAACTTCATTTTGACGGTGCCAATAGCTAACGATAAAGTTTAACGTTTATTACAATTTTTTAAACTTCTAAATCTATATTATAAAGGACAAACGTGTCCGTGCGTAACGCTAACGTCATTTTGACGGTGCCAATAGCTAACGATAAAGTTTAACGTTTATTACAATTTTTTAAACTTCTAAATACCGCACATTTTCAATTTTGACACCATCGAATGTGGAGAAAAATGTACTTTCAAGTGCATTTTCTTTGAAAACGGTATCGCAATTTGTTGGAAAACTGTATCGCAATTTAATCAGTTTTTATTGTTTTTGAAATAATTTTCAAGCATGATTTTTTTTTCAAACCTATCTCTATCGCGTGAAGACGATTAGAAAAGATAAATCCTTTTGCACTTAAATTTATATAAATAGTGCATCTGTTGTTTTCAACTTATAGTCCATAACGAAATTAAAACATTTATGAATCAATAAATAAAATAATAAAATATAAATAAATCACGAATTTAAGACACGTGATCGAAATGTACGAGCTTACGTGAAATGAACATAAAAAAGGCTGAATGCAAATAGCGATTTTTTTGGCTGTAAACTCCCGGCGCGAGGTCAATATAAAAATATCGCTTTTTATAAGTTTCAAAATTTTATTTGAACGCATTATTGCTTTTTTTTTCATATAAATATGATTTTTAGTATTATTAGTGGGCATTCTAAAAAATATATTAAGAGAAAAAAATCTATTACAGTTATCAAAATATATATATAAACACGGGCGAGACTTTCTCGTCGCAATCTTTGATATTTGCTGATTTTCATTAATTTTTGATTAAGGCTCGAATCCAAGTGGCAACTTTAAGTTTTAATTTATTTTTGTTCGGAAATGCATGAAACCAGCAGGTGTTGTTGTTCAGAAACTATGTAATCGAACCGTTTTTTTTTTTTTTTTTTTTTGAAAACGCAATAGATTTTTCAAAAAATAGTGTCAAAGTGGGAGTTTTGAACCAAATTTTCGCGCGAAAGAAGAATAACCACTCAAAAGAGGATGAAAAAAGTGTTTGCCACGTGATCAAAATCGCTTATAACTCAATAGGTAATTTATTTATCAAAAAATGGAAAATACGGTTCGATTCCAAATCCCTTCCATAGTCAGGCCTCCCAATTTTACATCTTTCCGTTAAAAAATGAATTTGTAAATGTGTCAAAACGTTTTGTACTTGTTGAGAAGAGCAGTTGAGCAACCTTAACTGCATACATAAAAAAAAAAAAAAAAAAAAAAATCAAACATCGTGTTTTACTGTATGTAAGAGTCTTTCGAAAAATACCCCATTCATCGCTGTGCCTTTAGTATGTGCAGAGAAAAAAAGGATTTTAACAACAGAAAAAAGGATACATGATGGTTTTCCCCTATATTCTGTAACCTGGGAAGACCGGGTTTAAACGGTCTGTTTATTATGAATATTTACTGTGCAAATTGTTAGAGGATGGAGAAAGATTTTTCTAAATACAACTAATAGGACACTGGAATAGAATACAAAATGTAAATTTCGTAAAGTTTAAAAAAATGAATACAGTAGACTCGCGATTTTACGACCACCGATTAAGCAACCCCTCGCTATTTAGCAACCATTGGATCAGGTCCTGACCGTTTCCCAATTCGCACAGTGTTTTTCTTCGCTCGTTTTAACGACTCGTAAATAACTTGAATCTTGATTTAACAACCTTTACCAGAAAACTGAAACTGAAGATTTCAATCATCTAATGCAAGAATTACGAGGTTGGGTTTGGTTTTTGACGGCCGATTATCTACTCGAGGGATATAAGCCCAAGAGGGAGTGCTCTCCCTGGGTGTCTTTCTAAGGGAACCTAACCTATATTTACGCAACTGTTTACGCAACCCAAGGTTCGAAGAAAACCACGAAAACTCAGACGGTTAGGCCGGCGAGCACGATTGGGTTCGAACCCAGCATATCCCGTCTACCAGCTTCGAGAGCAGAACCTCTCATCCACTGGTGGGGCGCAAGAATTACGTAAAACATGTTGTTTTGTCGGAATTGGGGGAAGAGAATTATCGGATAATGACTTAATCCTAAACAGGCATTCCAAATAATTCTTCCGACGAGAAAATTCACGATGGTGCAAAAACACCTCCTACATCAAAATAAGCAAAGGATGCTATCAAGACTGTAAGGGAAATTTTTGGAAGAGAAGAAAATTCTAACGACTACTTTCAGATGATCAGTGGCCCCATTCTGGAAGTTCCCAGCCGCCTTTTGCAGCAAAAACATATAACATCATTTTTCAAAAATTATTAATTATCTAGTGTAAATATTTTTTTAATTTTGTAAAATGTTTAAATTAATTCTCATAAAATTATTACATAATTTTTATGCATTTTGTTCAAATCTAAAGATTAAGACAAATTACAACAAATATATATTTTTAAAAATTGCATAAAAGTGTATAAATTGCATTACTGCATTAGAATGTTAGGTATTATTGAACTGCATTTAAAAAAACAACATTACTAACTTTTGATTTAACGACCATTCGATTTAACGTCCGATTTTCCGAAGTCCCGTGGAAGTCGCTAAATCGCGACACTACTGTATTTTGATATAAATGGATTTTCATGTGATAAAGAACAAACACCATTTGACAAAATATTTGCCATTGTAACTATACCTCTAAAACTAACGGTTTGAGAATTAACGACTGTTTGGCGATAACCAGGGATAACTCAAACCTTTGAAAAAAAGGTGTTTTTGAGTAAAATAGTAAAAACGAAAAAAAGCATGAGCTGTTAACTCAAAATAAATTGTTAAATAAAGTTTAATCCAACTAATGCCATTGTTCTAGAAGAATACCCACCCCGCTTTTTTTATTTCAAATAAATTAATAAAATAATATTATTTGGATAATTATTGCTAAATTGTTCTTCATAATCGCAGTTATTAAACCTATTTTTTTTAAATGTTTGTACTTAATTTCTTTTATTCACAATATTACTTAAAAATGTATTTAATGATTGGAAGTAATTACCGGAAAATACTTAAGAGTTTAATAATAGTTTTGTATCAAAGTCACTTGCAGTGATTTCATTAAAAAAAAATCTTTACACAGCTAAGAAAATTAATTAAAATTAGTTTCACTTATTAATGCCAGATAAAAACTTTACCTACAGTTCTTACATAGAAAAAGGAAGAAATTCAAAACTAAAATTATATTATGTGACGGATCATTATTAAACAATTTTTAAAATACGAAACAGCTATAATTTATATTTAAGACTCTGTAAACATTACGCTTATGTTTATATATAAGCGCTCTTGTCCGCATTATAACTGTATGTAAAGAAACTAACGGAAAATATTTAACGGTTTCTATTTTTATCGATTTAATTATCTGCAAGAAATCTGTACACAGCTAATAAAATTAATTAAAATTACATTTCCACTTATTAATGACACAGAAAAACTTTCTTACGATTGTAACAGCAAAACAAAAAATCTTGGTACGTACTCATTTTTTTTTTCTTTTAGGTATATCTATGTGTATTTAACCGTTTTTTTTACTTTCTTCTATCTTCAATAGCAGAAAGTATTGTAATCGAAATTTTTTTCGACTTTCGGTTTTCGAGGGATTTACACGTTTTAAGGGTCAGAGATCCCAAAAAACATGTTTATAGAAAATGTCTGTCTGTCCGTGTGTCCGTCTGTCCGTGTGTTCGTCTGTCCGTGTGTCTGTCGCCATTATACCATCAAAGGGTGTATGAAGTTATGCATAGAATTGAACCAAATTTTTATTTTAAGCTTTTGGCTTATCGTAAAAAGACCATGCAAGCAGATCCTCCCTGAATTTGGAAAAAAATCGCCAGTAGGGGGCGCTATAATAACGATGTTTGTGCGATTTTCAATATTGTACCATCCAAAAGTGTATGAAGTTATGCATAGAATTGAACCAAATTTTTATTTTAAGTTTTTGGATGTGGAAAGTAGATCCTCCCTGAATTTAGAAAATATTCGCCGGTAGGGGGCGCTGTAATATCGATTTTTGTGCGATTTTGAATATATTGTACCATCTAAAAGTGTATGAAGTTATGCATAGAATTGAACCAAATTTTTATTTTAAGTTTTTGGCTATGGCAAGCAGATCCTCCCTGAATTTGGAAAACATTCGCCGGTAGGAGGCTCTGTAATAGTGATTTTTGAGCGAATTTGAATGTTGTACCATCCAAAAGTGTATGAAGTTATGCATAGAATTGAACCAAATTTTTATTTTAAGTTTTTGGCTATAGCAAGCAGGTCCTCTCTGAATTTGGAAAAAATTCGCCGCTAGGAGGCGCTGTAATAGCGATTTTTGTGCGATTTTGAAAATTGTACCATCGAAAAGTGTATGAAGTTAAGCATAGAATTGAACCAAATTGAACCCTGAACCCTGAACTTGAAAAATTCCGCCAGAAGGGGGCGCTATAATTGGATCTCTGTGCCATTTTCATTATTATACCATCGAAAAGTGTATGAATTTATGCATAGAATTGAACCAAATTTTTTGTGTATGTTTATGGCTATGGAAACAAATCCTCCCTGAATTTGAAAAAAAATCTGCCGGAAGGGGGGCTCTGTAATAGCGATGTTTGTGCCATATGGCACGAACATTACATAACAGTACATAACATTACAAACAGTACATAAAGAAAATATTTTCTTTATTGTACAATCGAAAAGTGTATAAAATTATACATACAATTGAACAAAATTTTTTGTGCATTTTGGCTTTGGCCAACAGGTCCTCTTGAATTTGGAAATATTGCGCGGTAAAGGGGCTCTGTGATATCGATTTTTGTATGCTATTCTTGATTTTTCGTAGTTCTATTGTCCATCGGCGGCTCCTGCAAAGGCAGGAACTCGCTTCCTGCTAAGCCGGCTATTCGCAAACATCTGATAACAACAGAATAAGGAAAAATTATTAATTTTAACAAATATCATGATATAGATTAACTCGTTTTTAGTTCGTTTAATTGACTGAAGCAGAAATTTAAGATGAAAATCAAAGTTGGAATAGTATTGAACTAATAATATTGAAGTATTAACATGTGTAACTAGTTTTTGAAATATTAAGATGTATAAGATAGAAGAAAGTTTTGGGATTGGCACATCCAACTAGTTTTTATATATTTTTAGGGTTCCGTACTTAAAAAGTAAAAATAGACTCATTATAAGATCACTCCTGTGTCTGTCTGTCTGTCTGTCACAGCCCTTTTACTCGTAAACTATGGAAAGTGGAAAGTTTAAATTGGGGGGGGGGGGGAAGTAATAAAGACTATTGACCCACATATTTACAGGTTAATAAACATTCATAAATATATTTAGGAAAAATGTAGAGGGGCTAATTAAGTTACTTGAAAAAAAAATCTTTTATTTGTACATCGTGTGGGGTATCGTGTGAAAGCTTTCGTAACGCTGAACTCAAAAATATATTTCATTTAATTTTAGGTATTATATTTTCAATGTTATGGTCGAAAATGTAGTGCAAAAATATGTGCCCCCCCCCCCACCCCATCTAATTCCGAATCTACTGAAACTAAAATTGTGAAAAAAAATTAGAGGTAGTAGACGTTAATTTAATCCTCGCAGGAAAATTATAGGGATTACCCTAGGTCACATAGTTTTTAAGAAAATCGCATTTTTCCGTCACACACAAAGTTCGATTTACGAGCATTCAGCAAAAGTGCTGAGCAGCGCTGCAGGTATCTATCGCAGCAGAAGTATGAAAGCAATCTTGATCATGAATTTTGCAAAAAATCGTCGGTAATTAGCCGAGATATTAACCCTTAAAGACAGGGACGGTTTGGACATACATAATGACATGGACGGCGTACTCTATGACCCATCGGCTTACAAAGCCTAAGATAACAAATTTTAAGGATACATTTGTGTAATGCAATGACCAGTAGCAGTATAAAAGCAATAAACCTAAAATTGTTAAAACAGACTAATTTAATGAGAATTAATCACATAAATACTATGAAATTCGCGACTAGTTTGCATTGAATGGATCTCTAAATACACCTACAGTGTCTTTAAAGGTTAACCAAAACCTATATGGAAAAACACGGCACGGACCAAGGCGGCGTTTCAACTTTGCGATGTGCGGACGTCCTTTCGAAGCGCGCTCAGCACAATAGTTAGTTTAAATTTTGAACAAGGGTTTTCCTTTATACAGTGTAAAAAGAAAAGATTATTAATACTCTGAATTTAGGTTTATGAAATGCCAAATGAAATTTAAATATGCATTACTTTTATTGTCAGCGCCGAATTAAGTTCATTTTAAACAGATTAAGATAAGATTAAAAAAAGAGTTATACAGAATAGCTATATTTAGTATTATTTGGGTTTCATATCTATTTGAACTTTCATGGTATATCCATTTACGTTTTTCTAGTATATACATCTATACCCAATCCTACATTGTATAGTTTTTACATAGTCTTAGTATTCTTTCAGCAATTTTTTTTTAATACTACGCTTACTAATTCATATATTATAGTAAGGAACCCTCTGTGCGCGAGTAATACTCGCACTTAACCATTTATTTCCTTTATAGATATAGACTTGTATTTAATATTTTATGAATCTAATTGTTTGAGTTAGTTGCGTTAAAAATTTCAAACAATTCAATCTTTTTAAAACTGGATTAAAGAAAATGGATTGTCACGGGATCTTAAAAGCTGTCTTTTAAATATTTGCAGCTAATTTATTTTTAAGTTTGCCGAAACATTATGCTCTAGTTTACGCTTAGGCATCCTTATATCTACTAAATAAAAAAAAAATTATTATTGTATTTTTAGCAACTAGAGAAAAATACTTAAAGCAACGTTTCTTTTTTATATGACAAAGTATTTCACAAGAACTTAATTGCGGAAAGGGGTCTTTGTAATATATATTGAAATTGATTAAAATTAAAATTTCACTTTTTTATGACACAGGAAAACGTTATTTATAGTTGTAATAATAAAATAGAACGTGTTAATTTATAAGAATCTTAAAGTGTCCACTGTCTAATAGATATAGCACATTTTAGAATATACCATTGTCTGTCACAGTTTCTATTTTTAGTATAAAATAGTCTATGACATGTAGACAAACGGTTCACTGTAAAAAAAATTCCGCAACGTTCCTGGGAAAAAATGGGCAGCTGAGTTGCCCATTATTTCCAAGAAACATTTCTTGAAAATGACTGGTACTTTACTGTATATGTTAAAAACTTTCTACAGAAATGCCAGTAAGTTTCCTGCGAAATACCTGGAATATTTCTGTTGACAGCAAAACATTACTGACATATTCAAGGCTGGAGTAGCACAAGAGCGAAAAATGTCCAGACCAGGGATCGAACCTGGATACTTGGCGTGCCGTGCCAATGCCTTACCTGTTAGGCTATCCGGACCGATACCTGGCTGACATAATTCACTCTGGATGTTCGTTCCCTTCATTATGACATTACTGACATTTCACAGCATGCGGGATCCGCAGACGATTTTTACATTTCCAGTTGACAATTTTCGCTTTATTATCATTATTTGTTAGAATGAAAAAATATTTTGAAATTGACATCAAAATTATTATTTATAATTTACACGAAAAAATAAATTTTCAGTTAAAATTCAATAAAGTAAATATATATGTGATATATTGTTTCTGAACTTTGCTTAAAATATAAAAATATATAAATGTAAATAATAATTAGAAAAAAAATCTAGACATAAAATATTTTGGATTTTCGTCAGTGATTATGTTAGTTTACAAGTTAGATAAAATACAGATAAATTTTCATGAAAAAAAACCCCTAAACGTAATTGTGTATTTTTTCCGAAAAAAAAAAATCAAATTTGCAGCAATTCAAAGTGTCAAATATATGTCAAATTTAAATCAAATTGTAATAAAGTGTTAAAATATAAAATTAATTAAAAAAGAAAAAAAAAGTCAAGAGGTAGCATCGAACCCGGGCCGTACGGGTGGCGTGCAAGCTTTCTGCGTCCACACCACGAAAGACACGTTGAGAGCTGCAAACTAATGGGTATTTGAAACGTATGCTAAAACTTGGCATCTAATTTCTGAAAATCTAAGGCCCATTTGAAGAAATCCTTTCACAAGAATAATTAGAGATAAGAACTCTAAAACATACTTTAAATTAATCAAAATAGGTGAGAATCATATTTGATTGTCCCCTGGTTAATGCAGATCCAAATAATAGGTGTATTTTTTTTTTTTTTTTTACACAGTCTGCTCGTTAAAGATTTCACAGACAAGTACGAGAGATAATCTCTTAGTGATGTCACAGAGATATTGTATTTTCATCTGAATTATCTTGACAATAGAGACGTAAAGGATTATGTCGTCTATTGATTTATTTGCATTCCATATTGATTTTTTTACATTCATTTAAGGAATTCGTTTTCGACACTCGCGCGCGAGCAACGGATTATAGGAAAAAAAAAAAAATAAATGGCGGCCGCAGCGTTTTGCTGTTTCCAACTTTTGTTCAGGAACGTTTCAGATAAGAAAACCAGAATTTCACAGGAAAGAGCTAAATTATTCTGAAAACCTGATAAAAGGCGAAACGTTCCTGGATTTTACATGGAAAGTTACCATTTTTTTTTACAGTGTTATTTATAAATGATAGTCAAAAATTAATAACATAAACTAAATATTTGAAATATATAATTATATATATTTAAATATTTATTGAATTATGTTTAAATATGTATTTTTGCCGTTAATATATATTCGAAAAATTGTGTTTTTAAGTTAAACTGTTAAATAGAAAAAGGTATAAGTAATTTAACCTAAAATAACCTTTGAAATAAACTAGAATTGAAGCATAATGTCTGAAATGTTTTAATTGTTTGAAAGAAAAATGTAATTAGCCATTGATTTTCTAATAAATTCAAAAAACAAAAACCGTATTACAGGAGCGATTATTATAAAAATATTTTACATAATCGCAGCAATTATAAGTAATTTATTTTTAAGGCTGTTCAAAGATTATTTTCATGTTTAATACTTAAGTACTTATATTCACACTATTAATTAAGAAAAATATTTATGATTTTATATAGAGAAGCCATCGGAAAATATTTAACATTTTAATAATACTGTTTTTTTTTATTTAAAGTTACTCGTAGAAATTAATTTACCCGAAAGAAACCATTATATAGCTAAGAAAATAAATTAAAATTTCAGTTCCCCTTATTAATAGCACAGAAAAAAATCTAATTAATGTCCTAATAAATTCAAAAGTAAAACCATTTCATGTGAACGGTTATTATTAAACAATTTTTAATAATTGGCGCTATTATGGCAAATTTATTTTTAAGGCTACTTAAACATTATGATCATGTTTATATTTAAGCACTCTTTTCTACACTAGTTTTTAAGTATTCTTGATTATGTATAAAGAAAGTAACATAAAATATTTAACAGTTTAATAATAATGTTTTTTTTTTAAATTAAATTTACTGTTAGAAATTCATTACCCGAAAGAAACCATTATATAGCTAAGAAAATAAATTAAAATTACAGTTCCCCTATTAATAGCAAAGGAAAAATCTACGTGATTTCCTAATAAATTAGAAAATAAAACCATATCATGTGAACAGTCATTATTAAACAATTTTTAATAATTGATGTTATTATAGTTAATTTATTTTTAAGGCTGCATAAACATTATGATCGTGTTTATATTTAAGCACTCTTTTCTACACTACTTTATAAGTATTCTTGATTATGTATAAAGAAACTAACTTAAAATATTTAACAGTTTCTTTTTTATTCGAGAAGGTTACTCGAAAAGATTTAATTACCCAAAAGTAACCGTTACACAGCTAACAAAGTAAATTAAAATTACAGTTCCACATATTAATGGTATAGAAAAACTTTTCTTACAAATGTAACGGAAAAAAGAAAGAAAGAAAGAAAGAAAATGTTAACCTCGAACAGGATCGAAAGAGGCGAAAACGTACTTAAATAATTACTTTTCTTAGTAGTTTTATTTAGTTAATTTTAAAAGTTTTAAAGACTTTAATTTTTTTAAATTTCAAATTGTTTTTTAAAAAATGTAAATATTGTCTGAACTTTAAAAGCTTTTTATTTTTATTTATTTATTATTATTATTATTTAATATTTGCAGCTATTATAGCTAATTTATTTTGCTGAAACATTATGTTTAACAAAACTAACTTAATATTTGCTAAATGTGATAAAAATACATTTACAAGGCAAATAAATATCTTTATTTATTCAAGTCAACATGTTCCATTGGTCTGATACTAACCATTATTGCACTGTGTTTCTAAATTAAAATGGCTAAGAGAAAAAAGGTATAAGAATTTTAACTTAAAATAAACTGTAACTGATGCACAATGCCTAAAATTTATTCATAATTTGATACAAAAATATAATTAGCCTTTGACTTTCTAATGAATTCAAAACAAAAACCCTGTCACACGAGCGATTATTACTAAATTAATTTTTATAATTGCAGCTTTCATAAGTAACTTATTTTTAAAGCTGCTCGAAGATAATTTACATGGTTAATACTAACGTAACTTTATTCACACTATTAATTAAGAAAATATTTAGGATTTTATATAGAGAAGCCATCGGAAAATATTTAACGTTTTAATAGTACTGTTTTTATTATTATTACTATTAATATTATTATTAAATTTACTCTTAGATATACATTTACCCGAAAAAAACCATTATATAGCTAAGAAAATTAATTAAAATTACTGTTCCCCTTTTTAATAGCACAGAAAAAAAAAAACTACTTAACGTCCTAATAAATTAAAAAGTAAAGCGATATCATGTAAACTGTCATTATTAAACAATTTTTAATAATTGACGCTATTATAGCTAATTTATTTTTAAGGCAGCTTATACATTATGATCATGTTTATATTTAAGCATTTTTTTCTACACTAGTTTCTAAGTATTCTTGATTATGTATAGATAAACTAACGTAAAATATGTAACAGTTTCTTTTTTATTCGAGAAAGTTACTCGCAAAGATTTAATTACCCAAAAGAAACCGTTACACAGCCAATAATGTAAATTAAAATTACAGTTCCACTTATTAATGGTACAGAAAAACTTTTCTTACAAATGTAATGAAAAAAAAAAAAAAAAGAAAGAAAGAAAGAAAGAAATTGTTAACCTCGAAGAGGATCGAAAGAGGCGAAAACGTACTTAAGTAATTACTTTTCTTAGTAGTTTTATTTAGTTAATTTTAAAAGTTTTAAAGAGTTTATTTTTTTTTAATTTCAAATTGTTTTAAAGAAAAGGTAAATATTGTCTGAACTTTAAAAGCTTTTTATTTTTATTTATTTATTACTATTATTTTTTAATATTTGCAGCTATTATAGCTAATTTATTCTGCTTAAACACAACGTTTATCAAAACTAACTTAATATAAACTAACTTAATAAAGTGATAAAAACACATTTACAAGGCAAATAAATATCTTTTTTTTATTCAGGTCGACATCTTTCATTGGTCTGATACTCACCACTATTGCACTGAAACCCCCACATTGCACCGCTATTGCACAGTGTTTCTAAATTAAAATGGTGAAGAGAAAAAAGGTATAAGAAGTTTAACTTAAAACAAACCATAACTGATGCACAATGCCTAAAATTTATTCATAATTTGAAAGAAAAATGTAATTAGCCCTTGATTTTCTAATGAATTCAAAACAAAAACCCTATTACACAAGAGATTATTACTAAATTATTTTTCATAATTGCAGCTTTTATAAGTAATTTATTTTTAAAGCTGCTTCAAGATAATTTACATGTTTAATACTAACGTACCTTTATTCACACTATTAATTAAGAAACATTTTTAGGATTTTACATAGAGAAGCCATCAGAAAATATTTAACAGTTTAATAATACTGTTTTCTTTTAATTAAAGTTACCCTTAGAAATTCATTTACCCGAAAAAAAAAAACATTATATAGCTAAGAAAATAAATTAAAATTACAGTTCTCCTTATTAATAGCACAGAAAAAATCTACTTAATGTCCTAATAAATTCAAAAGTAAAACCGTATCATGTGAACGGTCATTATTAAACAATTTTTAATAATTGACGCTATTATAGCTAATTTATTTTTAAGACTACTTAAACATTATGATCATGTTTATATTTAAGCACTCTTTTCTGCACTAGTTTTTAAGTATTCTTGATTATGTATAAAGAAACTAACGTAAAATATTTAACAGTTTCTTCTTTATTCGAAAAATTTACTCGCAAAGATTTAATTACCCAAAAGAAACCTTTACACAGCCAACAAAGTAAATTAAAATTACAGTTCCACTTATTAATGGCACAGAAAAACTTTCCTTACAATTGTACCAAAAAAAAAAAAAAAAAAAAAAAAAGAAGAAGAAGAAGAAGAAGAAGAAAGAAAGAAAACGTTAACCTCGAAGAGGATCGAAAGAGACGAAAAAGTACTTAAATAATTATTTTTCTTTTAGGTATATCCGTGTGTGTTTAACCTTTCTTTTAAATTTCTTTTGTTTATAAATATGGTCTTGTATTTAATATTTTATGAATCCAGCAGTTTGATTTAGTTAATTTTATAAAGCTTAAAGAGTTAAAAAAAAGATTTTGAAGTTGTTTTAAAGAAAATATAAATATTGCCTGAACTTTAAAAGCTTTTTAACACTTTCCAACATAGTTGAGGATCTGTACATATATAAGTTACCACTTTAGGGAGAGGGGCGGGGGGGGGGGGGGGTCTTTTGATATCGTTATCATTTTTGATTCAACCAAAAATTTCATGAAAATACTATACACCCTGCCAGTTTCGTTACTCACTTTTTCCTTGTAAGTCTAATTGCTTATTCTCTTCAATATTATGTTTGCATTGACGATAGTAAACCAAATGCTACCGAAATCGGTCTGAAAATTTAGTGTAACACTTACGTTCTTAAATCTGATACTAACCACTATTGCACTGAACGTGTTCAACGATGCGGTTTTAATGTGTTATGATGTACTCAGTGAATATTTTTTTCACTTTGCATCTTTAAAATATGTTTATGATTCTTAATATATCATAGGTCTAGATAGACATATCATTCAACTACTTTTAGTGTCGGCGTCTTTTCTTGAGGTCACGCGGTGTTTTCATCTTTAACGGTTTACAAGCAAACTGCTGGACATCCTGCAAGAGGGAGCAATTTCCTTCAAGTTCTAGCTAATCTTCTTATCGTCTTTTAAGTGTTGAATCGATTGCTGAATTTCTCGACCTTTTGTTAAAAACCACATTTTATTGCTTTAGAATGAGAGTAGAGAAAGTTACTGGTGCCAAACGATTGGAAATAAAATCTACCTTTAAATGATGTATATAAAATTTGCTTAGTGGAGAATCTACATATCAAAACGAACCCAAACTTTGTTTTTTTCATTTGCAATACCCAAGTTTGACACCATAAATAAATTCTATGCCCTTCAATTAGCCTAAATAGAAATTTTCATGAAAGTACGATTAGTTTCAGAGAAATTAATTATTTTAAAATTAGCATATTTTAGGAGCTGTATCCATATTGAAGTTCAGTACTCGATTGTTGAAATGCTACAGAATGACTATGTTACTTCTATTAATGTATTATTTCTTCCCAATATGACCATTTTACTCGCTTAATATATTTCTATTATTGCCAGCCCAAATATTTCAATAAGATGAGCAATAAATATTTTTTTCAAATTATGTTTTTCTGCACAGCATAGAAGGCCCCTGAAACCATCATTTTGACGTTTTTAGGGTTCCGTACTTAAAAGGTAAAAACGGAACCATTATAAGATCACTCCTGTGTCTGTCCGTCTGTCTGTCTGTCTGTCTGTCACAGCCATTTTAATCGTAAACTATGGAAAGTGGAACGTTCAAATTTGGGGAAGTAATAAAGACCATTGACCCACATATTTTCAGATTAATAAACATTCATAAATATATTTAGTAAAAAAGTAGAGAGGCTAATTATGCTACTTGAAAAAAAAAATATTTTCTTTGTACATCATGTGGGGTATCCTGTGAAAGCTTTTGTAACGCTGAACTCAAAAATACATTCCTTTTAATTTTAGGTATTATATTTTCAAAGGTATTGTTGAAAATGTAGCGCAAAAATATGTCCCCCCCCCCATCTAATTCCGAATCTAGTGAAACTAAAATTATGAAAAAATTAGAGGTAGTAGACGTTAATATAAACCTTGCCGGAAAATTATAGCAATTACCCTAGGTCACATAGTTTTTGAGTAATTAGCATTTTTCTGTTATACACAAATTTCGATTTACGGGCATTCAGGAAAATTGTTGAGCATCGCTGAATATACCTATCGTTGCAGGAGAATAAAAGCATTGTTAATAATGATTTTCGAAAAAAATCATCGGTAATTAGCTGAGATATTAACCCTTAAAGGTACGGTCAGTTTGGAGATACACAAGGACAGGGCGGCGTACTCTATGCCTAGTTAACGACTTTTAATGATATATATGTGTAATGTAATGTCCAGTAACAGTATAAAAGCAATAAACGCCAAATTGTTAAAAACATACTAATTTAAGGGGTCTCGAGACTCTAAAAAGTGGAAAAAATGAAAAAAAGACCATTTTCAACATTTAATGTCTTAAAATGTATGTGATTTTAAAACACAATTTTAATTGGAATGAAAGATATAAGTATGTTCTTTCGTTTCATGTATTTAAAAAAATGCAAGATACAGAATTAGTATTTATAGGGGGCTCGAAACTGTTAGACATTTGTCGAACAAAAAATTGGCATAACAGTTTACGCGCAGGATTACAAAATAAATATTGCAACTAGAATGAAAATTTTGGTGCTTACTTATACTTCAGATTGTAATAATTTCCCTGAACTTAAATAAATTTGTATTTAAAGCATTTTTATATTTTTAATGCAATGCTGCATTTAGCTAGTACAAAATTTTGAAAATTTCAACAGTAAAATCACCTAAAAAATATTTTTTTGAACAATAAAAAGGAAATTTTAGGTTCAGTTTATACAGAATAACATGGAATATATGTTTTGAAAATTTCATGAAAAAATATTCAGAAGTATGTGAGGTATCCTGTGCGTTATACCCAAAAACGCCATTTGGAAAATAATTACTTTAAAGTTTCGGAAACGCCGCTTCAGCTATTGAGCGGGTATAATTTTAAAAGCCAAAACTTCTGTTCTAATGGGAATTTCAAGGAAACAATTATATCAAAATATTCGGAAAAGATAGGAGTTTAACATCTAAAAAAATTAAAATTTCTTAAATTTTGAAGCTTTAAGAGTCCTGCGACCACTTAATCCTTTCCGGCACGGAGTAATTCTATTTATAAACTTATGAAATAATGAACTGACACCAGAATTTATAAACAAATTTATTAGAAAATGCGAACTTGCTTATTTTCACGTACATGATAAAAGGAAAATTTTAATTAAATATTCTTGGTGCCATTTGTCTGTTTTGGAATTAAAATTAGGTATCCGTTTTTTTAAGGGCATCGCCTTCGAAATATTTAATTAGAATGAATCGCATAAGTACTGTGAGATTCGCGATAGTTTGCATTGATTGTATCTCTCAATACGCCTCGAGTGACTTTAAAAGTTAATTAAACACCTATCTGGAAAAACGCGGCACCGACCAAGGTGGCGTTGCAACTTTGAGACCTCAATTCGAAGCGCGCTTAGCACAATGCCAAATTTAAACTTTGAACAAGGGTTTTGCTTTAGATGCACTGTAGAAATAAAGGTTATTACTACACTGAATTTAGTTTCATGAAATGCCAAATGAAGTTTAACTATGCACTGCCTTTATTGTCCGTACGGAATTAAGTTCATCATAAACAGATTAGGATAATATTAAAAAAAGAGTTATACGAATAGCTATATTTGATATTGTTCCATATATCTCTTTGAACTTTCATGGTATACCCGATTACACTTTTCTAATATATACAGTTATACCCAACCCTACGTTATATAGTTTTTTAAAAAGTCTTAGTATTCTTTTAGCAACTTTTTTTTTTATAATACAATTACAAATTCATATATTTATTCTACGGAACCCTCTGTACGCGAATAATGCTCGCACTTGACCGTTTATATAATCACAATTCGAAAAATACTTGGAAGAAAATTTTGAAATTGTGAATTCGCATAAAGCGGGACATAGTAAATATAAATCTATCAAAAAATTGTAGGTTGGAATTCATATTTGTTTTTCGAATATTAATTTCGTAATTCACATTGTAATTATTTTTTTTTTTCAAATTCACTGTTCAATTTTTAATTAATTCTTCAATTATTTCTCAGCAGTAAAATTACGCTTGAAATTATTGAATATTAAAGTCGTGAATAATCACTTTGCTAACTAAGCGTAAACAAACAGAAGTTGAAGAATTAATTAAAAATTGTATATTCACCGATGCTGGATTCATTTGCATCT
The DNA here is from genome assembly GCA_963932465.1 of Maratus speciosus. Classification (NCBI taxonomy): domain Eukaryota; kingdom Metazoa; phylum Arthropoda; class Arachnida; order Araneae; family Salticidae; genus Maratus; species Maratus speciosus. The sequence goes on from OZ010792.1 coordinate 281,222,419, forward strand.
CATGTTACGCCGCAAGATTGTGTGCTCATGAAGAATATTCCATCTAATAACTGCGGTAGCAGACTTACGGACTTATGTGAGTGAGAGATGCCATGCTGGGCATCGTCCTCGTGACTTAAATGGTAAAGCACTGGATGTCCGGGGTCCGGGTTCGATTCCCCGCTTGGACATTTTTCACTCTGTTGGTTTACGCTTACTTAGCAAAGTGATAATTCGCGTCATTAATATTTAATAATATCACGTCTCTCAAATTCAGTGTATTTATGTTTGGGTTTTTTAGTATTATAAACACACAAAAAATTATCACATTAGGATTTTAATTTCAGGAGATATTAATAAAAATATGAAATGTAATTTAACCTTAAAAGCTCTTAATTTTGAATGTTTATAATTCAAAAACTTATCACCCAGGTGACTTGAAATTTTGTTACAAGGCATAGTTTGAAACGAAGATTTAAAATATATTGTCAAAATTGGGTGTTACCATTGAAATAAACAAATTTGGGTCTGGTTTCGATTTGTAAATGGTCCCCTAAGCAAATTTTGTATATATCATTTAAAAGTAGACTCTATTTCCAATCCTTTGGTGCCAGTAACTTTCTTCTATTATAATTAATTGTAGATTTAGTAGAGGAGTTTACTTTTTTCCTTACAACTATACATATATGTGCGAGTGTGTGTGTGTATATATATAACAAAAATAAACGGTCAAGTGCGAGTATTACTCGCGCACAAAGGGTTCCGTACAATAAATATATGAATTAGTAATTGTATTATTAAAAAAACCGTTGCTAAAAGAATACTAACACTTTGTAAAAAATTATGCGAAGTAGGGTTGGGTATAACAGTATATACTAGAAAAATGTAAATGGATATACCATGAAAGTTCAAAGAGATATGCAACCTAAAAAATATCAAATACAGCTATTCTGTATAACTCATTTTTACTTTCTTCTATCTTTACAAGAAGAAAGTATTGCATTCGTGAAAATTTTCGAATTCCGGTTTTCGACGAATGTATACTTTTTAGTGTACAGAGGTAATGAAAAACATGTTTTGACAAAATGCCTGTCTGTGAGTCTGTCTATCTGTGTGTGACACAAATATTGTGGGCGCTCTGTCTTAAGAACTATTGAACGGAATTTAATAAAACTTTAGATTGATTTAGTCCCTGATATAAATTGGTGCTGATTACTTTTTTGGTGTAAATCGCCCAACAGGTAGCGCTACTATGCTGCAATTTTCCAGATTTCCGCAATAGCTGTATCTCAAGAACTAATGCATGAATTTTCATCAAACTTTAGATTCAGTTAGTCCCTGATATGAACTGATCCTGATAAGTTTTTGGTGTAAATTGCCCAAGAAGTGCCACTGTAACTCAGAACTTTTCACGATTTCCGTAATAGCTCTATCTCAAAAACTAATGCACGAATTTTCACCAAACTTCAAATTCAATTAGAAGTTCACGAAAGTTGCCCCTTATTAGATTTTGGTATAAATCGCCTGACCGGTGGCGCTGCTGTGCTGCATTTATAAGGAAGTACTGACATGTAAGAGATAGAAGAAAGTTTTGGGATTGACACATCCGACTAGTTTAATATTATTTTAATCTCTTTATAATGAACTTAATTCGGTACTGACAATAAAAGAAATGCATATTTAAACTTTATTTGTCATTTCATAAAACTTAATTCATCATAGTAATAACCTTTCTTTCTAAAGTGCAGCTAAAACAAAACATTTGTTCAAAGTTCACCTTTGGCATTGTGCTAAGCGCGCTTCGAAAGGAGGTCACAAATTTGCAATGCCGCCTTGGTCCTTGCCGCGTTTTCCAGATAGGTTTTTAATTAACTTTTAAAGCCACTCGAGGCGTATTGAGAGATCCATTCAATGCAAATTGTCGTGAATCCCATAGTATTTATGTAATTCATTCTAATTAAGGGGTCTCGGGGATCTCAAAAATTGGAAAAAATGAAAAAAAAGAGACCATATTCAACATTTAATATCTTAAAATGTATATGATTTTAAAACACAATTTTTATTGAGATGAAAGATTTAAGTACGTTCTTTCATTTTATGTATTTAAAAATTTGCAAGATGAAGAATTAGCATTTACAGGGTGCTCCAAACAGTCAGACATTTGATAAGCAGAATATTGGTATAACAGCTTACGCGTACGATTAGAAAATAAATATTGTAACTAGAATAAAAATTTTGGCGCCTACTTATACTTCAGACTATAATAATTACCCTGAACCTAAATAAATTTGTATTTAAAGCATTTTTATATTTTTAATACAAAGTTGTATTTAGCTAATAGAAAATTTTGAAAATTTGAACAGTATAATTACTTAAAAATAATTTTTTTTTGAACAATAAAAAGGAAATTTCAGGTTCAGCTTATACAGATTAATATAAAACATATGTTTTGAAAATTTCATGAAAAAATATTCAAAAGTTTTTAAGATATCGGGCGGTCAATTGGGGAAAAATGACTTAAAAGTTTCGAAAAGGCCGCTTAAACTATTGAGCGGGTATAATTCTAAAATCCATAAATTCTGTTCTAATGAGAATTTGAAGGAAACAATTATATTAAAATGTTCAGAAAAGATGGAAGATTAACATCTAAAAAAATTAAAATCAAAAAATTTTTGAAGCTTTAAGAGTCGTGAGACTCCTTGAATTAGTCTGTTTTTAACAATTTGACGTTTATTGCTTTTATACTGTTACTGGCCATTGCATTACACACATATATCATTAAAAGTTGTTATCTAGGCTTTAAAAGCCAATGGTACATAGAGTACGTCGCCCCTGTCATTATATGTGTCCAAACCGTCCATATCTTTAAGGGTTTATATTTCGGCTAATTACTGACGATTTTTTTCGAAAATCATGATCAACAATGCTTTTATACTTCTGCTACGATAGGTACCTCCAGCGCTGCTCAACAGTTTTGCTGAATGCCCGTAAATCGAAATTTGTGTGTAACGGAAAAATGCGATTTTCTCAAAAACTATGTAACCTAGGGTAATCGCTATAATTTTCCTGCAAGGTTTAAATTAACGTCTACTCCCTCTAATTTTTTTCACAATTTTAGTTTCAGTAGATCGGAATTAGATGGGGGGGGGGGGGACATATTTTTGCACTACATTTTCGACTATATCTTTGAAAATGTAATACCTAAAATTAAAAGAAATATGTTTTTGAATTCAGCGTTACGAAAGCTTTCGCACGATACCCCACACGATATACAAAGATTTTTTTTTTCAAGCAACTGAATTTGCCCCTATACATTTTTACTAAATATATTTATAAATGTTTAATAATCTGAAAATATGTGGGTCAACAGTCTTTATTACTTCCCCGAATTTGAACTTTCCACGTTCCATAGTTTACGAGCAAAATGGCTGTGACAGACAGACAGACATAAGAGTGATCTTATAATGGTTCCGTTTTTACTTTTTAAGTACGGAACCCTAAAAAAGGGGAGCTATATAATGTTAGAAATAAATATTTCGAATAAAAAATATCGAGAGTTTCTCATTAAGGCGTATTGATTTTAAATGGAACGACTATAAAAAAAATAAATAAAAAATAAAAAAACCAGATATGCACATTTTCGAAGCCGCTAAACTTTAATTTTCAAGCTTAAGAATTCACTTTAAAATGATGATCGAACATGTATCCATAATTTCGATATTCGAACGTTTCTCTCTTCCTCTTCTCTAGTTAATGAAAATAGATTCCCGACTTAATTAAGAAAACGGGCCAGAAGTTATTCCTGTAGTTTTCTTGGGTTGATTCCACCCCACCCCCTTCCCGCCCCTACTCCTTCTTTTTTCTTCTTTACTTTGCCAATGCTGTTTTATCGATCGGAAATCTGATTTCATGGATTAGAGGCTTTTTCAAATTTTTGTTAAGAAAAAGATTAGAAAACTGATTGCCTTAACTATCAATACATTTTTTAAAAGTTATTTTACTTATTTGTTATATTTGTTCTGTCTGTAGGCGGTCTTGTAAAAAGTAGTAAAATATGTCTTTGGAAAAAATTACCCTGAATACTTGAAGACTTGAAAAAAAAATCGAATACGCAATTGTTAAGTATAGAAATAGAATGAAATTAAATTTATTTCGATTTTTTAGATTACGTAAAAGCTCATTCTTTCAATGAAAATTTTTTGAGTGAAATGTTCATTGCCTGAGTTCGAATTTTGAATTACGTATATATTAATATGAAAGCTTGAACAAGGTTTTTATCAGTATAAATCATAAAAACCTACCATTATAATTTATTACTAATAAAATACTAAATTAAAAATCCCCATATACTCAATTTTTGTGAAATAAATTTCCATTGCTGTCCAGTGTCGCCTTTTATTGGCTTATTAATTGATTTACATGATGATTGAGATTTTTATATTTTAAGGGGTCTCAGGACTCTTAAAATTGAACAACAAAAAAAAAAAAAAAATTAAAAAAACGACAACATTTAATATTAGGTAGCTTTCATTACAAAAAGCTACCTATTGCAGCCGTTCGGAGGAAAGCGATTAAAAAGAATTTTGGTATATTTTCATCGATCATGACCCCCAGACCTCGAAACCAACCTCCGTTCAAAAGTTGACACACACACACACATATATATATATATCCATATATAACCATTAATTAAACATTACAAACCATCATCAAAAACTGCAATATTGTGAATGATTGACTACACGCCATAAACCAACAATATAGAACTGTATGTGTAACCGTAGTACCGTAGTAAATGTAGTAAATGTAGTACCGTATACCTAATTACAAGAATTAACATGGAAGAAAAAAAGAAGAATATGGATTCCGGAAAAATTGAAAAAATTTTATATTTTGAATTACGTTTTCAAGGGTACAGAATTCAATGATATAAGCAAATATATATATCTGACCTTTGTCACACTGTAACTCTCGTATTTATGAACCGAATTGGATATAATTCGGTGTATACATAGTACATACCAATGTCTCGACCGAGTTCGTTGGCCAGCTTCATCCGCCATTTTTTTTCAAAATGGCGGCCATTTAAAAATTTTTTAAAAATTTAAAATTTAAAATGTGGTACCAAAAAATTGAAAATGGAAAAATATTTTTTTCTTATGTATTTGACCTTTATACAAAGATTCCGGAGCAGTTTTTGTTTCGTCTATATCTTAAAAAATGGCTGAGTTATAGCATTTTGAATTTCTAGCGTGGCTGACATTTTGAAACGTCCTGAATTTTGTCACACGATAAAAGGCGTATCTATAAAACGATTTGAATGTAACTTCGTTTATACATAGTACATACCAATGTCTCGACCGAGTTCGTTGGCCAGCTTCATCCGCCATTTTTTTTTCAAAATGGCGGCCATTTAAATTTTTAAGAAAAATTTAAATTTGAAATGTGGTGCCAAAAAATTGAAAATTGAAAAAATATGTTTTTCTTATGTGTTTGACCTTGATAAAAAGATTCGGGAGCAGTTTTTGTTTCGTCTATATCTTAAAAAAGTCCTTCCGGCCAGTGCCGGGAGGAAGAGGTAGCTTTCATAATCCTTATTTAAAAAAAGCCAAATTATATCATTCAAACACACGAAGCTCAATTTAGTGGAAACCGAATATAGGAGATTCAATACTAATTTTTATCAATATAATGAATGAGAATTTCGCGAAATTAGTCAGCTTTATCCAAGCTGCTTTTCTTTAAAGTAACATATATTTGGCTGCCAAATTCGGCAATTTCTTAAAGTGCCTGTCATTTTAAGACAACATGGTGGATGAGACTAAGCAGTGAACTTGGTCGAGACCTTAGTAATTGCTGTGCACATGCTCACTCACATCGGAATCGGTTAATATATAGGAGTGCTGTCGCATGCAAAAAATCAGATTTTTCAAAATGTCACCCACAATAGAAATTGAAACTGCTATATCTGAGCCATTTTGTAAGGTAAAGACAAACAAAAAATGCTCCTGAATCCTTATATCAAGGTCAAATACTTAAGAAAGAAACCTTTTTCAATTTCTAATTTTTTTGCACCTCACTTTAAATATATATATATTTTTTAATTTAATGGTCGCCATTTTGAAACAAGATGGCTGATGTATCTGGCCTGCGAACTTGGTCGAGGTGTTGATGTATAATATCCACATGCCTTCTTACATCGAAATAGGCGAATACGTGTGTTATCGCGTGACAAATACAAGATCGTTTCAAAATGTTAGCCATGCTAGAAATTCAAAGTGCTATAAATCAACCATTTTTTAAGATATAAACAAAAGAACAAATTTTCAGAAACAAAAACAGCTCCGGAATCTTTGTATCAAGGCCAAACACATAAAAAAATCTTTTTCATTTTCCAATTGTTTAATACCTCATTTTGAATTTTAAATTTAATTTTTTTTAAATGGCAACCCTTTTGAAACAAGATGGCGAATGAAGCTGGCCAACGAACTCGGTCGAGACATTGGTATGTACTATGTACAGACCAAGTTACATCCAAATAGGTTCATAATTGCGCCTGTTATCGCGTGACAAATATCAGGTCGTTTTAAAATGTCAGCCACAAGAGAAATTCAAAATGCTATTACTCAGGCATTTTTTTTAGATATAGACGAAAGAAAAACTGTTCCGGAATCTTTGTATTAAGGTCAAACACATACAAAAAAAAATCTTTTTCACTTTCCAATTTTTTGGTATCTCATTTAATTTTTTTTATTTTTTAATTTTTTTAAATGGCCGCCATTTTGAAACAAGATGGCGGATGAAGCCGGCCAACGAACTCGGTCGAGATATTTGTATGTACTATGTACACACCAAGGTACATCCAAGTCGGTTCTTAAATACGCCTGTTATTACGTGAGAAAAATCAGGACGTTTCAAAATGTCAGCCACGCTAGCAATTCAAAATGCTATAACTCAGCCATTTCTTAAGATATAGACAAAACAAAAACTGCTCCCGAATCTTTTTATCAAGGTCAAACACATAAGAAGAAAATATGTTTTCAATTTTTAATTTTTTGGTACCACATTTCAAGTTTTAATATTTTTAAAAAATTTTAAATGGCCGCCATTTTGAAACAAAACGGCGGATGAAGCTGGCCAACGAACTCGGTCGAGAGATTGGTATGTACTATGTACACACTGAATTACATCCAAATCGGTTCATAAATACGCCTTTTATCGCGTGACAAATTTCAGGACGTTTCAAAATATCAGCCACGCTAGAAATTCAAAATGCTATAACTCAGCCATTTTTTAAGATATAGACGAAACAAAAACTGCTCCGAAATCTTTGTATAAAGGTCAAATACATAAGAAAAAATATTTTTCCATTTTCAATTTTTTGGTACCACATTTAAAATTTTAAATTTTTAAAAAAATTTTAAATGGCCGCCATTTTGAAACAAAATGGCGGATGAAGCTGGCCAACGAACTCGGTCGAGAGATTGGTATGTACTATGTACACACTGAATTACATCCAAATCGGTTCATAAATACGCCTTTTATCGCGTGACAAAATTCAGGACGTTTCAAAATGTCAGCCACGCTAGAAATTCAAAATGCTATAACTCAGCCATTTTTTAAGATATAGACGAAACAAAAACTGCTCCGGAATCTTTGTATAAAGGTCAAATACATAAGAAAAAAACATTTTTCCATTTTTAATTTTTTGGTACCACATTTCAAGTTTTAATATTTTTTAAAAATTTTAAATGGCCGCCATTTTGAAACAAAACGGCGGATGAAGCTGGCCAACGAACTCGGTTGAGAGATTGGTATATACTATGTACACACTGAATTACATCCAAATCGGTTCATAAATACGCCTTTTATCGCGTGACAAAATTCAGGACGTTTCAAAATGTCAGCCACGCTAGAAATTCAAAATGCTATAACTCAGCCATTTTTTAAGGTATAGACGAAACAAAAACTGCTCCGGAATCTTTGTATAAAGGTCAAATACATAAGAAAAAAATATTTTTCCATTTTTAATTTTTTGGTACCACATTTCAAGTTTTAAATTTTTTAAAAAATTTTAAATGGCCGCCATTTTGAAACAAAACGGCGGATGAAGCTGGCCAACGAACTCGGTCGAGACATTCGTATGTACTATGTACACACCGAATTACATCGAAATCGGTTCATAATTACGGGAGTTACAGTGTGACATAGGTCAGATATATATATATATATATATATATATATATATATATATATATATATATATATATCAATTTTGAACGGAGGGTGGTTTCGGGGTCTGGGGGTCATGATCGATGAAAATATACCAAAATTTTTTGAAATCGCTTTCCTCCGAACGGCTGCAATAGGTAGCTTTTTTGTAAAGAAAGCTACCTAAAATGGCTGAGTTATAGCATTTTGAATTTCTAGCGTGGCTGACTTTTTGAAACGTCCTGATTTTTGTCACGTGATAACGGGCGTATTTATGAACCGATTTGGATGTACCTTGGTGTGTACATAGTACATACAAATATCTCGACTGAGTTCGTTGTCCAGCTTCATCCGCCATCTTGTTTCAAAATGGCGGCCATTTAAAAAATTTAAAAAAATTTAAAATTTAAAATGAGATACCAAAAAATTAGAAAATGAAAAAGATTTTTTCCGTATGTGTTTGACCTTAATACGAAGATTCCGGAACAGTTTTTGTTTCGTCTATATCTAAAAAAATGGCTTAGCATTTTTTTATTATAGCATTTTGAATTTCTATTGTAGCTGACATTTTAAAACGACCTGATTTTTGTCACGCGATATCAGGCGTATTTATGAACCGATTTAGATGTAACTTGGTCTGTACATAGTACATACCAATGTCTCGACCGAGTTCGTTGGCCAGCTTCATTCGCCATCTTGTTTCAAAAGGGTTGCCATTTTTAAAAAATTTAAATTTAAAATTTAAAATAAGGTATTAAAAAATTGGAAAATGAAAAATATTTTTCTTTATGTGTTTGGCCTTGATACAAAGATTCCGGAGCAGTTTTTGTTTCTGAAAATTTGTTCTTATGTTTATATCTTAATAAATGGTTGAATTATAGCACTTTGAATTTCTAGCATGGCTAACATTTTGAAACGATCTTGTATTTGTCACGCGATAACACACGTATTCGCCTATTTCGATGTAAGAAGGCATGTGCATAGTATACATCAATATCTCGACCAAGTTCGCTGGCCAAATTCATCAGCCATCTTGTTTCAAAATGGTGGCCATTAAATTAAAAAAAAAATTATATTTAAAGTGAGGTGCAAAAAAATTAGAAATTGAAAAAGGTTTCTTTCTTAAGAATTTGACCATGATATAAGGATTCAGGAGCATTTTTTGTTTGTCTTTATCTTAAAAAATGGCTCAGATATAGCAATTTCAATATATAATGTGGGTGACATTTTGAAAAATCTGATTTTGCCTGCGAAAGCACTCGTATATATCAATCTATTCCGATGTGAGTGAGCATGTGCACAGCAATTACTAAGGTCTCGACCAAGTTCACTGGTTCGCCTCATACACCATGTTGTCTTAAAATGGCAGGCATTTTAAGAAATCGCCGAATTTGGCAGCAAAATATAAGTTACTTTAAATAAAAGCAGCTTGGATAAAGCTGACTAATTTCGCGAAATTCTCATTCATAATGAGTTAGTATTGATAAAAATTAGTATTGAATCTCCTATATTCGGTTTCCACTAAATTGAGCTTCTTGTGTTTGAATAATATAAGTTGGCTTTTTTAAAATATGGAATATGAAAGCTACCTCTTCCTCCCGGCACTGGCCGGAAGGACTTTCTTAAAATATATTTGATTTTAATAAACAATTTTAATTGGAATGAAAGATATAAGTATGTTCTTTCATCTCATGTATTTAAAAAATTGCAAGATGTAGAATTAGTATTTACAGGGGGCACTAAACTGTCAGACATTTGTCGAGCAGAAAATCGGTATAATAGCTTGCGCGTAGGATTTTGCAAAATAAATCTTGCAACTAGAATGAAATTTTTTGTTCCTAATTATACTTCAGATTATAAAATTACCTTGAACCTAAATAAACTTGTATTTAAAGCATTTTTACATTTTTAATACAAAGTAATATTTAGCTAATACAAAATTTTGAGAATTCCAACAGTATAATCACATAAATTTTTTTTTTAAACTATAAAAAGTAAATTTTAGGTTCAGTTTATACAGACTAACATGGGACATGTATTTTGAAAATTTCATGAAAAAAATATTCAGAAGTTTTCGAGATGTCGTGCGCGTTATGCACAAAAACGTCATTTAGAGAAAAATGACTTCAAAGTTTCGAAAACGCCGCTTCAGCTATTGAGCGGGTATAATTCTAAAAGCCATAACTTCTGTTCAAATGGGAAATTCAAGGAAACATTTATATCAAGATGTTCAGAAAAAGTTGGTTTAATATCTAAAACAATTGAAATTTAGGAGAATTTGGAGCTTTAAGAGTCCTGAGACCCTAAGAACTATCAATACATTTTTTTAAAAGTTATTTTACTTATTTGTTATATCCGTTCTGTCAGTAGTTTTGTAAAAAGTAGTAAAATATGTCTTTGGAAAAAGTTACCGTGAAAGCTTGAAGACTTAAAAAAAAAAAAAAAAAATCGAATACCAATTGTTAAGTATAGAAATAGAATTAAATGAAGTTTATTTCGATTTTTTAGATTACATAAATGTTCATTCTTTCAATGAAAATTCTTTGAATGAAATGTTCATTGCCTGAGTTCGAAATTTGAATTACACGTATATTCATGTGCAGAGCTATTTATCAGTGTTAGAATTTTGGCTAATCAAAAATAAAAAACTCTCGCCAAATGAAACAAAATGATAATAAAATAAATTCGCCGTAAAACAATGAAAATTCTATCTTTAACCCCTTAAATATAAGGTTTAAAATGAAGTTTTCGTAACTGCTTATTGATCAGTTATTCATCTAAATTTAATTATCTGCTACAGAAACTAAAAAGAAAGCAACTATATTCGAAAAGACTTGCGTGATCAAGAAAAAAATTCCAAACCCGATTTAACTCAATAAAATATTATGAAATAAAGCTTTCAATCCCACTTAACTCAGAATTTTAAGATAGTACATTCAATGAATTCTGAAAAATTGAAAATATGTCTGAAAAGCTTTGTTTTCTAAGAATTCTAGAATTTCTTTTTCAAGACATAGTGACTAGCTGACAAGAGAAAACCACCTAGTATTGGTTTGGCACATGGTGATTTAACACCGTCCGCATAACCCTTACTGTGGCTTTGGCTAATGCTAAATCGAACTGGTGTTGGGTTCCTATCGCTAAAAATAATGTAAATGTTGCGGTGTGATTGAACATGATAAGCGACATTAATCTTTCAATAATTCAAATACGAATGTCGCCTGTACTGGCATACACAGAAGAAAGATGAGCAAAAACGGAGCACTCGCAATTTGGCGAGTCTAATCGTCCGTTTACTCGCCAATTAAAACATTTTGTCATGATTTGGCGCAATGGCGAGTTGCAGCGAGAACCTGTTCATGTGAAAGCTTGAACAAGGTTTTTATGAGTATAAATCATAACAACCCGGGTTTATAATTTATTGCTAAAATACTAAATTATAAATCCCCGATATACTCAATTTTTGTGAAATAAATTTCCATTGCTATCCATTGCTATTATTTGTTTGTCAGTTACATATTTAATGTTGGTCTGTTAAAGGTAAGATTACATATTTTTCATAACTATATTATGGCAACAATCAAATTTTGTGAAAGACGTATGTTTCTGAACTCCTTCTGAATGAAAACACATTTTTGCTATAATAAATTGTATGTTATTTTATAAGTAATAAAGATAAACATTAAGGTATCCGAAAACCGTGGAAATTCATGTTCTTCTGTTACAATACACTATGACTGTTTGTCTGTTATAGTGGAATTGCTCTACTATTTTTCATGTCAGCTGATAGCGAAAATTTTATTTTTGTAATTAAACAGCATGTTGATTAAATTAGAAATCTTAGTTCTCATGATAACCTTTTCCCCTCGTATGTTTAATCTTTTCATTTTTACAATCTGCGCATAACGCGCACTTGTCAATTTTGATCAATTGTTTTGTATTAAAAGTTATACGCCGGAATATATACGGTGCATATTTATTTCTAATTCCTCATATTCTACTCATAAAAACACTTTATTTAAAAATTTTCGTGGAATTAATTTTACTCTTTTACCTACACTATTTTTTATTGAAATGTACAGGAGTAGTCATAAAAAACTTGCCGATATATGGACCTCTAGCGGCCGGTCCGTCCAACCGACCGAGATGAAATTTCAGATATACTTATTCAAAGGTATGAGATCGGGATTCTGTGAACGGCAACAAAGTGGCGCTCACGGTTACGGTTATAGGTTCAGAAACTCTAAATTTTCAAATGGCAACGCCCATTTTTTCCCATTGCAAAATGCTCAGCGCATACAAAAACCCTAATGAGCGTTGGAACGGTACGTGTATCACAAGAAGCAAACGCGTTATGTACGAACAAAAAAGGGCTCTGCGAATGGCCAAAAAAATCCCGATCGGGTCGACGGAGGAAATTTGCATATGACAGAAGTAAGACGCTAATCAAAGAACGCCATTCGCCAGATATTCAACGTAGAAAACGGATAAAAACGGGGCGGGAATGTTGATTTTTCAGTCGGGAGCTCACACATGCCGATGAAACGATTCTGCCAGCAAAAGTTCGTGGTGAATTGGTAAAACTGTATTGTTAAAATGGGATGAATGCCGCAGAAGTCTTCCATGTTTACAGTCGAAACAATCCTCAAATACGTTGCCCATGTACCCCGCAAGCTCTGCGTGATGTAGTAAAAAAAATTTGAAGAAACTGGCTGCACCAGTCATAGAAAATGACTGCACCAGTGATTATGGAAATGTATCACATAGTGACTTCATTACGCATGCAAACTGCAAGAGGTGCAGCTCGTGTATTGAATATACCGAAAACAACGGTTCTAAAGTCTATCGCGCTCTGTTTTCCGCATGTTTCCATACCGGTACCAGCGCGTCCAGATGTTGGACGTGGGAGACCATCAATAACGTACAGACTTTTCAAATGAATTTCTTATCCGATATGATGGCGATAACGACTGGCCTCTTCGCATATATGGACAGACGAGGCACATTTCACCTTAACTGGTAACGTCAACGCCAAAAATTGAGTGCACTGGGCAGAAACGAATCCGCACGCGGCTGTTACATCAGTACCTTTATACGACACCAAAGTTACTGTGTGGTGCAGCATTGCAGGCACAATTGTTTTCAACCCGTACTTCTTTGAAGAAGCGACACCAACGGGTTTTGTAACGTGCTTTGTGACAGGCTCTCGCTATACAGCTCTGCAACAAAGTTACGACATACCAGAATAACTGCAGCGAAATGCCCTGTATGACATCCCTTGAATGCAAGGTGTCGCATATCCACATATTAGTGAAGTCTATTCGCAGGGTTCTGGACCAACATTTTGGCGATTGCGTCACCTCGCGCCATTTTACATTTCCGTGGCCTCCGCGATCCACCAACCTCACGCCTATGGATGTCTGGTTCTGGAGATATCTCAAGTCTAGTGTGTACATGTAGAATCCGCAAGACTCTATCAAATATGAGATTACAAATATCCTTCATGCTGCGTTACGTTCGACTGCATTGTCCGCAGTCTTCAGCTTGCAATACGTAATTGCCTGTGATGATAGCCATGTGAAAAATGCGTAATCCAAATAAAAGTTTTCTTTTCTCCGATCTGTGTAGCAATCAATGACTGGTGTCTTGCCTCTGCAGACCTGCCAACCTTTGAAAATGAGAAATCGTAGCACATAAAATTAAAATTAATCTAGAGGTTGGTTGGTTGGTTGGTTTTTCGTGTTTCGCAGCCATCTTTTGATATTCGTAAAAGGAATAAGGTTTATCTTTCAACTCAATATAGTAATTTTTTCTCTCAGAAAATTTTTATACACAATTATATTCACAATTTTTCCCAATTGGGGAAATTCCTTTATTCTGCAAGGAAAAAAAAAATTTCGCGAACTTCCAAGAAATTTCAAAATATACTTGCAGAAGAATCATAGGTCTGTGGAAGAATTTAAAGGGGAAAATACTACACAACATTTTTCATTATGCAGGGCATTCCTTTTCCGTGCGCAAATCATGCGATTTTGCACACTATTTCAAACCTTGCCCCTCAAAGAACACCCCCCCCAGATATTCTTAAAATGGCACCCCTGTTTGTAATGAAGGGAATTCCTGTACTATAAATATTTACAGAAACACGATTCACTCGTGGTTAATGTACATAAAGAGAGTTTTATGTTAAAAGGTTTGCTTTGTAGCCCAGATATTTTTTCCCTCCATGACCATTTTTTAATGTCCTAATTTTCGGGCTAATGAACCCTTTTTTTTTAACTTTCGGAAATGAATACTTTGAAATTTTGGAAATTTCGGAACAGAATCACTCTTGAAAAATACGCTGCGTTTGATAAAAATCGCAACTAGAAACAAAAAAATGCATTTGTGTTTTTTGCAAAAAATCGTAGTTTAAGACCGATTTTCGTAGCATCGTAGTTTATAGGTCCAAATCGTAGCAACTACGATTTTTTCGTAGCAGTTGGCAGGTCTGCCTTTGTCATATGCAAATTACTCCGTGAGCCCCAATCGTGTTTTTTTTTTTTTTTTTTTTTTTTTTTTTTGCTCGTTCACAGAGCTGTTTTTGTGCATGCATAACGAGTTCGTTTTTGTGATACACGTACCGTTCCAACGCTCATTAGGGTTTTCGTATACGCTGAACATTTTGAGACGGGAAAAATAGGTGTTGCCATTCGTAAATTTTGAGTTTCTGTACCTAAAGCCGTAACCGTGAGCGCCATTTTGTTGCCATTCACAGAATCCCGAGCTCATACCTGTGAATAGCTATATCTGAAATCTCATCTCGATCGGTTGAACAGACCGGCCATTAGAGGCCCATATATCGGCAAAGATTTTTTATGACCACCCTGTATATTAAATATATTCTGTCCAAAGATGCGCTTCGGCCGTTTACTCTGCCCCTTTTACGTTAATTTTATAATTCCTCTCTTTTCATAGAATCATTTTAATTTCGTAGTCCTCATTTCGTAGAATCATTGTTCATTAAATTAGAAACCCTAGTTCCTATGATAACCTTTTTCTTTCTTATTTTTAATCTTTCATTTTTATAGTCTGCTTATAACGCATATTTTTAAATTTTGATCAATTCCTTTGCACCAAAAGTTATAAGCCGGAATGTACGGTATATTTCTAATTCCGCATATTCTACTCATAAAAGCACTCGATTAAAAAAATTCGGGTAATTAACTTTATTGTTTTACATACACTATTTTTTATGGAAATGAACATTAAATATATTCTGTACAAAGATACGCTTCGGCCGTTTACTCTACCTTTTTATGTTACTTTTACAATTCGCTTTTATAATTCCTCTTTTCGTAGAATCATTCTAATTTCGTAGTCCTCATTTCGTAGAATCATTGTCCATTAAATTAGAAATCCTTGTTCATATGATAACCTTTGTATTTCTTATTTTTAATATTTCATTTTTATAAGCTGCATATAACGCGCACTTGTAAATTTCAATCAATTCTTTTGTATCAAAAATTATACGCCGGAATATACGATATATACTTATTTCTAATTCTGCATATTCTACTCATAAAAACACTCTATTTAAAAATTTTCGTGTAATTAACTTTACTCATTTACGTACACTGTTTTTTACTGAAACGAACATTAAATATATTTTGTACAAAGATACGCTTCGACCGTTTACTTTACCCTTTTATGTTACTTTTATAATTCGCTTTTATAATTCCTCTTTTCGTAGAATCAAACATTATACTTTTTTCCCCCTCAAAAGACTCATTATCCATTAACCTTGTTGATCAAATGCCACATAAACCTTCACCCTGCAGGGTTTAACGACTTAGCTTTACCTTTAACAACTTGTGCCATTAGAAAACACTCCGTTATAAAAAGACCGAGAAAGAGAAAACCAAGTCATGCTCCAAAACAAGTAAAGTAAGAAGGCAAACTCGAGAACTCCCTTGCAGTTAAGTATTATTGATTTCATAATCAAAGGTAAGCGACTCTGGGCGAAGGCACAGGTGATTCCCTCAGGTAGACTTTTACTGGTAATGAAATTACCACCATTAAAATGGAAGATGTGATTTAAGACTTAAAACGAAACATGCTACACGTACAGCAAACAAGACATGATCTTCGTCCCAGTCTCTGTACGGGACATTAGTGCTTTACTTATCATTTTTTTTTTCCTTCCTTACATAGCTCCGTTAAAAAGAAGAATCATATAGAAGCCGTTTATCATTTTTTCAGCAATTTAGTTCTTCGAGTAAGAAAATAGATTTGTGGTTCTCAAACTGTCACTTCAAAGGAGATCATTCAATACGTACTTGTGAAGTCAGCTTTCTTAACTTTATGCCATTGTTTCACTAATAGGGCAATTCCACAGAAAATTATCATTTTTTTTTGGGGGGGGGGGGGGAACAAAATTTATAATACGTTTAATTTAAGAGTGTGATTGGAAAGTTTGATATTTTTATGTTCTATAATAAAATTCTAATAAATTACTGTTTACAAACTAAGTTAAGTACCATTATTGTCTTTGTAAAGTCATAATGTTACGTAAGTTACACAATAGAAGTTACGTCAGTTACATGTGTAAACGCCATTCTTTCTTTTTTATTGTTCAGAAATTAATTAAACAAGTTACTGTTATAATTTGCCATTACTTAAGTGTTGTTGAGAACATTATATCACTTATTTTAAGGGAATAGTTTTGATAATTTTTAGACTTCAATGAAGGCGGAAAAAATGTTTGTCTATTTTATGTTATGTCAGTTACCAAATTTTGAATTGCAATTTTTGGGACTACAAGAGAGATTGAAATAATCTGCAGGTATTTGGGTATTGAGTCCCGAAAAAAGAAATATTTTAAATTGTAAAAATTTGTTCTAGCTTTATTAGTAAAATTTCTACGCAGTTTTGAAAACAAAATTCGATGATAAAGTGTTACGTCAGTTACGATGAAATTGACCAATATCTATGTCTATATGTTTTTATTTTTGCGGTATCTTTTTTTTTCTCTTACGCTTAGCTCCGTTAAAAAGAAGGGTCATATAGAACCCGTTTATCATTTTTTCAGCAATTTAGTTCTTTGAATAAATAAATTTGTGGTTCTCAACCTGTCACTTCAACGGAGATCATTCAATACGTACATGTGAAATCAGGTTTCTTAACTTCATGCCATTGTTTCACTAATATCTATGTCTATATGTTCTTATTTTTGCTGTATCTTTTTTCTCTTTTACGCATAGCTCTGTTAAAAAGAAGGATCATATAGAAACCGTTTATCATTTTTTTCCAGTAATTTAGTTCTTGAAGTAAGAAAATACATTTGTGGTTCTCAAACTGTCACTTCAAAGAAAATCATTCAACACGTGCTTGTGAAGTCAGGTTTCTGTACTTTATACCTTTGTTTCACTAATATCTATGTCTATATGTTTATATTTGTACGGTGGCGCAGCGAGAATCCTCATGTGGGAGCGGATTTGAATCATTCTTATTTATTAAATGTACAATTTCATTGTGTTACATCTACATGCCCATAAGATAGTGTTTAGAAAATAAGTGACACTTAAAAACAGATGTAATGAAAAGCACAAACAGTCATAATAAATTTAGCAATTATGGTTTAAAGATGGTATAAAAGAGCACCTCCGTCAATTTTCATTGAGAAAAAAACAAAAGAGAGAGTAAGAGCAGTAGTAGTAACAAGCATACTACTTTCCTGCTATTGCTCCTAACTTTAAAAAAAAAAATAATTTTGTGTTAAAATAGAGGTTCCCATCACATATCCTTGAAACAGCTGAACAGAAAAAACCCTATACATTTAAGCTTTTCTTTACTCTGGTTTTTATACATCATATATTTATCTTGACACAAGGTGTTTTGCATGCATCTTATCAGTTTTTGATTGCTCTGGGAGGGGTTTAAACCCCAAATTTTCTCCCCTGCCCTTCGCTACTCCAGTGATTTTTAACTATAGCTATATATTACATATATATATAAAGCTATTTATCTTCCACTTTCTGTATTTATTTATCTACTATCTATCTTTCTCTATATGTATGTCTGGGTACGGCTGCGTGCATACGTAAATGTAGTAGGCCTTTCTACATTTCTACATATACTAGTGCTAGTGCAGATCAAATACTTCTGTTGATTGTTTAGATATAGATATATATATATATGTATACATGAAATTCAAAACATTTAGAGCATATTAATTTTTTTTTAAAGTAGAAAAAATGCTTTTTTCCATGACTGTGGTGCAAGTTCTATTTCTAAGGGAATTTTAGGAAGTAAAAACGCATTTAACAAATACTGACGCACTGTATATAAAAAAAGGATTAAAATACGGAAATTGTACTGGCAATCGAGTCGGCAGTACTATTTACGTATTTTAACGGAAGTTTTTCCCCGTAAATAACAGAAAAATTTCCTTTTTTCTGGAATTTACGGGGAAAATTTTCCATTAAAATACGGAAATAGTACTGGCGTCTGTATTACTAGTACAATATTTCCATATTTTAGTCCTTTTTTTTTCAGGGAACATGTTCGTTATTCTCAAAGGTATTTAGTTAAATAACGTTAATCTGAAGTAAGAAGATTGAAAATATGCTTTGGAAGGGAATTTGCACTATACCCACAGAAAAATTTACTTTTTCTCTATAACCAAATCCATATACGTCACACAATATATATCAATGTATGTCAGGTAAAAGATTTAAATTCCATGTATATATATATATATATATATATATATATATATATATATATACCCCAAAACAAATTATTTGCCAATACTGAAATGCTTATGCAATCTCAAAAACTAAAACAAAAATCATAAATGAATAAGGTAGCTGTCAAGCGGTATGTGAAAGTACTAATTCAAAATAGCTCAATAAGGCTAATTATAACAGTAACATATTTTTCACAATATGCTTATTAATGGTAAGCATTATTCTTTCGAACAAAAAAAAATTGGTATTTTTAAAGTTAATTATAACTTACTGAAATTAAAAATTGTCACTTATTATAGGTGGTTTTAATAAAACGATCATCTGTACATATCCATCTCGATATCTCTTTGTGTACGAGCATCGTTAAATCATTTTTCTTCAATATCATACTCTCGTCCTTCAGATCATTTTATAACAAGTAAATACCTAATTTTCTCATTATAAGAATAAATTTTGTCGAATAACAACAGTGGTCGGCAAAAAAATATAAATTTTCCTCCCTGCAAACTAAATGTGTAAAATGTACAGATCTAATATTCCTAATTCTAAATATGTTATCCAAATTGCTCCAGCACGTACCATTTTTCCGAAAAACATTTTTATAATAAGAAGAAATAGTAATGGATTATTATATTAATTTCCAATGCTAGATAAAATAGAAATAATGAAAAAAGGGTTTTCACTTTCTTAGATATCAAATTAATAAAATATAGCATGGAAATTTCTTTTTATATCCCCCCACCCTTTCGTGTCTGAATTTACTATTTGCTATCCACTAATATATTTTCAGTCCTTATGCCGATGTAACTCGGATAATAATATTTGTACATTGATTTTTAGTAAATTTACATATTATTACCTACAGTTTATTATTTACAAAATTTCCACTTATGTTTTAGCAAGATATAAAATACCTTAATTTTGAAAGCATCCCCCCTCCCTCCACACACACACACACAAACAAACAAAAGCTTACGTGATACAATAATTTCGTTACCATATTCTTATTTAGCAGCGTGAAATCTATAAGAATCAACTATCATTTTTACAGAGAGGATTTTGGTGCTGGCCAGTGTAATTAATGAATATCATTTAATGCAAAAAGTATTTATTATAAATAAATTAAACCAAAGTACATGACCAAAATATGTGTGCACGTTACGAACCTGTGTAACAATATTTTAGAGGGTTAAATTGGAAATATATTTCTATCGTTCTCATAGTCTCTCAAACGCTCTGAAAAATACATTTGGAACAGTAATTTGTGAGAGTGAAAGGTAGACAGTGAGTGCCTAAATTGATGGCTGAGACGCAGTGATCGTAACTTTATTACCCGAAAGCCTTCTTTAGAAAAGAGTCTCCACGCAATGATGGTTTGCTTTTTATTATTAAATCAATAACGCAATACACCAGAGAGTCTCTCCATTACTCTCGTGCCCTGTCAAGATTTTTATTTTTCATTGCTTCTAATTACAGGATAGTTTTTGTCACCGAGCTAGCAACTATTTGGTGGTATTACCTTTTTCTTTCTTTCTTTGCCTTTTTTTCCGGTGAGAAATCTTTTCAATAAAGGCTTTTAGTCCCGTTTCATTAAGTGAATCGAGTGGGCTTTATATCAGTATTATTTCGGCTAAAGTTGTTCTGCATTTATTTACAGTTATTGACTAACTGACTGACACTTTTCAAGAAATTAGGCGATAATGAGTTTATTTTTGAGTAATGTAATGGGTCAGATAAGGTACAGAAAGGAAATCGTATTGAATTTTTTTATAATTATATTTCAGAATATAAAGTGGTTAAAAAAATGTTAATACTCTACACTGTTAAAGATCTACAGCAAACAGTCTAGTCGTTCAGCCATTTTTATGGGAAACGGTTAGATGACCGTTATTTATCTCTATTCTGAACACTTCAAATTATGGTCAAGTAACCTTTTTACCCGACTGAAAAGAAGGGTTATGTGTTTCTGTGTATGTGGATTTCTTTATATCCTCGAAACATCTCAACGGCTGGATGAATTTTAATGAATGAGATCTCTATCAATTCGTCTTAACGGCCCGATGGTTATAGGCTAGGTTTTGTTTTTATAAATTCAAAATGGCGGTAGAGACGAAAAAAAAATTATGCACCCTATTGAGTGGCATATCATTAGATAGGTCTTTCAAAATGAAGACGATGTTTCATTGACTATTTTACAGTCAGAAGCTCCGTTAAAATATTATACAACCTGGAAGTTGTGTATGTATTGTGGATCTCTAGCTTTACTGTAACTCTAACCATTATAGACATCTATAGACTTCATCAAAACAGTGTTTAGATAGGAACTAACAATTAAACACAACTTAAAAGTCATAAATACAAGTAAATAAGAAAAAATAGCTAAGTAATATAAACAAGTAATATAAAAAATATATATTAAGACAATTCCTACTTAGGTCAATAAGAGAATTTTTTTTTCTCCCATTCTTCTTTCCTTTTGAGTGGCGCTTAAAATGCTTGATCAAGAAGAGGGCTCTCTCGGTCTTATAATACCTTGGTCAAGAAGGGGGCTCTCTCGATTATTGAAAATTAATTAATTTAATTTAATTAATGAATTAATATTTGAAAAAAAACTGGATTAACATCAAGTGTCATCCACTACAAGTTTAAAAACTTTATTTGAGCTTGATTGTATGAATAATAAGTATTTTATTAACGACTGAAAATTTGAACAAGATATATATAGCGAGAGTGTGAGCTAATAGTAGGAATTGAAAAAAAATAGTTTCACATTGATGAGAAATAATTAATTAGTTCGCTTTTTACTCAGTCGGGTTTTTTGATTTTTTAAATTTAATTGTTTATTCTATAAAAACTGTTAAATGACTGGGAAATTTGCTGGAGATTTTTAACAGTGTGGTGGGAAACTATGCTGTATGATAAGTATGTGGAAAAAAACAAAGCTTGCTTAAGGCTGCTGGTCAGTTAGCTTCCGAATTCTCCTCGTAATGTTAAGTCTGTGGGCGTTTGATGCATTCTTATATTTGAAATATCTCCTCGGGATATTAATATTTTTTATTTCAGTTTTCTGTGTTCTCTTCTTAAAGGATATCTCTTTTTTTTCTTAGTTATCAAAATATTGCTAAAATCTGTTCTTAATTTAGTATTTTATGTGTTAAAAGCGGACAAACTGGGTGTAAAATTTTAACACTTCATATAAAGTTAAGCATAGATTTTGGGAATATTTTGAGAACTAAGAAAAAATAAGACATCTTTTAAGAAGAGTACACAGAAAACAGAAGTTAAAAGTATTAATTTCCCGAGGAGAATTTTAAATATAAGAATGCATCAAATGTCCATAGACTTAGCATTACCGAGGGAATTCGGAAACTGACAAGACTAGCACCAGAAACTTTTAACTAAATTTTATAATTTTAACTTTGGGGCGAAACTTTGAATAAATTGATTTTCCTTATTTTGAAATAAAATTTTTCGATTATTCTGGAGAGAATTCAATATTATACAGACATTATTACCTGCCCCTCAAAGTGTTAAAGTTATAACAATAAACACGGAAGCATTTGTATTTAATGCGTTTATTGATGGGCGATTCTGAAAAAATCGAGTATCGATATCGATAAATATCAGCATCGCATAAAACAGCATCGATCACAGTAAGAAACTAACTTCTAGTATCGGATGTTCTAGAATCGATACTCAACAGATAAGCTTAAAAATAGTAATTCCAAAACTTAGGGCAGGAATTTGATCGTGAATCGTGATAACAGGATAGATTGATATTTCTGGCTCTAATTTTATAGTAATATATATTTATTCTTTCAATTTTACTATTTTAGCGGCCGAGCTGCTTTCAAATTTCGTATAAGGGCCTTTTTCTTTCCAGGTTAAATTGCTGTATTTTTAGTTTAAAAGACTAGCTATTTGGTTTACTAGTTTATTAAGTTATATTTTCAAGTTTTTTTCAAGAGACGAACTTGAAATATCCGACTTAATAAACTAGCAACCCAAATAACTATGCTTCTAAACTAAAAATATAACAATTTAACCCCGAAAGAAAAAATGCATACGAAATTTGACAGCAGCTCTGCCTCTAAAATAGTAAAATCGAAAGAATAAGTATATATTGCTATGAAATTAATGCCAGAAATATCCATCTATCCCCGTTAGCCACGGAATAGATAAAAATGGAAAATATTATCCGTATCGAAGTATCGACCGCAATGACGATCTAAAGGAAACTAAAAATAAACGATATTACCCGTATCGAACTATCGACCGCAGCGACGATTTGAACGATACTACCCGCAGAGATATCAACAAAAAAAAAAAAATTATAGTATCGATGAGATCGAGTTGATCATAGTATTGATAAAATCAATAAAATGCATCGACATCGTACTTTGTTGTATGTAGCTATTATTCTACTAAACAACGCACTTTATTTTATTATTGTTTATTTATTTTAATTTTTAATTACACGTTAGTTTTTGTCACCAAGTTTGCAAATTCTAAGAGGTATTTCTTCTTTTTTTGCACATTTTGTTCTTTTTCTCTTTCTCTTCTATCAACGAGAAAGCTTTTGAAAGCTTATAGGCGGGTTTTTTTAATAAGATCGAGCGGTATTTAAATCAGTATTATTTGGCCTAAACTTGTTGTGTATTTATTTACGGATACTGACAACTGACTGACATTTTTCAAGAGATTAGATGATAACGAGTTTATTTACATGTAATGGAATGTGTGGGATAAGGTACAGAGGGGAAATCGCATTGGATTTTTTATAATTATATTTCAGAATATAAAAATACTCTGGTAGGAAATTAACATGGATTATAACTACTTGGGAAATACAAAGTAGACAGTAACGAGGGAATCATTCTTATTCATATATACCAATTATTCTACTAAACACAGGGATTTTATTTATTTATTTTCTCAATTATTCTAATTACACGATAATTTTTGTCACTGATCTAGAAAATTCTCTGTGGCATTTCTTTTTTTCTTCTTTTGTACATAGTTTTTCCTTCTTCCCCCTCTTCTATCGGCGAGAAAGATTTTGAATGAAGGCTTTTAGTCGGTTTCATTAAATTAATCAAGTGATATTTGCATCAGTATTATTTCGCCGAAAATTGGTTCGCATTTGTTTTAAAATATTGGCTAATTGACAGACAGTTTTCAATAGATTAAGCCATATGTGCTTGATAAGATTCAGAAAGACAAACGTGTTGCCTTTTCTATAACTGTTTTTCAGAATATACAGGGCCATGGATAATATGTTAACAGTTTGGCGAATATTTCCCTGTATGCAAAATGTATGGTAAATTAAAAAACTGCAAACGTTGTTACAAATATTCTAATTTTGTTGTTTTTGTTATCGTGGTTATACATAGAACATTTCTAAAAACTAATATTATGGCTATAATATCATTCAGTGGATATTAGAAACGATTCTTTTGTGTTCTACTCAACTTAATTCTAAGATGTTAATGATACACTCTGTTACGAAAGATAACTTGCATACTTAATTTTTTCTAGCATTAAATCAGATTAAATATAATTTTGGATCACTATATCATTTATCATATTTCATATAATAGGAATAACTCTGAAAAATAAAATTTGCACGGGCACCCCATTTAACATTTCCTTCTTGCAATATCTATTTACCAACTTTTTACACAGAGATTTATAGATTTTCATTTAACCGTAAAATGAAATATTAATGGTATGGTATATATTAAGCCATATTATTGAAACGAGAAAGAGGGGGTTTTGTAAAAAGCAAAAGGAAAAGCGTTAAAAACAAACTAAAATATTACATATCACTGGAAAAAAATATCTCAAATTGACAGCAAAAAACTGTCAATTTTGGAGCCAGTGGAAAACCGTTTAATTTACAGAAAATATCTGTAATTTTGCATTAAAATATTAAATTATAGATTTTTTCTGTAAAAATTACGAAATCTTCTCTTTTTTTCACAGAAAAAACTGATTTAAACAAAGACAGTTTTTATCTGTAAAAAATCCAATTTTGTTCTGTAAAAATTAAGATTTTTTTTTTACAGTATATCTTTGTAACCCATTCTTAAGATATACGTACATTTTGACGTCTGAATTAAATCAATATTTAAACTAACAATGAGACTCAAGACAGACTTGAATACATTTAAAAACAATTAAAATAAGATATATGATTAAAAAAACAAAACAAAAAAAAAGCATACACACTGTAAAAAAAAATAATGCCAGTTTTCCGGTAGGAATAGGAAAAATAGTTGCCCTTATCGTACCGGAATAATTTCCAACCCAGCTCGGAATAAATCCCGTAAAATCGGAATAAAATCCGTAAAATACCGTTTTACTGATTATTTCCTTATTTTTACGGATTTTATTCGAAGCTGGGTCGGAAATCATTCCGGTACGATAAGGGCAACTATTTTTCCGATTCCTACCGGAAAACTGGCATTATTTTTTTTACAGAGCAAAGTACACGTTTCGTAATGTTATCGCTTTGCATCCACAGTACTAACATCAACCACAACAACAAAACATCGGACACACTAGATCCAGATAAAGTTGAAATTTTTCTTTTAGAAACAAGAAATATTCATTAGGAATTGAACCTTATTCGTTTAAGGTATATGGGCATAGCTTAGTGAACCATCTCTTCATAGCAAAACGTATACTTTCTATGTTTTTAATTTTAATTTTAAATGTTTTAAGTATGTATTTTAATTTAATTGTTTTTAAATGTCTTCAAGTCTGTCTAGTGTCTCATTGTTTTGTAACCCATGTTTCTTACAATGCTTAGAAGTAATACATCATTACGCAACATTGATGCAATGTTGCGCAACATTGTAATAAAAAGAAATTGTTATCGAACATGGATTTAAATAGAAACCAAAATTGATAAGTTGTAATCATTATTTGAAATACAGGGGTTCTTTCTCATTGAAATAACAAGTTAAACAAAAGAAAAACTAATTTGTTTATCATAAAAATGAAAGTGCTAGATACTCACGAGACTATCAATAAAAACGTTAATTACACGCATTTATAATACATGAATCTTAAAAGAAAAGAGAAACTGCTCTTAAAATTTTAATAAACTCCCATTAAAGAAAATAACCAATTACTTTTCTCCGCACCCAGTCTCATAAAAGTACCAACACGAGAAGTTAAAGAACTAGTGATTCTATGTCATTCTTCCGTAATCTCCCGTTTCATGTTAAAGAAGAAATTTTTAAATTCTTTGGTAAGTAATCCAAGGGATCAACGCATATCGAGAACTCCGGTTATTTTATAGAAGGAATAGTTCAGTTCTTCGCTTCTGCAACGAGTTCGGCAGTTAAGATGACTCAGCAGCATACTTCATCGTAAATATTCTTTTTTATTTATCTTGTTTATTTCTCCATTTTTTAATGAAAATTTTAAGCTCTAAAGTTTGTCTGTAATGGGGGTGATATCTGGTGTTGAGGTATGTGCTTAATAAAAACTTTTTCGTATATTTTCCCGAAATAATTTCTAATTCTTATTCTTAAGTATTTATTCGAAAGGCAAAAATATCTTATACACCATACACAAGGCTATTAATGCTGCTTAGTCACTCAGCTTTTGAATTCCCCTCGGTAATGTTAAGTCTATGGACATTTGATGCATTCTTACATTTAAAATATCTCCTCGGGAAATTAATATTTTTAACTTCTTTTTTCTGTGTACTCTTCTTAAAGCATGTCTCTTTTTTTCTTAGTTGTCAAAATATTTCTAAAGTATATACTTAATTTTATGAGAAGTGTTAAAATTTTACTGAAAGTTCGTCAGCTTTTAATGCATAAAATATTAAATTAAGCCTAGATTTTAGAAATATGTTGAGAACTAAGAAAAAAGTCAACATCTTTTAAGAAGAGTACAAAGAAAAAATCAATTAAAAACATTAAATTCCCGAGGAGCTATTTCAAATATAAGAATGCATTATACGCCCATAGACCTAGCATTAACGAGCGGAATTCGGAAGGTGAATGACTAGCAGCCTTAAGCACAAAATCCATAAACATTTATGGACAGCATTATTTAGGTACTTAAAAAAATAAATAAGTTAATATTAATGTTGCAATTGCGATTTTTAATGTGTGAAAGTGAAAATTTTTTTGTTTAATTTTGCACCTTACTGCTTCATTTCAGTTTACCTACTAATATATTGGTCTATTTATGCCCGTTTATTAGCTGCTTCTGTTCAGTTATCCGTCTGTCTCTAGCAATTTGTCTGTATTATATTACCTGATTTATTCGTTTGTCTCTTTGTCACTGCCATTTGTTTGTTTATTTATTCATTTTGATTCTCAATAAATTTTTTTGAATAAATAAAATTTGCTACACGCATAAAAATGCAAAATTCTAAAAAACAATAATGCATTGTTCCAAATGTAGCATTTTAAAACTAAAATAAACTGAAACAACTTGTCTTACCTACATACATGCAATATCGAAGTGAAAACTTGATAGGCATTTCTGGCATATTGAGGCCTCCTTGACGAAACTTGGTAGCATTATAACGATGTCTATCAACAATTAACTCTGTATTAAACTTATACTCCTCTCTCCGCTGGATGCAAAATTGCTGACTTACGTCACTGGGAGCACCTAGTGAATCAAACATTGTAGGTTAAGATTGGACGTTCAAATAAGTAAATAAATGAATAATAAAAAAAAAGCATAATAAGTAGAGCAATTACAAAATGGAGTATGAAATTATTTTCCCTTTGGGAAGTTTCGGGATTTTATGACGGAATTCATGGCTTGGAAAACAGTAGTAATAACTATGCCACAGAAGCACAATCGTTCTTTACTCTCTGTTTTTTCACTTTATTTTTTTCTCTTTGTGTTTAGCTACTGCCACAGATGAATATTTTTTAATTCTATCTCGCACCACTTTCACAAAACAAAAATCTTTGTTATACTGTTTGACAAATTCTGCAAGAGAATAATACTACATTTATACATATATATATATATATATATATATAGTGGTGCGAATAGACTAGAAAAATAGTCGCCTGTGGCATCCCTGCTATTATCACTGTTAAAAATCTGCAAAAAAAAAAAAAAAAAAAAAAAAAATGTCCAGTCGTTCGACGGCTTTTAACGATAACGGTTACTTGACCGTATTATTAAGCGTATATGACAATAATATTGACCATATTATGGTCAGAATAAAGTTAAATTACGGTTATGCAACCGTTTTCTATGAAAACGGTCGAATGACTGAACAGTTTGCTGCAAAATTTTAACAGTGAGCAACGACAGCGAAATATGTCGTCAGTTGCGAATCTAATTGCTGTCATGGGACCTCGAACATAAGTAGAATTTGAGTCACTGTAGCCAATATATCTCATTTATCATGAGTCTCAAATGACATACATAATTTCTAACACAATAAGAGAGTCATTATTATTATTAGAACATTCTTAAAAATTTGCAGGTATTGTTATTCAAATATCAATAAATCGAACAGTTTCTCATTTTATGCCAAATCCAAAATATCTTTCAGAAAATAATATTTTTACCGATTTTCTGGGTATGATAGTCGACATGGGGTCGTTGTCAAGTAGCGTTGGGTTGGGTTGATTTTTGACGGCCAATTATCTGCACGAGGGATATAGGCCCTAGGGGGGTGCCTTCCGTGGAGGTCTTTCTAAGGGAACCTAATCCGTATTAACGCATGGAAATTCACGGTTCGAAGAAAACCACGAAAACTCCGAACGATTAGGCCGACGGGCGCGATTGGGTTCGAACCCAGCACTTCCCGTCTACCAGCTTCGAGAGCAGAACCTCTCAGCCACTGGTGAGGCCCGTTGTCAAGTAGCAATCAATCGTGATTCAAGATTATCAAATTTATGGAAAAATAAAAACTGCTGAATTATTCAGCATTTAAATGGTAATGATTGCAAATTTCATGCATTTATAGATAAAAATCGACATGTGAATGCATCAGAAATATTCGCATTGTTGAACTAGGGAAAATTCTTTTTTTTTTCTTTATTTATTTTAGAATAATCTTCAATAAACATAATATGAGTCAATATCTGAAAATTGGACAATTTGCGTCCAGTGCCAATAATAGTTCATTAATTATACTAAAACCAAAAACTGAAAAAATGTAATATATTGTAACATTTGTTATAACAATTACCAATGATAAATGGACATTTAATGATGCATAAATAATTAATTTTAAGCTTTAAACAAACGAAATCATCATTTCAGTCCCTGTCACCAGGTACAAATATCCAATATTAAATCTACGCTGTAAACATTTCTATAAATATTATTAACTTTTGCTGTTGTATATTTATACCTATATATATATATATATATAGTATGGGAAAATATAATTTTCCTTTATTAGTATAGATTGTATAGTAAAATATCGTAGTAAATATATTTGTTCCTGAGGTTGGCCATCATCTCAGTCCCTTTAAACTCGCATTTAGGTTAACAGATACTAGGTGGAGCTGGTTGAACTATTTCTATTGTAACAGCAACTGTAGTTAAGTTAGCCACCATGG
This sequence comes from Maratus speciosus, assembly GCA_963932465.1. NCBI lineage: Eukaryota > Metazoa > Arthropoda > Arachnida > Araneae > Salticidae > Maratus > Maratus speciosus. The sequence continues at coordinate 281,251,907 of OZ010792.1, forward strand.
ATGAAGGCAAGTTGTTCCTCTCTTTGTTTCCTTTTTAGAAATATTTAGTTTTCGTTCTGAATAGGGATGAGTATTTTTTTATAGCATCATTCATGTCCCTGTATTTATTTTTTTTATTTATAACAAAAAAGCTTATTGCAACTTTATTTATGCAACATACAAATATCACATGGCATATTTAATTATTTACATGTGTGCAAAATGATTCAATAAGATGGCTGTGCAGCTGTTAAGACAAAAATATCACCTCAGTCCCCGTCATCTCAATCCCAATTATTAGACACTGATTATGGTGTTAACACACACTTTCTTCCATAAAAGTTTATTCTACGTATAAAATATACATCCTTGATCTCAAAATACTACAGCGTTTAAACGAAAAAACATGTATAATAGTATATAATTATATGTGGTAGTTGGTACATTAATTTAAAAAAAAATAAAAATTTTGGAATGAAATTGTCCGTTTTTCAGATATTGACCCATATATAAATATTTTCTTGCCTAATAAAACTAAAATTCACTTTTTTTAGTACATCCTGCTCATTAGTTATAACTTATTTGACATTTTAATTAACTTGCATACTAAAATTGTATTACTTAACTTGTGTCCTAAAATTGTATTACATAACTTGTATACTGAATTACTTATATACTTTTTAAAGATGAATTTAGCATTCTATTTATTTATTTGCTGATGTAAAGAAATCGATACTGGATTCAAATGGAGTGCGAAAACTTACGAAGTATTAAAGTAATTTAACATCTTTCTAAATATTTGTCATCTTTTAAGCATTTTGCACATAGTGTAATTTTAAGTTTAACTTTTTAAAGATGAATTTAGCATTCTATTTATTTATTTATTTGCTGATGTAAAGAAATCGATACTGGATTCAAATGGAGTGCGGAAACTTACGAAGTATTAAAGTAATTTAACATCTTTCTAAATATTTTTTGTCATCTTTTAAGTATTTTGCACATAGTGTAATTTTAAGTTTAACTTTTTAAAGATGAATTTAGCATTCTATTTATTTATTTGCTGATGTAAAGAAATCGATACTGGATTCAAATGGAGTGTGGAAACTTAAGAAGCATTAAAGTAATTTAACATTGAATATTTTAACACGTGATTTACCATATTACTAACTAAGCGTAGAACCAACAGAGTGAAAAATGTCCAAGCCGGGAATCGAATCCGGAACCCTTGGAATAGTGTTCCAAGTGCTCGACCATTTAAGCTACAAAGACATACCCAGCTTAGCATCTCTCAGTCACACATGCTGGTAAAGCTGCAAATGCAGCACAAGATGGAACAGTTTATGAGCACACAATCCTGCGGCGAAAGATGAGGCTCAAATAAACCCAGCATCAGTGAACATATATATAAATAATTTCGAGCGTAATTTCACTGCTGAAAATTAATTGAAAAATTATTTATATAATTTAACATCTTTTTAAATATTTTTTGTCATCTTTTAAGTATTTTGCACATAGTGTAATTTTAACTTTTTAAAGATGAATTTAGCATTCTATTTATTTATTTTCTGATGTATACCAAATATTTTCTAATCTTAGTTCTCTTGTTTTTCTCAGAAATTCACCTCCTGCATGTATGGAGCAATCGATCGCCCAAACTTTGTTTCTCAGAAATCGGAACGACATTTCGTAAAAGGAAATTTTAACGGAGCAGAATTAAAAGGGTGAAGAACTATTACTCTTGGCATCGAATCATTTATTATCTTCCTTTTCTTTGAATCCGCCCGTTTTGACGCCAATTCGGGTAGAGACAGGAAAAGTCTCAGAGTTTAAAAGTGACTCATTTACAGCATCTGACCCATGACTCTGATGTATACAGCTTATGTAATGAACTGAGTAACTAAGAGCATCCTTATGTTTTTGAAAATTCCAATGCCTTTGACATATCAGGGTCATCTGCTCTTTTCGGGAAGATACTAAGAAAGAAGCGATTTCAGAATACGTGGATCCGGATTTGCTCATCAGTACAGTGGCGCATAGGAATTTGAATCAATATTACTAAGAAAATTGAGAAATTTGTTGTCATATATATATATATGTGAGAAATAGAGTTTTTGCATAAATATTTAACGTAAAAAACAATATAAAAAATAACGGATTATCAAAGTTTGTGAAATAGCATGCAATTATTTAAAAAATTCAGGAAAGAAATTTTCTTGAGAATAAAATTAAAAGAAGCAGAACAGAAAACAGCAGGAGCAAAATACTTTATCGTTACTACTGTTTTTCACGCATTTTTTAACCCTTACCAACAAAATCGAAAAGTGTTTATGAGGTCGGTTTCTCCGCAATCTAATTCCCATAAATATACTCGGATTGCCATGTAATTTATATATGCTAATGAGCTTTACCATGATATGTTCCAGTACTGAAATATGAATGAGCCCATAGCATTTATAGTTCGTCTACAGAGATATTCAAAAGAATCCCGTTATGTCATAGTCTATGGCAGTGTCGGCGAACTTTTTCACGTGCGCGTGCCGAAAATTCACAAACAATATCTATCAAAACTGTACCGTGCCAAACTCTTACAAAAATAATTTGGTGGTTTACGATACTTATACGAAACACTGGTTATAAAATCGGTTGCTTTCATGCATTAATATAATTAATAATTAAAAATATTAAAAATCAAAATGCGATTTTTCTGTATACTAGAGTCATCCATTAAATGAAAGTACGAGTTTTCATTTCATTAATTTTTAACTTACTAAGTTGCTTACTTTCCAAGTTGCTTTAAACAATGTACTAATAATGCATTTATGAGACTTTTGCTGTTGTACGTTTGATGGAAATAGCTCTATATCTGGTTCATATTTTGTTATTTTTACAAATGTACATAGCTAAATTGGATCCATTTGTCATTTTATTGCAGTGACTGTCAGACGAAATTAATTTGAAAATTATAGTTTTTAAATTCAGATAGAAAGCCAATGTACATGTCAAAAACGTTGCATAGCATCATAGGAAAAGAAAATTAACCCAATGTATTAATTTATGTTAAAAAGTAATTACACTATTTACGATAGTCTGAACATATGGAACACAATTTTATCGGATATCACAGAAATAAAAAAAGGATTTTATCTGTATAACGATTACCAAACTTTTCTCGTGCCTGAAAAATTAGATTACGTGCCAACTCTGGCACGCGTGCCATAGGTTCGTCAACCCTGGTCTATGGGGACAATTTGTTAGCAATGTATTTTAATGATGCGACATTATTTCAAACATATTCAAATCGATATACAGCACTGCGGTATACTACAAGATGTTTACTGTAGAATAAGGTGTATATAGAATTTATCATTCATTTACAGGGATACACAAAATCATTCGGGTACAGTACTATCTATGAGCGATAATCACTGGGCATGTGTTTTTAGTTCTACAGAGTGTCCTAAAAGTTCAAGCACTCCAAATTAAAGAGCTCATTGTCCGTGATTTTTTTTTTAAATATTAAACTTAATCGCCTGTTTATCATTGCATCAGTTCTTGAGTTTTTATCGGTTGATTCTTTTCGCGCTCAATTGGCCCGGGAATATATTCTATATTATTTTGTTCGTAGTGAAATGAGTTTATCGCATTCAGAGAACTGCGCTACTCGAAACTTATTTTTAACGTGAATCGTATATAATGAAAATTCAGCAATTTCTTGCATTGTTAGAAGTGAACGAACGAGGTTCTTGGTTCCAACAAGATGGTGCAATAATCCATACAAGTGATGAAATCATGGGTATGCTTGAAGAATTTTTTGGCGATCTCAAAAAATCTTTGACCACCTCGATCCTCTGATCTGAGCATCCCGAACTTTTTTTTACGTGGGGATATTTAAAGATCAAAGTTTATGCAAATAATCCTCAAACAACAGATGATCTGGAAATTGACATTACTCAAAGGATAAAGGAAGTAACTCCCAGCATGTTAAAAAGCGTTTCTATAAACATGCGCAAACGAGTTCAGCTTTGCCCTCCTAGAAAGTGGTCGACATTTTGAACGTTTATTATAAATGTAAGTTCCGTATTTATAAATATGCCCAAAAGAGTTCAGCTTTATGCCCTCCTAGAAAGTGGTCGACATTTTGAACATTTATTATAAATGCAAGTTCAGCATTTTTTTGTATGTGATGTTAAAAGTGCCTTTTATCATTAGCGTAAAAGTAATCGTTTTAACGTTTGTTGTTTTGTGAACAATAAACCCATATGTCGCCAGTATGGGAACTTTTAGGAAACTCTGTATTATACGTTTTAAAATTTAACTGATGTTTTTCATATTACTTGGGGTGTATTAATTCTATTGATCATACACAGAACTGCAGTATATTTTTGTTTATCGACGGAATTTTCAACTGAGTTTTGCGTTTCCTATTTGAACTAAATTCTGGCATACCATGCAATATATGCACAAATTCAGAAATCAAGTAAAACGCTTGAAAGAAAAAAAAAGAAGAAGAAGAAGAAGAAAAAGGAAAGAAATCTAACTTTTGCGACTAATACTAAATGGTAATCGTTGACATTGGGCTTTTAAATGTGTTATGTGTCTTCTATAATGTTTATCTAGATATCTCCTTTTGCCTTACTAAATGGCGAAGTTCCCTTACAAAAATAACTAATATGAATTAATATAAGAAAATATATAATTAAATTTACCTTAAAAGCAGAGTTTTTCTTGAAGGTGTGTTCACTCGTAAGCAAATTTCGCCGATTAATGAATCCTGTACAGTTCCACTTGAATATACAGCATTGCTTTGATATGGTTTTTTATACTTTATTTGATTTTAACTGTTAGTAATTATTAACTGCAAACATGATATATAGCTTTCTGGTCATTTGAATGTTATTGCACTGATGATGGTCTAAAACTTAGCCTGAAACGTTTGCATTTTTAATTGTATATGTATTTATGTAATTTATACTTGAATATCTGATGAACTGTAATATATTTCTAATTTTCCTTACAATATTCTGAATATGTTGGAAAGGGTTCCATAATCTATACTTGATACATGATTGTTCTTTCTTGATATATTCGTTGTCGCAGAAGATTATTTTCTATCTATCTTATAAGTTTTTTTAATGTTTTGGGATTGTTTTAACCTCGATATCGAAACCCCCACGAAAATACATTTCATTTTGTGTAAATAAATCAAACAAATGTAAATAAAGTATCGTTGTTTGAAAATTTGTATGTTCATGTGATGAATGGGTAGTTTAAATGTTTAAAAGCAAAACTGTACAAATGACATATTTACAATTCTAAATAAACCATTGTAGCATATTTTAAAATTTTAATTATTATTATTATTATTTAATTTTCAATTATTACTTTAAGGGGGGAAAAACACATTGCTGCATTTTTCGTAAATTTTGGGAAAATGTCGCTTGTATGCCGTTTAGTTCTAACACAGTGATATGTATAATAATGCAGTTAAGAAACAAAACAGCAGCTGATTTGTTTTCTAGATTATTGGCTCTCAAACATTTATGCCTTCTGTATTCCTTGAAAAACTATTTCTATCTGACATACTCGCTATTTTTTTTTTTTTTTACTTATTAGGTTTATGAATAGGAAAATGGAAACAAACAAAACAACACAACTCAAGGATGCAAACAAATTTTATCTTTATTTTACTTTCTGCATTTCACTATAAAATGAAATGTAGAATAAAATGGGCAGTGTTTGTGAAATTATCACGTTAGACTTAGTTTCACCTTGTAATTTTTACAAATTTTGTCCATTTTCTAAGATTTCTCGATTCACGTTTATTGTCTTTAATTTATTAAAAAGCATTAAAAGTCTTATTTCAATTATATTTTCCATGATAATGACCTTAAACCATGTCTCAAAACTCTAACGGTTTGCCAGATTTTTTCAATATTTTGAACTTTATATGTGCTCAGCAGCATTTAACTAGGCCAAAGATGGCAAACCGTTTACATTAATTATTTAAGCAGCCTTTCTCATAGATGTCTTTCTATCTAGAGGAAAATTAAGAACCTTATCTAAAAAAAACCCAACATAATTTGTTTTCCAGAACAATCCATAATATCAACATGTAAAATATTCTACAAATCAAGTAAAATTATTTTATTAAAATAAAAAACGTATTTACTTTTATACTAAACAATATAACATTTTATTTCAACAGGCACTTTATTTACACAAATTCCACAAGTGCTCTATCACATTTGTGATATAATTTTCTAACATTTTCATACAAATTAATAATTTTAAAGATCGAATATAATTTTGCTCTTGAAAATATTAAGAGCATACATATTCTTGAACTTATAAAGATGTGAATTATTTATTACAGCGCAGAAATCGTTTTAAGTTCTTTTGATTCTGTGTTTTCTAATTGTCCTATCCCTTTTGAGAGCTACTGTATCTTTTATGCCAAACATAAAAGTAAGACAATATTTTAAAAGAAACAAAACCTTTTCACTAAAAATATTTAACAATTCTCTTTTTCACCTTATAAAATAACTCTTAGATATTTAATTGCCCAAACGAAACGTTTACTGAGCTCAGACAATAACTTAAAATCGTAGTTCCACTTCTTAATGACATAGAAAACTTCGCTTACAACTAAAATAGCAAAAATGAAAGATGTTATCCCTCCATGAGTCTAAAGAAATGGGTACGAGTTCAAATAATTTCTTTTGTCCTCTTCCAAGTATATTTAAGATATGTTTAGTCTTTTCTTTGTATTGTTCTAAGTTGTGACAATTTAATTGGATTAAATATTTCACAAATCCAATAGATTTGATAAGGTTTAAAATTTCACAAGTTTCTGGAAGAGTAAAATATATATATATATTGATTTCTTATTTTTTTTTTCTTCGTGAAAGAATAACGCAAATTTTTCAAAATAATATGTTACAATCTGAATATTTGACAGTTTCGGGCAAATAACTTGGATTACACCCAGTAAAACTTGTGAAAATGGAAAACTCTATATAAAGGAATCCTGCCTTAAACAGAAACTTTATGGTCCTTGCGAAGATGTAGTAAAAAACCATTTTTACTAACTCATTTAGTTGTTCCGTGCCGTAATAGCCAAAATCGGCGATATTGGCAAAAAAAACAACAAAAAAAAACAAAACCAATAAACTAGATAAACGCTCTCTATATATTACAGAGCTTATGGCAAACCAGTAGACGGGACAAAAATACGACATTTACATTAAATAAACCTGTAAATTTTATAGAATTTTGCATAATTTTGAAGTTTTGCTAAATTGTTTAGTTGGAGCTGACAATTGACATTTCCCTTTCAAAAATTATAAAGTTTTTTTTACGCAATTTAATCAATTACGATTTAGTTCTGAAGTGTGTTTTTTGTAGCGTTTTTTTATCGTTTGTTTGTAAAAATACGTGTTTTTAAATGTAATTTTTACAAAGACAGAGACCCCCAAAAAATTTTTCCAAAAAAAGTCCAATCCGTTTTCCGAATTGTTTAGGAAAACGGACTTTGTTCTTTTTTCTCTTAGGTATTCGGTGAGGGTAATTCATAATAACCACATCCGTTGCGATCCGCCCTCGTTCGGTAGGCCTGTAATCATAGTTGATTTTGTTGTCGAATTTTGAAAATAAACGATTTATGCATGAGATTCTTGATTTTCTCCATTTTGTCATGGAAATTTTCCAATTCTAATTTCAGATTCACATTTCCCACTTTTAACAACATAAAGTCCCCCAAAATCAAGTCATTTCAATGTCATTTACGAACTCTACCATCCGTATCCACGCAAACGCGCCTTTTGTCCCACTTTGTGCCTTTATGTAGTCTAAAAGTTTCATTTCTTACTCAACTCTGACAAACACTATATGATTAAAAATGTCCTCAAAGTATAAATAATATAACATTGCATTTCAAACATTTAATTGAAATCAAGAATCCTTAAATTGTAAGAAAAAAAAATTAATCATAAAAGATATTTCTTCCCAATTTAGACTTATATTAATTTCTAATTTTAATTGAAATCCACAAAATCACCACACAGTGCTAATATTAAATAATAAAAGTTGGAGAACTCTTCACTGTAAAAAAAAGGACTAAAAAACGGAGATTCTACTGGCAATCGAGACGCCAGTACTATTTCCGTATTTTAACGCAAATTTCCCTGCATAAATTCCAGAAATCCGTATTTTTACGGAAAAATTTCCCCATAAATTACAGAAAATTTTCCGTTCTTCTGGAATTTATGTGGGGAAATTTCCGTTAAAATACGGAAATAGTACTGGCATTTCGATTGCCAGTAGAATCTCTGTTTTTTTTTTTTGTTTTTTTTTTACAGTGTTAAATAGTATTAAATAAATACATACATAAATAAATATTTAATCATAAAAAGTATTTCTTACCCAACTTAGACTTACATTCAATTTCTAGTTTTAATGTGTTTCTTTTTTTTTAATTTTAAGACATTTTACTATAATGCTAGAAACACCGACAATTTTAAATTTAAAACCGAATGTAAATTCATAATTAGTAAATATATTATCTCTCTTTCAAACACATACTAATGTATAATTTAGATTTTAAATTATTTTTGTTTGTAGCAAAACTAATGCGTCAATTTTATTTTTGAAACACATATGTTTTTAAAATTATTCAATATAGGGTGAAACTCGTGATAACGGAAATCGCCTATAACGGAATCCTGTCTTGAACTGAAAAATTCATGGTCCTGACGGGATAAATAGCATGCAAATCGCAGCCCTGCAAATACGGAAACGTATCTAAATCGAAATTTCTTCTTATCCCTTGCGATTTAGTTTTCACAATTTTTCTGTACCGTATTTTATGGTAGAAATGCCGCACCCGTCGTAAGCGCCGCACTCTTCAAAATTGATCTGGAGTAAGCTTTAAAATATTGTAATCGCCGTACCCGTCGTAAACGCCGCACCTGTGGGAATGCTACTTTTGTTGACAATGTCGCATTGACTTAACTTTAATCAAAGTGTTCTGAACAGTGTAATGTGCCTCATTTTTAATAACTTCAGATTCTAAAATTTTATTTAAATATTTAAATCAGGTTTTAAATATTTTTATGTAATTTTTAAATTAAGGGGTCTCAGGACTCTTAAAGCTTTAAAATTTTCGAAATTTTAATTTTTTTAGATGTTAAACTCTTTTCTTTTCTGAACATTTTGATGTAATTGTTTCATTGAAATTCCTATTAGAACAGAAGTTATGGCTTTTACAGTTATACACGTTCAATAGCTGAAGCGTCGCACTGTGGGGTATTTGAAGAATCTGGCCGGCCAAAAGTCGATTTCATAAAGTACAGCGCAGGATCGAACGGATGGATATAAGTTGAAACTGAATCATTGGGGAATCACGTGATGCGATTTTTATCTCCTTTAAGAGAACGATGACCTCCTGTTATCGGTTGAAACTGGAGTGTTGCGTTAAGTGTATGAGTGTCAAATCGTTCTTCATTGTGACTTCCTATTTTTGAATGTGAATAACTTTAGTTTTGGAAGTATTTAAAATCTAATCGTTATGGATAGTGACGAGGCAGGTATGTATCATTATTATCATTAACTTTGAATTGAGAAAGAAATAGTTTTAGTATTTACAAAATTAATTTAAAATAACGCATATTTTTCTATTATTTTTTCCCTTGTTTCCCAATTCACGAAGGGTTTAGTTATATTTCCAAACATTTCCAAGCAAAGTTACTTATTGTACCAATAAATATACACCCTTCTATTTGTGTTTTCGTTTAAAGTAGTTCCACCTTCGTCCCCTTTTTAAAATGAAGGCGATATAAATATGCTCTTCCAAAATTCTGAGTAAGCATACAAAATTACTATATATTGATTTTTAACTGATATTTATCATATAAATTTTAATATTAAAAAAATTGTTATGATTCATTAGAAAATGATCACATTTGTTTATTTTTCAGTCATTCTGATTGAAATTAAATTTATATAATTAAAAAAAATTGCTTTAAAATAATGTATTTATTCCCTTTTATCTTTTGTTAAGCACTTTTCACAAAATTGAAATAATTTATTGCTCGTTATTAACATTTGTTTACCTAAAAAATAAGTCGAGGAAATTTTCCATATGTTTTTGTTAAAAGTTAGTGAAAGATTGTGAGATTTTTTTTTTTTTAAATAAGGGATAAAATGATGTTATCTATCTAAATTGCATATAACTATTATGCATTCTTTTTTGTTCATATTTTGTATTTATTTTTATTTAGGGCCTTCGAATGTCAGAGTAATGACTCGAAAAGAATTTTTAAACATTATGCAACAGCAGAATTTGCCAAACATTAATCATAGATTTAATTTCCTTGAAAATTACCTTCTTAATAGCGATAATTTTGACGATGATGAAATTTAAAACCTCAAGCACAATTTCTCCCAATTTAAATCTCAGTTCAAGAGCAAATGGATCGAAGCTCATTATATGTTAGATAAATTTGTGAAAAATAATAAGGAATGGCTTGAAGGTACAGTAGAAATTTCAAAAAAAGTAAATCAAGCAGGAAGTCCAGCAAAAGCTTTCACTGAATCAAGTGTCAGGTCAAAGCGGAGAAAGTCTGAAAGTTTGAGGAGCTCGGCTGATGTGGAAGTACTTACACATGCCGCTCAGATAAAGTTAGAAACCTCAGGGAAGAGAGATGCTGCCCACGTTCTAAAGGAATTAACATGTTCACCAATGCGAGCAACAGAATATAAAAAAGCATATTTCAGAACTCAGCAGACGGAAAAGAAAACACAAATATCGCCTTTACAAGCGTTATCATTATTCGTCGAAGCTAATCTTTCAAGGAATCAATACGAAATTATAAGACGATATCAAAAAAATGTATACCCTTGTTATAGTCTTCTACAACGGTCTAAAATTGATTGCTATACAGACAAAGACTCTTTTAAAATTACTGAAACTTGCGCTGAAATTAATATTCAAGATTTACTTAATTTAACAGTGACACGATTATTCATTTATTTGAAAGAAGTTTTGGAAAGTTTAAAAGAAGATGAAAGAAATGCATTAATTCTTATATATAAATGGGGCTGCGATGGATCGCAACAAGCACAATACAAACAAAAATTTGAGAGTGATTCCTCTTCCGATGCGCATATATTCCAAAGCCCGTTTGTTCCAATTCAGCTAATTTGCAGTATAAACAACAAGACTATCTGGCAAAATCCATTACCTTCATCACCACGTTATTGCCGGCCCATGCGAATAAGATTTGTAAAAGAAACAACAGAAATTATTAATGATGAAATTAATTACATAAAAAATGCATTAAAATCTGTACAGCCCTCAAAAATTACATTAGAGGAAAATATATTTTTAGTAAAACATAAAATGATACTTACTATGGTCGATGGAAAAATATGTAACGCAGTCACAAGTACAAACTCGACAATGCGTTGCTACATTTGTGGACTGACATCCAAAGATTTTAATGATCTCTCTAAAAAGAAAAATGTGAAGCCAGAAACATTAGAATTTGGACTATCGATTTTGCATGCTAGAATTCGATTATTTGAAAATTTGTTGCATTTAGCTTACAAACTACCGATAAAAAAGTGGAGATTGAATGTAGAAGACGAAAATTCTCTCGTTAATGAAACAAAATTGCGCATTCAAGAAAATTTCAAAACAAAGTTAGGTTTACTTGTAGATATTCCTAAGCCTGGATATGGTAATACAAATGATGGAAATACCAGCAGAAGATTCTTTACTGGCCCATTTTTAGCAGCAGAAATTACCGGCATTGATGAAAGTTTAATATATCGATTTAAAGTTATTCTTGAAACCGTATCCAGTGGCCACAAAATTCTCCTTGATAAATTTAAGGAATATACAGAAAAAACAGCAGAACTCTACGTCCAGTTATATAAATGGTATCCAATGTCACTCACAATGCATAAAATATTAATCCATGGACCCATTGAGATAGAGAAAGCTTTACTACCAATAGGCCAATTGTCTGAAGAAGCAGCCGAAGCACGGAACAAACATTTTCGATTATTTCGTCAAAATCTATCGCGTAAATTTTCAAGAATTTCTTGTAACCGTGATGTTCTCAACAGATTGCTTTTGAGTTCAGATCCAGTTTTAACTGGAATGAGACCCACGATAAGAAAAAAATCAAAATTGTTCCTTAAAGAAACTCTAGAAATGTTACTGCCTATGGAATCTTCTGAAGCTCGTGATCCAGAGGATTCTGATTATGAAAAAACAGATTACGATTCTGAATTATCATCTGATTAAAAGATCCCACCTTGGGGATTTACAAACTAATTGTTCTTATCATAAATAATCTGTTTTTATAATTTATTCAATTATTAAATACACTGTTCAATTTTTTTTATCATAATTATCATTTATTTTATAATATTATTTATCATGATTATCATTTATTTTATAATACTATTTATCATGATTATCATTTATTTTATAACACTATTTATCATAATTATCATTTATTTTATAATACTGTTTTTCATAAATATCATTTATTTTATAATACTAATTTTGATCAATAATAATCAGTACGAAATTGCAAAACGTCCATGATTTTTAAGTTATTAAACACTATTTATTTTTAAAAATGCATTTATTTACTGCTTTAAACGTTTAAATTAGTTTAAAAGAAAAAAATAATTTTGGCCGCCCAGATTTGTGAAATACCCCACTGTGCGTCGTTTCGGAAACTTTGAAGCCATTTTTCTCCAAATGACGTTTTTGGGCATAACGCGCACGATATCTCAAAAACTTATAAATATTTTTTCATAAAATTTTCAAAACATATGTTTCATGTTAGTCTATATAAACTGAACCTAAAATTTCCTTTTTATTGTTCAAAACAATATTTTTTTAGGTGATTATATTGTTGAAATTTTCTTAATTTTGCATTGGCTAAATACAACTTTGTATTAAAAATATAAACAAGCTTTAAATACAAATTTATTTAGGTTCAGGGTAATTATTACAATCTGAAGTATAAGTAGGCGCAAAAATTTTCATTCTAGTTGCAATACTTATTTTGTAATCGTGCGCGTACTTTGTTATGCCGATTTTTTGCTCATCAAATGTCTAACAGTTTTGAGCCCCATGTAAATGCTAATTCTGCATCTTATAATTTTTTAAATACATGAAATGAAAGAACATACTTATATATTTTATTTCAATTAAAATTGTGTCTTAAAATCAAATAGATTTTAAGATATTAAATGTTGAAAATGGTCTCTTTTTTCATTTTTTTCCAATTTTAAGAGTCCTGAGACCCCTTAAGGAGACGACGACTGGAATTAAATTAATCCAGAGCGCGGGATGCGGACCTCTCTCCTAGGCGCTCCACATTTTTTATAATTGGTCAGCGCAACTTAGCACTCTTTTTATGACGTCTTTGCGTTGCATTCACTTTAGTCCTTTTTTAGTTTCTATTCGAAGCACTCAGATTCTGAGTGGAAGAGTTGTAAGTTTTCTTTGTCCACCTGATTTGGTATCATCATCGAAAATGTCGCAGTTTTTCATTATCGGCAAAGTCAGAAAGTTTCACGTTGTCGAGCAGGGAACTTCAGAATAGTCTTAAGGAATTTTTACGTTATCCCAATTTTACACGCACGAAAAAAAAAAAAAATCGTAAACGCCGCACTTGACAAAAAAATTAACTTTTAAACTGGTAAACGCCGCGGCGTTTCTTCCATAAAATACGGTAATTATAAATGTTGATTTATAAGAAAAAAAAAGATGTAGTACAAAATCCTAATTTGTATGTTTTTATTTTCTATTTTAATTTTCATCCGAAATTTTTAAAATAATTTTTTATTTAAATATATTTTCAAATAAAGTTTTTTCAAAAACTACTTCCTATTATTAAGAATGAGAAAAATTCTTTTAATTTCCTATAAAAATTCTTTTCCATTAACAACTTTCGTTTTATGGAACCTCTGCATAAAACTTTACACAATACCATTTGAGATATTTTAGTCTAGACTTACTTTTTATCAATGAATCAATAAAAGTTTACGTTGAAAAAGAATTCAAACTATTTCAAATTCTACTTTAACGATACCCCCAGGGATTTTTGAAAGAATTTTTCCTGAAAGAAAGAAATAAAGAAAAACTGATGTTTATAAAGACAAGGTATTGACATCATATAACTCTTCTTTTATGATATAAATTTTATTTTTTTAAAAACTCGTATTGTTGTTGGAAGTGCTTTATAATATTTCAAATAGAAATTTTTTTAAATGAAAGCGTTGAATAACCAACAAGTTTAAATAAAAATCTTTATGAGTTTTAAAGAACGCCTATCCTTTAGTGAAGTTTCTATACTTTTTTTCTGTTTTAGCATTTGTGTGCTTCTCATTTATTTACAGTATGAATTTGAAATGTAAAGTAAATAAAAGGTAGTAAGTAAAATAAAATATTAAGTCTGAAACATGAAAACGTCTACATGGATATATAATGGAATGTTTTGATTCTATTCCCAACACTTCTCCGCACAATCTTTTAAATGTAACCTCTGGTTCATATATTTCATAAATATTAACATTAGATAAAATTTCATTGTGAGTTTTTGAATGTGGATACGTTCATTTTATTTTACAAAAATTTTAATGCAATTATAATATTATTCTTCAAAAATAAAAGTTTAATATGAAGGTTTTTTTTTTAAAATATAATAAACTTAATTGCACATTTTGATTTATTAGAAAATCGCACAAGAAAATTACAAGTTTTATACTTTTTTGGCATTCAGTACTTAAAAAGTAAAAACGGAACCATTATAAGATTACTCTTGTATCTGTCTGCCCGTTTGTCACAGTCATTTTACTCGTAAACTATGAAACGTGGAAAGTTCAAATTGGCTGAAGTAATAAAGGCTATTGACCCACATATTTATAGATTATTAACCATTCACAAATATATTTAGGAAAAATATAGAGGAGCTAATTAAGTTACTTGAAAAAAAATTATATACATATACAGGGTGTCCATAATTAAACGACCCTACTTTAAAGTTGTCTACAGACAAAACTATTGTTTATAAAGTTGTAAAATTTTGTAAAAGGCATAATAAAGGGAAGGAAATTTGTTTAAGCTAAAAAAATATATAAATAAAAATAGTTCAAAATTTCGCCACCAGAGAGAGATTTTTAATAAATTATACATTTAGCATTACGATAGTTTAGAAATTTTATTTACAGGTTGTCCATAATTAAACGACCCTATTTTAAAGTTGTCTACAGACGAAACAATTTTTCAGAATGTTGTGAAATTTTGTGGAGGACATAATAAAAGTATGGAAAATTGTTTGAGCGAAAAAAAAAAAAAATTAGGAGGAAGTTTATTAACGAATTACACATTTAGCATACATTTACGACAGTTGAACAAATTTTGTTATGACCAAACATGTTCTGCATGACTTTCATTATTTTCAGATCTGGAATTGCTATCTTACAATCTGGAATTGTAAGATAGCATGTTCCACAGTTGACCGCAGTGTGTTCTGGGAAATGCTAGGAACATGTCGTGAAATGCTGTCTTTAGAATAAGGTTAAGTTAATAACTAAAATTTCTAAACTATCGTATTTAATTTATTAAAAATCGCACTCTAGGGGCAAAATTTTGAGCTTTTTTTTTTTTTTTTTTTTTTTTTTTTTTTTTTTTTTTAGCTTAAGCAAATTCCTATCCCTTTATTATGTCTTTTACACAATTTCACAACTTTATGAACAATATTTTTTTCTGTAGACAACTTTAAAGTAGGGTCGTTTAATTATGAACACCCTGTATATATATATATATATATAACCATTAATTAAACATAACCTACCACCATCAAATATTATAAATTAAAGCTGTAAGTATAAAAAAAAAAATATATATATTATAAGAATTATTATGGAAGAAAAAGAAAAAAGTGGACACCGACAAAAAATGGAAAAGCTTATATATTGAATTACGTTGTCAAGGGCACAGAATTCAATGATATAAGCAAAATGGTTGTTTTCTGTGAGAAAAATAAGCTAAAGCTAAAAATTATTTTCCCCTGTGCCCAAACAACCATTAAAATCAAGTGAAATGATTAAAAATGAAAGCAGAATAGAAACAAATAATATGAAATGGAAGAATCAATAAAACCTATTTAAATATTTATAGGATATAAAATATAAATAATAAACACCATACCGATTAATATTTCAGTATTTTACAAATATCCACGCGCACATGGCTACCAGAATATCATAAAGATTAAGGTGAATAAAACAGTTAAGAAATCACAGTAATTGATACCAAAGGATGCAGTTAATACATTTTGAAATAAATTTTGAAATACCTTGTTAAATACATTTAATATAAAATAAAATAAATAGATAGTAATTACATTATTTAAAATGCACTATTAAATTAATTAATAACTGTTTAACAATATCGTCATAATTTAGCAAAAATACCCCCTGGTGTAGTAAATTATAACTGAAATGGAGCTAGAAGAATTAAAATTTAGAGCTATCTTCAAAAGACAAATTTTGGTGCTGCCATCTAGTATTACTTTTATTCAACTGTCACAAGATAAACATTTGTAAGCATTTGAATGTAAATAATTTTATTAACAGCAAAACCAAACATATCCTTATATATAGATAATTATAAACCTAATATAAACCACACAATGTATTTAAAAAAAAAAAAACTATTGTTAATAAAATTTAAAAGCATACAAAATATTCTATTAGCTAACTTATTTAAACTAAACTAAGAATTTAAATAATTCTATCGTGTGGGGTATCGTGTAAAAGCTTTCGTAACGCCAAACTCAAAAATACATTTCGTTTAATTTTATTTATAGTATTTTCAGAGATATCGTAGAAAATGTAATGCAAAAATATCCCCTCCCCCTCTATTTCCGATTCTACTGAAACTAAAATTATGAAAAAAATTAGGGATGGTAGAATTTAATTTAAACCTTGTAGGAAAACTGCAGAGATTACTCTAAGTCACATAGTTTTTGAGAAAATCGCATTTTCTCAAAAATTTACAAATTTCTATTTGAGGGCGTTCAGCAAAGGAGTTGCGGAACGCTGGAGGTACCTATCATCACAAAAGTATAAAAGGATTGTTGATAATGATTTTCGAAAAAAGTTGTCGGTAATTTGCCGATATATTAACTTTAATAGACATGGACTGTTTGGACATGCATAAAGACACGGATGGCGTATGCACCATCCGCTTTTAAAGCCTAAATAAAAATTTTTAATGATGTATTTGTGTAATACAATGGCCAGTTACTAATTTATATATTTATTGTACGAAACCCTCTGTACGCGACTAATACACGTACTTCACCTATTTTTTCTATTTAGGTATTATTTTTATTTTAATTTTAAAATAATGTTGTTTATACCTCTAATGTATAAATTAAATATTTTCCTTTCTAATGTTATTTATACCTCTTTAAATGAAAAATCTCGTAAAAGTCCTTTTCCTTTAACAAGTTTCATTTTATGGAATCTCTGCAGAAAACTTTACACAATTCCATTTGAGATATTTAGTCTAGACCTGCTTCTTATCAATGAATCAATATAATTTTACGGTGAAACGAAATTCAAATAAAATTTTACAGTGAAAAAGAATTCAAACTATTTCAAATTTTACTTTAATGGTAACTCCGGGAATTTTAAAAAGAATTTTTATCTTCAAAGCAAAAAAAATGACGAAAAAAAGTTATGTTTATAAAAACTATTTAAATCATAAAACCTTTTCATTCGATGTATTTTTTAAAAACACGTATTTTTGTTGGAAGTATTTTATAATTTTTCAAACAGAGATTTGTTTTAAATACAAACGTTGAATAGCCAGTAAGTTGAAATGTAAATTTTTATAATATAAGTTTTAAAGAATGCATTTTTTCTCGTGAAATTTCACAATTTTTTACTACTTTAGCACTTTTGTGTTTCCTACTTCCTTTTGAGATATGAAATGAATGACAAGTAGTAATGACAAATAACTTAAATACAAAAGAAAAATCCTGTTTATGTATAGTCATGGCCAATTTCCTAACATCAACACATGCTATATAACACTAGACTATTTAGATTGTTCCGCCCTACAATTTAAGCAAAAACTTAATTAAAAATACCTTAAAAACGAAACAAAAGCAATTAAATATCAATTTAAGCTTAAAAATAATTATCACTTAGATTAGAATGATTATCGTAAGCAATAAAATATTTGGAAACTTTTAAATATAAGCAAAAAAATAACAACTTTAATCATTAAAAAAAAAATCTCAATTTAAAAAGTGTGAACTTCTTGTTTAGATATTTTATCTTGTAAATTGTTATGATATTAGAAAAAAAAATGATAATTTGTTATTTATAACTGAAATGTAAGTTTATGCTTATTAAAAATCACACTAACTCACTGAGTGATTTACAAGGTTAAATTACATTATGTTTATAGAAAAACCTAATGCATTATTTTTATTTTTGAAAAATATTCCAAATTAATATGTTTTATTTAATCACCATAATTATCCAATATGATTTGTATTAATATATATGCATATATATAAATTTGTAATTTTTATGCTTTTAATATTAATTTTAATAGTTAATATTTGACGTTTTAATTATTTCAAAATAAACTATTATCAAAAACTATTTCTTTCTTTAAAAAAATCTGTTGAAAGTTCTTACCCATTTACAACACTCGTTTTATAGATTTTATAGAATGTCTGTACTAAACTTTATACAATGCCATTTGAGATATTTAGTCTAGACCCGCTTCTTATCAATGAATGAATAAAATTTTACGGTGAGAAAGAATTCAAACTATTTCAAATTCTACTTTAACGATAACTCGAGGGATTTTGGGAAGAATTTTTCCCTAAAGAAAGAAATAAAGAAATAAAACTGATGTTTATAAAGACAAGGTATTGACATCATATAATCTTTCTTTCATGGAATATTTTTTTTCAAAAACTCGTATTGTTGGTGGAAGTACTTTATAATTTCAAATAGTTTTTTTTTTTTAAATGGAAATGTTGAATTATCAATGTTTAAATATACATCTTTATATTATAAGATTTAAATAATTTTTTCAGAACGCTTTCACTTTTTTCTTCAAAAGCACTTTTGCACTCCCTACTTATTTGAAGTACAATTTGGAATATAAACTAAATGGCAAATAGTAAACAAAGAAAAAATATTACAACTTCAAATAGAGATTTTTTTAGATGAAAATGTTAAATATTCAATAAGTTTAAATGTAAATCTTTATGTTGTATATTTTAAAGAATGCATTTTTTCATAACACTTTCAATTTTTTTCTACTTTAGACTTTTGTACGTCCTATTTACTTGTAGTACCAATTGACATATGAAATAAATAGCAAACAGTAAATAAAATGAAATATTAATATTTCAAATAGAGTTTTTTTTTTATGAAAACTTTGAATAGTCGATAATTTTAACTGTAAATTTTTGTAAGTTTTAATTTCTTCAATTCCGAAGCTAAAATAATGATACAAATGCTTATTCATTGGTTTTTTAAATCAAAACTCGACCTACGTTTTGCTGATGTCTTTTTTTTTTTATAATTATTGAACAAGTTTAGATTATTTAGTATTACATATTTTTTTAAAAGTGTAATCATGATGTTTATTTTATTCAATGAAAAACATATTATTAACTTGCTTTAGTGTTACGGAAAATAAAAATTAAGACCAAATATATAAAAGCAATGGTCCCAACCAAGACTGTAATGGAAGGTATACACCGTATACCTTCTGGATTTTTTAAAAATAACATCTGTGTAACCCCTGTTTCTGAAATAAAACTATACCGTATACTCTTTTCGTATACCCTATTAATATTATATGTAATCCTAATAATTCTAATAAAACGATTTCATAATAATAAATACTTTTCCTTTATTCAATTAAGAGAGTTTTAAAAAGTCAAACAAATTATTATTTTACTTATTTAGTCTAAATAAGAAAAATAATGATGCTTAATGTATTTTTATTTTAATTAATCTTTCACAAATATTACTTTAAATATTTTTTCATAACTCACCTTTCTGAGAGAATTCTATGAAGAAAATGTAAAGTTAGGGGTCGGTAATATAAAATGTCCATGTTTTAAATTCTGAACACAATCAACTTTTCTAATTGACGAAAGATCATAGAACTTGAGATTTTTTATTTTACTTTTTAAAGTGGAGATATCAAAGAATTTACAATTGCTGTATACACGGAACGTTTTGTCACTAAGAACATAAAGGAATAAACTGGGGCCTAAACTCCTAAAGTGTATAAATAAATAAGTAAAATCGCTTAATTTAGAAAGCCGTAATTGATATCTCAATATAATCATTATTTTATTTTACAAAATGTACCAATTTATTTTACAACCTATTATCAGAAAAATTCAGCAATAAAAATTTATTTAAGCCGAAGACTCGTAGAAATGAAACATAACTATATACAAGATTTCAGATGCAAGATTTATTTACCAATTAGAATAATTTTGTTAAAATTAATCTAGTATATACAGGATGTATCTGAAAAAGGCGGCAAAATTTTACGGGGTAATAGAACGCAGCTATACGAATAAATTTCACCATAGACTGTATGATCGGAACGCAAACGGTGAGAAGTTAAAAGGTAGTTTCCACTGTCGCAGTTAAAGAATTAACACAAGAATGAGAGGAGATTCTTCAGAAAACATTTTATTAATAGGAATGCAATTAATGTACAGTCGTGGAAAAAAAAAGTAAACACCCCCTACTAACTCCTCAACAAATCATCATAGAAGAAAGTGACTGGTACCGAACGATTGGAAATAAAGTCTACTTTTAAATGATGTATATAAACTTTTCTTAGGGGGTCATCTACATATTAAAACGAATCCAAACTTCATTTTTTTCAATGGCAATACCCAATTTTAACGAGATATTTCAAATCTTCGGTTCAAACTATGCCTAGACACCAAATTTCAAGTCATTTGAATGATAAGTTTTTGAATTATAAACATTCAAAATTTAGTGCTTCTAATGTTAAATTATATTTTCATATTTTTATTTATATCTCCCGAAATTATGCTCCTAATGTGCTAATTTTTTTTGTGGTAATAATACTAATATACCCAAACATAAATAAGCTGAATTTGCAATTTTTATAATTTTATGATATGAATTATGAAATTAATATTCGAAAAAATTATGAATTGCAACCTACAATTTTTTTGATGGATTTAGATTTATTAAGTACTGCTTTATGGAAATTCAAAAATTTCACGTTTTTCTTCCAAGTAGTTTACAAATTATGCTTAAAAAACGGCAAAATGATGGTTTAAGGGGCCGTCTATGATGGAGCCCCACCAGTGGCCGAGAGGTTCTGCTCTCGAAGCTGGTAGACGGGAGGTGCTGGGTTCGATCCCTATCGCGCCCGTCGGCCTAATCGTTCGGAGTTTTCGTGGTTTTCTTCGAACCTTGGATTTCCAAGCGTTAATACGGGTTAGGTTCCCTTAGAAAGACCCCCACGAAGGGCACTCCCTTCCCGGGCCTATATCCCTCGCGCAGATAATTGGCCGTCAAAAATCAACCAACCAACCGTCTATGATGGAAGTGAGTAGACATTTTGAAATTTATTCTGCCGTACTGTAATCTAACACGCTTCATTGGCTCCTTGAGTGGCGCTTAAGGTGCCTTGATCAAGGAAGCTGCTCTCTCGGTTAACAATCCAGTACGGAACTTCAATTTGGATACAGCCCTTAAAATACGATCGTTTTAAAATAATTAATTTCTCGGAAACTTATGGTACGAATTGCATAAAAATTCGTTTTTAGGTTAATTGAAGGGTGTAGAGTTCATTTATGCTGTCAGAATTGGGTACTGCTATTGAAAAAAACAAAGTTATGGTTCGTTTTAATATGCAGGTGGCTCCTAAGCAAATTTTATATACATCATTTAAAAGTAGACTTTATTTCCAATCGTTCGGTACCAGTAACTTTCTTCTACGATAATTTGTTGAGGAGTTAGTAGGGGGTGTTTACTTTTTTTTCCCACGACTGTACATGCTCAAAGAAATTGCTCAAAAGATCTCTCGCCAGCTGTAATGTACGCTTCACACTTGTGGGATAGCAACTGACCCACATTTGCGAAGACACCGAGCATTTCCCGAATATCGCCGGCAACAACGGCAATCCGGGGGACTAGATCCATATAGGTTTCAATAGGGTACTCGTAGTTTAGGCTTTTCATACGACCCCACAGGAAAAAAATAGAAACACGAGAGATCCGGAGATCTTGGTGGCCAAACTATGGGAAAAATCCATCGCCCTGTGACAGTGGAAAACTACTTTTTAACTTCTCACCTCTTGCGTTCCGAACATACATTCTATGGCGAAATTCGCTCGTGTAGCTGCGTTCTATCACCCCATAAAGTTTTGCCTACTTTCTCAGATACACCCTGTACACACACACACACACACATATATATATATATATATAACCATTATAGAATATTACAATTCATCATCAATATTAAATAAAATTTATAAATTGAGTATCAAGACATGATACAAACATATTATATTTTGATCAGCAATTATTAAAATAACGTTACAATAATGGATTTTTTAAAAACTAGATCGAATCACTTATAAATGAAGTATTAAAAAATTATAACACTTAAAATTGGCGAAAGGTCAATATTAACAGAAAGGTGAATGCATAAAAAGAATAAATAAATAAAGATAAATATGTGGGAAATCATAAATATTTGAAATAATTTGTCAAGCTATTTGTAACTAAAAAACATTTTAACTAGTGAAAAGAAAGGGACCAGAAAAAATGAATCATTGACAGCACTATTAAATCCATTCTACGAAAAGTAGGATCTCAAAATACATAAACTCAATAAGAAAAATAACAAAATGAATGCAAAATGGGAGAACATAAGCGGTTGCTTATTATTTCTACTTCAGTAATTAACCGTATTTTACTTATGATATGGTAATACTGCCCTTAAAAACGAGTTACGAATCATAAGTTCCATTTTTATTCATGATGTTCTCCCTTTCTGCATTCATTTTGTTATTTTTTCTTATATATATATATATATCAGTGGCGTGGCGTCCGGTCATCGCTGGATGCGGCGATGACCAAGCAATATTTTAAAACTCTTAATAAGCTTTTAAAACTCTACGATCCAGTTTTAGCAGAACATTTGGAGTTCATGTATAAGTGAAGGTAAGATTTAAAGTTTCTTTTTTGAACATTCAACCATCGAATTTTAGAGTTAATAATTTTTCACCACAAACTTAAATAATTGCGATGACCGCCGAAAATTTTCACGCCACGCCACTGATATATATATATATATATATATAATACCTTTGAATCAAAATTTATCTTACAAGTTCATATAACGATGTTAATCAAAATTCTTAATGAAGATGGCATGTAATAATATAATATAATACATTAATTTTTTTAGAAAAAAAATATTAAAGTAAAGTTAATCGGCACACAGAACCCATAAATCTCAAAATATCGAAAAAACCAAACAGTTTAACATTATAATATCGGAAATCTTATAAAATAGTTAAATAGACAGACAGATAAATTCTTAACGCTTATAACACAAAACCTTTTTGTAACTGATTCTATCACGAAACAATTGTCGAAGAAATTGAAGTTAAAATACTTTATACAAAAAGGTGTAATATACCATAAAAAAATTCTGGCATAAGATATTTCAAAATATCATTAATTTTAAGTACCGGATTATTCAGAAAATAAATTATACTAGCTCCACAATATATAAACTATTAAAGAGTTGCGTTACTTTAGTAAACAAACAATGACATGCATTGTATGTGTAAATCATTGTTTACCTTTTCGCAAAATACATTTTTTACATATTTAGGTACACTTTTTTAATAAAGAGAAATTCGAAAATTTTCATGCTTATATAGTTACTTTATTTATTATTATTATTATTATTGTAGTTATTTTGAACGATCTAAAATTATGAATCTAATTATACAGTATTTTATAAGATATACAAGAAAATATTATTTATTTCTCTATAATTTTCTGGATGTTTCAGTAATTATTTATTATATTAACTTCTTTATGGGGAAAAATATATTGTTAAATGGTATGTTTTCTACTCGCATCAACCTTTTCTAAATTCGGGGAAGTTGTTTGCAATAATTTTTTGGAAAATATACTTAATGACTTATAGTCATAAACAATTAACTAAAAAAAATAACGCTTACATTAAATAAAATTATATACGTAACATTTTTTTTTTTTTTTTTTTTTTTTTTTGTATATAAGCTAAAATACATCTAAAGTACAGTCGTGGGGGAAAAAAGTAAACAACCCTTACTAACTCTGCAAAATATTATCGTAGAAAAAAGTTATTGGTACCACCAGTTTGGCAATAAAGTCTACTTTTAAATGATGTATATAAAATTTGCTTAGGGGGCCATATACATAATAAAACGAACCATAACTTTGCTTTTTTCAATAGCAGTACAAAATTCTGACAGCATAAATGAACTATACACCTTTCAATTAGCCTAAACACAAATTTTTATGCAATTCGCACGATAAATTTCTGAGAAATTATTTTAAAACGAGCGTGCTTTAGGGGCTTTATCCAAATTGAAGTTCGGTACTCGATTGTTGACCGAGAGAGCCCCCTTCTCGATCAAGGCAACTTAAGCGTCTCTCAAGCAGCTATTGCAGACTGCTATATTACAGAATAGCATAAGAAATTTCGAAATAATCTAGTCCTATCATAGATTAACCATCATACTTAAACCATCATTTTGCAGTTTTTTAAGCATAATTTGAAAACTACGTGGAAGAAAAATGTGAAATTTTGGATTTCCGTAAAGCAGGACTTAATAAATGTAAATCCATCAAAAAAATTGTAGGTTGCAATTCAAAATTTTTTCGAATATTAATTTCATAATTTATAATTCAAATCACAAAATTATAAAAATTGCAAATTCAATGTATTTATGTTTGGGTATTTTAGTATTATTCCTACGCAAAAAATTAGCGCATTAAGAGTATAATTTCAGGAGATAGTAATAAAAATATGAAAATGTAATTTAACATTAGAAGCACTAAATTTTGAATGTTTATAATTCAGAAAACTTATCATTCAAATGACTTGAAATTTGGTGTCTAGACACAGTTTGAACCGACGATTACAAATATCTTGTTAAAATTGGGTATTACCATTGAAAAAAATTAAGTTTGGGTTCGTTTTAATATGTAGATGGCCCCCTAAGCAAATTTTATATACATAATTTAAAAGTAGACTTTATTTCCTATCATTCGGTACCAGTAACTTTCTTCTACGATAACACAAGCCTGCGATGAAAAAATTGCCGGTAAAGTAAGTGGTATTTTTTATAGTTTTTTGGATACTGATTACTAGAAAAATAATGAAAAAATTCCATCACGTACAGTTTCATCACAAATCGCAATCTATTTTTTTATGAATTTAGTATATTTCGGACCAAAAATTATTATTTATATGAGTTTGATAAATAAATTTATGGACTTAAAATAGTAAATTGATGCATTAAACTAATAAAAAAGAAAGAAGAAACTGTTTCAATACAGAATATTTCTCTTAATTGGTAAACTGCCTATATAATACAATATTCAAAACAGAGGAAACCAGTTGAAATCGGATCTCTCCTGCTTGCAGGTGTCTGCTCGCCACCCCTTCTTCACACCCCTTTTTACTGACATAATTTCTGTTCCTGAATCAGTGTCTTTCTTTACTCTGTGTTGTACAGATATGTTTTTATTCCGACCTGTGAATTATAAGTTATAGTAATAATTATTACTTCTAGTTTTTGCTGCATTAGGGAACATGGCTTCCAGAGGATGTGCTGATTCACCGAATTATTTCTGCTATATTTGTGGTAACATTACTGTGAAAAAACAACAAAGAAGCATTTCAGATTATGTAAAAAAGTGTATTTCGCTTTATTTTGGCATGAAATTGGGCGATCAAGACAAACCTTGGGCTCCACACAAAGTTTGTCCTATTTGTGTAGAAGAATTAAGACAATAATTTCAAAGTAAAAAGAAATCTTTTCGGTTTGGTATACCAACGGTTTGGAGAGAACCTAAAATCACAGTGATGATCGCCATTTTTGTTTTTGCAATGTGAAAGGTTTCAATTTAAAGAACAAAAAGGAAATATTTTATCCCGACATTCTGTCTGCGATACGTCCTCTCCCTCATGGACCTAGTAAAGGAAAAAGTCTTATTGATTCAAAAAAGTGTTACTTCCACAGCTTCATATAAAATTAGGTCTTATGAAACAATTTGTTAAGGCTTTACCAAAAGAAGTTGAATGTTTGAAATACCTGTGTGAGCAGTTTATCCGAAGTTTATCCGAAGCAAAACTGAAGGAAGGTGTGTTTGTAGGACCAGACATCAGGAAAATGATGAAAGATGAAAATTTTGAAAATAAAAGGAAAACAAACGAATGAAAATCCAGAAAAATTTCCAAACTAGTTATTACTAGGTTTCTTGGCAACAAAAAGGACACAAACTACAAATCTATTGTACAACAGATGGTAAAAACTTTCAAGATTTTAAGGTGTAATATGAGCTTAAAAGTTCATTTTCTCGATTCACACCTAGACTGATTTCCTGAAAATTTAGATGCAATTAGTGAGGAACAAGGTGAAAGATTTCACCAGGATATAAAGAAAATAGAGAGGCGATATCAAGGCAAAAGGAATGTTAGCATGAGAGCCGACTACTGCTGGATGCTACAAAGGGACAATCTCTGCAAAGTTCACAATAGGAAAAGTGGCAAAAAAACTTTTGATGTAAAGAAAAAACATTACTCTAAGGACTTATAACCTTCTACATATATTTAACTATTACTTGAACTCAGATATAAATGTAATTTATGTGGATTTATAAATAAATGAAATGTTAAAGTTTCGTGATTTAAGATTTTTCTTTAAAAATATGCAATCATTTTGCGAAAAATCTTTACGTGATAGAAAAAAATGGATTTCATTTTCGGAATCAGCACTGAAAAATACATAAAAATTAGTTATCAAAACTAATGCAATTTTCAAAAAGTATTTTTTTTTTTCAGGTCTGTGTAATTTGTTGAGGAGTTAGTAGGAGATGTTTACTTTTTTTCCCCCACGACTGTACCTTAACACATATAAAAAAAATTACTTGTTTTAAACATCATGTTAAACCTTCTTCGTTAACACTTCGTACTCTTAAATATTTTTAGTATTACTGCCATTAAATAAGAATAATCCGCGGAATTTTATAGCTTACAAGTTTTAATGAAAATAATTTTAAGAAATTAAATCAAATTACTTCTTTGTTTCACAAAATACTAAATAATTATTTCCTTACTTTACAAAATATACAAAAATAATTTACAGTAATTTGCAGCCAAAGAAAAATTTCAGAAACAAATAATTATTTAAATTAAAGAGATGGGAATAAAACGCGACTTTCAAAAAAGAATTGCTAACGCCCTGACGCAAAGCCTTATTGAATTTGATTTTACTACAGTTTATGTCTTCATAAAACCAATGAAACGTTATAACAAAAAGAGCTCAAGTTCTTATATATTCTTTAAAGAGATTTGGGAATATCTATTTCAAAATACCATTAAGTCAAAAAATATTCTGGTGTACAATAAGTGAATTTTATTTTTGAAGACATGCACTCTAAATTAAAATGTCTGAAATTCAGACACTTAAGTGTCTGAAATGGAGTGTTCAATTTTCAGACATTTTAAAATGTCTGAATTTTTTCAGACACTTTTTGCGTCTGAATTTCAGACACTTCAAACGTCTGAATCGCATCCATTTTTTTTGTAAGCATCATACGTAGCCATGTTTGACCACGTTGAATCCTGGAAAAATATTTGGCTGTGGTCCTGCCCCTCCCCCCCCCCCCCCCAATACAGCCTGATTTTTTTGGTGCTCTTAGTTTTGGTATACAATTTTCGTTACGTTGATAATTTAAATCTTTTACGACATTGTACTGATTATAATCAATATCTTGAACTTC
This sequence comes from Maratus speciosus, assembly GCA_963932465.1. Classification (NCBI taxonomy): domain Eukaryota; kingdom Metazoa; phylum Arthropoda; class Arachnida; order Araneae; family Salticidae; genus Maratus; species Maratus speciosus. Next base: position 281,280,038 of record OZ010792.1, read on the forward strand.
AGGAGTAGAACAAGATTAAAAAACAAAAAATATTTATCTAAATATTAGATTTTTTAAAATTTATTTTGTTTTTAACCTTATTTTACTTTAAAAGTTCAAAATATTGATTATAATCAGTACAATTTCGAAACAGATTTAAAATATAAGCTTTACAAATATTGCACATCAAATTTGGGGGCACTACAGTCGTAGGGGGACGGGGCACTTCCCAGTTTGCCCTTCCTTTAATCAAGAAGTACTTTTGCAAAAAACGCAACCCTGCATTATAGTTGTCTAAATTGAGATGTCCGATATTCGGGAGTATCCGTTGTGGAGGTTAATGAACATTCTCGAATAGCGAACACCTCTATTTAACGAATACTTTTTTAATCAGCAGACATACATATTTGTATATTTTTACCTCAAAAAAGTAGACATCTCCAATTATCGGACAAATTCCGCGTTCCCGAAGTGTTCGCTATTAAGGGCTTTTAAGGTACATAGATAAATATATATATATATATTTTATAATCTTGTCCTACTCTAAAAGTTCAAAATATTTATTATACTCGGTTGAATGTGGAAAAAGATTTAAAATATCAGATGTACGAAAATTGCAAAAATCCCCCCCCCCCCCCCAAAAAAAAATGAAAATATAAAAAAATATATTGCCACATAGGCAATTTTACATATACATCACTTGATAATCACAACAGCCATTTAACTATGAATAATGAAAATAAATAAATAAATATTCTACTTTAATAACATTGGGGAAAAAATGACTTTGGTATTTTGTTAAATATATTTGCGTTTTTAAACTTGTCCCACTCTAAAAGTTCAAAACTTTCATTATAATCAGTGCAAGATTTAAGATATCAGCTTTACAAAAATTCATGCAAAATCCCCCCCCCTCCCCCCCCAAAATGAAAATACTTATTTAAAAATTATGTTTTTAAAAAATTTATATTTCCACATGGGCAAGTTTTTATGTAGATCAGAGGGTACTCACAAAAGCTATTCAACTATCAATAAAAACAAATAAGTACATATTCTATATTAAAAACATGAGGAAAAAATAACTTATGATTTCCAAACTTCTTTCGTCTTAAATATATACAGTAACATCTGTCATTTTTGTATTTTTCGTATAAGTGCATATAAATAAAGTTACCACAATTTTAAATACGAAATCTAGTTAGAGGTTTTTACTTTTTCCCATTATAAATTTCAAATTACTTTTTTATTAAAAATAATAAAAAAATCAGTATTAGAGTTGATTGCAAATCAAATACATATGTATATTTTTACAGGCAGCTTCATATAATAGACGAGTCTCATTTACTTTATTTATCTTTTTTTAATCTGCGGTTTTATGCCAGGAAGTAAGAAAGCATTAGGTCATCTTTCAAAGTTTTTTTTTATCTTTACTTCCTTGTGGCCGTCATTTACTGCGAGATAAAAATTATCCATTGAAACTAAGAACTGACATTGAATATATAATTCGTAATAAAAAAGAACGTCATAAGTTTAAAAATATATACTTCTAGAATTAGTGGGGTTTTTGCGAACAGATTCAAAACTAATTAAATTTCATGCAGGATTTTGTTTAGTACAATAAATAAAATCATAAAATACACTAATTTTACTACTATAAAGAAACTTACTTGAGTTGCTGCAAGAGGTAAGAAATATTCCTCGATTTGAAATTTTAAAAACTACCACAACCACAGTGGGGGAGAAAGACTTTCATCAGTTTAAAAGGTAATCCATAATACATCCGACTAGCCATATTTAAAGGATGAGATGTTTCATCCTAAAAACAGGACCCGCCAGACAAAAGTTTCTTTTTTTTTTGCCAGCTTCGACAGGACGAAGATGAATAACACAATATTATTGATATAAATTGATACGAGTTAACACTAAGCCCATTGCACACGCTTTGTAGAATTTCCGGGTGTAATCTTCAACCGTCGTCTACTTCTGTTCTGTGTCTATCCCGCCCTTGTATCGACGACAGCTTCTAAGAGACATTTGATGCCGAGCACACACGTCAGATGTATGTATTCAATAAATACATAATCCAAGTTAATACGAATTAAAATCACAGTACTTCACATTTCGCAAAAAACGAATTAAAATACACGCGTACATAAAAACAAACTTTGTTTGAATTACAACGTATACCACTTCGAACGAAGACATCTAAAACGCATGCGCAACTGGGAGTGCTAGTGCCCCCTGGTGGTTATTGCGTCGGAAGAATCAAAAATTAAGACACGTTTAAAGCAATGAAGTGTCTTAAAATAAGACGTTTGCGGATATTTTAGACATTATTCTCAGTTCGTTTACACCATGGTCATAGTAAGACGCTTATGTATCTTAAATTAAGACATCTATAGTGTCTTAATTTTCAGATTAAGACACTTAAGTGTCTAAAATTCTTTTTCAGTCACATATGTGTCTGAATTTAAGACGCTTCTATTTGCAGTGTGATATTTGAAAAATTCTTTAGATTGCATAGCCATTGTTTGGTATGTTTTATTTTATTTTATTTTAATTTAGTTCGTGGACTTTTTTTTTAATTCTATTTGTATTACGAAAAAAATTTATCGAAATTTATGATTTAAATAAATACTTTTATGTGGAGAGTAAAAAAATAATGAAAAAAAAAATGAATAAATACAGCTTCTTTTATTTCATTTTATAAACTTTATCGTCACTTGATAAGGTTTCAAATGAAAAATACAATAATTGAATTAAATCTTGCTGTAGTAAAAACATTTTAGGACCGAGATATTTTGTGTTTCCTGAAGAGATTTCTGAATATTTGTATCTACAAAATATTTTTAGAAAAATGTTCTATAAATCTTTTCAAGGAAATAAAATTTTAAAGTCCAGTTTCTAACAATTATGCATTAATAAAAACATCGTTATTTTACTTTCTATAGCTTGAAAATTTCTTTGTTTTTGCTTATAAAATTTAATATAAAACACTTTTATATAACTTGAAATTTTCTTTGTTCTTAATTATAAAATTTAATATAAAACACATAAATAGGCAACAACTTCATAATTTTTAATTAAAGTTGCAAAAATTCAGTTTTAAAAGCAGTTACTTGTTGCCTGTCCAAAAAGGTAAGGAAAAGGGGCGTTTTTTTAGCCCTTAGGATTGTATATGTAACAGTAGTGATGGGCGATTCTCGAGAATTCGACAATCGAGAAAAATCGTCATCGTAAAAAATCACAATCGATACAGCCATCGATTAATTCATAGAATCTACAATCGAGATGTTTTACAATCGATTATAACGAGAAAAGCTAAAAACAGTTATTGGAAAACTTAGCTATTATTCTGGCCGACAATTTCATAGTAGTGATAGGGCTTAGTGATGGGCGATTCTCGAAAATTTACCAATCTAAAAAAATCGTTATCGTAAAATACACAATCGATACAGTCATCGATTACTTTCGAGAATCTACAAAGGAGATGTTCTAGAATCGATTATTGAAATCATTGTTTTTACATATATATAAGGCAGATTTTATTAAATATAGGGTAACTGAAAACAGATGGAATAAAAAAACAACAAACCAAAGGGAAACTATAAAGGAGCCATAAGACTGGAAAAGTCTTGTAAGGGTGCCCCCTGGTTGAAAAAAGCTGAAAAAACGCGAGTAGCTATGAAGCGGTAAGGGGAGTTTAAGTATCAAAAATTAGAATTTTTCGGCAATTAGCACCAAAATGGCCAAAGAAATAAGAATCAAAAGCATCCCCTAGTGGCAGAAATATGAACTAAAGGATGATAAAAGGGATCAAATTTTTTATTGATTTTTCTACGTCATTTGAGATTGGATCTTTAATTTCCCCATTTTTATAAAGTCTTCGACTGGAATACATTAAACGAACTCCCGCGGGGAGCAAAGTAGGAGGGAGGGGCAAGGAAAGTGCATAATATGAATAAGTGGTCACAGGACTTTCCAACGTTATGGCACATGAGGGGTGTCGGCTAAATTTAGTAAAGTGCCCCCGCTCGGGGGCAAAGTAAGGGGAGGGGCGCGGGCGATATATAAAATGAAATAGTAGTCACAGAGCTTTCCAATAATATATGACATGAGGGGTGTCAGCAAAAGATAGAAAAGAGGCCCAACTCCCAGAATTCCAATTATCGTGCCCCCCCCCCCCCCGAAATATACCCTGCCCATCCTTCTCTTTGAAATTTTCATATATTAAAAATTATTTATCAGAGGGCTCCGTAAAAAAAAATCCGATCTAAAATGTTTAAAAACGCTACGATTTCAAAAAAGTTCGAAAAGTGCCTCTCTCGGGCCACCAAACTAAGGAAGGAAGAAGAAAGGTTCCTAATATGAAAGAGTAACTTTGCGATGATAACCGAAAACTTTCCGATGAGAGATCAAATGACTGGTCCAAAAAAAGTTTGAAATCTACCCCTCCCACGTGGGTTCCCTCTTTTATCCTAGAATATACCCGGAAATCACGCAGCCCCACTTTTAAAATTTTATATTTAATAAATAATATTTATCGGAGAGCTCCATTAAAAAACCTCATTTAATGATATTTATTGTAGAAATCTCTACAATTAAAAAAAAAAAAAGTCACCCCCGTACATCTCCCCGCTCCCCCCCCCACCCCCCCCATCCCCGAACCCCTTCCGGAATTCAACTCTGGGAGGAGAAAGGTTCATAATATGAAAGAGTGGTGAAAGGACTTTCCGATGATATGTCAAGGAGAGGTTTGGTAAAAGTTTGAAAATTACCCGCCCCCCCCCCCCTCCCTTTGTCACTCTCGCGCACCCCAGAATTCACTCACCTTCCTCTTTGAACTTTTTATATTTAATAAATAGTATTTATCTGAGTCTCCAGGTATGGGGCAGCTTGGCAGAGCTAAAATAAGAGAAACATTGAAAATTCGGGGCAAAATGACACTAAATTTAACAGTAAAGTTTGAAACTAGGACTATACAGAACTGAATACATAAACTACTATGCTTCATAACCCACATCGGTTAATAGCAATAAAATGATAAGTGCCAGTTAAACTGATGGCATTGAGTTCACAGGTTATTAACACTAACTGTATATTATACTGTTATTTCAAAGAATAATGTCCCTCAAAAAATAAATGAAGGGAAATATCCCCCGTTTGCCCCTTTTATACTTAACCAATGAACCTCCAAATCTAATCAGGGAAACTCCTTAACTATAATAAATCAGTACATCAAATTTGAAGCAAATCAGATAATTCTGCATGAAAAAAAGAAACATATCGCTAAATTAAGGGTGGTCTAACCCCTTTAACCCTTTTATACTTAACTAATGAACCTTCAAATCTAATCAGGAAAGCTCCTTATCAGAACAAACATAGAAAAAAAATTAAAGTAAATTGAATAATTCTCCATGAAAATCCATTTATCTAAATTAAGGGGAGTGGACTTGCCCCCTTTTCGCCATTGTATACTTAACCAATGAACCTCCAAATCTAATGAAGGAAGCGCCATATCGGAATAAATCGGTATATTAAATTTGAAGCAAATCCAATAATTCTGCATGAAAAACCCTTTTATCTAAATTAAGGGGAGACTAGCCCCTCCCCTTTATACTTAACCCATAAACCTCCAAATCTAATCAAGGCACCTTCTTAACATAATAAACCGGTATCCCAAATTTTGGAGCAAATCGAATAATTCTGCATGAAAAACCCATTTATCTAAATTAAGGAGGGTGTCTACCCCCCTTTCCCCCCTTTATACTTAACTAATGAACCTCCAAGTTTAATCAGGGAAGCTCCTTAACATAATAAACCGGTATACCAAATTTGGAACAAATCGAGTAATTCTGCATGAAAAACCCATTTATCTAAATTAAGTGGAGGACCAGCCCCCCTTCTCCCCCTTTATCCTTAACCAATGAACTTCCAAGTTTAATCAGGGAAGCTCCTTAACATAATAAACGGGTATACCAAATTTGGAGCAAATCAAATAATTCTGCATGAAAAGCCCATTTATCTAAATTAAGGGGGGGCCAGCCCCCTTTTTCTCCCCCTTTATACTTAACCCGTAAACCTCCAAATCTAATCAAGGCAACTTCTTAACGTAATAAACCGGTATACCAAATTTGGAACAAATCAAATAATTCTGCATGAAAAACCCATTTATCTAAATTAAGGGGGGGGGAGGGCGGACCAGCCCCCTTCTCCCCCTTTATCCTTAACCACTGAACTTCCAAGTTTAATCAGGGAAGCTCCTTAACATAATAAACCGGTATACCAAATTATGAGCAAATCAAATAATTCTGCATGAAAAGCCCATTTATCTAAATTAAGGGGAGGGGTCTAGCCCCCTTCTCCCCCTTTATACTTAACCCGTAAACCTCCAAATCTAATCAAGGCAACTTCTTAACATAATGAACCGGTATACCAAATTTGGAGCAAATCGAATAATTCTGCATGAAAAACCCATTTATCTAAATTAAGGAGGGGGTCTACCCCCCTTTCCCCCCTTCATACTTAACTAATGAACCTCCAAGTTTAATCAGGGAAGCTCCTTAACATAATAAACCGGTATACGAAATTTGGAGCAAATCGAAGAATTCTGCATGAAAAACCTATTTATCTAAATTAAGGAGGGGGGGGGACCAGCCCCCCCTCTTTCCCTTTATCCTTAACCAATGAACCGTCAAAACCAAACAGCGGAACGCCTGATCAGAATGAACATAAAAAAAATTGAAGCAAATCGTACATTTTAATCAAGAGTTATCGCGTTACGTACATACATACGTACGTACAGTACATGCATACACACAGAACCGACGGGTACATTAGCTCTCAGGCTTAGATAGCCTGTCAGCTAAAAAGAGATTGGATAAGCAGATGGACTCCTTTGAGAAATTATGACTTAAACCAGAAATGCGGTAAGTTTGACTCTGAAAGCTTCATTTCCATCTCGCATTTCGGCAAATCTCATCTCGATGATTTTTCCAGCATTTCGACGCTTCCAGATGGGAATCTGCTCGATGGTTGGTTTTCTCGCGGTTTTAAACCTTTCGGGATGGGAAGTCTCTCGAGAGTTGCCTCTCGCCCTTTTTCAACCTTTCTCGATGGGAAGCTTTTCGAGGATTTCTCTCGTCCTCTGCAGAGAAGAAAAGTAAGAAAATTTATCGAGAGTACCAAGGGACGAGATAGAGAAAAAGGCATGACAATGAGCTGTGAAAAGAAGCCCTAATTTTCAAAGTTTCTCTTATTTTAGCCCTACCAAGATGTCACATACCTGGAACCCTCCGATAAAAATTATTTATTAAATATAAAATTTTCAAAGAGGAAGGTGGGTCGGATGATTTCGAGGGAGGAGGACGTGAGAGTGGACTCATGGGGTGCAATTTTAAAAATTTTACCGAAGCCTTCCTATGGCATATAATCGAAAAGCCCTTTGACCACTCTTTCATACTATGAACCTTTCTTCGCCCAAAGGGGGGTGGGAAGGGGCGAACAAATTTTTAAAACCGTAGCCGATTTCTATAATAAATTTAAATATCACTTTAAATATGGGTTTTTTATGCAGTCTTCCGGTAAATATTATTTATTGAACACAAAAATTTTAAAGTGGCGGCTGTGTGAATTCCGGGGTGAAAGAGTGGGCCCACGGGGGGAGAGAGGGGGAGCAATTTTCAAACTTTTTTTGGACCAGTCATGTGATATGTCATCGGTAAGCTCTCGGATGACTCTTTTATATTATGAGACTTTCTTCCTCCCCTCCCCAATTTGGCCCCCACTGCGAGGGTAGTTTTTTCCGCTTTTATCATTTTAGATCGGATTTTTTTATGGAGCCCTCCGCTAATTATTTATAATATATGAATTTTCAGGACACTTTTCCAAATTTAGCCAAGACCCCTCATGTGACATATCGTTAGAAAGGTTTGTGACTACTTATTAGTGCTATGCACTTCCGGTGGCCGCCCCCCCCCACTTTGTCCCCACGGAGGACACTTTTCCAAATTTAGTCAGTACCCCTCTTATGAGATATCGTTGAAAAGGTCTGTGACTACTTATTGATGTTATGCACTTCCGGTGACAGTCCCCCCACTCTTTGACCCCCCCCCGGGGGACACTTTTTCAAATTTAGTCAAGATACCTCGTGTGAGATATCGTTGGAAAGGTCTGTGACTACTTATTGATGTTATGTACCTACGGTGCCCCCACCACCACTTTGCCCCCCCCGGGGGGCACTTTTCCAAATTTAGCCAAGACCCCTCATGTGAGATATCGTTGGAAAGGTCTGTGGCTATTTATTGATGTTATGCACCTCCGGTGACAGTCTCCCCCAATTTGCCCCTCCCGGGGGACACTTTTTCAAATTTAGCCAAGACCCCTCATGTGAGATATCGTTGGAAAGGTCTGTGACTACTTATTGATGTTATGCTCCTCCGGTGTCCATCACCCCCCCATTTTGAACCCCCCCCCGGGGGTGACACTTTTCCAAATTTAGCCAAGACCCCACACGTGAGATATCGTTGGAAAGGTCTGTGACTACTTATTGATGTAATGCACCTCCGGTGACCGCCCCCCCCCCCACTTTTCCCCCACGGAGGTGTTTTTCTAAATTTAGCCGAGACCCCTCATGTGACATATTGTTGGAAAGGCTTATGACCACTTACTCATGTTATCCACCTCCCGCACCCCTCCCCCCCTTCCCCCCCACGGGGAGGGCATTTTTATAAATTCAGATCCAGACTTCTCACGTGGCATATGGTTGGAAAGGCCTAAAGACCTGTGACGACTTAATCATATTATGCAGCTGCTGTGCCCCTCCGCTCGCTTTGACCCCTCCCCCAAGAGATCTGGTCCGACGTTCATTCGTTACGATATTATATTTTTTACAAGATTTTGTAGTGCGTGCACACCACACCCGCCTGCTATCATATATCAGTGCCGTATATAGCGGGTAACCTGTTCGTGATTTCATATTACAAGATTACGTATAAATTAGGGGCCCCAATTAAAGGAGGGGCCCGCTAGCGGTCGAAGTCACCTAGTCTTTATTAACATCGACTCATTCCAGTTCACCCGCAGACTATTCTTGATAAATGTATGACGTATATAATACATAATATATGATTTATAAAAGAAATTTGCAAACTGTAGTCATCGAGAAAAAATTTATACAATCGAAAAATATCGAGATGTCCATACAATCGAGAAAATCGAGAAAAACATCTCGTTATCGCCCATCATTATGTAACAGCAACTCATAAAATTTTATTTGCAAGGTAAGTGTTACTTAAACAAACAAGGGTTTATAGGGCAGGCAAAAAATGAATTTAGAGACTGATGGCTTTATACTTTGGCTACTTTGTCAAGTATATACAGAGATGAAATTCTAAACATTAACATAGATATGCTGGAGAGTGTTTGCACGGAATCTCACAATCGGCTTGATATTTAATTACAATCCAGAAAAAAATCAAAATAAACTAAAATAAGTAAAAGTCAACATATAGTTTCTTTCCATACTGAAATCAAATTCTGCCACTTGCATCTAGAAAATAAATTGTGGCTCTAGGGAAAAAATAGTTCCATGTATAAATTCTAGCTCCTTTGCTAGAAAGTTCTAGTTACCCATGTTAAAAGTCAAAGGCATTTTCCTGTATTATCGTACTTAAAAATTTTTAAAAATGAAACAACAGACCATTTTCAACATATAATATCTTAAAATATATTTTATTTTAAGACACAATTTTATATTGAGAAGAAAGATATAAGTATATTATTTCATTTCCTTTATTTAAAAAATTGCAAGAAACAGAATTAAACTTTACAGGGGGCTCCAAAATGTCAGACATTTGACGAGCAGAAAATCGGTATAACAGATTACGCGCAAGATTACAAAATAAATTTTGCAACTAGAATGAAAATTTTGATGTCTGCTTATAGTTCAGGGTGTAATAATTACCATGAACTTAAATAAATTTGTATTTAAAACATTTTTTATATTTTTAATACAAAGTTGTATTTATCTAATACAAAATTTAGAAAGACCTCTTAAAAATCTCTGCAAATAAATACAAACACAAGAAGGGAATTTTAGTAACTATAATTCTAGTTTATGAATCAATTCTGCAAGTCAAGTAATAATTTCTCGCAATTAAAACGATTCATAATATATGTATCGTATCATCCCTTAAAAAAACTATAGAGTAGAAATTCTCGATCATTTCGTCTATTCAGTTTATTTGTTTACTTTATTAGCATAACTCGGAAATCTATATTTCTAGTTTAAGGATTTAGAAAATGACTACCTATTCATTCTAGATGAAAGCGGCATATATTTTTTTCAGTGTATAGGATTTTTTTTTAAACTGTCTTCTAAACGATGCAGAACGTTTATATCACATTACAGCACCGCCAAGCTGAAGTAAGCTGTTGTGTGAAGGTATAATAATGTAATATTTTCGTGACCAATAATTACAAATTAAAAGTATATATTTTAAATATTTAACTATTATTTTCTGTGTTTCGTAAATCGGTATCACTCAATAGAAAATGTAGACAACAAGCCAATGTAAAATAAAAATACAATTCCAAGCATATTTTGATGAAATATATCTTTTAAAAAATTTAACTTAACTTGCTAATAATTTAATGTTCAAAGTAAAATGAAAATTTTTGTATTCATTTACACACCTTAGTTTAGCTATATAGCAATTTAGTTATAGAGCTTTTTTCTATAGAGTGGGTTATCTTATGGTTAATCAGATCGTGTATTTAATCTGCTTTTTTTTTCCTTTTTAATTTTCTCTGGGAAATCAATGCCAATTGGAGTGACGTTGCCACTAGTCATTTTACATTATTATAGCAAACAAATGTACATTGTTGAGATTTTTTTTAATGAATCCTGACAATTATATAAAAGTCACAAAATTGGTCGGCAGTTCTCAAGCAAATTTAATTCGAAAATATTATTTTTATCTATTCGATGATGTAAAAATTGAAATTTAACAATATTTGCAAGAGATGTATGAGCGGTAAACATAGCAACCGGGGCAACCGGTTTATTTGACAGCCGCCCGAAAATGGGCTATATATTTCGGACAGTGCCTAAAAAAACTGTAGTGAAAGAAATAGGATTTTGCTGCTTAAAAAACTTTTTTTCAATTAAAACGTTGTGTGTTATATGTAAGAGCAGCATAACTTGACTATTTTTTTCTATTTTAGATATTATTCAAAGTCAAATTTGTAACGATAATTCTAAATACACCACACCTTTTAGCATTCGAATCATGTTGCACAGAATTGTTTGTGTCATTAAGACTATTTTAAGAAAATAATACTGCCAATTAAATATTAATAAACTATTTACATTTTATTGAGGTTAACTATTAAATTTAATTGATAACTTTATTCATATCATAGCATTTCCTCACATATTATTAATACCAAGCAAAAAAGAAAATGCAAATCATATGTGTATATATATATATATATATATATATATATATATGTAATAATAAAAATTTTCGCCTCTTTTTCTTAGTAAAACTATTCCAAATTCTTAATATTTTTCCTTTTTTACCTATCTTTAATAATATTTTAATATCTTTAAGCTGCGCATTCTTTTATTATTTAAAAAACCTTAATCCATTCGCCTAATCTTATAAAACCCATTAAATTACTTTTTAATTTTATTCTAAAACTAAATTCTCTTTCTTTCGAATGTTTTAATATCATTTATTCTTTCGTGTTCTATTACCCACAATTCCATGCGTCCGCCAGCGCTATTTGCACTTTTATTCTGACGCCGTATAAAGAGTTCTTTATCGACGTCATCCTTTCCCATCGAATCGTAATTTGTTCTATGTGTCATTCTCCCCCACCTCTCTTCTAAATTGGTCTCTTACTGTTCTGTAACCGTCCGCGCGTTGTATTCGGGGTACAAATATAGTTACATCGGCGATGGAGAGAAGATTTTACGTTTTTCTGGTTGTCTAATTAAGCTGCGTCGCTTGGAGTGAACGTTCGAATGTGTAGATCCTATTCTTATAGCATCTAAAGTCTTATGAAGTGATGATCGATTTTTGTGAGTGGATGGAATAACTACTGGAAGTGTTCTACTATGTTTTTGTCAATAAAACCAGTTTAAAAAGTGATGATGACTCTCTATATTCATTACGTAAGGGAAATTATCAATGTGTTTCGAGCCTGTCTTTCTCGCCACCCTAACTGCAATCCGTTATTTTCAATATAACGGATGGATGGTTTTGATTGCTCTACTACATTTTATGTCGAAGTGTACTGGTGTCGCCTAAATATCTGAAAGTCGGTAGCAAAATGCTACATATATATATATATATATATATATATATATAACCATTATATAATTACAAATCATCATCTATTTCCCATTACTAAAATTAAATTAATAAATTTAGCTTCAATTCATAACTATATATATATATATATATATATATATATATATATATATATATATATATATATATATATATATATAAATTATTGGTACAACACCGTTTTCTAAAATCAACTTTTATTTTACAAAACCACAATACAAAGATCATTGAAAATAACTTACAACACATAATGCCCCTCTGCTTTTGATCATAGAACTCGTAAAAGTTTATGGAGAAGAAGATTTGAAAACTTAGTTCTTATATGAAGTACACAGTAATAAAAAAGTAAACTCTTTTATTCACTAGGATAAGATAATGCGGATAGCAAAAGTATCATTTTGCAATCCCAAATCTTTTGAAGGTTTACTAAATTATAAGTCGCATTTACCCTTTAAATTCGAACTAACAATGGAGAAAAGTTAATTTTCATAAGCATGCGTACTTATATAGGGTGCCATTGAGCTAATAGGCCAAACTTCAAGGGAAGGTAAACTGCACAAAAATAAGACATTTTGGTATAGCAATGCGGGGTAGGATATGAAAATTGTTAGAGAAAAACAAACAAGTAATATAAAAATTTTGTTTTTAAAGTCAGTTCGTACTTAGGTCATAAAAAAAAAAAAAATTAATATAATCCCTTAAGCTAATATTAGTTTTTGTTGCATTAAAATATCTCAATTTGTTGATTTTCTATAAGCAAGTAGGTTTACAATGGAACTCTATGGGAATTTGGCGAAATATTAGAGATATCGCCAAGTTGGAGTCACTTTTGGCGACAGAACAGGGTCCCCCTATGGTAACCCCTTATTGAAAATACTTTCATTGATCTTCAATAACCAATGGCCGCCATTTTGTTTCCCATGCAAAACTAAAATTAATTAATTAAAATTTAATTAATTAATTCATGTGGGAAAAAACTGTATTAACATCAATTGTCATCCAGTACAAGTTAAAAAAATTTTATTTCAACTTGATAGGATGAATAATGAGTATTTTATTAACGATTGAAAATTTGAACAAGATATATAAATATATAAATATATATATACATAAATAAATATAGAGAGAGTGTGAACTAATAGTAGGAATTGAAAAATGCACAGGAAATGAAAGCAAGAAGTTTACAAACATAACAATTACACTAAGTACTCAAATGTGCCACCACCAATATAGATACAGGCCTGGCAGCGTCTAGCAAGTGATTGGAGTGCCTTTTAGAAGATTCCAGGTGTTTCACGAACAGCTCTAGTAGCGACTGAAAGTCTTGCAATGAGGTCCTCATCAGAGTCAATTGGTGTCTCGTAGATTATATAGTTCTGGGGATGTCTTTGACCTTACCTGCCTACATGATCTCCCTTGTATGAATTTACGTGTTCCTCGTTCATTTTTCTGACTCTAGCACAAATTCCTGTGTTTGCTCCAGGACGACTGCTGAACTAACTATTGTATTGTAAGTATTGTACAAACACTTGTAGTATCTCCAAATTCAACTCTTCTACTTCTGCTTCGTGTTTTCTGCGTGGAATTACGTGGTTACATGTTTCAACTTCATAGATATCTACATTAACCTCTATAATGTATTTTAGCCATCTCTTTACATGGAGACTTTTGCATAAGCTTTCGATGACGTTCTTCGCATGAACTGTATTACTATAACATGCACTATTTACTTACTTCAGAATTCTGTTGTAATACAGGATTTAATTTTGAACTTTTTTTTTAACTTAAGAATTTGTGTGTGTTCTATATTATGCTAAATTGTATTTAAATCAGCTATTCATATGTTTTTAATTTTATCCGAATTTAATTTCTCCATATACCTATCGCTAATGGCGAGAAATTTTTGATTATTTTACATTACTCTGCGAAGCATGTAGGGCATGTTGCATGTTATTATTTCTAACTAGCCGTCCTTGGCGACCAGTTTGATCTCCGTTAGATGAGTGCTAAGCATTGTACCATGTTACTTTTATTCAAAAATTAATTTACTTTCTCAATACTTCTCCAAATCAGAAGTTTCTAGTAGAGAAATCAAGAACTCCTTATTTTTATGGGTACTACTTGACTATCCCGTCGACCAAAAATCTATCGCCAAACAATAAGATTAAATACCAATAATGGTTGGTCGTAAATGTCACATTTGCTTGACTTTAAGCAAGTTACACGTGTTTATATCATCAAGTTATTTTTATTTCGATGTTTTATTTGTATTTTTATTAATGTTATACTAATTTATTTGTTCTTTCGCTATTTAAAATAAAAATTATGTGAATTTGTATAATTTGGCGAGTGGTTTGGCGATTTATATAATTTGGCGAAATTGGTCTACGGTATAACTAAACAACACCTTTTTATGTTAGACAGGCGCAAATGATAAATCATCAAACATTGTCTTTCCAGTCGCATTTTTTCATATTTCATTAAATTCATCTAAAATATAATAATTTCACCCATTTTATTTAAAATACATAATTTTAATTTAAAATTAATGATTTTCACTTTTTTTTCCATTGTTTAAGAAAAAGAAAAGAAAAATAATAAATAATACCAAAAACCATGACTTTTAATTTCAATATCAAAGCATTGTTTTAATTTACCACGCGAAAATAAAAAATGTAAAAAAGGGTCACCTGGCATATAAAAAGCGAAGCGGTCAGCCCGGAATTATTGATGACAGTTACATGACTTAGGCTATTATTATAGAGATTAATGCCCGTTTTTCGGGTTCGCTTCTGCGGCTGGGGTTTGCTGGATGATGAAGGAGTTCTTACTTACCACCGGAGCCAGTTTTGCCAGATGAATACTAAAATTTTATTTTGAATACCACTATTTTAGTGCAATATTATTCGCTTTATTCAACAGCAAGATTTATGTAATTAACTAAGGTGACTAATTTTCTACGAAAATAATGGTATCCAAAGTAAAATTTTAGCATTCATCTGGCAACACTGACCGGAGCATTAATCCATAAACCGAATGGTTGGAGCTCCGGTTGGGTGATTAATGATGTCTCGTAGTTGAGACATTTTGAATTTTCGAAAGGTTACGCCAATCACTTGCTAGATACTGCCAGGTCTGTATCGATGTTGGTGGTGGAACATCTGAGCACTTACTGTAATTGTTATGTCAATAAAAATGTTGTTTCCATTTCTTCCGCATTGTTTCATGCCAACACTTTTCATTTCGACCCTACATTGTTATAACAAAACTGCTTCTTTATGACTTTACTTAGAGTTTAGCTTTTGAGTTCAGGAACACGCGGGATAAATGTGCCAACATATTGAAATAAATACCAATTTTATTCATATCAGACTATTTTTAAGTAAATTAAAGCGCTTTATAAACCATTTCTTTATGTACATTGAATATTTTCATGAAGCGATGTTCGTATATGAAATTTTAGTAAAATATAAAAACTATCCTGAGTTCCGAAGGTTTTTGAAAAAGTTGGAACGCGTCTGGTTACATAGAGACACAGGGTGAATTATAAATATTTTCAAGAAACATAAATAAATAAATGTTATATTTCATTTTATTATCCCTTTACCAATATTTTTTTTTATTTCTTAACTGTAATAAAATTATCATACTTTATTCGCATAATACAGTACCCATTCATTGTAGAATATAAAGTCCTCTTAAGATTTTTTGTCTTCAAATTAATTTCGGTTGTAAAAATATAAAACTTTTTGAAAGACATGTAAAATAAAAACCTTTTACTACGGCAATATATTGGACACTGTCTTATGAAACAATAGTTTAAAGTTATTTAAAAAATATAATACGAATTAAATACCAATAAACCACTGAAGCTTCATTCATATCAGAACATTTTTAGGTGCGTTCGTAATTATATAAATGCGTAGCACCTATAGTCATCGTCTGGTCAGTCTGTCCGCTTATAACAGGGAAAAAATCACCCAACCGAATGGTTTGAAGTTTAATATATATAATCATTGCAGAATTTTGTCGAGTCATTTAAAATTTTATGAAAATCGAACCAAAACTTAGAAAGATATTAATAAATGCTTTTTCCATTCTATTAAATCTTAGCATACGCAATTACTTCAATGATATCCCATGATTGATAATGATTATGAGATGCCATCGTGATTACGTCATAGTTAAGACCCAGCCATATTATATCCGTATTACTGAATTTAATATATAGAATCGTAATAAATTTTGTATTAATGAATTTTTGCATAAGAGGGCAACAGCTATTGCACCAAAATCTGAATATTTATAAAACTAGTTATCGTACGAACATTTGCCACGTTTGACGCGCAATTTCCGACTTGTTACACAAGTCGTAGCGTAAAATACTAAAATAAAAAGCAAGCAGAAATTCCACACATTTTCTACATTCATAAAATATTTTGTGTTAAGAATTACTGGTAAAACACACTGGTTATTTTCTAGAATCTTTTATTTCATAAAACCACAATACAAGCCCCATTGAAAATAACTTCCGTCATATAATATCTTTCTGCGTTTGATCATAGAACCCATAAAACTTTATGAAGGAGAAGATTTGAAAATTTAGTTCTTATATGAAGTATACAATAATAAAACATAAACTCTTTTTTTTTTTTTTTTTTTTTTTTTTTTTCCCACGAAGATAAGATAATGTGAACAGTAAAAGTATCAGTTTATAATTCCAAGTCTTTTAGAAATTTACTAAAGTAATGTATCGTGTTTAAAATAAACTTTTTCATATGCTTTTTATTGCATGTCATAATAATTTCTTTAATTATATAGATTATTTCATTTTCGTTCTATCATTTTTAAATATATTTAAAGATTAAAATAAATAATCATTGTTTAACGTCTGATATACGATTTAAAAATAAAAAATATATTACAGTTCATCAGACATACAAGTAAAAATTACATAAATGCATTTAATACAATTAAAAAGCAAAAGTTTCGAGTTAAATTTTAGCCCCTTATCAGTGCAATAAATAACATTCAAATGACCAGAAAAGATGGTTAAAAAGGATTTTTTCTGAACATCGCGTGTCATTCTCTGTAATTCGTAAAGTTTCCATTATTTACGTATCTCTACCATACAACAAATATCTTTCTGAAAAATTTCTAGTCTTTTGAAATCTCACAATATCAATACATCATTCAAGCCACAAAATGTTTTGAAAAATTTACTTTATAAATCTAAACCTAAAATTCCCCCTTACTAAGAATCAGTTCAATTTACAGTATCCCATGTAAATATTGCGACTCGGTATATATTGGCGAAACTGGTTGTTCTTGTGCCATTCGCCTTGCCGAGCATAAACGTGCCTACAAATCTGGAAACCTACAGTCTAAAATTGTACAGCATTCTTTAGATATCGACCATATCCCAGATTTCGCAAATAAGGCAGTTATCAGATCCGGTTGCAATAATGTTAAAAGTAGAGTTTTTCTGGAAGGTGTGTTCACTCGTAAGCAAACTTCGCCGATAAATGAATCATGTGCACTTCCACCTGAATATACAGCGTTGTTTTGATATTATTATACTTTATTTAATTTTAATTGCTAATAATTTTTAACTGTAAACATGACATATAGTTTTCTGTCATTTGAATGTTATTTATTGCACTGATGAGGGGCTAAAATTTAGCTCGAAACGTTTGCTTTTTAATTGTATTAAATGTATTTATGTAATTTTACTTGTATGTCTGATGAATTGCAATATATTTTTTATATTTAAAGATTATTTATTGAATAATATTTTTTAATCGGATGTTTATGGTTTTCATATCACTGGCATAGCTAAAAATCACAAAATGTTACGATAGATACACCAGTGTTTCTCAGCATGTTTCATTTTACCTTGCACTTGAACACTTTCTTCAAATTTCGCTGCACACTTAACATATTATAATTAAAAACGTATGTAAGTTATAGTCATTATAACTTATAAAATTACCTAGGGACTATACAAATATCACGTTATCAACATTTTGCTAATTTTGGACCTACTCCCCCCCTTACGATATCGTACGTTATCATTCGTCGACCGCCCTCCACCCCCCCCCCCCCCGATAATATCTTTATCAATGTCTAAAAATTCTTTTATTTTAAGATTCTTTTCTTTCCTTTTATACGCTTGCAGTGATACACACATATGATTACACATTTATTAGTCGCATACTTTACGGATTAAAGAAGTCAATAAAATATCAATATATGAAATAAATTTATATCAAATACCATCTAAAAGAGTTAGTTACTATTAAAAATAATTTAATAATAACTTATTGTTTCATATTGCATTCAAAAGTAATATCGTCATCTTGCACTTGCCCGCTACCCGGGGAGATTAAAATCAGAATTTATCAACAGCACAGTGGAAAACATTCTTTGTCTTTCTTTAGTGGTAAACGCAAGTATTATTTCCTACATGTTATGCTCCTGATTTCATTAACAGCAAATTACATGTGCATATGGCAGAAGAACAGGAAAAGCAAACGTTCGGGTATTCCAAAATTTGGAATAAGGTGATTTTATAAACATTTATTGGCTTTAATGATAGCTTTGTTTTTTCTTAAAAACATAAAAATAATAATAATGAAAAAGGTAACAGACTATTTGGATGTAAAGAAAAAATTACTTAAAAAAGAAAAGTTTGTTTGAATCAAAAATAATAACGAAATACAAAAGTAAAGCCCCCTCCGACCAGAAATATCTGACGATATCAAATGCCAGACCTCCCCTCCCCCCTGATAAAGTTATACAGAGGCTGTTCGCACATTTTTTAGGCGATTTTGGTTAGCGGTAATAAAAAACCTTTTGCTGCAAAAGAAATAATTGCGATTGTACTATGTTTTTAACAGTCAAAATTATCGTCTGCGGCTTGAGATTTTTGTTTTTATTCAAAATGGCGTTTTTAACGAAGCAGGGGTTCGAAGACTATATTTACGCTTTTTCCGAAGAGAAATATTCATATTCCGTTATCCAAAAACGATGATA
The DNA here is from genome assembly GCA_963932465.1 of Maratus speciosus. NCBI lineage: Eukaryota > Metazoa > Arthropoda > Arachnida > Araneae > Salticidae > Maratus > Maratus speciosus. Next base: position 281,299,411 of record OZ010792.1, read on the forward strand.
ATCAACAAAAATGGAAAACAATTGTTACATCAGATGAATCTCGGGTGTATTTAAATGATTGCAGAAAAAAAGAGTCATTTATTATCATAAAAGGGGGAGAAAAAAATTAAGTACATGGTTCAAAGAATCGAAAGAAAGTTTTCCTAAGGGATTCATGATTGTTGCTGGTTTTTCATATAATGGCAAGTTAAAAATAAAGAGAGTGGGAAAAAATGTCAAGATTAACTCCAAATACTATCAGGAACATATTTTATCGCCAATTTTTCTGAATGAAATACCACCGCTTTACCCACAGTGCCACCAATCTGTGAAACTACATCACGGCAAAGCTAGCAGTCGCACATCAAAATCCACTGTAAATTTCCTAAAAGAAATAGAACAAAAAACCGGTATCAAGGCCATACCCTTCACTGATATCCGTACTAAATCTCTCGATGTATCACCTATGGATATTTGTGCTTTCGGACTTTTAAAATCTGCATTATCCAAACATCGTCCCATAACCCTTACCGGACTCTGAAAAGCTGTTCAGGAGGAATGGGGTAGAATATTTCTTCTGACACTTCAAAAGGCATTATTATCCTGGAAATTGCGGTGTCGAAAGATAGTTCAGAATAAGGGCCGTCAAATAAAACATTTAAAAAACAAGAATTTTATATAATTTAGTTTTGTGACTATAATATACATTGTCTAAAAAGTGTGTGAACAACCTCTGTATATGCACAGCCCCTTAATAACATAAACTACGACAAATAAAACAGTACACAGATTACATTACGACACAGACTACATTACGACAGATAAAACAGTACAGTATTTTGTTGCTCTGGACTGTTGGCAGTTTTCCCTCTCGTTATGTTCGTGTCCATATCTACAACGTAAAAAAGACAAATGGGTTTGAATCTTCGAAAATATAGTGTAACCACATACTAAAATATGAAATAATCTCTCCCGAGTTGCTCACGATTTTTAAAAGCGTTCTTTATCTTTAAAAACTACTTCATACACCAATATATTTTCGAGATTTAAAGAAGCATTTATATAAACAAAGTTTCTTTTTCTGCCACTGAACTTCGGTAAACATTTCCGAGTAGTTTAATGTATTAAGGCTATTAGTCAATTTCTGAATTCAGCTCGCTGATTTTAAATCTATGGGAGTAGAATTCATTTGCATATTTAAAATATCTCCCCAGGCAATTAATATTTTTGACTGCTTTTTTTTTTTTTTTTTTTTTTTTTTGTACTCTTAGTGAAAGATGTTTATTTTTTTTCTAGTTGTCAAAATGTTTCTAAAATCAATGCTTAATTTAATATTTTAAATGTTAAAATCTGACGAACTGGGAGTAAGACACTTCATATAAAATTAAGTATACATTTTAGAAATATTTTGACAACTGGAAAAAAAAGGAGACATCCTTTAACCCTTCACTGCTCGACGTGCCACATCTGGCACATACCTAAAAATACTGTATTTCTTATTATGTGCCTTGAATTTGGCCAATATGATCTCTATCCCTGATCAAGAACAATCCAAAGAAAGGAATAACACTTATTTTGTCTATGTCAGATGGCTGCATTTGACAAAAAATTAGAATTTGTTCTTCGGAAGCAAAAAAAAAAAAAAAAAAAATCGATCAAGCTATTAAGGTAAAATTTACTTTCATTATTTTTAGTGTATACTTAAAAATATTAATATAAAAAAATTTGCAGGGTGTTAAGCAGATAAAATTAATTAATTTAAGCTTATTTAGTTGTAAAATATAGCAATACAATATCATAAAACCCTAATCGTGTACATAGGGTACACGCCATAAAATATCAAATTTTAACCGAAAATTTGAATTTTTTTTTTTTTTTTTACTATTTTTCCCATTATTCGACCGATATATAGAGTTCAAATAATTTTTTTCATAAAAATAGGAAAAAATCGTGCAGTGAAGGTTTAAGAAGAATACACAGAAAGAGAAGTTAAAAATATTAATTTTAAATGTACGAATGCATCACACGCTTATAACCCTAGCATTAGCGAGTGGAAATCGGAAGTAAAAAATTATGGTCGTCCATGCAACAAATGCTGAACTATCATTTTCCCCATCCACAATACTTACAAGACAGGGAAAACGGTCACTTAATTGACATTGTTCTACATAACTGTTTGTTGCATAGGTTGTACGGTCAAACGCGATATGAGATATCTCACCATATTATTAAAAAAGAAATAAAATCTTTTCAGCAGTGTAAAATGATAAATAATTAATAATTAGAACCAACCTAATACTTCTCCTGTAACACTTCCTAATACTCCAATCTAATGTTCTTGCAAAGCCAGAAAAGCTAATAAAATTATTTAACAATTTTAAAATTTAGATTGAAAACTATTAAAATTTTAGAAAAGAGAAAAAAAAAGTTACGATAATCGTGTCTCTAGCACAAATCTAAATCGTGAAATGTTACGGTAGTCTATGTAAAGAATGACGGGCGAGATTGTAGAACTGTTTTCCCATCTACAACAGATACAGGACAGGAAAGGTGTCACTCAATAAACGCTTTTCTACATAACTGTCTGTTACATAACTGACAAGCTCAAATACGATAATAAATAGAAAACTATTAAAAATTTAGAAAAAAAGTTATGATGATCGTCCCCCTAGCACAAATCAAATCGTAAAATGTTACGGTAGTCTACGTAAAGAATGCTGGACGAGACTGTAGAACTGTTTTCCCATCCACAACACTTACAGTTACAGGGAAACTATCACTCAATCGCCGCTCTTTCACATTCCTGTGTATCGCATAACTGACAAGCTCAAATGCGTTACTATAATAGGTATTGCAGAAAAAAAATTTGAAAAAAAAAAATAAACATTTCAAGCATTTTAAAATTTTTACTAATAATAATTTTAAATTTTTGAAAAAAAAATAGAGCTGATTTTCATAATATTGGTGTTATTGTGGTAGATTCTGTCGAATTTTGCATAATTTATCTCAAGACATGAAAGAAAAACTTATCATCATAATAATTATTACCGTGACTGTAGTGTCATTATCGTAATTATATCATTATTAACTTACACATACTCTATATACTGGCAATAATGAATTAAAGGAAAATTACATGCAATCTAGTAAATTATAGTACGAATATCAATAAATAAATATTAATATTAGTAATTTAACGTTAGAGTTTTTTTACTCGTTAGTTTAATGTTAAAAAAAGTGTTTTTATTAATTTTAAAATCTTATTTCTAGTTAAACTTAATCCAAAAAAGAACAGATGTGAGGATAGAAAAATAGATGTGAGGAAACATGCAAGTTGTTTTTAAAGTATAAAGCTCGAAGCATATATAATATACATATATATTTATATATAATATATATACATATATTTCCAGAAATAAATTAAAAAACATTGCTTTTGCAGATAAATTTTAAGTGCATATAATTTTCACACCTGAAATCAGAGTCAAACAAAAACAAACGAATAAATAGACAAAAAAGCAGACAAATTCCATTATAAATCGAATAAAAAGTTTTAAACGCAATTAAGAGTTAAGTAGTTCGCAACATAAATTTTATTTTAGAACTCCGGGGAATTTTATTTTTTCTGTTTTAGCTCAAGTTCTTACGTATATTCTGTAATTTGTTTTTAACATAACTGAACCCTGGCTTTTTTTTATTGTTTTCTAGCTGCACTTTCGAAGTTTTTCGTTTTTTACTTTTTTCTGTCTTTACAAGAAGAATGTGCTCGGTTCGTGAAAAAATTTCCACTTCCTGTATTTGACAGATTTATATATTTTAGAAGGTTCAGAATACGATTTGATAGTTCTTAGAAAATTCCTTTCTGTGAGTCTGTAACGCAAATTGTGTGGGCGTTCTGTCTTAAGAAATAACCCACGGAATTTAATTAGATTCAGTCATACTGTCATAAATTGGTGCTGATCAAGTTTTGGTGTACATCGCCTAGCAGGTGGCGCTGTTATACTGCATTTTTCACGATTTCTCGATAGCTATATCTCAAAAACTATTGGGCAGAATTCCACTAAATTTTATATTTTGTTAGACCTTGACATTCACAGACGCTGATTAGGTTTTGGCATAAATCGTTCAACCGGTGGCGCTTCTACGGTCTGTTTTTTAACGATTTCCGCGATAGTTATATCTCAGAAACTAAAGCACAGAATTTCATCAAACTTCATATTCTGTTAAAACTTGATATAAACAGATCCTTGTTAAGTTTGGGTATATACTACTCACCAGGTGTCTCTGCTATGGTCTGTTTTTGACGATTCCCGCGATTTACTTTCTTTATTTGCTTTCTTTATATTGCTTTAACTTTGCTTATTTTTTGTACACATAATAAAATTATAGATTAAATTTTCTGTTCGGCTTGTGTTGTGTTGTGTTGTTTTATGACAGCCAATTACCTACACTTGGGATATGGGCCCAAAGGGGGGGAGGGTGCCCTCCGTGATGGTTTTTCTAAGGGAACCTAACCCGTATTTACGAGAGGAAATACAAGGTTCGAAGAAAACCACGGAAAACTCCGAACGATTAGTCCGACGTGTGCGATTGGGTTCGAAGCCAGCACCTCCCGTCTACTAGCTTTGAGAGCAGAACCTCTCGGCGGCTGGTGGGGCCTAATTTCCTGTTCGGATTAAGGACAAATATATTCCTTAATTAAACATACAGTATTACATATATAAAATCTAATAACAGATTTCCTACAACTTTCTTTTATAATTAACAACAAAACAAGGTTCATACGGATACTTACTTTTTCTTTTGAATATCAGTACTGTAGAATCCCGCTTATCCGAACCCCGCTAATCCGAAATTCCGGTTAATCCGAACCGATTTTATTTTCAAAAATTATTGCAATTTCGAAAATTAAAACATGCCGGATTGTGAAATTTTCCGGATTACCGGATGAATGCCGGGAAAAACGTGTGGATGTTACGATTAAACAAAAAAATGGCAGTGAAGCATGTTTTTATTCTTTAAACAGCTTGAACAGAATAATAAAAAATATTCAAAAATGTAAAAGTACAACATATGTGCACGAATATAAAATGAAAACGTGTATTGTAGGCGTATTCGTAGAAGCCATCTTAAAAAAAATCTAGAATATCAGTTTGTTTGCCAGTCACTATAAAATTATTTTCTAAAATTCAAAAAGTATTTAATTCAGATGATAAAAATTTATTTTTCTTTCAACAGTTTGATTTCGCAAATTACCGGTTTTTTTCTTCCTCCATCGTCGACGTGGTGACTGAGGTATTTATAGATTCGTGATTTTGAACGGTTTGTAATTTGTTGTTAAGTAATTTCTCATTCTCTAGTTCCAATGGATTATTATAAACATCAGGAATTATTAAACAAGGAATACTATTTTTTTTCGAAAGTCGTGCCGGAGTATCCAGCATGCAAGATTAGAAGATGTTTACTGTAACTACTGAGTACTTATACATTTTTAGCACGCATTTTTCTATTTTCTATTTTTATCGGAATTTCGAGTAATCCGAATATATTGTATTCCGAACAGGCGCTGGTCCTAATTAGTTCAGATTAGCGTGGTTCTACTGTATTTCTGTAAAGCAAATTTCGGTGTTCGTAATCTGGATTACATAACAGTTTTATAAAAATACTGGTGTTCAAAAAGGTAAAAAAAGCAAATGGAAAAGCAACCATCCGTACGAAAACTGCCAAAGAACGATGCGAACTGAAGATTAGTTGAAGAAAAATATTTAAAATTAACCCTTTGTATCACCGTGTTGCATACCTGCAACAAAGCAAAAAATCAATGTTATTCCCAAAGCGAACTTTAAAGAACGATTTTATTGATTGCTCCTATCTTCCAAAAATGCAGTTGATATAAATTGTCCAAGGAATCTCCAAAAAATGATGATACTGAGTTAATTTTTTATACTAAAAATTAATTTATCATTTGAGTTGTTTCACGTGGTTAATGTCAAAATGTATTTTATGAATTCAGTGAAATTAAGAAGGTTGGAGACGTCCAGAATAAGTATTTTTATATAGGTAAGTTTATTTACTTTAAAATTTTGAATTCAAAAATTTACAATATTTATGAGAAATATGTAATTTTCTTCTTTTTGCAGATATGAAATCAACACCTTATCCCCAGTAAATTTTATTTTAGGTAGATTTCGTAAGAAATACTACCTATTGCAGTCGTTACCATGGTGCGACTTTTGAAAAATTCGTTCATAACTTTTCATTATATGACCCCAGAAACCCAAAACCACCCCCACCTAAAAAGTTTATAAATATACATATATATATATATATATATATATATATATATATATATATATGTATGTACTAAATTTTGTCCGCACGATAAAAGTCGCAATTATGCAAGGATCGTCTTCAAATTCGCCAACAACTTTGAGATGGTTAATATCTCGGCGGGGATTGAAAATGGGCAAAATCGGCCCAAAGGAATGGAAATGGGGAGGGCTCAAAATTTTGAATACCGTCTTAACATGATTCTGATAAAACCAGCTCTTACACAACAATGACAGGAAAAAATAAATATTTTTCGTTATAGCAGTTGCCAACAATTTTAAAAAAAGCAATAAAATTCTCACCACAACAATTGCTTTTCTATTGCAAGATTTCCCGTGAAAAATTAAATTAAATAAACAGTTTGACGAATTGAAAACAAATTGAATATTACGTCAAAAGTTTTCTAGAGCAAGATTTCCGCATGACAACTCAAAATGAAATAAATAGTTTGACGAATTAAAAAAAAAAAAAAAAAAAAAAAAAAAAAAAAAGAAAAGAAAAGAAATTGCGCCATATTGGAAATATAATGGACCTCAGCAGGTGAATAGGTAACGTCATGTGAGTGTGAAAAAACGAATTAAAACATGATAAAAACCCGACTGTGGAAATATTAACATATTTTAACTCTTTGAGGTTCTCTGAATTTGCTTTAGCCATTTTTAAACCTATTCCATATACATGCTTGTGTGTATTCGTGTATATTAGAATTTTCGCAAAATGTTTAGCTCCCTTAGAGCTCATTCTTAGTGAAGGAACTGGGTTTATCTCTAATCTTGATTTAAATTTTGTTGGTGAATTTAGTACTTAACTTCGAAATCTACCTCCGCCTGTAGACCCGAGCCGGCAGGGATTTTTTATGTTCCATTTCTTTATGTGTGTGTTATTTACACGCTTGAAATGATGTATTCTAACACCTGAGTAAGTATTTTTCGAATCGGAGTCGTTGCGATACAGAAAGTTAAATAGGTTTGGAATTTATATATTTTTTAAAGAAATTTCTAATGATTAGAAAAAGAGAAGAAAAGAAATGTTTCGTTTCATGACAATTTTGTAAGCATAAGTTTTAGAAAAAAAATGATTTCAAAATATCCAAATACAGTAGAACCCCTCTAATCCGAACTAATTATGACCGGTGCTAGTTCGGATTACAAAAAATTCGGATTAGCCGAAATTCTGATAAAAATAGAATAGAGAAAGATACGTGCTATAAAAATGTAAGTTATAAGTACTCAGTTGTATAATAAACATCCTATAATCCGGTATCCTAAGGCCCGGCATGCTGGATAATCTGGCATGACTTTCGGAAAAAAATAGTATTCTTGTTTAATCACTCCCGGTGTTTATAATAATCCAATGGAACTTCCGAATGAGGAATTACGTAACAACCCATTACAAACGGTTCAAAATCGTGAATCTATAAATAGCTCAATCACCACACCGACAAGGGGTGAAGAAAAAAATATTTCTGTAGATAATTTGCGAAATCAAACTGTTGAAAGGAAAATTAAATTTTTAACATCTGAATTAAATACTTTTTGCATTTTAGAAAATAATTTTATAATGACTGGCAAACAAACAGATATTCGAGACTTTTTTAGATGGCTTCTACGAGTAGGCCTACAGTGCACGTTTTCATTTTATATTCGTGTACATATGTTCTACTGTTACATTATTGAGTATTTGTTTAATTCGGTTTTTTAATCAGTTCAAATATAATTTTCGAAAATAAAATAGGTTCGGATTAACCGAAATTTCGGATCAGCGGTGTTCGGATTAGCAAGGTTCTACTGTATAGCAAAAAGTTAATTAATTTTATTCTGAATTCCATGCCTGACTTTTCTTTTCTAATTTCAGTTACTGTATTCTTAAGTGATATATTCTTAAAAATGCACATCATAGTCGACATAATAACATATTTTCATTGTAAAACAAGTGCAGCTTTTTAAGCCATAATGCATGATTTTTGCTGGTTACATTTACGCAACCGCCGTCATTAAAACATTTATATATCAAAAATTCTATAAAATGCTTCAGGTAATCATGCAACTTGTATTTACTGTCGGAGATTTTGCCCGCAAAATATGTGAAGAAATTAAGAAGAATATATTTTTCTGTTGTTTTGTCTATTGCACGAGAGTCATCTCGAAATAAGTTTCCTGTATTAAGAAATATCTGTCTTTTTTTACAGTGTTTATGGAGACTCTGAACGCAGTCATAGATTGCCCACTGACATTGACACTAAATAACTTCCTTCATGCGGGATTCCTTCTCATATTGAAAGTCTGTTGAAATCAACTTCGCGAGAAACTCCTATAATATCAACTCAGATTATCTCAGATATACTCGAAATCACGTGTTCTGTATAGGAAATGGTCTCATGTATTTCCTTGGTAATGGTATGCCTCCAAATTGGATTGCCAAGATTGCCAAGTCGTTAAGAAGTAAACAAGAGTATCACCAAGGACATTTTCACGCCAAGGTGCATGTTGATATTCTAACTTTCTATTACGCTAAATCAATTTTTTCATCAATACTAATGTCAACTTCATGAAGCCATTGTTGTTTTATTTCGTAACTAGCAGGTTTACCCCGCTACACTAGTTGATTTCTCCAAACGAAATATGTCTATGGAGGAGACCCAGTAGAAAAATTTTCAAAAGGCTAATCTTTAATAACAGAATCCACCTCATTATAGAACTTTCCCTCATAATTCTGTAACTAAACAACGTAGCATTATGTGTTTTATACTAAATCTTCCCTGAAAAACTATATAATTAACAACGCACGTACCATAGAAATCCATTCAGCAGAATTTCCTTAAAAAGGCCGGGTTTGTAATCAGGTTCATCTGATTATAGAACTTTCACCCATACTTATAACTAAGCAACTTAGAACTGTATTCAGAAAAACTCAAGTTATAAGCAGCAGGAACTAAATTCTCATTTGCATTTTGTGTACATAGTAGATTAACAACACATCATTTAATTGCATTATTATTTAATGTCATTATTCGTCTTTTATAGAATTCAAATTTATTAGCAACATTAAAAAAAAGCAAAGTAATTACCTGATAATCTTTCTGTAAGTATTGAAAACTCTCCAATATGCAATGCATATATATTGCATTAGTCATTGTAGAAACGTCTGAAATAAAGCAATATTATATAAATTTTTTGCTAACTGCCATACATTTCAAATTAAAATCCCGAAAATTCATTACATAAATATCGTCATATTTATGTAAAGAACCTTTCGCTGTGCATACTAATTCATGAAAGGATAAATTTAAGCAATTAATAAACGGGAAATATTTTTTAACGGAACATACATTTTTGTAATCAAATAATACAAAGTGGCAGAAAATCATCTTCACTCTGTTAAAAAATCCACAAAAAGAAAAATACAAGGATATTAACATTCAGTTTTTTTGTTTAATGAAATATGTATCAAACCTTTTTTTTATGTTATTTGATTTATGCATTCATTAATACATATATGAAGCCTGGGGAAAATTAGCTATAACTATTTTTTATCATATTTAACAACAAAAGAACAATGCGAACTGGAGAACTATTTAAAAATGAATAGGTCCTTATATTTATAAAGTAAAGTCCAAAGTATATTTATAAACCTTATATTTATAAAGTAAAACTTTTAATGTTAAAAAAAAAAGCTGAATATAATAATTTTGTAAATAGATGTTTAAAAAAAAAAGTGCTTTAAAATAATTAAAATATACAGAATAATAATTAATTTTATTCAGTTAACATATTTTCTCGTTATTAGAAAACTATATATGGGTAACATGTAGGCTTGGAAAAAATTCCTCTATGAAAATCTATTAAATTAGGGCATATAAAGGGGAAAACTGGCATAGCTTTGAACAAGCAACATAAACAAAATCAGAAAACATTTTATCAGATAAATTTAAAAGCCAAATAAGACTTAAGGAAATCAATAGATAAGAAAATGCAAGTGTTATGAAATCGATCGTAGCATCTAATTTAACAATGAGAACTCTCTTATCGCTTACGCAACCGTTAATATGCCAGATAATATGAATGCCATTCTAGAAGACATATCATGTTATCATCAGGGATGTAGTGGAGGGTATACGAGGATATACGCCGTATACCCTCTGGATTTTTTTAAGGAACACCGTATACCCTCTGTTTCTCAAGAAAGCTATAGTATATATACACTAGGGTATACCATCTGCTTTGAGCGTATACCCTCTGTTTAGAACGTATACCCTCTGTTTTTTTTTTTTTTTTTTTTTTTTTTTTTTTTACGACTACACCACTGGTTATCATGCCGCGTGATTGAACCACACGCAGCAGTGGTAAATTGAGCGGGTTAAATTCGGACCAGATAAGACGATTTTGTGCACCTTATGTTTCTATTCAGCACAAATAGGACCCATGCTCTAACATGCATCTTGAGACATACACTTACACACATCTTACAATATACTTGTAGTAGGTACAATTTACAGTGTTTACAATATATGTTATTCATACAATATATACAATACATAAAATAATTCTTTTTCGACAATTGAAAGTTATAGTAACCATTCTATTGCTAATGGGGAATTGTTCATAATCCCGATTTAAAAAGAAATTAATGTATATACATCTAAATTCAGGTCCCCATTACAGAAATCTAATAAATAATGGCTACATAAGCTGGGAGGTATACCATATCTTTAATAGCTGACAAACAAGATTAGAAAACATTTTATCCCACAATTCTAAAAGCTAAACATTTTCTTATTGATAAGGAATATCAATGCGAGCGATACGTAATCGACCAAATATTCCTTCATAGCATCTAATTTAACAAAGAGAGAGACTTATCATTTTACCACGTCACTAATCGCTTACACATCCAGTACTCTGCAAGACAGAATAATTGCCATTCAAGGAGACTTATCATATTATCATATCGCTTGTGTAAACCAAAAGCATAAATATTAATTTAAGAGTGTAAATTCGGATCAAAGAAGTCGGTTGACGCCTCTTACGTTTTTATTCAACGCAAGTAAGTACCATGCTCCAACAGGCATTTCAAAACATAGATATATCTTTGAAATAAATATACTCACAATACGTACAAAATATACATAACATACAATAAATGCAACGCATTTACAACAAATGAAAGTAATAAAGACTGCTTTGTCAGTAACAGAAGACCTTCGATAACCCTGATCCAAGTAAAATTTTATATGTATGCATTTAAAATAGGGGCTCCATTATAGAAATCTATTACATAATGGTTATATGCATGGGGGAAATGTCACAGCTTTAATCAAATAACAAACGAATAAGGTCAGAAAATATTTTATCACACAAATCGAAAAGCTAAGCCTTTTCTATTGATAAGGAAAATCAATGCAAGTGTTACGTAATCGACCAACTATTCCCTCATAGCATCTAATTTAACAAAGAGAGTCCTCTGATCGCTTACGCATCCAGTATTCTGTCAGACAGTATGATCGCCATTCAAGAAGACTTATCATATTATCATGTCACTTGAGTAAACCACACGCACCAATGCTAATTTCAGCGGGTTAAATTCGGACCAGAGAAGCCGATTTTCCGCACCTTATGTTTCTATTCAGCGCAAATAGGCTCCATGCTCTACGGCAGATCTCAGAAAATCGGAGTTAATCTGTGAATTAGGGGTAATTGGGAAGCCTTGGGCTAACAATGTCCGCAGCTAGACGAGAAATGAGTATTTCCGAGTCAATCAATGCATTCAGAATTCGGAGCATTCAAACATCAAGCCCGAGGTAAGGATTTGAAACACCAAAAATTATTAATAAATTTTATCTATTGGGTTAGAAAGGAAATCGGAAAGTAACAGCGATAGTTCGAAGAGAGAGTTCGAATCATTTACTAATGGTATATAGTATTGAGATATTTCGATCTATTTAATAAGCAATAGTTTACTCTTCATTTAATTACTTTAGGAACAAGTGAAAGAATACAAGGAAAAATATAGATGTTTATGTGAACGAAATCCGTACAGGTAATTTTTAAACTACACGGATCCGATACTATATATTGTTTAAAACTTATGCCTTATTTTAGACTCCAAATCGTAATCTTTCATGTAATAAACACCTTTCAATAGTGATTGTGCTACAAGGGATACAACGTAATATAAACAAAATTAGTTGATTACATTAGTACATATTAGTATATTTAAACATATCTATCTCTGTAGTCAATTATGAGGGCAATATATCAACATATTACACAAGCTATTGCTGACTCGTCGTTTATTACTTTAGAAATAACGACTAATGCAATAGAATAATGTACAAAAATATATGTGTTATAATTAACAAACAGATTAGCAATAAGAATCTTAATTGGTTCAGTTATTTTCTAGAATTTGTAGATACAGTATTAAAATGGTCTTTACAAGGGCTAACCATCCACACCTTGCAATAGTCATTGTGCTTTAAGGGATTCTACATAGACTATTTCATCTATAATATAAAACAATAACCCATTACTTACATTAGTGTATGTGAATGTATCTCAATCAGTAATTAATGGCACACATCGAGATATTTTTAAGTAATAGTTGATTCTTCATCCGATGACTTATTTTCGTATCTTACTTCGGTTTCGAAATCGTAATCCTTAGTATAACAGACAAATATGCCTAACCATGGTGCTACACGCTACACAGGATAGTACAATCTAAAATATTCGATGTGCTATTTAAAGCGATATACGATTATATACATTAATTTTGTTATATTCTTTATTGCTACTATATAAATAGCTATATAAATTATTGTCTGTATTCCAAAACAGTAAAAAAGGCTTTTCGTTACCTCAACTCTCATACTGAAATTTCAAGATGATCTGAACCGAAATCTCAATGTTATAAATGGATAGATGGTCAAGCCAAATAGTCAAATAGTCAATAGACAAATAGTCAAGTCATCTTCGATTCCTAATAAGGTTTGCATAACATCAAATGGAATGCTATCATTTCAAAATAAAGACAACAGTATCGAAAGCGCAGCGTTTATCTTAAATGTTTACAGTAACATTTATTTAAACGCCACGCTGTTTGAATTTAGAATCTTCTCTTTTTTAAAATCAGAATCAAATATTCGAATTAACCCCTTAACGGTCGCATGAAATTACGGTTTAAAATTCAAATTGCTTATTGGCACCGCTTTTTGGAAAAAGAAATTTTTACCTTATTTAATGACAGGTAAAATGATACCATAGTAAAGTCCATTACACCATTCTATAAAACTGATGGGAATCAAACAAATCTGAATAATCTGAATAAAAGACACAACTCGTGAATATCACGGAAGCGAGAATTAAGGGGTTAAAAGACATTTTATAAGTTCAGTGCACTTTTGGAAACTGAAATTTATTGTCCTTCATTTGATAAATTTTGATGTTCTACAATTATATTTTAACCTTCAAATGACCACTGGAGGCAAAAATATCAAATAAGATAATAACATTAGAATGTGCCGAACTCGTTAATAATTATTTCCAATCTCTAGAACACTTATTGATAACATTATATCCATATAATTGATGCCAAGTTATTTGTTATCACCATACCCTAATCTGCTTTACAGTTAGCAACCAAGAATTATTAGAATTATTATATCAGAACTTTAGTTTTTTGACATATATTCCCCAGTATCCGATCCAGATGATTAGCACGTTTTGCTGTACTACTCATAAAAGCTTAAAAATCATAGGGGAAATAATTCACGAAATCATATGGAAATATAACCGCAAAAAAAGAAAGCTAATTATGTATCTCAGGTTGTTGGCACCATACAACTTGAACCACTTTTGAGGTTTGCGGTTAGTTCTCTTTAGGGGACGTTGACAGTAAAGCACAAGAGCAACAGGAACTTGTGTGTAAAACGGATAATAATAATAATAAATTAAACAAGCTGTGACAATTCTCATTATATCTGTAAATTCGGTTTATAAATTAAATGAAAAAAGGGAAACTCGTATATAGTATTAAGAGAAGTATTTTTATAACAAAAAATTATATTTATACTTTCATCGAAAGAAAAAAATAAAAGTATTTTTTATTGTCAGATAAGGAGTCCGTATAGGCGAAAGATTTCCATAAAAATAAGCTGTTTTCCATGACAGCTTAAAGTATAACAATAAAATTGGAAGCCAAATCAATGAACCTTAATACATTAAAACGTAGATTATAACTCCTTCTTTAAAATCTCGGGAGATGATAATCATAAAGTTAAAAACCGAGAAATCAAAAGTAAAATTAAATAGAATTTAGATCGTATTCTCAAGCACCGTGTCTTTAAAACAATTTAACTAAACTTGATAATAATTTTATGTTCAACATAAAATAGAAATCTGCTTTTCGTTAAAAGATTTTAGTTTAATGCCAAAATGTGGTACCTTATCCTTTAACTGATCTTATGGTAAATTTACTTTTTAATTTTTTATTTGCTCCAAGTCTAGACAATCAATTACTAATTGGGGTAACACTACCACTACTTATTTTGCATTATCGTAGCAAACAAATGTGCCTTGTTGCTATAGAGTTTGAAAAAACTCATGCTTGAATATTATTTAAAAAGTCTCTGCATTGAGTTACAGTTTACAAACAAATTTCATTCGAAAGTTAATTTTTTTTCTAATTCGATGTTGTAAGCATATAGATTATGCTATATTTAGAAATAATGTATAGAGCCAGTGGTTCCCAACGTGGGGCGCAATTCCAAATTTCTTACTCACTCATTCACTACCAGTTTCTTTTGTCTTTTTGGGGAAAAAGTAATGTTGTAGAATGTAGACTAAAAATAAATGAAATACAAGCAAAATTTAAGAAATCAGTTTTTTTATTGAATTTTTAAATGTTCCCTATCAAAATTTAAAAATAGATTTAACACCAGAATAATTATGCGAATAATCTTTAAAATATTTTGATTTTTTTTTTTTTTTTTTTTTTTTTTTTTTTTTTTTTTTTTTTTTTTTAGCGTATTAAAACTCGGTATAATTTTTCTGGTTTTGGTTTTAAAATTTTCGTAACGCTTTCGATTACTTATTGGATGAATTTTCACGAAGACAATTAACGATATTGGGAAAGAAAAAACAGAGAGGATGTGTTATGCGCAATAATGGCCACTTAAATTTGATAAAGATGAGAATCCTGAAATACTTATTGTGTATTGTGTTATCCATAGAAAGAAAAGTCAATGTCCAAAGCTTTTCCACCAACTCTTAATAAGTTACAAGAATGCATTATAAACTGTATGAATTTATCAATTTTAACGTTAAATGGAAGTGTCTATTAAGATACTTTGTGAAGATAAAAAGTCAGACCGTATAACACTTTTTTTTTAACATTGAGTTAAGTTGGAAAAGCACAACAAAACTCGTTTTGGCATATAGGCAAATATGTATAATCTCATTGCATTTATAAAATTATGTTAAAAACACATTTGTGATAGAAGATTCACCTCTTTGATAAGTCTAAAAATGTGAAATGAATAGTTATTGTTAATGCTTTATTACATCTTCCACAAATAATAGGACTTTTTGGGGAAAAAAAATCTGAAACTGAAAAAAAAGCCAGATATTCATAATAACTAATCATGATTTGGGTATTAGGATTTTGTCAAAAATTACTAAATTTACGGATCAAACAGAACAAGACATACTATGGATGGACTATCACTTTGTACTCTAAAATATTAAAATCTGTCACAAAGACTACGAAAACTAAAATTATGACGTTAATTTAAAATAAATTTGAAATCGCAAAATGTTACACACACCAAACGAATGTGTAATAAATTCTACAATGTACAATTATCTCACTCGAGTTTCCATGGAATAACTTCTAATTACGACCAAGTATATAAAAGATTAATTTATTTTCTTCAAAGAAAGGGCTGGACAAATCAAGACCCTTCTGTAGATAATGCCTAAGAGCTCAGTTTTGACGTCACGGCAGATCGGCCGATCAACGCCAGTGTTGAGTCGATTACATCAACAACACCTGCAACTTCTGTAGATGTTTGCTATTGATCTAACGTTTTAAAAAGTAAGTCGTTTTCTATTTTAAGAAATAAGTGTTTATTACTTCAAAACAAAATATGAACTGCCTATTAAACTGATTTAAAACAAATTAAACTCTGAAGCATACTCCAAGCAATTTGGCTTAATATAACGTTGGTATATTTTTGGAAAGTAATTCATATGCATTTCATGACCAGAAGAAAATTGTCATGGGAAGAAAAATGCTAGTTTGAATAAATATAGCATAAAAAGTAAAATTTTCAAAGTTATAAATCTCGTTAGTTATCTTATAAAATATCTCTCTTCGAAAAAAAAAAAATTCCTTTTATTACTGCCACATAAAACTTCATGTTCAATAGTTAAATTGTAATCTTTGAATCTACATACTATGAAGAAATGTTACAAATGTTTTAAATTTTTCGTAGTATTTCTTCCCACACAATTAAAAGAAAAAATACAATTAATTATGCATATCCAATATATTCTGTTACTATCATTATTTCCCTTTCTTTTCTTGTTAAGAATAGAAAAGGTTAAAAAATTAAAAATTAAAACTCATAGTTCAGCAATAAAAACTAACCCGAGATTGTTTGATTGGAACACAATCCTTCCGATGAATAGCATTAATCCATTTATATTTCAGTTCTTCATATTTTGGAAAGCCTAAAGTGGTTACTTACTATCCATCGTACTTCAGAGCTGTTATGATTGGCTCACCAGATTCAGATATCCACAACATACTGACTTTAAATGCTTTGGAAGTGGTAATCGATTGTATCACGCAATGAGCATTTTTGATGCACACAATATAATTATAACAGAATGATGATATGATTAATTTAAAAAATACGTGCATAAATAATTTACATACACGTATCAATTTATTAATTTCCTTAAATTTCTACAGAAGCAATAAAGCAAACTGCGAGCTTTCAGTAGGATGTATTGTTTGTGCGAGGTTTTGTAAACCTTGTAAATTAGTATTTTGCGCAATCTCAAAAATGGATGAATTTCGTAAAAACCGCGATCACCAACGCAGATATGAGCGCTTCGCACACATTAAAACAAACAAACAACAAACCAAACAAACAAGCAAACGCTGGAAGTATTAACCTCACTGTGTAGAAATCTTAAAAGTGCATGAAATTCTTTAAAACAGCAATCATTATAACAAATATTTTAAAATTTTCAGATTTTATAAATTGTTAATATTGTTAATTCATATTCCATGTATTGAAAAATTAAAAATCTGAAAAATGTTATACAGTAAAATCTTCTAAGACTCGATTACATAGAAAAGAAAAAAAAAGAGCTATAGACAAGTTCCTTTCTTAGCAAGTGTAAATATATTATATATTCTTTTCTTATTTGTATAGTAGGGGCCTCGGCCCCCTACGAGCTACGCTCGCCAACCGCTGTTCAGACACCGCAGTTACTAAAAGCACGCTAATTTGATCGGCTTTAAAAAGATTTTGAAAGATTGAATTATAATTTAAAAAACAGTGGCGATCTCCCTATAAAAGGGTTTTTATTCATTTCTCTTTGATTGGGGAATTTTAAGGAAAAATCAGCTGCTGTTAAAAGACACTATGGTTGTTTTCCTCTTTGATTAAATAAAACCAGTTAAGCATTTCAAAATAAGCTAATATAAAATGAATTAAGTAAACAGAGTCTTTGTCTCCCGGTATTTTTTAACAAAGCGAAAAGAAAGTTCTTTTAAATAAGACATTTTAAGCGGGCTCTCATGCCAAGCACATAAGTCGTACGTTTGTTGTTCAATAAATAAATAAATAAATGAAAGGCATTTTAAATGTATCGTTTTTAATCTCACGCAATTTTGAACAAACTTTTATTTCTCTTTTTAATATTCACGTGAAAATACTTTTGTTAGAAATGAAATATTATTTGCGCTGTCCCAACAAAAATAGTTGAAAAGTTCATCTCGAAATACCAAAAAAGTATTTCGCGCAATTTTAAAATTTAAACTGTTTTGCAATATTATTTTTTGTTCATTTTACGTAATAAGTGTAATGTGACGTAATTTCTCTCATTTAAGACTTCTAACGCATGTTAATGAATTTATTATTTTACAATATCCTTTCTCTGTTAAAATTCACGTGTAAATATAGTTTTTATTAAGTAATTTTCTATAAGTACCTGATTTTTATACGTAATTATTTAATTATAATTTGAAAGTTTTTTTTCTATTTATAATAGTCACGTGTAAATAAATTTTTAATTTGAAGCAAACATTGTTTGCGGTGTTTATACAGTTGGCAACAGGTTAAATTAGTACAGTTTTCTAAAATGAGTAAAAAATGTCTCTCGAAATGCTGAAAATTTGAATTTAAAATAGAAATAAAACCTCAAAAAATGAGTCAAATTAAAAAAAATAAATGCATTCTGCACACCGGGAAATTATAACGTATAAAATTATCTAAAAATTATTAAATTCCGATGCTGCTCCTATAAAACTTTTTTAATGGAACGACTTTGTCCAACTTTAGCATTAAATATCTCCTAAAATAAGTCTTCGGTTTGAAAACTGCCTGCATTAGCGTGTTTATCAAACATTTCTCTATAATACCGCCGATTTTCATATTTTTGTATGCAATATTTTTCTTAATATTAACAGAGAAAGACCTCCGGTCACAAAAAATTCGAAACCGGCGGCGGCGGTGACAGCGTAAGTTACTTTTTTTTAGAATAGAGAGATTATTAGTATATTTATTAGTATATTGATTTTGCATGGATCTACACGTTTTTCAGTTGAAAAGAGAATTCCGTCATAGGCAGGTTCTTTTTCACACGTTTTACTATATTTTAATTTAGCTATATTTTAATAAGCCTAGAAATCTACTATTCTTTTAAATTTTAATGTTTAATTGTAGAACAATGACGATTTAAAAATGTATACACTTTTTGCAAAAATCTTTGGGCCAAGCTTAATTTTACTGACCTTTGAAAGGACAGGACACGCCGAGACAATGATTTTCATACGGACTGGCTCAAAACCAGGACTGAAAAATTTGGCCTGTGTAGGCTAGGAATGAAACCAGTCCCGGTTCTGTACAGAAAAAATAAGTTAGGTCGGCCCGGCCCGATTCTTCTGAAAAAAAAGTAAGGCCCGAACCCGGTTCGGCCCGTAAAGTGTAGTTACTAGGCCCGGCCCGAGTGCCGTGAATGAAAATAGGCCTGAGCTCGTTCTTCGGGCCACGGGCCAGCCCGTTCAGATTTCTACTCTGAAGTAGCACTACTCTGAACAGAAAGTCTAGTGGAAATAAAGATATAGCCATTTACTCCTGTAACTAACTCATTTCTTGCTATTTTCTTGCATGATGGGTCGAGGCTCCACATTAGTGAGATCTCAATTTACTTTCTGCAATGTTAAATCTATAGGTTTAAATGCATTCGTATTTTAAAACTTCTCATCAGAAAAGTTTTCTTTTCTGCACACTTTAACAAAAATATTTTTCTTTGGTTTTCGCTTAGCAAAATATTTCCGAAAAATGTATAATTTCATTTCCAGTGTTATTAAGTCTTTTTCACTACGCGGATTTTACATATTCCATAGGCTTACCCTTTCAGGGGCGGAAGAATTATGCTAAAAAAAGATGAAATAAATGACTGAAACCAGAATTTAGAAACCAATTTCTTGTTTTTCTGCACTTTCATTATAAAAGCAAGATTTTATTAAAATATTATTCGTGTCGTTTCTCAGTTTGGAAATAAAATTAGATGGTCACGCCGTGTGAGCACCACCTATGAACGGGCTAATATTGGATAATGTAATTTGAAATCTGATTCATAATAACCGTTAAACTTTTAACATAGTCTCAACATAGTCACAACATAACAAAGTAAACTTTTATTAATGCTACTCTTATCAGATATCTTTCAAGTCTTTGCTATTACCGTTCTTTTGCAATTTTCCTGCAACTACAAGCCTGCCAATAATTATTCTATCCACTTATTTAATCATTTCAGCTCCGACCTCTGACAATAACTCTAAACATTTACGTATTATTAAACTTTACAATGCCTCTTTTTCGGCACAATTGCTCAGAAAATTCCATGAAATTGAAATGTTCAATAACAAAAACTGGCATTTTGTTTTCCCACAATCTAATTCAATGAATAAATGGTGGAAAATGCAATATAATTCCAGAACAATAACTTCTCTTATTTCAATATTTCGAATAAAACTGTACTATTTTAATCAGTTTAGGAATTTAAGTATAAGGGCAGCTAAAAAAATGCAATGGAAAACATTCTACCCGAATACTTTACAAAGGTATGTAAAAGAAGATTTAGATTACCCAAAAGAAGAAATTTTCTACGGAAAATAATTACCTTAGGGGAATACACTATTTACTTTAAAGAGACTCCCGTTTCAGATTATGAAATCAATAACTCCTAAAGCATCGGGAAGATATGTGTCTGTCTGCTCTTATTAGATGGATATTTCTGCAATTTACCGTTTTTTGGCAGGATCGTCGACTTTTAAAAGAGATGTAGATTTTTCAAAATTTTTGAATTGGCTCAACTTGAATATAACTTTTTTATGTATACAAACATATATACCATGTTATTCATAAAGATAGAAACAATAGCCTTATTTCCTTAAATATTGCTCACAGACGCATAGTTCTACTTGCGAAGTTTCACAAAAAAGGGTGCAAAATTTTATGACAAATGTTGCAACCCCCTGGGGATTCTGTTTGAGGAAGTACACAAACTAAACTTTTATAGGTCTCCGTAGGGTAAAATTCCCAATTAGGAAAACTTTACTTATCCTTTCCTGAATGAAACACAAAAAATTACATCTTGATATCTGCAAAACTCACAGAGATATGTTCGTTTAAATAACGCTTAATTTTGTGGCTAATACCTATCTTGCATTTCAAATCCATCGATATCACGTCGCCCAGGAGTATGCTTAAGTGGTGTTTTTCACGAATTTTTGCTTTGCGATACCTAATATTAACCTTTCGGCAAATATTAGAATATTTCAAAGGGACCAAAATAATATCAGCTCTATTTCCATGCTTCACTACCAGAAAAATTTGTATGCAGTCGCCAGGAAATGTAACTCCCATTCCACCAAATGGCGAATCATTGTTTGGTATAAGGTTAGTTGGGGTAACTGGACCCACGAGGTAACTGGGCCATAGGCTATTTTATAAAAACTGTTGATGTTTTTTAAGTTTCAGCTTTTGTGAACAATGCACCTTAATCTCTACTGCCTAAAACAACGTGTGTAAACTCAACCATAACTCTCACTTTGCTGTGACAGGTTGTCAAAAATTTACGTTTCTTTTTTAAAAAAACAACGTCAATATGGTTGAACTTCCTCGGCTTTTTATTAAAATACTGTAAGTACTTTTATTAAGCAATCCTTTTTTTTTTAAAGATTAGGCATATAACTACATTAATATTATTAGGTATCTATACATATTTACTTCATGTTTCAAATGTAAGCCCGGTGTCCCAGTTACCCCATAATTTTTTCAAGAATGGGTAACTGGGACATGTATCCGGGGTAACTGTACCATGCTGGATCCAGTTACCCCAATGTTTATAAATAATTTTTTTTGTGTTTCTCTTACTACAGGATATAAATTTCTCCATTGTTTTTTGCTCACAATAAAGAAAATTATAGAATACCTTATTAAAATTACGTAATAAAATTTTTAAAAAAGCATATTGGGTGGTATCAAACTAAATTTCTTGATCCCTTGAGAGGCGATGATGCGATCACATAATTTTAATCCCTAATTGCCACATTGGCACCGGAATTTTATAATGAAAATTTCACCTTTATTAAGTACGCGAAAATATACTTTTACTTGTTTACAAATAGATTCTCTTGTAAATATCAAGAGATATCCCGGTTTTATCAAATTATTTCAACATTTTGCGAATGCAAGTACCTTGCCCCTGAAAGCGAGATAGACAAACCTTGAAATTGTACGATAATACAGATAAAGTACTTAAGTACTTACTTAGCCGCTTGTTCATAGATTTAATTTGCTATTTTTTCCCTTAAAATACCCAAGTGACTTTTATACTTATTACCTATAGTAAAGTACATAAGTAATTACTTAATTTTTATGTTTTTAGTATAAATAAATCTAATATTTTCACTTTTAGTGCTTTTTTAGACACATTGACAGCAAAGGTTTCCCTTACAACGCTCTTTAGTTGATATATAATTTACATGATCTGCCTGGTTTAAATTTTTTTAAGTTGTTTACACTTTTTCAAACAGGACCTGATATCCCATATGAAAAAAAAAATAAAGGCGTGTGGAACATAGACCTTCCTGCTCCACTTACCCCATTTTTATGGGGCAACTGGACCCACGAGGAAAGAAAGATGAAACATGCATATTTTTACATTTTTTAAATATTAAAACGTAATTTTGAGAATTTCTGTCTGATAGAGGGAACTTAACTGAACATATTTACAGAAGTTCAGATTTTAATTCAAATGAACTTCTTTTTGAAGCTGAATTGTCAGAAGCTCCAGAGTCACATTGTAAAATCATGGCCCAGTTGCCCCAACTAACCTTATCTTTAACCCATTTATGCCTAGCGCGTCCCATTTTTGAGACGCTTCGAATTTTAATGAATTTGTAAAATTTTCTTCTTCTTTTTAACATGAAAATTGTATCAAAATTTTATCTATAAATGTCTTTATCTGTTACCGAAAAATGACCGCATAAGATGGATATTTATTTGCTTATATAAAAATTAAGGTAAGTTTTTTTTTTTTTTTTTTTTTTACAAGGATCCAAATAAATAAGCACAATATTAGCTTGTAGACTTTTTTGAAATATGTATTTTTTTAAATTGTAAAATTATATGTTCAAGCCTATTTTTTATGCATTTTTGTAACGTACAAAATATAAAACGATAAGTACGAATAGATATATGTTTTTATTAGCCATTTAGGGGACAGTTATTTGTGTAAAGTCCTTTTCAAGATGATTATGAAAAAAATTGTTTTTAAGCCTCAAATACAATTATTCTTTGTTTATTATTACTAATACTTATAATGTTATTAGTCTCTGTAAAGAAATATATATAATTTTTTAGCAGTTCATAAAATTACTAATTATAGCATACAGGGATGAGATTTTCGACTTTTTGCATACCAATACAATCTTAGAAAAAATGTTGTTCTGTTAAATTGAAAAAAATGTTTCGATTAAATGATATAATATTTCTCTAAGATTATACTGGTATGAAAAACGTCGGAAATCTCATTCCTGAGTATATAATATACAATTTAAAAGCTTATTCAATATAAATTTAGACAAAACATATGATTAGGCATATTATACTATTACAAATATTATTCATATTTCTATATTTAGTATGTTTATATTTTATCAAATAAGTAAACACAAAAAAAAAATTTTAGCCTAATTCTTTTTTCTGTTTTTCCATTTCATTTTGCAACATTTTAAAATGATTTTACTAACAAATTTGAGAAAACGAAAATTCAGGCACAAATGAGTTAAGCGGACGGTCTACACGTTCAGTTCTCTGTGAGTTTTGTAGATATAAAGATGAATTTTTTTGTGATTCATTCAAGAATGGATAAAGAACATTTTTCTAATTAGAAATTTTACCCTACGGGGATCGTATAAAAATTTATTTTGTGTATTTTCTCAAACAGACCCCACCCCACAGTGGGATTGCAACTTGTGTCATCAATTATATAAACAAAAGGACTACGTCTGATTTCATTCAACCGCTGATTCAGCAATTAACGAGGCTGCATCTCTACCAATAGAATATTCAGTTTTGTTTTAGCTATAATTTTTTGGCAACTTGATATAATGTTTTCCTACTTGTTGAACTTTAAAATCTAGTATGACTTTTACGTTAGGAATTAGCTGATGAGGGATTCAGAATGAATCCGAAACGTCCTTTTATATTGTTTTTATCTTGTAATGTAATGTAATGTCTGTTATTTTGAAAAGTTTTTATAAATTGTGTCATCAAGTTGTGCACATTTGTTTTTGAGACTTTGCAATTGGAAGTATGTGTCTACGAGCAATATTTTAGGAGATAGTCTATTGGCTCCATCTTTATAAATCACCCTGTACGTGTGCGTATAGTGTAATAAAAAAGATCTAATTACACTCGGACCTCTATTTAACAAATCCGCGAAATCTAGCAAAAAAGCTCGTTATATGTATATTTCGTTAAATAGAGTTTCACTATTTAAAAAGTTTTAACCTACTTTAACCCTTTCAGGGGCAAGTAATTGAGTTTCTGTAATGTCGAATTTAGACCGGACTTTTCAAAAATTTTATTGCAAAAAAGGAAAAGCTATTGTACGACTTTTTACTACCAAAGTTAGAAAAGTAAAATTTAATAAAAATTTTCTGGTGCGAATCTTTATTAAACGTAGGCGGTATATAATTTATCCCACCGCCCCTCAAGGAGTTAATACAATTTTTAATTAATAAGCATTAAATATCATATAAAAAAGTAAATAATTACACTTTTGTTTACAAATTATATCGATTTGTTTTAGTTATTTTAGTAAGAAAAAAAATAAAAAAGCATTTGTAGAAAAAACGAGAACAGAGGAGAACATTATTATCCAGAAATATACTGTATTTTTAGTTTCAGAAATCAATTTTATATTTAAAATTAGTGAATTGTTTAAAAAATAATATTATCGTGTATTTAAAATGTGTAAAAAGAAAGAATAAGTTTGTAATGTTCTGAAACATTTTGAGAAATAGATAGAGAAAAAAAATCACAATAAAACGTTTGTTAAATATAGAATTCACGTCGCTATTTGAAGGTTATTTTACAAGGAAATTCATAAAATTTTCTTCGTTCCAAGGAAAAATTCGTAAAATGAGGTTTGTTAAATAGACATCTGTCTGTAACAATTTTTATTTATTTATTTATTTATTTATTTTCATTTTCCTTTATTATGGAAATCTAACAGATTCGTGTATATTAAAAAATGTGAACATCAGAGAGCGCTATATAAATGTAAAAATTACGATGAAAAAAATCCCCTGCCAAAGCAAATAGATCGGCTAACCTTTGAGCAAGTATCAACTGTAAATGAAATATTATGCAACGATTAAATTTTAGAAAATGTATTATAATTCAATAACTTCTTTGCCTAGAGTTATTCGAATAAAATGTGTTATTTTAA
Organism: Maratus speciosus; assembly: GCA_963932465.1. Lineage (NCBI taxonomy): Eukaryota > Metazoa > Arthropoda > Arachnida > Araneae > Salticidae > Maratus > Maratus speciosus. The sequence goes on from OZ010792.1 coordinate 281,324,982, forward strand.
TCAGTTTATGGTATTAAGTATAATGCCACTAAAACATTTTTCAAATGGAAAACTTTCTTTACGCATTCTTTATAAAGATATATATAAACAGATTTTATATCACCCAAAAGAGAAAAAAAAATCGCTATTGATATACATTTATGCAGGCAGACAATATGAATGAAACACGATTATTAAATTCTAGAAGATTATACAAATCCACAATAACTTTTTACTTATAATTACTCGAATAAAATTATGCTATTTTAATAGGTTTGCTATTTAATCGTGTTTAAATATAATGGCATTAAAACTTCTTTGGAATGGGAAACTTTCTGCAACTTTCTGAACTTTACAAAAAATATGTAGAAAAAGATTTTATACCCTCCAAAAGCAAAAATATCGCTATTACCTGATATTTGAGCAAGAAAAAAATATAAATGAAACACGATTATTAAATTGTAGGTTACATAAATCCACAATAACTTTTTTCTTACAATTATTCGAATAAAATTTTCCTATTTTATAAATTTATGAGATTATGTATTTAAGTACAATGGCACTAAACATTTTTTAAAAATTAAAAGCTTTCTACATGCATTCTTTAAAAAGATATGTAGAAAAGATTTTATATCACCCGAAAGGAAAAATGTCGCTCTTGATTGATATATGAGAAAGTAGCGAATATGAATGAAACACGATTATTAAATTGTAGAAGGTTGTATAAATCCACAATAATTTATCTCTTCCAATTACTCGAATAAAATTCTTCTATTTTAATAAATTTATGTTTTTAAATTTAAGGGAACTAAAAAACTGAAATAAAAAACTTTCTGCACGAATACTTTACAAAGATATGTAGAAAAAGATTTAGGTCATTCAAAAGGGAAAATTTTGCTACGGAAAATAATTACCTTGGAGGAATACACTATTGACTTTACTAAGTGACTCCTGCTGCAGATTATGAAATCAATAACTCCGAGTGCCCCAGGAAGAAAAGTGTCTTTTTCCTTTATTAGTTGGACATTTCCGTAATTTACTATCTTTTGCAAGGATCGTCAACTTTTGAAGGCATCTAATTCCATACACATGGAAAAAATATTGGACCTATTTTGGTTGAATGCTTAAAAAAATCTATGCTATTTAAATCCAATGCGCATAATCTATTCCGTAGGAAAGTAATAACATTATTAAAAGGGTGAAAACATTATGTAATTTTTTTTTAACAAAACTTTTTTTTGTTGTTGTTGTTGTTTTTACCCTTTGAACGAAATTAGTAATTACTGAAACGATTTAATTTTAATTAAAATTAACAACAGAATGTTTTAGAAAAAATATTTTTTTAAACTTTACGTAAAAAATAAAGTCTTAATTGCATTTATTTATTTTTAAATAAATGTTTTTGAAAATTTTTGTTAAAGTTTAATATTACTATACTACAGAATTACTATGCATAATCCATTCCGTAGGAAAATTAAATTATTGAAAGAGTAATTATTATTATTAAAAGAGTTGGGATATTATGTAAACAAATTTTAAACATAAAGTTATCTTTTGTGTTTAACCCTTTGAAAACAGCTGTAATTAATGAAACCAATTAATTTTAATCAAAATTAACACCAGAATATTTTAGAAGAAATATGTTTATTATAATTTACCTAAAAGAAGTTTGCACTATATTATTAACTGTAAGTTTTCCAAAAAGTTTAATATTACTGACTACAGAATAACTTTCTCATGAAAGGGTTAAAAAATTGAGAGACTTGCGCTTACAATGTATAACATTTGGAACGAAATGTTAAGATAATGGAAGCCTTTCTACAAAGCTCTTGTTTGCATTTAAATAATTCAAATAATCTTTTTTTCATAGGATGTCCGAGTTCAAATGCTCTTATTGCAGTTTGTGAAGAAATTCCGAATTTTGCAAGGAAATAAAGAAAACAATATCACTACCGTCACATTTTCAGATTGAAACTGAAACAGAAATCGAAGAAGTGTAAAATACGCCCTCACGTTGGTCTTCGCTATTATATTTCCTATGTAAAAAAAAAAAAATATATATATATATATATATATATATATATATATAACACTAATTAATACCTAAACAATATTTGTACATTGAAAAGAAACCGACAAAATTTACCGGATGGTGTAGTCTGTGTAAAAAAATAAAACAAATAAATGAAATGAAATTCTTGCATTCACAGATAGCTTACAATAAAATCGAAATAAAAGTGTTATTTGATTCTGAATAAAGTCCTCTTTCTGAATTTGAATGTATTGTTTTGCATGAGAGGTCGTCTACATATAAAACCTTGTACCAATTATTATTTTTAAAATGATAACACCCGATTTCGATACTTTATTTGAATTTCTTGGACTACATCATCCCGAAAATGTATATATTTTATGATTTCTTTTTTTAAAAAGAGTTAGAAAGTGTCAAAATTAGAGAATGTTGATGTTAAATCTATGTGACGAATTTGAATTTATACCATTCCCCAAAAATCCGGCTGAAATGTTTTTTTTTTTTTTTTATGACATACAATAAATGGGCCCAAGCATAATCTAACCCCTTTTTTAATTCAAAAACATATTTTTAATTATAAAAATTATTAGTAAATTTTTGTTCACAAAATTTATGAATTATGGCTTGTTTTTATTTTTATATAAAGAATAAGCATCGTCAAAAAAACGGATATGGGTGTGCTGTTTATAGCATCTCTAAATTTGAGCATACGTTTACAGCTCATTCAAAACAGTAATTTTTGAGATAGAGAGAAATTATACCTACCGTATACTTAGATATTAGGCCTTTGATAAAGTCTGGTACAAGTGCCTCATTTGCGAATTAATTCGGCTAAATATCATGTCCGGACTTATACATTTTACACATTCTTATCTTGGCGATCGTACTTTTTACGTCCGAATTAATAACACTTTATCCACACTCCAATTTATCATTTCCGGCATCATTCAGGTTTCCGTTCTTGAACCTGCACCTTTCAATTGATTTTTTACGATATCCTTCGTACAGTGCTAACTTACATTGCTTTATATGCGGATTATATCAATATTTACGTTTCAGCACGCAACTCAAATTTTTATGTAGAAACTTGCTGTATACAGATACTTGCAGAAACTTGGAAAGACACCTTGAGATGTTCATGGACTGGTGCAAGTTTCGACGTATTAAAATTAATGAATTCAAAGCTGCTCCTATTTACTTTTCTAGAAATTTTTTTCTACCCAAATAGACTAACCCTTAAAAAACAATATCCTCCCTTAGAAATATGAAACCAAATATCTTGAGGTTATCCTTGATAAAAGATTTACCTTCAGAAAACATGTTCTTAATATAAGAGGTAAGGTTGTCGGAGCTTCTAAATCTTTTGAACACATCCATAAAAATCTTACTCTCTCTATTCCCAATAAAGCACTAATATACAAAGCCTATATTTTCTCTATGATGATATGAACTATGCCACTCCGATCTGGGTTTTATATACGTATCTAGTACGGAAAACTTGTCTAAGATTTGTAATAGAAATTTAAGAACCACGGGGGGTTGCAGATACCTCCGTAATACCACCATCATTTAAATATTTGCTACCATATTCAACGAGTTAAAAAACCTTATAATTCTTTTACAAAAATACCTATAATATTTCCAATAAGATTATGGCTGAACTGCCGGACTACGAGGTCTCCGACCCATGAATTGGAAAATATCATGTTATTCAATATTGATTGACAATAATACCTGATTTTCTTTCCTTTTTTTAATTTAAACTTCTTACATTCGTATATACACTGACGGAAAAAAAAATCCCAACACCAAGAAAGACTTGTGTTAGATAAACGAAATTTGGTAGGCGTGTTTATACATCTGAAAGATGATATTGATTGAAATTTCGCGCTTCGCGCATAAGTGTGGAGCTAGTGGCGCCACTCTGAACTTGCAGATCAGGTTTACTTTAAATGCGTGCTATAAAGTTCGTGGATGTTATTTAGCTTCGAAATGTGATGTATTGAGTTGATGTTAGTCAAGAATGCCTTTAACAAGATGATGAAGCCACTGTCAACAGCTCACCGAGTTGGAACGAGGTCGCATATTCGGGCTACGAGAAGGTGGATTTTCTTTCCGCGATATTGCAGAAAGACTTAGCTGGAATTTATCCACTGTGCATGATTGTTGGAAGCAGTGGTCAAGGGATGGTACTACCTCAAGAAAACCAGGTTCCAGGCGACCACGTGGCACTCCTGAGAGGGAAGATCGCCGTATTCGGCGTACGACTGTGGCGCATCGTACTGCGTCTACAGCAGAATTTCAGGCTGCAGTTGGTACCACAGTGACACAACGAAGTGTTAGAAATCGGTTACTTCAAGAACAACTCCGAGTTAGGTCCTCTGTAGCGTGCATTCCACTGACTCCAAGCCATTGCCGTTTGCGAAGCCATTCGTGTCAAGCCAGAGCTCATTGGTGGGCGGAGTGGAGATCTGTTGTATTTCTTTTTCATCAGAAAACACAACAGATCTCCACTCTGTCCTCCAATGAGCTCTGGCTTGACACCAATGGCGTCGCAAACGGCAATGGCTTGGAGTCATTAGAATGCACACTACAGGGCGCCTGGCTCGGAGCTGTCCTTGAAGTAAACCGATTTCTAACAGTTCGTTGTGTCACTGTGGTACCAACTGCAGCTCAAATTTCTGCCGCAGACGCAGTACGATGCGCCACAGGCGTAAGCCGAATACGGCGATCTTCCCTCCTAGGAGTGCCACGTGGCCGCTTGGAACCGGGTCTTCTTGAGGTAGTACCATCTCTTGACCACTCTTTCCAACAATCATGCACAGTACATACGTTCCAGCCAAGTCTTTCTGCAATATTGCGGAAAGAAAATCCACCTTCTCGTAGCCCGAATATGCGACCTCGTTCCAACTCGGTGAGCTGTTGACAGTGGCTTCTTCGTCTTGTTAAAGGCATTCTTGGCTAACATCAACTCAATATGTCACATTTCGAAGCTAAATAACGTCCACGAACTTTACAGCACGCATTTAAAGTAAACCTGATCTGCAAGTTCTGAGTGGCGCCACTAGCGCCACACTTATGCGCGAAGCGCGAAATTTCAATCGATGTCATCTTTCAGATGTATAGACACGCCTACCAAATTTCGTTTATCTAACACAAGTCTTTTTTGGTGTTGGGATTTTTTTTTCCGTCAGTGTATATATATATTATAAAATATATACTTTTCTCCTTGATCTCGATTGTTTTGAAAAATTGAATACTTTATCCTTCCACTTTTAGTTGTAATTGATATATTTGATTTTTAAATTTAATTATATTTCTTATTTGTAATTCCTCCCTCAACGCATTTATATCTTTAATTATAATTATACTCACATTTATATAAATTGTAATTAATATATTTGTTTTTTTTTAATTTAATTATATTTTTCATTTTTAATTCCACCCCAAACGCGTTTCTATCTTTAACTATAATTATACTCACCCTTAAGTAAACTGTAATTAATATATTAGTTTTTAAATTTGATTATATTTTTCATTTTTAATCCCACCCCAAAAGCATTTCTATCTATAATTGTAAGTATACTCATTCTTATGTAAATTGTAATTAATATATATATACATATATTTTAATTTAATAATATTTTCCATTTTTATTCCCACCCTAAACACATTTTTATCTTTAATTATAATTATAGTTACCCTTATGTAGACTTCTTCTCTCTTATGTCTCTCTAAGTTTTAGAAATACAGCTACTCTATGTAATTTCAATTGGTTTCTTAAGGACATCCATCCGCCCGATTTCATCCCTTCACTGTCATGGGAAAAATAGAGCGGTCAGTCAGTCAAATGCGGTGTTGCAATAGTTAAAGACCTAAGATAATAACCGGGAAGCTGACCTTGAGATGTCAATTGGTATTACATACAGTATAAGGAGGGCGTAAAGTTGGTGTCAACTAGGAACCCTAAGAAATGTCTAAACCTTTTAACTGTTTAACTACTAAGCAAATTATCTATAAATTTTCTAGTAATTAATAGTATGACTCCGAACATTTTTTCAGTTCAATATTACTTTATTTTTTGTAAATATGTAGATTAACCCCTAACACATTCCATTTTATAACCCTATAAAAAAAACTATATCTTTTTGCCGGCCTTCTGTGATCTAAAGAGCTCCAATACGGTGTCAGAAGTGTGCGTTATCATTTGAAAAAACAAGGTCTATTTTTTTTTTTAATATGTAGACGATCCCTAATCAAATAAGTTGGAAATTGCACGTTAAATGTGGCAAATGAGGTGCGTTCGTAATATAACTAGTTTTATAAATATTTTTGCACCGCATACTGTACTGAATGTACATTTTAGTGCACTTCATAAGTGCATATCAATTTCATTCTGTTCGAATGGCACTATGGTTCGAATATCATTAAAATGCACTTGAAATATTTTTTTCCCATTGGCCGTATAATGTAGCGGAAAACTTTTGACTGTCCCTGTAATTAAACTATACATCCGATTTTCATAAAATTTGAAATGACCCGACACAATTTTAGACCAATTATATATCTAAAATTTCAGGCCATTTGGTTTGGTAGTTTTATGCTCTGTTATATGCGGACGGACAGACAGACAAACAGACAGACAGACGGACAGACAGACAGACGGAAAGACAGACAGACGGACCGAACGACGACTATAGGTGCTACGTATTTATATAATTGCGAACGCACCTAAAAATTGCATGCATATTGTGAAAGATGAAAATATTTTGAACTAATGACATATCTTGTTTGATTTTAGTCTTTATGATCTGATTTTTTTCTTGGGTGGGCAGGGGCACACACGGGTTGTACAATTTATTGATTATAGTAAAGTTTCTTATAATGTACAGTTAAAGTTACAAATACAAGGCAGAGTATGTAAAATTGAAGCTACTTTCATTGATATTTACAGAAGTTTTTTTTTTTCCTAATGCAATAGTAACTTTAAAACTCTGGAGAAATAGTAAACATATATTTTTATGTGAAACAAGCTAAGAGACGCATTTTGTTACAATAGAAACAATTTATTTTTACAGAAATCCGTCACTTATATCTAAGAGTAAATGTCACATTTTAACAGTTATCTCGAAGAACGATATAATCAAGCCCTTTTGTATTTCAAACTTTTTTTTTCCCTTTTATGTAACAGGAGAAAGGAAATGATGTCAGAGACGACAACTATTTTTAGGGAATAGAGAATTGTAGGAATTTTTAACTTAAGCTTAAGAGAGTAAAATATTATTTGTAAAAGTTATTATTTTGCGGTTAAAAAGAAAAAAAAAAAGGAAAAAGAGAGGGCAATGTCAATAAATTAGTTAATTAAAGAAGAAAGTGTCGTAAAAATATTCTTGAACCATAAAAAAAAAGTATAAAGAATAGAATGGAAAAAATAAAATACAATTCTGACTGATGGAATTTAGTTTTGCGCCAAAGTACGGCAGATTATGGTTATTCCGGTCTTATGATTTTTTTTTCTCTAATTTGATGTAGGTAGTCAATTTAAAATTGGGGTAACTTTGCCCATATCTACTTTGCATTATTTTAGAAAAAAAAATCTCATTGTTCAATAGGTTTTATAAAAATCATGATTGAAAATTCATAAAAAGTCATCAGACTGGGCTACAGTTTTCAAACCCATTTCAATCGAAAATACAACATTTACTCTAATTGATAATATAAAAATTTGAATTATGTGACATTTAGAATGATAAAAGCGAAAGCGATAACGTCAGTCGTTGCGACCATCGTTATACACTTCTATAAAGAGCAATTGTTTTTATATTTTTGTAAGCATTCACAGATACTTTTTTATTTATTTAGTGGCAGAGCAATTATTTTATGTTAGAAGTATTTCAACTTATCCAACAATATCATTGCGCGAAATTTGATTTTCCTCACAGTTTATTGTATATTAATATCTCAATTATAAAAGCAAAGCATAGGTAAGAGAAAAATTGGCTTACCTTGTATTTATGTTTTGTATCTGTGATCTGGTATCCCTCATTTTCAGGGTAATACAATCTATAACTTCTATTCGTTTATCTGTTCTAATCTATTGGTAATGGTGTAATATTCCGTGTTATTTAAAGCACACATGGTTATTTTGTGACTTGTAAAAAAATATGTGCAGTGAACGTTTAAAGAAAGAAAAAAGAATTTAATTCAGCATAAAATCACCACATCTTTCCTTTTGAGAGTCAGGAATACAAGTAAGATGTAAAAAACATATTTTATACATTATTGAAGATGAAAAAAACAGGAAATTAATATCATTAATCTTAATATTACATTATTTATGTTTATAGCCACTTTAAAAACAGTTTATTGATTGTTCAAGTGTCTTTAATTTCTGGGATATATGATGAAATGTTTATATAAAATGTTTATTTAGAATTGTACACTCACTTCCTTGTTTCGGATAACAACCTCTTTTCACAATTGCTTTTATAAATCACGTTGACAGATGAAAAAGAGCAATTTACTGAGTTTGATTAATTTATAACCTCTATTTGGAGATTACATTTCGTAATAACTGTCAACATTTTAGTTTTAGAAAAAAATTATATAAAGAATAATAGGATTTCTTTGATTAGGGAGGATTGTTCCATTCAAATGTCCATGTATTATGTTTTAGTTGAATCAGGATTGTGAAAGATTTCTTAATTTAAATGTCTCTTTATTAAGCTTTTGTTAAGTTCGGATTATGGAAGATTTTTCAATTTAAACGTCTATTTATTAAGCTTGTGATAAATCAGGATTATGGAAGCATTCTCGTTTGCGACAATATGGTTGCTAATCATTTCTTTTGTTGGAAGAACGTTATAAGTGTTGCAATGTTCATTTAGTTTTTCTGAGGGACTTTGCATATGCTGTATGTATTTATCTAAGTAAATATGTGTAAGTATGTAAGATACATTCAAGCGAAATGTATGTCTGTAATTTGCAGATAAAGATATATGCAATCATGGAAGTAACGTTTCCTTCTTAGCCACTTCTGCTTGTAAAAAAACTGCCACTAAATATATTTAACTAACCTAAATTTTGTGAAATTATAGCATCAACAACGATATATAAACCTTTTACTTATTTTGTACCGTTAGACCAATTTTTTTTTTTTAATGGGATCTGTCGATAAATAAAGCACTAAACTAATATTAATTTATCAAAATATCAGTCTAGCTTTATGAGAAATAAATGAATAAATAACCATTAAATTAAAAGTAAAATATTCACATATTATAGCTTTTAAATACTTTAATTTTCTTCAGGCTTTTTTTTCTTCTTTTTTTTTTTTTTTTTTTTTTTTTTTTTACATTTTTAGGGTTTTTTTCGCTTTGAAACATTTTCACAACAAATGCCAAACCATGGCAATTAAATCACCCTAACTACTGTTAAAAGAGAAAAGTTTTCGTAAAAACTTCAAAGCCAAAGACTTATTGCAACTACAATTAAGAAAAAGCTGAAATTAGTTTCAAATAAATTAAAGTTTTTTAAGAGTACCTTTGAAATAAATTGATAAGTTTATGTAATATTTAAATCTAAATCTTCACTAAGTTTAATATGAGTTGAAGAAAAAAGGAAGTAATTCTTTATGATGGAAATCTTTTCAGAAATAATGAAGAAAAGGAAATAAACATTAAGAGGTTTAGTCTGAAAATAAAGTTATTAAATGGTTGAATAATGTGAAATTTTATAATTGAAAAGTAAAATTAGGCTCCCAGTCAACCGGGATTGGATTATCCGGGACGGTAAAAATCTCACCGTTTTGGGTGCAATTTATTATGTTGATGCTGCATAGAAATTAGTAAAAAGTACCCACGGTTAAGAAATCATGGAGGGCAGTTTTATCGTATGAAGAAAATGAAATTCCTACAGAAGACGGCGATATAAGATTTCAGAGTAAAACTAGAAGATTTGAGAGATATGAGAAGATTTCTTAGAAGATTTGCGAAAGTTAAATTGTTCTAAAACTGTGGAAAGGAAGCGGTGAAACAATGGATTAACGAAAACTCGAAATTGGAATGTTACGAAGTTTTAAGTGACGATGATGCCGTGTCGCGTGTCGCTTCTGGTTCAGAAGAAAGAAGGAATTTCGAAGAATGTCCTGAAAGTGATGAAGAAAATCTTGTAACTAATAAAAAATTAATTCACGGTGACACAATAGTACACAAATGTGGCATTACTTAATTACTTGGAGCAAGAAGATGAAAACGCACATACTGAAAAAAAAAAAATGATGTTGAGAAATTTGCTTAGTAAAATTCGTCGAAGAGTAAATGAAAAACGAAAACGGACTTCTATCATTTAATTCTTCACAAAAAAGTGAGGTAAACTACATTTCTATTTTTTTTGTACTAATTATAAATCGAAATAATATAAAAAATTATGTTCATTACATTTCTTTTGTATTAATTTAATACTTTGGCATTTTCTATTCTTTTTCCAAAATTTTTCATCAAAATTTGCACAAATTCTGTTATGCGGGATATTCGCTTATCCGGAACGAAGTATTTCCCGACCATCCTGGTTAATCTAATGTCTACTGTAATTATGTATGTGAGTTGTGGCTTTAGAGTTCTCAAAAAAACACTCATACTAGCAACAAGATACGTCAGCAAGTTCCCATGAGGAAGTAGCGACCGCAATAGAATTAAAATGCTGATGCGCATTTTTACATCTCCGAGCTTGAGAAAAAATTAACAACCTAACTTCAGATTTCATTACGAAGTGACAACGATCAGACAGATGTAACGAGTTCTAAGACGAGAGCCGAAGTCGCTACGGAATCGGACAAGAGGGTCCGGTATGAATTCTCAGTTGCCGCGGTCCATTAGTTCCACCCTAGTAAAACCCTCCCCCTCCCCTCTTAACTTTGTAAATACAGTAGAATCTCTTTTATCCGAAACTCTTTTAGCCGAAACTCTCGGTTAACCGAAATAAATTTTTAAAGCTTTTTCTTTTTTTTTACTACCACTTTCCTTGTGTGCAACATCCATTTTGAAAGCTTTTTTTTTTTTTAACTATCATATTCTTTGTGTGTACGCGATCCTTTCCGAACTACGAGTACATATAAATAATATCGATCGCCTTTCTTAGAGTTCCTTTGAATTTAACTTGAGCTCTCGTAAGCTGCGGAGTAGAGCGAAGGAAACGAACAAATTAGCAACTCTGAAGCTTTTCAATGTTTTGAAAAAGGTTTGGCATGGCTGGAGCAGCAGAAAGACTGTGATACTGTGAACTAATAATATTAAAAAACTCCGTGATAGAGCTTCAAAGCAAAGGCATTCGAAACTGCGACAAACAAAACATTTTTTCAAACCCTTGTGATATATGTAAAAGGTACTTAATTTCAAAAATTAAAATTCAAGTAATTTATTCTTGTTTCTATTTTGCTATTGCTTTATTTTTATTAAGCACTTGTTATCATAATAAGAAATATTGCATATATTTCTCCTTAATCTTTCTTAAAATTGAAGCATTCTCGATTATCCGAAAATTTCAATTTTCTGAAAGAGGGTCCGTCTCAATTACTTCGGATAACCGAGGTTCTACCTTAACTGTCTTGTATTAAAGTGTAATAATAATCCAGAACCATTAAACTCCTTTTATTCATTAATTATTGCCTTATTCCTCCATTACAGGGGGGGTCGGCCAGTTAGAATCTAATTAAATCCCCCTAAATACCCCGTCCAGACTTTGGATTTTATAAACAGCCAACTACTTCAACGACAATTTTTTCCCCCTCTGAAGACGTACAACTGTGGATCTATTTCATGGAAAGTAGATATATCCGTTAAATTCGTTTTCATTCACGCAATACAGCGACAAAAAATGTTTTTGTCTTGTATTAAAGTGTAATAATAATCCAGAACCATTAATCTCCTTTTATTCATTAGTTATTGCCTTATTCCTCCATTACATGTATGGTGAAAATCGTTTCAGAAATAATGAAAAAATAGAAATAAACAAATAGTGATTTAGTCTGAAAATAAAGTTATTAAATGGCTTAGTAATGTGAAATTTTATAATTGAAAAGAAAAATATATGAAAATTTCATAAAGCGAATAATAAATGGAAGAATGCGATTTTTTTATTGTCTGAGGAAATACCTGCATGTTAAAATGTCGTCCACTTTATGATTCAGCATTCACTTTTTGGCAGAACTTATGCGGGAAAATTCCCATAAGTTCACCGAATCCAATAAAATGCAAAATTCTATATATATAGTCGGAGTTCAAATCCTTAATAATAATACGGAGCGGAGTCTAACATTTTTATTTATGAATCCATACATGACATTATTTAGCAATAGGAAACTGATATAAATAAAATGGTTTATTTTAGTTAAAAGTTTGAGATATTTTGAAAGATTTGAATCTATTACTCGTATACTATTCACTTTAATATTGGGTTGGCAGACAAACAATTGTAAGTCTGTTTAGAGAAAATAAAATAGAATTTGTTCATCGAGCGAAAATTTTTATTTGTAAAGTGTTGTCTATTTCTATCAGTGATATTTTAACATCTTTTAGAGGAACTGTCATAATTTCACATTCATGAAATTTCCATGTTTTGCATCTACAGAAAAGTGAACAAACTGATATTTGTCATCATCATCATCATCATCATCATAATTGTTGAAAGCTTTACCATTCACAAAAACCTTGTAAAGAACGCAAAAAAATTTTTCTTATCATATGGAAGAATGGCAGAACCAGTGTATTTTTTCTGTGGGGATGCAGGGATACACATGGCCGTAAACATTTTGTAAAGCTAATTAGCTAATAAGCTAACAGTATTTCTGTTAAACCGACTTCAAATGTGCAACGGATATTACTTAGTAATAGGAAACTGTTATAAATAAAATGGTTTACTTTAGTTAAAAGTTTGAGATATTTTGAAATATGCGAATCTGTTACTATTATACTATTCGGGTCAATCCATTTCAAGTGGTCCAGAAAATCATTTATTCGTTGCTTGACCATTTTTAAAAAATTTGAATTTTTTTGTACAACAACCCTAACATGATGGAAGTTCAAAATGACTATTATTTTAATTTAATTAATTTTTGTTTGTGCATAGCGGCCATCTTTTTTTCATTGTCTGCAGCAATTTTCTCACAAGAAGGGTTTACGGAATTGTAAATAATTCATCGTTTATTTCTCCAATTCAAGAGCGGATTAAAGCAATTTGTACAGAATACATTGGGCTAAAAATTTGGTAATAGAGTAGTTTCCAAAAATAAATCCTTATTGGTGAAATTCAAGCATGAAGTTTCAGTTTTTCTCCAAAATTTCTCCGCTTACAAACGGAAATTTTTCTAGCAAGAAAAACTGTGAACATGACATTTTTTTTTTTTTTTTTTTTTTTTTTTACAAATAAGCCGAAAGTACTTGTATTCACACGCTAAGTTCCAGATCTGGGACCTGCTTTCTCTTCGCTAAAAAAAATCCCAATTTTTTCAAAAACGTCAAAAATTGCTCTTTTGAGGCTTTGATATCTCTGGTGGGGCACGAGATAAAAATTTGAAGTTCTGTTTTCTGACAGTATTGTATAGTAATGTTATGCACAAGAAATTTCATGATGGAGATTTGAATACAAGCTGAGATATGGCAAGGGCAGCATGTCAAAACAACACTGCCAAACTATTGTTTTGTTGTAGTCACAGCTAAGTATTTATCTCAGAGTATCACTTAAATTTATGTTTTTGATTATCTTTAAATAATAGTAACGGAAAATAAAGCCCTTTGGAAGCTTAGCAATTAATTAAAAAAATAATTATGCCTAAGGTCTACATTTTGTATGGTTTTAGTAATTTTTGTTGCAAGTAATTTTAGTAACTGAAAGAAACCTCAGCACTTTTACATAAAGAAAAAAATATTTTTATACAAGACCTGAGACAAAAACAGAATAGGAAAAGAGAAAAGCTGTTAATGTTGGCATACTTGTTGAGACATGATCAAACGTGTCAAAACACATTCTTGCTTGTTGGTTTAAATAACACAATTTTGATATTTCTCAAATTTTTATTTCTAGGAACCAAGTCTTGTCATCCTTTCATAACTTGATTGAAGATCTTGGCCCTGCTGGCTCATAGAAATAAACTTTGAATTCACTATGTGCAAGTTTCCCTTCATTAATAATTCCTAGCTTACTTCTTTTGCAAAAATGTCATTTTTCAGCAGTATAAATTTTGAAAGGGCTTTGAATATCTTTACTTTCTGATAATTACTTGAGGCTGATGGATGGTAACATCGTATAATGTTTCATTTACAGGAACATACTTATGGTAGGAACAAGTTTCATGGACGGCAAGCAGCATTAAAATTGTGGTTTTTAAACCAACAACCAGGAATGTGTTTTGACACGTTTGACCATGTCTCAACAAGTATGCCAACATTAACAGCTTTTCTCTTTCTCTATTCTGTTTTTGTCTCTAGGTCTTGTATAAAAATATTTTTTTCTTTATGTAAAAGTGCTGAAATTTTCCTTCAGTTACTAAAATTACTTGCAACAAAAATTACTGAAACCATACAAAATGTAGGCCTTAGGCATAATTATTTTTTAAATTAATTGCTAGGCTTTGCAAAAGGCTTTATTTTCTGTTACTATTATTTAAAAAGAATAAAATAATAATAAATTTAAAAGACATTCTGAGATAAATACTTACCTGTGACTACAACAAAAAAATAGTTTTTTCAGTATTGTTTTGACATGTTGCCCTTGCCATTTCTCAGCTTGTAGTCAAATCTCCATCCTGAAATTTCTTGTGTATAACACTACCATACAATACTCTCAGAAACCAGAACTTCAGATTTTTATCTCGTGCCCCACCAGAGATATCAAAGCCTAAAAAGTGCGATTTTTGACATTTTTGAAAAAATTGGGATTTTTTTAGCGAAGAGAAAGCAAGTCCCAGATCTGGAACTTGGCGTGTGAGTACAAGTACTTTCGGCCTATTTGTAAAAAAAATTATGTCATGTTGACAGTTTTCCTTGCTAGAAAAATTTCCTCTTGTAAACAGACAAATTTTGGAAAAAAAACTGAAACTTTATGCTTAAATATCACCAATAAGCAATTAGTTTCGGAAACTACTCTATTACTAGATTTTTAGCCCATGTATTCTGCACAAATTGCTTTAATCCACACTTTAATTGGAGAAATAAACGATGAGTTATTTACAATTCCGTAAACCCTTCATTTGAGAAAATTGCTCCAGACGATGAAACAAATATGGCTGCCATGCACAAACAAAAATTATTAAAATTAAAATAATAGTCATTTTGAACTTCCATCATGTTAGGGTTGTTGTACAAAAAATTTCAGATTTTTTAAAAGTGGTCGAGAAACCAGTGCTGAACCATTTGAAATGGATTGACCCATTCACTTTAATACTGGTTTGGCAACCAAACAATTTCAGTCTGTTTAGAGAAAATAATATAGAATTTGTTCATTGAGCGAAAATTTTTATTTGTAAACTGTTATACGTATATCCTTAAACATTTCGTAAAGCTAGGGAGAGGAAATAAACAATAATTATTTTTTGTATTTCTGTTATGCCAACCTTAAAAGCGCAGAGGATATTTAGGCGAATTGTTGAATCGTTAACCTTTATGTATAGTTTGTTGGCAAAAAAAAAAAAAACTTTTATATTAAACTAAATATGTGTTTTTTTAAATTAGGGGTGAAATTGCTCAAAGGGAAAATTTTCTTGAGTCAATCTGAACATTTCTTTTTATAAAATCAGGAATATGATACTTTTATAGGCAGGATACTTTTATATTTTTATTACAGGTTTTGTAAGCATCCCATTAACTTTTGAAGAGTAACCAAAAGAAGTGTATTACCATCACTATGTAATCTCATGTTACTTATAAAAAGAAATTCTTATTATATTTATAAAAACATAAATCAAAACATCAATTGGTCTAACGGTAAAAATATCACCTACATGTAATTGAAAGATAATAGGAGAAATCATAACTTTACTTATTAACACTTTATTCGTCGCGCCCCATACATTCAGGGTGAAAGTTGTCCGTCGATGTATTGCTCGACGATTAAGGGGTTAAATAGCTTTCCTCATCTTAATGCGTCATTTTTACTGGGGAAGTTATTGTGATTTTTAATATTTATAGATAAAGTAGAAATCCACCATATTTTAATATTATACTTAGAATTCAAGCAATAAAAATCCACTGATATTTTCATTAAAAAATTTGCATACTACCAAAATTCGTAGAAACTGTTTCTTTACTTCACAGCTTGACCAAAGAGATATGCGGTTTTGAATTATCATCACTATGTATTCTCATGTTATTTATTAAAAAAAACACTGATATATTTATAAAAACGGTTTAATGCAAACATTTACAGGCAGAATCTATCCCTATACTTCACGGTTTAACCACTGACATCGATCTCGTTTTTATTTAATCGTACTAATGGAAAAATTATCACCAATGTAATTTAAAAATAATAGGAGAAAACACAATTTGTTAAATAGCTTTTCCGCAGCGTATTGCAGCATTTTTACTGTAGCATTTACTGCGATTTTTAATCATTTATAGATAAAATATAAACTCGCTATATTTTCTTATTATACTTTTAATTCAACCAATAAAAATCACTACTGAAAATCCGTAGAAACAATCTATTTACTTCACGGTTTTAGACATCAGCCTCGTTTTCATTCAATGACTAAAAGAAAAAGTTTAATCGATGTACTTGATAGATATCAGAAGGGAAAAAAAACTTTACTTTTTAAATAGCTCTCTGTATTTTAATAGAAGTATTTTTATTATGGAATACATTGCAGTTTTTAATTATTTCCACCTAACAGAAAAATCCATTATATATTATGATGTTATTTACCATTCAATCAACAAAAATGTAACAAATTATGAATATTTATTTATTTATTTATTTATTTTTTAAACACAGTATAATAGAAAATTTCGCTAAAACAATTCATGTACTTCATAGTTTTTATATTTATAATGTAAAAATTCGCCATATTCCCCATATATACTCCTCGCCATATCCCCCCCCCCCCCATTCCCATCGCCGTTATATATATATACACATATATATTTAAAGAAAAAGTTAATGCAAAAATCTACTTACATTAACTAGGGAAAATGTATCACCAATATAACTAAAAGCTAACAGTAGAAAGTATAAAATGAAATATCTTTCCACACCTTAATGCAACATATTTGTCGGAAAATTTTTGATACTTTTAGAATTTAAATATCAAATAGAAACTTCAATATATTCTCGTGTTACTTATAATTCAATCAATAAAAAGCTACTACTATATGTAACACAAAAATTAGTTTAATGTAAATATCTCCTCAAACAATCTATTCCTTTACTTTACAGTTCAGACACTGTTATCAGCCTCGATTTTACTTAATGACTGGAGGAAAAAGGTATTGCCGATGTAGTTGAAAGATAACTGGAGAAAGAATAAAATTAAATAGCATTCCACGTTTTAATGGTAGCATTTTTTTCTGTGGAATTTTCTGGTGCATTTATATTAAAATAATAAAATATAAAGTTATAATACATTTTCGTGCTACTTATACTCAATAAAAATGTACAACTCAATAAAAATTCACTAATCTCTTTAAAAAAATGTACAATACCGAAATTCGCAATTTAATCTATCATTTTGCTTCATACACATACTCATTGTTTTTTTTCTATTTACTCATAAAATAAAATCCTATCATATATTTTCACGTTTCTTGTAATTCAATCAATAAACATCTACTATTCCATTAACGACTGGCGGAAAAAGTACCACCGATGTAATTGAAAAACAGTGTTGCCAGATAGTCAAAAGTCAATTTCCCCAAAATCTGAAATTTCCCCCAAATCAGTGTTTTTTTCCGCAAAAATCCCCAAATCAGTTTTTACTCAAAAAGAGAATTTTTAAATTTTTAATTTACCACTATAAAAATTTTTTAAGTAATTTATGCTCAAATGTTTCCCCCAAATCAAGCCTTTTTTTGAAAAAATTCCCCATTTACAAAAAACAAACTTTTAAACTGGGCAGAATGCATATTCTGTAGCTACATTAAGAGAATGAGAGCTAGATTCAGAGACGTCGCGATAGGGGATTATGGGGGGAGCCTCCCCCCCCAATATATGTGTACTTGAGAAAATCGAGCTTAGAGTTGGGAAATTATAGATTTTTGAAACACTTTTTCTTTTTTTAAATAAAAAGTTTAAAAAAAATATTGTTTTGCTGACTATCGCTCTGAGTTCTGTAATAGTAAAATAGTTAAACTCTCAAAAGAAATACAAAAAGCAGCCAGACTCAATTTCTCATTATGTTTCTCTGTGCTACGAAAATATCATACATCTGCCAGAGCTGAATTCCTCTACTGTTGTCTATCAACAGTATCTCTAATGCATTTCCTCCGAAACTTTGTTCTTTTCTCATAAATCTGAATCAATAATTATAATTTTTATGTTTTTAGTTCCAGCACTTTTCCTTGGAAAGAATTTTTTTTTTTTTTTTTTTTTTTTTTTTTTTTTTTTTTGCGTATTATTGTCATTATTATTAAACACACATTGAACATAGCATTTTAGTTGGAAAATAAAGCAATTTGTTTCACGTTGGGAAATTTTTTAATTATAAGTTGGGAAAATTTGGAACTCTCCCCCCCCCCCCCCCCCCCCCGATTTTTTTTTTTTTTTTTTTTTTTTTTTTTTTTTTTTTTTTTTGTAGCCACGCTCCTGAATAGTATGTTCTAACAAAGTTGGACTGTTGTTACATTAGCTCCATAGCTTTAGATTGGTTGGATTTGATCAGTTCAGATCAAATCAGTTGGGATTTGAATGAATCCGAGATGGTACGCTGTTTAAATATTTTTGTCATCCCTATACTGAAACACTTAATCATAATGCTAAGTATTTTCGCTGTATCAATCGATGTGCTTTTGTATATCATAAGAGAAAAATATCTGCTTTCCACATATTTAAATTATATTTTTTTAAAGTACGGCGAAAGAATTTTTCGTATATGTCCTGCAGGTTTAAGCTGCTTAAGACTTTAGAGTCTGGTGCATCTGTAATACGTGTAAACTGTAATGTAGTAAATAACGAACACGACCACATCCAAGATAATAATGATTGGTATTTCCGATTTCTGGATTGTATTTTCGTTTTCAAACCAAAATTGAGTTCGAGACAGATCCAGCTTTTCTACAGGACTAAGAGAAATTTTTACGGAAAATAGTAAAAAAAAAAATCCCCAAGTTTTTCCTCAAATTTTTTGTAGACCTCAAAAATTTCCCCACGAACTACTTGTCCTCAAAAACTTCCCCTAGAGGTTCAAAATCCCCCAAAATGGTGACAAAATCCCCAATCTAGCAACACTGTTGAAAGATAAGAGGAAAAGGTCATAACTATCTAACTTTTCACTTTTTAATGGTAACCTTTTTTTCTGTGGAATTTTCTGGTACTTGTAGATTTAAATGATAAAATATAAACCCAAAATATATTTTTGTACTACTTATAATCGAACTCAATAAAAATCCACTAATCTCTAGAAGAAAAATATATATATATATATATACACACACAGTATAATACCAAAATTTGCAAAATAATCTATCATTTTACTTCACAGATATACCAATTATTTTTTTTTTCACTCATAAAATAAAATCCCGTCATATATTTTCACGTTACTTGTAACTCAATCAATAAACCCCTACTAATCTGTTTATATATTAAAAAAAAGATGATAAATTGTAATATAATATTATATAATGGTTATTATTAAAAAATCAGTACAGTACAGAAATCAGAGAAACAATCTATTCCTTTACTTCACAGTTCAGACACTGATATCCGCCTAGTTTTTACTTAATGACTGCGGAAAAAAGTATCACCGATGTAATTGAAAGATAACAGGAGAAAGCATAACTAAATAGCTGTCCACTTTTTAATGGCAGCATTTTTACTGTGGAATTTTCTGGTATTTTTTTTTTTATTTATTAAATAATAAAATATAAATCCAAAATATATTTTTGTGCCACCTTAAGACTACGGAAAAAAGTATCACCGATGTAATTGAATGATAACAGGAGAAAGCATAACTAAATAGCTGTCCACTTTTTAATGGCAGCATTTTTACTGTGGAATTTTCTGGTATTTTTTTAAATTAAATAATAAACTATAAACCCAAAATATACTTTTGCGCTACCTACATTTAGACAATAAATATCCACTAATCTCTAGAAAAAAATATATAAATATATTTAATGCCAAAATTCGCAAAATAATCTATCATTTTACTTCAAACACATACTCATTACTTGTTTTATTTACTCATAAAATAAAATCCCATCACATATTTTCACGTTACTTGTATTCAATCAATAAACTCCTACGAATCTCTTTATATGTATAAAAAATCTGTATAGTACAAAAATCAGAGAAACAATCTATTCCTTTACTTCACAGTTCAGACACTGACATCAGCCTCATTTTTACTTAATGACTGGCGGAAAAAGTATCACCGATGTAATTGAAAGATAACAGGAGAAAGCATAACTTTACTTATTAAAATAGCTCTCTCCGCGTCTTAATGGCAGCATTTTTACTGTGGAAAAGATTTATCTAGGGCGGCATCATTGACTTTGCTAAGTGTTTCTAACATCATTTAATAGAATCAATAATTTCTCTTACAAGCGATGGAATGTTTTCTTGTTAGGAAATATCCCAAGTAATTTGTTAGAGATTTTGTTTGTTTACTTCGTTTGGCAACTTAAGGTTTCCTTTATTATTGTTATTATTTCTGAATCATTGATTAAAAATTGGTTAGATTATTAATGATTTCTTTAAAAATAAACCTCTTCAGTAGAACGATTTTCTTTTGTAGCTGTTAAAGGTTTTCGCTTTTTTTTTCTCTTACACAAAAATAAATACTAACTTATTAAGTATATACTTAGATGGTACATAACTTTACATTGGCGGATTTTACTGATTTTAGATGTTCTCTGATTTCACTAGGGACTGTTAACTTTTATTGTGCTTACCTTATGTTTACATGTTACGCTATTATCATTCTAAATAAAGAAAACTGACATAAAAATGTGAGTAAATTTTAATCATTTTTACCATGAAAAAACTTTCTTTAAAGAATGCCATCATTGATTTTACTGAGTTCTTCCATTGTTATAAAGTATAATCAATAACATTTCTTGCATGAAATGGAAAGAAAATTTATTAAGAAAAATTTCAAATAATGTATTAGAGGACTTTTATTCATTATTTATATTTTAAAATTGGAGTATTTTTTATTTTTTGTAACTTCTGTATGTATGTTACTTTTATTGTGGTTATCGTATGTTTACATCTTACGTTATTATCATTATAAATAAACAAATCTGACATAAAAATTTAAATAAATCTTATTGAATTTTACCATGAAAAAGATTTACCAAGAATGGCATCATCGATTTTACTGGGTATTTTCATTGTTATATAATAGAATGAATAAATTTTCTTGCATGAAATGGAATAAAGTTTCATTAAGAAAATTTCTAAATAATGTATTAGAGAACTTTTTTTCCTTATTTCGATTTTAAAATTGGGGTATTTTTTATTTGTGTTATAAGTTCTGTATGTGTGTTACATTTATTATGGTTACCGCATGCTTACATGCTGCGTTATTATCATTATAAATAAACAAAACTGACATAAAAATTTAAATAAATCTTATGAAATTTTACCATGAAAAAGGTTTACCAAGAGTGACATCATTGATTTTACTGAGTGACTCCATTGTTATATAATAGAGTAAATAACATTTCTTGCATGAAATGGAATGAATGTTTGCTAAGAAAAATTCCAAATAATGTATTAGAACTTTTTTCTTTATTTCGATTTTAAAATTGGGTTATTTATTATTTGTGTTAAGTTCGGCTTGAGTGTTACTTCTACTGTGGTTACCTTATGTTTGCTTGTTACGTTATTCTCATTATAAAAAACTGACATAAAAAATTCCGTAAAATTTATTCAATTTTACTATGAAAAAGGTTTACCAAGAATGATATCATTGATTTTACTAAGTATTTCCGTTATTATATAATAGAATCAATAACTTTTCTTGCGTGAATTGGAAGAAATTTTTATTAAGAAAAATTTGAAATAATATATTAGAGAACTGTTTTCCTTATTTCGAATTTAATACTGGGGTGTTTTTTATTTGTGCTATGTAAGGATAAGGATGAACCTAATCAGGTTTTTAAGACCAAAACCGAATTTCAGTAATCTTCAAATCGACTGACGAAAACGAAAACAAAATTTCTAAAAAATTTTTAAAGTAATTAATACATACATAAATATACAGAATTATTAATTAATTATATACAGTAAAACCTCCCTAAAGCGACCACGTTCCGTTTCAATAACAATTGGTCGTTACGAGAGGTGGCCGCTTAATAGGGGTTATGTTTAAATCCAGATTTCAATTTTTGAAAAAAGGTAACAATTAATGTTAATAAAATTTATTTTTCACATTAGAAAAATATGAAAATTTAAGTATCAAAATAAAAGTTAATTAAAGATAATTAGTGCAGAGTTAAAAAAATGTATAAATTGACGTTTGCTTTGATTTTACGGTTTTATATTCTATAACTTTTATTTCCAAGTCCTTTCGAAGTTCGGTAAATAACTGCAATTTGTTTTTGGACGGGAACAAATTATGACAATTTCATTAATTTATCTATTTCTTTGAGAGTTTCCTGACAGAATAGGGCAAGGGAGTTTATTGACAGTTATCCTTACTTTGTCATCAGGGTTAAATTCATTGCCTAAAAAGGCACAAAGGGTTTAAACACTTAAAAGTTACTGGAATAAATAAAAATTCTAAACTTAATTTAGAAGTTTGATGAATCCACTTTTCGGAATTATTGTTCTAATAAAACCTTCTTCAAGCGACCAGGAAAAAACTGAATTTGTTTCATTTTCTTCACAGAAATTGGTCGCTCATGGAGGGAGTTCAACTGGGGTGGTCTCTGAATAGAGGAAAAATTAAATTGAGCCTATGGGAATAAATTTCGTTCCATGAAAAAATGGTCGTTCAGGGAGATGAACGCTTAATGGAGGTGGTCGCGCAGGTAGGTTTCAGCGTATGTGATTATACCTGTGGCCCATGTTGGCTCGTTGTACCTCTGACCAAAACATTTTATTTTTATAATAAAATATAATTAATTCATCTACAACACAGAATGATTTTCTAATCATACGAATTTCATTTAATTAAAAAATGTTTTAGGTATACATACCTCGATTTATCTTTTATAATGATTTTTGCAAATGATCATCTGTTACACTAGAACTTTCTCAAAGAATATTCAAAACACTTCTGAGGTATCAAACTAAAAATTTTCTATTATTTTTAAGTCTGCAGCTTTTAATGAGCACGTGAAAAAGCGTCTTAGAAGTGCACTCATAGACTATGTATGCAATGCTTGCTTTATAATATGAACTCACGTCTTGATTCTGTGTTGACGGATGATTATAGACAGTGAAGTTCATAGCAATAAATAAAGAGTGTCTCTTTCAGCCGATACAGCTCAAATTAATGAGAATTGTTGAAAATTTTTGAAGGAAGAAATGAGATTTTTAGAATATGGATAGTTAGTTACGGTCAAATTTCGGTCCGACCAAATGTTTGGCAGCATTTTCGCCGAAAATGAAATTTCGGCTAAACTAAGATTTTGGACGAAAACGAAACCGAATTTTCGGACGATCTCTGGTTATAAGTTCTGGGTAATTGATTAAAAATCAGGTACGTTTTTAACATTTCCTTTAAATATGAAAAAAGCAATTTCATTTCATTGTTTTAAAAGATTTATGCTTTATTTTTATTTTGGTTAAGGATACATAGTACCTTAAAAATGGTCAAAATATCGATTATTATTATTATTAACCCCCGGTACGGTATGCTATTTCTTTCTCCCAGCTTATTTTGTATCGTCTCTAAAAGATTACGTTACCTTATAGAAGCCAGCAATAAACAAAGCAGATGTATCATTGTACGATTAAATGCTCTATAGCAATTTTTTATATTTCTAAGCATCGTACATTTTCAATTTTTATACCGTCGTATTGAAAAAATAAAAGTACTTTTAAGTGCAATTTGTTTGAAAACTGTATTTCCATTTATTTTTGAAATATTATTATTACTATTATTATTATTATTTTGTAGTTTTTAGCACCATTGGTTTAATTTTGGCAACGCAAGTACTCCATTATGTAGAAAGTAAATGGAAAATAGTAGAAAAATAGCAATTGTATGTTTTTGTTGCCATTTTCTCATAACAACCGAAAGAAAACGTAATTAAAATACGGGCTATCTTAAAAAAATATAAATGAATAATTGCTGTTAAAAAATGGAGCTATTATAAACTATATTTAATTTTAAGTATCTATATTAATGTTATAAACAAATGAAGGCTTATGAATCCTTAGATAGCCTTTTTTTGTCGAGTTTCTTTAATGACGGCATGTTTTTTGCTGTATTTGTGTATTATTTTGCGATAGTATGACAACCTATGCATGTTTTATTGTAGATGTTTAAGAGTAGATTGTAAATGTGGAATTCTTAAGCGGATGCGAATGACGTTATTTTACATAAAATAAAAGTGCGTCCTTTAAGTCTTAAAATTGAAATATGTTTTGTAGTATTTATATGTACATATATTTTTTTTCATCGGGGCGACACTAAATTCTGAAAAAGCAGATTTCCTGTTTTCTAGTTATTATTGTTGTTGTTGTTGGCTTACAGTATAACCACATCTTTTACAAACATACTGATAAAACTTCAAAGGTGTATCTTTAATAATAAAGAAGTTATTAAACATTTAATGTGCGATGACACAATTTAAAGGGACTTTAAAGCAATCCTGGTTAATTTAGATCACTATTTAACAAACCCAAGGAGCTAGCGTTCTTAAGATTACGCTAAGAGACGCTTCTTAAGGTTATATATATATGTATATAAAAATCTAAGAAGCAACATTCATATACTGTTGTTGCCAACTTTGATCAGGAATGTTTCACAAAAGAAAACCAGAATGTTTCAAGAAATTGTCTTTGAGTGACCAGTAGACCATTATATTATAGGAATGTTCCAACAATTTTATTACAGTATTTAAGACAACATTGTTGAATTAAAAAAAATACTTATAACCCTAGTTAAGAAAAGTTTATCTTATAAGCGGCTGAATATTTTCGTGCTAGACAACAATTCATTTAACTTGTTAGGAATTTTGGTTCTTTTATTTGAAAATTAAAGTTTTTTTTTTTTTTTACACTAGGGGGCTCGGCCCCCTACGAGCTACGCTCGCCAACCCCCGTCCAGACACCGCAGACTCTACATGCACGTTAATTTGATCGGCTTTAAACAGATTTCGAAAGATTGAATTATCTCTCTATTCTAAAAAAAAGTAACTCCCGCTGTCACCGCCGCCGCCGCCGCCGGTTTTGAATTTTTTGTGACCGGAGGTCTTTCTTCGTTAATATTAAGAAAAATAATGCATACAAAAATATGAAAATTGGTAGTATTATACAGAAATGTTTGATAAACACGCTGATGTAGACAGTTTTCAAATCGAAGAATTATTTTAAGAGATATTTAATGCTAAAGTTGGACAAAATCGTTCCATTAAAAAAATTTTATAGGAGCAAAAACTATACATCGGAATTTAATACTTTTTAGATCATTTTATACGTTATAATTTCCCGGTGTGCAGAATTAATTTATTTTTTTAATTTGACTCATTTTTCGAGGTTTCATTTCTATTTTAAATTCAAATTTTCAGCATTTCGAGAGATATTTTTTTACTTATTTCAGAAAATTGTACTAATTTAACCTGTTGCCAAACTGTATAAACAACGGAAACAATAATGTTTGCTTCAGATTAAAAATTTATTTACACGTGACTATTATAAACAGAAAAGAAAAACTTTCAAATTAGAATTAAATAATTACGTATAAAAAGCAGGAACTTATTGAAAATTACTTCATCTATAATTACACGTGAATTTTAACAGAGAAAGGATATTGTAAAGTAATAAATTCATTAACATGCGTTAGAAGTCTTAAATAGGAGAAATTACATCACATTTACGTCACATTACACTTATTACGTAAAATGAACAAAAAATAATATTGCAAAATAGTAGTTTAAATTTAAAAATAGCGCGAGACATTTACTTGATATTTTGAGATGAACTTTTCAACTATTTTTTTACAGCGCAAATAATATTTCATTTCTAATAAAAGCATTTTCACGTGAATATTAAAAAGGGAAAGAAAAGTTTGGTGAAAATTACGTCAGATTAAAACGATATATTTAAAATGTTTTATTTAAAAGGACTTTCTTTTCGCTTTGTTAAAAAATACCGGGAGACAAAGACTCTGTTTACTTAATTCCTTTTATATTAGATGATTTTGAAATGCCATTGTATCTTTTAACAGCAGCTGATTTTTCCGTAAAATTCCCCAATCAAAGAGAAATGAATAGAAACCCGTTTATAGGGAGATCGCCTTTGTTTTTTTAATTATAATTCAATCCAATTAAAGCCGATCAAATTAGCGTGCTTTTAGAGACTGCAGTGTCTGATCGGGGGGTTGGCGAGCGTAGCTCGTAGGGGGCCGAGCCCCCTAGTAATTTAAAAAACAGTGGCTATCTCCCTATAAACGAATTTCTATTCATTTCTCTTTGATTGGGGAATTTTAACGCCAAATCCACTGCGGTACTACTTGATTATCCCGTCGACCAATTTCGCCAAATTATATAAATCGCCAAACCACTCGCCAAGTTATTCAAATTGACATAATTTTGATTTTAATTAACGAAAGAACAAATAAATTGGTACGACATTAATAAAAATACAAATAAAACGTCGAAATAAAAATAACTTGATGACTTAGACACGTGTAACAACATTTCAAAATAAGCTAATATAAAAGGAATTAAGTAAACAGAGTCTCCTGGTACTTTTTAACAAAGCGAAAAGAAAGTTCTTTTAAATGAGACATTTTAAATTAATCGTTTTTAATCTGACGTAATTTTTACCAAGCTAGTCTTTCTCTTTTAAATATTCACGTGAAAATACTTTTGTTAGAAATGAAATATTATTTGCGCTTTCCTGACAAAAATAGTTGAAAAGTATCCTCGCAAAATATAAAATAAATGTCTAGCGCAATTTCTAAATTTAAACCGTTTTGCAATATTATTTTGTGTTCATTTTACGTAATAACTGTAATGTGAGGTACATATGACGTAATTTCTCCTATTTAAGATTTCTAACGCATGTTAATAAATTTATTATTTTACAAATTCCTTTCTCTCTTAAAATGCACGTGTAATTATAATTTTTATGACGTAATTTTTAATAAGTTCCTGCTTTTTTTACATAATTATTTAATTCTAAATCCAAATGTTTTTTTCTGTTTATAATAGTCACGTGTAAATAAATTTTTAATTTATTTACACGTATAAATATTTTTTTTGAAGCAAACATTATTGTTTCCGCTGTTTATACAGTTGGCAACAGTTTAAATTAATATCACTTTCTAAAATCTGTAAAAAATATCTCTAGAAATACTGAAAATTTGAATTTAAAATAGAAATAAAACCTCAAAAAATGACTGAAAATAAAAAAATTAATGCAATCTGCACTCCGGCAAATTCTAACGCATAAAATGATCTAAAAATGATTACACTGCCATGTATAGTTTTTGCTGCTATAAAACTTTTTTAGTGGAACAATTTTGTCCAACTTTAGCATTAAATATCTCTTAAAATAATTCTTAGATTTGAAAACTGTCTGCATCATCGTGTTTATCAAACATTTCTGTGTAAAACCACCGATTTTCATATTTTTGTATGTATTATTTTTCATAATATTAACGAAGAAAGACCTCCGGTCACAAAAAATTCAAAACCGGCGGCGGCGGTGACAGCGGTAGTTACTTTTTTTTAGAATAGAAAGAAAGATTATTGTTTATAATTTCTGACTCCGTCGAATAGAACAAAAAATGTCCTTTCAAATAAATCTTGCTTGGAAGCCTTAACTTTTTAAAAATTAATTTTTAGGCATATATAGTTTTAATTTATCTACATCTCACGTGTTGATAGATTAGTAGATTATAATTAAGGGGGCTGGTCACTCAGTTTCGGAATTCTCCTCCGTAATGTTAAGTCTATGGACTTTTGATGCATTCGTATATTTAAAATATCATCACGGAAAATTCATATTTTTAACATCTTTTTCTTATGTACTCTTCTTAAAGGATACCTCTTTTTTTCTTAGTTTTCAAAATATTTCTAAAATCTATGCTGAATTTATTATTTCATGGGTTAAAAGCGGGCGAACTGTGAGTAAGCTTTTAACACTTCCTATAAAATTAAGTCTATACTTTAGAAATATTTGAAGAACAAAGAAATAAAGAGACTTCTTTTATGAAGTGTACACAAAAGATAGAAAAATTAATTTCCCGATGAGGTATTTTAAATATACAAATGCATCAATTGCCCATAGACTTTACATTAGTGAGGGGCAATCGGAAGCTGAGTGACCAGTCCCCTTAAACACTACTTTTCTAAATGTAAAAATAAAAAATCCTATGCCGAATTATGTCAGTGTTGTCCTGTGTCCAATCAGCGTTCGTACGATTCAAGGACTTTCAAGCATCTTTTACCAGAATTTTTTAAAGTAATATTTGCCTTATTTAACGAAAAAAAAATCTATCTCCAGATATAGCGACCGGTGCTTTACAAAATTTCTGGTACTAAAACACCTGAAATCTCATGACTCCCTTGATGCGCACGAACCCTGCCAATGCACCAATTTTTGAAGGTAAAAAAGAAAGAAAGAAAGAAAGAAAAATAGCACCTAATTTGGATTTAAAATTAATAAAAATCAAGGCGGTCGACCACCATCGTAACTCGTACAATTCCAATGATATTAAAATTAATGAATTCACTAATTAAAAATAAAATCCAAAATTGTGTATTAGTTAACTGGGAAGTGTATTGTTTTTATATTAATATGTTTAAAAAATGTCTTGCAAAGGGAGTTACGGTAAAAATGTTTACTTTAGCTTACTGCATCTTTAGTTTCTGCGTTTTAAAATGCTGACTAGATGTGAATTACAGACACAACCGTTCCAAAATCTTGATCGTCCCAAGATTGTACTGGCATCAAAGTATATTAACATATATTAAATAACCCATACTAGTATACATACGTAGATTTTTTTCCGGAAGGGGAGGGCGGGGGTGGGGGGGGGGTTCACCCACACTTCTGCCCTTTGCCTGCGTACGGACATGTTAACACTTTATGTCCCAATATATGAATTCATGAAAATTTCATCTTCTAAAGCATTTGTTGTGAATTTTTCAAACTGTATTAAAAGATTTACACAATTATTTACTAAATTTTAGAAGGATTTCGTCAATTACAATTAATTAAGTTGAATTTATAAGGATTTTGTGCAATTTTTATAACTCCACTCAAATTATTTAAAATATTTTTTTTTAGTATTTTGTAGAATTAGGAAATGTACAAATAATATTCTTACTATAGAAATATGGCAATATATTTAAACTGAACCCCCCCCCCCACACACACACACACACAAATCTTTCAACTTCAAGAAAGCTGAAAAGATGCAAAGGCAAGTGAAATCATTCTTTTAAAAATATTTTTGTTTTGTGTAACCAATAATGCTTTTGGAATAAGATAAAGTAAAGAATCTAAACTGTCATCATTCTAAACTGTATTACTCTAGTCGATATATTAAATGACTTTTATAACAAGTTATTTTAATGGTATTTTAACGTACCGTCGGGGCACAAAGGATTAAAAACAAAATGTTTTGTTTCAATATTCTTTTAAAGTTTTGCACAAATGAATCTAATAATTTTAAGATAAGAAAGAAGCTTTAAACTTTCGCTAACATTTGGCATTTCAAAGGTACCTGACCCCCTTTAATAGCAATGTAAAAAAACAGAAGCTAACACTATCAAATTTGCTTTTGGCGAAGAGTCAATCAGTGAATGTGTGGCTCAATAACGGTTCCAAAGATTTCGTAATCCAAACAAAAGTTTTAAAGTTGTGTTACTGGCAATGGGGATCCTGATACTTGCAAATTTTTCCGTAACTGAATACAAAGTTATGGGAGAAGAAAAATAGCAATTCTTTATGAATTAAAAATTTCAAGATCGAGAGTAAAAATGCAAAAAAATAAAATAAAATAAAATAAAATAAAATAAAATAAAATTACTTTTTACTGCATTTGTCAGAGGCGATTATTTTCTGGGAGCTGCAATGTTGCTTAGCTACGGGAACAGCTTTGGGTACCATTTTGGTGAATGTATGGCACAATATATGGCTGGAGCGAATTTTCGGTAACGGCGACATCCATGATGAGGAAGAATTTTCAGGTTTTCAAATTTGCTGTGAAAAGGCAGCAATTTATGAGCTGATTGAACATGTAAAATCTGAAAATGCATTAAGTGTCTAAAAAAGGAATACAGAAGTTTAGCTAAGCATTGACGAAAATGCAACAACAACAAACAATTTAGCGGACAGCGAGATCGCTGACGCTGTGCTAAATTGAACCACCGATAATGCTAGTAGCAGCTCAGAAGACGAGGAGGAACAACCGGCAGAAGAAAAGCTGTCACTAGAAAAATGCATAAATTTGACTGACGAATTAATATATTATTTAGAGAAACAAGACTGTATTTCCGAAAAAGACATTCTTCATTTCTATAAAATACAAGAAAAACATGTTAATGAACGGTCAAGAAAATTGAAGCAAAGAAAGTTGACATCGATGTTTCCGAAATTACAAGAGAAGAAATAATTTCACTCTTTATTTCTGTAACATAGAAAATATCATAAAAAGTAAGTTTTTTTCCCTTTTTTTTGCATAATTATCACTTAATAATGAATTATATCTGATAAAAATCGTTGAGAAGTTAGTTCATACCCAAGACAAGAGTAATTTAAAACATCGGAGAAACAATCGGGAATTTGACCACAACGGAAAATAACCGGCGTCGTAGACCAAGGGAAGATAATCGCTAACTTATCCCAAGGGAAAACAACCGGCATCTTACCACAAAAAATATCCGTCGACTGAAAGGCCATGTACTAGTAATCTCTACAAAGATCAGATTTATTTCTCTGGTGTTTAAACTATGACTTATATAGGCAAACAAAGAAGTCTCGTTAAAGATTTTGGACACTTACCAGAAGTGTTAAAACGAAATAGCAATAAAAAAAAAGCAACTTAAAATTACCAAAAAAAAAAAAAAAAAAGCAAACGGAAATTAAAATATTAGTAAAAAACCCTCTTCCTTGCAACTGAGCAACTTTCCCTACAGCACCTGCGATTATGAAAACTATGTGACATGGCATCTTGTCCAACACTGCATCTCACCCCAAGTTACACTATTAATAAAATATATAACAGTTTTAAAACTTCGTAGTAAATTTTTGAACTTGAACAGTATAATCATTTTTGTTAATTTTCTGGATCATTCTGCTATAAAATGTAGAAAAAAAATCCCTTTATGATTTACTCTTTATGAAGTTTCAATGAGAATAAAAAAAGGGTTACAAAAAATTATGATATTTTATGAAGCTGTCACTAAACTTTTAACAAAACACAAAGCACAAAACACAAAATTAAAAATGCCTCTAAAAGACCAAAACAGAAAACACATGAAAACAGAAATTTTGAGCACTGCATTTAATCCCAAATACTTCTTAAAGGTTATTTTCCGTAATATATGAAATTCTCGAAATGCCTAGATTACAAATCAACTCGTGAACAAGAACGGAATCAGACATCTTCTATCCATTTAAGTCATGTTTCTTATGTTTTATTGATAGTTTTGTGCAAGAACTAGCATAGGTGACTGCCATTTTTACACGTAATTATCCTACTTAAAACATCACACTTCACTTGCTTGTGAAATGTATCAAGACTCTCTAGCTCATTTGGGGCAAAATATTTCCCTTATACACAACAGAAAGGAGAGCAGGAAAGACCCTTTTTCCATCTCAAAATATTTTTCTTCGAATTACTAGCACTCTTTCAACTAGAGGATTTGTCTATAGGAATAAGACATGTGGCAATTAAATTTGAATACATATGTATGTAATTAATTTCATCGGTTGAAACATCAATAACATCATAAATTGGACAAAAACATTGGACATTAAAAACTGGTGTAGCCCTTCAAACATTTAATTAAGATCAAATTAACTTATAAATATTTTCTAATTAAAAGATAACTCATTTGAAAACACATTAACGTACATTTTAGACAGTTTTCTTCCTTTAAATTTATTGCTTTGAAACTCAAACTTACTATGATCTATAGTAATTAGATAAATATTACTGAATTCAAGAATATCATGGGAAAATTAAGAATGACAGATCGAATGATACGTTGAAGCAACATTGTAAATTGGTCAATGAAAATATGCCTGAGTATTTAAAACTAAATTAAGATCTAATCGACTAATATAGATTTCCTATCAAAAATACCTTCCGACACAAGTGCACTAATGGATGTTTTTTACAGTTACGTTTTTTAATTTATTTCCCCTGCAACTCAAACTTCCCGTGTTCCTATATTTATCTGAAGTCGAATATTTTTTTTATGAATATTGAATAATAATATTATACTGAGAGAGAAAAAAGAATGACAGATCAAATGATATCATAAATATCATTATAAATTGGACATACTAGATTTGTATTCATTTGAAAATCTAGACAACAACTGAAACATTCAGTGCTTGATTCTCTGTTCTCCGATCTCAGCAATGTATTCAGAGGAAGGGGGTAGAAAAAGACTGAATTGATCTCCAACTTCCTCTTCTCGTATTTGATCTTTCAAGATCAATGATCGTGTCGTCAACTTTTCGTTACGGTTACTTAGAAAGAACTGAAGAATAGTTTTTTTTTTTTTTTCAATTTTTTTTCAAATGACTTTGCTATGATTTTTCGCTCAGTGGGAAATTGCCACTTAGAAGTTATGGAAGATCTGAGAATTTCTGTAAAATTACTTATTAGAAATTAACATTTCACATAGAACCTCGGTTCCCAAACTGGGATACTCGTATCCCTGGGGTTAAGTGGTGGATCAGTTTGGGAGCCAATGTTCTAAATGAACCGTTATTTTTTTAATTTTACAGAAATCATCAGACTTTCAAAAAATATTAAGTGGCAATTTCTAAGATAGCGAAAAATCATAGCAATAATAGTCTTTGAAAAAATTAAAAAAGAAATTATTTAGCTCTTTCTAAGTAACCGTAACGAAAAGTTGAGAACATGATCATTGATCTTGAAAGGTCAAATGGGATTACGCGTAAATTACATTAGCAATGACGGAAAAGGCAAAAATAAAAGTATAAATGAAAACTGTAAACTTTTCGTTTACAAAAAGAATCGTGTATAGAAGTGAAATAGGCTTTCGCATAAAATGAAGGAACATGCCTAAATTTCGTAAGTGGATAATCATTTGTTTCAATTATCTCTGCCCACTCTTAATAATATTTTGCAATTTCAGATGTTTTCCTTCTTTCCATTTATTGTTCCTTTTGCACAGTAATTCTTGAAATATCTATATAAACCATTAATCTTATCGGGGCTTCTGGTTTCGACGATTTCATATAAAACTCATTTGAAAGTATGTAACCATTTTAGGGTTCGGCTGGGCAGCATTAGCATAAACTCATTAACGTATATTAAAAGGTGTAACTTCCTTCCTTCCTTGTGAGTGCTTAATTAGAAATACTTATCTAATAAGAGTGTTTTTATGTTGATATCATGTTATGATTCAAAATGGATAAGTGTTTGAAAACTGGAATTCTAAAGAGAGCTGCACCTAACATTGGTAACTAGCATAAGAACATTAAGGAACGAAAACAAAAATCAAAAATATTTGGGACGAGAAGAGGTACGCATAAATGAAAAGTTTAAGCAAGGGGTACGTGAGAGTAAAAAAGGCTGCGAACCGCTGATATAGGAGGTCTACACTAGATGATCATATATTTTGCAATATTAAATGTCAATTCTGAATGCTATTGGTTATTTCATTTATAATACAACGCCGGAATTGCTTACAGATGATATTATTACCTCAGTGGAAGCGCCCCCCTCAGTGAATTTTGAAGGAAAGGTGGCAATTTGAATTGACGTATCCGCAAGAGGACATGTTCAAAAATGAACAGAAATGGCAGAGAGGAGAACTTACAAAGAATGCGACTTTTGGCACTAGCTGAAAGGTAAACACTAATCACAGAGAAGCACATGCAAAAGAAGAAAGTGTTGCTAAAATTATAGAAAAAAATAACAGGAAAAAAAGTAAATGAAATAATAAGAAATAAACAAATAAATAAAAGAAAAGAAGTAAATTAAAAACTTAAATTAAAAAAGAAAATGCAAGAAAAACATAAGAAATAAAGGATTTTTTTAACCTATAATAAAAGAAAAGAGACAAGATTAGAGGGGATAGAATTCCATCTTTTTTTGTTTCTTTTCTTTTAATCCCTTAATTCTCGCTCCCGTGGTATTCACGGACTGTGTCTTTTATTCAGATTGTTTGATTCTCACCAGTTTTATAAAATAGTGTATCATTTTAACTGTCAATAAATAAGGTGAATATTTCTTTTTCAAAAGAGTTGTACCAATGAGCAATTTGAATTTTTAAACCGTACTTTAATGCGACCGTTAAGGGGTTAAAAAAAAACCCTTTTATTTTTTTATGTTTTTCTTGCGTTTCTCTTTTAGTTTTAGTTTTTAATTTACTTCTTCTCTTTTATTTATTTATTCTTTTTTTTTATTTCAGGTTACTTTTGCTGCCACTAATTTTCGGAAACGTTCCAGAGAAGTTTTTACAGTCTATTAATCAGTTTCCTCAATCCAGGATATAAGTTTCTTGGATGTTAGTCATTATGTTTTACAGAAAAGCACAATAGATTAATAGTATTAAGACTAACGTTAACAATAACATTATTTAGTTACTCTTGCATAAGTTCAATTATGAAGCTGAAAATTTATAAATGAAAATTAATATCATCCTAAAAACCGATATTCGGGTTCAAGAAAAATAAAAGGCAAACTAAAAACTAATTGGAAAACGTTCCCGAAATTCAGTGACAGCAAGAAGAAACCTTTTTTTAAAAAAATCTTCTTTAGATCTCCGAAATATATTGCTTTCTCAGGGTTCTAATGATTAAGAGTGTTTTTTGGAATCGTGGGTAACTCTGAAGAAGTATTTGTATATTTTCGCTCGTGGTTATACTGTATTATCGTAGATTTTAGACCGGGAGACGGCAGCATAAACAATCGCCTCATCGAGTTGACGGCTGAAATTCCCTGATTAGTTAAAACTCGATTCGCATATTGAAATGCAACTGGTCTGCCAAGTCATATCTTGGTGGAAAATACCTTCAACCCGATTTTAGTGATTGACTGATCGGGTTTTGATGTGTTTTCCACCAAGATATGATTTGGCAGACCAGTTGTACTTTAATATGCTAATCGCGTTCTGTCTAATCCTGGAATTTCAGCCAGCAACTCGATGAGGTGGTGGTCTGCACATCCACCTCCCTGTCTATTAAGAAATATTTGTCTTTTGTTTACAGTGTATGTACCTTTTGTAACCTAAATACCAACAAAGGAATGATTTTGTGAAAATATTTATAAAGATTATTTAAAATTTAAAGTATGTCATTATCTTAACCACTCTGGTCCGTAAATAAAATTTGTCAATAAGAGTGACAAACTTGTTGAGAGTGATTTTTTTTCCATCCTTGTTTTACTTTATTCTTAGGAGACATGAATTATTTCTGTTTTCAATAACTTTAAAGTTTATGAAGAAACGTCAAATAATGTGAAAACGAGACAAAATTAAATATAAAAATAACTTATGAGGATGTAACATCCTTAATTAAAGTTTTCGACAAGATACTGAAGAGATTGATGAGATAATAGTTTAAAGTTTGAGAAGAGTGAACACAATAATCTGGACAGAAATTATTATCAGGGTTCAAATAACTTATGATCTGTCATTCATAAATTTATCTGCCAGTCCAGGTGACTCAATCTTTAACTGATCGTGATTCTAAACCACCAGGTGCTACAGCAACGATAATCTGGGTTTCCAGTTGCGTTTAGTTACATTGTATGAAATATATATTAAAAGTATTGTCTTTCAAATTAATTGACGTCGAACATAAAGATGAAATAGTTAAACCGTAGATGGTAATTTTTTTACAATTTCTATTTATTTCACATACATAGTAAACTCTTACAGCATAGTTTATTAGATATCATTGGGTGTTTTTTTATTAAGTACGTTTGGATATTAAAAAGACAGAAGGCCATTTTTTTACATTTTATTTTTAAATGAAAGCCTTGACCTGAATATACTTTTCAACATAATTTCCGTCTATATTGAGGCATTTATCGTATCTTACGAGCGGTTTTTGTATTTCATCCCCAGAGCTTCCAAATAGTCCGCCATTTAAACACCGGTATTTTTTTAGGGAAAATTTCATGATTATTTTCTACAGCATTTACGTTACAATGAACCTTCGGGGTATGTTTCTGCAAAATTTGCAAGATAAATCTAAAAATAATTTTGTTTCTAAGAAGATACTGATATTCAAAAAGCGGATCATTTGGGATCCCTGCATCCTCATAGAAATTTTTGCCGCTGTTGTGCTAACCACTGCATCTCCTCCATTTTGAATTCGTCAAACATCGTCGAAGCGCTGGCCGCCAAGATGCTTCTTTAAATAGAGAAACAAGTCATAGTCTTTTGGCGTTAGGTCAGGGCTATACGAAGGGTGATGAAGTTTTTTCAACCATATGACGCGGTGAGATCTCGGGTTCGATGAGCCGTGTGTGGACGAGCATGCTCAAGAAGGAAAACGACCCCTTTACTGAGACCACGTCTTTGTTTTGGATTCCGCTTCGCAATTTACGACGATGATAACGTCGAAACGGCGGTGATGAAGTGGTTAGTACATCAAACGGCTAATTTTTATGGTGATGGAATACAAAAGATGGTGTTGCGATATGCTAGCTAAGTGCCTTAATATAGACGAAAATTATGTTGAAAAATAGGTTTAGGTTCAGACGTTCATGTAAAATCAAAATTGTTGAAAGAAAATGTCCTTGTTGGGTTTTAATATCAAAACGGTACTTGCTTAAAAAACACGCCTCGCATTCCAATAAATATTATATTTACTCAAAGATATTTGTCCTAGATTTTTACAAAACGAAACTTGTTCCACGTCAAGAGTAATTAGATGTATCAAAATTGGTTAGATCTTATCAACATTGGCTAGATCTCTTGTATTGGCTAGATCTAGATCAAGCCAATATTGGCTAGATCTTGTATTAACATTGAAACAATATTGTATTCAATGGAATAAAATATTGTTCTAATACTCTGGTGATTATATTTTGACAATATTGGCAATACATGTATAAAAAAATCACTGGTAATTAATTGAAAGGCAAAAAGTTTCTTCCCTTCAACATCTACTAATTCTGCTTTTGTAGTAATTAATATGCTTCTAGGGAGGGAGTTCATCAATCTGTGTAGGTCATTTAACTAGCCAGGCAATATGATGTACTAATTTTGTTGTTTTTCAGCATCAGAGGCTAAAGTAATTTACAAAATTTATTAGATAATGTTAAGAAATCTATTAAAATTCTGAAGTAACCACGCTGAACAGTATAAAATAAATTATATATACTATTTAATAAATTAAATGCATGATATGATATAGAAGTTCCTATTATAGGCATAAAATATGCTGTTTGCTAACAATTCAGTAGTTAATTTAAGAGTATTATTATTGTTTAATCTAAGAATATCATGTTTCTTGTCTATGAAAATTATGAATGATGTTCACGATCCAAAAATTGA
Organism: Maratus speciosus; assembly: GCA_963932465.1. Classification (NCBI taxonomy): domain Eukaryota; kingdom Metazoa; phylum Arthropoda; class Arachnida; order Araneae; family Salticidae; genus Maratus; species Maratus speciosus. Next base: position 281,363,046 of record OZ010792.1, read on the forward strand.
GAATAAAATTGAAGCACTTTATTTAAAATATTAATAGAAAATATATTTATAAAGTGCAATTAAAAAAGAGCATTTGGAAAGGTATTAAGACATACTTCTTTGTGACTTACAGACTCAAAGAATTGTCTGATATCTTTTATCAGTATAATGCGTGTAATATGAGGAAAGGAAAATGCATTTTAGAACATATTACTTGGAAAAGTTAATTGCCAACCCAATCGAATTGGCCTAATCTATAAAATGAATAGATAATATTACAAAAATCCGAACTTGGAGGAATTTTTTAGTTGTTGTGCACAAGTATATTTTTTACTTCTGTAAACACAATAACTTGAGACAGGAGCATTTTTTTAGGTACTTAACACATTAACCGCCAAAACTATAAGGTTGAAATTTTCAACTTTTTAGCTGAACGTCGTTTGCCACCACGAACTCTGAAAGATAATTTTCGCTTTATAAGGTCTTAAAATTTTATTTCTCTAAGAAAGGCAAATATTTTATTGAAAAATAGTGGTGGGTATGTAAATAATTTAAATATGTCCATTAATTTTGAACGTTGCGTAAACGCAACACCGGCGGGTAATGGGTTAATTCATGATATTAGCCTACTCATATTGATGTACTTCTCTATAAGCCTATTCATAAAAAGTTACAAGAATAGCCCAATAATTCTATTAACTATTCTATTAACAAAGTTCTCAAGAGACCTGTAACTTTTCTGATGGATGAAGCCATGTTAAATGTTATTATAGATCTTTAAAACGCACACTGAATGGTTACAGTATTAGGAACACATCTTAAAACGTGCAGCATCTGTACCAACAAAATAAATCAGACTTGCTAAGTAAAAGCATTCCTCTGGTCAGAACAGAAGTCAGAAGCATCAGTAAATGTAGCAATTCCTCTGTTCACGGAGAAAACAAAAGATTTAAGTCATTTGAATGCAGCATGATGGTACGCACCAAAAACGAGCAATTCCAATATCTCTGAATCCGTTATCATTCTTTTCCTTTTTTATCTTTTTGATTTTCTCGTACATCAGAATCCTGAATCTTTAAAGAATGGCAGATAAAGCCAAAAAACTTCCAGCGAAAAGCGGAATAGTGGGCGGAAATTGCTTGCGAACGAAAGAGATACCAGAGGCCAGGCGGCATACAAACCTTGCGTATCAGAAGAGCTACATCATAACCATCTACAGTGCATTTCAACTCAGAATCATCCTAAAGTACTTCTTACGTTCTACAAGACACTTAAGCACAATATAACAATTTCATCACTATATTAGTGTTGTACAGCAAGGCATTCCTAATATTTTGGCCACTCAGTGTATAACTATGTATTATGCATAAACGTGGAAAATGTCAAATTTGTTAAAATAATTCTTATAAAAGTTTTAAGATATTTTCTTAAAACGGTACTTTCTTTTCACATCATATTTTTTAATCACTAATTGATACGAAAACAAGGTAATTTGAATGTCTATGAAAAAGTATGCCTTGTATATGAAAAGTTTCGAATGTTGTTCAGAATTAATCATAAGGAATTGAGAGTTAAGCTAAAGTAACTCCCCCACTCCCCCACCCTCAAAAAAATAAAGAAACAAAGAAAAGGAAAGAAAAAGAGATAACGACAAAAAACAAAAAGAAAGTGCTTTTATTAATTAAAGATGAAAAATGCATTCCGGGACATGTATTAAAATAGAAATTGTTTTTGTAACTTAGAGAAATAAAGTATTGTCTAATTGCTGCTTCACATATATTGAACACTGAACGACGAAATGGTAATGATTTTTGGAACATAAGTTTACGTGGAGCAACTGGGCCATGATTTTACAACGTGACTATGGAGATTCTGGCATTTCTGCTTCAAAAGACTAATATTAATTTGAATTAAAGTCTGAACTTTTGTAAATGTGTTCAGTTAGGTTTCCTCTATCAGACAGAAATCTTCAAAATTACATTTTAATACACTTTCCCCTTAAAAATGGGTCAAATGGATCAGGAAGGTCTATATTCCATACGCGTTTATTTATGTTAATATTAGGTATCAGGTCTTGCTTGGAAAAAGGTGAACAACTAAAAAAATTTTAAACCAGGCAGATCATGTACATTATATATCAAGTAGAGGGCATTGTAATGGAAACCTTATGTGTCTGAAAAAAGCACTAAAAGTCAAAATATTAGATTTATTTATAGAAAAAAAAAAACATAAAATTTAAGTAAGTATTTATGTATTTTAGTATAGGTAATAAGTATAAAAGTCACATGGATATTTTAAGGAAAAAGTAGCAAGATAAATCTATGAACAAACGGCTACGTAAGTAAGGTATCTCGTTCTCTTTTTTATTTACCACAACGGAAGCTCGGTATGTCCAATAAACCTGTGTAGAATGTTACAATATTTTTATATTGAACAGAACTATTTTTTATTCGTTTCGATAATTTTCTAATAATCTCACTTTTCCTTACGTACGCATCTTCATCTGTATCGTAAAATTTCGAGCTATAGCTATCACACATAAGAAATTTGCTTTGATACCCCCAACATGCTTTTTTAAAATTTTATTATGTAATTTTAATAAGATATGTAATTTTCTTTATTGCAAGAAAAAAAAACAATGGAGAAATTAATTTCCCGTTGTAAGAGAAACTAAAAAAAAATATTTATAAATGTTGGGGTAACTGGATCCCATATGGTCCAGTTGCCCCCTGATACATGTCCCGGTTACCCTATTCTTGAAAAAATTATGGGGTAACTGGAACACCAGCCTTACATTTGAAACATGAAGTAAACATGTATAGGATACCTAATAATATTAATGTACTTATGTGTGTAATCTTTAAATAAAAAGATTGTTTAATAAAAATACTTACCGTATTTTAATAAAAAGCCGAGGAAGTTCAACCATATTGACGTTGTTTTAAAAAAAAAATAAACCTAAATTTTCGGCAACATATAACAGCAAAGGTAGAGTTAGGATTGAGTTGACACACGTTGTTTTAAGAAGTAGAGATGGGAGTGCAATGTTCACAAAAGCTAAAACTTAAAAAACATCAACGGTTTTTATAAAATTACCTTTGGACCAGTTACCTCGTGGCTGCAGTTACCCCAGCTTACTTTACTGCTATGTAAAAGTTCACCTTAGGCAAGGAAATCGAATTGATAATCAATTTTAAAAAAATAGTACAAAAATTCGAACTTACATAATCTATTGTAAAAACAAAAATTTGATATCGGAAGATTATATAGAAACTAAATTGGTGATATTAATTCCTCAAGTTGATTTATTTGTTTTTTCTTATTCATCTAATGTCAGGAAAGCAGTTTAGTAATTGCATAAATTGACACAAATGACAAGTTCTCCAGAGATCTGTTGTTTTTGTTATGGATGAAGGGATGTTAACTGCAAGGAGCTTAAACTTTAGTTAAAGTTCTTGGTTAACTGCAATTTTAGATTTGAAAAATACAGAACGGTGGTAGATGTACAGGTTTTTTTACATCAGTTGACATTCTTGATGCATTTTCAATTTCTTATACGCCATTTATTTTATTTTTCTCCAATTATTAAGAAAACGTGATAATTTGAATATAAATTTTTTTGTAGATATCGTAAATGAAATAATTGCCTGTTTTCAATTAAGTCTAATTGTAAATACAAACGATACTAAATCATATATCAAACTTTCAGAGGGACTAAAGGTATTTTTTATAGAAAAATCTGCTATAAGATAGAATATCGGGTTACTTTGTTTATGAAGTAACATTAATAAAATTACCATTTTAATTAATTGTATTTATCAAGGTATTTTAAAATGGATTAACTTCAACCATTAGGTATTAATATCTGTGTTATCTTAACTGCTAAAGTAACCTTAAAGTTATAGCGCTATGGTTAACATGCGCTAGTGTGTATTTGGATTAAATAAAAATGGGGTTAATTTAGGTAGGCTGTGTATTATTACTATATCTCATTGATATAAATTAATTATTTAAAGGTTGTTTTTCCATTTCATGGCATTTAATATTACTCTGTTTTCATCTTGCATCTATTCTTTTGGTCATGTAGTCGTTTGGGTACAGGGGGGGAGGGAGAGAATTTTCAGCTTATAGCTTTTTTTCTCCACAGAAAACGACTATTTTTACTTATATATTTGAATTCTGTACCCTTGATAACGTAATTCAATATATAAGCTTTTCAATTATTTTTATCGGTATCCATATTTTTCTTTTTTTTCTTCCACTCGTAAGATAGTACTTATGGTATCCATGTTATGTGTGTTGGGGGGGGGGGGGGTACTGTATTTGTTAGTGTCATTTCATTCAGAATATTACAGTTTTTGTTGGTGGTCGGTAATGTTTATTTAATGGTTATATATATATATATATATATATATATATATACATCCCTTAAAAACGAGTTACGTAACCATTAGTTCCAATTTTATTCATAATTGTTCTCTTATTTTAAGATCATTTTGTAGTTTTTTTTTTAAATTAATGTTTTTAAATTTTGAGATCATACATTCCGTGCAAAGGATTTGTTGATGCTGACAATGATTCATTATTTCAGGTCTTATTTCATTGGTTAAGTTGTTTTAGTTACAAATTGTTTTACAAAATATGTCAAATAATTATGATTTCCTACATATATTTCATTATTTACTTGTTCTTTATATGATTTCGCCTTCCTGTTGATTTTCCTTTCACCAATTTTGAATGTTTTAATTTTTTAATACTTCATATATTGGTGATTAGGATATTGGTTTATTATAGTAGAAACAATTGATTAATTCTTCGTTAAATTAATAATAGTTGATCCAGCTTTATCATGTATACTGTCATGTATAGTGTAATGTATTGATACCCAATTTATTAATTTTCATTTTTTAAAAAAGATGATGAATTGTAAAATTATATAATGGTTATATATAAATGAAGGTATTGAGAGTATTGAATACTATTTTTTACAAACAACAAGAATATATTTATGAATTACAAATGTTATTGAAAAGGTATTGAAAGATATATCTGCTGGGGAGAGTCTGCAAAACGAGCTGAAAACCATACAAAAATCCGAACTCAAACAAATTTCTTTAATTGTCTTTCAGAAGCATAATTTTATCCTATATAAAAAACAATAACATGAGACAAGAAAATTATTTAGGAACTAAATTCATGTTATTAACTTTTTCATATCGATTTACTTGCTGCATCCCTATTCATCAAAAGTCACGAGAGAAGTCCAATGATTCATTAAATGACATAACCGACAATGATCTCAAGAGATCTATCGTTCGTGTGATGGATGGGGGTACGTTAAGGGTCATTATAGATCTTAAAAACATATAACGATGGCGAATGCATAAATATAATGAGCGTCAAAATTGTAAAGATTATTCTTGTATAAGTTTTAAGGTAGTTTTTTAATAAGGAACTTTCTTCGCGCACACAATTTCACTTTCTTTGTTACTAATTGTTAAGAAAAGAGGCTATGTAAAATTATGCTTTGTCTATCATAAGTCTCTAATTATATTCACTATTAAAAAAGTATTAAGTTGTTGAGAGACAAAGTTAAAGCAAGTTTAAAATTATAAATATTAATATTAATAGTAACAATAAAAGTAATAAAGAAAAGAAAATGTAGGCATAAAATACAAATATAACTCTGAATGGGTAAACGTATTAAAATATATTTTTTTCATTTTGATTTTTAGAAGTAAAGAATTGTCTCATAGCTGTTATCTATATAATTTATAACCGGAAATGACAATGTTTCTTGGAATAAATTACTGTGGGAAAGTTTACCATCGCAAAGGAATGGAATTAGCCTAGTTTGTACAACGAATTCGAAACCTTACAAAAATCCAAACTCGCAAAACTGTTTTAAGTTGTTGTTCAGACACATAGTTTTATTCTTTAAGAAAAAAAACAATAATTTGATACAAGAAAATTATACTTAGGAACTAAATTCATGTTATTAACCTTCTCCATATTGATCTACTTGCTGCATCCCTATTCATCAAAAGTCACGAGAGCAGTCCAATAATTCTATAAAATGACATAACCGACAATGTTCTCAAGAGATCTGTCGCTTTTGTGATGGATGAGAGCACGTTAAGTGCCATTATATATATCTTAAAAATACATAATGATGGTGGATGCATAAGTATATTCTATTACATCAGTTGATATTCTTGATGTATTTTCAATTGTTCTATTTATGAATAAGGAGTCATTGATGCGTAGCATAGCATTTTTTTTTTTTTTTTTTTTTTTTTTTTTTTAGTAAAAAAATAAAATAAAATAAAAGACTTGAAACATTTAAAATATGTAGCTTTTATTCTACATGATATAAACATAAGATGCGAGTTGTTTAAAAATATGAAAAATCTTAATCTCTTGTGATCAATATATCATTCGGTTCAAATAGTCAAAATTTAGTAGTTTCTAAAATTATGAAAGTAATGTGAAATAATTATAACTACCTCTCTTTGAGTTTTATAAAATTTTGTTGCGTTTAATGTTTGAATTGTATTACGAGCAAATTCTATTGAAATTTTGAATTATTGTCAATTCAATAAGGAAATAATTTTAAAGGAAATTAGCTATAAGTTGAAACCAAATTTTAAATAATAAAGTAAAACCTTTATATATGAATGACGGGAAATATTAAACGTAATTTTAATATTCAGATTAATAAATATGTATGTAGTTAGATTGTCTTACTTTTTAGTATTCTCCGCGGGTGAAGTAGTTACAGAAATTCTTCCAGCGTTCATATTTTTATCCGACCTTTTTATATACAGCTTATTATTTTATTGTGTCGTACATCGTACGCATAGGGATGATCAGGAGTCATTTTTTTCAGAGATATACATAAAAAAACATTGACAATGAAGATTAATGCATCATCTGTAAAAAAAGAAAGAAAACTTTAAATGACCAGGAGAAAGAAAATAAAAACAAAAAGGAAAGGCTACAAAAATAAAAGAATATTTTCAAAATTCATTTCAATAAATAACATGCATGTAAAAAATAAATTTTAGTTCTACTAAAAAGAAGAAAATAAATTAATAAAATGTAGTTGGAAACAAAATATAACGAAGTGAGAAAAAAAAAATAACAAAATGCTAAGTAAAATATTGGGAAAACTGGTGTGAACCAATAAGGGTAAAATGAATTCTTTAACAACACCATAAGAAATGGAAAATGCGCGAATTAAAAGACAAAGTTTTGTCGAATGGCCTTCCGCATTTCCCGTTTCTCATGGTGTTATTCAGAAGTTATTTTGCCCTTAAAATGCAAATTCCTAAATAAAAATTCAAATTCCAGCGTTATTACGTGTGTTGAATATTTCAACATAGATGCAATCACCCATGTTTACTATTCCGAATTACTAACACTATTTAACTATCCATGTTACGTGAGATCATAGTGTTCCGGCTTTTACAAAAAATAAATAACGTCCAAAAACTTTAATTTATTAAAATGTATTTACTTTGTGCTTTTTCCGGTAACTATAGTTATCATTAAAGATGTTTGAAAAATATGTTTTTATTAGAAGTTCAATAAACTTTTAAAGTTCAATAAGCAACAAAAATTTCAATAAACAACAAAAATTTCAATAAACAACAAAAACGGTAAATTGGCCTATTTGATTTTTTTTTTTTTGGGGGGGGGGGGTGTTATGAGATTTCATTGCTGTAACTTTTATATCGATTGCTTGAAATATTGTATCACCGCTAATGTTATTTAATCACAGTAAAACCTGAGAAAATGGAATCCCTAGCGGCTGGAAAAAAGCTTGTTTTAGATAGGTTTCCGTCTTAGCAGATGTGATTGTATAAAACCCCGGGTGCCACGAGATTTTCCGTTAAAGATAGGTTTCAGTTATAGAAAGTTTCCATTTTCACAGGTTTTACTGTGTTTTATTCAAGAAAACGTAAACAATTAAAGATGTTTCCTTTTTTTATATAGAAAAGAAAAGTCTTTTTTATGTGAGCCACAATCTGTTGCACAACGCATCATTTCATATATAAAAAGCATTCTTATTCAGCCGTCTTGTGCATTCAGTCTTTCTTTATTACTTCTGACATTACTCCCATTGTAAAACGTATAGGTCTAAAATAAAGATTCTATTTTAGGCATTTATCGATTATTTACTTTAGTCTGTGACACCATTACCTGAATTCAAGAAGAATAGATTAAGTATTAATTATGTTTACATTATTATGTCTTTTATGTGTTGTTTACGATCATCTTAAAATCTTACGTTGGTTTCTTCGATCTTTATTTTATTTTATTTTATTTTTTATGCTTTTATGTTTTCTTTTCCTATTTAGTCCTGGAAAAAATAAAGATGAGGCATGCCATACCAATTCCTCGACAAACAGTAGTAAATAATTAAAGTATTACCATCCAATCAGGAATAACTTTTACTTTTATTTGATACTTTTAATTATTTTTTCTTAATGTGGGCTATCTACATATTAAAAAAGACATACTATTTTATTTTTTTCAATAACCCCCCCAAATTCGACGCAACGAAAAATACTCTACACCCATCAGTTAGCCAGCGTTGTTGTCGTAAATAAACCAGAGGGTATACATTAGAATCATGAATTTTCATGGCAAGACTATACTATCATGGCAAGAGCTTTATTTGAGAAACAGAGGATACACGCCGTATACCTCCCTATACCCTCCACTACCCCTCTGCAGATAGCTGAAATATAAATTTCAGGGCTGCCACTAGTGACTATTTTTTAATTCTATCTCACACCACTTTAAAAAAAAAAAAAAAAAAAAAAAAAAAAAGTAAATTTTGTGAGCGGCCTCAAAAGAGAGTGCTTTACTGTAGGGTTAAGATTCAATACAAATTTTATTAACGGAAACCCTTTGAGGGGCGGTGAGATATATCATATCCCTTTTAATTTTAATCAAGATTTGAACGGAGAAGTTTTAATAAAATTTTATTTTTATAACTTTGGTGGAAAAAGGCTCTAAAATTGCTTTTCCTTACTTTGAAATAAAGTTTTTCAAAGATTTCCGTCTGAATACAACATTACAGGAACACAATTACTTGCACCTCAAAGGGTTAATAGGAAATATAATTAGTGTTAAACAAAAAGGTTAAATTAATAATATTCCATCGAACAACTCTGGCCGCTGTTACATTTGTTAATAATTTTACTATTAATTAAATATTTTTCTCGCCTTTTTTGTGTGTGTGTTTAATTATTACCACACTATATTTTTTTCCGTAAAAAAAATGCAGGGTACAATTTTAAATTTTAAAACAAAATTATAATAATTATAATAAAACATATGTATATTTTTTTAATTTCAGTGCTTTGCTGCAGTAGAAATGGAATGAAGCATTTTTAGTGGCAGAACCTTTCCCCACCAGTGGCTGATAGGTTCTGCTGTCGAAGCTGGTAGACGGGAAGTGCTGGGTTCGAACCCAATCGCGCCCGTCGGCCTAACCATTCGGAGTTTTCGTGGTTTTCTTCGAACCTTGGGAAACCTTGCGTAAATACGAGCTAGGTTCCGTTCCCATAGAAAGCCCCCCCCCCCCCCACGGAGGGCACTCCCCCTAAGGCCTATAGAGGAAAAGGTCCAAATACCGGTTACCACTTTTTTTTTCAGTTTAGATGATACAATTTTTAAAATTAGTAAAGGAAAAAGTGACAGCAGGGTAACTTGACATGTTTTACACCTATTTAGCGGGGAAAAATCGGTTTAAAAATTTTTTCTGTTTATAAAAAGCAAAATTCCGAAGTCTTCAAATCTTGAGTTTTGAAAATGGGGTCTAAATACCGGCTACCCAAGTTTTTTTTTTAAAAGGTCACACAAATAGACCTAATGACAATTATTAATCAATTAGAATATTATTTTAATAAATTTTATAAATTAATAACATTTCTTATGCACAGAAAAAATGCGTAATTAATAATAAACAAGCAATTTTGTCAAATTTATAAAATTCTTAACGACTATCTCTCACAGTCTTCTTTCCATTATGTTTCTAATTTTGTTTTTTAACGGGTGAAAAAAAAGCTTGCTGATTGAAATGAGAATCATTTTATCTGAAAAAATCACAAATATAATATCACTCTCTGCGTCGGTCCAGTAGCTATAGGCCCACATATCGCATTCTTAACTTTGAACCCAAAATCCCCTCCCCCACTCTTGTCCACAGAGAAAGCATTCATGCAGAAGACACAAATTGAATCATCTTCCTTTGTTAGGTAGTTTAATCTTTCACTTTTTAAAAATCCAATTTCTGTCCCTTCACCTGTTTTCCTCCTTCATTTTTATTGTTTCCCTTCACATTTATTGCAGGTAATTTTGGGGTGTCCAACAGCGCTTTTTTGTGAAGTGATCCGGTAACCAATATCGCTTCTGAAGAATTACGGCGACGGCTGCTTTTTTTCATATTGCGAAATGGGACTGGAATGATTTTTGAACCATTTAAATTAATTTACTAACTATGGAACTATTTAAATTATCTTTTTCCTCTCTTTCGAGCAGAGCAACCGAGAGAGGTCCAAATACCGGCTAGCCGGTATTTAGACCACTCTAGGCAGCCGGTATTCGGACCACTGCTATGTTTAAGTTAAAACCGGTATTACTCATTCATATAATAAAATACCAATAACGTGCTCGCGGCAATTGAGAGCTAAATATGTCTAGAAAATAACTTACTCATCAATTCAATCCAGTATACGATCAGTATATTTAAAAAAAATGAGAAACACATATCTGAAAAACTTTTCATTTTTCAGATTACGTCTTTTCGACACTTTCGCATTTGCTGTTTGTAAATGAGACAGACTTTAGCGACGTACTTCTCGTAACTTTCTTCTCTCAATTAAAGTTACAAATTCTGCCTATCGCCGCTAGGTTTCGCTGCGCTCAGTTCTCAGAACAAGTAGTAGTCGGTATTTGGACCCTAGCCGGTATTTGGACCTTTTCCGCTATCCCTCGAGCAGATAATCGACCGTCATAAATAACACCAAACCAACACACCAGAAATGGCCGAAATTTGATAAAACTTAAGGCATTACAATACAGTAAGTTTAGGTTGTAGGAGTATGAAAGTTTAACTACTTGTCAGAGCATGAAGAAAAGTTTTCTAAATATAACTTTTAACACAGAGAAATAGTGTAAAAATTAAAATTTCGTATTTTAATATGTGTGCAACCATATTTGCACACTTTTTGTTATTGGAACTATTTCTATCATCAGCGGATGTAGAGGTAATCAGAGTAACAGATATTTTAACCCTTTCTTGGGCAAAATACAGTATGATTTCAAAAATCCGGCATCAAAACCATCTTTCCTCTTCCTTTTTCTTTTGCACTTTCAAGTTATGGGAGAAGAAAAATAGCAATTCTTTATGAATTAAAAATTTCAAGAATGAAAGTAAAAATGCAAAAAAAAAAAAATAATAATAATGAATAATAATAATATTTGACTTTTTTTTTCATTTGTCAGAGGCGATTTTTTTTTCGGATCAAATTTTATGGAATCTGCATCGTTGGTTAGCAAAGTGAACAAATTTGGGATCAACTTTCGCAAATGCATCGCACAATTATGGCCGGAACGAATTTTCGGCAACGGCGACATATATGATGAGGAAGAATTTTCAGGCTTTCACATTTCCCGTGAAAAGACAGCAATTAATGGCCTGATTGAACACGAAAAATATGAGAATGCATTAAGTGTCGAAAAACATGGATATAGATGATTGGATGAGCAATGACGAAAATGCATCAACAACGAACAATTTAACGGACAGCGAGATCGGTGATTGTGTGCTAAATAGAACCGCCAATAGTGCTAGTAGCAGCTCAGAAGTCAAGGATGCACAACCGGCAGAAGAAAAGGTGTCACTAGAAAAATGCATAAATTTGACAGGAGAATTAATATATGCTTTAGAGAACTAAGACTGTATTTCTGAAATATGCATTCTTCAGTTGTATTAAAAAAAGAAAACTTGTTAAAGAACGATCAAAAAATAGAAACAAACAAAGTTGGCATCGATGTTTCCGAAATTACAACTGAAGAAATAATTTCACTTTTTACAAGATTTTTTTTTTTTTTTTTCTGAAACATAGAAAATATCAATTAAAGTAATTTTTTTATATATTTAATTTTCTCTTTTTCTTACATGATTATCACTTTTATAATGAATTAAATTATGGCTAAAGGCACCATTAAGGATATAGTACTAATTTTGATATTCCTAGTTACTATTCTTAATATTCTTTCAAAAATCCGGAATAGTGTTGGTCCCGATGATGCCGGATTTTTGGAGTTATACTATACTTCAGTTGCTAAAATGTTCAAATGATTGAATGACATCAGGTTTTACGAACAAATTTGTCTCATTATAAGTATAATCTCTTTCTTGAAATACATTATAAATGTAAAATTCTGTTTAAAATTCCAGTTGAGATTGTTGGATTTGGTAATTTAAATTAAGTGGGGCATATATATCCCAACGCCTACAAAAGGGTTAGATCGCTCGGAATATTTTACCAAGGAAAAATAAATTGTATTGAAAATAGTTGCATATTTTTTCTGAGTTTTGTTTAATTTTTTAAATAGAGGTTTCATTCCTCAATAATAGTAATTATTCTACTAGATTAATTTCAACACAATTACTCTAATAGGTAAATAAATCACTTGAGTTGTAAATTTTCAACTCCGCCCAGTTGGAAATTTACAACTTAATAGTAATTATTGTTACTAAAGTATTTGTTAGCCTTTTAAAAAATAAATATTAGATACAATTTCATTTTTTCAAACAACTTTATGGAAAAGTGACTCTTATTTGTGCTTTCAATTCTGAAACTCACTAAAAAATGACCATTTATAATTACCAATTTAGAAAACATGCAAAAAGTTATACTTTTTTTTCTAGGATCTTTGTGATTTTTTTAAATTGTGGTCTTCATCTCATGGATTTATACATAGCCACGGTGATTATTATTATCATCGTTATTATTTATTTATTTTTAATCTATAGTATATTTACATCAATTAAAACAACTTTCTTAAAAAAAAAAAAAAAAAAAAAAAAAAAAAAAAAAAAAAACATTAAAAACTTGCTGTTATTTGCATTTAAAACCTGCAACTCACTTATCTCATAGGAACTCGCCGGCCGCTCTTCCTTTTCAAATGTAACGAAAGCAAATTATCATTTACATCTTTAGATCATTAAAAAGCCAACATTTCTGTATTAATCAGGAGGATCAATATTTCTAAAAATGTATTAATATTTCACGAAATTGAAGGGTTGAAACATTTGCATGTTACCTTTTTCTTGGCTATTTGTGTGATTTATAAATTTAGATTACTGTTACAGCAAGACATTTTACTCAAAAAAAAAAAAATACGTCTGTGTTAAAAAAATTTACGAACCCTTTATTTCCATTGAAAATTGCCCGAACACTATTCAAGGTTTTCGCTACCGCTCGCCAGTGCGCCAAATTGCGACAAAATTCTTTATTTGGCGAGTAAAACAACAGTCAAATTCGCCAAATTGCGAGTGCTCAATTTCTGCTTATTGCGTGTGTGTGTGTGTTTGCCAATACAATCGAGATTCTTAGGCTCTTTACTGAACGATTGATGTCGTTTTCCATGTTCCATCGCACCGTGCCATTTATATTGCTCTATCTATAGAGACACTGACTCAACACCAATTTAGTTTAACAACAGGCAAAGACACAGGAATGATTATGCGATAGGTATTTCTGAGTTAATCATTATCTATGCTCCAGCGTCACAGCCGTAAAACTGCAAACAAAATTACTCGCATTAAGCGCCAAATAGAGAAAAATTTTGCTAGAATGCGGTGTTGAAATTAGCCACTTACCATACTATTTATTAAATGTATACAAAGTATCATTGGCCAGTCAAATCTAATGATACTTTGCAATCGTTAAGAGTCGAAATCTCATAGACATTTTTTGTGTATATTTTCACAACGGTAAATCAAAGATTGCTCTATTTAATTTAAATTTAGACAGCTAAAAGAATGTCTGACACATTTACACACTTAGGAGACATTTAGAATGCACTTATTTTTGATAGTTTCTGTAGCGGATGCATCGAATTTCTATTGTATAAGCAATTACAAAAACTTAGGTTATTTTAGAACATATTGAAAAAAAGGGATACAATAAAGGGTTGAAGATAGATTTTTCAGTGTTTCAAGCCGAATCTATTTTGCTAACATTTCTGTTCATTTGGCTACTGTTTTTTATTTCTTATTCGCCAAATCGCTAATGTTGGTCAAAAGCCAGCGAGAACATTGAATCCCCATTTAAGAAAACAGTTTACATGTAATCTGTCGCAATCTCTTTTCAGGGAGCTCGTTGGTTGCTCCTCTTTCAAATGCAAGAAAAGCAAATTTGCTTTTCATCTTCAGACTATTGAAAACAAACATTCATCATTTCTGAATTAATCGTGAGAATCAGTATTTCGGAACAACTATTAAACCTTAACAGACTAATGCCGCCATATAAGTGGCATTGGCACTCTTAACCAAATTTATCCGTTTGCACCACTTTTCCTTTTTTTTGAAGACACACTTTAACTTGCACTTTGGCAACATATGCAAAACAAATTTATTATAAAATTTACCTTTAAAATATAGAATATGAAAATCGAATCATGTATTTAAAGCACTGGACTGTTAAGGGTTAATGTGTTACGAATTCTCTCTATCCCTTCTCCCCCTCTCAGTTTTCTTTTTTCTTCCCATGCCAAAAATGGTTACTTCTTATGAAGTTTTGAGTCGGCTGTACGCCAGTTTTATTTTCTAGGTTGTTAGCAATAATAATAATAATAATTAAAAAAAACATGCACCAAATTGACAACAAATGGGTACAATTATATATTTTTAAAACAACCTCAGGTCTCGAAATGTACCGGAGCAAACCGGAGTGATATTCCGGTTCGTGAAACTATGACAAATATTGTTCCGGTTCGTGAAGTTATGGTAAATATCGTCCCGGTTCGTGCAATTATTAAAACATATTATTAAAGGTACACATATATTAAGACAGACTTAAAACACAATTAATACAATAAACCCAACTGGAGTGAAAAATTAGCCGGGGCCAGGATTAGCCCAGGCCTAATTTTTCACTCCAGTTGGTTTTATTGTATTAATTGTGTTTTAAGTCTGTTTTAATATATGTGTACCTTTAATAATTAAAAAAATGGAATTCAGTCATTGATTTATGTGCTTTAATATATTAAAACATATTGTTAAAATTCCTGAAAAGTATTAATATCTCCTTTCCGGTTCATATTCATCCGAAAATACGGCTAGAACGTGCGCTGATGCACTTAACATCACTCTGATTAGCCACCACCGGAAAACTGAGCAACGAGCTGAAAGTTAGTAGTTGGTTTAATCGTAGTGCTATCTATCTTTCTTGTGATCTTGTTATTTCTTGTTGAATAGTTGAATTTCGGACATGGGATTTAGCTGTCCTGCACTACTGGTGCATTTAACATTGCAGTGTTTTGTGATACTTTCGTAAATTTAAATTTATCATTAAAAATAATTTGGTTTTTGCAATCATTTCACCACGTGTATTAGTGGATGCTGATAAGATGACCGAGACTGACTAAAGTATCGCGAAACGTAAATAAGGTTTGTACTAGGACTGCCTACTCTAAGTAAAATGAACAGTTTAAAAAATTTGCTAAAAACTTCAGAAAGCACAAAAAATAATTTTAGTCAATAATAATTCAGAAAAAGCGTTCCGGTTCGTGGATCTTTCCATTTCGATCCCTGAATAACCTTAAAAAAACTTTTATTTGCGTTCAAAATCCTACAACTCACTGAAAATTGTCTGATCACGACTGCCAATTAAGGAAACAGTTTTTCTCACTCATTTATCTCATTCTC
This sequence comes from Maratus speciosus, assembly GCA_963932465.1. NCBI lineage: Eukaryota > Metazoa > Arthropoda > Arachnida > Araneae > Salticidae > Maratus > Maratus speciosus. The sequence continues at coordinate 281,378,980 of OZ010792.1, forward strand.
TCTTGAAGGAACTCGTCGGCTGCTTCTCTTTCAGACGTAAGGAAATCCCAAAATTCATTGTTCGTTTACCTCTTAGAATCACTCAGGCGAGAAGACTAGACACCAGCTTTTAAAACTCAGTATCTATTTCAACGACACCTTAACAGAAAAAGTAAGAGAGATAGAAAAAATAAAATAAAAAGGAAACTTTGATGGAAAAAAAAGAAACTCTTGGGCAGTGGACGGCTGTTCCGGTGACTTAAGTCTCTTATGCTCGGAAATTTTCTTTTTTCGGTCTTGAATGACTTTCTTCCAAGGCCCTTAACGATGCTGATAATTGATTAGATCATTGTATCGAATTCTAAGCGATATTTGAAAAGGGAAAAATGATGGGTGTCGAGTGAAAGTGGAAGGTCAACGATGTGGTAAGTAGACAGCTTGTTATCCTGCTTTAAAATGGGTGTATATCACACCGGGTAATGGGATAACGTAAATCATTGCACAAATAAATCTGACAGTCAGCCTTTATCATTCCGAAGAATTGGTAATTATATACATTGATTATACATTGAGTACCAATAAAAAGAAACTATGGATGTTGTCTCATCACATATCTAGCAATCGTTAAGAACTAGTGATATTCTTCAAGCTTCAGTAATACAAATATCTAAATATATACATTTATTTTTTTTATTAAACGTATCAATAAATAAGTTTTATAGAATATAGATAAGGTTGAATACACTGTCAATGATTACCCGTCCATACTTATCATGTTTTCAAAATGGATGTATATCACAATGGGTAATGAGATAACATAAATCACTGCATGTATACATTTGACAGACATACTTTATAATTCAGAAGAGTTGGTAACTATACAGGGCGTATATTCTTATCGTTGTTCAATAGTTAATTATTAAAGAAATATCGTTGCTCAATAGTTAATTTTAGAAGTATAGCTCCAGTTGTAAAAAATGCTTCAAAGTTGTTCTTCATCGTATGAAAACCCATTTATAACAAAATAGTGGTGCAATAAAGAGAAACAGAAAAACTAGATTTTTCACAATATTAAATCTAGGTTAAAATTGTGTTAATTCTTAAACAATTAATTTTAGAAGGTATAGCTCCAGTTGTAAAAATTTTTCAAAGTGTTCTTTATTATATGAAAATGCGTTTACAAAAAATAAGTGGTAGAACACACAGAAACGTTAAACCTAGATAAAATGAAATCATAAGACGAAACGCAATTTTTCACCTTGATTCAACATAAAATATATAATGTGAACATTAAAAAGTCCACAATCTTACTTAAAAGGCGACTAAAGTTACAAATTTAAATTATACATTTTATTTTATTTAAAACTTCTTGGTACTTTCAAGCCCTCCAAGCTCATCATCAGACAATATCTTAATAGCTAAATGTTGTTTATTTATTCAAATACGTCCCTTTGTTTTGAAAATGAGAGAGTCAGTAATTACTAGAATTGAAAGTAGAAGTAGCAGTAGCAGTTTCTTGGATTGAATTTAATTAGAGGAAATATAAATCATTATTATTAATTGCAGTTCCATTTATTTTATGACATCACACTGTTTCTCATACGTCACTCTCCATGGGTAGAAGAAAATATTTAACTTCCGTACTTTAAAATTTTAATACGTCACTTTGCTCAGGTTTTCAGGATTTATTTTCAGGATATTGAACCATAAACTGGGGATATTGTACGATAGGGCGTCGTTACATACTTGATTGTTTTTACACAGGATTTCTATGGATTCTCTTATAGTGATTTTTGCATGATCAAAATCTATTGCGATATTCTGATTGAAACTTAAACGAGAGAGAGCTGTGGACTGATGACAAAATTTTATATCTGCTTTATGTTCTTTTATTCTTTCTTTGAGTTTTCTTTTGGTCATTCCGATGTACTCCATTAGTCTATTGCTGTCAGTTCTAAAAGGAATAGTATATACACCAGCTAATTCATCTTTCGGTGTTCTTTGAGTTTTCTTTTGGTCATTCCGATGTACTCCATTAGTCTATTGCTGTCAGTTCTAAAAGGAATGGTATATACATCAGCTAATTCATCTTTCGGTGTTTATATACACAATATAAATTTAATAGCCTTTCCACGAAGAAAATTAAAAGAGTTAATTTGTACGAAAATAGATCCAACACCGAAAGATGAATTAGCTGGTGTATATAATATACCATTCCTTTTAGAACTGACAGAAATAGACTAATGGAGTACATCGGAACGACCAAAAGAAAACTCAAAGAAAGAATAAAAGAACATATAGCAGATATTAAATTTTGTCATCAATCCACGGTTCTCTCTCGTTTAACTTTCAATCAGAATATCACAATAGATTTTGATCATGCAAAAATCATATTCCCAACATCCAATTATTACGCATCCACTATAAGAGAATCCATAGAAATCCTGTGTAAAAACAATAAAGTATGTAACGACGTCCTATCGTACAATATCTCCAGTTTATGGTTCAATATCCTGAAAATAAATTCTTCATTATATGAAAATAAATTTACAACACTAGTATCCGTCAGGCCGAAATATCGGAGCATGGAGGCTCGTAAACTTAAAATATATTAATTAAAAATATGTTTTATTTTCTAGATTGCTGTTTAATAGTATAAAAGTAAGTTTGAAATAACAATCGTCCATACCCCTTTTTAAAGTGTTTAACTCAGTCGTCAGTTGCCTCGGGTAATGCACAAATTCTAATCTGTCAGCAAGTGCTCCCATACTTCTAATTTGGGTAAAGCCTGTCCTTAGCGTAAATTGCTTCCACTAGAACTTTCTCTAAATGACAAACTACAGTAAAAATGACATAAGTTGTTTTATGTGACAACACCTTTCGATGGATATAAAGAGCAGTTTTTGAGAATGTTAAACTCGAGGATCTATGTATGGTGGCAAGGTATGCAACAGTTAAAGGTAACTAACTTCGTGTGGATGAGGCTTTTTCTTCTTTCCAATATTTACAAATAGGTTTGATAAAAAAAAAAAAAAAATTACAGTTATAAATGGCTCATGATACTCAACAAAATGAACTATTATGGCCTGTGGCAAACCACGAGGTTGAAAACGTGGGCCATAGGCAATATCTTTTATGGTACTTATGTTTACCAATTCTCACTCCGTTCAGATATTGGTATGTAGCATAATGCATAACCCGGCATCCAGCTGCTGAGGAAAGTCTAGACTGAAGTCCAGACTTGTGATCATCTTCACTCCATCTTGCTATTTAATCATTGTGATCTGCTAAAATTCTTGTTTATTGGTCCCCGCTTTGATTTAAGAAGTAGTACTTCTTGATTATATTCTTTAGCTTGCTTGGTTTTGAGAAAAAGACATATGGCACCTTCAAATCATTCAAGTTAGCCGAAAGCAGTATATCTTTGCGTCGTTGCATAAGGGGTGAGAAGTCAAAAACTCGACTCACGCAAAGTGAGTTCAGAGTCTTTCGGAACTGTGTCTGCTGATCGTCGTTTTGTCTCAATGAGTTTGTTAATGTGAAACATTTTTAAAAGCTCTAAGCATTTTTTGTCCGCGAAGAATCAAAATGACTTTTAAAGAATGTCTCTTATATAGAGGGATATCTTTCACGCGATGTAACTACCTAATACGTCCAAGGATTTAAACAAATAAGCCTCTAAAAGGCTAAATACTATCTATTATACTATCTTTGTTCAAGGTCAGCCATAAGACGACATTCTATCATTGAAAATTCGTCAATAATGAGAAATAACACTGTATCCATTCTGAGTTGTAGATGTATTGCTGACTTTTTAAATTAGCGAACTATTTAAAACACGTTGGTTCTTTAAGCACTGAGTGAGTTACCTTGTCTTTGACATTAAATGCAGTAGTGCCTGTTAGTGCTAAAAGAATGATAGCTTCTGATCCTAACTGCTCTATGATTGTTTTACTAATTTCTTTGATTTTTGTACATTTTACAGCTCTTCCTTTTCTAATAATAAAAGTTGATTTAGGGAAATTTGTAACCTTTGTTTGCAAGGACAGAAGCTGTTCAGTGCATAATTGAAGGCGGCATAATTTGTTGTTCCTTATAATAATTCAGAAATGTTAAAAGTAAAGAGAAACCATTGGATAACAGAATCTACGGTAAAGATAAAGAATCACCCCCGGATGTATTTGAGAGATTTCGATTTTTTAAATTTAGCTCCGATCTTTGAGAACTTAATCCATCGAGTTAAACGGCAGAAAACTTCAAAGCTCCTTCAAAGACTTGCTCGTCTGGCACATCCCACACTTATTTAATATGGCAACAGGTAAAGGTTTGTAACATGTATGCAACACACACTCATAGATAGTCTGCTATACTCCTCTATCAAACTTGATACCTTTAATCATCTGAGTTGTTGTTATATCGTTATTATGAAAATATTAGGAAGCATCTGGGTTATTTTTATGCGACTTTTCCGCATAGAATTAAACTGAATAACTCTATACATTTGAATTACTTTCTTTTAACCGTCATTTTCGGAACTTCTGTGTATAACGTTGCACATATAAAATATGTATATTTCTTAAAATGTACATTAAATCTAGGCAGCAGATTAAAAAAAATCAGGGACTAATTTATGACTTTTAGTGAACATGATTTCTCACGAATTATCTTTCATTGTTGTATCCATTTCTCCGATCATAAGCATAAGCGATCATACTCATATACATTGACGTCGTATTTATCGCTAAGCTTCGTGACGTTTGGACGAAATATAGCCAAATTTGCGACCAAAAATATGTCGTCAGAAATTAAGCCAATTTGGCTGTATCTGACTAATTTGGCGAAATTTCCATTGAAATTCAGTACTGATGATTCTTCTCTAACCGGGTTCTTCGCATTTTAACTTCGTGTTATCCAGTAAAATTAGCTAAAATCTTAAAACCAAGAAATAGGGAAGCTACCTTTTCCAACCCGTACAGGAATTTTTTTATTTTGTAATCTACATATTTCTGCTTTCTAGTGTACATCTTGACAAAAAAAAAAAAAAAAAAATGCTTATCTCATTTACTTCAGAATGTTCACTTGCATTTCAGTTGAAATATTTTCACTTACAATGAATTAAAAAAAATGAGTAATCGTCAGTAATTGGGACAGCTACCAAATTGTTAAATTTGCGCATCAAACAATGCTCAGTAAATTATGAATTTGTCTACAAACGCGATTACGAAAATTTCCCAATAGAAACATACAATCGTCTGAATACAAACATACATACATAAGAATACATACATATAAGTAATGCATACATGACATTATATTTTTCTCGATTTCTTTGAGTATCACTCATAGCCATTCGACTAATGCCCAAAATCGTATTTTCCGTATTCGATTTTCTTTTCGTTTCTCTTAATTTAAAATTCAAAATGAATTGCATAGATTTGGAAGTTTACAAAGAAGGAAAAGTTCGTAAAAAAATAGTGGTTGTTACATACGTAGAACGTAAAACTTCTGAAAGGTGTGTGTGTGGGGGAGGGGATCAATCTATATCTCAGGTCACCAATGAATGAACATCGACTTCAACATTCGACTCCATAATGATCCGTATGAGGTTAAAATGCATTATTTACAGCAATGGAGCGAATTTTTTAATTAATAACGGGATGAATCTCGCCGAATTTCGACGAAAAAAATTGTTTAAAAAGAACTCATACATAGGTTACTACTTAGTCTCTTAAAATAAATATTATTTTTAACTTAAATTTACCAAAATACTAATTCCATACACTTCGATTGTTCAAAATATTAAAAAATTAAACTGCATTATTTATTATACCTAATCAAGATAGGTAATTTTGATGAAATTACCCAATGAGGCTGTTATGTTTAAAAGGCACAGATGCCATATAGGCGCGATTGGCACGATTTTTTTCCACGCCAATTCGGCGAAAACTTCAACAGCACAAACAATAACATCCGGGTTACCATATCAAGCAAAATAATGACACTTTGGCACCAGTTAAGTACCCGTTACGTATATGACATTGGCATCAGAAAAAAATTGCGCCAATGTGGGGCGTTATATGACATCTGTCGCGTTTAAAATTGCCTATTGAAAATTAAAAAAAATGATTTCACCTTAAGTTAATCATGGAATTATTTTTCGCGTAAAATCTAAACTTTACGTTATTTTCACCGTCTCATAATTTGCACACGCATCTCTTATATTTACATTCACAATTTCAAAAATATTACAATGCGCAATGATGATTAATTATGATGCGCAATATATGATTAATACATATATTTCTAAACTTGAAATTAAGTTTGTCAACTACGACTTTGCATGTGAACATTCGCACTCTTGACTTGTGATTCTAATCTCTGTATCGGCGAGTAAAATTCCAGAAATTTATATCTTTTAGAGGCGTTCGTAGTAAAATATTTACTTTTATCAGAGAAAATGATCGTTTTCATTTAAATATGATGTCATTTTGCTTCATTGAAGCATTTCACCAAGCGTCTCAAACCCAATGAATGAAAAAGGATTGAATTATAACAGCTTTTTGCGGAAAACATGAGTATTTTATTAAAGAATGACGTCATTTTCTGTTCAATTTTTTCAGAAAGTTTATTTTGAATTTTATGAGAAAATGACATCAATAAAGATAAGCAAACCTTATTATTTTTCCTTTCTTTACAACAATGGAAATAATCCAATTGCTACCATTTTGAAACAAATTCATAGAATCTTTTTAAATTTTAAATTTAAATATAAAAATGGGAATATTTAAAAAAAATAGCTAGTGCGGGCAAATCTACAAAGAAACAGCTTTCATTAAAAAAAAGAATTATTAAAATTGGTGCAAAAAAAGGGATAGTTGCGCTCCGCACGGTATAATTACTTTTTCCTGCATTTTCCTCCCCAAAGGTCAAGATGGGTAGATTAGGAGGAGATTAAAGGAAGATAGTCTGAATAGGTTTGACTGCGGAGTTAGTAAAGCATCCATTTTGATGCAAAACTACATCTTTTTTGTCTCGAATTATACTCTTTATCTAAAATCTTAGAAACTTTTGAAATTTCTCTTAAATTTAAAAATCTATTTTTATCCACTAAAGATTTCACAATCTTCAAACTGCTTACCTAAAGACTTTGCCAAGAACTCTGATAAAAAATTTGCATATTTAAAAATAAAACATAAAATTCAAGTGCGCGGCCTTTGTTTTTCTCTCTTGAGTTTAATAACATTAAATGCTGCATTTAACTGATGAATATTTTTTTAGATAATTTTTATCGACAGAAATAACTGCCTTTTGTAATGCCTGTATTTTATACTTATATTTTGTCCTTTATAGTTCAAAGGACAAAACAACTTTCAAGCTATTAAAAACATGACATATTATTTTTTTCATTCAAAAAATTCCTTATAATAGAAAGGAAAAAAAATTATACAAATATAAGGAATTTCTTGAATGAAAAAATTATGAGTCATTTTTTAATAACTTGAATAATATATGGAAAACATAGGAAAAATTGATTATTGAAAATGTTATTCTTGAATTGAAACTATTAAAGGTATAATTAAAAGATGAATAAAATATTCAAGCTACTTTTTTTTTCTTGAGTCCAAAGTATGGAGTAACTAGCTCAGTGTTGCCTGGATGTAAGCCAAAGAAATTTTTAGTACTTCTCGAGTTATTATAGTTCATGTATAATAAAGTAGGTTTGTTTAAATTATCTTTACAAGAGCTACATTATTATTAACAACGTCACGACAGTTGTTGCGTATAGTACGGGACATTTAGAATGCGTACAATCTTTAAATTTTCTTTCAATAATTTTGAATATTGAAATCCGCAGAATTTATGCATTTAAGATAAGCGAAGATTTATTTCCATTTCAAGTTATTGATGATAAAAGATTAAAAATTGTTCTTTTATAAGGCTTTAAAACGTGGAATAAAAATAAGACTTCGGCTTAGTGACATATTCTATATTTTTGATTAAATAAGAAGTGAATTGCAATCCTGATTTCTTATACAAAAATTGTCTGTCGTGATACAAAAAAAGTACATAAGCACGCAGTTTATACGATTGACTATATAATAAAATCATTCTTTTTTTTTTTTTTTTTTTTTGTGAAAACAAAGTTTATTATTGTTTAATCGAATCAGCTGGTAATAAATAATCGTAAGATAATCGTAATCTGGGAGGATTCTGGCATAAAATAATAAAAAAAAAACTTTAAATTATTCAAAACATGATAAGAAAACATGTAAAATATTATAGATAAAAAAAAAAGGAAAACAATCCCTAGAACAAGAATAACAATTTCTTTAAGAACACTCTCTTGAATTTTGAACCAAATTCTCTCTCTCTGTCTTTTTTTTTTTTTTTTTTTTTTTTTTTGGGGGGGGGGGGGGGGGTTACTGATGGGTGAAAAAAAAAAAGCCAAGCTATTGTTGCATTAACACTTCGCACACCTAGTAGCAGAGATTTTTAAAAAATGGCAAGTTACTCTCCACAAAGAAGAGCAAAAGGTTAAATAAAACTAAAATTTTGTATTGCACTATACTGTTTATTGAAAATATTAGTATAATGAAAATTTCATAAAAAGGGGTTTTAAGATTTGTTTGTTTAAACGATTAAAGAAAAAATGTGAAAGTTATATATTTTTTAAGCAATAAAAGTATTTTAAATTATCATTTGGCAATAATTACTCGTTTGCCCAGTTTAATAAAGAAATATTTATTAAAAATATTGACTTTGATAAAGTAATTAATGTTTTATCTAAATTCGCCGAGTAATGACGGAAAAAATAATAGCTAAAGAATAAGCATTATGAATGCGGATTATTTTTATTATTATTATTAATCTTGCTATTTAAATTTCACACATTTATAAAGGTAAATTGGTAACATATTTTTGCAGATTTAGATAGCTTATTTTAAACAAAGGTGTGAAACTTACAATGAAATAAGAAAATGTGTTCCCTTTTTTTTTTACAGGGTTTAAGACTACAAAAGCTGAAAAAAAGAATTTTTTTTGTATTAATACCAGCTATTAATTATTCTCTATTTGCCGGGGGGATGGGAGAGAATTAACATCAACGATTCTAATGAATAACAAATACAGTATAATAATCTAAAAATTTTGAAATTATTTTTATATTTTATTTATTAATTTATTTTTTTATTTGGGAGAAGGGTAAGTCATTTATTTATTTAACATTTAACACAACTTAACATTTGAAAGAAACAAGAAAAGAGAAAAATATTTTAAATGTTTTAAGTTTTGTGGGTAAGGAAAATTTTACGCGGATACTTATTGTCATTACTAAGAAGCCAATGGTCAAAAAAGAAAAAAAATTTCATGATTTTAAACTCTGTGCAAGGGAGTGGAGGATTAGATGACATTAAAATTTTTAAAGATACCCCCTCCCACCTTAAAAAATGAAAAGTATTCATATATATAATAAATAAATAAAAAGTGGCTTTTATTTTAAATAGAAAACAAATACTGCTGATGGGAATTAAAATCTCAGTTATATACTGCGTTGATTAACTTTGATGTTGAAAAATATTTATGTATAACTGAAAAACAATGATAGATGTTAAAACTTCATAATCTTATTTATAAATATGTATCGTAAGAAATTCTTAAATTTTAAAATTGTTATTTTAGGGGTTAAAAATCATTGATATTATACATTTTGAAACCTTCACGAAGGCTTAAAATTGAAAAAAAAAATGTAACTGCATTTTAAGAACGCACAAGCTACGTAAATATTCCACTTATTATTGTTTTATTCGCGTCTTTCCTCTCGCGTGCAGTCATTCTGTATTTATGCTTCCACTTAGGCAACAAAATGGATTCCTGTATGCATCAATAGCAGGCCAGTGCAAAGAAGAAAATATTTCCTTCTCATCTGAGCCCCGACAGACCGTTTGGAGGTGGGGAGAATTCTATTGTGTAGTTGACCCGTGCCACATATTGCGAAGCCGCAAAAAAAAGCTCAAGGTAGATGACTAAAAAAAGAAAGCCTTATCTTTCAAATATATAGAATTAAACTCGCAATGCTATCTCTATGGGAAAATTTTTAGCAGACATTTCATGCCGTTAGGTTTGATGAATATTTATGATTTTCAATGCGCGCCGAGATTTTGGCCCTACCAACGTCCAGCTCATTTTTTGTGTCGATGCGTCAAATATTTTGGACGCTATCGTGTTAACAATAAGTGTAATTTTTGCAGGGAAGTCGGAGCTGTGCTCTGACATAAATAAGTGGTGCAATAGAGAGAAAACCTAGATTTTTCACAATATTAAATCTAGATTTAAATTAAGTGTTAATTCTTAAACAGTTAGTTTTAGAAGTATAGCTCAGACTGCAAAAACTTTTCAAAGTTGTTCTTCATTATATGAAAATCAATTTACAACAAAATAGTGGTGCAATACAGGGAAATAGAAAACCTGGATTTTTCACAATATTAAATCTAGGTTAAAATTATATGTTAATTCTTAAAAAGTTAGTTTTAGAAGAATAGCTCCAAGTGTAAAAATGTTTCAAGGTTGTCTTTATCATATGAAAATACATTTATAACAAAATAGTGGTGCAATACAGAGAAATGGAAAATCTATATTTTTCACAATATTAAATCTAGGTTTAAATTATGCGTTAATTCTTAAACAGTTAATTTTAGAAAACTCCAATTGTAAAAATGTTACAAAATTGTTCTTCATTATATGAAAACCCATTTACAACAAAATAGTGATGCAATACAGGGAAATAGAAAACCTAAATTTTTAACAATATCAAATGTATAAATTTAAAAGCAACGTTAAAAACGCCAGAATATGCAAACTTTCCGCAGGCTAGTTTCAGTATAGAGTACCGTTGTCAGTGCAAAGAATAACGTTGACGTTAATGGGGAAACTTTTAGAGTACCGGGGAAAACAATGTTCCATACCTCTGATGAAAACAAGAAGCCAAGAAAGAAAACTTATTTTTTTTTTTTCCCCAGCAATCTGATAAAGGGGGAGTAGCGAATTCACGATTAACAATATTGTCATAATTTTTTTAGACATGAAATGCTTGTAGAAAGTTATGTTCATAGAAGTGGGTTTAGAGATGATTTTGTCTGAATTAAAATCAAAAGACCGCTACCGAAACTAGTATGCGGAAAGTTTGCATATTCTGGCGTTTTTAACGTTGCTTTTAAATGTATATCATTCTGCACCAAGTAGCATCTTAATAATTAAATATCAAATGTAGATTAAAATTATGTGTTAATTCTTAATAAGATAGTTTGAGAAGTATAGCTCCAATTGTAAAAATGTTTCAAAGTTGTTCTTTATTACATGAAAATTTATTTACCACAAAATAAAGGTGCAATTCAGGGAAATAGAAAACCTAGATTTTTCACAATATAGCTCTATTTTCAACATCAAATCAGAGCGTAGCTATTATTTTTCGTTTCTTTAAAAAAAGGGCACAATATTAATTCTTTTATGTTTCTGTTGCCGTTGAAGTTGTAATTTTTTTTAAAGGCAATATTTTCTCTCATTATAAAAAGACTGAAATAATCGCTATTTCTTATACTTCGCAAACATTTACATTTTCAGGAACAGAATCCCACAATGATGATAAATTAATATTCAAGATAATAGCACAACTTCCTGCGTTCATATTTCTTAAACTGATTTCTCCGTGATAAAAAGAACCAAGATTAAAACGTAAGGCATAATAATTTATCTTTTAAAAAGAAAATAGCCCCAGAAATATATATTTTTTTATTCAAGAGACGAAATTACCACAGTAAAGAATAAATTAAAGAATGATTAATATACTCTTCGCATTATCAGCGTACAGCGCTCAAAAAATATTTTAAAGCGATTTGCTTAAAAGTTAATTTTTAAAACCAAAATCTTATTAATTTACAAAAAAGAAATTCGTAAATTTGATAAAGGATATGTATGTAAAGGTTATTATGTGTTTCAAAGGTATCATCAAAAAATCATATAAAACCATTATAAAGCATTACAAATTACCAGCAAAAATTGTGAATGTATAAATAATAAAGAAATTTATTCAAATTAAAAATGATGCATAAACTATCATATTAGTATATACTATATATATATATACTATACAGGGTGTTCATAATTAAACGTCCCTACTTTAAAGTTGTCTACTAACGAAACTATTGGTCGGAAAGTTGTGAAATTTTGTGATGGACATAATAAAGGAATGGGAATTTGTTTAAGCTAAAAAAATGTAGTTTAAAATTTCGCCACCTGAGGGAATTTTTTAATAAATTGCATATTTTTTAAAGTTTTTACGCTTTATTTTTACCCGACTACTAAGAAGGGTTATATGTTTCACGCGTATCTGGGTATGTGGATTTCTTTATGCCCTCGAAACATCCCAACGGCTGGATGGGTTTTAATGGGTGAGGTCTCTATCGATTCGTCTGACCCGACCGACGGTTATAGGCAAGGTTTTCTTTTAATAAATTCAAAATGGCGGTAGAGACGAAAAAAACATTTACGCACCCTATTGTGTGGTATATAATTCGATAGGTCTTTCAAAATGAAGACGATGTTTCATTGACTATTTTAGAGTCAGAAGCTCCGTTTAAATATTACGCAACCTGGAAGTTGTGTAGGTAGGATCTCTAGCTTTTCTGCAACTCTAACCTTCATAGACATCTATAGACCTCGCCAAAACGGTGTTTATAGATAGGAACTAACAATTAAACGCAACTTAAAAGTCATCAATACAAGTAAATAAAAAAAAATAGGTAAGTAATAATATAAAAAATAGTTTCGCATTGATGATAAATAATTAATTAGTTCGCTTTTTACGCAGTCGGGTTTTTTGATTTTGTAAATTTAAGTTTTACTTGTTCTCAGGTTAAATAAGACAAATATACAGACTGCGCCCAGAAAAAAATAAAGAGTAAAAACTTTTTAAAATTATTGGTGTTCGAATTTAACGGACAACGAAGTGTGAAAAAAAAATCCGACTACAACAGCCGCCATTTTTTTTCCTCAGAGTTCAGGCCTAGTATTCAATGGGTGGTGGCTAAATGTGTAACTTATTAAAAAACGACCCCTGGTAGCGAAAGTTTGAACTAAATATTTTTTTTTCGTTCAAACTAATTCCCATTCTTTTATTATGTCCGTCACAAAATTTCACAACTTTCTGACCAATAGTTTCGTACTTAGATAACTTTAAAGTATTTATATAATGGTAACTTTATACTTTTTGGTGTATAGTCGATCTGGTACATAATGGAATTCAATTTTTAGCTTATTGCTGGATTCTATTACAGAAACAGACTATGTTTTGCTTATATTTGTATTTCATGCACCCTTGAAAAAGCGAAATGCTATATAAGAATCCGGCTACAGCCATCCATTTGATCTATCATTTGTTTACGATACGTCTTTTAATGGTTCAACAATATTTCGCTGGTTATTTGTATCTTTTGTCCTTAATAGGTTATTTTATCAAAATTTGGTGGTTTTTCATATGTTTTATATGGATTAATCGTCCGCAATGTGCTAGTGAATTAGTGGTATTGTGCTTGATTTTGTATTACAAATTAAAGGTTCCATCTTCAATTTGTATAATGTCAGTGTTATGAATTGATGCTAAATTTATTCATTTATTAATTTAATTTTAGTAATTGAAATAGATGATGATTTGTAATTATATAATGGTTATATATATATATATATATATATATATATATTTGGGCTGGGCACATTGCAAGAAGACAAGGCAATAGATGGATCTTTGCCTTGAATGCCCTTCAGTGATGGATGCCCTTCAGTGATGATGCCCTTCAGTGATGATGGATGCCCTTCAGTGGTATCCCAGAGATGTAAAACGGCCAAGAAGACGACCTCAAGTAAGATGATGGAGTGATGAAATCAGAAAAATAGCCGGTGTAAATTGGATGACTCAAGCACTAGACAGGAAACATTGGAAAAATCTGGGGGAGACCTACATCCAGCAGTGGATTGAAAACGGTTGATGATTATATATATATATATATATATATATATATATATATATATATATATATATATATATATATATATATATATATATATATATATATATACTATATACATAACCATTATAAACCATTACAAATTACCAACAAAATTGTGAATGTATAAATAATAAAAGAATTTATTCATATTAAAAATGATGTATAAACCACCATACAAGTCTATGAAACAGATCCCCATAACAAATGCAACATATATACATATATTTATTTTTTCGGAATAATATAAGATATATAAACTAACTTTGCCTAATAGCATCTGAAATGTAGTTCAGTTGTTAATTTACTGTTCTTGATTGCGTTGCTTTACCGCAATAATTATTTAAAAAAAAATATTTTATTCTGGTGAATTATTTAGTAAAATAAGTTCAAAGAAAATATTTTTATTATTAATTAATGTCTTTTATAGTGTCTTTTAGTTGACTATCTTTCGAATTGTAAATTTATTTATTTATATTAACGTACACAAAATTTCTAAATATTAATATTAATATATGTTCTTTTTTACAATATGAAGAGTTCAATTTCAAAGTTTTGAAGTGCGTGGCATTGATATACCTGAAAAATAAATTAATTTATTGGAATTATGTGCAAAGTCAACTTTGACTATTATTTTAAACGTAACTGAATCGAAATCAGGTAGATAGAAATATGTGATTACAGTCGGACTTCGTTATCCCGACACCCGGTTTTCACGTCACTCCGCTTATCACGTCAGTTTTTCAAAGTCTCGATTTTCAGTATATGATTTAATGTAAATAAACTCCGGATTTTACGTCGTTGTATAATTTTCAACTCCGGATATCCCGACGGTTTAGGAAAATTGTCCATTTTCCATTCATCCCATTGTCCAATAATCCATCATATAAGCATGGAAATTAACCGGTAAGAAATGTCTTAGCCAAACTTTTCACAAAACTGTCTAAAATACCCATTGAGATAAATCAGAAATTTTACTTCAATCCTTTATCTGAATAAATAATCCCAAACTCTATGAATGACCCACTCCAGATAGACGTATCAGTCTACTCGCGGTCTTTAGTTCTGGTCAAGTGGCGCTTTCTTTTGGTTACAAGGCATTTTTCCTCCGACTAAAACCGGAGTATTGCATTACATTGAAACGATCAGAAATTATCTAACATGTTCTGAAACAACGAAAATTGATTACATTTCATTGTATAATATTTAAAAACGTATTGTAGGAAGCACATCTAGGGATAAGCAAACCTTAATTCATCCATATTTCATGTAACAATGAAAAACAAGTCATCATAAATTTGATTTTTATTCTTTTCAATTTTGTTTAATAATAAAGTTTTATTGCTTAAAACTGCAAGAACAGTTATGAATTTGAAATTGTCTTAAATTACTTAAAAATACAGCTTTTTATAAACAATTTTCTACAACTCCGCTTACCACGACACCCCGCTTATGACGACACTTTGTTCTGGTCCTTAGAGTGTCGGGATAACGAGGTTCGACTGTATTTAGCCTAACGAATATATCTTCCATTACCTTATACTATCATCTACTCTAGTAAAATTACGGAAAATATATTGTATACAGGGTGTCCATAATTAAACGACCCTACTTTAAAATTGTCTGCAAATAAAACTATTGTTCATACCAGTAGCGCCAACTTTTCAAAAACATTGCGTGGGCTCACAAATTTTTGAGTAAAATAAAACATATAATTTTTTCTCCTTTTTCTCCTTAGTGTGTATGTGTGTGGAGAGGGGGAGGGGAGCGAATGACTAAAGATGATAATTCGAAATTATTATAAATTATAATTTTGTAAATGATTTTATTAAATAATATTCTTATAAGTTCTTCCTTATAAATACATTAATATTTATTTTAAATAACATTTGAATTGCTAACTATTGAAAGTACAAAAAAATAAATGTCAAGAAAAGCATACAGTTTAATCACCTAACTTAAGAGTGTTATCAATTTAAGACATCAAAACACGAATTGGAGTTATTCATGACGGCCGATTATCTACACAAGGGATATAGGCCCTAAAGGGGAATTGCCACCTGTAGGGGTTTTTTTAAAGGAACCTAGCCCGTATTTTCGCAAGGTTACCCAAGGTTCGAAGAAAGCAATGGAAAACTTCTTGACGATTAGGCCGACGGGCGCGATAGGGTTCGAATCCAGCACCTCCCGTCTAACAGCTTTGAGAGCAGAACCTCTCAGTCACTGGTGGGGTGACACCAAAACAGAAGACAAAATAGGCAGGAAATTGGTTTTCGCGAGAAATTTAACTAAACATCTGCTAAAGGAGTTTCCAGTGATCCTGTAAGTCTAATTTATGTTCGTACCATTTTTCAAACAAAACTATTTTGAGAACGTTAATAAAACCAAATTTCATGTCAACGATTAAATAACTAAAAAAATGAATTGTGAATTAAATCGATTGAATTTGGGTGGGCGGAGAGATCAAATTATTGGGTGGGCTAGCGCCCCATGGGCCCATATAAGTTGGCGCCCCTGGTTCATACAGTTGTGAAATTTTGTAAAAAACATAATAAATAAAGGGATGGGAATTTGTTTAAGCAAAAAAAGTTCAAAATTTCGCCACTAGAGGGTATTTTTAATAAATTACACATTTATCCTTACGTTAGTTTAGAAATTTTATTTATTAAATTAGCCTGATTCTAAAGACAGAATTTCACGACATGTTCCTAACATTTGCCAAAACACATTGCGGTTAACTATGAAACATGCTATCTTACGATTCCAGATGGTACCTAAAAATGATAACCGTGATGTGGAACATGTTCTGTTATAACAAAATTTGCAAAACTATCGAAAATGTGTACTAAATGGATAATTCGTTAAAAAACGGCCTCCTATTCTTTTTCTTTTTTCGCTCAAACAAATTCTCATACTTTTATTGTGTCCTCCACAAAATTTCACAACATTCTGAAAACAACAGTTTCGCCTGTAGACAACTTTAAAATAGGGTCGTTTAATTATGGATACCCTGTAAATAAAATTTCTAAACTGTAGTAAGGATAAATGCGTAATTTATTAAAAATCGTCCTCTGGTGGCAAAATTTTGAACTTTTCTTGTGCTTAAACAAATTTACATTCCTTTATTATGTCTTTCACAATATTTTACAACTTTATGAACAATAGTTTTGTCTGTAGATAACTTTAAAGTAGAGTCGTTTAATTATGGACATCCTGTTCTTAGAAAAAAGGCAATAATTACGTAATAATTCTTTGAACGGAGCTATGAACGGAGCCGGACATTATGGAAGGTTAAACATTTCCTTATATCTTCCTTTCATATAGTATACCTTTGAGATCAAAAATAACTTAGAAGTTCGCATACCAAAAACTACCGAATCACTTATTTAAAGATGTATGTAATTATATTTTACATTAACTGTTATAGACAATGCTAATAAATGTCTAACAACAAAAATAATTACGAATATAAGAATTTTCGAATCAATTATGATTCTTGATCCATCTCAATTTTTCTTTCTTTTAATTCTTATTTTTGCATCCATTTTTCTTTTCTAATGGTGAGTAATATACTGTTTTCATTACAGTACAGAAAAAAACAAGCCGGAAATGGTACGCAAACATGACAAATGAGGTGCGTTTGTACTATAACTAGTTTTATAAATATTCAGATCTTGGTGTAATAGCTGTTATGCAAAAAATGTATGAATGCAAAATTTATTACGATTGTGTATATTAAATTCCGTAATATGGAAATAATATGACTCCATCTTAAGTAGTCCGTAATCTAGAATCATTACCTATCATGAGAAATAATTACGTATCAGAGGATTTAATAGAATGAAGAAAACTTTTATAAATATCTTTTTAAGTTTTGATTCAATTTTCATAAAATGAGAAATGACTCGACAAATTTCTGCAACGATTGCATTAATTAAATTTTAAACCATTCGGTTGGGTAGTTTTTGCTCTGTAATAAGCGGACAGATGGACGGGCGGACCATATGACTACTATAGGTGCTACGTATTTACAGTAAACTCTGTCTAAGGCGGAATCGATCGGGACTGAGAAAATTTTCCGTGGTAGACAATATTCCGGCTTATTCAAAAAAGCTCTCTCTTTCTCGCCGCGCAAAAAAAAAAAAAAAAAAAAAAAAATCCCTCGAAGATGAAAATTTTTTATTGATTCTCCTGACTTAAAAATCGGTTGAAAACTAAAATTCTGAAAGATCCTTTGTCTTTATAGATAAATGAGAATATTCAGTTTCTTAGTACTACTGTTTTACATGCATATTGGAAATTTAGACACACACACACACACACAAAAACAATAAACTTCGAGAATGAGACAGAACGCTATAATTTTTAATTTGAGTACAACCTTAAAGTATAATATATTGTACTTTCGAAAATATGTATTTTGATAAATGTTCATTTTACTAGACATAATAACATTTAAATGCAATTTTGCATGTGAAAAAATGGCATAAGCATAAATTCCTTAACATTTAAAGCTTCTGTTCTGTTGAATTAACTTTTTTAAAGTATTTCGAAATTTTAACTAACATGCTCGACATTGAGTATTTGACTTATCAATTTTAAAGTTTAATAAATAAAACGCCTTTCATTTTTAAATTATACTTTTTTCCGCCTTATGCAAAATTTTGTTTTCAGTGGGACCTTAAAATCCTTTCCGTTTCCGCGTTAGACAGATTCCGCCTTATGCAGCATGAATTAATGTAATTTTCTATGGGTTTGCCAGAACTTGAAAAATTTTCCGCGGTAGGCAAATTTCCGGCTTATACAGAGTCCGCCTTAGACAGAATTTACTGTATATAATTACGAACGCATCTAAAAGGTTTTCAACTTATTTGCGTGGAAGTAATTTCTTTTTTAATTAAAATGTTATTTATTTACACGCAAAAAAATTATAAAGGCATTATTGTGTGTCTAAAACATACGTAAAGTGCATCAGTAAATTAAGCTATGCATTTCACAGTCTGTCAGGAGGCAAAAATTCTCCTTATAGCACGTTTTTAAATTAACTATGATTCAAAATTATCTTTTTCTTCTTTCGTTCTTTGATATTGGGATCCGCAATATTGCACAAACCATAAAAAGCTCAGAAGAAATGCTCGTGGACAAAAATTAAATTATTTAAATTGTTTGAGTGAAGCATGTAGGTAAACATGAAATAATGGTGCAGGCTTTTACTTCAGTAGATTCCTTTCTAGCGCAGCTTGGTATACCACATATTCAGGTATAACGCGGGAATTAAAAAATCGATTTGTACCGAAATTAAATTTGTTTTAATTCCTTGGAACAGATAGAAATACCAAAAAGCTTTATTTCATCTTTTTGAAACCATATGGTTGAATAATTTATATTTCTGCGGGTTACAGTAATATTTTCTACAGCTTTACTCGTCTACTGGTATGTTTTCTGATATAGCGCTAACATCTCTATATATTTCTCTAATGCAAGCATGAACTTTGTCTACTTACAACCACGTTATATGATCGCGCGTTTGCTGCATTAGATTATGAAAGCAACTACGGTCATACTCTGATTTGATATCGTGTTAATGCTGAAGTAGCTAGCTCATGTAAATGGTTGCATATACAGTCGGACCTCTATTTAACGAACCTCTATTTTGCGAATTTCTCTATTTTACGAACTTTTCCTTGGAACCAAGAACATTTTGCGAATTTCTTCGTAAAATAACCTCCAAATAGCGAAGTGCATTCTCTATTTAACGAACTTTTTCTTGTGGTCTAAATTTTTTTTCTCCCCATTTCTTAAAATATTTCTGGACATTTCAAACTTATTCTTTCTTTAAACACATTTTATGATGTCCAATGGCCTTGAACTGGTTTTAAAAGGCGCCTTCTTTGTCAGCAGTGAGAATTCGATAAGTACGGAGGACGATGACGATAATCCCTTAGAGTAACTTAAAAAAATGTGGATATAGATGAGAAAAAAAGAAGAAATTAATCATGATATACTGATTGATAATTGTATTTCACTTAATTCTGAAATTGAGACCTCGGAAACACTATCCGAATTGAATATTTTCGACAGTGTGAAAAATAAAAACAATACAGCAATGAATTGCGACGAAGACGAATATGATGATGATGGAAATGACTTAACAAACTTCGTATGATGAAATGCTAAAATCATTTGAAACAATCGGACGCGAATTATAGTTAGAAGGAAATACGCATGGAGAGGTTTTTGGTGCATTGCAAAGATGCGAGACGTATTATGAGAGAAAGCACTTTTTAAAAGAAAAAACTCAGGCAAAATTAACAGAGTTTTTCAGAAATTAAATTTAAGTACGCATATGTTAATGTATGGTTAAAATTATTTGTTATAATAATAATAGATACGATAATGTCATTAAAATTCGTTAATTTTAATGTAAAACAATTTACTTTAACCGGAAAATACAGTGTATTCCCGAGCAATGTTTTGTTTTCCTTGCAGATTTCAAAGATTTAAACACATAGAAAAAATAAATTGATGATGGATATTGGTGGGTAAAATAAATAAAACAAATCGATATAATTTATATAAAAAAAAAATGTGATTAATTACTTTTATTAAAAATATTTAGTGTTTATGAATTTAAAATCTGTTTTATGTAGTTTAAAGTATTTTAAAAGGTGAATCTCTATTTAACGAATTTTCCATATAACGAACTTTTTTTCGGGATTTAGCGACTTCGTTAAATAGAGGTTTGACTGTAAATGATATTTTGTCTCTCAATAGCTGAGACATTTTGAAGCATTACATGTAGTCCAAGAGCTGTTAAACATTTTACGGAAGGTATTTGAGGCACCCTGAAAATTTGTGCAACACTTCTTTTGTAATGCCTGAATACAAAATCGAATGTCTGGCTGAAGGATCGTGGCACAAAACCCGTGTCAGACAAAAAATGTCACTTGACACGTGTCTGGCACAGTTTTTGTGCCGACTAAAATGTCTGTCATTTTCAAAATATTTTTTTCTAAGCATAAATATTATTGGGCCTCAATCTCAGCGTGCCTCAAATACTTTTTTTGGGTAGTCAAAAAAGGGCACTTGACACGTGTCTGGCACAGTTTTTTGGTCCGACTAAAGTGTCTGTCATTTTCAAAATATTTTTCTCTAAGTATAAATATTATTCTGTTTCAATCTCAGCGTGCCTCAAATACTTTTTTGGGGTAGCGTCAAAAAATGGCACTTGACACGTATCTGGCACAGGTTTTGGGCCACGATCCTTCAGCCAGACATTCCATTTTGTATTCAGGCATTACAAAAGAAGTGCTGCACAAATTTTCAGGGTGCCTCAAATACCTACTCAAAAATGTTCAACAGCTCTCCTACTAATGCATCAAGGTTATGAAATCTATTCCAGGGGTTGTTTCGAAGAGGGAAAGGTTACCGTAACCAAGGTTGTTCAACAAAAACAATTAAACAATTATTACTATATTTTTTTTGTAAGATACAGGCAATAGTTGCAACGCTGTGAGGCAGCAGATTCACTGAATTTATGCAGTCTATTCGGGGGGGGGGGGGGTTAAAAGGAAAGGGTTATTCTAACTAAAGTTATTCAACAACAATAAAAAATTATTATTATAATTTTAAGATCCACATAATTGTTGTGACGCTGTGGGACATCAGATGTATCCAATTTATGTAGTCTGTTCCAAGATTTCCTTCGAAGAGGGGAGTTATTTTAATAAAGATTAGCCAACGCCACCACAAAAATTTCTATTATTATTATTATTATTTATTATTTTTACTATTAATTTTAAGATATACAAAATTTTAGTGAATAATCGGATGTCATATAGATAGTTTCTTATCGCGTGTCGCATCTAGTTCATTCAACTGGTAGTGATACTTTAAATTTTCTGCAGGTTGGTGGCAACAATATGTACAAGACTTTTACAAATCGCCACCATCAGAAAAGGCTCATTGATTTTAAAAAATGAACCTTTGAAAAAGTTAACATAAATATAGAGATGGAGAGCAAGAACCTACGAAATTTGTGTATGAAATTAAGAGCAAGAATACTAATAAACAGATTTTCTCCAAATTATTTATTACTTGATAGTACATGGAGATTAATCTTGATGAGTTCTTTTTTATAAGAAAATCAGTCATGCTCAACTTTTTTAACTGTAAATGAAAACTTGCTAACAGAAAAGAAGAGTAATCTGGCAAATATTTTAGCTAGATTAATAGAACCCGTTTAATTCTGCAATGACGTTGAATGTGATGGTGCAATCTTGATACACTGTATGAAACTATACTCCTCAAAGACATTTGAAAAATATTTTAAAAAAAGAGGTATACTTTATGGCGAAATTGTGCTAGCCTATCTGCTAATCCTATTGACTTGGTTTGGGGCAGTTATACTGCTAACAGCTTAAAAAATCGAAATAGACAGCAATTAGAATCCAGTCTTTCTAGTTCATTACCTACTCTTAAGCCAGACGCGTAGAACAGAATTTAGAACGCTTTTTGGTCATGCTGTATGGTGGTGCAACATTTGAACTTGGGAATGTTAACGCATCACACAAATACCTCTTCGCGACCAAAACGAACGAGTGTTCCTTCCGATATGTGGTGCGCTTACATTGCACAATATGACACTTCGACAATATACTAAGGTGAGCATATATGGGGTCAGCCAGAGAGTATCATTGCCTACAGTGGGGACACAAATAGGAATACAAAATGTATTTTGAGTAAATTCTCCTGTAGAACTAACAGTATTCAGCCAGACAGTGTCATCGCCTACAGTGAACTTATGAAATGGGAATACAAAGAGGGATGTATTTTGAGAAATTTATCCTGTAGAACTACCAGTATTCAGCCAGACAGTATCATCGCCTACAGTGAACTTCTGAAATGGGAATACGAAGAGGGATGTATTTTGAGAAAATTCTCCTGTAGAACTAACAGTATTCAGCCAGACAGTGTCATCGCCTACAGTGATCTTATGAAATGGGAATACAAAGAGGGATTATAATGACTGAATTCCATTGTAGAACTACTAGCATCCCATGCACAGTGATGTACACAAACTACAGAAAAAATAAAAAGGTAAAATGAGAAAAAAATATTTTCATAAAAAAATGTTTTGTGTTTCATTCATTTTAAATATTTTAAAGATTTTGTATTACCATTATCTGTAATCATGCAATAAAATTATATTTTGCTTTATTTTGATGTCTGATGTTTATTTTGACATTATAATCGTTTTCTACAAGTCTAAAAATTATTTAAATGACACCAAACACAATACAACTTGAACGTTGTTGGAAATGTCAAGCTACAAGACGCCATTTGAAGAAAAAAAATGCCCTTTTGAATTTTAAGGGAAATTTGGAATGACTCATTAATGAAAGTTATTCAACGAAACCCTCCCTCATTTTTTTAGCGTTATTTATTTTTTATTCATTTATTTTCTAACTATCAGGCGTAACCACTACTAAAATCTAAGTTAAAAGTTAACTAGTTAAAGTTTTCTAAAGAAATGCAATCCTGGCTACAAAAATATAAATGTAACTCACGTCTCTTCACCAACTATTGTTTTCTACTTTAAACCTTCAAACGCAAGTTTCTAAGAGGAACAAAAACACTGTTATTTTGTTATTTTTTTTTAGATCAATTTGGTTGACTAACAAGATGTAAATACTATGAAGATCCAAATGAAGATTACACTAGTGTCAATGGAATTTTCTTATTATTGATTAACCCTTTTTTAATTGTAACAACTATATGAATTTAAATTCGGAATAAATCATCGTCAATGATTTTATTATCATTTTTCTTAATGATGTTCTGAATGTAAAAATGAAAGTGAATCAAGTTATTTCACCAAACATAATCCTTATGTTAAAACTCTCCAAAGAAAAAAAACTGTTATTTTTCTTAAACTATTAGTTAAGTAAACAGTTATGTAATACTAATAGTTAACTATTAGTTATGTTAGTTAAGTAATTTGCAGTAAAGTATGATTACACAAGTCGGCCGTTAATCGAAAGGAACATTTAACCAGCATCAACGAAAATTTCTAGTCATTCATTTCCCTTTTTAAAATTTAACAAAATCTAACTACTGTGTAAACCTAAATTAAGAATAAATTGAAATCAATTATGTTATCTGAAGTGCAATTTGAGATACAAAAATAACGGGGTTTACACAATTTTGCCATAACGTAAACTTTATTTTTAAAACCTCAATCATAAGTTCTCCAACCAGAAAAAAAATGTTATAACTTTCCTAGAGCAATTTTTTTAAACTGTCAAGATTCAATTGCTAGGTAAACATAAATAGAGATTTAACCAGAAACAATGAACTTTTTGGTCATTCATTACATCTTTTCAAATCTTATCAACCATAACTATTGTATAAATCAAAATTAAGAATAAATATCAATAATTGATTTTAAAGTACTATAATAAAAAAAAAAATAATAATACCAAATACACTTTTATCAAACCCGAAATTTAAATTAATAATGTCTAACAAAAAAATACTATAAGTCTTTCGAACCACTTCTTTTAACTAGCTGTTTAACCCATATGTAACTAATGTACAAATCCAGATAAATATTTAACCAGAATCAATTACATTTTCTTCTCGTTCATTGACCCTTTTTTAAATTAACCAAACGTAACTACTGTGCAAGCCTAAATTGAAAATAAACTAATATCAGCGGTATTTTCTAAGTAATTGCAATTGTAGATATAAAACGAAATGGCTACAAAAAGGTCATTTCACCAAAAGCATTGAAATTAGTTGCAAAAAAGATCTGTTTAATCTTGGTGTGTTATCGTTGTAGTGTAGCATATTTTATAAGTGTATAGATTCGTACTTTGATGTTTACTTTATAGTATTGTGTTTTGCGTGGTTATACATTTTTGGTATACGTAAATAATTGTCAATTCCGTATAAACTTCATTGATTTGCATAAATATGGTTTACTGAAGTACTGCTCTAAACTAAGTCAATTATAACCCGAGCTGAAGATAAACGTGTTTAATTTTTCAATAAATCGTAGATATTTATGTTGCAATGTGAAATTTTAAAACTGCTGTATAAGCATTGAAAAAGTCATTTATGTATATCGCGAGCTGCATGTGGATTTGGTCTGCCTCTCGGGATTGCTCTATCACTCTAAAGCGTAAGTTGAGTTCCCGAGGTAGTCATCTGTGTTCGTCCCTACTAACCATTTTCGTTTTTTTTTTTTTTTTCTTTTTAATCATTCCTTAACTCTTTTCAAATGTAATCAAACGTAACTGCTACATAAATCCAAATCTAAAAAGTAAATAATACAAAAGAAAAACATCCAAATTTAAGAAATGCATAATTTCACCAAGACATGAACTGTAAGTTAAATACCTCAAGAATAAATTTTCCAAAGAAAAAACTATAATTCTACGAAACGATTTTTGTTAACTACTACGTAAATTCGAATTACGATTTAACCATCATCGATGAAGTTTCCTTGTCATTCATTAGCATTTATCCTCAGATAAATATAGATGGAAGATAAGACTATCAGATGCTACTTCTCTGCATTCTTGCATTCCCACGCGTCTGGGCTCACCTAACCTATTGTTGTAAGTTTATCGCACTACCATCCTTTTATTTTTTCTACTTACTCTCTCTTCCTGTTTGAAAAACCTCCGTTGTAAATCCGAGACGCTCGTCTAGACGACCCATTCATTACCTACGGTCCAATTAAGATTTTTGCACTCGCCGACATGCTCAATTGCTTTGCACAGATCCCTTTGTGCAGTGCCCGACTCAGGCCGCGGGTTTAATTCACTTATTTTATTTTCATGAGCCCCAAGATTTCATTTTTTTTTTTTTTCTGGTTTAACTCTTTTTTTTTTCCTTTTTTTTTCTAAGGTGATTATTCCTCCATCTGCATTCGTTGTGGTGTTTGCGGTTTTTGGTGAAACACACGTGGATACTTTGTTTAATAGCAGACGTTTTTTTCCCTTCTCAAATTTACTATTTTCGTGGAAGGCAAGAAAAAACCATATCGTGTTTTTACTGGGTTGATCATAAATAAGATCCAGTGGGTACAATGCACCTGGGCCCTAGCTCCGTTAGAGAACCTAAACTAGAAAAGGGATGCAATTTTTCACAAATGGCCCTCACACCTATAAGCGTTTCAACTGTCCCTAAAAAAATGTCTTTTTTTTCTGTTTAAAAAAAAGTAATTTGGGTCTCCCTTTTTTTTTTCTTTTGTATCCAGAATTTTTTAAAGATAAAGCTGGCCCTGTGTTCGCAGAATAAATGTGTAAGGTAAAATTAGAAAATAAATGAAAAAGTAAATAACTCATAAAATATGGTTAGTGTTCTACATATTTCAGAATAGTTAAAAAGAAATTATTTTCCGTCGTTTGCCCGTCTCTGTGCCTACCTTCTTCGTAAAAAACTGCAGAATTTCCTTTTCAGTTTATTTCTAATTTTACTATTATTCTAGAAGAGAAAATGCCATGTAATCCGTAACCTATGGACAATTCTCAATTTTTATGCTTTTGTTCTACAGTGCGTCTCATAAGTATATGGACAAGCGATTTTTTGAAATAACAGCTCAAAATATGAAGCCATAATCAAGAAAAAAATAATAAGCATATGGAATCATAATATATGTTTGTTACAACAACGAAATACAGTATAGGTTTTACAGAATTTTTGTAAAAAAATAAAATTTAAAATAAGCTGTCCCAAAAATATATGGACAATGAAGAGAATTGCTTTTATTTCCAGCGCATCAAAAAAATTTGTATTTTCTGCGTTTTGTACATGTGAAGTAAACACTGCAAAATATAAAATCACTGCTCCTTCTTCAATTATGGAATAGTGGGAAAATGCCTCGCAACGTTCAATTCTCTGCTGCCGATATAGGTAAAATTTGGCGTTTAAAGGCTCAAATGTTAAAATTTCTGATATTGCTAAACACAAAAAGAGTAACAGATACGGAATTTATGAAATTTTATCAAAAAGTGACAATGCGATTGCAAAACAACGTTCAGGTCGACCAAAAAAAGCAACTCTACGACAAGCCAGAGAGATTTTTCGAGCAGTTTCAATCCAAAAGAAGTTTGTTCGTGAAATTTCGAAGACGTTAGCGTTTGCTATTACGAGATCTATTGTTCACCGTTGCATAAAGGCAAGAAAAATTCATAAATATCGCAGAATGTGCGCGGAATCTATGCTGAAAGTGCATCATAGAAATGCACGCGTTCTTTGAATTAAAAAAACACACGCCTTGGGAAGATGAATTGTTAAGTGTTTCTTCAGTGATGAAAACAAAACCAATTTGGATGGCCCTGGTGGCTGGGCATACCATCGGCATGATCTGCGACTTGAATCTCGGGTGTTCTTTAGTCGACAACAAGGAGGGGATTCTCTCATGGTGTGGGGCGCGATTTGTTTCAATGGAACAACGGATATTGCTTCTCTTAATGGTCAACAGTTCTCTGAGGATTATTAAAATGTCCGTAAAAGCAATCTACTTCCATTTGGAAACATTTTTGGAAGGGATAGCTGAAAATTCCAAGAGGACAATGCGTCGATTCACATCTGCCATTCAACAACAGCTTGGTTTACGCAGCATCAAGTGACTTTTATAGACTGGCCAGCTATCAGCCCAGACCTAAATCCAATTGAAAACCTTTGGGGAGTACTTGCACGAGATGTAATGCTCATGGTCGTCAATTTTCTACTTTTCAGGAATTAAAGCAAAACGTAGGGCAGAATTGGTTCCCTTTACAGCCACACATTCTCCAAACACTAGTTTGAAGCTTACTTGATACGGTTTTCAAGCTAATTCAAAGGAACGGATCCACAATTTTAATTTAAATGAAAAAAAAACTCGAAAAGTCCATATATTTTTGAGACAGCCTATTTTGATTTTTATTTTTTTACAAAAATTCTGTAAAACCTATACTGTAATTCTTTGTTGGCCTAAACTTGTATTATAATTCCATAAGCTTATTATTTTTTTCGTGATTATGGCTTCATTTTTTGAACTGTTACTTCAAAAAATCGCCTGTCCATATACTTTTGAGACGCACTATAAAATATTTTAAGTCGCGCACTAGTATTCATTAAAAAACGTTTAGAAGTATCTGAAATTCGGTTATACGGTAAAAAGTGTTGAATAGCGCATTTTCATTATGTTTAAAAAGTCGCAGAAAATAATGCTCAACATTCATAATTTATCTATAGATTTTAATAATAACAACAATAGTGGTAAATACACCTAATACGCATAATACACAATAATACACCTAATATTATTTTAATAAAACTAGAGATCTTTTTTAACTTAAAATGTAATTAAACATCTTCAAATTAGTTTCTGTCTATTATTATTATTATTATTATTATTTTATTGGTAATAAATGTGATGTAAAGCATACAGGCGAAATGCGTATTTTTTTTCCAGTAGCGATGTTTAAATAAATGATTGCAAAAACTCCTGTTTTAGCCCTTTTATCCATTTATTATGTATCCTCTATTTTTAATATTACAATATCTATTTTCTTAGACTGCTGACATTTATAAAGATTCCTTATTGCTTTTGATACTTCCAAAGCCATGTATTTTTATTTTCCTCTATAGGAAAAAAATAAGAAACTAAGTTAAACCTAAGCCTAAATAGTTATTGCTTGTATTAATTCAATTTCTAACTCGACTATAAATTAAATATCGATCGACTATAAATTAAATAATTGTTTGCAATTTTACTATTACTGATAATTTCAAGATTATATTAATTTATGTTATTCTATTTTTAAAAGCTATGTTAAAAAAAAAAAAAAAAACAATTTTTTAAAAATTATTATTCAATTCTTACTTAATTAATTTAGCAAAAATAAAAATGGAATTTTTATGTACTTTCAAATATACAACTCTTATTGTTGAACTCAACAAAAAAATATATAATTCTAATTTGTGTAGCGTATATCCCGGCGCTCAGGCATATAAAGCGCGCCTACGATTTAAGAATATAGTTTTTGGTTTTTTGATATATTCGCCGTATTACGTGCATCCCCTTCTTTGAAAAGCAATAGTCATGAAATATGTAGAACGAAAGAACATTACACGAACAGGTGCAACAGACCTATAACCAGATGAGGACAGAGGTCAGTAAGCCCCATAGCAATTTCTTGAGCACCCCTATATTTCGTAATTTTTCAATAATAAACAACATCCATATTACATTATAAAACTTTTACCCTTTGTAACCAAAGATTTTACGACAGGTGAACTTGTTCTCTACATTTGCCTGCATTTATTTATCATCATCTTATTTATTTATCATTAAAGTGGGACAAAAAAGATTAGATATCAATTAGCACCACCGGAAAATTTTTAAAGTCCCCTCTGACTTTCGCGGCTGGTTATGGCCCCGAAGGGCAAACATAACGGGGGATGGGGGAGGCTTGAGCAAATGTGAAAGATATCAATACTTACCAATTATCTCTCTATCTGAAATCTAACAAAGCGATTGGAATCGTACTCTTCTTCATTCAAATAATCGTGTCTTATTGTATGTTTCGTTAATTTCTATTCTTTCATTCATCTTTCTCTTGTAATAAGGACTCTATTACAAAAATGCTTTCGAAAGTATAAAAAATATTTGTGAATAACATTTCCATATTAGATGCAATAAACATGTAATACAAACAGTTATTCCGTTTAAATAAGAGTCGGTGTATATAATTAATATTTCTATTTTCTTTTAAATATTGCTCTATTGCTCACATTTATTTCTAAAGAAACGGAAATTTCCCGTTTTGAATACAAGAATATTTTTATCATGGGACCGGTGAATATCAAAACAGAAGTAAATAAGAATGTATTCGTTAAAAAAAAAAACCATAAAAATTGCCTAATGGTACACAAAACAAGAACCTTTATATGAACTTGTAGAAAAAAATGATAAAAACATAAAATCTGCATTTCGAATTGCTTCTGCAGTCGTCCTCAGGATGAAATATCATGTCCATATGAACATCATATTTTCATGTGATATTCATATGTAGATTTTATCTTTTTATCATCATTTTTTGTACGTTTATATGAGGGGTTCACAACCATAGTAGACCAAGACCATTAAAAAAAAATAAATAAATAAAATGAATGAGATAGTCGATTTCGAAGGTGCATAAAACTTGTTTTATCCCCTTCCATAATGAACCAAGTCTGTTTTCCTATACTTTCTCATATATGTCATATGTTTACAGATTTAGTTTATTGTGGGATTGGATAAAAGAGATTTTATGCAACTTCTAAATGGACTATCTCATTTTTTTAAAAAATGGACTTGGTCTAACTATGGTTGTCAGCCCCTCATATATAAAGGTTCTTGTTTTGTGTACTATTAGGCAAGTTTTGTGTGTTTCTAACGAATACGTGGAGCATTTGTCCAACATGCTTTAACCAAAACAGAATTTTTGTAAAAAAAAAAAAAGTGTTGACAAAAAAACCTGCCAGTACCTTTTTCGTTTTTTCACGGATTTTTTTCTCTTTTTATCCCAGCGTGTACATAATTATAAATATCACATTTATATTTTATAGATCTATATCTACTTAGATTATCTTACTTTATGATATTCTCCATGAATGAAGCAGTTGCAAAATTTCTTCCAATGTTCATTTTTATTTCCGACGTTTTCAGATACAGTTTATTGTTTCATAGTTTGGAACGCATAGGGATGATAAAGAAACATTTTCTCCGGAGATAAAACTAAAGAAACATTGACAGCGGAGATTCATGCCCCATCTGAAAGAGAAAAGAAAAACGTTAAGTAACCAGAACGAAGAAAAGAATGGAAAAAGAAAAAAGATAAATAAATGTATGTCTCGATAATGCATTTTGAATAAATAATGCATATAAAAATCGTTGTTTCCAATTCTAATTGTCGATCACTCATAATGAAACTTTTACTGTTTCTACATCATTCAAAAATCACTCATGTGTTATATAACTGAAAAATGATCATTGAATGTGAAATTATATAAAGCAACATGTTAATGGCAATATCCTACCTAACATTAACTCATTTTCGGCCAAAGGTGCGTAAACGCACGATTTCAATAAATATTTTTTTATTAAAACTGTGACGAATATTTTTCGCTAATTTTATTTTTCTGCTATTTTTAAGTGTTCTGGAGACATCTATAAAATATTAGTAATTCCAGTGGAGCAAACACTTTCTGTTGAGAAAATACGCTAGTTTTTTTTTTTTTTTAATTGAAACGGTTTTTGACAAATTCGACTTTTTGAAAATGTATAGTTATTCCACTTGAGATTAATCACATGTTTTTTTAATGGATTAAAGTTGCAAGTTCTGTAAATAAAATAATAATAAAACAAAGGTCATAAAAAATTTAAAATACGTATATATATATATTAATTTTAAATTCAATGGTGCGTTAGCGCACCATTGACCGAATGCATGAAAATGCCAAATGCATTTTATTCGTCAAATAAAATATTATTTTTCATGCACGAAACTTTTTTTTTTGTCTTAATGAATAAAATTTAAGCATATTTCAATGAAAATAATACCGCATTTTATGAAATTTCTATGCTTGGCCTAAAATAGATAAAAAAAAAAAAAAAAAAAAAAAAAAAAAAAAAAAAAGTTGTATAACTGTACGGTTTCAGACTGCATTTTGACTAGTAATCTATATGTAAATCTTAGTTTTCAACTCTAATTGTCAATCGCTCTAATGAAACGAGAATAATTTTTGTGTATTAACAAATTTGACTTTTTTCTTTTTTTTCAACTGAAAACAGATTTTTTGTTCAGAGGTTTTATTAGTTTTTAGTCGATAAATCTTTTTGCTAATTATGAATTAGAAGTTGTAACATTACAATAAAACCTCTATAACATACAAGCCCGAAAAGCTGGATTATATGTTTAAAAGACACTTTTTCAGTCACTAACACCTATATATTGGGTGACCACGCTAGTAGTCGATACCCCTCTAGTAGTTGATCAATTTTTTTGAAATATTGGACCATTTCAGGCGGAAGTAGGTTTTACACGTGGCACTAGACATAATATTTTTGTTTGAATGTTGGAGCACCTGTTGTCACATTGTTGTCAGCTGTCTACTCTAAGAGAAGCAATTTTATGAATTTCTCTTATTAGAAAATGTAAAAATTTAGTTTTTGATTAGTTGGAGACAATTATGGTAAGTTAAAATAGTCCACTTCCATCTTGCTTATTTCAACTAATACTTTTATATGAATTATTGTTAATCACAGCTTAAGCATGATATTTTAAAGATTAATTTTTGAATTTTAGACTGATTTCTTCGTTTGATCAACTACTGGGAAAATGACAATTATAGAAACTATTTGCTTATAATATTGTTGCTATTTAATTTCAGCAGATTTCATTTTTTTGCCCATTATAAGACATTGATTAAGGGTTGTAGCAATTATGTTAGTTTACTTCTAAAACTTAAAAGGAAGGAAATATAATAAAAAAAAAAAAACACGTAGCACCGACCTTATTTAATCAACTGCTGACTCGGTCACCCTATTTGCATGCTTTCATTCCTTAATTGCGGACAACAGGGTTTTCAGTTTGGCCTCCAATTTTAATCCGAAATTTCAAATTCATACCGTAAATTTCGAAAGAAGAAGTTTTAGTTTAGGTGTAGCTAAATGTCTGTTATTAAGTAAAGCATAAAAGGCTATTCTTTATTTCTGGTATGAAGTTGAAATTTCTGAATAAAAATGGAGGCTAAACTGTCAACCCTGGCGGACAAATGCCCCAACCCTTATGAATAGAGTTTTTATTGAATAACAAATGAAATTTAATTTTTTCGATTTTAAGAGAGCTAAAGAAATAAAACATGAACAACAGAAAAAGTACATATCCAAAAACATATAACGCACGTATATTTTGCGGAAAACATCAAATTTTCGTAAAATAAAAACAAGTCGGAAATTATATGTCAAACGTGGCAAATAAGATACGTTCGTACTATAACTAGTTTTATAAATATTCAGATTTTGGTGCGATAGCTGTTGCATTCTTATGCAAAAATGCATGAATACAAAATTTAGTACGATTATATAATATTAAATCAAATAATACGGAAATAATAGGATTCCATCTTAAATAGGACGTAATTACCATGGCAACCTAGAATCATTATATATTATTGAATGTCATTGAGTTAATTACGTATGATAGGATTTAACAGTTTGAAGACTACTTTTATTAATATCATTTTTAAGTTTTGATTCGATGTTCATAAAATTTGAAATGACGTGACAAAATTCTGGAACGATTATATATAAATTTCAAACCATCCACTTGGATAGTTTTGCACTGTTATATGCGGACGGACGGACATACAGACAAAAGGACCAGACGATGACTATAGGTGCTAGGTATTTATATAATTACGATTTACGAACGCACCTAAAAAGTTTCTTCTATAATAAGGAGTTTATTTTAAAAGTGCGTTCGAAAGCATAAACAATATTCCTGAATATGCAAATAACAGTTCTAAATTAGATGAAATAAACATGAAATAAAAGACTTAAAAAATAAAATGTGTGCAGTTATTTATATTATAGTAGTTCCCCGTTATACCGTGTCACACTGTCCCTTACCCATGTCTCCCAAAATGAAAAGTAAACTTTTCTGCAGATTATAAGTAATTTTGATGTGCGATAACAGCAATTAAATACGATTCTCTGATAAATATGTACATATATATTTAAAGAAAATTGTAGTATGCGTATAAACTGTCGTTGCGAAGATAAATATAGAGTTGTCATTCGTAGATCATTATCTTTCTTCTTTTTTTTTCTTTTTGCGCTTTTTTTAATGTCTACCGACTGCGCCATATAACGAGGTTATTATGTCATTTTCATTCGCATACTAAAAAACAAATTTTGAAGATTTTTCTCTGTAAAGATAAAAATTAGAAGCATACAGATAACACAAAAACAAAAGGGGGAAATGTACACATTTGAATTATTTTTTATTTATTTATTTATTTATTTAATCATGCTTATTCAAAAGTGAAATTGTAGAACTGCGAGGCAGGTAAAATTCAAGAATTATAAATGTGATGAAGTCGAGTCAGACATCACATCTTAAAAATTCATTCCTGAAATTCTTCACCTTCCTCTTTTAAAAACTAATTTAGAAACTTGGATTGGTGAAAAAGAAATGGAAAAGAGAGAGCAAACGAAGAACTCGCATTTCAATTTTATTTTTGGCTCTCTGTGTCTATTTTTTTTTTTTTTTTTTTTCATTCCTGGTCTAGACTGGGAGTCTAAATGTCAGGATATATTTGGCAACCCAGCCATTGAAAAAAATATATATAAATCATTCAGTTCATTTGCTTCACATGGATTGCGTCATTAGCTATAAATGGGCGTGTCGAAAGTCTAAATGCCTGCCAATAAGAATGCTGTGAGTGGGCGTGACCAGGCAAAAATCCACGCTTGGAAAAGCACGTGATTAACAGGAATCATAGTTTTTATTTTAGTTTATTTTATTTCACTTTTTTTTTATTTCATTTCACCCTCTGTTCCACAAAAACAACTGAATAAAGGTGATTGAATTTCTTTTGTAAGGTATACATATGAAGGATAATATATTTGATACGTGCTGACCAATGGCCACAAAAAAAGATCAGTGGTTAGTTCAATGGCAGTAAAAATTAAGTAATGAGATTTAGATTTACGACCACCGATTACATATTTTGTGAAGCTAATCATCAATATTTGAAGCCAATATTTAAAGACTAAAGTTGAAGTGACGTAGACAAATGTTCTTCAGTGCAGGATTTTTAGGCTAACAAATTCTTTGGAATAATAGAAAATCGAAAAACAAGTAACACTTATATGTATCTGGCCCAGGAAATAGGCTTTAAAATGTAATTTTTCGACTTAAGCATATGTTTCAGCAATTGGAATATAAATACCTATTCTGTAATTTTACCTAAACTTTGTTTAATTGTGATGCGAAGTTTTTCGAACAGTATGCAACAAAATGGTGCAAAGGTAAAGTATAACTTTTATGATCTGCAGATCGTTTATTTGAAGCATGAGAAATTGCTTTATGGACATCGTAAAGTGATTAATTAGACTGATATCTCTCTCGCTACCAGACTATTTAAAAAAAAATCATTTTGCGAATTGATACATAATTAATTAACTAGTCAAGATTGTGTAGAAAAACAATATTTACCACAAATGTAACCTTGAGGTTTAAGTCGCGACACTCAAAATAAATTTTTGTCGAAAACCAATTTTAAAACACTTTTTATAGATTAAGTTAGGCGTCTCATGATGTCTAAGTGAACACGAGGACATGCAAGGTTCATGACGCATTGGAGCCTCTGGTTAGATGGTTGATTGATTCGCTGCAACAACGTATTGCTTACAAAGACTCGGAATTTCCAATTTAAAATTAATTACGAGCAATCGAAAATGCACTTTCATACTTCATGAGATCCTATCGAAACTAAGAAATTTGTTAAACT
Organism: Maratus speciosus; assembly: GCA_963932465.1. NCBI lineage: Eukaryota > Metazoa > Arthropoda > Arachnida > Araneae > Salticidae > Maratus > Maratus speciosus. The sequence goes on from OZ010792.1 coordinate 281,414,571, forward strand.
ATTCCAGAAATGAGATATCATCAACTCTTTTATTGCAGGAAGGGACATGCATATACGTCCCACTGATTTCTTTCTTTTTTGTTCTATTTGCAACACTTTTTGAAAAATAATCTCTGCCATACACTGGTAATTATACTAGGATATTTTCAAGAGAAATCTATCAGAAAAAAAAAATTTCGAAATTGTGGCACGACTGAATATAAAAATAGTCGCCAATCCTCGCCCGTAGTCAATTGATTAACACGTTCACTGCCAAAACTATAAAGTAAGAATTTTCAAATTTCTTGTTGAAAGTCGCTTGCCACCACAAATTCAGAAAGGTAAATTTTGCTTTAATAATACAGCGAAATTTCTGCCTAAATAAGGCAATTTTTTTAATTCTAAAATAGTGGTGACAAAGTAATTAATAAATTAAAGACACGAGTATACTCGTGATTGGCAGCGAATGGGTTAATGATGGCACAGAAGACGATTTGATGTTCGAAGATTCATCTTCTAGTATAGAGGTTTCTCAGCGATTCTTCTGAATGATGATAAAGATTAAAAGATTCAATGCGAAGATTTTTCAAACGATATATGTTTCTTTGCCAGATTATCAGTGTATATTTTTCTGTGTAGAGGGCATTGAAAATATTTTTTAATAAAAACTTATACAAAGGATAGGATGCGACTTATATGTTGGAAAATACACCTTAATTTATCGCAAAAGGATTCTTTAATTATGTATATCTATTTGCAACGAATAAAATTTAGTTAATTATTAACCCAAGTACCATAATTAATACCCAATTAAATAAATTCACCATGTGTTATCATTCTAGCGAAAAATGGAGAACCTCAAGATAAAGAGAAATAGCCCAGTTTATTAAATACCCTCCTCATCGTAGCTCCTTAATGAAGTGACAGTCCTTTGTTCGCTTAAAACAGCTGTAGAGCTGATTTTTGTGTTCGATGAAGCATTGTTCTGTGCTTCAATTTACCAGAGCTAATATGCGTGCTATTATTATCTTAGTCTGTCTACAAAAGAATAAAAATATTTTTCCCATCGAAAAGTGGGAATTGTCAATTATTATTTTTACTTATTTTGAGCCGGAACGTCTGGATAAAGATGCTTTTGTAAACAATTCTGCTTTATTGCACATAATTACAATCGAAGGGAACTATTTTAATTTACACTGTCTCATTAAACAGTATTAACCCATAGTTTTACCATCTTCTCATATATAGAACAGCTCAGATGTGTAGCCTGATTTATTAATAAATCTTTCAGATTTATACTCAGATACACATACTCGGATTATGCACTAAGGATATACTGAGATTATCTATTCAGATGCGTCTCAGATTTACACTCGGAATGCCTCAGTTATTTAATCATATTTATTAATAAATGTCTAATAACAAAATCGAAAACAAAGTAAAAATTTGTCATAAAATACAAGTTCTTATATGAAACATTTTGTACCGGATAACGAATGAAGGCTTCACTGATGTATATTTTAAATTTATTGATACAGTTATTTGTCAGTATTTACAGCCTTTATGGAGTTTTTCCATTTTTTTCTTCAAATGTCTCTAAAAGAGACACTGTAGCTTCTGTTTTTTTGTTTTTGTTTTTCAAATTAATTATTCTCAAGTTATTTTTTCTTCTAATCCTTTGTCTAAAGATAATGTGAAAAGATGCACTTATAAATAGCTCTATAGCTATACGGATATAGCTATACTGTCCACGGATATATACTATTAATTTTTACTTTATTTACTGCATCTTTCCCTGAAGATACTTCTTTCAAATCTTCATTATTTTCAATAGATAACGGCAAACATTAAAACATCTACTCGTTAAAGGCATTAAATTCGCAATTAGGTAAAGTTTGCTAAGCTTGTTATTAACTTTGTATTTAAAAAGTATGACAATGAAAACAGCCTTTTTCGTTTGAGGGAATTTGTAATTTTCTAACACCTACCATTGCTTCGTCCGCATATGACGGGTTAAGAACAGTGTAAACACATATTTTCCCTTAAACTCACTTTTAATTCACTATTTTTATTTATATCTTTTATTCTTACGATTATGTATAATTAAATTTCAACTTATCTTACTCTCGGATTACCCTATCAAAAAATTTCAGCCTTTTTCTTATTTTTTCCCCTTATATTTTAGCACATCTGTGCTATCGCTAGATTTATATTCATAGTATGATGTGATAAACATTTACTCATATACAAGGAGTGGAGTAGCACTGCTACCGGGTATCCCATCAAAATATCACCTGTTCACAATTAACATTGTATTATTCCCTCACTGAATCCCATTATAAAATTCCTTATATGTGTCATATTGTAGTTGTAATTTTATAAATAGATGCTAAATTGACTCTATAGAAAGATAAGAATTATCTATGTATAAGAACAACAAAATGCTTTAACTTTAAATAAATGCCTTGAATTTTTCACTGTAATTAAAATAAAATCAGATAAACAAGGATTTTTTTTCAAGGCGTGGGAATGCTCCTTGATGTATTTTGGTGGCGGGAAAACTGAAGAGGTCAGAAGGGGAGGCTATTCTAAATTTTATTACTTTAATTTCTTTTCATTAATAATAATTATAAGAAAATTAATAACAATTTAATTTTTATTTCAAAACTCATTCAAGTATTGTTACCAGTTATTACCAATTGCAATCATTATTAATGATTACCCAAAAATTTCTGAAGAATAGCTATTCATGAGAAATAGCTTTTGTTGTTAAAAAAAAATGCATACAATACTTATAAACATTTAAATATTATTAGAAAATTCATAGTGAGTTTAAAAAATATATTGAATCATTAATTATTAATATTTTTTAATATTCTGAAAATTTAAATCAGTTAGTTATAAGCGTTTTGAATAAACCAGTGTAAAAAATATTTTAAACATTTAAAGAATCTATTTACATTAAAGTTCCAAGTGCCTCTTTTTTCTGTCTCTATTATTCTAATGCTGTATATATATAACCATTGAAATTGATGGCACAAACATTTCTGTTTTCTTTATTAAATTTAGCAACTTGCTTTGATATGTGGATTAATGAAAGGCAGAGGAATTCTTCAATTATTGAGATCCGTGCTGGTACTGCACGATATGATTTAACCTTTAACTCCTCCCAGATCGACGGCATTTACACAAATTTAATTCAATGGGCACCACTTTTATTTTTTAAAGTTACCATTACATAATCATTAAAATGGTATAATTAAAGAAAGCCATTATTACTTTTTTTATTGGCATCAGAAACTAATTCTGTATGCACTTTTTGAAGATGCATATAATGAACTCGTGGTCCCGAAAGGGTTAATTGCATGTAGCTGTCACACAGACAGCTACATGCAATGTGACAGCTACATGCAGTGTGACAGCTACATCCAATTAACCCTTTCGGGACCACGAGTTCATTATATGTATCTTCAAAAAGTGCATACAGAATTAGTACAGCTACTCTTTGCAATTTTCACAGTTTAACTTATAACTTTTAGTTTAACAGCATATACCTGTGAAATTTTGTTTCGTCTGAAGCCCTGGTACTATCGATAGAGACTCTTTGATAGATGAATTTTAATTATACAAATCTTGTACCTAAAATTCAGTATAGAAACTAGGGTTGTGTGGTGATACGTTTTTGCCGTAAGTTGCACTTTTTTAAGACTTGTCGATCATTGTACGTTTAAACAGTTCTCATATGACGAATTCTTCCGTTTTTTCATAACTTACATTATTATTATTATTTTCAAGCATTTTAACCACTGTTCCTTTTTAATTTACTTCAAAAGTTTCACTTTTGACTAAAAAACCTCAATGTTGAAAACATCATTTTTCTGCCACAACCGCATAGTAATGATGATGATAAAAACCAGATGATGATAAAAACCAAGATTGATTTTTGTTTTATTACCTCCTTAACATTAATTGAAAGAAATTTTTAATTCGGTAAATCTTTATCTTTATACATATATATATATATATATATAGTATATGCATACATATTGCTTAATTGTGTTATTTTGATTTTAAATATAAAGATTTTTCTTTATTTATGGTGTCTATAGCTAAAATGCCATGACCATTGCTGAATTTTAGGATATTTTTGAGTTATTTCTGTTGCCACAGGTAATTTTCGATGATAAAAACAAAGACTGATTTTTATACCTCTTTATCTAAATTTAACATTAATTATAAGCAATTTCTAATTCAGTGTATCTTTTTCTTTATATACAACTCATATTCAAAATATTAGAATAATTACTTTTTTTTACAAATCGAAAATATCGTTTGGTAATTTAATGTTTTTTAATGCAAATCTGCAAACGATATTTTTATTAAGAATTTATTGTTGATTAAACTTATTTATTATCTTAAAATTAATATCTTTTTTGAAAAGATCTTTTTTGAAAAAAAAATTGAAAAGTCAAAATATTAGAACATTTATTCAAGTGGTTCAAAATATTAGAATATTTCACATTAATTCTCCTTTAATTATCACCAATTCATAGCTGGTGGCATCATTGATTAAATTCAGATTATTAAATTCAGATTAATAATTTTATTTAAAATCAATATTCTTTTTTCAATTTGTTTGCTTTTCGGCTTAAAATGGGTCCTATGAGTGATATTCCTGAATCTATTAAACTTCGTATGGTTGATTTGTATCGGCACGGTAAAAATCAATGCTATATAGCGAATTATATACATTGTTCGCAATCAAGCGTTAGTAAAATATTAACACAATGTTAAAAAAATGGAAATTTCAAAATAATCGCCGAAATGGTGGCCGAAAACCAAAAACATCTGCTAGAGATGACAGGAAATTGAAGCATATAGTTAAGAAAAACCGTTTTAAAAGGGTGCGATTCTTGCACCGAAAATGGAAAGAAGAAGGAATTGAAATTTATACATCGACAACATTAAGGCGTCTCCATAAATTTAAGTTTGAATCTCGAGTACCGAAAGCAAAACCTCTCATGACTGCAAAACAAAAGCGTATAAGATTGAATTGGTGTAAATCAAGACGTTTATGGAGCGAAGAAGATTGGAAAAATATATTATTTAGTGATGAAAGTATATTTTGTGTTTCATGTGGTAATCAAGGTATTCGAGTTTGGAGAATGAAGCAAGAAGCATTTGATAAAGAATGCCTTAAACGTTGCATAAAATTTGCTGCTAGTGTCATGATTTGGGGTTGCATGAGTGCAGAAGGACCTGGAAAATTATGCATCGTCTACGAAAAGGCTAACTCTCAGATATATCAAGAAATTTTAGAATATTACATGATTCCATCATCAGAAGATTTATTTGAAGATGATTTCATCTTTCAACAAGATTTAGCGTTACTGCATACCTCTGTGTCAACCAAGAATTGGTTCCGCCAACAAAACATTAAGGTACTTCCTTGGCCACCAAACTCACCAGACCTTAATCCCACCGAAAACATATGGTGTATAATGAAGAAAAAACTCCAAGAAAATCTTCCTTCAAGTAAAACTGAGTTAATGGCACGTATAAAGTCTATTTGGGCTAATATTGATAGAAATGTTTGTAAACACCTTGTATGTAGTATGCAAGATCGATTGTACGTTGTTATGAAAGCTAAAGGGGATGCTTCAAAATATTAACTACCATTTACTTCATATTCATAAGGTAATAGTGTTGCGTAAAATAAAATATTCTAATATTTTGAACCAATCTAAATTTTATTCTAATATTTTGATGTGTTTCAAAAAGCTGTATACCTAATTTATTATACTGTATTTTATATTTTGTAAATGTTAAAATCTTACCTAAACATTCCAGATTTAATTTATAAGAAATTTAATTGCATTTACTTAGTATCAAAAATAAATAAATGAAAAATAATTTTTTCTTATTACTTTTTCTCAGTTATTCTAATATTTTGAATATGAGCTGTATATACATGTATACATATTGTTTAATTACCTTATTCTGAATTTAAATACAAGAATTTGTTTTTTATTACGGTGTTCATTGCTATAAATTTTCATGACCATTACTAAATTTTAGGATATTTTAATTTATTTCTGTTGCCACAGTTAATTTTCGATTCATAATGTGAAACGTGACGCCAAAATTAGCTAAAGATAATAATCTTAGGAAAAATACAATTGGAAAATATTAATTATAATTGTTTTTAGGGAAAATTTCTGAAAGAAAATATTATTTTCTATGTTAGTTTAGTTTAGTAGGATGTAAAAAAATGACGGTAGTGCGTTAAAGCCAAAACTACTATTAATAAAAAAATTCTTTGTTTTGAGAGGAAAAAAAAAAAACCTGGAATCCCAAATAGAAACAGCATCATATGAATTAATGGAGCCTTTCATACATCTTTCTTCGTCAGCGGTCTCAAAGACCGTTCACGAAACACGCTAAGATACAATTTTGTGACAGTAGTTAAAGATCCCTTTTTTAGGCCGTTCATTGCTAACATGTTCATGACCATTACTGAATTTTAGGATATTTTGATTTATTTCTGTTCCCACAGTTATTTTTCGATTCATAATCAATGGGAAACATGACGACAAAATTAGTTAAAGGTAATAATGTTATGAAAAATAAATATACAATTTGAAAATAATAGTTATAATTGTTTTTATGGAAAATTTCTGAAAGAAAACATTATTTTCTCTGTCAATTAAATTTAGAAAGGATGTAAAAAATGACAGTAGTGTGATAAAGCCAAAACTAGTAACAATAAAAATCTTCTTTGTTTTGAGAGCAAAAAAACTGGAAACCCCAATAGATACAGTATCCTTTAATGGAGCCTTTCATTCATCTTTCTTCGTCAGCGGTCTCAAAGACCGCTCGCTGTAGCTATGCAAGAAATATGTGACAGTAGTTAACCCGTTCGGGACCATGGGTGCATATACGCACCCTCAAAAAGAGCATACAGAATTTTCCTAAGGCACAAGTAAAAAAAGAAAAGTAATATTTAATTTCTTTAATTAGAGTATTTTCGTGATTGATTAAGTAAAAGTATTTTTTTTTTTTTTTTTTTTTTTTTTTTTTTTTAAGTTGTGCCAACCGAATAAAATTTGTGTAAAAGACGCCGATCCCGAAGGGGTTAAAGATTCTGAAATAAAATATGCTAAATTTAATTTCAAAATACAAAGCGTGAAAATACGCATGATTCGGTTTACAAGGTGTATTTTTTATTTTCACTGCGTAAAATACACTCTGTAGAGGCGTTAAAAATATCTCCACGTGAAATAATACTCAAATATCTTTTTTCCCCCTTCTAATTAAAGAATGTTATAAGTAAATGAATAAGTAAGTAATGAATAAGTAAGTTATATAGAATCAGCATATATCTGAAAAGGAAAAAAAAAAAAAAATAGAATGAGACAGGAAATTCTTGTCAGTTTGAAGATTCCGAGGGTGAAGAAGGGAGCCCCTGACCACCCACTTCGGTCTGTTTACTGTCTAAACTTATTTCTGCAATTTTGGGATTTATTCTGGCCATTTCTCCGAACACGAATCTGGGGTCAAAAACCTTCCAAATCGAGGGAATTTCTTTGATTTTTGCCGTTAACTTCTGTTATGCGCTGCAGCAAACTTTTTCATATTTGAGCGATAATCGCCTATTTTAAAGAATGCTACTTTAAATCCAAAAACTTTCGTATGTAATTTACTAGATCCTTATGGCAATACTTAAATAATTCCATTAATATCAGAAGAACGGAAGTTAAAGGCACTATTTTTTAAATAACAAATTGTGAATTATGTACGGTGAAAAATCCATTATACTTTTCCAGAAGACCCATTTAAACATATTTTAAAGGAACGTTTTAATGGAGAAATATATAAATAAATATTCCTTCCAATGCACAAACACGTAATGAGAGACCAAATATAATTTAAAATAAAAGTTTAATAATACAGCTTGATGATAGTACATTTTTATCAATGTGATAAAGATAGTCAAATAATTTTAAAATGGTTTTTTAAGTAATCTCAATACGCAAAGTCCGAAAGATTTTTCAAAAAGCAGTTGGATTCTCATCTATATTTACAAAAATTTTACAATTATGAAGAAACATCATGATGATTTTTGATCCGGTTGAAATGCATAGTCCTGTTTTTTAATACTTATATCAGCAAAAACATGTCCGTGAATAACCCTGACATCATATCAACGGTGACAACCACATGAACAATCAATTGTATTTAGTGTAATTTTTTAACCTAAATCTCACAAGAATCTCACGATTTTAGGAACACCCTGTATAAATAAACAGGAATTTAACAGACATGCAATTGAACAATACGCTTAAACACTGAAACAATTAAATCAAAACGATTTCTATAAATACAGAAACCTTTCGCGATTATTCGCTGACATGCGGCTAATCGAAAGTACCAAATATGCTTTTTCATGTAGTTTGTGGAAAGTAGGTGGAATGTACGTCGTTTGAATTGATAGTCTCGGAAAGTATACTAAATGTAAAAAATCTATTAAAGTTCCCAGTTAAAAATAATTTTCACCTATATTCTGTACACATGACAGTATACCGACCAAACATCTTTAACCATGAGCTCAGTTGGAATCTAAATTAATAGCGGAAGAAAGAGAAAAAATTCTACATAGTCGTTAATATTACTCATTTCGCCACAAACTGGTCGCATTTGCAAAATGTGCATAAACTGGATACATTTGCATTTCAGAGAAGCAAAATATTTCAACAGATGTAATAAACATTCGAAGATTTGAAAATCATCATTTTTTTATATACCTATCTATACTCCAGAATTATGTAAAATAGTTTTAAAACTTAAGGATTTAAGTCTAAATTATCTGTATAATAAACTTAAAATAAAGTCTTATTTTCTATTTGAATTTTCATTGGCGCTAAACTATAAAAGAAATAACTAAGATAGAGAAATACTAAGCGCTAAATAACTAAAAGTAAGAAATATACTTTCTTTATTCAAATTCTTAATCATTCAATTCTAACCTCTAATCAACAGAAGATAAAAAATTGATTTTTTCATCCTTTTAAAATTTATAATCCTCTGTACAAATTATTTGTGTTCTAATATTTATTGTTCAAAAATTTTAGATTAAATACATAGTAAAAGAAATAAGAAAAACAGTCGCGTTTAACACTTTAATACTGGATGATTTCTGGTAGAAATGAAAAGATTTGGTGGTTTCCTCTAATTAATATGATCATATTTGACTGAAAAAACTATTTTTAAAAATACCCGATCTCAGGTTATGCCAAGAGAAGATCCAGGCAATTCTGTGGGTGCGAGAGTAAAGTTTTTTTTCTTTTTCTTTAGGACCACCTACACAGTTTTGTAGGTCAGGTCTTAAAGGGTTAATATGTACTGTTTCGCCACAAATTGGATATATTTACAAATTCAACAAAGCGCAGTTGTTCAACTGAAGAAATAACCAATTCTGAGATTTAAAAATCATCAAAATCTTAATATATGTTCCAAAATATTGTTTGGGAGTTATATAGCTAATTTGAAAACTTTGAAATTCAAGTTCAAATTATCCGTCTAACAAACTTAGAAAAAGTTCTCATTTCCCATTTAAATTTTCAAAGGCGCTAAACTATAAAAGAAATAACCAAGAGCAAGGAATTTTTCAAGCGGTTCGTCTCTGAAGTTTGTGTAGCGTTGCCATAGAAACAACACAGCGGCCATTTTCAGCGTCTGAAATCGACCGGAACCTAACACCCGAAGCAGACAATAATTTTTACGTACTAGTCCCCTCCCTAATAATTCATTGTGCTTACCCCCGTGACCATTATGTTTCGATACCCCCCGCCATGACACGAAGGGGATGCCCCATTCTACGTATTTTTGTCTTTTTTTAATGGGCGATAAATTGCGATAATGACACACACAAAGATCTTCGGATACGCGCCATTTTTTTCGGCGCGCAATGCTGTTTTTTATTTTTACCGCCGTTTTATTTTCTGAATTTTTTTTTTTTCAATAAAGGTTTCTTAAAGGAAGAAAAGTTAAGTACCAGAAGAATGCGTTGACAGATTTTATTATGGCTCTAGAGTATCAGGAAGTGATTGTTTTTCTGATTTTTGAGGGATTCGGCTGGGAAGAACATTTGATTTAGAGAATTGAGAAGATAGTGCGAGAAATGGAAGGGGGTGCAATAATAAACGGAGCTTAACTTTTCTTCCTGTCTATCCACTGTTGCTGTGTTGCTCTGAAAATTTTTGTAAATTTTACGGCCTTTTTTTTAATTTTTTTTTTTTAAATTTATTTATCACATATTTATAAATGCACTTTACACTATACAGGCAGCTTGACACATTTATGCGTCACTTATAAAGCTATCCTTAAGAAATTGTATTTCGTGGAAAAAAAAATAACAAAAAATTACTATTAACAATTTTCTGGTGTGAACTCAAAATTTCTGAATAGAAAAACGGCTAGATTTGGCAATACTGTTTGCGGCTTGTGTAAATGATGTTGTATGCAATTTACCCGCACGCACCTTTCCGTCCCAAAAATTATTTGAGGGAGTTAGTCAGTTAGGTCCCAAATTTCCCTCGTTAATGTTAAATCTATAGGCGTGAAATGCGTTCTTATTTTTTAAATATGCCATCAGCATATTGATATTTTTAAATTCTTTTTTCTGTTTACCCTTCTTAAAGAGCGCCATTTTCTTGTTTAGTTGTCAAAATATTTCTAAAATATATACTTAATTTTATTTGATTTTACTCGCAGCTTACCAGCTTTTAACACATAAAACATTAAATTAAGAACATAATTCAGAAATATTTTGTAAACTAAAAAAGAAAGACATCTTTCAAGAAGAATACACACACAAAAAAAAAAGGGAAGTTAAAAATATTAATTTTCTGATAAGATATTTTAAAAATACGAATGCATTCCACCCCCAGAGGTTTAACAATTTATTGAATTTGAGATTTCACTGACCAACACCGTAAAATCATTTAAATTAGAACGCAAAGGGCTGGGGGGGGGGGGGGGGGGTTGTACATAACATCATAAATACATTATAAATATTTAATAAATATAAAATAAACACACATGTTTTTAACATGAAAATTTATAAGGTGGATTAACAATTCTTACCAGTATTTTTCAGGCAGTTCATTTAAAACTAGTATAAGCTAATATTAAAATAATTTATCTTCGGATCCTTTTGATGTTGAGGGCTGAATAGTTTCTTGCAATAACGTATCAGATTTTTTAATATTAGTATTTTTCGGTTTAAAATTCTCTTTAACAGAATCGAATATCGAACAGAAACTTCATTTAAGGCAATGGGATAGGGTCACGTGGGGTAGGGAGTGGGGGAGGTGTCCTTGTCCTTTTCCCTATTTCCAAGACTGTGACAGGTACCACTATTTAAAAAAAATTCATTTTGTAGTATATTTACCTTGCAAATGTTGTAAAAGCGTATGTAAAAGACTTCTGTTTTGAAAAAGTGGTGCGAAATAGAATTAAAAAATGGTCGCCTGTGGCAGTGCTGCTAGCTCCTAATTTCGTTAACCCTCTTACGCTCATGGTCCCATATATGCTACCAACAGTGTTCCGAAGTTGGTGGATTTTTTAGTTCAGATATTCCAAATTCACACCATAAATTTAAAATAGCAATATTTTCTTTATTTAATAACAGACATTCCATATTTAAATAAAGCGAAATGTACTATTGAAATTTTCTGGTGCAAATTCAAATTCTTTTAACTACGGGATTTCTAGAATGTATTCTACCATAGGAATTAGAGGATTAATGATGTTTAGTCAAATATCATATAAATTATGATGGGGTCGTTTTCTGACGGCGTGAAAGCTATTTTCTCATTGTCCAACAACTCGAATGTGCTTAGTTGCTTTTATTTTAGGTTTCCCAGGTTCGAGAGTCGGATGCATTAAAATGCACAAATTCCATAAACAATAAGGAGAAAACAATTATTTATTTACAAATCAATGAATGACAAAGGCACCAATAACATGCCTCTAATTATTTGTTTCTCTTTATATAATGTATTAACATTAAAGAATATGCATAAATAAATTTGATAGATTGTAATTTTTAAATTCTAGAGACATTAGGATACTAAGGATGCCTTATATTTATTTACTAAAATGCAACTTTATTTAAATTTATTGATTGCTCGAAAGCTCGATGGAACAATCCCCACTCACCTCTAGATTTCCTTAGAAAGAAGCATCATCATCTTTAGTATTTTTTTAGTTTAATCCATATAATACACGACCACACTAATAAGGCTTTATCTATTATTGCCACCGTGCAGATGCTCATGGGCAAACCCGCATTTTTCTAATCGAGCCGGAGAAAACAAAATTCTCCTTTCTTAAAGAGAAAGACTGTTTCTTTCTTCTCATCTCTTTTTTAATTTTTCTGTCTGCCTAAATCCTGCCTAAAAATCATCTACTCCTATAAAAATTTCCAAGGGGCAACTTCTTTTTTGCAAACTATTTGCTGGTGGATCCCTTGACGCTTGCATAACATTATCATTTTTCTAGTAACCCTTGCACTTTGGTGGTCTGAAATTTACTCCTTATCTTAACCCTTTAGTGCGCAGCTTTGCATACATGCAAACAACAGTGTTTTGAATTTAATAGATATTTTTATTTGTATATACCTAATTCACACCAGAAAATTAAAATGGCAATATTTGTATTAATTAATAACAGACATTCCGTATTTTATTAAAGCGAAATTAAGCAATGAAACTTTCTGGTGTAAAGTTAGATTCTCTGAACTACGTAATTTCTAGAACGTATTCCATCATGGGAATTAAAGGGTTAATCCCTTTTTATGACGTAATCTGAAACTCGCGTTACCAAAATGCGACATTTTAATAGCTAACTTGCTAATCTCACTAATAAATCCACTGAGATTCAAATCTCACATAGGACATGTTTATTGCACTAGCGATGGCAAAATCACCAGATGTGCAAAATTTCTAATCCCATTTATTTGGAAATTCTACATTTGCTGGCTTAACACAGAGACACATTTATTGCTAAAAACGAACTTCCCTTACGCGACCTCCAATGATACGTGCATGCCCTCAAAGATGGCGCAATTTTCATGTTGTGTTTTATATCCCTTTCTTTCCCTTCTGCAATATGGCAGGTTATATCCCGACAACATTACCTAAAATTCTTATCAATATTAACCCCTCTGGGACGAGCGACCGGTATTCGTGCTGCGTAAGGTGCTCAGAATCGGGGATTATTCTCACCAGTAAATTTTTATTGTAAATTTTGCTTTATTTAATGCTAGCATTTTCCCGAATCAATTAGGCAAAAGTTTCTGTTTTAAAAAACCAGTGATTAAAGATTCAAAATTCTGTAAAAGACGCTCGTCTCCAAGAGGTTAAACAATTAATCCAACAGTTTTTATTTATTTATTATTATTTTTTTTTAAATAAAAGCTACTCTGTCGTTTTTATTTAGGAATGTGCAGGTGCACCAAAAACGCATTATTTCTAAAAAGTATCGATGCATGGATCTAAAATGCCGATTTGTTGATATATATCGAGAATCTAACATAGATGTTAAAAATCGGTGTTTGTTTTAGCCAATATATCGATATTTCCGATATATCAATATTTTGCTGTCATCTACCTCCTCAATGCGAGATCACGGTTTTGGCAACAAATTTGCTAATTTCCTTGGCCTTGCAACTTGTCCCAGGATGGTACAGAAATCAATACTTATAGAAAGAATTAAAATATCGAAGATTGTCGGCAGAATATGAGAAAAACTCAGACATTTCTTCTTCTAGTCCAAGAGCTGTTAAACATTTTAGGGAAGGTATTTGAGGCACCCTGAAAATTTGTGCAACACTTCTTTTGTAATGCCTGAATACAAAATCGAATGTCTGGCTGAAGGATTGTGGCCCAAAACCTGTGCCAGACAAAAAATGGCACTTGACACGTGTCTGGCACAGTTTTTGTGCCGACTAAAGTGTCTGTCCTTTTCAAAATATTTTTTTCTAAGCATAAATATTATTGTGCCTCAATCTCAGCGTGCCTCAAATCCCTTTTTGGGTAGTGTCAAAAAATGGCACTTGACACGTGTCTGGCACAGTTTTTGGGCCGACTAAAGTGTCTGTCATTTTCAAAATATTTTTTTCTAAGTATAGATATTATTCTGTTTCAATCTCAGCGTGCCTCAAATAATCTTTTTTGGGTAGTGTCAAAAAATGGCACGTGACACGTGTCTGGCACAGGTTTTGGGCCACGATCCTTCAGCCAGACATTCGATTTTGTATTCAGGCATTACAAAAGAAGTGTTGCACAAATTTTCAGGGTGCCTCAAATACCTACTCAAAAATGTTCAACAGCTCTCCTACTATTCAGACAGACCATTGCTATGTTATATTTTTAATTAAAGCATAATACCTACTCTATCAATGATTTGTAAAGTCTAATATGGCTTGCGACAAATTTTTATCCAGAAGATTAGCAGATATAATTTTAAACGTAAAGCGTTGAATGAATAATTCAAATATAAAATTGAGAATAAATGTTTGTTTATTAGTAATCTGCTAATTATATTTCCTTTAACTGATATTTTACAATTTGTTTTCTAATTAAAATTAATACTTTCTATTAATTTTTTTTTTTTTTTTATATTTTTTTATTCGCATTTGTATCTTGGCAGAAGGGGAGGGGCGTCCTTAAAAACCTTTAAGGGGGCTGGTCACTCAGCTTCCGATTTCCCCTCACTAATGTTAAGTCTGTGGGCATTGGATGCATTCATATATTTAAAATATCTCCTCGGGAAATTAATATTTTTAACTTCTATTTTTTGTGTACACTTACTAAAAAATGTCTTTTTTCTTAGTTCTCAAAATATTTCTAAAGTATAGACTTAATTTTATAGGAAGTGTTAAATTCTTACTCACAGTCCGCCGCTTTTAACACATAAAATATTAAATTCAGCATAGATTTTTGAAATATTTTGAAGACTAAGAGAAAAAGAGACAACCTTTAAGAAGAGTACACAGAAAAAAGATGTTAAATATATGAATTTTTCGAGAAGATATTTTAAATATACGAATGCATCAAAAGTTCATAGACTTAACATTACGGAGGAGAATTACGAAGCTGTGTGACAAGCCCCCTAAATACAAACAACTATAAACATTTCATAAAATATGCAATATGCTGTAAAATAATTAAATGCTAAATAATGTAACAAATATATTAAAAATATAAATTATTTATAATAACGATTATGTTTATAATATTTCTAACAATACATACAATTTTATTTATTTCCGAAAAAAATTTGACAACATTGACATACAGGTGCTTTTGAATGACGTTTAAGCTGAGTAAATTTTCATATGATTAGTTGTCAAACATTATACGGTAAAAACTTCTGGAGAACGAAATCGCTATCAACTAAAGTAAAATTCTATTTTAAAGAGGATTCCGTGTTAACAGATGTAATTGCGTATTTTTCTTTCGATAGGTAGTATGAAAGTTTTGCAGTTAAGGCAGGCTTTTGTTATAAACAGATTCCAAATATATAGATTTTACTGTATTTTAAAACACAAAGAAATATTTACAGATGTTTAAGACATTTGAAAATATTTCGAATGCCGATTTAATCATGGATGTTTGCAGTGTGTCAGATTCCACTTTAAACAGAAATCGAGGTCTTTGTAGCCTTCGTGTGCAAAAGATGATCGTAGTGCCTGCAACCAATCAACCAACCCTCAAATTATTAGACGTATATAGTCGAACCGTTCGGTTTTCACGTCAGTTTGCCAAAGTCCCGATTTTCTGTATATGATTTTAATGTAAATTAACTCCGGATTTTGCGTCGTTGAATAATTTTCAACTTCGGATATCCCGGATAAATTGTCCATTTTTCATAATCCATCTTATAAGCACGGAAATTAACCGGTAAGAAATGTCTTAGCCAAACTTTTCACAAAAGTTTCTAAAATAGAAAATACCCATTGAGATGAGAAATTTTACTTCAATTCCTTATCTGAATAAATAAGCCCACACACTATGAATGACCAATTTAAGCTCCAGATAGATGTATCAATCTACTCGTGGTCTTTTTGTTCTGGCCAGGCGGCGCTTTCTTGTAGTTACACGGCGTTTTTCATCCAACTGAAACCGAAGCGTTGCATTGCATTGAACGATCTGAAATATCTAACACCCATTTCTGAAACAACGAGTATTGATTACACTTCATTGTATATATTGAAAAAAGAATTGTATGAAGCACATCTAGGGATAAGCAAACCTTAATTCATCAATATTTCATGTAACAATAAAAAAAAAAGGTCATCATAAATCTGATTTTTATTCTTTTCAATTTTGTTTTTGTGTTTATTTTGTTTAATAATAATGTTTTATTGCTTAAAACTGCAAGAACAGTTAAGAATTTAAAATTATCTTAAATTAATTTAAAATAGATTTTTTAGAAACATATTTTTCTCGAACTCCGGTTACCGAGACACTCCGCTTAAGAGGATATTTTTTTATAGTCATTAGAATGTCGGGATAACATGATTCGACTGTATATGATGATAAAAAGAAGAAAAAGAGAAAAGGAAAATAACTTATATTAGTTTTGATATGTGCGTGTTATTAACATTTTCAGCTCCTATTTCGGATATTTAAAAAATGTAAAACTTAGAATTATAAATTTAAATAGTACGCAATATAGTACGCAAAATTTGCGGTGTTTATGAAAGCAAAAGCATATTTTAAATTAAACAACTCAATCACTGTAAGGCATTCATTAAACGATTTTTGGAATTTTTATAAACTCAAAAACATATTTTAAATCCAACCACAAACAAATATTGCTATAATACATTACTTAAGTAATTTTTGATTTATGACGTTCATGAACGCAAAACATACTTTAAATTAAATCACACAAAAATATCACTATAATACATTATTTAAATAGTTTTTTAATTTACAATGTTTATGAATACAAAATAAAAACACAATTTAAATCAAATCACACAAAAATATCGCCATAATACATTATTTAAATAATTTTTGGTTTTCGGAGTTTGTGAATACAAAAAGCAAAAATAATTTGAATCAAATCATAGAAAAATGTCGCTGCAGTAGATTCCTTAAGTGATTTTAGGTTTACTGTTATTATGAATACAAAAATATAATTTCAAACATGTCACACAAAAATATCGCTATGATACATTTAAATAATTTTTGGTTTATGGCGTTTAGGAATACAAGATCATAATTTAAATCAAATCACATAAAAATACGCTAAAATATAAATTATAACTACTTTCAGGTTTATTATGTTTCTGTATACAAAAATTTACTTTTAAATTAAACCACCCCAAAATATCGCTATAATGCATTCTTTAAATAATTACGACCGATAAACTATAAAACGAAACCAAAAGTGAAAAGAAAAGTAGAAAATACACTGTTTTTGTTTTGAAATATAAGTACCATTAACACTTTCAAATCAAATTTGGCATCTGGAAAACTGTCAGCAACAGTAAAAAAATGCTAATAAAAATATTCTATGCAGAATTAAATCAAATCACATAAAAATATCGCTAACATACATTCTTTAAGTAATTTTTGGTTTATGGTGTTTACGAACACAAAAACATGATTTCAACCCAATCACACAAAAATATCGCCGTAATATATTCCTTAAATAATTTTAGGTTATACAAAATTTTACTTTGAAATTAAATCACACAAAAATATTGCTATAATGCATTCCTTAAGTAATTACGACCAATAAAACATAAAACGAAACCAAAAGATTTTTTTTTCTTTTTAAGTAGAAAATACGCTTTTTTTGTCTTGAAATATAAGTATCATTAGCATTTTCAAATCCAATTTTGCATCTGGAAAACTGTCAACAACAGTAAAAAATGCTAATAAAATTATTCTATGCAGAATTTAAAAGAAAATTATTAAATCAAATTACATAAAAATATCGTTAAAATACATTAAGTAATTTTTGGTTTACGAATACAAAAACATGATTTCAATCCAATCATACAAAAATATCGCCATAACATATTTCTTAAATAATTTTAGGTTATACAAAAATTGACTTAAATCACACAAAAATATCGCTATAATGCATTCCTTAAGTAATTACGACCAATAAAATATAAGACGAAACCAAAAGTTTTTTTTTTTTTTCTTTTTAAGTAGAAAATGCGCTGTTTTTGTCTTGAAATATAAGTATCATTAGCATTTTCAAATCCAATTTTGCATCTGGAAAACTGTCAACAACAGTAAAAAATGCTAATAAAATTATTCTATGTAGAATTTAAAAGAAAATTATTAAATCAAATTATATAAAAATATCGTTAAAATACATTAAGTAATTTTTGGCTTACGAATACAAAAACATGATTTCAATCCAATCATACAAAAATATCGCCGTAACATATTTCTTAAATAATTTTAGGTTATACAAAAATTGACTTAAATCACACAAAAATATCGCTATAATGCATTTCTTAAGTAATTACGACCAATAAAATATAAGACGAAGCCAAAAGTTTTTTTTTTCTTTTTAAGTAGAAAATGCGCTGTTTTTGTCTTGAAATATAAGTATCATTAGCATTTTCAAATCCAATTTTGCATCTGGAAAACTGTCAACAACAGTAAAAAATGTTAATAAAAATATTCTATGCAGAATTTAAAATCCTGTCTACTTAATACCTCTGGGTAATATTCAAGCTATCAAAAAAATCCTCAGAATTAGCTTTCTCGGGAAAAACATCAAACATAGTTTTCTTTTTCAATTTCTTGTGCTACGTATTTACATAAATGAAGCTGATTCAGCATACCATTAAGACACTTTTTTGCAGAACAAATTCGGTTAACTTATCTCAACACAGCAATTTTTCTAAATTATGTATATAGTAAGTTTATGATGCAATATATATGCTGCATTAGAATCCTAGCGTATAAATTTACTTCCACGATATAGTTTCACATAAACTGACTTTGAGATTTTTCTTCTTGCATCAAAAGGGTATTTATTATTTTACTCAGAAAATATCATATAAATTCAGATTTGTAATATAATTTAAATTTATTAATACTTATTTTCCGAAAATAATAATAATAAAAAACTATTTTGAGTCACTATTTTTAACTTATAAACCATAGCTGATTTTTAATAGAATGGAAAATAATTACATGGATAAATGTAAAATTAACAAATTAATATGTAAATTGATATAATGTAAAGTTATATGATATAATTAATCTATGGTGTTAATAGTAATATACTATAAATTAATATTTTCATATTAATGTTCATTACAATAATTAATCTATGTAATAAACAAATTAATATGCAAAAATAAAGTTATTATTATCTCACAAAATATTATAACAAATTAATATAGTTAACGAAATAATTTTTTTAATTGTGCTATCAGCAAATTTTATGTTGCACTTGTTATGCCTTATTTGTATGTTTTATTTATTTTTAACTTATAAACCGTAGCTGATTTTTAATAAAATGGAAAATAATTACATGTAAAATTAAATGTAAAATTAATATATAAATTAATATAACGTAAAGTTATATGATATAATTAATCAGTAATATTAATTAATTTAATAGCAATGTAATATAAATTAATATGAACATATTAATGTTTATTACAATAATTAATCTGTAATAAACAAATTAATATGTAAAAAGAAAGTTATTATCATTTCACAGAACATTATAACAAATTAATATATTTCAGGAAATAATTTTAAAAAAGAAAATATGCTTCATGCAAAGTTTATGTTGAACTTGTTATGCCTTATTTGTAGATTTTATTTAATTTAAGCATAAATGTTTTTACTCGTAAATTATATATTTTATCAATTATATTTATGCATTAATTTAACATTCATCTACGTCGAATTATCCTTTTTCAATATCTATGTTTCAGAATATTAACGAAAATAATGATGTATGATTGATCTATTTATCTTTTGATTCAAAAGTTTGATAGAAATATTGTGTATTGCTTTTTTCTTTCAAGTAAATGTGCATTTTTCTAAAGCTTAGATAATTTTAAACTATCATTTTCAATCTAAAATCCCCGTATATTTAGTAAAACAGAAAGCAATGAAATGAAGTATGAATGAAGAATTTGAATTAATAAGTGACTTAAATGCATAATTAAGTCAAATGAATTTTATTTGTGAACAAATATAGAAAAATAGGCTCTTTAAACTTGAAAAAATCTTACGTAATTTAAAATTGAACTTTAGATTTATTGTATGGAAGTTTTAATATACTATTTGTTTCAGAAGTGCCTCATTGAATATATAATTGGACACTGCTGAAACAGATAAACAGACATTGTTCTATAACAACAACACAGTCTTTAAATCAAATAAGATTTTTATACAATATTTAAGTTTGGATACTGATGGAGTACATGTTTAGATACTGCTTTCGAAAAACTTAAGCATATCAGTTTTAAATAAAGTAAATTTATCATTTTGATATTTCTGTTTTCAAATAACAATATATTTCCACTTATTTATTCACATGCAAAAATGACATGCATTTATGTAAGTTACGTTAGGCAAGGCCGTAAAAAACGGATTTTCTAATATCAATTCAAACACCTGTTCCCCGTAAATATACGCCACTATATATAATTATTCAGATTTTTTATTTAATACTGCGTTATTGCTTAAATTTATTCCTAAAAACAGAATAATTCTGTCTTGAATAGCGGGAAATTTCCAACTTGAAAACGGGAGAATACCAAAATGGAAATTTTGTGAAAAACCGGAAAATAGACGGCAACTTTGCTGCCAGTACATTTTAGTCCCGCACATCCCCTTTTTTTACAGTGTAGGGCAGGGAGAAAATTCTGTTTTAGACAGATTTCCGTCTCAGCAGGTAGATTATTATGGTTTTTCTAGATCTTTTTTTTTTTTTTTTTTTTTTTTTTACGTGCTTTCTTTGAACTTACAATTCTGTTTGTATATGTTTGTATGTGGCAGTCAAATCTTGTTACTCATTTTTCACCCACTTCCTGCTGGCATAGAGCTTAGAAATTTGGAATATGTACGTATTCTTGAGGGCAACAGATGAATTGGACATTGATTTCTAAAAATTTGATCCCCAAAGGGAGGAAGGGGGGGGGGATTTAAAATTTTAAAAAAATCACCCTATCTCATAAACCAATGGAAAAAAAAAATCTTGAAACTTGACATGCCTATAGTATATCTAAAATTATTAAACATATGTTTCGGAATTTTTCAAAATTCGACCCCAAGGGAGTCTTGCCCCCAAGCACCCCCCGTTTTCGAAAGACATCGCAAAAACACTGCTTAAACTTAATGGTTACTCAATTATAGTTTTATTTCCTATGGCGAAAGCAATATCAGCTTCAACATAGAGTATTTGTCGAAAAGTACTAATGGCAAGGTTACCACAATAGCGCCAAATTTTGGCCAACTTGGTGAAATATCACAGAATTCGGTAATATATTTAAAAAAATATATTTTTCTACATTTTAGAGAATTTTAATGAAAGCATGTTTAAAAAAAAATTCATTTATATTATTCTCTTTTAAGACAGCATTTTGTTATAGGCAGGTTCCATTTTCACAAGTCTTACTACATATTTTATCATTAGTTCCTTCATTTATTTTTCATTTCATTACATATTAGTAGCATCTTCTAGATCAAAACATATATTTAAAGATATTTTTACTTAATTACTTACTCATACACATAAGTGCGTGTATATACTTTCATGTAGAGCCTGTGAAATTCGATATTGTTGCGAAAAGTAATGTCGTAAAATCAAATGGATTTACTATTTATAGTATTACATTCTTATTATAAATTTTTCAGCATTATATCTGGAAAAGTATTTCTATGAAGTATCATCGAAGTAGAATAATCGGTTTCTTGCGTGAGAAGTTTGTACATGTATAGAAATAAAATACTACCCCAATTTTTTACTACTGGGATAGTTTTGGATATTGTTGTTGTGACATGTAAATGAAATTCAATTTTCATTAATCTTTTATGCTCCAACGGGATTTTTAAGTCCCATTAAAGAAAATGCAATATAAAATTTCTTTAATTCGTCTTCTAATAAAAGTATATGGTACTTAAAATTACAGTATGTGCAAATTACTTAAAAGATGAAAAAATACTTAAAAAGGTGTTAAATTACTTTAATATCCTTAGTACTTTCAACTATATACATAGCCTTCATCAGAGAACACAAAAATACCAGAAGCAGGATATACAAGTTAATTTCGAAGATACAAAAATTATATGCCACTTAAAGAATTATCATGATTTAATTATCCGTGAATCAATAGAAATTATTACTAAAGAGAATACTGTTTATAATGACGTTTTATCCAACAACACACCCAGAATTTGGCTCCGTTTGCTTAAAGAATCATATAACACGTAATATTCCACTTCCCTCTATATCCATATTTTTATTTTCCCAATGTTTTCCGGATCTAAAAGTTGACTTTCACTTTCACTCCTTTCGACACCAACTACGTGAAATTTGAAAATAAGACGCTTGTATTTTTGTATTCTCTGATGAAGGCTATGTATATAGTTGAAAGTACTAAGGATATTAAAGTAATTTAACGCTTTTTTAAATATTTTTTCATCTTATAAGTAATTTGCACATATTGTAATTTTAAGTTTAACTTTCTAAAGATGAATTTACCATTCTATTTATTTGCTCATATGGTACTTTTCATGCAAAATACTTTGCTGGATCACACTCAGTAAGCACAGCGAAATCCACTACTTTTAAAATTAATCGGTAGAAGTTATTTCTTATATAGTCTGGCCAAAGCTGTAGTTTTCTTGTTGTATTTGATGTCTGCTATATGTTCTTTGATCCTAGTTTTAATCTTTCTGTTTGTCATTCCTACATAAAATTGCACTGTTCCATCTTCTTTGGAGAAAGTTATTTCATACATCCTTGATAATTGATTTGGTTCTATTGGATCTATTTTCTTACATACTATGCTGTTTAATTTTACGGAATTTGTACGTAATTTATTTGATTTTAATTCAATTGAATTTTATTTATTACTTTTTGTAGATAAAAAGTGCATTATTTCGAGATAAACATTTCTCTCCATATTACGCAGAAACTATCTTTTCACACAAATGCGAAAATTCTGATGAGAAAACAATGAAGACTACTTGGTAGTAAGTTGTATAAGAGAAAGTAACAACTAAATGTTCAAAATTTCTAGTAGAGACAAACTGTGTAATTTCTAGTGACATATTTCTTTCTCTACAATGAAAAATATTCGTCTTTTGAAATATCTTCACCGTACTGAGCATGTTAACCATTTATGTTCAGACAATACTTTTAAGTACCATTAAAGAAAATATAATATAAAATCTATTTAATTCCACTACTAATAAAAGTATATGGTACTTTTCATACCTTTACTTTGCTGGATCACACTCAGTAAGCACAGCAAAACGATCGAAGATAAATATTTTTCAATGTGGTTATTTTCTTAACCATTTACACAGATTTAGCTTTTCTCTTTATTAAAAAATATTTTACGAAAAATTTGCTACTACAAAACACTTCTCAGTTGCAGATAGGATCACAATACATTTATTTGCATTGTTCTTGTAAGAATTGTAAGACTTCCATAACAGTATTTTTTGTTAATTAATCTAGTTATTCTTGTAAATATTTTACAAAAAAAAAAAAAAACCTCTAACTACCGATTTATTAAGGCTGTTCGCAAATCCAAAAAGGCAACTCTATGACATAAGTTTGAATTTATTTTCGTTCGGAAATGCATGAAACTAACAGGTATTGTTCAGAAACTATGCAATCAAACTTTTTTTTTTCGTTTTTTTTTCATTTTTGCAAACGCAATAGATCTTTCAGAAAATAGTGTCAAAGTGGACGTTTTGAACCAAATTTCCGCGCGAAAGAAGGATAACCAATCAAAAAAAAGATGAAAATGTCTTTGTCACATGATCAAAATCGCTTATAACTCAATAGGTGATTTATTTATCAAAAAATGGAAAGCACAGTTCGATTCCAAATCGCTTCCCTAGTCAGGCCTTCAAACTTTATATCTTTCCGTTAAAAAATGAATTTGTAAATGTGTCAAAACGTTTTACGCTTGTTGAGCAGAGCAGATGAGAACAGCCTTAAATCAGTGTTATTTTAAAATCTTTCTGAAAAGCAAATTGTTTTTATGTAATTTGCTTTGGATATCTTCAGACATAAACAAATATACTTATTGCAGAGGAGCAAATTTCTGATTTATAATTCGGGACATAAAGGGTTAAGCATTGTACACAAATGTTTTAGAAATACTTAAAATTATACGATTGCTACAATAAAGAATTAAAATTTAGATAAAATTTCATAGTTGAACATACAAAGGGAAAAAAAAATGTAGAAAACTTATTATTTTTTTCTTTAGCTTATGAACAATTTTACGTGATTTTTTAAAAGCAAAACAGTCTCATTAACAATTATGATTTATGAAAAAACAGTAAATTTTATTTTAATTTGTTGTTAATATTAAAAAAAGTACTAAAATATCTTTAATCAAGAAGAACTGAGGAATCCACAAGTATTTGCTGTATACTTATTTCAATTAGTTTAGCATAAATTATTTGTGTAGTTTATTGTCTGTAATTCCCATATAATAGAAAAATAAAACTTTGTTAAAATCACCATAAAATACAAAATAACAAACAGGACCCGTTTCGGATTGAAAATTTTAACAGCCAATCATCAGTCACAAATGAACAGAAAGGGCAGAGAGTAGGATTTAGAAAGCTTGTGACATGTGGCGTTAGCTGACAGAAAACCACCAACCACACAGGAGCACATGCAGCAAAGGAAAAGGTTGTCAAAATAAAAGGAAAAATTAACAGAAAACTAAAGAATAACAGAAATTAAAGATTAAATAAAAATAAAAAATAAATGAAATATATATACATAAATAAAAATAAATAAATAAATAAATAAAATAAAAATAAATAAATAAAAATAAAAATATTTAAATTAAATTACAATTAAATTAAATAAATGAAAATTAAATTAAAACAAAAAACACAATAAAAACAAACCTTGTTTACTCTTTTTATTTTTATTTTATTTTATTTATTTACTTTTTATTTTTATAAATACCTCTATTATTTTTTTTCATTTTATTTAATTTATTTAATTTCTTTTTTATTTCCGTTACTCTTTCCTGTTAATTTTTTTCATTTTGGCAACACTTCCTTTTCTGCATGTGCTCCTCTGTGATTGGTGATTTCCTTTCAGCTGGCCCCACCTGTCGCATTCTTTGTAAATTCTCCTCTCTCTGCCTTTTCTGTTTCTTTGTGACCTTGCCCGCTTTCGGACACTTGTTTACTTTGGCTGGTGACGAGTTGTTAAAATTGCCTATCCAAAACGCGCCCTGTGTGTTATTTTCTGATTTATAGTTATTTTGGCAATGTTTTATTTTTCTAAATGTGATTTATCGCCAGTTTTTCGCCGCTGTTTCATCCATTTAATAGTACGTATAAATTAAGTTTAATATAAGCAAATTAATATTTATATTTAACTACATTCTGTAAAAAGTATATCAATATAAGACTATATGGATACTATTTTATACTGTAAAATAAATTTTTATACAAGGACAAGGTATACTTTTTTTTTTTTTTTTTTTTTTCACACGGGACAAACATGTATTTTGGAGCCCCACTTCTTTTTTTCCAAAATAAATTTCTAAAAAGCTTTCAATCAATTCCCTTATTTTTTATTTTAAATAACCGAAACGAAACGATAATTTTGTGCTTTGTGATGGTTTACTTCATTCATGGCAGCATAAAAGATGTTAATTACTGTAAATATTGAATTATGAAGATTATTTAAAAATAATTTAAAAGTGCTCTTGTCATAAAAATACTTGATTTGGGTATCGTGATAATATTTTTGCTATTTTTCCTTATTAAATTATCAGTTAAATGTTTCTTGTTAATAATTTTGAGCAGGAAATAAATGTCATTACATTTTTACTTTAATCTGTATTAAACGGGTGTTCAGGAAGGAGCATAACGATTCATATTTTTACATGTATGGAATCAAAAATGAATTCGTGAGTTTCTCAATTTTGACAACATTTGGATCGGAGCTATTTTGAGCATGTGACACATTTATAATTGAGTTCTTTTTACTCAATTTTGTGAACCCATTTTTTTAGGGTATTTTCAGACCTGCTTTTATAATCTTTGAGTTTCAGTTGGAATCGCGTTAAGAAAGATACAGAGAGAATAGATAAAGTAATGTAATCTTTAATTTATCTTTGTTTATCAAAGGTTTTAGATGAGATTCAGACTGTATAGTTATAATATTAATCTCCGTTATTTTTCAAAAGCCATAAATTTGTTATTAATATGTTATGAATTTTTTACAAAACTCAATAATTCATTTTTATTAAATATGAATTTTTATACTAAATTAAAGTAATAAAGTAATAAGATTGATAAATAGATTAAAAATTACTAGTGTAATTTCGTATCCAGCGATTTCTGGAGTTCCTTTACCTGAGATTTATTCTGTTGAGCTGAACCAGGTTTCAGACCAGATGCTGTAATCATCAAGGTTAGCTGGGTGAAAAAGTTCGACCAGAATCGTCCGGGATAGCTCAGAAGGCAGAGTACTGGCGGCTTCAGCCAGGAGGTCCTGGGTTCGAATCCTGGTCCGGACATTTTTCGCCCAGTTGGAAATTTACATCTAATATGAATTTTTATAGTTGTTTGTTATTTATTAATAATGAAATTTTTTACAAAGATTAAATGGTTTGATTCATTGATAGACTTGTATATTAGACTTGTTATTTTCCAAAACGTATGAATTTACTATTACTTTTTTATTTATACATTACAAAAATTAAACAGGTAAAATTTTATTACCTTTTATTATCTATTAGTTTTTATAATATTTTATTACATATTAACCCCTTCGGGACGAGCGTCTTTTACAGATTTTTTAATCTTTTATCACCGGTTTTTTAAAACAGATAGTTTTGGCTAATTGAATCGGGTAAATGCTCGGATTAAATAAGGCAAATTTTACAATAAATATTTCCTGGTGAGAATAATCCCCGAATCTGAGCACCTTACGTGGCACGAATACTAGTCGCTCGTCTCCAAGGGGTTAATAGAGAGTTTCTGGAAAGGAGGAATTATTTGGCTTCTCTTAACGTCTAATTTATTCCTGGTATCATTTTACGAATTATTTGTTTCTGTCTCAGTATGCTGAATATTCATGTCAAACGCCGAAAGGATAAACTTATGAATATTCAAATATTACTAAAAATTCAAATATAAACAATTTTTTATTATATTTTATTATCTATTAATTTTAACAATCTTTATTATTTATTAATAATGATTTTTTGATAAAGAGTAATTACTTTGTTTTTTCCTCCTAACATTTCTTTGATTTTTTAATCATTTTTCAGACACTCTTACTGAGAAATTTCTACTTCAAACATCGAGAAAATATAATTATCAGAATTCAAGTTTGATTCGCTTTCAGAAAGTACAAAACAAAAATCTTAAGTAAACGCCAGAAAACAAAGAAAAAAACCCCGGAATATCTTGATAGCAAATCAGATGAGTATTTTAAATCAACCTACATCTTTCTTTTGATTGAGTTATGACTGCTTCTAAATATAGTTAAGAAAACGAATTAATAATGAAACTAATTTTTCTACAATTAAAGTTTCATGCTCTTAATACGTTTGTAAGCAGAAAAATTTAATTTTTGTAAGATTAATGAAATTTCGCGTTTCAGCAGAATAAAAGGAAAAAAAGCATTGCGTGTTGTCTGACATTTCGAGAAAATCTCTTTATTAATAAATTTTTTGCAAATTCTGGTTGTTAATGACTGAATTTTTTTTCAACTTTTCTCGCAGAATAAAACGTTGATATCTCTGCCGAGTAATAATGAATAATATAACAGTTGTTTATGGAGTAAAGATATAATTAAACGCGTTTTGCAGATAATAAGAATAAAAATTGCTTTAATTTCAACTCTTTTGTTCATAAATAAGTTATAAAGCAGAGAAAAAAAAATGTAGAGAAGAATTAAACGCCAAACTTAGAGAAAATTAAGTGGTTGTACATCGCTTTAATTTTCCCCAGGAAGTTAATTAGAAGATTTATACTCGTTTATATTCGAAAATAATTCGATGTAGGATGAGTGAAGCATTAATTGAATTTTAACGACTCATTTAATCATCAATAAAGGGGAAAAATATATATTTAAGTTGTATCAATTAATCATTATGCAGTTTTTAATATCGATTATAAATTTTTATTTCTTGCATATCGCTTTTTAATAAAAGAACATCCTAATTCGAAAAATTGCGTTTTTATATTTAAATATGAGAACGATTAATAATACAAGTTCGCTCTCATTAATTCGAATTCTCGGGGATAGAGAAAAAAAGCTCGAATTATCCTAAGTTTGTATTATTCTATTCTAAAAAAGCACACGACTTTACATGCTGCTTCCAACAAAAGGTACTTATTTAACATTCAACAAATAAGATCTGTAGAATCTTTATAAGCATTACTTCACAAGATTAATGTTAGATCGCTTTTATATTGTCTATAGTATATACGCTGGAGAAATCAGTTTTTCGTGCACGATTATTGATTTAGCCTAAGATTTTTAGAAGAAATTAAACTACAAATTGTAATATATGTATATAATATAATGGGCCAACAGTAAACGTCGTAACAAAATGTCATATGAAAACATTTCAAAACATTGCATTTGATAAATAAAAAATATAATATTTTATACCACGTGATTTTGAAGCTTTAATATGCGGCAAAATGTAAAACACATGTGTATTATTGCAAGCTTTTGTCGCATTACGAACTATCAAAAATATTTAATTATATTGCATTATTTAATCAAAGTATTATATAGCAATTATTAGAAACTGTTTCAAGCTGGGTAATAAAAAAAATTAAAAAATTCGTCAACGTTTCTTCTTCTTCTTTCTTTCTTTTCCATTTCCTTCTTTATTTTTTTAACGGGGGTGCAATAATTTAATAGATAGTTTAAAACTTATTAATTTAAAATTAAGTAAGCGATTACCCTTTTACTTAAACACTATTTAAAATAAATTTTGACATAAAATTGAATATTAGCTAATGTGCACTTGAGAATTTGTACCTTCCTAAACACCAATATTTCATGTTGAGAAAAATGATCAATACACAATAAAAATTACTCAAAAACATTTCAGAAAATCAGTGGCATCAAAAGAAACTGTTTTTTTTTTTTTTTTTTTTTTTTTTTTGGGCTCCTTTAAATCTTGGAAACACATTGACTTCTCCGGTTTTCTAACGCTTTTTAGTATTGCTAGTAATTCGGAAGAGATTATTTTATACTTTAGTTTGGGGTTATATTGTATTTTACGAGATTAAGAATCATCTGTCATTTGTATACAGCGTACTACTTTCCTTATATGTTACTTTTTAAATAAATTTTGAATTAAGAAAAAGATTTGAGTATGTGTATCAGGGGGAGGGGGTGATGTTATTCACTTTTTTAAAAATAAAAATATTCAGTACAAGTTTGTTTGTATTTTTTATTTTATGTTTTGTTATTCAACAATTTTTTAAACGCCATTTCGTCAAGCAAAACAAAATCTAACTGCATATCTCTGTTTTGAATATCTTGGTATTTACTCTTTCTTGATGTCAATGTCAATATATATAATATACTTTTTTTCTGTTGTTTTTTAAGAATTTTCGAAACATTAATTTTTTAAACGAAACTGAATCTAACTGAATATCTCTATTTTCAATATCATGTTATTCCCTCTTTCATTACGTTAACTAAATATATTTAATATTGGTTCTTTCTGTTGTTGTTCAACAAATTTTGAAAAATTATTTCGTTAAACGAAAAAAAAATTCTAACTGTATATATATATATATCTTTTGAAATGATGTTATTCACGCTGTATATAATAACTGTAAATATATCGTTATTCATATTTATTAGCACTATAAGTATACTGTTATTCATATTTATTAACACTGTAAATTTACTGTTACTCGCAATATATTTAACAAACTTACTCTGGTGTTATTCGATATGGTTTTATTAAGTATATTTATTATAAATTTTTAATTTATTCAATAAATAAGGAAAATTTTAAAATATTATTTCATATAAGGGGACGAAATCATACTGCCTTGCTCTATTTTAAATATCAGAACACAATACTAAATTAATAAACACTTTAAATTTATTATTTCTTTTATTTTTTCCGGTACAAACACGCTCGTATATTTATTTATTCCCAGCTGTATCACTGTGTAAATATAGATAGCGAAAAACCCTAATTTCCGGCCGACTGCTTCTAATAACAAGCGCAATTCAAAAATAGAAACTGGCAGGTGTTACGTCACGGATTGCGTCACCGTCTCTGCGTGGGAGGTCGCATTTACGTTGCCAGGTTACGAAATCCTTTGATTTCTCTTTGATGACTTAATTCAGTGGTCGGTGCCTTAAAGAAGTCGACTTTTTACGTCAAGTGAGCAAGGCAAACATCAGTAAAGAGACAAAAGGATTATAGGGATAAAACCGAATAGTCTTCGATGATCATCTTCGCCAAGTGTAGGATTTGCGATCCGGTTTTTGATGACAACTGATGAATGAATAATCAGGAAATATCAGAATTCCTTTATTTTTTAATCATCTAAGATAAATCGGGTGATTTAAATTACCAATTTGCACAGAACTTGAGAGGAAAAAATATGAAAAAGAAAAAAAAAAAAAAAAAAGGAGAGAAATCCTAACACACACGCACACTTATATATACCGTGTGTTTCGAAAGTTCGGTGCGAAAATAAAACGCGATAAAAAAAAAAGAAAAAAAAATCTATCTGTCGGTGAGATATGCAGTTTGTAGAGAAATATTCAACATAATACGGGATTTTGTATGACACAACACAAAAAATTAGTTCAAAATCGTGACAATAGACGGCACTACTGCAGGTAATTTATGGGAAAAATTCTATGGCTCACACAACCCCAGATTTGGATGCAAAAAAGTGTACATACAGTGTTCTCTAATGTTTTTCTATCCAAATCTTGCGTTGTGTGAGCAGTATGGAATTATTCCATGGCATTATCGGTAGTAGCGAACTCTATTGTCGATATTTTAAACTAATTTTTTTCTTGGTGTCATCCAAAATCCCGTACCACGCTGAATATTTATCAGAAAACCGCATGTGTCTCCGACCCGACCCATAGATATATTTTTATCGAGTTTTACTTTCGCGCCGAACTTTTGAAACACCCGGTATATCAAATACAGTCAGACCTCGTTATCCCGACACCCGGCTCTCACGTCACTCCTTCAAAGTCCCGATTTTCTGTATATGATCTTAACGTAAATAATTTCCGGATTTTACGTCGTTAAATAATTTTCAACTCCGGATATCCCGACAGTTTAGAAAAATTCTCCATTTTTCATAATTCATCTTATAAGCTCAGAAATTAAGCGGTAAGAAATGTCTTAGCCAAACTTTTCACAAAAGTGTCTAAAATACCCATTGAGATAAATGAGAAATTTTACTTCAATTCTTTATCTGAATAAATAAACCCAAACACTATGAATGACTCACTTAAGCTCCTGATAGACGTATCAGTTTACTCGGGGTCTTTTTGTTATGGTCAGGCGGAGCTTTCTTGTAGTTACATGGCGTTTTTCATCCGACTAAAATCGAAGCTTTGCATTGCATTGAAACGATCAGAAATTATTTAACATCCATTTCTGAAACAACGAATATTGATTATATTTCATTGTATAATATTGAAAAAAGAATTGTAGTAAGTACATCTATTTATAAGCAACCCTTAATTCAGTAGTATTTCATGTAACAATAAAAAAAACAAGTCATCATAAATTTGATTTTTATTCTTTTCAATTTTGTTTAATAATAATGTTTTATTGCTTAAAACTGCAAGAACCGTTATAAATTTAAAATTGTCTTAAATTAATTAAAAATACAGCTTTTTACAAGCATTTTTCTCCAACTCCGCTTACCGCGTCACCCCGCTTATGACGACACTTTTTTCTGGTCATTAGAGTGTCGGGATAACGAGGTTCAACTGTATATAGTCAAACTTTTTGTAATTACAAACCAATTTAATAAATGAAAAATTGACCAGAAAAATGAAATCATTTATCATACCATAGAACTGATTATCCAAAATGTTGCATATTAAAGTGGAATAATTAAAAATATTATAGGAAAAATTGCAAAAGGTATGTAATAAATATGAATAAAAATTAAAGCTTATATTGTGAAACGCTCTTCAGAGGAAATATTTCACAATATAAGTAAAATACAGTTGACTTCTACTTGAGACTAGCAATAATTATTTCATTTTAATATACAGCATTTTGGATAATTAGTTTTATAAGATCAAAAATGATTTAATTTTTTCTGATCAAAGTTTCATTTGCTAAAATGGATTATAATTACAAAAAGTTTGCCTATATGAAACTTCCATATTGAATAGCTGCAAATACGCATTCTTAGATGGATAGTATTTATTATGATTCATAACTATAAGAATTTTACAGCTGTCGCATTTTTACAACATCTATAAAAGTTTTAAATTTTTCTTGTTGCAATTAAACTTTACCATATGTTTAACTCAATCACCACCTTTATCTAACATAAATATTATTTAATCTTTATATTTCGTCTCACTTTACGAATTTAAACCCCATTGCCGCTCTGTATTTTTATGAATTTTGTGTACATTCCTTTTGAATAATTTCTCTGGATTACGGTGCGCGGGGAATTAAAAGGACAATACTTAAGCTCGTGGTGAGATCATTTGTTGAAACCAGAAAATCTCCATTCTATTTCCTACAAAATGTTTCATTAATTCCCCAGTGGTGATCAGTGAAGCTTTAGGAGTTTTAAATAACTGATTGAATCATTATAGTTCACGGAAATCTCAAAGTTATTACTCAGTGATTTTGTTATTTTTGTGTATATTCCTTCTTAATATTTTCTGCATTTGTAAGTTTGTTGGATTACATAAATTGGGAATTAAAAGGAGACGACTTTAACTCGTGGTTAGATCTTTTGTTGAATCCACAAAACCTCCATTCTATTTCTTATAAAATGTTTCATCTATTCGCATGATGATCAATGAAGCTTTTGCAGTTTTAAATAATTAATTGAATCATTATAGTTCACGGAAATCTCAAAATTATTACTCAGTGATTTTGTTATTTTTGTGTATATTCCTTCTTAACATTTTCTGCATTTGTAAGTTTGTTGGATTACATAAATTGGGAATTAAAAGGAGACGACTTTAACTCGTGGTTAGATCTTTTGTTGAATCCACAAAACCTTCATTCTATTTCTTATCAAATGTTTCATTAATTGCCATAATGATATGTAGAGATTTCATAGTTTTAAATAATTCTGGTTCATTGGGAATTTCAAAGCTACGAATCTGTATTTTTATTATTTTTGTGTTCATTTCTTTTGAATATTTTCTACATTTGTAGAAACGTTGGATTATTTAGATTGCAAATTAAATGGAGAAGATTTTAGCTCTTGGTGTGATCTTTTGTTGAAACCAAAAAAACTTCCATTCAATTTCTTAAAAAATTTCATTAATTTTCACTGAAAATCAGTGAAGCTTTCATAGTTTGAAATAACCAAGATATCCACCCCGGGTTTCTCAGAATACAGAATATACTGCTCAGTATTACAGTACATAAGTGAAAATCATTTTTAATTGGAAAAAGGTAATAGATTTTTTGCATTTAATATATTTTTAGTTGCCCACTAGCAACAGCAAAAATCATTTTTATATGAAAAATACTAATTATTCAGATAAAATTTTGAAATTTAATAAAAGCGATATTTTAATATTAGCCTAGTGGTTATTAGCCGAAGAAATAGCCAAAGATGTCATTATTTACAACAGCCTTTTTCAACAACACCAAAAAACATTTTTATATGAAAAATATCAATTGTATTTAGATAAAATTTGGAAATTTATTAAAAGTTTATTTTCGTGTTAGCCTCATACTAGTGGTTAATAGTCGAAGAAATAACCAAAGAATTCATTAATTACAACAGTCTTTTTTAGCACCACCAAAAATCCTTTTATATGGAAAATACCAATTATTCAGATAAAGTTTTTAAATTTATTAATAGCGATATTTTAATATTAGCCTCATATTAGTGGTTAACAGCCGAAGAAATAGCCAAAGATGTCATTATTTACAACAGCCTTTTTCAGCAACACCAAAAAACATTTTTATATGAAAAATATCAATTGTATTCAGATAAAATTTGGAAATTTATTAAAAATTTATTTTCGTGTTAGCCTCATACTAGTGGGTAATAGTCTAAGAAATAACCAAAGAATTCATTAATTACAACAGTCTTTTTTAGCACCACCAAAAATCCTTTTATATGGAAAATACCAATTATTCAGATAAAGTTTTTAAATTTATTAAAAGCGATATTTTAATATTAGCCTCATATTAGTGGTTAACAGCCGAAGAAATAGCCAAAGATGTCATTATTTACAACAGCCTTTTTCAGCAACACCAAAAAACATTTTTATATGAAAAATATCAATTGTATTCAGATAAAATTTGGAAATTTATTAAAAATTTATTTTCATGTTAGCCTCATACTAGTGGTTAATAGTCTAAGAAATAACCAAAGAATTCATTAATTACAACAGTCTTTTTTAGCACCACCAAAAATCCTTTTATATGGAAAATACCAATTATTCAGATAAAGTTTTG
Source organism: Maratus speciosus (assembly GCA_963932465.1). Classification (NCBI taxonomy): domain Eukaryota; kingdom Metazoa; phylum Arthropoda; class Arachnida; order Araneae; family Salticidae; genus Maratus; species Maratus speciosus. The sequence continues at coordinate 281,449,480 of OZ010792.1, forward strand.
AAATTTATTAAAAGCGATATTTTAATATTAGCCTCATATTAGTGGTTAACAGCCGAAGAAATAGCCAAAGATGTCATTATTTAGAACAGCCTTTTTCAGCAACACCAAAAAACATTTTTATATGAAAAATATCAATTGTATTCAGATAAAATTTGGAAATTTATTAAAAATTTATTTTCGTGTTAGCCTCATACTAGTGGTTAATAGTCTAAGAAATAACCAAAGAATTCATTAATTACAACCGTCTTTTTAGCACCACCAAAAATACTTTTATATGAAAAATACCAATTATTCAGATAAAGTTTTGAAATTTATTAAAAGCGATATTTTCGTATTAGCCTCATATTAGTGGTTAACAGCCGAAGAAAAAGCCAAAGACTGTTGTTTGCATAAAAATATTTAAAATTCTTATTATTTCATTATTTAAAGGCGTTATTCGGCACATATTTGCTAAATTTATGTTTTATTTATTTATTGATGCTTTAATTTCGTTCTTAGCCGGAAACGAACGCTGAACTATACATATTATTTTAAGTGCGAACGGATAATCTTCTGTAATCGGGCTGCACGCTATAGAGATGGATTTAAGAAAAAAAAAACCATGCTTGAAAAGTATTTTAAAACCATAGAAAATCAGTAAATTGAGATACAATTTTCAGACAAATTGCATTTGAAATTACACCTTCTCCTCCTATTTGACGATGTTAAAATTGAAATTGTGGGTTGAAGTGAATTAATGGTTAGAAGTTAGAAAATTTTCGAAAAACCCGAAACAGATTGATCAGGTCTCTGAGCTCCGTCGATATGACATCAGCTTTGCCCACGGACATATATTTGCTTTATAATATTGATTGCAGATCAGGAAGTTTTCAAAGTTACTAGTCTATTAGCCCCTGGTATGCTATTTCTTTCTCCCAACAAATAAAGTGTCGTCTCCAAAAAATAACGTTACGTTGTATAAGTCAGCCGCAAAACAAAGCAGATGCATCATTGTACGGAATAATCCCTACTGCAATTTTTTAAACTTCTAAGCATCGCACATTTTCAATTTTTAAACCGTCATATTGGGAAAAAAATTACTTTTTAATGCAATTTCTTTGAATCTCAATTTATTTTTGAGACATTATTATTATTATTATTATTATTTTAGTTTTTTGCGTCATTTGTTTAATTTTGACAACTCAAGTACCCCATTTCTGTAGAAAGTAAAGGGAAAATAGCAATTATATCTTTTTATACCCATTTTCCTATAAAAACTAAAAAAAAAAAAAAACGTACTTAAAATACGTGTTATTTTGGGAAAATATAAATGAATGATTTCTGATAAAACAGGAGTTATTATAAACTAAATTTAATTTTAAGCATCTGTATTAATATTACAAACAAATGAAGGCATATGAATCTTTAGATAGCCGATTTTTTTTCCCGAGTTTCTTGAATGACGGTATCTCTCTTTTTTTTTTTTTTTTTTTTTTTGATTTGTGTATTATTCAGCGATAGTGACATCATTTGCGTACTTTACTGTAGATGTTTAATATTGGATTGCAAATGAGGAATTCTTCATCGGATGCGTATAATTTCATTTTATATAAAATAAAAGCGTGTGTTTTAAGTCTTGAAACGATATATGTTTTGTACTATTTATATATATTTATACATATAAATTTTTTTTCATCGGGGGCAACACTAAATTCTGAAAAAGCAGCATTCCTGTTTTCTAGTATTTTTATTATTTTGGTGTATATTCCTTTTGAATCTTTTCTCAATTTGTAAAATTGTTGGATCAAGCACAGTGGGGAATTGAAAAGACTACACTTTAATTCTTGATGAGACCTGTTATTGAAACGACAAAATGTCCGTTCTTCTTCCCATAAAAGTTTCTTTAATTCTCACCAATAATCAGTGTAATTTTCATAGTTTGAAATAATTAAATGAATCATCATTATTAACCCTTTATGCCCCGACGGTACTTTAAAGTACCACTAAAATAATTTGTTATACAATTAATTTAATACATCGATTAATAGTAATACAGTTTAGAATGAGTTATAGATACTGTACTTTATTTAGCCTATAAAGCATTATTTGTTGCGCAAAACAAAAATATTTTTAAAAGGATATTTTCTTTTTCATTTGCAATTTTCAGCTTAATTGATGTTGAAAGATTGTGGGAAGTTTCAGTTAGGAATTATTTCTGTATTTCTAATGTAAGAACATTATATTTGTACACATTTCCTAATTCTATAAAACAATAAAAAAATATTTTAAATAAAAGATTTAAGTATAGTTATAAATATTGCACAAAATCCCTATAAATTCAAATGAAATTAATTAATTTTAATTGACAAAATCCTTCTCAAATTTATTAAATGGTAGTGTAAATCTTCTAATGCAGTTTCAAAAATTCACGAAAAATGCTTTAGAAAAGGAAATTTTCATGAATTCGTAATTTGGGATATAAATGGGTACAGCTAAAAAGATTGTTTTTGTTCATTAATTAATTAATTAATTTACTTATTTAAAAAGGATAATAATGTCGCTATAAATATCTCTCCATTCATTTCTCATAATAATTAGTTATTCATATCACATTCTTATCTTTCCTTTAACTTAAAACTCAAAGGAATATTCAAAAGAAATTTAGATAAATTCATTATCATTTTTATTAGTAGCTGTTATAGTATTTTTAAAAAATAAATCATCACTCACTTTTTTATTGATTTTGCTTGATTAACGTGTATTATTGTTGCTCTAATAATAAACGTTTATCATACTTTGAGTGATGAGTGTATAAAAATCAGGCAATGCGTTTTTAAATTAACATTAATCTGATGATTTAAATTACTATTTTTCTCATCTTTGTTAAAGAAAAATCATTATTTTTCGAAAGAATCAAAAAACACATTACCATTACTATTATTATTAATAACTGTAGTAACTTTAAAAAAATTTCCTATTCTTCTTAGGGTAGTATACTTTGTCTTCAAATATAAATTTCTCTCTTTATAAAGCCAATTTTTATTATTTATATATTATAATGATTCATCAATGAAAAAGCCTCTTAGATGATATTTAGCAATTTATATGAGAAAAAAATCGAACCAATTTCAATTACTTTTAATTTTTTAACAAATTACTCATAAAGCACTTAATGCAAAATAATCCCATGCTTTTTCTTCTCTTTTTTTACATAAGCACTTTTTGCAAAAAAAAAAAAAAAAAAAAAAAAAAAAAAAAATGTTACAAACAATCGTTTTTGCGTTAATTCCTTTGCAGTTTTTCTATACACGATCGATATAATATTATAAACGAAAGCATTTGAGGTTATTTTAGATAAAAAATGGCAACGACATAAACAAGTAAACAAATAATGAAAAAATAAAGAGAAGTGGAAAAAGGAAGAGGAAAAAAACAACAACAAAAATAACAGGACTTTTTCAGATTTTTTAAATAAAGAAAGAAAAAAATAACATACGTATAAACCTTTATGAATGATTTTTTTTTGGTTGTATTTTGTTTTAACAGCAGTAGCTATTTATCCCAATTAATTGCCATATTACATAACTTGTGTGTATTCATATAAATATTTCCCGATTCAATAAAAATAGGCGTATCTAACTGGAGAATCACGAGAAACAGCAATTTGAAGAATTACTAGGCTGCAAATTTTTTTGTTGTGTCATTTTTTTAAGCTTTCCATAATTGAGTCTTATGGATTTTGCAGCGCCGAATTCAAAAATGACCTCCATTTTTAACCATCCCATAAGATTTTTTCGAAAACCGTACATTTCAAAGTAAAAAAGTAAAAAATTTGCGAAAATCTGATACTAAAAAATAGATGTGATTGTTGTGTTTTTTAATTTTTGATAATTGATTCTTATGCATTTTGTAGCACTGAATTTGAAAATGACCTTCATTTTCTACCATCATGTCAGGAGTTTCCTCAAATCGCAATTTTTTTTTATTTTTTAATAAGTCGAAATATTGCGAAAATCGGATACTATAAAACAAGCGTAAAATTTTTATTTTCATAAAAATTTATTCATCTTCTGAATTATACTATGCATTTTTATCAGGGTTTGCCTACCTGATTTCCTACCTGATTACCTGAAACCCATTGTGGGTTTTTTTCAAGTGTTCTCGTGTTTTCATAACTGTAACATTACTTAATCAAAAGTACCAAAATGCAAAAACTAAAAGAAAAAAAAAAAAAAAAAGAAAAAAGAAAAAAAAAAGTGGGAAACCAAAATATGAAATTAAATGTTTTAACAATTACTTTCATCTGAAGCTTATGTTTAACAAATTTACAAATATACATATATATATATATACGATAAATGCCAATTTAAGAATATCTCAAAAGAACCACATTTAAAGAAATTTCTACGCAGAGTGAAATGACCAAAAAAGAAATTACCTGAAAAGAAAGAAGATCTTTATGCCTGTAATCTAAAATGCATCCAAATGCTTTAAATGCATGCTAAAGATGTCACTACTGATTTCTATGATAATCTGATACTTAACATTTAATACTATTGCTATATACATGTAGCAAATGTTGCTAAAATTAAAAAAATATTATGAATCGCATTTTTTCAACAATATGTATATATAAATGTTGTCTTCAACTGATTTCTGATTGAAGTGAATGAAAGAAACTGTATAAATTTAGCCTGTTCAACTAAAAGGTAAGAATTATATAAAAAATTCCAGTTCTAGTAGGCTTAGTATATCCATAGTGCAGCAAACTAGTCCCATGAGATACAAATTTAAATTTTATATTAACTTGATTTTTTTTCTTTTTATATATTTATTCTTAATTCATAGTTAATTCAAAATTATACCCAGATTTTACTGATCACTGAAGAATTTAGGTATTACGCATAAAAAAATCAAAAGTTTAAAGAGTCAAACTCACTAAAACGCGAAAAAACACGGGTTTTTGACTAGTGGGCCCAGTTGGCTGGGTTTTTTCGAAATAAAAAGCACGGGTTTTTTTAAACACCGATTTTTACAGCTAAATATGCAAAATATTGTGTATTTAAAATCCTTAGAATTTTATTCCACGTGTGGAAGTTTCTTTAAACCGCCCATGCTCTGCCTCACGCTTTTCTTTTTATATTCTCCTTGAGGTTCATCTCGGTGTCCTCTTTTGTTTTAGCGGTTGATAAAGCTGGAAATTTGTGGTAGATGTATTTAAAACATTTGCCTCTTTTGGTAAGGCTTTGACAAATTGCTTTTTCGCTCTTTTTCGACGTTTTATCTTTCAAATTTACGATTTGCGAAAAATCCTGACGTGATGGTTAAAAATGAAAGTCATTTTCGGATTCAGAGCTAAAAAATACATAAGAATCAATTATCAATAGTTAAAAAAACACAGTCATCACATCTATTTTATAGCATCAGATTTTTCCTATTTTCTGTATTTTTAATCTTTTAAATGTACAATTTACGAAAAATTCTAACTTTGTGATTACAAATGAATGTCCTTTTTGGGTTCAGCTCTAAAAAATGCATAAAAATCAATTAACAAAAGTTAATATAAACACAATCACCGCAAGCTTGTGTTATCTTAATTGCAGTCACTTCGAAAATATTTCATGATAATTCAAAGTCTTTAACTTTATTCATCCCAAATACATCATAACTGATAAGCTTCTCATGCTAAAACCATCGTTTGTTAATACATATTTATTTAGACAAATAATTATTTGAACTAAAGATTTGTTTTTTACCTCTCACAAACATTCAGCGATTCCAGCGATCCAACCACTTTCAAAAGGTAGCGTAGCATGTTCAGAAAATCTAATGAAAGAAATTACGAAACATTAAAAAAAAAAAAAAAGATTTTAAATTGTAATCTAAATGATAAGAAAATAACAATAAAGTAATATTCTATAATGATTATCATTTTTTAAATATTTTTTAACACAAATAAGTGTAATTTTAAATTAAAATAATTCAAATGTTTTGAAAATCAGAGCTTAAATACGCAAACAACAAAGACAAAATGTTGAAGTTTTTTTTCTTTTTTAATCGAAGTCGATTTGAAAATATAATTTGCAATTACGTTTTAGAGCATAAAGATTGTTTTATTACATAAACAATTTTTTGCCACCTACATCTGTTAATGAAGTTTTCTCTGCAAATTTGAGATCATGATAGGGAGGAAACACACGTATTTTTTTCTTTTTCAAACGTAAGAGCCTCCTACATTAGTCAAGCTAAAACCTCGCAAGCTAGTGTTAAGCCTATTAAAGAGCTCTTTTAAAGTTTCTCATTTGCATTTCAATATATATATATATATATATATTTTTACTTTCGCATTTTTTACTTGAGCATATTTTTTTACTTTCGGAACCGTTTCTGAAATACAAAGTGACCTTATAATATATATATATATCTGCAACCAAAATAGAAAAAGTAAAAAAGATCTCGTTTAGAGATTACCTTAGCTATATTAAAGGAGCAAGAAAGGTTTCAAATGACGGGGAAATGTTTTTATTATAATTATTATTTTTAAATATTTGAATCTTAAGAGTATTGTTCAGTTAGTCTGATAGAAAAATTCCTAAAATTACGGTCGCAAAAGCCGTAAATGTTGAACCGCACAGACCGGAGATACCTGCCCCAAGGGCAAAACTTTAAATTCAGTTACATCTCTAAGTGCTATTTTTCAGTGATTTTTACCACGATAACTTTTGGACAAGTTAACGGATTTACAGGATTTTTCTTGTTTTGTTTCAATAAAGAAAATTAATGCCGAAAAACAAACATTATAACTTTTTTTAAAAGTTATAACAGAAAATATGATTAATTTTTGTTTTATTTTTAATTGTTTAATATATATATATATATATATATATATATTTAAATTTTATACATATTTCTTTTTGTTTGTGGTTTAATCAAGAGACAATGTAATTGGAAGTATAAAAAATAAATTAAGGTTTCAAAATATGGAATCGTGATAAACCTAGTTTGTCAAGATTAATTTTATTGTACAATGATACAACTTTTGTTACTGTTTTTCACAATTTCACAATTTTTTTTCTATAAAACATAAATAAAAAAATAAAAAAAGTAGCAGTAGGCTAAATTAATTACAAGCTCCCAAATCCACAATCAAACTTCAATCAATTTTCATCAATTGAAATCGATCTGATCCCTTTAAAAGAACTTATTCTAACTTCATTTTTTGGAAAAGATAACTTTCAACATAATATACAAAAAAGATGAAAATATATATCATGTCGTTGCCTTAAATGATAGATAACGAGTTTGATTTTTAGTTTACACTGATACATTGTTACAATTTTTAAATGTATACTAATCAACAAGGTATAAACTTATCAGAGAAGAACTATCAAGTTACAAAGAATTGAACTGATAATTTGAAACAAAAGTCGTAAGAGATAAAGACATCTGCGTCGCACAAGGACGTATATAAAACTCTTTAAAAACAACTTTTTTTTTTAATGCCTAATTTACAATGATTTTCATATGAGTTTCTATTAAAAAAAAATATTTTGTTGTAGTTTTGTTTAACAAGGATTGTGAAAATATTAACAATAGAAATAGTAATATATGAGCCGTTCAGTGCAGAAATCGATAGACTCCATCAAACGAAAACGTTCAGTATAAGCAGTTAAAGTTATTGTAACTATAAAAATATTGTATCTATATAATGTTTTTTCTCGGGATATTTTGATTGAACTCATTCATTTTCTTTTAACAAGGGTAACTTTTTATCACTGTATAAGTATTAAAAAAAATGTTCAATGTTCCTTTGTTTTTTTAAAAAAACTCCATTTAAAATGGAGTTAGTCGGATAATCTTCTGAAAGCCTCATATGGAAATCTGAAAATTTTCACCGCAAAAATACTCGACTGTATATAAGATGTTATTCTGTTAAGACATGTTATTTCGAAATTATAGCAAAAATTAAATTACGTAACAACCTCAACGAAACAATGTTTTTTTTAGGGTTTCGTACTTAAAAAGTAAAAACGGAACTATTATAAGATCACTCCTGAGTCTGTTTGTCTGTCTGTCACAGTCATTTTATACTCGTAAACTAAAGAATGTGGAAAGTTCAAATTGGCGGAAGTAATAAAGGCTATTAACCCACATATTTATAGATTGTGAACCATTCAGAAAAATATATTTAGGAAAAATGTAGAGGGGATAATTAAGTTACGTGAAAAAAAAAAATATTTGTGTATCGTGTAGGGTATCGTGGGAAAGCGTTCGTAACGCCGAATTTAAAAATACACTTCTTTTAATTTTAGGCATTATATTTTCACAGATATCGTCGAAAATGTAATGCAAAAATATGCCCTCCCCACTTCTATTTCCGAATCAACTGAAACTAAAATTATGAAAAAATTAGGGAAAGTACAAGTTAATTTAAACCCTGTAAGAAAACTATAGAGATTACCCTAGGTGAGATAATTTTAAAGAAAATCGCACTTTTCTGTAACACACAAATTTCAATTTGCGGGAATACAGCGAAGGAGTAGGAGCGCTGGTGGTACCTATCGTCGCAGATGTATAAAAGGACTGTTGAAAATGATTTTCGAAAAAAAATTGTCGGTAATTAGCCGAGATGTTAACCCTTAAAGACACAGATGGTTTGGACACACATAAAAACTTGGGCGGCGTACTCTATGCTTTTAAAGCCTAGAAAACAATTTTCAATGATATATTTGTATAAAGTAATGAACGCCCAGTAGTAGTATAAAAGCAATAAACGTCAAACTGTTAAAAGCGGTCTAATTTAATTAGAATTAATCACATAATTACCATGGGATTCGCGCCTAGTTTAAATTGAGTGGCTCTCTCAATACTCGACCCATGTCTTTAAAGGTTAATTAAAGCCTTTCTGGAGAAACGCGGCACGGACAAGTTTAAACTTTGAACAAGAGGTTTGTTTTTGGCACACTGTTAAAAGAAAAGATTATTACTACGCTGAATTGGGTTTATAAAATGACAAATGAAGTTTAAATATGCACTACTTTTATTGTCAGCAACGAATTAAGTTCATCATAAACAGATTAGGATAAGATTCTTTTTTTTTTTTTTTAAAGAGTTATACAAAATAGCAAAATTTGATACTATTTAGACTTCATATTTCTCTAAACTTTCATGGTATATCCATTTATACTTTTCTAGTATATGCAGGCAGCTATACCCAACCCTAAGTTGTATAATTTTTTACAAAGCTTTATTATTCTGTTGGCAACGATTTTTTTTTAGTAATACAATTACTAATTAATATATTTATTGTACGGAACTAATACTCGCACTTGAACGGGGTTTTTTTCCTAATACGTTATAACGCACGTACTACTAGTAATTTAAATTGATAAATATCAAAAATATAAAAGTTATCAAAGTGCACATGCCGAAGTATTTTTTAGGTAACTATTTATCAATCATTATTTAATGAACAGAAAAAGATTAAACCAATGGAATTAATGAGGTATTAAACCTTTTCGGGCCTGTCATACTATTAATAAAAATACTAAATAATACTAAATAATAATATACTAAATACTTTTTATTGGCTATTATTTTGAACTAATAATTACTTTCTTTATTATATGCATATAGTAATGATAATTTTCAATCTTTTATTTCTTCGGGATCAAAGACTAGAAATGAGTGCCAAGCTTGCAAGCGAGCCAAAAAGGTGGAGATCGGATGTCCCGCATAGTGTTGCCAGGTGTCCCGATTTACGAGGAATGTCCCGATTGCCAGAGGATCCAAGACTTGTCCCGCCTAAGCTCTGCGCGGGACGCCAAATGTCCCGATTTTTTATGATGCAGAAATTCTTTTAAATTTCTTTTGTATCATGCTGTTCGTTAATGTTCATCGAGTGGAACTTAATACAATAAAATGTATAAAAAAGAGAACCTGTCTATAACGGAATATTTTTTTATATTTTCTTTCTAAGGATGCCTTAAAATCTACCTTTCTAGACAAACCTGTCTAGAATAGAATTTTTTGTGGTTCCTAGCGACACTATTTTCATAATTTTACTTTACGTTCAGTAAACCTTGTGTAAACTGAATCTGTTCATAACGGAATTCTGTCTTATAAATAAGAATTCCAACAACACTGACTGCTGAAAAATTACTTCATGCTTTTTTAGCCCACAGACTATCAAAACCTGAGATCTAATGTGCCCTCCTGACCTTCTGTATGTACGTACGTAATTCGATAACTCTTGATAGCAATATCCGATTTGCTTCAAATTTTCTAAATAGGTTTATTCTGATAAGGTGCTTCCCTGATTAGTTTTGGGGGTTCACTGGTTAAGTATAAAGGGTGAAGGGGTGCTAATTCTCACTTAATATAGATAAATCGGTTTTTCATACAGAATTATCTGAATTACTTCAAATTTAGTATACCGTGTTAGTCTGATAGGAGCTTCCCTGATTAGATTTGGATGTTCATTGGTTAAGTATAAAGGGGTGAAATGGGGGAGCTAATTCCCCCCATTAATTTAGCCGAAGGCCATTATTCTTTGAAATAAAATATACAATTAGTGTGAATAGACTGTGAGTTCAATGCCATCAGATTAACTGGCAGTTTTCTTTATTATTTTATATCTCTAACTGTAAATCGGTAATAACATTATCAATGCAGCTAAACCATAAAATTTTTACTTCTCTTGTTGTAGGATTCTGTAGTGAATAAGTTATTATCAAATTTTTGTTCTTTTTATTATTGACAGTAATTATAATTATAAAAAACTAAACTTCACATATGTGCTCAAGGGTGTGAAAAGGTTAAGATAACACATTCGCAGTATGCGATGTTCACAAATTAAGGTTAAAACAATAAAGACAATCGTGAAAAATCGTTTTCATTTAAATATTTTTTAAATGCTTATTTTTCATAGGCTCTCTAGTTTCGAAGTCTAATTTGCGAATTTTGTGGGTTTTTTCCGATTATACACCGTATAACATTTGTTTGCGATTCTGATTCTTCAAGAAAAAAAATTCTTGCAGTTACCAACTTTTAAATTTTGTACACGATCTTTCGAAAAAAACCTGTGTATTTTCTAAAACCGGTGAAAACGGAACTTGTCTAGAACGGAATCCAGAAATTTTAGAATGGTTCAGTACATAAGCTATGATTTTCTTATTTAGAAATGGCCAACATTCACTGATTATCCAGTTTATTTATACTTCATTACAATATGAAAGACATTATTGAATATTATTATTTAATATTGTGAAATAATAACATGAAAACTAGTAATACTTTGAACTATCTTTCAAAACATTTGTGCACACAAAAATCATACTTCCTTGTACAATTCATTTCACATACCCATGTGAATCAACAGTCTGAATTAATTCTTCTTGTTTGCTTTTAGTATAATAATATCGTTAAATCCTTCACATGTTTCATACAGTTAAATATTCATTTTCATCCTGTGAAACGTGATGGAAGAAATATTTTATAATCGCTTTTTCATTTCAATCGCTATTTCATTTAAATAGTAATACAGACACAGACCGCCTCGACGGGAGTCATATAAGACCGGGCCCTATTCCACAAAGTAATAAGAGAAAATCGGCCCGAGACAGGCCCACGGGCAATTCATAGTTTGGACTAGGAAAAAAGAAAAAAAAAATCTAACTTGAAAATTTCGATCGTACCCTACAAATTGTAAAAACAACAATCAAATTAACGAGGATCTTCCGTTAGTACGTGATATCATATAAACAACTTATTTCGTTAAAACATGCAATCACAAAATAAAATTATCAAAATATGCACTTAAGATGTGCTAGGAAAAGAAAAAAGAAAAAAAAAGATTCTGACAATTTCTTTTGAGCTAAAATAAAGTTCGCAAAACGCCTAGTCGTTAAAAACGCAAAATCAAAATAATGAACAGTTAAAATTTTTCTCAAAATAAAATAAAATAAAATAAAAAATTAGCAAAAACGGCACTTACAACTTTCTAAATCACGTGTTCGTAACCATATCAATCATTTTCTTCCTGAGGCATGGGGAAGTTTTCTTTCTGCATTTACCAAACCAAAAGTTTTCCTTAAATTAATTTCTATTATTACAATTTAGTGGTATTTTCGTAGGAAAAAACACACTTCATATTTTTGGAAATTTTGTTTTTTAAATGATTCCGAAAGTTTCCTCCATGCATGGATATAAAAGATATTTTTAGATGACAAAGATTAGATACTTAAGTTATCTCATAAAAAATATTTCCAAAAAGTTATTATTTTTTCAAACAGCAAGTTTTTTTTCTATTTTTCAAATTATGAATAAATAAACTTTTCACTTTGAGCCCTAGATCGAAGATTGGTATAACAATTGAGACTGAGTCCGTTTTGGGCCTGGCCCCGGGCTGTGGATAAGCCCGTCTCATCTGTAATCGTTAGAATCCTCTGGAAATTATCGGCATGTTGGAAACTATGATTTCACGATTTTTTACAGGAAAAGTGTCCAACCTGTGATTTTATTATAAGACATTTGAAACGAAATGTGGAAATTCGAATATAAATAAATAAATAATTTTTTTTTCTTCTGAAAACAGGAAGAGCTGGAAGAAGAATATTTAATAATAAATATACCACAATTTCACCGTTTTATTTTTTATTTCAACTAATAACACAAAAGTACTTCTATTAAAATGCTTTTCATTGTTTTTATCTTATGCATTGAATTTATTCAAATGGGCCAATTTATTTTCGTTATTCATTTAATTATTGGACAAATTATCTTAAAATCATATATTAAGTATTGTTTTTAATTAGTGCAAAGAAAATTAATCATGATTTCGCCAGTAATTTAATTTTTTGAAATGTATAATGCAATTAAAAGTAATTAAATCAATGCCTACATAAATGTTTTTATAATGTTGAAATAAATACATTTTTCTAAGCGGAAGTCGTTTATATTTTATTTTTAAAAAATTGCCTGGTTCATCAAATTATCCTCCAAGATAATGTCATTTAATTAATAGGAAGATTTAAAACAATGTTTTTAATTCTTAATTGGGATTTTAGTCTTAAGGAGTTATTTAGATGAAAAAAGAGACAAGAACAAACTTGCCTCAAGTTCTCGAATGTAAAATCGAAAGATACAAATATATATGTAATATTACCAAGTTGTTTACAAATAATAAAGGTTATCAAATCATCATTTCGAAAATTAGATAATTCAGTCATTTCGCTGCCTTAGTCGATCAAAGAAAACATGATATGATACCATTGTGATTTTCCCAATAAGCAGTCAGGTTAGTTGAAAGAAATTTATTTAAGAAATATCAGACAAAATCTTTGGAGATCATAGATGTTAACATAATCTTCAGGTAAACTGGATGGTATGGCTTTATTAGTCAGAACAAAAACTTTTACAGTCCCATCTAACTTTGCGCAGACGAGTTTTAAATCAAATGCGTAGGAACACAAATAACCGCATTATGACAAGGGAAAACGAATTACGGCGGATTTATAAGATGTGAAACGGCAAGTTTTTGGTGGGAGAAGAAAATTCTAGAACGACCTGGAGAAAGAGGAATTCACAAAGGGAAAATTAAAAAGGAAGAGTTTGGAAAGGAAATTTTGAAAAGTAAAAAAATACTACTGGTGCAATGCCAAAATGAAATAAAGACGAGTAAACACAAGCAGAATCTTGAAAGGGGAGAAAGAAAAAGGGAATAATAGTCTTTAAAGACGAAAATAGTAAAAATAATTCAAAAGAATTTAGAATAATCTTATTAGAATAATCTTATCTAATGTAAAAAGAAATTCATAAAATGGCTTATCTTACAGCAGACAACAATCTAATAATAGGTGCACTAACACTAAAATAAAAATATTATGTCTAGTGACAAGTTTAAAACCCATTTACGCCTGAAATGGCACAATAAATTTGACCAACTATTGGGAGGGTATCAACGTACTGCTGGGTCACCATATATTGGTATCGTAAAAACTTTCATTTTTTTTTCCTGTAATGCAATGAATGGTTCAAAAATATAGAGCGTTAATTTATGGAAGCAGGGAAGGGGGATGAAGTGATGACAAAGAAAAAAAAAATACCCTTTGTACCACCGCGTTTCATATCTACAACAGACCCAAAAGTCAATGTTACTTATACAGCGCACTTTAAAAGACAATTTTATTTATAGCTGCTATCTCTTAACACAACAGTTAATATAAATTGTTCATAGAATTCTCAACAGGCGGCGATACTAAGTTAATTTTTCTTGCCAAAGTTTTATTTATCATTTGAGCAGTTTTGCATCCTTATTGTTAAAATGAACTTCGTTAATTTTGTAAAAAGGCTGGAGACATGAAAAAATAGATTTTTTACAAACCTGATTTTGTATACTTTACAATTTTATATTTGAAAATTGACAATATTTATGAGAATTATGCAATATTTTGTTTATTACAGCTGTGAAAAAAGTACCTTTTAGTCAATATATGTATTTTTTTCGTGTTCTATTTTTTATTTTATTACACGTATAAACTCATATAGTCTAACATCACAGTAAATTTTTCTTCAAAGCGCGAATCACAATGGCTAAATTTTTAATATTTGATAATAGTAAGTCATAATAACATCTTAAATATTTGATAATAGTAAGCCATAATAACATCTTACTATCAAATAACAACAAACTTAGTTTGAACTCGAAATTTGTTTTATTTTATTTTATTTTATTTTATTTTTTAAGAAGAAAAATAAATATATGTACACATTTTATTTAAGCATTTCTTAAATTTCACTAGAGCTCTTTTTATGAAGCGAATGTTTAAAGAAATTAAATTATGCTACCAAATTAGATAATTCATTTTGTTTTACTAAATTAACTTAACTGCCAAATGATACATTTTTTACAGTTTTAATCAATTATTCATGTTTATCCGGAAAATACTACTTTTAAGTTTTATGAATAAAAAATGTACTTAGAAAAAAAAAGTTTATTACTCCTTTTCTACGTAATTTCCTTTCTAAACTAAAGTATAAATGAAAATTTTATTAATAGAAAAATAATAATCTTTCTTTCTGCTTGTTTTGTCAAATTTTTTATTGTAACATGCATTTTAGCTAAAGGAATGTTTAGACTTTATTTCATTTTATTATTTAACTTATTTTTTATAATAAGCATTATTAGAAGAAAACTTTGGTCAATTTCTTATTATGTACTATTGTCATTTCAAAAGCATCTAAACTTAATAAAAAGGGGAAAAAAGCGTTAGTTTTGGGTTTATACCGAAGTTTATGCAAAATTTGTATTCAGCAATTCTTTAAATCTCTTTTATACTTCATTAGTGAAGCTAAGATCTTCAAGCCTTATTTGGCAACTTTTGCATATTTCAAGTCTGTAGACTTCTGTAGTATTTAACTAAAATACCAAGAATTTGCTGTTTGACTACTTGGGGAAATTCGAAACATAAGTTTCTGTCAAGAAATTCTAAAACAATGTGGCAAACAAGAATTCGGTTATATGCAGGAAGACCCCTCCGTCATATGGTGATGTACAACCGAGATTATGCAAACAGATCAAGCTCAGTGCTGGGAGAAATATTGAATAAGCAGGCATCCAGAGACCAAGATCTCGTGTGGAGAGCAGACGTGTTTTGCAACCATGGACAAAGGAGGAAGTGAGGGTTGTTCTCAAATCCAAAATGGCTTTTTGTTGACATAGTTTTAATTAATTTTTGTTCGCAATCGTATCGAATTTGTAGGTGCTCTTATTCAATAAATAGCTCTAGCTCAGTGCTGGGAGAAATATTGGATAATCAGGCATCCAGAGACCCAGATGCCGTGTGTGGAGAGCATACGCGTTTTGCAATCATGGACAAAGGAGGAAGTGGGAGTTGTTCTCAAATCCAAACTGGCTTTTTGTTGACACAGTTTTAATTAATTTTTGTTCGCAATCGTATCGAATTTGTAGGTGCTCTTATTCAATAAATAGCTCTAGCTCAGTGCTGGGAGAAATATTGGATAATCAGGCATCCAGAGACCCAGATGCCGTGTGTGGAGAGCATACGCGTTTTGCAACCATGGACAAAGGAGGAAGTGAGAGTTGTTCTCAAATCCAAACTGACTTTTTGTTGACACAGTTTTAATTAATTTTTGTTCGCAATCGTATCGAATTTGTAGGTGCTCTTATTCAATAAATAGCTCTAGCTCAGTGCTGGGAGAAATATTGGATAATCAGGCATCCAGAGACCCAGATGCCGTGTGTGGAGGGCATACGCGTTTTGCAACCATGGACAAAGGAGGAAGTGAGAGTTGTTCTCAAATCCAAACTGGCTTTTTGTTGACACAGTTTTAATTAATTTTTGTTCGCAATCGTATCGAACTTGTAGGTGCTCTTATTCAATAAATAGCTGTAGCTCAGTGCTGGGAGAAATATTGGATAATCAGGCATCCAGAGACCCAGATGCCGTGTGTGGAGAGCATACGCGTTTTGCAACCATGGACAAAGGAAGAAGTGAGAGTTGTTCTCAAATCCAAACTGGCTTTTTGTTGACACAGTTTTAATTAATTTTTGTTCGCAATCGTATCAAATTTGTAGGTGCTCTTATTCAATAAATAGCTCTAGCTCAGTGCTGGGAGAAATATTGGATAATCAGGCATCCAGAGACCCAGATGCCGTGTGTGGAGAGCATACGCGTTTTGCAATCATGGACAAAGGAGGAAGTGGGAGTTGTTCTCAAATCCAAACTGGCTTTTTGTTGACACAGTTTTAATTAATTTTTGTTCGCAATCGTATCGAATTTGTAGGTGCTCTTATTCAATAAATAGCTCTAGCTCAGTGCTGGGAGAAATATTGGATAATCAGGCATCCAGAGACCCAGATGCCGTGTGTGGAGAGCATACGCGTTTTGCAACCATGGACAAAGGAGGAAGTGAGAGTTGTTCTCAAATCCAAACTGACTTTTTGTTGACACAGTTTTAATTAATTTTTGTTCGCAATCGTATCGAATTTGTAGGTGCTCTTATTCAATAAATAGCTCTAGCTCAGTGCTGGGAGAAATATTGGATAATCAGGCATCCAGAGACCCAGATGCCGTGTGTGGAGGGCATACGCGTTTTGCAACCATGGACAAAGGAGGAAGTGAGAGTTGTTCTCAAATCCAAACTGACTTTTTGTTGACACAGTTTTAATTAATTTTTGTTCGCAATCGTATCGAATTTGTAGGTGCTCTTATTCAATAAATAGCTGTAGCTCAGTGCTGGGAGAAATATTGGATAATCAGGCATCCAGAGACCCAGATGCCGTGTGTGGAGAGCATACGCGTTTTGCAACCATGGACAAAGGAAGAAGTGAGAGTTGTTCTCAAATCCAAACTGGCTTTTTGTTGACACAGTTTTAATTAATTTTTGTTCGCAATCGTATCAAATTTGTAGGTGCTCTTATTCAGAAACTATGTAGTAATCGAACTGTTCTTCCGTTTTTCGGTAAAGGCAGAAGATTTTTCAAAGAGGCTATGAAAGTTGGTGTTTTGAAACGAATTTCTGGAAGCGACAGCGACGGTTTTTGCCCAGAGACAACAATCGCTGATAACTGAAGATGTAATTCATTTATCGGAAAAAAGGGAAAATAAGCTCGATTACAAATCACTTAAATGAGCAAACCTGCAAGTATCATGCTTTTACGTTTAAAAATGAATCGCAAAATGTATCAGAAAGTTTCGCATTGTTGAGAGGAGAAAAGAATTTTTTGACAGCCGCTTTTTAAGTGGGTTTCTGTTCACCAACGCGTAACTTTCTGACAAATTTTTTGACTCATTTCAAAACGTAACAGCACAAAATTGGCAGGCCTGACTATTGAAGCGATTTGGAATCGAAATACGTTTCCATTTATTTTTGGATAAATAAATTACTTATCGATTTATAAGCGATTTCAGTCACGTGACGACAGGTTTTTCTCTCCTTCCTCTAGCAGTCACGCAAGGAATTTCTTTCAAAATGTCAAAGTATTGTCTAAAAGGTCGTTTATCTTTACTAAAAAATGGATATTGCCTTTCGATGACATAGTTTCTGACTAACAACATCTGCATACTTTATGTGTTTCCGAACAAAAATGAATTAAAAAATGTGTCAGAAAGTAGCCCTTTTGGGTTTGAGAACAGCCTTAAATGAATATGCTCATGAGATGCCGGGTGCTGAAACTCGTAACCAGCTCATGGAAACGTATGGTCTAGGCGTCATTGCTACACTTATTTGCAAACCTCTTTACCATCCCACCTTGCAGTTCCAATCTAGAGCTAAGTGGCTTCTACTTCTTTCCAGAATTGACAAAGGTTCTAAGTGAAGAACACCTTGCATCAATGAAGCAGTGAAGAGGAATACATCCGTTAAGCAGCTTTTTGGTATGCAGGGCACACAATACTTTGAACAGGAGATTTTAAGCTTTCTTAAGCGTTATATAAATGCATCAGTTTCTTTGCAGGCGTATCCTTATGCAGGGGTAAAATTAAGCTTATTTATTTGTATAAGATATATATTGTTTGTCTTAAGGGGTGAGGTACTTTTTAAACCGACAAATTACTTGTAAAAGCCATCCTCATATGGATTGCAATAACTCCATATATAATTAACTTATGTATATAAAATTTTTTACACGCATTATTCTAACAATGCTCTGGAAAGGAATCTAGATGCATGCAAAGTTTTTAAATTTAATTTGAAATTTAATGCTTCTTTTAATAAATGAATTCCCCTTATAGGCATTGCGCGCAAGGATTTCTCATCGTTGAATTGTCACAATGAGGCAATTTTTTTTATTGAGTAGAGATATATATGTTTAAAATGACCTACACGAAAAAAATGTAAGGGTTAGTTCTTGAGAAAAGAAAAAAAAAAAGAAAAAAAACCCTCAAATTTTGAATAAAAATAGTCATAATTTTTTCATTTCTTACTTTATTAAGATAATAGTAGGTCTTTTAGTGCACCTATAAGGTCTTTAGTCAAAATTTCATGAAATTCTATCCAGTCAATTCCTAGAAACAAATTACCCCTTGATCACATAAAAAGAGAATGGACATAATTTCCCTTCTAAATCAAAATTTTCATGGGATTACTTTTTAAAGTTTTATTATAAGCTTAAAAAAATTAATAAGGGTACCTAACCCCTTAAGTAAAAGCACCCCCTTGCAACCTAAGGAAATTAATTTTATCCCCCCCCACCTCCCTCTCCCTCGTATCTTTGAACACATTAATTTAACACTGAATTATTCTGTCAGTTACATGGATTGAATATTAATTTCGGAAGCTTTTGTTTGAAAAACAATAATCATTACATATCTTCCAAAACTGCATATTTTTCTTCTGTTAGGCTATTTGAAAAATAAAAATCTCTTTTCAAGAAACAAAAATTTATGTTTTGCGTTCCATGATCATTATGTCTTATTCTTTTGGCAAGAAAAATTGTTAGAGAAATCTTTTTTAACATTTAAACCTTTCCGTCTGCAAAATAAAAATATGAAAAAAAAAATCTTTTTTGTCTGAAAAAAAAAAGAAAAGAAAAAAATCTGAAAAACTTTCGTCAGAAATACCAAAACGGAGATCTTATTGAATCGATACTTCAAGTGTGGCTGAAATACTTCAGGATTCGCCTGGAGGCTTTTTGAAGAATTTTTATCGCAGCTGTGAGATTTAGGTGCCATGTAACCAAATGTATGTAGTTTTCGATTGTTAAAACAAAAGATAAATTATTGCCATTCTCTAAAGGTAAACCATCAAGATTGTTTTCTTTTCTTTTCTCTCTTTTTTTCAGAAATGAAATATTTTGCATATTATAATGGTTCTTAAATATTCTTGAATACGAGATTATGGGATGTATCAAAATTTTATAAATATTTCACAGTGTTGTAATTTTTTTTTAAGTTGGTATAAAGGGTTTTAAAAGCCTAATATTGAAATTTGTTCTTTGGAGTGTGAAAAAAATGACTGTAGTGCGCCACTCAGTGGAAAAATAGTTTCATACTCTAAATTGATTACGTGATTAACATTTGCTCTTCATTAAACCTCTTCCAAAGTCCCTTTAATAATGCTAAACTAATGTTTAAAGTTGAAACACGAAATTTTGTCTGCTCTTTTTCATTATTTTATTGGAAAGTTACCACTGATGTAAGGAATATGTCGCCCTTGTATTTGCGTAATATATTTTATTTTATTTCTTAATTATACTTTTTAACACTTTCCAACGTAGTTGAGAAGTGTTTATGGATTCAGTTTGTCTGTCCGTCTGTCCATTCTCTAACTCAAGTAAATATATTCGGATTTTCATGCAATTAATATATGTTAATGATGTTTATCA
This sequence comes from Maratus speciosus, assembly GCA_963932465.1. Taxonomy (NCBI): domain Eukaryota; kingdom Metazoa; phylum Arthropoda; class Arachnida; order Araneae; family Salticidae; genus Maratus; species Maratus speciosus. The sequence goes on from OZ010792.1 coordinate 281,469,806, forward strand.
TGAAATGTTAAATACTGAATATGAAGTGTGTAGCCTTAATAGTTCATTTACAGGTGCACTCAAAAGAATTCGGTAATATTATGGTCAAAGAGGAAAAATCGTTGGCTGCGTATTTTAATAACACTACGCTACAGAGTTGGGCAAATTTGTAATCTCAATTATCCGCTGTGTAATTACAGGTTAATTGCATGTAATTGGTTATAGTTACACACATTCAAACACAGAAATTTTGTCAAGTAATGGGATGGGGGCGTTTCCGGTTACAGTGCTGTGAGAATTTTTTATGGCATGTAATTTTAACTATAATTAATTACATACAATTAAACTGTAATTACATTGCAGATAACTGAAATTACAAATTTGCCCAACTCTGCTACGCTATTTCAAATGCATTGAAATATCTATAAATCACTGAATTTCACTGCAAAATGATTATTGTAGAATAGGGCATTCATGGCATTTATTGTTTATTTAGAGTGACACACAAAAGAAATCGGTTAAGAAAGTCGGTCTTTGAGTAATAATTGCTGGAAGTGTGGTTTCAATTTCGGTATGCGCTTTTAAATTTAACTAATTTTTTGAGTGTTACTCGTTGTGTATAAATTCTATACCTCGTATACAGGGCTGCACAAAAGAATTCCCGTACCATTCTTCTTTATTAGCAGAAATTGCTGAAGGGAAATTTTCAACTGTGGTATGTATTTCCAAGTTAAATTGAATTTTTCCATGCATGTAGTTTATAGATACAAATCTATACATCATAAACAGGATTACTCAAAGAATTTGGATAATTCTCCAGCTGTAGATGGTAATTTCTGAAACTGGATTTTCAAATGTGTTATAAGTTTCCAAATTGTTCAATTAGACATCATATTTAAACTTATTAAACAGTGAAGTTCTGTTACATTATTTTGAATGTATTGGAAAGTGTTTCATAATCTATGCTTGACGCATGGTATTTTTTTTCTTTCTTCTTATTTATCAATGCGATGTATATTACTTTTATACAAGCACTAGACATTAGACACTATTCTGTATCAAAAGATGATATTTAGTCTTTTGAAGACGTTTGCGAATGGAATACACCTGTGTCAAACCATCCGTCTTATATTAATTCTAATTGAATTATCATTTTTTTATCATGTTTATTACTTTTATACTATAAGTGGACATTGCACTAAACAATGATATAATAAAAAATTGTTATTTAGGCTTTAAAAACTGATGGCGCATAGAGTGTGCCGACCGTGTCCTTATGTTACTACAAAACTCCCGCATTTATAAAGGTTAATCGCATTTTCAGATAGCGAAAAAAGGTTGCTTCTGAATGATGTTTTAGATTCGACAAAAATGTATACATCACATTCAAGCAAGAATTTACACGTGAAATAGCAATATAGAACAATGCGTTAATGAAACCCAAACGTACTTTTCGAAAAACTTGATAGATTACACTTTACAGTATATTCTTAGCATCGAATAATACAAGTCATTTCGAGCAGATAAAATCCAGAAATTCTCATTTTTGTTTATAACTTATTGCAATATGTTTTATTATGTTTTTTTTTTTTTTTTTTTTTTTTTTTTTTTTATTAATTTTGATAGAGCACATTTTTAATACTATAGCACAATATTCTCCGAAAAATCACCATTTTCTTTTTCGAGTAAACATAAATTAGCAAATAATTTCTAAACAATTCTTTACATTACAGCACTAAATATAGAAACCTCTTATGGTGCCAATATATTTGTACATACGTACAAATAAAATTAACATATCCTCCTGAACTTTCACCACATTCAGTTCCAATACCAAATTAAAAAGCCGCGAATAAGAAACAAATTTGTATATTTCGCGGAGACGACAAGAAAAATTACTCTACACAATGTATTCTTGATATTTAATTACCAATTAGCACGTAAAAAACCAAATTAAACAATGTGTTGATGAAGCTGAAAAACATTTCTGGAAAAGTTGACGGATAGTTCTAGAATCATAACCTTACAAGCCATTCTGAAGAATAGATATAAATCCCGAAATTCTAAATCCGATATATTTTTCCTTATATTATAGTGTAATATTTTTTTTTTTTTTTTTTTAGAGTACATTTTTAAAACTTTAGATCAGTAGCATGTGCTAGGTGAAAAAGAATCGAATTTAATCATTTGCTTTTTCAAACAAAGCTGAAAACTGACGAACAATATTTTTATTATTATTATTCAACATTACAGCATTAAAAAACAAATATCTTACGGCATCAATACATTCATCCAATACGAATATAAATAAAGAAATATACACTCTCGAACTTTCCTATTTTGTGAATTCAATTTCAGTTGTCAATTTAATAGCGGCGAATTACACATAAATTTGTAAATGTCATCAAGACTACAACACCAACGACTGAAAAATATAGCCTTGATATTCAATAAATAATTTAGACGTAAAAAAAAAAAAAATAAAAAATAAAACTACGTGTTCATGAAATTCGAAAGTACTTTCTGATAAACCTGTTGTAGTAGTTGTTGTAGAGATGAATTTAGGTCTTGGTCCGGGAATACATTTCCTCTGGATCCTTGAAATGTCCTTGGCTGGATTATTTGAAATTTTATATTTATTAATAATGAAAAAGTGAAATCCTCCCGGAATTTTTTAACGTAGTAGCAGAAATCCCCCCTCCCCCCGGAGAAAAGTGTATGGATTCTGGATGGAACACTGGATAGCTGTACAGTCTTAAAATCTATCTGTATAAGCCACTCCGAAGAGTAGCCAAAATTCAGAAATTTCAATTTGTTACTTAGTAAAATATATTATATTAATAATAATATACTTTACTGTATATCTTCTGTTTCATTTCAATAGATTATAGTTTAATAAGTATTCTTCTCTTCTTAAAAATATCTCAATTTCTGAATACTATCCTTTACCTTACAGCACTAAAAAGGAAAATATCTCACAGTACTAATATATAGATTCATGCGCGCTAACAAATGCCGCGAATAACGCATAAATTTATAAATTTCGTTAACACTACAACACCAACTACTCAAAAACGATAGTCTTAGTATTCAGTAACGAGTTTATACGTAAAAAAGTAAGTAAAACCATCTGTTGATGAAATTTAAATGTACTAGCAGATAAACTTAACAGATAGTTGCAGTGTGAAGTCAAGAGGGGGTACGAGCATCGAAAGACCCCCCCCCCCTCGAATATTTGAAATATTATATTTATTAATGGTGAAAAAGTGACCCTTCCCCACGAACTTTATAATACCTCCCAATTACAGAAATTCCCCTCGGAGAAAAGTGTCTGAATTAAACACTGGATGGTAGTACAATCTTAAAATCTAACGGTATAAGCCGCTGAAATTCAGAAATATCAATTTGTTTCATTTTTCTTTATATAAGATATTATAATATATTTTACTATGCACATTCTGTTGCATTTTCACAACTAATATTTTCTCCTTAAAAATCTTCTTTTATTTTTCCGAGTAAAAATAAGAAAATGACGAACAATATTTCTGAACCATCTTTTACATTACAGCACTAAAAATGAAAATCTCCACGGTACCAATAGATTCATGCGTATGAACAAATAAAGGAATATACTCTCCCGAACTTTCCTATTTCGTCAATTCAGTTCCAATACTAAATTTAATAGCCGCGAGTAACACATTTGTACATTTCATTACGTCTTTCCTTCAACCTACTTCTTAGATAAATGTTCCGACGTCTGCGAGAAAGAAATACTTCAAGCGCAGAAACCGTTTTCTGGTATTGATTTTTTTGAACCAGTTCCTTTTTAAAGTTTTCTACTCATATTTTTCGCGATAGTAACTAGATTTCAATGTCGTATATTTCTAAACATCATCCAAGAAGATAGTTTTAGGCTATAGAATCATCATTTTTCTATTTCAATTCTTTTGTAGTATTCAAGAAAAATTTGTTGCTTATGGATTTTCCGATGCATCTGTGTTGCTATAAAAATAGTAATTGGTCTTCGACGTTGGATTAAAGGAACGGTTCTCAAACTTTTTACTGGAGATTTCATTGTGATTTGTTTTACCCCTAAGTTTGGAATTCAATTTTTTAATATTTAAAATCACACAGGAAAATAGCTTTAAGAAATAGAAGCAGTATTTTACTCTTTTAATTTTTTGTTGCATTCCAGAAAAATGTGCTGCTTATGAGTTTTGAAACGCATCGCTATTGTAAGGAAAAAAATTGTTCTTCTATGAGAAGTAACGGTTCTGAAACCTTTCACAATATTTTATTATAGTATACTTACCTAGTAAGTTTATAATTTATTTTTTTTTAATATCTGATAATAACCATTAAATAACCATCACCCTAGTTTTTTCCAAATTTATTTTTAATCCCACATTAATGCTAGCTTCTGCCAAATCTTTTAGCATATTTTCCAAGTCTTCAGGGTTGTTACTGAAAATTAAAATGCCGTCAGCGAATCGGAGATGGCTTAAATATTCCCCATTTATTCTAATCTCTTTGTTTTCCCAATCCATCTTCTTGAAAATATTTTCTAAGACAGCGTTAAAAAGCTTAGGCGAAATGGTGTCTCCTTGTCTTACCCATCTTCCAAGCTTGATGTTTGCTTTTCCTTTGTCCAAACGGATGGTTGCCTTTGCTTTTTTGAAAATCTTCTTTATGATATTGGTGTAAGGTTTGTCTATACCAATGTGCTCCAGAGGTGCTGCTACTGCTGATGTGCAGACCGAATCAAATGTTTTTTTCATAATCAATAAAGTCAAGGCAGAGAAGCAAATTATATTCCTTATGTTTTTGTATGAGTTCCCTTACCGTTTGGATACGATCCATTGTGCTGAATCCATTTTGGAATCCTGCTTCTTCTCTACACTGGGGGCTGAGCTGAGTCCAGAGCTGATTCAAGACTTGTCGTTAAAACTTTGGTGAAAATTTTATAAATCACTGATAGTAAGCTGATCGGACGATAGTTTTTAATGTTTTCATTTTCTCCTTTCTTGTAAAGCAGCACCATCACAGCATTTTCCCAATCTTCTGGTACATCTGATTTTTCGTGACATTTAGAAAACAGTAAGGATAGTATTTTTGCAAATTCTTCTCCTGCTTCTTTCATAAGGTCAATTGTAATTCCATCTTCTCCAGAGCATTTACCTTTTTTCACGAATTTAACGTCTGGTAAAATTTCATCTGTCATCACTGGTATTATGGCTTCGGTTTCTGTTAAGTTTTCTCATGGATCACATAGGTTGATTTCCCTTTGATCTTCACATTTATATAAATCGTTATAGATCTTTTCGACAATGTGTACTATTCCTTTATTGATTTTGGTGATTGTTCCATCTGCCCTCTTTAGTGCAAAAATACCTTTTCTTCCAACATATAGTTTGCGCTTAGCTGATTTTAAACTTTTGTTTTCTTCTAGAACTTTTTGACAAGATCACAGTTACATTTTCTGATACCTTCTGTAACACCTTTTCTTACCGTTTTACATAATTCAGCATATTCAACTGTTGATTCAGGATATCTTTTTTTTTGTTTAACGCGTTCACGCAGGCGCGGTGGGTCACACTCGACTGTTTCAGCGTTGTCAAGTCTCCGGCTTTTTGCACACCACTGTTATTATAGAGAAAATGTTGTTCCTTTAAATCGCCGAATTGTTCTAATTAAATAAAACAACATTTTCTGTATTAAAATACTGGTATCAAAAAAGCCGGAGACTTGGCAGCCCTGAGACAGCCGAGTGTGACCCACCGCGCCGGCGTGAACGTGCGAAATTCTCTGCGTTTCTTCATGAATCCTCTTGTTTCTTCTGTTATTTTCCTTTTCTGCTTTACTTGTGCATCGCCGTCTATCTTCTTTGCAATATCTTCTAGAGTACTGGTTAGTTTCTTGTTGACTACTGTAATATCTTGCTCTTCTTCTAAAGTTGACTAAAGTACTTGGAAACAGTTTTTAAGTTCCAAATGAAATTCTTCTTTATGTTTCTAGTGTATATATATATGTGTGTGTGTGTGTGTGAAACTTCTGTGGCGCTCCTGTATATCTACGTAAAGTAATGTAACGAACACACTCTTTAAACTTTACCAACAATCAGTTATTCCTGAGAATAACTACATAGCAGTCGTAGATGGCGAAGTGGAAGACAGGACTTAGTAAACATTGGGAAGAATTTCCCTTTCAATCAAATAACAGAGGCAGCATAATCTTTAAGAAGTTTATTGGAAAACCATCTCGTAACAGTTCCGCTAGTAAATCAATTGGCTCTCGAATCTATCTGTACCACTTCATATTAAGCTCTATGATGTTAAACGGCATTGGAAACTCACAATTTAAAATCCATTCCACCAAATGCCAGGTTTTTAACGAAAAACATAAAAAATCCTCTCTTCCAGGGCAGTGTAAGCTATTAAATACTAAAAAGAACGCGTAAAGCTACTCTGATTTCTTCTGTGCTCTAACCAACCCAGAGAAGCGACGACGGTGAAACGAAAGAAGGGGGCACGATAAGCGATAGGACGAAAACAAGGAAAGGGACGGGGAAGTCATGACGTAGAAACAGGAATCTTTACTACAAGTGGAACTTTAAAAGGGGTGGGGGGGGTGTAGAAGCGCAAAATACTCGCAAGATACTATGGGAAATCGAACGACAATTTAATAAAAATAAAATGGTATTAATAAACCTTCGAAAGGAATAAGAATTTAATGCCTCAAAATAAAAGAATAAAATAAATTAGTACGTTTTTACAAAGAAGTGTAGCTAGTAATAGATTAAGGTTTTGAGAATAAGGAATGAAAGAATGCGCAGAATTAAAGGCAAGGGAATTAAAATATAAAGGATATTTAAGATATTATTAAAAGACAGATAAAAAAGGTAGATATTATACAAATTTGGAATAAAGTAATTAAGGTAAAAGGCGAAAATTTTTATTTTTATCTTTTTTTAAGTTTTCGTCTCATATTTTTCGCGATAGTCACTAGATTTCAATTCCGTAAAATTTTAGACATCATCCAACAAGATAGTTTTAAGCAATAGAATCAGCATTTTTCTCTTTCAATTCTTTTGTAGTACTCAAGGAAAATTTTTTACTTGCGAATTTTACATTTCTGTTGCTAGAAAAAATGGAGGTTGTTTTTGATGTTAGATTGAAGATATGGTTTTCGTGAAGATAAGTTTTCGTATCTGCTGTCGTTTTCTTACCTACTAAGTTTAAAATCATTATATTTTTATCTCGTAGTACTCGATCTCGCATCAAAAAGAAAAATATTTTCAATGATACCTTACAGAAAAAGCTTAGAGAAAGCTGGTCCTGTGAAAATTGTCGTATAATTACTATGCAGTCTTTAGGTTGAATTCTTCAGAAATCGAACTACTGCAATCACTTCGCTTAAATATCTTTATATCTATCTATATACAATGCAAAACTTGTCAATCACCATGACGTTCAAAATGAACCATTTCAAATAAAACTAGTATATTGTATCACCTTGGATGAGTTTATTAATCAAGTATGTAGCTCTTATAGTTCATTTACAGATACACACAAAAGAATTCTGTTACATTGGTCTATGTAGAAAAATCTTTTGCCGTACATTGATGTTACATTGACACAAGTCTTTTCGGAACGAAGTAAGTTGCTCTAATTATATACGTATATTTTAAGGTGCAATATCTTGTATTAAATGCGATTCCGTAATCGCTCAAACATACAAACCTTATGAAAATCCGAATAACTATACTGTGGCCATATTTTCAGTTCATTGTTAACCCCTTGGGGGCGAGCGACCGCTATATGTGCCGCGTAAGGTGCTCAGAATCCGTGATTATTCTCACCAGTAATTTTTTATTGTAAATTTTACCTTCTTTAATCCGAGCATTTCCCTGATTCAATTAGGCAAAAATTTCTGTTTTGAAAAACCGGTGATAAAAGATTAAAATTCTGTAAAAGACGCTCGTCCCGAAGGGGTTAATAGATGTTAAAATTATTCGTTTTCAATAACTTTTTTTAGAAGTTGGTTACTTCGTTAAGCGGGCCATATTAAAAATTTTCGGTAACATTCATCGAATGATTTGGGTTCGAATCTCATTTGAACGTTGGAGAAATATTTGGAAATATTATGCATGATCCCCCAAAAAATTCTAACATTTTTGATATGAATATCTCATAACATTTGGTAAACCTAATTTAAAATTTTCTTACAAATTGCCTTTCTCGGCAAAATGGCGAACTCAGAAGGAGTAAGACAAACTTATTTAATTTCTATTTAATCTAGTGTACTGATGTACATAAAAAAATACCCCAGGAAAATCAGCATACTTATCCTATTGAGTAGAAACGACTTGTTTCAAATTAATTCCCTTAGATGACTCAGAATTTCTTTTTTTATTTTATTTTATTTTATTTTATTAAATGGTAAAAGACATCAACATTTAGTTTTTTTAAAGCAAAAAGAAATTTTTATTGATTTTACAGAAAAATCTTGGAAGGGGCTATGCATATATAACGTTACCATTTTAGGAGGGAGGGGCTGTCTGGCACATGATATCGTAAGATATCTTTTTGGGGAGGGGGGTTTGCATTTTGATAACGTTATCATTTTTATCCAACCAAACTTTTCTTTTTTCAGTACATTTTATTTTACATCCTAATAGTCTGTAACCTTATTATTATTATTATTATTATATGTTTTTATGAAAATTCAAAGCTAATATTAAAGCCATTAAATGTTTATAAAATCATTTCATTCCGTCCGAAATTTGGAATACTTCAACATTTGGCATTTCTGGCATATGTACAGTCGTGGAAAAAGAAAGAAAGAAAGAAAAAAAAAACCTACTAACTCTTCAACAAATTACCGTAGAAGAAAGTTACTGGTACCGAACGATTGGAAATAAAGTCTACTTTTAAATGATGTATATAAAATTTGCTTAGGGGTCCATCTTCATATTAAAACGAACCATAACTTTGTAATTTTTCAACAGCAGTACACAATTCTGAGGGCATAAATGAATTCTACACCGTTTAATTAGCCTAAAAACAAATTTTTATGCAATTCCTACGATAAGTTTCCGAGAAATTAATTATTTTAAAACGAGTGTATTTTAGGGGCTGTATACAAATTGAAGTTCGGTACTCAATTGTTAACCGAGAGAGCCCCCTTCTTGATCAAGGCACCTTAAGCGTCACTCAAGCAGTCAATGAAGTCTGTTAGATTACAGGACAGCCTCAAAAATTTCAAAATATCTAGTCACTTCTATCATAGACGGCCCCTTAAACCACCATTTTGCGGTTTTTTAAGCATAACTTGAAAACTACTTGGAAGAAAAATGTGAAATTTTGGATTTCCATAAAGCAGGACTGAATAAATCTAAATCCATTAAAAAAAATTGTAGGTTTAAATTCATAATGTTTTCGAACATTAATTTCATAATTCATATAATAAAATTATAAAAATTGCAAATTCAACGTATTTATGTTTGGGTATATTAGTATTATTGCTACACAAAAAATTAGCACATTAGGAGCATAATTTCAGGAGATATAAATAAAAATATTAAAATGTAATTTAACATTAGAAGCACTAAATTTTGAATGTATATAATTCAAAAACTTATTATTCAAATGACTTGAAATTTGGTGCCTAGGCATAGTTTGAACCGAAGATTTGAAATATCACGTTAAAATTGGGTATTGCAAAAAAAAAAAAAAAAAAAAAAAATGAAGTTTGGATTCGTTTTAATATGTAGATGGCCCCCTAAGAAAATTCTATATATATCATTTAAAAGTAGACTTTATTTTCAATCGTTCGGTACCAGTAACTTTCGTCTATGATAATTTGTTGAGGAGTTAGCAGGGGCTGTTTACTTTTTTTTTTTTTCACGACTGTATATATAATTCGCTGTTAGAGAAATAAGCAGCGTAAGATGTAGAAAATTATACTTGAGTTTACCAGTAAAGAAAGACAAACAATGTTGTTCACACTGTTTTGTTGATAAGTTCTGCTTTTAACCCTTAAATGCGCGATTTTTTATTTTGTATCGAAAAAATTTTATATGATTCTCTGAAAGATTTATTGCACAGGAAAAATAATGAAAAAAATCAGAGATATATTTTCCATATAATACGTCAATCTTTTCTACTGTTGCACATTTGCAATACAAGTAAAAACTACTGCCGCGGGCTGTTTTATGCTAAAATATTGCAAATTAGTAAATATTTTAATAAGTATGTCTCCAAATACATTATTTTATATATTTTTTTATTTTATAAAACTTAGCCTTTAACCCTTTAATTCCCATGATAGAATACGTTCTAGAAATTATGTAGTCCAGAGAATCTGACTTTACACCAGAAAGTTTCAATAGTTTATTTCGCTTTATTTAAATACGGAACGTCTGTTTTTTAATTAAAGCAAATATTGCTATTTTATATTAAAGATGTGAATTATCACATAGCTAACCAACATAGTGAAAAATGCCCAAGCCGGTAATCGAACTCGGACCCACGGAATAACGCTCCAGTGCTCTACCATTAAGCCACGAGGACGATGCCCAGTTTCGCATCTCTCACTCACATAAATCGGTAAGATTGCTACCGCAGGTTTTAGATGGAATAGTCTTCATGAGCACACAATCTTGCGGCGTATCATGAGACGCAAATGAACCCAGCATCAGTGAATATACAATTTTAATTAATTCATCGGCTACTTTTCAGCAGTGAAATTACGCTTGAAATTATTGAATATTGTAGATGTAAATTATCACATTGCTAACTGAGCGTAAACCAAAAGAGTGAAAATTCCCAAGCCGGGAATCGAACCCGGACCCCTGGGATAACGCTCCAGTGCTCTACCATTAAGCCACAAGGACGATGCCCAGCTTGGCATCTCTCACTCACATAAGTCGGTAAGACTGCTACCGCAACTATTAGATGGAATAGTTTTCATGAGCATATGGTATAGAGCACTGGAGCGTTATTCCAGGTGTCCGGGTTCGATTCCCAGCTTGGTCATTTTTCACTCTGTTGGTTTACGCTTAGTTAGCAATGTGATAATTCACATCTTTAATATTCAATAATTTCAAGCGTAATTTCACTGCTGAAAAGTAGTTGATGAATTAATTAAAATTGTATATTTACCGATGCTGGGTTCATTTGCGTCTCATGTTACGCCGCAAGATTGTGTGCTCATGAAGACTATTCCATCCAATAGTTGCGGTAGCAGTCTTACCGACTTATGTGAGTGAGAGATGCCAAGCTGGGCATCGTCCTCGTGGCTTAAGCATAGAGCACTGGAGCGTTATCCCAGGGGTCCGTGTTCGATTCCCGGCTTGGGAATTTTCACTCTTTTGGTTTACGCTCAGTTAGCAATGTGATAATTTACATCTACAATATTCAATAATTTCAAGCGTAATTTCACTGCTGAAAAGTAGTTGATGAATTAATTAAAATTTCTATTTTAATTTTCTGGTGTGAATTAGGTATATACGAATAAAAAAATCTATTAAATTCAAAACACTCTTGTTAGCATATATGCAAAGCTGCGCACTAAAGGGTTAACCTGTAGACTAAAGGCACCTTTAGACTGCGCACTAAAGGTTTAACAGAGGACGAGTGCAAGAACACAATATTACTTTTGAATGCATTATGCAACAATAAGCTATTATTAAATAATTTCCAATAGTATTTAACTCCTTTAGATGTTATTTAATAGAAATTTATTTCATGTATTGATATTTTATTGATTTTTGAATCCATAAAATATGCGACTAATAAATGTATAATCACATGCCTATCACTGCAAGTGTATAAAAAGAAAGAAAAAGAATCTAAAAATCAAAGAATTTTTAGACATTGATAACGTTATCATCGGGTGGGGAGCGACGAATGATAACTTATGATATCGTAAGGGGAGGAGGTGGGGGGGGGGGTCAAAATTAGCAAAATGTTGCTAACGTTATATATGTACAGCCCCGAACTATTGCTGGAATTAAAAAATTTTTTCGAAGTAATAGTATTTTTTTGTAAACTTTCTCGTATTTTAATAGTCAAATTGTATATTTGGTTAAACATGTTTTTCCTATAAAATAAGCAATTTTTTATTGAAGCCCCAGCTGAAGTTTTTTTTTCTTCTTTAAATCAGAAGATTATTTTTTTATTCTGTAAGGTGGCTTATAAACTTTTGAATGTAAAAGAAATAAATGGAGAAAAAAGGGGAGGGTGTACAAACAAAAGAATAGAAAAAGGAAAGGAAACAGAAAAAAAGAGAAGAGAAGAGAGATAAAAAATAAAAAATAGATAATTAAATATTTGTCTAGTCTCTATTCACATTGTCTAAACTGATTATGTGCTGAGACAACTCAGTTAATGTGGTTATTCAAGGAACTCAGCAAGTCAATAATGATGAATGAAGGTTTTACTCTTTCAAGAATAAGTATTTCTATGAGAAGATCCTATGTCTTATGTACATAGAAAATTACAACTAACGAAACTTAATTTTAAAAGATGCTTTCGAAATTATAAATTTCTTATGTTTTTAGAATGTTAATCTATTATTCTACACAAATTAGCGGAAAGTAAACACCCTTCCCCCACTTCCAAAAAAAAATCGGAACTGAGAAGACAAAATTTTCAGCAATGGGCAACTGCCAATATTGGCGGAAATATTTCGCAAAAATTTCCAATGTGTAAATCATTATCTAACCAATAGTGATATTTCATTCGAGGGTTTTTCATTGAAAGCAATATTGACGCGACATTAGTCCCCAAAATAACCATTATAACCAGTATTGTTTTGATATTAGGTTTAATTCCAGGTAACAGACAGTACCCGATCAAACAAATCGGGTCTATATTAGAAACACACAATAAATAAGTTGATTTCATCAGACGTATACGTTTCGTGAGTACTAGGACTCACATCCTCAGGGTATAAAAACTTTAAAAACAATATCCCCCCAACTACATGTACGGTTGGGGGGGATATTGTTTTTAAAGTTTTTATACACTGAGGATGTGATTCCTAGTACTCACGAAACGTGTACGTCTGATCAAATCAACTTATTTATTGTGTGTTTAAACGTTATTTTTAAATAATTTATATTTCCATACAAGTTCTGTACTTACTATTCTTGAAATAATTTTTAAATGATCGTCCTCGGATTCTGATGACACACATTTTTTTTCGGGTTCGAGCTTCGGAAATCAGTTCAAACTCATATCCGGTCTGTATCCAAGTACTAGTACAGTCCCCCTCCACACACACAACACCTGTAAACTCACGATAAAAATTAGTATATTTTTAAATTGGTTGTTACTTTTGTATGGAGGAAAGTCAATCTATCACGGATGATATACTAATTCTGATACAGTTTGTGGGCCCTTCCTTTAAGCTTGGAATAAAAATTCGCATATTTCAACGTTGTTTGTTACTTTTGCATGGAAAAAGGTCAGTGCATCATGGATAACATACTGATTCTACTACAGTTTCTGGGTCCTGCCTCTAAGCTTTTAATAAAAATTCGCGTATTTCAATATTAGTTGTTATTTTTCATGGAAGAAAGTCAATGCATCATGGATGATGTATTGATTCCGGTACAGTTTGTGGGCCCTTCCTGTAAGCTTGCAATAAAAGTTCGCATGTTTCAACATTGGTTGTTATTTTTGTAAAGAGGAAAGTCCACATATCATAGATGCTATACTAATTCTAGTACAGTTTGTGGGCCCTGCCTTTAAGCTTGCAATAAAAAATCGCATATTTCAACGTTGGTTGTTGTTTTTGCATGGAAGATGGTCAATGTATCATAGATGGTGTGCTGATTCCGGTACAGTTTGTGGGCCCTACCTATAAGCTTGCAATAAAAATTCGCATATTTCAACATTGGTTATTATTTTTGTATGGAGAAAAGTCCATCTATCACGGATGGTATACTAATTTTAGTACAGTTTGTGTGCCCTGTTTTAAACGTGCAATAAAAATTCGCATATTTTAACGCTGGTTGTTATTTTTGCATGGAAGAAGGTCAATGTATCAAGGATGATGTACTGATTTTGGTACAAATTCTAGGCCCTGCCTGTAAGCTTGTAATAAAAATTCGCATATTCAACATTAGTTATTATTTTTGCATGGAGGAAGGTCAATCTGTCCACTATCCCTTAGTATTAAGGGGGTAGTGATCAATCATGGATGGTGTACTAAATCTGGTATAGTCTGTGGGCCCTGCCTGTAAGCTTGCATTAAAAACGCTTTACAACTTAGGGTTGATATTTTTTATGGAGGAATTGCAATTCAAGAGTCAATCAAACAAATCTGGTGAATGTTCCAAATTTAGTTATATCGTCACACTTGATTCTCATATTTAAGGTGAAGCGATGTCCCCATGTTTTAGGATTAGATTTTATGTCTGCGTTTTGATTAAAGAATAACTTATTGCAAAATTGTTAACTTTTTAGAATTTTTCAAAATAGGTTAAGCTGAAAGAGTTATAAATTTATGAAGATTTTAAGCGTTTGAATTTGATTTTTTTAAATGAGATTTGATCACTTTAAAAAGGAGTAGTAACTGAATATAAAAAAAAACACGTGACTATGCAAGAAAAATGCTGTTTTGCAGCTTCTAAAATTTAGGTATTAAGGTCCAAGGACCACTACGACCATGCATAAATCAGGCCCTGGTAACAAATATTTTGTTATATATCTGCAATGAAGTCGAGATGCATACGTCTAGCAGAGGAATTATTATTTTCTTCCTTGATTGTAACTCATTAATCCTAGTGATCAAAATGCCATAAAAAAGTACAGGGAACTTAAAATTCACGATTGAATAAGCTGGCAGCGTAGTATAAAGTTCTTCAACATTTTTTCACTGAAATAAGAGTTTCAAAATTTCTTTCCTTTTAAAAGTTCACCCCGAATGACGTAAATTAAATCATGGTCAATATGAACAAAGCTGACTAATGCATAATAGTATTTCCCTGCATTCTATTCTGATACAAAACTTTTAATTTAATGTTATAGTAATGCAGTAGTTAACCCTTAATTTATTGCAATTTAAGCTCACGAAGTAAATGGAGATATAAAAAAAATCAGCCATACTAATTAATAAAAAGAATTTATTTAAAGTTAGGGTCGAAAAAAAAAATGTTTCAAACAATTTACCTGGAAAAATAAAGATGCTTTTTGAATTTTGAGATGATAGCATTGTCTCTTTTTCGAAGTGAATAAAATTGTTTGTAGAGAGAATAAAAAACAAATAACAATTTTATTTAAAATATATCCTCATAATACTATATTAACGTTTATCTATTCGCTAAATTAGTTTCTTCGGTGAAGTAAAAAATAAAAATTACTTTCCTTGCATATTTTTATCTTTCTGAAGTAAATTTAGCGCGAGTGCATCCCAATCCAGTTACTGGAAGAAGAAACAAAAAATGGAAAAACTTAAAGAAGAATCTAAGGGCTAAAATAAAAATCGATACTTCAAACGGTTGCGTAGCACGGAGTGTTTCTTTCTCTAGTGACGGCGCTAGAAAATTTATCTGAAGCTGTAAGATGAAAGAGAGGCGTGATGAAATAAAAACACAAATGAAGTACTACATGTAGCTTTTGAATTCATACTTGTATTGGTTAAAATAGAGGAGAGTGGAAAGAATCGAACAATTCTTTTATCTATATCAGTATGAGTATTATTTAATCATTCGGAAAGATCCGAAAATACGGAAGACTTGAATACGTAAAATATGGCCGGGGAAAAAAAAAAAAAAAGTTAAAATAATAAGAATGAATATAGAAGATGGCTATTTCAAGGCCTCGACTAAGAATTCCATCTCTTGATTGAATCAAATCAGTTACGAAAATCCAACACTTGTGTAGATTTTATTCGCATTGTCTAAAAATATTTTGTAATAAAGTAATTGAGTTAATATAGCTATTGTTGGAACTTGAATAACAAAATGTAAAAACTTAAAGAAGAATCCAAGTAAAAAAAAAAAAAAAAATCAATACTTCAAGTACTTGCAAAACATAAATTTTTCTGTCTCTAGTGGCGGCGCTAGAAATTGTATCTGAAGATATAAGATGAAGAAGGGGCGTGATGTAAGTAAAAGTACAAATGCAGCACTACATGTAGCTTTTGAATTAATACTTGTATTGGTTGAAATAGAGAAAAGTGGAAAGAATCGACCAATTTTTTTATATCAGTATGAGCATTATTTAATCATTTGGAAAGATCCGAAAATACGAAAGACTTGAACACGTAAACTATGGCCGAAAAAAAAGTCAAAATAGTAAGAATGAATATAGAACATGGCTATTTCAAGACCTCGATTGAGAATTCCATCTCTTGATTGAATCAAATCATTTACGAAAATCTAACAACAAGGTTTTATTCTCATTGTCGAAAAATATTTTGAGATAAGATAGTTTAAGTAATGTAGTTATTGTTGGAAAATAATAAAATGAAAAACTTTAAAGAAAATCTAAATGAAAAAAAAAAAAAAAAAAAAAAAAAAAAAAAAATCAGCACTTCTAGCACTTGTAAAGCATGGATGTTTCTGTCTAGCGACGGCACTAGAAAATTTATCTGAAGCTGTAAGATGAAAGAGAGGCGGGATGAAATAAAAATACAAATGAAGTACTACATGTAGCTTTTGAATTCATACTTGCATCGGTTGAAATAGAGGAAAATGGAAAGAAATTCTTTTATCTATATCAGTATGAGTATTGAGTATTATTTAATCATTCGGAAAGACCCGAAAATACGGAAGACTTGAATACGTAAAATATGGCCGGAAAAAAAAGTTAAAATAATAGGAATGAATATACGAGAACATGGCTATTTCAAGGCCTCGATTGAGAATTCCATCTCTTGATTGAATCAAATCAGTTACGAAAATATAATACTTCTGTAGGTTTTATTCATACTGTCTAAAAATATTTTGGAATAAGATAATTGAAGTAATGTAGTTATTGTTGGAAAATAATAAAATGAAAAAACTTTAAGGAGAATCTAAAGTAAAATAATAATAATAATAATAATAATAATAAATCAACACTTCAAGCACTTGTAAAGCATGGATGTTTCTGTCTCTAGCGACGACACTAGGAAATGTATCTGAAGCTGTAAGATGAAAAAGAAGCATGATGGAAATAAAAATACAAATGAAGTACTACATGTAGTTTTTGAATTCATACTTGTTTTGGTTGAAATAGAGGAAAGTGGAAAGGATCGACAAATTCTTTTATGTATATGAGTATGAGTATTATTTAATCATTCGGAAAGATCCGAAAATATCGAAGACTTGAATACGTAAAATATGGCCGGGGGAAAAAAGTTAAAATAATAGGAATGAATATACGAGAACATGGCTATTTCAAGGCCTCGATTGAGAATTCCATCTCTTGATTGAATCAAATCAGTTACGAAAATATAATACTTCTGTAGGTTTTATTCATACTGTCTAAAAATATTTTGGAATAAGATAATTGAAGTAATGTAGTTATTGTTGGAAAATAATAAAATGAAAAAACTTTAAGGAGAATCTAAAGTAAAATAATAATAATAATAATAATAATAATAAATCAACACTTCAAGCACTTGTAAAGCATGGATGTTTCTGTCTCTAGCGACGACACTAGGAAATGTATCTGAAGCTGTAAGATGAAAAAGAAGCATGATGGAAATAAAAATACAAATGAAGTACTACATGTAGTTTTTGAATTCATACTTGTTTTGGTTGAAATAGAGGAAAGTGGAAAGGATCGACAAATTCTTTTATGTATATGAGTATGAGTATTATTTAATCATTCGGAAAGATCCGAAAATATCGAAGACTTGAATACGTAAAATATGGCCGGGGGAAAAAAGTTAAAATAATAGGAATGAATATACGAGAACATGGCTATTTCAAGGCCTCGATTGAGAATTCCCTCTCTTGATTGAATGAAATCAGTTGCGAAAATCCAACACTTGTGTAGGTTTTATTCACACTGTCTAAAAATATTCTGTGATAAGATAATTGAGTTAATGTAGTTATTGTTGGAACTTGAAAAATAAAATGAAAAACTTCAAGGAGAATCCAATTGTTAAAAAAAATTACACTTCAAACGCTTGCAGATCATGGATCTTTCTATCTCTAATGACACGGGAGCTAGAAATTTTATCCGATATTATAGGCTGAAACAGAAAAAAATAGGCAAAAATTACAAATGATTTTATCTATTTCAGTATAAGTTTTAATTTAATTATTCCGAACATTAAGAAATACAGAAAACTTGAATGTACCAATACTACGTAAAACGTAGTATAAATCAAATGCTAGTTTTAAGTCTTTGATTGAGAGTTCGATCTACTGAATGATATCAGACACTATACTTTTGTTGTAAAATAGAATTAGAAACTAAAAAAAGTGTACTATCTAAATCACGGATTAAAACTTTTATTTTCCTTTTAATTTTTTTGTAGATTCAAAAATAACTGGAGTTTCCGGGTTGTTTGAACTTTTTGCGGGTAAGCATAGTAAGCATTTAGCAAGTGGATATAAGGGTTCTTTCTTAAACACAGAAGGGTGCAGTGGGACTCACATCAATGCCCAGGTCTGTTAGCCTCAAACGCTAAAATGCTGGGAGGGTTCTTTGGTTAGACGGTAATATGTACATTGCACACACTGAAACAAAATTTAAGAATTAATTTTATGGAACTGTGTGCTGTTTATTTTCTACAGTGGGCAGTTATGCTAAATTATCTGTCGGCAGCCATGGATTGTAGGCGAATTTTCTTTCAGATGTGAGCACTACTGTGCCATAACTGTTATCCTTTTTTGTAATAAATATCAACTACTGTGACACAACTTTTGGCTTTTTTAAGCAATAAAATGCAGCAGTGGGATTAAGGGTTGACAATTATTAATGCTCACCAGATCTCGTTTCAGACAATAAATTTTCCAAATTAAAGTCTATGTTAATCTCAGTAAATAGTAAACATGTCAAGAGGTTAGCGTTGCTTAAAAATTAAAATTTTATCATGGCGTCAGGATGCCTAAGGAAAATTTTAACCGATACACTTAACAAATTTGAAAATGTCACCCTTAAAAGTCGAATCCCCCCCTTCCCCCGTCGAATTATCGGAAAAAATCAATATCGGAATCTTACAAATCCTCTAGTTATTTCTTTTTAAAACATAGCTATCAAACAACACAATTTATAAACTTTTTGAAATAAAAAAGTGAAAAAAAGAAACCAGTATTCAAAATTTATAACAACCACTGAAAATGAGTTAAATACGGAAAATTTAACTTAATGTGAAAAAAAGCATAATTAGAAAATTACAATACAAAACTCCTTGTATTATTTATTTTTCTAATAATGTCAAACATTTAGAATTACATAGACGATGTTGGAAAATGATTTCTGTAATTTTTGAAATTAATTTAAATATTTTGACCATAAACGATAATGTTTATTCAAAGCTGCATATTTATTATATTAATTTTAAGAACACTTCAGAATTATTATTTTTTTAAAGATCGCTTTTATTTTTTTATTATTTTTTAAATGTACGTATTATAAGAGAGGTCCTTATGTCAACAAGGATGAACACTAAGCATGGGACAGTAAACACTCCCGCACCTTAACACACAAATTTAATGACGCACAAAAATTTAATTCTTTAAAACAAAGCCAAACACACCCAAACGTATAAAGATAGAAAACGAATTTATTCACCTTTATTTTTTCTCCCTTTTTTTCCATTTTAATTTTCTAACTCTCCTCAGACAATCTTAAGAGGATAATTCAATTTGGATATTTGTTATGCTAAATTGCTCTGCCAGCAGTAAAAGGCTTTGTTTGAAAATTTTTCTATTTTCTTCCCCCGTGTTACCTTCTCTCCTCCTCCTCATCTTCCGAAGAGAATCGTTCCTGATTTCACAAGTTCGAAAGCAATTTCGAATGGGAGGCTCTCGGAATGAAGTTCGTTTTTCGAGAGTGTTGAGGCTGAAAAGCTGTATACTTATTGATTTTGGCGATTCTCAGATTCCGCTTCCACGAAAATAATAAACTAACTATTTTGAAAATTCCATAGGCGCCAGAATACTTCGACAAGAGAGAACAATTATTTCCTTCCTTGATTTTGAAATTCATTAAGTAAATTTTAACTTTTTCTGGTGAACTGAGGGAAAAAAAAAACAAGAAAAAACAGTAACATATGTTCTTCCTAATGACTTAAAATAATGAAACATTAACCCATGTGAGCCTGAATTTTTATTTTCTGAAATTTGTTGGTAAAATCCCTTTAAAGTGTTTCAAAATGAACAAGAAAAATACTAAAAAAGAAACGCTAAAATTTTTTTGTATTTGTTTGATAAAATGTAAACGTACTAAATATGGGAATATGCATAATATTTGTAATAATATAATATGCATAATTATATGTTTTGTCTATATTTATATAAAATAAAGTTTTAAATTGTATATTATATACTATAATTTGTATTTTTATGAATTACTAAAAAATTATAGATATTCCTTTATCAGAGACTAATAACATTATAAGTATTAGTAATAATAAACTAACAAGAAAGGTCTCCTTACAGGGCATACTCAGAATATGTTGAAAAAAATGCTAGTGAAACTACTCATGTATGTAATAAGAGAACAGTTAAATTTAACGGCGGAATTTCAGTAGAAAGTCTGTAAAAAAATAAAATACTTTCGAATATTTGGCGCGAAAATACAAAAATGACACGCAATTTGGCGAGCAGGATTTTTCCTCGCCAAAAGCAAACGATTTTAATGCATCTGAAAATTGTTTATTAATTCTTTTTTAGAATGCACGGTGTTTAATGAATTTAAACTTAATGAATGAAAGAGGTTATTATATATTTTTTATGTTACATAAATGTGTTACTTGTTGCTGTAATTATTTAATTCTATCACTGTAAAAATATTTTCTATGCTTTAAAGTTACAATTATCTATTTTAAGTTATAGCCAGTTGTCATTTGATTGCCATAATACACTTTCATATCGAAGACGAAGTCGTTTCCATAGCAACAAAATCAAACCGACAGTGTTCTATCTGCCCTATTTTTGAGAAACAATTTAAATCAATTTAAATTTTGTTTTAAATGGTAAAATATGACATTTAAATTTTATTATAAATACATATAAATATATATGACAAGCTATAGTTAAAACAAACAAAAAATGACAAAACTATTGTTAAAACAAACTAAAAATGACAAAACTAAAGTTATTTAAATTAAACTTATATAAACAAATTCAACATAAAAAGTTTTTTCCTACATAAAAGGATATTTTTTTTCATCGCCAACCTGTGATAAATCGCCAAATAAACGAAAATTTTATTATTTTTTTACGAACGCTGTATCGGTGTTCCGCCAAATTTTTTTTTATAAACATATACATCCATATGAGAAGAACATTCCGTAATTTTTTCAGATTTTTTTTTGTATGCCCGTATGGAAACCTTCCTTGTAAGAATAATTGCATTTGAGGCTTAAAAACAATTTGTTTCATAATCATCTTGAAAAGGACTTTACATAAATAACTGTCCCCTAAATGGATGATAAAAATATTTACTCATTCGTGCCTAGCTCCCTACATTTTGTACGTTACAAAAATGCATAAAAAATAGGCTTGAACACATAATTTCACAATTTAGAAAAATGTGTATTTCAAAGAAGTTTACAAGCTACGATTATGATTTATTTATTTGGATAATTGGTAGAAAAAACAAAAATTAACTTACTTTTTAAATTTAAACTTCTTGAAAATGAAAAATCTATAAACTCTGAAAAATGCTTTCATTTTAAGCAAATAAATATCCATCTTATGCAACCATCTTTCGGTAACAGATAAAAAAATTTATAGATAATCATTTCATACAATTTTCAGGTTATAAAGAAGAATAAAATTATACAAATTTATTAAAATTCAAAGCGTCCCAAAAATGGGACGCTACACATAAATGAGTTTATAAAAAGGACTGATTATTTTTTGTGTATTTTGATGGATCTCAATTAACACTGAACGAGAGTCTTGTGCATCGGGTCGGGCAACCCGTTTTTAATCGAATCCGTCCCAACCCACGGTTCGGTTCGAGTTGGGTTGGTACTGTATTTTTTCGTTGCGGGTCGTGTTCGGGTCGGACTGAATTTCATTATTTCGGGTTTGCGTCCGTTTCGGGGTGGGTTCTGACTCTCGCGAGCCTTGTTCCTGTTGGCTCGATTTTTCAAAAAAAAAATGTCCACAATATTTTGTAGGTGAAATATCTATGTACAACAAAACCTTCAAAACGTACACCTCTATTTAGCAAACATTTTCAAGTCCTAACACTTATATATTTGTAAGCATTTACCTCTGAACAGTGGACACTTCTGAATCTACACATACTTAACACGTGTGAGTGAACATGAACTATCACAAATACGTCATATATGTCCCGTTTTTGTGTGCATCAAAAACTAAAATGTTGGCAATTTTGTTCATATTCCAAAAGAAGAAAATAGAGTTCTTAACTGTAACATAAAGAAATAATAATCTATAGTTAAATTTTATTCCTCAGACAGTAAATTGAATATATATATTCATTCATATTCAAATATGTGTTTATTTTTATCTGAAATACAGCTATGTTCAAACTTTTTGGGAAAATCCCAACAACTCGACTTTCTAAAACCTAAGTCTTGACCGCCGAAACATTCTAGAGTGAACCGGATCCGAGGAAAGAAAATTAACGACACCCCGACCTGAAAAAAAATAGGGGCAACCCGATCCAATGCAGGACTCAATTCAACTATCCCAAAGTATTTGCTGTATAAAAGATACAATTGATATTACAGATATAATTGTACATTACTTTCCCTTATTGCATTAAAATATGAAACGTTTAATTTTTATTTCGAGTTCGGGTTGAAATATATAGTGTTCGGTTAGATTTGCGGTCAACGAAAATTATATTTTCGGTTTCGGGTCAGGTTGCGGGTTGATACAACTTTTCTGTCGGATTTGTGTCGGATTGCGGATTCAAATGAAATTGTAGGATTCGGGCCGGATATAACTCGGTCCGTGCAGGACTCTACTCTGAGCATACCGTGGAAGAAAATTTTTAATTCTGTTTTTTTTCTTTTTATCTTCATCTGGTTAAAATTGTTTTGAACGGGTATTGGTGGCAGTGGGGGAGGGAGGTTCAGGGAGCAGGGCTTGATGAACATAAAGAAGAATTATATTCTTTGTCCGTCAGGAGGAACTTCCCCCTGAATCCCCCCGTTTGACAAATTTGAAAAAAATAAATAAAAAATAATTGAAAAATGCGCATCCCGGGGTCTTCAGAGGGAAGAGCCACCTTGACGAAAAAAAGCTCAGTTCTTCTTCTCTTAGTGGTTAAAGTCACTTTCGAAGAATAAATTTTAATCTCTTTATTTTTTTTTCAAAATTATCGGAAGTAAAGAAAATTTAGTTAATTGAATTTCAAAACAAAGGGGGGGGGGGAGGCAATGGTCCTTCCTAGTTTCTATCCTGTCAACTTTTGTCGATGCCTTTGGGTGATATTGATTCCACTTTCTAAATTTCCAGACTATTTCCAGTTTACTGTTCAGATAAAATAATAAACTAATCCAACTTAACTGTATAAAAATAACATATGACTCATTAATTAGAGTGTATTTATTCAAATTGCGTGTGGTGTAACTGAAAACAAATCACAAGATGTCATTTCAACGGCTTTTAATGGGATAATTCCAATAAAGTATATTGTTTAATTTTATTAATAATTTTAAATGTAATTATGTTTCATGAAATGCTACCTGAAATTTGAAATTTATAAATTTCCAATACGTAATATTGATTTTCAATTTTTAGATTTTACATTCAGTTCCTGATTTCAAAAGTTCGAAAGCAATTTCGAATGTAAGGTTCTCGAAATGAAGTTCCTTTTGCGAGAGCGTTGAGGCTGAAAAGCTGTACACTTATTGATTTCCAGCTTCGGCTACCGCGAAAATAAATAATAAACTATTTTGAAAATCCAGGATAGCAAATTCAACCATTTTAATCAGATGTGTTTACTTACTTTGTGTTGCTGGAGAAAATAACTTTCAACGGCTTTAAAATGGAAAACACTAATAAAATAGTTTTATAAAAATGTTTAAATGTAACTATATTTCATTTACAATTTTGAAATTGTAAATGTTACGGTATGTACAATCCTTGTAAATATCCTAAAGCGTGTATTTCACATTCTTATTTCAAGTTATTGAATGAGGTTCCATCTTCTTTGAGTTCCATATTGAGCCAATACTAATAATTTTACTATCCTACTTTTTATTTTTTTCCCATTTCCAAACCTCAAAAACGAAATTTTTCTGCAGATGTTTATCCAATACTTAACACGTTAAGCGCCATGTCAGTCACCGGTGACTGACACTCAACTTTCCGTTTAAAACGCGTCATTCACCGATGATTGACGTCTAATATATGTTATAAAACTAAAAAAATATATATTGTTAACCAACCTCTTTCATTAACAAAAACAAAAAGTTCTGAAATTCCGCGTTACATTTCTCCATCTAGGTCAGTAGCAAATCTGTGGGATGAAACCCTTTTCAATATTTTTTTTTATATTCAGTATGCACTCCCCCCCCCCCCAGTATGGTAAAATATCCTTCAAAATTTATTGTTTTAAGCAGTGTGATTTTAAATAAACATTGTTACATAAAATAATAAATTAATAAATATCTAGTATTATTAATTAAAATCTAATTGGCTGAGTAATTTTGAAATTACAGAAAAGTTTTTTTTTTTTTTTTTTTTAATTATTATTATATCGTATTTTATTTGAAAGTTGAAATAAGTCTTTGTACGGACTTCGTGTACCTTGCGCCTGCTTGTAAGTAGTATATGCGTTGTCTACAAGTTATGTGGTACCGAGTTCAATTATCATCTTAGACTACGGTATTGATAATAAGGCGTATTTATCTGTAGCCCATGGTCATGGTCTCTTTAATCCTCCTGTGAAAAAAAACAAACAAACAAACAAAACGAGTGGGTAAGAGTGATCGAAGTTCATACAGAGGGTTTTGTTTAATATTTCTTTCAAAACACTTTATCCGTTAATTAATAAATTCAAATCATTAATTTGTAATTATTAAAGCCTTAACACTTTTCAATAAGAATCTAAGTGGCAGAACCATTAAATTTAATTTTAAAATTATTAAAATTTAAAAATATTGTTTTAATCAAATTAAAAATATTATTAAAAAACTGCTCTTTAGACAAATGTAACAGCATATGTTTGTACAGCTGAAAAGCATATTCAATTTCAGCTAAAACTTAACAAAACCCTTAAAAGGGCAAAAAAAAAAAAAATAAAAAAAAAAAAAAAAAATAAAATAAAAATAAAAATAAAAAACGAAAGTTCTTTTAATTAAATCCATCTCACAATGAAATGTAATCAATTAACAATTTTGCAATTTCTCAAAAAAGGAATTTTTGAATTTAAAAAAAAAATTATTGATAAAATATTTTAGAACAACTTTTAGCATTAAAATTTCGAAAAAAATTACAAAAAATTCTGTAAAATTGAAGATATTAGATAATGAAATCTGTTCCGGGAAAATTTTTTCAAGCTCCGACGCCGACCTGAATTTAAATGAATTACGTCCTTTAGAAATACTGTTTAAAAAGGGTTTACTTTAAATTCTTATTTTAAATTATAGATATTCAGGTTCCGTACCAAACCGATCATTTTATTACTATTAGGTAGATTTCGTAAGAAATACTACCTATTGCAGTCGTTACCATGGTGCGACTTTTGAAAAATTCCTTCATAACTTTTCATTACATGACCCCAGGAACCCAAAACCACCCCCACCTAAAAAGTTTATATATATATATATATATATATGTATGTACTAAATTTTGTCCGCACGATAAAAGTCGCAATTATGCACGGAACGTCTTCAAACTCGCCAACAACTTTAAGATAGCTAATTTCTCGGCGGGGATTGAAAATGAGCAAAATCGGTCCAAGGGAATGGGAATGGGGAAGATTTAAAATTTTGAATATCGTCTTAACATGATTCTGATAAAACCAGCTTTTACACAACAATGGCAGGAAAAAATAAATATTTTTCATTATAGCTGTTGCCAACAATAAAAAAAAAAGCAATAAAATTCTCACCACAACAATTGCTTTTCTAATGCAGTGTTTTCACGTGAAAAATTAAATTAGATAAGCAGTTTGACGAATTCAAAACAAATTGAATATTACGTCATAAGTTTTCTAGAGCATGATTTCTGCATGAAAATTCAAAATGAAATAAATAGTTTGACGAATTGAAAACAAATTGAATATTACGTCATAAGTTTTCTAGAGCAAGAGTTCTGCATGAAAATTCAAAATGAAATAAATAGTTTGACGAATTAAAAAACAACAACAAAATATTGCGTCATATTGAAAATATAATGGACCACAGCAGGTGAATATGTAACGTCATTGAGTTTGAAGAAACGTATTAAAACATGATAAAAACCCGAGTGTGGAAATATTAACATATTTTAACACTTCGAGGTTCTCTGAATTTGATTTAGCCATTTTTAAACCTATTCCATATACATGCGTGTGTGTATACTAGAATTTTCACAAAATGTTTAGCTCCCTAGAGCTCATTCTTAGCGAAGGAACTGGGTTTATCTTTAATCTTGATTTAAGTTTTGTTGGTGAATTTAGTACTTAACTTCGAAATCTACCTCCGCCTGTAGGCCCGAGCCGGCAGGGATTTTTTTTTTTTTTCATTTTCCATGCAATCAACAAAGAGTTTTTCCTGCAGATTTGTGTTTATTTATCCAACACTCACCGAATTTCTTTCATCTCAAAAACAAAACTTAGTTTTCAAATCATTCTCCATATCGATGTTTTATCCACGTAGATTTATAGCGATTAATGAGAATAAAATTTTTTGTCAATACTTACCATGTACTATTTCCGTATACAGAAATACTTGCCCTGATTAAATAAAACAAAATTTACAATAAAAAATTATTGGTGGGAATATTGTAGGATTCTAAGCACCTTATGCGTCACGTATACGTAACGCTCGTCAGTAAAGGGGTTAAGCAATACGATTTGAACGATACTATAGCAGATTTAGAGTGCTGT
The DNA here is from genome assembly GCA_963932465.1 of Maratus speciosus. NCBI lineage: Eukaryota > Metazoa > Arthropoda > Arachnida > Araneae > Salticidae > Maratus > Maratus speciosus. Next base: position 281,496,979 of record OZ010792.1, read on the forward strand.
AATCAATATTTACACTTAAGAGATAAACAATTAGAGCTTTGATTTAACGTGGAATCCAACTCATTACGACCATCCACACCTGAAAAGGGATTCGAAACTTGCATCTCGACTGGTAGTAACTAGCAAGTTTCATAAACAGAAGCACAAGGCAGCCTGTATAATATTGGGTCGTTCGGAAAGTCGTGTCCGTTTGGGAAAATTTCGTACCGGAAAATTCTATCATTTAATTATTAGACATCAATTCCGATATCTAATGTTTAATAATTACCGTGCAGAATTTTCCGGTACGAATTGATTTTAGAATTTTCCAGTACGAATTGATTTTCCCAAACAGACACGACTTTCCGAACGACACAATAGTTTTACCATTTTTGATTGAATGGTCAATATTGCACATAAAATGTAATATATTTCATGGAAAGTTCAGGTATTTTTTCTGATAGGTTGTATTTGACTTTTGGTGTTGGTGGTGTTGTTTATGACGGCCGATTATCTACACGAGCAATATAGGCCTAAAGGGGGGGGGGGGTCTCCGTGGGGATCTTTCTAAAGGAACCTAACCCGCATTTACATTCGACTTCTGAAAATCCATTTTAAAATATTCCCAGTTAAAGTAACACATCTTGTTCAAAAACCGGCATTAGGTTTTCAAACCTATTACATAATAGATAACTTTAATCTATGCAGACATTTTATCCTGAAATATACCATTTACAGATCCATTTCTTTCAAATTTTTAGTCAGTTTATTCATACTAAGACGATGCTAATAATTTTATATCCTTTTATTCGCTTTTTCATTTCCATATATCAACAACGGGTTGTTTTCTGCAGGTGTTTATTTATCCAATACTCACCGAACTTCTTTCACCACAAAAACAAAACTTAGTTTTCAAATTCCCCGCAACTTTTCTCCATACCGATGTTTTCTCCACCTAGGTCAGTCCCAATCCGTGAGAAAGAGACAACCTGTTTTGAAGGGAACAACCTCTTTTCAAACTTTTACCCGTTTCGCCACCACCACCACTATTTTTTTCGCTTTATTTTTTTCAAAAACCGCTGTCTGGAACCACAACTTCGCTAGGTTTTTCGCTTTTATTCAATTCTGGAGCAAAAGAATGGATTGAGAAGGTGGGGGGCAGGGTAGCCCTTCTTTATATACAGTTTCAAGCGGTTTTCGAAAAGGTTAAGTTTGCCGTTATGTATGGAGTATACAACTAAATGTAAGACGCGATATTGATTTTTTTTTTTTTTTCTGAAGAATAACGAATATATGTTTCATATAGGCAAACATTGTTGTAGCTAACAGCATGGCACTATTTATAAAAATAAAAAAAAAATAACATATCTAAGCAAATAAAATGTTTTTTAAGCATATTTAAAAACTTTTAGCAGCACAGGCATTCGGGAATGAAATTTTTTTTCGTTAAGCATGCAAAAGATTTTTTTTTTTTTTTTTATGATATATGTGCTGTTTAAATTGTAATTACTTTTAATATTTGAAAAACTATTCATTTTCCTTTTATTAAAATTTTAATATTTGTTAGCATATAGGCATTAAAAAAAGGAGGGGAAAGAGAATTCTGATATAAACTGGTTTGTCAAAAAATATATACTTACGAATTTATTTAAATATATATATGTATATATATATAAACCTGCAGTTTTTTTTTTTTTTTTTTTTTTTATTTTATTTTTTCAAATTTAATTGAACAAAAAAAGTGTTAAAACTGCATAAAAGTGGGCTTAGTATATATTTATGATGTTTTTAATTCTATTTTGCCTTATAATTTCAAAACATGAAATTTTATGTTCCAAATTTTCGCTCTGAAAGAAATTGCAGGCCAGATAAAATTTTATTTTTCATATTTGTAACTTTTTTTGTTTCGTTTTTTAAAATTAGTATTTTTCATTACACAAATTCCAATTCCCTAGAACTTGATTAAGGATATATTGAAATTTTCTGTATCTATGGATGAAAACGGTTTCAGGATAGCATCAGGAACTAGGGTGGCTGGATTTGAGAATAGCTTTAAATCAAAATAAGTAATTTAAGGGGCTACTTCACTCACGCGAAAACACTCATTCGCTAATGTTATGTTCTTTTAAAATATCGCGTTTGAATTTCAATATTTAAATAAATAAAATTAAAAATTTTTTTTTTTTCATTGGATAGCTGAGGTCGATCTGTGCAATCGACGTTTTTTACTTTTTCTATTTTGTTTGCAGGTATTTTGTTTCTTTTTGAGATCCTCATTACAGATGTGCTGATATCACAGAGCAAGCAATACAGAACTTTGCCAATTACGAAATATTAATCTTATTACATATAATTGTTTCGTCATGGGGAAAGCCTCACTGTTTAGGATAATTTTTAAACACTTGAATGTAAAATTAAGTTGTGTTGAATGGCGGTTTCAGTTGTTAGAGCGCACCTCTCCCCCCCCCCCCCTCCGCCTCCTCCTCCCATCTGACATACCTCACGATAAAGTCTTAGTTCCTTTTTCTCTTAGTGTTTACATATGTCAAATTACTCGAGACGAAAATATTTTGCTGTTTCTTTTTTCAAAATCATCATCAGAAAGAAAAATTTGTTAATTAAATTTCAAAGTCGTTTATGTATCCGTCGAAATACCATATAAAAATTTCTCCGGTTTCTAAATGATTTAATCAAACATTTTCGCCTTAATTAACCCACAAACTTTCCAAGGTTGCTGTCCTAAAGAGCTATTTCATGGTAAGAACAGATCTTCTGAATCTTATTCAAAGAATAACGATGTTATTTTCAGGCAAAAAAATAAATAAAACAAATTTGAAATAAAAACTCAAAATTTTTTGAAACCACTAATTGATGCGAAAAAACGAACAAGTTTGAGACTTTTATTCGTGTGATTACAATTGCAAGAATTTAGAATTTTTTTTATTCTATACATTATGAGGAACTAAATCTAATTCCATGGAAATATTTCGTCTTTCCCAAATGAGATTTTAGGAATAATTGTTACAAATATCCAATCCCTAATATTTAGGCGACTGTCCAATGTGCGCCCACAGAATAAAATACAGGGAGGGACAAAGTTTTGGAACAAATAGCCTGTAACCCACTAAATGAAGAATATAAAAATGAAAGTCCTAAGAAATTTTTGTCAGACTAGGAAATTTTCAGACTAATCGCTTTGTAAACTAGGATAATTTTGTCAGAACTCCACATGCAAGAGAACATAAAAACAATATCGAAATGTAACAAAGAAGACATTAAAAATCCAGTAATAAGCTCCCACCATTCTTTTTTAACCCGGGAATGCTCACGCATATCCAGGATATGAACGATTAACACTTTTCCACCAATAAATTCAAACAAAAATCGTCATTTTACTTAATCGTTGACATTGCTCACAAAAACAATTTGATGATTACTTTTCGAAAATTAGTGGTGAGAAATGTAATAATCGTGCCCAGCCTGAGTATGACGTACCCTGCGCGAGCAATCTCGGTTTAACGCGTTGCCCGCGGTCAATTTTTATCAAATCTGAATTTTAAGACAGTAGAAACTCCGCCCTGTTCTAAAAATCTTTTGTAAATTGGCGTTCTAGATAGGTTTCCCAAGTTTATGCATCGGTAAATATCTTTCAATGTACGAATTTAATATAAAATGTCTTATAATCTAAAAAAAATATGGACAACATTATATAAATACATTTTCTTTAAGGTTGAAGGCACGCCCTTATAGTCAATGAGGTTTTTTGAATGAAAACGTGAATTCTCGTTTCCCGTCATGAATGTGTTAAATAAAGAACAGTTAAAACAGTTTATTATCTTTTTCATCAAGAAGGCGGAGCTTCTTTGGAGATCCCCATCCCGTTTAATATAATTTTTTAACACATGAAGTTGAACACATGAACCCAAAGAAATGAAGAGAAACACAAAGAGAAAACGGAACAAAAAATAGTTTTCCGCGGGTGTTCATCCTTAACTCTCTTTCTTCTTAGTGTTTAATTGCTTTAAATTATTTGAGAAAAACAAACTACCAATATGTATATATATGGGATGAGACACTATTTATAAATCACAACTCATTTCTAAGACGAACACTGACATTTATTAAGAGGAAGACAAAACAAAAATACAGTTAAAAGCTCTCTTTACAATCTATATTTAGCTTAAAAGCAACTAACTTTGGCTTCATTTACATAACGTCGTTGAACATTTCTAAGATTTTCACACGTCATTTAACTCTTCTATCTTATTTCATCGAAAATATTCTGTTTCTTTTAACAAAAACCTACGTCGTCCAAACTCTTTCTCGTTCTATTTATTTTTTCTGCATTTCCACTTCACGCAGCTTCGTTACCTTTTTAATCTCGAGCCGGAATACGGAGTCGGGGACATTCAGTCTGATGCAAGTGTTCTTACGAAATTCCCCACATATATATATATTTTAAAATCACGAGACAAAAATAAAATTAAAAATAAAATCAAGGTTGCTAATTTTTTGTTTTATTTAAAATATCTACCGGAATTTTTTAACTACAATTTTTGATTTATTTAAGGATGCATATTTGAGTCTTTTTAGCAAAGCATGCACAAGATCTAGGCATTATGAAAATTCGTCTGATCACAGTCGAAAGAAGGTGAACAAGAGCATCGCGACTCTTGTAGACACTTCAAATACACTGCATTGGTTCATCAAGTAAAGAAAATATTAAAAAAACCTGTTTTTTGCTTTATATAAAGATGAAATTTTATAATCGATTCGTAACCCACTTCCTGAGATTCAAGAATTACAAAAAATACTTTTACAGGTGTTTTTCCGGTGACAATACTGTTCGGACCTTGTGCGCATGCCGAACGAGCTCCGTAGCTTTGCGGTCATGTGACCCAGTTCAGTTGTTGCTTAGCTGCCATTGCGGCACGTTGTGTATTCGAGCGGGTCTTATCCCCAAGTATATAGTTGTTCTTTAGCTGCCATTTCGGCACATTGTGTATTCGAGCGGGTGTTATCCCCAAGTATAGTATGTTGTTGCTGAGCTGCCATTGTGGCACATTATGCTATAGCGGGTCTTATCCCCAATTATTCTGTTGCTTATAGCGGGAGTATTCCCCAAAAGATGTTTTATGAACGTCACTTGTTCTAACAGCGGGTTATTACCCCAAAGTCACCTCATCATTCTACATGTTTTTCAGTGTTTGTGATTGTTTGTAACATTTGTGTGCTGTGTGATAAAAATGTGAAAAAGAAAACTATTTGTCTTCAATCTTAAAGTTACACACAGTATTCACATACATTCTAGTGGTCCGTCGATTTCGCAGCGAAATAGCTGCTATGGAAAAATTAAATAGAACAAAAGGTGCTCTAAAAGGTGCTATAACGAAATTAGAAAATTTCGTAAAAGATAATACAGACGAAATTAATTACTCGAGTACCGAGCTCGAAATAAAGATTCGAAAATTACCTGAGCTGCAAGCAAAAGTATCGGAAATACGGGATAAATATTATGATATCCCTGATATTAAGGACTTACCAGAAATCGAAAACGAGTTAGATGAACTCGAAGATCGTCTCGAGAAACTTGAGGTAAGTCTCAACATATTTCTTAAAAATCTTAAAGTTTCTGAAATAAATGTGCATGCTGATAGTATTGAATCTATAAGTTCGAATAATATTAAAGTTAAGTTACCTGAAATCCCACTACCAACATTCAATGGTAAATATGAAGAGTGGTCAATCTTTAAAGTACAATTTACAAATTTAATCATAAATAATGCTCAGTTAAATGACGCTCAGAAGCTGTTTTATTTGCGGGCATCGCTAAAAAATGAAGCAAAACAACTAGAGAGTCTAGACGATTCCTTTGAATCATTGTTTACAGCACTTACTGAAAGATTCGAAAATCAACGTTTGCTCATTGACACTCATTTATCGGCCATAATTAATTATGAAAAAATACATTACGAGTCTTCTAAAGAATTGAGATCCTTTATTGATTGTGTAAATAAAAATTTGAGGGCCTTAAAAGTATTACAATATGAACAAAACAATCTGTCTGATGCTATCCTTATCAATATTATATTGCAAAAGGTAGATAAGGAATCTCGAAAATTATTTGAATATTCGATTAAAAAATCAGAATACCCGCAATTTAATGAATTAATGTCATTTTTGGAAAACCGCAGTTCTACGTTAGAAAGCGTAAATAGATACTCTGCTTCAAAACCCTTAAACAAAAACATTCCTCTTTCGAACAAACAAAAAAATTTCATGCTAAATTCGAATGATAAATCGAATGGAAAAACTTGTATTCTGTGTAAATTGGCCTTTCATAATTTGAACAAATGTTCTCAGTTTCGAAAAATGAATGTTTCTGAACGATACGATTTTGTGAAGAAAAATAAGCTGTGTATTAATTGTTTGAATAATTCTCATTGCGTAAATTCTTGCATTTCAAAATATAACTGTAATACCTGTGGATTGCGACACAGCTCATGGCTTCATCGAGAAAAAGAAAATAAATCCAAAAATGAATTGGCTTCCCCCCAAATTTCCTCCCCTCTTGCAGGTGCGGTAAATAGAGAAACGAAGAACATTTCGGTAAATAACGAATCATTAAAGACCTTGAATAATATAAGTAAAGAAAGAAAATCAATTTTATTGAGTACATGCTTTGTTTTTATAGAAGATAATTTCGGAAATAAACGAAGGTTTAGAGTCATTTTGGATAATGCTAGCAATGTCAATATTTTAACTAAGGATTGCGCTGACATGCTGAAATTTAAAAAAAGGATAATTAATGTATCCGTTACAGGATTAAACGGTTATACTTATAATGTAAAACATAAAATTTCGAGTGTAATTACAAACGAAGATGGCTCTTTCAGGGAGAATATAGATTTCTTAATTGTTCCCAAAATCACGGATGTAATTCCATCAAAGCAATTAAATGTATCGGACATTAATTTACCGAATATTGTGGAATTGGCAGACCCCACATTTTTCAAACCGGGAAAAGTTCACGCATTGGTTTGCGCTGAATTATTTTATAGAATTTTAAAGCATAATTCAATTAAGATAAATGATAAACTTTTTCTGCAAGACACTGTTTTTGGATGGATCCCAACTGGGGCGCTAGAGGAGAACACGCAAACAAACAATATTACTATGTGCAATTTCGTTAGAGATTTCGATGAAATAAATGATAATTTAAAACAATTTTGGGAGCTTGAGTCTATAGGTATAAAACAAGATGATCCGAAAATATCGGAAACTGATCAAGCACAACAAATATTCGATAAAACTGTCAAATTTGTAGGCGATCGTTATGAAGTTCAGTTACCGTGGAAAAAAGACTGGAAGGATTTAAATGATAATTTTAATGTTGCGAAACAGCGTTTGGAAGGTCTAAAAAGAAAATTTTATCGAAACCCAGAGCTTTTTCGACAATATTCTGAAATAATCACGGAATATTTAAAGCAAGGAATTATAGAGCAGGTGCAAGAAAATGAACCTGTTTTAGACAGGGCAGTTTATTATTTGCCCCATCATGCGGTCTGTAAAGAAGATAAACTTACTACAAAGGTCCGAATCGTCTTCGATGCTAGCTCTCATGATAACAATGAGTTGTCCCTTAATGATTGTTTATGGCCCGGCACCAACTTAAATCCCCTTCTATTTGATATTTTAATCCACTTCAGATTATACGAAATTGCCTTTTCTTCTGATATCGAGAAGGCGTTCCTTCAAATCTCACTAGCTGAAAAAGATCGGGATTCTGTCCGTTTTCTGTGGTATGATGATGGTTTAAAATCTTTCAAGGTCTTCAGATTCAAACGTGTTATTTTTGGAGTCAATGCCTCTCCATTCCTCCTATCTGCTACAATAAAGGAGCACATCAAGCGGTTTATGAACCTACACCCAAGAACTGTTCACCTACTCGATAAATATATTTATGTGGACGATTTTATATCTGGCGAAGATACGCTGCAAGAAGCTCTTGATGTTTCCCTGAATGCTAACAAAATAATGTCTGAAGCAGGAATGATTCTTCGAAAATGGATAACAAATGATGAAGCGTTACTGCAGTGCTGGCAAAAGGAAGGTTTAAATATTCAAGCAGAACATGCTGCAATAAGCCTAGGAAGCAATCTAAGCAAGGTATTAGGAATGTCCTGGAAAACAGAAGAAGATTGTCTGACATTCGAAGTCAAAAGTTTAATAGAATTCTTGTCATCGCAAAAAAGCTCAAAACGTCTACTATTGCAAGCAGTTGGTAAAATCTTCGATCCGTTAGGCATGCTGACGCCATTCACCATTAGAATAAAATGCCTGTTCCAAGAACTATGGCTAAAGAAGACAGCATGGGATGAACAGTTACCAACTAATGTGCACGAAAAATGGTTAAAGTGGCTCGAAGAACTTCCAAATTTAGCAGAATTAAAAATTCCGAGGAAAATTCTTGGTTGCTTGAATCAAGTAATAGCTGTAGAAATACACGCCTTTTCTGATGCTAGTAAAATAGCGTATGGATCTGCAATTTATCTGAGAATAAAAAGAGAGAGTGGTGTGGAAGTCAATCTCGTGACTTCAAAGAGTCGTGTTGCACCGATAAAGGAGATAACTCTGCCTCGGCTAGAACTTCTCGGAGCCTTACTAAGTGCAAGACTGACCAATAAAGTAAAACCCATCCTAGATCAAAAAATCACATCGAAGGTGTACTATTGGACAGATTCCAAAATAACCTTATTCTGGATCAAAGGATCATCAAAGCGATGGAAGCAGTTTGTGGCAAACCGTGTCATAGAGATTAATGCACTTTCAGATTCGAACTCTTGGTATCACTGCTCTAGCAAGGACAATCCTGCCGATCTCTTGACCAGAGGTGCGAGTGTTAATTCTCTTGTAGAGAATCCAATGTGGTTTAGGGGACCAAAATTCCTAGCAGCTGATGACTTAGTGACTGAGCAAGAAACTATTTCTGTGCCAGAAACAGATTATTTTCCCGAGACTAAATCAAAATATAAAAATAACTGTAATGATTTCAATTCTAATATTTCTCTTTCTCTTTTCAGGAATCCTGAAGAAGTAAATTTTTTTCTCAACATAAGTGGTAAATACTATAGTATTCTTCGCATACTGGCATATGTTTATAGGTTTTTTCACAATTGCAAATGTAAGTTAGCAGACCGGCGCAGAGGCAGCCTCACAACCCCAGAAATAAAAAATTCAGAAGTTTCTCTAATTAGATTAGTACAAAATGCAGAATTTCAGGAAGAGATTAAGGGTTTAAAACAGGAATCAAGGGTTCCCCCTTCCAGTAAAATTAAATGTTTATCCCCCTTTTTGGATCAAGATAATATCTTAAGAGTTGGCGGTAGGTTGGAAAATTCAGATTTAAACTTTGATAAGAAGCATCAAATCATTTTGCCGAAAGGCCATAAGCTCACAAAACTCATATTTGAGCATTTTCACAGGAAGCATTTTGATATTGGTCCCCAAACTTTAATCCATTACGTACGTATGCGGTTTTGGCCCGTAAGTGGAAAAAATTTAGCGCGAAAAGTAGTGCATGATTACGTTGTCTGTTTTAGGAACAACCCAGTTACTGCTAAACAGATCATGGGTGACCTCCCAGCGGAAAGATTAACTCCAAATTTTTCTTTTAACTATACAGGAGCTGATTTTCCAGCCTTTTTGAGAGATTAAATATAAAAATCAAAGAAAAGGGATTTTTCATAAGGTTTATATCGCGATTTTCGTTAGCTTAGTAACAAAATATTTCTTCAGAAATTTAATGAAATCTAATGTATATACTTATTTCTCATTGTTTATGTATTTTAAGGTGCACCTAAGATTTACATGTTATTTTACATTCAACTTTTCTTAAGAACAATATAGAACTATTTTTAGAAAATAGCTTAAATTTTGTAACAAAGAATTTAATTTTATTGTATTGTATAGTCCTTGTTATTGCAACTTATTATTATTGTATTTGTATTGTAATATTATTTTATGGTATTGGTATTTTATTTAGTTCTTGTATTTATAGTGTATTTTTAATATTTTGAATGTGCTACGCACATTGCAACGCGGGGCGGCATGTTCGGACCTTGTGCGCATGCCGAACGAGCTCCGTAGCTTTGCGGTCATGTGACCCAGTTCAGTTGTTGCTTAGCTGCCATTGCGGCACGTTGTGTATTCGAGCGGGTCTTATCCCCAAGTATATAGTTGTTCTTTAGCTGCCATTTCGGCACATTGTGTATTCGAGCGGGTGTTATCCCCAAGTATATAGTTGTTCTTTAGCTGCCATTTCGGCACATTGTGTATTCGAGCGGGTGTTATCCCCAAGTATAGTATGTTGTTGCTGAGCTGCCATTGTGGCACATTATGCTATAGCGGGTCTTATCCCCAATTATTCTGTTGCTTATAGCGGGAGTATTCCCCAAAAGATGTTTTATGAACGTCACTTGTTCTAACAGCGGGTTATTACCCCAAAGTCACCTCATCATTCTACATGTTTTTCAGTGTTTGTGATTGTTTGTAACATTTGTGTGCTGTGTGATAAAAATGTGAAAAAGAAAACTATTTGTCTTCAATCTTAAAGTTACACACAGTATTCACATACAAATACATTTTTTTTTTTTTTTTTTTTTTTTTAGATTTTTAGAACTTAATTATAAATTAATACATCAATTTAAAAACATTTTTCCGTTAGCCCGCCACAAGTGATAAATCACAAAATATTCTCTGAAACTTGTACAATTGTATGCGAGTTGGAACAACAATGGATTTAATCATGCGCTACTAAACGTTCGTCAAAATGTGCCAAATAGTTGTGAAACTGCAACAATGAAACATTTTAAAGGCTAAAAAGTAGAAAATGAATTATAAACAAAAAAAATGAAGAGCTCAATTAAAACAAATACGCTTTTATCAATTAGTTTAATATCAATTAATTTATGATTATACGCTGAGAAATCCATTTAGAAAACCTAAAAATATAGTTTTAAAAATATTTCATTTTTCTTTCCCGTTGCCCTATCTTAAAAAAGGAACAGAGCAAAAATTGTGCATTTTTAAATAAATTTACTTGTTTGCGCTTTCAGTCAACCGTAAAAAACCAAACAGTGATTTTTTTATAATCGAGTTTGGTGCCCACGTCAAATTAATGCAATGTAACGGAAGTTTTGGGGAAAACATGAATTGTTCTTAAAAAACTAGGCGTGACTTTCAAAATGAACATTCAGTGTTCATAAAAGAATGTTTTTCTTTAAACTATTTTTTCTTTTATACTTTTCTTTTAACGCGCTAAATTACCGACGAGTATACTCGTCACACTGGTCAACAAAGTGTTAAATCGCAGGCACCTATGGTATCCATCAACCTATTATGTAAAATTTTCTCCAGTTTCTCCGGAACTTAATCAAACATTTTCGCATTAACCTACCAACAAACTCGCCAAGGTTACTGACCTACAGTGACATTCCATGACAAGAACCAGACCTTTCGAATCTTATCCAAAGAATTCCTCCCGGGTAAACACCCTCCGACAATCGATAGCTAAGTTCTAATTTATTGGAACCAAGTGGTAAACAAGAATATACCAGGCGGTACTTTGAGGTTCCAAGAACCAAAGGGGGAGGAGGGGGAGAATGCAGTGTTTTCTGATTAAACAGAATTAATTACATGATACTCTTTCAAAGAATTCCGAAAAAGAATAATGTCAGTTTGCCGATTATAGATAGCATCAACAGTGATATTTCTTTTACCTCATCCATGGCTGCTGTTCTCTTTTTTTTTTTTTTTTTTTTTTTTTTTTTTTAAGTCAAAATATTATAATTTGAATCAAGGAAATTTTTTAATGAAGTGTTTTTTTCCTTATATGTGGTTATTTATTAACTTCTTTTATTTAATAAAATTTATAGTTTCTTTTAGTTTGAAAAAAAAAAAAAAAAAACTCGGAAAATTGGCAATTGTGATTGTTATTTACTCGTATTTTAAATTTTAAAATGAATTATCTTATGACGTACCACATTTTAAGTTTAAACCGTATTTTACTATTTATACAAAAAATAATATTTTCGCAAAAAATTGCTATTCAGACTACGAAATAGACAACAAACAAAAGTATAAACTAGAAAAAATTTTCAAAACTTCTCGAAAAGTTGACAGTTGTGATTACTTATTATTTACTCGTATTTTAAATTTTAAATTGAATTTTCTTACGACGTACCAGATTTTGAATTTAACTTGTATTTTACCGCTTATACAAAAATTTATATTTTCGCAAAAAATTACTATTAAAATTAATGAAAGAACAAATAAAAATATAAAATTGAAACACTTTTCAAAACGCCATTTATTTTCTTTTTACAAACTGTCCTATATATAGGACGATGATGCAATCCGTTACTGTAAATTGTGTACTTCTCTTCTGCAATTACTCAGCAGTATGCATATTTATGTCAGACAAATAGTACAAAAAAATATCTAAATTTAAAAATCTAGAAAAAAAGATATTTTTTTATAAACTGAACTTATGATTATAAGATTAACCCCTTAACGCTCGAATTAAATTACGGTTTAAAAATCCAAATTGTTTGTTGGCACCACTTTTATGAAAAAGAAATATTCACCTTATTTAATGACATGTAAAACGATATTAAAATATAGCCAATTTCACTATTTTATAAAACTGGTGGGAATCAAACAATCTGAGTAAAAGACACAGGCCATGAATATGACGGGAGCGAGAATTAGGGGATTAAGGAACTCTTATTACGCTTAACCCCTTGAGTGGCAAGTAATTGCGTTTCTGTAATGCCGAATTCACACCGGAATCTGCAAAAAGATTTATTGCAAAATAAGGAAAAGCAATTTTACAGCTTTTTCCACCAAAGTTAGAAAAGTAAAATTTAATAAAATTTTTCCGGTGCAAATCTTCATTAATCGTAGGTGGGATAAAATACATCCCATCGCCCCTCAATCGGTTAACCCTTAATTACTGTGACAGAAATTGTTGCGTTGTTACTGTGAACGGTCCCCGAGATAGGCTGATAGAAAGATGAATAAAAAGCTTGATTAAATAATAGGATAGTATTTCTGTGCTAAACTTTATGTCAGGGACTATCATAATTAAAATTCCTATTCAGAATTCTCTAGCAATTGTACTTCAGCTTCAAACGAAGCAAAATTTCACTAGTTTCTATAGTTAAACTGAAAATTGCTTGTTAAACTTTGAAAATTGAAAAAAAAAAGTAGAAGTCTTGTGAGATAGCTAACATCAACTACAGGTAAAATATATTTTAAAAGCGGAACAGAAATAAACAAGAAAGAAAAAATCATGCGCCAAGCATAGATTACACAAGCCTGCAAAATTTGGGTTGTGTCATATTGCTTAGCTTTTTTAGTCATTTTTTAGTCATTAGCTTTTTAGTCATTTTCGGATTCAGCACTAAAAAATACATAAAAATCAATTTTCAAAAGTTAACAACACAACTATCGCAGGCTTGTGTTATGAAACACATTACAACACATTCAGAATAATGTAGCGAAACTTCACTGTTTAATAAATTGAAATAGGATGTCTAATTGAACCATTTGGAAACGCATAACACATTTCAAAACCCAATTTCAACAATTCCCACCCAAAGTCTGAGAATTATCCGAATTTTTTGAGCAGCTCTGTTTATTATATATAGATTTGTACCTGTAAACTAAATTCATGTAAAAAATCACTTAGGAAATGTATACCACAGTTGAAAATTCCCCTTCCACAATTTCATAAGGAGAATGGCACGTGAATTCTTGTGCAGCCCTGTATACGAGGTATAGAATAGCGAGTAATATGCGAAAAACTTGTTAAATTTAAAACTGCGTACAGAAATTAAGGGAATCCGGGACACAAAAATCTTCTCTTGCAAAAACATTTTATCTCATAAAAAATTTCTCTCTTTTTTCCTGTTTAAAATGACATTTAAATCATGTTTCTATCTGAATTGGAACAAAAAATATTAATTTTTTCGGTTTGGTTTGTTTTCAAAATCTAGCTTTCAAGCTATGGTGTCATGGAAACGACTTCTTGTAAAAATGCGTTTTTCTTCATGATAGGTTTTTTCATCATTTCTCACATTTAAATTCTTATAACTCGAGAACCTGTTAAAGATGCAGGGTTCAAACGTGGAACATATCTTTTTCAATTGTTTTACTTTAATTTTGATTCAGCATATTTGAAAAAAATATTTACTTTTGAATATATGATTAAAAAAAAAAAAAAAAAAAAAAAAAAAAAAAAAAAAACTTGCACCACTTTTTTTGAAATTTTTTCGTTAAATATTTTAAATTTTTATAAATTAATATTTTTAAAAATGCTGAATCAAAATTAAAACATATATATTTCTGTTTATCTAAATGAAAAAAAAATTGAAATTCTATAAATAATTTTTCGAGTTATAACGATTTTAAATTACCCCACATTTTTAATAAATTTTAAATTATTTTTTTTTTTTAATTCCAAGAAGTTTTATCATGTGATTTTATTTACAAATGATAAGGTTAACCATCACAAAAAAATTCAGAATTTTAACTCTATGAATAAAAATTATTTTAAAATGTGTCCCGGACCCTCTTAAAACCGCACGTCCAGAAATTATTGCGGAAAGACAGTACTGTAACGATTTCTTTTGTGTGTCCCTGTAAATGAACAATACATGCTATGAATGTCTTATTCAATAGTAATCATATTATCTTGAAATTCAATGATTTACATCAATTTCAATGTATTTGAAATAGCTTAATGTCATTAAAATACACTGCAAACGATTTTTCTCCAAGGACCATAATGTAATGGAATTTTTTGAGCGTCCCTGTAAATGAACTATTCATGCTACACGTTTCCTATTCATTACTGAACATGCCATGGTAAACATTATTAACATATATCAATTGCATGAAAATCCAAGTCTATTTGTGCGAGTTAGAGCGTGGATAGACAGACGGACAGACAAACCGAATTCATAAACATTTTTCAACTTTGTTGGGAAACGTTAAAAATATAATATTACATATTACTTCTGAACATTCAATAAAACTGAGCTGCCTTGTATACGCGATGATAGCAAAATATAGGTTAAAAGAATTTTGTAGGTATATATGGGAACACTAAATTATGAAATTGTAAAAAGACAAAACACAAAAATATCTTCACTTAAATGCATGATTTTTTATCTTGTTTCGAAAAAAATATATATGATTATGATTCTCAGAAATGTTTATTGCACAGGAAAAATAATGAAAAACAAAAATCAGATACATTTTTCGTAAAATACGTCAACTCTTTCTTATGTTGCACATCTGCAATACAAGTAAAAACTAAAATATTTCAAATTAGTAAATATTTTAATAAGTATGAATCTAAATACCTTATTTTATAATTTTTTAATTTGTAAAACATAACTCTTAAATGCACAAAATTCTTTTAGAATTGTGTTTTTTATTTTTATATTTAATATTAGACACCAGAAATTTTTAAGAAGAATTTTTAATTTTTTTTAGTAGCATGTTTTTACTATTAGTACTTCCATTGTATTATTGTCGGAGGCGTGGGGCACTTGGCCCCAGGCTCTTCGAAATACTGTCAGAAGACTCCCTACTTTTTACAGGATTAATATTTCTACATAAATATAATGGTTGCTAAGAGTTAAATAAAGTGATGCAGATATGCATTACTATGCATTTACGGGTTAAAAGGTATTTTAAAGTACAGGACCTGGCAAAAAAAAAAAAAAAAAAAAAAAAAAAAAAAAAAAAGCCTTAACCACCCTACCCCACCACAAATCACTCCATAAAAACATCACTGACAGCAATACTGATTAGTAATAACGCCTAGTAATTAATGCTATACTTCAATTTTGCTTATTGGTCGTCGACGTATAGAAATTGTAACACATTTCAAAATTTTCAATTACGGATACCAAATTTTGACATAGTTTTTCGATAAATTTTCCATTGTAATACAAAACGGTAAGTCATTTAGTCAAGTAGATTAGGAATTATGCAAGTTTAAATATTGAAACATCTGTTAAATTCATTTTTACAGATTGGGGTGCGGTAGTTTTTTAATCATAACCTGATTTAATAATACCTTATATACTTTGAATGAACTAATACTGAGAACTAAAATTTAGGTTATATTTCTGATAAACAAATTAAAAACACTTTCTTCTCCATCATGTGTATTTCTCAAAAATGTCTGGTAAAGCACTTGTAATATGTAAACATAATGACAAAAAAATACCCAGTCGGAAAGTCACATTTAAACATGTTCGAATGTTCTTTTAAATTGAGAAAAAAGGGTTTAAAAAAATGAGACTCTCGAAAAAGAAAAGCAAAAAGTATATAAATGAATCTGCCCTCTGAAGCATATTATGCACCAGGTGGATCCCAGTTTCTTCGATTTTCAAAAACAAGAAAATTGGAATGCTAAAGAAATGTTTTTTTTTTCCGTTTTTTTTTCGTTGAAGTTTTCTCCTTGAGACTTAAGAATCAAGCACAAAAGGAGTATACTTAAAATATTGTTTTACAACTGAGAAAGAGTTTTCTATAAATAATTGTAGGATTAGTATAAAATCTTGAAATTATGAGACACTTAATTTTGATAATACTGAAATTATACTAAAATTACAATATCTTTATCAGTATTATTTAGATATTTATAATCCTTTATTATCGATTTATATGGTGAATTTGGTTAGGCTTCTCCGTATAAATTACGAAAATTACCATAATCTTCGTTCTAGTGATAAAACATTAAATCAGGTAGACTTAACAATTTCACGACGAGATTTTTTTTTAAAGAATTTTTAATCTTATATCACTGGCAGCGTTGCCAGTTTGGCATTCATTTTTATCCAGACATTCAGGCTTCAGTCCGGAAATTTCTGAAAAATAATTTTGCAAATTTGAATTTTCTGCCTAAAAGTGGAGGCCAAACTGGCCACCCTGACACTGGTTTTTCAAAACAGAAATGTTTGCTTTACTAATTTAATCGAAAAAATACTTTTATTAAGTAGGATAAAGTATGCAGTTAAAAAATACTGGTATGAATAGTCAAAGATATTGTACACACTATGCGTTACGTATATGAAGGAGTTAAAACTTCATACAACAACAGATCAAAATAAATAAAATAAAAGTCCTTCCGGCCAGTGCCGGGAGGAAGAGATAGCTTTCATATTCCTTATTTTTAAAAAGCCAACTTATATTATTCAAACACACGAAGCTCAATTAAGTGGAAACCGAATGTAGGAGATTCAATACTAATTTTTATCAATACTAAATCATTATGAATGAGAATTTCGCGAAATTAGTCAGCTTTATCCAAGCTGCTTTTATTTAAAGTCACTTATATTTGGCTGCCAAATTCGGCGATTTCTTAAAGTGCCTGCCATTTTAAGACAACATGGTAGATGAGGCTAACCAGTGAACTTGGTCGAGACCTTAGTAATTGCTGTGCACATGCTCACTCATATCGGAATCGGTTGATATATACGAGTGCTGTCGCATGCAAAAAATCAGATTTTTCAAAATGTCACTCACTTTAGAAATTGAAACTGCTATATCTGAGCCATTTTTTAAGATAAAGACAAACAAAAAATGCTCCTGAATCCTTATATCAAGGTCAAATACTTAAGAAAGAAACCTTTTTCAATTTCTAATTTTTTTTTGCACCTCACTTTAAATATAATTTTTTTTTAATTTAATGGCCGCCATTTTGAAACAAGAAGGCTGATGAAGCTGGCCAGCGAACTTGGTCGGGATATTGATGTATACTATCCACATGCCTTCTTCCATCGAAATAGGCGAATACGTGTGGTATCGCGTGACAAATACACGATCGTTTCAAAGTGTTAGCCATGATAGAAATTCAAAGTGCTATAATTCAACCACTTTTTAAGATATAAACCAAAGAACAAATTTTCAGAAACAAAAACTGCTCCAGAATCTTTGTATCAAGGCCAAACACATAAAAAAAATCTTTTTCATTTTCCAATTTTTTAATACCTCATTTTAAATTTTAAATTACATTTTTTTAAAAAATGGCAACCCTTTTGAAACAAGATGGCGAATGAAGCTGGCCAACGAACTCGGTCGAGACATTGGTATGTACTATGTACAGACCAATTTACATTCAAATTGGTTCATAAATACGCCTGTTATCGCGTGACAAAAATCAGGTCGTTTTAAAATGTCAGCCACAATAGAAATTCAAAATGTTATAACTCAGCCATTTTTTTAGATGTAGACGAAACAAAACCTGTTCCAGAATCTTTGTATTAAGGTCAAACACATACAAAAAAATCTTTTTCATTTTCCAATTTTTTGGTATCTCATTTTAAATTTAATTTTTTTTTTAAATTTTTTAAATGGCCACCATTTTGAAACAAGATGGCGAATGAAGCTGGTCAACGAACTCGGTTGAGTTATTTGTGTGTACTATGTACATACCAAGGTACATCCAAATCGGTTCATAAATACGTCTGTTATCACGTGGCAAAAATCAGGACGTTTCAAAATGTCAGCCACGCTAGAAATTCAAAATGCTATAACCCAGCCATTTTTTAAGATATAGACGAAACAAAAACTGCTCCCGAATCTTTTTATCAAGGTCAAACACATAAGAAAAAAATATTTTTTCAATTTTCAATTTTTTGCTACCACATTTCAAATTTAAATTTTTCTTAAAATTTTAAATGGCCGCCATTTTTAAACAAGATGGTGGATGAAGCTGGTCAACGAACTCGTTCGAGACATTGGTCTGTACTATGTATAAACGAAGTTACATCCAAATCGGTTCATAAATACGCCTTTTATCGCGTGACAAAATTCAGGACGTTTCAAAATGTCAGCTTCGCTAGAAATTCAAAATGCTATAACTCAGCCATTTTTTAAGATATAGACGAAACAAAAACTGCTACGGAGTCTTTGTATAAAGGTCAAATACATAAGAAAAAAATATTTTTCCATTTTCAATTTTTTGGTACCACATTTCAAATTTTAAATTTTTTTAAAAATTTTAAATGGCCGCCATTTTGAAACAAAATGGCGGATGAAGCTGGCCAACGAACTCGGTCGAGACATTGGTATGTACTATGTACACACCGAATTACGTCCAAATTGGTTCATAAATACGAGAGTTACAGTGTGACATAGGTCAGATATATATATATATATATATATATATATATATATATATATATATTGATATATATATATATATATATATATATATATATATATATATATATATATATATCAATTTTGAACGGAGGGTGGTTTCGGGGTCTGGGGGTCATGATCGATGAAAATATACCAAAATTTTTTGAAATCGCTTTCCTCCGAACGGCTGCAATAGGTAGCTTTTTGTAAAGAAAGCTACCTAAAACAAATAGAGAAATGATTTACAGCTTTAAATACCTTGTCCGGCTTTAAAAATTTCTTGTATACATTGCTGAAAAAATACGGAGAATTAAACTTTATATTTCTCATAAACAAATTGAAATCACCTTCTTTCTAAGCAAGCGTACGTGTACCCTAAAGCACGTGTAATTATAACTATATGATTTTTTTTTTCAAACTTTCTTCTATTCCCTTCAAAAATAGTTTTTAAACATGTTCGAATGTTCTTTCAAATTGAAAAAAAAAAGATTTAAAAAAATGATACTCTCGAAAAAAAAAAAAAGAAAAGAAAAAGTTTATAAATGAGTCTGCCCTCTCAAGTATATTACGCACCAGGTGGATCCCAGTTTCTTCGATTTTCAGAAACAAGAAAACTGGAATGCTAAAGAGATTTTTTTTCCGTTTTTTTTCTTTTTCTTTTTTCCGCCGAAGTTTTCTCCTGGAGACTTCAATACCAAGCACGAAAGGCATACTTAAATTATGGTTTTGCAACCGAGAATGAGTTTTCCGTAAGTAATTGTAGAATTAGTAAACAATCTTAAAATTATGAATAATTTAATTCTGATAACACTGGAATTACAATATCTTTATCATTATTGTTTGGGTATTTATAATCATTTATTATCAATTTAGACGGCGAATTCGATTACGCTTCGCCGTATAAATTACGAAAATTACCATAATCTTCATTATAGTTGCAAAAATGTTAAATTAAATCAGGTACGGTTAACAATTTCACGACGAGCTTCTTTTTAAGAATTTTTAACCTTATATCACGGGTTTTTCAAAATAAAATTTTTTGCCTAATACTAATTTAACCCTTTCAGGGGCAAGGTCCTTGTATTCGTAAATTGTTGAAATAATTGAATGACACTCGTATTTCAAGAAAATTTATTTGTAACTGGTAAATGGATATTTTCGAGTATTTAATAAAAGTGAAATTTTCATGCAAAAAATCGGGTGCGAATGTGGAAATTAGGGATTAAAATTAGGTGATGCCGGCCGCCCTTCAAGGGGTTAATCGAAAAAATACTTGCATTAAATAGGTTAAAATTTGCAGTTAAAAAATGCTAGTAGGAATACTCAAGAATTCTGATGCGCCACGTAATACGAAGCGTTAGAGTTCCATACATCAAATAAAAATAAATAAAATAAAACTAATAGAAACATAATTTGCAGTTTTAAATACCTCTAGTCCTGCTTTAAAAATGTCTTATATACTTGGACCGAAAAAAATACTGAGAATTAAACTTTAGATTATATTTCTTATAAGCAAATTGAAATCACATTCTTTCTAGGCCTTCTTGTATTTCCCAAAGGTGTATGGTAAAAAATCACGTGCGATATCTAACGATATGAAAAAAAAAATTCAAATTTTATTCTGCTCCCTTCAAAAATTAGTTTTTAAACATGTTCAAATGTTCATTTAAATAAATAAAAAAAACAGACTTAAAAAATGAGACTCTCGAAAAAGAAGGAAAGTAAAAAGTATATAAATGAATCTGTCCTCTCAAGTATATTACGCACCAGGTGGATCCCAGTTTCTTCGATTTTCAAAAGCAAGAAAACTGGAATGCTAAAGGGATGTTTTTTCCATTTTTTTTCGCCGAAGTTTTCTCGTGGAGACTTCAGTGCCAAGCACGAAAGGAATATAAGGTTAGTTGGGGCAACTGAGACATGATTTTACAATGTGACTCTGGAGCTTCTGACAATTTAGCTTCAAAAAGGTAATGTTCATTTCAATTAAAGTCTGAACTTCTGTAAATGTGTTCAGTTAGGTTCCCTCTATCAGACAGAAATGCTCAAGATTACATATTAATATTTAAATATATAAAAATATGCATATTTCACCTTTCATTCCTCATGGGTCCAGTTGCCCCCAAATATGGGGTAACTGGACCAGGGGGGGGGGGGTCTATATTCCCCACGCGTTTATATTTTTTCATATCGGATATCAGGTCCTGTTTGAAAAAGTGTAAACAACTTAAAAAAATTTAAACCAGGCAGATCATGTAAATTATATGTCAATAAACAGCGTTGTAAGGGAAACCTTTGCTGTCAGTGTGCCTAAAAAAAGCACTAAAAGTGAAAATATTAGATTTATTTATACCAAAAATATAAAACTTAAGTAAGTACTTATGTACTTTAGTATAGATAATAAGTATAAAAGTCACATGGGTATTTTAAGGAAAAAATAGCAAGGCAAATCTCTGAACAAAAGGCTACTTAAGTACTTTATCTTTATCCAGGGGTCGCATTATATAGGAAAAATTTAATTTTATTGTTTCTTAAAGAAAGGTGCGATGAAGATATTATTTTCAAAATAGTGGTAGGGACGATAAAAGATTTCCTATAGCATAGCTGCCAACTTTTACGCTTTCCTCTTACCACTAAAATATTATAGTAAATGTTGTCTTATTTAATCGTCGAAATCTTATGATTAAACAAAACAAAAATCTCTATTAAATTTTAGTGGTAGCAAGAAAGCGTAAAAATTGGCAGCTATGCCTATAGAATGCGACCCCTGTGTATAGTACAATTTCAAGGTCTGGCTATCTGGCTTTCAGGGGCAAGGTACTTGCATTCGTAAAATGTTGAAATAATTTAATAACACCAATATTTAAAAGAGAATCTATCTGAAAACATGTAAAAGTATATTTTCACGTACTTAATAAAGGTTAAATTTTAATTATAAAATTCAGGTGCCAATGTGGCAATTAGGAATTAAAATTAAGTGATGCCATAACGGCATCACCGCCTCTCAAGGGGTCAAGAAATTTGGTTTGATGCCACTCAATATGCTTTTTTTTAAATTTCATTACGTTATTTTAATAAGGTATTCTATCATTTTCTTTATTGTGAGCAAAAACCAATGGAGAAATTTACTTCCCGTAGTAAGAGAAACACAAAAAAATTATTTATAAATATTGGGGTAACTGGATCCAGCATGGCCCAGTTACTCCGGATACATGTCCCAGTTACCTTCTTGAAACATTTATGGGGTAACTGGGACACCGGGCTTACATTTGAAACATGAAGTAAATATGTATAGATGCCTAATAATATTAATGTAGTTATATGTCTAATCTTAAAAAAAAAAAAAAAAAAAAAAGATTGTTTAATAAAAGTACTTACAGTATTTTAATAAAAATCCGAGGAAGTTCAACCATATTGACGTTGTTTTTTAAAAAAGAAACGTAAAATTTTGACACCCTATCACAGCAAAGTGAGAGTTACGATTGAGTTGATACACGTTGTTTTAGGAAGTAGAGATAAAGGGGCATTGCTCACAAAAGCTAAAACTCAAAAAACACCAACAGTTTTTTATAAAATAGCCTATGGCCCAGTTACCTCGCGGTTCCAGTTACCCCAACAAACCTTACTACTTAAATTATGGTTTTACAACCGAGAAAGAGCTTTCTGTAAATAATTGTAGTATAAATGAAAATCCGCGACATTACCAGATATTTAAGTCTGTTTTTTAATAAATGAAGACTTGTAACAATATAAATTCAGAGTGACTTAAATACATAATAATATCTTCTTCGAATAATGTTTCAAAATCAAATCATTTAGAAATATTTTGAAATGACAAATTTATAATTTCAGAGTAAAAACTATCTTCTGGGTAGATCTAAACCATATATGAGTTTTCTTTTTCTCTTTTCTTTCGTTTTAAATATTTAAAAAAAAATCCATCATATATAAAATAAAAAGAAAGAAAACCATAAATGACAACAGACAGTAAGATGAACTGAAACAGCAGAAACACACTATATCATAGTCAAATTTATCCAGAATATCATATTACCACTCTCCGCCCCAAGGTTCTAGTCAGTCCAGTGGTTAGCATGCTAGCTACAAAATGGGGGACTTGGAACTGAGAAGCACGAAGTTCCCCTGTTCGAAATCAGAGCGTTCTGAGCTGGGTGAGCGTGCAAAGTTTTCAGGAGCTTCCTTGTGTGAGAACGATAATTCTTATTATTTTTCCTTGTAAAGTCCTTTCTGAAGGCAGCCTATAGCAATATGACCAAAACTGGCCGATTCTGTCGAAACCTCCCCCCCCCCCCCACGACCAAAAAAAAATTCTCATATAGTTTTTAATTTTTTCTAATTTAAATTTAAATTATAGAGAATGTCAAAATCATTACAAAAACCTCTGTATATTAAATATGGATTATGTATAAAAAAGAAGTAATAAAAATGTAGGCAATTTAAAATGTGTATATCGATTTTATCCGTTTTGGCTGGTAAGCAGAATCGGCCGAGGAAATATACGACCGATCTCATTTCATTTAAAATTAAAGCAATTAACTTTAAATTTAAATATATTTTACAATAAATAAACAAATACACGTGTTTAGTAGAACAGAAAACTTCCCGCCCATTGCTAGGTTTAGTGATAGTTTAATATGCAATAATATAAAACGTCAAATTTTACAAGAATACCTTACATTTACTTCTGCTATCAATATTGTAAAATGATGATAATTTTTAATAACTTTTTTTTTCTTTTTACAAATTGCCGGCATCATTACATCAATGTAAAAGTGATTATCCTTTAACAGCCTAACAAGAACAACAAAAAATATATATAGGCCAAAGTTAAACATAATGATTTAGTAGTTTCATGTGAATAAACAAATTGTATACGTAGCGTTTAAAGAAAAGTAAAATGCCATCCAAGGACACACATGGTAATTAATATTTAAACTGTTCGAAAGAAAATTATACTTCCAAATGATAGTGCAGATGTCAAATCATGTTTCAAACTTGTTGATTATGGTACGTATAAAGGGTCAGATCATTTAAATTGACTGAAAAGCGATTTCTTCTGTTCTTTTTTTTAACCATATTATAATTTATTTTGATGTGTACCGTTTTAAATAAAACCACAATCAAAATTTGAGTAAAATAAAGCTACAATGAAAAGGTCACCAGCTATCGCCATTATACGTCCATTAAGATATTTTTAAAAGTTTAACCTATACAAAATGATTGTTTGCAGTTTGTGCTCATGATTTTACGAAAATGCCTTACCGAATTTTCATTAGATTTTAATATTTTTTAAAGTAGTTTATATGATGTGCGGTATGTGGTACTGTGTGTTGGTAGATTTATCGAAAATTAACTTTTCCTTTTTAATCCTTTTTTAGAGTTTTTAAGTGCTTTTCTCATATATCAAGGTACTTCTGATAGTTACGAATTAATGTTCTTGAAATGGCAAGTTTATGATCTGATCGATAGTGGGTGTCGTAATCGTTTAGGAACGATAATGAGTTTTTTTCGAGGCAGAATTTGCATTAGATCTGCGAAGTTAAATATAAAATATATTATATGAACTTTAAAAAGTTGACTGTTTTACTTAAACGATGACTAAAATAATAAAAGAAATGTTACAAGTTAAAAATATACATTTTATTTAAAACTTCTTAGTACTTTCAAGCTTTTCCAAGAGCTTCATCAGATAATAATTTAATAACCAATTTCTGTTTATATATACAAATACGTCACTTCGTTTTGAAGATGAGAGAGCCAATACCTATTAGAGTTGAAAGTATAGAAGTAGCAGTTTCTTGGATTGAACTTAATTAGAGAAAATATATATTATTATTAACTGTAGTTCCATTTATTTTATCACTCTTTTCTCATACGTCACTTTCCTTTTTTAAATGCGTAGCTGGGCAGTCGAAGCCAATATTAGAGTTGAAAGTTATTTTTGTCACTTTTTATGTAAAACAGTGAACTTTTTAAAGTTTATACAATATAATTTATGTTTGAATCAAGGTGAAATATTATTTTATGACATGATCTGCGAAGTGTTTGATAAATTGAGTATTTTCACGTAAATAGTGGTTTTTTCCGTGGTACTGATGAATGTGTAAGTTTATTTAGTACATTTTTATTTTATAATTTTTCTTCTCCAAATTACTTCTAATTTTCAAAATATGAATGCCACCGATGAAGATTTTTAACTGTCTGTATTTATGCAAATGATAAATCGTCTTCCCAGCTGGATTTTAAAATAAAGGTACGTCTATAAAAATAGCAAATAAAGCTTTTGTGCAACAATATTAAAAAGCAGAAAAACCAACGTTTAAAGTGCACAAATAATACATGAAAAGCAGCAAACAGCTGTTTCGAATCTACAAGCGAGATTCTTCTTCAATGCAAGATAGGGAAAAAGGAACAGCGTGCTAGAAAAAGCAAGGCTGAGCAGAAAAAAAAAAAATTGTTTGCAGCTGTTTGCTGCTTTTCATGTATTATTTGTGCATGTTAAACGTTGGTTTTTCTGCTTTTTAATAAAGGTACGTCTATCTGAGAGTTGTGAGTGCTCTTCGGGAGTCTCTATCCTCGGAGGAAGTTTTCGGAAATAGTTTCAGTCTAGTGTCTCGCTGCACAGACATCACGTAACTGTACCCAGATTCCTGCCTTTAGATCACATATTTGCTTATTTATTTTAATGTTTTGGGTCTGAACGGCTATCTGCGCGGTGATTAAGTGGTTAGAGTGATGCATTTGCGTCTAGATAGCATGAGTTCGACTCATACGTCTTCTTTTTATTATCAACATTTCTTTTCTTCTAGATACACGGTCGGCAACAGGCTGACCGCGATCCACATCCGGACCGCAAAAGGTCAAAGCCTGGACAGCCAAACTTTTATATTTGAATAAATAATTTATTAATATTTACATACCGGGTGTCCCAAAAAGGACTGACTGATTTTAAAATTCAATAACTTGTAAACGGTGACAGATATTTAAAAAATTCTTGCAGGAGGGTTATGCATAAGGTCAAAAGTTTTTTTACAGTGATTTTCAATTTTAGTTCGAATTACAAACAATAGATGGCGCTGTAAGCAATAGTCGCTAAATACAGGCTCGATTTTTGGTCCTTTATCTTGTTCTATGCGGAAAAAGGAGATGGAAATGTATTATCCGGGCCACGAAGTACCAAAAATCGAGCCTGAATTTAGCGTCTATCGATCGCAGCGCCATCTATTGTTTGTAATTCGAACTAAAATTGAAAATCACTGTAAAAAAACTTTTGACCTTATGCATAACCCTCCTGAAAGAATTTTTTAAATATCTGTCACCGTTTACAAGTTATTGAATTTTAAAATCAGTCAGTCCTTTTTGGGACACCCGGTATAATAGATACCTTTGAGCGATAGCCGTATCAATGTTTCTTATATTTTACAAGTAGTAACGCGATTAATTTGATTTTTTTATAGCGATGCATAATTGGTATGATGTGAAACGCAAAATACTGCGTTGGAGCGCAGGCGCGGCGGTGGGAAGGCGTGAACTGACCGGCTGCATTTATGAATATTGGAAAAACTTGCAAGTAATCTAGTTACCGTATTTGGCTCCACATATATATGTGAAACAACTTTCTCCAAAATGAATTTTTTGAAGAACAAATATCATTCGAGATTAACGGACGTCCACCTTGAAGACTCTATTCGAATTAGCTGCAGGGGCGTAGCTACAAATACAAATATTTTTTCGGGGGGGGGGGGGATACAAAAATTTCCCAACTTATAATTCAAAAATTTTTGAACTTGAAACAAATTGCTCTATTTTCCATTTAAAAGGATATGTGCAATGTGCGTTTAATAATAATTATACGCAAAAAAAAAAAAAAAAAAATATTTCCAAGGCAAAATACTGAAACTAAAAACATTATAATTATAATTATTGGTTCATTTAATGAAAGTTTTTGTCTTCTATTATGTACAAGTCATAATCGTACTTCATATGAAAATAGCCTCGTGAAATTTTGATATTTTTGAGAAAAGAACAAAGTTTTGAGGAAATAGATTAGAGACACTGCTGATGTACAAAAGTAGAGAAATTCAGGTCTGGTAGATGTATGATATTTTCGTAGCACAGAAAAACATAATAACAAATTTAGCCTGGCTGCTTTTTGCATTTCTTTTGATAATTTAAGTAGTTTACTGTTATACAGAACTCAGAAAGGTAGTCCGCAAAACAATAAAAAATTCTTATTTTTTTTACTTTTTATTTAAAAAAAAAAAGAAAAAGTGTTTCAAAATTTAGAATTTCCCAACTCTAAGCTCAAATTTCTCAAATTCACATATATTGGAGGGGGATGCTCCCCCCCCCATAACCCCCCATCGCTACGCCTCTGATTAGCTGTTCATCACGTGAACCAAACTATAAAAAAACTGATTTTTTTCCGGACCCCAATAAAATTTTTTCAAAAGTATTCGGAAACCGATTTAAATTACATGCCGACCCCCAGGGCCGAAACTAGCCTTTTTTGCACCCGGGGCAAAGATGGATTTTGACGCCCCCCCCCCCTCCCACCCCTCTTCCACAAAGTATCTTTACAAAGGGAATTTTACTAATTTTATAATAGACGATTTATTTTAAAATTTAAAATATGTAATCATAAAATATGTAATACTGAACCCTGTTCTTGATCTTTATTTAACCCATTAACTGCCGGAACTATAACACAAGGATCTTACACTTTTTTGAAGGAAAACATTTGCCACCACAAATTTTGAAAGGTAATCCTCGCTTTATAAAACGATCAATGTTTATTTTATTAACCCTTTAACGGGTAATAGTAATATATTTACCACCTAATTTTTATTGAAAACTGATCGATACGCACCGGAATTTTCAGTGAAATATTTTGTTTTTAAAATGTATGTGATCGAACAGTCGCATTTTGTTTTCAAATAAATTTGTTTGTAGATTCTGGTGGCAGTGAATCTTTTTAACATTTCAGCCACAGAATTGACTTGCCCGATAAAGGGTTAAATGAGGCAAATTTTTTAATTCAAAAACAATAGTAGCTTGATAGTTAATTTAAGCATCCACATTTAATTTTACTGTTGCGTCAACACAACACCAGCGGTTACTGGGTTAAAAATGTTCTATCCGTTCAAATAGTCTGTTTCAGTTTTTTTTTTTTTTTACTTTTTTGTTATTTATAAATGTTTTATCGGTGAAATTTTCTATTTCAGTTTCATGTCCAATGTTTTTATTTAAAAAT
Organism: Maratus speciosus; assembly: GCA_963932465.1. NCBI lineage: Eukaryota > Metazoa > Arthropoda > Arachnida > Araneae > Salticidae > Maratus > Maratus speciosus. The sequence goes on from OZ010792.1 coordinate 281,525,456, forward strand.
ATTTTATCTGTTGCTTATATTTTTCATGATAAATGGAATTATTTTAATAAAAGTAAATTTTGATGTTAATAACAATTAAAGATTTATTTATTTATTTTAACATTTACTTAAATTATCTATTTCAGAATTTGTTTCTACTTTTCAATTTTAAAATGCTATGGCGGGTAATACACTGAAAAAAATGAAGTGCTCAAAAATGAGTAAATCGATGTACTTATATCGAATTGAGTATGTTTGGATCAAAAATGAAACATATGTTTTCTCAATTTTGAAACATCTCACGTTATCAAACCCAAACAAAACGATAATTTCGTACCCTGTAATGGTTATTTCCTTTATGATGGCATAAAAAATGTTCATGATGATTGAAATAATAAATTATGCATAGTATTTTAAAATAATTTAAAAGTGCTTACAAATAAAGCTCTAGTCATAAAAATATTCGGTTTGGGTATCTTGCTAATAATTTCGCTATTCTTCTTAATAAATAATCAATTAAACATTTCTTGTTAATAATTGTGAACGGGAAATAAATGTCAGTACATTTTTACTTTAATTTGTAGGTTCAGGGGGCAGTACACGACGATTTATATTTGAACCCAACCACGGAATCAAAAATAAATATATGTGTTTCTCAATTTTGAGTACATTTGGATCGGAGCTATTTTGAGTATGTGACGTATTTAAAATTGAGTACTTTTTACTCAATTTTGATTATCCATTTTTTTCAGTGTATTTTAATAAAAATTAATTTTGATAATAATAACAATTAGACTTATTTCCATTAATGAAATAAAACATTTATTTAAATACAGTAGAGCGCCGATTATCGGAACTCCAATTAACGAACTTCCAATTATCCGAACAGCCTATTTTTCTCAATTTTTTTTTTAAACCGAACTTCCATTTATCCAAACAGCCTATTTCTCTCTCTCTCTCAAAAAAAAAAAAAAAAAAAAAAAAAAATTAACCGAACTTCTATTTATCCGAACAGCCTATTTCTCTCTCAGAATTTTTTTTTTTTTTTTTTTTTTTTTAATGATGATGAGATTGTGGATGAGATTTAAGCTGAAAAAGAAATTGAAGAAATGAAAACGAATGCTCTGAAAATAACCCAGGTCCATCACATAAGAAGCCTTTGAATGTTTGGAAACAGTTATGAAATGGCTCGAACTAGAGGTCTGCACGGGGTGAAATTTCCAGGCCCGGGCCAGGTAAAAAACTTAAATGTTAGGCCCGAGTGGATTTCTACAAAACATTGATTTTTTACGTCGATTTGGTTAAAAATTTGTCTCGTACGAGGAGTTTTGACCAAAAATGTTTATCTTAAATTTTTTTTGCATGTTTATACGTAACCGTCATTTTTATAGAATTGCCGCAGGCAGCGATATTTATTTTTCTAATGAATCTCTATTTCTTGTATGTAAATGTTTCAGTTATCATTAATATTGTTAATCCACATTCTATGTATTGAAATGTTAAAAATCTGAAAAATGCCATACAGTAAAATCTTCTAAGGCGGAATTGCATAAAAAAGGAAAAAAAAAGTGCGTTATAGACAAGTTCCCTTCTTAGCAAGTGTAAATGTGTTATACATTCTTTTCTTACGTATTAGTATATTTTGCATGGATCAAAAATTTTTTCAGTTTAAAACAGGGTTCCGACATAGACAGGTTACTTTTCTCACGTTTTACTATATTTTAATTTAGCTATATTTAGCGTAGAAATCTACTATTCTTTAAAAAGAATAAATGTTAATGTTTAAGTGTAGAATAATGACGATTTACAAATATATGCATTTTTTGCAAACATTTTTGGGTCAGGCCTAATTTAACTCACTTTTGAATGGACCAAGCCACGCTGAGACAATGATTTTCGTACGGGCTGGGTCAAAACTAGAACTGAAAATCTTGGGCCGTGAAGACTAGGAATGAAACGAGTCCCCCGGCTCTGTACAGAAAAAATAAGTTAGGCCCGGCCCTGTAGATCTCTAGCTCGAACGGCAGAAGAACTCTGATCCTATTGAACTAATGTATTTATGAAGAATTCGAGATATGGCAGCATTGGAAAGGACGTCTTCTTTGAAGCAAGCAACAATCGAAAGCTTTTTTGCTTAAATTATAATCTCTGGAGTTCAGAAAATGATAAAAAGAGAAAATTTTAAATGATAAAAAAGTAAAAAAAGTAAACAACAACAACAACAAAAACAGTTTTTAAACACGCCGGCACTAACTGGTGCTGCCAGTCCTAAGCCTGGATAAAGTGTGAAGGTTTTATTATAATCAGGACAATCCCTTAAGTTGTCTGTCCATTTATCCGAACGTTTGCTTACCCGAATTAGGGTCGGTCCCGACTTGTTCGGATAATCGGCGCTCTACTGTACTAGAAAATATGCTAGAAAGACATATTTAAAGATCTTAAAGGGCAGGAATCTAAGGATAACGTGATGTATGCCACGAGACATCAGTGTACTTCCAGTTTACATTTCCGAGGGTAAGATTACTTAAAAACACTAAAAAACACATTCCAAAGCATAGTTTGGACGCAATCATGTTAACTCACACACACACATACATACCGACATCATCGAGAAAATACCAAAAATGGTCTTTGAGGACCTAAAAATGCAAAAACAAAGCACCTATGGTATCATTATAAAAATAACTAAAATAGATTCAAGGAACCTCAAAATGTAAAAAATTAAGTGCGAATATTTCTATAATCGGGTTTTTATTATAATTACAGTATTTTACTTACACTATATGTGTACGGAAAGTAAAGTAAAAATGGATGTTAATCCTTGAATAAGAATAAATAATAATAATATTCGTATAGATATTCAATGTAATAACTGAATTTAGATGTAATTAATTAAATTGATGCAAAATATTAATAATAATCGTTTGATGATAAGGCAATAAAGACAATTCTTACTTGTTTTTTTTTCTTTTTTGCATTTCTGTGCAGTTAAATAGTTGTCATCGCTGGTAACGCACACACTGCAAAGAAAATAAAAGATACACGATGAGTAAGAGGCCACAGCCACATATAAAGTCTAAATCACTCAATTTGTGCATAATTGGTATCATATCATTTTAAATATAGGTTTATTTACTATTTGGAAAGTTATTTAATTATGTTGAAAGCATTTTAGAATTTTCTGGAAAAATTCATAAATTTCGTCAAACCGGAAATAATTAACAATATTAATTACTAATATAAAATAAGTCCGTGTGGCTGTCAAAATTGTTGCCTCCTTTGCAGTTTTCCCTGGCGTAGCTTGGCGAATGTCATTTCTGAACAAGTGTTAACTTTAAATTTTTTCAGATCTTTTTTCCTGTATATAGTAGTTTTTGAAACTATAGCTATACCTTAACTCATTTTTTTTCTGTTATTAACTTCCTTGACTTAAGTTTAAAAACTTAATCTTAAATTCTTAATCTTTTTTCTCTTTTAAAAAAATTTTTAATTTAATTTTTACCTTAAATTTTTTTCTTTTGCTTATTATGTAGTTAAACTACACTTTTTCTTTTCCCAATGGCTCATAATTTAAAGGCATTAAAACAATAGATTGGGTGTTACACTGATCACAGCTAGGTAACCCCTCTATGCTGCTCAACTGTTTAGCACTGTTGTCAAGTTAAATTTAACATCGTTGTGAAATCAAATGCATTGTTTTCAGTAACAGCTACAAAAATCAAATGTAATCTGTGTCTAAAGAAAACATTTATTAATTTCTTAATGGATTAACGACAGTTAATTAATTTCAATTGTGTGTATAAAATTGTATATGTGTATAAAATGTATAAAATTATGTTTATAAACGAATTTAATCAATATTTGTTTTTTATACTGTTTTCTTACTTTATGATAAAAATAACAAAACTCACTTCCTGATACATAAACTGTATTAATATGTAAATTTTCAACGAAAATTTCATACAAAATATTAGTGATAAGCTATTAATAATAATGCAGAAAATACTTAATGATACCTGTTGAAAAAATTTAAGGAATATTATTTATTATTGTTTAGAACTTCAATTTACTGGCACTGGATCTTCTTATCAATATTCAATTGACAAAATCCTAATGGTATGGGCAGGGAATATTCAAGTCAATATTCGATGTAGTACATGCATTCAACTGTTATCCAAATTTAATTACCAGTCTCCTGAAACTAATCAGTGCAATAGGTCTTCCCGAGTCAATTGTTTATCTAAACTGTTCACTATAGAAAACTCTAAGCTGAGAAGGAGTAAAGTAACTTTTGCAGAGTTTTAATTATTTTCATTTAGCTCTTGTTCATATTTAACAGTAAACAAACCGAAAATTTTGCTCAAGTTTTCTGAAAATATTTCAGACCAGGATTTTTATTTAGAACTGTTTAACTTTTTATTTAACTTTTTCTATGTTGAATATTAAATTTATTTTATATATGAAGAAATTTCTGTTTTGAATCAAAATAATTTCGTTTTGTTCTTGTCAAATGATCGGTTGTTGGTATATTTAGTGTTAAATCGTATATATTGTGTCTTAAATGTTAAATGCGAAGTAAAGAAATAAAACACACGCAAAATAATTAGTTAAGCGTGTAAAAATATTAATAAATGATATTTAAATTAGTTTATAACTTCAAATTAACCCTTTCATGCATGGCATCCCCATATAAAGTTGTTTTGAAACGCAATCATCATCGAACTGTGCATATATTATTTTTATACCTGTATCGGATATAAACCTCATATGAACATAAATAATACTAGTGGAATACAACAATAGAGAGCAACCCATTTTGGACAATTGATTTTCTGTTCTGCACAAGAGATTTTCTCAAAGAATTTTTGTTCTTGAATCCAAGCAAAAACAGTACCAAAAATGTTTTTTACTCTTTACTTTGAGATAAAATGTCCAAACTTGAAATTATCACAAAAAACTATCTGACAACATTTAATAATAATTCTTTAGCGCTTGTAATCGTATTATCAGGTTTTCTTTGTAATATATCTAAGATGTTTAAATGTTCAACATTATTTGTTTTTAATAATCCATTTCAAATTTATTTTAATTTAAAAATATGTTTTTTTATCCGTTTAAAAATAGTTCATGGATTTCAGATTAATATCACTAGGCCTTTTACAAGTGTGCAGTTAAATAAATACTAATAGTATATAGATAAAAAAAATATTCATATATTAAATCTCATCTTCGCTGTTTTACGTATATTCCAATGTTATCAGCATGAAGCTAATCATTTTAATCCTGATCCTGACTCAGTTGTTTATCTAAAATGTTTACCGTAGAAAACTTTTTGCAGAAATTAAAAACTGAAGACTGGCTTGATCAATGTTTTAATTTTAGTCTTTCTTTTCTAATTTTGTAGCATTGTATAAGTAAGTTTTCTAAAAATTTTTGACCAAAACATTAATTATATGCAGTTAACAATAATTCCCAAAATCATAAATCATATTATTTAAAAGTCATTAAAAAACAAAAGAATAATATTTATCATCGTTTAAAACTTCAATTTGATGACATTGGATCTTTTTATCACTATTCAATGGACAAAATTCTAACAAAACACGCAAGCAAACTTCATGTCTGAAGCCAATCTTCGCTGTACAATATCTATTCAACTGTATCTTAATTATTAACCGAAAATTGATCAGTGCAATAGGTCTTCTTGAGTCAATTCTTTTTCTAAAATATTCATTATCGAAAACACTTCGGAGAGAAGTAGAAAAGTAACTTTTGCATAGTTTTAACCATCTTTGCTTAATTAGAGTTCTTAATTAAAACTCCGTTCTAAATATTAAATGTGAAGTGAAGTGAAGTGAAGGGACAAAGCAGTATACAAAAACGGTTAATCATACGGTTTAAAAGCTATTTATAAATAATATTCATCATCGTTTAGAATCTCAGTTTGATGACTCTGGATTTTCTTATTAATAGCCAACTAACAAAATTCTAATGTTATATGAACAGAGAATATTCTTGTCTAAATGTAATCGTCCCTGTACAATATCTATACAATTGTTATCCTAATTTAATTGTCAACTTGAAGGTAAATGAGTGCAATAAGTCTGCCCAACTACGTTGTTTATTTTAAACTGATCACTGAAACTTTTGAATTAGAAAAGTTACTTTTGCATAGCATTTTAAAACGGGCAAGGAATATTCATGTCTAAAGCCAATCTTCGCTGTATAATATGTAATATTTAATTATTATCTTTATTTAATTATCAACCTAAAACTGATCAGTGCAATAGGTCTTCCCGAGTCAATTCTTTATCTAAACTATTCACAGTAGAAAACTCTTTGCAGAGAAGAACAAATGTAACTTTCGTATAGCTTTAATTATCTCCACTTAATTACATTAAATGCAATGCATTCATATAAGGATCGTAAAAGCATAAAGAAAGAAGAGTTCTTTCTTAAAGCTTCCGTTCCATATATTAAATATGAAGTGAAGTGACGAAACAGTATACAAAAAGAATTAATCGTACGGTTTAAAAGCTGTTCACAAACAATATTTATCATCGTTTAGAATCTCAGTTGGATGACCCTGGATTTTCTTCATAATATTCAACTAACATAATTCTAATGTTATGAACAGGGAATCTTCTTGTCTACATGTAATAGTCTCTGTACAATATCTATCAATTGTTATCCTAATTTAATTATCAGCCTGAAGCTAATGAACGCAATAAGTCTTTCCGACTACGTTGTTTATTTAAAACTGTTCACTGTGAAAAACTTTTAACGGAGGAGGAGAAACGTAACTTTTGCATAGCATTTAATTATTTTCATTTAATTACCAAACGCAATATTCGTACGAGCATTCTAGTAGAGTGCAGTAAGGTCAGAAGAGCTTTTATTTAAGGCATACATATTATATTGTATGCATTAAAGGAGTAAAACTGTGTATTTAATTTTTTTTTTATTATGGCAAAATTCAAATTTCTAACGTAGGATTTTCTATCATAACCGAAGAACTGTCACTGGCAACTATTTTTTTATTCATTTTACCCCCTTTAGAAAAAATACAACTAGAAAACAGGAAATCTGCTTTTTCTGAATTTAGTGTCGCCTTGATATATATATATATATATATATATATATATATATATATGGATAGATAGTACAAAACATGTTTCAGTTTTAAGACTTAAAATACACCCTTTTATTTTATAGTAAATGAAGTCATTTTATTCGCTGAAGAATTCCACATTTACGACCCAGTCTTAAAAAATATCTATCGAAAAGTACGCATATGATTTCACTATCGCGGAATAATACACCAACCCAGCACAAATCGATATAGTAAACTCGACAAAAAAATCTGATATCTAATGATACATATTACTTCATTTGTTTGTAACATTAATATGGATACTTAAAATTAAATATAGTTTATAATAGCTCCGTGTTTTATCAGAAATCATTCATTTATATATTTTTCAAAATAATACGAATTTTAATTATTTTATTTTCCAGTTGTTATGAGAAAATGGCAACAAAAAGATACAGTAATCTACTATTTTCCTTTTACTTTCTACAGAAATGGAGTACTTCAGTTGCCACCATTACAGAAATGTCATAAAAAACTACAAAAAAAGTAATAATATCTCAAAAATAAATTGAGATGCAGTTTTCAAACAAATTGCAGTTAAAAGTACTTTTTTTCCCTATATGAAGGTGTAAAAATTGAAAATGTGCGATGCTTAGAAGTTGCAAAAAGGAAAAGTCGCCAATGATTCTTTAATTCTCAAAGTATAATAATCTGATGTAAAATCACTGGAGATTTTGAATAAAGGAAATAGTGTATGTAATGATGTTTTATCCTATGACATACATCATATTTGGTTTAATATTTTGAAAATATCTAACACTTCAACATCGGAACGTACCAATTTCATATACACCCCCTCAACGAATAATAGACTGATCCTTTTTTCCCAAACTGGTATATAAATAGCACAGTGAATGCGATATTTTAGTGAAACTATCCCTTGAAAATTATCGCGTTTACGATCGAAAGATCTCGGGATTCATGTAACGTCTTTTCTGTTCCTTTACATATGATTTTTAATAGCAATGTTTTTTAACTTAAAAATACCAGTTCATTTGTAACGGAATATTTAATAAACTAGCCGCCCTTGGAGACCAGTTTAATCTCCCTTAAAATTTATGTTTGGGAAAACATGCTAAGCATTGTATCAGATGTTACTTTTATTCATAATTTAAATTACTTGCACTCCCTTAAATATAATTAACATAATCCCTTAAGCTAATATTAGTTTTTGTTGCATGAAATTATCTGAATTTGTCGATTTTCTGTAAGCAAGTAAGCCCTATTGGTTTACAATGGAAGTCTATGGGAATTTAGCGAAACATTAGAAATATCGCCAAGTTGATGTCAAACTTGGCGGCATTTGGCGACAGAACAGGGTAGGTTTGGAGATGCATTAAAGGCTGTTCAATAACCAATGAGATGCGTTTCATTCGGGCATTGCCATTAAACAATTAACAAATAATCCCGATTTCTGTGCCACGTACGATAGCGTAATATATATATAGATTTTTATGCACCTTTTTAGTAAATAGATTTTTATTTTTAGTTATTTTAACGCAAGGTGAACGTGTCATTCCACTCTCAACTCGTTTTATGTTTCATTTTTTTCAATTAAAATTTTTTAGCATAATCGTACATCATTTCTATATAAATAAAATGTAATATGGTTTACTTCAGTGAAAGTAAAGTCAGAATATTGCATACAAATATGTCGCTTCTTAAAAAAATATTAATGGAGAATATTTATTATCGTTTAGCATTCAATTCTCTAGCACTAGATCTTCTCACCGATAGACAATTGACGCATTTTAATGATATGCAAAGGGAATATTCCTGTCTGAATCCAATCTTGTACTACATATACTCAATTGTATTATTTAATTATCAGACTGAAGCTAATCAGTGCATTAGATCTTCCAGAGTGAGTTGTTTATTTAAATTGTTCACCGCAGAAAACTCTTAACAGAGGAGGAGAAAAGTAATTTTTGCACTGTTTTAATTACTTCCATTTAATTAACACAGAATACAATATTCGGACAAAGATTCGAGAAGCGTAAAGGCAGAAGAGTTCTTATATTTAAAGTTTATATATTGTGTTCTGCAATGTTAAATGTCATGAAGAGATGAAACAACACAATTAACATTTTTTATGATGCTAAGATCCTCATTTCTAATGTAAAATCTTATTGCGCAACCATATACCTAAGCAACATGCATTAGCTTTCCAACCTTTTGACTCTTTCCAAGTCAAATAGACATATTTCGAATCAGAAATTGAACTTGAGGGTGGTTGTCAGTCAACTTTTAAATTTCCCTTTCTGATGTTAAACCTATGGACGTGGAATGCATTCTTATTTCTAAAATATCTAATCAGGACATTAATATATTTTCTTTTCAGTTGTCAAAAAAATTCTAAAATATACAGGGTGTTAAGAAAAAGAAACAACGTATAAGGGCACAAATAAAATGTGTTTAAAAGCATACAGCTGTTTCAAAACCTCTAAGGTTTCCTCATCAGTGCTTAAAATAAATGTTAAATTAAAACTAAAACATTGTGTAAAAAAAAAAGGGGGGGGGGGGGGAGGTGGACAGAGAGTCAGAAAAGCGTACCTTTCAGCTCTACTGCCAACGGTGAAATGCGACATACGGCTGACAAACAGCTACGGAGTTGATCTCACGCGCATATTCAGGGAGACCAATCAAAATTATCCAATTGCTCTGGAAGAGTCCGAACTTAGAAGGAGAAAAAGGGGGGAGGGAATGGAGAGAATTATAGAAAATTAAACCATATCTTTGAAAAATTGGGCATACTGGATAAGTCGTTCGTTAACTAAACTGTTTGAATTTTTCAATATGTGATAAGCTTCCCAGAAGTCCAGATCATAGATTGAAGTACATTTCTGTGTCATGGAGGCTTCGGAAATTTTAAAATTATGGTTGTTGGACCAGCAGTGGTTGGCAATAGCGGAACGTTTAATATCACAATTTTTAACGCAAGTTTTATGCTCCCCCAAACGGATCTTAAAGGCACGCTTCGTTTGACCAATGTACATTTTGTTGCATTCGCAAGATATCCTGTAAATACCCCAATTTGAAAAACTATCAATAGGATGTTTCAGATTTGTGAATTGAATTTTATTAAAAGGAGTATAAACTACTTTAAAGTCAAATTTTGACAAGATTTTAGAAATTTGATGGCTTATTTTTGGAAAATATGGGAGTATAATTAAATTTTCATTACCGACAGTATTAGCCCTGGGTTTTGTACATTTACTTAGTTTGTTATGAATGGAATCGACGATTTCAGCTGTAAAACCTCGATCAATGGCAATGAATTTAATGTAGTCTAATTCTGTTTTTAGTAAACTGTCGGAAGAACAAATATTTAAAGTCCTGTAAACATAACTGTTAAAGGCAGCCAACTTTTGATTAGGTGGATGGGATGAAAGGCGATGTGGGGGTAAGGATACTGCGAATGGTTTACGGTAAACAGTAGTGTGAAACAAATTATTTTCGTGGAAAACCATAACATCAAGAAAGGGCAAACGACTGTTATTTTCGAGTTCAAAAGTGAACTGAATATGTTCATCTATAGAATTCATAATATCGAGAATATTAGTAAGATTAAGATCATCAGAGTTCAATAATGCAAAGCAGTCATCGACATAGCGGATGTAAAATGGAAAGGATAATATCTTGAAAAGGTTTGATTCGTAATAGTGCATGTAAATATCACTGAGGATGGGGCTGAGGGGGGAGCCCATGGACAAACCATCAGTCTTGCAATAAAAATTACCATTAAAAATGAATGTGTTTTGCGATAAACAAATGCTAGTAAGATGTATAAGCTCATCAATTTCGTAATATGAATAATGAAATTCTTGTAGGCGTTTGTTGCCTAATTCGGCCAACAAATTCAGAGGGCTGATGGCATCAAGAAGATGAAAATTTACAATAGAACATGGGGTCACAAAACACGTATTTAATCAAAAATACTACTCGAAATCAATTTGGGTTGTCGGCAGTAACTTTCAGAAAACTGAAGTACAAGGTGTCCACAATTAAACGACCGTACTTTAAAGTTGTCTACAGACATTATACTCGGACGTGGCTGGGGACCTACGAATCTTGCTTCCGCAAAAGAGTCGGACTAAGTGGAAGAATAAAGGGCTGCGGACGAATAGGGCCGTTCGCCGCGGCGCGGAAGTATGGTTCATAAAGTTATGAAATTTTGTGTAAAACATAATAAAGGAATGGGAATTTGTTTAAGAAAAAAAAAAGTTCAAATTTCGCCACCAGAGGGCGATTTTTTAATAAAATACACATTTAGCATTACGATAGTACAGAAATTTTATTTATTAACTTACCTTTATTTTAAAGACAGCCTTTCACGACATGTTCCTAGCATTTCCCAGAACACACTGCGGTTAACTGTGGAACATGCTATATCCTACAATTTCAGATAGTATCGGAAAATGATGATCGTCATTCGGAACATGTTTGGTAATAACCAAATTTGTAAAACTATCGTAAATGTATGCTAAATGTGTAATTCATTAAAAACGGCCTCCTATTTTTTGTCTTTTTTTTTTTTCTCAAACAAATTCCCATGCCTTTATTATATCCTCTACAAATTTTCATAACATTCTGAACAATAATTTCGTCTGTAGACAACTTTAAAATAAAGTCATTTAATTATGGACACCCTGTAAATAAAATTTCTAAACTATCGTAATGCTAAATGTGTAATTTATTAAACGACCCCTCTGGTGGCGAAATTTTGAACTTTTTTTTTTTTTTTTTTTTTTTTTTTTTTTTTTTTTGCTTAAACAAATTCCCATTCCTTTATCATGTCTTTCACAAAATTTCACAATTTTATGAACTATGAATTTTATCACTTTTATGAATTTTATGTTTTGTCTGTAGGCAACTTTAAAGTGGGGTCGTTTAATTATGGACACCCTGTATATTATAATAAAACTTTTAATAGACATTTTCATCTTTGTTGTAAATGTGATAAAATAAAAAAAAAAGTGGTAGAAGTTTCCATTATGCGCGCCAACAGTAATGCACTGGACGCTCCACATTTTGGACTGCGATTGCCAGTTCATACGGTATCAGCGATTGCTCGAGCGCCCTGTTTTTCCAGAACTTTTCGTGATGTCATGGATTTTCATTGCAATGTTTTTATTTTTCTCAAAATTATTACCGTCAACCTCACAGACTTCTAATATAAGTAGACTCCAAATCGACAACCTTTTCTTGACTCCTACATCTTTGCCCTCCATCACGTGATGGAAGGCAGATTTAGCGCGCCAAACCGGTTTTTCTCCTCGTAATCTCTCTCCAGATTCCCGCCGAAACATCGTCTGTCTGCGTTTGTCTTGAGTTGACCGCATTTTTGCTTAGCCAATAAAGGGATTACCGCCAAAATACGGCACCCTTTTGGCGATGAAAGCAAAAGATGTTGGATGCAAAACCTTCCCGAAAGAACAATGGAATTGGGAGCCTACTTATATTAGAAGTCTGTGGTCAACCCAAGTTCCGTTAGGATGAAACACCCTGTATTTGTGACTAAATAAGAGGTTTGCGACTAATTGTCAATTTTTCATCCCCTTGGTGCCTACTATCACCCCTCTGAATTTGTTGGTCGAATACGAAAACACTCTACATATTTAATATTTTTTCAAATGTTAAAATCTTACTCACAGATCATGAGCTTTTAACACTTAAAATATTAAATTAAAGATATATTTTGGAAAGATTTTGCCAACTAAAAAGAGAGAGAGAGAGAGCGATTCTTTAAGAAGAGTACACAGAAAAAGAAAGTTACAAACATTAATTTCTTGTGTAGATATTCTATAAATACGAATGCAATCCCGTCCCATGGGTTTAACATTAGTGAACGGAATTTGATATTTCACTGTCTAACAACCTTAATGTATCAAATAAAACAGTACTAAACAGTGTGGACATTATTCAAGTAAGATACCTGGGCCCTATACTATCAATAGTTTTATCATTACTTATTAGTATATCTGTTTTTTGAGGGCTAAATAAAAAAATAGCGGAAGTTCCCATTATGACCAGGGTGATACATATGTTTGTAGTGACTTCAAGCGTATATATATATTTTACGACCATAATTTTGATACACTTCTGTTCTTCAATTAATACATTTCTTAGTATATGTGGAGTCTTCATTCATGCAATATTATAATACAGTTTAATACTGAAGTATTCTATAGGAATATTAAAGTTTTTTCATCCGTTAGCAATATTATAATCCAATTTATCCTACACTAAATCATAATTTAAATCGCAGAGCAACACGTAACAAACGTGGTAGATGTTCTTCTTCAATAATTATCTCTAAAAATACTGTAATTAAACAATTAAATAATCTTCATAAGAAATATTTAATTCATTACAATTGGAAATTAGTTCGTAGTATATTTTTGCAATAAAAAAGAAAAAGCTTGCACAATATTTAAATATCTTTCTTAGTAAAACTTTCTCGATACATTTCTCAGATATATTTTTTGATCTTATTATGATCAGAGTCAATCAATTTAACATTAATTTACAAAAAAAAAAAAAAAATTAAAAATACAAATACACAAATGTTAATTACTTATACAAATCAAATATTCAATAAAATTAATATTAATTCTATTATAAATGACAAAAAATGTAAATTTCCTATTCATAATATTCAATTATCTAGAACATTTAAATATCCAATTCCTTTAGGTAGAAAGATATATTTATAATTCTTTTTCAAAAAAATACATCTGCTACAAGTACTTTCCCTTGTAAATGCAACGACCCTTCACTACAGCAATACATTAATAAAGATCATGGTCATATAATCACTGGAAATATTAATATTGTAAAGGATTTTACATTAAGAAAATTAATAAGATATAGCACTAAATATAGACTTCCATCAAAACTTAATTTAAATTCAATTATAAAGCAATTTACATATGATATTGATTTGCTTAAATATAAAATTTCTATTTATTACAATAAACCTATTACATATTTTAATCAATGGGAAATATTTGTTATTGAAAAGTTAACTGATGCTCATAGGGCAAATGTATCTAATCTTGTTAAAGTCAATACCAAACACATTTTCCAACAAATCAATAATATTCAAAAAGACTATGTAATCACATACATTGACAAATCCCCAAATAATTATGCAATCATATGCAAATCTTATTATCACCATCTTCTTACATCTTGTATTTCATCAAATAAGTCTTTCCAGAAAACTAATGATGATATTATTGTTAACAATCGTAAAATTATTGCTTATTATAAACTACTAAATATTATTCCTACTGACTTAACTATCCATATTTAGTACTCATTCCTAAATTTCATAAGACACCACTTAAATTCAGAACAGTTACAATTGAATGTAATACATATAATAATTATGCTAACAATATTTTATTAAAAATCCTGAATCAAATTTATAATCTAACAACAGAAACAGATAATAAACATTGTATAAAAATAGTTATCAATTTGTTAATGTACTTAAAGACATTAAATGTGTAAAAAATATACGTACATATGATTTCAAAGATATATTTAATAATATAAATCTTAAAGACCTGCATAATATAATTAATACACTATTTAAAACATATAAAAATAAATTAACTCTTACTATAATGGATATAAAATATTTTCGCACTTTAACTAATTTTATAATATACAATAACTATATCTTACAAGATAATATTATTTATCTGCAAATAGAAGGAATACCACAAGGCGGATCTACATCCAGTTTGATGTCTGATTTATATGAACGTAATTTAAGTAGTGATAATATACTAATGTATCGCTATATTGATGACATTATTTTAATTGACACTAAACAATCAAATATTTTCAATTTCCAGTTGATTATCCAACTAATTTAGAATTGGCAGAAAACCTTTTAACAAATAATACTATTAACTTTTTAGATCTAAAAATCATAATCGCACAAAACAAAACAATTACTGATCGTTATGACAAACGTAAAGACTTTCAATTCAAAGTTAATACATTTACTCATTTTAAATCCTGTCTACATATTCCAGTTTACCGTAATATACTAATTAATCATTTGTATAGAATCAAAAGTTTATGTTCATCCCATCTTATCAATAAAAACATCAAACAATTAATATTTGATGCATTAAATCATGGATTTCCTAAGAAATTCATATATTCCTTAATCTACAATTAATTAATGATCTAAGCAATGGATAGTAGGGAGGTTTCTTGTATGTTACTATCACCATTTTGCGTATCAAAAAAATATATAAAAAAATTACAAAAAATTAAAAATAAACAAAAAAAAAATTAAAAATACAAAATATATAAATAAAAAATTTACATAGGTTGGATGGGTGGGCAGATGTTAAATTATGGAGGAGGGTGGAGTTGTCTGGATAATTTATACGCAAATGTTGATTTAATATATATTAAAAAGAGGGGGGATGATACGTTTAATTTATGAATTTCTACGTTTATTTTGGTCCTTATGAAGTTGCTGTCCTTGGTACTGTATAAAAATATAAATATTTATATTATATTAATTCACATCGATTTAAGTCACTTTTATTGATTTACTTCAATTTATTTTGATTTTTAATGGTGGACGCTAATACAGTTTATGATATATGTATTTATCAGTATGTAGAAATGTTGAAATCTGTTGGTATATACCCCCATCCCCATTCAGTATAGAAACATTTTAAAATGTAAAACATTACATTTATTAAATGGTTAATAGAAATAAACTTCTATATTATTGTAATTGTAACTTATTTGAAATTATTATTAACTTACTTAATTTTAACTAAAAAATTTAAAAATAATTATAACACATTATATTAAAGATGCTAAATGGTTATTATCGTTATTATGTTGAGCTGTTTTAGAATGATATTGTTGTGCTGTTTTAAAGTGATTTAATAGGTTCAAATATTAGTAATATTTTAAATAAACAATTTTTCTACCTTTATATTTGGTGTAATCTCCAATAGATGGCACCACTATTAATTATTTCTACTTATTTTGAACGTGATATTATTCATATATAGACATTATTAACTTTTTAATTTTGTGAAGTTCCGCTAGATTGCAGCATTAAATTTATTATATTTTAATATATCTCTTAATTATTATCTGTTCTATTTTAAACATATATTTCTTTATGTACTTTTTGTAATAACTTATTCCAGGATAATTAAAATCGCATATAATAATTTTTATTATATAGACTATATTTTAATTATAATTATTATAGTTATAAGAATGTGAATATTTTCTGAAAGCTGTGATGATTTGCAACCGTAAGGATTCGATTTTAACTGTACCAATTAATTAGGCGGGATTTTTGCTGTGCTAAAATTGGTTACATGTTTGAGTTGTAATATGGTCATAGCAATTCTCTTGCTAGGTATGTCCTTAAATTTAAATGTTACAATTTTTTCATATTGTTCAATATTGCATTGGTTAATATTTTTTTTTAAATTCATTTTATATGGCATGGTAAATTTATACTTTTTGGTGTATGGTCGATTGGGTACATAATGGAATTCGGTTTTTAGCTTATTGCTGGATTCAATTACAGAAATCGACTATGTTTTTGCTTATATATGTATTTTATGTACGCTTGAAAAAGTGAAATGCTATATAAGCTTCCGGCTACATCCATCCATTTGATCTATTGTTTGTTTACGATACGTCTTTTAATGGTTCAATATTATTTCGCTGGTTATTTGTATCTTTTGTCTTTAGTAGGTATGTTATCAAAATTTGGTGGTTTTTTATATGTTTTATATGGATTAATCGCCCGCAATGTGCTATTGAATTAGTGGTATTGTGCTTGACTCTGTTAAAGGTTCTAGTTAAAGGTTCCATCTTTATTTTGTATAAGGTCAGAGTTATGAATTTTAGCTAAATTTATTAATTTAATTTTAGTAATTGGAAATAGACGATGATATGTAATTATATAATGGTTATATATATATATATACACTGGTGTGCAAAAATTAAGGACGGAGCAGATAAATTAGCATAAGAGCCCAAAAAGGCAACAGAACAAAATGGAACACTAATAAGGAGATAGACCTGGAACAAATGCAGTAGGTCATGCGCATATATGGCATGTGACGTAATAGGAGGAGGTCCTAAGGGGATAAAGCACAGAGGTGGTGGACTTTCAGCAATTTGGTGAAATCTATTGCACGGTGTACAGTGATTTCAACGACGCCTTTTTTACTACTATTGTATGATATCGCCAAGAGGCAATCCAGGATATGTCATCTGGATAACCTTACACGAGGTCTCATCATTGGGAGGTTGGAAGAAGGTCGAAGTGTGACAAGTGTTGCAGAAGAGTTCGGGAGTGCTCACAGCATCGTTTCACTAGACTCTAGTACATTTCAAATGATGGGAACAGCTGTCCAAGCATTCAGCAGTGGTCGCCCACGAGCAACAAGAACAGCGGAAGACCGTTATATTGTCCTACTGGCGAAAAGAAACAGGCAGCAGATATGATGGATAAATTCAAATGGAGATGCAGTAGACTACTGGACGTCGGATATCATGTTTTACCGTGATTAGAAGGCTACACAAAGGTGGTTTATACACACGACCACCAGTACAGTGTGTACTATTAACGCCTGCTCATCGGAGACGCCGGTTTCTGTGGTGCCAAGAACACAAGAACTGTACCCAACAGGAATGGGGTCGAGTACTATTTACGGATGAGAGCCGATTTACTCTGACAAGCGATTTTTGACTTATACACATCTGGAGAGAGCAGGGAACACGTAATCACCCGTGCAACATCATTGAAAGGGACCGTTTTGGACGTTCCTGAGTTCTTGTTTGGGACGGTATCATGCTTGGTAGACGTACGAACCTCCACGCCTCTTCCAAGGAGGTTCAGTCTCTGGTGCCCGCTCTTGCGCCGAGATTCTCTTGCTTCACGAGCGTCTGTTTAGACGTGCTGTGGGTCCGGGTTTCCTCTTCATGGACGAAAACGCTCCCCCTCATGCCTCATCGTACAGCGGCTGTCGAGGAGCTCATGTAAAGTGAAGATATTCAATGCATGAATTGGCCTGCAAAGTCCCCAGACCAAACTTCCATAGAACACGTGTGGGACCTTCTCGAGAGATGCTTGGAAGCACGTGGTCAGGCTCCAGAAACTATTCTGCAGCTGAAATTGGCGTTACAAGAGGAATTGGGATCGATGCCTCAACAGTTCCTTGACGACCTCGTCCTTAGCATGGACATACTTTGTAAATACTGCACCGCAGTCAGGGGTGACCATATTCCTTATTAGAGACTGAATTTTTCCTGCCAGGTGCGTGTAAGATGGACATTTCTGTCTTCTGTGACCCTTTCAATAAAGTGCTTTTGAATCCTTTTGATTCCTTGTTTAGATGGTTTTATCACTTGTCCCATATTTTCACATCTTGAAGATCTTATGGTATGATTCTGGTCGATGTGGAAAAGGTCTGCACGACGTTACATCCGACAAACCATCTCGTCCTTAATTCTTGCATACCAGTGTATATATATATATATATATATATATATATATATAATTTTTTGTGATTTGTTTTTGTGATTTTCCTGGCTTTCAAAAGAATTGCAGTTATTACATATGTAACATATAATGTATAATATAATATATATATATATTATATAACATGGTGAAAAAAAGCAATCAAACCTTAGGTGGGCCATAGTGGGACCGGGTACCGTACCACATAAAAATCTAATACATTTTATTGAATAAGTTTTCTGATTCAAATGCAACTGACCTGAAAAATCGTGCTGGTTGGCAACTACGCTTTATCCTTTTCTTCAATTAAAAAAAAAAAAAAAAAAAAAAAAAAAAATTGGAATTATTTGCATGGATAGTTTACATGTCGGTAAAATATTTTTATTATTGTTAAAGTTATGAATGAAAATCCAGGTTCAAATTGGAGTGAGACACCCTTATATTTATGATTGGAAACGTGGATTGCCATGCGACTCAGCTTTCCAATACAAAAATTGTTTGTTTTAGTGAACAAAACTCAAACCTAGGACGAACAAATCTCTCAAAGTTTATCCCATCATGATTTTAGAATCATCCGGTATATGAATACTATGCATAGTGATGTGCATGCAAGCAGATATTCCAAAAACAGTCCCAAATATTAAAATTCACAATTCTTGAACTATAATGAATATCGAGTGAAATTAATCGGTCTTGTTCTGATCATAAAACTCCTTTCTTCGACTAATCTCAGGAAACACTTTAATATTTTAATCTCCAGATATGTTGCTACACTGAAATAAATATAAAATACGAAATCAATTTTCAAAACATTAAAAAAGTGCGTGTAGGTCTCGATTATTTTATTTGCGTATGTATAACAGACACGTTTGTTGTAATACATTTAGTTTATTTCGAACACTTAGCTGCTGATTTTCTGATTTATTGTTAAGTTCATTTTTGCTCTCAAACGCTTCAAACTGGCAAATTCTCTTATTTGGAAACTACATAATGTGCCGTGCATGTCTTCTTTTTTTTTTTTATAAATGCAGAAAATATTTCAAAAAATGCTGATATTTCAAAAAAGCGGGAGATCTAGGAATGAAAAAAAAAATGGTCATACTGAGAAAATAATTGTTTAAAAATCAAATTCTAATTAACTGAGCGAAAAATAAAACCACACGGCCTCTTATACATCTCTTCAAAAATCACGTCAGCAAGTTTCATGTTTTTATTTTTAAAAATGAGTCTGAAAATGTCTCAGAAAATTTCGAGCTGTTGAGGATGGAAAAACATTTTTTCGAATATACCCTTAAACTGTGTGAGGACCTCTCTTTTAGTGAGAAGTACCGTGTTTACTCGCGTAATAGTCGCACTTTTTATGCCAATTTTTCATTGTAAAAGTCTAGGTGCGACTATTATGCGGAGAAATCTACTACACAATATTGTACACTCTAATTCAAAAACCTTACTGGCTTTAAAAAAAAAAAAAAAAAAAAAAAAAAAAAAAAAAAAAAAAAAAAAAAACACATTATAATATAATTAGTAACTTACCAAATGTTGCCAGATTATGTGCTGTTTATTGAATTCTTTTTTTAATTTTTATGGTAATAGTTTTATAGACATAAAATTTACAAATAATCTTTGTGAAAATTTTGACAGAAAATTCTCATAATAAATCACTTTCACTGAAGGTATCACTATTGTAATGTGAATCGGTGTATTAAGAATCTCCGTCATTCCATTAAATGTCGTCTTTGCTTCCGTTCAAAGCATTGGAGATTACCTGTCTTCTTAAAACTTTTTGAAATTATATCGCTTGTTATTAAAGTCTCTTTTGCCTTCTGAAAGTTCCTTCTTTTCATCATCAACAAGATGTCATCGGAAGCTATCGAGTACCAGCATAGTTAGTTTTTAAAGCAATGCTCCAGACCTTTTCTTCAAAACATTGCGAACCCAATCTTTCATCATTTTTTCTTGCATCCAGTTTATGCGAAGAAAATATTTTGACGATTTTTTCTGCTTCAAAATGGGGGTGCGACTTTTAAGCGAGGGCGACTATTACGCGAGTAAACATTGTATTTTCTCTTTAGGTTAGTATATTTAATGAAATAAGCCTGGGCGATTTATTCTCAGCAGACGGACATCTTTTCATTTCAACAGCAGAAATACATTCTTGCTAACGTGTCTAGGTGCATACACTAAATCTGTTGAGGCATTCCGAGTTGGAATTCTTGGTTAACCATGGGTCATCATCCTTCTTGTAACTCCTAGATTTGGTTACAGCTACCGCATGAAAATCGTTGTCATAATGTAATTATAGTGATTTCCCACGACAAGATGGAAATTCAAGGCCATAATTAGAGGTAGATAATTATCAACGTAGATAATTAAAACAATAATAATGCTTAAATATCAAGCGAAATTAGTCGTTCTTGCTTTGATCATAATTTCCTTTCTCCAACAAGTCTTTGGATTAATATTTTATTCTCCAAATAAGAGATTCGTTTGAATGGAGGACTTTAATAGTTAGAGATGCGTGCGTAGCACGCCTGAAGTACGCTGCCGAAGGCAGCAGGAATCCATCCCGGATATTTATTTTCAGAGATTCTTTTTTATAATTAATCGATGTTTTAATCATTCGAGATTCATTTAGAAAAATCGACCAACAATTAATTCCCGTATATGAAGTTAAGGTTATTCTTACGCAAGATCGTATAGTACTCGAATAAATTTAAACTGAGTCAATTTTTTAAGTGTTGAAAGGGTGTGAATACGTCCCAATTATTTTATACATTTATATATAACAAAAAGCTATGTATATTGCAAGACATTTAGCCTATTTTGAACACTAAACTGTGCTATACTTTTAGTGAAAAATATTTTCGCTTTAGACTGATATATTTAATGAAATAAGACCGGGCGAATTATTCGTTTATATATAACAAAAGCTAATGTATATGGCATGTTAGATTTAGCTTACTGAACATTAAATTGCGCTTGTTCTATCTTTCAGCGAAGAGTATTTTCTCTTTAGGTTGATATATTTAATGAAATAGGACTGGGCGATTTGTTCGCAGAAACAACTTTTCATTTGAACAGCAGAAATACATTCTTGCTAACATGTCTGAGTGCATACACTAAACCTATTGATGCATTACGAGTGGGAATTCTTAGTAACCCATGGGTCATTCTTCTTGTGAATCCCAGATTTGATTACAGCTACCGCATGAAAATCGTTGTTATAACGTAACCATAGAGACTTCCCGTGACAAGATTGAAATCTGAGGAACGCTGGTATAATCTCTTTCGTTCTGCAAACCATAATTTATCAAATTGATGACACTTGGGACAGGGGACAAACCTAGCAAGGAATTTCTCATAGGCGCATAGGAAGAAAAGTTTGAGATGAGATAAATTTAATGGTTTTGCTGTATTTGATAATGGATGGATTAATTTCAAAAGGGATGACACTTTCATATCTAGATGAATATTTTACTTACGGTGGATAGATTTTATTGAATTTTAGACTGTGTAAAAATTGGGGATTAAAACTCGGTGTGGAATAGTATTCATTTGAAAGAATTTGAAAAAGTATACGGGCGATAAAAATATTCGTTTTACCGGATATATTTAATAGTAATGGAAAAAATTTGTACGTACACAAAATTATGTCTTTTTAAATTTTAACAAGAATAAAAAACATACTTTAAAATAAAGAACTTATAATAAAAAGCAATAATATACATACTTTATAATAAAAAACATACTTTATAATAAACAACTTATTATAAAAAGTAATAATATATGTACTTTATAATTGTAGTAAAAAGCAATAATATATATGCTTTATAATAAAAAAGCATACTTTATACTTATGTTACATGCCTTGCTCCTATTTATTTTTGATTATTTTATGAACAAATTTCTGGTTCGAATCGAAACATTTTCATTTCGTATCGGTGAAATGACCGATTTACCGGAAAACCCGGGGTTTTTTTAAACTGTTTTTTTTTTTTTTTTTTTTTTTTTTACCGGTTTTATAAATGTTAGTCTGTCGACTGACGTGTACAGCCGAAGCGTGGGTCAAATGAACTGTTTTGGTATATTTAGCGTTAAAAAATTATTTATACTTTTATATTTATTATTATTATTATTATTATTGTTGTTGTTGTTAATGGGCATATATTCATATCCTATGTATTTTACTCTATCTTCAAAGCAGGCATTGCCAGTGCAGAAAATACAAAACTTTTCTTTTTCCGAACACCGCATTATAAAACGTTCAAGAGTTGATTGCTGGTGCGGACAAGAGATGTCAAACATTTTGGCGGTTCAGGATGAAGGGTCACCTTTTCTACAGATGAAAGAGGAGGGTAGTTGCATCCCTGAATCCTACAGAATACAATTTTGTGGTTATTGTGGGTGGAAAGGAGATGAGTGAAGTTTCCGGTTGTAGTTAAGCGGATTTGCCAACAACAGTATTTACGAGTTATGAGTGTAAAGACAGCTGATCTTCCTCCTATTTATGAGGTTGAACTTATATTATGTTACGCGGATTTTGTTCGGAGATTTCCTGATGTCAGATAAATGACGTTATCTTAAAAATTCGTTGCTAAACGATGTTTATAAGGAACTTGCTAATCTTTAAATGATTTTGGCCAAAAAAAAAAAAAAGTGTCATATATAATCAACTACTTTATAGAACAAATGTAAGAAATGAAAAGGGCATATGAAAGAATGACATTATTTTATTTTTTTAAGCGACAGAGTTGCTCATTGCTTTCTGTTCCGCAGACATTTATTTGCGATAAAAGTATCCCGTTCAAAGAAAGAAAAGATTATGCACAAATTTTTGTGTAGGGAATTAATATTACGGAAGTTGCTTCATTAGTCACTAATATTATCATTTCTTGTAAAAAAACTGTTATAGCTTTTGTATGCAATGACACTCGGTTATGTAAAAGAGACGTAACTTATAACTTTGAATTTGAAACTTACTTTGACTGTTAGCTAGGTATTTTTGCAAGGAAGGTGTTAATATATTGAAAAACTTTATATGGCGTTTGGTTATAGCGTCATAGAGATTTTTGTGAGGGAAATCACAGAAAATCATACAAGTGACCAGAGCCCGATTAAGGAACTTTGAGGCTCTAGGTTCAGCATTCTTTCAGGTTCTCCTTTCCAGAACAATTACTTAAGTAATCTTGAAGCTCAGAATCATTTTGCTTTCTTTTCTCCCTTTTTGTCTGCCAAAATTAAAGCTTGGGCAAAAAATTAAACTGTAGCTTTTTTGGTACTCGAAGCAAAATCCAAATTTTGAAACACAATAAAACGTAAAAACGTATTAAATTCAAAATGAATGAGCTTTTGTCCATCATTTTTGGCTTTTTAAGTCATGAAGCAAAATAATTTTTATTATCGATTTTCTAATAATTTTAAAAGAATGGCTAGATAAATTTTAAATCGAAATATTCTTAAAACTTTTTCATGGTTTGAATAGTTTTTAGATTAAAACCAATTTTTTTTCGAGGAGCCCTAAGCGCATTTAGTGTTGCAGTTGTAAAAATCCAGAGGGTGCACGTTATAGGTAGAGGGTTTACCCAAGGAATCAAACGCATTGTTTTATTTGAAAAACAGAGGGCAAAAGGAGTTCCTTTAAAAAATCCAGAAAGTATACGGCATACTCTCTACTACACCCCTGAACATATGCCTACTGTCATAATCAGGTTCTGCAAGCTGATAATGACAGACATATAAACATCCAATCTGAACTAATTATCTTAAAATCATGAAATATGATGAATAGATGGATAGAAGTAGACACTTTTTCCCTCTCCATATGGTGCGTAAAAACACACAGCTATAGCTTTTAGAACATTAATTAGGAGGTCGCTTCATCAAGTGATTAGTAGCAGAGTAGCAAGCCCAAAAAGGGTAAAACACGTTCTGCTAAAATTAGAGAAAAACCAGCAAACAGCAGATGGATGTAAATCTTTTTTCTGCAGATGGTGATTAATAACTCACAGCTATAGTTAGGGAAAAAAAAATAAATAGAAGCCCTCATCATTGGGTGAACACGAACAGTAACAGTGAGGATAGTTAAACCAGTATATTTAACTTTTAGTGTGTATTGTGACGATGTCATGTAAGTTTGATTCCAAAAGTCAAAATATAATTAGTCAAGCTAATGTTTCTCAATTTACAAACGATCGTAACTAAATTCACATGACCGTTTCGATAAATCATAGACATGTGAGAAGTCTAATCTAATCTATTATTCAGTGTTTACGTCCAGATATAAAATCCGCCTACATCTTGAGAATAAACAAAATAACCCCTTTCCCACTTGGCATTACCGCGAGTGTGAATAAGATTTGAGAAATCACAACAGTTAATCTGCAAGAAACAAACAGTTAGATGTCAATAAAATTGACAATAAAATGCCTCTTTTTAAATAAATCAATATACATATATATATATATATATAGAGAGAGAGAGAGAGGGGGGGGGATGTAATGTTTTAAAAGGTGTGCACCAGGCTCAAAGCAGCCCTTACATGCACAAAAGCAATATATTTTTTAGCCAAAAAGTATGAAATTTCATGAAAAATTTAATAAAAAGAGGGTGCAAAACAAGATAACTGTAAAAATATTAAACAATTGAAACAAGAGCAATAAATACAAAAAACACAAAAAGTGGGAAAGGATTGTACTTTGTGCCGATATATTAAGAAAGAGAAACAACGTATAATGACACAAATAAAATATGTTTAAAAAGCATACAGCTGTTTCAAAACCTCTCAGGTTTCATCATTTAATTTTACTTTTTATTTTAAGCACTGATGATGAAATCTTAGAGGTTTTGAAACAGCTGTATGCTTTTTAAACATATTTTATTTGTGTCTTTATACGTTGTTTCCCTTTCTTAAAATAAATACAAATCCTAGCTCTTCGGAAGGTGAGAGCAGCCATGAAGCATCAAACAAATAAATGTATCCACGCGGGGTTACAGGTTTCGCAAGACATGGCTAACCCACATACTCCATTAGTGCAACAAATTCAAACAGAAATTTTTTTAACAACAATAACTCAAAATTAATAAAAGAAAATTATTTAGTATAACTTAACAAAACCAACAACTTTATTCATATAACCAAAATCAACCAACTGATTTATAACCAAAATCAAAATCAACCAACTAATTTAATTATTTTTTTTTTGTTTTGGTTATAAATTAATTGGTTGATTTTGGTTATACAGTAGTTAGTTTTGTTAGGTTATATTAAAAAATTTTCTTTTATTAATTTTGAGTTATTGTTATTAAAAAATAAAAAAATCTCTTTGAATTTTTTACACTAATGGAGTATGTGGGTTGGCCATGCCTTGCGAAACCTGTAACCCTGTGAGGATATATTTATTTGTTTGATCCTTCATGGCTCCTCCCAGTTCTTGTTCCAATTGTTTAATATTTTTGCAGTTATCTTGTTTTGCACCCTCTTTTCATTATTTTTTTCATCCTCTTTTCATGGATAAATAGACGTTAGCCAACCCATCCCACCCCTATGATCCTGCCATCGAAATGCTCATCTCCTGGGTAAGTGCTTTCATAAATCCCCACCTCTCTGTAGATATTGAATTAAATTGTATCTGATTTGATTTATGTTTTAATTTCAAATAAAATCGTTATTATGTTAAACTATTTTTGGAGTTATTGCAAACAGCGACATCAAACTTACAGTATACCCTTGTTGAGTTAACTAGTCTGTTTGTTATTGCTTACCTGATGGTCACAGCTCGTAATTACGTGCTCTCAAAACTATGATAGTGTGTTAATGTCATTTTCGTAAAGTCAATAAAATATATGAACTTTTCTTTTAGTAAAACTTAGAATGCAAGTGCCCATCTCTAAAAATCTTTAAAAAAAATTCTCTAAAAATCCCTTTTTATCGATGAAATATCGAAACAATTTTTATTGACAATCCCTCAGTAATGCACTGTCATTTCAAACAATTTTATTTAGCTCCTTTACTTTAAATGCTACACTTTGGATATATATCATGCTCATCGATCCTTAGACACAGAGAGAAAACGTGCACAGGGTTCATAGTTTCGTAGTAAATATACTTCTACAAGGAAAAATATGTCTTCAAGAAAGCTCATTTCATTAAAATTCATTATGCCAATCTTTTAATTATACAGTTGTTATTTAAGGTAAAGTTTCACATTAAAATTATTGCTGTCATTTTACATACATTTATTTAGTTTTTAAATTTTAAATCATTTTAAGTAATTAAAACACGAGTCAATTTTTAGAGTATATTGCTTTTTTTAGCTTCATCTATTAAAAATATGCCAGTAAATCTAAATAAAATCCAAATAAAAATTAAATATGCATCAAAATATAATAACTGCACCTTAGTAGGGCCACTTTTTGGAAGATTTACACCAAAACCTAATCGGCAGCAATTTATATCAGGAACTACCTTAATATACATTTTTATTAAATTCCGTGAATTCCACAAAATTTGTGTCACATACAGAAAGACAGTCGCACAGACTCACAGACAGACATTTTGTAAAAACATGTTTTTCGGAATCTCTGATCCCTTAAGCGCGTAAATCCATATAAAACCGGATTTCGAAAATTTTCACAAATCCAATACTTGTAAAGATAGAAGAAAGTAAACAAGTTGGAAATTGCTCGTCAAACGTGGCAAATGAGGTGCGTTCGTACTATAACTAGTTTTATAATTATTTTTTGCACCCCATATTGTACTGAATGTATATTTTTTGCGCTTCATAAGTGCATAGTCTGTAACATCATTAAAATGCACTTACAATAATTTTTTCCCCATTCCCCGTAATGTAACGGAAAACTTTTGACTGTCCCTGTAATTAAACTATACATTCGATTTTCATAAAATTTGAAATGGCTCGACAAAATTTTGCAGCAATTATATATTTAAAATTTCAGACCATTCGGAAGGCTGTAAAATCATTAAAATGCATTTGCAATAATTTTTTCCCATTGGCCATAATGTAACGGAAAAATTTGGGTGTCCCTGTAATTAAACTATACATCCGATTTTCATAAAATTGGAAATGGGTCGACAAAATTTTGCAGCAATTATATATTAAAAATTTCAGATCATTCGGTCGGGTAGTTTTTGCTCTGTTATATGCGGACGGACGGACGGACAGACGGACAGACAGACGGACTGAACGACGACTATAGGTGCTACGTATTTATATAAATACGAACGCACCTAAAAAGTATCCTATAAAATCTGCACTTGCGTAAAGCGCGGATAAGTGTTGTTCAAGACTGGGTCAAAACCTGGAAACCAAATTTTCTTTATTTCTATGCACAACGCTACGTTGCGCAATTGCATATCAATGTCCTTAAAATGTACTTAGCTCACCTTTATCACATGAAGTAACAACATTAAAGTTTAATTTAATTCATATTATCGTGAAGTTGAACATGTGAAATTAATGGTCTTCATTGTTCAAAACGATACACTGAAAACTTCAAGACGATTTTTAATGTTTTATTGATGGTCGGTGTTTTCGGGGGAAATGTATCACCCGGTTTTGGTCGTAAGCACTTAGGATTTTTTTTTTCTTTTAAGCAACACAGACTGGAACTACTTCAGAATTCCTTACATATTTTAATGAAAAAAAAAATTATATTAACTAAATTCAGTCGAATAATGAGTTAAACATTTTTAAATCTCATCTTTACAACATAATTAATTTTAATTGCTACAATTTGCTGTTTTTGAAAAAAAAAACTGCTGTTTTGTTGTCTACTTTTGTCATTCAATAAAAAAAAATAGCGCCACATACACCTTTGTGGTGGCTTTTATAACTACTTTTTTTTTTTTTCGCGGAATCTTTCGTTCTCCGTCTTGTTTAATCATCATTCAAAATTTGGCTCCTGTCTCATAATTAGGTCGCGTTACAGAACACGCCGAGTATAGTTAGTTTAACTTTGGCCACGTTGTATGTTAATTAAAAGTAAATCACATGTGTTAAAATTAATGAACGATCGTGGAAAAAAAGTAAATACCCCTACTAACTCTGCAACAAATTATTGTAGAAGAAATTTACTGGCGCCAAACGACTGGAAATAAAATCTATGTTTATAAAATTTGCTTAAAGAGCCATCTACGTATCAAAACGAACCGAAATTTTATTAGGTAGACTTCGTATGAAATACTACTTATTACATTCTCCTCTATGTTGGAATTTCTGAAAATTTTTTGCAGATCTACACCGATCATGACCTCTACAACCCAAAAACAACCTCAGTAAAAAACTTTATCTCTCTCTCTCTCTCTCTCTCTCTATATATATATATATATATGTATATATCACTTTCTTCTGGACACGATAACTTCCACAATTCTGCACAAATCTTTTCCAAACTGATACACAAAATCAAGGGCATAAAATCTCGGTCAAGTTCGTTAATGGGCAAATTCGGACCAAGGGGGTGGAAATGGGGAGGGGTTTGTGAAAATCGAAAAAACACCGTAACTTCTTAATTTTTGTACATATCAAACCAGTTTAAAGTTTTTATTACTTCCAAAAATAAGGCCAAAAATTTATGTATCACAGATTTTTGATAAAATTAAAAATGGGCTCAAGGGGCGAAAAAAATAGGGTTTTTGGGAGAAAAAAATTCATAACTTCGTCAATTCACAAGATATCAAATGCAATTAATTTTATTATTAATCTCCGTAATATTATCTACAACTTTTATATTCACAAGTTTTTGATAGGGCCAATTCGTACCGCAAAAAAAAAAAAAATAAATAAATAAATAAAAACGAAAACAAAAAAAAAGGGGGGGGGGGGGTTGAAGAAGAAAAAAATCCATAACTCCGTCAATTCAGAAGATATAAAATCCCCATGAATTTATCATATATCTTCTTAATATTGTCTACAACATTTATATAGACAAATTTTTGATAGGACTAATTCTTACAGCAGAAACAAATTAAAAATACACAGCGGTTGAAGAAAAAAATCATCTTTTTAAGGGTGTATTCAAATCCAAACTGTTTATTTTCTGATTCATTTTTAAGTTGATTTTTGCTCTCAAACGCATCTGGTAGATTTGATCCAATTGGTAGATTCTCTTATTCAGAAACTATATAATGTACCGTAATGATCGATTTTTTGACAGAGGCAGAATACATTTCAAAAAATGATTTCAAAGTGTGCATTTTGAACAGAATTTCCCGAAGCGATTGTGTTAGAAATAAAAAATATTGTCCTACTGAGAAAATAATTGTTTATAAATCAAGTTTTAATTAATTGAACGAAAAATAAAAACACATGTCGCTTATAAATCTCTTCAAAAATCACGTCAGCAAGTTTCATATTTTTTCTATTAAAAATGAATCTGAAAATGTGCCAGAAATTTTCGAGTTATTGAGCATGGAAAGGTATTTTTTTTAATACCGCCTTAACATGATTCTGATAAAACCAGCTATTATATAAAAATGAAATAAAAACTCGTCAAAAGCGGCCATATAAAATTGTTAAAGTAGGTTTATCTCTAATCATGATTTAGTTTTTGTTGGTGAAATTAATATACTTAACTTCGAAATCTACCTCCACCTGTAGGCCGGGTCGGCAGGGATTTTTTTTTTTTTTCAATAGCAATACCGAGGCTTGACACCATAAAATAAATTCTATACCCTTCAATTAGCCTACATCCAAATTTTCATGAAATTCGTACGATTAGTTTCAGATAAATTAACTATTTCAAAATGAGCCTATTTTAGGGATTGTATGCAAATTAAAGTTCGGTACTTGATTGTTGAAATGCGAAAGAATGACTATGTCACTTCTATTAATGCATTATTTCTTGCCCCTTTACTCGCTTAATATGTTTCGACTATTGCCAGCCCAAATTTTGCAATAAAATGAGTAAAATAATTTTTTCAAAAGATGCTTTTCTGCACATCATAGGCGGTCCCTGAAACCATTATTTTTAACGTTTTTTCAGCATAATTCAAAAACTACTTGGAAGAAAAATTTGAAATTGAGAATTCGCATAAAGCAGGACATAATAAATATTGTAGGTTGCAATTCATATATTTTTTAGGGTTCCGTACTTAAAAGTAAAAACGAAACCATTATAAGATCACTCTTGTGCCTGTCTGTCCGTCTGTCACAGCCATTTTACTCGTAAACTATGGAACGTGGAAAATTCAAATTGCGGGAAATAATAAAGATTATTGACACACATATTTTTAGATTATTAAACATTCACAAAAATATTTAGGGAAAATGTAAAAGAGCTAATTAAGTTACTTGAAAAAAAAAAGAAAAAGATATTTTCTTCGTACATCGTGTGGGGTATTGTGTGAAAGCTAGCGTAGCGCTGAACTCAAAAATACATTTTTTTAAATTTAGGTATTATATTTTCAGAGATATTGTCGAAAATGTAACGCAAAAGTATGCCCCCCCCCCCCCCATCTATTTTCGAATCTACTAAAACTACAATTATGAAAAAAATTAGAGGTAGCAGACGTTAAGTTAAACCTTTATAGTGTCAAAATTAGGTGCGGCTGTTAAAAAAAACAAAGTTTGGTCTGTTTTTGATTTGTAGATGGCCCCTAAGCAAATTTTATATACATCATTTAAAATAGACTTTTTTCAATCCTTTGGTACCAGTAACTTTCTTCTATTATAATTAGTTGCAGAGTTAGTAGGGGGTGTTTACTTTTTTCCCACGACTGTAGAAAAAAAAGATTTAAAAAAAGTATTGAATGAAAGAGCGAAAACATATAATATACTTCTCACATAATATTAATAATATTCTTCTTAACGTATAATACGGTTAAGTGTTAAGAAATATTTGAAGCATTTATCTTAGTCTCAACATACAAAATGATCCGCTTGTAAATGCAAGCCTACATGACAGAGTTTCAGCAAAAATTCTACATTTTCAGAAGGAAAATGATAACTTTACTATCGATTTTGTTATCGCTTTTTCTATATTACGTGCAGACATCGATTAAGGTACGAAATTCTTAAAATTGTTTAAGATGACTTCCTCACACGTATGTATTTATATGACGCAGTTGAATCTTTTTTCTAACATTTTCAATCTCACCCAATATTGTATGTAGCATTTATTAATACACAAGAAATTAAATAAAAATATTTCTAGGCTAAAAAACAATCTAATATAATAATTAGCTTAAAAAAATTATGAAAATATATCTGTAAAACTTTCATTATTTGAGTTATTATAAAAGCTGATAAGGAAACTGAGTGAAGTAATTTTGATTTGATGTTTTGATAAGGAAATATAAAAATTCTAATGATAACTAGAGAATATTTTAGGAAAATTTCGGTGCATTAGTTTAATCAGCTAATCACAAAATGTAGAAAGTCACATAAAAATACTATTACAGAAACTGTTTCGTAAAAATAGTCTCTGTTAATATGTTAAAATAATAAAAATTACTATGATCACTTTGGAAAAAGTAAATAAATAAATAACTTAATTTAACAGGGAGGCATAGCAAATGTTTTGGTATATATGGGCGCTTTTATTTTTACTGAGGTTGCGGCGAAATTTCCATAATGGCATATTTGTTATTAATAGATAAAAAAAAGTTTTAAATTATAAATATTAGCAGACGTAATATTTCAAGTATTTATTTGAATTAACTTTATAAAATTAAAGACAATTTTCAAGAATTTTATTTAAAAATTACTTATAGAACTATCCAATTAATGTTGTAAAATCCAATTAATGTTGTAAAATTGTAATAAATGTCTACCTGCAATCTATTTAATGTCTTTCGGTACGCATACGTAATAACTTATAATAACGTATAATAAAATATAAACTCCACTGTTATTATACTTCATTTACTTTTATTATACGTATTACTAATTACATGTATTTAATAAAAGTGTATCTGCAATCTATTTAATGTATTTTTGTATGCAGACATAGTAATAATAATAAGTATAATGAAAGGATTTAAGACTTTTATTATACGTATACTTTATTAAAGTATATAATAAACATCTATCTACAATCTATTTAATGTCTTTTCGAACGCATTCGTAATAATAATACGTATAATAAAATGTAAACTCCACTATTATTATATCCACTTTTATTATACGTATAATTTATGTGTTTAATAAATATCTGCCTGCATTCTAAATATAATTTTTGCTTGACCTTTTTATTAGATGTATAATTAATTAAAGTACACTGCTCAAAACAATTAAAGGATATTGCAGTTTTAGGTGGATTTTGTATCTGGTAAACTGTTTAGCTGATTGATACATGGTCGACAGACATAGTAGGTTATATGAGAATAAATTACACATGTTTGGCAGAAAAAAATGCATTTTATTGCGCATTTGTGTACTAAAGGAAAAAAACACAATTTGTGCATATGAGAAAAAAAGAATAAGAAAAGGTGTTTTCTTCAAAGAAAATCATTTTCAGTAGGGGGTATGGTTTCCACGGGCGGCCAGCAACGTTGAACACCTTTGAGGCATGGACTCAATGAGGCTATTAATGACGAGTTGGGGTATTCTGCCCCACTCTTCCAGAAGAGCTCTTTACAGTTCTTGGAGAGTTTGTGGGGGTTGTTGGCGGCCAGAAACTCGTCTTCCTAGAGCGTCCCAAACGTGCTCGATTGGATTCATGTCTGGAGAACACGCTGGCTATTCCATTCGAACGATTCCTTCCTCGAAAAGGAAATCCTCCACCAGGTTTGCACGACGTGGCCTGCAGTTATCGTCCATTAAAATGAAGTTATCTCCGATTGCTGCAGCGTAAGGGACTACAATAGGTCTGAGAATCTCATCCCTATATCGGCGACCAGTCAGAGCTCCATCTCGAATGATGTAGAGGTCAGTGCGCCGGTCAATGGAGATGCCACCATACACCAACACTCCTCCACCGCCAAATCTGACACTTTCGTGCACGAACGCAGGATTATTGCTACTGCCACGGTCCCTCCAGATGAAAATACGCCTATTATCCGGATGCACAGAAAAACGGGACTCGTCAGAAAACAGAATATTGCTCCATTCATTTCTCCTCCAGTTGACATGCTCGGTTGCCTACTCCCTGCGGTCGCGACGATGCCTTGATATTAATCTAACACATACCATCGGTCGGAGAGCATACAGACCTACAGCATGGAGCCGGTTTCGGACAGTCTGAGTTGAAATCGTGGTGCCTGTAGCCGAGCGAAGGTGTTGTTGGAGAAGAGTAGCGTTCATGGTTCGGTGTCTCCGAGCTGTTAACGCTAAATGCCGATCTTCATTGGGCGTTGTTGCCCGTCTACGACCTTGCCCTGGTCTTCGGCCTGCACATCCACTCTCCAAAAAACGGTTCCAGATCCTGGAAATGACACTTTGTGACACTCCAATGGCTTGCGCTACTTCGGCTTGATTTTGGCCCCCTTCTAACCTACCAACAATTCTCAAAGCTTCTGAATCTGTCAAATGACTTCGCTGAGACATCGTACTCATCGAAACAAAGCAATCACTGAATGCCGATCATCCTTGTCTTCATTCTCTTTTATCCAGTTGAAAGTCAAATTTCATTCGCTGCCGCTGAAGCGACGTTTTTGACGTCGAACTCAAAATTTGCATAATCCACAGTTTGAAAACCATAAAAATTTGCATTTGTGATTCTCTTCTTCTATTTTCGGCAAAAAAATTTTCGTTTATATCTTTATTTTATATAAAACTTCAAATATCCTTTAATTGTTTTGAGCAGTGTATATTATATACATTTGGTTACAATCAAGTAATTGTTTTTCCGTACGCATGCGTAATAATAATACGTATAATAAATTGTAACCTCCACTTAAGATTTTCATTATGCGTATAATTAATTAAATTGTGTAATAAACCTCTGTTTACAATCTATTTAATGTCTTCCGCATGTATGCGTAATAATAATATGTGTAATAAAATGTAATCTTTAATTACATTAATCTTGATTTTTATAATACGTATATAAATACTCAAAAACATACATAATAAAAGTATGTCTGTTAAATTACTTACTTATCGTATGCGAGCATTACAAATACTTTTTCAATTAGTCTAATTTCCATTTTTTTTTCACAGTAAAAACTAAGATAAAACTTTGAACAATTTGAAATTGTAATACATTTTTATAATATACTGTAAAAAAAAAAAAAAAAAAATCTATGAGGTTACTAAGAATTTTCTAGGAAACCGGGATGCCTAGGACTTTTTATGTAGCTGCAGCAAAAACAAATCATGTAACACATTAACATTTTCAATGTAAAAAAAAAAAAAAAAAATCTGTAATGTTAACAAAAATGAAGCCAATTTTTTTTTTTAAATAAACAAATACAATTTATTCATGGAGCAGCACTCGATTCTTTATTCTTTCCTCTATAAAAAAACTCTGAAACTTTTATCTTTATTGAGGATGTCTTCTTCAATGTTGTTAACTTTCAATTATATAATTCGATATACAGAGTTTTTAACAGGAAGATTTCTGCATGCAAAGAATGACGAACTGAGCCTAAAAACTGTAAAGTTTGCGAAATGGACTCAATGAATTTGAAAGCGCTTTATTTTGTAACAGTGTTATCTGAAAAACTCTTGCCGCGATTTTAGGTAGCAAAACAAAAAAAATAAAATAAAAAATGACTTTTAAATAGGATGTAAGGCTTTCATAATTTACAAAGGGATATTTTTCTGTTAGGATATTAGTTATTACTGTTTACGATACATAAAAATAATTTTAATTACAAACTGTAAATGAAGGAGGGGAAAGAAATAAGCTTTAAGCGAAACGGACTCAATAAATTTGGAAGCGATTATTTTTGAAACAGTGTAATCTGAAAGCCAGGATGTTAGATAGTAAAACAAACAGTTAAACAATGACTTTTAAATAGAATGTAAGGCTTTCTTATTTTGTAACGTTATATATATATATTTTGATAGGATATTATTTATTACTATTTACGATAAATGCAAATACTTTAAATTACAAACTATAAATGAAGGAGGAAAAAAAAAAAAGCTTTAAGCGAAACGGTTGTTTGGTTGTGTTTATGACTTCCAATTATTAGCACGAGGGATATAGGCCCTAAGGGGAGGTGGGAGTGTCCTCTATGGGGGGTCTTTCTAAGGGAATCTAACCCGTATTTACGTTTGGAAAACCAAGGTTCAAAGAAAACTCCGAACGATTAAGCCGACAGGCGCGATTATGATCGAACCCAGCACTTCCCGTCTACCAGCTTCGAGAGCAGAATCTCTCAGCCACTTAAGCGAAACGGACTCAGTAAATTTGGAATCGCTTAGTTTGTAACAGTGTAATCTGAAAAACTCTTGCCGCGATTTTAGGTAGCAAAAAGACAAAATAAAAAATGACTTTTAAATAGGATGTAAAGCTTTCATAATTTATAAAGCGATATTTTTCTGACTTTTAAATCGGATGTAAGACTTTCTTAATTTATAAAGTGATATTTTTCTGTTAGGATATTATTTATTACTATTTACGATAAATGCAAATAATTTAAATTACAAACTGTAAATGAAGGAGGAAAAAAAAAAGCTTTAAGCGAAACGGACTCAATAAATTTAGAAGCACTTTATTTTGTAACAGTGTAATCTGAAAAACTTTTGGCGCGATGTTAGGTAGCAAAAAAACAAAATTAAAAATGACTTTTAAATAGGATGTAAAGCTTTCATAATTTATAAAGCGATATTTTTCTGTTAGACTATTATTTATTACTGTTTGCGATACATGCCAATAATTAAATTACAAAACTATAAATGAAGGATGAAAAAAAGAAAACTTTGTGAACGGTAACACATTTAGTCATGTGCTATCTGACGAGGTCGCTGGATATAGTATTTATAGCTTTAATTTTCTTTAAAAATATAGCATTAGAATTTATAAGAGTTGACTGAATTTTTTTTTCTATTATTTGCTGTAAATGTCTATGTTTAGAATTTTTTAATGTATATTATATACATACACGTATATACCGGCAAATTGAAGGGGAGGGGGGAGGGAAACTATGAAATAACACGTTTTAGCAGAAAACAGATTGAAATGCCTATTAATATTAATTGCGTAAAATTGAATAGAATTTTAAAGACTTTTATACAAAAAATATCACTACTTTATAATCTCTATTATTGATACTTATAATAAAATTTAATACTTTTTTTTAAACTTTTATTATGTGTATAATTAAGGACGCATAATTAAAAAAAAATCGATACAGTCTATTTAATTTCGTATCGCATGAATACGTTGCAAAATCTTTTCTGTCTATCTTATTTGTTAATATGTTTTATTATAAAAATTATGACAATTTTTTAATCGCTCCATTAAATTCTAATTGATTTGTATGAGAGATTATAAACGATAACGATTTCTTGATAACCAACAGTTAAATTACATACAAGAAGTTCTAAACGTTTCGCTTAATTTTTCAAACACTTCTTTCAAATTCTGCTCTTTATTTTTTAGTCACGAAAATTTAACCAAAGAATTTTTTAACTTTTAATAAAATAATACAATTTATTGCTGGAGCTATAAGTGACCCTTTATTCTGTTCCACTATAAATTATCTAAAACCTTTATCTTTATTTACAACGTTTTATTTAATGTTGTTAAATGTCAATTATGTAATTCTTTATGCAGGGTTTTATGCTCGAATATTTTTGCATGCAAAAAACGACGCGCTAAGCTTGGAAACTGCAAAGTTTTGGAAAGGAAAAAAAAAAAAAAAATTTTTGTCGAGCTTCCCTGACATCGCCGTGGAAAACAAAATTTAGTTATGTTTTCCTTTTTGGATTATGTGTTTAAAAATTATCTTACACGGTGAGTTCAGGATGCAGAGCTCCCTGACTAAGAAAAGAATAAAATTATTTCAATTCTTCATTTTTTTTTTATCCAGTAGAAGATAAAAACATGTATAATGGTCACTTATAAACAGATTAAGTAAAATAATGCCATAAAGTGATAAAATATAATTTATTAAGATTGACGATCGTTTCGTCGCACCAACGGCGACATTTTCAAAATCATACACGATAGAAAATGTTTTCACAAAATTTAAAAATAATAATAAATTTAATTTTAATTTATTATTTTTATGTTTATATTAATTATGTGTATATTAATATTTTTATGTTTGCAATATTTCATTATGCATCATGTCTCGTGACATCATTTACTATGTTTATTATTTTTAAATTATGTGAAAATATTTTCTATCGTGTATGATTTTGAAAATGTCGCCGTTGGTGCGACGAAACGATCGTCAATCTTAATAAATGATATTTTATTACTTTATAGCATTATTTTACTTAACCAGTAGAAGATTACTATAATGTGTTTTTTATTTCTTATTTGTTACATTTTTGTATATATATATTTTTTTTACATTGATACTTTAAACATTGTCTGGTAGGGAGGAGCTAATAATAAAAAAAAGTTCTTAATTTAGGGTGTTTGAAGGTTATATCCGTCATTTTGAAAAACTTTCTTTTGGTTGTGGACCATAAGCAATTCTGTTCAAAATTATCGCGATTCCCGGGATTTCGTTCTCTCGGCGCCCATGGTTACAAATGTTAAAAATCCCGCAAACTGAATTACAGTCAAGGCGCTCTTACATTTCAAACACTTTATTACAAAACCTGCTCTTATTTTCTTAGTCACGAAAACGGAGCCAAAGAACTCTTAAACTTTTAATAAAACAAATACGACTTATAATAACTTTGCGCTTCTGAGTCTTTATTCCGTGCATTATAAATAACTCTGAAGCTTTTATTTTTATTGCGGATGCCTTCTTTAATGTTGTTAACTGTCAATTATGTAATTCTATATCTAGAGTTTTATACACGAAGATTTTTGCATGCAAACAACGACCCGCCAAGCCCGGAAACTGCAAAGTTTGCGAAACTAGCTCAATAAATCTGGGAACGCTTCATATTGTAACAGTGTAATCTAGAAAATTCTTGTTCTGAAGCAACTAAATTAAAAAATAGCTTTTAGAAATTATAAATCACAAAACAGGATGTAGTCTGCTGTAATTTATAAAGCTATATTTTCAGGTTAGAATATTATTTGTGATAGTGCTTACGGTAAATGAAAATAATTTAATTTATACGATGTAAAAAAAAAAAAAACCTTCTTTGAATAGTGGCATATTTCGTCAGGCGATATCTCACAAAGTGGCTTGATATAGTATGTGCTGCTTTACTTTTCTTTAAAATTTTCGTTTTAGAATTAATGAAAGTTATCTGTTTGAAGGAAAATTATTTTTTAACATAAATTTTCCTCTTAAGAAAAACGTAAGCGATAGAAATATACAATTAGAATTAAGTTTTCAGAAAGAATTATTACAGTGGTAATGAGTTATTACATCTTTTTGTACATTAAATACAATTTATGTAATTTTTTATGTAACGATTAACAAAGTACAAAAAGTTAAATACTGAATTTTGGAACATTAAATATGCAAATTAAAAATACGTAATTTGCTAAATATAATAGAATTATGAAATAAAGACAAGGAAAAAAACCCTTCTTAATAATACGTTATGATTAAGAAATGCGCAGTTAAGTTGATTATATCTTAATTTTATGGTGTTATTAAGAAACTTTTTTTGACTTTATTTATTGTTTACGGTAAATGAAAATAATTTAAATTATAGGTTGTAACGGTAAAGAAAAAAAAAAAAAAACTTATCTGAATAGCGGCATATTTCGACACATGCTATCTCACGAAGTGGCTTGATATAGTATGTGCTGTTTAATTTTTCTTTAAAATTTTCGTTTTAGAATTAAGGAAAGTTGATTGTTTGAAGGAAGTTTTTTCGAGCAAGCGACAGAAATATACACTTAAAATTAATGTTTTAGAAAAAAATGATTACAGTGGTAATGAAACATTACGTCTTTTTCTACATTAAATAGAATTTGTGTAATTTTTTTATGTAACAATAGATAAAATCGGAAAAGTTAAATACTGAAGAATTTTAAACCATTAAATATGCAAATTAAAAATAAATAATTTGCTAAATATAATAAAGGCCAAAAAAACAAAACAACAACAACAACAACAACAACAAACACTTCTTAATAACACCATATAATTAAGAAATGCTCAGTTAAATTGACCATATCTTAATCGCATGGTGTTATTGAGAAGCTTTTTTGCCGTTATTTATTGTTTACGGTAAATGAAAATAATTTAAATTATAGGTTGTAAAGAAAAAGAAAACTTAGTTGAATAGTGGCATATTTCGCCACGTGCTATCTCACGAAGGGGCATGGTATATATATTATATTCTGCTTTATTTTTCTTTAAAATTTCCGTTTAAGAATTAATGAAAGTTGATTGTTTGAAAGAAAATTATTATTTAACATAAATTTTCCACTTAAGAAAAACGTTTTGTCTAGCAAGCGACATAAAGATGCAGTTAAAATTGAAGTTTTAGAAAAGAATGATTACAATGGTAATGAAATATCACTTCTTTTTTTACATTAAATACAATTTATATAACTTTTTATGTAATGAATTGATAAAATACGAAAAGTTAAATACTGAAAAATTTTATAACGTTAAATATGCAAATTAAAAATAAATACTAAATTGAGAATTACGAAATAAAAACAAAAATATCCTTCTTAATAACACCATAAAATTTTTTAAAAATGCACAGTTATGTTGCGTATATCTTAATTTTATGGTATTATTAAGAAGCTTTCTTGCCTTTATTTATTGTTTACGGAAATGAAAATAATTTAAATTATAGGTTGCAAAGGAAAAGAAAACTAGTGAATAGTGGCATATTCGTCACTTGCTATATCACGAAGTCATTTGATATTATATGTGCTACTTTATTTTTCTTTAAAATTTTCGTTTTAGAATTAATGAAAGTTGATTGTTTGAAGGAAAATTATTATTCAACATAAATTTTTCCCTTAAGAAAAAAGTAAGTGATAGAAATATACAATTAGAATTAAAGTTTTAGAAAAGAATGGTTACAGTGGTAATGAATGATTACATTTTTTTGTACATAAAATACAATTTATGTATTTTTTTATGTAACAATTAAGAAAATACGAAAAGTTAAATGCTAAGTAATTTTGGAACATTAAAAATTCAAATTAAAAATAAATAACTTAATAAATATAACAGAATTATGAAATAAAGGCAAAAAACTCTTCTTAATAACACTATATAATTAAGAAATACGCAGTTAAGTTTATCATTTCTTAATTTTTTAGTGTTATTAAGAAGCTCTTTTGCCTTTATTGTATAAGAACAGTTTGTTCAATATTTTAATGTGAATTATGAAAATAAAAAAGATTCGATGAATTCCCCACCTCCGAAACATCATGCGTTTCGCAGACCGAAGTTGTTTGATTCATGTATGAAACATATCCAGTTCTAGAAAAATTAGAAAATAGAAAAGTTTTAGAAAAGAATTATTACAGTGGTAATGAAATATTACATTTTTTTGTACATTAAATATAATTTATGTAATTTTTTTATGTAATGGCAAATAAAATACGAAAAGTTAAATACTAAAGAATTTTAGAACTTTAAATATTCAAAACAAAGCAAATATATTTTTTAATTTATCAGAATTATGAAATAAAGCAAAACAACCCTTCTTAATTACACCATATAATTAAGAAATGCGCAGTTAAGTTGCGCGCATCTTAATTTTATGGTGTTATTAAGAAGCTTTTTTTGCTTTTATTGTATAAGAACAGTTTGTTCAATATTTTAATGTGGATTATGAAAATAAAAAATATTCGACGAATTCCGCCTTCCAAAATACATTAATAAAAGTTGATTGTTTGAAGGAAAGTTATTATTTAACATAAATTTTCTTCTTAAGAAGAATGTTTTGCTTAGTAAACCATAGAAATATACCGTTAAAATTAAAGTTTTATAAAAGAATGAATACAGTGGTAATGAAATGTTATATCTTTTTCTTCATTAAATATAATTTATTTCATTTTTCATATAACAATACATAAAATACGAAACGT
Organism: Maratus speciosus; assembly: GCA_963932465.1. Taxonomy (NCBI): domain Eukaryota; kingdom Metazoa; phylum Arthropoda; class Arachnida; order Araneae; family Salticidae; genus Maratus; species Maratus speciosus. The sequence goes on from OZ010792.1 coordinate 281,567,179, forward strand.
TAAATACTGAAAAATTTTGGAACATAAAAGATGCAAATTAAGAGGAACTAATTTAACAAATTTAAGAGAATTATGAAGGTAAAAAATATTTGATGAATTCCCCTGCCAAAACATCATACATTTCTCAGAGTAATAGTTGTTTGTTTCATATATGACAGAGTTTCAATCCTAAAAAAACTTTATATATATATATATATGTGTGCGTGTGTTTTCTAGCAATTAAAAAATTAAAGGGTTGAGCGACAGGTAAATATTTTTTATTATTCTGAGATTTGAAAACTGACTAATAAATTTATCTTAATTTGTCCATTTAAAAGGAAAGTTCCAAAGCAGAGAATTTTAAAGAAATTAACTCATAGATGAAAAGAATTTAATAGTAAACTAAATTGAAAATTTGCAAATGGATTTCTGTTGAAAAATCACCAGATATCTTAAATATTTATTTTAATAAATCTGTAAAAATATACTCTTTCTTAAAAAAAAAAAAAAAAAAAAAAAAAAAAAAAAATGTTTTAATCCTCATTTTCTGGATGTGATCTTAAAAGTTTTGTTTTTTAAATAAATTAATTTCATTTTTATATATATACTCAGTGATGGAACAGTGGCGCAGCAATTGAGCGATTGTCATCACTAAATTTTTGTAGTATTCTTCGGCTTCAAAAATCTCAGAAATTCTGTGCAGAAGTTAGATGAAAAATACTAATAAAATTTTGCAGTGTCAGTTGATTCTCTGCTGATACACTGTTCCAGCACTGTATACTTAAAACAAAACAACAACAAAAAATCTTTATATCTTATTTGCAATTCCTAATAGTAAGATGTAAAATTAGACATCTACTTAATACCGCTATTTAATAGCATTGATTAATTTTAGAAAAAAAAAACTTCATTGAAAAATATTTTAAGATTTAACAAAAGCCAAAAACAGGCTTCAGCAGTATCAATTAAATTAATTTAAACGCTATATTACTAAACAAGGAATACGTACATTTAAATGAGATGCTGTGATGAAATATCATGTGTATCACAAATGAACATGCATGTTATGGTCTTGCAGTAAAAGCTGAAAGAAAAAGAAGAATATATTTAAGAAATCTTTTAGTGTATTTTAGTAATACTTTTAAAAAAGTAAATCAATCAATAAATAATAAAAAAAAAATAATAATTCAGTCAATTGCCACCGGAAAAAATAAAAACTGTAATGTGCAGTTATATTTGCCAGTAGATCGTTGCTGGTGTACGCTTCTTTGATTCATCTTGGTCAAGAATTAAGCTGTCTACATGGGTGGATTGGAAAACAAAACGGAAATGAAATAATAAAATTGAAAGTCACGTCAATGATTTTTAACATCTTAAAATATAGGTTACAACTTATTCCTTAAAAACTCAACGGAGGACACATATATAAATTACGAAATAACACGAAAAATTAAAATGCAGTATTCTGCTTCTGATGCAACTGTATCTGTTAACCAATTTAACTTAACTTTATGTTACCTAATTTTATGTTCAACATTAAATGATAATCACTCTTAGCAGATTGTAGTTTAGTGCCAAATTGCAGTATCTTATGTTTAATATGCTCCCCCCCCCCCTTTTATTTTAATGCGCTCTGATCAAAGGATTGTCAATTGCTTTAATTCTGGCATTAGTTACTGCACATTATTGTACAAAAGAAATGTTCCTTGTTGACAATATATATTTTAAATCATGCTTGAAAATTATCTAAAAAGCCATAAAAAAGTTATTTTCAGTTGCAATTTTCAAACAAATTTCATTGGAGTGTACACTCTTTTCGTTAGCAGATTTTAGTTTTGTGCCAAATTGCGGTACCTTATGTTTAATCTGCCCCCCTCCCCCTTCTTTTTTCAATGTGCTCTGAGCAAAGGAGTGTCAGTTGTGGTAATTCTGGCACTAGCTACTGCACATTATTGTTTAAATTAAATATTGTTATTTGTTGAAATATATATATTTTTTTAATCATGCTTGAAAAATATCTAAAAAGCCACAAAAAAAAGTTTTTAATTTCAGTTACAATTTTTAAACAAATTTCGTTGGAGAGTACTTTTTTTTCGTTAGCAAATTTTGTCAATTACGGTAATTCTGGCACTAGCTACTGCACATTATTGTACAAAAGAAATGTTCCCTGTTGAAATATATATATTGTTTAAATCATGCTTAAAAATTATCTAAAAATCCATAAAAAAGTTATTAACTTCAGTTACAATTTTCAAACGATTTTCGTTCGAGAATACTTTCTTTTCGTTAACAGATTTTGCCAATTGTGGTAATTCTGACACTAGCTACTGCACATTTTTCTACAAAAGAAACGTTCCTTGCTCAAATATATATTTTTAAAAAATCATGCTGAAAATTATCTAAAAAACCATAAAAAAAAAGTTATTAACTTCAGTTACAATTTTCAAACAAATTTCGTTCGAGAGTACTTTTTTTTTTTTTTTTTTTTTTTTTTTTTTTCGTTAGCAGATTTTGTCAATTGTGGCAATTCTGGCACTAGCTACTGAACACTATTGTACAAAAGAAATTTTCCTTGTTGAAATATATATATATTTTTAGTCATGCTTGAAAAATATCTAAAAAGCCATAAAAAAAAGTTCTTAATTTCAGTTACAATTTTCAAACGAATTTTGTTCTAGAATACTTTCTTTTCGTTAACAGATTTTGCCAATTGTGGTAATTCTGACACTAGCTACTGCACATTATTCTACAAAAGAAACGTTCCTTGCTCAAATATATATTTTTAAAAAATCATGCTGAAAATTATCTAAAAAACCATAAAAAAATGTTATTAACTTCAGTTACAATTTTCAAACAAATTTCGCTCGAGAGTACTTTTTTTTAGGTGCGTTCGTAATTATATAAATACGTAGCACCTATAGTCGTCGTTCAGTCCGTCCGTCTGTCCGTCCGTCTGTCCGCATATAACAGAGCAAAAACTACCCAACCGAATGGTCTGAAATTTGAAATATAAGATTGTTGCAAAATTTTGTCGAGCCATTTCAAATTTTATGAAAATCGGATGTATAGTTTAATTACAGGGACAGTCAAAAGTTTTTCTTTACATTACGGCCAATGGGAAAAAATATTGCAAGTGCATTTTAATGATATTACAGCCTTCCGAATGGTCTGAAATTTTAAATATATAATTGTTGGAAAATTTTGTTGAGCTATTTCAAATTTTAGGAAAATCGGATGTATAGTTTAATTACAGGGACAGTCAAAAGTGTTCCGTTACATTACGGGGAATGGGAAAAAATTATTGGAAGTGCATTTTAATGATGTATCAGACTATGCGCTTTATGAAGTGCAAAAAATTATACATTCAGTACAATATGGGGTGCAAAAAATAATTATAAAACTAGTTATAGTACGAACGCACCTCATTTGCCACGTTTGACGAGCAATTTCCAACTTGTTCTTTTCTCGTTAGCAGATTTTGTCAATTGTGGCAATTCTGGCACTAGCTACTGAACACTATTGTACAAAAGAAATTTTCCTTGTTGAAATATATATATATATATTTAAATCATGCTTGAAAATTGTCTAAAATGACATAAAAAAATTCTTAACTTCAATTATAATTTCCAAACAAATTTCCTTCGAAAGTACTTTCTTTTCGTTAGCAAATTTTGTCAATTGTGGTAATTCTGGCACTAGTTACTGCACATTATTGTACAAAAGAAATGTTCCTTGTTGAAATATTTATATTTTTTTAAATCATGCTTGAAAATTTTCCAAAAAGCCATAAAAAAGTTATTAACTTCAGTTACAATTTTCAAATAAATTTCGTTCGAGAGTACTTTCTTTTCGTTAGCATATTTTGTCAAATGTGGTAATTTTGGCTCTAGCTACTGCATATTATTGCAAGAAAGAAATGTTCCTTGTTGAAAAACATTTTTTTTTTTTTAATCATGCTTGAAAACCATCCAAAAAGCAATAAAAATAAGTTATTAACTTCAGCTGTAATTTTCAAACAAATTTCGTTCAAAAGAACGTTTTTTTTAAAAAAATTCGGTGATGTAAAAATGTAATTTATGCACTATTTAAAAGAGATGTATGCAGAAAAATAATAGCAACCGTTTTTTTTTTTTTTTTTTTTTTTTTTGTTTTTTTTTTTTTTGGAGGGCGGGCGTCAAAATGTGGCTGTACATTTCTGTTGACGACAGAGAAGTTCGTAGGTAAAAAAAAAAAAAGAGAGAGAAAAAATAGGACTTTATATGTAATATGTATAATATCATATATATTATATGTATATAATATGTATACTATTGAACTGAGACATTTTTTAAGAAGTCATTTAATAAGTTTTTAAGTCCATTTATAATAACATTTTTCAGAATTTATCAATATGATTAAAATAATTTTATTTATTTATTTAGCATAATTCTGCGCACTAATAGTATTTTAAATACGAAGTACTTTAACGCTTTGCGTTGCATACTCAAGTGAAGTCTAAAATTTCAGCGTTTAAAGAAGTAAGTTGTAATAAGTCTATTTGCTGACCATTCTGAACCATAATTTCCAGAATTAGTATCAACTAGTAAACAATATCTTAAATACAAATTTATTTTGATTTACAGTTTATTTAATAGTTATCCTATTACCTTTTCCTTCTTTACTTTTTTTAGAAAAAGTTTTAAAAAGAATTGAAAAACAGGTTGTTGTTTCATTAAATAAATTTTAAATGTAAACATTTAAAGCTAACTTGAACATAAATTGAACTAATATTGCGATAAATGTGTCCATTATTATTTTTATTAACAAAGAAAACAGCAACAACAACAACAGCTACATATATATATTAATATAAAAGCTCGTTTAATAAAGCGATAAGTTAATACAATAATATCATAATTTAAAAAAAATTATTAACAATGTTTTTTAATAATAAACTTAAATTATATTACAATACAACTTAAACAAAGCTTTAAATGTACATTAAACAAAACTATTCAAAGGAAATAGTTAAAACAAAGTTCCATAGATATGGCAATCATTTAAAAATTTAAAAATTAAATAAAATTACGATTAACTTGATATTAAAATTATTCATTTTTTTTATTTCATAGAATATTTTAGAACCATTGTGATCCAGTTTTACGATAATTTTCAAACAATAGCGAAATTTGAAGTTTGAATTCATACATAATAATTGTTTATGTACATCATCTGCTTGAGATAAAATAAATAAGGATTATGCTTTCGCGATATATATATATATATATATAAAAACAGTTATTCCATATCATTGTTCTTTCCATTTCACGTGAAAAATTTGTTGATATTAAGTCACCTGCATCACGGAATAGGCAATGAACTTTGATCAATAAACAATAGTCACTATTTCTGCCTTTGTAGATATATTTTCAAAAAAAGATTTCACTTTTAAAATGTTCATGTTATTGTTTCCGTTTATCAGAAATTGTTTCCAATCAGGCGACAGATGTCTTTGTCTTTACAAGTAATATTTCCTCGAAATTTAAGTAACTGTATTTTGAAAAAATAAAATTGTTTGATTTTTTTTCTTTTAAATGATAAGACCAATTGTTTATTTATAAATGATAGACTTAAAAAAAAGGATTACATAATGTACGATTATCTTGACTCTTTTCTTTAGCTTTAACCCTTTGTGACTAAACAACTCAAATTTCAAAAATATTTACTTAGATATAATTAGAGGAAAACAACGTTTATAGCGCCAGATTTAAAGCATACTAGTTTTGGTAAGATTATGCGTATCGTCCTCAGTGTAAAGAATGAACATGGAACATGGAAGAGATAATGTTCAGAGTACCTGCAGAATAACTCCTCACGTCTAGTAGAGAAATGAAACATAGAAAAATTCATGTAATAGCCGAAGTCGGAAAAAATAACGTCAGAAACGTTGAAAAGGGGAACCCCAATTGTAAAAAACCAAAGGCCATTTAAAGGCGCCATATATTTAAATAATATAATAAAACAATAAGCAATAATGGTTAAAGAAACATAATAATAAAAAGTCCTTCCGGCCAGTGCCGGGAGGAAGAGGTAGCTTTCAAATACCTTATTTTAAAAAAGCCAACTTATATTATTCAAACACACGAAGCTCAATTTAGTATAATATACACATGCTTTCTCACATGGAAATAGGCGAATACGTGTGTTATCGCGTGACAAATACAAGATCGTTTCAAAATGCTAGCAAGACTAGAAATTCAAAGTACTATAATTCAACCATTTTTTAAGATATAAACAGAAGAACAAATTTTCAGAAACAAAATCTGCTCCGGAATCTTTGTATCAAGGCCAAACACATAAAAAAATCGTTTTCATTTTCCAATTTTTTAATACCTCATTTTAAATTTTAAATTTAATTTTTTTTAAATGGCAACCCTTTTGAAAAAAGGTGGCGAATAAAGCTGGCCAACGATCTCGGTCGAGACATTGGTATGTACTATGTACAGACCAAGTAACCTCCAAATCGGTTCATAAATACGCTTGTTATCGCGTGACAAAAATCAGGTCGTTTTAAAATGTCAGCCACAATAGAAATTCAAAACGCTATAACTCAGCCATTTTTTTTAGATATAGACGAAACAAAAACTGTTCCGGGATCTTTGTATTAGGGTCAAACACATACAAAAAAAAAAAAAAAAAAAAAAAATTTTCATTTTCTAACATTTTGGTATCTCATTTTAAATTTAAAATTTTTTAAAATTTTTTAAATGGCCGCCATTTTGAAACAAGATGGCGGATGAAGCTGGCCAACGAACTCGGTTGAGGTATTTGTATGTACTATATACACGCCAAAGTACATCCAAATCGGTTCATAAATACACCTGTTATCACGTGACAAATATCAGGACGTTTCAAAATGTCAGCCACGCTGGAAATTCAAAATGCTATAACTCAGCCATTTTTTGAGATATAGACGAAACAAAAACTGCTCCCGAATCTTTGTATGAAGGTCAAATACATAAAAAAAATATTTTTTCAATTTTCAATTTTTTGGTACCACATTTCAAATTAAAAATTTTCTTAAAAATTTAAATGGCTGCCATTTTTAAACTAGATGGCGGATGAAGCTGGCCAACGAACTCGGTCGAGACATTGGTATGTACTATGTACAAACGAAGTTACATCCAAATAGGTTCATAAATACGCTTTTTATCGCGTGACAAAATTCAGGACGTTTCAAAATGTCAGCCACGCTAGAAATTCAAAATGCTATAACTCAGCCATTTTTTAAGATATAGACGAAACAAAAACTGCTCCGGAATCTTTGTATAAAGGTCAAAAACATAAGAAAAAAATATTTTTCCATTTTCAATTCTTTGGTACCACATTTCAAATTTAAAATTTTTAAGAAAATTTTAAATGGCCGCCATTTTGAAACAAAATGGCGGATGAAGGTGGCCAACGAACTCGGTCGAGACATTGGTATGTACTATATACATACCGAATTACATCCAAATCGGTTCATAAATTCGAGAGTTACAGTATGACAAAGGTCAGATATATATATATATATATATGGATATATATATATATATATATATATATATATATATATCAACTTTTGAACGGAGGGTGGTTTCGGGGTCTGGGGGTCATGATCGATGAAAATATACCAAAATTTTTTGAAATCGCTTTCCTCTGAACGGCTGCAATAGGTAGCTTTTTGTAATGAAAGCTACCTAAAAATTGCTGAGTTATAGCGTTTTGAATTTCTATTGTGGCTGACATTTTAAAACGACCTGATTTTTGTCACGCGATAACAAGCGTATTTATGAACCGATTTGGATGTTACTTGGCCTGTACATAGTACATACCAATGTCTCGACCGAGATCGTTGGCCAGCTTTATTCGCCACCTTTTTTCAAAAGGGTTGCCATTTTAAAAAAATTAAATTTAAAATTTAAAATGAGGTATTAAAAAATTGGAAAATGAAAAAGATTTTTTTATGTGTTTGGCCTTGATACAAAGATTCCGGAGCAGATTTTGTTTCTGAAAATTTGTTCTTTTGTTTATATCTTAAAAAATGGTTGAATTATAGTACTTTGAATTTCTAGTCTTACCAACATTTTGAAACGATCTTGTATATTTGTCACACGATAACACACGTATTCGCCTATTTCCATGTGAGAAAGCATGTGGATAGTATACTAAATTGAGCTTCGTGTGTTTGAATAATATAAGTTGGCTTTTTTAAAATAAGGTATTTGAAAGCTACCTCTTCCTCCCGGCACTGGCCGGAAGGACTTTTTTAAGATATAAACAAAAGAACAAATTTTCAGAAACTAAATCTGCTCCGGAATATTTGTATCAAGGCCAAACACATAAAAAAATCTTTTTCATTTTCCAATTTTTTCATACCTCATTTTAAATTTTAAATTAAATTTTTTTTAATGACAACCCTTTTGAAACAAGATGGCGAATGAAGCTGGCCAACGAACTCGGTCGAGACATTGGTATGTACTATGTACAGACCAAGTAACATCCAAATCGGTTCATAAATACGCTTGTTATCGCGTGACAAAAATCAGGTCGTTTTAAAATGTCAGCCACAATAGAAATTCAAAATGCTATAACTCAGCCATTTTTTTAGATATAGACGAAACAAAAACTGTTCTGGAATCTTTGTATTAAGGTCAAACACATACGAAAAAAATCTTTTTCATTTTCCAATTTTTTGGTATCTCATTTTAAATTTAAAATTTTTTAAATTTTTTTAAATGGCCGCCATTTTGAAACAAGATGGCGGATGAAGCTGGCCAACGAACTCGGTCGAGATATTTGTATGTACTATGTACACACCAAGGTACATCCAAATCGGTTCATAAATACGCCTTTTATTGCGTGACAAAATTCAGGACGTTTCAAAATGCCAGCCACGCTAGAAATTCAAAATGCTATAACTCAGCCATTTTTTAAGATATAGATGAAACAAAAACTGCTCCGGAATCTTTGTATAAAGGTGAAATACATAAGAAAAACATATTTTTCCATTTTCAATTCTTTGATACCACATTTCAAATTTCAAATTTTTAATTTTTTTTTAAATGACCACCATTTTGAAACAAAATGGTGGATGAAGCTGGCCAACGAACTCGGTCGAGACATTGGTATGCGCTATGTACATACCGAATTGCATCCAAATCGGTTCATAAATTCGAGAGTTACAGTATGACAAACGTCAGATATATATATATGGATATATATATCAACTTTTGAACGGAGGGTGGTTTCGGTGTCTGGGGATCATGATCGATGAAAATATACCAAAATTTTTTGAAATTGCTTTCCTCCGAACGGCTGCAATAGGTAGCTTTTTGTAATGAAAGCTACCTAAAAGAAAAAGAAAATAAAAAAGAAAATAAAAGGGAATATATACCAGAAATATTTACAAATTAACAAAAGATTATAGTGAACATCCAGGAAGGACAAGCCCTATCAATGAAAATAAAGGTAATGAAATATTAACTCGGGTCGATGTTTTCAGACAGATGAAGAGTAGTGGCCCGTGGTCTCCTCCACCGGGCTCGCTCATCATAAATAGAGATATTTTGGAGAGTGGGGTTTGGGATAGCTGGAATATTACCGAAGAATTTAATTGCTTGGTTTTTAATAATAGTGCGAATAGGAGCAATATTAAGGTCTTTATGAATTACAGTATTCCTACGATACCACGGAGAGTGCACTATTTCTCGAAGGGTTTTGTTCTGGACCACCTTCTTCTTCTTTTTTTTTTTTTTTTTTTTTTTTTTTTTTTTTTGTAAATTGGCTTTAGCTGCTTAGCCGCAGATCTGAGCGCAATAGTATGGCACGAAATGCTGTCTTATATAACAGTATTTTATTGCCCACACTCATCTCATTACTATACAGGAGATGTGCAAGATCATTTTCAGCTTTATAAAAACTTTTGGACGCTATATATTCGATGTGCTTGCGCCAAGTGAGAGTACTGTCCAGGAATACACCCAGATATTTCACCCCCGTCCAAAACTGACAAAGGAGCCATCAAGGCAGGGTGGAGGAGGGGTAGAAAGATTACGAGTGAAGATAATGGCCAGAGATTTATTGGAATTAGTTTTAATGCGCCATTTGGTGAAGAAAGCTTCAAGTTCGCGTATGTGTTATTGCAGATACTCGTGCATGAAAAGTGCAAAGAATGACAGAAATTTGCTCGAATATACAGGAGAGAAGCAGATTCGAGTGAAAGGTTTATTGATCAATAGGAAAACAGGAGATAACGGGTAACAGCCAATAGGAAAATATCACTGGGAATGGATCCGACAATGTGAACAATGCTGGGAGAAATTCGAGCAAATTTCCGTCATTCTTTGCACTGAGGATGGTACGCTTAATGCTACCGAAAGTGCTTTAAACTTTAAAGTTCTGATAATATTAATGCTGTTTTTTCTACATATATTATATTGCGCCAAGTATTATCTTATTAATTATTTACTCAATAAAGAAAAAAAATAGAACATAAAAAAATTATTGACAATAATGTAATTTTTTCACACCTACAATAAACAGAAAAGTACATATTTCACATAAATATTGTCAATTTTCTAATACAAAATTGTAAAGTATACGAAATTACTTTTGTAAAAAATCTATTTTTGGACATCTCAAGCTTTTTTAATTTTACAAAATTTACGAAGCTCATTTTAGCTTTAACGATGCAATACTGTTCAAGTGATAAATAAAGCTGTAGCATGAAAAATTAACGCAGTATCGTTGAGAATTCTATAAACAATTTACATTAACTGCTGCGTTGAGAGATAGCAGAAGTTTTTAAAAACCACTGTATAAGTTAACATTGATTTTTGGGTATGTTGCAGATATGGGGCGATTCTTATATAACATTATCAACTTTTTGGTAATTTCGGACCCGCTCCCTCCTCTTACGATATCATACGTTATCATCTCTCGGACCCCCCCCCCCGCCCCCAACCTCCCCCGGCAAGATATCGTTATCAATGTCTGAAAATTCTTTTGATCTTTGGAGTGATATACAAATATGATTACATTTATTTTTCGCATACTTTATTGATTCAAAGGGAAAAGAAGTCAATAAAATATCATTTTATATATGAAATAAGTTTATATCAAATTAAATAATACTTTAAAGAAATAGTTACTATCTACAAGAATTTAATAGCTTTTTTTGTTACATAATGCATTCAACAGTAATAACGCCTTCTTGCACTTGACCACTCAACGGGAGGATGTGGGAGGCGTGGCAAACATAATTTCTTATCAACAAAACAGACGGATAAAATTATTCCTCTTTTATTTACTAATAAACACAAAATATCATTTCGAACGTATTCGCATATGGTTTCTCGAACAGCGGATTATATATGCATACCATACACATATGACAGAAGAATAGGAATGCCAAACTTTGGGGCATTACATATTTCGGAATTAAACACTTTTATGATCATTTAAAGATTTTAATAATAACTTTGTATTCTCATAAAAATAAATAACAGACTAAAAAAATATAACATACATTTTTTATGTAAAGACAAAGTTACGAATAAAAACAGAAAATTTTGGTTGGATGATAACGATATCAAAAGACAAATCCCCTCTCCTCCTAGATCGATATCATATGCCAGACCTCCCCTCCCCCCCCCCTAAAATAATAACGTTAATATGCGCAGCCGGTGGTAACAAAGGGTTAACAGGTCTCACACTTATATTAAAGTTTTTGAATCATATTTCAATAAAGCAGAATCAGCACAGATAGTAAAACGACTTAAATTGTTAATAAAATAATATATTATTTGAGTTTTTTAAATTAACAATTTTGGAAATTTTTTCTTCTTTTCCAATTTTGGCATTTCGAATTAGTTGGCATTTTGTTTATCTTATACTGAGGGTACCCGGCTCTATAAATTTAAGTATTGGGTTTTTTATACAAAGATTAGATCAGAAGTGGGGAGGGGGGGATGTGTACGGAATGAACCAATGAAAATCACATATATTTAAGTTCAGATTTTTTTTTTATGAAAGTTTCGAAGATATCAAAAAATCGATACTTAGTCGAATGCTCATAGAATCTAAATATACATTACTAAAATTTTCAGACAATTTACTCGAACATTGTGGAAGTATTTTGATTACACAGAGAATATGAAAAAAATATGAACTGAGAAAAAGGAGTTTAAAACTTCCATTTACAAAAAAGATATATTAAAGAGAGATACATAAAATTAAGGGGCTACTTCACTCGCGCGAAAACAGCCACTCGCTAATGTTAATCCTGTGGGAGACTTTTTAAATATCTCGTTTACAGTCCCACATTTTTAAAAGATTTTTTCTTTTCTTTTCTTTTTCTTTTTTTTTTCTTTTCTTTTTCTTTTTTTTTTCTTTTCTTTTTCTTTTTTTTTCTTTTCTTTTCTTTTTCTTTCTTTTTTTTTTTTGCATTGGATAGCTGAGGTCAATTTTCTACAAGGGCCGTTTTTTACTTTTTCGATTTTGTTTGCAGGTTTTCTTTTTATACTTCGAAATGCGTTCCTAATGTAAACGTATCTTAATAATAATAATAATAATAATAATAATAATAATAATAATAATAATAATAATAACTTGTACACAAAATCGAAAAAGTAAAAACGGTCTTTGTGCAGTTCGAATCCACTTATCCAATACAAAAAGAAAAAATGCTGAAAATTATTGGAATGTAATCAGGAGATTTTGCGCCTTTTAAATGTCAAAAGTTACGGAAAATTTTAAAGCTTTTTGTTTTAAAGCTATTAGACTCACTCGTGCCAAGCTTTAAAGGAATATTTATATAATTCCTTCAAATTTTGCTTCATAAAATTTAAACTAATTTTTGTTTTAAAATTTTAAGCCATCAGCAGATAGTTATTTTACGTATTGTACGCAGTAGAACACTCACGCAACTCAGTGGTACGAGTGTCTTTTTAAATACTTAGTCAAATAGTGCTTAATTAAAATGACAAACTATCTTCAGAAAACTTCTATTCTTTTAATAAAAATAAATAAATATCGGAAAGAGTTCCATATCGTTCTGTTTTTTTTTTTTTTTTTTTTTTTGGCGATAAATGTTTCAATGTGGTTGCTGCGATTGGTTGATTGCCTTTTGAATTGCTTTTTTAACTACTGGAATAGATTTTATTTATGTGTTTTTTGCCTTTAACATATTTTCTTCGAAAAAAATTATAACTTTTCGGTTTTTTTAAACGGTGTTTTTCGGCAGATGTAATATTATGTAAATATATTTTTTTTGTGTATTTTAATATGTTTTAAGGTGCATATAACATTAACGTGTATAATGTAATGCTATGTTTTAATTTGACATATATAATAAATTGATGAAATATGAAATATATAAAACTATAAAAATAATATAAATATAAATTATTTATTTATAGATGCATATATTATGTTTTTATATATTCATATATGTATATTATATATATAGGTATAATATACATAAAAATAATACATATTTATATGAATATGTATTTATTTATTTAACATATCACATATATAACATTTATTAAATAAATATATGTTTATAAATATTTAAAAACCCTGTTTCCCGCAGTCTTGAAAAATTTAGTAATAAACTAAAACGGCCTTTTGGCGCCATTTTACATTCCTTTGCCAATCGTGCCAACCAGAACAGGATACGGAACTCTTTTCTAAATATCTCACAAAAATCAGAAATTCGAAAACATTTTAAAGTATAAATAGGAATATCTAAAGAAATAGCAATTGAAAGATCAAAATAATAGATCATTCACTTTATAAGATGTTAAAATTTTACGAAAATCTGCATGCCATTTTTTCAAAAATCGTGCATGAAGCTGTTTTAAATAAAAAATAATTTAAAAATGAACATTTTCTGTGCTGTATGTGGCAATAGCTGAAGTTCTTTTTATAATAAATTTTGTTCTAAAACAAAATTTTCAATTTGGCGTTTTTAAAATAGAACTAATTACCAGAGTTTAAATATTCGGGAACAGCAATAATAGTAATACTAATAAAACATTTTTTGGTCGATTAGAAGGTACGCAAGTCTTTAACGGAAACAATATTATCATTAAAATAGCACAGATACACATCGAATGGTTTATTAAGTATTTATGGTATTTACAGTAGTATTTACAGTTTTGAAATGTTGTTGATTATTTGAAAAATTTTTTTTCATTACTTCAAAGCATTATTAGTTGATGCTTAGTCTTAAAGGGTTACACTAATCCTCTTGTTCATACTCTAGAATTGCTTAAGAAAAAAAATTAGTTTCAAAAGCAATTTTTTTTCAGTTCTGTTGATCAATCAGTCAGTAATATAGTACGTTACATTTACCAAAGATAAAAATTCCAAAACCCTTTAATTATTTTATATATTATATCAATAAAAACGAAATAAAATAAAACAAAAGTTTTTTGCTCGATTTCGAGTTAATTTTATTTTCTCTTTCTATTTACAAAATAAATAAATAAACAACGATATCATTAAAACGCGCTTGATGAAATGCTTGATGAAAAGAACAACAACAAAAAAGGTTGCTTACGAAAGAGTAGGGTAAAGTGCCCATATCCCCCCCCCCTCTCCAGTCACTTTTAGGCCCTAAATGTTGTAATTTTCAGTGAAAACCTACCAAATTTGGATTTTATATAGACTAACCACCCACTCACATACAAACATAGGCAAAAATCGTACAAAAAAATGTTTAACAATGCGAAAAATTGTCAGGGTTGCCACGCTTCAGGTAATTTCCCCTGAAATGTATCAGAATTTCTTTATAGAAAAATAAATCTAGGTTAAATGCACGAAATTTCACTTTATTTAGACAGAGGTTTTCTATAAGAAAATACTGATACCGAAGAATTTCCTGGTCTGGAAATTCCCTGAAGCGTGGCAACCCTGAGTGTTTTTTCAAAACTATTTAAAAAATGCAAAAAAATAAAATAAAATAAAATAAAATAAAGGGTCCCAGTTTCGTCCCCCCGAAAAATCCAATACACTTATCTTAACTTATAACTAAATCAAAATTATTTCTAAATGAGTAAGTAATTTAATTTACATTAGAGTAGGCACAAAGAAATGTACTAATTATCAGTAAAATAATAACATAACGAAACATTGTCCATTCAAACATGAGGAAAAAATTGTTATGAAAAAGCATTCCTAATTTTGTCCCCGGGACGAAAATAAGAACTGCAAGGGGGACGAAATTGGGACCACGTTACTTCTCAATATGGCGGAGCTTCAGTTCCCGTAAGATGAACTGAGCGTCCTAAAACTCACTGTATGCTTATGTCAGTATCTTACCTACGTAAAATACATGCAATGAATAAGAAATAAATACTTACAGTACAGTAAATAACGTTCTACAAACGACGTAATAAGAACTGAGATCTTCTAAAAATAGGAAATTCGGCGTCTTTAATTTATGTATCGTCTTGGCGAACGAAACTTTCAATACTGACCTTTTTACCTTCCGTCCCATGTGCCTTTCGTGTTGCGTCCTTAATTGCAACACTTTCGCAGAAGTGGAGAAGTTAAGGGGGACAAAATATGGACACTTTACCCTACATTAATTCTAAAGAATCTAAATGAATTTTATTGCAGTTCATAAAAGTAAAAGTGAAATTCAGGGCGTGCATAAGCTGAATGCATAAAATCAGCAAAAAATAAAGATATTTATTGTTAGTTTTTCCACGATTCACCTTTTTACTTGTCTCTATTTTATCATTTGAAATAAGCCATTTTAAAGTTAAAATAAAAGTGCTTTGGATGAAGTGTTTAAAACATATATATATTTTTTACAACGATTGTTAATCATTGCTTGTTTTCAGATCGAAGTTTCATATTTATATTAAAAAAAAAAAAAAAAAAAAAAAAAAAAAAAAAAAAAAAAAAACACTGAAGAAAGCCCACTATGTAGTTTTGGTTTCAAGGAAAAAATTCGTTTTACAATTAGGGCTTGTTATAAGAATGAAAGAGTTTTCTACCTGATACGAAATTTCGAAACTGTAAAGATAGGATTTTCTCTTTTTTAATTATTTTTATTATTTATTTCATAAAATTGTGTAGCATTGAATGTTTGTGTAGCATATAATGGAATTTCAGAAGCATGCAAATTTTCAATAAAATATATACTATATGTTAGAAAATAGTTTGGTTTATTAATTAAAAATTTCAGATTGTAACATAATAATAACTAGTTAGGACACCATAAATGTAAATTAAAATAGTAACCACTCTTTTGCTCTGCGTTTTTTAGATTTACAATATTTCAGTATCAATAGCTACATATGTAGCATTCTCACAATCTTTTGACTTTTGGGGGAAAAAATCTGACAAAATTAAACTTGCTAAAATAACATTTTAATCTGATAGACGAATGCCTTAATGATTCAAAATAAAGAAAAAATGGTCAGCAGCGAAAAATGTTTTATTTAACTGAGGTTTAAGTTAAACTTGCGAGTTCAATTTTCCTTACCATTTTACCTCTATAACTTTTTATTTTCTTCTAAATTTTTACTTATAATGAATTTGCATAGTACCCACGGGACATTCAAATAAGAAATAATAACAATGTAGTACTTTTAATACAGAATTTTTGTATAACATTGTCTTAAAGGGGTGTTAAAAATTTACCTCGAAAAGTGCAGGAATAAACCTTGGGGACGGTGAGACTACCAATAAAACCACGATGCTTGAAATTGATATTTAAATGCTGATTTAAATTCTACAGTAAATTTCCTGCCAAAGAATTTTAGACATTATTTCTCTAGCATACTTCTGCATGAGAAAAAACTTGAAAAAAATTCTGTGGCTGCATCTGAAATAATTTTCTGTATAATTTTAGAAGAATGATGATAAGGAATCTAAAACCCAGGGACAGAGTTTAAAAAATAATAACAACCCTAAAAATGAGTGCAGGTTCATTTTTAGTTACATATTTATATAAAACAATAGTTCCAGTTTCAGAAAAAAATTACATCGAATTATTTTTATTGAAACAATTTTATCCAGACAGCTCCAAACTTAAAAATCAACATCAGGGACACGGGACGGTATAGTAGTTTTCCAGGTGTTTGGACCCCCAACGTCGTTGAAAACTTATTTATCTCTTTAATATTGTTGTGCAATCATGCAATGGGATGTTCCCCAGTATATTAAATAAAAAAAACACAAAAAAGTGTATTAAAATAAAAATTATTATTCAGGGACATGAAAGTCAAAAGATTGTGAGAATGCCTCATATATAATGAATATTTTCACTGCGTGTTGTATTTTATACTTATTTTTATAGGACAGTTTTGGCTCTTATATATAATTACAGATTAGCTTTTGTTAGAAATTTATGATGAATATAGTTGTTTGGTTGCATTTTATTATGAACTTATTTGTATATTTTTTACAATTCTGATAATTGTTTGCAGTATTTCTTATTCCTTTGTAAATTCAAAATGTATTATAGAAACCTACATTTTCAAGTTCATTTAATAGCTTATCAATTGAATCCTTTACCATTATTATTTTTGTTTTTAGACGCATATCAGTATAGGGTAGATGTAGTAACAGTTATAGTATTAAATTTAGATAATGTAGGAGGTGGATTTTATTTTATACAACACATAATGTAATTAATGATTAAATTATTTTTATTTCATTTTTTCTTTGGAATCATCTATCTTTAAAATGCGTTTATGATTCTTTATATATCGAGAATTCCTGGTATGTTTTATTTATTAAGCTGTCTCCTATATTTATATATTTCTTTAACATAGGTAAAACATTATTGCAAGCCATCTTTAAATAAGAGATTCGGTAATTTTTGTTATATGAACTTATAAGAGATTTTTCGAGTTTAAAGGTATATTATATTACATACAGGGTGTTCCAAAATTCGAGCGACAGGTGAGGAGTGAAAGACAGCATCAAGAGGATGAAAAATTAGCATAGAACCATGGAATCGCAAGCCACGTTTTCAATCATAAATACAGGGTGTCCTTCCCTAATTAAATTTGCGTTGACGGCAATAACTTTCAGAAAACTGTAATAAAACTTTTAATAGACATTCTCACTTTTTTTGTAAGTGTGATAATATCGATAAAAGTAGTAGAAGTTTCCATTATAAACGCCGGAAGTATGCACTTGACGCTTCACATTTTGGACAGGCGACTGCCAGTTCATACGGTATCATCGACTGCTTCAGCACCCTTTTGTTCCAGAACTTTTCGTGATGTTATACCATTTCACAGAAAATAAGGTACATATTATTGCATTTTGATTGTAATGCTTGGAGTTTTCTCAAAATTATTACCGTCAACGCAATTTCAGTTAGAATGAAACACCCGCTATTTGAGACTAAATACGTGGTTTGCGATCCCATGTTCCATGGTAATTTTTGATCTTCTTGATGCCATCTATTGACCTCTGAATTTGTCGGTCGAATTTTGAAACACCCTGTATATATAAACGAGGGTGTATCAATAAGTTTTTGCCCTCACATGGAAATAATAGTGTGGAATTTATAAAATTGCTACATTGTATTAGTCCTTTTCCATATAGTGACCGTGCACATGCACAGTAACACATTTCTGCAAACAGTATTTCAAAGAGAGGGGCAGGATGTATTCCAGGAGGACCACTTATTCATGCTATGCACGCCCGAGCCCCTCACCCCAAATTTGCCCCCCGGAGGGCAAATTTGGGGGGAGGGACTCGGGAGGTGCATAGCATGTGGTCACGGGCCTTTCCAACAATACGTCACATGTGGAGATCGGGAAAAGTTAGAAAAATGCCCCCTTCTGGTCTACTATCACGCCTCCTGGAATACATTCCCCTCCCCCCTCTCTTTGAAATACCAGTTGCACAAATGTGTTACTGTGCACACTGATTGCATAGAAAAAGACTCATAAAATGTAACAATTTCATGAATTTCACTCAATTATTTCTATGAGAGCAAGAACTTATTGATACACCCTCGTATGTGTGTGTGTGTGTGTAATTCAAAAATCAACACAAAATACGAAAAAAAAAGCCCAGTAATATACACCGCGTCCCAAAAGTCAATCAACAATCAACAAAATTTGCATTAACATAAAAATTAATAAGGTACAATTAAAATTCGTGAGATAGGTAATAAATAAAAACAGTTTTGCTGATATACACATATAAATTATGATCAAAGGTTTGAAATTATAAAATATACAATAAATTATATAAAACTGTGCTGTCCCAAAAGTATAGACACTTGTAATTTTTTTTTTTAGTTTTACATTTATAAAAGTAGCTAAAAGCTTACTTTCAATATTTATATGCATTGTCACGACATTTTATAACATAAAATACACATTGTACCATGAAATTAACTAGGCATTGCATTACAGAAGGAGGTATTTCATACCACGCTTTGTTAATTACAATTTTTAAGTCATTTACACATGTATATTGCTTTTCATTTTCATATATTTTACGAAATAAGATTTCCCATATGTTCTCCATGGGATTCAAATCTGGACTAAGTGCTGGCCAGCCTAATAGAGTGATATTGTTTTCCCTAAACCATGTTTTCGATGACGTGGAGGTATGGATGGATGCCCCATCTTGTTGGAAAACACAGTCCGGTCCTCCTGGCAAATCCATAATTGGCAGTAAATTGGTACATAAAATATTTTGATAATCCTCTGATTTCATTTTGCTGTCCATAAATCCTAGAAAAGTTTGGCTGTTGAAAGAAAACCCTCCCCAGGTCATTACGGAACCTCCGCTGTGTTGCTTGCTGAAACAGTTCTTGGGTTCTTTTTTAAGGTCACGTCAGTAAAAATTATGACCATCAGGACTGTCTAAATTCCATTTTTTTCATCACTGAAGATGACAGAAACCCATTTTTCACCGTATGACATACACTTTCTAGCCCACTTTAGACGTGCATCTTTATGTCTCTGCTTTAAGCAAGGTTTTGATTTCATTCTCCTGTAAACAATATTTTTTGAAGATTTCATTCTTCTGTGTACAGAACTTTTTGAAATTCTGGAAATGATGCAATTTCACACACAGATAAATTATCAACTGAAGCTATTTTTAATAACATTCTATCTTCGCATAATTTGGCTTTGCTAGCAGGACCGAACTGTGTTTTCCAAGAAGATGGGGCATCCATCCATACCTCCACATCATGAAAACATGGTTTAGGCAAAACAATATCACACTATTAGACTGGCCAGTAGGGTGGAGCGAAAAAAATTATTTTTTTAAAATCAAAAACGGGTAGGTGCCAAAAGTTGCCTTTATACTAGTACATCATCTGCGTGCAATATTACCGCTGAAAAAAAATGGCTTGAGTCTGCGCTTTTGGTTCAAAAGTCGAAATTTTGGGTAAAATTTGACATTTTTTCAAAAAATTTAAAAAAATTCTATAGAGATGGTTATTATTTAAAAGTGTTATTTAAACCTTTATTATTAATGACTTAACATATTTAAACGATAAAAAAATATCTTCGTTCTGTATAAGTAGAACAAAACTGACAACTTTTGGAGGGAAAAAAGCGTTGCCATTCTGTTGTGTCATACAACTAATTGTTATTTAGAATACAGCTCTTACGTAGTTGCTTTCAAATCTACCCAGGAGGTACCACGTGGAATTGGCTGCATTTCATGACACAACAGTGCATAGCCCGACCACCCTTCCATCTCAGCGCAATGTTTTATTTATATATTGAATTGTGATTTTTTATCAAAAACTGGCATAAGTTTTCTATGTATCAACCTAGTCCATCTCTTTTTTATATCCACAGACGTTGGGTGATGCTGCTGTGACACGCCTTCACATATATCCTCACGTACTCTACTGCTTGTGTATGATAAGGTAAGCAGAGTAATGCAGAGAAATTAATGGAATCTATTCAGCCCTCTAGTATCTTCACCAAAATTGCATCCAGTTACTGCTTAGTAATTGGGAGGTCTGTTCCTACAATATTTTACAACATTTAGGTATTTCATCTTTGAGTATGCCATCCTTTACTCTAACTCTTGCATTTTTTATATGTTGATAAGCTTGTTCTTTAATGTGATGGCTATCCTCATCAAAATTGCAATAAGAATTTGCTCTTGATGTGAAAAATTTACTCTCTTTGTCCTAAATAATTTTTTTAGTATTTGTTTTTTGCCGTTTTCTGTGATGTTTAGTAGCCAAGTAATTTCCCATAAGATTTTAGATAAATTTTTTGGATGTGGATTATATTTGATGTAAACCATCCTGCGGCATACACATGGATTACATACATTGTGAGTGAACCAGACTCTGATGGTCAACCAGTGCTTATATAAAAGCGAATAATTTTATGGGCCTTTGTGAGCCATCTGGCATAGGAGAAATTTCTTGGGTTCCTATTCGCTAGTTCTTCTGAGCCATATCTTGATTAAATAACTTTGCAAATCTCTAGCAGGTATTTCTGGTATGTGCTGGGTACTCTTTTCTCGAGTTTAGGAAATAATGTTTGAAAATTACTCTGTATGGATTCAAAAAAGGAAATTAAAAGGGAATGGAACGTGGACAAAGATTTTCCTATTGGTCCAGTGAATTCCTGTGGGTTAGAATCTAATTTTTGCCAGCGATCATGTCTAACAAATGATGCAGAGAAATTTCACTAGACTTGGAGGTGGCATATGATCAATTGTAATGGTTCATTCTAAACATGTCACTCGCAGAATGGATGACAACGACTAACAGAATTATCCGCCTGCAAATGAGCACTCACTGCCCATCAGAGTCTCTACGTTCACTCAAAATGTACTATGATATCCAAGTTTGGCCCCAGGATAGTTTACAATCAAATATAATCCACAGCTAAAGAAAGGATCTAAAAACTCATGGGAAATTACTCTGCTACTAAACAACTCACAAAACGGAATAAATCGACTACTAAAAAAAGGTTAGTTAGGGCAATGGCTCCTTTGCATACGCAGAGGAAATTCTTAATTCAATGCTCTCTGACGATTTCCATCACATTAAACAGCTAGCTGCTCAGCACATAACAGTTGAAAGATGAGAGTAAATGATGGCATACGCAAATCTGAAATATCGACAATCAACTTTGAAGCGGATAATTATATAAATCTAATTCGTTGGAAAAGTGTTGTGGTAACAGAACCTGTAATCAATATGCATTTATCGGGTGCAATCTTGGTGAAGATAATAGACGGCAGAATAGATTACATTAATATCATCCACACTGCATTACACTGTTTGTCTTCTCTTACACAAACGGTAGAAAAATACGTAAAGGAGATCACAGCAGCAGCATCCAAAGTCTATGGATCCAAAGAACAGATGCCCCACCAGTGGCCGAGAGGTTCTGCTCTCGAAGCTGGTAGACGGGAAGTGCTGGGTTCGATCCCAATCGCGCCCGTCGGCCTAATCGTTCGGAGTTTTCGTGGTTTTCTTCGGACCTTGGTTCTCCAAGCGTTAATACGGGTTAGATTCCCTTAGAAAGACCCCCACGAAGGGCACCCCTCCCCCTTTGGGCCCATATCCCTAGTATTGATAATTGGCCGTCAAACAAACACATAACCAAAGAACAGATGTACTACGTTGATACATAGAAAATCCGTCTTTGATAAAAAATTCCAATTCAATGTATAAATAAAACATTGAGTTCAGATGGTAGCGTGGTCGAGCTATGCACTGTTGTGACATGAAATGCAGTCACCTCCACGTGGTACCTCCTGGGTAGTTTTGAAAGCAACTAGGTAAGAGCTGTACTTTAAACAACAATTATTTGTATGACACAACAGAGTGGCAACGCCTTTTTTTTCATCAAAAGTTGTCAGTTTTGTTCCAGTTATACAGAACGAAGATATCATTTTATCGTTTAAATATGTTAAGTCATTAATAATAAAGGCTTAAATAACACTTTTAAATAATAACCATCTCTGTAGAATTTTTTTTAATATTTTGAAAAAATGTCAAATTTTACCCAACATTTCGACTTTTGGACCAAAAGCGCAGACTCAAGCCATTTTTTTTTTTCAGCGGTAATATTGCACGCAGATGATGTACTAGTATAAGGGCAACTTTTGGCACCTACCCGTTTTTGATTGTAAAAAATTAATTTTTTTCGCTCCACCCTACTGGCCAGCACTTAGTCAAGATTTGAATCCCATGGAGAACCTATGGGGAATCTTATCTCGTAAAATATATGAAAATGGAAAGCAATATACATGTGTAAACGACTTAAAAATTGCCATCGACAAAGCGCGGTATGAAATACTTCCTTTTGTAATGCAATGCTTTGTTAATTCTATGGAACAATGTGTATTTGATGTTATAAATTGTCGTGGCAATTACAATTAAATGTTAAAAGTAAGTTTTTAGTTACTTTTATAAATGTAAAACAAAAAAAAAACAAAAAAAAAATTACATGTGCCTATACCTTTGGGACAGCACATTTTTATATAATTTAATGTATATTTTATAATTTCAAACCTTTGATAATAATTTATATGTGTATATCAGCAAAACTCCTTTTATTTATTACCTATTTCTCGAATTTTAATTGTACCTTATTAATTTTTATGTTAATGCAAATTTTGTTGATTGTCTAAACTTTTGGGGCGCGGTGTATATAGGCATAATTAAAACGAAATCACACGTGAGAAACTCAAGAGAATATTTAATACAAAAGTTAAACGCAGCAAATTGAGAATGCAAATATGACTAACTATGAATAACTTATGGATTCGCCAGAGGAGCTTTATAAGAATAATTCATAGTAAACATATATTATTTCGTCGACTATTGTCAGCATTAAACCTAAAAATGACGATATTAAGCTGCTTATAACATACCGAAAAACCAATTATTGAAAGAAATTAAGGTAAGCAAGAAAAAAAAAAATAAATGAAAGCTCAACAAAAAGAGATATATAAACTCTCAAAACACTGAATATGTTATAAGACAAATATTAAAAACTTTATATTATAATGAATACGTCACGTAAAAATAACTTTTTTATTTTGAAAAGTGTTCGAATTTTTGAATTACTTGTATGCTACAGTTCACCCTGTTTGTTTGTGCTATCCACACGTTCCCTTTAAAAAATACAATAGTTTTACACACACATAAAATAACATATGCGTTCATTTACAATACTTTTATATGCAAAATTTATACCTGCTTCAATATTACAGTTACAAAATAAACCAAATAAATAAATAATATAAAAAGTTTTATTGTTATATCATGAAGATCACTACTTGAAATTTCACCTTATTAATATTCACTATTTCAACTGTTTTCTACTCCTACATATTTATAATGTTGAAAACGAAATAAAATGTGCTATGAATTTAAATGTTTCGCTTTATTTCAAAAGCCGTAAACTAGTTATATCTTAAAAGAAGAAAAAAAGTTCGAGAGAAACATTGTATCAAAATAAATGCTAGAGTCGTTTACGTTAAGAGATAAATATAAGAAATGAAGGAAATAAGTTACGAAAATCGAGAACGAAAATGAAAGATGACATGAAGGCGGAAAAAATTAAACTTTAAGAATATAGAAATATATATTTTTGATGCATTTCTATTTTTGAAAGTCTACTATCGCAGATTTATTTAAAATTGTTGTAATATATGTATATAGTCAAAACAAGGGGTGTTTCAGTTGATGTTTAATTTATGCTTGCAAAAGAAAAAAATATTTTTACATATTTATATATTTTCAGCTGAATTTTTTTTTATTTAATTATTTAGTGTAATAAAATAAATATTTTCTATATCTTTCTATTTACTTTATAGAAATTTCAGAAAATCCTTGAAGTGCAATTTTGTTCCCAGCTGTAAAAACTAACGAAAATTAAAACACAATCAGCGAGGATAAATTTCATATAGTGTATTGTTATACACACATATATATATATATATATATGTGTGTGTGTACACACACACATGCATGTATATACACATTATATTTACATATCGCTCTTTGTAAAGGATTTTTCTTACGAAGCCGTGAAGTAAATGTATGCTAAATTTTACTGCGGTTCTTCATGCTTTTCTTTACTTTAATTTCGTACGCTTCACGTTCATTTACTGAACTTTTATGTGTCTGTTTATGCTGCTCCTTCTCATTTTTAGGTGCGTTCGTAATTATATAAATACGTAGCACCTATAGTCGTATGTCCGTTTGTCTGTTTGTCCGTCCATCTGCATATAACAGAGCAAAAACTACCCAACCGAATGGTCTGAGATGTTAAATATATAACTGTTGCAAAATTTTGTCTAGTTATTTCAAATTTTATGAAAATCGAATGTATAGATTAATTACAGGGACAGTCAAAATTTTTCCGTTACATTACGGCCAATGGGAAAAAATTATTTCAAGTGCATTTTAATGATTTTACAGCCTTTCGAACAGAATGAAATTGATGTGCAGTGCACTCATGAAGTGCACTAAAATATATATTCAGTACAATATACGGTGCAAAGAATATTTATGAAACTAGTTATAGTACGAACGCATCACATTTGCCACTTTTGACGGGGAATTTCCAACTTGTTTTTATTTCTCTTCACACTCTTTTGAACACTTTCCAACATAGTTTTAAAGTGTTTTTGAATTTGTTTTGTCTGTTTGCCACCTGGGTGTCCGTCCGTCCGTGTTCTACTCCCATAAATATGCTTTAATTACCATGTAATTAATATATGTTGTTGAATTTTACTATGGTAAGTTTGGTATGGAAAATGAAGTGTGTAGCGTTTATAGTTCGTCTACAGGGATAATCAAAAGAATTTCCTTGCATTACGGTTTAAGGGGAAAATAGTTTGCGGTGTATTTTAATGATACTAAATTATTTCAAACATATTGGAATTAATATATATATATCCAGGGTTCGTTGATATATATCAATCGATATATACGTTGATATATATCATGATGTATATCCCATATTTATTTTTAAAATTTTTATATTACTTTGATATTTATTTTCAAAATATCAAGATGTGTGCTATTTTCAAAATTTTTCTATATTTGATATTTATTCTCAAAATATCACTGTGCAAGATATTTTTGTTATTTTCAGTCAAAACAAATGCAAATGAAATTTCTAACTGTTGTTGACTGTGTTGTTCAGTAAATGATGAATTTTTGTCTCTGATAGTGACTTTTTTAGCTGAAGAAGAAAACAAATATCTTTTCCAAGCTTCATGTTTGAATTTTTTACTTTTAACTGTGGATTATGAGGGACATAATTAAGTCAGAACAGACACTGAATAATAAACGGTCTAATTTAAATACTCAGTTATATATATATATATATATATATATATATATATATATATATATATATATGTGTATATATATATATATCAGTGGCGTGGCGTCCGGTCATCGCTGGATGCGGCGATGACCAAGCAATATTTTAAAACTCTTAATAAGCTTTTAAAACTCTACGATCCAGTTTTAGCAGAACATTTGGAGTTCATGTATAAGTGACGGTAAGATTTAAAGTTTCTTTTTTGAACATTTAACCATTGAATTTTAGAGTTAATAATTTTTCACCTCAAACTTAAATAATTGCGATGACCACCGAAAATTTTCACGCCACGCCACTGATATATATATATATATATATATACAGCTTCATTAGAAAAGAATATGTTCTGGTATTTAGTTCTGTTTAAACTGTACAGCATGTTAGGGAATAAAAAAAATGTTAAAAATTTTCAGTTAAAACAATATGTATGTATATAAAATTTTGTTTTATGAATTTGATTTCTTGATAGTTGATACTGAGTCCCACAGCTTTTTTTTTTTTTTTTTTAATTTAAGTGTATAAATCAAATTGTTTCGGTTTTCAAATAGTTTATCTTCAATTTTGTTCTAAATTTCTGATTTCTTGATAGTTGATACTGAATCCTATAGCTTTTTTCTTTTTTTTTTTTTTCTTTTAATGTAAGTGCATAAATCAAATTGTTTCAGTTTTCAGTTAGTTCATCTTCAATTTTGTTAAGTATAAAAAAAAAAAGTGTGTTTAGTATATTGTTTTAAGTTTTCATGTTAAGTGCAATATGTTTTAGTTTCTAATGTAATATTATGCTTGAAAATATTTATTATCAGCAAAGTTGACTATTTTGAAAATATCGGATATATATCAAAATATCGGATATTCTTGATATTTTCGAAAATATCATGATATTTACGAACGCTGTATATATCTAAGGTGCACTACAAGACGTATACAAGAGATAAGAGTGAGATAAGATACGGAGATAAGAGTGAGAAATGCTAGGTTTGGTATCGTCCAGGTAGCTCAGAGCATTGGCGCGTAATGTCAATGACCTGGTTCGATACCAGGCTTAGACACTTTTGCACTCTGTTGCTTTTATGCCTCTAAAGCAAGCTGAATAAAAAATCAGCAATTAAAAACAAAACTAAAAATGTTCTTACTTTTATGCTTATTCATTTTGTTCTGAGGAAGTGGGTTATTTTATAAATTCTTGAAATAAAAGTATGCTAAATTTATTAATAGTTATTAAAATCCTTTTTACTAGCAGCCCTTGGCAACCAGTTTGGTCTCAATTAAAATTTATGTTTGGGAAAGCATGCTAAGCATTGTATCGTGTTACTTTTATTCATAACTTAATTTACTTGGACTCCCTTAAGTATGATTAATATTATCCCTTAAGTTAATATTAATTTTTGTTGCATTAAAATATCTCACTTTGTAGATTTCTGTAAGCAAGTATACCCTATTGGTTTACAATGGAAGTCTATAGGAATTTGGAAAAATATTAGAGATATCGCCAATTTGGCGTCTCTTTTGGCGATTAATTTTGGCCGCCAGAATTGGCGATATACCTCCAAGTCGGCACAAACTTGGCGTCAATTAGCGACGGAACAGGGTCCACCCTACGGTAACCACCCCCCCCCCCCCCATAGATATGAAGATGCATTAAATGCTGTTCAATAACCAATAAGATGCGTTTCATTCGGGCGTTGCCATTAAACAATTAACAAATAATCGCGATTTGCGATGTACGGAAACGTAACATATATATAGATGTTACTTTTTTTATACGTCACTTATTCATCAAAAAATATTTTATTCATTTATGAAATTACACATTTGTTTCTTTACGATCGCTTTATGAACAATAACTAGCGAGTACAAAATCCAAATTCTTACAGAAAAAATAATATCTTCAATCCTGTAAATCAGTGCGCCACACCTATTCCTTTTTGTTGGCCCTTGCCCTTCTTACTGGAAAAAAATATTTTAGTTTAACAGTTTGAACAAAATAGTTTACCCTTCTTACTACTTTTAGTTTTTAAGTAATACTATTTTTGCATTTTTTTATAAAGTTTTCGTCAGCAGCACATTACAATCTTCATTTCTCCTTAATCGGCCATATTGAAGTTTCACTCTTCGACTATTTTAATCTGTGGCCTGCCTTTTTACTTTCATTCAGCATTGTTATGAAGGAGGCAGATGGGGAAGGCGAGAAGCGGCCTCGCCACCAGGCGATGGGTGGTCGCCAGTGATTGTATGCCGATACGTTCGCGACCGTTCGTGTGCTGCGGAAGATTTTCTGGAAGATTTTGGAGCACAGGGCAGTTCGAAGTGGTTGTTTTTGACGAGAGAGGTTGTTCGAGAGATATAGTACAACGAGAGATTGTTGTCGTCGTTGTTGGCAGAGCGGTACTTAAAAGGGCGGAACTTAACAAACATCGTGTTGAAGATGAAAAAGAACAATTTCAGTCAAAGTGGCAAAAAAGTTAATTTATTGTTGAACATATTGGAAAACCGCAGTGTGTGAACTGTTCTCAAGTCTTAAGTGTTCCGAAGGAGTATAAAAATAATATCCTGCAACCATCAAACACTCTTGGTTTAAAGGCATCTTTTGAGATATGTTTAGAGCTAGCTAAAAGTAAAAAGTCTTTTAGGGATGAAGGGATGGTGAGCTCATTAAGAGATGCAATGGCATCTTCATTTGGAGATAATAAGATGGCTAAAAATTTTGAAACAGTTTGCTTGTCTCATCAGGCAGTAAGGAGAAGAATTAGTGATATGAGTGGTGAAGTTTCCGGTTCTCTCAAGGACATTTTGGGAAAATGTGAATTTTACTCTGTAGTTCTATATGAGAGCACAGATATAGCTGACCTCAGCCAGCCCCTTACCTTTGTCGGAACAATAAACGGAGAATCTGAAATTCATGAAAAACTGTTGGAATTGAAATCATTAGAAACCAGCAAAAAAGGTATTGACATATTCAACGCAATGGATGATGGTGTTTCTAAATATGCAGGCTTTGTGAAGTGCTCTGGTATTACAACAGATGGAGCTAAAGCAATGACTATTCCTAAAACTGTTTTAGTAGGACTGTGTAAAGAAAAAATGCATGAATTGTTTGTTTTTCCACTGCATTATCCACCAGGAGGCTCACTGTGGAAAAATTATAAGACTCCGTGAGACAATGAAAATTGTTGTAAAAAGTAAATTTAATAAGAGGCGGCAATAAAGCCCATAGACACAGAACTATTATTGCATTATTGGACAATTTGGAAGCTGAATATAGTAAAATGTCATTGTACTGTGAAGTGCTCTGACTAAATGCTGGAAAATGCCTGCAGCAGCTTTTTGGGTTGAGGAATGAAATTCTTGCTTTTCTCAGAAATGAGAACATTGGTCATGAGTATCAAGAAAAACTGGAAGAAATCCCGTTTTTAAATAATATTGCTTTTCAGACAGACATCCCATCTAATTGATTTAAACCTGAAACTACAAGGCAGAAAACGAAACATCTCCCAGCTTTATAGACATATTGAGGGCTTCCGCAAAAAACTTGATGTAACGCAAATTGCACTGAAGGCAAATAACACGGCACACTTCCCTTCTTGTCAGCAGTTGCAAAAGAAATGACACAAATTTTAGATGCTTGATGAAATAATAATAGCAAGAAAGAGTTTCGAGACAGATTCCAGGATTTTGACTCCCTAAAACCAAAAGTTGCACTGTTCAACAGCACCATGGGTATTGAAGTGAGTGAGGTGCACGGCAACCTTCAAAATTTGTGATCTTTAGGCAGACCCATTCTACCACATTAAAAAGTGTGATGTCCCTTAAAATTTCTGGAAACTGATTTCTAAAGAACGTTTTCCGAAACTGTTCAAATTCTCTCTGCTAATGTTATTGCTGTTTGGCAGTACGTATATGTGCGAAAGTGCTTTTTCTACTCGCAAACAAATTAAATCAAAAAGAAAAATCGGATTGAAAGTATTTCACTGGAATCGATCCTGAGACTTTGCCTTTCTGAGCTTACAGTGGACATTGATAAACTTGTATCGGAAAAGCAATGCCAATCATCACATTGGTTTCTCGACTGTAAAATGAAGTGGTATATTAAATTTCTTTTAATAATTTTAACTTAGATAAAAGTTTTTGAATAAAATGTGTTATATAATTCGTTTTCTTTCTGGAATGTCTCTGGCTCTCACATTTCTATCCTAAAGTTTGATTGGCCCTCGGGGAACCAAAGGTTGGACCACTGTGCTGTAAATAATAATAATTTAAAGAGAAAATAAACGAAATAAATAGTAAACGAAAATTTTGATTACACATAATATTCAGGTAACGATTTGGATTTTCGCCTTCTAAATATTCAGTATTGGAACTATTTTCTACTCGTACATATGTAAAATAGTAGCAGACCATGAAGTAAAATGTGCTATGAACTTAAATATTCCGTTTATTTCAAAAGACCTAAACTTGGTAATATCTTAAAAGAGAGAAAGCGTGTATCAAAGTAAATTTTTTAATCGTTTGCGTAACAGATACTGAGTGTCCTCAAATGGACTGACTGTTTTTAAAATTCAATAACTTGCAAATGGTGACGGTTATATAAAAATTCTTGCAGGAGATTTATGTAAAGTGTGAGGAGTTTTCTTTTTAACTGCGATTTCCAATTTTAGTTCTAAATAGCGGCGATAAATGGCGCTGCAATCAATAAGCAGTAAATCGAGGTCCGGTTTTTTAGTTTCGCTCTTCTTCCAGCATTGCTGCTAAGGAAAGAGGTTAAATACATGGAGTAGGCCCCAAAGAAAAAGACTGCATTGGCGACTGAGAACCACTCCATATGTTTAACCTCCTTCTTTTGCATCAATGCTGCGGGAAAAGAGAGGCCTAAAAATCCGGCCTCAATTTAGTGCCTGACGCTTGCAGAGTCATCTTTCCCTTCTATTTGGAACTAAAACCGGGCATCGCAAAAAAAAAGAAAAAAAAACTCCTGACATAACCTTCTTACCTAACCCTCATGCAAGGATTGTTTTAAAAGTTGCTACCATTTGAATGTTACTGAATTTTAAAAACAGTCAGTCCATTTTAGGAAGTCCGATATATGAGACTTGAAAATACCAGTATACTGTAAAAGAAGGAGAAATGTTTCTTAATATATGAAAAAATATATATAAAACAACACGAACTTCAGCTCTTACCGTTTTACATTATTCTTTAAAAATGCGTGTCAGACTCTAAATTCACAAAATATTGCATTATTTATATGAATGTTTTCTTTTAAAAGTGAAATTGTTATTGTAACATAGTTTATTATATAATGAAATGCAGAAATCTACATTTAATACGATCAGTATTTAAAGAGCTAACACAATAAAAGTAAGCCTATTTCAGAGATTCAACGTAAAATGTTTTGCTTCAAAGAAGTTATCTATCTCTGGTTTCAAGAATTCAATTGCTGATAATCTCTTTGTTTCCCTTCTTTAATATCATTTAACAAAAGGCGGAACCTCCAAAGGTTTTTGTCTCGAACTTCTTGTTAAAACTGATAGAAAAGATTACTTGATTTATATTGGAATAATACAAGAGATAAAGGTCAATTCAATGTTTAAGAAAATACAGCAAGGTATTTAATAGGTTTTCCCTCTTATTCTTTTTCCTTTTCATTGAAGATGTTAACAATGAAATTTTCCTTTTTATGCTTGAAAGGCTATTAAGTAAAGAGATTTATATAATTTAAATATTTTATTACTAACGTTAAATGCATCCGATTAAGTAGAAGTATTTTGGGATAAATTGGAAATTTTCAATAGCTTTCTTTAATTTGAAAATTATGCTTAGAAAAATTGCCCATATCGAATTAAATGAATATGTGTTTGTTTTATATGCAAGATAAAGAGTAAAGCATATATTATATTAGGATGTTTAATACAGAAAACAAATCGAAAATAAAAAATATTTTCTTGTTTATTTTTATTGCAATACTGAAAATTGCAAAGTTCGTCTTAAAATTCAAGAGCTTAGCGGAGAAACGTGTTAAGGGATAATTTAGTGAATTTGAGAAAATGAGTTTTAAAATTTATGGGATTTTTTTTAACACTTCTGTTTGTCTAGTCGGCTCTCTACCCTTGCTCTAACTCGCGTAAATATACCCGGATTGCCATTCAATCGATAAATCTTATTAACCCCCTAGTGCATGATTTTTATTTATCAACCATCCCCTCCGCCTAAAATTATTATGTAATATTTGTGTATTGAACAACAAAAATATTAAAAGCGTCACATGTCAACTTTTAACCAAAATTTAGGAGAAAAATAAAGTGTGTCAAATGCTACATTATAATCTGAACAACGTATAAAATGACATTAAAAGTGTTGCCAAATGGCATGTTAAAGTTTAACATGGCATGTTCTATATTGAAAATGAAATGTGTAGAATTTATAGTTTATTTACAGGTGCACTCAAAAGAATTCTGTTACATTATGGGCTATGGGTAAAAATCGTTCGCAGTGTATTTTTATGATGTTACGCTATTTCAAACATATTAAAATTGATTTACATCACTGAGGTGCACTAGAAGATACTTACTATAAAATATGATGCGCATAGCAATTATCGTTCCTTTACAAATAGACTTAAAATAATTATGTTACAGTAAGTATTGTCTATGAACTATAATTGCTGGATGTCCGTTTTCAATTGTGTTTTTAAATTTAACATTTTTTTTTCTTTTTTCTTGGTGTGTATAAAATCTGTAGATCATATGCAGTCCTACACAAGACATTTTCAACATTCCTACACAAGACATACTTTCTGGTTTTTGACGGAAATTGCTTAAGAAACTTTTCAACTGTGATGCATCCTAAACTAAATTTTCTTCAAAAAAAGAATTCGGATATTTTTTGAACTGTAGGTAGTAATTACTGAAATTGGATTTTCAAATGTGTTATGCGTTTTCCAAATTATTTACTTAGACACAGGGCCGGCGCAAACTCGCGGGTGCCCCTGGCAATGCAATTAATTAATTAATTAATTAATTAATTAATTAATTTTTTTGCCTTCGCAGTTAGTTTCAAGATTATCAAATTATCAAATCTATACATTCCCCGCCAATTATATCAACTTTGACTGTAGGAAATATATTTAATACTCACTTTTTTCTCAAAAATAAACATTTAAAACATATCTAAAACAAAAAAAATTATTATTTTATAGAGAGGAAACTTTATTCTGAATTATGTAGAAAAATTCGTGCTTCCTAACAATTGGCGTAGTTTGGGCAACCGCCCCGTTTGCCTGATGGTTGCGCCGGCCCTGTTTAGATATTATCTTTCGCCTCTGAAAGGCACATACCACTTTTGTTACGGTATTCTCAATGTGTTGGAAAATGGTTTATAATCAATGCTTGACGCAAGATTTTTCTTTCTTGTTTGTTACTTCACTCAGCCAATGTTTTTCGGCTACTTTTCTGAAGAAAAAGCATTTAGAATGTTGGGGTTTAATTGACATAGCCTACTAGCTCTTCTAATCAAAAAGGACTTTGATGATTTTTCCGCGCATAACATGTTCTTCTACTTATGGTATCGAGAAATGTGTTTCTTACTAGTGGAAGAACATCTTATGTACACAGTCCGTGTCTAGAAAAAAAAAATACACCTCTATTAACTCTTCTGAAAACCATCGTATAAGAATGTGACTGGTGCCAACCAATTAATAATAACGTCTACTAATTTATACTATACTTAAAATTTCCTCGGGGTCGTTTACGTACAGCGATTGTAATAAACCTTAAAATGTTCATTATTGACACTTATGATCATATTAGGATATGGATCTATTACTAATGGATTACAATTTATTTTTTGGATCTCTTATTATTTTCACTTTTTTTGATACGTTATAGGGGTTTAAGCTTTAATGATGACAATATTTGATAAAATCACATATCTTTACGATGAATTAGTCTTATGAAGCTCCTCTGTTGGATCCATAAGATATTCATCGTTTTGCTTTTTGTATTTTCATTTTATTGTGTTTAATTTTTATATTATCTTTTTCTTTGAGTTTCAATGTGATTTCAATAAAATAATATATATACACTGGTGTGCAAAAATTAAGGAAAAGTCACAAAATGCTAATTTTCAAATACGCGAACACTCAAAAGGAAATAATATAATTCGAGTAATTACTATCTCTACAACACAGCTAGTCCATATAATATCTCATTTATGTCACACATGGTCACAAGTGTCACAGTCACTGTGGTGAAGCAAAAAAATAGGAAATTCCATACATCTCATTATGTCTCAAATGATCACTATATGTGACTCCACTGAGACGTCACTGTGACTGCTGCTTTGTGACAAGTCACCATGTGACTTTACAATGTAGTTACATTGTGACTCTCATGTGACTGTCATTTGTATACTCAATTTCAAAGTCATCGTGAACGCTGCATTGTGATAAGTTACCAAATAATGTCACATTAAAGTCACATGATGACTTTCAGGTAATAGAGAGACTACTGTGAAGTCACCATTATGCTCTTTTGGGAAAAGTATCCATGTGACTATAATATGATATTATTTGGTGACTTATTATAATGCAAAGTTTCATGATGACTATGAAATTGAGTCTAAAAATGACAGTCACATGAGAGTCACAATTTAACTACATTGTAAAGTCACCTGGTGATTCGTCACAAAGCAGCAGTCACATTGACTTCTCAGTGAAGTCACATATCATGATCATTTGAGATTCATAATGAGATGTATGGAATTTCCAATTTTTTTTGCTTCACCGTAGTGACTGTGACACTTGTGACCATGTGTGACATGAATGAGATGTTATATGGGCTAGCTATGTTGTAGAGATAGTAATTACTCGAATTATATTATTTCCTTTTGAGTGTTCGCGTATTTGAAAATTAGCATTTTGTAACTTTTCCTTAATTTTTGATAACCAGTGTATATATGGACGCGAGTTGCAAATCTCGCCCTATTAAAAATTTTAAAAAATCGAGTTTTCTCTACCAATCTGTTCTATTGGTGAACCTGCATAAAAAAAAAGCACTACAAACTAAAAAAAAAAAAAGTTTTATCGTGCATTGTAAAATCTTGGTTTACAATGAAAATTAATGGACGCAGTCAGGGGTTTTTCGCGATTTCCCAAAATTTGATTTTCCGGATAAGGCGAGTTGTGAAATTCACGTCTTCATATATATATATATATATATATATATATATACATAAAACCATTATAAACCAATACAAATTATCATCTAGGGGAGGTGGGGGATGAATGGGACATTTTCGCAAAAATATTTATTTTTAAATACTTTTCTTAAGTTATTATCAATATTATGTATCACATTTCAAACGCTAGGTATTTGACTACATCTACTCACAATATTTAGTCTAGATTATAATTATACAGCAAAATATTGTAAAATTAAAGAAAAGTTCTTCGCTATCTCTATCATCCCCATAGCGGGGATGAATGAGGCACTTATAGGGATGGATGGGACACAAATATTATCCTCCCTGTATTCAATGTTACCTAATTAAAATTTATAATTATAAACTTATATGTAATTATTTTTGTAATATATGATTTTATAATGGCAATTACATCTCAGTGTTGCAAGTCACTTTTTTTTACTACAGTTTTAACTCGTAATGGAAACTTCGACTATCTATCTGTTCCCTTTTCCCACTTACGAGGCATTTTAGATATGAAATGAAAGTGAAAAATGACTTTTAAATACGGCATAGCTAATATTTTTCATTCACAACATATTAATTAATATTAATTAAATGTATCTTAGATATCATGCACAAATGAAATTATGTGAGGGAAAATACGAGTGGGGTTTATTTAAGCAAATTCAATATAATTTCCCCTATTTGATCAATAAGCATATGGCATTTCTAACAATCTAATCTATTTTGATAAAGTTTCATTAGCAATTTCTTTTATAAACTATTTAACCTTTATTACAATACTATAATTAAGATTCAATATAATTTTTAATGAAAAACAACCTATATAATACGAGTACTGTTTAATACTAATAATTAACATAAATTATTAATTTATAAACCTATATAATATTTTTAGTTAATAAATAAATGTTTCAACATCTCTAGGGATCAATGAGACTGTCCCATTCATCCCCATTTGAAATTGTCCCAATCATCCCAATGATACATAGATGCCCGCCATTTTGCCTCAGAAATTATTTTCTCACATTGGTTAATATTCATTCATTTTAATAACCAATATTGAACCTCCAAATAAATAACTACAACATATCTTATTTTTTTATATTGTATAAAATATTTTACAACTTCAAATGTTAAAAATAAATTACATTTTAAGCAGAGCTTCAGAAAATGCAGCTTTGTAAAAAAATGAAAACAGTCATGTGGTTTTGCTTTTGGTTCTAAAGCACACTATAGTAGCGCCATATATGAGAACAGAAAGCAACTAAAAAAAAGCGTTCATTGCCTGAAATATTGAAAATGTCCCATCCATCCCTTTTCCCAATCATCCCCCAGCTCCCCTATATATATACAGTATGCCCACTTTAGTCCCTTGCGACCCTCTTAACTTCGAAACGGCTGCTGCTAGTCTAGGTTTAGTAAAGTAACCATGCGCTACTGAATGAAATCGTTTGCAGCGCCACCTGGTGAGAAACTGCGGAGTTAGCATTCCTATCTCGAAACGGCAAGAGATGGGGAAAAAAGCGGTTTCATTCAGTAGCGCATGGCTACATTACTATACCTAGACAACACTTTTATGAATATTGCAGCCGTCGTCCCGAAGTTAAGAGAACGGCATACTGTATATATATTCCGGATGCGATAAAGCACTGGTGAAGATCATGTATAATACAATAGATCCATACTGAAATATTAGCACCGTTTTCTAATATAGTACTTTTCATTGTAATTTTTCACGTTTTCCTTCAACAAGAAAGATTTTTTAAGATTTATATATCTTCAAAAGTTAATAAACCGAACAATTTCTAGAATATGCTTACTTTCATAAAAAATATAGACTATCAAATTAATGAAAAAAAATTTATTAAAAAGGAGATATTTTTTGTTCCTAAAGGATAAATTTAATTAAGACGAATTATCGAAAAAAAAAAGTTTGTGGACATTTTTTAAACAACGTTTTTTAAAGCATAACCCTTTTTTTATGTGTTTCATAATTCTATAAACTTCAAAGCATGTAACTTCTTTTCCATTTGATCGGATTTGTAAATTATATATTTTTTCATGTTTCGATTTTGAGTTTCGGTTCAAGTTTTTTTTTATATTTTTACAGGCATTGTCTTCTTAAAAATTATTTCTACTATTTTTTTTTCTTTAAAAAATTTCCTTAATTATTTTTAACAGCGCTTTACTCCATTAATTGATTTCTTAGAATAATTTTAATGAATAAAAATACATTTAAAAGCTTGAAAAATGAAGAATTATCGGAATGAAAAAGAGTTTGAGAGTTTTTTAACCAAGCCACAAATTTCTTTTTATAGCTTCAGTATTTCTGTAAAGTTTAAATTCATATAATTCTTTCCCATTTGATTGGATTTGTAAATTTTAAATTTCTTTTGAGATTTTGTATATTTTTACAGGTACTGTTTTTCTTAAAATTTTCTACTAACTTTATTTTTTCTTTCTAAGAGCGTCTTACTTATTTTTACATGTACTTCATTTCATTAATTTATTTCTTGCAGTATTTTTTAATTAATAGAAAAACATAGAAAAGAATTTAAACTTATGAAGAAAAAATAGATTGTAGACTTTTTAACTAATCCATAACTACTTTTATATGATTTATAAGACTAGTATTAACCTGAAAGCTTGTTTTATAGTTATTTTTAGATCTTGTTTTTCACTTGATAGGATTTGTAAATTTGATATGTATATTTTTTTCAGATTCGGAATTTTTTACATGTATTGTCTTAAAAATTGTTTTTCTAATACTACTTTTCTTAAAAGAAAAAGAAAAAAAAGTTAATTATTGTTAACAGTGCTTTACCTCATTAATATATTTTATTGTAGTACTTTTAATAAATAAAAATCCCATTTATAATCTTTAATAATTGATAATTATTAGAAGAATAAATAGTTTGGAAGCTTTTTTAAATAAGCCAATGAGTATTTTTATAACGTTAGTAAATCATCCAAACTTCATTGCATATATAAGATAAACGCACCAGTAGTGGGCCACTTAAGGAAATTTATCTAATTATTATTAATGCGTTAGTGAATTCCAAAAGATATAGATATATGTGTGTATACATTATACTAGTCCTAACCTTCATGTATCTGAATAAACATGCAAAATTTCAAAATATATGTCAGGTTTCCGATGCTAATGAGCAGATAACTAACTAAGATTACTTTTATCTGATATTTTTTACTTGTTTATTGTATTTCATATGTATCACTTTCTGCGTACAGGTTTTAAAGTAATATTTTTCCTTATCTTGAAGTTAATCCGAACTGTTTTTAGTTAGATAGGATTGCATGAACAAGTTCGTTGTATCAATGCATTCCAGCTTTAATTGCTATTCAAGAACGCATACCCCAGATAAGGCAAACAAAGAAATTCTCTATCTCGTAAATAGTTTTTAGATAAGTGAAGGGGTCCCTGTTCACAGGAGAAGATCCCTGTAAGTTGGGTTTGGAAAGCATCGCTGAGAGAGAGAAGGCAGTTCTGGCGTAGACCTCAACATAGTATGTTGGAGTTTCTTGAGTGGAGTTTTTGGGAAAGAGCTTGAGTCTCTTTCGGAGATAGCGGGCGCAACGGGGAGGTCAAGGATGATCCTCCGATAAAAATTCATGAGATACCATAGTGCGAGTTAGAAATAGAGTATTTTAATAAGTTAACTCAGTGCGCAGAAAGTATTTGCTATATGTAGCTTAGTATCTGGCCGAATCCTCTATATCCGAGCTCTTAAATGTAAACAATTATTTATTTATATGTAATAATTTGTAAATAATTTGTTCGTTAATTTTAATTGAACAAATTTAGCATTCTTTTTGATAATCCTTCTCACAACATCCCCGATATCACATATATTTATATATCGGTGGTGTCAGCATATCAAAATAAAAGAACAATATTTCGAAGTCTGTACGAGTGGTGATCGTGGGTCTAGGAAAATTCATCAGCGTGTTGGCTAAGGAATAGTGCAACAATATATACTTCGGAAAAAAGTAAAATAAAAAATGTTATGTTCCTGTATGTTCCAGTAGTGGACGTAGTAAACTTTTGATGCATGAATCTTTAAATTTTCGGTTTATCCAACAAATTATTTATTATATAATAGAGTTTATCAACTGTAGCTCAAATTAAAACATGAATACATAAAATTATTCTCAGTTTTTATTACTAAAATAGGTGCTAAAAAAGAATTAAAAGGTTTTAAACATTAAAAACCAATATTCAGATGTTAAAACTTTCGACCAAGCCCTGGTCATCATCAATGGGGTGAAAAATGAGAAGAAGACCTGCAGAATGCACACCGGTTTAAATAACGCAGGGCGATTCCAAAACTGGAAAGAAGAGGGGGGGGGGGGGAAGTCGGATGAGCACATACAGCGACATTGATCATTCCAATCCAAATATTCCATTGACTCCAAGTAGACTAAACCAAATGCTCGGTATATGGCATGATAATGTATCATTACAAGTGTTCCTACCTCTGGCTAAAATTTCTATAGATTCTCTCAAAATGCATGTGTTAAATTGATTTGTTTGTGCGATGATCATGATCCTTGCTTTACTAAAATATTAAGTATTACGGTATTAAGTATTAAGGTAGTAATTAGAGTATTAAGGCGAATTTGTCTTTCTGTTACGTATAGTTTTCTATATATTTAAACAGTACAATTTAAAATAAAATATAATATTAAAGAACCATGTTTGAAATAAAAACTTACCTCTGAATGAAATCTCTAAAAATTTGCCAAAAAATCAGTTTTTGAAGACACCCTAGAAAGTAAACAAATGTATTATCAGAAAAAAAACAATTATTCTAAACAATTTATGGAAAATTAATGTTTAAGGATGTTAGTCAATCAGATTTCTTTCAACCATTTTCAAAAAATGCATTTTGGGCTTGTTTTTAAACTTTAAAAATTAGTGGCCCACTATAGATGCATTTATCCTAGTTCTTTCCAATTTGAATTTATTTTGGATTTAACGATTTTATACTTTTTAAAGTTTGAAGTATTTTTAGAGGCTTCGTTTGCTTATAAAATGATTCTTCTAATCCTTTTGTCTTCTATAAAATCTAACTTAATTATTTTTACCAATTCAGTGGAACCTCGGTTCTCGCATAAAATTTGCTCCAAAGAATCTTCCGAGAACCGAAACAAATTACATCAGAAACTATGATATTACGATTAATTAATTCCCGCTAACTAAGTAACTACCTGTGTTATATCTGTTTCAAACAATGCACTGTATAATATTACACAGCAACATATAAGGATGCATTACAATATTTGTACATTGATGCATGATGATGAAAGAAAAATAGATAATGCAAATTTTTTAACATTTTAGTAAAAATGTAATAAAAACCGCGTTCTACCTTTATTCGCGAAATTCTAGATAGCTTAAAGGTGACGGGTAGGAGGTTCAAAATTTATTTATTTATTTATTTATTTTTAGGCATCTTTTAATGTTTTTTTTTTTTTTTTCTCCTGCAACGTATTTTTCTATAAAGATTATATTTCAAATTTTTAAAAAAGGAAAACTTTAAAATTTTATTTAAAAAAAAAAAAAAAAAAAAAAAAAAAAAAAAAAAAAAAACCACTCAAGTGCGAGTATTACTCACTCACAAAGGGTTTCGTACAATAAATATATGAATTAGTAACTGCGCATTGCATTACACAAATATATCATTAAAAGTTGTTATCTAGGCTTTAAAAACCGATGGCGTATAGGGTACGACCGCTCGTGTTTTTATGTATGTCTCAAATCATCCATGCCTTTAAAGGTTATGCAGCCTAAGAGAGATATTTCGGCTAATTACCGACAATTTTTTTTCGAAAATCATTGTCAGCAATCCTTTTATACGAGTACTTCTGCGACGATATGTACCCCCAGCGCTCCTCAACTCCTCTGCTGAACGCCCGCAAATCGCAATTTGTGTGTAACTGAAAAATGCGATTTTCTCAAAAACTATGTGACCTAGGGTAATCGCTATAGTTTTCCTGCAAGGTTTAAATTAACTTCTACTACCCCTATTTTTTTCATAAATTTAGTTTCAATGGATTCGGAAATAGACGGGAGAGGGGGGGGGGGATATTTTTGTCTTACATTTTTGACGATATCTCTGAAAATATATTGCGTAAAATTAAAAGAAATGTATTTTTGAGTTCGGCGTTACGAAAGCTTTCACACGATATGCAAAGAAAAGATTTTTTTTCTCAAGTAACTGAATTAGCTCCTCTACACTTTTCCTAAAAATATTTGTGGATGGTTAACAATCTATAAATATGTGGGTCAATAGCCTTTAATTTCAGCCAGTTTGACCTTTCCACGTTCCATGGTTTACGAGCAAAATGACTGTGACAGACAGACAGACACAGCAGGAGTGATCTTACAATGGTTCCGTTTTTACTTTTTAAGTACGGAACCCTAGAAATAAATGAAGTTATGTAATTTTTGTTACATAAAAGTTATATTCTTTTGTACTATTTTAAGTTTTTATCTACACAATATTTATTTGCTTCAGCACTTTTTTCATCGAATTTATTTATTGCTGTACTTTAAGTTTAAAATATTACTTATTCTAATTAACAATTTCCTGCATTACTTGATTTATTGTACTATTATTCAAAATACGACTTTAAGAATAATTAAATGTCAATAATAAGACATCTAAAGTCTGTTAGAGCAAATTAAAATTATGTATTATTCAAAAGTCAGATTTACACGGTAAAAATTATTAGTCCCTGTTCGAGAATTTCATATGAATACAAACGTTGCACTTTCAAGATGATATATTTTATTACAAATATTAATTGCCGAAACGTCAGTGAAGGCTTACTGTGGAGACACGAAAAGTTTTGATTTCCGTTTGTCTGTCTGTCTGTCTGTCTGTCTGTCCGTCTGTCTGTCTGTTCCGCGATAACTGCCGCAAAAAGCATCCGATCGGCTTGAAATTAATTTGGCATGTTGATGAGGTATTCGGACTTAGCTGTATGGTTTTTGGTTAAATTTGGTTCATTCGTTCGGGAAATATAGAACATTTTATTTTGCTCTGTAATGCTTTTCAATGGCAAGTCAGACGATTTTCAAATTTTCATTTGTTGAAAGAAATGGCTCATATAAAAAATGGATTTAAATGGTAAATTTTGGATGCTGAAATTTTTAAATAAGAGTAGTAAATTATTCCTATTAGTTTGCAAATTTGTCAAAACATTTGTCAGAGCTTTTAAATTAGGTGTATAACTTATGATGGAATTTTATACATGTGTTCGAATAATATAAAACATTTTATTTTATGAATTTACTTATATTTCATTTTTCTTTCTTTTAATCGTTGCGTAGCAACTATATCTCATATAAAAATATCATAAATGTGAAAGTATGTATGGTTTTTTTAAGTCAAATCAAAGTTAAAAGGAATGAATTAATGAATGCCTTTGTATAGATATTTGCATATAGATTGATTTAAACGCAGAAATGAAAATAGTATTTATATACTATATAGAATAATATTTTTATTTATGTATTCAACTATTTTGATTATAAAGGAAAAAGTTCGTTATTTTCATACAGAATAAACTGACATTATTCTATTAAACTTTATAAACTTTATTGTTGCCAAAAAAAAAAAAAAAAAGGAATAACAATTTCTCCCAAAGAGTTCATTTTAATTTGTAAGATTTTCACGTGCAAAGGGAAAATGCAGCAAATTACAAATAATAACTAGTATGTTGTGGCCATCACAAAACTTTCTTCTATATAAATCACGTCAATTAAATCATTTAAATAGTACAAGAAATAACAACGATTTAGCACCAATTCATATCGAAAGTATATCT
Organism: Maratus speciosus; assembly: GCA_963932465.1. Taxonomy (NCBI): domain Eukaryota; kingdom Metazoa; phylum Arthropoda; class Arachnida; order Araneae; family Salticidae; genus Maratus; species Maratus speciosus. The sequence continues at coordinate 281,610,561 of OZ010792.1, forward strand.
GAATTTGAAGTTGAATGAAAATTCGCGCATTAGTTCTTGAGATAGAGCTATAGCGGAAATTCTGAAAAAATGTAGCAGCGCCACCTGTTGAGCGATTTACACCAAAAATTAAACAGCACTAATTCATACATCAATTCATGTCAAGGACTAACTAAATCTGAAGTTTGATGAAAATCCGTGCAATAGTTCTTGAGATACAGCTCTTGTGGAAATCGTGAAAAATGCAGCACAGAAGCGCCACCTGTTGAGCGATTTACACTAAAAATTAAACAGCACTAATTTATATCAGGGACTAACTGAATCTGAAGTTTGATGAAAATTCGTGCATTTTTTCTTGAGTTAGAGCTATTGCGATAATCATGAACAATGCAGCATACCAGCGCCACCTGTTGGGCGATTTTCACAAAAAAGTAATCAGCACCAAACTATATCCTGGACTAATTGAATCTGAAGTTTTATGAAAATCCGTGCAGTAGTTCTTGAGATACAGCTATTGCAGAAATCGTTAAAAATGCCGCATAGCAGCGCCACCTGTTGGGCGATTTTCACCAAAAACTAATCCGATCCAGTTTATATCAAGGTCTATCTAAATATGAAGTTTTGTGAAGTTTCGTCCATTAGTTCTTGAGATAGAGCGCCCACAAAATTTGTGTCACATACAGACAGACAGACGGACAGACAGACAGACAGACAGACTCACAGACAGACATTTTGTAAAAACATGTTTTTTGGAATCTCTGACTCATAAAACGTGTAAATCCGTCGAAAACTGGAATTCGAAAATTTTCATGAAACCAATACTTTCTTCTTGTAAAGATAGAAGAAAGTAAAAAAGATAAATAGGACAGGAATGAATACATATAAATATTTCACACCAAATACCACCTAAAATAATTTTTGTAGTGGTATTTTCTCACACTACGAAGAAAGATTCCTCGATTTACACGATTTTACTAGGCCTTCCTTTTCTCATTGGTTGCGATTTCATTTTCGCAATTGCGTATGTTAATTGGCACAAAATTTTACATTTTTATGACTGAGGTATATATAAGGCCATACATATAAGAAATTCCGTATTGTTTCCTATAAAATGTGATAAAGTGTTGGTTAACTATATATGTTTCTATTAAGAGGAGCAGAGCTGCCAAGCCTCCGGCGTTCTGGATACCAGTATTTTAATACAAAAAATGTTACTTTATTTAATTGAAACATTTGCGCGATTTAAAAGAACAACATTTTCTGTAAGGTAATAGTGTTGTGCAAAAAGCCTGAGACTTGCCATGTCTGGTGGGGAGTGAAATGTTTTATTTAATGCATTTATCTCTATTTTAATGCTACGTGAACAACTTCCCGTGTAACAGCTTGTAGAGTGTAAAATAAATTATTAAAATAATCCCTATTACGAAAAATGAAACAAAATGCCCGGCTAAGGGAAATAAAAGGTTAGTTAACCTTTCGTAATTTGACCTGAACACAGGTGTGCATCAAATTTCAACGGTGTTTGTAACATCACGATTTTAAATTAAATGTGGATACTATTAAAAGGCTATCACAAAAAATACTTAACGGCGCCATATCACATTTATCTATTTAGTCAATTGGAAGTGGACACGATGATGAATTATTAACCGTTAGGTTTAGGACTCCCCCTACTTTAGGGTGATTTTAGTAAGTTAATGCTATCGAGTACATTTTTAGATATTTAGATTAGATCTTAGATATAAATATTGCAGAATGGTAATCAAAATTATTTTTTGGAAACAAAAATTATAAAGGTATTAGATTTCTAAATTAGATGTCTCAGTTTACATTTCCAAAAGTTCTTTATCCATTAGATACAGGTGTTTGTGGTTAGCAGGCAAGTAAATACTGCTGTATAGATATTAGGATAACGTAAAATGCTTGACCAAATTGTTGCTTATCCTTATAAATCGCAGTGTAAAAATGAATCTAAGATATAGGATAATCATTAACTCAATCAATAGAAAATTACAAACGCAAAATAAATTACACAGCGGGGGGTTCAGGGGGGGGGACAACCCCCTGAAGAAATTTGCTTTATTATATAAAAATTACTAGAATAAGTAGCTCGTGAGAATTTCAGAATATCATTACATAACAACGTGTTTAATTTAACGCTTCTAATGTCTGAAACCATCGAAATATTTTTTTCTCCTTCTATAAATGTTTGTGTAATTTAAAAGTTTAAATTTTGTTTTTGTAGAAAGATTAATATTAAGCAAAATTTGCTAAAAACAATAAGTTGCAGAGATGACGTTGAGGCTCTTGATCTGCAGATTTACTAGTTTAGGAAAATTAGGAGAAGCAGGAAAACTCAAGATAATGTTTACTTGAATTTATGTTAGGCTTAGAAAATTAAATGTGGTTAACTGTATCTTGTGTTTAACGTAAAGCATAATTTATCTTGACTATGGTTACGTTTTTAATCTAAAATTATTTATTAGACCTACCGCAAGTTCACATTTATAAAAGAAATTTTCTATGTAAATATTTACGGTATATATTTATTTTTTAAACTTGAAAAATAATTTAGCGGTATTTTCATTATTATTATTATTTTTACTATTATTAGTATCATCACTAATATTATTATTGTTGTTGTTATTATTATTATTATTATTATTATTATTATTTGAAGGTTAGATTCAAAATGTAAATTTATTTATTCGTTCCATTGTGAATTTCTGTTTGTAAAACACATGTTACTTTTAAATATATTAATATTTTTCACAGTGTATTTTCACTTCATTACTTGAAAAATAGCGTCGCTTAATTGAAAGTTAAACCGTTTGCTTTAAGGAGCCAGAAAGGTTTTGAAATCATGAAAAAATGCATTTATTGTTATTATTTTATAAAGTTTGAACCTTTAAAAATATCGCCCTACTTAAAAAAAAAAAAAAAAAAAAAAAAAATTAAAAATACGCCATTACGAGCAGTAAACGGTGAGCTGTGCTGACCGGCGATAACTGAGAAGGAAAAACTTGAAACTTAATTATCTGAAAGCATCATTTTCCAGCGGTTTTGTCACGATAACTTTTGAACATATTATATATATACACACACACACACACACACACATATATATATATATATATATATATATATATGTATATGTATATACAGGTTGTTTCAAAAGTTCGGTGCAAAAGTAAAACGCGATAATAAAAGATCTATTGAGAGACATGCGGTTTACTGATAAATATTCAGCGTGGTACGAGATTTTGTATGACACCAACAAAAGAATTAGTTCAAAATCTCGACAATAGAGGGCGCTACTGCAGATATGTCCATGGAATATTTCCATATTGCTCACACAACGCAAAATTTTGATACAAAAACATTAAAGAATACTGCATGTACTCTTTTTTGTATCCAAATCTTGTGTTGTGTGAGCAATATGGAATTATTCCATCGAATTATCTACAGTAGCGCCCTATTATCAAGATTTTGAATTAATTTTTTGTTGGTGTCACAAAATCCCGTACCACGCTGAACATTTATCTCAAACTGCATGCCTCTCCGACCTATAGATCATTTTTATCGCGTTTTACTTTCGCACCGAAGTTTTGAAACACCAGGTATAATATGTATATATATATGGGATTTCATCTTATATATATAAGAATCTTATATAAGATCTATATATATATAAGATCAGATAAGATAATATATATATAAGATCTTTATTATATATATATATATATATATTTGTGTGTGTGTGTTTGAGTGCTACTGTTGTTTTAAATAAGAAATATAAAATTCTCTGCAAACTATACCCGAAAAATAACAAAACTAAATGTTTTTCAAGTTATAACAAAAAATATGATACATTTTTGTGGATTTTGAATTTTTTATGTATTTTTTAATTTGTTATAATTTTTTTTCTTTGTTTTTTCAGGTATAAACGAGAGACAACATAAGAAGAAGTGAAGAAAATAAATGACAACTCAAATATTTGGAAGATGGATTTTTTTAAATCGTGATAAAATTAGTTCTGCAAGATTAATTTTTTCGTACTATATTATATCTTTTGATGTTGTTTTTTTACAATTTAACAAATATATTTTCGTTTTTATAAAATAGATGTAAAATGAAGTAGTAATATAAATAAGTTACAGAATTCCTAATCCACGATCCAATTTCAGTCTATTTTCGTCATTTTAAATTTTTTGCCCCCCCCCTCCCCCCTTAACTTCACTGTTAAAAAATCGCAGCAAACTGTGCACTCATTCGACCATTTTTATCGAAAATGGTTACATAACCGTAATTTAACGCTATTCTGTCCAGCCCATATTATGGGCAGAATAGAGTTAAATTACGGTTATGTAACCCATTTTATAAAAAAACGGTCGAATGTTTAAACAGTTAGATGCAAATTCTTAACAGTGTAGAAATTTTCATATTTGAAGATATCATTACTACTCATTCTTTTACGAATTTTAAAGATTTACATTTTTTCCCTTCGTCATTGTAATTGTTATTTTATTGTTAGATTCAAAATGTAAAATTATTTATTCATTATATGTTCCATATGATTCCATTCTACGTTCGATACGTTTCCATACTACGTTCAGTTTATTGTTTATAAAATATGTTTTACGAGTATTTATAAACATTCACCGTATATTTTAACTTGATTACTCGAAATACTTTGAATCTGGATATCTTTGCATCGATACTTCGAAAGTCTCTTCATACATGTGATTTATTGAACAGTGGAGCAGCGTTGAGGGGTTTCCTAGTTGTCAGGCAACTTAACACCCACGCTGTAGATGTGATTTATTAAGTGATTTGTGTATTTGAAGTAATCGTTACTATTCTGATTTTCTGGTAACTTTAACGATTTAATTTTTTTCTTTATTATTATTATTATTATTATTATTATTATTATTATTATTATTAATGCTTTCCAACAAACTTTAAAAGTGTTTATGAATTCGGTTTATCTGTTTGTCTGTCTGTCGTCTGTCCGTGATCTAACTTGCATAATTACGGTCAGATTGCCATGAAATTCATATATGTCATTGGGTATCACTATGGCGTGTTCGGTATTTAAAATGAAATGCGCAGCGCTGAAGGTTCATTTACAGGGACACTCAAAAGCACTTCGTTACATTGCGGTCAATGGGGAAAAATTGTTTGCAGTGTATTTTATTGATATTACACTACTTTTAACATATTGAAATTGATTTATATCACTGAGGTGTATTACACAGCGCCTACTGCAGGATATGGTCTGCATAGAATTTATCGTTCATTTACAGGGATACACAAAAGAATTCGTCTACAGAAGACATTGAATTACTGCAGCCTATGAACAATAATTGCTGGAAGTGATTTTCAGTTGTGGTACGCGTTTTTAAATTAAACTTTTTTTTAATAAATATTACGTGGTTACGTGGTGTGTATAAATTCTATGAGCATATACAGGATACACAGAAATTCTCAAGTAAATTTCCGTTTATTCACGGAAATTGCTGAATGGAAGTTTTCAATTGTGCTATTCGTTTAACAGAACTAACTTTTAGCATACAATTTAGTATATATGCAGATCTATAGATCATATACAGGGCTGCACAAAGGAGTTCGGATATTTTCCCGAGTACTGATGGTAATTCCTGAAATTGAATTTTCAAATGCGTAATGTGTTTTCCAAATTGTTCATTTTGACATCATCTTTCACATTAATAAACTGTGGCGTTTTGTTATAGTAGTCTGAATGTGTTGGAAAGCATTTCATAACCTATGCTGGACGCATTATTTTTTGTTGTTGTTTTTACTTTTAAGACAGATTAAAAACTTTTAAAAATTGTATTCATTTTATTGTGAGTTTCCATTTAAAAGATATATTTTATTTACAAATATTTACAGCGCATGTTCAAGCAAATTTGAAAAAGCCGTTATTGTCGTTAATCTTCTGATGTCTTTAAAGATTTACGTTGTGCTTTATTATTTACTACTTTAAGGTTAAATTTCGACGTAAAATTATTTATTCACTATACTTGCCGCTGTGAGCTTCCGTTTATAAAACATATTTCACTTACAAACATTCACAGTATGTTTTCACTTGATTACTTAACTTAATTTGTTGAAATTTTTAAAGTTTAAGTATGTGTTTTAGGAAGAAAGTTGCAAACTGGAAGTCGTTACTGCTTTAATTCTGAGAGTTCGGAACTGGTTTCGAAAGTGAGAGTACCTTTATTAAAAAGAAAAAAAAAAAATCTGCAACCAAAATCGAAAAAGCACAGAATGTCCCTATTAGAGATCGACCTTAGCTATCCTATAAATATATATGTGTGTATATATATATATATATATATATATATATATTTATAATGTAAATGGCATGTAAACACCACAAGCTTCAACTTTTCACAGTTTAATGGGATCAGTAATACAAGAAGAAAATTGTTAAACAAATAGTCATATGTAAGTGTGCAGGAAGAATAAACATTATAAAAGCCTGCAGGTCGCCAAGCAATTTTCACATACTGTACCTCACTCCGAGTCCTTTGGAAACATTATGATTAGTGATAGATTTTTACACGGCACTCTAAGCATGCACTTCTATATCGCTTCTTTTTAAGTGATACCACTTTTTATGACTGACGTTTTAGGGTTGCGGCTAGGCGGGATCATTTACAATGAGTTGTTTTTGATTTGATTACTTCATACTCGTAGTTAGATTTAAAACTTAAAATTATTTATTCATTATAGGTTCCAAATGAATTTCCGTTTATAAACCATATTTTACTTGTAAATAGGTACAGCATTTTTTCACTTGCTTGATTGAAACTTAATTTATCAATAGGAAATTCACGCATGTGTTTTATTAAGCATTTTACGTATTTAAAGAACTCGCAGCTACGCTCAGTTTTCTGAGTAACTCGACGATTTACATTTTCTTTCTTTATGTACACATATTTAATTTTTTTTATTAGTGACAGAGGTTCTGTAGTCGTATTAGATCAGTGGTTATTTATTTTTATGTTTATTTCTTAAAAAAAATACTGGTGTCAAAAATTTCGCCATTTAAATAAGTATTTTTTATAAATAGATTTATGAAATTTTAAATTACACCAAGCTTAAAAAAAAAAAAAAAAAACTAATGCATAATAAATAAGTTAAAATTGAGGTGAATTAAATGTATATTTCATTATATTTTATACTTTTCTGGAAATTTTTTTTTCTTAATTTTCTTTACCAACATAATATTTTTAAAAGCTTGAAATAATCAAATTTAATAAGTTTTAATTTACACGGTTCTGTGCAATTTAAAAAAGACTCTGTTATTGAATTAGTTTTACGTAAATGTTGAGACTGGAATTTTTTTTTAAGTAATTTGAAAACCAGTAAAAAAGTTTGACTTTGTTTCTAGCGTATATATGGAACACGATTTTAAAGAAATTAATTGTTGAAAAAACTAGGTTTACCAAGGAAAATTGACTAAAATAATTTAAATGGGTCAATTAAAATTTATTTATACAATTTTACCTCATACTCATCAAAAGAACAACCGCGTTTTGAAGCATGATATTTAATCATTTTCTATTAAAATTATTCCATCTACAGACTGCATGTTCCTGTTCTTTGAAGGTATTATTCAACCCATGTTCATCATTAATTACTAATTCATACGAACCCTGTTTGTGTGTAATTAAAAAAACAAAATTAATTAATTTTGTTAATTAAAGCAAATATTTTCGCATTTTTTCGGTCATCCAACCAAGAAATTGCATTTAATTTTAGAATACATATATCAAGATAATGAGAGTAAGCGATAAGTTTAATTAAACTTTTTTCGTTATTTCTTTTTTTTATCTATACCTTATTAAAAATTTTATCTATATAACATATGTAAAAACACTTTTAGCTTAAAAGAAAGAGAATCAAATAATAATAGTAATAATAATAATAATAATAATAATAATAATAATAATAATAATAATAAAAAAATCTTTACTTTTTGTCTTAAAATATGTTAGCGTTCCCTATTTTTCAAATGTCAGATTAAAAATTTTTCAAAACGCTTCGAAATCAACTAAGAGTTAATTTCAAAATAATGGAGGATTTATAGCAATGGAAATCGAAATATACGTCAAATGATGTACTTTCTTGGTTATTTTGCATTATATACAAACTATGTAGAGAATCAAGAATTTTAATTTTAGTTCTTACTGTAATTGCGAAAGTGCGGTGGACGCTTGTCAGTCACGCCAAAATGGTTGAACCAATTACATTAAAACTTTGCACTTAAGTAGTAGATTATAACAAAACATAGGTTGTACGTCTTTTTTTCCTTCTGAAATTTTAAATAATTTCACATTTTTATTATTTGAGTGAATATATAAGTAGCATAAAATGGTTAAGGCAACGTTGCTTTGGCTAATTGTTTGCTAATTGCTGCTCCAAGTTGGCACACAGTAATAAATGTCACCCTTGTCGTTCCAGTGATCAAAGAACCATCTACATGGAAATACCGAACAGCGGACCAATCGTTAGCAGCATACACTCCTGTTCAGAAACGCTTCAAATTAGAAGTGTCTCTTTATGTACCATTTTACACTGTTTCCACAAACGGTCAACGCTGGGATAATAATCTGTGCAACTTGGAAAGTGCTTGACATTTTTCTTATAAACAGACGTTTTTATTCTTTACATTTTTTGGTACTTACGTATTATGCGAGCCTCTTTTTCGGAAAGCCTCACGTTTTCAGCACCTTGGCACGAGAGCAAGGGTTGGCGTGGTGCTGAATCCAAGGCTACGTACAGAATATGCATTACTTCTTGTTTGTGGCGTCATACGCATAGCAAGCAGCAACCTTATTCATTTGCTGCAGCAAGAAAAGTATTTTGTTTTTCCCCCAAATGTTATCAAGTGGAGAAGATAGAGGGAATTTTATTTTACCGTGGATTACATTTAATGCATTGCTTTAAAACAAAAAATTTTGATATTTAAATGCTTTTAATTTCCCAATGCATATAATTCAAACATAAATAAGTTTTTTGGTTTCTTTCTTTCTTTCTTTTTTAGGGTTTCGATCATCTGACGAAACCCTATTCGTCTCGCTCCTCTGTCTGTCTGTCTGTCTGTCCGTCTGTCTGTCCGTCACAGAGCCCGTTCTCAGAAACTACACATGTTGGAGATTTGAAATTTTGTGTACTTATAGATGACCACCACACATCATACGACAAATCACAAAATTTTGAAAAAGTCGTACATTTAACCCTTTAGGCTCCCACATGTGTATTTTAAACAATTCTATCTAAGCGAGTCCCTAATTAGGTTGCAGGCATGAAATTTTGCGTACTTATAGATGGACACCTCAGATCAAACGACAAATCATAAAATTTTGAAAAAGTCATTCATTTAACCCTTTGGGCTCCCACATGTGTATTTTAAACAATTCTTTCTATGTGAACCTCTAATTACATTGGAGGCGTGAAATTTTGCATACTTATAGCTGAATACCTCACATCAAAGGACAAATCATAAAATTTTGAAAAAGTCGTACATTTAACCCTTTGGGCTCCCCCATGTGTATATTAAACAATTCTTTCTATGTTAACCTCTAATTAGATAGGAGGCGTGATATTTTGCATACTTATAGCTGAGTACCACCCACATGTGTATTTTAAACAATTCTTTTTAAGTGAGCCCCTATTTAGGTTGGAGGTGTGAAATTTTGCATAATTATAGCTGAATACCCTACATAAAACGACAAATCATAAAATTTTGAAAAAGTCATGCATTTAACCCTTTGGGCTCCCACATGTGTATTTTAAACAATTCTTTCTAAGTGAACCCTAATTAGGTTGGAGGAGTGAAATTTTACATACTTATAGCTGAGTACCCCACATCAAACGACAAATCATAAAATTTTGAAAAAGTCGTACATTTAACCCTTTGGGTTCCAACATATGTATTTTAAACAATTCTTTCTAAGTGAACCCTAATTAGGTTGGAGGTGTGAAATTTTGCATAATTATAGCTGAACACCTCACATCAAATGACAAACCATAAAATTTTGAAAAAGTCGTACATTTAACCTTTTGGGCTCCCACATGTGTGCTTTAAACAATTCTTTCTAAGTGACACCCTATTTACGTTAGAGGTGTGAAATTTGGCATACTTATAGCTGAATACCTCACATCAAATGACAAATCATAAAATTTTGAAAAGTCGTACATTTAACCCCTTGGGCTTCCACATGTGTATTTTAAACAATTCTTTCTAAGTGAGCTCCTAATTAGGTTGGAGGCGTGAAATTTTGCATACTTATAGCTGAGCACCTCGCATGAAACGACAAATCATAAAATTTTCAAAAAGTCGTACATTTAACCCTTTGATCTCTAACATGTGTGTTTTAAACAATTCTTTCTAAGTGAGCCCCTAATTAGGTTGGAGGCGTGAAATTCTGCATACATATAGCTGAGCATCACACATCAAACGGCAAATCATAAAATTTTGAAAAAGTCGTACATTTAAGCTTTTGGGTTCCTACATGTGTGTTTTAAACAATTCTTTCTAAGTGACACTCTATTTAGGTTGGAGGGGTGAAATTTTGCATACTGGCTGAACACCATCATGCGACAAATCATAAAAATTTGAAAAAGTCGTACATTTAACCCTTTCGGCTCCCACATGCGTGTTTTAAGCAATTCTTCCTAACTGAGCCCCTTATTAAATTGAAGATTTGAAATTTTGCATGCTTATTGTAGCAGAACACCTGAGGCCAGGCGACAAATTATAAAATCTTGAAAAAGTCTTACGTTTAACCCTTTGAGCTACCATATACGTATTTTAAGCAATTCTTTCTAAGAGAGCCCCTAATTAAGTTGCAGACATGAATTTTTGCATACGTATAGCTGAATACTTCAGACCACACGACAAATCATAAAATTTTCAAAAAGTCTTATATTATTTACTCCTCCGTGCTCTAACGTATATTTTAAGCAATTTTTCTAACCTCCGCCCTTTTCACCCGGATGCACTTTTCCAACTTTTGCCGACACCCCTTTGACCATTCTTTCATATTATGCACCATAGCCTTATATATTCCAGTTCCCCTTTTTACCGCCAGGGGCGCCTACTTATCTCGGGTGCTATGGGCCCAATCCCTTCGACTAACATATATACGGATAGTATGTAAAACGGAGTTTCGTTCTGATAGAGTTTTGTTTAGAATAGAGTGCGCCCCTGGTTGCGAAATGTGGAACTAACAGATTTTTCAAAAGGATAAAGTGTTTTGAAATGAATATTAAACGAAACCCTCTGTGCGATCTGTGATCACACTTACCCACTTGTTTTCTTTATTTAGTAATTTCACCGTAACGTTCCAAGAAATTGCAGAACTTAGTTTTGAAATATAAAAATAAAACCAGAAATAAAGATTATCTTTGCAATAAATACTATTATTCTATTAATTGATTGAATATGTTTTTTGAGACACAACTGTTATCAACTACTGATTCAATTCAGATTTTTATCAAGCAGCATAACTGTATATTGTGTTAAGCATTATTCAAATATACTTTTAATGAAGTAATTGATTAAAAATTTATTGCTTTTAATTTAATTACGATTAGAAGTTAATAGTAATTTTCAAATAAACTGAATTCAATAAATTAAATTGAATCACAAATAATAATATAATTTAGTTGTACCTTCCAATTAAATCAATAGCAGTAAAATTAATTGCAATTGATTAATTGTAAGTTGAAGCGCGCAATTAAATCAATAACAATTTCATTTTAATGGTGTTAAAACTTTATCGTTATCATCATCTCGTTTTTTAGACAGAAGCCATTGGCCTTTCCGTAGCACCTAAAATTTAAAATCTTTAAAATTGCTAAATTTTTATTTTAAAAAATTCCCCATTTTTAATATTATTTTGTCCAAGTTGTCTTAGTTGTTACTTTGAAATACTAATACATCAGATTTTAATAAATCATGTAAATTCTTCTCCCTTGAAATTTCTGATAACCTTACACCCTCACTTCCTTTCTTTGCTCCTCGAGCACGCGTTTGAAAATCTTCAACTCTCATAAGAAAAAAACAAAACAAATAAACTGCCTATTTATAACATATATGAGACAATAAATGAATGATCAATCGTCTGAGGCACCCTCACCCTTCCAATGTTTTCTCTCACTTTCTTCTCCCCCAGCACACTAATTATATACCATTTAAAATTTCTTGTTGCTTTTTAGAAAGGATAAGTAAAAAATCTGTTATTTAAGTACTATCTAAAATTTTTACTACCCCTTCTTTTATCCCTAACAGTGCATAAAGTTTACAATATTTAAAATGGTTTTAAAAAAATACTGTCCAAATTGTTTAATGTAAAGAAAAAGGAAAGAAAGAAACGAAAAAGAAAATCTGATTAATGTTTTGCTTCTTTAGCACATATTTTAAATTTTGTTTGTTTACTGTTTTGATCTATTTGTTTATTTGTTGATTTTGAGGTAACAGTAAATAAATAATCCTTCATCTAATAAATTCTTCCCTCTCCCTTTTTTTTAAAGGGGGGTGGGGGGGGGGGGCAAGATAAAAAAGAATCAGACAAAAAATATATATATATATTTTGCTCCTCTAGCGCAAATTTTAATTTTTTAGCGTTCGTACTTTTTTTTTTTTAATTTTTCTGTCCTAGTTATTACTTTGAGATAACTATAAATTATTGATTTTAATTCTGCCTTCCCTCCAAAAAAGCTTCCTTTTTTTCCTCTCTCCTAAAAAACATTCTACATATATAAAACGAAATATTTAAAGTTTTTAAATTTTTGAAGTTTTTTATTATTTTGTTATTTTGGTTAAATAATAAATAACTAATTACTCGTATTGAAATTACAACCTCCCTCCTCTTCACCAATCAAAAAAGTTTGAAAATTGCTCTGGTTATTTTATTTTTTTACTTTGAAATAACAATAGATAATCATTCTAGATTTCTCCTTCGCCCCTCCCCCCCCCCCTGACATACGCACACTATTTCGACCGCCGCTATTTCGCATTCAAGTGCAGATCAAAACAAAAAACACTGACACTGACAACGGTTGGCGATAGAGCTTGCTCGCTTTCGCTCTTTCGCCTACTCGCCAAACTGGTGCTGAAAACGTGAGGCTTTCCGAAAAAGCATCCGGGCCATATCCGATACCACTGCGCCAAGCATAAGCATGGTGCCAATTATACTAATTACAGTAATCCTTTTTTTAAGGACTTTATAGCATATCACACGTAATAAGAGCTATAATATAATAATAATAATATGTAATATGGTTTATTTGTTTGTTGTAGTTTATAGAGTATTTATTTATTATGGTTTACAGTATTTTTTTTAATTTATTTGTTATAGTTCATTTATTGTATTTTATTTAGTTATTTATTTGACATGTTTACCATTTTTAACAATGTTATGTATTAAATAACGTTAAATTACTGTTTTGAACATGACTTGCAATGATAAACAGGAGGGGCAACTGACAGCCATTTTTGGCGATCTATCTCATGGCCCGGATAAATATGTAAGTGCCCGTTTTTTCCCGTCTTAAAACGATTGAAACTGTTCAAATAAAAATATTTTAATAACAATCCATTAAACTTGAAAATTTTATAGAAAGTGCATTTAACTGAGTGCATACGATATGTTTTTGCATACGAAAGTGACGTATTCATCAGGGAACGTGCATTTTTGAAGACTTCGCAAGCCTGTACTTAATTTGTTACTTGGAGGGGAAAATACGTTTCCTTTACAGTTTTAAATGAAGAAAATTTAATCATTTTATATTCAAAAACTGCCTTTTATAACTTTCCCCAATTCCTTGTATGTGTTATCAGGTTTCAGGTTATTTTAAATACTCAACCTACGCAGGTCGCTAGAAAAAACTCTGTTTTTTGGTTTGTAGCAAGTACTGTAAATACAAGACCAATTGAACTGTAAAATCCGATGAAGTCAACAGAAGTATTTTTACATATTTTTTTAAGGAAATCACTACAATTATTAATTCATCGTTTCGTTAAAAAAATCCAACATAGCTGCCAAAATCCCATTTTTTTTTCAATCAAAGAAACATATTTTCAACCAAATATTTTACTTAATAAATTAAACAAAATAAAAATTATACAGAAAGATAAATTTTCTTGTTCAAAATATATTTATTCCGTTCGAAACAAAACGAAAGACGAGCATCTATTCAATAACCACTAAAAATAACAGAGGAAACGGTAAAATTTATTTAAATTTTGGATAAACCTTGTCTTGATTTATCTAAACTTAAACTCTTTATTTATCTTAACCATAAAGTTACGAATAAGCTATTAAATAGTTTAAGATTTTAAATATTTGTTAACGCAGACGTCAGCTAATTCACGTGATTTGATCACTTGGTATATGTCAGCAATCATACAAATACACTTTCTTCTGTTTATATATGATTTTTCTTAGAAACTCATTGGCAAACACTACTCCACCTTAGATCAACTTTTAACTTTTACCCCTGTAAACATGTTCTATCCTGTACATTAACGGGAAGAAGGCGCTTTTAATAAATGGTGTCTTAAAATAATTACCCCGTGCATAATTTATGCTAAACACGTATTATTTAGCATTCACTTTTCATAATTAAACAGCGGGGTTATGTTAAGATTTAAATTCAGTTAACGACTCTCTAATTAACGTGATGGGCATGGAAGGTCTGAGAGCGAACTGTAAGGAGGGGAAAGTCTAGTTTAATTTAAAGATGGCGAGTAATCAACTTTTTTTCGTGTAATTTTTAAAATTAATTTTCTTTTTAACATTTCTTAGCATAAAATAAGCAAATCGAAAATTGTACGCCAAACGTGGCATATGAGGTGGGTTCTTACTATAACTAGTTTTATAAATATTCAGAACTTGGAGCAATAGCTGTTGCACTCTTATACAAAAATGTATGAATACAAAATTTATTACGATTATACATATTAAATTCAGTAATACTGAAATAATAGGACGTAATCACCATGGCAACCTAGAACCATTACCTATCATGGGATATCATTGAATTAATTACGTATGATAGGATTTAATAGAATGAAGAAGACTTTTATTAACACTTTTTAAGTTTTGATTCGATTTTCAAAAAATTTGAAATGACTCGACAAAATTGATGGAAATGTAACCATTCTCAGATATGGAAATGTAACCATTCTCAGATATGGAAATGTAACCATTCTCAGATAAGTAATAGATAACGAAACAGGAAATTAGAGTAATAACTTTCAAGGACACCAACCCTTTGATACTTATAAAAATAGATTTGACAGCAATTAATCATTGTGCAATCATCAAACTTTTTACATTTCCTAAATTATGCTCATCGAAAAGAACAATTACAGCCATAAATAAAAGATGTTTATATCATCCCACGCGTGAAGCAAGAGTTTGACGTCACTACCAAAAAAAGAACTCAAAATGACTCAAAAACTTTCTTATTAATAATTCAGTTGTTCCGTTGACTTTAATCTATGAATATGTAAACGTATAAAATTGCTGCTGCAAAACGCAGCGTAATATAGATGTAAAATTAATTAACTTAACAGTGTAAAGCCAATGATTTAATATAAGTTTTAATAAGGAAAGAAATCAGTACGAATTTGAATATTTCCAACTGAGCGAAAAAATGCCCAGGCTGGGAATCGAACCCAGATCCTTGGCTTACAAGGCCAATGCTTTTCCGTTTAAGCTAACTGGGCCGACAACCAGCCAGCATATTTCGCTCAGAAAACCTTATTGGTAGAACATCTGGTCTGTCATGTAGACAGCTCAACAGAATAAACCGCAGGTAATGGAACTCCATATAAACGATGGATACGTAGATGAACTATTATTTTAACACAATCAAACTGATTGGTAAAGTTATCATACGAATTTGAATATTTCCAACTGAGCGAAAAAATGCCCAGGCTGGGAATCGAACCCAGATCCTTGGCTTACAAGGCCAATGCTTTTCCGTTTAAGCTAACTGGGCCGACAACCAGCCAGCATATTTCGCTCAGAAAACCTTATTGGTAGAACATCTGGTCTGTCATGTAGACAGCTCAACAGAATAAACCGCAGGTAATGGAACTCCATATAAACGATGGATACGCAGATGAACTATTATTTTAACACAATCAAACTGATTGGTAAAGTTATCATACGAATTTGAATATTTCCAACTGAGCGAAAAACAATAGTTCATCTACGTATCCATCGTTTATATGGAGTTCCATTACCTGCGGTTTATTCTGTTGAGCTGTCTACATGACAGACCAGATGTTCTACCAATAAGGTTTTCTGAGCGAAATATGCTGGCTGGTTGTCGGCCCAGTTAGCTTAAACGGAAAAGCATTGGCCTTGTAAGCCAAGGATCTGGGTTCGATTCCCAGCCTGGGCCTTTTTTCGCTCAGTTGGAAATATTCAAATTCGTATGATAACTTTACCAATCAGTTTGATTGTGTTAAAATAATAGTTCATCTACGTATCCATCGTTTATATGGAGTTCCATTACCTGCGGTTTATTCTGTTGAGCTGTCTACATGACAGACCAGATGTTCTACCAATAAGGTTTTCTGAGCGAAATATGCTGGCTGGTTGTCGGCCCAGTTAGCTTAAACGGAAAAGCATTGGCCTTGTAAGCCAAGGATCTGGGTTCGATTCCCAGCCTGGGCATTTTTTCGCTCAGTTGGAAATATTTAAATTCGTATGATAACTTTACCAATCAGTTTGATTGTGTTAAAATAATAGTTCATCTACGTATCCATCGTTTATATGGAGTTCCATTACCTGCGGTTTATTCTGTTGAGCTGTCTACATGACAGACCAGATGTTCTACCAATAAGGTTTTCTGAGCGAAATATGCTGGCTGGTTGTCGGCCCAGTTAGCTTAAACGGAAAAGCATTGGCCTTGTAAGCCAAGGATCTGGGTTCGATTCCCAGCCTGGGCATTTTTTCGCTCAGTTGGAAATATTTAAATTCGTATGATAACTTTACCAATCAGTTTGATTGTGTTAAAATAATAGTTCATCTACGTATCCATCGTTTATATGGAGTTCCATTACCTGCGGTTTATTCTGTTGAGCTGTCTACATGACAGACCAGATGTTCTACCAATAAGGTTTTCTGAGCGAAATATGCTGGCTGGTTGTCGGCCCAGTTAGCTTAAACGGAAAAGCATTGGCCTTGTAAGCCAAGGATCTGGGTTCGATTCCCAGCCTGGGCATTTTTTCGCTCAGTTGGAAATATTCAAATTCGTATGATAACTTTACCAATCAGTTTGATTGTGTTAAAATAAAAGAAATCAGTCTCAGCAATGGACTTAATTCACATATGAAAACATACTAAATACACAACTTTTTTCTCACTACACTTTAGAGTGATCCCAAAGTAGGAATCCAGGATGAATGGACACTCGCCCTGGATTATTTGGCCATGCTATGGCGTGAGAATTGCTGTTCAAGAAGCATAAAGGTAAGAAATTTACCTATATTATTATATTTGATTGATATATTATGAAAGGCCAGGTTTATACTGATCTAATTATCTAAATATTAGCGCGTGTGTTCGACTGCGCAAAGCGGAGGTGGCTTTTTTTGCCAACAAAAATTCCGCAATTATTATACATATTAAATTTCAAACCATTTGTTTGGGTATTTTTTAGGCTGTTATTTGCGGACAGACGGACAGATCAGACGACGACTATACGTATTTTTTATACAATTATGAACGCACCTAAAAATTAGCACAATTTAAAATTTGTTTATGATTACGTCATTCACACTGTCTGTCTGTCGATGTTCGAATTTGCATTAAAGAGCTCGAAGCTCGGAGGTTTATTAAATTTTAAAAATATAGATATTTTTGATTACCTTGTTTTTCTTTATTCTAAAAGACAACTATTGTCTAAAATTTCTAATATGAAAATAATCAAATCATCTTGTGTAAAATGTTGTATCTAAATGTTCAAATTTGTTTGTCACAGATACGAATAACGTTAGTTGAGCGTTTATCTTAATTCAAAAAGAGAAACGTCTTTTCGTTGAAACTGAAGAAAATTTTAATGAGAAATCGTTAAAGATTTCTTCGTATAAGATTTTAAATTGTTTAAAAAGATACAATCTCAATCGTTATTGTCGGATGATTTTTTTTTTTTTAATTTAAAGGACGTATTGTCTTTTCATAATAAAATGACGAAAGTCTGTGAACAAACTGTGAGGAGCGGAAAAGTCTATTTTTACAATTTAAAGATGGCGAGTAATCAACTTTTCTTTTTCGTGTAAATTTTAACATTAATTTTGTTAATTATAATTCATATAAAAACGCACAAATAAATGTACTAAAAATACTTGCAAGGACATACATATAATATAAAATTATTTAAAATACACATACACAGTATACATTATACATTATACCTAGTAAAGATTTTCTTTATATAGGTATGACGATGAGAAAATTTCATGATGGAATTAAAGAACATGAAGCAGATCTGAGATTAAATAGACCCCATACTGCGTTATCAAGATTAGCTCAAGCTCAATCTATAAAAGTAGATTTTAATAAACCCAAGATTATCTTTCGTACAAATAAGTACCAGGAAGTCATTATAAGAGAATATATTGAAACAATTGCTAATAAAGATATAGCTTATAGCGATGCGCTAACATATGATATCCATGGAATGTGGACAGAATTGCTGCATAATAGATGAAAGTTCGTTTTGTTAGAAATTTAAATACCTTTATCTGGCGTCTTATTCGCCTTACAACCCTCAAATTATAATGATTTTTTTTAGACGATTCTCAAATAAGAGCAAAGAAAAATAACAATATTTAAACAAACACTGATGACGGCCGTGTGATGGCTGAAAACATTTTGGATTTTTAATGGTTTTTAATGTATTTTAAAGATATTTCTAATGTATTTTAAATAATTTTATATTATATGTATTCACCTGCAAGTAATTTTAGTACATTTATTTGTGCTTTTCATATGAATTTATTCATTTACTCAAGGCGAATTTAGCACTTGAATTTTAACTTTCATTTATTAATTTTCTTTTTAACATTTATTAGCATATAATCAAAAAATAACATAATTTAAATTTTGTTTGTGATTACGCCATTCATACTGTCTGTCTGTCGATGTTCGAAATTGCATAAAAGAGTTCGTAGCTAGAAGGTTTACTAAATTTTAAAATATCGATATTTTTTTATTACGTAGTTTTTCTCTATTCTAAAAGACAACTATCGTCTAAAATTTCTAATATGAAAATAATCAAATCATTTTGTAAAATGTTGTATCTAAATGTTCAAATTTGTTTTTCACAGATACAAATAACGTTAGTCGAGCGTATATCTTAAATTCAAAAAGAGAACCGTCTTTTCATTGAAAATGACGTAAATTTTAATGAGAAATCATTAAAGATTCCTTCGTATAAAATTTCAAATTATTAAAAAAAATACTAACTAAATCGTTACTATAGGATGATTTTTTTTTTTAAAAGGACGAATTGTCTTTTCCTGGAAAATGACAAAATTTCAAATGAGAAAAAAAAAAAAAAAAAAAAAAAAAAGAAAAAAAAAAGACTTAATATGAATCTTTTAGTTATTTTAATAGATACAAACTGCATCCTTTATAGTCTAAAATTTTTCTCTATTCTAAAAGACAGTCATTTTCTCGTATGAAATATGGAAACTCATGATGAGAAAAATAATAAAGTCATTCTTATAAAAAACAATAGCAAAACGCTAAAAATTTTGTTGACACTAAATAATGGCGTATAGTAAGTATAAATGTTTCTTTGAAAAAAAAAAAATTTTACAATTTTTTTTTTTCGTATAAAATGTTTGGTATTTTCGATAGATGCAAAATACGTCGTTTACAATTAGATTTTCCAGCCTATCCTGAAAGACAGAAAATTTAGGCCTTTCATATGAAATGTCGAAACTTTAGATGGAAAACCAATAAAATTTCTCTTTTAAAATGTAGTAACTAAATGTTAAGAATTTTAGTAGATTCCAACTATGTCATGTCAAGTCATCTTTCAATTTAAAATGTCTATCTTTTAAAATTTCTTCGTATAAACTGTCTAGTATTTTTAAGAAATACAAACTGCGACATTTCTATTCAGACTTTTCACTGTACTCTTATAGGCAACTGTCTTTTTGTACAAAATACCGAAACTTCTGATGGAAAAAAAATAATAAAATCTGTATTATATTTAAAAAAGTAATTAAATTTTGTACTGAATTTTCAATAGATACAGAAAATGTCGTATCTAGTGGTCTTTTAATTCAAAAATACAACTGTATTTTATGATTTATTCGGATAAAGTAGCTAGTGTTTTCAAAAAATACAAACTGCATTTTTTCTTGTCAGACTTTTCTCTTTACTCTAAAAGAGAACTGTCCTTTCACATAAAATACCAAAACAGTTTCATAGAAAAAATAAAGTCTGTCTTATAAAAAACTGAAATGAAATTTTGTACAAAATGTCTAGTAGATACAAATAATGTCGTCTCGCAATTCAAAATGACAATTAGTTATGCCGAAACTTATCACGACGAATTCATAAAGTTTCTCTTACGAAAAGTAGTAACTAAATATCTAAAATTGTAGATTTAGTTACAAAAAGTAGTCATTAAATATATAGCATTTTTAATAGATACAAGTTGAGCCATTTCTTGTCTGGTGTTATTCCCAATTCAATAAAAAGGCTGTCTTTTGGTATTTTTTTCGTATAACATGTTTAGTATTTTTAATAAATACAAATTCCGTCACTTGTAGTCAGAATTTTTCATTTTTCTAAAAGACAACTGTTTTTTTCTTATGAAATGCCGAAGATTATGATGAAATATTAAAGTTTCGCTTACAAAAAATTGTAGCTGAATATACAATATTTTTAATAGATACAAGCAGAGCCATTTCTTGTCTGGCGTTATTCTCAATTCAATAAAACGACTATCTTTTGGGATTTTTTCGTATAATATGTTTAGTATTTTTAATGGATACAAATTTCGACACTTCTTTTCCAAATTTTTCACTGTTCTAAAAGACAACTGTTTTTTCATGTGAAATGCCGAAGCTATGATGAAAAAATTAATAAAGTTTCTCTTACAAAAAGTAGTAACTATGTATGCAACAATTTTAATAGAAACAAGCCGAGGCATTTTTTGTCTCATATTATTCTCAATTGAATAAATTTATTGTCTTTTGGGATTTTTTTTCGTATAACATATTTAGTATTTATAATAGATACAAATTTTGTCACTTCTAGTCAGAATTTCTCTCTGTTCTAAAAGACAACTGTCTTTCCCCCCATGAAATACCAAAACTACTAGTGAGGAAATATTGTAATAAGGATTCGATCGCAAAAGAAAACAGTAACTGAATTTCCAAAACTTGCAATATATACAAACAGTATCATTTCTAGTCGACTTATCGTCGGAAGTAAAAAAAATGCAACACTCTTTTAAGATTTCTTTGGGTAAAATGTCTAGTATTTTTAATCGATACAAAGCTCAACGATTCTACTGAGATATTTTTTTCTATTCTAGACGATAGCTACCTTTTAAAATTTAATTGGAACATTTCGGATGAGAAAATAATGAAAACTTTATCATTTAAGAAGGTTGCAACAAAATATCTGAATTTCTCAGACGATACAAACTTTGTCGGTTCGTATCAAGTATTTCTATCAATTCAGATCTTTTCACCAAAAATAGCGCAATTTCTAATAAGAAACATTCAAGATTTTTTCTTATAACCTGTCTAACATTTTTAAGATTCAAACTATTTCATTTATAGTCAAACTTCTGTCTATTTTAAAAGACATCTCTTTTTTCACATAAAAGGCTAGACCTTTTCATGAGAAAACATTGTAGATTTGGTCACAAAAGAAAATAGTAACTAAATGTGTAAAATTTTGCAATAAATATATTCTGTATCGTGTCTAGTCAGACAGCCCTGTCAATTCTAAAAGAGAACTATCATTTCTTATGAAGTGCTAAAAGTACTGATGAGAAAATAATGTAGACATTTCATAAAAGAAAGTGACAACCAACTGTCCCAAATTTACAGCCGGCACAAACTTTGTCATGTCTATTCAGTCAGTCCTTTCTACTTTAAAAGACATCTGTATTTTCATATGAAATTATAAAACTACTGATGAGAGAAAAATATATATATATATATATATTTTATAAATGTCCAAATAATTTAAAATATATTAAATTCGTCGTTTCTAAACAAGCGTTTCTTTCAGTTTAAAAAGAGAATTATCTTTTCATAGAAAATGAGGAAATTTCTTATGTAAAAACATTAAACATTTTAAACGATACAAACTGCGTCGTCTTTCATAAGATATTTCTCAAAAAGCAACTGTATTTTCATATGTAATGCGAAAGTATATTTGGTTCCAAAATAAAATAATAAATAAATGTCTAAAATTTTGCAATAAATATAATCTGTGTCGTGTATAGTCATACAGCCCTGTCTATTCTAAGAAAAGACTATAATTTCAGATGACGTGCTAAAAGTACTGATGAGAAAATAATGCAGACATTTCATAAAAGAAAGTGACAATTAACTGTCCAAAATTTGCAGTCAGCACAAAATTTGTCATGTCTATTCAGACAGTCTGTTCTACATAAAAAGGCAACTGTATTTTCATATGAAATGCTTAAACTACTGATGAGAAGAATTTTTTTTTTTTTCATAAAATGTCGAAATAATTTAAAAGATATAAAATTCGTCGTTTCTAAACAAGCGTTTCTTTCAGTTTAAAAAGAGAATTATCTTTTCATAGAAAATGACGAAATTTCTGATGTAAAAACATTAAACATTTTAAACGATAAAACTGCGTCGTTTCTCGTGAAACAATTCTCAAAAAACGACTGTGTTTTCATATACAATAACGAAACTCCATATTGGAAAAAAATAAAGTTCACATAAAAAAGCGCCATCTACAGTTGTATCTCAATAAATAAATTAAAAAAAAAAAAAAAAAAACATAACTACAGGTTGTCCATAATTAAACGACCCTACTTTAAAGTTGTCTATAGACAAAACGATTGTTAATAAAGCTGTGAAATTTTGTGAAAGACATAATAAAGGAATGGGAATTCGTTTAAGCTAAAATAAAAATGTAAATAAAAGTAATTCAAAATTTTGCCAACAGAGGGCCTTTTTTTAATAAATTACACATTTAGCATTACGATAGTTTAAAATTTTTATTTATTAACTTAACCTTACTCTAAAGATAGCCTTTCACGACATTTCCCTTGCTTTTCCCTGAACATACTGCGGTCAACTATAGAACATGCGGTCTTAAGATTCCAGATGGTATCTGAAAATGATGAAAGTCATGCAGAACATGTTTGCTTATAACAAAATTTGTTAAACTATCGTAAATGTATGCTTAATGTGTAATTCGTTAAAAAATGGCCTCCTAATTTTTTTTTTCGCTCACACATATTCCCATACTTTTATTATGTCCTTCAAAAAAATTCACAAGATTCTGAACAACAGTTTCGTCTGTAGACAACTTTGAAATAGGGTCGTTTAATTATGAACATCCTGTAAATAAAATTTCTAAACTATCTTAATGCTAAATATGTAATTTATTAAGAATCACCCTCTGGTGGCGAAATTTTAAACTATTTTTATTTATATATTTTTTAGCTTAAACAAATTCCCATCCCTTTATTATGCCTTTCCCAAAATTTCACAACATTCTGCACAACAGTTTCGTCTGTAGACAACTTTAAAATAGGGTCGATTAATTATGAACATCCTGTAAATAAAATTTCTAAACTATCTTAATGCTAAATATGTAATTTATTAAAAATCGCCCTCTGGTGGCGAAATTTTAAACTATTTTTATTTATATATTTTTTAGCTTAAACAAATTCCCATCCCTTTATTATGCCTTTCCCAAAATTTCACAACATTCTGCACAACAGTTTCGTCTGTAGACAACTTTAAAATAGGGTCGATTAATTATGAACATCCTGTAAATAAAATTTCTAAACTATCTTAATGCTAAATATGTAATTTATTAAAAATCGCCCTCTGGTGGCGAAATTTTAAACTATTTTTATTTATATTTTTTTTAGCTTAAACAAATTCCCATTCCTTTATTATGCCTTTCCCAAAATTTCACAACATTCTGAACAACAGTTTCGTCTGTAGACAACTTTAAAATAGGGTCGATTAATTATGAACATCCTGCAAATAAAATTTCTAAACTATCTTAATGCTAAATATGTAATTTATTAAAAATCGCCCTCTGGTGGCGAAATTTTAAACTATTTTTATTTATATATTTTTTAGCTTAAACAAATTCCCATCCCTTTATTATGCCTTTCCCAAAATTTCACAACATTCTGAACAACAGTTTCGTCTGTAGACAACTTTAAAATAGGGTCGATTAATTATGAACATCCTGCAAATAAAATTTCTAAACTATCTTAATGCTAAATATGTAATTTATTAAAAATCGCCCTCTGGTGGCGAAATTTTAAACTATTTTTATTTATATATTTTTTAGCTTAAACAAATTCCCATCCCTTTATTATGCCTTTCCCAAAATTTCACAACATTCTGCACAACAGTTTCGTCTGTAGACAACTTTAAAATAGGGTCGATTAATTATGAACATCATGTAAATAAAATTTCTAAACTATCTTAATGCTAAATATGTAATTTATTAAAAATCGCCCTCTGGTGGCGAAATTTTAAACTATTTTTATTTATATATTTTTTAGCTTAAACAAATTCCCATCCCTTTATTATGCCTTTCCCAAAATTTCACAACATTCTGAACAACAGTTTCGTCTGTAGACAACTTTAAAATAGGGTCGATTAATTATGAACATCCTGTAAATAAAATTTCTAAACTATCTTAATGCTAAATATGTAATTTATTAAAAATCGCCCTCTGGTGGCGAAATTTTAAACTATTTTTATTTATATATTTTTTAGCTTAAACAAATTCCCATCCCTTTATTATGCCTTTCCCAAAATTTCACAACATTCTGAACAACAGTTTCGTCTGTAGACAACTTTAAAATAGGGTCGATTAATTATGAACATCCTGCAAATAAAATTTCTAAACTATCTTAATGCTAAATATGTAATTTATTAAAAATCGCCCTCTGGTGGCGAAATTTTAAACTATTTTTATTTATATATTTTTTAGCTTAAACAAATTCCCATCCCTTTATTATGCCTTTCCCAAAATTTCACAACATTCTGAACAACAGTTTCGTCTGTAGACAACTTTAAAATAGGGTCGATTAATTATGAACATCCTGCAAATAAAATTTCTAAACTATCTTAATGCTAAATATGTAATTTATTAAAAATCGCCCTCTGGTGGCGAAATTTTAAACTATTTTTATTTATATATTTTTTAGCTTAAACAAATTCCCATCCCTTTATTATGCCTTTCCCAAAATTTCACAACATTCTGCACAACAGTTTCGTCTGTAGACAACTTTAAAATAGGGTCGATTAATTATGAACATCCTGTAAATAAAATTTCTAAACTATCTTAATGCTAAATATGTAATTTATTAAAAATCGCCCTCTGGTGGCGAAATTTTAAACTATTTTTATTTATATATTTTTTAGCTTAAACAAATTCCCATCCCTTTATTATGCCTTTCCCAAAATTTCACAACATTCTGCACAACAGTTTCGTCTGTAGACAACTTTAAAATAGGGTCGATTAATTATGAACATCCTGTAAATAAAATTTCTAAACTATCTTAATGCTAAATATGTAATTTATTAAAAATCGCCCTCTGGTGGCGAAATTTTAAACTATTTTTATTTATATTTTTTTTAGCTTAAACAAATTCCCATTCCTTTATTATGCCTTTCCCAAAATTTCCCAACATTCTGCACAACAGTTTCGTCTGTAGACAACTTTAAAATAGGGTCGATTAATTATGAACATCCTGCAAATAAAATTTCTAAACTATCTTAATGCTAAATATGTAATTTATTAAAAATCGCCCTCTGGTGGCGAAATTTTAAACTATTTTTATTTATATATTTTTTAGCTTAAACAAATTCCCATCCTTTTATTATGCCTTTCCCAAAATTTCACAACATTCTGAACAACAGTTTCGTCTGTAGACAACTTTAAAATAGGGTCGATTAATTATGAACATCCTGCAAATAAAATTTCTAAACTATCTTAATGCTAAATATGTAATTTATTAAAAATCGCCCTCTGGTGGCGAAATTTTAAACTATTTTTATTTATATATTTTTTAGCTTAAACAAATTCCCATCCCTTTATTTTGCCTTTCCCAAAATTTCACAACATTCTGAACAACAGTTTCGTCTGTAGACAACTTTAAAATAGGGTCGATTAATTATGAACATCCTGCAAATAAAATTTCTAAACTATCTTAATGCTAAATATGTAATTTATTAAAAATCGCCCTCTGGTGGCGAAATTTTAAACTATTTTTATTTATATATTTTTTAGCTTAAACAAATTCCCATCCCTTTATTATGCCTTTCCCAAAATTTCACAACATTCTGAACAACAGTTTCGTCTGTAGACAACTTTAAAATAGGGTCGATTAATTATGAACATCCTGCAAATAAAATTTCTAAACTATCTTAATGCTAAATATGTAATTTATTAAAAATCGCCCTCTGGTGGCGAAATTTTAAACTATTTTTATTTATATATTTTTTAGCTTAAACAAATTCCCATCCCTTTATTATGCCTTTCCCAAAATTTCACAACATTCTGAACAACAGTTTCGTCTGTAGACAACTTTAAAATAGGGTCGATTAATTATGAACATCCTGCAAATAAAATTTCTAAACTATCTTAATGCTAAATATGTAATTTATTAAAAATCGCCCTCTGGTGGCGAAATTTTAAACTATTTTTATTTATATATTTTTTAGCTTAAACAAATTCCCATCCCTTTATTATGCCTTTCCCAAAATTTCACAACATTCTGAACAACAGTTTCGTCTGTAGACAACTTAAAATAGGGTCGATAATTATGAACATCCTGCAAATAAAATTTCTAAACTATCTTAATGCTAAATATGTAATTTATTAAAAATCGCCCTCTGGTGGCGAAATTTTAAACTATTTTTATTTATATATTTTTTAGCTTAAACAAATTCCCATCCCTTTATTATGCCTTTCCCAAAATTTCACAACATTCTGCACAACAGTTTCGTCTGTAGACAACTTTAAAATAGGGTCGATTAATTATGAACATCCTGTAAATAAAATTTCTAAACTATCTTAATGCTAAATATGTAATTTATTAAAAATCGCCCTCTGGTGGCGAAATTTTAAACTATTTTTATTTATATATTTTTTAGCTTAAACAAATTCCCATCCCTTTATTATGCCTTTCCCAAAATTTCACAACATTCTGCACAACAGTTTCGTCTGTAGACAACTTTAAAATAGGGTCGATTAATTATGAACATCCTGTAAATAAAATTTCTAAACTATCTTAATGCTAAATATGTAATTTATTAAAAATCGCCCCCTGGTGGCGAAATTTTAAACTATTTTTATTTATATTTTTTTTAGCTTAAACAAATTCCCATTCCTTTATTATGCCTTTCCCAAAATTTCACAACATTCTGCACAACAGTTTCGTCTGTAGACAACTTTAAAATAGGGTCGATTAATTATGAACATCCTGCAAATAAAATTTCTAAACTATCTTAATGCTAAATATGTAATTTATTAAAAATCGCCCTCTGGTGGCGAAATTTTAAACTATTTTTATTTATATATTTTTTAGCTTAAACAAATTCCCATCCCTTTATTATGCCTTTCCCAAAATTTCACAACATTCTGAACAACAGTTTCGTCTGTAGACAACTTTAAAATAGGGTCGATTAATTATGAACATCCTGCAAATAAAATTTCTAAACTATCTTAATGCTAAATATGTAATTTATTAAAAATCGCCCTCTGGTGGCGAAATTTTAAACTATTTTTATTTATATATTTTTTAGCTTAAACAAATTCCCATCCCTTTATTATGCCTTTCCCAAAATTTCACAACATTCTGAACAACAGTTTCGTCTCTAGACAACTTTAAAATAGGGTCGATTAATTATGAACATCCTGCAAATAAAATTTCTAAACTATCTTAATGCTAAATATGTAATTTATTAAAAATCGCTCTCTGGTGGCGAAATTTTAAACTATTTTTATTTATATATTTTTTAGCTTAAACAAATTCCCATCCCTTTATTATGCCTTTCCCAAAATTTCACAACATTCTGAACAACAGTTTCGTCTGTAGACAACTTTAAAATAGGGTCGATTAATTATGAACATCCTGCAAATAAAATTTCTAAACTATCTTAATGCTAAATATGTAATTTATTAAAAATTGCCCTCTGGTGGCGAAATTTTAAACTATTTTTATTTATATATTTTTTAGCTTAAACAAATTCCCATCCCTTTATTATGCCTTTCCCAAAATTTCACAACATTCTGAACAACAGTTTCGTCTGTAGACAACTTTAAAATAGGGTCGATTAATTATGAACATCCTGCAAATAAAATTTCTAAACTATCTTAATGCTAAATATGTAATTTATTAAAAATCGCCCTCTGGTGGCGAAATTTTAAACTATTTTTATTTATATATTTTTTAGCTTAAACAAATTCCCATCCCTTTATTATGCCTTTCCCAAAATTTCACAACATTCTGCACAACAGTTTCGTCTGTAGACAACTTTAAAATAGGGTCGATTAATTATGAACATCCTGTAAATAAAATTTCTAAACTATCTTAATGCTAAATATGTAATTTATTAAAAATCGCCCTCTGGTGGTGAAATTTTAAACTATTTTTATTTATATATTTATTAGCTTAAACAAATTCCCATCCCTTTATTATGCCTTTCCCAAAATTTCACAACATTCTGAACAACAGTTTCGTCTGTAGACAACTTTAAAATAGGGTCGATTAATTATGAACATCCTGCAAATAAAATTTCTAAACTATCTTAATGCTAAATATGTAATTTATTAAAAATCGCCCTCTGGTGGCGAAATTTTAAACTATTTTTATTTATATATTTTTTAGCTTAAACAAATTCCCATCCCTTTATTATGCCTTTCCCAAAATTTCACAACATTCTGAACAACAGTTTCGTCTGTAGACAACTTTAAAATAGGGTCGATTAATTATGAACATCCTGCAAATAAAATTTCTAAACTATCTTAATGCTAAATATGTAATTTATTAAAAATCGCCCTCTGGTGGCGAAATTTTAAACTATTTTTATTTATATATTTTTTAGCTTAAACAAATTCTCATCCCTTTATTATGCCTTTCCCAAAATTTCACAACATTCTGAACAACAGTTTCGTCTGTAGACAACTTTAAAATAGGGTCGATTAATTATGAACATCCTGCAAATAAAATTTCTAAACTATCTTAATGCTAAATATGTAATTTATTAAAAATCGCCCTCTGGTGGCGAAATTTTAAACTATTTTTATTTATATATTTTTTAGCTTAAACAAATTCCCATCCCTTTATTATGCCTTTCCCAAAATTTCACAACATTCTGCACAACAGTTTCGTCTGTAGACAACTTTAAAATAGGGTCGATTAATTATGAACATCCTGCAAATAAAATTTCTAAACTATCTTAATGCTAAATATGTAATTTATTAAAAATCGCCCTCTGGTGGCGAAATTTTAAACTATTTTTATTTATATATTTTTTAGCTTAAACAAATTCTCATCCCTTTATTATGCCTTTCCCAAAATTTCACAACATTCTGAACAACAATTTCGTCTGTAGACAACTTTAAAATAGGGTCGATTAATTATGAACATCCTGCAAATAAAATTTCTAAACTATCTTAATGCTAAATATGTAATTTATTAAAAATCGCCCTCTGGTGGCGAAATTTTAAACTATTTTTATTTATATATTTTTTAGCTTAAACAAATTCCCATCCCTTTATTATGCCTTTCCCAAAATTTCACAACATTCTGAACAACAGTTTCGTCTGTAGACAACTTTAAAATAGGGTCGATTAATTATGAACATCCTGCAAATAAAATTTCTAAACTATCTTAATGCTAAATATGTAATTTATTAAAAATCGCCCTCTGGTGGCGAAATTTTAAACTATTTTTATTTATATATTTTTTAGCTTAAACAAATTCCCATCCCTTTATTATGCCTTTCCCAAAATTTCACAACATTCTGCACAACAGTTTCGTCTGTAGACAACTTTAAAATAGGGTCGATTAATTATGAACATCCTGCAAATAAAATTTCTAAACTATCTTCATGCTAAATATGTAATTTATTAAAAATCGCCCTCTGGTGGCGAAATTTTAAACTATTTTTATTTATATATTTTTTAGCTTAAACAAATTCCCATCCCTTTATTATGCCTTTCCCAAAATTTCACAACATTCTGAACAACAGTTTCGTCTGTAGACAACTTTAAAATAGGGTCGATTAATTATGAACATCCTGCAAATAAAATTTCTAAACTATCTTAATGCTAAATATGTAATTTATTAAAAATCGCCCTCTGGTGGCGAAATTTTAAACTATTTTTATTTATATTTTTTTTAGCTTAAACAAATTCCCATTCCTTTATTATGCCTTTCCCAAAATTTCACAACATTCTGCACAACAGTTTCGTCTGTAGACAACTTTAAAATAGGGTCGATTAATTATGAACATCCTGCAAATAAAATTTCTAAACTATCTTAATGCTAAATATGTAATTTATTAAAAATCGCCCTCTGGTGGCGAAATTTTAAACTATTTTTATTTATATATTTTTTAGCTTAAACAAATTCCCATCCCTTTATTATGCCTTTCCCAAAATTTCACAACATTCTGAACAACAGTTTCGTCTGTAGACAACTTTAAAATAGGGTCGATTAATTATGAACATCCTGCAAATAAAATTTCTAAACTATCTTAATGCTAAATATGTAATTTATTAAAAATCGCCCTCTGGTGGCGAAATTTTAAACTATTTTTATTTATATATTTTTTAGCTTAAACAAATTCCCATCCCTTTATTATGCCTTTCCCAAAATTTCACAACATTCTGAACAACAGTTTCGTCTGTAGACAACTTTAAAATAGGGTCGATTAATTATGAACATCCTGCAAATAAAATTTCAAAACTATCTTAATGCTAAATATGTAATTTATTAAAAATCGCCCTCTGGTGGTGAAATTTTAAACTATTTTTATTTATATATTTTTTAGCTTAAACAAATTCCCATCCCTTTATTATGCCTTTCCCAAAATTTCACAACATTCTGAACAACAGTTTCGTCTGTAGACAACTTTAAAATAGGGTCGATTAATTATGAACATCCTGCAAATAAAATTTCTAAACTATCTTAATGCTAAATATGTAATTTATTAAAAATCGCTCTCTGGTGGCGAAATTTTAAACTATTTTTATTTATATATTTTTTTGCTTAAACAAATTCCCATCCCTTTATTATGCCTTTCCCAAAATTTCACAACATTCTGAACAACAGTTTCGTCTGTAGACAACTTTAAAATAGGGTCGATTAATTATGAACATCCTGCAAATAAAATTTCTAAACTATCTTAATGCTAAATATGTAATTTATTAAAAATCGCCCTCTGGTGGCGAAATTTTAAACTATTTTTATTTATATATTTTTTAGCTTAAACAAATTCCCATCCCTTTATTATGCCTTTTCCAAAATTTCACAACATTCTGAACAGTTTCGTCTGTAGACAACTTTAAAATAGGGTCGATTAATTATGAACATCCTGCAAATAAAATTTCTAAACTATCTTAATGCTAAATATGTAATTTATTAAAAATCGCCCTCTGGTGGCGAAATTTTAAACTATTTTTATTTATATATTTTTTAGCTTAAACAAATTCCCATCCCTTTATTATGCCTTTCCCAAAATTTCACAACATTCTGCACAACAGTTTCGTCTGTAGACAACTTTAAAATAGGGTCGATTAATTATGAACATCCTGTAAATAAAATTTCTAAACTATCTTAATGCTAAATATGTAATTTATTAAAAATCGCCCTCTGGTGGTGAAATTTTAAACTATTTTTATTTATATATTTATTAGCTTAAACAAATTCCCATCCCTTTATTATGCCTTTCCCAAAATTTCACAACATTCTGAACAACAGTTTCGTCTGTAGACAACTTTAAAATAGGGTCGATTAATTATGAACATCCTGCAAATAAAATTTCTAAACTATCTTAATGCTAAATATGTAATTTATTAAAAATCGCCCTCTGGTGGCGAAATTTTAAACTATTTTTATTTATATATTTTTTAGCTTAAACAAATTCCCATCCCTTTATTATGCCTTTCCCAAAATTTCACAACATTCTGAACAACAGTTTCGTCTGTAGACAACTTTAAAATAGGGTCGATTAATTATGAACATCCTGCAAATAAAATTTCTAAACTATCTTAATGCTAAATATGTAATTTATTAAAAATCGCCCTCTGGTGGCGAAATTTTAAACTATTTTTATTTATATATTTTTTAGCTTAAACAAATTCTCATCCCTTTATTATGCCTTTCCCAAAATTTCACAACATTCTGAACAACAGTTTCGTCTGTAGACAACTTTAAAATAGGGTCGATTAATTATGAACATCCTGCAAATAAAATTTCTAAACTATCTTAATGCTAAATATGTAATTTATTAAAAATCGCCCTCTGGTGGCGAAATTTTAAACTATTTTTATTTATATATTTTTTAGCTTAAACAAATTCCCATCCCTTTATTATGCCTTTCCCAAAATTTCACAACATTCTGCACAACAGTTTCGTCTGTAGACAACTTTAAAATAGGGTCGATTAATTATGAACATCCTGCAAATAAAATTTCTAAACTATCTTAATTCTAAATATGTAATTTATTAAAAATCGCCCTCTGGTGGCGAAATTTTAAACTATTTTTATTTATATATTTTTTAGCTTAAACAAATTCCCATCCCTTTATTATGCCTTTCCCAAAATTTCACAACATTCTGCACAACAGTTTCGTCTGTAGACAACTTTAAAATAGGGTCGATTAATTATGAACATCCTGCAAATAAAATTTCTAAACTATCTTCATGCTAAATATGTAATTTATTAAAAATCGCCCTCTGGTGGCGAAATTTTAAACTATTTTTATTTATATATTTTTTAGCTTAAACAAATTCCCATCCCTTTATTATGCCTTTCCCAAAATTTCACAACATTCTGAACAACAGTTTCGTCTGTAGACAACTTTAAAATAGGGTCGATTAATTATGAACATCCTGCAAATAAAATTTCTAAACTATCTTAATGCTAAATATGTAATTTATTAAAAATCGCCCTCTGGTGGCGAAATTTTAAACTATTTTTATTTATATTTTTTTTAGCTTAAACAAATTCCCATTCCTTTATTATGCCTTTCCCAAAATTTCACAACATTCTGCACAACAGTTTCGTCTGTAGACAACTTTAAAATAGGGTCGATTAATTATGAACATCCTGCAAATAAAATTTCTAAACTATCTTAATGCTAAATATGTAATTTATTAAAAATCGCCCTCTGGTGGCGAAATTTTAAACTATTTTTATTTATATATTTTTTAGCTTAAACAAATTCCCATCCCTTTATTATGCCTTTCCCAAAATTTCACAACATTCTGAACAACAGTTTCGTCTGTAGACAACTTTAAAATAGGGTCGATTAATTATGAACATCCTGCAAATAAAATTTCTAAACTATCTTAATGCTAAATATGTAATTTATTAAAAATCGCCCTCTGGTGGCGAAATTTTAAACTATTTTTATTTATATATTTTTTAGCTTAAACAAATTCCCATCCCTTTATTATGCCTTTCCCAAAATTTCACAACATTCTGAACAACAGTTTCGTCTGTAGACAACTTTAAAATAGGGTCGATTAATTATGAACATCCTGCAAATAAAATTTCAAAACTATCTTAATGCTAAATATGTAATTTATTAAAAATCGCCCTCTGGTGGTGAAATTTTAAACTATTTTTATTTATATATTTTTTAGCTTAAACAAATTCCCATCCCTTTATTATGCCTTTCCCAAAATTTCACAACATTCTGAACAACAGTTTCGTCTGTAGACAACTTTAAAATAGGGTCGATTAATTATGAACATCCTGCAAATAAAATTTCTAAACTATCTTAATGCTAAATATGTAATTTATTAAAAATCGCTCTCTGGTGGCGAAATTTTAAACTATTTTTATTTATATATTTTTTTGCTTAAACAAATTCCCATCCCTTTATTATGCCTTTCCCAAAATTTCACAACATTCTGAACAACAGTTTCGTCTGTAGACAACTTTAAAATAGGGTCGATTAATTATGAACATCCTGCAAATAAAATTTCTAAACTATCTTAATGCTAAATATGTAATTTATTAAAAATCGCCCTCTGGTGGCGAAATTTTAAACTATTTTTATTTATATATTTTTTAGCTTAAACAAATTCCCATCCCTTTATTATGCCTTTCCCAAAATTTCACAACATTCTGAACAACAGTTTCGTCTGTAGACAACTTTAAAATAGGGTCGATTAATTATGAACATCCTGCAAATAAAATTTCTAAACTATCTTAATGCTAAATATGTATTTTATTAAAAATCGCCCTCTGGTGGCGAAATTTTAAACTATTTTTATTTATATATTTTTTAGCTTAAACAAATTCCCATCCCTTTATTATGCCTTTTCCAAAATTTCACAACATTCTGAACAGTTTCGTCTGTAGACAACTTTAAAATAGGGTCGATTAATTATGAACATCCTGCAAATAAAATTTCTAAACTATCTTAATGCTAAATATGTAATTTATTAAAAATCGCCCTCTGGTGGCGAAATTTTAAACTATTTTTATTTATATATTTTTTAGCTTAAACAAATTCCCATCCCTTTATTATGCCTTTCCCAAAATTTCACAACATTCTGAACAACAGTTTCGTCTGTAGACAACTTTAAAATAGGGTCGATTAATTATGAACATCCTGCAAATAAAATTTCTAAACTATCTTAATGCTAAATATGTAATTTATTAAAAATCGCCCTCTGGTGGCGAAATTTTAAACTATTTTTATTTATATATTTTTTAGCTTAAACAAATTCCCATCCTTTTATTATGCCTTTCCCAAAATTTCACAACATTCTGAACAACAGTTTCGTCTGTAGACAACTTTAAAATAGGGTCGATAATTATGAACATCCTGCAAATAAAATTTCTAAACTATCTTAATGCTAAATATGTAATTTATTAAAAATCGCCCTCTGGTGGCGAAATTTTAAACTATTTTTATTTATATATTTTTTAGCTTAAACAATTTCCCATCCCTTTATTATGCCTTTCCCAAAATTTCACAACATTCTGCACAACAGTTTCGTCTGTAGACAACTTTAAAATAGGGTCGATTAATTATGAACATCCTGTAAATAAAATTTCTAAACTATCTTAATGCTAAATATGTAATTTATTAAAAATCGCCCTCTGGTGGCGAAATTTTAAACTATTTTTATTTATATATTTTTTAGCTTAAACAAATTCCCATCCCTTTATTATGCCTTTCCCAAAATTTCACAACATTCCTCACAACAGTTTCGTCTGTAGACAACTTTAAAATAGGGTCGATTAATTATGAACATCCTGTAAATAAAATTTCTAAACTATCTTAATGCTAAATATGTAATTTATTAAAAATCGCCCTCTGGTGGCGAAATTTTAAACTATTTTTATTTATATTTTTTTTAGCTTAAACAAATTCCCATTCCTTTATTATGCCTTTCCCAAAATTTCACAACATTCTGCACAACAGTTTCGTCTGTAGACAACTTTAAAATAGGGTCGATTAATTATGAACATCCTGCAAATAAAATTTCTAAACTATCTTAATGCTAAATATGTAATTTATTAAAAATCGCCCTCTGGTGGCGAAATTTTAAACTATTTTTATTTATATATTTTTTCGCTTAAACAAATTCCCATCCCTTTATTATGCCTTTCCCAAAATTTCACAACATTCTGAACAACAGTTTCGTCTGTAGACAACTTTAAAATAGGGTCGATTAATTATGAACATCCTGCAAATAAAATTTCTAAACTATCTTAATGCTAAATATGTAATTTATTAAAAATCGCCCTCTGGTGGCGAAATTTTAAACTATTTTTATTTATATATTTTTTAGCTTAAACAAATTCCCACCCTTTATTATGCCTTTCCCAAAATTTCACAACATTCTGAACAACAGTTTCGTCTGTAGACAACTTTAAAATAGGGTCGATAATTATGAACATCCTGCAAATAAAATTTCTAAACTATCTTAATGCTAAATATGTAATTTATTAAAAATCGCCCTCTGGTGGCGAAATTTTAAAACTATTTTTATTTATATATTTTTTAGCTTAAACAAATTCCCATCCCTTTATTATGCCTTTCCCAAAATTTCACAACATTCTGAACAACAGTTTCGTCTGTAGACAACTTTAAAATAGGGTCGATTAATTATGAACATCCTGCAAATAAAATTTCTAAACTATCTTAATGCTAAATATGTAATTTATTAAAAATCGCCCTCTGGTGGCGAAATTTTAAACTATTTTTATTTATATATTTTTTAGCTTAAACAAATTCCCATCCCTTTATTATGCCTTTCCCAAAATTTCACAACATTCTGCACAACAGTTTCGTCTGTAGACAACTTTAAAATAGGGTCGATTAATTATGAACATCCTGTAAATAAAATTTCTAAACTATCTTAATGCTAAATATGTAATTTATTAAAAATCGCCCTCTGGTGGCGAAATTTTAAACTATTTTTATTTATATATTTATTAGCTTAAACAAATTCCCATCCCTTTATTATGCCTTTCCCAAAATTTCACAACATTCTGAACAACAGTTTCGTCTGTAGACAACTTTAAAATAGGGTCGATTAATTATGAACATCCTGCAAATAAAATTTCTAAACTATCTTAATGCTAAATATGTAATTTATTAAAAATCGCCCTCTGGTGGCGAAATTTTAAACTATTTTTATTTATATATTTTTTAGCTTAAACAAATTCCCATCCCTTTATTATGCCTTTCCCAAAATTTCACAACATTCTGAACAACAGTTTCGTCTGTAGACAACTTTAAAATAGGGTCGATTAATTATGAACATCCTGCAAATAAAATTTCTAAACTATCTTAATGCTAAATATGTAATTTATTAAAAATCGCCCTCTGGTGGCGAAATTTTAAACTATTTTTATTTATATATTTTTTAGCTTAAACAAATTCTCATCCCTTTATTATGCCTTTCCCAAAATTTCACAACATTCTGAACAACAGTTTCGTCTGTAGACAACTTTAAAATAGGGTCGATTAATTATGAACATCCTGCAAATAAAATTTCTAAACTATCTTAATGCTAAATATGTAATTTATTAAAAATCGCCCTCTGGTGGCGAAATTTTAAACTATTTTTATTTATATATTTTTTAGCTTAAACAAATTCCCATCCCTTTATTATGCCTTTCCCAAAATTTCACAACATTCTGCACAACAGTTTCGTCTGTAGACAACTTTAAAATAGGGTCGATTAATTATGAACATCCTGCAAATAAAATTTCTAAACTATCTTAATGCTAAATATGTAATTTATTAAAAATCGCCCTCTGGTGGCGAAATTTTAAACTATTTTTATTTATATATTTTTTAGCTTAAACAAATTCTCATCCCTTTATTATGCCTTTCCCAAAATTTCACAACATTCTGAACAACAGTTTCGTCTGTAGACAACTTTAAAATAGGGTCGATTAATTATGAACATCCTGCAAATAAAATTTCTAAACTATCTTAATGCTAAATATGTAATTTATTAAAAATCGCCCTCTGGTGGCGAAATTTTAAACTATTTTTATTTATATATTTTTTAGCTTAAACAAATTCCCATCCCTTTATTATGCCTTTCCCAAAATTTCACAACATTCTGAACAACAGTTTCGTCTGTAGACAACTTTAAAATAGGGTCGATTAATTATGAACATCCTGCAAATAAAATTTCTAAACTATCTTAATGCTAAATATGTAATTTATTAAAAATCGCCCTCTGGTGGCGAAATTTTAAACTATTTTTATTTATATATTTTTTAGCTTAAACAAATTCCCATCCCTTTATTATGCCTTTCCCAAAATTTCACAACATTCTGCACAACAGTTTCGTCTGTAGACAACTTTAAAATAGGGTCGATTAATTATGAACATCCTGCAAATAAAATTTCTAAACTATCTTCATGCTAAATATGTAATTTATTAAAAATCGCCCTCTGGTGGCGAAATTTTAAACTATTTTTATTTATATATTTTTTAGCTTAAACAAATTCCCATCCCTTTATTATGCCTTTCCCAAAATTTCACAACATTCTGAACAACAGTTTCGTCTGTAGACAACTTTAAAATAGGGTCGATTAATTATGAACATCCTGCAAATAAAATTTCTAAACTATCTTAATGCTAAATATGTAATTTATTAAAAATCGCCCTCTGGTGGCGAAATTTTAAACTATTTTTATTTATATTTTTTTTAGCTTAAACAAATTCCCATTCCTTTATTATGCCTTTCCCAAAATTTCACAACATTCTGCACAACAGTTTCGTCTGTAGACAACTTTAAAATAGGGTCGATTAATTATGAACATCCTGCAAATAAAATTTCTAAACTATCTTAATGCTAAATATGTAATTTATTAAAAATCGCCCTCTGGTGGCGAAATTTTAAACTATTTTTATTTATATATTTTTTAGCTTAAACAAATTCTCATCCCTTTATTATGCCTTTCCCAAAATTTCACAACATTCTGAACAACAGTTTCGTCTGTAGACAACTTTAAAATAGGGTCGATTAATTATGAACATCCTGCAAATAAAATTTCTAAACTATCTTAATGCTAAATATGTAATTTATTAAAAATCGCCCTCTGGTGGCGAAATTTTAAACTATTTTTATTTATATATTTTTTAGCTTAAACAAATTCCCATCCCTTTATTATGCCTTTCCCAAAATTTCACAACATTCTGAACAACAGTTTCGTCTGTAGACAACTTTAAAATAGGGTCGATTAATTATGAACATCCTGCAAATAAAATTTCTAAACTATCTTAATGCTAAATATGTAATTTATTAAAAATCGCTCTCTGGTGGCGAAATTTTAAACTATTTTTATTTATATATTTTTTAGCTTAAACAAATTCCCATCCCTTTATTATGCCTTTCCCAAAATTTCACAACATTCTGAACAACAGTTTCCTCTGTAGACAACTTTAAAATAGGGTCGATTAATTATGAACATCCTGCAAATAAAATTTCTAAACTATCTTAATGCTAAATATGTAATTTATTAAAAATCGCCCTCTGGTGGCGAAATTTTAAACTATATTTATTTATATATTTTTTAGCTTAAACAAATTCCCATCCCTTTATTATGCCTTTCCCAAAATTTCACAACATTCTGAACAACAGTTTCGTCTGTAGACAACTTTAAAATAGGGTCGATTAATTATGAACATCCTGCAAATAAAATTTCTAAACTATCTTAATGCTAAATATGTAATTTATTAAAAATCGCCCTCTGGTGGCGAAATTTTAAACTATTTTTATTTATATATTTTTTAGCTTAAACAAATTCCCATCCCTTTATTATGCCTTTCCCAAAATTTCACAACATTCTGAACAACAGTTTCGTCTGTAGACAACTTTAAAATAGGGTCGATTAATTATGAACATCCTGCAAATAAAATTTCTAAACTATCTTAATGCTAAATATGTAATTTATTAAAAATCGCCCTCTGGTGGCGAAATTTTAAACTATTTTTATTTATATATTTTTTAGCTTAAACAAATTCCCATCCCTTTATTATGCCTTTCCCAAAATTTCACAACATTCTGAACAGTTTCGTCTGTAGACAACTTTAAAATAGGGTCGATTAATTATGAACATCCTGCAAATAAAATTTCTAAACTATCTTAATGCTAAATATGTAATTTATTAAAAATCGCCCTCTGGTGGCGAAATTTTAAACTATTTTTATTTATATATTTTTTAGCTTAAACAAATTCCCATCCCTTTATTATGCCTTTCCCAAAATTTCACAACATTCTGAACAACAGTTTCGTCTGTAGACAACTTTAAAATAGGGTCGATTAATTATGAACATCCTGCAAATAAAATTTCTAAACTATCTTAATGCTAAATATGTAATTTATTAAAAATCGCCCTCTGGTGGCGAAATTTTAAACTATTTTTATTTATATATTTTTTAGCTTAAACAAATTCCCATCCTTTTATTATGCCTTTCCCAAAATTTCACAACATTCTGAACAACAGTTTCGTCTGTAGACAACTTTAAAATAGGGTCGATAATTATGAACATCCTGCAAATAAAATTTCTAAACTATCTTAATGCTAAATATGTAATTTATTAAAAATCGCCCTCTGGTGGCGAAATTTTAAACTATTTTTATTTATATATTTTTTAGCTTAAACAAATTCCCATCCCTTTATTATGCCTTTCCCAAAATTTCACAACATTCTGCACAACAGTTTCGTCTGTAGACAACTTTAAAATAGGGTCGATTAATTATGAACATCCTGTAAATAAAATTTCTAAACTATCTTAATGCTAAATATGTAATTTATTAAAAATCGCCCTCTGGTGGCGAAATTTTAAACTATTTTTATTTATATATTTTTTAGCTTAAACAAATTCCCATCCCTTTATTATGCCTTTCCCAAAATTTCACAACATTCCTCACAACAGTTTCGTCTGTAGACAACTTTAAAATAGGGTCGATTAATTATGAACATCCTGTAAATAAAATTTCTAAACTATCTTAATGCTAAATATGTAATTTATTAAAAATCGCCCTCTGGTGGCGAAATTTTAAACTATTTTTATTTATATTTTTTTTAGCTTAAACAAATTCCCATTCCTTTATTATGCCTTTCCCAAAATTTCACAACATTCTGCACAACAGTTTCGTCTGTAGACAACTTTAAAATAGGGTCGATTAATTATGAACATCCTGCAAATAAAATTTCTAAACTATCTTAATGCTAAATATGTAATTTATTAAAAATCGCCCTCTGGTGGCGAAATTTTAAACTATTTTTATTTATATATTTTTTAGCTTAAACAAATTCCCATCCCTTTATTATGCCTTTCCCAAAATTTCACAACATTCTGAACAACAGTTTCGTCTGTAGACAACTTTAAAATAGGGTCGATTAATTATGAACATCCTGCAAATAAAATTTCTAAACTATCTTAATGCTAAATATGTAATTTATTAAAAATCGCCCTCTGGTGGCGAAATTTTAAACTATTTTTATTTATATATTTTTTAGCTTAAACAAATTCCCATCCCTTTATTATGCCTTTCCCAAAATTTCACAACATTCTGAACAACAGTTTCGTCTGTAGACAACTTTAAAATAGGGTCGATTAATTATGAACATCCTGCAAATAAAATTTCTAAACTATCTTAATGCTAAATATGTAATTTATTAAAAATCGCTCTCTGGTGGCGAAATTTTAAACTATTTTTATTTATATATTTTTTAGCTTAAACAAATTCCCATCCCTTTATTTTGCCTTTCCCAAAATTTCACAACATTCTGAACAACAGTTTCCTCTGTAGACAACTTTAAAATAGGGTCGATTAATTATGAACATCCTGCAAATAAAATTTCTAAACTATCTTAATGCTAAATATGTAATTTATTAAAAATCGCCCTCTGGTGGCGAAATTTTAAACTATTTTTATTTATATATTTTTTAGCTTAAACAAATTCCCATCCCTTTATTATGCCTTTCCCAAAATTTCACAACATTCTGAACAACAGTTTCGTCTGTAGACAACTTTAAAATAGGGTCGATTAATTATGAACATCCTGCAAATAAAATTTCTAAACTATCTTAATGCTAAATATGTAATTTATTAAAAATCGCCCTCTGGTGGCGAAATTTTAAACTATTTTTATTTATATATTTTTTAGCTTAAACAAATTCCCATCCCTTTATTATGCCTTTCCCAAAATTTCACAACATTCTGCACAACAGTTTCGTCTGTAGACAACTTTAAAATAGGGTCGATTAATTATGAACATCCTGTAAATAAAATTTCTAAACTATCTTAATGCTAAATATGTAATTTATTAAAAATCGCCCTCTGGTGGCGAAATTTTAAACTATTTTTATTTATATATTTTTTAGCTTAAACAAATTCCCATCCTTTTATTATGCCTTTCCCAAAATTTCACAACATTCTGAACAACAGTTTCGTCTGTAGACAACTTTAAAATAGGGTCGATTAATTATGAACATCCTGCAAATAAAATTTCTAAACTATCTTAATGCTAAATATGTAATTTATTAAAAATCGCCCTCTGGTGGCGAAATTTTAAACTATTTTTATTTATATATTTTTTAGCTTAAACAAATTCCCATCCCTTTATTATGCCTTTCCCAAAATTTCACAACATTCTGAACAACAGTTTCGTCTGTAGACAACTTTAAAATAGGGTCGATTAATTATGAACATCCTGCAAATAAAATTTCTAAACTATCTTAATGCTAAATATGTAATTTATTAAAAATCGCCCTCTGGTGGCGAAATTTTAAACTATTTTTATTTATATATTTTTTAGCTTAAACAAATTCCCATCCCTTTATTATGCCTTTCCCAAAATTTCACAACATTCTGAACAACAGTTTCGTCTGTAGACAACTTTAAAATAGGGTCGATTAATTATGAACATCCTGCAAATAAAATTTCTAAACTATCTTCATGCTAAATATGTAATTTATTAAAAATCGCCCTCTGGTGGCGAAATTTTAAACTATTTTTATTTATATATTTTTTAGCTTAAACAAATTCCCATCCCTTTATTATGCCTTTCCCAAAATTTCACAACATTCTGAACAACAGTTTCGTCTGTAGACAACTTTAAAATAGGGTCGATTAATTATGAACATCCTGCAAATAAAATTTCTAAACTATCTTAATGCTAAATATGTAATTTATTAAAAATCGCCCTCTGGTGGCGAAATTTTAAACTATTTTTATTTATATATTTTTTAGCTTAAACAAATTCCCATCCCTTTATTATGCCTTTCCCAAAATTTCACAACATTCTGAACAACAGTTTCGTCTGTAGACAACTTTAAAATAGGGTCGATTAATTATGAACATCCTGCAAATAAAATTTCTAAACTATCTTAATGCTAAATATGTAATTTATTAAAAATCGCCCTCTGGTGGCGAAATTTTAAACTATTCTTATTTATATATTTTTTAGCTTAAACAAATTCCCATCCCTTTATTATGCCTTTCCCAAAATTTCACAACATTCTGCACAACAGTTTCGTCTGTAGACAACTTTAAAATAGGGTCGATTAATTATGAACATCCTGCAAATAAAATTTCTAAACTATCTTCATGCTAAATATGTAATTTATTAAAAATCGCCCTCTGGTGGCGAAATTTTAAACTATTTTTATTTATGTATTTTTTAGCTTAAACAAATTCCCATCCCTTTATTATGCCTTTCCCAAAATTTCACAACATTCTGAACAACAGTTTCGTCTGTAGACAACTTTAAAATAGGGTCGATTAATTATGAACATCCTGCAAATAAAATTTCTAAACTATCTTAATGCTAAATATGTAATTTATTAAAAATCGCCCTCTGGTGGCGAAATTTTAAACTATTTTTATTTATATATTTTTTAGCTTAAACAAATTCCCATCTCTTTATTATGCCTTTCCCAAAATTTCACAACATTCTGCACAACAGTTTCGTCTGTAGACAACTTTAAAATAGGGTCGATTAATTATGAACATCCTGTAAATAAAATTTCTAAACTATCTTAATGCTAAATATGTAATTTATTAAAAATCGCCCTCTGGTGGCGAAATTTTAAACTATTTTTATTTATGTATTTTTTAGCTTAAACAAATTCCCATTCCTTTATTATGCCTTTCCCAAAATTTCACAACATTCTGCACAACAGTTTCGTCTGTAGACAACTT
Source organism: Maratus speciosus (assembly GCA_963932465.1). Lineage (NCBI taxonomy): Eukaryota > Metazoa > Arthropoda > Arachnida > Araneae > Salticidae > Maratus > Maratus speciosus. Next base: position 281,654,747 of record OZ010792.1, read on the forward strand.
TAAAATAGGGTCGATTAATTATGAACATCCTGTAAATAAAATTTCTAAACTATCTTAATGCTAAATATGTAATTTATTAAAAATCGCCCTCTGGTGGCGAAATTTTAAACTATTTTTATTTATATATTTTTTAGCTTAAACAAATTCCCATCCCTTTATTATGCCTTTCCCAAAATTTCACAACATTCTGAACAACAGTTTCGTCTGTAGACAACTTTAAAATAGGGTCGATTAATTATGAACATCCTGCAAATAAAATTTCTAAACTATCTTAATGCTAAATATGTAATTTATTAAAAATCGCCCTCTGGTGGCGAAATTTTAAACTATTTTTATTTGTATATTTTTTAGCTTAAACAAATTCCCATCCCTTTATTATGCCTTTCCCAAAATTTCACAACATTCTGAACAACAGTTTCGTCTGTAGACAACTTTAAAATAGGGTCGATTAATTATGAACATCCTGTAAATAAAATTTCTAAACTATCTTAATGCTAAATATGTAATTTATTAAAAATCGCCCTCTGGTGGCGAAATTTTAAACTATTTTTATTTATGTATTTTTTAGCTTAAACAAATTCCCATTCCTTTATTATGCCTTTCCCAAAATTTCACAACATTCTGCACAACAGTTTCGTCTGTAGACAACTTTAAAATAGGGTCGATTAATTATGAACATCCTGCAAATAAAATTTCTAAACTATCTTAATGCTAAATATGTAATTTATTAAAAATCGCCCTCTGGTGGCGAAATTTTAAACTATTTTTATTTATATATTTTTTAGCTTAAACAAATTCCCATCCCTTTATTATGCCTTTCCCAAAATTTCACAACATTCTGAACAACAGTTTCGTCTGTAGACAACTTTAAAATAGGGTCGATTAATTATGAACATCCTGTAAATAAAATTTCTAAACTATCTTAATGCTAAATATGTAATTTATTAAAAATCGCCCTCTGGTGGCGAAATTTTAAACTATTTTTATTTATGTATTTTTTAGCTTAAACAAATTCCCATTCCTTTATTATGCCTTTCCCAAAATTTCACAACATTCTGCACAACAGTTTCGTCTGTAGACAACTTTAAAATAGGGTCGATTAATTATGAACATCCTGTAAATAAAATTTCTAAACTATCTTAATGCTAAATATGTAATTTATTAAAAATCGCCCTCTGGTGGCGAAATTTTAAACTATTTTTATTTATATATTTTTTAGCTTAAACAAATTCCCATCCCTTTATTATGCATTTCCCAAAATTTCACAACATTCTGAACAACAGTTTCGTCTGTAGACAACTTTAAAATAGGGTCGATTAATTATGAACATCCTGTAAATAAAATTTCTAAACTATCTTAATGCTAAATATGTAATTTATTAAAAATCGCCCTCTGGTGGCGAAATTTTAAACTATTTTTATTTATATATTTTTTAGCTTAAACAAATTCCTATCCCTTTATTATGCCTTTCCCAAAATTTCACAACATTCTGAACAACAGTTTCGTCTGTAGACAACTTTAAAATAGGGTCGATTAATTATGAACATCCTGCAAATAAAATTTCTAAACTATCTTAATGCTAAATATGTAATTTATTAAAAATCGCCCTCTGGTGGCGAAATTTTAAACTATTTTTATTTATATATTTTTTAGCTTAAACAAATTCCCATCCCTTTATTATGCCTTTCCCAAAATTTCACAACATTCTGCACAACAGTTTCGTCTGTAGACAACTTTAAAATAGGGTCGATTAATTATAAACATCCTGTAAATAAAATTTCTAAACTATCTTAATGCTAAATATGTAATTTATTAAAAATCGCCCTCTGGTGGCGAAATTTTAAACTATTTTTATTTATGTATTTTTTAGCTTAAACAAATTCCCATTCCTTTATTATGCCTTTCCCAAAATTTCACAACATTCTGCACAACAGTTTCGTCTGTAGACAACTTTAAAATAGGGTCGATTAATTATGAACATCCTGTAAATAAAATTTCTAAACTATCTTAATGCTAAATATGTAATTTATTAAAAATCGCCCTCTGGTGGCGAAATTTTAAACTATTTTTATTTATATATTTTTTAGCTTAAACAAATTCCCATCCCTTTATTATGCCTTTCCCAAAATTTCACAACATTCTGAACAACAGTTTCGTCTGTAGACAACTTTAAAATAGGGTCGATTAATTATGAACATCCTGCAAATAAAATTTCTAAACTATCTTAATGCTAAATATGTAATTTATTAAAAATCGCCCTCTGGTGGCGAAATTTTAAACTATTTTTATTTATATATTTTTTAGCTTAAACAAATTCCCATCTCTTTATTATGCCTTTCCCAAAATTTCACAACATTCTGCACAACAGTTTCGTCTGTAGACAACTTTAAAATAGGGTCGATTAATTATGAACATCCTGTAAATAAAATTTCTAAACTATCTTAATGCTAAATATGTAATTTATTAAAAATCGCCCTCTGGTGGCGAAATTTTAAACTATTTTTATTTATGTATTTTTTAGCTTAAACAAATTCCCATTCCTTTATTATGCCTTTCCCAAAATTTCACAACATTCTGCACAACAGTTTCGTCTGTAGACAACTTTAAAATAGGGTCGATTAATTATGAACATCCTGTAAATAAAATTTCTAAACTATCTTAATGCTAAATATGTAATTTATTAAAAATCGCCCTCTGGTGGCGAAATTTTAAACTATTTTTATTTATATATTTTTTAGCTTAAACAAATTCCCATCCCTTTATTATGCCTTTCCCAAAATTTCACAACATTCTGAACAACAGTTTCGTCTGTAGACAACTTTAAAATAGGGTCGATTAATTATGAACATCCTGCAAATAAAATTTCTAAACTATCTTAATGCTAAATATGTAATTTATTAAAAATCGCCCTCTGGTGGCGAAATTTTAAACTATTTTTATTTGTATATTTTTTAGCTTAAACAAATTCCCATCCCTTTATTATGCCTTTCCCAAAATTTCACAACATTCTGAACAACAGTTTCGTCTGTAGACAACTTTAAAATAGGGTCGATTAATTATGAACATCCTGTAAATAAAATTTCTAAACTATCTTAATGCTAAATATGTAATTTATTAAAAATCGCCCTCTGGTGGCGAAATTTTAAACTATTTTTATTTATGTATTTTTTAACTTAAACAAATTCCCATTCCTTTATTATGCCTTTCCCAAAATTTCACAACATTCTGCACAACAGTTTCGTCTGTAGACAACTTTAAAATAGGGTCGATTAATTATGAACATCCTGCAAATAAAATTTCTAAACTATCTTAATGCTAAATATGTAATTTATTAAAAATCGCCCTCTGGTGGCGAAATTTTAAACTATTTTTATTTATATATTTTTTAGCTTAAACAAATTCCCATCCCTTTATTATGCCTTTCCCAAAATTTCACAACATTCTGAACAACAGTTTCGTCTGTAGACAACTTTAAAATAGGGTCGATTAATTATGAACATCCTGTAAATAAAATTTCTAAACTATCTTAATGCTAAATATGTAATTTATTAAAAATCGCCCTCTGGTGGCGAAATTTTAAACTATTTTTATTTATGTATTTTTTAGCTTAAACAAATTCCCATTCCTTTATTATGCCTTTCCCAAAATTTCACAACATTCTGCACAACAGTTTCGTCTGTAGACAACTTTAAAATAGGGTCGATTAATTATGAACATCCTGTAAATAAAATTTCTAAACTATCTTAATGCTAAATATGTAATTTATTAAAAATCGCCCTCTGGTGGCGAAATTTTAAACTATTTTTATTTATATATTTTTTAGCTTAAACAAATTCCCATCCCTTTATTATGCCTTTCCCAAAATTTCACAACATTCTGAACAACAGTTTCGTCTGTAGACAACTTTAAAATAGGGTCGATTAATTATGAACATCCTGTAAATAAAATTTCTAAACTATCTTAATGCTAAATATGTAATTTATTAAAAATCGCCCTCTGGTGGCGAAATTTTAAACTATTTTTATTTATATATTTTTTAGCTTAAACAAATTCCTATCCCTTTATTATGCCTTTCCCAAAATTTCACAACATTCTGAACAACAGTTTCGTCTGTAGACAACTTTAAAATAGGGTCGATTAATTATGAACATCCTGCAAATAAAATTTCTAAACTATCTTAATGCTAAATATGTAATTTATTAAAAATCGCCCTCTGGTGGCGAAATTTTAAACTATTTTTATTTATATATTTTTTAGCTTAAACAAATTCCCATCCCTTTATTATGCCTTTCCCAAAATTTCACAACATTCTGCACAACAGTTTCGTCTGTAGACAACTTTAAAATAGGGTCGATTAATTATAAACATCCTGTAAATAAAATTTCTAAACTATCTTAATGCTAAATATGTAATTTATTAAAAATCGCCCTCTGGTGGCGAAATTTTAAACTATTTTTATTTATGTATTTTTTAGCTTAAACAAATTCCCATTCCTTTATTATGCCTTTCCCAAAATTTCACAACATTCTGCACAACAGTTTCGTCTGTAGACAACTTTAAAATAGGGTCGATTAATTATGAACATCCTGTAAATAAAATTTCTAAACTATCTTAATGCTAAATATGTAATTTATTAAAAATCGCCCTCTGGTGGCGAAATTTTAAACTATTTTTATTTATATATTTTTTAGCTTAAACAAATTCCCATCCCTTTATTATGCCTTTCCCAAAATTTCACAACATTCTGAACAACAGTTTCGTCTGTAGACAACTTTAAAATAGGGTCGATTAATTATGAACATCCTGCAAATAAAATTTCTAAACTATCTTAATGCTAAATATGTAATTTATTAAAAATCGCCCTCTGGTGGCGAAATTTTAAACTATTTTTATTTATATATTTTTTAGCTTAAACAAATTCCCATCCCTTTATTATGCCTTTCCCAAAATTTCACAACATTCTGAACAACAGTTTCGTCTGTAGACAACTTTAAAATAGGGTCGATTAATTATGAACATCCTGTAAATAAAATTTCTAAACTATCTTAATGCTAAATATGTAATTTATTAAAAATCGCCCTCTGGTGGCGAAATTTTAAACTATTTTTATTTATGTATTTTTTAGCTTAAACAAATTCCCATTCCTTTATTATGCCTTTCCCAAAATTTCACAACATTCTGCACAACAGTTTCGTCTGTAGACAACTTTAAAATAGGGTCGATTAATTATGAACATCCTGCAAATAAAATTTCTAAACTATCTTAATGCTAAATATGTAATTTATTAAAAATCGCCCTCTGGTGGCGAAATTTTAAACTATTTTTATTTATATATTTTTTAGCTTAAACAAATTCCCATCCCTTTATTATGCCTTTCCCAAAATTTCACAACATTCTGAACAACAGTTTCGTCTGTAGACAACTTTAAAATAGAGTCGATTAATTATGAACATCCTGTAAATAAAATTTCTAAACTATCTTAATGCTAAATATGTAATTTATTAAAAATCGCCCTCTGGTGGCGAAATTTTAAACTATTTTTATTTATGTATTTTTTAGCTTAAACAAATTCCCATTCCTTTATTATGCCTTTCCCAAAATTTCACAACATTCTGCACAACAGTTTCGTCTGTAGACAACTTTAAAATAGGGTCGATTAATTATGAACATCCTGTAAATAAAATTTCTAAACTATCTTAATGCTAAATATGTAATTTATTAAAAATCGCCCTCTGGTGGCGAAATTTTAAACTATTTTTATTTATATATTTTTTAGCTTAAACAAATTCCCATCCCTTTATTATGCCTTTCCCAAAATTTCACAACATTCTGAACAACAGTTTCGTCTGTAGACAACTTTAAAATAGGGTCGATTAATTATGAACATCCTGTAAATAAAATTTCTAAACTATCTTAATGCTAAATATGTAATTTATTAAAAATCGCCCTCTGGTGGCGAAATTTTAAACTATTTTTATTTATATATTTTTTAGCTTAAACAAATTCCTATCCCTTTATTATGCCTTTCCCAAAATTTCACAACATTCTGAACAACAGTTTCGTCTGTAGACAACTTTAAAATAGGGTCGATTAATTATGAACATCCTGCAAATAAAATTTCTAAACTATCTTAATGCTAAATATGTAATTTATTAAAAATCGCCCTCTGGTGGCGAAATTTTAAACTATTTTTATTTATATATTTTTTAGCTTAAACAAATTCCCATCCCTTTATTATGCCTTTCCCAAAATTTCACAACATTCTGCACAACAGTTTCGTCTGTAGACAACTTTAAAATAGGGTCGATTAATTATAAACATCCTGTAAATAAAATTTCTAAGCTATCTTAATGCTAAATATGTAATTTATTAAAAATCGCCCTCTGGTGGCGAAATTTTAAACTATTTTTATTTATATATTTTTTAGCTTAAACAAATTCCCATCCCTTTATTATGCCTTTCCCAAAATTTCACAACATTCTGCACAACAGTTTCGTCTGTAGACAACTTTAAAATAGGGTCGATTCATTATGAACATCCTGTAAATAAAATTTCTAAACTATCTTAATGCTAAATATGTAATTTATTAAAAATCGCCCTCTGGTGGCGAAATTTTAAACTATTTTTATTTATGTATTTTTTAGCTTAAACAAATTCCCATTCCTTTATTATGCCTTTCCCAAAATTTCACAACTTTATGAACAATAGTTTTGTCTCTAGACAACTTTAAAATAGGGTCGATAATTATGAACATCCTGCAAATAAAATTTCTAAACTATCTTAATGCTAAATATGTAATTTATTAAAAATCGCCCTCTGGTGGCGAAATTTTAAACTATTTTTATTTATATATTTTTTAGCTTAAACAAATTCCCATCCCTTTATTATGCCTTTCCCAAAATTTCACAACATTCTGCACAACAGTTTCGTCTGTAGACAACTTTAAAATAGGGTCGATTAATTATGAACATCCTGTAAATAAAATTTCTAAACTATCTTAATGCTAAATATGTAATTTATTAAAAATCGCCCTCTGGTGGCGAAATTTTAAACTATTTTTATTTATATATTTTTTAGCTTAAACAAATTCCCATCCCTTTATTATGCCTTTCCCAAAATTTCACAACATTCCTCACAACAGTTTCGTCTGTAGACAACTTTAAAATAGGGTCGATTAATTATGAACATCCTGTAAATAAAATTTCTAAACTATCTTAATGCTAAATATGTAATTTATTAAAAATCGCCCTCTGGTGGCGAAATTTTAAACTATTTTTATTTATATTTTTTTTAGCTTAAACAAATTCCCATTCCTTTATTATGCCTTTCCCAAAATTTCACAACATTCTGCACAACAGTTTCGTCTGTAGACAACTTTAAAATAGGGTCGATTAATTATGAACATCCTGCAAATAAAATTTCTAAACTATCTTAATGCTAAATATGTAATTTATTAAAAATCGCCCTCTGGTGGCGAAATTTTAAACTATTTTTATTTATATATTTTTTAGCTTAAACAAATTCCCTTCCCTTTATTATGCCTTTCCCAAAATTTCACAACATTCTGAACAACAGTTTCGTCTGTAGACAACTTTAAAATAGGGTCGATTAATTATGAACATCCTGCAAATAAAATTTCTAAACTATCTTAATGCTAAATATGTAATTTATTAAAAATCGCCCTCTGGTGGCGAAATTTTAAACTATTTTTATTTATATATTTTTTAGCTTAAACAAATTCCCATCCCTTTATTATGCCTTTCCCAAAATTTCACAACATTCTGAACAACAGTTTCGTCTGTAGACAACTTTAAAATAGGGTCGATTAATTATGAACATCCTGCAAATAAAATTTCTAAACTATCTTAATGCTAAATATGTAATTTATTAAAAATCGCTCTCTGGTGGCGAAATTTTAAACTATTTTTATTTATATATTTTTTAGCTTAAACAAATTCCCATCCCTTTATTTTGCCTTTCCCAAAATTTCACAACATTCTGAACAACAGTTTCCTCTGTAGACAACTTTAAAATAGGGTCGATTAATTATGAACATCCTGCAAATAAAATTTCTAAACTATCTTAATGCTAAATATGTAATTTATTAAAAATCGCCCTCTGGTGGCGAAATTTTAAACTATTTTTATTTATATATTTTTTAGCTTAAACAAATTCCCATCCCTTTATTATGCCTTTCCCAAAATTTCACAACATTCTGAACAACAGTTTCGTCTGTAGACAACTTTAAAATAGGGTCGATTAATTATGAACATCCTGCAAATAAAATTTCTAAACTATCTTAATGCTAAATATGTAATTTATTAAAAATCGCCCTCTGGTGGCGAAATTTTAAACTATTTTTATTTATATATTTTTTAGCTTAAACAAATTCCCATCCCTTTATTATGCCTTTCCCAAAATTTCACAACATTCTGCACAACAGTTTCGTCTGTAGACAACTTTAAAATAGGGTCGATTAATTATGAACATCCTGTAAATAAAATTTCTAAACTATCTTAATGCTAAATATGTAATTTATTAAAAATCGCCCTCTGGTGGCGAAATTTTAAACTATTTTTATTTATATATTTTTTAGCTTAAACAAATTCCCATCCTTTTATTATGCCTTTCCCAAAATTTCACAACATTCTGAACAACAGTTTCGTCTGTAGACAACTTTAAAATAGGGTCGATTAATTATGAACATCCTGCAAATAAAATTTCTAAACTATCTTAATGCTAAATATGTAATTTATTAAAAATCGCCCTCTGGTGGCGAAATTTTAAACTATTTTTATTTATATATTTTTTAGCTTAAACAAATTCCCATCCCTTTATTATGCCTTTCCCAAAATTTCACAACATTCTGAACAACAGTTTCGTCTGTAGACAACTTTAAAATAGGGTCGATTAATTATGAACATCCTGCAAATAAAATTTCTAAACTATCTTAATGCTAAATATGTAATTTATTAAAAATCGCCCTCTGGTGGCGAAATTTTAAACTATTTTTATTTATATATTTTTTAGCTTAAACAAATTCCCATCCCTTTATTATGCCTTTCCCAAAATTTCACAACATTCTGAACAACAGTTTCGTCTGTAGACAACTTTAAAATAGGGTCGATTAATTATGAACATCCTGCAAATAAAATTTCTAAACTATCTTAATGCTAAATATGTAATTTATTAAAAATCGCCCTCTGGTGGCGAAATTTTAAACTATTCTTATTTATATATTTTTTAGCTTAAACAAATTCCCATCCCTTTATTATGCCTTTCCCAAAATTTCACAACATTCTGCACAACAGTTTCGTCTGTAGACAACTTTAAAATAGGGTCGATTAATTATGAACATCCTGCAAATAAAATTTCTAAACTATCTTCATGCTAAATATGTAATTTATTAAAAATCGCCCTCTGGTGGCGAAATTTTAAACTATTTTTATTTATATATTTTTTAGCTTAAACAAATTCCCATCCCTTTATTATGCCTTTCCCAAAATTTCACAACATTCTGAACAACAGTTTCGTCTGTAGACAACTTTAAAATAGGGTCGATTAATTATGAACATCCTGCAAATAAAATTTCTAAACTATCTTAATGCTAAATATGTAATTTATTAAAAATCGCCCTCTGGTGGCGAAATTTTAAACTATTTTTATTTATATATTTTTTAGCTTAAACAAATTCCCATCCCTTTATTATGCCTTTCCCAAAATTTCACAACATTCTGAACAACAGTTTCGTCTGTAGACAACTTTAAAATAGGGTCGATTAATTATGAACATCCTGCAAATAAAATTTCTAAACTATCTTAATGCTAAATATGTAATTTATTAAAAATCGCCCTCTGGTGGCGAAATTTTAAACTATTCTTATTTATATATTTTTTAGCTTAAACAAATTCCCATCCCTTTATTATGCCTTTCCCAAAATTTCACAACATTCTGCACAACAGTTTCGTCTGTAGACAACTTTAAAATAGGGTCGATTAATTATGAACATCCTGCAAATAAAATTTCTAAACTATCTTCATGCTAAATATGTAATTTATTAAAAATCGCCCTCTGGTGGCGAAATTTTAAACTATTTTTATTTATGTATTTTTTAGCTTAAACAAATTCCCATCCCTTTATTATGCCTTTCCCAAAATTTCACAACATTCTGAACAACAGTTTCGTCTGTAGACAACTTTAAAATAGGGTCGATTAATTATGAACATCCTGCAAATAAAATTTCTAAACTATCTTAATGCTAAATATGTAATTTATTAAAAATCGCCCTCTGGTGGCGAAATTTTAAACTATTTTTATTTATATATTTTTTAGCTTAAACAAATTCCCATCTCTTTATTATGCCTTTCCCAAAATTTCACAACATTCTGCACAACAGTTTCGTCTGTAGACAACTTTAAAATAGGGTCGATTAATTATGAACATCCTGTAAATAAAATTTCTAAACTATCTTAATGCTAAATATGTAATTTATTAAAAATCGCCCTCTGGTGGCGAAATTTTAAACTATTTTTATTTATGTATTTTTTAGCTTAAACAAATTCCCATTCCTTTATTATGCCTTTCCCAAAATTTCACAACATTCTGCACAACAGTTTCGTCTGTAGACAACTTTAAAATAGGGTCGATTAATTATGAACATCCTGTAAATAAAATTTCTAAACTATCTTAATGCTAAATATGTAATTTATTAAAAATCGCCCTCTGGTGGCGAAATTTTAAACTATTTTTATTTATATATTTTTTAGCTTAAACAAATTCCCATCCCTTTATTATGCCTTTCCCAAAATTTCACAACATTCTGAACAACAGTTTCGTCTGTAGACAACTTTAAAATAGGGTCGATTAATTATGAACATCCTGCAAATAAAATTTCTAAACTATCTTAATGCTAAATATGTAATTTATTAAAAATCGCCCTCTGGTGGCGAAATTTTAAACTATTTTTATTTGTATATTTTTTAGCTTAAACAAATTCCCATCCCTTTATTATGCCTTTCCCAAAATTTCACAACATTCTGAACAACAGTTTCGTCTGTAGACAACTTTAAAATAGGGTCGATTAATTATGAACATCCTGTAAATAAAATTTCTAAACTATCTTAATGCTAAATATGTAATTTATTAAAAATCGCCCTCTGGTGGCGAAATTTTAAACTATTTTTATTTATGTATTTTTTAGCTTAAACAAATTCCCATTCCTTTATTATGCCTTTCCCAAAATTTCACAACATTCTGCACAACAGTTTCGTCTGTAGACAACTTTAAAATAGGGTCGATTAATTATGAACATCCTGCAAATAAAATTTCTAAACTATCTTAATGCTAAATATGTAATTTATTAAAAATCGCCCTCTGGTGGCGAAATTTTAAACTATTTTTATTTATATATTTTTTAGCTTAAACAAATTCCCATCCCTTTATTATGCCTTTCCCAAAATTTCACAACATTCTGAACAACAGTTTCGTCTGTAGACAACTTTAAAATAGGGTCGATTAATTATGAACATCCTGTAAATAAAATTTCTAAACTATCTTAATGCTAAATATGTAATTTATTAAAAATCGCCCTCTGGTGGCGAAATTTTAAACTATTTTTATTTATGTATTTTTTAGCTTAAACAAATTCCCATTCCTTTATTATGCCTTTCCCAAAATTTCACAACATTCTGCACAACAGTTTCGTCTGTAGACAACTTTAAAATAGGGTCGATTAATTATGAACATCCTGTAAATAAAATTTCTAAACTATCTTAATGCTAAATATGTAATTTATTAAAAATCGCCCTCTGGTGGCGAAATTTTAAACTATTTTTATTTATATATTTTTTAGCTTAAACAAATTCCCATCCCTTTATTATGCCTTTCCCAAAATTTCACAACATTCTGAACAACAGTTTCGTCTGTAGACAACTTTAAAATAGGGTCGATTAATTATGAACATCCTGTAAATAAAATTTCTAAACTATCTTAATGCTAAATATGTAATTTATTAAAAATCGCCCTCTGGTGGCGAAATTTTAAACTATTTTTATTTATATATTTTTTAGCTTAAACAAATTCCTATCCCTTTATTATGCCTTTCCCAAAATTTCACAACATTCTGAACAACAGTTTCGTCTGTAGACAACTTTAAAATAGGGTCGATTAATTATGAACATCCTGCAAATAAAATTTCTAAACTATCTTAATGCTAAATATGTAATTTATTAAAAATCGCCCTCTGGTGGCGAAATTTTAAACTATTTTTATTTATATATTTTTTAGCTTAAACAAATTCCCATCCCTTTATTATGCCTTTCCCAAAATTTCACAACATTCTGCACAACAGTTTCGTCTGTAGACAACTTTAAAATAGGGTCGATTAATTATAAACATCCTGTAAATAAAATTTCTAAACTATCTTAATGCTAAATATGTAATTTATTAAAAATCGCCCTCTGGTGGCGAAATTTTAAACTATTTTTATTTATGTATTTTTTAGCTTAAACAAATTCCCATTCCTTTATTATGCCTTTCCCAAAATTTCACAACATTCTGCACAACAGTTTCGTCTGTAGACAACTTTAAAATAGGGTCGATTAATTATGAACATCCTGTAAATAAAATTTCTAAACTATCTTAATGCTAAATATGTAATTTATTAAAAATCGCCCTCTGGTGGCGAAATTTTAAACTATTTTTATTTATATATTTTTTAGCTTAAACAAATTCCCATCCCTTTATTATGCCTTTCCCAAAATTTCACAACATTCTGAACAACAGTTTCGTCTGTAGACAACTTTAAAATAGGGTCGATTAATTATGAACATCCTGCAAATAAAATTTCTAAACTATCTTAATGCTAAATATGTAATTTATTAAAAATCGCCCTCTGGTGGCGAAATTTTAAACTATTTTTATTTATATATTTTTTAGCTTAAACAAATTCCCATCTCTTTATTATGCCTTTCCCAAAATTTCACAACATTCTGCACAACAGTTTCGTCTGTAGACAACTTTAAAATAGGGTCGATTAATTATGAACATCCTGTAAATAAAATTTCTAAACTATCTTAATGCTAAATATGTAATTTATTAAAAATCGCCCTCTGGTGGCGAAATTTTAAACTATTTTTATTTATGTATTTTTTAGCTTAAACAAATTCCCATTCCTTTATTATGCCTTTCCCAAAATTTCACAACATTCTGCACAACAGTTTCGTCTGTAGACAACTTTAAAATAGGGTCGATTAATTATGAACATCCTGTAAATAAAATTTCTAAACTATCTTAATGCTAAATATGTAATTTATTAAAAATCGCCCTCTGGTGGCGAAATTTTAAACTATTTTTATTTATATATTTTTTAGCTTAAACAAATTCCCATCCCTTTATTATGCCTTTCCCAAAATTTCACAACATTCTGAACAACAGTTTCGTCTGTAGACAACTTTAAAATAGGGTCGATTAATTATGAACATCCTGCAAATAAAATTTCTAAACTATCTTAATGCTAAATATGTAATTTATTAAAAATCGCCCTCTGGTGGCGAAATTTTAAACTATTTTTATTTGTATATTTTTTAGCTTAAACAAATTCCCATCCCTTTATTATGCCTTTCCCAAAATTTCACAACATTCTGAACAACAGTTTCGTCTGTAGACAACTTTAAAATAGGGTCGATTAATTATGAACATCCTGTAAATAAAATTTCTAAACTATCTTAATGCTAAATATGTAATTTATTAAAAATCGCCCTCTGGTGGCGAAATTTTAAACTATTTTTATTTATGTATTTTTTAGCTTAAACAAATTCCCATTCCTTTATTATGCCTTTCCCAAAATTTCACAACATTCTGCACAACAGTTTCGTCTGTAGACAACTTTAAAATAGGGTCGATTAATTATGAACATCCTGCAAATAAAATTTCTAAACTATCTTAATGCTAAATATGTAATTTATTAAAAATCGCCCTCTGGTGGCGAAATTTTAAACTATTTTTATTTATATATTTTTTAGCTTAAACAAATTCCCATCCCTTTATTATGCCTTTCCCAAAATTTCACAACATTCTGAACAACAGTTTCGTCTGTAGACAACTTTAAAATAGGGTCGATTAATTATGAACATCCTGTAAATAAAATTTCTAAACTATCTTAATGCTAAATATGTAATTTATTAAAAATCGCCCTCTGGTGGCGAAATTTTAAACTATTTTTATTTATGTATTTTTTAGCTTAAACAAATTCCCATTCCTTTATTATGCCTTTCCCAAAATTTCACAACATTCTGCACAACAGTTTCGTCTGTAGACAACTTTAAAATAGGGTCGATTAATTATGAACATCCTGTAAATAAAATTTCTAAACTATCTTAATGCTAAATATGTAATTTATTAAAAATCGCCCTCTGGTGGCGAAATTTTAAACTATTTTTATTTATATATTTTTTAGCTTAAACAAATTCCCATCCCTTTATTATGCCTTTCCCAAAATTTCACAACATTCTGAACAACAGTTTCGTCTGTAGACAACTTTAAAATAGGGTCGATTAATTATGAACATCCTGTAAATAAAATTTCTAAACTATCTTAATGCTAAATATGTAATTTATTAAAAATCGCCCTCTGGTGGCGAAATTTTAAACTATTTTTATTTATATATTTTTTAGCTTAAACAAATTCCTATCCCTTTATTATGCCTTTCCCAAAATTTCACAACATTCTGAACAACAGTTTCGTCTGTAGACAACTTTAAAATAGGGTCGATTAATTATGAACATCCTGCAAATAAAATTTCTAAACTATCTTAATGCTAAATATGTAATTTATTAAAAATCGCCCTCTGGTGGCGAAATTTTAAACTATTTTTATTTATATATTTTTTAGCTTAAACAAATTCCCATCCCTTTATTATGCCTTTCCCAAAATTTCACAACATTCTGCACAACAGTTTCGTCTGTAGACAACTTTAAAATAGGGTCGATTAATTATAAACATCCTGTAAATAAAATTTCTAAACTATCTTAATGCTAAATATGTAATTTATTAAAAATCGCCCTCTGGTGGCGAAATTTTAAACTATTTTTATTTATGTATTTTTTAGCTTAAACAAATTCCCATTCCTTTATTATGCCTTTCCCAAAATTTCACAACATTCTGCACAACAGTTTCGTCTGTAGACAACTTTAAAATAGGGTCGATTAATTATGAACATCCTGTAAATAAAATTTCTAAACTATCTTAATGCTAAATATGTAATTTATTAAAAATCGCCCTCTGGTGGCGAAATTTTAAACTATTTTTATTTATATATTTTTTAGCTTAAACAAATTCCCATCCCTTTATTATGCCTTTCCCAAAATTTCACAACATTCTGAACAACAGTTTCGTCTGTAGACAACTTTAAAATAGGGTCGATTAATTATGAACATCCTGCAAATAAAATTTCTAAACTATCTTAATGCTAAATATGTAATTTATTAAAAATCGCCCTCTGGTGGCGAAATTTTAAACTATTTTTATTTATATATTTTTTAGCTTAAACAAATTCCCATCCCTTTATTATGCCTTTCCCAAAATTTCACAACATTCTGAACAACAGTTTCGTCTGTAGACAACTTTAAAATAGGGTCGATTAATTATGAACATCCTGTAAATAAAATTTCTAAACTATCTTAATGCTAAATATGTAATTTATTAAAAATCGCCCTCTGGTGGCGAAATTTTAAACTATTTTTATTTATGTATTTTTTAGCTTAAACAAATTCCCATTCCTTTATTATGCCTTTCCCAAAATTTCACAACATTCTGCACAACAGTTTCGTCTGTAGACAACTTTAAAATAGGGTCGATTAATTATGAACATCCTGCAAATAAAATTTCTAAACTATCTTAATGCTAAATATGTAATTTATTAAAAATCGCCCTCTGGTGGCGAAATTTTAAACTATTTTTATTTATATATTTTTTAGCTTAAACAAATTCCCATCCCTTTATTATGCCTTTCCCAAAATTTCACAACATTCTGAACAACAGTTTCGTCTGTAGACAACTTTAAAATAGAGTCGATTAATTATGAACATCCTGTAAATAAAATTTCTAAACTATCTTAATGCTAAATATGTAATTTATTAAAAATCGCCCTCTGGTGGCGAAATTTTAAACTATTTTTATTTATGTATTTTTTAGCTTAAACAAATTCCCATTCCTTTATTATGCCTTTCCCAAAATTTCACAACATTCTGCACAACAGTTTCGTCTGTAGACAACTTTAAAATAGGGTCGATTAATTATGAACATCCTGTAAATAAAATTTCTAAACTATCTTAATGCTAAATATGTAATTTATTAAAAATCGCCCTCTGGTGGCGAAATTTTAAACTATTTTTATTTATATATTTTTTAGCTTAAACAAATTCCCATCCCTTTATTATGCCTTTCCCAAAATTTCACAACATTCTGAACAACAGTTTCGTCTGTAGACAACTTTAAAATAGGGTCGATTAATTATGAACATCCTGTAAATAAAATTTCTAAACTATCTTAATGCTAAATATGTAATTTATTAAAAATCGCCCTCTGGTGGCGAAATTTTAAACTATTTTTATTTATATATTTTTTAGCTTAAACAAATTCCTATCCCTTTATTATGCCTTTCCCAAAATTTCACAACATTCTGAACAACAGTTTCGTCTGTAGACAACTTTAAAATAGGGTCGATTAATTATGAACATCCTGCAAATAAAATTTCTAAACTATCTTAATGCTAAATATGTAATTTATTAAAAATCGCCCTCTGGTGGCGAAATTTTAAACTATTTTTATTTATATATTTTTTAGCTTAAACAAATTCCCATCCCTTTATTATGCCTTTCCCAAAATTTCACAACATTCTGCACAACAGTTTCGTCTGTAGACAACTTTAAAATAGGGTCGATTAATTATAAACATCCTGTAAATAAAATTTCTAAGCTATCTTAATGCTAAATATGTAATTTATTAAAAATCGCCCTCTGGTGGCGAAATTTTAAACTATTTTTATTTATATATTTTTTAGCTTAAACAAATTCCCATCCCTTTATTATGCCTTTCCCAAAATTTCACAACATTCTGCACAACAGTTTCGTCTGTAGACAACTTTAAAATAGGGTCGATTCATTATGAACATCCTGTAAATAAAATTTCTAAACTATCTTAATGCTAAATATGTAATTTATTAAAAATCGCCCTCTGGTGGCGAAATTTTAAACTATTTTTATTTATGTATTTTTTAGCTTAAACAAATTCCCATTCCTTTATTATGCCTTTCCCAAAATTTCACAACTTTATGAACAATAGTTTTGTCTCTAGACAACTTTAAAGTACGGTCGTTTAATTATGGACACCTGGTATATTTTGAAATTTCTTCATATAAAATAAAAGTACTTTTGGCACCAAAACCAATTTAGCATTTGCCAAAAGTGAAAAAAATATATTTCCAAGGCAAATAAATACTTTTATTTATTCAGATGGACACATCTTATCGCTCTGACTACGACATTCTCAAGATTTATACTAATACAAATATTTTCGCAAAAAAAAAAAAAAAAAAAAAAAAAAAAAAAAAAAAAAAAATCACGGGATCTCATACATAATGAAATGAACTGCTATATTAACAAGTTGGAAATTGCTCATCAAACGTGGCAAATGAGGTGCGTTCGTACTATAACTAGTTTTAGAATTATTTTTTGCACCCCATATTGTACTGAATGTATAATTTTTTGCTCTTCATAAAGTGCATACTCTGTAACATCATTAAAATGCACTTCCAATATTTTTTCCCCATTCCCCGTAATGTAACGAACACTTTTGACTGTCCCTGTAATTAAACTATACATCCTATTTTCCTAAAATTTGAAATGGCTTGACAAAATTTTGCAACAATTATATCTTTAAAATTTCAGACCATTCGGAAGGCTGTAACATCATTAAAGTGCACTTGCAATAATTTTTCCCATTGGCCGTAATGTAAAGAAAAACTTTTGACTGTCCCTGTAATTAAACTATACATCCGATTTTCATAAAATTTGAAATGGCTCGACAAAATTTTGAAACAATCATATATTTAAAATTTCAGACCATTCGGCTGGGTACTTTTTGCTCTGTTATATGCGGACAGACAGACGGACGGACGGACGGACTGAACGACGACTATAGGTGCTACGTATTTATATAATTACGAACGCACCTAAAAATGGATATTTGTGAATGCAGGGTTTGTACGGGTCAGGCATTTTCCCAGGAGAGTTACCAGTACTTTCTTTTATAGAAAAAGAAATCTAAGTTAAACAGGAACAGAGCTGAACAGTAGAGCATCGTTGAGGGGTTACCTAGCTGTGATCAGCGTAAACACCCAGTCTGTTGTTATAATGTCTTATATACAGTGCGTGTAAAAACTTTAAGGACAGCAAAAACTTGTAAAAATTTCGATAAATTGAAAATGCGGCAAGTGAAATGGTAATTTAATGTTGATCATAAAGTGGAAATACTAATATAAAAGTCAACAGAATGCATCTGTGCTCTTTTTATTGCGAAAAAATCATAATTAATCATATATAACATTTCTATTAAAAAAATACTGGTGACCTTAAAGTTTTTACACAGTCAAAGATACAGTTTTTTTGCATAATTATGATTTTTTCGCAATAAAAAGGACACAGATTCATTCTGTTGACTTTTATATTAGTATTTCCACCTTATGATAAACATTAAATTACCATTTCACTTGTCACATTTTCAATTTATCAAAATTTTTGATGTCCTTAAAGTTTTTACATGCACTGTATAATGAGCCATTGGGAAAAGAAAAAGTGTAGTTTAAAAAACTACTTGAAAATTAAAAGAAATAGCTGTAAAGGAGGCCGCAAAAGCCACATCACACAAAAGAAGGCACTAATCAGGGCGATAAATATAAGTTTCGCATTTTTTAAGGACAGATTTTCTATGTGAAAATACTGGTGCCGAAGAAGTTTCTGGTTTGCAAAATTTCAGGAGGCATACTAACCTGTGAATGTGAATTATTTTATACTATTGTTTCATTTTTCTACAGAGCATCTCTTTCCAAATTTTATTAAGCTTCATGGAGGCTGAATCACTGAATATAATCTCACTGCGTAAAAAGATTTCTATTCATTCTCGGATAATGGATGGCAAATAAAATCTTGATGGATAAATTATTCCACTTCTTTTAAAATTAATCGGTAAAAGTTATTTCTTATATAGTCTGGCTAAAGCTGTAGTTTTCTTGTTGTATTTTATGTTTGCTATATGTTCTTTGACCCTAGTTTTAATCTTTCTGTTTGTTATTCCTTTATAAAATTGCACTGTTCCATCTTCTTTGGAGAAAGTTATTTCATACATCCTTGATAATTGATTTGGTTCTATTGGATCTATTTTCTTACATACTATACTGTTTAATTTTACGAAATTTGTACATAATTTATTTGATTTTAATTCAATTGAATTTTATTTATTATTTTTTGTAGATAAAAAGTGCTTATTTCGAGATAGACATTTCTTTCGATATTAGACGGCAATTACCTTTTCGCATAGAATGCGAAAATCTGATGAGAAAACAATGAAGACTACTTGGTAGTAAGTTGTATAAGATAAAGTAACAACTAAATGTTCAAAATTTCTAGTAGAGACAAACTGTGTAATTTCTAGTGACATATTTCTTTCTCTACAATGAAAAATATTCTTCTTTTGAAATACCTTCACCGTGCTGAGCATGTTAACCCTTGATGTTCCGACGGTACACTTCAGTCCCATTAACCCATTTTAGCCCAAGCATACAAATTTTATAAAATGTGCTATTATTTTCATTGAAATATGCTTAAATGACATTCATTAAGACAAAAAAAAAGTTTCGTGCAGGAAAAATAATATTTTATCTGAGAAATAAAATGCATTCGGTCAATGGTGCGCTAATGCACCATTAAATTTAAGATTAATATATTTTTAAATTTTTTATGACATTTGTTTTATTATTATTTTATTTACAGAACTTGCAACTTTAATCCATAATAAAAACATATGATTGATAAACTGGTGATATGATTGAAAACATATTGATACTCAAGTGGAATAATTATACATTTTCAAAAAGTCGAATTTGTCAGTAACCGTTTCAATTTTAAAAAACTAGCGTATTTTGAAAATTTCTCAACAGAAAATTTTTACTCGAATTGAATTACTGATATTTTATAGATGTCTCCAGAACCCTTAGAAATTGCAGAAAATTAAAATTAGTGAAAAATATTCGTCACAGTGTTAATAAAAAAATATTTATTGAAATAGTGCGTTTACGCACCTTTGGCCGAAAATGGGTTAAAGAAAATACAATGTAAAATTCATTTTATTCGTCTACTAATAAAAATATATGGTACTTTTCATGCAAAATACTTTCCTGGATCACATTCAGTAAGCACAGCGAAACTGTCGAAGCTAAATATTTTCTAATGTGGTTATTTTCTCAACCATTTACGTGGATTTAGCTTTTCTCCTATTATAAAATGTTTTACCAAAATTTGCTACTACAAAACTCTTCTCGGTTACAGATAGGATCACAATAATTTTATTTGCATTGTTCTTGTAAGAACTGGGAGGTTTCCATACCAGTATTTTTTGTTAATGAATATAATTATTAATTTATTAAAGGTACATATGCATAATAAGACAGATTTGAACACAATTAATACAATAACCCAACAGGAGTGAAAAATTAGCCGGGGCCAGGATTCGAACCTTGGTCCACATAGTACCGTGCTGTTGCTTTACCACTAAGCTACCCTGGCCGATATCCTAGCCAGGGGCGCCATTTGAGGGGGGCTGGGGAGGCAATAGCCCCCCAAGAAATTTGATATTTCAGAAAATTTATCAACCATCACCGAATAGGGATTTTGGCCGAATACCGAATATTTGGCCTGCAGGTAAACCAAATACCGAATATTCGGCCAGCCGAATAATAACTGTTAGGCTGAATACCGAATATTAGGCCAGCTGAATAGTATCTATTCAGCCGAATACCGAATATTCGTCTGGCCAAATACCTTTATATCTCAGTATTTAACGTTAAAAAGTTAAATTTCAAACAATTTTTTATAATATTTAGCACAGATACTTCCATTTTGACAAAAAAGACTATTTTATAAGTAAATTTTGTACTAAAAAAGTATGTTTTGAATTATTATTTAAGAAGAGGATGCTTAAAAATTTGTTTAAATGACAAAATTTAAATTCCATGCCTTCTTCAATTAATTCAAACAAATGAAAAGAATTATCTCATACTGAACAAGAAGCAACATATCATTCCACTTCTTTCATCAAAAAGGAAAGGTGTACAAGCCATAGCAGAATTTTCGTTTATAACTGTATAAAAATGAAGATATTTTAGCGAAATTTGCATCACATTAATTTGCTTATAGAATGTGATGATATCCTTGGAAGAGACTGGATTTTGGCCAGTGGTACAGTATAAGTATTGTTAGATGCATTCTTAATAAAAAATAATGTCTAGCTCAGTGCTGTTTAGATATGAATGGTTGCTATTTCCAGCACTTCTCGTCATGCTATCATATTTCACAGAAATTAAAGTAACTCTGTTGACAATATAGTTGCAATACCTTCAATATTGTTAAAGTAACAAAAGAAAATTAAAGTTTGACTTGGGGATACACTGTATTTCTGACTGAATAAGTGAATTGCGATCCTGATTTACTGGACAAAAAATTGCCTGTTTTGATGCTTATTATTACACCTGAAATGTTCTTCCATTTTGTTTAGAAACACCCTGTTTGCGAAAAAGCAAGAAACGGATTATTTACCAGACAATGCTCAGTAATTTGCATTTCTACATTTATTAATTCCCATGAACAAATGACATGTCATTAATGGTTAATTTTTTTAAGTGACATTTTTAAAACAACAAATAAATAATATAAAATCATTCTCTTTTATTTAAAGATTCTAATTATTCTGAATATCTTTATTAATTGACAGTTAAAAGTAGAAGTTGTGTAACGGTTTAAAAAATATTTTTAAGAGGTTTTTTAAGTATTCAGCAAACCGAATAGTTTGATATTCGGCCTAACCGAATATTCGGTAATATGGACAAATAGGCCGAATATCGAATAGATATTGAATATTCGGTGCACCCCTAATCAAATATCAGACTCAAACAAACATTAGAAAATTGCTCAAATTCTAAAATAACTTATCAGATTATATTGCAATAAAAACATATGCATTAAATAAATGCTTATGCATAGAAATTAATAATTATCAAAAAAATTTCCCAAAGCCTTACTATTCGAACTCCCTCAAGGTGAGACATATCTTTAATGAGTACTTTGGTTAATTTTAAAAAT
The DNA here is from genome assembly GCA_963932465.1 of Maratus speciosus. NCBI lineage: Eukaryota > Metazoa > Arthropoda > Arachnida > Araneae > Salticidae > Maratus > Maratus speciosus. Next base: position 281,677,156 of record OZ010792.1, read on the forward strand.
ACATGCGATTTTTTTTTTTTTTTTTTTTTTTTTTTTTTTTATCAGTTGCTTCTCGGCTGTGTGCAAATTGATCATGGGAAAACTCGTCAAAACCATTAACACAACAATCACAATGATTTTCTTCTAGCCAATTCTCGAATAAGCGCAAAGAAAATAACATTTAAATCCCACTGATGACGGTCTTGTGATGACTGAAAACGTTTTGGGTTTTTCTAATGTATTTTAAATAATTTTAAATTTTATGTATGCACATTAAAGTAATTCTTGTGCGTTTATTTGTGCTTTTTATATGAATATTAATTATAAATTTTACCTTTTCTGTAGAAAAATGAAGATATATACATAGTAATCATTAATGTTCAAATATGTAGTTTACCTGAAAAATATTCCGAATTTCTTTGAAAAACCGGATTAACATGAAACCATCGCATAATAGTGAAAACACAATCCAAAAAATTAACGCTTTACCTTGCCTTGCAGAAATTCACTAACGAAAATTTTCTTACACTTACAGATCACAAAATTTGCAAATTTCGTGACCTATTCATTACATTCGTTGGCTGATTATCTCATGACTGATTGAATTTCATGATTTTTTTTCGCGATCATCTGACGAAATTTCCGATTTTTTCCTCGATCGATTCACGGAATTCACCATTGTTTTCTGCAAGCGTTATACGAAATGGATTTTTTTCGCGTGAGCACTTGCAGAAATTCACAATATTTTTCCGCGACCAACTGACGAAATTCGATATTTGTTTTCGTGATTTTTTTGACAAAATTCACGATTCCTTATCACTATCATTTATTGAAATTTGTGATTTTCTTTCTGCCACCGACTAATAATATTTGTGATTTTTTTTTGTGCGAGAGTTAGACAAAATTTTGGATCTTATTACGCAATCGTTTGACGAATTTCTCCTCGAATTTATTGTGCGATTGTTCGACTAAATTTTCGTGATTTTTTTGCGCAATCTTTTGACGAAATTCGCGATTTTTTTCGCAATCCTTTTACGAAATTCAAGATTTCTGTTTGTGCAATCATTTGATGAAATCTGTATTTCTTTTCGCGATCTCTGATGAAATGAGCGATATTTTCCACGGTCGTTTGAAGAAATTAGCGATTATTTAAGCGACCATTTCGGAGACTTTTTTTTCAAAATTTCCAAGCGGGGAGGGGGGGGGGTTCTAGACCCCTGGATCCTACCCTTAGCTATATAGCATCCCTCAAAAAATGTTAGCCCCGCCCCCCTCCCCAAGAAAGTTCTGAAATGGCGCCCCTGATCCTAGCTCGGGTATTTCTCACTGATAAACCTGTTGGGGAACGTTATGGGCTGGCAACCACAAGAAACACGATGAGGGGAAAAATACGATGAATAATTTAATATTCCATTATATTAAAGAACACATAAATTAACGTCTGAATCTGTATTTAATAAATAAATAAATAAATTGAAGCGTTAATTTCTGTGTTCTTTAATCTAATTATTCTTATAAATATTTTACAAAAAAAAAAAAAACCTCTAACTACCGATTTATTAAATCAGTTTTATTTAAAAATCTATCTCAAAATCAAATTGTTATTATATAAGTTGTTTTGGATATTTTCATACATTAACCAAGGTAATTATTGAATTGTAGCAAATTTCTGATTCATAATTCGGTACATAAAGGGTTAATCAACTTTAGTGCAATATTCTTATTCATTAGCATACATTAACGATATAAAACATTGGTGTGAACGGATCACAATGTGTGTGAGAAGTACTGAGTTTCACAATAATTCACGTGTTTTAGAAAAAAATGTAAAAGTTTTCTAATTTTTTTCACTTCTCTATTTAGTTTTTTTTTTTTTTTTTTTTTTGTGTGTGTGTGTGTGTGCCACAATTTATTATTGAAATTGCATAAAATGTTTACATTTAAGCAACTAATAATGTCATAATATTCATAGTTTCTCTCAATAATGCGTATTTAACGTTATTAAAATGTACAAGTTTTTATATATATTATCAAAATCGGCGTTCAATGGATTTCTTATTAAGTTTTACTATTGCACTATTTAATTTAATCATTTTTATATCCCTTTTATATTCCCCAGGTATTTTCTTTTAGTTATACCTGCACTGTAAAAAAAATCTGTAAATTTAGTTGAATGTTTATCTCAGTAAAAGAAAAAAAAATCCATAGAAAATGTCAAAATTTCTAATGCCAAAATATTTAAGACTTCGCAGGAAATATTGAATATTTTTAATCAATATAAACAGTAACGTTTCTTGTCATGATTTTCTGTATTCAAAATAGTAAACGAAGAAATTACTAATGATAAAACATCAAAGATTTCTTCATACAAATTTAGATATAACGTCTAACAGTGTCTAATGTTTACCAGACACAGTGTTATTTCTAGTCGGATGTTTCACTGAAATGAAAAAAAGCTAATTGTTTTCATAGAAAATGACGAAATTCCTACACTGTAAAAAAAAATCTGTGAAGTTACTAAAGTTTTTCTAGGAAACTGGGATTCCTAGAACTTTTCATGTAACGGCAACAACAAAATTTCATGTAACAGACACACTTTTGCGCCGAAAATCAAAAAATCTGTAAGGTTACTAAGAATTTTTTTGGAAACTGGGATTCCGAGAACTTTTCATGTAACTGCAGCCAGGGTTACAAATAAAAGTTTAGTAAGATTACTGAAATTTTAGCAGATTCATTTGTAAAGTTACAGATTTTTGTAGCTTTACAAAAACTAGTTTTGTAGATTTGCAGCTTTTTTCGTACAGTTACAGGTGAAAGTTTAGTAAGCATGTAACTTTACATCTGTAGAACTACAGATTTTTTTTTACAGTGTAATAAGAAAGCATTAAAGATTTTCTTCGTGTACATTGTTGAACATTTTCAGTAGATACACAATGTGTCATTAATATTCGATTATTTCTATTAAAAAAAAAAAAAAAAAAAAAAAAAAACTAACTGCCCATTTTTTAACAGAAAATGACGAAAATCCTAAATAGAAGACAATGATATTTTACCCTTATAAAATGTCCAAAATAGACGCGTTGTTTCTCTACGCATTTTATTTCTATTTCTAAAAGATAACTGCATTTCCATATGAAATGTCGAATCTTCTTATGAGAAGACACTAAAGAAATTTCTAACGATATAATTATTTCTTTATTTCGACGAAATTTCTAAATATGAGAGATTTCTTCATACAAATTTGGAAATAATGTCGAACATTTTAATAGACACAGTGTTATTTCTAGCTGGGTTTTTCTCTGAAATGAAAAAAAGGCTAACTGTGTTTTCACAGAAAATATCGAAATTCCTAACGAGACAGTATTGAAGATTCCCTTCGTTATACAGCGTGCACTGTAAAAAAAAAAAAAAAAAAAGAAAAAAGAAAAGAAAAGAAAAGAAAACTGTATTTTACAACAAAAGGTGCTGGCACGTCGGTTACCAACACACTCGCCGTAAAATTTACACGCTGCTGTATTTAAGAGTGTTGTAAAATTTCTCAAGTCTGAGTAAAGTCGCGTTGCTATTGGCTTCGTGATGCACGTGATAGAAATAATTCGATTTTTAATTCATCTTTTACTTGAATTTGATTTCATAGCATTGGTGCTTGAAAAATTACAGTAAAATCTGTCTAAGGCAGAATCGATCGGGACGGAGAAAGTTTTTCGCCGTAGACAATATTCCACCTTATGCAAATCGGTAAAAAAAAAAAGAATTTCGCGTATTTTTTACGTTTGTAATCTCTAGTACCGTTCTTTAAAGTGGAATGTTATTTAGTACATTTTTTTTAAGTTTGTGGCAAATAATAAAAAAAAAACTTGATTTTGTGCATTTCTTTATCAGTTTTTTACACATACTGAGAGTTTTAAGTATGAAATTTCCATTTTATGAATTTAATGAAAAATATATAAAAGTAAAAAATGTACGTATTTTTATTTCTTCAGCCAACATTTTCCTTTTATTTACAATTTTTTACAGTTTTTTACACGAAAAAAACCTTCTATTTTTCTCAGCGAAATGGATTGAAATACGGTATGTATAATTAAACTATACTATTTTTTTTCAATTATCCTAATAATTTAAAAAATATATGATTTTAAAAAATTTGCTTTTTAAATTTTGAATGTATGACTTTTTTTAAAATCTCTTAGTCTTATATTTACAGTTAGAATAGCGGCCTGTAATTTTTTTTTAATTTTAAGGATAATGGAAAAAATAAAAACGCATACTTTATATTTATGTACCATAGAAAAAACAGAAAAAAGTGTTGTAGACTAAACAAATCGTCGCCTCAGATCAATAGTAAGACATCTAGTAATAATAAAAAATGCGATGTCTGACTTACTGCTATGAATAACCGTGTTTGCATCTAGTGGAAAAACTTCTGAAACACATATTTATGTTTAATACTATATCTCAGACGTGTTTTTATAAAAATTCCCTACTGTTCCACTAGATGCAGACACAGTTTTCATAGCAGTAAGTCAGACATCTCATTTTCGATTATTACAAAAAAAAAAAAAAAAAAAAAAAAAAAAAAAAAGTCCTGTTGTTGCTAGGAGGCGACGAAATACGAACTGCGTATTTTCCTTTTCATTAAATCCGCAAAAATGCAAAAATTCACAATTAAAATTCTCTCTCTGTAAAGAAATCTATGCGCAGAAATTTGTTTTTATTTATATTTGTACAGTCCTGGAAAAAAAAAAAGTAAACACCCCCTACTAACTCCTCAACAAATACGCGTTGACGAAAATTACTGGTACCGAACGATTGGAAATAAAGTCTACTTTTAAATGGTGTACATAAAATTTGCTTAGGGGGTCTTCTACATATTAAAACGAATCCAAACTTCACTTTTTTCTATGGCAATACACAATTTTAACCAGATATTTAAAATCTTCGGTTAAAACTATGCCTAGACACCAAATTTCAAGTCATTTGAATGATAAGTTTTTGAATTATAGGCATTCAAAATTTAGTGCTCCTAATGTTAAATTACATTTTCATATTTTTATTTATATCTCCCGAAATTATGCTCCTAATGTGCTAATTTTTTGTGTAGCAATAATACTAATATACCCAAACATAAATACGTTGGATTTGCAATTTTTATAATTTTATTATATGAATTATGAATTAGGAAATTAATATTCGAAAAAATTATGAATTGCAACCTACAGTTTTTTTGATGGATTTAGTTTTATTAAGTCCTGCTTTATGGAAATCCAAAATTTCACAATTTTCTTCTAAATAGTTTTCAAATTATGCTTAAAAAGCGGCAAAAGGATGTTTTAAGGGGCCGTCTGTGATAGAAGTGACTAGATATTTTGAAATTTCTTCTGCTGTCGTGTAATCTAGCAGGCTTCATTGACTGCTTGAGTAGTGCTTAAGGTGCCTTGATCAAGAAGGGGGCTCTCTCGGTTAACAATCGAGTACGGAACTTCAATTTGGACACAGCCCTTAAAATACGCTCATTTTAAAATGATTAATTTCTCGGAAACTTGTGATACGAATTGCATAAAAATTTGTTTTTAGGCTAATTGAAGGGTGTAGAGTTCATTTATGCTGTCAGAATTGTGTACTGCTATTGAAAAAAACAAAGTTATGATTCGTTTTAATAAGTGGGTGGCCCCCTGAGAAAATTGTATAGACATTATTTAAAAGTAGACTTCATTTCCAATCGTTCGGTACCAGTAACTTTCTTCTACGATAATTTATTGAGGAGTTAGTAGGGGGTGTTTACTTTTTTTCCCCCACGACTGTACTTTACATGGTATTTCATCTGTATATCAGTTTTGAAGTTTCATAAATCGAATGCTTTTCAGTTTTAAAATATCTCTTTTTAAGTCTTATGCAAAAATTGGCTGTTCTCGGGACCTTAAAAACCTTTCAGTTTCCGCATTAGACAGATTCCGGCTTATGGATGGCATATTAATGCTATTTTCTATGGATTCGCTTGGACTTCAAAATCTTTCCGGCTTACACAGAGTCTTCCATAGACTGATTTTACTGTATAACAAAAAGTGCAGGAAAAATCAAAATATTTTTTTTACAGTGTAGAACATTTTCAATCGATATAGAATATGTCATTCATATTCGATTATTTCTCAAAATTTAAAAAAACCAAGGACCATTTTTTAACAGAAAATTACGAAAATTCTAAAGAGAAGACGATAATATTTTACCCTTATAAAATGTCGGAAATAAATGCGTTGTTTCTTTACGGATGTTATTTCTATTTCTAGAAGATAACTGTCTTTCCGTATGAAATGTCGAAACTTTTTATGAGAAGACAAGAGATTCCTTGGTTGTAAAAGAAAGAATTTTCTAGTAGATACAAATTATGTCATTTCTCTTCACATATTTCTCTCTCTACAATGGAAAATATTTTTTTTTTAAACTTCTTCACCGTGCTCAGCATGCTAATCAACATTGTTGCAATATTCGTATTCATTAGCATACATTAACGGTATCAAAGAAAGGTGCGAACGGATCTTAACGTGCATGGAAAGTAATGAGACACGCAACTCAATAATTCACGTGCTTTGGGAAAAAGTATAAAATATTTCTTTAATTAATTTTATTGTCATTTTTAGGGTTCCGTACATAAAAAGTAAAAACGGAACCATTATAAGATCTCTCATGTGTCAGTCTGTCTGTCCGTCTGTCACAGTCGTATTTCTCGTAGACCATGGGACGTGGAAAGTTCAAATTTTGCAGAAGTAATAAAGGCTATTGACTCACATATTTATAGATTATTAACCATTCACAAATATATTTACGAAAAATGTATGGGGGTAATTAAGTTACTTTAAAATAAAAATCTATTTATATATATACAAGTACGTAGGTCACATAGATTTTCAGTAGTAGAGAGTTGAAATTTGACGAAGACAGCTCGAAATGGTTCGTGTAATATAACACACGGCTACGTCAGAGGAACTTGGCTGACGTACTGCCGTGTGTCTAGGTTATGAATAAAAGTAACATGATACATTTCGTAGCATTCATTTAAGGGATAGCAAACTGGTCGCCAAATTAGTTTAAAATAATTACCTTTTCTGAAATGTGAAAAAAAAATATCCATTATGATTAAAATTTGAGTTGCCATCATTAGAAAAAAGTATTTAAAATTAGAAAAAAATTAATATTTCGAAAACTAATTCGAAGACCAGTTTTGAGATCTGTGGATCAATACGGATTTTTGGTGTTAATTTCATCGCAAAGTACTCCATATTTTAGGAGAAATCGCCGTGAAACATAATCAGTTGTTTAATCAGTCGTTTCAAAGAATCGTTTCATAAATTCGTTTCATATATCCGTTTCATAAATTCGTTTCATTAGGATTTTATATATATATATATAGGGTAGATATCGTGTTTGGTATCGTGTGAAAGCTCTCGTAACGCCGAACTCAAAAATACATGTTTTAATTTTAAGTATTACATTTTGAGAGATGTCGTCGAAAATGTAATGCAAAAATATATCACCCCACTTCTATTTCCGAATGTACTGAAACTAAAATTTTTAAAAAATTCGGTGAGATAGAAGTTTATTTAAACCTTGCAGGAAAACTATAGCGATTACCCCAGGTCACATAGTATTTGAGAAAATCGCAATTTTTCGTTACACACAAGTTTTGTGGGGACTCATCAAGGAAGTTGAGGGGCACTTGAGGTAGAGGTCTGCACGGGCCCGGGCTTGGCCCGAGGCCCGTACACGGCCCGGCCCGCGGGCCGGGTCGGGCCGGCGAAATGAAGGCGAATTTTCAAACGGGCCGGGCCGGCAAAATTAGGAAATTTTTTTCAACGGGCCGGGCCGGGCCGGCAAAAAAATTAATCGGGCCTATCGGCCCGATATAAGAATTTAAGCGAAGCAGATAAAATACGAGCCATTTTAAATTAATATGATTTTCTCGAGAAGTATAAATGTGCGTCACGAGCCGATGCGAGTTTAACAACATCAAAACAGAAATTTAACATGTCCATCGTAGAGATCGGCATCGTACAGTTACAAGATGTCTGATTCCGAGTTTAATTTTTTTTTCAGCAGACTCGTGCCGGGACGGAACTGGTCTTAATCGATCTCAGGATGTGTAGAACAGTCATTGTGTTTTGTAGTATTAATAGTGATAATGAACTTCTCTTAACAGTATCTTTGGAAATATACCTTAAGGCGGTTCTCATATTCACTGCTCAACAATACGAAGCTTTCAGACACATTTTCTGACAAAATTTTTAACTATAAAGGCATAAAATTGACAGGCCTGCCTATTGAAGGCATTTGGAAACGAATAGCTTTTTCCATATTTGATAAATTTCTTACAGAGATAACAGAGATTCCTGTCACGTGACTGTACGTTTTTCTCCTTTCCTGTGCTATTGCTTCCGGAAATTCGATTCAAAACGCTAACTTTGACAGTATTTTCAGAAAGATATATTGCTTTTATCTATAAAAAAAACGACATTTACATAGATTCTGAATAAGAATACCTGCCAATCTTACGCGTTTCCGAAAAGAAAAGAATTCATAAATGTGTCGAAATATAGCTCCTTTGGATTTGAGAAAAGCCTTAAAAATGAGAGAAATATTTTCACAAATCTACTTTTTATTGTACAGCTTCAAAAGTTATTATGTTTTTAATTCTTTATTCTGAACTACATTAATCTTTTAATGAATCCTTATTTCCATTTTGAAATGTCTGTAGACACGATGACTAAAACACTGTAAGTAATCGTTAATGTTTACTATTGTGTGTTTTATGTTTTGCGAACATCATAGTTGTGTAAAATATACTGTAAAATGTTCCCATAAATATGTATGTAGTATTCATTAAAAGAATCTTAATTGTATGTTGAGATAAAACGGATTTTTTTTCTTTCTTTTTTTTTTTTTTTTTTTTGTAGAAATTGTGTCGGGCCGGGCCTGTTTTCACTGATTTTTGTACGGGCCGGGCCGTGCTCGGGCCGAACTTCCAATTTTTACACCGGGACGGGCCGGGCCAAGATAGCTTTCGTTCGGGCCGGGCCGGGCCGGGCCCGTGCCTGGAAATTCCGGCCCGTGCAGACCTCTAACTTGAGGTACTTATTGCCGTGGAAGTATATAAAAGGATTGTTGATAATGATTCGGAAAAAAAAAATTGTCGGTAATTAGCCGAGATAGACACGGATGGATTGGACATACATAAAGACACATGCAGCGTACTCTATGCGCCGTCGGCTTTTAAAGCCTATATAACAACTTACTTTTTTAGCAACGATTTTTTGTAATATTACAGGCACAAATTAATATATTTATTGTAAGGAACCCTCTGTGCACGAGTAATACTCGTACTTGACCGATTATGTATGCATCACAAACTCATTATTGAAACGCTATAACACGGTATATATTAATGGTTATATATTAACGGTATTTAATCCTTACCGGCGCGGTGTCCTTAAAAAGGGACCCTAATTTTAATTCCAAAACTGACAAACGGCTCCAAGAATATTTAGCTAAAATTTTCCCGTCATAATGTACATGAAAATAAGCAAGTTCGTATTTTCTAATAAATTCGTTTATATATTGCGGTGTCAGTCCATTATTTTATCAGTTTATAAACAGAATTACTCCGCGACGGTAAGAGTTAACGGTATAATTTCTTTAATATATTTATTTTTAAAAAAAAACCTTCCAAAATCTGGCATTTTACCCTCAATAAAAAATGTTTGCATATTGTTTATAGAAAATTATAAAAATTTCCAATTAAAAAACCTCAAAGAGTTCTGTGTCGTAAAAAATTTTAGTAGAGTAATATTAGGCACATACAGTGCAATTTCTAGTCGAATTATACCTTAGTTTAAAGAGACCACAGTTCATTTAATAGAAAATGGGGAAAATTTTAATGCATAATTATTACCTAAAGATTTTTTCAGTCCTAATCTCTTCCAATAAAAACTTTTGTTTCAGCTGTACAAACATTGTTTTCACATTTTAATTAAGGGTGTGCTCAAATCCAAATTGCTTATTTTTTGACACATTTTTATATTCTTTTTTGCTCTTAAACGCATTGAATTGGCAAGTTCTCTTATTCGGAAACTATATAATATGCTCTATGGATCTATATTTTGATAAAGGCAGACTATATTTCAAAAAAGTCTTTCAAAGTGGGCATTTTGAACCGAATTTCCCGAAGCGGGAGTGCTGGAAACGAAAAAAAAAAGGTCGTGCTGAGAAAATAATTGTTTATAAATCAAGTTCTAATGAATTGAACGAAAAATGAATTACACAGGTCGCTTATAAATCTCTTCAAAAATCACGTCAGCAAGTTTCAAGTTTTTCTTTTAAAAATTAGTCTGAAAATGCGTCAGAAAATTTCAAGTTGTTGAGCGTGGAATTTTTTTTTTTTTTAAATACCGCCTTGAATATTTTCGCTTTTTAATTTTTTTCCTTCTTAAACTTACTTTTTTCTTTGAATTTTAAATAAAATCAGTAAAATTTTTCTTTTCATTTTTTTTCCCAAGGCGTTTCGAGGCTTTCTTGTCTAACTGATATAGCTGTTTTAAATCTTTAACCAAAAGAATTGATTAACAAAAAGATTTAATTTTAATTTCTTCCAAAATGATTAATTTTTATTCGGGGGGGGGGGGGGTTCCTCATTTCAAAAGACTAAATGACAAAATTTCTAATGAGAAAAGAGAAAAACATTAACGATTTCCTATTATAAGATGTACAGAATTTTTATCCGATACTAGTGTCATTTTTAGTGGAATATTTCTTTCAACAACAACAACAACAAAAATATCCCTGCTGGCTCGGCCTACAGGCATAGGTAGATTTCAAAGTTAAGTACTAATTCCGAAATCAAAAATTAAATCAAGATTTGACCAACAAGATAAACCCACTTTAACGATTTTACCTGGCCGCTTTTGTCGAGTTCTTAATTTCATTTTTCTGTAGGAGTTGGTTTAATCAGAATCATATTAATGTGATTTTTTTTCTTCTACAATACCCCCACCCCCCAACTTTTTCTTATTAGTTACTTGTTATTTATTTATTTATTTATTTATTTATTTTTGCAGGACTTGGTCTTATCAAAAACTTCTCAATATAAAAGTTGTAGATAATATTAAGAAGATTTATAATAAATTTAAGCGGATTTGATATCTTGTGAATTGACAAAGTTATGATTTTTTTTCTTTTCAACTCCACTGTTTTTTCCGTTTTTATTTATTTATTTATTCATTTTTTTATTTTTTATTTTATTTTATTTATTTATTTTTTTTCTTTTTGCTGTAAGAGTTGCTTCTGTCAAAATCTTGTCAATATAAAAGTTGTAGATAATATTAAGAAGATTTATAATAAATATAAGTGGATTAGATATCTGGAGAATTGACGAAGTTGTGAATTTTTTTCTTCTTAAAATCCTACATTTTTTGCCCCTTCAGGCCATTTTTAATGATATCAAAAATCTGTTATACATAAATTTTTGGCCTTTTTTCTAGAACTAAAACTTTATCTGTTTTCACAAAAACCCTCCCCACTTCCATTCGTTTCGTTGATTTTGCCCATAAACGAACGAGATTTTCTGCCCCTTGATTTTATGTAGCAGTTTGGAAGAGATTCGTGGAGAAATAGAGAAGCTATCGTGTCCATAAAAAAGTGATATATATGTGTATATAGTATGTATAAAGTTTTGAACTGGGTGTGGTTTTGGATGGGTCATGATCGGCGTAGATCTGCAAAAGTTTTTCAGAAATTCCAACATAGGGGGGAATGTAATAGGTAGTGTTTCTTACAAAATCTACCTAAAACTGCGCAAATACTATATAAAGAATGTAACAAAATTTCTAATCCATAGTCGAAATTACATCATAAAATTTGAAAAGACGTTCATATAAGAGGAGAGGGAATTTTTCGAATCTTTAAAAAAACTGTTTCTTTGCGCTGGAAAATTCTCCCTATTTTCTTCCTATTCTCTCTAATTCCTCTATATCTGGCGATTCTTCAAATTCTAAACAACCGCCTTTTTATATGAAACGTCAAAATTTCTGATAAGGAAACAATAAAGACTTGGTCATAGAGAATGTAATAGATAAACGTCCAAAATTTGCAATAGATACAATGACACAAAGTATCTCGTTTTCCGTCCCATTTCTCACTGTCCATCGTAAAATAATCTTCTTTTAAAACTTCTTCACCGTGCTGAGCATGCTAATCAACTTTACTGCAATATTCGTATTCATTAACATACTTTAACGATATCAAAGACAGGTGTGAACGGATCATAAAGTGCATGGAAAGTAATGAGACACGCAACCACAATAACTCACGTGTTTTGGGAAAATGTATAAAAGCTTTCACCGAATTTAGTTTTTACGTGCATCACAATTTATTATAGAAGCTACATAAATTATTTCACTTAAAAAAATAAATAAATAAATAATCGGAAAATAAAAGGAATCTGAAATATTGCATTTCACTTTAATCTCTTTAGAGATATTTTTTTAAGTGAAAAAAGTTAATTTTTCAGTAAATATTTAATTTCATTTAAAAAAAAAGTAAGCAAATGAAACAATGATGTCAAAAAGAATTTAATCTTATTAGAGATATTTTTTACATCCGTTTTTCAAATTATTACTCAAAAAAGAAAAAAGAAAAAAAATCTTTTTCGAATGAATTATTTTTCATCTTGAGATTTTGAACTAAATTAAAATTTGTAAAAAATACGTAAATAAATGAATAACTAGAAATGCTGATTTTTATTTCAATAATATTTTGTCAGCTACTACACTGTAAAAGAATGATATTGCAAAAGAATGAATTTGATATGACTAGAAGGTTAACAAAAAATAATATAAGCTTTTCCCAGTTACCATGATTTCAAAATGCATTCCTTTATCTGCACAAACTTCTAAAGCACATAGATTTGTGAAATTTGAAGAAGAATTTCTGAAACAAAATTTAAGTTACAGTTCGTAGTTTTTGTAAACATCACGAAGTATAATATTTACAGTATATTAATGGTTTTTCTCTAAACGATATCAGCACAAAATATCGATTTTTGCGGATGCTATGAATTCTCAAGAAAACATTTTCAGCTGCTTAATAGAATTAATACATGTAAGAACAAAATAATGTTCATTTTACGCTGTTATTTTAGCGTCTGTCGAACATGGAAATGTTTACTTAAATTTGATAACATCCGAAAACCCCGGGTTTTTTAGAACGCTGATTAGTACAAACTAAAGTTTAACTAAGTAAAGTAAAACTTCGTAAGTTTTCTGGTGTCAGTAGAAGCAATAAACCTTTTATTCGAAAATTGCTTTTTTAAATATCGAAAAGCTGTTGATTTATGAAGTTAATGAAGATAAAGGAACCTGTTCCGGAATCGTCGGTAGATCGGGAGAGGTTATATTTTTTTCGCAAACCTTCTCGCTAGGTCAATAAACAATTATCTTTTATTACAGTGCGCTGCTAACACGAAAAAAAAAAAAAAACATAAGTACCGTAAATTTTGAAGTTTTGTATATACTTTTCTTTTTTTTAAGATGAAATTTTTCTTCTCGGATTTTTTTAAACACTTTATTTTCTATAATATACGAAAAAAAAAATTAAATCTATAGTATTGAATAAACTTACTAATTGATTTCAATTTATCTCCAGCAATTTATAAATAGTAGAACCTCTTCTATTTAGATGGCTGTTCCATGCCTATAAAAGGAAAAAAGAAACCTTTTAGTTTCGCGAAGATATGAAAGTATTCCATAATAGGGGAAACTATTTTGGTATTGTTTAATTAAACCTCATTTATTTTTCAAAAGAAAGTCTCCTTACATTTTGTCAGGAAAAAAGAAATATTCTTAAAAAGTAGAATCCACATATAATCAATAATGTCGAAAAGGAGAACATTAAATATTTAATTAATCTTTATATCAATAAAATGTTATCTCTTTAATGGATGATTTTTTAATTTGTTCTGAAAAAAATATATTTAAGTCTATTTTTGCTAATTATCCACAAGAAAAATTGTGAAAAGATGTGCTTATTTTCTGTTAGACATAATGTCATAATGTCACTCCCGAGTTACATAGCAAAAATTGCTTTAAAAAATTATAATTTTAAGTTATATATTTACTTTAAAGTGTTTTCACTGCTCAATAACAACTATTCAATGATATAATAATTTTGATAATATTTTTAATTGTTTTCAGAATTAATAATTAATACATTATAAAGATAGAGAGAAAACGCCAGTCGAGCACATTGCAAGCAGTATCCACAAAAGATGTTAGAACCTCCTCAACACAACAAATCAGAACAAAAACAGACTTCACGACCTTAAATGCATATTATCACACGTGAGGAATACACAATAGTTCACCAAAATACCAATAGAAAGACAGCGCTAAATGGCAAAAAAGACCATGTAACTCCTGGGTTTCACTATGCATTAAAGGATTATTGTGCATTATCTGAATAGTTATTTTACATGCAGTGGAAATCCTTCATGGTGTTAATTCATGTTCTTGATGATTTGACGAAATTTTGTAACCATTAAACATTAAATTACAAATGTAATACAAATAAAATTCGATCTTATTGAAAATATTTAAATGACATCCTATATTAAAATAAATAATCATTGTTTAACGTCTGATATACGATTTAAAAATAAAAAATATATTACAATTCAGCAGACATACAAGTAAAAATTACATAAATACATTTATACATGATATATAGTTTTCTGTCATTAGAATGTTATTTATTGCACTGATGAGGGGCTAAAATTTAGCTAGAAACGTTTGCTTTTTAATTGTACTATTAAATGTATTTATGTAATTTTTACTTGTATGTCTGATGAATTGTAATATATTTTTTATTTTGACATCCTATATGTTCATCTTAATGCATGTTTCTCCCGTTTCTTTAAAATAAAAACTATTGAAAATATTCTATTTCTTTAAATTAATTTCATTAAAGAAATTGGATGCTTTGGAAATAATAGAAGAGTTACATCATTCAAACATGTTTTACTTATTCCTGTCCTATCTCTTTGCATATATACAAATATGTTTACCGAATGGAGAAAGCTTTTTTATCAATGTTATACAGAGTATTATTTCAAGACTGCATAAACTGTACGGAGGGAAAATTGCCACATAGAGCACATAAAAACTGACCAAAAAATCATATATCTACGGTGCAACGTTTACCGAAAAAATTCTAAAGGAAAAGGCGTGACGTCGCATAGGAAAATACTAAACATACTATTCTCCCCATTAGTTTGACAGTTACAAAACTTATTATAAAGCTTTACATGCGATATCTAAAAATACTTAGCGTTTTAAAATCAATGCAATGAATATCCCGAATAATTGCAAATTTTATTCAAAATTATTACTCAAATCCTTCAAAATGATATTCCATTCAAATAAAACTGTTCGACTTTCAAAGATGCATAGAGCATTCATAAAAAGAAGTTATTAGAAAAAATCTTACAAACATATTACACCATAAAAATATTATCGCTTTCATAATTTTCTGGTTATAGGTTTCAGCCAAATTAGAGAGTCATCCAAGAAATTATACATATATATACATATATAATACCCTTGAATAAAAAATTTCCTACTAGTTCATATAACAATATTAACCTATATATATTTGTGTGTCTGTGTGTTATATAAAAATTTTACCTTGCAGTATTCATTTAAATTATTCTAAGTTTCCGCCATATTCATTATTTCTCTATTTCTTAATAATATCTATTATTTATTCCTAGCTTTGACTTTAAATTTAAAACGCGCGTATTAATAATTATCTTATTCGAAATCTTAATCTAAAATTTTAATCTCTTCATAATTTTTTATTAGCTACCAAAACCATAATATTCTGAAAAAGCTAAATTTTATTTTGGAATGTTTTTAAAAGCCATTTTGCTATTTTTTATTTCTAATCTTAAATTCCACAAATATGTTTCCCGCGCTTTGGAGACGCCAGACTTTTCACCCCGAGATCCCTACATTACGAAGTCTTACTAAATTCATTCTCCTAAAATATTTCTTCTCTCACACCATTGGTTTAGCTCCCGCTGATCGAAGATCGTGATCACCAATTGGTTCGTCTCTGTATTACAGCCAAATTAATTATATTAACAAAAAGGGCCAGACTCGTAGCATTACTCGCAGCATTGATCGTGACTCGTGAGAATTCACTCGTGTGAGCATTTTATTGGAGGTCGGATGATAACTAATGTAGCAAAAGTTCGTACGAATATTGCTGCGTGGCGTAATGGCCTCTAATACTGCTTGTGATGAAAACTCGGTCGACATGACTGACATCACTCAATCTGTTCAACAAATTGAACGATATTGTCCTGAAGATCTAAAACCTTTTTACATCTGGCTAACGCATTACATTACTGCTTCTGCCTCCAGTGTTAGAGAGGAACTACGGAATGAGGTAATCGCTATTATTTCTAAAACTGTAAGATTATATGAAACCTGCAATGATCAGGCTCAGAAAAACCTGATTGAAAGTTGAATCAGATGTGCACTGCTCTTACTGAAGTGACTGATAGTCCAGACGTGACACCCACTCTGAGAATCATGGCTAAACTTAAAGCTAATTATAATTCTACCATTGTTCTTTATGTAATTCCTACTAAAATGGACGCTAAAGCTAATACTAAATCAGAATCTAACTTAAACTTGCTGCTGTTAATTCTAGAAAAATTAAAGCTAGCAATGATCTTAATACTGGTAAATCCTCTAAAGTAGCTAAGTCTACTACTAAATCCAGGAATACCCCATTATTAACAATGAAACTCCTGAAACTACAGAGTATATAACGTACCTGTAAGCAACAAATATTCCGCTATTGCAGAAAATTCTCCACCTCTCAGCACAATTCCCAACCCAAAACTCGCAAAGAGACAAAACCAGAACAATTCAATATTAAATTAACTTCAAAATGGCGCGAAATTGTTCAACAAATTAACACTCTTATTGGCAGCGAAGTCCCTAAAAATGTCATTGCTGAGGATATTATTCGTATCTTTCCTAGTTCGGTCGATGAGTATCGTACAATTCAAAAATTTCTTATCGATTCTAAAATTGAATTCTTTGACTTACAACTAAAGTCTGAAAGACCCCGAAAGATTTTGATCAAAGGTATTCCTACAAATACCCCTATCGAAGATGTTAAACATGAATTGATTAAATTAGGCTTTTCCATTCACACGGTAGGGCAGCTTATAAATTTAAAAACTAAAATACCCTTGCCTATTTTTCTAGTCAACATCTTTCCATCTGATAATATGGCCACTATTTTTGATATCAGACATTTTCTCGGTTTCATCGCAAATGTTGAAACCTATAAATTTAATGGAATTAAACAATGCTATAACTGTCAAAAATATAGTCATTCATTTGCTTCATGCCGCAATGACCCGGTCTGCTTAAAGTGTGCAGGCAAGTATAAGACATATAACTGCAAAATTACCGATAAGAAAGATATTCGCTGTGCAAATTGTTCTCAGAATTATACAGCTAAATACTCTCTATGTCCTAAAAACCACAAAAATTCTAAAGTCAATAGATCACAAACCATCCAAAATTTTCCTACTACTAACTCTAAAAATTCCTCTAAATTTATCCCTAAACTGTCCTTTGCCTCTGCCGCGAAAGGAGTTGATATTTCAAATTTAGACAGCATTGAAAATGCGGCGAACTCTAATACATTTAATTTAAATGAAAATGATTTTCCATCCCATGGTCCTCCTGGATTTAACAAATTTAATTTCCCAGATATCTTTAAAACAGATATGGATAGTTTTATTACAAAATTACAAACAGTTCTTACTTTACTCGAAAAAAATCGAAATTATTATAACTAGACTTGGCATTCCTGCCTCTCAATTGTTAAACATGACTGATAATCCTCTTTCTTGCAGCAATCAGTCAAACAATTAATTTTTTGTTTTCTTTTCTTATTTCTCATACTGATCTTAAAAGATCTTTTTGTTTCTTTAATGCATATAGCTTTTTTCATAGTTTTATCGCATTTTACTGTTCCTCCACCCACTACTTTCTCTCTTTTTGGTCTCTGACCAATGAGATTCCTTCTTTCATCCCTCCTCCTTTTCGGAGCTGAGATTGTATAGTTATTGCTGATTGGCCATTTAGATATTGCTGATTGGCTGAGAGAAGTTGATAGTCGGGACCAGCTGCATTTCTCTCTGCTTTTTGTAAATATTTGCTTTCCTTTTAATTATTCTTGTATTATATTAGGTATTTAACTTTTATTTACTGTAAATATTAACCTTTTTAGTATGTATTTTATTTATTTATTGTTTTTTATTAATTTTATTACTGTATGGTCCTGTTAAGTGCCTTTAGTTTTATAAGGATTCTTGGGGAGATTTTTCCTGCTGTCACGTTTTGGTTCTATTTTTATGAACTTTACATTTTTATGAGCACTGATTTTTAAACGGACATTTTACTGACGGAAGATAAGGACTTCGTCTCAGGTGCTCCAGAAGTGTTTATTCTATGCTCCATGTTCCATTAACAAAAAGCCGATGCGATGATTTCGGAATTCAGAATTCTGTCTTGTTCAAATGTTTTAAAACTATGTTGCCATGTGTCTTACAATCTCGTAGAATATCTAAATTTGTTGTTTAAGATCTTTTTAGCATGATATAGTGATTCATATTACATCCTGAGGGCTCTACGAATGTTCTCATAATGTGGGAATTGTTTAAATTTTCATATTATGATGAATAAACGTTTTAGAATGACATTTGGCTCTGTTTTTATGAAGAAATTACCGGATTTCTAAATCATTTGCCTAACTACACGCATTCCATGACCAACGGATTATAATACGACTGCAAAAACCAATACTTGTGTTTCAATTGGACTTAGCCGATCTCAACTACTATTATCAACAAATTCATGTAGTTGATTGGATTTGTCGACTGCAAAAGTATAATACAACCAGTTACCAGCCGCCAGTATTCTACAAGTTTAATGCATCCAACCTCAATCTTTCACTAACAAGGGAACCACTTTTGGTGTTGCTCGCACCTAGCATTGAGACCTGGTGCATTTTAAAGCCCTATATTATGAAGTTTGAGAATCGATAAAATTTTTCTGTTAAAATAATATTTCTTGATTATACAGCAGCATAACTTTCTGAAAATGCAATTTTCGAGATCACTTAACGGGCAATTAACATAAAATTTTTTTAAAGAAAAGCATTTAAAAATAAAAATTAGTTAATAATAAGTATAAAACATTGAAAAAAGTTTGAAAATTCCTTCAAAAACCCACGAATTTGATTTTGAAAAATTGCAACTTTATATTCATATTTTTGGCGGGGAAACAGTTGGCGTTTATTTTCAAAAGTAGAGCTTTCCGGCAACCCTAGCCAAATGTCATAGCTGAATTTGTAATAGCTAGAAATTGCAATGTCCGACCTATTTCGCCACAGTAATTTTTCTAAATTGTGTCAAAATATTAATTTACTTTATGATTACTTTTACCGAAGGACCATTTAATACAGCAGCATTTCATTTTAAACATTCGAAACTTTATTTCATTCGATTTCAAAAGATAATAGTTTGCTTATTTTGTATTTCACTAAAAAATAGTTTTCAATGATCTTCGAAGCCTTTATAGAATTATATTTATTACTTATATATTTATCGTCTGCACAGACAAAAAAAATAAAAACCTAATATTTGTTTCTTATGCTATCAATTATAAAAAAAAAAATCGCAATCTGATATAATTCTAGTAATATGTTCTGTACATTTTCTCTTTGGATAAAGCGGGCGGAAAAATTGTAGCTCCCTATTTGGCGACTTAACTCACTTTTGGCGTGAAATAAACAAATAAATATGAAATAACAAAAAATTAAAAGTATAAAAAAGAATATAAAATATTATTTTAACCGAGAAATTTTTTCGGTTCTCTAACTTTTATGTATAGGGCTACAAAACGCACCAGGTCTCGATGCTAGGTGCGAGCAACACCAAAAGTGGTTCCCTTGTAAGTTGCTAAGAATTTTACACAACGTTACACACACACACACACACATACATATGTATATATATATATATATATATATATATATATATATATATATATAACCATTAGAGAAACCAATTATGCATAATCAGATACGTAAAGGAAATATTACAAAGATATGTCACATACTTTTACGATGATACAGCAATCTATGAAAGATTATGAAAAAAATCGAACTACCCACAGTTATAAAAAATAATTGAAAATAAAGCAGTAAAATAACCAAAAAACATGAAAAATTAGGTAAGAATGTATGAACTAAGTATTGAAAAAATGAAAATCTAGAACTAATTCTTAAGGTCCATAATATTCCAGATTCCCTAAAACAATTTACGAACAAGTTCTTTATTAAACCAGAGATAAACTAATCGAGTGCAATATATGGGCTGTCGTACATATAAACACAATAAATGGAAAATTAAAAATAATAATAAAAAAAATGAGACAATAAAATAAAAAAAGATACATATGAAATGCCATTTGCATAAAAATTAAAATGTGCATTCTTGAATTGCATGAATACAATATATTGGCAAACTTCCACAACAAATTTAAGAGGATTCAAAAATTAAAAGGAATAACTCGGAAGGATTTATTGATTCAATTTTTCATATATGCAATGAATTATGGAATAAAACGGAAAAGCCATAAACCAGAACGATTTGAATGAGATAATATATGGTGCTACCGTTTAGTAAGAAATTAAAAAATTTAAATTGAAAACTAAATAAATGTAAATAAGAAAATGATAACATAGATTTAAAACCCATAAATATTAGTAACTATATATCTAATTAATCTTTGATAACTAATTGTAGGTAATCTTACAAGATATATATTTGTGTATTTGATATTAAAATGTCAAAAACTCCAGTTCTCTATACTCTACCATCTACCCACCAGCCTGTCCCCTTTTTTAAGCCTCGGCAATTTAGAATGGTCATTCACCTCGGAATAGAATAATTCAGCATATCCTTTTCTTAAATGTATTTATATCTTTACCTTTTTTCTTCCTTTTCTTTTTCATTTTTGTATATATATTTTTTATATTTAATAACTTATTTATAATTACTCGAATTTGATTTTCAGATTTTTTAAATCAATTATATAAAAATTAAGGGATACACTCAATCAATACTCATAAAACTTTACAAGCAACACTATTAGTACATAATGTACAAAAAAAAAAAAAAAAAAAAGACATTTGTAATAAAAATCCCAAATAACTGTAAATGTAAACTTTCGTTCAAAACTCAAACTTAATTTTCCTTAAATTGTTCAAGTTATTTGAAAATGGAATTGTTTGTACATAGTAGCCTTAAAAATGAGAAACTTACGAGAAATGATCTTTTAAAGAAAAATATTACTCGAGAATATTATCATTGTAATCATAATTTTCAAAGTCTATAGAGTTTAAAACCAAATTAGTTCTAAGAATCAAAGTATTCCAAGGAAAAGAATGGCCATTCAACTCGGAATAATTCAGCATACCCTATTCGCAAAAGCATAAGAATAAGGGAACTCTAAATATTGTTTACGCTGATAAATTCCTGGTACGAACAATAAGGTAATTAAAAGTAATGATCTTGCTTTGTACTTCGCTTTTAATAAATTAAAAGAACGTGTTTATAGCTTTCTTAACTTAACGGTGAACTGTTTGCTTCAAGATAAGGAGTTACAGGTTTTCGAGAATGATGTTAAATTACGCAATTTTAATGGGAATAATTTCCTGCATAAATAGCGCAATTTTTAAGAATTTAAGTGAAAACATTTTTCAGTGTCGGGTAAGGAAATAAGGAATTCGCGAAGTTAATGTTGCTTACTTAATGTCTTCGACATTAAAAAACATGTTTGTAATGTTTTTTTTGTAATTGTAGTAATAATCTGTAAGGCAATATATCTCTAACGAAAAAAAATTTAAATGGCAAATGTGAAATATCTGAAAAAAATTAACATTACGTTATCAGTTTAAAAACATGACGGATTAAAATAAAACCAAAATAAAAAATTACAACATACCTAAATATATTTAGTTGTTTTTGTTAAAACAACTATTGGATTCAATTGGAACCAGTGTTAGTCGACTTGGTTAAAACAACAAAAAAATAGTTGTGCCAACCAAATTTTGACCGATCCAAATATTTTTGTTGAACTGACCAAATAATTTTGTTAGTTCAATAAAATTTTATTGAACTAACAAAATTATTTGGCCTGTCTAACCAACATTTGTTTAGTCCAACCAAATATTTGGACAACCTATCGCTATATTAACCAAACATTTAGTTCTTTTAACTAAATAGTTTTTCCGTGTACAAAATTTCTTTAAAATAATAATATCCTCCTTTAAAAAAAAAAACGAGGGCAATAAATTAGAGTAATTAAAGAAAAAAAAATAAAAATAGTCGTGCTTACTACCGAGCACAAAAAGGCTTCTGATTTTATTTATTTATTTGCACAGTAGAATAGACATCTCTAAAAGTAAACTTTTATATTCTAGATTATTCTGATTATTTTTATATTTTGAGAGTGATACTAAATTACGCACTTCAAAGAGAAATAATTTCCTGCATAAATAGCACAAGTTTTAAAAATTTATGGGAAAACATTTTTCAGTGTTGTGTAGGAAAAATTAGTAATTCACGAAGTTAATGTTTCTTACTTAATGTCTTTGATATTGAAAAACATGTTTCCAATGTTTTTTGTAATTGTAGTAATAATATATGCGGCAATATATCACTAACAAAAGAAATTTAAAATGGCACATAAAATATTTGTACTGTAGAATAGACATCTCTAAAGGTAAACTTTTATATTCTAGATTATCCTGATTATTTTTATAATTTGAGAGTGATGTAGAGGTCCGCAGTGATGCAGAGGTCGGAATTTCCAGACCCGGGCACGATCCGGCCCGAACGAAAGCTCTCTTGGCCAGGGCCGCTGCAAAAACTAAAATTTCAGCTCGGGCCCGGCCCATTTGTATTTTTGTTTTGTGCTCGCTTGCCATGCTAACATTAGTGAAAACAGGCCCGGCCCGTACAAAATCAATGAAATCAGACCCAATCCAATTTCACCAGAAAAAGCCGTTTTTTCTTAACCTAGAATTGAGATATTTTTCCAGAATACTGCATACATATTTATGTAAAATTTTAACATTATAGATTTCTATATGTTTTAGATTACATTATGTTCGCAAAGCATAGAATGCAGGACATCATCAGTACCGGCCCGTCATGTAGACCCAGTATGTAAAAATAAATAAATAAATAAATAAACCTGATCCTGGCCTGGACCAAGTCTGCTGAAATAATTAAGCCCTGGTTCAGACATGATGCAACTGTCAATGCCGATCTCTACGCTGGGCATGTTATATTTCTGTACTGATCTTGTCAATCTAGCATCGGCTTGTGCAACATATTTATACTTAATCTCGCCTCAGTCACGTCCATTGGAAACTGTTCACATTTTATTGCCTTAGTTCGATCCGTTTAAATTTTTATATCAGGGCCGAATTTCATCTGTTCGGTCCGCCCGGCCCAGCTCGTTTATTTTTTTCATCGGCACGGCCCGTTAAAATATTTGCCTTTAATCCGTCGACCTGGCCCGTTGGAAATTTTTCCTTCATTTTGTTACGCTCCTTACATTACACTATTAAATTACTGACATGATTCTTTGCTGAGAATAAGAAAATTGCAAAATATTAAATATTTACTGTATGCCGGCTAATGTTCACTTATTCATTCTTATTTATAAAAATTAATGGAAAGTTTCTATTTTTTAATTAACTGTATCTGTATTGAATTTTCGCTGCTAGGGATTACTTATATTGTTACAGTATTAATGTATCCATGAAAAAATTTGTCTGGTAACTTATTCACAACAAGTTATTATTGTATTGCAAAAGCACCTATATGGTACACATAGGTAAAAAGCACCTATGTCAAAAAATGCACGTTTAGTGGAAATAATTATAATTTTAATTATTTTTAAAAATAAATTAAGAAAAAAATCGACTTCTGCAATTTCTTAATACAACTTTTATGGCGTAACCACATTAATTGGTTACTAGATTCAATAGTCACAAGAACCGTTTTAAACTCGCGCGTTCACTTTTAGAGAAATAGAAGATAATTTTATATCTATGCTAACTGGAGCAATATAAATCTGAAGAAAACGGATCAGAGAGTAATAGTATATACATATTTAGTTAAAATGAAATCACATTTTTAATACTAAATAGAAAAGAAAATACAATAAAACCTCTAAATAACGGACACCTCAGGACCACGGAAAATGTCCACTATTCGGAAGTGTCCGCTATTGGAAAAACCTCAGAGATTCAAAAAATTGCCAAGAAATGCTTAACGTTTCATTAATTGACTGTTATATTTCCTAAATCCTCTATTATATTATTAATCAAAAATTAAAATTATTTTTAAAGCAATAAAACTAAAATAAAATTGTGCATACCTTTACCCAATGTTTATTACATTCTAACGAAACAAAATCTGTTACAAAAGATTGCTTTTCTTGCGATTACATGTAATTTGTCTTTCAACGTGAAGTTTTAACTCTGGCAGTAGTTTTAATCCTTCGGAATCATCTTTTTTGACAAAAAAAAATTAAGCACCTCCAGTTCCAGTACCTGTTTTATCATCCCTAATAGAGTAAGCATTTGTCTAAAATTCTGAAGAAATATAATCGCATACATCAACTGATTCTTCTTCAGTAGGTAACCCACCATCAATATTAATGAAAATTTCGGCAGTTTCTTCATTCCTGATACATTTCAATACGTTTTCTTTTTCGGACGTAGGCAATGTTGAATTCAGACATTTTTGTCTAAGAGGTATTTCTATGGCACCGGGGGGAAATTGCAATTTTTGACCATTAAAAGCATAAAATCTCAAACCTTCCGGGGAGTGCTTTCAATGCTCCGGGTGCGAATGTCCCTCTGCGGCCACCCCCTTAGCTCAACATTGGACGTGGGAGGGTGGATTTTCCCCAACCCCCTACATTTATATGTGATCACAAAATTTTTGACAAATATTTCCTTGATAAATTTAGAGGCTTTTTACTTTTTTTTTCTCGTTAAAAAATATTTTTTCGTCCCTTATCGCCAAAATTACTGCCCGCTGTTTGGAATGTCCGTTATTCAGAGGTTAAACATACAAAAATTTAGGTTTTGGGAGTGGGAATTGAAAAACTGTCCGTTAAATAGAGGTGTCCGCTATTCGGGAGTGTCCGTTATGGAGGTTTTACTTACAATAATAAGCATAGGCTAATGAACATTCAAAAGTAAGAAACTGTGAATATAATATGGATTCATGAGAGAATCTTCATAAGCATAAATTCCTAGTAGAGATATACAGTACTGGCCAAATTATTATAGTAACATGAAAATTTACGCATTAATTACCTTAGAAGTTAGTTTATTGTATTACATTTAATATTTGTTGAATATATATACATTACTTACAATGAACATATTTATAGATGTCTACTCATGGCTTTTAGTACTTCGTCTGTACATCTTTTGCAGCTATGACTGCCTTTATATGTCTTGGCATCCCATGGATGTACTTCTGAATCAGTTATTTCATTTCATCACTATGATGCCATGAACGAATTAATCGCTCAATTAGTTGAACCTTGTTTTTTCCTGCAACGTTGTTGACTCTCGTCTTCGAGTCAACAAAATTGCAGCAACAAACAAGGTTCAACTAATTGGGCGATTAATTCGAGTATGTCATCACAGTAATGAAATTGAACGACTGGTTCAAAAGAAGGGATGCCAAGATGTATAAAGGCAATCATATGCTGCTAAAAGTGGACATCTAGCACTACAACGAAGCACTAAAAGCCATGAGTGGCCATCTATAACTATGCTCATTGTAAGTCATGCACATACGTTCACCCAATATTAAATGTGATACAATAGATTAACTTCTAGGCTGATTTGTGCCTAGATTTTCTTGTTATAATAACATTTTGGCCAGTATTGTATGTACAAACATATATATATATATTTGAGGACTTGAGTTTCAAAACAAGCCTTAACCAAAATTTAAAAGAGTTTTCTCTATCAATCTATTCTATTGGTGGACCTGCATTGAAAAAAACACTACAATCTGCAAAAAATAGTGTCATCGTGTATTTCTTACATTGTAAAATCTTGGTTTACAATGAAAAGAAATGGACGAAGTCAGAGATAGTTCGCGATTTCCCAAAATTTGATTTTTTGGATAAGGCGAGTTTTGAAACTCATGTCCTCATTTGTAAAACTTCAATTTCATTGAAATCATTTATCTTTCTTTTTTTTTTCAGCAGATTACCATAGTGTAATAAGTAATTGAGAAATGTTAAAAACAATTCATCGTGCATTTAAAAATTTAATTTTTTGAAGATTTACATTACAATTTTTAAAATCAGTTTGTACTATACCATTCTCATATCATTATGATTTAAAATTGATCTTTACTAGTGAATCGTGATCAATAATAGCTATCTTATTTGCACTGTGCTTCTCAACTCTTAAGATTTATGTGACTTCCGTAGTTTCATATTCTTAACTTTTATGGTGTGACCAACATGATTGATTATTAGTTTCGCAATTTACGAGGGCTTTTTAAAAAAGTTTTCACTTATATAAAGAAAAAAGTTTTTAGATTTTTAGTCCTATGTAACTGGAACAATAAAATCGGGGAAAAAAAAGTCAGATAGTTTTTTTTCTTTGCTGTTCGTATTAAGTTATTTTAAATGAAACATTTATTTTTCCATTCTCACTTAATTTAGGACATTGAATTTATTATTATGTATTAAGAAATTGAGAAATTGTTAAAAACGCTTCTTTTTTTAAGTTATCAAAAAACTTTAAAAGGGTTAATTTATTTTTTCCAAAAAAAGCTTAAGAATTTGTCTATAGATGTATAAAATATCCATCTCATGTCGTTATGAATTTACAATAAATTGAGTTTTGCCAATAAACTGCTATCAGAAACGCATTCTTCCACCTTATTTGCACTCAGACTTTCAACACTTAAGATTTATTTGACTTCTGCACTTTCATACTCCAAGTTTTACGATGTAACCAACGTGATTGATTACAAACATTGCAATTTTCGAGAACTTTTTGAATTCTGGTTTTTATTTTTACAAAGAGAAGTAAAAGAAGTTAAAGTATTAGTTCTGTGCTGACTGGAACAATATATAGGAACAGTATCTATATAGTACTAGATACACTATATGGCCAAAGGTGACCGGTCACTTGCGATTTTAGACGTTTTGTTAAATATCTAGAAAAATACATGAGGTATTAACCTGAAACTGCAGGTGTGTAAACAGTATGGTATAGGTCATATACAGGGTGTTTATAAAACCCCGGACCCATTTTGATGTTTAATAACTCATAAAATAATAAAGATAGATTAAAATTAATAACATAAATGGTTTGATAGACTCAAAAAGTTTCATGACCCTTGTCAATGAACTTCCACGTGTGCCCCCTTCATCGCACGGAGAATATCAAGTCGATAGTCAATTTCACGCCAGATAGCGGCAAGCATGTCAGCATCCATAGAGGCTATTGCGGTTGTAATTCTGGCTTTTAAGTCATCAATTACACATGTTGGAGAACTTCGTATTTCCACAATTAGAAGAGCTTCAGCCACATGTCATTTTGCAACAAGATGGTGTGTTGCGAACTGCGAGCTTAAACATAAATTAAAAGTCGATAGCTTTAACTTTAATATAATGGACTGTTTATTTTGATTATAAATGTGTGCTCTTTGAGCTGCGACTGCCTTAGCGGCGTACAAACTACTACTGAAGGAATTATGAAACATCTGTGGGAGGGTAAATACTGTGACGTCATAACAACATACAGTGGCGCCAACATACCGCCCCACGTTGAAATAACATTTCAATATTCAATATATAATATCTAAATTTACAATGAATAACATACAATACAATGAAATGCAGAATAGAATAATAATGAATATAACAATGAATAATTAAATATGCTTCAAACATTTGTTTACATAAAGTTTACAATTGAATGGTTATACAGTGTCAAATTTAATGATAATATGTCAGTTTACTGACAAGGCAGCAAGCATAATTTCGATATGCCTCTCTTGAAAATACCATGAGGCGTTTTCACAAGAACCACTCTAACCTTACCATCTGGTCCTTTAACTACTTCCTGAACTCTACCCATTGTCCATCTGCAGGGTGGAAGATTATCCTCCTTTAAAAGGACCATTGAATTTGGAATAATATTATCCTTCTCAAATTGCCATTTATGTCTGGCTTGTAAGTTGTTAAGATAGTCCAATTTCCACTTTCGCCAAATAAATTGGACCATTTTATTTAATCTTTGCCATTGGGACAAATGATTATCACGTTCGCCAGTCAGGTCCGGTTCAGACACACTGTTCAGAGGTCTGCCTATGAGAAAATGGCCTGGAGTTAGAATTTCAAAATCATTGGGGTCAGAAGACATGGGTGTGAGAGGCCGACTGTTTAAAATGCCTTCAATTTGCGTGGTAACTGTTAAAAATTGCTCAAGAGTTAATCGCGAATTTCCTACAGTTCTTTTTAGGTGGTACTTAAACGACTTCACCCCAGCTTCCCACAAACCACCGAAATTGGGTGACCTGGGTGGAATGAAATTCCAGGCGATTTCCTCACTTGTTAAATAATGAGCCAAAACATCTGGGGGGTTTCTAATCATGTTCGCCAAACGTTTTAACTCTGCACTGGCTCCAACAAAATTTTTGGCATTGTCAGTACAAATAGAAAAACTTTTACCTCTCCTACTGAAAAATCTTTTTAAGGTTGCTATCATTGCTTCTGAAGTTAAGTCGGTGACCACTTCTAAATGAATCGCTTTTGTTACGAAACAAATAAAAATGGCAACATAACATTTATGATAAATACCCTTCCTTTGACCCTTATATTTTATATAAAACGGGCCACAAAAATCAATCCCTACATTAGTGAATGGCGAACTAGGAGTAATTCTCGCAGAAGGAAGATTTCCCATAATCTGCTCAGTACATTTAGGCTTGTTTTTGAAACAAACTATGCAATCATGAACAATTTTTCTAGCAGTATTTCTACCACCCAATGGCCAAAATTCTTGCCTTACAAGATAAAGTAAAGTTTGGGCTCCAACGTGCAAGTATTTAAAATGAAAATATGTCATTATCAATAAAGTCAATTTGTGATCTTTAGGGAGCAATATTGGAAATTTCTTATCAAAAGATAAATCAGCGTTATTTAATCTACCGCCTACCCTTAACAAATTCTGTTTATCAAGAAAGGGGTGTAAACAACTCACCTGTCCCTTTTTGGTAATTTCTCCCTGTTCAAGGGTTTTTATCTCATAATCGAATGCTTTTACCTGTACCATTTTGACTAAAACAGTCTTTGCGGTTCGAAGTTCCTCTGTTGTGATTGGGCCGCGACGTCGAATGGCATTTTTGGCATTAAATAGGAATCTGAAAATAAAACTTAGAATACGTATTAATTTTAAATAATTGTTACTTAAATTAAGAAAATCATCCACAAAGGAATTTTCAGAAGTAGAAATTAAATTGATATTGTCCATTTTTTTAAGTTCTTGCGCATAAAGTTCGTGCGATAAAATGTCAGTATTGTCACTAGATTCATCAGAAAGTTTATGAAAGTTCAGGGGGCCATCCCACCAAAGATTCATTTTGGAAAGTTCTTGAGGACCTAATCCACGTGATATAATATCTGCTGGATTTAAATGCGATGGGACATGCTTCCAATGATAGTTCTCAGTCAAAGTTTGTATCTTGGATACTCTGTTGGCAATGAAGGTTTTTAGTTTGTTTGGCGATGTATTGATCCAAGCAATTGCTATTTTTGAATCGGTGTGCAAATAGATATCACTCACTATCATTTTTAGAGATAGACGAATTTTTTCTATAAGTTGAGAGAGAAGAAGGCAAGCTGACAGTTCAAGGCGGGGAATGGAAATTGTCTTTAAAGGAGCTACACGCGATTTACTAGCGATCAGTTTAGTTGATACAGTACTTGTTTCACTTGTGCAATGCATATAAACTACAGCTCCATAAGCTAATTCCGAAGCGTCTGCAAATCCTAGCAACACTAATTCCTGAAAAGAATCGGTTAGAATGTATCTGTCGATTCTGATCTCTTCTATTTGTTTCAGGGACGACACAAAATTTATCCATTCACTTGCAACTGGATTTGGGATTTCATCTTCCCAACCTAATTTCATGAGCCACAATTTCTGAAGAAATATCTTTGCTCGTGTAATAATTGGTCCTAGAAGACCTAAAGGGTCATATAGCCTTGCAATGGTGCTTAGCACATCTCGTTTCGTGTATGATGATTTCTCCGTTATTGAAATCTTGAACATAAACTGATCTTCAACGGGTTTCCAGATAACCCCTAGAGTTTTACTTGTTGATTCTTCATTTATGGAAAAGTTATAATCTTGAACTTCCAATGGCTTACTGTTCATTAATTCCCTTGAATTGGAATTCCATTTATGGAGGGACATACCGCATGTTTCTAACATGTTGCATAACTGATGTTGGAGTTCTATAGCTGTATCTAGATCATGTGCGCCTGTCACTATATCATCCATATACACATCTTCCTTTATTACTTCCGCAGCTAAAGGGAATTGCGATGCTTCATCTATGGCTAACTGTTTCAGAGTCCTTATTGCGAGAAATGGTGCGCTAGATGTACCATATGTGACAGTATTCAATCTGTAAATAACAGTTTCTTCATTCTCGTCGGTCTTCCACAAAATTCTCAGAAGGTCGCGTTGAGATGGATCTATTAAAATTTGTCTAAACATTTTTTGAACGTCCGTCGTAAAGGCATACCTATAAACACGAAATCTTGTCATAATTTCAAATATGTCTTCTTTTACTTCTCCTTTCAGCAGACAACCATTGAGACTGAAGCCAGATGTAGTGGCAGCTGATGCATTGAACACCACACGTAATTTAGTTGTGGTTTTGTCTGGCCTGAGAACACCATGATGCGGCAAGTAGTAACATGAGTGATTTTCTGGATGTTCGGAATGAGGGTCTGCAACCTTCTCCATGTGACCTAATTCTAAGTATTCTTGCATAAACTGCTGATACAATGCTTTCATAGTTTTATCCTTAGCTAATCTTTTCCATAACTGATTCAGACGTTTTTTCGCAAGCTCTTTAGAATCACCTAATTTTTCCAAATCCTTGGTTGGCATCTGTACGATGTATCTACCTGCGTCATTTCGTGTATGCGTAGTTTTGTAATGCTCTTCACAGTATTCTTCTTCTCTACTAAGGATTTTCGAAGTTTCATCAATGGTTTCTAACTTCCAAAACTTTTCTAAACATTCATCAATGCTTTGCGACTGCGAAACAAAACCACAATATTGCATTTGGCTGACAGATTCTAGGCTTCCTGTTGCTATGTATCCGAATACTGAATTGCGAAACACTAAATTACTGTTTGGAATGCGAATTTCTCCATCTTTTATTATATGAAAGAACGATTCAGCGCCGAGAAGCATATCAATTTTGCCAGGAATGCTAAATTTCGGATCTGCTAACTGATGAGGAATTTTTAAGTTATCAATGTTTAAGTTTGTAACTGGGAGGGAATCCGTTATTTTTGAGACAACAAGAAAATCCAAAGACGTTTCAAAAGATCCATTTCCGTTTAAAATTTTAGCACGAATTTTGTGTTTAACGTGCATTTCCTTTCCACCTAAGCCTGAGATGGCGATGTTCAATCGTTTTAGTGGAATTCCCAATCGATTAGCGAATTCTGAAGTCACAATATTGGACATACTTCCAGAGTCCATTATTACACGTGCTTGTAAATAACTTCCAGAACAAGGGTTAAAGACCCAAACTAATGCAGTGGAGAGAATGACAGATTTATTTCTGTTATTAACGCAAGATAAAGAAGATGATACAGGTGATTTAGTTTCTGTCTGTCCGTAAAACTCATCTGCGTTCGGATTCAATTTATGACCTTGCGCGGTGGGGTTAACTTCATCAACTTTGCTCGGAAAAGAATTGTTTATATTTCTATGGAGTAATGTGTTGTGTCTTGCCTGACAAATGTTGCAGGAACTTTTAGACTTGCAATTAGCAATCGCGTGTTGACTACTTAAGCAGTTGAAACAAAGCTTATTTTTCATTGCTACATCTTTTCTCTGAAAAGCATTTAATTTCAAAAATGCGTCACATTTATATATTGCATGGTTTTGCTTACACATTACACAGAAATTAATGGAATTTGTTGACTTAACAAAGAGAGATTTTTGCTTAAAATTACGATCTTGAATTGATTTGGGTTTTACTGCAATGGTTTTACTTATGTTTTCCAAAATTTGAGAACGTTTTTCTAAAAATAAAATTAAATCATCTAACTTTGGAACTTCATTTGAACTTATTGTCATTTCATAATTTTTCCGTGTATCTTTATCCAACTTTTCAAGAATGATATTTAACATTAAAACGTCGGAGAGATTGTTTCTGTTGTAATCTAAAACCTTTAATGCGCGAATGCTTTTTTTAACGCTGTCTACTAGATTTCTTAGATCTTTTGCGGAAGGCTGTGTAATTTTATCTGCATCTAAAAGTGAGTTTATGTGTATTTGTACTATAACTCTTTCATTTTCGTACCTGTCCTTTAACGCTTGAAATAAAGAAGAAAAAGTATCTTCGGTTGTTTGCAAAGCTCTTGCGTCACTTACTAATGCAGCTGATAGATAATGCAGTTTTTGCGCTTCTGACAACTGCTCGTTTGACGTTATAATATTATCAAACTGTAGTTTAAATGTGCTCCATTCTTCAGGTTTTCCGGAAAATTTAGGAAGTGGTATTTCCGGTAACTTAATGTTTAGCGCATTGTTTGTAAGAGTAGGTTTTAATTGATTTTCATTGAGAACCTTACCCACTTCTAAATGCTTAATTTGTTTCTTTATTTTGAATTTAGTTTTTATAATATTTTCACTGTATTCTTCACTAGTGTTAATATCATTTTCATAATCCTTAGGAATGCTTATGGCAGCTTCTATTTCGCTATTTAAGTTTTTTAGCAACTCTTCCTTATCATTTAATTGTTCCAGAATTTCTAAATAGTCATCGGTTTCTTTATTGTCATCATTTATTAACGTTTCAAATTTAGTGATCAATTTGGTAACGGATGTTCTTAAAGCTGCACGTTTCTTTTTTAATTTCTCAAGCGGTTCCATTTTATAAAAAACTTATCATGCAATAATCAAAAAAGAATAATCAAATATTTCCTACCTTGTTTCACGCAGACGATTTCGTTTTCGCTTTAATCCATTACGGAAGCTTGCGCAATCGAAAGAAGGGGAACTTTTCCTTTCAACTGCGATGTTTTTTCACTATTTCAGACTAAATTCTTTTTTAAAATAAATACCTGAGGCTCGACTTAACCAATGTTGCGAACTGCGAGCTTAAACATAAATTAAAAGTCGATAGCTTTAACTTTAATATAATGGACTGTTTATTTTGATTATAAATGTGTGCTCTTTGAGCTGCGACTGCCTTAGCGGCGTACAAACTACTACTGAAGGAATTATGAAACATCTGTGGGAGGGTAAATACTGTGACGTCATAACAACATACAGTGGCGCCAACATGGTGCACCACCTCATTGGGGAACCATTGTTCGTACTTCTTTAAATGACCATTTTCCAGGAAGATGGATTGGGTGAGGAGGTCCAATTCCTTGGCCACCCAGATCACCTGATATAACGCCGCTGGACTTTTTCCGTTGGGGATTTGTAAAGGACAATGTTTACAGGAGGAGAGTGTCGAAGATTGATGACTTAAAAGACAGAATTACAACCGCAATAGACTCTGTGGATGCCGACATGCTTGCCGCTACCTGGCGTGAAATCGACTATCGAATTGATATTCTCCGTGCGACGAAGGGGGCACACGTGGAAGCTCATTGACAAAGGTCATGAAACTTTTTGAGTCTATCTAAACATTTATGTTATTAATTTTAATCTATCTTTATTATTTTATGAGTTATTAAACATCAAAATGGGTCCGGGACTTTATAAACACCCTGTATTTCCGCGAAGATTTTTTCCCGAAAACCCATAGGCGGCCCTTCAACAAATTGAAAAAAAACGAATATATTTTGGATATCCCTGTAAAAACTAATGTAGCAAAAGCGTTCAAACTCGAGATTATTCATAAGTGGCTTATTGTAATATGCTATGTTCATTTTTATGAGGATAGCATGTATACTCGTAGAGAAATTAAGGTTTTCATAAAAACAGTCCCAAATTTCGGCAAGTTTTTTTTTGCTGATAATTTGCGGAGTTCTTAATATAAAAAAAAAGTTCTTTTCAGACAATATGACAAACAGCATTGTACACAATACTCCGCAATTAGAATTTAAAAATAATAAAAATTGGATGAAAAATGAGCAGGCTTACTAAAAAATGTTTCACTGCGCATGCGCGAATGCAATCAAAATATAATATGCATAATGTATTAGTTAAGTATATAGAGCAACTTTTGTGAAAGTTTCAAAATCATAGCTTGAAAATTCTGAAAATTATCGTCGATAGAATAAGCTTGAAATCCGTTGTTCCCAAAAAGAAGCAAAAATATGAGGGGTTGTATCAAATATCTGTTGATTCGTGCCAAGGTAGCGTACACAATATTGCACGTTCAAAGGGTATTTAGATACAACCCCTCATTTCTTTGCTTCCTTTTGGAAACAACGGATTTCGAGACTTTCACAGAAGTTGCTCTATATACTTAGCTAATATATTATGTACATTGTATTTTAATTGCATTCGCGCATGCGCAGTGAAACATTTTTTAGTAAACCTGACCATTTTTCCTATTTTTTAATTCTGATTACAGTGTATTGTGTACAATGTTGTTTTTCATATTTTCTGAAAATAACTTTTTTTTATATTAAGAACTCTGCAAACTATAAGCAAAAAACTTGTCGAAATTTGGGAGTGTTTTTATAAAAACCTTAATTTCTCTACGAGTATACATGATATCCTCATAAAAATGAACACAGCATATTACAATAAGCCACTTATTAATAATCTCGAATTTGAACTCTTTTGCTACATTAGTTTTTACAGGGTTATCCAAAAGATATTAGTTCTTTTTCAATTTTTTGACGGTCCCCTGTGGGGTTTCGCTAAAATATCTTCGCGGTAATATATGATCTATACTATACTGTTTACACACCTGCAGTTTCAGGTTAATTCCTCATGTATTTTTCTAGATATTTAACAAAACATCTAAAATCGCAAGTGACCGGTCACCTTCGACCATATAGTTTTTAGTAGTACTATATATAGAGAGAAATATACACATAGATGAATTTGTAAAATTATAATTTCTGTAAAATCGTTTTAAACGAAACATTTATATTTATATACTCTGAAGATTATCACGGTATAGGGTGTTTCTAAAATCACGCAGTTCACACTCAGCTATTATTTGTCAGAAATATAAAGATACATGCTTGAAATTTGGGCTATTGATGCATCCTTATGATGAAAGATAGATGGTGTTGCTAACACAGCATCGGTTCACATAGTTTCAAAATGACGCTCAGCGTTCCAGATCCAGAGCATGTATTTATTGTGGAGTCTAATTCTTACAAAGGTATTTGTTTAACGTTTTGCAAACATTTTGGAAACATGAAATGTGCCAAATAAATCGACGATACTTCGTTTAATCAAGAAATTCAGGGAAACGGGTACTGCACGAAGATCCATTGCACCATTGCATTCCGTAAAAAGTATTGCTTGGTGTGCGATTTTACGGAACAGATTAGTCGGTCTCATTTTCTTAGAGAGCACGGTAAACTCCATTGTTTACATTGGCATTTTTGAAGAATGTTTTAAGCAATTACCGGACGAAGAACGGACGGAAGAAATATCGGTTGCGCAACTTTTAAAACACCCTGCATATTAAAAAAATAAGAAAATATTTTAAACAACTCTTCCTGAATTTAAAATGCGAATTTTTTTAATACTTCCTTTATCCTTTTGAAAACTTCAAAAATGAGTCAATAAATTTATACCATACCACTCTTATGTTGTTATGAATAATTGAGTTTTTACAGTTTGCCCATCAACTTTAAAGATTTATGTGACTTCTGTACTTTCATACTCCAACTTTCATGATGTAACCAACTTTATTGATTACCAGCCTACCTATTTTCGAGAACATTTTGACTTGGGGCTTTCGCTTTTACTAACAGAAATAAAAGTGGTTAGCGTATTAGTTCTATGCTAACTTGAACAATATGCCGGGTGATCCAAAAGTCAGGACGAAATTTAAAAACGAATTAAGATACAAAGATACGGTTTGCACCAAACGGATGGAAAAGAAACCGGGTTTTGTGTGGCAACGAAAAAAATAGTTCTGTTGGCGACCAACAGATGGCGCTGCCTGATTTCTGATGTAGGATTATGCAAAGCAACAAACGATATAAAAAGGTGCAACTGCAGCAGGTAATGGTAGTCGAAGCTTGTATGCATCGAAATGCTGTCCATAGTTGAGGAAGCTCTACTAGTTAAACTGTATTATAAGAATTCCGAAAGTGCCACTGCGGCATTGGGAGCATATCGCTACATGAAGGGTATGCAAGATAGCAAAGGACCAATAATGTCTTCTGCATTGAACAAAATGATGAAGAAATTTGAAGCTACAGGTTCTTTGACGTCGCGTCAAAAAAGTGGACGTCCCTCAACAGCCGCTGCTGTTGCCACGACAGTGGAGCAGACGGTGCAATCCATGTCGGCGGTTACTGCACATGGGGAGTGCAGTGCTCGAGAAGTTTCGAGGCAGACAGGAGTGTCGTACGGAAGTGTCTGTAGAGCACTGCGGATAACTTTGCAACGGTATCCCTACAAGTTGCAACATAACCAAGAACTGAAACCTCCTGACTTTGACTCTCGCCGAGATTTTGCGAATTTGGTATTCAATAAGATTGATGAGCAGCACGAGTGGCTTTACACTGTGTTTTGGACAGATGAAGCGCATTACACACTCTCTGGTGCTGTTAACACCCACAATTGTCGCGTGTGGACCACAGAAAATCCACATGCATTTGTTGAGGTACCCTTGCAACAGCCTAAATTATTAGTCGCTACTTTAATCACGCATGGCCTCCAAGATCTCCCGATCTGACATCCTGTGACTTTTGGCTGTGAGAATTCTTGAAGTCAAAAGTGTACCGCGACCAACCGGCAAAACTGGCAGCACTGAAAGATACCATCCGCCAAAATGTGTCTACCATAACGCAAGAAATGCTACTAAATGCTGTGAACGGTGTGGTGACTCGTCTCATAGCTGTACTTCTGAATGATGGACAGCACATTGAACATTTACTTTAGTACTAATTAACTGTAATTAAGCTGACATGTAAGTTGTCAACATTTTTTCATTTGTAAATCATCTTTTGGTGCAATAAAACACTATAGCGCCATCTGTTGGTCGCCAACAGAACTTTTTTTTTCATTGCCACACAAAACTCGGTTTTTTTTCATCCATTTGGTGCAAACCGTATCTTTGTAGCTTGATTCGTTTTCGAATTATTCATTTTTAAAGTTCGTCCTGA
Organism: Maratus speciosus; assembly: GCA_963932465.1. NCBI lineage: Eukaryota > Metazoa > Arthropoda > Arachnida > Araneae > Salticidae > Maratus > Maratus speciosus. Next base: position 281,714,910 of record OZ010792.1, read on the forward strand.
CTTTTGGATCACCCGGTATTTGAGAACAAAAAACCAGATAGATAGAGAGAGAGAGAGAGAGAGAGAGATACATAGATATATTTATAAAACTGTAATTTCTTTAAAACTGTTTTAAATGAAACATTTATCTTTATCTAATCAGAAGATTATCATAGCATATTAAACAATTGAGAAAATAATTTATAAAGTTCTTCGTGAATTTAAAATATGAACTTTTTTTAATCTCTCCTTTATTCTTCTGAAAATTTCAAAAATGAGTCTATAAATTTATACCATACCACTCTTAAGTCAGTATGAATAATTGAGTTTTACTATCGAACCTCGATCAATACTAACACTCTTCTACCTTATTTACAGTCTGTCCCTCAACTTTTAAGATTTATTTGGCTTCTGTAGTTACATACTCCAACTTTTATGATATAACCAGAGTGATTGATTACTAGTTTTGCTATTTGCGACGACTTTTTAAACTCGGGCAAAAAGAAATAAAAGTCAGTAAAGTTTTAGTTCTATGCTAACTGGAGCAACATATTTGCGAAAACGTAGTAATATATCTCTGGAGAAATAGCAATTTTAGCGGACGACTAGTATTTTCATATGGTATATATATTCCTTCTACATCCATCCAATTGATCTTTCATTTGTTTTTTCATAGTCTTTTATTAGTTCAACATTATTTAGCTGGATTTTTGTATCTTTTACATATAACAAGCTATTGCATTAAATTTGGTAAATTTTCATGTGTTTAAATGGTTTAATTGTACAAAAATTATATATATATATATATATATGTATATGAAAACCTCAGATGAAAAAGGTGGTCAGTGATACAATCATCATTTTGAGAAAATGGACTGTAAAGTTCCAAATATCTATCTATTTGCGATTATTGCTAAATGCCTCCTTTAAGAATTAAAATTTCCGTGGGTATTAGGTTTATTTCAAATAGTAATTTAACTGATGGTGGATAACATTTGATTATCTTCAGTCATATCATTTACTCATATTTTTTTGTCACATATCGCCTTTGTCATCTGAGCTCTTCATAATAGACCAGAAGCCGGCCAGCACAGACAACCACCTCATCGAGTTGGAGGCTGAAATTCCAGAATTAGCTAAAACTCGATTCCTATAACAAAAGGCAATCGGTCTGCCAAGTCATATCTTGGTGGAAAATACTTAAAAACCCGCTTTTAGCGGTCGACTCGTAGGTTTTCCATTACGTTTTCCTACACCCAAAGCTATGAAAACATGGCGGACTGGGAGCAGGAAAACACGATGGTAAACCTACGAGTCAACCGGTAAAGTCGAGTTTTTAGGTGTTTTCCACCAAGCTATGACTTGGCAGACCGATTGCGTTTTAATATGGGAATCGAGTTTTAGCTAATTCTGGAATTTCAACCTCGAACTCGATGAGGTGGTTGTCTCATGGTTCATACATCTCCTTGAATTTTGCAGACCAGAAAATTTTTCGACACCAGTATTATCTTATAGAAAATATCTTCTTAAAATAGGCGAAATTTTATACTCTCGCTTCTACAGCTCTATACCTATATTTAAATATAACTCTTACTTCTTTTTCTGATTTTTAAACTTACTTTATCATTTTATCTCTTAAATTTAAGTTCCTATTATTTCTATCATTAATATTTTTTCTTAATTATAATGTAGTTTTTAAACAACTACACCTTAATTTTTACCCAATGGCTCATTAATTTGTAAGACATCATATCTTCAGCCTGGGTGTTAAGATGTTAACAGCTGGGAAACCCCTCAAAGTTGCTCTACTGTTCAGCACTGTTTAGCGCGTTTAACCTAGATTTCTTTTTCCATAAAAAGATACTGGTAGTTTTCCTGGAAAAATAACGGTATTTGTACGAACCATGTATCTGTGCTGCCGGCTCCCGGTCTATAATATATATTATAAAACAGCAATTTCTTTGAAATTGTTTTAAATGTACCAGGTTTTTTTTTTATTCACTTACCAAGGTTTATTAAACAATTGATAAAATGTATAAAGCAAATTATCATGATTTTTTAAATATTGAATTTTTGAATACTTTCTTTATTCTCTTAAAAATCTCAAAGATCACCCTATAAATTTATATCATACTACTTTTATGTCGCTATGAATTTAAAATAAATTGAGTTTTACCTGCGAACCTCGATCAATACTAACACTCTTCTACCTTATTTACAGTCTGCCTCTCAACTCTTAAGATTTATTTGACTTCTGTAGTTTCATACTCGAACTTTTATGATGTAACTAACATGATTGATTACTTGCTTCGCTATTTGCGAAGACTTTTTGAACTCGGGATTTCACTTTTACAAAGAGAAATAAAAGTCATTAGAGTTTTAGTTCTATGCTAACTGTAGCAATATATTTGAGAAGAAAGCACGCCAGTATATATATATATTTATTAAACTTCAGTTTTTTTTTTTAAACCGCTTTAAAGAAACATTTATCTTTCTATATTCTCATTTCACCATTGGTTACAGCAGATGGCATTTATTATGGTATATTAAGACAATTCTAAAAAAAAAATAAAAAAAAATAAGAAAAAAAATTCATCAATCAACGTAAATCTTTCTGACACATTTTCTGACTCTTTTATCAACATAAAAGCATGATACTTGCAGGCATGATTACTGAAATGAGTTATAATGAAACAGTGTTTCTCATTTTCCTATAAATTACATCTTGAGTTAAAAGCGATTTTTTGTCTCGGGATGGCAATTTTTTTTCTTCCTTTCTCGCAACCGTTAACTTGGTTCAAAACGTCAACTTTGGCAGCATTTTTTGAAACATCTTCTGCTTTTACTGAAAACGGAAACAGCAGTTCGGTTACATAGTATATGAACAAAAGCATCATCCAATTTGATACGTTTGCGAACAAAAATGAATTAAAAAATGGGTCAGAAAGTAGCCAATTTGGATTCGAGAACAGCCTTAAACAGATGAGAATTTGTTTCGGGATACACAGTTGATATATTTTATTTAAAAAAATGCTTTTTGGTGATGTTCGTGAGCAATCTAAAGAAATTAAATGTAGAAAAATAATTAGGGTTTTCAATTAAAAACGATTTTCCTCTGTGATCTGTACACCTGAAAGTACCAGTTGTCCTAAAATGGACTGACTGTTTTTAAAATTCAGTAACTTGTAAATGGTGACAGCTATTAAAAAGATACCTCTAAGAGGGCTATGTAAAATGTCAGGAGTTTTTTTACAGCAATTCCTAGTTTTAGTACCAAATAGTAGCGACAAGCAATAGGTGCTATATAGAGGCCAAAACCGAAATCACCCAGCATTGATGCGAAAGAAGAATGTTAAATATGTGGAGTGGATCTCATTCACCAATACAATCTTGTTCCTAGGGACCCACTCCATATGTTTAAAAGCCTTCCTTCTGGTCAATGAGGAGTGATTTCTGCTTTGGCCTCTATTGAGCACATATTGCTTGCAGCGCCATCTACCGCAGGTATCTGAAACTAAAACCGGAAATTGCAGTATAAAAAATCCTGACATCTTACGTAACCCTTTTACAAGTTTTTTTTTCTCAGCTGTCAACATTTGCAAGTTATTGAATTTTAAAAACATTCAGTCAATTTTAGGACACTTGGTATATTTTGGCAGTAGACAGGTTTGAATCTCGTCGTCTTTATACATGAAAAAATTACGTTTTAATTATCGGGTTTTTATTATTTATTGCTAATTACTTATACAAAGACATGCTAAAGACTTGAGAAAGTATAAAAAATAATTCATTACTTATGTTAATATTGAGATTTAAAAAATATTTTAACTATATATTTTTTTAATTTTGAAAATGAATAAATAAATTCAAATCATGACATTTCTTAGCTATTATGGATATAAAATGAATTCAACATGGCTGATTAACAGTGATGAGTTCTACGCATTTTTATTTTTCACACTTTGGTTCATCTGACGACACCCTTCTCTATCTGTCTGTCAGCCCGTCGCAAAGTTCACTCTCAGAAACCGTATAAGTCAGAGACTGGAAATTTTGCTTACTTGTAGCTGAATACCTCTGATCACATGGCAAATCAGTTTGAAAAAGTCATATTATTTTAATTAAATAAATTAATTTAATACATCCAATAATTTCTGCGATTTAGATTCTAAACAGAACCTTAATTTCTGGAATTTTAAATGGGCTAGATAGCTCGTGGTAAAGAATTTATCTGCTATTCAAAAGGTACCCGATTCGATGCTGGGAGTCGGAGTTTGAAAAATTTCCCCCGATGTAGATTTTATTCAATTTTATAGTTCAATTCAACAGAATAGATTCAATTTTACAGGGGGTTTTTTTGTTTGTTTTTTGGTTGCTTTTTTTGGTCATTTTAAAGCCAAAAGTTGTTGAAAAATATTTTAACAAGTATTTTTTAATTCAATTTTTTTTTTTTTTTTTTTGAAAAATTGCGAATTGTTTTTCGTTAAACTTTGGAATTTTTGAAATTTCTGAATTTTAAATTTCGTTTAAACAATTTATTTTGTTTTGAAAAAATTCGAAATTTAAAATTTTTCTTGAACATTCACTAAACTAATGATATATTTTAGAATTTTAAATTTCGTTAAATTTCTTTTTTGTTTTTAGAAACTTAAAAATTTATTTAAACCTCCGCTAAATTTGTGAATTTTTGGAATTTTGAATAATAATTTTGAACTTATTTAAATAATTTGACTTTTTTTAATTTGATTAAAATAAAATGGCTTCCTTTAATAATAATTTTAAAATTAAATGTTATGATGCTGTCTATGTAACGTCAATGTAATACGTTATATGTATACACGTCTATGTAATGATTTAATAATTATAAATTAATGATTTGGCTTTATTAATTAAAGAATAAAGTGTTTTGAAAGAAATGTTAAACGAAACCCTTTATGCAATCTTCGATCACACCTACCCACTTCTTTTACAATCTCTTATCAGTTCATGTAAGTTTATTTGACTTTTGCAGTTTCATAATCCAACTTTTATTATGTAACTAACATGACTGATTGTTGCTTTTGCATTTTTGAAAACTTTTTAAAGACAAAAATCATTGGCTGTTTAATTTTTTGCTGGCTGAACAACATATTTCCGAAGAAAATGCTTAAATTTTTCCCATGCGAAATCTGCAGATTCTTTTTATTTTTTTAAGTGAAGCATTTGTCTTTTTACTGTTACTCGTTAATTAGTTGTTGTGGATTTATTTTTATTGAGCATCAAGCGTTTGATTTTAATTAAAATGCCAAAGACTGTGCCAATTGTAATTTAAGAGAGAAAATTTGTAATAGGCGTTTTTTTGGAATACACTTTTAATGCATTTTTTCTTGAACGATAGATTACCACTATTAGAAAGTAATTTCATCATTACAAGTTAAAAAAATTAAAAATAAATTATTTGGTTGTAAATATTAAAGTGAACCTATTGAAGACACATCTAAAAATGAACAGCTTTCAGTTAAAAGTTAAAATTGGTTCAGTACAAAGCGTAGGCTTGATGTCTAAAAAAATTATCTTGTATTTTAAAATATTAAATGTTTTGTTAAAAATAACAACGCAATGAATGGCGTTTCAATGAGCGTCAAGCATTTGATTTTAATTAAAATGCCAAATATAATAGACGTTTTTTAGAGCACTCTTTTTTTTTCCCTACAAAGATAGATTATCCCAACCTATTCAACAGCCACTATTAGACAAAAAAAATCCTCATTACAAGTTTAAAAAATTAAAAATAAATTATTCTAATGTAAAAAAAAAAAAAAAAAAAAAAAAAAAAAACTATTGATGACACGTCTAAAACGAACAACTTTCAGTTAAAAGAACAACAATTAAAATTGGTTCGGTTCACTGTAAAAAAAATGCGACCAGTTTTCCTGTAGGAATCGGAAAAATAGTTGCCCTTATCGTACCAAAAAAATTTTCCGACCCAGCTTGGAATAAAATCCGTAAAATCGGAATAAAATCCGTAAAATACCGTTTTACTGACTATTTCCCTTTTTTTACGGATTTCATTCCGAGCTGGGTCGGAAAATTTTCCGGCGCGATAAGGGCAACTATTTTTCCGATTCCTGGAAAACTGGTCGGTTTTTTTTACAGTGTTGAAAGCGTTAGTTTTGATGCCGAGAAAGAAATTAGCTGGTAATTTAAATTATTAAATATTTTGTTAAAAATTAGGAACGTACTGAATGGCGTTTCAATGATCACCAAGCATTTGATTTTAATTAAAATGCCAAGGACTATGTCTATTGTGATGTATGCGAATAAAATTATATTAGACTTTTTTTAGAATACTCTTTCAATGCATTTTTTCCACAACAATAAATTAACCCAATAGCCACTATAAGAAATAAATTTCATCATTACAAGTAAAAAAAATTAAAAATAAATTGTTCAGTTGCAAATAAATAAAAAAAAACCTATTGAAGACACGTCTAAAAATGAACAACTTTCAGTTAAAAGAACAAGAATTAAAATTGGTTCAGTAGAAAGCGTAAACTTAACCTTGTGCTTTGATGCCGACAAAAAAAAAAAAAAATTAGCTTGTAATTTAAATTATTAAATATTTTGTTTAACATTAGCAACGCACTAAATGGCGTATAATTTTTTTCTCCATACATATTATTTTCAATCAATTAATGCTCATGAGTGAGCAAATCCACAGTATCGTATTATATTTTTATGTTCACATCGTCAATGGAAAATGTTGAAAAATAACTGCCATTTATTATTATTATTATTATTATTATTATTATTATTATTATAAGAAAAATAGCATTATGCATGCTAATTGATAGATTTAAATTTTTGAAACATTAATTTTGAGAAATGAGAGAAAAATAATAATATATGATGCTTAACATTATGTAAATTTATATATTTATTAGTATTCTTCCTGAAAAAGAAAAAACAGAAAATCGTCATGAATGATGGCATTTTTACTGCATTTATTTGGAAAAACCGAGATCAATTCTGCATCGGGAGATTATCAAAAGGTGGGATCATTAAACGTTAACTATATCTAATTTTTCAAATTTTCAAATTGAAGGCCAAATTTTTTTAATAGTATAGTATTTTGTCTATAAATATAATATATAAATATTTTAATAGTGTTGGAGTTTAAGTGGCCTATCAAGCCAAAAGCACCCCATTCTCGATAGCAGGAATTCGCTGTCTCATATTTAAACAATTAGAAAAAATCTCTTGTGGCTATGCTGCTTTTGAAATGGAAATAGGTAAAATGCTCTTACCTGGGATTCATCAATATCGCGATGACGTATAACTTCATCGGTGTGGCGTGGTCAGGGATTTATCCAAAAGCTTCTTGAAGAAATTATTTTTATTTTATTTTGTGAAGCATTATTTATCCTTTGAAGTATCCTTTGAGAGCTTAATATGAATCAGCTAAATCCATGGGAAGATATAATGTAATATGAATTAGTATTGTGTGTTTTTACGATAAAGAAAGATTCAACTTTTAGCTTTAAATACTTATAATTAAACATATTACTGGAGTATAAGAAACTCCGTCTTAACAGAGAAGCTACATGATTAAGAGTGATAATACATAAAGCTGCTAAAACACATATTCGCAGCGTAGAAAAAATATATAATAATTAAAGGTGTCTGGCAAAAGTCAAAATGTTCAGATGTTCCTTTTAGTTACATATTAGTGATGAAATCTTAGTTATTAGAACATATGCTTTAGAGAGTTACTCAAGTGGGCTGTAATAGCACTCATTATCAAATGCGGAAGTAAAGAAACAGTTCGTAAATTTGCTTGTTAAAATGATCTGTGTTTAGTAACAAGTTCTTTCTTTTATTTTATTAATCACTTTTAGCAGTTGCCGAAGAACATCTGGGGAATTAAATTTAACACCCCTCCTTAATCTCCTCAGATGGATAAGGTAACAAGTTCATAGTCTTGATGTCACACAAAAGTTGAGGTTTGGGTGTGGGCTTTGTCAAGCAGTCAGCAATCATGTATTGCGTGGGACAATATTTTAATTCGATAATTTTATCCTCCTTTAATTGTCTTATGGCGTGAAAGCGGATATCAATATGTTTTGTCCGCTTCGAAAAATTTTTCATTTTGTATCATCTTTATACTGCTTTGGTTGTCATGGTAAAGTAAAATAGGTTTTACTTGATACAAGTTAAGATCTTCTAGCAGTTTTAATAGCCATAAAATTTCTTGTCCTGCGGTTGCTGCAGCAACGTATTCCGCTTCAGCCGAAGAATATGCAATGCTTGACTGTAATTTTGTAGTCCATTGAATGGGATTATCACCCAGAAAAAAAATATTGCCGGTGGTTGATTTTCTATTTTTAGTGTCCCCAGCCCAATCAGCATCAGCATACGCGATGAGTATTGGTGGTTTATTTTTGCTTATTGTTAGGCATAGGTTTTTTGTGCAATTGAGGTAAATAATAATTCTTTTTGCCGCTTTCCAATCCTTCTCGCGTGGCGTTGCACTTCTCCTACTAAGTATATTTACTGGTGCCATAATGTCGGGTCGAGTGACTGTGGCAATATACAAGAGCGAACCGATCGCTTGCCTAAACTTTGTATTGTTCGGAAGTAAATTGTCGCTATCTTCTAATTTATAGAAACCTACTTCCATCGGTGTACCAATAGGTCTTGCATCTGTTAAATTTAACTTTCTAACCAAATCTTCTATTTTTGACTTTTGGTTTAATTTGTAACCATCATTCGTTTTGATTATGTTGGTTCCTAGGTACTGACTTATTTCGCCTAAGTCTTTTACTCCGTACTCATTTTGCAATTGTTTTATTACATCTTTAATTATTTCACTTTTACTCGCGATTAAAATATCGTCAACGTAGACGATGATATAAGTGAAATTTTCCTTTTCTTTTCTAGTAAATAAACATGAGTCAGCAGTGCTTTGCACAAAATTCATGTTTTTTAATGATTCTGCGATCTTTTTGTGCCAGGCTCTAGCTGCCTGCTTTAAGCCGTAGATTGTTTTATTCAGTTTACACACTTTGTTTTCACAATTTTTTTCTATAAAACCCTCTGGTTGTTTCATGAAAATTTCTTCTTCTATTTCGCCGTGAAGAAATGCAGTGTCGATGTCAATGTGTTGAACAGAAAGATTTTTATATGCCGCTGAGGCTAAAAATGTGCGGATTGTTGTGTGTGAAACTACGGGTGCGAAGGTTTCATCATAATCTTCGCCGTACTTCTGATTATATCCTTTCGCTACTAAACGGGCCTTGTATTTTTGTACATTTTCTAAATTATCTAACTTTCTCTTAAAAATCCACTTGCAACCAATAATTTTCTTATTTGGTGGGGGATCCACTAAGTCCCAAGTTTTATTTTTCTTTAATGAGTTGATTTCTTGTTGAGTGGCTTTGAGCCAATTTTCTTTTTCTACTGGGTTGTTCATGTTTGCTATGTCATAAAAATCGTTTGGTTCGAATGTGTCATTTGTTTTTACGTGACATACGTATCTGTCGGGTGGTACTCCTCTATTTGACCTCTGAGACCTTCTCGGTTCTACGTCGGGTTGTTTGGACGCGGTTGGTTCTTCGTCCGAATTACTTAACTCTGTTTGAATGTAGTTGTTGTCATTGTCTGAGTTTGCTACCTCTTCGCTTTCTTTTAAGTTGTTTTCACTATTTTCTATAAATTTAACTGTTCTCGCTATTATTATTTTGTTTTCTTTTGTAAATATACGGTAACCTTTTGATTTGTTGTCATACCCCACAAGTATTCCTTCCTGCGCTCTATCATCTAATTTGTTTCGCTGATGTTTTTGTATATAGGCATAAGCTTTACAGCCGAATGTACGCAGGTAGTGTAAGGTGGGTTTTCGGTTGAACCAAATTTCGAACGGTGTTTTGTTTGTTATTTTGGTTGGTAGCCTATTCTGCAGGTGATTGGCGGTATTTATGGCTTCTCCCCAGAATTTTTGAGGTAAGCCTGCTTCGGAGAGTAGACTCCTAGTCATATCTAATAATGACCTATTCTTTCTTTCCGCTACGCCGTTTTGGCTCGGACAAAATGGTACCGTAAACTGGTGTTGGATACCTCTTGCCCTTAGGTATTCTTCCGTTTGTTTACCTAAATATTCCCCTCCATTATCGGATCTAATAGCTTTAGGGAATCTGCCGAATTGGGTTTTCACCATGGCTACATAATCTTTTAACTTTTCGTGAACTTCATTTTTATGCGAAAGTAAGTAAATTACTGTAAACCTTGAATAGTCGTCTATAAAAGTGACGAACATTGTTTTTCCCCCGATAGTAGGTGTACCGATAGATGTGCACACGTCCGTGTGTATCAGATCGAGCACTTTGCCTGTTTTGGGACAGTTTGTTGATTTCGGATATGGGGCATCACTTATTTTTGTTTGGATACATATTTCACATAATGCATTATGATTACAGTTATTTATTTTTATACCGTCTGCTAAGTTTTTATTTATTAATTCTTTTATCGCATTATAGTTACGATGGCCAAGCCGTTTGTGCCAAACTTCTATGCAATTTTTATTTTTACATTCATGTGCAATGTTTACTTTATTAGTTTCAGCGCTTTCTAATAATTCGACTTGATATAAATTATTTTTCATTCTTGCTTCAAGATAAATATTCCCGTTTCGGGATAACGTGCATTTTTCTTTATCGAAAATTAATTTATAGCCATTCTGTGTTGCTTTGCTTACCGATATGAGGTTCGATTCTAATTCTGGTACGTATAATACTTCTTTTAATGTGATTGTGTTTATCCCTCCATCGGATGTTTTTGTTTTAAATGTCGTTTCACCTGTACCGTGTGAATTCAGCGTTTTGCCATTGGCAATGATGACTGTCGTCTTTTCAGTGTCGTTAAACTTAGTGAATGCATCTTTACTGTTTAGAATGTGTGTCGATAAACCTGAGTCGATTATCCAGGTTTGTTTTCCTGGTTTCTGGACTAAAAAAGCTGCGTCGCTGCCTTTTCCTGAATTGCCCTGTGTTTTGTTAATCCGAATTGGTTCTGTTTCACGGTTTTTGTTTTCTCTATAATAGTTTGCGTCTTCATAACATAACGATGATGTGTAATACTTGGATTTGTGCGGCTGTTGTTTTTGTGACGGTGAGTAAGTGTTTCTGTTCTTAAGATGCCAGCACTCCCTGTATGTATGGTTTTTTAATTTACAGTATGTGCACTGTTTGTCCTTTTTATTATAGTGTTCAGCCGGAAACTTTTTATGCGTTTTAAACGCTTTTGAGGAATTCTCGCTCTGATCTGTGTTTTCTAAACGTCTTGTATATTCATCAGTGAGTTTTCCTTTTATAAACTCTGAATTAAGTTCATTTTCTGGACGGGCCTCGAGGGCTATAATTAAGGTGTTGTAGCTAGGTGGTAGTGAACAAAGTAACAGAGCTGAAATGTGCGAGTCATTAATAGTTTCGCCTATGGCTGAAAGTTTATCAACAAGTTCTAAAATATGTGTAATGTGTTTTATTAGATTGCCGTTTTCTGGGAGTTTTGCTCCGTATAATTTTCTCAGCAAATATAACTTGCTTGAGAGATTAGCCCTTTCATGAATTGTTTTTAAAGCTTGCCAGGTTTCTCTGGCAGTGTTTAAGTGCTTTACATGCACGATCTGCGAGTCTTCAATACTCAAGTTGATAATTGCACGTGCTTTACGGTCCCTCTTCGTCCAGTCCGTGTTAATTGGATCTGGGGGATTTTGTGTTATTACATCAAACAATTCTTCTTTTATTAAAATCATTTCTGCGCGAAATTTCCAATTTGAGTAATTATGCGAATTTAATTTTTCGACTATTTGAGTTTCTTTTATCCCTGCCATGTTTATTCTTATTTATATATGCGACGAACCTATTTCCTTTTTATTTATTTATTTACTGTAAAATGTAAAATGAACGATTTCTTTTTTTTTTATTATTATTATCACTCACAACCAACAAATTGTTCATTCACTAATTATTTAAATGTTCATTACATAAAACATAAATATATAAATGTTTCTTTTTCATTCACCTTTATATTTCTGGTACAATAACATTCATAATTTTATTCAATGCAGCATCTTTTTATTTTTTTATTCAGAACATGAATATTTTTAATATTTATAATCTAAGCCACTATATAAAATTTTTCTTCTTTTTCGCTAAACATGAGCACTTTATCTGTCTCATTAATCTTTTTGTTGGAGTTTAAGTGGCCTATCAAGCCAAAAGCACCCCATTCTCGATAGCAGGAATTCGCTGTCTCATATTTAAACAATTAGAAAAAATCTCTTGTGGCTATGCTGCTTTTGAAATGGAAATAGGTAAAATGCTCTTACCTGGGATTCATCAATATCGCGATGACGTATAACTTCATCGGTGTGGCGTGGTCAGGGATTTATCCAAAAGCTTCTTGAAGAAATTATTTTTATTTTATTTTGTGAAGCATTATTTATCCTTTGAAGTATCCTTTGAGAGCTTAATATGAATCAGCTAAATCCATGGGAAGATATAATGTAATATGAATTAGTATTGTGTGTTTTTACGATAAAGAAAGATTCAACTTTTAGCTTTAAATACTTATAATTAAACATATTACTGGAGTATAAGAAACTCCGTCTTAACAGAGAAGCTACATGATTAAGAGTGATAATACATAAAGCTGCTAAAACACATATTCGCAGCGTAGAAAAAATATATAATAATTAAAGGTGTCTGGCAAAAGTCAAAATGTTCAGATGTTCCTTTTAGTTACATATTAGTGATGAAATCTTAGTTATTAGAACATATGCTTTAGAGAGTTACTCAAGTGGGCTGTAATAGCACTCATTATCAAATGCGGAAGTAAAGAAACAGTTCGTAAATTTGCTTGTTAAAATGATCTGTGTTTAGTAACAAGTTCTTTCTTTTATTTTATTAATCACTTTTAGCAGTTGCCGAAGAACATCTGGGGAATTAAATTTAACAAATAGTGTGTCTACAAAATTATACACAAACATTAAAAGACAGCAACTATTCAGGAAAATTAATGATTAAAGCATTTAATTAGCAGTTGTGTACGTTACAAATTTTGGACATTTTCAGATTTTGGACTTAAAGATTTTGGACGTTGCTCTTAGTATTTAAAAAATTCTTAAGACTAAGAATGTAGTAAATGTGTCTGTATACATATATATATGTATAATTAACTTTTTGTTATCCAGTAATAATAATAATAAAATCAAATGCTTTGTTACGTACGTTACTTTCGGACATAACAAAACACAGAAAAATGCTTGATAGAAAAGTCCTTCTATCTTCAAAAAAGCAATAAATCAGCCTGCCATCTCTTAACGAAATTTTCGAAAAATCATCCGTTTCCTTTATGCATTCGTTGTTTACCATTAGAACCACCTGGAAAAAAGTTAAAACTCTTTTTCTTGGTGGTACATTGGAGCAGTTAACGTTATGAATGTCCGAAATTGGCCTCTTTAGCATAAAATAGTAAAATTTTAAGATATTTATACAAAGCTTTTACAATAAATTATGTCATTTTCTATCTCTGAATAGAATTAAAAACTCAGTGTAAAAAAAAAATAAAGTCAATGATAATTAAAGTTATGTTTGAAAGGCTTAAAGTTATGACTTGTGTCCAGTGCCCACCTTTTGAGAATCGCCCCATCGTATTTTCAAATATCTTCTCAGTTCTTGGGATTTATTTGATTTCAGTAGCTTAATACTCCAACTTTTATGATTTAACTAGCATGATTGATTGCAGTTTTCGCTAATTACAAGGCTTAAATTCGGGTTTAATTTTTTATATAGAGATAAAAGTAATTAGTTTTTTTAGTTAAGGACTAACAGAACAATATATTTTCGGAGAAAATAGCTCAGATTTTTCTTCCCTGAAACTGCAGTTTTTTGGGAATCTTTTTAAGTGAAAAACTTGTCTTTTTATTCTTAATTAGTTGTAGTGAATTTATTTTTATTAGGTGTCAAGCATTTCAGTTTAATTAAAATTCCGAAGACTATGTCTATTGTAATTAATATGAGATAAATATAACAGATGCTCTTAAAAGGTTTTTAAAAATTTGCTCATAATTCATTTTGTGGATGATTCATTTTCGGGACTAGTGTTTCTCAACCTGTGTGCCACGAGAAATTGTCAAGTGTGCCGCAATGGTTTTTGATAAATAAGTAAAATTGTATGGTGTCGTATCAACGATACGACATTTTATATTTATCATATGCTTAACGCTTAAAAACTATTTTTCTTCGCTTTCAGTTGACGAATATGATTGGTTAACGAACCTATATGATAGTTGCAGGACACCAAATTTGACAACATAAAAAGAACAGCTCATTGATTTGAGAAACGATAAGTTTTACCGTTCAACAATCTTCGAGAAAAATTTGGATGAGCTTTGACTTTCTGTCAAAATGTGTAACCTGCAATCAGCTTGAAAGCTATTAATATTCTTCTGCCTTATGCGCCTTCATGATTCTGTGAATTTGAATTTTCAACATTGACTGAAATAAAGTCTAAAAAGCGAGTAAGAACTTATGCGAACTTGTCTGGTGACATTAGAACCTCGTTTTGATTTAATTTGTTCCAGAAAACACGCTGAGGCCTCTCATTGAATAAATTTTGTAAATAAATATATATATATATATTTTTTTTTACCATACATCTTTTACATTTTTTATAGTCAGGTGTGCCGCAAATAATTCCTGATATTTTTAGTGTGCCTTCAACCAAAATAGGTTGAGAAACACTGGTATAAAGTATTATTATAGCTTTGAAATAGAATATTACAATACTTAATAATTAAAACAAAGTAAAATGATGAAAAATCCCAAAAATATACATTTAATAAATTTTTATATAATAATTCATGCTACGGAATACTTTTTATTTTTGATTGATTCATTTTTGGGATGAATAGAAAAGTATTATTGTAGTTTTGAAATAAAATATTGCAATACTTGATAATTAAAACAAATTAAAACGATGAAAAATCCGAAGGATATATAGTTAATAAGTTTTTATATAATAATTCATGTTACATACTATATTTTATTTTTGCCTGTTTCATGTTGTATATAAGTATAAAGTGTTATTATAACTTTGAAATAAAATATTACAATACTTATCTAATTAAAACAAATCAAAACGATAAAAATCCCAAAGATATAAAAGTTTTTAAATATAATAATTCATGTTGCGGAATATGTTTATATTTTTGCCTGTTTCATTTTGCGGATGAGTATAAAGTATTATTATAGCTTTGAAATAAAATATAACAATACTTAATAATTACATCAAATTAAAACGAAGAAAAATCCCAAAGGTAGACAATTCATGAGTTTTTATATAATAATGCATGTTGTGCAATATTTTTTATTCTTTTTTTGCCTTTTTCATTTTGGGGATCAGTATAAATTATTATTATTATTATAGCTTTGAAATAAAATATTACAATACTTAATAATTAAAAGAAATTAAAACGATGAAAAATCCCAAAGATATATAATTAATAAGTTCTTATATAGTAATAATTCATGTTGCGGAATATATTTTTATTTTTGCCTGCTTCATTCAGCGGATGAGTATAAAGTATTACTATGACTTTCAAATAAAATATTACAATACTTAATGATTAAAAACAAATTAAAACGATTAAAAATCCCAATGATATACAATTAATAAATTTCTATATAATAATGCATGTTGCGGAATATGTTTTTGCTTTTGCCGACGTAACTACTCTCTGATATTAATGAACGTATGATGAGAATTCTTACTTAATTGCTCTCAAAATTTTAGTTGTGTTCTTCAATCATTATATGGAGAAAAAAGATCTACATTCTATAAATAGTTCACATTGTTTGTAGTCCAGTCAAAATAGATGAAAAAAAAGGGAAACATAGCCAAAACTGGCGGAGAGCTGAAAATTTGGAAAAACCTTTAAGACATCATTCTAAATGAAATTCTAAAACTCTTAATCGATCTGGCTGGAGCAAAAAAATTTATTCAAGGTGAAAGGTCAAAGATAGAAAAAAATCGTTTTTTGCAGATATCTGGTAAATGGCAGGTTTTATCGTAAAAATAGTTGTTATAAAAATTGAAAATCTTGGAATTTTCTACAAAAAAGGTCTTTACACCCCCACCCCCCGTTTGTGAGATATTGCGATTTCAAAAATTGTAAAATCTAAAATTTTCGTATTTTGCATAATATCTACACTTTCTAAATGCAATGCGTGTTATTAGCTGTTGAATGGAATAAATATAAGTAGATATAATAAAATTAAATATAATAATGCGATAACATTTTAATTGTCTCCGCGTAAGCGCATACCTCATCCAATGAACTCCAGATAATCTGTGGCGTCAGCCTCCCCCCCCCCCCCTTCCACTGAGAAATAGAAGCGTGCACCGTAGATGCAAGTGATTCACGCATGAAAAGAGATACTGTAGATGTTAAAAAAACTCTTCGAGTGGTTCTAATTACATTATCCTTTTCCTGAGGTTCAGAAAATAATGTCAATCGCAAGTGGAATCATTGGTGATGACAAAATCAATTGTCATAATGCTCGTGCAGTTGGAATTGCTTCTATGACTAATATCATTGGCAAAACGTTTAATAACATCAAATTGAAGCGCGCTGTTAAAGTATTTCCCATTTTAACGGTCAGTAGTGCTCTAAAAGTTCATGATGAGAAAGTACCTATAGATCCTTTATTATTATTCCAACGCATGAGCGTTATTAAAGCTTTTAAAAATCAACTAGAGTAATTCTTCGAATATGAATTAGCTCCTTATCCATTATCACTTTTTGATGAAATTGGAATGCGTAAAACACAAAAATAGGCCGTTTACAAGTGCTTTCAATGTGTAAATGTTGAATTTGATAACGCAGATGCGACTTTTATCATCGATGGAGGTTATCTTTTACATCGTGTTGTGTGGTATCGAGAAGAAACATTCGATGTTATTTTCGATAAATATATTCATTATGTACATAAGCATTATGGTCACAACGTTATTATAGTATTTGACGGTTATGCAGATTATGAAAAATATATAAAAAATAAAATAAAAAAATATATAAAAAGCTGCAGAACAACATCGCCGAGCTACTAAAATATCTTCTTCTGCTGATGTTCTTTTTCATCGATTTATGACTGTTTCAACGAAGCAACAACAAATCCTTGCTAATACTCATAACAAGACTCTGTTTATTTCAATGTTATGTGAAAAATTAAATGCTGCTGACATTTCTGTTAAATAAGCTGATAATGATGCTGACGTTCTTATAGTTGCAACAGCTATAGAACAGTCAAATACAAGTATAAACATTGTTGTTGGTGAAGATGTCGATTTGTTAATCATATTAACTGCACGAACCTCTATTGATAAACCAGATTATTTCTTGAAACCGGGAAAAGCTCAGATAGAAACAAAAATATATTCATCACAAAGTTTGGAGTTATATCCAAAGTGTAGAGATCGTATATTATTTTTACATGCAATAACCGGTGGCGACACGACGTCAGCTTTCTTCAGAAAAGGTAAAACTCAAATATTTAAATTATTTGATAAAAGTAAGGACTTAATTTGCTGTGCTGAAGTGTTTAAGAAAATCGACTCTTCTCCGGATATCATTATCGCTAACGAAATTCGCTTTCTTCTTGCGATGTACGGAGCTCCAAAAAACATTGATTCGATAGATAGCTATAGATATCAAAGTTTTGCGAAGAGTACACGGCACAATAAAGTCGTACAGTTATTCTGTCTTCCACCAACATCTAGTGCTGCTCACCAATATTTGTACCGAGTTTACTATCAAGTCCAAATATGGCTAGGTAATAAGCTTGACCCTGAAAACTGGGGATGGGTATTGAACAATAACTACTTGGAGCCAATTAAAACTCTACTCCCGCCTGCACCAGAAATATTGCCCCATACCATTTTCTGTAATTTCACAAAGGGTTGCAATTTCAATTGCGGTTGCAAAAAAGTTGGTTTGTTCTGCTCATCCTTATGTAGCAACTGTCACGGCCAGTCTTGCTCTAATGTTGCCTCAAATATAGCAGATGATGATGCTTCTGACATCAGTGAAGAAATACCAGATCCATCTGATCTCTTACAGAAATGTACAGGAGTTCAGCAGCCAGAGGAAGAAGAAGACGATGAAAATGCAACTCAAGAAATAGAATTCGCAAACGATAAATTAACAAGTAAGCTAAAATTATTAAAAGTGTAAAGACCTTTTATGTAGAAAATTTCAATTTTTATAATAACCTTTAATTTTTATAATAACCATGTTTACAATAAAGCTTACCGTTTAACACATACCTGAAAAATAAACGAATTTTTTGTATCTTTGACCTTTGACCTTATTATATTTAATTTTATTATATCTACTTATATTTATTCCTTTCAACAGCTAATAACACGCATTGCATTTAGAAAGTGTAGATATTATGCAAAATATGAAAATTTTAGATTTTTACAATTTTTGAAAACGCAATATCTCACAAACGGGAGAGGGGCGGTGTAAAGATCTTTTTTTTTGTAAAAAATTCCAAGATTTTCAATTTTTATAACAACTATTTTTACGATAAAACCTGCCGTTTACCAGATATCTGCAAAATACAAATTTTTTTTATTATTGACCTTTGACCTTTAAGAAAATTTTTTGCTCCAGCTTGATCTATTAAGATTTTTGGAATTTAATTTAGAATGATATCTTAAAGGTTTTTGCAAAATTTCCGCTCTCCTCCAGTTTTGGCTATGTTATATGTCTATTATGACCTTAATCTTTTACTTTTGACCTTATTATATTTCATTTTATTATATCTACTTATATTTATTCCTTTCAACAGCTAATAACATGCATTGCATTTAGAAAGTGTAGATATTATGCAAAATATGAAAATTTTAGATTTTTACAATTTTTGAAAACGTAATATCTAACAAACGGGGGAGGTGTGGTGAATATTTTTTTTTTTGTAAAACATTCCAAGATTTTCAATTTTTATAACAACTATTTTTACGATAAAACCTGCCGTTTTCCAGATATCTTCAAAATACAATTTTTTTTTATTATTGACCTTTGACCTTTAAGAAAATTTTTTGCTCCAGCTTGATCTATTAAGATTTTTGGAATTCAATTTAGAATGATATCTTAAAGGTTTTTGCAAAATTTCCGCTCTCCTCCAGTTTTGGCTATGTTATATGTCTATTTTGACCTTTATCTTTTACCTTTGACCTTATTATATTTAATTTTATTATATCTACTTATATTTATTCCTTTCAACAGCTAATAACATGCATTGAATTTAGAAAGTGTAGATATTGTGCAAAATATGAAAATTTTAGATTTTACAATTTTTGAAATCGCAATATCTCACAAACGGGCGTGGGGGGGGGGAGGGGGGGCGGTGTAAAGATCGTTTTTGTAGAAAATTCTTAGATTTTCAATTTTTATAACAGCTATTTTTACGATAAAACCTGCCATTTACCAGATATCTGCAAAAAAAACGAATTTTTTTTTAATCTTTGACCTTTGACATTGAATAAAATTTTTTGTTCCAGCCAGGTCGATTAAGATTTTTGGAATTTCATTTAGAATGATGTCTTAAAGGTTTTTCCAAATTTTCAGCTCTCCGCCGGATTTGGCTATGTTATATGTCTATTTTGATTGGACTATTGACTTTTCGTGTAATCTGTTGAAATAGTAATATATATATATTTTTATTATTCCGTAAATTTCACATTTTTTTAGAAAAATTAAAAAAAGCATTATTTTTTATTATTAAATGTTTTGCAGTAATAAAACTAGGCGAAATTTTTAAAATGAAAATTGTATGCATATAAAAGAGTGTTTTTTTTTTTTTTAACTATTTTTTTTAGTTCTTGTCTTGCCACTACATCAAATGACCGAAATACTAAAATTTCAACACATAATTTTCAATTGACTCTCTATTTTTTAAAGTGCATTTCATAAAATTAAAGATTTTCAGTAATATAAATATTTTTTTTTTCAAAATAAAAATGTATATCATTCATATAATAATGTATATTATATTATTGTTAAATGTATATTAGTTTAAAAATGCTTTCTCAAACTAATTAACTTTTTTGAAATCTGGTCCTTATATTTATAGAGCACATTTGCAAAAAAAATATATATATATATATATAAATAAATAATAATAAATTTAAAAAATAATAAAAAAATGTTTAAAAAAGTTAGGAGATAAAAACTAAAGTTATATAATAAAAATAAATAAATGATAAAAACAAAGTTATATAAAAATGTAAAGTTAGAAGATTTAGAATAGTAAGGGAAGTTTTTTTTTTTTTTTTTTTTTTTTTTTTAAATTTTTAAAGAAAAATTAATTTTTTCCATTCTTGCCATAAAAATTGCAATTTTTCATTTTTAAATATTTTCTACTATCTTATTATAGCTTTGATATAAATATTACAATAATTAATAATTAAAACAAATTAAAACGATTTAAAATCCCAAAGATATCTATTTAATAAGTTTTTATATTATAATGCATATTACGGAATATGTTTTTATTTTGTATTTAATAATATGTCAAAAAGATAAGGAATTTTCTTTGTCTTAGAAAGTAATCGTGTAAACATTAACCTACCTGTTTTCTGTTCAAATATATGGCTTTTCTGAGCTGATACGTATATACGTAATTTCCTTCCCGTGGCGCCATATATCACCATCAATCGAACAATACCGAATGCTTCGAAGTATGAATTATGCTGGACAGTAAATTCCGGCGGCTCCATGGAAAGCTATTCGGTGAATTTATGAGGTGAATTTTTCACGGTGGCAAAAACATCAAATAATTGAATATTTGAGGTAGGTGAATAAGTGGAATATTTCACTATTTCTTTTCTTTCTTTTTTTTTTTTTTTTTTTTTTTTTTTTTTATCAAACTTTTCAGTCCTTTACGTGTTTATACCGTTATTTAGATTTCTTTTTCTAACGGATAAATTTTAAATAATTTTATTTGTGAAGTAATTGAATGGAACAAAGTCCATATTTTGAGATCTCTCATTTTTAGATGGTTTCAATGATTTTTCATGTTTATTGACTGTTTTTAGACCCAAGCATGCATAGGTAGAAATGATGATGCAAAGACCTTTTGCCGAGGAGCTCGAGACCTATGTCCCACATCCCTGGATACTGAACACATGAGGTAACCTATTCACTGTTTCAGATACACAAACAATTTTTCTTGAATATTTATAAAATTTATTTAATATAAAGAAGCCATTTATCTATTTTTATATGTACTCCAATTATTTATGTTCATCATAAAATTATTGTAAATTTTATGAAAAATAAAATTATTATAATAAAATAAAATATAATTATTCACCAAAAAAATTATATGAAAATATAAGACCAAACAAGAAAACCGGATTGAGTTTCTTCTTTCTTATATTTTCTAATAATTTCTTTGAATTTGTGAGTAATTATACATATTTTATTATAATAATTTTATTTTTCATAAAATTTACAGTAATTTTATGATGAATAGAAATAACTGGGATACATATAAAAATAGATAAATGGCTTCTTTATATTAAATAAATTTTATAAATATTGTTTGTGTATCTGAAACAGTGAATAGGTTACCAGAAAATATGTACCAAATTTCCGTCTCTCGCCATGGCCATTTTCCCTATTTCGCCAAGGCCCCTATGCTGGAAAAGTATCATAATTTGTTTTCTACACTTTTCCATTTAACTAAACTTGTTTCACCTATGTAAGAGGGAATTTTGCAGTCGATTTGCCACTCGTTTCCTGATAGGACAGAATTATAAAAATCATGTATATAGGCGTGCTTCCGATTACCATACAACATTTTAATGATTTTAGTACTTAATTATAGATTAATTTAAAATAATTTTTCCGTTAGCCGCATGTAAATGATAAATCGCCAAATTTTCTTCATGGTTACTACTGTATACGTGTTACAATAGCAATGAAGTTAATTATGCGTCAAACCACGCTTGTTGAAATAAGTCTATAGAGCGCTAAAATGGGCTCTGTGAAACCACAAAAATGAAATATTAATGTAAAAAATAAATTAATATAAATAAAGAGTATAATAATACTTTAAAAAAATAAGCTTTTATTATAATTAAAGGTACCTAGTTAAACATTAGCAATGCAACAAACGGCATTTAAAATTGGTGTTTATAGATATAACTGCTAGTTCTTAGCAAAGATCAAACGTACATTATTTCAATAAATTTTTTATAGTCACATTCTCATTAGAAATTATTAATAAATAACTGCTATATAAAATTTTACTTTTTAATTTGATATAATTTTTCTCTAAAAGGGATTCTTCATGTCAATTAATGCTTTAAGTTTTTGAAAGAATATTCTTTACAAATCGAAAAAAATAATTATTACTGGATTTGATATAACGTATGTTTGACTATTTATACCAGTAGTTCCCAACATTTTTTTGGCCGTGCCCCACCTAAGCATCTCTAAAATCATGATGTTACTCCACCCTCCCTTCTATATCATATAAATATTGTCACATAAAAAATAAACTTCCATTTTCCCGGATGGTTCCGAAAATAGCATTAACTCTGATAAGTGATTTCGCATTCTTTAATTTATCAAAATCGTATCTTTGTTTAATTACAAGTATACTTAACTCTGTGAATGCAGTGATGCCATGGATCTTCGTATTTACATCTACAAAAGTTTTATTGTTTTTGGCAACTTACCTCAAATTTAAAGGTGATAAATAGTCTACATTTTTATTTTTGTAAAATTTCTTGAAATCTCCCTCATATTTTGTATTACATATGATAGAATTGGTACATTTTATAATGGATTTTAGCACTTCGTTAAGAATAAGTGATATTTATTTATCGCCAAGACTGTATGGATAACATAATTCACAAGTAACATTTCCGGATTCGTGCTTTTATCCGTTTTAAGTTACTATTTTTCTTTCCTCTCATACACACATCTTTGATAGCGGGGTTTTTCCCCCCATTATTATTATTTGGCCACCATGTTTTCTCCAATTTTAAAATGCATATGTCATGAATGTCATATTTTGTATGTGGTCTGCAGAAGAGCCATAAGAAGTTTACTTTTAACCCTTTCCTTCCGTGATGCACATGGTGTTTTATTAATTTCATAAATGTAGCACCTCATTTAGATCATTCAAAACATTTTTTAGATTACATATGTCCAAATAATCAATTTTAGATATACCCTACAAAATTTCATATGTAAAATGGGGCAAATTACACTATGAATAGATGTACAAGTTTTTTTTTTAAATAAATAGTAAAAAACGGAAGTGCAATTTACTAAAATAATATTAAAAACAGAAATATTAAAATGATTTTTTAGTATACAAAAGGTGTTGAATTATGCAAAATATTCGCATTATTTCGGTGCCAATGAAATTTGTTTGAGTTTTGAATTTTTAAATGGCATCCTTTCGAAAATTAATTTTTATTGAGTTACTTTTAATTTTTTCTTCTATTATTTCTATTTTTAGACTAAGACATTACTTTCATTAGGAAATAATGACAGAAAATTTGTTAATAAGAAATCTGAAATTGCCCCCCTGTAGGGCGTACGCCCCACATTGGGAACCACTGATTTATACCAATTTTTCATAGAAAGAAATTCGTTACGTATGATGAAACCATGGGGCACAAAATTAAGGCAGTATTGTATAGCAACGAGTATTATTTGGACATTATTTAATCAAACCTCATTCTTTTAGCAAAAGAAAATATTCTTGAGTTTAATTAAAAGGGAAAAAAAAGAAAGGAATAGAGAAAGAAGAAAAATGAAACATACTCAAAATAAAGGGAGAATTAATATTTAATCAATACTGTCGAAAAGTAGAACGTTAAATATTTAATTAATACTTATGTCAATAAAAAGTTAATCTGAATTTTTACTTTTTTACTTTTTACTTTTTTTTTTTTTTTTGTTTTACTTGCAGTAAAAATAGTTCTTTGTCTATAGTCATATTTCTACCTGATTAGCCCGCTTGATGGATTTTGTTATCATTAAAAGTCTTACTACAATTTCAAAGCGATTAAAATTAGTCTTGTTAAAAATCACTTAATAGCTTAAGTGTTTACGCATTGTTGTCTACTTCTCTTGTTTAATTTATTTATTTATTTATTTATTTTTTTGCTAAACGAAATTACTAATGAGAAAAAGAACTACTTGTAGTATAGTTTAATATTATAGTTGAAACTTAATTAAACTAAAAAAAATAGAATGTACAGTCGATGATATAGGAAAGTTAGATCATTTTAAACATATTTTAATCGCAGACTAAGACAAATAGTTCTTTTTTTTTTTTTTTTTTTTTTTTTTTTTTTTTTTTTTTTTTTTAAATAGAGTGTTTGGAAAAAGGATTGAATTTTAAAGGGAAATTCTCCCTTTAGTCCAAATTTATGGGGGATTTATAATCCAAATTGTTCTTCTTCTTTTTCATTTGATTATTTCAGTTGTATTATTATGTTACGTTTACTGTAATCATTACAATGCTATCAAATTATATTATGTACAGTACACTCTCAAAATTCTGCACAGTCTGGTATTAAGGGCTTTGCAGATTTCTAAATTGTATGGATTTTAAATCATTAGTAAAGAGGAAGGCGCAAAATCATTAGTGAAATATTTTACTGATAGAAAATCATTACTGACACTTGGGGTAATAAATTATAGAACAATGAAAATTTTCTTATCCCTACAAACTTGCAAATTTCGTGACCGATTGAATTTCACGATATATTTCCTCAACTGCTTGATGAAATTCGCGAATTTCTTACGAGATCGTTTGACGAAATTCGCATTTTTCGGCAATCGTTTGACGAAATTCTCAATTTTATCCGCCATCGTTGACAAAATTATCGATTTTTTTCAGCAGCGACTGATGAAATTAGTGATTTTTTTTCCGCGACCGACTGACAAAATTCGAAAGTTGTTTACTCGTCTGAAAGGAGAAATGCGCATTTTTTTTTTTTATCAGTGAGTGATTGACGAATTGATTTTGAAGAAATTCGCAAATAGTAATAATAATAATAATAATTCGCGGAGATTTAAAAAATATTTTCGCAGAATTAAGCTAATTCGCGGAATAATCACATGCCTGAATCAATTTAAAGGGGGCGGGGATCCTGCACAACAGGTTTCATCATGCGGGAAATTCTTATTTTGTGCGTGATTCGAGCAATCCCGTACGCTATTTCAAACTCTGTCCTAACTGGCATCTATAATTTTTGTATCATTATTTTTGACCAAGGGGGAAAAAAGGGATAATGCATTATATTTTATGTACTTGTGTATTTAGCTGTATTTTATGTGAAAGAAAAATCGCTTTTTATGATGAAAGTATTGCTGCATTTACATCTCATTCCTAGATTCTTTCAATATATGTCGTTTTTCTTAAATGTAAAAAACGAACCAAGTATATTTTACAACATAGACGCCTACCTAAATTTTTCTAGAATAGAATGTCATAGAATTTATCAAATTTCAGTTTAATTATCTATAAGATAAAAAAAATAAACCTTTCTATCTTAAAAAAGTCATGAGAATAGTGCATAAAAATTAATGTTATTTGGATATTGTTGAATTAAATCTCATTTATATTTCAAAAGAAAGTATTCTTATAATTTTTTAAGCAGAAAAAAAAGAAAGAAAAACTGATTCTAAAAATAGTAGAATTAATCAAAACTATCAAAAAGGGATACATTAAATATTTATTAATCCTTGTATCAGTAAAAATTTAGTTTAAGTAGTTTTTTCATGATGTTAATCCATGCTGTTATCTGATATGATAAAACTTTGTTATCTTTAAATACAAGTTTAATGAAAATAAAATTAAACCTTCTTAAAAATATTTAAATGACATCCTGTATGTTAATGTTAATGTATCTGTCTCCCACTTTTTATAAATGGAAATGATTGAAAAATGTACAAACTCTAAAAATTTTTTGTAAGCGAATTTTACTAAAGAAATGCGATGCATTCGTAATGATAGAAAAGTTACATCATTTTGAACATATTTTAACTGTCCGTATCAGGATTGCCAGTGGGCTACTTTTTTTAAATTTAGGCTCCTTGATTAGCACCACTTTTCTGAAATGGTAAAATTCCCCTTGTTTCCGCCTTAATTAATCCGTCATTAAATAAGGCGAATTTTACTACTTCAAAAAAGTGGTGCCAATCAAAAAATCTGAATTTAAAAAAAATAGCCCACCGGCAACACTAGTCCGTATCTCTTTGTATCTACCAAAAAAAAAAAAAAAAAAAAACTTATTGGAATCGGAAAGGCTTTTTTTAATATAATACATTGAGTGTATTTTTATTTTTAAATCTTCATAGGAATTCAATAAGCAAACTACCAAGAAATGTGTATCTTCTGTCAGCAGTTACGTATGTTAAAACATTTTCTGCACTAGATTTGGTGACAATATTGTTTGTATAAATTGAATTAAAGTATCCTTGGAAAAATAACTCATGCGGTATAAAAGATTCAACTTACCTTCCTAATTCATTCATTACAGAAATTCATCAAAATGTCTCTTTCCTTCTTCAAAATCCTGAAAAAAAAAAAAAAAAAAAAAAAAGAAAAACAATTAATCAATTATGGAACTGGTATTATCATTTGTATATTTTAAAATATATAACAAACTCTTTTAACAAGGTAACATGATTTGGCGAATACACCGTGTAAACTGAAATTGTGCATATTTATAGTAGTGCAAAAATAGCAGAAATGCATTAAATTAAAAATATATATATCTTAAAGTTCTTATTTTTTTTCCTGTTTCGTAGCTAGTTTTCACTTAATATAAAGTACAGTAAAACCTCCCTAAAGCGATCACGTTCTGTTCCAATACAAATTAGTCGCCTCGAGAGGTGGTCTCTTAATGGAGGTCATGCTTAAATCTAGATTTTAATTGTTGGAAAAGGTAACAATTAATCTTACTAAAATTTATTTTTCACATTAGGAAAAAATTAAAAAAATTAAGTATCAAAACCAAAGTTAATTACGTAAGTTAATTATTTCAGAGATTTAAAAATGGATACATTGACGTTTGCTTTGATTTTACGGTTTTATCTTTTATAACATTTTTTTCCAAGTCCTCTTAAAGTTCAGTTAATAAATGCAATTTGTTTGGAGGGAACAAATACTGACGATTTCATTAATTTATCTAGTTCTTTGAGAGTTTCCTGACAGAATAGGACAGGGAGTTTATTGACCGTCATTCTTAATTTGTCATCAGAGTTAAATTAATTTCATAAAAAGGCACAGAGGGGTTTAAACACTTAAAAGTTAACGGAATAATAATAAAAAAAATTTAACTTAGTTTAGATGTTTGATGAATAATGCGCTCTCAGGAATTATTTTTCTAATAAAACCTTCTTGAAGCGACCAGGAAAAAACGGAATTTGTTTCGTTTTCTTCAAAGAAATTGGTCGCTAATGGAGGGAGTTCAACTGGGGTGGTCTCTAAATGGAGGTAAAATGAGCCTATGGGAATAAATTCCGTTCCATAAAAAAATCGTCGTTCAGGGAGGTGGTCGCACATGGGAGTTTCACTGTATATTAAAATCCTATTCCATTCGACTTTCAAACATTTTATACAATACTGCGCATTAAGAAAATTTTCTAAAACAATGTGATCAAATAGATTAGTTTTCGTCGTTTTTCCATTTGAAGCAACTAACAACCCAACCACCAAGTCTTGATTACATTGCGGAAATATTTATTAGCCTCTGTGACATTCTTTTTGTAATTTTGCCTGGCGAAATGGTTACAAAATAGTTTAAACATCAAACCTTTAATTAACCTTTGATAAATAAATTGAAATTCATTTGGGAATACTATTTGGATATCCACATACATATGTACATACATCGTTTAAAAAAAGTAAACTCTGGTAACATGAAAACGTAAGGAAATACCAAGATAAAGGCAGAATCGTAGTTAAAATAGTAAAAGCAGATTTAGAGGACCCACAACCTGAAGATGTACTAAAAATTCATAGTGAGTAAAAAGCTGCTAAAAATATTTGTACCGTAAAAATAATAAAAGAAAATAACAAATTTAAAATTAAAATTTACATTTTGAAAGGGAGGTCAGATTTGCTCAATCAATTGGATCAATTTGCTCAATTTGATCAATCCAGATGCCTAATTGTTTTCGTAAGACGAGTAGAGAGAGCATAACGAAGAAATATTGACGACTGGAAGATTTCAAGCTTTCGTAAATGTTTACTCTTATTTTTTTAGAAACCAATGCTCGAGCTGGGTATAACCTCACTGTTATCTATATACAAGGGACATTTCTTATAAACTGAGACTAAAATAATAAACTATCAAAAAATGTTGGCACAGGAAATCACCTATTTCCACCTTATGATATGCAATGCCGAATCTACTTGCCAGAGCAAATGGTGATAGATTTTGTAAAGCTTTTCACCAAATCCTACAAAAGTACAACAACGTTTCCATTGAATTTTCTTTCAGTGAGCTTTTCCTTCGGGGGACACAACTCGTCAACATAACAATACATTTGTAAGTTTTTTTTTTTTTTACATTAAATTCATTGTTTCTGAAGCTTTTTTGTTCAGACGAAAGTTTCGTGGAAGAAAATTTCATTTCACAGGTTATTTCACTTAAATAAGGCTCATTGAAGTAGCTGAACAAAATTCTTCATCAGGTATAACGCTGAAAGATATAGCATTTGCATACCAACGAGGCGAGATGTTAAAAAGAGAGAGAGAGAGAGAGAAACAGACGACGAGGAAGAAGAATGTTTGATATACTTGCGTATCTTAATACTTTATGATTTTATTGACAGTTTTCACGGCATTCTTTTTATATGTTGAATGATAACTATTTCTTTACATTAACTGTATCATTGGTGGAAACAGTCAAGTAATTCAGTGTTTGCCTCAATAAAATTAATACATTGCAGGAAACTAGTGAATACTACTCTTACTTATTCAAAAGAATTCTTTAATTACATAGAAGTAAATTTTCAAGGATCACATAGTCGCAGTCAAGACACTACTGACAGTTAAAATTTATTTTTTTTCTTTATTATCCTAAATACCAAAAGTTTACTAACAGCATTCTGAACACATCGAGACTTGTAAGTGTCCAAAGCTTTAACTAAATAAATATCTTTTTCATGTAACACACCTAAATAAATCTCCAAGTCCCATCTGCCATTTATCTCAATCAGGATGCCTGTATCGTCTCTCTTATTCCTACTTTTCCCGAATATTATAACCCACAGCCGCCCTCTTTCATTCCTTAATTGATATAGTAGGGCCATTAAGACGAGCCGCCTCATTACCTGGCCCTTTAAGTGAGCTAATGTCCTAAAGAGATTGGACTACTTATCGTGATGTCATTACTGTGACGTCACATTAAAACAAAGTGAAGTTGAGTCTAGTCTGTGATTAGATAGTTTAACAGGAATTTTTGCAGTTACGATGTCAAATATTTCAAGTTATCATAGAAAAAAATATATATGAAATCAACTTTTTTTTCTTCGTTTGTTTGCTTATTTTTGTCGATGAGAAATGGGAAACACGAAATCAAGATAATTTTATTGAAAAATATTTTAAGAATGAAAATAACGTTACTCATCTATATAACTAATTTAATGTATATGAACTCAATTATTTTCCCGGTATTAATGTTTTATAATTTTTTTAAAGGATTTTTCTTTCGAAAACTTTATAAAACATAGTCAGATGAAACATAGCATTGTTTCATGAGTCAGAGTAAGAGAAAGCAGGCAAAAATCAGATACCTTATTATTAGTTGCTTCTTAAAGTCTGAATTTCCAAGATTTTAATGAAACTTTGTGTATGCACTCTGCACTTATCCTTCTATAATAATATCATTATAAATATACAGTTTGTTTATAGCATTTTAATAATTTTTATAATTTAGTAATAAACGATGTTGGGAAAGACCGCACAGATATGTTAACCTTACTTAAGAAACAGTTTAGACTTCTTTTGAAAAGAATCTTAATGTTTTATTTTACTACTTTAACTAAGCAATTTAACTAAAAATATTTTAATTATAAGACTAATGATTTAATAACTGAAGACAAATGATTAATTATCTTGATTAAAATTACAGAAAAATGCTCGCGTCTTTATCAGCATTAGAAAAAGCACAATTTTTGTCTATGTAGATTTGACTGCTTTTTCTTCAAGCAATGTTTTACAATATCCGGTTTTATCCCAGCAAGGATATCCGGTCTTACCTCATGAGAATGAGAATCAGAATTAGAAAAGCAAGTCGTAAAAATTTGGGAATTCTGAGGTTAGGGAGTATCTGCAGAGTATAAAAGCAAGATGGAAAGTTTGTACCTACAAATCTTCAGTCGAGCCCTATCTCGAGAAGACAAGTTTGACCAAACAACTGGATTTGGGGTAATTTCCGCCACGTGCCGAGGGAGTTCCAAAATGTATCGAATTAATCATAGAGTGGAGATGTCAGTTTGGTAAGAAAACAGTTTATATTTAAATAAATTGAAGCCGCAACCACAGATTCTTATTTCTGTCAGATACTATCTTGCTGGACTGCAGGAAAATGTCGTTGAAGTAGCGTCTCTTCGGCACATAAGTGAGTTTTGAATATAGTAGTCTTGCATTTTTTTACCTAAGGATCAAGTTACTGTTAGGGAAGGGTAGAAAAGGCAAAATTAAAGAAGTTCCATCACTGCTCTGCTCAATTAGATTTAAATACATAAACACTATTTTCAAGAACTGAAACCTTGATTATGTCTACATTTTAAGTAAAGGCCTTGCCAGGTACACCACAAATTTTGACTTCTGAAAAATTTCTATGTTTATGCGCTCTAAAAAAAAAAAAAAAGTGGGTAAGTGTGATCACAGATCGCACAGAGGGTTTCGTTTAATATTCCTTTCAAAACACTTTATCATTTTGCAAAACCTGTTAGTTCCACATTTCGCAACCGGGGGCGCACTCTATTCTACACAAACCTCTATCCGAACGAAACTCCGTTTTACAACCTATCCGTAGATATATTAGTCGAGGGGATCGGGCACCATAGCACCCGAGATAAGTAGGTGAACCTGGCGGAAAAAATGGAACTAAAATATGTAAGACTTTGGTCCATAATATGAAAGAATGGTCAAAGGGGACTACTTAAAAAACACCTTTAAGCAATTTACGCTCATATCCAGTAACCCTTACGAATTCTTTTGCGTAGCCCTGTATATGAATTATAGCATTTATACACACCATATAATATACATAAATATAGTGAAATATAAAAGTGCATATCATAATTAAAAATGCAATTCCAGCAACTATTGCTAATGTACAATACTTCAGATAGAGTATAGTATCTGAAATCTTTTGTGTGTCCCTGTAAATGCTATGCACTTTGTATTATACATGAAATAAGTTATAGTAAACCTCAGCGATGTATATAAATTTCGTTATATATGAAATAGTTTAACATAGATAAAATACGCCGCAAAGAATTCCCTCCACCCCTATACCATTCTTTAACTTTATTCTTTTGTGTGGCTCTGTAAATAAATAATTATTCTTTGTACCGCATATTCTACAGAATGCATATTTTAGTGCAGTTTATAAATTCATATAAATTTTATTATTTTTGAAACCGTGTAACAGCATTAAAAATCATTTGAAACGATTTTTTTCGGTATGTAACGGAATATTTTTGACTGTCCCTGTAAATGAACTAAACATGCTGCAAACTTCATTTGAAATAGGGAACGTGCTATGATAAACTTCAATAACATCCAAAAATTTCATAGCAATCCGAGAATATTTACGAGAGTTAGAGCGCAGACAGACGGAAGACATACCGAAGTCATAAACACTTTTCGACTTTGTTGGAAAGTGTTAAAAAGTGTGTGAAATTGTTCTTATACTAAAAGACATTTTACGGATATTAATTCACACAGATAAATGCTTTTCAAAAATCTGTATTTTGAATTAACTTATGCGATTTTGCATAACTTGAATACTTAAATTTGAATGTGAACTTCTTGATATAAAACTATAATTTATTTAAAAAATTGAATCACTTGTGTCTGAAACTCTTTCACGGTAGATGATCAAAATCCGTAACATATCGTGCTTTAAAGAATGCGAATAACAAAAAGTAATTGAATGAGTGTGCAAAGTTATTTTATAAAACATAAAAAGTATTCTTGTATATAAGCTTCGAATTTTAATATTCTTTGAAGAACTTCTTTATATGAAACTGGTTTTAATTTTTTTTTTTCATTAAGAAAAAAGTATTTAAAAACGTATGTATCTAGATTTTCTGTTACGCTACATACTTAAATATCATAACAACTTTCGTTAAAGAATTTGAATAATTAAAGTTGTTTTGTTATACCAATAAAATATAAAAATATTCCAGTATATCAATAATTTAAACTTCAAACTTCCATAACTATATTTAAATACAAACTTCTCTATAAAAAATTGATTGCTATTGAACGGGTTTTTTTAACTTCACTGAGAAAAAATTAATTAAAAATACAACCAACTCTTTTCGGGATATATCGTTAAAACTTGTAACATCATGCAAACAACTCGAATAATGAAAAGTAATTCAAAGAGCGTGAAGTTATTTTTCTATTAATGAAAACATAAAAAAACGGTATATCATTACTTAAACTTCGAACTTAATAGCTAAATTTCAACATGAACTTCTTTATAAGGAAAAAATTGAGTTTGAACTTTTTTTTATTTATTCAGGTGAAAAAATAAAAATTAATCAAAAACACCTGTATCTAACTCTGTTTCACGATATATCCTTAAAACTCGAATAATTAAAAGTAATTCAAAAAGCTCGTGAAGTTATTTTCTACTAATAAAACATAAAAACATTTCAGTATATAAATTACTTAAACTTCCGCAAAAATCATTTTCCTACAACTTTCAATTAATAAACTGAATGAAATATCCCAGGAAAAAAAATAACGAAAAAAGGCCCGCTATTGCTGAACTTGGGTCATAAACTAGGTAATTTAGAGAATACTTAATATTTCCACGGTCTGAACCGTTCAAAATTAAAGCATATCAAAAGCACGTATTATGAAAAAAAAGGAGGGAAAGAAAACCAGATAATAAAAACCATGAAAAATTACCTAATACAGGAGTGTATAGACCTACACTGAAAGCTTAAAGTCAGCATACGGTTTGCGCATTTTTTAATAAAAATAAATTAATAAAATGCCCCACGTTATAAACTGCTGTTGGCCGTTTGCGATGGACCCTTGCCTGGGAATTTATTTTTATGCGGCGAAAAGTATGTGCTTTATTAAATACATTCCTTATTTTACATTTTTGTGGCTCTCGTACGCATTTTTATAGCGGAATTTTTTTTTTTTTTTCTCTTTATAAATATTTATTTTTTGCTGATTTTTAAGCTTCGATCTCGGTGAAGCTGAAATATTTTTAGAGTTGTTTTTATTAGAGGGTATAAACGGTTTTGAATATCAGTGAAGTAAAAATAAAAATAAGAAAGTGAAATTGGAGTTTTGCTTGAATTAAAATGGCAGGGTTCGGTGTATTTTTAAAGGAATCGAGGAAAAGTAAAAATAAAATAAAACGAAATGAAATGTGAATTCTAGGAGAGAGGGAAAATTAAAGTTGTCCTGTCTCAGTAGGGAATTTAAATGAGTGTTTATCCTTACATTTTGCTTGCAAATCCAAGCCATTTTTCGAGAAGTTTTAGTTCCAGTGTCTTGGAGTCAAACATGTAAGTTCCAACTGATTCTTGTACTGCCCTTAAAACTTTTTATGCATTCTAAAGATTTCATTGCACAAAAGTATTTTTTATAAAAGAAGATAGAAAAAACAGTATTCATGGCCTAAAGATCATTCTAAAAAGATTTTAAAATATTTTTTGAGAAACAAAAAAAAAACAAAAAAAAAACGAAATTTAGCAAGAAAAAACTTTATATTAAGTAAGCAGTAACTTCGGATTGTTTTGGGGGGGGGTTTTGAGAAATTCAGAAATTTAGATAATTCCTTTTGGGGTTTTAAGAGTTTTAGAGAAGTTTCAGTTCCAGTGTCTTGGAGTTAAACATGCAAGTTCAAAACGATGTTTGTACTGCCGTTAAAACTTTTTATGTATTCTGCAAATTTCAGCACACAAAATTATTTTTTATAAAAGAAGATAATATAGAAAGAAATAATAGTCATGGTTTAAAGACAATTCTAACAAGGAAACGAAATTTAGCAAGAAAAAATTTGTTATTAAGTAAGCAGTAACTTCGAATTGTTTTTTGCAAAACTATTTCCTCTGCGAATTTTGCAATATTTTTTGGTACTATTAAGTTAACCGGGTGCAAGTGATAAATCGCCAAGTATTGTTTCCATCACCACTATTTGTATTGCATTCATTTCATTTAAAATAAAACCCTTCTCTCATTTTGTACACAACTATCTTTTAAAATACATATGTTAGAAATGCGTGTCTTATAGGCTAATGTCAGACGACCGCTATTTCCATGTTGATGGTTTTATCATAACAATGCGCCACCTGCTTCGGCAAACACTCAATCGTTCACTCGAACGTTTTTATACGCTGCGTTCTAGATAAAACAAAGATAGACGATGGAAGAGAAATTGACTAAGAAATTAATTTGACTCACTTTTTAAGAGTTTATTTCAATTTTAAATTCAAATTTTCAGCATTTCCAGAGATATTTTTTACATATTTTAGAAAAGGTTATTATTTTAAATTGTTGCCAATTGTAAAAAGTTTACAAATATTTCCTTAAAATTAAAAATTTATTTACACGTGACTATTATAAATAGAAAAAAACTGTATGCAATTAGAATTAAATGATTACGTGTTAAAAGCAGGAAAATGTTGAAAATTACATCATAAAAATTGTTTTTACACGTGAATATTTAAAAAAAAAAAGAAAACTACAAAAGAAATGAATTATTAAATACGTTAAAAGCAGTAAATGCGGATGAAATTACGTCCCATTTCAAATGACCAGATAATAACATTGCCAAACAGTTTAAATTAAAAAAATATATTTACACGTATACCAAAGATTTATTTCATATTTTGAGATGATCTTTTAAACTGCTGTTGCCGATTCTAAGACAACGCAAATAATATTTCCTTTCTAACAATAAAAATATTTTTAGGTGAATATTAGAAAAAGAAAGAAAAGTTTTGGTGAAAATAACGTCAGGTTTAAAACATTACATTTAAATTCATTTTCTTGTAGCGTTATTAAAAAATACTGGGAAGCAAAGACTGTTGACTTAGTTCATTTTATATTACTAGCTAATTTTCAAATGTTTAACTGATCTTATTTAATCAAACACGAAAACAGCAGTTCACAGCAGCTGATTTGGTCTTAAATCTCCCAGTAAAAGAGAAATGAATGGAAACCCGTTTACAGGGAGATCGCCGCTACTTTTTTAATTATAATTCAATCTTCCGTAATCTTTTTAAAGCCAATAAAATTAAAGGATTTTTAGAGTCCGAACGGATGTTGGCGATCGTATCTGGTAGGGACAGAGCTCTCTAATATTGAAAAAAGAAACATTTCTGGGGAAATTCACACATCTTTACTATAAACGTCATTACGCTGTAACTGAGTAAATTTATCGCCACATGCAAATAGTATATTTTATCAGAGAAAATTAATTTTGCTGTACAACAAAATTTTACAAAAGAAAAAATAAGAAAACGGCCACTTTACCAAACTTAACTATATTTGCTTCAAAAATAGCAAAGAAGATAGCTTTCCTTTTAACGAGGATTCAGTAATTCTTATCTCTGCAGGATATTTATAAAAAATAAATTCGAATTACTACGTTTAGCGTAAAATAGTACACTTAAATGATGTTTACAGGGACCACAATTTTCAGCTTAAGTGTAAAAAAGCTTAAAGTTTGTACAAGTAGTTGTGTAATTAATATAATCAATAGAATTGTACATTTTCCTCCCAAGAAATGCTACCAAAAAAATTTAACACCGCTATTTATAAACAATAACTTCCTGGTAAGATTTCTATTGCAAAAGATGCAAAAAAGGCCCCGAAGATTGTTGTTTCAAAATAGCGGTGTAAAACTTCTTGCTACCAATTTTTTTCCGTGACAAACGCTTAACACTAATAAGCATTACTAGCTATATGTTAAGCATAAAACGTAATAATATAACAAGGCAGCATTTCCTAGTTCTAAAGAAAAAAAAAATAAGGAACATTTTCTTTTATAAATCTTTTAATCAATACAAAAACTTTTTATTCTTTTGAAATATAGAAGTTTATAGTGCAAATTTAATAAATTTTCAATAATGTTTTAGTGTTGAAGGTTAAGAAATGTAAACACTACAAATTGAACTACCAGTAAAAAAAGAAGAACTTTTAACTAAGGAAACTGAATTTAAAATGTTTTAACAAAGTTTTATATTAGTAACTATAAATAACAAGACATATTTGATCTTCCCATGAAAATATATAAAATAATAGTGAAGGTCATGATAGCCTTTTATGCACACATCAATTAATTTTATAATGATTATGAGTCTCGGGCCGCACAAAAAAGGTAGTCGGGCCAGATTCCGCACGCGAATTGCATGTTTATTATGGCTGGTGTAAACGATGTTGAATATCAATAAAGTAAAATTAAAATGAAGCTAAAATTGTGATTTTTAAACTTTATTTTCCGTGTAGGTTGAAATATTTTTAGTGCTATTTAAATGACCATAAACGTTTTTTAATTTTAGTGGTGTAAAAAAATTTTTGTTAATAAAGTTTCGCGTGAAATAAAATGACTTATTTCGATGTATTCCTGAAAAAATCCGAAAAGATAAAAGAAAATGTGAATTCTGGCCGAGAGAGAAAATTAAAGTTGTCTTGACTCAGTGAGGGAATTTAAATGGGTGTTTATTCTTGTACTTTGCTCGTACATCCAAAGCCTTTCTGGAAAAGTTTTTGTTTTAGTGTCTTGGTGTTATGCATGTACTTTACGAATAATAATTTCTACACTATTGTTATTTTTTTGCGTACATTTTGAAAATTTTTATACTAACACTAGCTGACCCGCCGGCAGTGCCCGGGCCCATTATAATAACCTTAAAAAAAACTCGAGTTTGTATGATTTTATATCTTTTGAAAATATTTTTAATGAACCGAGTTTCAGGACCCCCACTGGCTTCCACAGCGTCTAGGGCGTTCCCAACAAACCTTTTTTCGAACGAACCTGGGATCCCGCTACCTAAAAGCAGCATGCGCCGGAATTGCTCCGAACGTGCGGGAAACAATCAAAAACCAAGTTGAGTGAGCCAAACCTCGTAGTAATCAAGTCGATAGAACCCGAAAAAAGAATGCACCCTTAATGTTCGAAAATGTTGGTAACTAAAGTCCATGATAAAATTTCGTAATACAGAAAGTAGCCAAATTGTCATCTAAGTTGAATGAATCAAATCCCACTGAAATTAGGCCCTTAGAACCCGAGGAAAGAATGCACCCCCCAAACGGTGGAAGGAGCTCCCCTCCTGTAAATTTCACAAATTACTTTTAAAATTAACAAGATATTTAATAAACGGATGAAACCCCTTCTCTAAAGTTACCTTTAAAGTAACGCGCTTTTTAATTTACGGCTGTAGTGAGTAAACATAAATTTTTTGCCGAAAAGGGAGAATAATGTTCGAAAAAGGTGGTAGCTGAGGTAAAAAGAAAGACCGGATCCTGGGGGACAGGATCTCAACTGGAATATAGTTGGTAGTTTTAAAGTAGCTGGATGACGCTAAAACTATGTTACAGAAAATTGTAATAAAATCGGATCGTTTTTAAAGAAGCGGAAACAAAGGCTCCAAGAAGGAGATTAATATTCAAAATTAGTGGTAGCTGAAGTCTGAGAAATATTTTTGTCGTTCCTGTAGTAGCTTGGGGACCTACAAAGTTGTTAGAAAAGAAGCTTGTGAATCGGACCATTTTTAAGGGAGCTATAACAAAGGACCCAAAGGGGACCAACTGATAATTAAGATTAGGGTACTAACATGAAAATATCTTTAAAAAGTTACAAAGTTAAAAACAGAGCCCTAACAGGAAAACATCTTAACATGTCTTAGTACTTAGCGCTTTAGATCTACAATTAGTCAAAATTAAGCATAGGGTATGAATTATTCGTTCGAATAATATTTTAAAGAAATGCATAAAAAATTGAGTATATGTTTTAAAAATGGCCTAAATATATGAGGATGTTGGTCCTGGACGAAGAGTCCAAGACTCAACTTTAAAATTATGCACTGAGAAGGGGAGAAAATTAGGGGGTGAAAAATGTTTGGCGCACAAAATGTTCAAGGTGCCCTGGACCGGGCCCTACGGTTCCCTAGGGGGCCCCAGTGTCTTACATGGAATGTAGAAACGTGAGAATAACTAAATGGGAAAAGGATCCCCAAAACGAAGATCGGATTAAAAGAAAGCAATTTATTAAAAATTTATTTACACAAACCTTCAAGGGGCCCTGCAACGGGCCCCAAGGGTCCAGGGTCATAACTGGAAAGTAGAAAGGCGAGAATAACTAAATGGAGAAAGGTCTCCCGAAATGAAGAGGGTTGGATAAAAAGGGTGCAAGTTATTAACAATTTAATGCATAAAAACTTAAAGGGTCCAGTGGCCTCGGCCCTTAAAAAATTAAAAATCTGAGCCTCAGGTGCATGAGGACCTACCTTGGACTGTCCTCACCTAAATTTTCAGACTTCTACGTGCGGTAGATTTCGCTAGCCACCGCAGACACACACACATAGAGAGAGAGCGATGTGTTCTTTTATTAGTATAGATAACATTTTTATAAAGAAAAAGAGGAAATAGTAATGTTATTTAAAAATATAGTAGGGTTTGAAATGTCGTGAAATGTGGCTCCAGCTCGATTGACGTGCCAAGTTTGATATTTTTGTTGTATTGTGAAGGTTTTAATATGTAGATTCCAAATACCTTTGGTGCCATTTTTATACACATTTTGGGGGGGGTGATTTTCAAGATGGCGTTCAAGATGGCTGCCATTTATTGACTTCTTTAATATTTGAGGCATATTATTGACCAATATGTCAAATTATATGTTTTCAGGGTCAAGAAATACAAATATAGAATAAAATTAGGAGTAAATTGAGTTTTTGAAGTGTTGTAAGCGATAAGATGCAAATAAAGCAAAAAAATATGAAAGACATTAGATATACTTGCGTTTTATTAACCAGTTATACACAACCAAAGTATTTAAATGAAATAACATAAATTATTGAAGATATTGAACAAAATGATTAAAAACAGCATTTATATGTATATACAGTACTGGGATGTTATGTATCCTCTTCTGAATCACTGTTGTCACTGTGATGATATTGATAGTCCTTTGTATTATTGCAGTCTCTGCATTTGCAAAGGGCAGTACAAACCAGAGAATTCTTTAAGTAAGAACATTTCTCAACTGTACATGTTCTCTTACACTCATATTTCACAAGTTCAATAACTCCTTTGGGCGTAGGTAACTCCAGGCATTTGACTGGAGAAATTACTCCTTCGCCATTTTTGCCCCAACCATTGCCAATAAGTGGGGGTATTGTAGGTCGAGGATTTCTGTAGCCCTTTCCAATGGTGCAAATTAAGTTGGATCTTAGAATATGTGACTTCAGTGCTCCAAGGATTGATGGTAATTTCTCCCCCTCGAAACTTTTAGTTCTGAAAAGGTGCCATCTTAACTCTGAAATCCTTTAAAAATTACTATTTTTCAAATAAGTCCTGTCGGTGAATTTTTCAAACAACGACAGACTGGATAATGGATCAACATTAGGTTCCCCAAGTTCTTGAAAAGCTGTTATAATATTATCATCACACTGAAGATTGATATACACTTTTATCCACTTCTGTTTTGAAATGCCTATAAATTTTCCTGCCCAGTCTCCACCAGTATATGAATGTAAACCTAGTAAACCTTTTGCTTTTATGAGCACCTATTGCTCGACATGTTTCATTAATGTTAATTTTTCTGTGTTTGTTGCCTCTACCAGTAACAAAATTGATTTCACTGCTTACTACATGACTTGAAACCAAGTCAATTAGCAATATGAAAATGTCAGTATCTTGCGAAAATACATCGATCTCATAATTATCATGATGGTTCACTATATCAAGTACATGAAGATGTATAATGGTGTCTGCTTCTTTATGTGTATGATCATATAATTCTGAATCGAAAACATTCGCGTGGTTACTGTATGCCTTACTGCCAAAAAACGACAACAATTTTCTTCTCACTAGCAGCAAAAACCTGTAGTAATTTATTCCCGAGATACTCAGTCAGCTGTGATTTTGTTTCATTATGTGAAAGAAACGTCTTTAATGAAATCAACATTATATTGGTACTATTTGTAATAGTAAATTTAATAGGTTCTGTCGCCCCCAATCTTTTCTTACTAGTTTGCTCCTTCAATGAATGTTCAAGGTATTTGTCTAATATTATTCTTCCTTCCGTGTATCTGCTTGTCATTTTCATAATGATCTTGGTAAAATCATTTGCGAAGTCTTCACAAGTTTTCCTGGCAAGTGTCTTTTTTATTGATTGTACGATTGCCATTCCATCTATAATACAAACTTTTTCTATCGGAGAAGTAATCGAGGTTTCTAATGATTCAAGTATGGGTGATCGATTATATTGCTCTATTTCTGCAATGAATGAACTTTTGTCAGATGGAATATGAAGATATCCATCAGAAGAAAATATTGATCTTGCTATTACAGAATACTTGTAGTTTCCAATTGCATCTTTTAGGTTCGTAAACATTTGAGGTCTTGATTCCATAATAACAAGAAAACGAGCAAGAAGTTTCCTATCTTCTCAAATTAGTCTATCTCTTACAAATTCTTCGAAGTCCAATTGACCTTTTTGGTCGACGATTTAGAATATTTTCCTTCGCAGATTCTTGAACTTTCATAGAGGATGCAATATTCATTAGTGTGGTATTATCTTGAAGAGGGTTTCCTCCACAATGATCCCGAATACTCTCCTTGACGATGGCTGCATTGTGAAATATTCTTAGCGACATGGAAGTCCGAAGTTGATAGTGTTTCCTGAGCTGCTTAGAGACTTCATTTGGACAGTACTTTTCAAGGTAAGTTGAAACAATGCGTAATACTTCTGGTGCACACAAGAAATACCTTTCGAGGGCGTTTTCATTCTGAATTAAACCAATAACTCCACCAATGTTCTTCAGTTCTTTGATTTTCTGTTCCAAGTTCTGATCTGAAACTAGTTTCGTAAACGGCACATTGGCTTTGGATACTGCAAAACAACCAGATTAGAGAGCATTCCATATTTCTGGATATGTTGTTTTAAGGTCCTTCATCTGTGCTATGTATACTGGAATGAGTCTGGCATAATGAAATAAGTCATGAGCAAAATAATGCTTGATTTGTTCCTCTAATGACGCGAGATGCAATGTCCAATCTCCTTGACGAGTGGCACGGATGAAATGTAAAAAAGATCCAATTTGGCTCATATACTGTAATAAGAACTTTGCTATATCACCACTGCATTGTGTAATATGTGGAAGACGATTTTTTTAGAAACTAGAACCTTGAACTAGTACTCTGATCTCTTCAAGCAAAGTTATAGCTTCAATTTCACAATTGTGCAATTTCTCACGTAGTGAGTTGCATTTTTCTTGCAGGGAAATAATCTCTGTAGAATGTGACAGTGTTTCAAAGAGAAGGTCGTAGCATGACAAAACGATAGTCATGTGAAACTCTATGCCTTTAGTATATAAGTAATTTTGTAGTAAATTTATAAATAAATAATAAATAACACAATTTATGCCCATTTTGATTGTATATTTGCATTTTTTGACCCCAAAAACATATAATTTGATATACTGGTCAATAATATCCCACAAATGTTAAAAAAGTCAGTAAATGGCAGCCATCTTGGACGGGTTGCCGGCTTTTAGCCAGGCCAAAAAAAGCCGGCCGGCTTTTTTTGGTTTTAGCCACTTAAAAAAAGCCGGCTTTAATTTAAAAAAGCCGACTTTTATTTTTCAAAAAGGTGGTCTATAGATAATTCATATAAAATTTGGATTAATTTATTTTTAATACATTTATAAATATTTTCTACTAAAAAAATATAAATTTCTATTAAATTTTGTCAAATAAATAAGTCCTTATAACTGCTAGAATGCAACTGTGAAGGCATGTCAGAAAAAAAATTATAAATATTCAGAAGAATATATTAAATTAGACTCCAAAGTATTGGTTTGGAATTCTTTATCATAGTTCTACACATACCACACAGTTTACAGATTATATGAAAGAATAAGAAAATATCATACATCAAAATAGAAATATTCTTACATACTGATATTTACTTTTAAAATTGATTAAAACTAAATAGCACATATGTATTTAATAACTGAAATTATCTTATATAATACTTGAGAACAAACACTCAGTAATAAACAATTGATATTCTAACTTATAAAAATGATATAGTAAAAAGTTTTTCTGCTACTAAGCTGTTATATAACTTATTCCAGATATGTCCATACGGACAGATTAAAATCGTAGAATGAACAATGTTGAAAGAGAAATTAGGAAGAATGTAACATTTGAGGAAATTTTAGTACATGTAAGTGTGCATAAAATAAAGAGAACAATTAAAAAAATGGAACAGTGTTAAGGTCAGTGTAAACCAGAGAAAACAATTGGTAAGGCATTTTATTCCAATATTAATGTCTTCATTATATTGAAAAATTGGGTTATATTGATTTCTACCTCAAGTAAATGCCTTTAAAACTAATTAAAAAACACATAAAAATGTGTCATTTATAATTAAAATGCTTCACTGTATAAAAGCCAATTTTGGCCAAAAAAGGCCAATTTTGGCCAAAAAAAGCCGGTTAAAACCAATAAAAGCCACCGGCGTGGCTTTTTTTAATTTTAGCCGGCTTTTTTGCAACCCTGATCTTGGACGCCATCTTGAAAATCACCTCAAAAATGTGCAAGAAAAAAATGGCACCTAAGATATTTGGAATCTACATGTCAAAAGCTACAAAATAAAACAAAAATATCGAACTTGGCACAAAAATCGAGCTGGAAAATATTTCAGACCCTACTAATAATTCGAAAAACCTTTGCAAAATATTTTAAAGAATCAAATAGAGCAAATTTCCTCTTATACATATTTGTAAAGAGGAATTGCCTTTTTTTTTATATAAATATTTATTTTTTATGATTTTGAAACTTCGTTCTCGGGGAAGCTGAAATATTTTTAGTGTTGTTTATATTAGAGGGTATAACCTATTTTGAATATCAGTAGAGTAAAATTAAAATGAAGGTGAAATTTCGTGCGAAATATAATGGCATATTACGTGTTCCTAAAGAAATCCGAAAAATAAAAAATACTTGTGTACTAACTTAATATTTTTATAAAGGAAAAGAGGAAATGTTATTGTCATTTAACGATAATTCTAAAAACCTTTGCAAATATTTTTAAGAAACAAATAGGAGAAAATTCAGCTTATACAAATTTGGAAACAGGAATTGCTTTTCTATTTATAAATATTTATTTTTTTATAATTTTTAAACTCCGTTCTCGGTGAAGCTGAAATATTTTTATTGTCGTTTATGTTAGAGAGTATAAACGATTTTGAATATCAGTGAAGTAAAATTAAAATGAAGGTGATATTTCGCGTGAAATAAAATGGCATATTTCGATGTATCCCTAAAGAAATCTGAAAAATAAAAAAATATTAATTCTCGCTGAGAGAGAAAATTAAAGTTTTTTTTTGACTCAGTAAGGGAATTTAAAGGGATTTTTATCCTTGCATTTTTATTGTAAATCCAAGGTATTTCAGGAAAAGTTTTTGTTTTAGTGCCTTGGTGCCAAGCAAATCATGTTTCCTATACTATTGTTATTTTTTGCGTATATTTTGAAATTTTCATACTAACATAATATTTTTATAAAGGAAAAACAGAAATGTTATGGTCATTTAAAGATGATTCTAAAAACCTCCTTTTCAAATGTTTTTAAGAAGCAAATAAAACAAAATTCAGCTTATACGCATTTGTAAAGAGGAATTGCTTTTCTCTTTATAAACATTTATTTTTTTCATGCTTTTTAAACTTTGCTCTCGGTGAAGCTGAAATATTTTTAGTGTTGTTTATATTAGAGATATAAACGATTTTGAATATCAGTGAAGTAAAATTAAAATGAAGGTGAAATTTCACGCGAAGTAAAATGACATATTTCGATGTATTCCTAATGAAATCTGAAAAATTAAAAAAGTGGCTTGTGGGATAGATTGAAAATTAAAGTTGTCTTGACTCAGTGAGGGAGATTATCCTTGCATTTTGCTTGTAAATTCTAGCTCTTTCTTGAAACGTTTTTGTTTTAGGGTCTTAGTGCCAAGCATGTAAGTTGCAAATAATGTTTTCTGTACTATTGTTATCTTTTTGCATATATTTTGATTTTTTTTTATAGTAACATGATATTTTCATAACTGAAAAGAGGAAATGTTGTGGTCATTTAAAGATAATTCTAAAAGCCTTTGCAAATATTTAAAAAAAAAAAGCAAATAGAACAAAATGCAGCTTATAGTACACATTTGTATAGAGGAATTG
Organism: Maratus speciosus; assembly: GCA_963932465.1. Lineage (NCBI taxonomy): Eukaryota > Metazoa > Arthropoda > Arachnida > Araneae > Salticidae > Maratus > Maratus speciosus. The sequence goes on from OZ010792.1 coordinate 281,759,633, forward strand.
CTTTTCTCTTTATAAATATTCATTTTTTTAGTATGTCAAGTATATACATCAATGCTTTTTCTTTAAAAGACTATCGTTTAAATATTTTAGATATTTATTTATGTTTGTGACGCTGATTTGAATTGTTACACATAAGCAGTTGAAATAAGGATATAAATATATTTATAAGGTTTTTTTAGTTTATGAATTAAAAAAAAAATCAATTTAATTAGCGTAATTTTAAAGCATTATTCTTTTATTTAAGGCAAATTAATTCCTTTTTTCTCTCTACTTTGAAGACTATTTATGATTCTTAAAATCCATAAAACTCCACCCCCAACCAAAGAAAAAAAATTAAATAAATTAAATAAATAAATAAATAAAAAATAAAATATTTTCAGATATGTAATATTTAGTTTGCTTACTAATACGTGTTACATTTTTAGCTTTCGCCTGAAGTTTATTTAGATAGTTCTGTCATAATTTAGTTTTACTACGTATGGTTCTATCAAATCAAAACATTTATAAAATACGTAATAATATTTAGTTAATTTTCTTATACACATTTTGTATTTATTTAAATTTTTTTCCTAAAATGCATTTAGTTTTTTCAATTTTTATGACGCATTTAAAGAAAATATTACACACGGTTCATTTATGACATCCATCCCGGTTTCTTAAAATAAACTTTTGCGTACGTCTTCTGAAATTTACATAAAGTTTATTAATATATTTTCATATTACATTTTTAATTATTTCACTTTTTGATATTTAAAACCTTGGATAATCATTTTTATATTATCTTAAATGTTTCATTTTTTCTGGTTGATCTTTCATTTTTCCCAAATGGTTTACAATTACAAAAATTTTATTTATTGATCATTTGTATTGGTTTATAATGGTTATATATATATATATATAGGGAGTAACATTTTGATAAAGCACACGTGTTTATACAAATTTCTCTATGAAAAAAGTTTCTGGGAAACTTTAGTTTTACTACATATAACTCTTTCAAAATATCCAGAATCTGGAATGCAACTCACGAAAAAAAAAAAAAAATAAAACTTCATTATGAAGATTGTTGAAAAGCAAAATACATTAAACGCTATTTGTTTACTTTGAACTCTTTATCATTCTTAATACCGTCGGAAAATTTTCTAAATTTAAAATTTTACAGAATATGTAATGTTTACTTCACTCTGTCTGAATTATTTGTTATCATTTCTATGTTCAACAGCTTTATTAATTTATTCTTAAGCATTTAATAATCACTGTTCTGTGACAATCGTTCTGTGACATCTATTTCGATTTCTTCAAAAAAAAAATGTTCTTATACATCTTTTGCAATAATTTACTGCTTTATTTTTTGCTTCATAAATATCTTGACAAAGCATGCGTACAAAAGTAATTATTTTTGTGAAAAAATTTCTGAGATCATAGTTTGACTACGCGAAAATTTTCAAAATTTTAAATTTTACAGAATTTGTAATGTTTACTTTACTCAGAATTATTTTTTATAAGTTCTATGCTCAACAGTATTATTCATTTATTATCAAGCGTTTAAAATTTTTTTCACTATAATCATTGTGACATCTATTTCGATTTCTTCAAATAAATGTTCTTATACATCTTCTATAATAATTTGCTGCTTTATTTTTGCTTCATAAATATCTTGACAAAGCATACGTACAAAAGCAATTCTTTTTGTGAAAAAGTTTCTGTGAGATTATAGTTTTACTCCGCATAACGTCTTCAAAATATCCTGAATCCGGTTTGATCAAAAAGCAAATCCGATATTCACTCTTGGCTTGTCAAACGAAAAATTGGCCCCATACCCCTTTTTCTCTGCATTTCAAAACCCTTCTGAGAGCTATAAAAACGACCGAAAATACCTGCATCCCGGTGAAATTGAGTTTCCAGGAATAAATAAAGAAGAGCATAAAATTTATGCTATAAAAACCTTCACAGTGGTTCCCAAGAAAAAGTAATATCACGAAGAAAGCAAGAGGAACTGTGTTTAATAAACGATACGCGTCAGACCATAAAAAATTATTTGTTAGTGTAGTTAGTTAGTTCATCGATGTTAAAACTTGCGTTTAGCTTTATTATCTTGCAATTTTACAGATTGCAATTCTGATATTTTCTTGACTGGGGTGGATCTGGGCAAAATTTCGGACCTCTTTCGGGCCCTTTCGCAATAATCCATTTAATAAAACAGGCCCCTTGACAGAATTTCTCTTAATAAAACGCACGTCTCGTCATAAAATTCCTCTCAGGCTCTCAATAAAATTAATTTTAACAAAGGCTCACACTGAAAAAAAAAACGGCATTTTTACAGTACAAAGTACTGTTCATTTCGCGCTCAGACTCGATCACAGTCAAATGTGTTGTAGCTTTCTTTGGTTTTTTGACTATATAAACATGAAAAATACAGTAGTTGCGTAAAATTAACAGCACAATGTGCTGGCAATTCGGACGCCAGCAGTTTGTGCTGGCAAATCTACAATGTTTTTACAGTGCACACAGCATTCACAACATTCCTTTCTATGATATCCCTTCATTAATTACTTTGTTAGGTTTTGAAACCTGTAATTTGCAAACAAAACCAGTTCACCAGGAAAGAAAACTATAGCAGAAGGATCAAAACTAAGCTAGTACATGTTTAAAGTGATAGAAATGTATTCAAAAGGCATATAAGTACAGTAGCCTGCTTGTTTAACTGCCTCCTCTTAACCGGAACTCCGCTTTAACCGGCCGACTTTTTTCCCAACATCAGGCAAAATTCAGATAGGAAAATTTCAGTTCTCATTTCTTTATATGTTTAATTAACACAAATTTACATAATGTAGAATAATTTCAACTTCTTATAAAGGTATGTGACAAGATTTTCAACATTTTAATTTGTATTAAATATTGTTCATTATTTGTTATTATCCGACTGAAAAGAAGGGTTATGTGTTTCACGCGTATCTGTGTATGCGGATTTCTTTATTCCCTCGAAACATCCCAACGGCTGGGTGGATTTTAATGAATAAAATCTGTATCAATTCGTCTTAACGGCCCGATGGTTATAGGCTAGGTTTTGTTTATATAAATTCAAAATGGCGGTAGAGACGAAAAAAACTTACGCACCCTATTGTGTGGCATAACATTGGATAGGTCTTTCAAAATGAAGACGATGTTTCATTGACTATTTTACAGTCAGAAGCTCCGTTAAAATATTATACAACCTGGAAGTTGTGTATGTAGGATCTCTAGCTTTACTACAACTCTAACCATCATAGACATTTACAGACCTTATCAAAACAATGTTTATAGATTGGAACTAACCATTAAACACAACTTAAAAGTCATCAATACAAGTAAATAAAAAAAATAGGTAAGTAATATAAAAAATAATTTAAGTCAATTCCTACTTAGGTGAATAAGAGAATTTTTTCTTCTCCCATTCTTCTTTCCTCTTGAGTGGCGCTTAAAGTGCCTTGATCAAGAAGAGGGCTCTCTCGGTCTTAAAATACCTTGATCTAGAAGAGGGGCTCTCTCGATTATTGAAAATTAATTAATTTAATTTAATTAATGAATTAATATTTGAAAAAAACTGGATTAACATTAAGTGTCATCCACTACAAGTTTAAAAAAATTTATTTGAGCTTGATTGGATGAATAATAAGTATTTTATTAACGATTGAAAATTAGAACAAGATATATATAGCGAGAGTGTGAGCTAATAGTAGGAATTGAAAAAAAAAATAGTTTCACATTGAGGAGAAATAATTAATTAGTTCGTTTTTTACGCAGTCGGTTTTTTTTATTTTTTCAGTTTAATTGTTTATTAGTGATAAATTTTATTCCATTCAATTGATTACAACTAGTATTCATTTCACAAAATATAGAAAATATGTACTTTTTAAAACAACGCAAATTAAAAACTAAATGCATCCTACGCATTTAATTAATTAAATAAGTAATTATTTATTTTTTTTTATATTTCTCCGGTTTAACCGGTTTTTCTCTTAACCGGCTAACCCTCGGTCTCGAATAGGCCGGTTAAGCGGAAGGCTACTGAACCTTTATTCTGATCTACATGTTTCATCGCTCTGACGGCGACATTCTCAAGATCTATAATTTTAAAAAAAAATCGCAAACAAAAATTTTTTAATGAAACTCGTAAACCAGTTTTAAAAAATCTTTGCAAACGCAAAAACATTTTTTTGCGGAAATATTTTTATCATAATAGATCTTGAGAAAGTCACCGTCAGAGCGATGAAACGTGAAGATCAGAATAAAGGTATTTAGACCTTACTTTTTAAATGTTTACTTTTACTTACTTTTTAAATGTATTTTTATCACTTTTAGCATGTATTAGCTTATTATTGATGACATTATCAGGGTACGTACGGGTCCTTGAATTTCTAAACTGAGAAATTCTTCGGTACCGGTACTTTCTTGTAGAAAATCTCTTCTTAAGTAAGACGAAATCTCTGCGCATATCGGGGAGAGCATCACCCCCCCCCCTTCCCACTCCTTTTATATAATTTAATACAGCAATTTTTGTAGCAATGCTGTTTTGAGGCGTGCTAAACAAAGTATGTTTATTATTTGACGTTTACGGACTTATAAGTTTCTTTCTTTCCTACACTGAAATTTGACCCAGATGAAGGCCACTGGTTTTTAAGCTTTTAAACTTTTATATAATGTTTTAAAAATATTTATATGTAGTATATTAGTAATTTTTTTTAATTATTTTTTGTGCTTTTAGTTTCAAGACGTAATAGTCCTTCAATTTATTTATTAATATATTTTACTTATTGTAATCCTTAAACTCTTTAAGTATTTTTTAAAATTTGTTTTTAACTTTTATTTATTTATTTATTATTTTTGTGTGTTGAACTCAAGAGCTTAAGCACCGAAAAACTGGCGATCAATCACAATTAAAATAGTAAAACTTTGTATAAATCACCATAAATACGAGGTCAAGCTCAATTTAGCCTGAGTTTTTTCATAGAAAATTTTTTATTGAATAAATAGGCGTAATTTTTTTTACTAAATTTAATAAATATGATTTTTAAAGCAATTGATAACTGATTGATTGATAATTATGCAAATGAATTTGAATATACTTTTTAAATTTAGGTTAGATGTAAAATATAATAGTGCAAGTAAATATAAATGCAATAGTATTAAATATATATCTGCCGTAGAGTTTTTAAAATCTTGCGCGCAAAATGCATAATTGAAAATTCATATTTTTAAAACGTCAATTTTGTCATTAAAATTATTAATATTGCTAAATATATATATTTGAATGGGTTTTTTTTTAACCATTTGTATTTTACGAAAGTATAGAAAAAAATTGTTGTATTCCATTAATTGGTTTTGAAACTACAGAGCTTTTAGTAATGGTCAAATTATTGTCATTTTCCGGCTGCTCAACCCCCTTTAAAATACAGTGAGAAGAAAAGAAACAAGCATAGTATAACTTGAGTTGCTTGCTGTCCATTTGGTACAGGTAAAATAGTGATTATTTTTATTATTATTTCTTTTATTTATTTATTTCTTTTTTTTATTTATTTCTTTTTTTTAAAGATAACTGGGTCATTTTAGGCCATTTACCAAAATTTGGGAAGAATTTAGTTTTGGCGTTAGAAATGAGTGCAATGAGTAGCCTAAAAATAAAGTTGTTTTACCATGTTTTGGGGGCAAAAAGAGGGAACATTTTTAACTTAAGGGAGGGGCGGTAACTCATAATATTTTAAGTGGGTCAAGAGAGGTATCGTTTATTACGTATTTCTTAATTTTTAATCAAATGATACCAACCGCAAGTCGACACGATCATTCATTGCAAAGTTATGTATGTTTTATGGATACAAAGGGGAAAATTACTTTATTATTGAGCACAAATTTGTCACATTTATTTTACCTTCAAAACATGTTCTTTACATCGTATTAAGTAATCCCAAACTTATTAAATGTCCTCAAAATATCAATGATCAAAATCAGGATGATTTGAGTCTTCCAAGTTAAAATGCACCCTTTCGCCCCGCCTCCCTAAACATGGTAAAAAATCTTTACTTTTGGGGGACTCATCGGATATTCATTTCTAGTTCCAAAACGAAGTTCTACCCAGATTTTCGTGAATGGTCATCAGTTGTTGCTGAATTTTTTTTTTTTTTTTTTTTTTTTTTTTTTTTTTTTTTTTTTACCTGCACTAAAGTATAATTTTCGACTTTGTACTCATGAAACTTGTCGTAATTTTGTAACAAATGAACTTATAGACTTGCGGATGGTGTCATTCAATTCAGAATTCAAAAAATGGTAATAAACGATACCCCACTTGGCCTACTTCAAAAATGAGATTCTTCTCCCCGGCCTTTGCCCCAAAACCTAGTAAAACAACTTTACTTTTTGGGGACTCATCTTCATTTCTAGTGCGAAAACGAAGTTCTTTCCAAATTTTTGCGAATGGCCATCAGTTGTCGTATATTACTCAATTTTTGGTTTATTTTTTCCGAACTAATTGCTAAGAGATCCCTTTCGTATTATCTGAATAAAACAGAAAAAGCAAATATTTTTTCCGCTTCGATAAGAAACATAGCCAGCTTTTCCCTCTTTATGAAGTATATCCCGCATGGAAAAGGCAGTAACATCAAGTTTCTAAAAGTAAAGTACGGTAATTTTGAGGCATTGAGCAGCAAGTTTTCTCAGGATTTTCCGAAAAATGTACTTTCTTAAGCAGAAAAGAATTGCCAAAATCTATTGATCTATTACATGAAAGTTATTCAAGCACTTGCCCCACATATATACAATACACGCATAAACACACTTGGTAGACTTGAGAAGTTCTGTTTTCTGAAATGAATTAATAAAAGGTTGTGTTTCTCTTTAATTTTTAAAACTGAACCATGTTAGCAGATCCACAATAAAAGCTATACAACTTCATAAAACCTATTATTTAGTAGAGGAGTGTACGGTTGAGCTTCCAAATTTTTACATCTAAGATTTCCTCAAAGTATTTTTTAATTACACAAATTGCTTCTTGATTGTTAAAACAGGTTTCTTATTAAACTCAAGTCCGCTATAAACGAGTTCGACAGTACTGTAGAATTGTATTGAATGTAAAAGCATAAAAAATTTGCTTCCGTGAAAGAATAACATGCTATTGGAATATATATATATATATATATATTACACAAAAAATAAATTTATTTCATTGCAGAGTTTAGTATTCTTTTAAACAGGTGAAATCACATAAGCAGAGATTTCCTGGCTCTGACCTTTTCAGAATCATCCCACGCACCTCTCTGTATTTTTAAATCTCTGACTGTATCGTTATGACGACATTCTCACATTAGCATGAGGATAGTTACCTTGACATTTGAAATAATAATATAACTCACGATTAAGAATTTCAGACCAACGTTATATAGTTTATATTCAGATAAAATTATCCGAAACAAAGAAAAAAAATTACAGGAAAGAAATAAAACACAGGACAATTTGTAAAAAAAAAGAAAAGAGAAAAACAATTGTTTGTTTTCTTTGAAGCATCTATGCCCAGACGGTACTTTAAAGTACAATCAAAATAACTTGTTATAAAATTCCTTTAATACATCGATTAATACTAATACAGTTTAGAATGAGTTAATGAGCTATAAATACATTACTTTATCTTGTTCCAAAAGCATTATTGGTTGCACGAAACAAAAGCATTTTTAAAAGGATGATTCCCTTTTTTTTTTGGGGGGGGGGGGTTACTTTGTAAACATTTCTATATTTCTATTCTAAAAATATCATATTTGTACATTTCCCAATTCTACAAAATTTTAAAAAATATTTTAAATAAAAGATTTGAGTGGAGTTATAAATATTGCACAAAATCCCTATAAATTCAAATTTAATTAATTAATTTTAATTGGCAAAATCCTTCTAAAATTTACTAAATGATTGCGTAAATCTTCTAATGTAGTTTCAAAAATTCACGAAAAATGCTTCAGAAGATGAAATTTTCATGAATTCATAATTTGGGACATAAAGGGTTAATAAACTAAATGAACGTAGTTGGTATCTACCATTTTCTTCATCAATAGCGTAAATGTTCAGAAGTTCTTCGCTAATGATGAAAAAACAGCCCAATTATGAATCCAACTCATCAAATTCGAAGTTGTATGTATTTCTAATATATCCGTTGATTTTTTTAAACTGCTATTGGATTGTTCCCCAATATATTTCATTTGGAATTAGCATTTTTTAAATGATTATAAAAACTACATGTTCCACACAATTATTATTTATTGCTATTCATATGCTCAATTTAAAAGTTTGTCGTTTTAAAATGACAACGTATCCCTGTAAATAAACGTAGAAATTTTCAATCATATTTTATTATATTTAATAACAAGTAATGATTGTATGTATTTGTAATTCTCCAGTGGAAATATTTTTTATTCCTTTTATACTTTCATTCATTTCATTTACAATAAAAGAAACATTTAGAATTTAATACTTTTCTTTGCTGTTGTTTCATTTTATGAAAACTATTTACATCTCTCACAGAACTTATATATTTTTATTCATATGTGCGATCTAAAAGTTAGTTTATCATTTAAAATGATAGGAGATAGCGTATTTCTGAAATAAATCAACTGTTATATCATAACACCACTTCAAAGACTCCATTTTTTCTTAACGTCGTCGTCGGAACATCCGTTCTTTTCAGATAATAGAAAATCCATGGCGATAGTTTTTGAGAAGATATCGGTTACAATAAGAACAATCAAGAATCATTCTGCCAGATGTCTTTTTAATCCATACCTTGTTTTGTTTGTGAGATCAATTAAAGGAGAATGAATCTCAAAGCTAGTATCTCAAGAGTTTGAAATAATTTTTATATCTTTTTATTCCCTTTACAGTTATTTCACAACATGTTTCGTTTAAAATAACCTGTTGTTTTTATGAAAAAAAAAAAAACGTATCTCGCTCAATTGTTATTTATGGATTTATATGTACAATTTAAAAGTTAGTTAATCGTTTAATAATTATATTTTTTCTTAGAACATTCCGGCGCGGAGTAATTCTGTTTATAACCTGATGAAATAATGGTCTGACATCGGAATTTATAAACGAATTTATTAGAAAATATGAACTTGCTTATTTTCAGTGTTGCCAGATTGGGGATTTTGTCCCCATTTTGGGGAATTTTGAATCTCTAGGGGAATTTTTTGGGGACAAGTAGTTCGTGGAGAAATTTTTGGGGAAAAATTTGGGGATTTTTATTTTTAATTATATTTTCCGTATGCTGGACAGATAATTACACCTGTTTATTTTTTATTAAATATATTCAAAATTGTTAATTGGTCCAAATCATCCAAGCAACCTCATAGCAAATTGGTATATAGTTTTATATACCTTAGATAAATTTAAATAATATAAGTGATCGTATTTACCTACATTCTAGTAGAAGAGCAACGCGAAGCATTAATAAAATTAAATTATAATTCGCGTCAAAAAGTAATTATTAAATTTGAATAATTACGAATAAAATTAAGAGTTTGCGTTGTGAATTATTTAGACGAACTCTTCCACTTATGAATTAAACTAAAATTTAAGCTTTAAAAAAAAAATTGACACACTTTAAATATTATTAATTAAATAATTACAGAAACTTTTTAAAACTTGATTAAATATTTTATTTACATTGAACATATTTATTTACAGAAAAACATAATATTAATTCAAAAAATAGAAAGCAACACTTTTGTTTGCTTCTCATTATTTTAAGTATGTTTAATCTTTTTTTAAAAAAAAAGACAATATTTTCACGTACTCTAATTATTATAATTGTTTCTTTTTGCTAAAAGAAATACTCTCTTTCATTTTTAAAATTACCTTAATCTTATTTAATTATTGGTTTGGTCGGATCTCAGATAACTCTCTACCATAAATATCAGAAAAGTATTTTTTAAGATTTTTCATATGATCTTAAGTGGTAAAAGAAAATGTTTAAAATAGTACCTTCTTTTAATATACGGGATGGTGGCCTTTATTCGTCAAATTCCGAGTTGTTGCGTTGCTTAGGATCATGGCAATGTGTCATCAGGAACGCATCCTCAATTTGGCTTGATTAGGATCACTCCGATATGTACATCAGGAAGACATCCTCAATTTGGCTTGATTAGGCTCACTCCGATAGGTACCTCAGGAAGACATCCTCAATTAGGCTTGATTAGGCTCGATTAGGCTCGCTCCGATAGGTCCATCTCGCCTGGGCTTTACTAGGGCTTACGGGACTCATTGCACGGGCTTTCAGGAGAGCTCTTGCATCCTCTACATCTTTTTTCAGACTATCCTTTTTCAAAACTTATTCTTCTTGCACACCAGCTCCTGCAGTGGGAGGAACTATTTTTGTCTAGTCCACTGTTATTGGATGTGAGAAGATTTTTTATTATACTTCGATAGGCCTATTAGCTAGCAGTCTGCAAATGGCCCCTAACATATACTTTAATATTATTATCTGCCTTAAAGTTTGGGTGGTCTGAAAAGTCATAAATTTATCCCAACACTTTTATTGAGGCCATAAATTGATTCCAACGTTTTTATGATTTTACGACTTCTAATTATACACCACTTTCCATTGGCTTGTCATAAAACGACACCATGGCGTCTGCGTATTGTTGTTGTCTGAGATCCGAACTCCATTCAACGTTATACATTCATTTTACAATACAACAATTTTTTAAAAATATATATATTTAATCTTTAAAATCAACTTAATAATTTTTGTATGAACTTACACTCTTATTTTACTTAAATATATAAACATTATAATTTTACACTCATAATTATATTTTATAAAAAATATTTATACAAACAGAAATAACAAATTACGCAATTTTACTTTGATTTAACCAACATGGTGCGGGAACATATCATAGTTATATGTTGCCCAGCACCGTAAAGATTTCTTTTAGTCCTGTAGAAAAACCGGATCTGTTGACTTGAAAAACGAAAATACAATCCAGAAATCGGAAATATGAATCATTATTCTCTTAGATGTGGTCGTGTTCGTTGTTTACTACATTACAGTTTACACGTATTACAGATGCATCAGACTCTTAGTCTGATCTGACTGTAAGTCTTAAGCAGCTTAAACCTGCACGTGACTAAATCTGCAGGACTTATACGAAAAATTCTTTTGCCGTACTTAAAAAAAAAATTAATTTAAATAGGTGGAAAGCAGATATTTTTCTCTTATGATATACAAAAGCACATCGATTGATACAGCGAAAATACTTCGCATTATGATTATGTACTTCAGTACAGGGATGACAAAAAAATTAAAACAGCGTACCATCTCGGATTTATTCAAATCCCAACTGATAATAGATTCTCTAAAGCTATGGAGCTAATGTAACAATAGTCCAACATTATTAGACAATACTTTTAAAACAAACGTAAAATAACTTGTCACTGAAAAATATCTCTCTCATTCTCGTAATATAGTTACAGAATATGCATTCAGCCCACTTTAAAAGTGTTTTTTTTTTTTTTTTTTGTAAATGGGGAATTTTTTCAAAAAATGCCTTGATTTAGGGAAAAAGTTTGAACTTAAATTACTTAAATATTTTTTATAGCGGTAAATTGAAAATTTAAAAGTTCCCCTTTTGAGTAAAAACTGAGTTGGGGACTTTTTCGGAAAAAACCACTGATTTGGAGAAAATTTCAGAAATTTTAGGGAAATTGACTTCTGACTCTCTGGCAACCCTGCTTATTTTGAAGCACACTATAAAAAGAAAACTTTAATTAAATATTCTTGGTGCCGTTTGTCAGTTTTTGAATTACAATTAGGTGTCCTTTTTTAAAGGCACCGAAAGGGTTAATGTCGAAGAACCCAATTTTTTTCAAATAATAGAAAATCCATGCCGATAGTTTTTGAAACTATAACAACAATCAAGAATCATTCTGTCAGATGTCTTTTTTCCATCCATACATTGTTTTGTTTGTGGGATTAATTAGAGTTTTAAACAATTTTTAGAAATTCTCAATGATATTTGATTATATTTAATAACAAGTAATAATTGTATGTATTTTTAATTCTCCAATGGAAATCATTTCTATTCCATTTACACTTGTTACTTGTTCCACAGTATATTTAATTTAAAATAATTTAATTAAAAAAAAATTCCTAATTTATGAAAACAATTTAAATGTTAGTATATCATTTAAAATGACAGGCGATAGCGCATATCTTTAAATAGTCAACTCTTGTGTCATAACACCTCGTTCAAAGTTTCCATTTTTTTCTCAACGTCAGAGCACCTATTCTTTTCAGCTTAATAGAAAATTCATGCTTATAGTTTTTGAGTAGAAATCGATTACAGTTTTAACAATCAGGAATAATAAGTATTAAAAGATGTCATTTTCATCCATACCTAGTTTTATGTGCAGGATTAAAGAAGAATCCATCTCAAAGCTGATGTATCTGTGTTCTAGACAATTTTTAAAAATTCTCGATTATATTTAATAAAAAATAATAAATGTATTGTAACGACGTCTCAGCGAAGTATCATTTTTCACAGATAAGGAAATTTCTTCTTTTTGAGAGAAGAATAAAGGAGTGTATTTCCACCCCGAAGGGGATAAACTTTGGGATGTCTGAGGTGGAGCTGGGGAATCTGTCCAAACCCCACCAAAGGATATGTAGAGAAGATATTGATTCAATGCTTCGATGTGAGACGTGAAGGTTGCTCGATAGAGCTCCAAATTGAACGGTGATAGTTATTTTTTCTTGAGTTGTGAGCACGTGGCAAGTGCTAAGACATGCTTAAGCCAGGACTGTAGCTTGTTGAGTTCTCGTGTGGAAAACTGATGTAATTGAATTTAATTATACATTATCTACTTCTTGGTTTTTAATTAAATTTGTTTTGTTTTTAAATTGAATTGTGTTTTAATTCAATTGTGTTACGAGCTGTAGTTACCTTTTCGATAATCTTCGCTACCCAGTTGAGTGCCGATATTACAGTACGTAATATTTTTAGTTCTCCAATGGAAAACTTTTTTATTCCCTTTAGACTTTCATTTATTTCTTTTAAAATAACCTCCTCTTGTCCCCGCTCAGCTTTATCTTGTTTTCTGTTTCAATTGATAAAAACTATATATATGCCTCGTAAAACTGTTATATATTGTTATTTATATGTACAATTTAAAAGTTAGTTTATTATTAAAAATAACAGGGGGTAGCGCATTTCTATAAACAACCAACTCTTATATCATAACACCATTATCAAAGTTCCTCCCCCCCCCCCCGCCTTTTTTTTTTTCTTTAACGTCAGAGCATCCATTCTTTTCAGATAATAGGAAATTCATGCTGATAGTTTTTGAGAAGATATCGGTTACAGTAACAACAGTTAAGAATCATTCTAGCAGATGTCTTTTTCATCCATAACTTGTTTTTTGGCAGGATTATAGAAGAATGAATCTCAAAACTGATGTCTCTGTGTTGTAGACAATTTTTAGAAATTCTCAATCACATTTGATTATTTTTAATAACAAGTAATTTGAGTCAATCCATTTCTCCGATAACTTCAAAGAGATCCGAAATTGATAATATTTCTAAATCATCTACTCTAAAACAATGGCTTATCTGGGATACAGCTTTAAAACAATAGCCATACAACAAGGTACTTACATATAGAATTTCGAAGTTGCCTCAGAATAAGTCTTTTTTTTTTTTCATCCTTTTAGTTAGAATCTGAAATAGAAGAGTGTTTATTATAAGCAAATATAACCAAATAATAATGAAGAAAAATTTGCATAGAGAAAAAAATATATAGGTATTTTTTAATAAATATAAATATTCATATATAGGTTATAATTTTTCATAATATGGAACCTGAAACATTATTACAGATTATCCTCGATTTGCACTTTCAATTAATCTTCTAAAATTGAGTGTAAGTTGTGACCTTAAAACAGAGGTGTGTAATAAATGTCGAATTTATAAATACTCATGGACCTCAACCGGACTTCCCGATATTATGCAGATTGGGGATTTTGCCCCCATTTTGGGGACTTTTTGGGGACAAGTACTTCATGGATAAAATTTTTGGGGACTATCAACATTTTTGGGAAGAAACTTGGGGAATTTTTTTCACCATTTCATTTAAAGTTTATTTTTAACTATCTGACGACATTGGATCTGTTTCGAACTTGATTTTGATTTGGAAAACGAAAATAAAGTACAGAAATCGGAGATATCAATCATTATTCTCGTGGTATTGCTCTTCGTTTACAACATAAAAGTTTACCCGTATCACAGGAGCATCATGACCTGCCTTGTACTATCCCCACCTGAATTTCCAGACCACTATATAAGTGCGGCAGATTTTCCTAGTCATTGCGGACAGGCAATTGCAGGCGGATTGCAGTAGGCAGAGTGCAGAAGGGACGACAAAAGAATTGAAAACAAAGTTTTATAGGTTAAGTCAGATAGAAGGAGGTGAGGCCAACACCATCTCAGATTCCTTCAAATCTAGATTAGAGATGGTCTAAACCTTGAAAAACTTATTGGCTTAAACGTAGAGGGTAGAGGGAACTAATGTAATGATAGGCCAGCATCTTCCATTGGAAACAATTTAGAAAACAAGCATAAAAGAACTTGTTGTAAAATGTATCTCTCATTCTCTTCTTTGAGTTGCGAATATGCAGGCAAAATTCTGTTTGTTTTACATATTATACATATATATATAAATGGGAATTCTTTCAAAAAAAAAAGGCTTGATTTGGGGGGGGGGGGGGTTGAGTTTAAATTGTTAAACATTTTTTATAGCGGCAAATAGAAAATTGAAAATTAACTGTTTTGAGCAGAAACTGAGTTGGGGACTTTTTCGGAAAAAACCCTCATCTGTGGAAAATTTGAGAAATTTTAGGGAAATTGACTTTCGACTTCAGACCGAGTGCGCTTTAATATGTGAATCAAGATTGAACTAATCCTAGAATTTCACCTGTGAACTCGATGGGTTAATTGTCTGTGACGCGCTGCCGCCTCCCGATCTAATGCTTTCGTATTGACATCGCAGCAGGATTTAACAGCCCAAGAAATCGCCAAAAATCACCATTTACAATCAGACTTTTTGATTCTGGTAATTTCAGTGGTTTAAACGCATAGTTCGATTGTATGTTTTAAATTTGTTTTTTATTTACATTTTATTGTTTTATTCATTGATAGACGAATGTTGTACTTTCATTATAGAATATATAAGCTGGAAACAAATGCGAAGTTATTTATATTAATTTAAGTGTAAACGGATTTATCTTTCGCAAATCGTAATTGACTGCAAGCGATAGAGATGAATTTGAAAAAAAAAAATCATATTTGAAAATTATTTTTAAAACACTAAATTTGAGTAAATTGCGATAAAGTCTTTTAAAAAATGGCGATACAGTTTTCAAACAAATTGCATTTAAAAGTATATTTTTTTTTTCATATTCGACGGAGTAAAAATTGAAAATGTGGAATATTTAGAAGTTAAAAAAATTGCAGTAAAAGTAAAATTTAATCGTCTCCTGTTGCCACTGTCAAAGTGGCGTCAGTGTTACGCACGGATACGTTTGTCCTTTATAATAGAGAATGACGGATCCCACCTGGGCTTCCTACGTTGTAGAAGATAGTATAACTTATAGGAAACTTTTTTTTTATGTTAAAAGCTGTAATAGATTTTTTTTTTTTAATTTAATATATATGGGTCATTCTTCAAAAAGTCTAACATTTCTGTTACATGCCTTTTACAGTAAAACTTTTAAAGAATTATTCATTTAATTATATTTTTTAATTGCAATAAAATTATGTCTATTTATATCAATACCCACCTTTTATATAATAATTTTTAATTTATATATATATATATATATACAGTGAACAAAAAAAAAAAAAAGTTGGACAACAGCTTCTATTGATTTCATTGTTTAATTATTTTGCTCTATGTTGCTCTTTAAAAGTAGAAGTATATTTAAAATAATAACAATTATTAAGATGATTTACACAGTTTTATTTTGCTTTAATAAAACTTATGTCTAAATTATAAATTAATAAAACAAATAAAAACTTGGACACTTACACAATGTTCCAAAAAAACACTTTTAAATCTAAAACAAAACCATCTAATATTTCGTGTGATGTCCTTTTACTGCTATTACAGCTTGTAGCCTCTTATTCATCGAAAGGGTCAGTTTTTCAGTTAAATCTGATGGTACATTTTGCCATATATTGAGAATAGCAGTTTTTAGTTCATTTTTATTCTTAATCTCCTTTTCTAGAAATTGTTTCTCCATATAAGACCACAAATGTTCTATAGGATTTAGATCCGGACTTTGGGGAGGATGGGGTAGCACTTTTTCACTTTGTATAATAATTATTCCTGTATAATCCGAGCGCTATGCTTAGGATCGTTGTCTTGGACAAAAGAATAATTGAACCCCATACTATAACGTATCCGCTGCCATGTTTTACAGTCGCTTTTATATTTGCTGATTTTTAGCGCTGTTTCTCCCCTTCGCTATACAAAACGCCGACCATCAGATCTAAACAAATTAAATTTTGACTACCCTGTAAAAATAAAAGACTTCCAGAATTCTCGTGGCTTTCCAACATATTGTTTAGCATTTTCAAGACGTTTTCTTACATTTCGGAGAGACAAATATGGCGTTTTTCGTGGTGTGTATGCTCTATAGTCTTTGGAATGTAAAAAATTTCTTATAGTCTGTGGATGCACATTCACTATAGATGCCTCCTTCAACTCTCTGGCTATCTTTACCGCAGAAATTTTAGGATCCTCTTTCACAAATCTCACAATCCGTCTTTCTGTTTGAGATGAGGAAATCTTTTTGGGCCTACCACTTCCACTAGGTCTCTGCAAAAATCTGTACTTTTTGTATGTATTTATTATGTAATGCACTGTTGAACGTGGCTCTTTCACAGTTTCCGCAATATATAGTATACTTTTCTGCTCTTTCCATAGTTTAACAATTAAGTTTTTCATATCAACTGAAATTTGCTTTTTTCCATTTTTGAGAATTTTTAATCCAGCAAAAGGAATTTTCAGCACATTTCAATCTCATAGCTTTGACTTGGACTCGTGCCAGAAATCAACACATTTTTAAAGATTTGCATAGTGTCAATCCAAAGTAAAAGTGAAATAAGTGTCCAAGTTTTATTTTGGCTGTGAAAAACGCACAATTTATTTTTAAATAATTAAAAAAATTAATATAACATTTTATTAAGATTAAATAAAACTATTTCAATCTTTGAATAAATTATCTTTTTCTTTAATATTGTTAGATTACGATATCACAATTGGTTAAAACAACATTAAGCAGCAAAATCGAATCTTGTTGCTGTCCAACTTTTTTTTTGGTTCACTGTATATATATATATAAAATGTCTGAGTTCTGAATATTTGCTATAGTATACATTTAATTTCAATTATTGGAAATCGATGAGGATTTGTTATATATTATGGTTTTATACATATATATATATATATATATATATTTTTTTTTTTTTTTTTTTTTTTTTTTGTCACAGTATGTGATTTCTCACCTCCGTGGCATGTCACACACCTTGTGTGGCTGTTAATGTTGTTTAATAACTTGTTTAATTTAAAAAATATATTTACATATTTATTATTCCTTCTACAAGTGTCTCAAATACTAAATATTTAAGCATATTTAAAATTTTTATATTGGGATTTAGTTTGTCTTAGTAGAGCAATTAATTCTGTCACACGATAAATTCTCACCTCCGTTACCCAAACATAAAATGCCATTAATAATAAAACACACATATTATAATATATATTAAAATTCACATACACACATAAATAACACCTGCATTCAACAGTTAAAGGTATATATAAAAAAAGGTATATATAATATTATACAGACATACATACCATAAATACAATAAACCCAACTGGAGTGAAAAATTAGCCAGAGCCAGGAATCGAACCCGGGACCACAGTATACAAGACAGCTGCTCTAACTACTGAGCTACTGCGGCCGATACCTGGGTCTGCAATTTCTCACTAATAAACCATGTTAGGGAAGTCAACAATGTAATAGTACAACAGCGAAAAATAGTAAAATCTATTCATCGTTGTCCGGTCATCCAAGGTTGTCGTATAGATGGCTGGTGACTTCCCCAACATGGTTTATTATTGAGAAATTGCAGACTCGGGTATCGGCCGGAGTAGCTCAGTGGTTAGAGCAGCAGTCTTGTAATCAGTGGTCCCGGGTTCTATTCTTGGCTCTGACTAATTTTTCACTCCAGTTGGATTTATTGTATGTATGTCTGTATAATATTTATGTATACCCATAAAATGCCATTTTTCACTGATAGATGGCAGTACTGCATCACATTTTATTTCCTATAATACAAGTCATTCATCTTGTTTACTTACAGCTATAAAGAAGTTCTGAGTTTTTAGTTGAGAAACAAGAAGATGGATTTTGTTTTTAAGAATAGAGTGTGGTTATTGAGAACTCTCAACTCCATGAACTTGAAGTTCAGGTATGTTAAACAATGTAAAAATACAAGTTTACCTGTTTTAATATGCTTAACATGTCCAAATTGTAATACCAAAAAAATAAATTTCTTTTCTTGAAAAAAAGCATACATTAAACCTATTTTTATAGAAGATTCCTCACCTCCGTGAATTAAAGCTCATCTCAGTGAATAAGGTTATATATGTATATATTTATTTATTTATGAGTAAACTAATTAAAATTAAGTAGGACCATTGTTCATGGTTACTTCTAGTAAGTAAAAGTTTGATATAAAAATGAAAAAAAAAAAGAGAAACGCAAAGTTTTGAAATTGAAACATATTTTTGTTGAAAAGGTACACTTTCTGGAGAATGACCCATATATTTTTTAGCTTGGCCACTATCAACACCATAAACATTTTCAAATGAAAAATATGAATAACGTATTCAAATAAAGTTTTGAAATTTTTTTAACAGCAGTACTTTCATATTAGCAGCATGCCAGGAGTTGGTAGCCGAGAAAAACGCCAAATATCGCTACTTACAGCAGTCTTTTTGATTCTGATAATTTCAGTGGTTTAAGCATGTAGTACCATTATATGTCTGTTAAATTTGTACTTTATTTATATTATTTTATCTATTTATTAAAGAAATTTTAATTTCATTATGTAATATTAGCCGGAAACAAATTCTGAACTATTTATATTGTTTTAAGAGCATACGGGTTAATCTTTTGTAACTGGGCTGCATGAGATATAGATTTTTTTTTTTTTTTTACCACGCTTGAAAATTATTTGAAAAATAATAAAGATTCAGTAAATCGGGATAGTTTTTAAACAAATTACAACTAAAGGAAATTTTTTTTTTCTTATTTGACGGTGTAAAATTTGGAAATGTGCGGTGTTTAGCAGTTAAAAATATTGCAGTAAAAGTTAAAATAACTGACCAGGTGTTGTCATACATCGTCAATATGGCGTCCACGTTACTCAGTCACCTGTTTTTACTTTATGATATAGATTTGTTTAACAAGGGAACCACTTTTGGTGTTGCTCGCACCTAGCATCGAGATCGGTGCGTTTTGTAGCCCTATACATAAAAGCTAGAGAACCGAAAAAATTTCTCTGTTAAAATAATATTTTATGTACTTTTGTATACTTTTAATTTTTTATTATTACATATTTATTTGTTTATTTCACGCCAAAAGTGAGTTAAGTCTCCAAATAGGGCGCTACAATTTTTCCGCCCGCTTTATCCAAAGAGAAAATATACAGAACATATTACTAGAATTATATCAGATTGCAATTTTTTTTAAATAATTGATAGCATAAGAAACAAATATTAGGATTTTATTTTTTTTCTATGCAGATGATAAATATATAAGTAATAAATTTAATTCTATAAAAGCTTCGAAGATCATTGAAAACTATTTTTTAGTGAAATACAAAATAAGCAAAATATTTTCTTTTGAAATCGAATGAAATATAGTTTCGAATGTTTAAAATGAAATGTTGTTGTATTAAATGGTCCTTCGGTAAAAGTAATCATAAAGTAAATTAATATTTTTACATAATTTAGAAAAATTACTGTGGCGAAATAAGTCGGACATTGCAATTTCTAGATATTACAATTTCAGCTATGACATTTGGCTAGGATTGCCGGAAAGCTCTACTTTTGAAAATAAACGCCAACTGTTTCCCCGCCAAAAATATGAATATAAAGTTGCAATTTTTCAAAATCAAATTCGTGGGTTTTTGAAGGAATTTTCAAACTTTTTTCAATATTTTATACTTATTATTAACTAATTTTTATTTTTAAATGCTTTTCTTTAAAAAAAATTCAGTGTTAATAGTCCGATAAGTTGTCTCGAAAATTGCATTTTCAGAAAGTTATGCTGCTTTATAATCAAGAAATATTATTTTAACAGAAAAATTTTATCGATTCCCAAACTTCATTATATAGGGCTTTAAAATGCACCAGGCCTCAATGCTAGGTAAACACCAAAAGTGCAACACCAAAAGTGGTTCCCTTGTAAGTGGGAACTTTTTACTTTATGGTAAAGAGTCAGAAAAAAAATTTTATGCAATTTTTTTAATTAAGTGGAAATTAATGACATGTTTAGAAAAAGAAAACTTAAAAATATCAGCTCACTATACTTTTATACTGTAGATTAATCTTCTAAAACTAGCCACCCTTGGGGATTAATTTGGTCTCCCTTAAATGTATTCTAAGCATTCTATGATGTTACTTTTATTCATAATTTAATTTACTTGCTCCATCCTTCGCCAAATCGGAAGATTTTGACAGAGAAATCAAGAACTCGGTATTTTTATGTTAGCTGGACACAGCCGACCAGAGAAATCGCCGACCATTGAAATCATGACATTTAATTTCAACATCAAGGCATTGTTTTAATTTACCACGTGAAAAATAAAAACTGCTAACTGGTGTGGTAAAAAATGGCTATTGGCGAGATTTGCGCCCGGCAAACATAAAAGTACCAAGAATTCTTTGCGATCGTAGCAACTTTTATGTAGTTTTATTCGAAATTTTTTTTTTATTTTTTTAACCAAAATGGAAGCCCTTGCAAATGAAAAGCGGAGAGGTCAACTCGTAATTGTTTATGATAGTCACATGACTTGGGCTACTATAATACAGATGATATGATAGAGTTGGAACAATATTTTACGATTTATCACCTGCGCCTGGCTAACATTAAAGTACCAAAATGGCCACCTGGCATATAAAAAGCGAAGCGGTCAGCCCGGAACTGTTGATGACAGTCACATAACTTAGGCTATTATTGTAGAGATAGAGCATAAGCCTTGATCATATAAAGCACAAATTCGCAGTAATAGTTCATTTTATGAATTTTTGTTGAATTGGAATCGCTTCATATGGCAGCAAGGAGTCAGAAAAATAATCAAAAAACAAATCTATGGTATGGAAATTAGTAAAACGCTAAAGAAATATTCTAAAGTAATAGTCTAAAAATATTGTATATCACACTTTTAAGCTGTTGAATTGTTTCTAAAATTGCATGTAAACTACGATCCTAATTCGTAGTTAATTGCTAAACTAATAAATCGTAGTTTAAGGGGTTAGAACATTTATAACATTTCTCTCACAATTTTTTTTTTTTTTTTATAGAAACCCGTTTTCCGTTTTTTTTTCTGTGTTTTTCTAAGGTAACCACATACGTTCTCGGCGGCAAAAAATGGACATATTTTGGATTTTTTTTTTTTTTTTTTTTTAGGAAGGGAGTAAAGGTAATTGAAAAATCAATAATTCCATGTTACTTTTTATTGCTTCAAGTATTTAGAAATACTTTTTGTTGTTAAATTTGGTCACGTATTACGTCGGAAACTTACAGCCGCTTTGACCTGTAACCAAAATATCCGGGCTCGATATAGGCAGCATTCTAACTTCCTGTAGAAATTTCTACAGGACACAATTTTCTGTTAACAAAAAATTATTAAAATCTCAGTTTCTTCTTGTAAAATGCGATTGTATTTAAGAATTATCGGCTTAATTTTTGAAATTTTGAAAAATAAGAAAATTGCGCTACTTTGAAAAAATATTTCATTTTTCGTTTAAACTTTTTATTTTTATTCTTATTGGAGAAATATAAAAATAAAACATTTCAAAAAATGGTTCCATGGCCCTTAGACAATTTCATTATGCGTAGATGAGAGCAAATTTTATCCAAAAATGTTAAAAATTGTTCAAATTATCTTGCTTTCCATGTTGCTAGAAAATCGCATTCTTAGATTCAATACATTTTCGAGTTTTAGGATTCAATATACAGTAGCGCTCAAAAGTATTTTGACACCATTATATTCGCTCTTATTTTGTTTAATATAAAAATATAAAAGAAAATATATTCCCTATCATTAAGAACAATATTACGCAGTTATTCAAAGGTATCAAGTTTCAACTTGTTTGTTTACTTTCGGCGCTACCGAAGGAAAATGACTCCTCCTTACTCAAAAGTATTTTGACGATTAGTTTGCATTTAATTGTTGAAGGCGTCAGTTGCTCTATAGCTTCAATTAGTGTTTATATTGACTTATTGCAATTATGTTTAAATGCCGAAACGCAAAGAATATTCTAGAGATTTCAGAAAAGCCGTTGTAAATGCACTTAAGCAAGGAAGGAGGCAAGCAGAAGTTGCTCGTTCTTTTAACGTGTCTCGGCCGCTTGTTAGTATATGAATTAAGTTTTAATAAACGGAAATCTATCGAAAATATGCGTCGAAGTGGCCGTCTGAAAAGAACAACTTGCAATGTTGACCATATTATAAAAAAGCTATCTACAAGTGATTGTCGTAAGTCCGCTGTAGTAATAAAAAATGAATTGAGAGAAAATTACGTCATAGACATACATGTTTCAACTGTCAAACGACGCCTAAAGCTGTATGGTTTACATGACCGAAGACCAGCAAAAAAGCCTTTGATATCTGCTAAGAATAGCAAGGCTAGAATTGCATTCGCAAAACGGCATAAATCGTAGACAAGTGTAGAGTGGTCTAATGTTTTGTGGAGTGATAAAAGCAAGTTAAATTTTGTGTCTCCTGATGGATTAAGTACATTTGACGTCCTAATAACAAAAAAAAAATATTATGTTCGATACCAAATACCCACCATCAAACATGGAGCCAACAATGTGATGGTTTGGAGTTGTTTCTCTCGTAGCGGATTTGGACACTTAGTTCGAATTGAGGAAAATGTAGATCAGCTCATGTATGCTGATATATTAAAGACTCGTGTGCTGCCGTATGCTAAACAAAACATGCCTGCTAAGTGATATTTTCAGCAAGATAATGACCCGAAACACAAATCCAAGTACGTAAGTGATTTTATGAAACGCAGAAAAGTCAAGGTTCTAGAGAGGCCAAGTCAAAGTCCGAATTTGAATCCCATGGAACAATTGTGGGAGGAGTTAGATCGTAGTGTAAGATGCCAAAATTATTTAAATAAGGAGGCTTTATACGAAGCTCTTAAAAATGAGTGGGACCGAATTCCTTTAGATCGAATACAAACATTAGACGACTCGAAGCCTGCGCGTTGTGAGGATGTCATAAAAGCCAAAGGATATGCTATTAAATATTGACTGACACATTACTATATTTGATAATTATTGTGTTAAAACGATTTTTTATTATAATGTCAAAATACTTTTGATTTATCACTATTCCGATTTTTCATGGGTTCCACGTTATTTTCTACCAAATGATAGTTAATTCACTAAAATTCTGTAAATCATTGAATATGGTTAAATAAAATAAATGATTGATTTTTGTATTTTATAATTGTTCTTAATTAAGCCAATTATTATCTTTGTCAAAATACTTTTGAACGCTACATTTTTATCTTGCGCGCACTCACATTTTTGCTCATATGTTTTTTAATAATTGGGATATTACTTTAAATGTTTTTGCCCATAATTATACACACTATAGATATTTTAAATCCGTCAAAAACGAAAAATCTATTTTTTTTTTAAATTGAGAACGTGTGTAACCGCTTAAGTGTAAACGTCACTGAATTTTTTATTTTTATTTTTTTAACAACATGAAAATTAGTGAAAAAGAAACCTGAAACTATTAGCATATTATACTTTTATGTTGTAGATTAATCTTCTAAAATTACATGCAAACTGTGATCATAAAACATAACTCCGCTTTAATTGTTGATTTTATAAGTCCTTATTGAAGTGGAAACTTATTTAAGGTCTTAATAATGCGTTCAATAAAAAACAAATTCTTCTTATAAATCAAAACTTAAGATAATAATTAGTAAAACAATGATGAAACAAAAGTCCAAAAATAATTGTTTACTTCACTTTTCATTAACACGTTGAATGTCACGTTAGTCACCGGTGACCGACACTGATCTTTCCTTTTAGGCCGCGTCAGTCATCGGCGACTGGCACTTACAGATTCTGCAACGGGAGTCTTATTTCGTAGCCTAAACGGAAAAAAAAAAAAAAAACCAGACTCGGCATTCAACGTGTTAAGAAAATTTGCTTTCAATTTCTTGAATTGTGTGTAAATTATGATACCATCTTACACATTCATTGTAGTTGATAAATTATAAATTTTTCTCTAACAACGAGGGTTATTAAAATGGTAAAATCCAATATTTTGCAAAGTTTGAGGGGGGGGTGGTTGGTGTACTTATTAGAATCTTTCACATGTCGGGTTGTACGCAACCTGAACCCGAATATTCTATTTTAAATAAAGTCGAAACGCGACTGGAAAAAATTCTTCAACCTGAAACCCGATCCGAGCCTACGCACTTTAACCTGAAACCGAAAGGGGAGAAGATTAACCAATACTTTAATACAATTATAGGAAAATAGTCTATAGTTATATTTTTAATATCAATTTTATTTTTATGTTGAAAAATGAACATATATATTTACTCAGATATAGAGTTGTTTTTTTTTAATCTGGTAAAGTATTCTAGACTTTTTTGAAAAATAGGGAAACACAAAGCTGATCCGCAAGGATCAAAACCCAACACGAAATCATTAAAGTCAATCCCAGGGCCGAAACTAGCCTTTTTGGCGCCCGGGGCAAACATGGATTTTGGTCCCCCACCACCACCACCACCACCACCACCACCACCACAAAGTAAATTTACAAAAAAGAATTTTACTAAATATCTAACAGATAACTTATTTTTAAATTTAAAATATATAAAACTGAACTACGTAATCAGCTTTGTCAAACATTGATCCATTAAAATCTTTGAAAAGTTATTTGAAAAGTTATTGAAAAGAATTGCATTTTAATCTTTTTAAACTTTTTTTTTTTTTTTTGCATAGTCTAAATGAGGTCGATATCTAAAAAAGAAAGGTTTTACTAAGAATTTTACTCTGTGCATTCCCCTTCTCGTTGTCCTGGGCAGTCAGCGCCCATGGCAAGACGGAAAAAAAAAAAAAAAGAAAGAAAGGAAGCTCAACACTGTTCAGCGGAAAAAAAACAAACTGCTTTCATGGAATTTTTTTATCTAGAAGAAAAATCAAACTGAGGGGTCACTTCTCCTTTGGTAGTTATCCGTAGTGGACAGTAGGGTGTCCCACAATAGAGACTGACCTTGAAAAACGCTAATGATTCTCCCTCGGATTCTCCTCACAGGAAGTGATTTAAAAGATAGAAAGCAAACGCATAGGCATAATACTTTGAAATTTTGTATTGTAATGAATCTTTTTATCTATTTGTAAAGTTTAATGCATTTGGTTCAGTTTTCCTTTTAAATTTTCCAGCTGCGAGACATTTTTATACAAATTTCATAATATATATATATTACAAAATTTAAATTTTTGCGCCAAATTTAAAGTATTTTATGTAAATTTTCCTTTTTCAGTAATATTCCGTATATTATACTGGCTTATTAAATTAAAACCCTAGTCTATTAATCTCTAAGATCTTAATTCATATTTATTCCAAATTGCGTAAATCTAAAAATGGCTCATTTATATTTCTTTAATAAAACTTTTATTATTTAAATTCCTATTAAATTCTGCTATTAAATCCCGGTATATCATATTCCCCTTAAATCTTTATTTAACTGCTAAAATATTATTCTGTCTTAAAGAAAAAACCTACTTATTTCAATTTATTCTTTTATTTAAAATATCCAGGTGTAATTAAAATATTTCAAAGATTAAAACTTTGCAGACATAAATTCATTTCTTTTATCGTCTGAAGAGGGAAAAAGGGGTTATTTTAGCATAATCTCGACTACAGATTTTAACATTTGTTTATGCTTTAGATAGCTGGTGCGAGAATATAAGAAGTTTCTAGAACAATCTTTTCAGCAGAGTATAAATACGAATGGCGGGAACCAGAGAGATGGCATAAAGCATAAAGCATATAGTAGAGGAGCTGTGAGTTTAGAAGCTTTTTAGTTTTTAGCATGTAGAGGTGAACGTGGTGGATTGCAGTCGTAGCAAACTGGATATTCAATGTGATTGCTCGATGGAGGTAGTAAAACGTTGGATGAATACTGTTTATTATGTGAGTAGAATGAGGAAGCAACGGTATCGTAATGGGTGATAGATGTTAGATATTAACGGATTAAAGACTAGACGGCTGTCAAGAGATGGAATGTTTTTAAACTAATTGTGACAGGAAGAATAGACTTTATTCTTTTTACCATGGAAGGAGAGGGCATCTTCCCTAGATTTAATCGAGAGTGTGGAAATAAAGTGAATAATGTTCCAAGCGACTGCCTTATGTTAATTCTTCATTTTTCTTTATTATTTTAAAACCATTCGGCTGCTACCTGTGTGTTTAGGAATGGAAACCCTCATTTTTTTTTTTTCGACAATATCAACTACTTACCGCCAAAATGTCACAGAGAAAAGAAAAGTCCGACAGGATTTAGAAGTGACGGCAATAAAAACGAGTGTGTCTCCAAAATTACAAATGTATAATGTTACTGGTACACGATAGCTTGTGATAGTTACTAAAGATCAGTGCCGGAAAGTTAAAAAGTTACATCGCTAATGTGAATAGCAATGTATAGTGCTGGTGATTGTGAGACAAGATGACTGGAGTGAGTTCTTTTCAAAATATTTTTACACTTATGTTATTATTTTTGCTATTGTTTGTTATTTATTGAGATTTATTTATTATTAAGTATGAGAATTCTTTATTTATGAGATTTATTTATTATTTATTTATGAGGTTTATTTATTATTTCGTGAAGAGTATTTATTTATTTATTTCTTGTAAAGTTTATTATGAAGTCATGAGAATTATTTATTTATTATTAAAGTCTGAAAGAGTACTTAATCTATTATGAAAAATAGAACTCTATTAGTTTAAATGTTGTTAATGTCAGGTTGTATTAAAGAGAATAGAAGTGCTTCTTTTATTTTAATGATTACTGATATAATGGCTGAACCAAAATTAGTCAATTTTGATCCTAGTACTGGAATGGAAATCCAGGCTTGGTTAAATTATTATGATGATATGAGTACTAGGGAAAATAAAGATTTAGAGTGGAAATTTAAATCTATTCCACAGTATTTAAAGGGTGAAGCACTAAAAGTCTATATCAATGATTGTGTTAATTGTACTAGTTATGAACAGATTTCAAAAATCTTGATAGAAAAATTCATTGAACTAAATGTTCCAAATTTTTCTGATTTCTCAACTCTAAAATTAGATAAATTAGATAATTTAGAAAATTATTTTCACAAAAAGGTAGGAATTGGGAGGAAACTCCATCTTTGTGAGACTCTTCTAATACAAGGGTTGACAGATGGATTAAAACCAGAGTATAGAAATAATATTAATGTAAACCCTCCAAATAGTACCACTGAATGGTACCGGCTTGTTAAGCAATTTGTTGAAGTTTCCACTCCTCAAATTTCAAGCCAAACAGTAAATCAAAAACCAGTTAGACAAAATTTTCAACAATTTCAACCACCTAGGACTTGGACTCAACCAAGTAGACCTAATTTTCGACCAAATAGGCCCAATAGTGCACCTAGGAATTGGATTCCACGAAGACAGTATCAAAATCAGGGGTCTAGAAATTTTCAAAATAATTACTTTCAGAAACCATATCCTTCTAGACCATGTAGAATATGTACAAATAAAGGTGTAAATAATGCATATCATTGGGAACAAGAGTGTTTATTTAGGAATGATGCAACATCCTCTGATACTCTTCCTAGTAATTCACCACCTACTATTCCTAATATTTGACAACTAATTGTGTATGGATTTACCAATAGTTATAATTTACCATGTATAGTGGACACTGAATCCACTACGGCAATATTACCCCTCAAATTTGTTAAAGAACTAAATGCTAAAATTGAAACTATACCTACAGTTATTATTGGTCAGGCAAAAGGGATGTTAAAATTAAATCAAAAGTGTAAAATTTCTCTAAAAGTGGGTAAAATTACCAAATGTGTTAACTTTTTAGTGTGTAATACTAATTTGGAGTATGCTATTTTGGGTCTAAGGGAATGTTCTAAATTTAACTTAACTATAGATTGTAGAAATTGTACTGTAAAACAAGGAAGGAAAATTATAAATAAGAGTATATCCATACATAATGAGAAATCTCTTCATTTTCATACTGTAGATATGAATAAAGTGCAACAAGAGAATGATTTGGTAACAATTGATTGTGATAAGAATTTGAATTTATATAATGATGATAGTGTAATAACAACTAATGATAGTAGTGAAACTTTGAATTTCTGTAAGAATGATAAAGAATTACCATCTAGTTGTGAAAATTATATGACTACTCAGGACTTTTTTGAGAATGATAGAAATGATTATAATGTGCAACCTGATTATGGACAGTTCATAACTTCTCAAAATTTTCGCGATGTTAATAATTCTGATTCAGATTTAATTGGGGATTTAAATTTAATTCAAAATGATGATTTAAGGGAGATAGTTCAAAATTATAGGGATATTTTTGCAAAACATAAATATGATGTGGGTAGGATTAATATTGAGCCACAACGCGTTCTTCTAAAATCTGACCTACCTGTATCTTTGAGGCCCTACAGAACTTCCCCCTTAGAAGAAAAAGAAATAAAAAGTCAAATCCAATCTTTATTAGAGGCTGGACTCATAAAAGAAAGTAATAGCCCATATTCTGCCCCTATCACTTTAGCTATGAAAAAAGAAGAAGGTAAAAAGACCCGATTATGTATAGACTATAGGAAATTAAATTCAATAATTAAAAATGATGCAGAACCCTTGCCCCGTATCGATGAAATTTTAGACAAATTGAGTAGTGCTCAGTACTTTTCAACTTTAGACTTAGCCTCTGGCTACTGGCACATACCAATACATCCAGCTGATACCGAAAAATTAGCTTTTGCTAGCAACTTTGGCCTCTTTGAATGGCTAGTTCTTCCGTTCGGTATAAAAACAGGCCCCCCAATATTCAATAGAACTATTAGAAGGATCCTTAACAAATATAAAATAGATTTCGCGTGTCACTATTTTGATGATATTATAATATTCTCCTCCTCTCTAGAAGAACACTTAAAACACTTAACTCAAATCTTTGAAATCTGTAAATTAGAAAATATTAAACTTAAACTTTCTAAATGTAAATTAAGCCAAAATAAAATTAATTTCTTAGGCTACGAAGTCACCAATGGGACTTTAACTCCAGCTAATGCAAATATTGAGACCATTCAAAAATTAATACCCCCCTCTAATGTTAAAGAATTACAACGATTTTTAGGTTCTATTAATGTATACCATAAATTCATAGACAAATATGCTGAAATTAGGTACCCCCTTAATAAATTACTTAGAAAAAACACAATATGGGAATGGAACTCAGAATGTCAGGGCTCTTTTGAAAAACTAAAAAATGCCTTAATTGCAAAACCAATCCTCAAAATTTATGACCCAAAATTGCCCCTCCACATGTTTGTAGACGCCTCTCAGGTAGCGGTGGGTGCAGTTCTAAAACAACCTGATAAAGATAATTTCTTGCATCCTATTGCTTACCATTCTAGAATTTTGAAGAGTTATGAGCAAAACTATTTTATAACCGAGCTAGAGTGTTTAGCAATTATAGATACTCTTGATAAATTCTATCACTATTTCCATGGAGTCAAATTTACAATCCATACCGATCACGCATCTCTAGTATGGTTAAAGAGCGTTAAGAACTTAAGAGGTAGACTTTTTAGGTGGTCACTTAAACTTAGCATGTTTGATTACGAGATTAAGTATGAGAGGGGTTCAACAAATGTCGAAGCAGACATGTTGTCTCGAAATCCTGTTGCTTACTTCAATCAACATGTAAGTTTATTGTTGGACAGAAAAGAAATCATAGAGATGCAAAACAAGGATAATGTCTGTGATAAGAAATATAAAAAAGAAAATGGGATTATTATAATTCAGAGAAAGGAATTCAAAAAAATAGTTGTACCAATGTCATTGAGGAAAAAATTACTTCATATTGCTCATGATAATTTTGGACATTTAGGAATCCAAAAAATGCTTAACTTAATATCCCCTAACTATTATTGGCCTAATATGACTATAGACATAACACAATTTGTTAAACATTGCGACACCTGTCAAAAAAATAAAAAACCAAAACAAAAAAGATTTGGCTTGTTACAAGCTATGCCAGCCACAGATCAACCTTTTGAATGTCTTTCTATTGATACTGTGGGTGGATTTAACTATTACAACTCAACGAAAAAATTCTTACACATAATAATAGATCACGCAACTAGATTTGTTTGGGCTTTTCCTTCTAAAAATGTTACTACAGAAGCATATACAAACTGTTTAAAGCAAATTTTTAATGTTCAAACACCTCAAAAAATACTGAGTGATAAACACAAAGCTTTTAGGTCTCCAAGATTCAAAAAATTCCTCAGAAAACATCATGTTCAACAGCGTTTTACGTCATCACACCACCCACAAACCAATGGGAAGGTAGAGCGCGTTAATCAGACAATAGTTACCAGACTTAAATGTAAAGTCAATTCCACTTCTTCTAAAATACCTTGGACAAGATTATTAGATCAAGTCATCCAAGAATACAATAATACCCCACATTCCATAACTAAATTCCCACCTGCCTACTTATTTTATGGTCAATTACCCTATCAATCTCCTTTAAAACAAAATTATTACCCACCAGTCAGTAAAGCACTCAAAATTGCAAAAGCGCGAACTCAAGAATTTCATCTTAAAAGTAAAAGACTATATGATAGAAATTTTGTTGAATCCCCATTAAAAATACAAGATTCTGTAATTTATGAAGAATTTAAGTATCCTAACACTAGAAAATTAGAACCTACTTTCTCAGGACCATATAAAATTATAAATAAACTTTCCGAAGTAACTTATGAAATAGATAAATTTAATTATGAGACAGGACTAAATTCAGTTATTGTACACGTTTCTAAATTAAGACCCTATTTTTCACCAGATGATTTCAAAATGTTTCATGAGCAACCCATAAAACAAACAAAACCACAACAAACATCACCACCACAATTGCCATCACAAACTCAAACTAAAGTAAAAACCATAGATTAAAATTTAATTCTGTAGATTTCTTTTTCTCTTCCTCAAATAGTTTTCAACATTACCAGGTATGACCTTGGGGCGCCACGAGGATATTACTTGTGTTTGGAAGTTTTGGGAATTAGGTAGACACTCTATGCAGGCATAGGATGTGTATTTGATTTTGGGAGTTTTCAGATTGATGTTGAAAAATAAAAATAAATATTTGTAATTCTATATCAAGTTTATATCAAAATAAACTATATTTATTTTATTCCATTGTCTTAACCAATTGTTTACAAAAACAGTAAGAATTGATAATATTATTATAATAATATAAACATAGAAAACGGATAATTGTGATGAGATTTTGTAGTGATTGTGTAGTAATAGAAAATTTAGTACATAAACAAATTATCTTTTATTCCTATTTATTTTCTTTATTTTACCATTCTAAGTTTATCAAATGCACGTCTATTCATCAAGAGTATCAGAGAGATAAATTATTGTAAAGAAATACTGGTTGAGAGTCCACTTTCTAAATATTTAGAGTTAAATTTATTTGGACTTTGGAATTATTATTATTATTATTTTTTTTTTTTTTTTTTTTTTTTGTTTCGACTGGCAAAAATACTTTCTTATACAAATAAAAAATAAGAAAATAATTTAATTGCTATGTATTATTTTTATCCTCAACCATTATTTTCCGTGTCAATAAGTAAACAATCTGTGATATTTTCTTAGAATATAATATTGTTATTAAGTATTATTATTGTTATTATTCAAGTATACTGTTGAGAATTTTTATTATTATGATTATGAATTGAAAGTATTATTTATTGAAAGATTCATTATTTATTAAAGAAAAAGAGAGCATAACTTATAAGTGAAAAGTTATGATATTTACTAAAACAAGTGAGAAGTGTTAAAAGATGGTGAGTCCCAATTAAAATGGGAAAAGGAGCTCAAAAAAGTAGTTGATAAACAAACGTTAAAAGGTAGTTGAATAACTACTAGGAATTTGTTTATTAAAATAAAACTACTATTGTGATGACAAATAGTATTTAAACATAATGTAAAGAATTTAACAGGCAAAGTAGTCAAACAAATTTAGTAAAAAATATTTATTGCAGCTGAACTTTTTACTTAAGGACTGTATCACTATTTTTTCTAAAGGACTTTTATGACCTACGAACTGATTAAGCCCATGGGACTTAAAATTCTACTTGAAGTAAATAAAGTGTTAAACATTACTTGATTGGAAATATGTTTGTGATAAGAGAAATGGAAATACACTAAATTTCCATACGATAAAAGAATTTGTTGTTATTTATTACTATAGTTTTATTATTTCTTATTATTTATTTCTTATTGTATTTATACTTATTATTTATTTCTTATTGTATTTATACTTATTCTTTATTTATTATTGTGTTTATATTTTCCTATGCACTTACAAATGGTAAGTGATGTTGTAACCACTATTTGTATTCTTTTACAGGGGAAATGCTCTCAGCTAAATTTAAATGCTCTTAGTATTTTTTTTCTTTTGCATTGCTAAATTTTACTTTTCCATCTCTTCGCTGACGTCTCTAAAATTTTCAATATTCAAAAATCAACTTCCAAATTTATTACAAATCTGTTGTCTGAAATTGTAGTTAATTAACCACAAATTTCATACAAAGTCTTTGGGGAGGGGGGATAATATTACAAAATTTAAATTTTTGCGCCAAATTTAAAGTATTTTATGTAAATTTTCCTTTTTCAGTAATATTCCGTATATTATACTGGCTTATTAAATTAAAACCCTAGTCTATTAATCTCTAAGATCTTAATTCATATTTATTCCAAATTGCGTAAATCTAAAAATGGCTCATTTATATTTCTTTAATAAAACTTTTATTATTTAAATTCCTATTAAATTCTGCTATTAAATCCCGGTATATCATATTCCCCTTAAATCTTTATTTAACTGCTAAAATATTATTCTGTCTTAAAGAAAAAACCTACTTATTTCAATTTATTCTTTTATTTAAAATATCCAGGTGTAATTAAAATATTTCAAAGATTAAAACTTTGCAGACATAAATTCATTTCTTTTATCGTCTGAAGAGGGAAAAGGGGGTTATTTTAGCATAATCTCGACTACAGATTTTAACATTTGTTTATGCTTTAGATAGCTGGTGCGAGAATATAAGAAGTTTCTAGAACAATCTTTTCAGCAGAGTATAAATACGAATGGCGGGAACCAGAGAGATGGCATAAAGCATATAGCATATAGTAGAGGAGCTGTGAGTTTAGAAGCTTTTTAGTTTTTAGCATGTAGAGGTGAACGTGGTGGATTGCAGTCGTAGCAAACTCGATATTCAATGTGATTGCTCGATGGAGGTAGTAAAACGTTGGATGAATACTGTTTATTATGTGAGTAGAATGAGGAAGCAACGGTATCGTAATGGGTGATAGATGTTAGATATTAACGGATTAAAGACTAGACGGCTGTCAAGAGATGGAATGTTTTTAAACTAATTGTGACAGGAAGAATAGACTTTATTCTTTTTACCATGGAAGGAGAGAGCATCTTCCCTAGATTTAATCGAGAGTGTGGAAATAAAGTGAATAATGTTCCAAGCGACTGCCTTATGTTAATTCTTCATTTTTCTTTATTATTTTAAAACCATTCGGCTGCTACCTGTGTGTTTAGGAATGGAAACCCTCATTTTTTTTTTCGACAATATCAACTACTTACCGCCAAAATGTCACATATATATATATATATATTCTTGTGTCAAACGTCAAACAAAATCTTCATTTTGGCGCCCCCTTCATCTCCTGTTAAAGCGGCGCCCGGGGCACGTGCCCCCTCTGCCCCCCCCCCCCCTAGTTTCGGCCCTGGTCAATCCGACCCAACCCGAACAATGGATCCGTTTGCGTTCGAGTATATTCGGGGTACTCCACACAATGCAGGATTCTAGGCCTATAGGGGAAAAAATATTGCTAGAATTGCGTCTGTTATGCACAAACAAATAAATTTTTGTTTTATATTTTTCAATATTTCAGGGCTTTTCCTTCTTTTTTCCCTGAAATTTCTCCAAGCACTCTGGCTTTTGTTATGGTGTGCGACATAAATTTACGTCGGTGTTTCTTCATTAAACCTATTCTTATTTAATGCCACCTCTTTATTCTTTTACGATGCGTATTCATTACACATATGAAAATCGATCAAGAAAGTAAAAATACGGAAACAAAAGTATTAACGACATCTATTACAAAATCTCTCTTTAAAATCCAAACGCGGGTGATCTATGGCTATATTTCTAACAAACATTTTAAAACTACAAATAGAATAAGACTCTACACTTATAAATTGATTACATTTTATATAATACATCATCTGAGAAATGCAAATCGATATGCGATATTCTTTGCAATTCATCTTAGAAAGCGGAAAAAGAATTGGCTAAAATCCAGCTTGTAAGCATTTGACTTAGGTACTAGAATGTAAATAGTTTTAGTATGAACTTAAGAAAAATTATAAATGAGATAAAGCTTGCTCTACCAATTTTCTCAGTGAAAAAAAAATTAGTTGAAATATTTTACCAAAATTATTCAGCTATTTTGTTTTTATAAAAAAAAATACTTGAGTGAATCATGTGAGTACCCAACTATAATGTTAACAATTTGTATATAAATACGCGCATATTTATGTAAACTTTTAAAAATAAAGCATTTTCCGAGGAAAACTTCGGTAATTTTATTTAACTGTAGACGTGAACGTACTCATGAAACAGCTTTAAAAAGCACCCATGTGTCCAATCTTAAAGTATAAATAACTTGAACGCATAGTTCTTATTGCATAAATATTACAATGATCTACGATCGGTAACGGTAAAAAAAATTCATTCCTGGTTTAGCCTGTTAACATGAATTGCAAAATACGTTGAATAAAGAACAGACGTGTGGTATGTATACAGTAATGTATAATAATCCAAAGGTAAAAGTTTCATATCTTGAAATTCATGTAATCAATCATTTATTTTTCACGATTCCTTGACAGGATATTACAATACTTTCTTAATAAAATGTATTGGGTTATTTTGAAGAATTAGTTTTAAAACACGGGTGGTGGATTTTATGTTTGAAATCTATTTTAGTTAAATGTCAGCTAAAGATATTACAATAGGCGACACGTTGCTTTTTATATCAAGCAAAGATAATTATAGTTTCAAGTGAAAAGCAATAGATAAGCATAGTCAAATAAACAGACAAAATCATGGCTATTTGACAGAACAATAACATTTTAATCAAGTTGAAAATTTTACCTCAAACGTGGCAAATGAGGTGCTTTCGCACTATGACTAGTTTTATAAATATTCTGATCTTGATACAGTAGCTGTTGCATTCCTATGCAAAAACCCATGAATACAAAATTTATTACAATTACATATATTAAGTTCAGTAATACGAAATAATATGACTCCATCTTAAATGGGCCGTAATCACCATGGCAACCTAGAATAAATCATGTCATGGGATATCAGTGAATTAACGGATTTAATAGAATGAAGAAAACTTTTATTAATATCTTTTAAGTTTTGATTCGATTTTTATAAAATTTGAAATGACTCGACTATTGCAACGATCAATTTGACGATTAAAGAATATAAGTTAAAACTGGTGTGAATGAATAAGAACAAAAAAAATCTTCTTAAAACACCATCAAAAATTTTTTTAATGCGCTAGGCCTTTCGAAAGATCCGAGTCTTTCTTCGTCAGGCGCAAAGAAGACGTGCTTCTACTACGAAAGCAACAGCAAGACGAAAGTGTCTGGCTGTTGCTTTCATAGTAGAAGCACGTCTTCTTTGCGTCTGACGAAGAAAGACACAGATTTTTTGAAAGGCCTAGCGCATGTCTGGCTGTTGCTTTCATAGTAGAAGCATGTCTTCTTTGCGCTTGACGAAGAAAGACACAGATCTTTCGGAAGGCCTAGCGCATGTCTTGCTGCTGCTTTCATAGAATCACTACACACAGTCATGTAAATAGTAGGTGTTTGATATTGTGTTGTAATGTGTTTCTAATTGTCATGTTAAATATTGTGTGTTAAATGTACTGTGACGTATATATATCCAAGAAAATTGTAAACAATTATGCAATCACATTAGGTGAAATGATCCTCATGTAATCACTACATACAGCCATATATCTCGATGTGAAATCTTCGGTTCGCCCAGAAAAATTGGGTAATCAATTGTGATTGTAATTGTAAATCTCACAGTAACCGAAATAAATCTCAGCAGCTTGATCAGGGACCCGACGCTCCCTCTCAGACTCTGGTTGAGAGTCGGGAGGAGTGGATGTGGTCTACCCCTCGGGATTGCACTAACACTCTAAAGCGAAAGCTGAGTTCCCGAGGTGGTCATCGCTGTCATCGCTGTTGCTGCTGCTTTCATAGTAGAAGCACGTCTTCTTTGCGCCTGACGAAGAAAAACTCAGATCTTTCGAAAGGCCTAGGGCATTTAAAAATTTTTGATGGTGTTTTAAGAAGATTTTTTGTTCTTAATTTGACGATTAATTTCAACGATCGGTCTATTGCAATGAGTAATTCTGCAACGATTATATATATATTAATTTTCAAACCATTTGTTTGAGTAGTTTTTTAGCTGTTATATGCGGGCAGACGGGTGGATCAGACGACGACTATAGGTGCTATGTATTTATATGATTACTAACGCACCTAAAAAATCATAAAATAATTGTATTTTCACCAACAATAACTCAGTACGAAAATGATTGAAATAAATTTGCTCTCTAAAAATGCATGTAAAAAGAACCTAAACAGTCATTTTACTTAACTGGTTAGAAGGCTCTATGATCTGCAATGGAAAGAAAATTCATTTATGTGTTTAATATTTAAATATGAATAAAAAAAATACGTTGAATAAGGAATAGTCATATAGGGTACGAACACGTCATATTTTAGCACCCCAATTCCCTAATAGTAATCATCGCGTTTCTGCCATTAAATTAGACGAAGATTACGATTTAGAAATAATGGTACGCAAAATTAGAAACACAGCGAACCCGGGACATATTATTGTTGTTGTTGTTGTTACTAATGCCCCTTGGCCAAGTGAAACTATAGACCATGTTCTAAGTCACAAGGTGAATTCATTTACTTTTCATTTGACGACGCACTATAGGGGTAGAAATTTTTGGCTTCGAATTTCTCCACAAATTTAACCCTAACCAACAAGACGGGGTTCTCGGCTCGGTACCTCTCTCCCAGATGCAAACCTCCTAGCGAGAGGACATGCCACTCCGTTGATTTTTCGTGCCGATCTGTAGCAGCGACCTAGGATACATATTATGCAATAATCAATTCAAGAAAAAAGTTTTATATCTTGAATAGTGCGTAACCAATCACTTATTTTTCATGTTTCTTTGCCAGAATGTAAGAATGCTTCCTAAAAGAATTGAACTAAGCTATTTCAAAATATTAATTTTCTAAATAGCGTTGTTGGATTTTTCTCTTGAAATGTATATGATATTAACTACATTTTTCACTCCAGTAAATGTAAATAAAAGATATCAGCAAAAATTTCACTTTGGAAACTTGTGACCAGCAAAGATAACACTGTTCAACAAGGTATCGGTTTCTCATGAAGTAAATGTAATTTATTTATTTTATTTTATTTTATTTTGATTTTTTAAGGATGTTAACATGTTGAAATTTTTCCATCGCCTACAAACTTTGAAAAAAAAGGCTAATTTTAATACTGTTTATAATTGGGTACCACAACCATAGTAGACAAAGTCCATTTTGAAAAAAAAGTGAGATGAGGACGAGCCCTTGAGGACGAGCAACCAGTATTCGTGTTTTGTAAGGTGCTCAGAATTAGTGATTATTCTCACCAGTAAATTTTTATTGTAAATTTTGTCTTGTTTAATCCGTGCAATTTCCCGATTCAATTAGCTAAAAATTTCTGTTTTAAAAAACCGGTGTTTAAAGATTAAAAATTCTGTAAAAGACGTTCGTCTCGAAGGGGTTAGAAGTTGCATAAAACCTGTTTTCTCTACTACCATAGTAAAAAAAACCTGTTTTCGCATACTTTCCCATATATGGCATCTGTTTACAGACTTGGTTCATTGTGCGAGAGAATAAAACAGATTTTAGGCACTTTTTAAATGGACTATATCATTTTTTTCTTTCAAAATGAACTTGGTTTACTATGGTTGCGAGCCCCTCAATTACAATATAGCATAAGGATTTTGACACTCTAATTTAGTTATAAAATAAAAAATGAATCAATTTCAAAGCTGAAAAGTAAGATTACAGTATTGAAAAATTACAGAGTTACATATATATATTTTTTAGAAAGATTAAAGAGAAATTATAAAAATATAAATAAAATTTAGATGATTTTTTTTTTTAATTAGTCATATTTTTAATACATATTTGGATCCCAAAAAATGACCAAATTTCAAAACTTCACAAAATGGATGAAATCGGCATAATTGAATGCGGCTTCTTATTCTAGCAACGGCACATTTTATAAAAATATGCTAAAAATTTCCTTTCGAATATTTACCACAAGAGGGAGCTGCGTTGATTAAAATCCGACAATTCTGCCGGAAAACAATATATATTTATTTCCAGGTTAAATTTAATAAATCAGATAAAACTTTTTTCAAACTGTAAAACTATTTTCTCTGCAATTATAGTTTGTATGCAGAAAAATAGTTTATTTACATCGTAATGATATAATGGATTTTAAAAAATGACTTTATATACAAAACATTTGGAGGCGAAAACGACGGAAGAAGATTATAAGAAAATGACGCCGCTTTTAACAGTACTGCGTTAACCTCTTGCCTGTGATGCCTGAACTCAGTTCGGGCAATGCAAATGCACCAATTTTAGAATGCCCGAAAAATTGGTCTTTCAATTCCGTGAAGCCCGAACTCAGTTCGTCTAATGCATATGTAATTTACCATTTTCCCAATAGATGCCGATACTTTCCCGCAAAAAGTTCGGCAGTTTCGCACCATTTGTCAGATATTTATAATTAATAATACCATAATGTACCAATAATACCATATTGTAAAGGATTTGTGAAATTCAAAGGAATCTGAGGGACATGGAATTCATGGCAGTTGCTATAAATTATAATACTGTTGTATTAGTTTATTATATTTATCTTGAAAATATGTTATTTAATTTATTTTGCTATAATTTGAGCAAAAATTACTGTAATCCATTAACATTTTCCATACATCTGAAAATAATGAATATAGTACAGTCATTCAGGGTAACTTTGAACCATGGGGTGTAACTTTGCACCACCTCCTATTTTTCGATATTTTTGACTCCAAAAGACTTAATAAACTCCAGAACTGTTCTCTGTTGGCAAGGTTTTAACCTGGGATTTTTACTCTTTATTTTAGAAAATAAAATAGCAACATTATGCGTAATTAATTGCATCATCTAACTATTTTTGTGAAGTACTGTTTTCAAGTTAATTTTGAATGCTGTTTTGAAGTTGTTGTAATCCAATTAAATTTTCATAGAAAGTAACAATATACTCATATATAAGACATGTTATTATCTAAATGTTGTAAATGTGTTAATATTTTGTGATTATTTATTTATTAATAGTTAATAAAATGTAAAATAAGAAGGCACTAACATTTTACCACATTTTCAGGGTAACTTTGAGCCGGCTTAAAGTTATACTGATGTTTATAATTCACTGATTATAGGTGCTACTGTGAAAAATTTCCCATATTTGCACGTATATTTTATACAAATGCCGAATAAATATTTTCACAAATATGCGTAAAATACATAAAATTCATTTAAAGGCGTTTTTCGGGGCGGAGCTATTCAAATTTCAGATTTTGTACGTTCGACATTTTTTATTCTTATTTGAATAATACTAGTACTAGTATGTATTACTGTAAGTATGGATATATTATTGAGATAAAACATTGAAAATTGTTTTTCACTGCATTTTTATGTTTTATATGAACAAGAAACAGTTTTTTTTTTTTCCAAATATTCATGGTTCTCTTCTTCCACTTTTCTTGTGCATAATATTTGTTGTAATATCATAAATTATACAAATCTTGTGGTGTTGGGAAATGTAAATTCGGAGTATTTACATATCTGAAAACATTTTTGGGGGTTTAAAGTTGTCCTAACTATAATACTTTTTTTTATAATGGATTATTTTAGATGATATTTATCATATGGTGCAGTTACCCTAAATGGCTGGGTAACTTTGAACCAGGTTAAAAATTCATTTTTTATTGCTTTTATTCTTATTATTCCTTAATTTTTGATAGTCAAACAATAATTTAGGATCATTTCTTCTCTTTTATGCCCCTAGTTGCAACAATATTCTTAAAATAAGAGTGTGACATATGGAAATAGAGAAAATGTGGATCAAAGTTACCCTGAATGACTGTAATTATTTCGTTTAAATTTTTTTTTTTTTTTTTTTTTTTTTTTTTTCAAATAATCTATTTCTAACATTTTGATGATAATAACGAACAAAATTAAAGATAAATTATTTTTTCCCTTTTTTGGTACGTTTTTCTCAAATATATCCCTCAGGCAAGGGGTTAAAATCCTATCTTGTTGGATATACTTAGATAAAATATAATTGTAAGCTCTTATTTCGAGGCTTCCTTTATAAAAGTATGGTAAAATTTTAAAGAACTAATTATCATCCATCCATTTTGCTTTGGGTTTTAATTACCATAATTAATGTATAAATAGATCTTTTAACTTTATTAAATGACACATTTCTGAATTTTTAATATATCAAAGCATTTAAATTTCTAATTTCGAAATTTATTAAAGTGTGAATGGTAATAAAGGTATTTAACGCTACACTGCATAGCGATACATACACTGGTGTCCAAAATTAAGGACCAGTCACAAAATGCTAATTTTTAAGTAAGCGAATACTCAAAAGGAAATAATGTAATACAAATAATTACTATCCCTACAGCACAGCTAGTCCATACAGCATCTCATTCATGTCACAGATGGTCACAAGTGTCACAGTCACTACGGTGAAACAAAAAATAGGAAATTCCACACGTCTCATTTTGAGTCTCAAATGATCACTATATGTGACTCCACTGAGACGTCAATGTGACTGCTGCTTTGTGACGAGTCACCAGGTGACTTTACAATTCAGACTCGATTCAGGCTAAATTCAGGCTCGATTTTTGGCATTCCGGGACCCACTCAATACATTTTAATCTCCATTTTCCACCTGGAAGAAGAGAGAGGCCAAAAAACCAAGCCTGTATTTAACGCCTATTGCGTACAGCGCCATCTACTGTTTGTAATTCGAATTAAAATCATAAAGCACAGTAAAAAAAACTTTTGACCTCATGCATAACCCTCCTGCAAGAATTTTTTAAATATCTGTCACCGTTTGCAAGTTATTGAATTTTGAAATCAGTCAGTCCTTTTTAGAACACCCGGTATATATATATATATACAGTGTGCCCACGTATAACCTGACCGACCTTTATTTTCGCAACCGTTGGTCCTAGATGCATACTTCCAATTACAAAAATGGTATTTAAATAAGGTAAAGAATTATTTTTAAAGCGATTTGGGTCAAGAAAAACATTTCTTAAAAAGTTACGAAATTTAAAGTTTTATACGGTTCCCCGGTCCTATAAGTTATATTTAGTAAAATTTTCCTGTTACACTGACAAGTAAAACAGAAAAAATCCCGTTATTCTACGATTAAAATTGACCGAGTAATAGCTGTTTAAAGTCGGGAATATTTTTTGCAGCAAATTAGGGGTCAGTCAAAAATTTAGTAGAAATATAATTTCGTCAGATATATTAAAAAAGTGCTTTAGAGTAAAATTAGCAATGCAATATAAATTTAAAATCTTTAATCATTCTGACATATTAATACAAAATGTACAATTTGTAATAAACATATAAGAAGAAAAAACCCAGACTTTTTGTTAAACAAAATGATGAAAATTAACAGCTTCAGTTCTTTACAAAATGATACATATTTTAAAATGTTATTAGATTACACAAGCCTGCAAATGTTGGGTTATGTCATGTTTTTTAGCTTTTAATAATTGATTCTTGTGTATTCTGTACCACTGAATCCGAATTTGACCTTTATTTTTTACCATCACGTAAAGATTTTTTGCAAATCGTAAATTAAAAAAAAAAGAAAAAATAACGAAAAATTGATACTATAAAATAGATGTAATGGTTGTGTTTTTAGCTTTTGAAAATTGATTCTTGTGTATTTTTTAGCGCTGAATCCGAAAATGACCTTCATTTTAAACCATCACGTCAGGAGTTTTCTCAAATCGCAAATTTCAAAGTTAAAAAGCTCAAAGTTATAATTGATCCCCCCTCCTCACCCAACCTCATCGGATCCCTGAGCTGTTTAGCTGTAAGAAACCCAGTATAAGCCAAAAAATTGAATAAATTATTGAATTAAATAAAATTAAACTGAATAAAAGAGTCTTACATCTATTTTATAGTATCAGATTTTTCGCTATTTTTTAAACTTGAAATTTACGATTCGCGAAAAATCCTGACATGATGGTTAAAAGTGAAGATAATTTTTTTTACTCAGCGTTAAAAAATACACAAAACGTAATTATAAAAGTTAAAAAACACAACAATCGCAGGTTTATGTTATCTAATCTAAAACTCTTTCTTAAACTTGTTGACGGTAATCTATCCGAATTTTTTGTGTTATCCTCTAATATAAGTATGTATAAGATGGCAAACGTCGAAATCATAAGAATATTACATTGTCATTGGATGTAAGTCAGTATGTAAAATTTAACTTCGATCAGAAATTTAAAAGTGAGTTAATGTTCGAGTTAAAATTTTATTTTAAACGGGAAAGACGATCACTGCAAGTTAAATAAAACCTTATGAAAAGAACATAATTTTTTAAAAAGAAATCATAGCCTCAAATCCTTACAAAATAAAACATATGTTAAAATACATTTATTTTAACTAATCTGAGACTTAAATTTAACTCAATCGTAATAGTTGTACGATTTCTTTCAAAGTGCAGATACTTTGAAATAAGTTTAAGTACTTTATGTACGACCCCTGAAAGCATCGCCGAAATCATCTGTTTTGATATGCAAAAAAGTGATATAAGTCATGCATTTCAAAGTTTCATAACCCGGCCAATTTTAATGTTAGATGAATGGGACTTTTTTTGTCTTACTTGTTAGTGTCACAGTAAATTTTTACTAAATATCACTTATAGGACCGGGAGACCGTATAAAAATTTAAATTTCATAATTTTTTAATAAATTTTTTTTCTTGACCCAAATCGCTTTAAAAATAATTCTTTACCTTATTTAAACCATTTTTGTAATTGGAAGTATGCATCTAGAACCAACGATTGCGAAAATAAAGGTCGGTCAGGTTATATATACGTGGACACA
This sequence comes from Maratus speciosus, assembly GCA_963932465.1. NCBI lineage: Eukaryota > Metazoa > Arthropoda > Arachnida > Araneae > Salticidae > Maratus > Maratus speciosus. The sequence goes on from OZ010792.1 coordinate 281,803,652, forward strand.
CTGTATATGAAAACATTGTAGTAATAGTAAGTAAACTAGTTTTGCAGTTGCCTAAATTTTGTCATAATAATTTTCAACTGTACTTTGCATTTTTCTGCCTGGTAAAATAAATCCTTGGCTGGTAAGATTTTCTAGAAATTCTCCACCCCTGATTATGTGAGAAAAAGAGGAAATTACATTTTTTTTTTATTTATTTATTTATTTACTTTAATTGATATTTTTTCTGCAAGAAATAATGAGAAACATCAATGTCATATTTATTTGCTTCAATTTTTTCAGCTATTCATTAACAAGTTTTTCTTGTATGTTATACAATTGAATAATATCGATATCGGTATTTTCCAGACCATCCTTTTGCACCTTCGGAATCGACAAAGAAACCCATGAAAGTCATGATAACTCATCTGAGTCTATGCAGCCACAGGCTGGCATAGTTGCAGCTATAAATATTTCTGAAACATCACAGGATAATAGACCTCAACTTTCCAAACCTAAAAGAGTTGACATCACACATCCAGTTTACAACATCCAGCTTCTTTCACGTCAACGTGAGCTAAATTCCTAAAGCAGATATTAATTTTCCAGTCAAATCTATCAAATTCGGAATTTTTCCAGTGATACCTTATCTTCTGCCAGCTCCTGGCGCTTGTCCCCCTGAGCTGCTACCAGTGATATCGGCTGTTCTATTTAGCACTGTCTCAGCGATCTCGCTGCCTGTTACTCCACTTTCGATCACGAAGTTTTTAATTCATAAACAATTACTATTTTCCTTTCTCCTGAAAGTTGGTAGTGTAAAAAAAAAAAAAAAAAAAAAAAAAAAAAAAAAAAAAAAAAAAGGATAGGGAAAGATGACTTTCATGCGGAATTTTTGAAGTTGCCGGATTTTTGAGGTCACACTGTATTTTCGGAATAAATTTTTGAAAACAATATGAAATACAATCTATAAATTTTTAAATATAAATTAAAAGACGTTTCCTGAAGCTTCAAACATGCGAATCCAAAATTACAGCTCTTTCTGCCAAGTAGTTTTTGAGTTATGCTTAAAAAACTACTCGAATTGTTATGAGTTTCGCAATGATTACAAATGAATTTAACATTAAGAATTCCAAACTTTAAATTCTCGTAATTAATATACTACACTTAACCGAATGACTTTCCGTTTGGTATCATTAATCAAACCAGCCAATTATAATGTATTGAAAAATTCAGATTTCGATACAATTTCAGTAAGGACGCAACTCCCTAAGATTATTTTTTTAAACATAAATTGAAAGAAACTATAATTTCCCGTTTAATGGCTATTTCCATTTCTTCTGGGACAATTTGTCGATTAAAATGTATGGGGTGTTGTTCGCTTCTTTTGTTTGGTCAACTCTATATTCAGTTTTTACTCGAAGTCCCATGTTCGTCTGTCCACGTATGTTTGTAGGCACAGGACGTCACTAAATAAAGGCACTAAATAAAAAAAGTGCTTATTTAATAAAAAGTAAACTGTGAAAGCTATTGAGTTTATTCTTGCAAAAGTATGATGTGTAACATCAGAAATTTGTTGAGTACGCTTCCTTGTTTTATTTTCAAATATCACCTACAGATGGAACTGTAATTTCTCAAACTGCAATTCCGTTTAAATGAATCTTGCAATTGTGAATGCCAACCACTTTTTTTTAACCATTTGGAAAATGCTTATTGTCCTCGGTCAGGGTAGGAAATCAAAAACATATCTGAAGCGTTTTATTAGTTGAATCCCGCATTTTATTCGTTTTCTGACTGGTCTATACAGTAATCTGTATTTTCCCTTTACTTTCAACAGAGATAAATACTTGTGTTGCCACTATGACAAAAAAGTAATAAAAACTACAAAAAAAAAATAATAATAACTGAGAAACAAATTGAGATACAGCTTTCAAACAAATTGCAATTAAAAATGCATTTTTTTCTCTATACGACGATATAAAAAGTAATATTGTGGGATGTTTAGAAGTTTAAGAATGAAATTTCATTTAAAATTGGCCCAGGAATATTAATGTTTCCATAATCCATGGTGTACGTAATGTATGACCAGCTCCGTAGAAGTTTAAAAATTTACAGTACCGAAAATTGTAAAACTGGAATTTCTTTTAAAATTTGTTCATGGTGGGTCCAGGAATATTAATGTTTAATCCATGGCGTACATAATGTATGATCAAATCAGTGCGATTTTTTATGTCTTTAATTTTAGTCTTTGAAAAAATCATTTTCCAAATGGTCGTTGTAATTTGTTAAATTGCTTTTTTTTGTTGTTGTTGTTTGTTTTGTTTTGTTTCAACGGCTAAAAAGAAACGAAAGTTAAAAATTCAGTTAACTTTGTTTCAGTTGCATAGTACTTTAGTTTCAGCGTTTTAGCGGAATGATACAGCTTTGTGCCACATATTTCTAGACGTTAGAACTAACGTAATGAATCGCAATAAAGAAATTCTAAGCTTACATTAATCTCCTGCAAGAGTAACTTCATTATCTGTTACTTTTTTCGGGTTATTGCATTTTTTAAATGTTCATTCCATTTACAGACATCCTGCATGTATGTATACCTAGACGTCACGATGTTATTAGAACCTCAATGAATTAACTGATTTAAAAGTCGATTATAAATAGCTGCAACAAATATTGCAGATAATGCAGGTCAACAAGTGAGGAATAACCTTTGTCTAAAATTATTAATCAACAACTGTAAACATTTCCTTAATTTGAAATCTTAATCTGGAACATTTCATTAACATTATTTCAGAACATTCAGTGCTATTAGAACATTTCATTCACCATATTAGAACCAGGTTACAAATTTCAATCCTGTTTTGCCTATCAAAAGCTCTAATGAAATATGCCATACCTTTCAAAACTAAACTATGACTCTGAATGTATCTGCATTTTTTTTAGGAAAATGAAAAAGAAAATACAATTATAGATATATAATGTCTTTTGATCTGCCAATATTCATCTCAATAGTTTCTTTAACATCTCTATTTCTTTAAGGTTTATCTTCTGAAAGGCACAGTTTCAATAACGTCAAATCTATTTACGAACTGTCACCTTTTCACATTTCGTTTGTTGAAATAAATACATGATCTACTCAGCGGCTTTTTAAAAGAGAATATTATTGTTAAATGCAACAAACATCTGTTGCCACAGATTTTATCAAATAAAGAGCACAAAATAAACTGAAAAGAACACACCTAAAATGGACCTAAAATGTCACTGCCAGTCTATTTTTATTTAATTTTCTGAAAAAGAACTGCAAAAGATTCGTAATGTATTTCGTGAAATAAAAACAGCGAGTGACACGCAATTTCGGGTTTTCAATAAGTATTTGTTTCTTTTTCTTTTACTCTTTTTTTTTTTTTTTTTTTTCTCTTATCACTTACTGATCAGAAAGATGACAGCTAGTCTAAAAAGAACTAGATTTTTTTTCTCATATCTCCTGTTTCTTTCTTTGGCTTATAATGTACTTTATGTCTTTATATGTATATTCAAAGAGGTCGTTGATTTATATTATGTATATAAAAAAAGACATTTTTTTCGATTCATCTTTACAAACATTGGCAGCATGCAATAATTATATTTTTTTTTTCAGGCTTAAAAGCAAAACTTCCTGTTCCAAGTAGCTCAGTTTGTTGGCCCATCATTGGCAGTTTTTGGAGTAAAAATTTCCTGTCCCAAGTAGCACAATTTGTTGGCCCATCGTTGGCAGTTTCTGGTGTCAAAACTTCCTGACCAAAGTAACACAGTTTGTTAGCCCATCGTTTGCAGTTTGTGGTGTCAAAACTTCCTGTCCCAAGTAGCACAGTTTGTTGGCCCATCGTTGACAGTTTTTGGAGTCAAAACATCCTGTCCCAAGTAGTACAGTTTGTTGATCCATCGTTGGCAGTTTGTGGTGTCAAAACTTCCTGTTCCAAGTAGCACAGTTTGTTGGCCCATCGCTGGCAGTTTGTGGTGTCAAAACTTCCTGTTCCAAGTAGCACAGTTTGTTGGCCCATCGTTGGTAGTTTCTGGAGCCAAAACTTCATGTCCCAAGTAGCAGAGTTTATAGGCCCATCGTATAAACTTTTGGAGTTTTGGAGTTTTTGGAGTCAAAACTAAGCAGTACAGTTTCTTGGCCTATCGTTGGCGGTTTTTGGATACCGTTGGGAAATGGTAGGGTTGGCAAATGGTTGGTAAATGGTAGGTGATGAAATCCCTCTAATTTTGAGCGTATCCGAGCAACGACCAGTTGGGTCATTGCTGGATCCTCGTTGGCAAATGGTTCATTGGCTAATGGCACAGCAAGACTCTTACTGCACGCTAACGTGGAATGACAATTAGCCAACAATTACCGAACATTGGCCCAGCCATTTTTTGCTATTTGCGCGTTTCTTTCAAACAAAATTTGGCACAGAATTCGAACTAAAACTCTAATGTAAAGCCCAATCTAAAAAGCGACATAAAAACTGGAATCGTGATTCCGTGACAAAAGAATAACATTTCGGATCCTTTTAAATTATTTCTAACATTGAAGGTGCTGTTATATACTAATGGGATAAAATTTTTATTTTCGCGACTTTTTCTTATGAACAGCTTATCAGGGTGAGAGTATATATACTAAAATTTCAATTATCCGAAATTTCAAATATCCAGATGATTATCTAAAAACTAAATCTGCGGCGCAACAAATCCACTAAAGACATTGGCCTACAGTGCACTGCCCTGTTTTCTTGGCCATGGGATCTGCGGTGCTATACAGCATATGCTCCGATTACTTGATCAGCCTAGCGTGGGGCTGGCTCTAAGCGTTTAATTTTCAAGTAATCTTGGTATTCTTTTTATCGACCCCGAACGGATAAAAGTTTGAGAGAACCTTGTCCTGTCCGCACTTCGGAATCGAACTTTACATCACTAAGCTACTGGGCTTCCCAGATGTTTATCATGAAATAAAAAATCTCATTAAAAAAAAAAAGAAAGAAAACCTTTCGAACCAAGCTCGAACTATATGTATCTGTGGGTAAAAATATTATTTCCTTCAAAAAATATTAAAATTGATGTTTAATTGGAATTTTTTTAATATGCATCTGAATAATAAGTCGGCGTTTCTCCAATTTTGGAGATTATATGTTTCTTTATTCTTTTATTTTAAGAAAAAACCGAAAAATTCACTTGTATTTTTTTAATTTTTCACTGCGACAGAGCAATTAACTTGGCTAGACATATTCAGCACCTTTAAGTGTTTTCATCGCTTATAAATCGCAAAACACTTTATTGGCGTTTTTTTTTTTTTTTTTTTTTTTTGTGACCAGAATAATCAAGGAGAATGTGAAGATATTTTATAAAGCAAAGTAAAAAAAATAAATAAATAAATAAAAATAGTAAATTTTAGATAGTAGAAAACAGAACTTGTACATTATTATTAGCGACAAAGTCCCATTTTTTTATTACGAACTTTCCTCTCGACGTCAAAAAAACCGTATTTCACTTTACTACAAAAGCTGCAGGAAATCAATAGTAACTTTTGAAACGTACAACTTTAGTCACAACGACCGTATGGCTTTCGACTTTATTGCTCATACATTACTACTAAAAATCACCATTCTTATTAATTATAACCATTCAGCAATTTTCTAAGTATTGTTTATTGACGCACAATATTATATTGACGCACAATATTATAAAAAATAATAATAATTAAAAAAAAAGATCAAGAGTTCGCGAAAATTTAATCTGTTTTGTATCAATATTCGTACGCTACTATGTTGCTATTGCTATTCATTCCGCTGCTAAATGATACAAAGTATTCTTCAACCTAAATCCTCTTCTTCCTCTTTATTTCCCATTCTTCTTAATTACTACCATTCAGCACTTTTCATCTCAACTCTCTCGCACTTCAGCTGTCACCCGTCGTCTGATACAATCCGCGTGGAACCACCTCTGGGCTACGCCCCACTTATGAGTAAAAAAATAAAATGTGTAAAAAAATGGACGTGTTATAAAATGCAATAGAAGGGGAGAAAATATACAAGTAACCCATCTTGCAGCGGAAATGAAGCAGACTTCAAAATGCTGCAAATAACGCAGTAGGTAAAGAGGGAGAAGAGAAAATGCATTCATTGAAGCATGGGCACTTCTTTAATACCTGTCTCTGTCTTTTTCATGCCTTTTAATGATGATAATATTTTTCTAGTGCTTCTGAATAGCGACAAGGTGATCTTTTCATGATCTTTTCATGATCCGTGTTTTTTAAAGCTGAAAAATATAGTGTCCGATTTAAAATAAAAATGTCGAAGACTTGTCGATTTGATACATTTATCGGAATTGAAGGGAATATGGGAAAATGTAAATTCCGTCGAACCTCGTTAGAGTGAACTTGCTTAACGTGAACTGCTTTTAAAACATGAATTGTTCTTGCAATCCTGATAACATGAATTGCTTTTGAAATTCTGATAACATGAATTACTATTAACATAAACAAATTTTAATTCCTCTTGAGATTCACGTTAACGATGTTTGGCTGTTGTGGGGAAATATAAAACATTTAATATAGCATAATATCGTCCGGACAAACAATACTTAAAGTTAAAATCGAAGAAAAAAAAATGCAAGTTCAGTCAAGACTCGTAAACATTGATTCGCTTAACCGGAACCGGAATTACTTTTAACATGGATTGATCTGACAATCCTGATAACACGATTTACTTTTAACATAAAAATAATAATAATAATAATTCCCCTTGAGATTCACGTTAGCGATGTTTGGCTGAAAATGTAAAACTTTTAATGTAACATAATGTCGTCCGGATAAACAATACTTAGAGCTGAATTTGTAGGAAATATTTAAAAAAAATGTAAAAATGTAAATTCAGTCTAACCTCGTTAGCGTGAACTCGCTTAACGTGAACTCGCTTAACATGAACTGCTTTTAACACGAATTGTTATTGCAATCCTGATAATTACTCTTGACATAAACAAATCTTAATTCTCCTTCAGATTCACGTTAACGATGTTTGAATGTTGTAGGAAAATACAAAATACTTGATGTAACATAGTATTGTCCAGATAAAATAATACTTAAACTGAATTTTAATGAGATATAGAAAAATCGTGAGATGAAATTAGATAAATAAATATGTGAAAAGATATTTCTGAAACGAGAAGTCGAATAGCGTATTTTTTTATATCATAATAGTAGTAACCGTTAAGTTTTGAAATTTTTTCTAGATACATTGCCATTTATATTATACTCCATATTGTATAGTGTTCAAATGATATTATTTTTTAAACGCCTCGAAGTTAAATTGCAATGAATATCTTTTAACTTGTTTTTGTTATAGTGTAAATTACATTTTACAATCAAACCAATATTCTTCGTGCAAAAATTCTGCGTAATATTTCCTCCTAAAAATACTAATACTAGGTATACTTTAAAGCAAAACACAATACACCAGCAAAATCCATTCCCTAAAACCATCATTAGCCCTCCTTATAACAATAAATTACCTTAATGCTCAGTTACATCTATATATTAAGTAATTTTTGAACCCCTTTAATCTAGAAGCAGTGGGTAAATGCTTGACTTCCTCATGGTGTAATATCACACTGAATAAATTTAAAATTAAAAAAAGGGTATAGTTCTGAAGAACATACGTAGTGCATTTGATAATTGTTATTACTTTCAGTAAAAATGATCACAGCAGGATTTATTATTATTATTATTATTATTATTATTATTATTATTATTATTATAAAGAAATTCTTATTTATTTCTTTATTATTATTATCAATTTTTACTTATTCATTTACTTATTTATTTATTATCATCATGATTATTAATATTTATTTATTTAATTGTTTATTTAATATCATCATTATTATTAATTTTCATTTATACATTTATTTTATATTCTTTGTATTCATAAATTATATTCCAACTTGCGATATTTATTTAATAGGGATTATTCCGTAGGACCTTTAAACGAAGTACAAGTATTTAAAAAATGCATATATGTATGTAAGTGTAATGTAAATTCGGCTTCATTCAAATACTATCTCAAAACTTATCGTGGAAAAACTTCCCTAACATTAGTATTCAAATATATTCTACCTTCGCTAAACTACTGAGAAAATCTGAAGCACCCAGATGGGTGGAGAAAAAGTGAAAGTTCTCCAAGTAGAAAGTTTTCACAGTGGCTATCATTTCAAAATGTGAATCACTCAAAGAAAAAGAAAAAAAAAAAAAAAAAAAAGGAAAGGAGTTTTAAGGAAATGATATCTAGTTCATGTATGGGTTATTTTCTCTGACAATTTGCATCCCCTACATTATCCAAGAAAGGAAACTGAGCAATATAGAAGCAAGTTTACTTTCTACATCATCCTGTAGGGTTATTGTCAATAACTAAATTGCTTTACATACCAGAATTTTATCCAAAAGAAAATTTTATTCATGACAGTGCACTTTTTCCGCATATCTTAGATTGTTTTAACTTTTTTTTTTTCTTTTTCTCAATTCGTCTAGACTGTTTTGGATTCAGTTTTTATGAATCAAAATGTTTAGTGTTTCTATACATGAATAAAGATAGAATCGCTTGTTCTTTTAACAAGGACATTTTCTAACTTCATAAAAGGCAAATGTAGTTCATACAGAAAAACAAAATTTCTTCATCGAGTCTCTTCGACTTCTTAATTTAAAACCATTGATGCTTTCACTGAAAAAAAAATGGGTTCTCAAAATTGAGTAAGTATTTTAATTACGTCACATGTGCATCCCAAGTGCTTTTTTTTTTACATACCGCTAGAGTGGCGTAATGCTCTTTTCGTACACCTGCATTGGTGCATTTGAGCATCACGTGACTCCAGCGGTCTGTAAAAAAAGATACGTGGAATGCACCGTGGTAGCTTGTCTATTTCGTTAGCCTCGCTCAAAATAGTTCCAATCCAAATGTACTCAAAATTGAGAAACACATGTACTCATTTCTGATTCCATGGATGTGTTCAAATACAAACCGCCATGTACTCATTTTTGATCTCATGGATGTATTCAATTATGAACTGTTATGTACTCATTTTTGATTGACATTGACATCAAGGACGTTGACGAAGCAAGCATAACAACAATGCAATGTAATCTTACGCATTATGAAAGAGACGCAAGATATAGTTCCTACCGAGGAACAAAAATGTAGTATTATTCCCTGATTTCCAGGGTGTATTTCATTGTTTTCCTATTAATGAACATATTATATACCGTCATGAACGAAATAAACCATTACAAAGTACAAAAGTATCGTTTCGTTCGGGTTTGATAACACATGATGTTTCAAAATTGAGAAAACATAGGTTTATTTTTGACTCAACTATACTCAATTAGTACATCTATTTACTCATTTTTCAGTACTTTATTTCTTCCAGTGTTTATTTAACTTGGTTTCACTGTACAGATCAAATGTGGCAACGTAAGTAATATTTTATTTTATTTATGCACACTGTAAAAAAAAATACAAATATTTCTGAGTTTTGGAAAGTAACAATATCCCCATCAGAATTACCCACGAATGTGAAAAGAATTCTTTATCTTTAGGAACTTCAAAAACCAATATATTTTCAAGATTTAAAGGATCATTTATAAAAACAGTGTTTCCTTTGCTGCCACTGATTTTCAGAAACGTTTACGAATGGTTTTTATAATTAATTAATCCATTTTCTTAACATAAAATGTAGTTTTTCTAATGCTATCCATTCCCAAGTAAACATGTGATATTACTTGGGAATAACATAAAGTAACATGTTATGTTATTTTATGTTGTTCAACAAATATATTTTACAGACAAATATGATAAATTAAGAACAATAATATGCGTGTATTCCAGGAATGCGTGTATTCCTGGGTTAAATAAGGCGAATATTACTATTCGGAAAATATGTTATTCAAATCCCATGACCTGTAGGATTCTTGTCATTGTCATAAGCGGTGATAATTTGAACCAGTATCAGAAATTCGCGTGACAAAAACACAATATTTTAGATCAGAAATCTTAGCTGAATTACCAACTGTTTACTTAAAAAATAATAATTTTAATTGCATTCTAAAAATATTTTTTTGATAATTTTAAATTTCTTTTCTCCTCTACACTGCAATGAAAGGTAAAAGTCGAATGATAGATAAGATTAGATTCAAAACATAGCATATCTGTATGTACGGCGCCAAATATGAGATTATATGTTTCAAAAGATTTCTATTCAGTTAAAAAAAAGAAAGAAAGAAAGAAAAGAAAAACGAGTTCTTTTAAACATCTGTAAAAGTATAAATTTTATCTATTCTTTTTTTTTTTTTCGCTCTGATTATATCATGTTCAAAGAAATTCCTAGAAAGATACAAACATCATTATACGTTTTTAATTTCGTATGTGGAAGAACTGGAAATTATGATAAGACTATTATGGGGATAATAATGTTACACTTAAATAATGCTACATTATTTTAAGAACAAGTTTTACTGAATGGTTTTAACGAAAATTGAAATATAGATATTATATTTCAAAATAAATATTTTTGGTGTAATATTCTTTAATTTACATACATACATACACACACAATCCATGAAGGATTTTGACTCCCCTTAATACATTTAATATATTCTTTAATTTACATTTCAAAATAGTAAGAGCTGTCTTTATTTGTCTTTTACATGTGTTTTACACGAAAATTTCATACTCCTTCAGAGATGAGATTCATTATTAATATAAAAAAAGCATTTTCAAGCAATGAAAAAACAAAATCTTCATTATTCTAATAACCAAGATGGGTTTTTCTTTTAATGTGCTCTATAGAAAAGTTATTAAGAGGAAAACATTACATATAACAACAAAAGAAAAAACTTAAACTATATTCTATATAACGTGTTGCAATAAGTTAGAATTTAATAATGTCTTTTAAAAACAATCTCCCATGTTCTTTTGAACTTTCAAGCTCAAATGGCGTTTATGACAAAAGAAAAAACATTTCTTTGATTATGAATTTATGATTACTTTATGTACGGATTTCTTCAAATGTCTTATGCAAGGTGTATTGTTGAAGAATCTTACATTCATATTATCATACACACTTCGAAGTTGATGTTTTCAGAAAAAGAAGAAAAATATTTAGCAGAAAGACGAATGTTTTTTAAATACAGAAAATAAATAATAACGTTTAAATCCGAAGTTAAATATATATTTCATCTCTTATTTCAATTTGCATTTGAATTTTGTAAGGTAACTTAACTTCGAAATACGATGCCAGACATTTTAAAAAGGAAAATTATAATAAAGAAAAACTGCTCTGATTTGACCTTTTTTAATGATAAATAAATAGGTTTTTACGGCAAACGGGAATGTGTATTTGTATTTCGCACGTAATAGCAAATTGTATGATTTTTGAACTATGGCACTTTCGAAATATGTGTTCTCATTTCATAACGGTACAGGTACCGTAAAAATGCGTTTCACATTTTAAATTGTGGCAATAGCTTATAAATTTAATTTTTTTTTCTCAATTTGCTTCCTAACATTTGGGAGAAAGAGTACACGTCAATAATAAAAGAATCATTAATAGTCATCCGAACAATAGAAGTTTAAACTTAAATGCTTCAATGAAAATGAAAGCGGATTAATAACACCCATTCATAGTTAATACTAAACGTACGGGGATTTTACCCAAGTTTAATAAAAATGCTTCACATCAGATTTTCTTTTAGCTATTCACCTATTTTATAAAGTTCATTTATGCAGGAAGGATTTATATTCTATTTATTTTAAGAAGAAATATCTGGGTTGAATCGAAATATTTTCACTTGGTACTGGTTAAATGACTGGTTATTATATACTTAACATTTATTTTTTTATGTATCAGGCTTATGTATCAGGCTTATATTATAGGCTCATATTATCAGCCTGTCGACTTATCATTACAAATTTGATTAATTTAAGTTTTAGTTATTAATATTATCTAGACTATCCAACCCGGGCATCCTGGGTTGCTGAACGTAACTGAAAAACATTCTTTGTATGAAAACTGTAATAGGTTTTTTAGGTGCGTTCGTAATTATATAAATACGTAGCACCTATAGTCGTCGTTCAGTCCGTCCGTCTGACCGTCCGTCTGTCTGTCCGCATATAACAGAGCAAAAACTACCCAACCGAATGGTCTGAAATTTTTAATATATGATTGTTGCAAAATTTTGTCGAGCCATTTCAAATTTTATGAAAATCGGATGTATAGTTTAATTACAGGGACAGTCAAAAGTTTTTCTTTACATTACGGCCAATGGGAAAAATTATTACAAGTGCATTTTAATGATGTTACAGCCTTCCGAATGGTCTGAAATTTTAAAGATATAATTGTTGCAAAATTTTGTCGAGCCATTTCAAATTTTAGGAAAATCGGATGTATAGTTTAATTACAGGACAGTCAAAAGTGTTCTGTTACATTACGGGGAATGGGAAAAAAATTATTGGAAGTGCATTTTTATGATGTTACAGACTATGCACTTTATGAAGTGCAAAAAATATACATTCAGTACAATATGGGGTGCAAAAAATAATTATAAAACTAGTTATAGTACGAACGCACCTCATTTGCCACGTTTGACGAGCAATTTCCAACTTGTTACTTTTTATATTCCCTCCATCCCAAATTAGTTGCTACATTTAGGTCGAAAATTTTGTTCCAAATTAGTTGCTACATTTCAAGCGGGTGGAATCATAAATAACTTCCGATGCAGTTTTGTAGATCGATGCCAAGAAAATCATACTACAATGAATATAACACGGTATACTAGGAGGTAGAAGAAAATGTTAACTTGAATGTGAATTAATGGGACGATAATTGCAATTATGCGAATAGCAATTTAGAAAATACCCTAAAGAAGGAAATTAATAATAAAGAGCGTAATGCTGTACTGCAATTTTTACTGCAATATCTGAAAAATTATAAACTAAGTCGTGCTGCTATAAATTCTGCAACGATTGAATTTAATGTCCATCGTAATACAATATCCCGTTTGTGGAATCAAGCAAAATCGTCAAAAATAAATGATGATAAAATTTACAATTTAACCCGGGAGGACTCGCCTGATAGACCCAGAGTGCGTATGGCTTATACAATTGTCACCACTATATATATATATATATATATATATATATATATATATATATATATATATATATATTTTAAGTAATCTTCAACTTATTTTATCGAGAACTTTTAACAACTGTCTCCGACTAAATAAGGGCAGTGTTGCCAGTGGGCTACTTTTTCTAAATTCAAATTTCTTGATTGGCACCACTTTTTTGAAACATTAAAATTCGCCTTATTTAGTGGCATATTAATTAAATGGGAAACAAAAGGGATTTTACAATTTCAAAGAAAATTAAAAATGATAAAAAAAAAAATCACTAAATCAAGATACAGTTTTTAAACCGATTGAATTTGAAGGAGCATTTTTCCCCCCGTTCGACGGTGCAAAAATTGAAATGGTGTAATGTGTAAAAGTTAATTAAATTTAAAAAAATCAAAAAACCCGACTGCATAAAAGCGAATTAATTAATTATTTCTCATCAATGTTAAACTATTTTTTTTAAATTACTTACCTATTTTTTTTATAATTTACTTGTATTGAGGACTTTTAAGTTGTGTTTAATTTTTAGTTCCTATCTATAAACACGGTTTTGATGCCGATAAATGTCTATGATGGTTAGAGTTGCAGTAAAGCTAGAAATCCTACCTACACAACTTCCAGGTTGTGTAATATTTAAACGGAGCTTCTGATTGTAAAATAGTGAATGAAACATCGTCTTAATTTTGAAAGACCTATCCAATGATACACCACTCAATAGAGTGCGTAAAAAAAATTTTCGTGTCTACCGCCATTTTGTATTTTACGGCCGCAATTTTGAATTTATAAAAACAAAGCCTAGCCTATAACCATCGGACGGTTAAGACAAATCCATAGAGACCTCATTCATTAAAATCCATCCCAGCCGTTGGGATGTTTCGAGAATATAAAGAAATCCACATATCCAGATACGCGTAAAACGCATAACCCTTCTTGGCAGTCGGGTAAAAATAAACTGCAGTAAATGCAAAATTTATTGATCAAGTCTTGCCACTCACATGTCAATATGACGACAGCATTACTAACGGAGATGTTTTTACTTTACATCATAGATTAAAAAATAAATAAATAAATAAATAGCGCATAAAAATTTTCCCTCGAATCACCAGGCATGTTCCGAACAGAGACAAAATTTATGATGAATATAAACAGTACCTTTTTTATTAACAAAAAAACATACAAAACATATGTCGGGAGAAAAATTACTAATCTTTGCTTTGAGCATTCAACAAATGAGATTTTCTTTCAATCCTGATTTCTATATAAAGGAATTCTCTGCAGTTATATTTTTATTATTTGATTCTCGTTTTACTCGTAACTTGGTCGATCCAGTTAGCATTTTATCTAGAGTTTGCTTTCTTTCTTCTTTCTTTCTTATATGATTGAACTAAAGTACGTTATCAGTACGTTTTCTTCGATGTATTTCATGGCGAATTCAGTTTCTTTTTAACTGGGTTATTTAACTCTTTTAAAGAAAAATGTAGGTCAGAAGTTTTTTTAAAGTGGCTTTTCAGATATCTATCTGAAAAGTGAGTACAACCGAAAAAGTATAATGCACAGTCTCGAACAAAAAAAAAAAAAAAAAAAAAAAAAACAGTAAGGAAATAAAATAAAAGTGAACACCTCTTACTGAGTTGGCTATATATAATCGTAAAAAAACAATCATTATTATTTCTCAAAATAAAACCTCAACTACCTGGACTTAATATTATAAAGACACACAACCATTTGTTTTCGTTTTATCTATGTCATATTCATATTACAGATACATATAATTAACAGTAGCTCATAATACAGAGTGCCCATAGAAGAATGCTCCAGTTATAAATTTTAATAGTATCATTTGTAAACGTTGTAGAGTGTTGGCTCAAGATCACAAAATAAAGAGTAAATGCAACAGTTTTAGATAAGCGCATGCGCAAGTACTGCTTTGTTATTGACTCGCTTGCAGTGGCACATACGCAAAATGGCGACTCCAGAGCGTAAAGCGTTATTGCTGGGCTGAAGATTTAAAAGCCGTTAGAGCCATGCGATTTCTTTTTAGGGTTTATAAAAGATCATGTCTACGCCACTACCTAATGATTTGTCAGAGTTGAGACACAGAATTGAAGAAGCTTTTGCTTCCATTAATCCGAACTTGTGTGGGAGAAATCAGACTTTAGGTTGGATGTGTGCCGTATAACCAATGTTGACCATATTGAACATTTGTAAGAAAAACTAGGTCAGTTTACCTTCAATTTGACGTATGATGTGTTGTGAATAGTTTAAATTAAACTGTTACAATATACCATTGAAACTGGGACATTCCTTTATGGACACCTTGTATAATAAGTCACATTGTTTATACTTTGAACATTTTTTACTCGAGATTTGCTCATGATCACGAAAAGGACACATGAAATTATATCAATTATTTCAAAATGAACGAAATCAAAATGCAGAGTTTTAATTTTTAATGATATAATACAACCGTAAGATTTCATATACAATTCCTTATAATTTCTTTAATTTCTGTTGTTTTTTTGTAAGAAAAACTAGGTCAGTTTACCTTCAATTTGACATATTATTTGTTGTAAATAGTCTAAATTAAACTGCTATGATATACCATTGAATTTGGGGCATTCTCATATTGAACATTTGTAAGAAAAACTAGGTCAGTTTGCCTTCAATTTGACGTATGATTTGTTGTGAATAGTCTAAATTAAACTGTTACAATATGCCATTGAAACTGGGACATTCTTTTATGGACACCTTGTATAATAAATCACATTGTTTATACTTTGAACATTTTTTACTCGAGATTTGCTCATGATCACGAAAAGGACACATGAAATTATATCAATTATTTCAAAATGAACGAAATCAAAATACAGAGTTTTAATTTTTAATGATATAATACAACCGTAAGATTTCATATACAATTCCTTATAATTTCTTTAATTTCTGTTGTTTTTTTGTAAGAAAAACTAGGTCAGTTTACCTTTAATTTGACATATGATTTGTTGTAAATAGTCTAAATTAAACTGCTATGATATACCATTGAATTTGGAGCATTCTCATATTGAACATTTGTAAGAAAAACTAGGTCAGTTTACCTTCAATTTGACGTATGATTTGTTGTGAATAGTCTAAATTAAACTGTTACAATATACCATTAAAAATGGGACATTCTTTTATGGACACCTTGTTTAATAAATCACATTGTTTATATTTTGAACATTTTTTACTCGAGATTTGCTCATGATCACGAAAAGGACACATGAAATTATATCAATTATTTCAAAATGAACGAAATCAAAATACAGAGTTTTAATTTTTAATGATATAATACAACCGTGAGATTTCATATACAATTCCTTATAATTTCTTTAATTTCTGTTGTTTTTTTTTGTAAGAAAAACTAGGTCAGTTTACCTTCAATTTGACGTATGATTTGTTGTGAATAGTCTAAATTAAACTGTTACAATATACCATTAAAACTGGGACATTCTTTTATGGACACCTTGTTTAATAAATCACATTGTTTACACTTTGAACATTTTAACTCCAGATTTGCTCATGATCTCGAAAAGGACGCATGAAATTACATCAATTATTTCAAAATGAACGAAATCAAAACACAGAGTTTTAATTTTTAATAATATAATACATCCGTAAGATTTCATATACAATTCTTTTTTTATTATTATTAACATTTTATTATGATTGGGGATAAACAAGTGCTACATTTTCACAGCTTCAATACATACTTTTTTTAAAACAACAACCATTTATGTGAATTCGAGAGATATTTAGTCATTTCAGGAAATATAGGGTGAACCAGCAGATTATAAATATTTATTGCGCTCAAATTATTATAATTAGACATATGTTTGTTTGGATACAGTGTGAGTACTGTTATATATATTTTTTATAAGACCACGTACATCAGTAAATTTCAACGTGTGCCCCTTGGTAGCTTAGCGATGTCTAAGCGCTATTCTAGTTCCCGCCAAGTGTTTTTTAACATGTCTTCTGTTACTGTACACACAGCAGCTTGTATTCTAGTCTTCAGTTCTTCGACGTCAGCAATTGGTGTGGCAAAGACTCTGTCCTTGATATAGTCCCCAAAGAAAAAATCAAGAGGATTAATATCTGGAGAGCGCGGAGGCCAGGGTGTTGGTCAGGGCTGCGGAGTCGGAGTCGGACCCATTTTTGAGTGAAAGAGTCGGAGTCGGAGTCGTCCATTTTAGAAGCAGGTCTGCGTTGTCAGAGTCGGGGTCGGCCCATTTTTGAGCGAAAGAGTCGGAGTCGGAGTCGGATCTGTTAAAATTCCCGGAGTTGGAGTCGTCCATTTTACCCACCGACCCGCAGCCCTGGTGTTGGTTCCTCCCTTCCAATCCACCGATCCGGATATGTTTCGTTCCATTGCACCAAAAAAGTACTAAAACTGACCTATCCAATGGTACAACAAGTTACATTATAATGCAAACGGTTAATTTTTAATGAATTATTATAATCTGGGCAAGACTTTTGGTTCACCCTGTATAGCGTATATAATTATAGCCTATGTCACTCAAGGAGCGAAGACAAAGACTTAGGTACCATATTTATTAAAATCTATCGACTCGTTTGCATTTTATCAGAGAATACAGAATATCACATTGACCACGGACAAAAACATTATCTTCCTTTTCTGCGGGCAGTTCGGTAATAATACCGATTCTAGTTTAATTAGGGGATAACCTGTACTAAGAAGTTTTTTTTTGTTGTTGTTGTTGTTGTTCATTTTTAACTTGCTTAGAGTAAGATAACCAAGTCTGAAAAAAAAATCAACTTCAAAGCTTTTAAAATATTAAAATGTTAAAAAAATTAAATTTTTTTTAGTTTTAAATACATAAATGTATCGAATTTTTAGAGCTCGGTAACTTTTTTAAATCATAAAGCCGAGACTTTTTCTAAACGTGAATTTTGTCCCCGAAAATTCAGAACGTTCGATCACTTTAACTTAAAAGCTATTTCTATATTAAAATGAACCCAAACTTTGAATTTTTTAATAGTAACACTCAAAATCGACACAATAAAAATTCTTTAATAATTATAAATTCAATTTTTCGCAGTTTTTTATGATTAAATTCAGCCAGGGCTGGTTCAAGGGTCTATATCGACCCTAGGCACGTTGTTTAATTAGAGACCCTTTACATCCTTTTCTAGAGTAAAAATAATAGAAAAAATAAATTCTTAATTAGAACTGTAAATAATCCCCTAAATTGCGCACGCTGTACCTAAATCTGCAACCGACAATGGTTTCAGACTTAATAGTTACTTGAAAATGAGTCGAATGTTCCCAGAAATAGTTTCCAAATTAAAATATGGTATAATTTCAGATCGTATTGGATGGTCATTAAAGAATAACAAAAGATAAACAAAAACTGTTTCAACTTTTATAACTTATCAACTTTTATCTGTTTCTTTAGTGTTAATTTTTTTTTGTGTGTGTGTGTGATTAATATTACAATTTTCAAAAAAATATTCGTAAAAGGGTTTGAAAATATATGTGATCTTCATTTTAAATACTTTGCTCAGTAAACATTTTAAATGTCGCAAATAGAATTATTAAAATAAGGCAAGAAATGATCAGCAGTTGCTTTTGGTATTGCAAAGTAGGTAGGCTATTTAGAGATTAAATATCTAGCAGAACACTAAGTGAAAAAACATTCATATAAAGCAATGAATTCCTTCAGATTTTCGTTTATATATGAATGATCATAGTTCAAACGCTCTTTATTTATCTCCGCTAACAATTACAACCCCTATATACATCGTCATCAAGAACATCTAAATATTACTGATGTTTATATGAGATACGGGTTGGACATATACGTCTCGATAACATTTTGAACGATTCTAATAACAGTCATTTAATAAATATGCACCTTGTAGAACATTAGACATTTAGCGAAAATCACTTATGAAGAAATGAATTTTTTCATGTTTTAATTTTCATAAAAAAAAAAAAAAAAAAAAAAAAAAAAAAAAACCTCGTCTAAGAAAGATATCACGTTCGCGACTATACTACTGTCACCGCTAACAACTTCATCAGCAAAAGTCTGTCATCAGTAATAAGTAAAATCTTAAAATCTGCGGCAGGTAGATATTACAGAAGATTATATGAGGCACGCGTTGGGCAGTTGCATATCGTTATCATTTTAATTCACATTTCCTCATCCTTACTGCTTCTTGGTTTCGTATAAACGCGATACAATCATTGTTGGAAAAAGAAAGGTTATCTTGTTATAATAGAATGTTCGAAAAGGCTGTCGACCCTGTAAAAAACACACCTGGCATTTGAGTTAATGCAGGTGCGAAAGAAAATAATAAGGGGCCTCCAGGGGGGAAAAGTTGCGGGGGGAGGCATTAAAGGGTCGCGTGGCTTTCACGTGGTTTATCCATTCACGCATGTGCTGAATTTTGTGAGTTTTTTGAATAAAGAGCTAGTAGTAGTCGTAAATCCGCTGCGGGTATGTTTGATATTCAGAAGAAAAAATAGTGGAAGTGTCACTTGTTTATGCTGAATGTAATGCAGTAAACTGGTAATGGAATCCTATCTTAAACGTCAAACTGTCCTAGTCCTGGAAGGAAAGTACCATACTATTGTACTTGCTGAGCCGGAAACCTATATAGAACCGATTTTTTACCATTCCCTTGCGATTCCTTCTTAACAGACTTTAATATGTAAATTTCGTTAAATGCTTCACTGATCAAAGTTTCAATGTCATTCGCAATCAGAAAATATATTTTCTCATTTTTCCCATTTCAGAAATCGCATATCTTCACCTATCTTAGTGTCCTTGTTTTTGCCATATTACCAGAGAGGTAATGTTCTTAAAAGTAATAAGTTTGTGCTTCATTTATGAACACTGATTATCCTAAAAATATTGCTTATAATTGCATGGAGCTTTTTTAATTAACTTCATGCTGTATTTCTTAGTGTTTATAAATTTAATTCGATGACAGAAATTTTTTGTATTCTAAAGTCTTGATTTTCAAGTCTTTTTAAAATCTCTCTGGTCTTCTATTTGCAACACGGGATTTGATAACAGTGTAGTGTGAGGCTAAATGATTAACCCTTTGAAGGGCAAGCAGCTTTTTCTTTTCTACTATCACATTCCTTGCGTGCAAAATCCATTTTGAAAGCTTTCTAACCATTAGGAAATGGTTGTTGTTTTCGATCGAGAATGGGGCCAAATGATGCTCGCATTTTATTTTTTTAACGAAATTGAACGATGTTCCAACGATTCAACGATGAGAATTTTTATTTGAATAGATAATAGAAAGGCATAAAATCGTTAAAAATTGTTTGAATAGGTAATCGAAAGGCATAAAATCGTTAAAAATGGAAAAAGTTACATAATGGGTAGGCGCAAATTATCAGATATGGAAAAATCCACAGCCAAAGAGCGACGCCGAAATGAAAATCGTCTTACAAATCAAAAATCGAGGTCTTCAATTCATTATGTAGGCCATAAAAATCGAGGTTTTCAATTGATTATGTAGCCTATGAAAATCGATTACAGAATAAAAGGCGAACGCGAAAAAGGAAACAATCTAATGTTTAGTCGATTGATAGTAAAAGGCCATGTCTCGAGGGGCTCCAATCCACTAGCCACGGCGTTTTACAATCGGGCGATTCTAACCGGGAAAAATTGAGCTCAACGTAGGTAATTTGTCGCAATCTGTGGATGATTCGGTGGAACAGCTTTCGATTTGTAAACTGTTTTTCTTCTCGAAACGGGACTTGGAGAGTTTATCGATGAAGGTTTTGGTCATCTGAAGTTTGATCTTTGCGATCTGTTGTTGAAGAGAATGCCACGGAATTTGGTGGGCGTAATAAATTCCAAATGGTCGCTGTAATCTATTAAATTACAATTTTTTTTAACTGTCATATTCGTTGTGTGCAAGTGATCCTTTCCGAACTGAGGCTCGTGCCTGTCAAAATCCATCCAGTAGAACTTTTTTAAAAGGCTAATCTTTCATAATCGGATTCACCTGATTATAAAACTTTGCTCCATAATCCTAAAACGAAGAAACGTAGAACAATATATTATGTACTAAAACCTTTCCTTAAAAAAATTATCTAACTTACAGTGTAAGTCCCATCAAAATACATTTATCAGAACTCAAGTTATACGAATCCGAAACGATATTCCCATTTGCATTTTATATACAGGGTGTCTACAAATTAGCTGGGCAAAAAGAATGATTTATTGAATGAAATTGACAGGACGAAAATTAAAGTACACATTGTTGTAAGATGGGAAAATAGTTCAAGTTTACCATTATCACAAATGTTCGATGTAACTTCCTTTCGTGACACTGTAAATGTCCCATCGGTAAATCATTTCTTGCCACAGATTTGACAACATGTTTTCGTTGATCCAATTAATTGCAGTGCAGATTCTTGATTTTAGTTCAGGAATGGATGCGGGAAGTGGCGGCTTGTACACTTGATCCTTTACAAAACCCTATACACCGAAATCACGCGGTGAAAGATCTTGTGATTGTGGTGGCTATTGAATAACACCTCCGTTCGCTAAGCGACAGCGTCAGTTATGACACCTATCACCATCTATGAATAAACTTCGGCAATATTTCTAATAATATGACTTTCAACTAGTTAATTTCATTTAATATTTCGGAAGTTCTTAACTTACGAAAATGCCTAACTAATTTGTAGGCATCCTGTATATTAGACAATCTCCTAAACTGTGTACAAATGGGGGGGGGGGGCTATAGAGGGCTGCCACAAGCGAATGTTTTTTAATTCTATCTCGCACCATTTTTTTAAACAAAAATTTTACACATACACTTTGACAACATCTGCAAGGGAAATGTACTACAAAATTTATTTTCTTAAAATAGTGGTGCGAATAGAACATAAAAATAGCCGCCCGTTGCAGCGTTAGTTATATTGTAAATACTTATCTTTAAATTCAAACAATAAATACCCAAACGATAAGTAAATGAGGGTTGCGGTTTCCAAAACTCGTGATTTACCTTATGCTCCAAATAGTGTAAGTAGTACTCTGCATGCGATATTTTGGAAGAAAATTGCCTGAAATTTTTGCTTAGAAATTTTATAAATATTTTGAAAGCAATATCATAAGTATATAATATTTTCAAGAGAGAATAATCTCAAAAATGTGTCCTCTCGTATTGTTTCTAATCCTATCTCACTCAGTCAAGTTGATAAATAGAGGTTTCACTTTAGTTTCCTGCGTATGATGCACACACGTACAACTAACAAACACTTGGCAGTTCTACTCTAATAAATATGTCGAACTTTGCTCCGCTGATGATAAGGAAAATACACTAAAAACAAGAAGATATACCTCTCCATACCCCTTGTACCGGATGTAGCCCCTTTCGTATTTATCTAAACGATATCACACGGCTGGGACAACTATTTCACACACAGCACCAAAGTTTTGTGCTTGCAGACAGATATAATGTTCACCTTCCAAGAAAGGATATTAGTTACGCTTTGGAGAAAAATGTCTTTTTTGTAAATAATGATAAAAGCAGCGACTCAGGCTATAACATTTCTTAGTACATAACCTCTGCATTCCATTAGAGTTCTAAATATTGTCTCTGTTACTTATGTTAATGATACAGTAAAACTCAGATTGTCCGTCCGAGTTTCAATCAATCGCATCGGTATGAGTTTCAAAATTACATTTTTCATTTAAAGAAGGAAAAAGAAAAAGAAAACTAAATTTCGTTTAAATATTAAAACAAGAAAGAAAAAATCATGCACCAAGCATAGATTATGAAACACTTTCCAACACATTCAGAATAATGTAACAAAACTGCACCGTTTAAAAAATTAAAATATTACGTCTAATTCAAACATATGGAAACGCATAACACATTTCAAAACCCAAGTTCAGCTGTTCGTGTTCCCATCTACAATCGGAAAATAAAATTATCTGAATTTTTTCAGCTGCCCTGTATATATATGATATATAGATTTGTATCTATTAACCACATGCATGCCAAAATTTAAGTTCACTTAAGAAATACATATACTTCAGTTGAAAATTTCCCTTCAGCAATTTATAATAAATGAGGTACAGAATTTATATATAACGAGTAACATTCAAAAATTTAATTAAATTTTAAAGCGCATATCGAATTTTAAATCGTACACTCCAGTTTATTAAAATAGTCCAATTATTACTCAAAGACAGTACTATACCGATTTTTCTTTGTGTGTCCATGTAAATGAATAAAAAATGCTATGAATGCCCTGTTCTGACGTAATCGTAGTGAAATTCGGTAATTTATATAAGTTTCAACACATTTGAAATAGCGTAATGTCACTAAAATACTCTGCAAACGATTTTTACGCATATACCATAATGTAATGGAATACTTTTGAGTGCCCCTGTAAATGAACTGTTAACCCTATATACTTCATATACAATACCAAACATGCTTTGGTGACCGTAAATAATTTTTATCAATTTCATGACAATCCGAGCATATTTACAAAAGTTAGAGCGCGGACAGACAAACCGAATTCATAAACACTTTTCAACTTTGTTGGAAAGTGTTAAAAATGGTTTTCCGGCAGTGAATTTATTCTCCTTTTAACTAAGGTTGTGAATATTATCACGTAAAAATGTTGGTATTTGTCCGATTTGAACTTATCAAAAATTTGGCTTGAAATATAAATCGGTGTAAGTTATTACGTTCTTAATAACTATTTGAAAAAAAGAGGACACTTGGATTCTTAATATTTATCTAATAAATTAGTTTGAGGCTGAACCTAAAATTGATAAATTAAAGAACATTTCCTAAAACGGCGGCTGTTTGAAGTTTGAGGTCAATTTTCGGCATTAATTTTTCATTTTCGAAACTGTTTTTAA
The DNA here is from genome assembly GCA_963932465.1 of Maratus speciosus. Classification (NCBI taxonomy): domain Eukaryota; kingdom Metazoa; phylum Arthropoda; class Arachnida; order Araneae; family Salticidae; genus Maratus; species Maratus speciosus. Next base: position 281,827,709 of record OZ010792.1, read on the forward strand.
AAAATCGAAATTATTCAAATTTTAAAGTTTTAAAGTTCTGTCCTTCAATTAGAAAAGTGTACTTTAACTTGCAAAATACGAAACACCGATAACTTGTACAGTTTAAAACTTACCGGTCCAAAAGACTTCTTTAAAAAAAAAAAGTGTGCTTAAACTTTTTGATCTGGCTTTTGTCAGAAGTGACACCGGTTCGTTAAACTGTTTGTGACGACTTAATTATCAAGTAGATCAAAAAACGGTTTTCAAAATATATTCTAGATCCTTTAGGGGTTCAAAAAATGGATAAGGAAAAAAACTTGATTTTTTGAAATTTTTCTGGAAAAATCTCCCTTTAGGTCAGAAACACCAGATTTCGTTTTTTTTTTTTTTTTTTTTTTTTTTTTTTCGAGTTATACTAATAATTGTTTCTATTAAATATGTATTTTGTATAGTTCCTGTCACTTATTCAAGCTTGCCCCCACTCTATAGTTGCCGCTGAAGGAAATACATATTGTTTTTCTTTTTTTCGTGCCTCAGGTTCTTTTTTTTTTTTTCGCATTTGAATTTTTCGCATTTTTTCGCATTTTCGCACAGTATTTGAATATACAAACTGCTAAATAAACAGTTGTAATCTTATTCTTATTATTATTATAAATAATACCGTTTTGATTCAAAAAATTAAAAAGTTACTACTAATTCATTTTAATAGAAATCAACTTGCTTTCATCCTTGACAGAGTTTTTTAGACTGTCACGGAAAAACTTTTTGTGTTGTCGCTTTGCAAATAAACGTATGTGCGCTATAAGGAAAGGGCTTGTTTACAAAGAAATGCTTACTTCAACCAAGCTACCAACCACATTTTTTGCTTACCGATCAATGCAGGAATAGCCATGGCGACTTTGACATAGATATTATATTGTACGACGTTGACATCGTACCGCACAGAGTTGATAATTGTAGAGACCAATCATATCACCTGAATTCTTATATGCAGTAGGAGTCGTAAATACGGACAGGAAATTACCTGCCCTTTCTTTATATCGTCCGAGCTATCTGGCAAGTTTTGGAGCTAAATGCACTAATTTTATCGTTGGTTTGGAAAGATGCATAACATTTTATATGTATCAATCCAACTTTTCTAAACATTCTTTCTTTCTTTTTTTTTAATGATATATAGATATATATCATTATCTATATCAAGATAATTCAAGTATATGTGATGCAGTAAAACTCTAAAAATATTTTAGCCGAAGAACGTGTAACCTTCTCACCCTTACCATAATTTTCAGATAAAGCCTTGACGAGCGGATATAAATACCAATCCACAAAAGATTATATACGCGACCACCCAAAGTAATATACAAAAGATATCTAGTTGAACCGAGATGTTTATTACCGCTTCCAAGAAAACTAGTCGTAGATATTTCTGACTAGTTCCATCATGTATACAATTTTATGCTTATTCAAAGAAGCCATAATGTTTTTTTCGCGGTGTGTGTGTGTGTGCGGAGAGAGGGGTGGGGATTTTTGTGATGACTGATATGGAAAATTTTTGACTCTGCCTTTTTTATTATTGCTATTTTTCTTTAAGGCGCAATAGGAATATATCTATATCAAGGTAATCTTTCATTCTCCCGACTACGTAGCTATTTTATTAGCAACATGAAAGTAAAAATGGCCACAAATTTCAGAAATCTTTAAGAATAAAGATTATAATGATAAGCACTAAACTGTAAACGTTAGGGCCGATGAATGGAAAAATAGCACATGCAGTGAATTAAAACCGATTCATTATTTTGTCATTATTTCATCATTTCTCATTCTTCTCATTATATTTTGAGTTTTACTATGATACCAAATGTTACAACAGTTTGGAATCCCCCTCTTTTTTTTCTCTATTTCTAATTGAAACAAATTTATGTTAATAATTTTTTTTTATTAATCAATTTATAAATATATATATATGTACAATTTATTTCGATACAAAGCCTCTAGGTAAGTTTGCTTATGTGTCCACCATCGGGCCACATCTAAAATACAGGACTTTACTGCCGTTGGTAGTTCAATAGAGCATACTTAACTTGATTTCTTAGCCATTTATATAATATACAAGTGAGGTGGCGTTTCCGGATCTTACTCATCCTCTAGAAAAAAAAAAAATTATCGCCGTTATGTTATTCGTAAGTATTCCGATTGTTGAACCTATGGAAATATACCCATAATCTGCCTTACATCACATCTATTCTTCCACATTTCCTCTAAAACCTTTAAAAATTGTTCAGTTATAATGTTTTAAGCTATAAACTAAAAATAACGGATGATAAAGAGCTTCCGTGCATCGATTAAGTTTCATTCCTAAATATTGTTTTGTCGCCATCAATCGGCATTTAATATAAAAAAAGAAATTTTCGGTTAAAATTGCACTTTTTTATACATTTTATCAGCTTTGAAGGCATTGCAAATAAAATGAATATGTCTTATCAATTCTTATTGTAATTAAAATAAAAGGGATATATAATTCAACTTTAACATAGTAAGTTTGTAGCGAAGAAAAAATCAGTTATATTACTGGAACTAATAGTTGCAATTTAGTTTGCATGCATTAAGCTTTGCATTTATTTTGCAATTTACTTTTCTTATTATAGAATTTACTTTGAGAAATGATGCAAATTAAAATCATTAAAAATTTGCTTTTTAGTGTGTTACACAATAATTTAGAATTAGTTTCTGAGTAATAAAATAATTTGTAAGTCCGAAAATTAATATCTGGTAATACATGTGTGTGTGTTGTGTTACAAATGCAATGCAATTTTTATGCTGTAATATTTAAAATTTGGGATGTACATTCTAATTTTTTCAAAAAAGGCATTTTTCAGTTAAAATTTCTGTATTTTAAATATGATTTTAAATTGTAGTTTACATAATATCTTTGTTGTCGTCGTTATAAAAAATCAAAGCATAATACTTTTTGATTAACAAAATGCAAAAATCATAAAATAATGCATCATGTTTTATTGTTTTGTTTTGTTTTGTTTTATTTTATTTATTTATTATTATTTTTTTTTTAGTCGGAAAAATATTTCTTTAAGGTACAATTTTCATAATTGAATGGTACCAGAAAATATAGATATTTTGATAGAAATTTGTTTTTTGCTATGAACTTAAAAAGAAAAACAAAGTCCTATACCGTTGTCAACCAGCAATTTTCCTTATTTTCATTCATATTTATCGATCATGTGGAATTCTTTGGATCTCAGAAAGAAAATAATAAAATATCCAATGACATTTGATGCTGCCATCTATAATCAAAAATTGAAATTACATTCAACTCTCGTGATGCTTAAGTTAGGAGCTCGAGCGCCGCGAATCGAGTATTATTTTTGGGTCCAAGTCCTGAGACGGATACTTCCTATACTTCCTGTAAATACTTTTATTGTTGTGAGCTTGTTGACCGACTGTTATTTTACATCCAGTACATCCCAGCCCCGATCCCAAGAAAAAGCAGATCTGGACACTAATTTATTAATGAGCGCTAGCCTCTCTCGTAATGAGTGATTTTTCGTTTTAATCACCTTATAAACACTTGCTTAAATGACTGTATACACTTTTGGTTTTTGCCTGATGTAACTTTCGCTTAACTACGGATTGTATAAAATCTCATTTTGCAATCCAGATCTCGGAGGACATCCTAATTAATCAAGACAAAAAAATTACTTACTTGCAATAAATTATTAACCATTTGGAAAAATGGTTATTCTCCTCGGTCAGGGTAGGAAATCAAAAACATATCTGAAGCGTTTTATTAGCTGAATCCCGCATTTTATTCGTTTTCTGATTGGTCTATACAATAATCCGTATTTTCCCTTCGCTTTCAACAGAGATGGATACTTCTGTTGCCACTATGACAAAAAAGTAATAAAAACTACAAAAAAAAATTAATAACTCAGAAACAAATTGAGATACAGCTTTCAAACAAATTGCAATTAAAAATGCATTTTTTTTCTCTATACGGCGATATAAAAAGTAATATTGTGGGATGTTTAGAAGTTTAAAAATGAAATTTCATTTAAAATTGGTCCAGGAATATTAATGTTTAATCCATGGCGTACGTAATGTATGACCAGCTCCGTAGAAGTTTAAAAATTTACAGTACCGAAAATTGTAAGACTGAAATTTCTTTTAAAATTTGTTCATGATGGGTCCAGGAATGTTAATGTTTAATCCATGGCGTACATAATGCATGATCAACTCCGTGCGGTTTTTTATGTCTTAAATTTTAGTCTTTGAAAAAATCATTTTCCAAATGGTCGTTGTAATTTGTTAAATTGCTTTTTTTGTTGTTGTTGTTATTGTTTTCTAAGTTAGATTTCATTTATTGACTCACCGCTACCTTTGAACTCAGTCTCAGGTTGTATATAGGCCAAATTACTGTTTCAAGAGCCGTAAATTATTTCTCTGAGCTTACTTTTCCAAACACTCTGTGGTCACTTGTGATTTTTATTATTCTGAAAAAGGTTTCGAAGCAAAGCACACAAAATCAACAAAAGAAATTCTTCCCAGGGGAGATGATAAACATTTCAGGAACCTCTTCCACTGTCATCGCATTCTCTTATCGTGTGACAAAAGAATGACCACATCAAACAAGCCGAAAAAAGGTCCCGTACTCCGGTACGTCAGTTTTAAAAAGGGACGTTTTTATCTCTTTGAACTATTGCTTAGAAATATTCCTTAAAATATTCTGCCATCGTAATTATGGGTTATAAGCGTTTCTTCCTGGAATCCGTGAAGTTTTTTAAAGACAAGATTTGACGGGTAATCAACTTGTATAAAAGTCATTTACGAATGAGAATCATTTCATAAATGTGTCAAAAAATAGCCGGTTTCGATTTCAGAAAATCCTTAAAATTAAAAACAACATTTTGACATTCCTGTAACAACTTCTTGCGACGAAAAAAAATCCAATTCGCATTGTACATATTTTTCTGCTGACAGTTTGATATGATGGATGTGAGATGTCACAGCCCCCACTTCCGGTAAGTGACGGGCTCACTACCTCCCCCTCGTCTTCTAATATTTGACGGCAAAGGGAAGCTCAAAGTCACAAGGGGTGTCGGCCAAAAAGAATGCCCCATTGGGAACGGCACTAATCTAAACACAGCTGGGAGGGCTAACGAGCTATAATCGAAATTGTGAAGACAGGCACGAGCCTCCACAACCGTCTGGGTTTACTTTGGGATTCTGTGGGGTTCTTAATACTGGGTCACTGTGTTAGCTAATAAAAGAGGATCAAAAGTCAAACGCGTTACTCAGCTCGTATTTCATGTCACGGATATTCATATTCGGACCGGAATTCATATTTAAGTTTGTTATTAATAGAAAAATGTGAAATAGCAAATATATCTTCCATCTTTCGACTAAAAAGAAATTACGCATACAGAGATAGAATAATATGAAATAAACCAGATATGCTTTATGTCTTTTAACCGAAATGGAATTACGTTTATAGAAAGTTTCCAGCCTAAAATATCTATATCTGAAAGTGGCAGAAAGAAATTGAATAATTTATTTTTCAATGTTTCTTTTTATCTTCGAAAAAATTTTTACATCTTTAACTAGGATTTGAAAACTTGAAAAGTTATTTGAAGATTTGTTAGAAAAACATTTCATATCCTTTATTCACCTCTTCAGTATCATTAAAAATTGTTAAATTGTTCAAAAAGGTATTCAGATTGTTTTGAGAAAGGCAATAGTCAGTTGGAGCTAAATCTGGGCTATACGGTACGATCACATTCTTAAAAACTCCAATTTCGGTAATTTTTTAGCAGCGACAGCTGCAATTTATTAATCTCAGAGAGAAATCAGGGTATCCATTCTTCCTAGGCTTTGCTGATATAAAATTGTCTATGTGGAACGCGCACAAAAAATTGTTTCATAACCAGGAAATGGTCAGTTTTCGCAAAACCTGGACTATAAAGTAAGCGGTGAAATTCTTAATACTTTAATCTTTATGCTAACTCTTTAGCAACGTAAGCTGTAATTTTTTAATCTAATACAGAAATCGGGGAAAAAAATCAGGCAGATCTTTATTCATCTGAAAATGTCCATGTAGAATTATCATGAAAAATTAAGTTTTAAGAACATAAAATAATCAGTTGTAACTGAATGTAGGCTATAAAAAGGGACAAGTTGAGTTCTTAATACTCAGATTTCTGTACTAGTTCAGTTGGAACGGCAGCTACATTGTTTTAATCTCAAAAAGAAATCGAGGCTCATGTATCTTACACAGATTTTCATTTCATTTCATTTCATATTGATTTCATATCAATTTTCTTGATATGAAGGTGTTATTGTAGAATGAGCATAGAAAATTATTTCAGGAGCAGAAATAGTTGTAGCTGAATCTGAACTATAGAGAGTATATAGTCCAGCTCTCAACACTCAAATCCTCGATCTAGTTCTTATGCAATGAAAATTTTTGAATCTCAGAAAGAAGTTGGTTTAGCCATATTGCAGAAATTTGTATGTACTTTCAGTATTGTCAAAAAGAAAGCTCCCATTGGAAACGGCACTAACTAAACACGGTTCGGAGACGGAGGGCTACCAAATTATAATCGAAATTGTAAAGACGGGGATGAACGTTCGCAAAAGCCTGGGCTTACTTTGAGATTACATGAGATTTTTATACTGTGTTATTCTGTTAGCTAATAAAAGCGAATCATAAGTCAATCTTGTTACTCAGCTCTCATACTTCATGTCAAGGTAATTTACATCGACATGTGTTATTAATAGAATCATATGAAATACAATAAAAATCTTTTTTTTTTCCAAAAGTGAAATGAAATCAAAACTCTATGGGAAAAGAATTATACATTTTTTCTGTACCTTAATATGTGCGTCAAATTTTGCTTCTTTACTGTTCTTAATATTTGGCCTGTATTTCTTATGTTTTTATTTTCACGCCGTTATTTTACACACTGAAATCCTGATCAAGAAACACAAGAATTTCCTTTAACCATTAACAGAATGTTTGTAAAAATTCAAGAACAATTTATCATATTAGTTTTTGCCTCACATATGTGTTCGCAGGTGTTCCCAGAATATACAAAGGAGAGAATTACCGAAAAATATTTTTGATGCCAACTTAAAAACAAAATCACGTTCGAAAGGTGGTAAAATTAATCCAGAAGCAACGAAAATACTCGACATACTTCATGTCATAAAATATTTTAACTTACTACCCTCAAACTACATAATTGACTCGCCAACTTCCACAAACTCCTACTCCTGAAACTTTTATTCCCCAATATTCAAACTTAAAGGAGGTGGGGGGGGGGGGATATATTCATTTTTGTTGATCTTCATATTTTTGTCGAATTTCATTGCTTTCTAGTACTTTATTTGTAACCTGAATTTATTATATTTTTACATTCGTGATTTTATTTACACTTTTTTTTACTTTTCATGTATTTACACTTTCAAATTTTCCTTAAGAAACACGAGAAAATACTTTGACTGTTAACGGAACGTTTAAGAAAGTTCTAGAACAATTTAGAACATTGCTGCTATTCTCGTCGCATAAAACATATGTTATGGTCGTACCATGTAACTTGAAATTATTATATTTTTACATTCATGATTTTTCCTACACTTTCAAATTCTCCTTAAGAAACACGAGAAAGTACTTTGACTATTAACGGAATGTTTAAGGAAGCTCTGGAACAATTTAGAACATTGCTGCCATTCTCGTCGCATAGAACACATGTTATGGTCGTAAGCGTTCACAGAATGCACAAGAGAAAGAAATATATATATAAAATATTACTTTTGATGCCAACTGCAAAAACAAAATCACGCTCAAAGAGTGTTAAAAATAATCCAGAAACAGCTAAAATACCTAACATGCCCCAAATCATACCGTAAAATATTTTACCTTACTACCCCACGTCATGTCAGTCATATTGCCTTCAAACTACATAATTGGCACGGCCAACTCCCACAAACTCCTACTCTTGAATATTTCCTGTCCCTCAAAATGGCTGAAATCAGCGAAAAAAAAAATGAAATAGAGAAAAATAACGGCAAAATTCCTTCTGAAATACTCGATTTATCTAAACGACGGAGACCCGCCGACTCGTGAAACGCCTGGAATTCGCAGCGGGGCCCTTTTTAGAGGCAAAAGCCGCACCATTGTTGACATAGCTGTGGCGTCGTTAACGCAGAAGGCCCCACCATTTCGAAGGGCCCCATTTGGAGAAAAAGGTCTCGTTCCGGCACCACCGATAAGTGGATGCGTTTCCGAAGTTCTCAATGAAGATGAAGTGGTTGAAAGTTTATCAGAGATAGATATCCGAGAACAGGATGGTGTGTTTAGATTGTGGACCATGTTATAGAACAAACAAAGCGTCACAGGGAATTGTTACGATGAGAACAGCTTCAGATTGTTACATCAAGATTATCTGATTCGTACATAGTCATAGTCATGAAATGATTATCTAACATAAATAAGTTTATTAGGCGGTCTCATGCCACAGATTATTGCATAATGAATTATATATTTATAGGAGTTTCTTAATTAGACAAATGTGACAGGTTTAGCGAGTTTTTATAAAAAATTGCAAATGGGTTCAATGTACGTGCAAACATTTATAAATCATAACATTTATAACACATAACATTTATAAAGTGCGACTTAAAGGATAATAGTTTCAGCATTAATACTAGCTATTTATAGTCAATATTTATAAGTTTATGTAGTTACATATTTATATATGTATATTGAAAGAGATTTTTAATGGAAATGAAAACAAAATTATTTTAACTTAACTAGAAATACATAAAACAAAGAAAGTTTTCATAATTTCTTTTGCCCTTAAGCAAAATGTTAAATTAACACAAATTAATCGTTGAAAATTTTAATTCTAAAGTTAAGGTTTCAAAAATTTCATTAAAAGTTTTTTTTTTTTTTTTTTTTTTTTTTTTTTTAATGAAATGGTTCAAAGTTTATCATTGACAAATAGTCGAGAATGAGATGACGTGGTTTTGAACAACATTCTAGAAGAAACAAAGAACACAAGAAATTTTTAGGACGAGAACTGCTTCAAATTGTTACATTGTAGTCAACATTATAAAAAGATGTATAAATTTAAAATTGACGCCATAATGTCAGAAAATGTTTCAGTTTTGAGGTTGACAGGCCTGTTTGGATTCGGCGGGATACTAGAAAACGCTGACTGAAAGTTTTCAGATGTGTGTCGAGATTTCGATGGATCATGTGTTTTCCTTACCAGTTTGGCTAAGGAAGTAAGTTGAGTAGTGAAGGTTTTCGTTTATTAACTTGCAGTATAACTAGAGCCATTGTGTTATTTGAACTAAATGAATATTATAAATTCAGTATCGAACTCTTACCCTATAAGATTTGTAGATTAGGCTCCTGTAGGCATGAGGAATCCTGATATCAAATTGGTTCCTAATGCCGACACTCTCTCAACACTGGCGAATAATCAATAATGCTCAAAAGGGCATGAGGCATATGAATAAATTGAGTTTTTCGTAAGGGTTCGTTCTATAGTTGAATAATTGAATCCCTACAACAGGAACGTAATTTTTTTTCGATACTTTCTAGGTGCCACGATGACCCTCGCAGTTAATTTGATTAAAGTTGATGATTTTGTGATTCCTTTGTTTAGTAATAGTAGGAAGAAATTAGATAATATGAGCAGAAAGCAAGCATGTCAAAATTTAAAAATATTTTTTTAACGATAAAGCTGAAGTGCTGCTACTACATGCCTGTAACAGGCTTAAAACTGCATTTTAGAATGGAAGAAAAGCTTTGGACACATTATCCGCTGACCAACTAAATATATAAATCCACCCCTTTTCTTGCTTTTGAGTGTAGTATTAAATCATTATCAGTAGACTGAAATATGGCCATTGTATTATCAGTACATTTTCAGCTATTCTTATTATTCTTATACGGTAGATTCCCTCAAAATCCGCACAGCTTGGGACAAGAGGTGGTGCGGATTTTAGAATTTTGCAGATTTCTGGTCATTGCTTTTACATTTTTTAAACAGTTATTTGAATGCAATAATGCCATCAAAATTATAATGAATGCTTGCAATATAGTAAAATATTAAAATAATTAAGTAAAGTAATAAACTAAAATGATAAAAAGTAAGATAATTATTAAAATTATTAAATTATTAAAAGTAAAGGTCAAGTAAATAATTAATAATGTGTAATTAAATATGCATAATATGAAATATTCAATGAAACTTTCTTCATAAAGGAATCCTATTAATTCACATCAAAATCTTAAATTAAGTAAGTTTTATTTCGGGTTTAGGCAGTCTTAATAACCAAAAAAGCTTGATAATACATAAATATATTTGGTAAAGAGACTGTGATTACCAGTGATATCAGCAATATCTTGATTTTTTTCAGAAATATATTTATTCTTCCTCTATGAGAAACCACATGCCGTGTGGTGACCGGCATTAAAGAATAGTCCCAATGTAACCCGTGCATGTCGTAAGAGGCGACTAAAAGGGGTTGGGCGAAAGGCTGACAACCTTTCCCTGGAAAAAAAAAAACCTTGTTGCGAAGCCCTTAAATACAGATGTTAGACGGACTGATCTCATGGTAAAACGGACTGGAACTGGAAAACGGCTTATGAATTTTAGAATTGGAACTTGGAATGTTTTAAGTTTATACAGAGCTGGTGCAGTGAAGCAACTACAGAGTCAGATGGATAGTTATAGACTGGACATATTGGCCATACAGGAAGTAAGATGGAAGGAGAGTGGGATAAGAGATATTGGTGACTTTACAATTTTTAATAGTGCAAGCAGAAGAAGAAACACGCATGGCACTGGATTTATGATCAGAAAATGCCTTAGAGAAAATATTATTGATTTTCACAATGTAAATGAAAGAATGTGTATCTTGAGATTGAGAGCAAAGTTTTTTAACATTTCAATAGTATGTGTCCATGCACCAACGGAAGATACCGAGGACGAACAAAAAGATACTTTTTATGAAACACTACAGATTGAATATGATAAGATACCAAGACATGATGTTAAAATGGTAATAGGTGATTTTAATGCTAAAATTGGAAAAGAATACACTTTTGTACCAACAATTGGAAAATCTAGTTTACATGATGTGAGTAATGAAAATGGAATAAGAGCTGTGTACTTTGCTGCTTCTAATAACTTAATCATAAGTAGCACATGTTTTGATCATAAGAACATACATAAAGAAACTTGGATTTCCCCTGATGGAAAGACAAAAAACCAAATTGACCATATTATGATCGACAGAAGACATGCTAGTGATGTTATGGATGTACGAAGTTATAGAGGTGCGGATTTAGATACTGATCATTTCCTTGTTATTACGAAATACAGACAAAGAGTTACAAGATTTCGAGATGCAACAGGAACTAAACAAGTAAAATTTAAAACAAAAGATTTACTAAACATGCAGAGAAGAAAGGTTTATCAAAGTAAATTAACAGAAAGAATTGCTAGTGAATATGCTGAATTTAATGAGGAAGATATAATCAATAGTAAATGGGCTAAATGCAAAAATATCATATTAAAAACTGCTGAGGAAGTAGTTGGAAAGGAAGAAAGGAGGGAAATTAATGAATGGTTTGATGATGAGTGTTGGCAACTGATTAAGGAAAAGAATAAAGCAAGAGAAAAAATGCTGAAACATAGAACAAGACAGAGTGAAAATCACTTTAAAACAATTAGAAGAAATACTCAAAAGTTGTTACGTATGAAGAAACGAGCTTTAGAGCAGAGTAAAATTCAAAAAATTGAAGACCTATCAGTATTAGGTGATATAAGCCAATGTATTCAAAGCTTAAAGGCATCAAAAAGGGCTATCAACCACGCACCCTTTTTTGTAAAGACAGAAATGATAAACTTATTGGAGGACACTCAAATGTGACAGATAGATGGGCAGAATATTTTGAAGAATTGTTAAACAGGCAGTCAAATGACGAAAGAGAAATACAACCTAATCATAATGATTATGACATGAATGAAGAAAACTGTGAACCACCAACTGTAGAAGAAGTAAGGGATGCTATTGCAAAATTAAGAAATGGAAGAGCACCTGGTGAAGATTTGATAAGTGCTGAGCTTTTGAAATATGGTGGAGAGAAGTTGGTACAAATGTTACATGATCTAATAGTAGAGATTTGGCAGAATGAATATATACCAAATGAATGGAATGGTGCTATTATTATCCCAATTCATAAAAAGGGAAATATCTTAAATTGCCAGAATTATAGAGGCATAGCCTTATTAAATGTACATATAAAGTGTTGACAAAGATTATTGCAAAGCGATTAGAACCGTATGCTGAAATGGTGATGGGTGATTATCAGTGTGGTTTTAGGAAAGGAAGATCAACAGTGGATCAAATCTTTAGTATCAGGAACATCCTTGAAAAATTCTATGAACAAAATATTAATTTGCACCAATTGTTTGTTGATTTTAAACAGGCCTGTGACAGTATAAGCAGATATAAGTTATTTGAAATATTAAAGGAATTTAAAATACCTGATAAAATAGTTAAGCTTATAAAATTAACACTGGAAAATACAAAAGCTAAAGTTAAGGTACAGGGAAGACTTTCAAGAGAATTTGCAGTGAATTCAGGTCTAAAGCAAGGTGATGTTCTCTCGACAATTCTTTTTAATTTATGCCTGGAGAAAATAATTAGAAGTATTTACAACAACAGAGGTGGTACTATTATGAATCGCTCCCTCCAAATCCTTGCATTTGCAGATGATGTTGATATAATTGCTAGGAATAAGAAAGTCTTGATTGAAACATACAATAAATTAGACACTGAAGGAAGAAAACTAGGCCTCGTGGTTAATAAAGAAAAAACAAAATACATGAAAATGGACCGAATGAAATCACAGGCAACAGCAGCTTTAACAATAAATAATGAATTACAATTTAATGAAGTAACAGAATTTAAATATTTAGGATCTACGATCACCTGTGATAATATGGTAGAAGCAGAGATTAAAACCCGACTTGCAGCAGGAAATAGATGCTATTTTTCTCTTCGAAACATTCTAAAATCATCTCTAATATCTCGTACATCCAAACTTAAAATTTATAAAACTGTTATAAAACCAATAGTAATTTATGGTAGTGAGACCTGGACCACTACACAAAAAGATGAAAAGCTACTTATCACTTGGGAAAGGAAGATCCTAAGACAAATTTTTGGACCTATTAAAGAAGACAATACATGGCGTATAAGGACAAATATGGAGTTAGAACAGTTATATAATGAAAAAGATATAATAAATACTATAAAAATAAGAAGAATGCAATGGTTAGGCCATCTAATCAGAATGAGGGATGAGCGAAGCACAAAGAATATTTATAGTGGTAATTTAATTGGAAAAAGAAGTATTGGTAGACCCAGGAAGAGTTGGATAAAAGAGATAGAAAAAGATCTTGCAGAAAACCAAATTATAAATTATAAAGTAAAGGCCAGAGATCGGAAGGTCTGGAGAAGTATATTGAGGGAGGTCAAAATCCTACATGGATTGTAGCACCATTGTGTAAGTGTATGAGAAACCACAAGTTCAGTCATATTATCGAAAATTACATATTAAAATACATGCGGAATGATATAAAACTGAAAAGATCTGTAATTTTGCCCCCACATCTGAACTGAAAGTTTCATTGTTTACATCTGCTATGATATGTGGATTTTAGGGTTGCGGGTTTGAGGGAGTCTACTGTATTGCACATGCAATGCGTCAAATATTTGTTAATAAAGTGTTTTTGATCAATTTTCTATTTTTCATTCGAGTGTCAACATTAGTTATAATAGGTGTCGGTATTAGGAACACCCCCCTCTGAAGGTGTCGGTATTAGGGGCAAAAATACATTTTAGAATTTTAAGTATTAAAATCTAAAACTCAATCAATTTTGAAAATGTTACCAGTGCATTTTGTAGAGAAGATTTTGATGAACATGTTAAGCTCTTTAGGATTTCATTTTGTTGGAAAATAACGAACACAACTTCGAATATGTTTTTGGTATTTTACACTAATTATGCTTTAAATTATAACATTTAATTTACAAATGTTATGGTAGCACATTTACAACTTTCAATGTTATCTATGTAAATATTGTCAATATTTATATGTTGCTGACATATTTACGCCATGAGAAAACTTTACGAAAGGGAGATCTTAAGGAAATGTTTTACTAATTCAAAATAAATTTCAAATACTGAATTAAAATTAAGAAAAATCCACAAATTGTACTAAAAAATTCTCACTTTTAATCAGTAATTGTAATTGCATAAAAATGTTAATGGTAAAATATATAGTTTAAACAACGAAATATGTCAAAAGTAAAATTCGAATTTAACTCTTTTTTAAGTTTAAAAAGTAATTTTCAAGAACCAGGCAAACATCAAGGCTATCATAAAGTTAATTGATCAACCCCACAATCCAAACATATCGAAAAATACAGTGTGTCCGTAAAGCCGTGGTGCACTTTTGACCGATCACAGGAAATCAACGAAACAAGATGGGAATGGGAAATCTTCACCAAATAAAAGAGAAACTCTCCAAGTAAAGTTTCATAACTGTTCAGTGCAGTTTGATGCGGCTTCCATTTGAAAGAGAGAATCAAAGACGTTATTCACTCTGTTACACCATACGTCCTTAACTGTGTGCGGGAAGAACTTTAATATCGTTTAGATGTGTGTAGGGCAAAAAATGGAGTATGAAACTTGGAGAGTTTTTCTTTATTTGGTGAATATTTCACATTTAAATATTATTTCGTTGATTTTCTGTAACCGGTCAAAAAGTGTACTATGACTTTACGGGCACACTGTATACTCAGACACCCTATAAAGAAGCATCCACTCAATCTGTATTTTCCTTTGCTCATTTATTGTATTGAATGAAAGAAAACAACAGTAAAACTGTCATAATATGATTTACAGAACGTTATTTAGCATAGTTTTATTAGAAAAATCATGAAGATGAATAGCGCAATACTGTTATGAGAAAACGTTTAACTTAAAATAAAAGAAAAGGAAAAAACTATTCCTTTTGTTTAGAGCCAATACAATCTTATGATTAATATGCTTTTTTCCTTTTAATTTGCTCTGGGCAATCGACTGCCAGTTGTGACAACTTTGTCACAAATGTTCAAAACTAAACGAGTTAAAAGAAAAAAAAATCATGCTTGAATACTAATTTAAAAAGGTCATAAAAATCATTAAACTGATCTGCAATTTTCAAACATATTTCATTCAAAAATACTCCTCCTCCCTCTTATTCGATGATGCGAAAATTGAAATCATACAATATTTAGAAATGATGCATAAGCGATAAAAGCGAAAGTGATATTGAAAGTCTTTGCAACCGTTCTTATACATTGCTAAGGATAGCAACCGGATTTTTAGCAGCCGTCCAAAGTGGAAATATTTTTGAGAATGACGAAAAAGGACCATAGTAAAAGAAATAGGACGTCGTCGTGAAAAATCAGTCGATGATTTTTTTTTCCAACATCTCAAACATACATACATAACGAATTTTAATCAATTTTGCGACTTACCAATATAAAGATGAATTTTGTAGCACAATCTTTTGAAACCTGAAAAGAAAGAGGAACAAAAGTTTTAGAAAAATCATAAACTTTCGATACAACTGCAACTATATAATTATTTTCATCAAATCTTAAACTTAGCATGAACTCCAACAACATACATCTAATCATAAACTTACAACTGCAACTATACAATTATTTTCATCACGAATTTCCATTTGTTGATTTATCTGCGCAAATAAGATAAAATAATAGACAGTAACTAATTCAAACGTTCTTCCGGCGTATTAGATACATTTATGAGAATTAGCAACAGTTCTAATTTCACAGAAAATATTCACACCTTACTTTTCCATCCAGAAATATTACACAGAAGTGAAAAAAGAAATGGTGAATACAATCGCGAATATAATTACGAAACACTCGTACATGCATGGTAGAAACATTTTTATTCGTGTGTCTTCTAGTTGAAAGAGGGCTATTTAGTCAAGTGGTTAGCATGCTGTTGATAAACTAGATGGGCAGAAAGAATGATTTTGATGTTCGAATGAATCATCCGAACATGCGCAAAAGCATAGATGTCAACCTTCGTATATTTTTTAATCAATTACTACCAGGAATTATCTAAAAATTAAAAATTGAAATTTTTTAATTTAATTAGAATTAAAGAAATTACTATCTTTAAAACAATTCTGGGGGTATTTAATAATAATAAAAAAATATATATAATTGGCAACTATGCTTTTGCGCATGCACGAATGATTCATTTGAATGACAAAATGATTCATTAAGCCCATCACAACCATAAAGGGAGAGGCATGGGCCGATGTTCGCGAGTTCGAAATCAGTGTTGTCTGGGCGGGATGACTGTATAAAGTTCCATGGGTTTTTCTTGTACGAGAATAATAATTTACGTCGCTTTCTTTCAAAGATCCTCCTTGGAGGCATTTCTCTTACAGAAATAAGGCCAAAAATGGACGATGCTTAACAAAATAACGTCTTGTTAAGAAACTTTTTAGTGGAAATAGTAGTGTGTCCTACTTAGATACATTTTTACAATTCCAGGCATTAAAAAGAATTTAAGAAACAAAACAAAGAAAATCCGGTAGTGCTAGATGAAATGAAAAATCCAAATATTTTCTATAAAAACAAAAAAAAAACTGTAATCTAAAGCAGGTATGTCAAACTCGTTAATCACCGAGAGCCAAATTAGGATTGTATACAAAGCCACGGGGCACAAATATATATATATATAGTAGTTGTGCACGTAAAACATGTTTAACCCCGCAGTACAAGTCATGAGCCTTGGCCACTTGTCTCCATATTTAGTTTTTTCTTAGTTACTCTTGGTTTTGTTAATTATTGTTTTAGTTACAGTTTGTTAGATGTTTTTTCGTGTACTAAATTATATGAATTTGGATTTTTCAATATATATATATATATATTATTATTATTACCATCGCGCAAAATTAATTTTGTAAATACGAAAAAAATACAATCTTGTTACAAAGAAAAAAAAAAGATAAAAACCAGAAAAACTTAAAACACAAACCAGAAAATTTTTAAAAGAATATTTTATAAGATCTATTTAATGTATTCCGAAAACTCTGATAGCGTAATTGTTAAGCATCTGAGATATTTTAATTGATAAAGATAACTGAAGGCTAAAAGAGGCAGATTAAAGCATAAGCCAAATGGAATATCGCTTTTCTGCCCATGACTTTTTTTTTTTTTTTTTTTTTAGTTTTAAAGCTTAAATATCTTAATTTAAAAAATAAAAATGTACTAGGGTCACATATTGTGACCCTAGTTTCTCATACAAAAATTGTGCGATGTGCACTACCACCTCTTAAATTTTTCCCAATCTTTTTTAAAACACCTTATATTTATGAAAATAGAAAGAGATTTCTTTAAAACGGAGCTTTTTATCATCTAATCCACTTTTATTCTACGAGTTCAAAATGCCTTCAGATAGTTTGCTGTTTTCTTGGACAATGTTCTCCATTCTCTTTCTGTCCTTTCTTCTCATAGAGTAACTGAACTATGAATTTACATATACAATAGCTATAGAATTTTGAATAGCAAAAACGGGTTGGAGAGAAAAACAATTGTGGAAGTAACTTCTTTAACGTTCATTCATTTTAGCTTTTTTGCATAACCACTCAGATTTTACGAACAAGATTTCAAGAATGAACTGAAAATCATATCAATTTTTTTATGCAATACCTTCCCATAGTGATCTAAAAATCGCACTCAAAATTTTTTTATTCGCTCAATTCTTGTCACCACAAAAAAACTTTCGACCACCCACAGTGCTATATGTTTCTCTTATACAAAAAGGGAAAAGAGGGGACTTTTTTTTTTCTTTTCCTTCAACTAGCGTACTCCAGCATTCGATTTGCGAAAGTTTGCGCGTTCTCGAATACGCGATGAATAAATGACGCAAAGTCGAATAAGGACATTCAAAAATAGTAAAATTTCAATAATACAAATCTTCTTTTTCTGTTAGTTGCTGAATCTAAAGAACAAAAATGTTCATTTGGAGTTATCACTCAAAAAACAAAATTACAAGAAGTATTTGAATATAAAAAAATTCTTTAACAACCTCAGATAATGATACAGCTCATATTCAAAATATTAGAATAATTACTTTTTTTTCACAAACTGGAAATATCGTTTGGTAATTTAACATCTTTTAATGCAAATATGCAAACGATTTTTTTATTAAGAACTTATTGTTGATTAAACTTATTTATTATCTTTGAACTTCTTATCTTATTAAACTTATTTATTATCTTATTTAATATCACTTCTGAAAAGATTAATTGAAAAAAAAAATTATTTTGAAAAGTCAAAATATTAGAATATTTATTCAAGTGGTTCAAAATATTAGAATATTTCGCATTAATTCTCTTTTAATTATCACCAATTCATAACTTGTGAAATCATTGATTATTAAAATTTTTAAACCGATTTTATTTAAAATCGGTGTTCTTTTTACAGTTTGTTTGCTTTTTCGTCTTAAAATGGGTCGTGTGGGTGATAATCCTGAATCTATTAAACTTCGTATGGTTGATTTGTATCGGCACGGTAAAAATCAATGTTATATAGGGAATTATTTACATTGTTCGCAATCAAACGTTAGTAAAATACTAACACAATGTTCAAAAAATGGAAAATTTCAGAATAATCGCCGAAATGGCGGTTGAAAACCAAACGCATCTGCTAGAGCTGACAGGAAACCGAAGCGTATAGTTAAGAAAAACCGTTTTAAAAGTGTGCAATTCTTGCACCGAAAATGGAAAGAAGGAGGAGTTGAAGTTTCTACATAGAGAACATTAAGACGTTTCCATAAATTTAAATTTCAATCTCGTATACGGAAAACAAAATCTCTCATGACTGCAAAACAAAAACGTATAAGATTCAATTGGTGTAAATCAAGACGTTTATGGAGCGAAGAAGATTGGAAAAATATATTATTTAGTGATGAATGTATGTTTTGTATCTATACAACATAATTTCATCACTAACTAATATGTTTTTCCAATCTTCTTCGTTCCATAAAAGTCTTGATTTCCACCAATTCAATTTTATACGCTTTTTTTTTTTTTTTTTTTTTTCAGTCATGAGAGGCTTTGTTTTCGGTACACGAGATTCAAACTTAAATTTATGGAGACGTCTTAATGTTCTCGATGTAGAAACTTCAACTCCTTCTTCTTTCCATTTTCGATGCAAGAATCGCACACTTTTAAAACGGTTTTTCTTATCTATACGCTTCATTTTCCTGTCATCTCTAGCAGATGTTTTTACTTTTCGGCCGCCATTTCGTCGATTATTTTGAATTTTTCCATTTTTTAAATATTGTGTTAGTATTTTATTAACGCTTGATTGCGAACAGTGTAAAAAATTCGCTATATAGCATTGATTTTTACCGTGCCAACACAAATCAGCCATCCTAAGTTTAATAGATTCAGGAATATCACTCACACGACCCATTTTAAGACGAAAAAGCAAACAAACTGCAAAGAGAATATTGATTTTAAATAAAATCGTCTTAATTTAATCCATGATGCCACCAGTTATGAATTGGTGATAATTAAAGTAGAATTAATGTGAAAGTGAAATATTCTAATATTTTGAACCACTTGAATAAATATTCTAATATTTTGACTTTTCAAAAGAATTTTTTTTCAATTAATCTCTTCAGAAATGATATTAATTTTAAGATAATAGATAAGCTTAATCAACAATAAGTTCTTAATAAAAATATCGTTTGCATATTTGCATAAAAATACATTAAATTTGCCAAATGATATTTTCAGTTTGTAAAAAAAAGTAATTATTCTAATATTTTGAATATGAGCTGTATTTATATAAAAATGTTAACACTTTCAGAGATACTATCTTAATGATGAATTTGTTTATCATTGTGAAGTGATGAATGATCAAGAAAACATATTAGAATGTTCAGTGAACTAGTTTCCACTATATTTTACTATTCAAAATACTATGGTGAAAATAATAAATTCAAAATAATACTAGGTGGAGAAAATATTTTATTGGTGTGAACTCCTATAATCAAAACCTCACAAGAGATTGTATATAAAGAAGAAAAAAAAAGTTTGTTTCTCCTTTGAAATTTTTTAAATAAAAATTCTGTTGAATAAGCACCTCTTTACGGTTAACTAAAAGATGTAACAAGATATATTTAAATGATCTATAACACAATCAAATCTATTATCTTGAATCTAACAAGAAAATTGGGGTGGTGGTTGAGATAAGGTTCGCTTGAACTTGAAGCATAATAAAAAAATGTGTCATAAAAAATGCCTAGAAATACATAACATTATTAATTTTTAGTTTATTCTTAAAAATCATGTGCATTTATAACGCAACTTAGAAAACAAACCTGTTTATTGTGTCTGATGACTGCTTAAATGTTTTAGCTAAAAAAAAAAAAAAAATTATGCATTCCAAGGAGGTTCATAAAATTATAGAATCGGGAATCAAAGCATGAATGCAGGCAAGGGAGTCTTGAAATATAATTACTAAAATGTTCTTTATCTTTGGTGATATAGAATCTAAGTAAATTTCACGTATCATAAGTGACAAAAAATAATTAAATACTTCTAAGAGGAAAAGTAAATACAGAATTTTCCGATGGGGAGGGGGGTCGCTTCTTTTATACTGAACTCCCCGTGCAATAAAAGTTTTAAATCTATTTTTTTCTATGTTCATGTGTTTAAAATCTATCTCCAACAGGTTGGGACAAACGAAAAAAACTATATAGTCAAAAGAATAGTTTTGTAAACTAAATGTTTGATTAATATAGAACCGCTCCAAATATTTGGTTGCACTGACCAAATGATATTGTTAGTTCCATAAATAGCCTCATCTAAATATTTCCTCGGACTGACCAAATGATTTTGTTAGTTCAGTAAAATTTTATTGAACTAACAAAATCATTTGGTCAGTCCGACGAAATATTTAGATGGGGCTATTTTTTTTCCGTGCAGGGAGCACAGGCCCCTTGACGTAAAACAAGATGTATCATAAAATTAAATTTTATTAAGTTGTAAAATTCTGTATAGCTTTTTGTTCTGATAGTTTAAAAAAAATTCTACCATAAAGGATTCTGGAAAAAAAATATTCTGAATTATCATGCATTATGTTTATATTCTCTATTTTTAAAAACATTTTTAAAAAAGCAGTTTGTCAACTGGAATCCCCTTGGCCATCAGTTTCAGAAACGGTGTTTTGGTGCACTTCTGAAAGAAATCACCCACCCTAAAGCTGCGAACGCACCATCCTTCTAACTGTTATCAGTGTCGGCGTCGTTTCTTGTGGCCATGCGGTGTTTTTGATTTTTAATGAATTTAAAAGGAAAGGCAATGATGTCCTGCAAAAGAGGAACATTTCCTTCAAGTAGTGTTGAACTCCTTATCTCTTGACCCATTGTTGATTCCCCTCATTCTTTTGCGAATAAACCGTAGGGTTAGAGGTCTGCACGGGCCGGCCCGGCCCGAATGAAAGCTATCTTGGCCCGGCCCGGTGTAAAAATTGAAAGTTCGGCCCGAGCCCGGCCCGTACAAAAATCATTGAAAACAGGCCCGGCCCGACTAAATTTCTACAAAAAAAAAATTCGTTTTTTCTCGACATACAATTAAGATTCTTTTAATGAATGCTACATACATATTTATGGGGACATTTTACAGTATATTTTAGATTACTATGTGTTCACAAAACAGAAAACACACAATAATAAACATTAACGATTACACAGTGTTTTAGTCATCGTCTCTACAGACATTTCAAAATTCCAATAAGGATTCATTAAAAGGTTAATGTACTTCAGAATAAAGGATTAAAAACATGACAACTTTTGAAGCTGTATAATAAAAAGTAGATTTGTGAAAATATTTCTCTCATTTTTAAGGCTTTTTTCAAATTCAAAGCAGCTACATTTTGACGCATTTATGTTTGGATCGAATTTCCGGAAGCGATCGCACAGGAAAGGAGAAAAACGTACAGTCACGTGACAAGAATCTCTGTTATCTCTGTAAGTAATTTATCAAATATGGAGAAAGCTATTTATTTCCAAATTCCTTCAATAGTCAGGCCTGTCAATTTTATGCCTTCATAGTTAAAAATGAGTCAGAAAATGTGTCTGAAAGTTTCGCATTGTTGAGCAGTGAATATAAGAACCACCTTAAGGTATATTTCCAAAGATACTGTTAACAGAAGTTCATTATCACTATTAATACTTTTACAAAACATGTCCTACACATCCTGAGATCGATTAAGACCAGTTCCGTCCCGGCACGAGTCTACTGAAAAAAATTAAACCCGGAATCAGACATTTTGTAACTGCACGATGCCGATCTCTACGATGGACATGTTACCTATCTGTATTGATGTTGTTAAACTCTCATCGGCTCGTGACGCACATTTATACTTCTCGAGAAACTCATATTCATTGAAAATGGCTCGTATTTTATCTGCATAGCTTGAATTCTTATATCGGGCCGATAAGCCCGATTAATTTTTTTATCGGCCCGGCCCTGCAGGTTCGTTCAATTTTTTTGTCGGCCCGGCCCGTTTATTTTTTCTGTCGGCCCGGGCCGTTGAAAAAATTGTCCTAATTCTGCCGGCCCGGCCCGTTATAAAATTCGTCTTCATTCCGCCGGGCCGGGACGGTCCTCGGGCCAAGCCCGGGCCCGTGCAGACATCTAAGAAGAGTACTGAACAAAAGATTTCCATGAAAACTGGAGAAGGATGGCAAAACAAGCGTCTGTGTGCAGCCTAAGGCAGCGGGGAACAGACACATTTGATTCGAAACCTTTTGCATTCTCCGCATTTTGTTCTGCTAGCGCCCAAGAATCAAAGGACGGATAATGCCACTTTTGAGAGTAGAGACTTTGACCCATTTTCCAGGTCCTGTAAAAAGAATATTACAGTAGTCTGTGTACCTGCTAAAACGTAAACCTTTCTAGAACGTGTTAATCCGACACCTTGCAATTCTTTCTTACAAACAAGGAAAGTCACCTTATTCCCTTAAGGATAGCTTAATATTTGGAAAAACCATCAAAAAAGTACCTAGTTTTTTCATTACAGAAATCGAATAATTATAAGTTTTCTAAATAAAATATCCAATTAGTTTTTTTTTTTTTTTTAAGGTGAAAAAAAAAAGGTGTTATAGAACAAATTCGCATTTTTAGAAAAGCCATCATGCGAGAATTCTGTCTTAAAGTTTGTTTTACACCATACAAATTAATGCGAATAAAACCTTTATTTTTCACATATTAGATCTTTATTTATCATCTTCACAAATTTTTTTACAAATAATGTTTGAAATAATATATATACATTAAATTTTGATAATTAATAATTTTTTTGAGTGTGATATATTTCGAAACATGCAATACAAAGTCGAACATCACAATCAGCGCCAATAACCAAACCCAAACGGTGATATTCAAAGACTTCACACGGAAATGAGAGTTAAATTTTTCTGCTTTCAGAAGTTTTTTCCAACAATTAAATCTCCAGCCCGGAAATATGACGGACACGAGAAATAACGAACGACACCTCAGGCAGTGATATCGACGGGAGCGAGAATTAAGGGGTTAAGGAGCATACTCAGAATATTAAAAAATAAAATAAATTAATAATAATAATAATAATAATAATAAATAACTGATGAAAATACTTATGTGCGTAATAAAGGATCAGTCAAATTTAGCAGCGAAATTCCAGTAGAAAGTCAGTAAAAAAGAAATACTTTTGAATATTTGGTGTGAAAAGACGAATGTGCCACACCGCCGTTTGGCGTTGAGCCTTTCCCCTCGCCAAATGGAAGCGGTTTAATGCATTTTGAAATTGCTAGTTAAATGAGTGTTTAAATGCGCAGTACTTGATGAATTTAAACGGTGAAACAGTTTATTATTTTTTCTATAATTTTCTATAAATGCATACCAGTTGCATGTTACTGAAATAGTTTAATTTTACACGCTTTTACTGGCTGGATAAGTTTTAAGTGTATTTTAAAAGTAACTGTCCTATTATGAAAGGCCCTCCTTTCGATATTAAATAAGTCGTTGTTTCCATGGCAACAATACTCTTGTTGTCTCCGAGACAAACAATATCGAAGTCAAATTGATAGTGCTCAGAATCGGAGCTTAGCTTTGAGTTTGAAGCAATTTTAGTCCATTAAATTTTATTCTAAACCGTATAAAACGATCGTTAAATTTCATTCTAGATACATAGAAATGTGTACGATAAATCCTGAGTTATAAAAGTGTGTTTATTTAAGTTAAACTTACTTAAAATGTTCAACTTAAAAAGTTTTTCCTTAGGGATAATTTGAGATAAAAACGTATATTTTAAATTTTTCTGTCGCAACCGGTGATAAATCGCTAAATAAACGAAATTTTAATTATTTTTTGCGGACGTTATATCGAGGTACCTGAAATTTTTTTATAAACATATATACCCACACGAGAAGAAAATTCTGTAATTTTTTTCAGATTTTTTCTGAGTATGCACTTGGACGTATGGAGACCTTCCTTTAAGTTTTATTCAAAAATGATTTTCCGGTACGGACATTCTCATCACTGAAAAATAATTTTACAAGTTAAAAGCTTAGTAAAATCATAACTAATATTTATTAAGATATACGAACTTGGTGTCTAAATAGATGCCATGAAAAAAATGTTTTACAGATTTTTTTCAGCAAAAGTAAGGGTTCTTTTATATAGGCGTGATAATTTATTTCTGCAAGACCAACAGATTATTATTTTTTTATTCGCACTATAGAAAAGATTTTAGGTGATCTTGTAAAAACATTTTACTATTTTATTGTAACGCCAAGAGTTAAGTGTACTCATGTGGGCGTGTAAAGCAGAAATTTTTCGTGACATTGCATTTTAGAATCAACATTAAACACATATTCCAATCTGTTGAAATAAAGAGGAAATGCGTGGCGTATACTTATATTTGCAGTACTTTTCTATTGTTTTCCGTCACACACGTAATATTTTCACGGTCCGTCAAAGATAATGACAGTTACATTATAATGATTTGGATCGTCAAATACATGACAAATGATATAAATTTTTGGCCATCAATTATTGATTGTGGATGACATGATTTTCATATTTTTCTCATTTATCAAAGTAATCTTCGAAGATATTAATTTTATGCTTGGTGAAGTATTCATTTATATGTAAACAAAAATCAGATTTCAAGCATCATAATATCTATATTATGTATACATATATATATAAAGAAAAAGAAAAAAATATGCGTAACCATAGATTATGAAACACTTTCCGACAGATTCATAATACTGTAATAAAACTTCAACGTTTAGAACTATGAAAGGTAACTTAGTAACCAATTTGGAAAACTCATAATAAATATGAAAATCCAATTTCAACAATTACTATCTATTGTCCGAAAAATACCCAGATTCTTCTGTGCCGTCTTGTATATGATCTATATAGATTTGTATATATACCCTCTTCGGTCCTTGGATCCCCAAATGGAGACCTCTGTTCTTTCCTTATAAAATCTAAAATGTCCGATTTTTTTACATTTTCACATCACTTCTTCATAGCTGAATGTTTTTTGCGTTCAAAGCAAACGAATAAATGGCAGAATCTAAGCTGATTCCCAGATAAAATAAATGTTAATTTCATCTGAGTTTGCAAAATGCCTAAAAATGCCCAAAAGACAGTATGACCAAGAAAGTGAGAAATTTTCATAAGTATATAACAAATCTTTTTCAATGAAAAATTTTGAGGATTTGTAGATTATTTATTTGTTTAAAGCTCTTAAATTTGTGATTGCGTTAATTTAAGTTAATGGTTATTAAATTGATGTTTTAAGGGGGTTTGTAGTTTTAGATCCATATTCTTGAACCTAAATTACTAAGCGCCTAAAGGATCAGTTTCAGAAAAGATATTTTTTCTGTCGTTTACGATGCCATTTTGTTTGGAAAAAAACAATGAATGAGCATATTATTATTTTAGCTTCGGACCTGAAGAGATTATTACATAGCACACAAAATAATCGTGTACAACTGTTTAAGGGGAGATTTGCTTTTTTCGGATGAAAAAGATTTTTCTTTTTTTACATTCTTCTAATCCCTATAAACTGTAGATTATCCGTGTTCAACGATTTGGCCAAATTTGAAGTCCTTTCGTAGTTATTTAGTGCTTTAGCGCAATGTGCCCGTAAGCTTACGCTGTTTTGGAGCACTATAAATGCATTTTACGTGAGTAACTTTTTTCAAACCGAGTGAGATCAGAAAGCAAAAACTATTAAACCGATCTTGCTAATTTTTTAAAAATTAAATATGATATAATTCATTGGAGCCTGGACCACTTTCAGCCATTTTTATTTAAAAATAAATATTTTTAGAAGCACGCCAAAGTGCGAAAAAATTGGTCAGAATGGAACCTTTTTTTTTTTTTCAAATCTGTGCCACTTTGTTGATTTTCAACTTTCTGATCTCACAATGGCTCCATGCAGTATTATCTACTTTCATAATCCTTAACAGAAATTGATGCAAACGACTCGGCCGATCTATCGGATTCAACCCGATTTTAAGTGCACGGCTCGCACTTTCGGACATCCCGCCACACAACTCGAGCCCAATTATCATTATATATATATATATATATATATATATATATTCTGTAAACGATAACAAATTAAATACAAAAACCCGGATCTAAAATCTTCATTTTTGCTTTATGAGATAATGACAGAATAATTTGTAGTGCGAAAAAAATATAAAAAACTAATTTCAGTTAAAGACAAATATAGCAAAAAAAAAAAAACCGAAATGATATCATCCATTAATGTAATGCACGGCATCTTGATTTAGCATGAATTGCTTGGATAGAACACAGACATGGACTGAAAATCGGTTACTCAGATTTCAATGTAAATTTTGTTTTAAATAAAAATAAAATTAAAAAAATAAGTCATATAATTTTTCCTGCATACTTTTTGTCAAATAATATATGTAAATTAAATGCAATATGTAAAAAGTTTTCATAATATTCGTTTCTGCATACTAATTTTACATTTTTGCTTTAGTTAATAATAATAATGAAAAACATATAAATTAGCTGAAGGATAATTAATTCATTCGAGAGCTCTGGGCATATCCTATAGATTTCTTCTTTAAAAAAAAAAAAATGACTGATTACGCCTAATGATTCTAAAATGCTTTAGAAGGCTCAAAATTAATTACTCTTATTTAAAATAAATACGAACATCCGTAAGTACGTTTTAAAGGGCGACACTTGTCTGGCATCGACGGTTATGAGTGTGTTCAAAGTGGAAAAAATTCTTGGAGAAACAGAGATGCAAACGAACAAGCGTCAGACTAACAAATTTGTATTCTTCAACCACTGAAGCTAGACATCAAAAGATAAATAAAAAAAATAAATGAAAATTGGCTTAAACTGATTCATTATAACAGGTCAGTAAAAGACAATATATCAATTATTATTACTATTATTAATTAGAAAAATCATTTATCCCGTGGAAAATAAATAAATCAAACATTAGTTTGTTTTCCGTATTATACTTACGAGCTTTTATAAGTTTCTTTTTAGGCGCGTTCGTAATTATATAAATACGTAGCACCTATAGTCGTCGTTCAGTCCGTCCGTCTGTCCGTCTGTCTGTCCGCATGTAACAGAGCAAAAACTACCCAACCGAATAGTTTGAAATTTCAAATATGTGATTGTTGCAAAAGTTTGTCGAGCCATTTCAAATTTTATGAAAATCGGATGTATAGTTTAATTACAGGGACAGTCAAAAGTTTTTCTTTACATTACGGCCAATGGGAAAAATTATTGCAAGTGGATTTTAATGATATTAGAGCCTTCCGAATGATCTGAAATGTTAAAGATATAATTGTTGCAAAATTTTGTCGAGCCATTTCAAATTTTAGGAAAATCGGACGTATAGTTTAATTACAGGGACAGTCAAAAGTTTTTCTTTACATTACGGTCAATGGGAAAAATTATTGCAAGTGGATTTTAATGGTATTAGAGCCTTCCGAATGATCTGAATTTTTAAAGATATAATTGTTGCAAAATTTTGTCGAGCCATTTCAAATTTTAGGAAAATCGGATGTATAGTTTAATTACAGGGACAACCAAAAGTTTTTCTTTACATTACGGCCAATGGGAAAATTTATTGCAAGTGCATTTTAATGATATTACAGCCTTCCGAATGGTCTGAAATTTTAAAGATATAATTGTTGCAAAATTTTGTTGAGCTATTTCAAATTTTAGGAAAATCGGATGTATAGTTTAATTACAGGGACAGTCAAAAGTGTTCCGAAAAAATTATTGGAAGTGCATTTTAATGATGTATCAGACTATGCACGTTATGAAGTGCAAAAAATTATACATTCAGTACAATATGGGGTGCAAAAAATAATTTTAAAACTAGTTATAGTACGAACGCACCTCATTTGCCACGTTTGACGAGCAATTTCCAACTTGTTTAAAATGGCAGTATTTCTGTTCAATTTTTACTTTTTAGGTAAATCAGTAACTATGCGAGAAATAAGTAAATCAAATACTTTTTTCTTTACAGAATTATATGTATGCATTTTTTTTTTCAATTTTGCCTTTCTTAAATCACAGTATCTCTGTTAAATTATTATTATTATTATAGAAAAATAAAATCATTTGTGCGGAAAATAAATAAATCAAAGACTAGTCTCTTCTCAATATTACACCCATGCATTTTTATTATCATTCCTATTTTAAATAAAAGTATTTCTGCGGTAATAATTATCCAATACTGTATTATTAAAATAATAATAATATTGTTAATAATAATAATAATAATAATAACTGACACTTTCTTTCAGTTTATCATATCACTTTAAACTATAATAAAACTTTCCACGCCCATTGGGGTCTTTCTTATAAGCACTGAGTCTTTCTATAGAATTCAAAATAAAGTTTCCACTGAATAAAATAATAATAATTTTGCTCTAGATTTGTTTTTAAATGTTTTTCTATGAGAATTTCTTACAGGCAAAGGTGATATAATTGTCGGGGAATATATATAGATTCGATGATCCCGAAAGTAAGCGTGAACGCCGAAAATAAATATTTAACATATTGTAAAGGAAAGAAAATTTTGCGAAATAAAAAATAATTATCTTCATTAAATGTGAAAGTAGAGGTATTTTTTTATGCATTTTATTATTTGTATTATGTATTATTCTATGATATATACAATTTAAAAATAATTTTTATTAGTCCAGTATTGCAATATACGTTGTTGGGCCCCATTAACTTCTTTGCCCGGTACCCGTGCGACGTTGGCCCTGGCAATATTGTAGTTACGTGTACCAAAACTTTCTAAAAGCAAAACAGCAGGGGATATCATAGTAACTAAAAATTGTTTCTTTATACATTTAGGTTTAAAAAAATATTTTACTATTTTTATTGATTTTTTTTTTTTTTTTTTTTTTATTGCTCAACTACTCTGCGGTATATTTCATTTTGCTTTCGCTATTCCACAGATCTTGAAACTTAAACATTGTGTAAACTACGATGATTCATTGGAGCAAATTTACGCTAAATTAAAAAAATAATAATAATACAGTGGAGATAAATAATTGAAAATATAAAAGAAAAATGTTTTTATGAACACAATATATTTCTTTATGGAATCATTAATAAAAATCATATTGATTAACATTCGAATATTTAAAAGCCAAATATGAATTTTTAGGGGGAAATTTTTTTATTTCTTTTTCCTTCCAATCAAATATTTTCAGCGTTAATTTAATAAACTGATACTTTGTTTCAGTTTAT
This sequence comes from Maratus speciosus, assembly GCA_963932465.1. Lineage (NCBI taxonomy): Eukaryota > Metazoa > Arthropoda > Arachnida > Araneae > Salticidae > Maratus > Maratus speciosus. The sequence continues at coordinate 281,857,665 of OZ010792.1, forward strand.
CATATCACTTTAATCTGTAATAAAACATTCTAGAGAGCGAGAATAATACAACTGGATTGTTTTTGTAAGGGATATCATTTCCTGAATTCCTGAGAGAGATATCTGAAATCCCTCTCAGCGTCAAATATTTAGTGACGCGAAATTCGGTCGAAATTTATTCATTCATTCATTCATATAAAACGGGATTACGGCGTCCTTTTCTTCTATCCACAATCACATTATGCTGTTGCTAGGCGCTTAGTCCAGAAAGCTACCGCACTGCCATCTGTCGGATATAATATTGTGAGTTTGAGAAAATTATACTAACTGGTTTGACATTTAACGTTGGCGTTAAAATTGAATAAATTTTACAGCAACAGTTTCAGTGGGAATTAAAGTGAAGATTTGGACTTTTTTTTATGCCTGGTTGTCATGGAATTTCACTGATTGTTTTTAAACAGCATAATGAAATAATATTTTTTTATTTGCTTCAGTTTTTTCGAAAAGCTTTATTGCAATTTTAAATTTCTGCTTGATGCTACTAATTTTTAAAATCAAATATTTGATCTTACGTATTAATTAAAAATGCTTTATAGATATAAATGCTTAATGCTTTTATATTATTTGATATTAAAATAATGAAAACTTTTTTATGGGGTGTGGTTAAAACTTTGTCCAGGCAAAATATTTATATTTGTCTGAAATACTTATATACTATATTATAAAGGACAAACGTGTCTTTGCGTAACGCTGACGTCATTTTGCGAATGTCAACAGCAGACGATCAATTTTCGCTTTTACTGCATTTTTTTTTTTTTTTTTTTTTTTACTTCTAAGCATCGCACGTTTTTAAATTTTACATAAGTTTTTAATGTGTGCATAGAAAAACGGATATTAATATCAGAAATAATATATATGATTGTTTTCACCTATATTCTGTTACTCGGGAAACGTTATAATAAATACTGAAATTAATTTAAAAAAAAAAAGAAATATATTTAGCACCGCACGAATACTCAAAGCTTTAATAATTTACATGATGCTTTTATATGAGCCAGTAAAGTTTTGTTTTTGTTTATTTATTTTACTTCTGCTATATATGTTTCTCAGAATGTATTTCTTCAAATGTCGAAGATGATTTCTTATTTATTTATTTTTTGATGAGAGTTTGCGCAATTGTTCAGTTAAAGAACGCTTAAAAGTTAAGATTCAAGCATTTAAATCAGAGGTGAATTCAGGGGGACAATTAATTTAAATTTTTACTTAGTGATAAATTCTCAATCTGTGATATTTACAGGGGAACTTTCCCCACGTGCAATATTTTGAATATTGTACTTATTAATGGTCTAAAAGTGCAATATCACCCTCCCCTGGAACTCCGCAATGTTTCCTAAGGAATGCAAATGTTCTTCTCCGCGACAAAATTCAGCACTGATGTAAATGTTATTACATAAATAAATTCCAAATGAGAAGAAAATATAAAGAAACTTGAGTACAAACATTCTAACATTCGAGAAGAGAAGAGAGGGAGACGGAGACAGATAATTTAACTTCTTTTACTTTGCTACACGTAGCCGCAGCAAGGGTAATGCTGCAGGACAAGGCACCAAACCAAACAAGCGTTCCTCTGGAACCATATTGCCAAACTTCCAGAATTGTTACTTATAGACCGGGAGCCGGCAGCACAGATAATCACCTCATCGAGTTCACGGATGAAATTCTAGGATTAGTTAAATCTTGAATCGCATATTAAAACGCAATCGGTCTCCCAAGTCATATCTTGGTAGTAAACACCTGAAAACTCGATTTTAGCGGCTGACTCGTAAGTTTACCATTGTGTTTTCCTGCTCCCAGTCCTCCATGTTTTCATACCTTTTGGTGCAAGAAAACACAATGGTAAACCTACGAGTCAGCCGCTAAAAGCGGGTTTTCAGGTGTTTTCCACCAAGATATGACTTCGTAGACCGATTGCGTTTTAATATGCGATTCAAGATTTAACTAATGCTAGAATTTCATACGTGAATTTGATGAGGTGGTTGTCTGTGCTCCCGGCCTATTAAAATTTAGACTGTTTGACTCATTTCATTTGACCTGGGCATTTTTTCGCGCAGTTGGAAATATTAAATGTAAATGTCGTATGATAACAGTACCAATCAGTTTGATTGTGTTATAATAAAAGTACATTAATATTCATTATAAATCTAACTCTTGAAAGCGCAAGAAATTAAATGTCAACAAAAATATACATTTGAGTGTTTTATCGATTGAAGCCATTAAACCATTATCATAGAGAATATCAATAAAATTAAATTTCATTTCATCGCTTACATAAACAAATAAATGAATAACGAAATAAATTGATGGAAATTGGGTGGGCTCAGTGATCAAATTATTTGGTGGGCTTCCGCCCCACGGGTTCATATAAGTTGGCGCCACTGGTTCTCTGTGCCTATGACCAAAGCTTTTTTTTTTCTTTTCATGTAAAATAAAATGTAATTAATTCATTAACGACACAGAATGATTTTCTAATTATACGAATTTTATCTAATTAAAAAATGTTTTAGGTAATACATACCTTGGTTTATCTTTCATAAGGATTTTTGTAAATGATGATCTGTTATACTAGAACTTTCTCAAAGAGTATGCGAAACTCTTCTGAGATTTCAAGCTAAAATTTTTCTGTTAATGTTAAGTCCGCAGCTTATGTCAGCACGTGAAAAACGTTTTCAAAGTTTAGTCATATATGCATTTCTAGCTTTAAAATTTGCACTCACGTCTTGAGTGAGTCATGACTGATAATTATAAACAGCAATAAATAAAGAGTTTCTCATTTAAACCGACACAGCTCAAATCAATGAGTAATGTTGAAAATTTTAAAGGGAAGAAACGAGATTTTTGTATAGATAGTTTCCGGCCGAATTTTCGGCAGCATTTTCACCGAAACTCCAATTTTGAGCCGAAAACGAAATTGAATTTTCGGTCGATCTCTAGTTTTTACAGTATTTTAATCAGTTTTCTGTATTCGCCAGTGTAAAAATGAAAATTATGTGATGATTAGAAATTTTAAAGAAAATGCAGTAAAAGTAAAATTTATTTCTCAGATCGTTGACACCATCAGTATGACATCAATCTTGCTCACGGATATATTTTCCATTATAATATAGTTACAATTTGCATTTGTTAGCCCTTTTTATTAAGAAATCTAGATTGGTACCACAGCCAAAACAAGCTCTTTCCAATAATAATAATAATAATAATAAAGAAGAAGAAGAAGAAGAAAATATCAAAATCGGACCATCCATCAAAAATTTTTGTTTAGATAAAAAATTATCATACAAATGATTTTTATAACTTCCTTTGTTGGAAGATGGTTAATAAAGTGAAATAAAATATAGTCTTTCACTTTCTTTAATAACGAATTAATTGTTTCATCGATTTCCCGAAACAAAACTAAAACATCCGCAGGCGCAATCACACTATCGATCGATAGCGGCGCTTAACAATCGATATTACCGATAGTGTAATTGAGAATCGGCCATCTAGAAATGAATGAGAAGAAAGAAACTTTCACGTAAAATGGTAATTATTACTTCATTAACAGATAAATCCAATTTAATTAATTTAAATATTATTTCTAATTTTCACCAGTTATTAAAAAAAAGAAAGTGAATAATTAAGAAAATAGGTTGTAATCAGATTTTCCTGAAAAATCTTCTAATTTTGAGAACGGAAAAAATTGCGGGCAGTAATATAATTATTTCTTTTTTTATCGTGATGTATACAGGGTGCATATAAATGAATATTCCAACTTTACAGAGCTATTAAAAGAAAAAGAAAAAGTACAACCTTGTTGTTCATCGGAAATCAAAAATAACAGTTGAAAGTTTATATTCGTCACAGTTATAAGTAATCAATGCATCTATGCGAGCCTCTCCAGGAACATGAAAGATATTGAGGCGGGTGCAATAACTTATCCCACATTTTTTTTCAGCACGTCCGGTGTGACTCTTTGAATAGCTGCAGACATATAGACCATTGTTAAAAAAAAAATTCTGTGAAATTACAGAGAATCTACGGGTAATTCATTATCTTAAGGGAAACAGCCCCGAAAACTGGCGATATGAAACAATTAAAATAATAAATCTTTTTAAAAAATCACCACAAAATAAAAACATTGTTTTTATTTTATGGTGATTTTTTACAAAGATTTATTATTTTAATTATCTTAAGTCTTATGTAAAATTACAGAGATTAGGAAAATCGAGATTATGTTAAATAACAGAGAAGTTATTCGGTAAATTAATATCGTTAAAAATACACAAGACTTTGTAAATTTATTTTTCATGATAATAATTTAATTTAGTTTTCAAAATTAGCGAATCACCCAATCTTCTGTGAGTTTCAAAGAATTTGAATTTTTAGAGTAAATTTGAGCTGCTGTATCATTTAATTTTTATACAATTTGTTTCTAGCAGTCCTGGGATTTGAATCCGAGACCTCTTGACTTTGAAAGAACACTTACTAACTAAGCTATAGGAGCTGTTGCTATTAAGTACAAAAGTATGTCTTTTATGATTCAGCGGGGAAAAATCTATCCCACTTGTGCTTTTCAAAGATTTCGCTTCAAATATATTCGTTACAAAATTCTTAAACGGTTTATTTTAATTTATTTTAGACCAATATATAATACCATTTTTTAACTAGTTTAAATAATAAACATAAAAAATCAATGGATTATTATTTTTTTATAAAAACAATTGAATTAATTCATTTTTACAACAAGAATGTTTTAGAGAATTTTTCGAAATTGTAGCACACTATTTATTTTTTTATGCGCTAATATTTTTTAAAAGAATTTTTTAGTAAAAAATAAAATAAAAATAAACAGAAAGACATAATTTGTTATTTAAAAGTGATTTTTTACGTTTTCATTATTTTATTCATTTTGTGTAATATGTTTTTAGAAGATTAATATATTTTTTATAACGCATTTATTTTTTATAACGCATTTTATAACGCATTTTTTATAACGCATTTAACGCATTGAATTAATAATAATAATAATAATAATAATAATAATAATAATAGCATTCTAATAATAATAACAGCTTTGAAATAATACTACGCAATTTACTTTTAATATTACCAAGTTTCTGGCATATGGTGAAAGAAACAACTGCAAAGTGATTGTCGATCAAAATCCCCACTAACTCCGAGATGATTTTTCCCTTTTTAAATTATTCTAAGTTAAAAAAAAAAAAAAAAAAAAAAAAAAAAAAAGCAATTTAACAAATTAGAACGACCATTTGGAAAATGATTTTTTCAAAGACTAAAATTTAAGACATAAAAAATCGCACGGAGTTCATCGCACATTACGTACGCCATGGATTAAACATTAATAGTGTTATTACACATAAAAAATTGCAAGATTTCCTGAAACTTACGTATTATCCACCTGAAACTTACGTATTATCCAAGCATTTCATTCGCTGTTCGGGAAAAGTCTTTTCCATCGTCAGATTTCTTGGAAATCTGACACCCATTTTAAATGAAATTTCATTCTTAAACTTCTAAACATCCCACAATATTACTTTTTACACCGTCGTATAGAGAAAAAAATGTACTTTTAAATGCAATTTGTTTGAAAGCTGTATCTTAATTTGTTTCTGAGTTATTAATATTTTTTTTGTATTTTTTATTACTTTTTTGTCATAGTGGCAACAGAAGTATCCATCTCTGTTGAAAGTAAAGGGAAAATACATTACTGTATAGACCGATCAGAAAACGAATAAAATGCTGATTAAACCAATTAAAAGCTTCAGATATGCTTTTGATTTCCTACCCTGACGAGGACAATAACCATTTTTCCAAATGGTTAAAAAAAAAAAAAAAAAAAAAACAATTTTTAAACTACATTTTCTTCTTTAATATTTCATTGAAATTGCAAAAGAATGTCAAAAGTGTGTATTTTGAATTACCAGTTTTACCAAAGATAAAAAATATCTTTAAATAAAGACATGGAAATCCCTACAGGGAATCAGATATAAGATAAGGGAAATGTCTCGTAAAATGATGACCGAGAAAGTCAATCGAATGCATCTAACCGAGAACTAGTGTAAATTTACAGTCTCGCTTTTTTTTGTGTGTTTTTACAGAAATCTTTAACAGTGTGCTTGTCCTAAGTTCGTCAACATCAGTTGGTAGCAGTGGTACAAACACTTGATCTTTGATGAGGCCCAGTGTTGATTCCAGGGGGTGGCCCGGGGGGGGAGCCCTTCCCCGGAGCAATGAGATGTCCCCCCCTAGAAGATTTGAGATTTTGTGTTTTCAATGGTCAAAAAGTACAATCCCCCCCCCCCCCGGAACTCTTAATGCCCCTTCCGAAGCCACAGAAATCCCTCCCGGAGAAAAGTGTCTGAATTCAACACTGATGAGGCCCCGCAAAAAAGTCACATGGAGTGATGTCAGGGCTGCCAGGAGGCCATTGATGAACAGCAAGGTCCCAAGGTGCTTAGCAATCTATCGCCATCTTCGTAAATTTTCAACTGTTATTTTGTATTTCTGATAAACAACAAGGTTGTACTTTTTTTTTCTTTTTTTTTTTTTTTTTTTTTTGCTTTATTTTAATAGCCCTGTAAAATTGGGATATTCATTTATGTACACCGTGTCTTTTCTGTTCTAGCATTAACCTGGTGATGATGATCTGGTTTGTATGTCATCTATGCGCACGCACACAGTCCACACGTAGACACTCACAAGGTAATGTTAAACAAATGACACTGTTGTTTTCAAATGTCTCGCTAGCATTTTATTATTTTTAATGCTAGAAAGACGGGGAATTTTACTCAAATTTTATAAACATCGGCTTTTTTCAATTTTTATAGTTTAACTTTCAATTTTCAGTTTAACTACAAACACTACCGAAATTTGGTTCCGTTTGGAACTTTAGTACTATCACCAGAGACTTTTGAATAGATGAATTTTAATTATAACAGCCCTGTACAAAAAGTTTAGTACAGAAACACCATCCTATGAGTTAACCGCGTCTTTTATTAATCTTTCGATGGATCGGTCTCACAGACCGCTTCACACTAGTGATGTGACAATTTGTGTGGCATCAGTTAAAGGTTAAAGGATTTTCTTTTTCATATCAGAGATTTATTTCTAACCAGGTATCTCTGTACTTTTTCGATTTTGATTGCAGTGTTTTTTGTTTGTTTTTTTGCGAAGAACACTTTCAGTTTCGGTACCGGTTCTGAAGTTTGTTCCCTCAGAGAAAAACAAGAAAGAAACAAACAAACATAAGAAAATACTGTAACTGAAATCGAAAAAGTACAAAAATATCCAATTAGATATCAATCTGAAATATCCTATGAAAAAAAAAATCATTTAAAAATACTGAAGTGCAAGCGAGAAATTTGAAAAAGAACGCTGTGATGGTTTAACATTTGCCTGCGAGTGTCTTCGCGTAGCTAGTGTAGGCTCTTGACCCTTTGCGGTCAAGTTTCGGCAAATAGCCGCCCAAGCTTTATATACATGATTTTCTTTTTATTCTAATTGCACAACTATATTTTAAAAGTACATTTTTTTAGTGAATTTCTCTTGCAGACGTTGTCATAGTACAAGTAAAAATGATTCTTAAAAAGTGGTACCAACCGAATAAATTCGTGTTAGAGATGCCTGTGCCTAGGAGGCATACTTCGACCGTAAAAGGTTAATTCTTATATGAGACGATCATAGTCACAGTGGACCACCTTCTCTTGCAGCTTTTTTCATAAAATATGAACAGATTTTTTTTCAAAATTTCATTTTTATCCTGTATATTTTTTTATGTTGAAGATACGCTATTAAAGGATATCTAATAATTGTCTGAGCGAAGCGAAGGCTAATACTCAGCGAAATATTACTGTCCGGACACTTTACTACTACGATGGATATTAACGCCATATCCTACTTAAGAAAAAGCCTAATAAAAACCTTTCGTCAAGCATAACTCAAAAAATATTTGTCGGATTTCGTTTCTGATTGCACCAGAAGGTACCTATGAGGGTCGCCTACTGAATGCACCTACTATGAAAAATAAGTTCCAAACCGTTTAAAAATTATATAGAAAAAACTCTTAAAAAAGCACAATTTATCTGCATACATCACAGAAATTTGGTGTGCGTCACTTTCACCGGTTGATGTTTTCGTAGATAGCTGGTTTAAACACATGGAGCAAATAAAAAAAAATACGCACGCAGTAATATTGAATAGATCAGTTTCAACCACGTGATCACAAACCTTGCAACAACCCGTGGCAACCAGTTTTGGTAGGCAAACAAATAATAATACAGTATTCCGTACCAGGGTGACCGTTTTTAGCCTGTTGTATAAAATCTGGCATGTTGTATGACATACAATTGTGGATGATTAAAACAAAAGACATGAGTGTTTATTGATCCGGGAGGTTATCTTTCTCTGGATGTCTGTCTGTCTATCATACAGCATGCAATTTTCTTGTAAAGGATGATATTATTATGCAGTAAAACCTCAAAACGGACACACCCGATTAGTGGACACCTCTATTTAGCGGGCATTTTTTCGATTACCAACCCTTAAATAACTGTACATTTTTTACTCTCAGTAGCGGACACCTCCAAATAGAGGACAAATTCTGCCCTCCCGAGGTGTTCGCTATTCAGAAGTTTTACTGGTAAAACCTCCATAGCGGACACACCCGATTAGCGGATACCTCTATTTAGCGGACATTTTTTCGATTACCAACTCTTAAATAACTGTACATGTTTTACTCTCAGTAGCGGTCACCTCTAAATAGAAGACAAATTCTGCATTCTCGGGGTGTCCGCTATTCAGAGGTTTTACTGTATATAATATTGATAATTATTTTACAGGGCCGCACAAAAGAATAAGAATATATGAAACGAATATAAACTAAATTCGGGATTGCTAGATCGCTGATGGTAATGAAATTTTAGGATGTTGTTACAGTCATCCGCAGCATGTTTTTAGAGTTTCGTTCATATAACGAAACCCTACATGTCTCACTCCTTTGTCTGTATGTTTGTCCGTCTGTCACAGAGCCCGTTCTCAGAAAGTATATATGTCGGAGACTTGAAAATTTGCATACTTATAGCTGAACACCACACATCAAACGGCAAATAATAAAATTTTGAAAAAGTCTAATATTTAACCCTCTGGGCTCTAACTTGTGTATTTTAAGCAATTTTTCTAACTCAGCCCCTAATTTAATTAAGTTGGAGACTTGAAAATTTGCATACTTATAGCTGAACACCACACATCAAACGACAAATAATAAAATTTTGAAAAATGTCTGATATTTAACCCTCTGGGCTCTAACTTGTGTATTTTAAGCAATTTTTCTAACTCAGCCCCTAATTAAGTTGGAGACATGACATTTTGCATACTTATAGCTAAACACCTCACATCAAACAGCAAATAATAAAATTTTGAAAAAGTCTAATATTTAACCCTCTGGTCTCTAACTTGTGTATTTAAAGCAATTTTTCTAATTCAGCCCCTAATTATGTTGGAAACATAAAAATTTGCATACTTATAGCTAAACACCTCACATCAAATGACAAATAATAAAATTTTGAAAAAATCTAATATTTAACCTCTAATATTTTGTCTCGCGCAATTTTTAAATTTAAACTGTTTTGCAATACTATTTTTTGTTCATTTTGCATAATAAGTGTAATGTGACGTAATTTGTTCTATTTTAGATTTTTAACGCATGTTAATTTATTTATTTTACAATATCCTTTCTCTTTTAAAATTCACATGTAAATATAGTTTTTATGGCGTAATTTCCCATAAGTGCCTGCTTTTTATACCTATTTATTTAATTCTAATTTGAAGGTTTTTTTCTGTTTATAATAGTAACGTGTAAATAATTTTTTTATTTGAAGTAAACATTATTGTTTGCGCTGTTTATACAGTTGGCAACAGTTTAAATTAATACCATTTTCAAAAATATGTAAAAAATATCTGTCAAATGCTGAATATTTGAATTTAAAATAGAAATAAAACCTCAAAAAATGAGTCAAATTAAAAAAATTAATGAAATCTGCAGACCGGGATCTTCTACTGAATAAAATGATCTAAAAATGATTAAATTCCCATGTATAGCTTTTGCTCTTATAAATTTTTTTTAATGGAAAGATTTTGTCCAACTTAAGCATTAAACATCTCTTAAAATAATTCTTCGATTTGAAAACTGTATGCATTAGTGTGTTGATCAAACATTTCGCTATAATACCACCGATTTTCACATATTTGTATGCAATAGTTTTCTTAATATTAACGAAGAAAGTCCTCCGGTCACAAAAAATTCAAAACCAGCGGCGGCGACGGCGGCGACGGCGGCGACGGCGGTGACAGCGTTAGTTACTTTTTATAGAATAGAGAGATATATAAAAATGAAAACTTGTTTATCTGTCTGTTTGTAATTCTATAAAAAATCCACAATTTGGAAGCCAAAATTGTGAAGAGATACGTACATGTGTATTAAAACATGGCCGAGACAACGAAAGTAATCCGGAATCGAAATAACTTATAGTTAATTTTTAATTAATAAAAAACCACCAATTTAACAGCAATTTCTTATCAAATTTAAACATTTTTCGTTATAGCAGGTGCCAACAATTAAAAAACACAATAAAATTATTACTACAACAATTAATTTTCTACTGCAAGATTTCCACGTGAAAAATGAAAATGAAATAAATAGTTTGCCGAATTTAAAAAAAAAAAGGTGAATATTACGTCATAACTTTTCTAATGCAAGATATTCACTTGAAATATGAAAATGAAATAAATGGTTTGACGAATTTAAATGAAAGTGAATATAACTTCATAACTTTTCTATTTCAAGGTTTCCACGTGAAAGAGGAAAATATTACGCCATATTGGAAATATAAAGTGCATGGTGGATATAGTATAACGTCATATGAGTGTGAAAAATGTATTGAAGTATGATAAAAACCCGATTAGGGAAATATTGGCGTATTTTAACATTATTGCTCCAATTATAATTTGAAATAAGTTCATTTATAGCTGTATTCTTTTGCGTTTTTTATATATTTTTATACATTTTTATATAGCGTTTTCACATGATTCATTCAACAACATTTCGACTGCTTTTTTTAATGTTTGTTTTGTGTTGTATGTTAAATTTTGAAATTGATTTTTCAGAACAAACATCCTTCAAATTTTGGGCAACGCCGGCACTTTAGTTTGTAACAGATAAATGGCTTTTGTATCTGTACATCTAATGCTAATATTATAAAGTGTTATAATATTATAAAGTATATAATATTATTAATGCTTGTACGTTTGTGAGGTGTTATCTCTGAAACTACATAGCCATCTTAAAAAAATGTTGGTGGCCATCTCTGCTCCGAAAAAAAGACTATTTTATGTCAGTGCAAGAACCTCCAACGCTGCAGGAGCAAAAAAGTTCTAAAATTCTGATTTCTGCGGTATTGATTGGGTTAGAAACTTTAAATTTGGTGCGGTAGTTACTTTTAAAATACTCGTAATGAACGCTCTCTAAAAGATTCAATTTGACGGATAAACGTAAAAATTTCTAGAAAGGTTCTAAACTATGATTTATTTGGAATATTGAAATTTTTGGGATACTGTTGGGGTTAGAAACTAGAACTTTGGCATGGTAGTAATTAATAAGATGTAAATGCTCGTTGTAGAACGAATTCTAAAAAATAGAAAGACTAAACAAAGCGGAAAAAGATCTAAAGATGATCTAAGTAACGAAGAACATGGAACTGTTAGGAATATAAACATGAAAATTGACATGGCTGCATTTATCATGACGTAAATTCTCGCAATAGAACAATTTCTAAAAATGTCGCTATATAAAACAGTGCAGAAACAAAAAACTTTCAAAAATTTTCTATTTCTCTGTTACTGCTGAGCCCAAAATCTTGAAATTTTGCTTCGGGTTAGTTTTAAAATATACAATTGTCTCTATGAATGGTTTCTAAAAAATTTCAAATTTAAAAAGATGAAATTAAAGGGAAAGCGATCTCAATTACCATTAATTTGGAATTATTAGGTACAGCAACTTTAAATATTTCATAATGCTACAAAACATGCGATTTAAATGCAACAAAACTGATAGATACCCACCTAGCATTAAATAAATTGTATAAATATTGAATAAAGACCTGTATAAAGCAGTGAGTAGGTTGCTCGAAAGTACTTGTTAAAGTGTTCCTTCTCTAGGCTTTTCTCTCTCTCGCCAAGGCCACTAACAGAGGGAAGTGCCGTTTTAAATGTGATATGAATTTTTTATCCGATTCATTTTTCTAGACATTTTATCATAAGGTCATATTCTCAATTATCATTAGTATATTTTTTATATATTAACTTATTCTGGTGAAATTTTTTAATCGGGTTCATATTGGCGTATGTTAGCTTGCATGATTTGCTGAATAAATATGTATGGATTTGAAAATTACTTCAAATGACACTTTGACAGCTCAAAAGTTATGCAGACGATATATTCAGATCTTGTGTCATACTTTATGTTGTAATCATTGCCGATTTCTTTTATTTAATACATGCTAAATACAGCTCAACTTGTGCAGAATATGTTTGAAAACAAAACAATACAGCGTATGTAGTGGCCAGCATACACTCATCATTTAAATCCGATCGAGCATATCTAAAACACAATCTAACGAAGCATTGCATGCCACTTTTGATGTATTCGGTACTTTGATACTACATTAGGTTTTGAGAAGAGAATTCCTTAAATGTTATCGACAACCTCATTGCATCCGTGGAAAACAGATATTGTAATTATTAACTATTCCGGGGGAGCACACACCATATAAAGTATAGTCCATTCTTTTTAAACATCATATATTTGTCTTTTAAAGTTACTCAAATTGGTGCGGAGCGTCTGATTATGCTCTTGACATCATTTTATACAGTTAAAATTCCGATATAAGTAAATTAGTGTCTCATTTTCTATTTTACTTTTAATATATTGCGTACTTTCAATTTTATATCCATGCATGGCTGTCTTGAATGGTTTGATTTCCCATTTTTTTAAACAGTGTATACGAATTTATATATAAGATTTTGTAATTCTAGAATTCGTTTATTTTCATTATTTCAATTTTTCGCAGTATATGGACAATTAAAGATAACATCTCATTTTCTTTGCTTCCACATGTTATTATTAAATCTATGTTCTCAGTTATATCGCTCAGACTAATCCCTCTGAGGGAAGTCCTAGTTTAAATACCTTCTCTTAGTCATCAAATAAACTTATCGTAAAAAAAAATTCACCTGCGAACATGTTTCACATCAGACAACACTATCATTGGAAACAACTATATATATATATATATATATTTTAACGCTTCATATTTCTTCTCTAATATAGCTGGTATAAGTAAAATACATAAAATGTCCCTTTCTTTTGGTTTACCGAAAAGCGCATTTGGAATGTTCTTACAAAGCTAATAAATATATCATTTCATAAACTTTAAGCAAATAAGTAGTGGCCAAGTTCTCGCTCCATGTAATTGAAATGAAGTTATTGCTGTTCATTTATATTTAAATGAAAAATCAACAAGCGGATTAAAACAATTTATTTTCCATAGCTTACTGTAAATGTTTCTTGGTGGTTAAATTTATCTAATATAACATGAATTGAATACGCATAACCGTAATTTATAGGATGGATATTATTCCGGATATTAGAGTATACCGGTAATGGGAATAATGCATCTCGTATAAAGGATATTCCATTAAACTGAATGTACTCTATATAAACGGCAAAATGCTATTATTAATAATTCAAACGTGATATGTTATGGGCTACGTAATGTCGTTTTGGCAGTTATTGCATCTGTTACGGTAAAAACGGCACCATGAGCTGATGTGAAAAAAAATTAAATAAATAAAAACTACCAAATACTTCAAATACTGAGTTTATATTGAGTACAAATCTTCTATACGGGTGGCAGGTAGAATACGGGATAAAGCATGGACAACGAACCAGTGGCACCCGTGCCCAATGTGGCACATATAACAATTTCTCTGGGATGCGAAACATTAAAATTTTATATTATTATGCAGATAAACTTCACTTTTTATTTTAAATTCCCTAATAACTTTTGGGTAACCATGTACATTGCCTAGATTTTGCTGTTCTTGTATTTTCCTTAAATAATATTCTAATAATTTTCTTCTATTTCTGAATTATTCTTCCGTTTTAACATAGAATATTAATGCTATATCTTTAATCATTTCTCCTTATGAGAAACAGACTGTGATTACCTCATGTATAAAACTGAAGTACTTTTAGTATATTTATCCAAACTAACTCTCGAAATTAAATACTTTATTATACTTGTTAGAGTTAAAAATGTGAAACAGAGGTCAAACTCATTTGCTCTGGCAAATCAAGGTGTTTCATTACGTTACGACAGTCATCTATTCAAAAGCAACTTTACTCTCGATTTTCACTTACGCAGAAGTGAGTTTAAGCATTCAAGTTCATTTTACGGTTCTCTGTAAATCCTTCTTCACCCTCCTATTGGGTACTAAAGTTAAGCTGAATTGAAAAGAACGCTTTCCTTGTTTGCATAATTCACATAGGTCGAAAGGGTTTACTCACGGAGCTCTTGCTGTGATGAATTGAGACATGTTTGCTTACAGTTGCCACGGGATGAATTGTAAATATTGCTGTAATGTGAAATAAATCAACAAAACTCGAATTTTCTCCGAAGTGAAGCATGAAGATATTTGCGTAGTAGGTTGTGGTTATGGGTTCATTTTAGTTCAGATCGTAAACATCGACAGAAATTTAATTAAATTACTTAAGTGGTGTCTTAAGAACATTGACTTAATATTCTTTTAATTAATTTTATTTTTAAGCATTTATGAAAATTATTTAAATTTAAATGAGCTTTTTTAGGTATTTTCAAAGGTTGTGTTGTATATTCATGGAGTGGGCCAGAGAAACATTCTTTGTTTCCTGATAATAATAATAATAATAATAATAATAAAATTTAGGAAAATTCACCATAACCTTGCAGCTACCGACAATTTTAGAAACTTTTCCTTTACTTTCAAAAACATTTAGGGAAAGAATATATCTGAAGTCTAAGAAACCATAGCTTTCCGAAATTAACAGAAACGTCTTTTCCGAATTTTATATACCGTAATGGTACTGCTTAACTTTAGAAACGTTTCCGCGAACGTCGGAAATATACTATTTTCTGAAGTTCCTCACTGGTCTTTGTCCAAATTGCTTCTGTAGGTAGATCAAAGCTTTACATAATTGTGACTAAATATAAATTTAACTTAATGTTTGTAAACATCTTTGCTATACTAGAAACCTGTAATGCATTTTTTGAAGTAAAATGCAACAATTTATAGATTGCAAATTACTCCTGTTAGGGCTTTTTGCCATACTGATTTATGTTCAGCATACACAGCTTAGCTTCCCATCTAAGATTACACTCAAGCAACAGCCTACGCATATGTTAATAGAAAGACTCCAAAAGGTTGAGCCCGATAACAATTTGGGTTCAACTCGATGTAAAAAAGTAATTTTCTGCGTATAAGCATAGGAACACCTACATTCAAAAATTCAATGTAACAAACGATAACGGTGAATCACAGCAGACATACATTCAATGTCGCTGAATCACTCTAAGAATTCTGGGACTCGAAGAATTTTCCATTCCAACGATAGAGGTATAAGAAAAATAGAGATGGCGGTTTGAGTACTCAAAAGTGGCCTGCAACATGAAATCGGTTATCGGTCAAATTTTAATGGCTTCATTCGGCCCAAACATATCCAGCACTTGAGATGAGGGCTGAATTCTTTCTTTGGGGAGCTTTAAAGGTCAGCCGTGCCAAAGTAATCTGCAAGAACGTTTGAGCCAAATTGTAACGGGTTTTAGGGATGCGTTTTTGGTTTCACTCCAAAGCAGCACGTTTCCTCTCTATTTTTTTTTCTACCTCTATGATTCTAACCGCTATGTAATTGTCAGCACGTTAACCATTGTGCTGAGTTGGCCCAATTTTATGTTGGAAGACAATGTTCTATAGATCGCTTATTCGGACTTTTATATAATTATTAGTCTTATGATTACAGTTTTCTTTAAAAGATTACATTTAAACAAGCGTGTTTGCATTATGTTAATAATAAAGATTGCAACGGATTGTGTGCCTGACAACATTTTGTCTTCAACTCAATGTGCAATATGTATTAGGTAGAGAATAATAATGTTTTTCGATTTCCACATAAGTGCCATGAGTTAACATATAGGATTAATGACTTTCGACAATCACTGAAGAGTCTCCTTAAAAGCGTTTATGTATTATGTAAAAACTGCAAGAGGTCGTGTGTCCGATAACATTTTGGCTTCAACTCTACGGACGGGGAAAATAAGTAACTTTTTCCTCTTCGGATAAACAGAGAAACACTTTCATCTGAACATTTGCTATGCCAAACGATAATTGTGAGTCACGGGCAAGACATCCATCCAAAGTAGCTGAATCACAAGGTTTAAAACTAAAGATCTAAAAAAATATTCTAGGAAAGCGGTTTCAAACTTTTTTCTCTCAAGTACATTTTGCTTAGATTTTCCTTTCTGCGTACCCCGTCTGACATAAACTTGTCCTAAATATTTTTATTTTCGTTCATTAGTAACAATCTTATGCTAGTGGGCAATACTAGATGCAGATCTCTTCAGAATTCCAATTTTCAAGAACTTATCCACTTTGAACCCCAAAACAATATTGACATAAAATTATTCAAAACACTAAATATTAGCTAACGATAATGCATGTTAAGGCTTTTATGCTAATGCTGACCAGTCAAATACTAAAATTATGATCGGCTTTCAAATAAGTTTTAAATTATATCGTCGAATTCAGAAGCCCCGATACGATTCACGTTTTATTTAATGATTCCAAGAATTTTAAAAAGAAAATAACAATAAAAGAAAAAGACGACACGTGCGAACTCGTAGATGTTGTTAGGAATAGGCGAAGATACTGGCGACAAATGATTAACCAGTTACTGAGTCTAGGCATTTTCCTTTATTTTATATGCGAATAGCCTATTATACTTTTACCTAAGTCTCTCTTTGTAAACGTAAAGTTTAGAGTTTTATGTTTTCATTATAAGTTTTATTTTTTGTATTTTCCGCCATTAAAATGTAATTTTCTCGTACCCCCAACAGTTCCACCACGTACCACCAGGACAGGAATACGCATATCCCTGGTAAGGTTAGTTGGGGTAACTGGACTCACGAGGTAACTGGGCCATAGGCTATTTTATAAAAAGCCGTTGATGTATTTTAAGTTTTAGCTTTTGTGAACAATGCCCCTTAACCCCTACCTCTTAAAACAACGTGTGTCAACTCAGTCATAACTCTCTCTTTGCTGTGACAGGTTGTCGAAAATTTACGTTTCTTCTTTTAAAAACAACGTCAATTTAGTTGAACTTCCTCGGCTTTTTATTAAAATACTGGTAGTATTTTTATTAAACAATCTTTTTTTTTTTTTTTTTTTTTAAGATTAGGCATATAACTACGTTAATATTATTAGATAGCTATACATATTTACTTCATATTTCAAATGTAAGCCCGGTGTCCCAGTTACCTCATAAATTTTTCAAGTATAGGGTAAATGGGACATGTATCCGGGGTAACTAGACCATGCTGGATCCAGTTACCCCAATAGTTATAAATAATTTTTTGAATTTCTCTTACAATGGGATGTAAATTTCTCAATTGTTTTTTGCTCACAATAAAGAAAATTATAAAATACCTCATTAAAATTACATAATAAAATTAAAAAAAAGCATATTGGGTGATATCAAACTAAATTTCTTGACCCCTTGAGAGGCGGTGATGCCGTTATGGCATCACATAATTTTAATTCCTTATTGCCACATTGGCACCGAAATTTCATAATGAAAATTTCACCTTTATTAAGTACGCGAAAATATACTTTTACTTGTTAATAGATTCTCTTGTAAATACTGGTGACATTAAATTATTTCAACATTTTACGAATGCAAATACCTTGCCCCTGAAAGCGAGATAGCCAAACTTTGAAACTGTACGATACAGGGGTCGCATTCTATATGGAAACTTTTGTTGTTCCTACCACTATTTTGAAAATAATATCTTCATCGCACCTTTCTTTAGAACATGTTAACCTTCCGTCTACCAGACGGGTCCATTGGACCCGACATGTACATTCAAAATATTTATTCAAACCAGAAATTTCTTCAAAACAAACTAAATGTATAAATCAGACAATAATAAGTTAAATAAACAAATTAAATAGTTTTAAGTAAAAATTCTGGTGTAGAATGTTTTTATAAAACTTGAGTAAAATTTCCGGTAGTTCTAGGGTTAAATAAAAAGATCATGAAGGTAACTCTTTAAGGGTTCTGGTAGGAACAATAAAATTTTCCTTATATAATGCGACCCTTGGATACAGATAAAGTACTTAAGTACTTACGTAGCCGTTTGTTCATAGATTTACCTTGCTATTTTTTTCCTTAAAATACCCATGTGACTTTTATACTTATTATCTATACTAAAGTACATAAGTACTTACTTAATTTTTATGTGTTTGGTATAAATAAATCTAATATTTTCACTTTTAGTGCTTTTTTTAGACACATTGACAGCAAATGCTTCCCTTACAACGCTCTTTATTGACATATAACTTACATGAACTGCCTGGTTTAAATTTTTTTAAGTTGTTTACACTTTTTCAAACAGGACCTGATATCGCACATGAAAAAAAAAAAAAAAACATGTGTGGAACATAGACCTTCCTGCTCCACTTACCCCATTTTTATGGGACAACTGGGCCCATGAGGAAAGAAAGATGAAATATGCATTTTTGAATTTTGAATATTAAAATGTAATTTTGAGCATTTCTGCCTGATAGAGGGAACCTAACTGAACACATTTACAGAAATTTAGACTTTAATTCAAATGAACATTAGCTTTTTGAAGCTGAATTGTCAGAAGCTCCAGGGTCACATTGTAAAATCATGACCCGGTTGCCCCAACTAACCTTACTAGGCTGTTTAAAAGGCTGCAACGTTCATTTTCTAAATACTGTTCCATCGAATGCATCATATATTTGTCGCACAAATGCTAACCACTTGGACAGTTTAGTGGCTTCCGAGTCCGAACACTAAAGACAGTGTTTCGTACGGTGTAAAGTACTCTTTTTTGGACTTTTTGTTGTAATTATTCATCTTCAGCCTTACATCTCATCCCTTCGCAACTCACATCCCAAAAGATTGTACTTAAACAAGTGTATGCGGGCGCATTATGTTAATATAAAGACTGAAAAGGATTGTGTGTCCGATAACATTTTGGCTTCAGTTCGATGGGGTGAAAAATTTCTTCGGATAAACAAAGGAACATTTACTTTCGCGCATTTGCTGTGACAGATGATAATTGTGAGTCACGGCAGACATAAATCCAAAGTCGCTTAACTGAATCACATTACATAAAACTAAAGCTCTAAAAAAAAGTTCTAGGATGTTTAACACGTTCACACCGACGCGGTGGGTCACACTCAACTGTCTCAGAGCTGACAAGTCTCCGACCAGGCCCGTAGCCAGGTGGGGGCCAGGTCGGGCAAAGCCCGACCTGGAAACTGTTTTGCCCGACCTAGCACATTCCGATAAAAACATTTAATTTCCATTTTCTCCCCACTTCTTGTCCAATTTAAAATGAAGCTGGGCATTCTGATAATTATTTCACTCAGTATTTCCCTTTTAAAAAAATTATGTAATACAACATCAAATTTCCATTTTTCTTCCTTCATGTCAAACCTTGCCCTCTACCCCTAAATTTCCGTTCTAGATTGGAAACAAAAATAGCAAAATTTCATCTATAAAGCTTTTTTTTCTCTCCCTCTTTAACAGACTTGTCGAAAATTGCTCCATTGTGCGTTTTTCGCTTTGTAGAAATTATCCCATACCGCTTCAACAACAAATCGGGTTTACCTTATATCCCTAAAGCTTGCTTTCTTTATACAATTGTCACGATAAGAAATTTATCGTTAGGAGGCGGGGTTGAAACCAAAGGCATCTGAAACTAACGTTGAAGCAGCCCACAATACTGTTTCTTTAACTTGAATTTGCTGTACATGACAGTTAAATATTTGTTTCATGGAAACTTGATCTGATTAAAACAAACTCCAAAGGGCAGCCTCCCTCCCCCCATGTGAAAATACAAAATAGATAATGGAAGGTCTGCCCCTTCATCTCTTCGACTGCCTCCCACTCCACTGAAATTTTTAAAAAATGGCGTCTCTAAAATAAACCAATCGTTATTTCAAACTTAAACAATACAATAAATATGTCAGGTTACTTACGATTTTACAAATCCAAATTTTTTAATTACTGACACATTCAGAAAGTCATTTTTATTCTTAAATTCAAAAATGTTACAGATGCTTTTATTAAGAAACGAAGAAACTGAATGCACTGTTTAATGAAACTGTTTTGCACTTTTTCTTAAAAGCAAATCAGTTTCAAATGTGGTCGTCAAAGTTGCGATTATAAGCCAATTTTTTCAAGGCGATAACCTGATACAGACCATCATAAGATAAAAACCAATTACAACTCAATTACAACTCATAGCATTTATTGAAAAGTGGTATACGATGCCAATTCCTAATTAAAAGAAAAAAAAATTATTTACGTTATGCCAGAGCCGTAGGAAGGCCTTTTGAAGCCACACACAAACATTTTTTTCAGCTCCCCCCTCCCCCTCTAAGATTTTGGAGAAATATCCATATTTAATTTTGCTATCCGAGTTCCATTTTAATAACAACACCAGCGGAGCTTCGCTGGTTGATTTTTCCAAAGCGAAACTAAAATTAAACCAATTTAGAGTTGGGTTGAACTGCTTTCGGCAACGTACACCCATTGGGGGATATGCCCGCTCAGATCTCGAATCAAACAAACCTTGAATTATTGTAAATTTTTAGTTCGACCCTGATTAAATTAAAATTTTCAACATTTTGTTCATGCCGCAACAGGAACAGATTTGATATTCTTACAACTTGAATTTAATCAAAGCACTAGCAAAATTTAACTGAGAAACCTCCCATCTAGGAAAAAATATGTAAAAAAAAATCGCCGCAGAATACGAAAGAATGCAAAAATTGATAAAGAAATTTCGAAGTTCATAGGGAGCAAAATTTACTATATTGTGCTAAAAGATTGAAACCGGATTTTTTATTTACGAATGTTAAAAAAATTACCAGAAAAACAGCTAAAAATTCTCGAAAAATTCAAAAATAGCAAAAAACAAAATTGGCAAAAAACAAAAAAGTTTCAAACTGAATTCCCTTCACAAATATTAAAAACCGCCACAAGAAAACACTAAATATTGCACGAAAATAAAATAAAAAAATATGGAAGTCTTTTCGTATTTTCTGCTTTTTCTTCAGTTTGACAATGCCATCTGCATGGGCCAGACATTTTTTTTAAGCAGAAAATATTCACTTATAATAACTTTTTTCTGCTTTGAACGGTGCCTTTTATTAAAATATATATAGAGAGAGAGATTTACTAATTCGAAAAAAATTACCTTTGGGATGTCATCTTCATATTTTTCAGTTTTCTCCCAATTTAAAATTCTCACCCAAGTGTTCCGGATAGAAATTGAAAAAGAAAAAAAGAATGGCTTCGGATAGACAGTACCTTTCTTTGGGCAACGGAGATGGGTTTCCAAGTAGATAGATAGTAATAATAAAGACAGACAGTCTCTCTGTCCAGTTTTTTTTCTTTTTCTTTTTTAGTCTGACCGGATATTTTTCTGTTCAGGACAAGATCTGACAGGAAGGATATCTGTATGCCTGAAATTATGCACCTCGAAACAGGTTTTGGGGTTTTTTAATCAATTTTTTTAAATTTAATTTTCTATGCTATTTTTCATGTTTTTTCGAGTGTCATGCTTTTTTTTCCCACATTCATAAAAGGAATCCATTTTCAGCCCATCTTTCCATTTTAGCCGAATATAGTAAAGTAGTCTTCCGCGATTTTTGAATATTTCACGCAGTTTTTTATGTAATTTTTAACTTTCTTTCGCGTTCCGACGGGATTTTTTGAGATTAGCAAAAAGAATCAGGTTCCAATCTTTTCCCAAAGTACAAAATTTTGTCCTCTGCAATTTTTGAATTTTTCGTAAACTTTTTATGCGATTTTAAACGCTTTTCCCGTTTTTAAACCCCTGTGATTAGAAGAGATTTTTCCTCATATTTGAAGAAATTTTCGTCTTTAGAATGGAAAATTTCTAGAAATTTTGCATCTTTGATTCCTGACTTTTCGTGTTATGAAGGAAAAAATATTCATGCGTAAGTTCAGTTTGTAATTATGAAAAGTACAATGCAACACAGTTGACAAAACACTATTGGTATTTGGTTTGACGAAAATGCATCTTTATATTGAAGGATGTTAGGTAATTTTTACAAAAAATGGGCAAATCAAAGTTTTGTGTGTGTGTGTGTGCGTGTGTGTGTTTGAACGAAAAAAAAACCTTCAATCCATTTATTTATTTATTTATTTTTTTTTTGAGAATGTAATAGGAATCCGGATTCAATCTTTTATCCCAATATAGTAAATTTTGCCTTTGCGGCGTTTTATTCGCCTTCTGCGGTGTTTTTTAACATCCCTAAAAGGAATCGAGTTTAAGTCTTTTAGTTCAATATAGAAAATTTATCCTTTTCAATTTCTGAATTTTTTTACGAACATTTTATGTGAATTTTAGAGTTTTTTTTTTTTTTTTTTTTTAATTCCACATTCAATCTTTTGACTTGATATAGTCAAATTTTGCTCTCGGCGATTTTTGAATTTTTCTCCAATTTTTTTTGCGATTTATACCCCTTTTTTCGCGTTTTGTGAAGACTTTTTGACAAGTTTTTCTGAAACCGAAGAATTATCCAGTAGATATTGCTGCTGTCATGATTAAGCTGAAGGTGAGAAAATAACAAATTGGCTCCTGTAACAAGATGAACGACGATTGTGGAAAATTTAACTTTTACCTGGAGACTATAATTTTTATCGAAAGAAAAATTACAATAATTCAAGGATTGTTTGATTCAAAATCAGATAGGGATATCCCGAACGGGTTTACGCTGCGGAAGGCAGTGGGACCTCAAGGGGCAACCCCCCTCCAAATAGGTTCTTTTTTCAAAAAAACAACCGGCAAAGCAAGCGAAACTTCTGCTAGTAGATTAAATAATTACAGAATATAATTTATGTATAATTTGTAAATGCACGGCACACAGATGTCTGCTTATTGGGACCCCTAACGAGATTAAAAAGCACATTTTTTTTAAACATTTGAATAACAATAATGAAGCTTGAAAGTTTTGAATCTTGGGTTCCAACTTTTCCTCCATTTAATAGGAACCCTAAAAAAGACATTTTAAAAAGTATTTAGAACCTGCAAAATTTCTTTCATCTGGACACCTTTAAAAAGAATGGTGACTATAGAAAGAAGCGCACGTCTGTTTTTAGTTGAAGAAAGTAATAGTATTAAGGAAGTTTTGAACCTGATTGGGGGCCTTAACGAGATTAAAAAGCACATTTTTTGAACATTTGAATTTAAAAAATGGCGGCTACAAGTTTTAAATCCTGGGTTGCAACTTTTCCTCACTTTGATATACCCCCCCCCCCCCCCCCCCAAAAAAAAAGACAATTTAAAAAAATTTAGAGCCTGCAAAATTTCTCTCATCTGGGCACCTTTAAAAAAATAGTGGCTACAGAAAGGAATCACATTATCTGTTTTGGTTGATGGAAGTAATTGTATTAAGGAAGTTTTGAAGCTTATTAGGACCCCCAGCGAGATTAAAAAGCATATTTTTTAAACATTTGAATAAAAAATATGGGGCCTAAAAGCGTTGAATCTTGAGTTCCAACTTTTCTTTATTTTTATAGGGGCCCCCCAAAACACAATTCAAAAACAATTTAGAGCCCTCAAAATTTCTTTCATCACCTTTAAAAAGAACGGTAACTATAGAAAGAAAGCACAATTTTTTTGAAGGAAGTAATAGTATTAAGAAAGTTTTGAAACTTCTTGGGGTCCATGATGAGATTAAAAAACATATTTTTTAAACATTTGAATAAAAAATTTGGCCTAAATGTTTTGAATCTTGGGTTCCAACTTTCCCTCACTTTTATAGAAGACCCTAAAAAAGACAATTCAAAAAGAATTTAGAGATTAAAAAATTTCTTTCATCTGAGCACTTTTAGGTAGCTTTCTTTACAAAAAGCTACCTATTGCAGCCGTTCGGAGGAAAGCGATTTCAAAAAATTTTGGTATATTTTAATCGATCATGACCCCCAGACCCCGAAACCACGCTCCGTTCAAAATTGATATATATATATATATATATATATATATATATATCTGACCTATGTCACACTGTAACTCTCGTATTTATGAACCGATTTGGATGTAATTCAGTGTGTACATAGTACATACCAATGTCTCGACCGAGTTCGTTGGCCAGTTTCATCCGCCATTTTGTTTCAAAATGGCGGCCATTTAAAAAAATTTTAAATTTGAAATGTGGTACCAAAAAATTGAAAATGGAAAATATTTTTTTCTTATGTGTTTGACCTTTATACAAAGACTCCGTAGCAGTTTTTGTTTCGTCTATATCTTAAAAAATGGCTGAGTTATAGCATTTTGAATTTCTAGCGAAGCTGACGTTTTGAAACGTCCTGAATTTTGTCACGCGATAAAAGGCGTATTTATGAACCGATTTGGATGTAACTTCGTTTATACATAGTACAGACCAATGTCTCGACCGAGTTCGTTGGCCAGCTTCATCCGCCATTTTATTTAAAAATGGCGGCCATTTAAAATTTTAAGAAAAATTTAAATTTGAAATGTGGTACCAAAAAATTGAAAATTGAAAAAATATTTTTTTTTATGTGTTTGACCTTGATAAAAAGATTCGGGAGCAGTTTTTGTTTCGTCTATATCTTAAAAAATGGCTGAGTTATAGCATTTTGAATTTCTAGCGTGGCTGACATTTTGAAACGCCCTGATTTTTGCCACATGATAACAGACGTATTTATGAACCGATTTGGATGTACCTCGGTGTGTACATAGTACATACAAATAACTCAACCGAGTTCGTTGGCCAGCTTCATCCGCCATCTTGTTTCAAAATGGCGGCCATTAAAAAAAAATTTAAATTTAAAATGAGATACCAAAAAATTGGAAAATGAAAAAGATTTTTTTCGTATGTGTTTGACCTTAATACAAAGATTCTGGAACAGGTTTTGTTTCGTCTATATCTAAAAAAATGGCTGAGTTATAACATTTTGAATTTCTATTGTGGCTGACATTTTAAAACGACCTGATTTTTGTCACGCGATAACAGGCGTATTTATGAACCGATTTGAATGTAACTTGGTCTGTACATAGTATATACCAGTGTCTCGACCGAGTTCGTTGGCCAGCTTCATTCGCCATCTTGTTTCAAAAAGGTTGCCATTTAAAAAAAAATGTAACTTAAAATTTAAAATGAGGTATTAAAAAATTGGAAAATGAAAAAGATTTTTTTTATGTGTTTGGCCTTGATACAAAGATTCTGGAGCAGTTTTTCTTTCTGAAAATTTGTTCTTTTGTTTATATCTTAAAAAGTGGTTGAATTATAGCACTTTGAATTTCTAGCATGGCTAACACTTTGAAACGATCTTGTATTTGCCACGCGATACCACACGTATTCGCCTATTTCGATGGAAGAAGGCATGTGGATAGTATACATCAATATCTCGACCAAGTTCGCTGGCCAGCTTCATCAGCCATCTTGTTTCAAATTAAAAAAAAAAATTATATTTAAAGTGAGGTGCAAAAAAATTAGAAATTGAAAAAGGTTTCTTTCTTAAGTATTTGACCTTGATATAAGGATTCAGGAGCATTTTTTGTTTGTCTTTATCTTAAAAAAAAATGGCTCAGATATAGCAGTTTCAATTTCTAACGTGGGTGACATTTTGAAAAATATGATTTTTTGCCTGCGTAGCACTCGTATATATCAACCGAATCCGATGTGAGTGAGCATGTGCACAGCAATTACTAAGGTCTCGACCAAGTTCACTGGTTAGCCTCATCCACCATGTTGTCTTAAAATGGCAGGCACTTTAAGAAATCGCCGAATTTGGCAGCCAAATATAAGTTACTTTAAATAAAAGCAGCTTGGATAAAGCTGACTAATTTCGCGAAATTCTCATTCATAATGATTTAGTATTGATAAAAATTAGTATTGAATCTCCTACATTCAGTTTCCACTTAATTGAGCTTCCTGTGTTTGAATAATATAAGTTGGCTTTTTTAAAATAAGGAATATGAAAGCTACCTCTTCCTCCCGGCACTGGCCGGAAGGACTTTTAAAAAGAACGTTGGCTATAGAAAGAAAGTGCATATCTGTTTTGGTTGAAAGAAGTAATAGTATTAATGAAGTTTTGACCCTTTGGTTTCATCTTTTACTCCCATTTATAGGGCGCCCCCAAAAAAGACAAAAATCCATTATATTTTTAAAATAGAATTTAGAGACTTCAAAAGCTCTTCAATCTGGGCACCTTTATAAAGAATAGTGGATATAGACGGAAAGCGCATATCTGTTTTCTAAATCTGACCAAGATCTTTGACAAAAAAGGAATTTAGATACAAAAAATTAAAATGTTATTAAAAAATACATTAAAAAATAATTATAAAATTTAAAAAACATTATTCGGCTCAAAGGTGCAATAACTTACTACTGGGCCCCTGACTTTTCTCACCCCCCCCCCTAAATGGGGGATATAGGGGGCGGTTCCTACGGTCAAATATCTTATTTAACTTTAATATATTTTTATTATGTCTCTGAAGAAACTTTAAAAATTTCATACTCACTTTAGAAATATATTTTAAATAAAAAAATAAAAAAAATCCCTAAAATTGCAATGCATATTTTTGAAGAATTACGAATAAGATATAGAAAAAAAAATGAAGAAATAATCTGCCACCCCTGGAAAAATCTTTGCCCTACCTGGAAGTATGGTCTAGCTACGGGCCTGTCTCCGACTTTTTGGATACCAGTATTTTATACAGAATATGTTGTTTTATTTAATTAGGACATTTGGGCGATTTAAAGGAACAACATTTTCTCTAAAATAACAGTGGTGTGCAAAAAGCCGGAGACCTGACAACTCTGAGGCAGTGGAGTTTGACCCACCGCGCCGGCGTGAACGTGTTAAAAGGCTGCAACCCTCATTTTCTAAATACTGTTCTATCGAATCCCTCATATATTGGTGGCTACACGCTAACTATTGGGACAGTTTTGGTGACTGAAAGGCAGTGTTTTGTATAGTGTAAAATATTCTTTTTTGGACTTTTTGATAAGCTAATTATTCGTCTTCAGCATTACATCTCATCCCTCCGCAACCCACTTCCCTAAAGATTATACTTAAGCAAGAATGTGCGTATTATGTTAAGATAAAGACTGCAAAGGGTTGTGTGCCCGATAACATTTTGACTTCAGTTCCAGAAGGAAAAAAAAGTAACTTTCTGTTTTTCGGATAAACATAGGAACACCTACTTTCGAAAATTCGCTGTGACAGACGATGATTGTGAGTCACGGCAGACATCCATCTAAAGTCGCTGAATTGAATCACAAACTAAAGTTCTAAAAAAATGTTTGAGGCTATTTAAAAGACTCCAATCATCACATTCTAAATACTTTTCCATCGATTCCTTCATATATTTGTGGCCATGCACAAACTACTGGGGCAGTTTTAGTGACTGAAAGGCAGTATTTTGTATAGTGTAAAATACTCTTTTTTGGACTTTTTGCTGTAATTATTCGCCTTCAGCATTACATACCATCCCTCCGCAACCCACTTCTCTAAAGATTATATTTAAGGCTTATTATCATCAGGCTGGAAATTCCCCTCCCTAATGCTAAATCTATAAGCTTGGAATGCAACCGTATTTTTCAAATTTCTCCTCGGAAAATTAAATTTTTTGCCTTCTATTTTCTGTATGCTCTTCTTAAAGAATGTTTCTTTCTTTTTTATTAGCCAAAATGTTTCTAAAATATATATTTAATTTTATATTTTAAGTGTTAAAATAAAAGTGAAGTAGACGAGTTGTAAGTAAGATTTTAACACAATAAAACTAACAATGTATTTTTAAAAATATCTTTTCCAATAAAAAGGAAAGAAAAAACATTATTCAAGAACAGCATACAGAAAACAGAAGATAAAAATTTTAATTTTCCGAGGATAAATTTGAAAATTACGGATGTATTCCCCCATAGGTTTAGCATTAGAGAGGGGAATTTCCAGCCTGACTGATGAGCAGCCTTAACACTAGAACGCCCGGAAATTTTACTAAGTTTCATAAAAATAGTTGACACCAGAATTTTTATTTAAAATTATTTAACGGATTTATTTAACGCAAATCTGCGTGATTTAAATTTAACTTAATTTATGAAAGAATTTCTGGTTCTAGTTGAGATTTAATCGTATGGTCGGAATCGGATCGACTCCTTCCGGGCGTTAAACAAGCGTGTGCGCTTTATGTTAATATAAAGACTGCAAAGGGTTATGTGTCCGATAACATTTTGGCTTCAGTTCGATGGTAGAAAAAAAGTAACCTTCTGTTTTTCGGATAAACATAGGAACACCTACTTTCAAAAATTCGCTGTGACAGACGATGATTGTGAGTCACGGCAGACATCCATTCAAAGTCGCTGAATCACATGGTTTAAAACTAAAGTTGTAAAAAAATGTCCCAGACTCTTTAAAAGATTGTAGCCGCCATCTGCTAAATACAGTAACAGTGAAACGCAACATCGGGAGAAAAAAAATGAGGGGGTTGTCTACTAAGAGGAACGGCGCTAAATAAGAAATAAATAGATAAAACAAGAAGGGGACAAACTAAAAATAAGTATTTTGGCTAGTGGGTGACAAGGGGTGCTTGAACTGATCGACGTCACAACAGCGTCACCGGCGAGACATTTGGTTTACTCATGGAATATTGTTTTATTTTTATGGCGGTGCTTTTGTTCTTTATCAGACGACATTTGCGTGGAATCTTTGAATGAAAAAATAAAGGAAGATCATAAAATGTACCTGCATGACTTGTTCGTATGTGAGATGCGATAAACTTTAGTTGCGTGGCTTGAATATGTAACGAGACGATGCATCTGGACCGAAAATTGGGATAAATTATAATTTGAGATTCATCTGGAAAAAAAGCATTTGGACTTAGTTCCAAAGAACAATACCTGTGAGTTAACCTATTCTCTGCTATGGTACGATAGCATACCATTTTCTTAAGTAACTTTTTTTTTTCTTATGAAAAAAAAAGTGTTTGGATAAACAACAATATTTTTCTTGGAAACTAAAATGTTTGATTTAACTAATTAAATTTTTTGGTTAGCACAATTTAAAAAAAAAAAAAAATTTAAGTGAAATTATAGTTTTTTTTTGGCTCTGAGAAAAATACAACATGAGTGTACATGCTGAAAAATTAATTTTAAAATATTTCATAAACAATTGATGCGTTGACATGGGAAAGGAAATAAGTCACTGTTGCCAGTAGGCTACTTTTTTATATTCAGATTTCTTGATTGGCACCACTTTTTTAAAATAGTAAAATCCGTCTTATTTAATGACACATTTATTAAGGTGATAACAAGGGGAATTGTACCATTTCAGAAAAGTAGTGCCAATCAAGAAATCTGAATTTTAAAAAAGTAGCCCACGAGCAACATTGACTTACTCCCTTTCCTATGTCAACACCTCAATTAAAATTAGAATTCCCATGATTTTTTTTCTTATTAGTCATATAACTTGTTTTTCTATTTTATCAAAATCCGATTTACATGTAATTTTTTTTTTACAGATATAACTCCTGCTGATGGTGTGTTTTTGCATCGTTTTATAATTTTTAAACTAATAAAGCTATTTTCGTCTTCGTAGTTTTATCAATAGCATGACCTATTATTTATGGTAAAACATTAGTATGAAACAAGGATTTTAATAACAATTTTTTGCGAGACGGAATGGTTTAAAAAGATTATTGAAAATTTCTAAGAAAAGAAATTACACAAGCCGGAATAGAAAGAAGGGTGATTTGGGTGGCAGCTTCACATCCCAGCTTTTTGAAGGTTGTTTGTTCTCAAATTCAAAACAGCTACTTTCTGACACATTTTTTAATTCATTTTTGTTTAGAAACCCATTAAATTGGCAGGTGTTCTTATTCAGAATTTGAGGCATTCAGAAGCCAATCTGACTAACTCCATTTTAAGTGGCGTTTTTTTTAAACAAAAGAACATTGAAAATGTTCTATATATTTATACAGTGATAAAAAGTTACCATTGATAAAAAGAAAATGAATGAGTTCAATCAAAATATCCTGAAAAAAATATTATATAGATACAATATTTTTATAGTTACAACTTTAACTGCTTATACTGAACATTTTCATTTGATGGAGTTAATCGATTTGTGCTCTAAACGGCTCAATTATGAAATCGAATGGTGTTTTCCATTTTTTTTTTTTTTTTTAAGCAGATCTTTCCGAAAAAACTATCGAAGTTGGCGTTTTGAACTAAACTTCCGGCGCGACTGAAGGGGAAGGAAGAAAAACCCGTCTTTACGTGACAACAATAGCCGAATGGCTCGATGAGTAACTTATTTATCGAAAAATGAAAAACACCAAACGCTTTTAAATCGCTTGAATAGTCAGACATGTCGGTTTTATGCCTTTACGTTTAAAAGTGAGTCAGAAAGTTTCGCATTGTTGAGCCGGGACTTTGAGAGCTACCTTAAACGGTCCAGCTTCCTGCTTTTCTTTTCTATTTTAAAATCCCCAGTAGTAAAAACATATTTATTAAATATTGTTTATATTGGTTACATCTTGGCAGTTATTGGCATAAAATATTGCCATAACATTGGGGTGTTTATATGTGCAAACATTGCATAAATATTGGGAAGACATATTTTGTAATTCAATTCCCAATATTTCTGTCGCACAACCAGTATTTTGAGCAATATTGATATTTCATTCCAAATATTTCCAAGAATAATATTTCTGTAAAAAGGGCAAGTCTTTGCAAATATGTCCAATGTACAGAAAATATTTAATCCGTATTGGTATTTTAATGGAAATATTTCTGATAAACGTAATACTGGTACAAGGAACAAAATGAAGAGTTTGGACCAATATTTGCGGATTCGATAATATGGTTCTATAAAAGAGTGGTGACAGAGGGGAAATAAAATTTGGATGGCCAAGACCAAGTCTTGACAAATGCGGCCGCCAAGACGCCACTGATGACCACAATTTTTTTTTTTTTTTTTTTTTTTTTTTAATTGAGACAAATAATAATAATATATAATTTTTTCTGTACAAAAATTGAACTAAGAAATGCGCACACGCGGCATTTTTAACTTTCCCCACCCCTACTATTGCACTGCAAACAGCGATATTCCTCATCTCTTGTACTTCTAAGAGATCTCAGGGCTCTTAAAGCTTTAAAATTTTCGAAATTTTAATTTTTTTACATGTTAAACTCCTATCTTTTCTGAACGTTGTGATATAATTGTTTCCTTGAAATTCCCATTAGAACAGAAGTTATGGCTTTTAGAATTATACCCGCTCAATAACTGAAGCGGCGTTTCCGAAACTTTGACGTCATTTTTCTCCAAATGTCATTTTTAGGCATAACGCGCACGATATCTCAAAAACTTCTAAATATTTTTTCATGAAATTTTCAAAATATATGTTTCATGTTAGTCTGTATAAACTGAACCTAAAATTTCCCTTTTATTGCAAACAAACAAAAAAAAAAAAAAAAAAAATGTTGATTATATTGTTGAAATTTTCTAAATTTCATATTAGCTAAATACAACTTTGTATTAAAAATATAAAAATTCTTTAAATAAAAATTTATTTATCTTCTGGGTAATTATTACAATCTGAAGTATAAGTAGACACAAAATTTTTTATTCTAGTTGCAAAATTTATTTTGTAATCTGTTATATATATATATAACATATATATGTATATATATGTTATATGTATATATATTGTTATATATATAACCATTAATTAAACATTACTGACCATCATCAAAAACCGCAATATTGTGAATGATTGACAACAAAGCGCAACAAACCAACAATATAGAACTGTATGTATAAAATAAAGTACCTCATACCTAATTACAAGAATTAACATGGAAGAAAAAAAAGAAGAATATGGATTCCGAAAAAAATTGAAAAACTTATATATTGAATTACGTTTTCAAGAGTACAGAATTCAATGATATAAGCAAATCGGTTGTTTTCTGTGAGAAAAAAGTTATAATATATATATATATATATGTATATTTGTTTGTTGCGTAATTTGTTATACCGATTTTCTGCTCGTCAAATGTCTGGCAGTTTAGAGACCCCTGTAAGTGCTGATTCTGCATCGTGCAAATTTTTAAATATTTGAAATGAAAGAACATACTTATATCTTTCAAGCCAATTAAAATTGTGTCTTAAAATCAAATACCTTTTAGGTTATTAAATATTGAAAATGATCTTTTATTTTTTTTTTCATTTTTTCCAATGTTAAGAGTACCGAGACCCCTTAATGGAAAGAGTTTAAAAGGCATTTTCTTTCACTTTAGCCAGTATGTGAGGGGATGGGTGTCAGGTTTCAATAAAACAGTAATAAATAGTATTAATCCATCTTTTGTTTGACCTAAATTAAATACAATACGAAAACTGCACATCATCAGAAACAGATTTTCTGTAGTACTTAACTATATGAAGCATTCGACAATAAGCATTTCCCAAACATGCCGGTTAATTCAGCCTTCATAGCATTTTTTATCCATATATATAAAATTTCGTCAATTTTCGGTAGTAAATTTAGTTTATAATAACTTTCTAAATTTTGTACTATTCTAAACATAAGCTTGTTATTTTTTTTCTCAATTAGTTCACAAAAAAACTTTTGTGCTTTTCGAAAATCAATGACGAAGGGAAAGGGGGGGAGAGGGATAAATATCTTTATTGACGACTAGAATTATTTTTTGCTGGCTACTCGATTTTATCAAATTTGTGATGTCCTTGGTCAGGACGATTTTGGACAAAAACGAATCGCCAAGCATATTGTCGAGTTATTTTGCCATTATCACCAAAATAATGCTTGTTGACTTGTCTCACTCGTCTTATTGAACTCATCCAGGTGAGTATTGCCAAGTTCTAGAGTGTGGGTTTTCATAGAAATAGTTTAGACAAAAACTTCACTCCGAGCATGCGGCGCTCTGTGCGTATGCGCAGTTCTTTTATAGAAGCACCCTATTCGATACCAGAACTGCCTGGGTGGGGAGCCTGTGTAAGTTCTTCAGGATTTTTCTAGCGCGAGAACAATAATTCACGCCACTCCACCTTGAGAATTTCCCCCTTAAGACATTCCTGCTACGATATATAGCCAAAGCTGGCTGATGCTTAACAACAATTCCATTTTAATATAACTAAATAACCAAAATCAGACTAGTACCAGAAATCTTTTTTATGCCTAAATAGAATTATTGGGACCGGTAAAAGGTTTGCTTTTTTTCCACTCAGAATTTTTGCTTTGTAACCCTATTTCCACTGCAGCTAAATCTGCAACTCAGTAGCTTCTAATAGTACGATTTATAGTGTAGCTTTTAAAACTTAAAGCAGCTTTTATCTACGTTCGGCAAAATCAATCTCAGTGACATTTGTCGTCTAAATTATTTCTAAACTAAATAAATAATACATTTAGAATAAGACTTTCAACAAATCTTATAAGCTTTGTATTCTATAAATATTTATCGAAATTGGGATAATTTGGATTATTCTAGAGAAAATTGCGGAATCCACTGAAAGTTATTCGACATTTACTCCTATTATTTAAAATAATTAATTTTTTAGGTTTAATTACATAAATTTTAAGAAAAGACCGCTTAAAAATAATTTTTAAATTTATTGTTTTTTTTTTTTTTAATTTTGCTGAAGCTGAACAGAATTTAGGAAATGTGAAACAAGGCCAATGTTGCCGAATTGGGTGCTTTCCTCCTAGATTTAAAAAGGGGAGAATTTAAAAGGGCGGGGATTCCTTTTCCTGCAGAAATCTAGTGAGATTTTCATATTAATTTAACTTTCATTAAAATTTCTCTTTTGAAAAAATATTCTTATATTTCACATTTTATATTAAATTGTTTGCAAGGGATATAAAATTACTCACGTTATATAGAATATTCAATACCACAGATTTTTATTTGCGAAAAAAATGACGGTAGCACCTTCTATATTACACCATTAATATATTAAGGACTAGCATGTTTTACAAGAATTTTATTCGCTGTAAACCACCTTTTTGTTACACGATTACTTTTACTTTATGAATATTGAAATGCGTTAATTAAATATGGCAAATTTTACCTTTCTCTTATACTGGTAAAAAATAAAAAGAAAAGTATATAAAAAGAAAAGTGCCCAGTTAAACTGATGGCATTGAGCTCACAGGCTATTCACACTAACAGTATTTTATGCTCTTATTCCAAAGAATAATACCCACAAAAAATAAATGAAGAGGGATTAGCCCCTGTTCCCCCACTTTAAACTTAACCAATGAACCTCCAAATCTAATCAGGGAAGCACCTTAATATAATAAACCGATATACCAAATTTGAAGCAAATCAGATAATTCTACATCAAAAAAACATTTCGCTAAATTAAAGGGGGGGCGGGTCTAACCCCCTTTATACTTAACTAATGAACCTCCAAATCTAATTAGGAAAGCTCCTTATCAGAATGAACAGAGAAAAAAAATTAAAGCAAATTGGATAATTCTGCATGAAAATCCATTTATCTAAATTAAGGGGATGGGTCTTGCCCCCCTTTCCCCTTTTTATACTTAACAAATAAACCTCCAAATCTAATAAAGGAAGCACAATATCGGAATAAACCGGCATATCAAATTTGAAGCAAATCGATTAATTCTGCATGAATAAAACAGCATATCAAATTTGAAGCAAATCGATTAATTCTGCATGAAAAACCCATTTATCTAAATTAAGGGGGGGTCTAGCCCCAGCCCCCCCTTTAAACTTAACCAATAAACCTCCAAAATTAATCAAGGCAGCTCCTTAACATAATAAACTGGTATAACAAATTTGGAGGAAATCGAATAACTCTTCATGAAAAACCCATTTATCTAAATTAATGGGGGGGGGTTAACCCCCTTTCCCCCCTTTGTACTTAACTAATGAACCTCCAAATCTAATCAAGCCAGTTTCTTAACATAGTAAACCGGTATACAAAATTTGGTGCAAATCGAATAATTCTGCATGAAAAACCCATTTATTTAAATTAAGTGGGGGGGGGGTCTACCCCCCCCCCCCTTTCTCCGCTGTATACTTAACTAATGAACCTCCAAATCTAAACAAGGCAGCTTCTTAACATAATAAACCGGTATACCAAATTTGGAGCAAATTCTGCATGAAAAACCCATTTATTTAAATTAAGGGGGGGGGGGGTAACCCCCTTTCACTCCTTTATACTTAACTAATGAAGCGCCTTATCAGTATGTACGTACGTACATACGTACGTACGTACATACATACAGAACCGGCGGGCACATTAGCTCTCAGGCTTTGATAGCCTGTGAGCTAAAAATCACAAATATAATGTTGCGAAAACGCAATGCCAGTCTTTAACCCCTTGAGGGACGGTGGGATATATTTTATCCCACCTACGATTAATGAAGATTTACACCAGAAAAATGTTATGAAGTTTTACTTTTCTAACTTTGGTGGAAATAAGTCGTAAAATTGCTTTTTCTTATTTTGAAATAATTTTTTTCTAATTTTCCGGTGAGAATTCAGCATTATCCAAACGTAATTACATGCCCCTCAAGGGGTTGATAGAATATAGGTGTGCTCAGGGCTTAATTTGTGCCGGAACCCACCGGAGCTCAGCTCCGGTACTTCTCTGTTTTTAGTAAATATTTACATTGGTCGTATTAAATATATAAATATCGTAATTGGTAGTAAATATTTACATTTAGTAAATATAACATTGGTCGGAATTCACCGGAGCTCATAAATACAGGGCTCCGGAGCCCAGTGCAATAGTGATTCTGAAAAACCGAAACCTAAATTACCCTTTCCTTTCCCTCTTCTTCCTTTCCTTCCCTTTCTTGTAAACGTTTTTGTTAGTAATTCTTTCATTATATATTATATATATGCATGCTGCGAACAATTCCTGTTTGATGTTAACCCTATTTCCAAGTCATAATCCTTACCTTATTTAATTGCAGAATTCTGCAACTAATTAACATAAAAATTAGGCAAAGATATCTATTCGGAAGGAGAGATAAACTAAAAAGTGGAATAGTTGACAGTTAAGTACATATGCAGAATTGTAGCATACATGGCAAAATATTTAAAACTTTAATTTTGATAAAGAAAAAAAAGACGCTTTAAATTTTGCAAACAATGTATGATATATAAATATGTGGATTGAAGTGACGGCGGGGTAAGGTGGAGGGAAGTTGCGGTTTTAATATTGCAGAATATTAGGGCTCCGGTACTTTTTTCGTTAGAAATTAAGCCGTGTGCTACTGATTTTGGGGTGGTTTCAGCTGAATCTAGGGGATTTGAATTGATGTTTAGGGGAAACCTTTAGTAGAAGTTAGCAACACTGTACAAAAAAGAAAAAAAGCCCGAGAATTGTGTATTTTTTAAATGCATTTTTCATACCAGAATATATAGTAATTATTATAGAATTTTAGATTTTAATTTGTGTACTGTATCCACAATTAATATATGAAATCAAATTATGTAGTATACTAATAAGCTATCGGAATTTTCTAAATATATTTTTCAAAGTATAGTTTTTTTTTCTTCTATGACATTTTTAATAGTATTTCAAAAATAGCTCTCGCGTTTAAGAAACTTTGATCACCATTGAATATTTCATACATCAAAGTTTCAAATTTAATTCATGAATATAATTTACCAAAGATAATTCATATTAACTGAAGAAAAGTCAATCTAAATTATCTTTAATGCGTTTGCGATAGATGTATGTGTTTTGCATTAATAAAATTTATCAATAATAATACAAATATCTCTCGCATTGAAGAAAAGTTAGTAAAAAAGTTAATCTGCAATATCCTTGATTAATTTTAATTTATAATATAATTAATTTTAAAGCTAATAAACTAAACAGAAAATAATTGTTTAACTGAAGAAAATTTAACATTAATTATCTTCAGTACAAGATGTATGCCTTTTGCGTTAATAAGATTTGTCTGTAACGTAGAATAACTCTGCAATAATTAACAGCTCTCGCATTGAAGAGAAGTTAATTACTCGCAATGAAGAGAAGTTAATTACTCGCATTGAAGAAAAGTTAATCTACAATAATTAATGATTATCAGATTGAAGAAAAGTTAATGACTCTTGAATAATTCATACACAAAAATTTCAAAGTTAAAATGACGAATACAAAAGTTTTGTATCGGGAACAAAAGAATTCTAAAAAGTACCATGTAATCAATATGCAGAAAATATTGCTCCGCCTTATGCCAAATATAAAGCAAACAAAAACTTTTTTCCGGAATAAAATATTAGATATATTTTATATTTCCCATTAGATCCCATTTCTCGATAATTTCCTGCCTCTTTGAACTTTGGTCAACAACGAAATAATGTTAATATCTTGGCATCCGTGTATGGAAAGCATCAGATAGAAATATTCTCGGATGCATATGTTTTCGTATTTCAAAGAAGCTGTGGTATGTTTTCCCTTCCAATTCCCATTTCCAATTGGTTATTTATCATAAGAAGTTGGCAACAAAGTCAATGTAACATGACTTGAACCAAATACTTCCCATAACTGCATGTCGTTAGCATTTAGATAAAACAGAAGATGGATCTTTTGATTTTTAAGCATTTTATTGAAATTTGTCATTTTCAATGACTTGGCTAAAATTTGTATTGTTTAAATTAAAAATCATAATTTTTTTATGAGCATTAGTGTCAAAGTTAGAAGAGAAGAATTATATTTAATGCCTGGTGTATGCATTTTGCATTGGTTAATTTTGTCAACATTTATTTAATGATTTTGTTAATTTAACATGAAGTAGAAGTATAAAATGTAGGATTTGCTAATTTAATATATTTTTTAGATGAAAAATGGTTTGTAGAGAATTTGATTAAAATATTTTGAATTTTATGGCTTATTATCAGCTTTCAATGTAATTTTTGTTAGATTTAAAATCATATATTCTTTTTCTTTTTTAGAAAGTGCAATAGAAGGTATTTTGTGAAATATCGGGTGAGCCAAAAGTTCGTTACAACTATAAAAACTCATAAAAAAAGGAAGAAATTATGATAAAGGAGTGCGGTTTGCAAGAAAGAGCTCACAAGGTAGTCGGATTTTTTTTTTAGAAAAAAAAATCACATGTAGAGGGCGCTGACGACCCGAAACACAATGAACAGGACAACAATACGCTCCATTAATTTGTTCTTCCAATTACAAATGTTCAACATTACCTTCAGAACATTCTACGACACAACTGTTGTCCTGTTCATTGTGTTTCGGGCCGTCAGCGCCCTCTGCATGCGATTTTTTTTTAAACCTTTTTTTGCTGCTAAAAAAATCCGACTACTTTGTGAGCCCTTTCTTCCAAACCGCACTCCTTTATCACAATTTCTTCCTTTTTTATGAGATTTTAAAGTTGTAGCGAACTTTTGGCTCACCCGATATTTTATTACTTGGAATTTTAGACTAAAAACTACACTGTCTCAAAAATCTTTTCTAATGAAATCATTGGTGTTTTTATTATTATTTATTTCACTTTTTTATTTGTAAAACTCTTCAAGATTCCGAAGTAAATTTCATGTTTTTCAAAAGTAACAATTTTAACAGAATTTTTTAAAAAACATTAAACACTAAATATGAAATATCGGTTATATACGGCTTAAATGCGAGTTCAGTCTAATTATTAAATGGGACTGTATTGTGCATTACTTAATTTTCTCCTAGAAAATTTTAAGTAGTAACATCACTTTGACCTTTTTTTATATACCCCCCCCCCCCCAACGTAAGAACAGCTTGGTGGACACTCTAGCTCCGCCAGTTTTCAATCAATCAACTTGATCTTTTTATAAATTAAGGCTGTTCGCAACTGCTCTGCTCAACAAGCGCAAAACGTTTTGACACATTTACAAATTCATTTTTTAATGGAAAGGTTTGGAAGGCTTGACTATGGAAGCGATTTGAAAACGAACTGGGGTTTCCATTTTTTGATCAATAAATTACGCACTGAATTATAAGCGATTTTGATCACGTGAAAAACACTTTTCACCCTCCTTGACTGGTTATTCTTCTTTCGTGCAGAAATTCGGTTCAAAACGTCAACTTTGACACTATTTTCTGAAAGATATATTGCGTTTGCATAAAACGGAAAAAACAGTTCGATTACATAGTTTCTGAACAACAACACCTGCTAGTGTCATGCATTTCCGAACAAAAATGAATTAAAACTTATGTCATAAAGTTTCCCTTTTGGATTTGAGAACAACCTTAATCCCTTAATCGTCGCTTATTTTCCAGGTAAAATAAATAGACTAGTTTCTAGCGGTAAGGAAATGAGAGTTCCAGCTTAGCAGAGGGAGGCATTGAGGCATCCTGTGGTGAATTTTTCATGCAACTTCCGCCAACAGTCAACCTCCTGCTCCCGCCCACGGCCTTATTATCCAAAAGACACGTGAAACACGAGCGAGCTTCCCCTTTAAAATTTTAGAGGGGTCCCAAAATGACTATAAAATTGGGTCACTACTTTGAATTTAATATTTTTTACATTGCTTTTAAAATTTTTCTCGAGGGAAAAGTTTGCCTAATGCAACAGAAAGCTCATTCTACTTCAGGAGATTATCTAAGCGGGAAATTTGAATGATCAATAGTCTGTTTTAAGCCGCTATCAGATTCACCGACTTTTCGAGCAACCAACTTTACAGCCGATTTTAACCCCAACTTTTTCCAGTTGAAAGGGAGAAAAAGGTTACAATTGTCTTTGCTAAAGTTGGAGGAAAACCCGGGAAAACCAGTACTACTAGTACCAGCAGTCAATATTTATCGCATTTTCGCATCAATCGCTTATCTCTGATTCGCTGAAATGTTGAAAGGTGGGAGGAAAAGTTGCGGCTAGGACAGACTTTTTTGAGATGCGGATAAAAAGTTGGGGATATTGCTGTTTGCTATCACACTGGGTGTCGAGACAACATTTCGCGAAAAGTTGGAGGAAATGAAGAGTTGGCTCAAAAATTGCTCGAAAAGTTGGTGAATCTGATAGCGGCTTAAATGAATCATATGACAGCCTTATGTGCTCGTTAGAGATAACCCGGATAATTACTTTATGTACACAAATATACTCTATCTCTACACTATGTACAAGGGACAAAAAATAGCTGTTTGAAGAAAAACCTAATTGAGCTAAGTCCCTCCCCCCTCCCCGGAAATAATATTTGTTACACTGTAATTATTCCATGAATGTAGAATATAAAAACTTTTCCCGGGTGAAAGGGGGGGGGGGATCAAAATGATATCGTGGTTTCCTCTAGATTCAGAGGTTAATCGGACCCTGCTCCCGTTCCTCCTCCTACATGAGGGAGCTGCCGCTTCCACACCCCAAGTTGCCCCCGGGTTCCCGGTTATGAAAAGGTTTTTTTTTTTACCCGGGAATAATATTTGTTACACTGTAAGTATTCTATGAATGTAGAATTTAAAAACTTTTCCCGGGTGAAAGGGGGGGGGGGAGGGACCAAAATGATACCGTACTTCCTCTAGATTCAGAAGTTAATCGGACCCTGCTCCCGTTCCTCCTCCTACATGAGGGAGCTGCCGCTTCCACACCCCAAGTTGCCGCCGGGTTCCCGGTTATGAAAAGGGTTTTTTTTTACCCGGAAATAATATTTGTTACACTGTAATTATTCCATGAATGTAGAATTTAAAAACTTTTCCCGGGTGAAAGGGGGGGGAGGGACCAAAATGATACCGTACTTCCTCTAGATTCAGAGGTTAATCGGACCCTGCTCCCGTTCCTCCTCCTACATGAGGGAGCTGCCGCTTCCACACCCCAAGTTGCCCCGGGTTCCCGGTTATGAAAAGGGTTTTTTTTTACCCGGAAATAATATTTGTTACACTGTAATTATTCCATGAATGTAGAATTTAAAAACTTTTCCCGGGTAAAAGGGGACCCCAAAATGATACCGTGGTTTCCTCTAGATTCAGAGGTTAATCGGACCCTGTTCCCGTCCCTCTTCCTACATGAGGGAGCTGCCACCCCCACACCCCAAGTTGCCCCCAAGTGTAAAAAGGGTTATTTTTTTTTTAAATAAATTCTCTTAGGTTTTCTTATATTGCAACTATAGAATGTTAATATTAAACATGGTAAATTCAACTCAAAAGTTCTAGAGCTCCTACGTTAGAGAGAGATTGGACATTGAAGAAATGTCCGCCATTTTCGTTACAAAGTAGATGGAACGCCGAACAACGCAATGCATTTTCATCAGCGTCTAACACTTTTTATTCTATTAAAATTATGAAAATTGTACTTTATATGCCTTCAAAGAGCCTTTCAGAGCATAAATATGAGCACATTTGCATTTTAATGAGTAAGAATTCCCAGAAAATGCATTTTTTTACTAATTAAAATAGTGGGCAAAGGTAGATTGGGCATGTAAGAACTTTATTTTAATTTCACAATATTCGAGAAAATAATTTTTAACGA
Source organism: Maratus speciosus (assembly GCA_963932465.1). Taxonomy (NCBI): domain Eukaryota; kingdom Metazoa; phylum Arthropoda; class Arachnida; order Araneae; family Salticidae; genus Maratus; species Maratus speciosus. Next base: position 281,899,541 of record OZ010792.1, read on the forward strand.
TTATCAGATAGAAAATGAACTATAGAATTCATTTTTTTTAAAAAACTATCTATAATTTATTACGCATTTTAAAACAACAGTAATTATTATAATTTCACCATCTTCGCATTGATAATTTCAGAAACATTAAAATTTAAACACATCATATGCCACTCCTATTTAAGTATGTATGTGATTCAAAGTTAATTTAATATGTGCGCTGAAAATATTTTATGATAAGTTCCTACGTACTGATACTCCTCTTTGATATTCTTTTTAAATACGGAAGTCTTGTAAATATATAATATTAGAATGAGTATTGTTATCAAAACATTAAATGAAAATTTAGAAAAAAAGTTAAATAGAAGTACTGCTGTTAAAAGAAACAACAACAAAAAAAATATATGAAAAAGAAATCGACAAATAAATCAAAATCCGATAACTAAGTAAAATCGCACTGCTGCGTAATGTAAAACAGCTGAGTAAAAAAAATGCATTTTCTAAAAATTCTTACTCATTAAAATGGAAATATGTTTATATTTATGTTCCGAAAGACTCTTTGAAGGTATATAAAACGAAATTTTCATAATTTTAATAAAATAAAAAGTGTTACATGCTGATAAAAAATGCATTGCGTTGTACGACGTTCCATCTACTTTGTAACGGAAATGGCGGACATTTCTTCAATGTCCAATCAAGTGTTGCCAGATAGTCAAAAGTCTATTTCCCCAAAATTTCTGAAAATTTCCCCAAATCAGTGTTTTTTTCCGTAAAAGTCCCCAATTCAGTTTTTACTCAAAAAGGAAATTTTTAAATTTTCAATTAACCACTATAAAAAATATTTAAGCTCAAAAATTTTCCCCAAATCAAGCATTTTTTTGAAAAAATTCCCCATTTACAAAAAACAAACTCTTAAACTGGGCTGAATGCATATTCCGTAGCAACATTAAGAGAATGAGAGATATTTTGCAGTGACAAGTTATTTTATGTTTGTTTTTAAAAGTATTGTCTAACAATGTTGGACTATTGTTACATTAGCCCCATAGCTTTAGATAGACAATCTCTTATCAATTGGGATTTGAATGAATCTGAGATGGTACGCTGTTTTAATTTTTTTTTTCATCCCTATACTGAAGTACATAATCCTAATGCAAAGTATTTTCGCTGTATCAATCGATGTGCTTTTGCATATCATAAGAGAAAAATATCTGCTTTCCACATATTTAAATTAAAATTTTTTTAAAGTACGGTGAAAGAATTTTTTGTTAAAGTCCTGCAGATTTAGTCACATGCAGGTTTAAGCTGCTTAAGACTTTAGAGTCTCATGCATCTGTAATATGTGTAAACTGTAATGTAGTATACAATGAACACGACAACATCCAAGAGAATAATTATTGATATTTCCGATTTCTGGATTGTATTTTCGTTTTCCAAATCAAAATTGAGTTGAGACAGATCCAGTTTTTTTACAGGACTAAAAGAAATCTTTACAGAAAATAGTTTAAAAAAAAAAAAAAAAAAAAAAAAAAATCCCCGAGTTTTTCCCCAAAATATTTGTAGTCCCCAAAAGTTTCCCCACGAACTACTTGTCCCCAAAAAATTCCCCTAGAGGTTCAAAATTCCCCAAAATGGGGACAAAATCCCCAATCTGGCAACACTGTGTCCAATCGCCCTCTAATGTAGGATCTCTAAAAAGTTCTACCCTGTAGCGCCACCTAGCTGAATATTGCAGAATTATTAATCTTTCACAGCTTGATCCTCTTTTTTCGAAGCGTTCTCACCCATGAACAGCCAAGTCACAATTGTTTAATACATCAAACTAAAAAATACAGTTTCCTACTTTAATATATGTATAATAACTTAGTGTAAATGAATTTAATAAACGCTTCGTATTTCTTAAAACACAAATGCACGGAAAAACCCTAAATTTCAGGGCGCAAAGTATTTTTATTTCTTAATATAAAAATTCTGATTATATGTCGTAGTGCAATTGATAAGAAACTAAAATATAAATATATATATATGCTTTTTTAAATCTGATACATTAAAATTTTTTTTAAAAAAATGGATTACGTCTATAAAATTAATGTGTCTCAAAGTATGCACATTTATAATTTTAAAAAAAAGTAAAAATAGTGAAAACCTCTTTTATAAGCATTGAATGGTTATCTTGAAAATATCACCCAATTCTTTTAATGCATGTTTTTTCCTCAAAAAATTCCATTACAATACATCAATTTGGCGAGAGCAACGAACTCGATTATGCAAAAATTCACTACTTTTTTATACTGCTTAAGCATATGAATTTATTAAAAAATATTTTACTATAATTTTTGTTCTGTATATTTTTTAATAAAAAAACGTATTTTTTATTTATTTATTTTATTATTTATAATTTATTTTCTACTTTTAAGTTTTTAAAATGTTTCACTGTAGCAGTTTCATAGCGCTATGGCATATTTTGGCGAGCATTTATTGGGGCATAATTAAATCCAAAGTTTTTTCAAATCCCATATTACGAGTTACAGATAATATTTGGCGATTTATATCCTTTGGCGGGGTAGTTGAAAAATGGCTTAAAATGAACGTATTAATTTATAATTAAGTTGTAAAAATATTAAAACGTTGTAATGTCATCAGAAACACACATCTGTTCATATTTTTTATAATTCTAGCATATCAAGAAGTCTGTTAAAAATCGATTACAAAGTTTCGTTTTTACATACAAAAGCCCGTTTGAGTTAAATAAACGTGCGTAAAAAAATACTGTTTATTTGCCGTGGTATTATTTATGGAACTATGAAATATAAAACAAAACTCATTAAGGAGGCACAGAACCTTTGAGTTTGTCGAAACGAAATAAAACATCGCCTTTTTTAAAGTATCAAAACGCAAATAATATGCAATTAAGATCTTTTCTCCCCTTTCTGCCTGAAGTATATATTTCTAACTATATTGTCCAGGAAAATAAATGTTGTATATACAAAAATAATATTTAAATTTTTAATTTAAAAATTCATCTCTTTAATGCGTAAATTGAAATCATTAAGGGGGCTGGTCACCCACCTTCCGATTTCCCTTCACTAATGTAAAGTGTATGGGCATTTGATGCATTCTGGTATATTTAAAATATCTCCTCGGGAAATTACTATTTTAACTTCTGTTTTTTTTTTTTTTTTTTTTTTTTTTTTGTGTGTGTGTGTGTGTGTGTTAGAGGTCTGCACGGGCTGGAATTTCCAGGCCCGGGCCCGGCCCGGCCCGAACGAAAGCTATCTAGGCCCGGCCCGGCCCGGTGTAAAAATTGGAAGTTCGGCCCGAGCCCGGCCCGGCCCGTTTGCATTTTTACAGTTCTCGGCCCGGCCCGGTCCGGCCCGTACAAAAATCAGTGAAAACAGGCCCGGCCCGGCCCGACAGAATATCTACAAATAAAAAAAAAATCCGTTTTTTCTCAACATACAATTACGATTCTTTTAATGAATACTACATACATATTTATGGGAACATTTTGCAGTAAATTTTACATTACTATGATGTTCGCAAAACAGAAAACACACAATAGTAAACATTAACGATTACTTACTGTGTTTTAGCCATCGTGTCTACAGACATTTCAAAATGGAAATAAGGATTCATTAAAAGATCAATGTTGTTCATCAGAATAAAGGATTAAAAACATGATAACTTTTGAAGCTATATAATAAAAAGTAGATTTGTGAAAATATTTCATTTTTAAGGCTTTTCTCAAATCCAAAGGAGCTACATTTCGACACATTTATGAATTCTTTTCTTTTCGAAAACGCGTAAGATTGGCAGGTATTCTTATTCAGAAGTTATGTAAATGTCGTTTTTTTACATAGATAAAAACAATATATCTTTCTGAAAATACTGTCAAAGTTAGCGTTTCGAATCGAATTTCCGGAAGCGATGGCACAGGAAAGAAGAAAAACGTACAGTCACGTGACAGGAATCTGTTATCTCTGTAAGTAATTTATCAAATATGGAAAAAGCTATTCGTTTCCAAATGCCTTCAATAGGCAGGCCTGTCAATTTTATGCCTTTATAGTTAAAAATTTTGTCAGACAATGTGTCTGAAAGCTTCGCCTTGTTGAGCAGTGAATATGAGAACCACTTTAAGGTATATTTCCAAAGATACTGTTAAGAGAAGTTCATTATCACTATTAATACTACAAAACACAATGACTGTTCTACACATCCTGAGATCGATTAAGACCAGTTCTGTCCCGGCACGAGTCTGCTGAAAAAAAATTAAACTCGGAATTAGACATCTTGCAACTGTAGGATGCCGATCTCTACGATGGACATGTTACATTCTGTATTGATGTTGTTAAACTCGCATCGGCTCGTGACGCATATTTATACTTCTCGAGAAAATCATATTCATTGAAAATGGCTCGAATTTTATCTGCTTCTCTTAAATTCTTATATCGGGCCGATAGGCCCGATTAATTTTTTTGTCGGCCCGGCCCGTTGAAAAAATTGTCCTAATTCTGCCGGCCCGGCCCGGCCCGTTTGAAAATTCGCCTTCATTCCGCCGGCCCGGCCCGGCCCGCGGACCGGGCCGGGTACGGGCCTCGGGCCAAGCCCGGGCCCGTGCAGACCTCTAGTGTGTGTGTCCATACTTCCTAAAAGATGTCTCTTTTTTTCTTAGTTCTCAAAATATTTCTAAAGTATAGACTTAATTTTATATGAAGTGTTAAAATCTTACTTACCAGTTCGCCCGCTTTTAACCCATTTTAGGCCAAGCATAGAATTTTTAAAAAATGTGGTATTATTTTCATTGAAATATGCTTAAATTACATTCATTGAGACAAAAAAAAAAAGTTTCGTGCATACAAAATAATATTTTATTTGAGAAATAAAATGCATTCGGCATTTTCATGCATTCGGTGAATGGTGCGCTAATGCACCATTAAATTTAAAATTAATAATTTTTTTAAATTTTTTATGACATTTGGTTTATTACTATTATATTTACAGAAATTAAAACTTTAATCCATTATAAAACATATGATTAATCTCAAATGAAATAATTACACATTTTCAAAAAGTCGAATTTGTCAATAACCGTTTCAATTTTAAAAGACTAGCGTATTTTGAAAATTTCTCAACAGAAAGTGTTTACTCCAATTGAATTACTGATATTTTATAGATGTCTCCAGAACCCTTAAAAATAGCAGAAAAATAAAATTAGTGAAAAATATTCGTCACAGTGTTAAAAAAATATATATTTATTGAAATGGTGCGTTTACGCACCTTTGGCCGAAAATGAGTTAACACAAAAAATATTAAATTCAGCATAAATTTTATAAATATTTTGAAAACTAAGAAAAAAAGAGACATCCTTTATGAAGAGTACACAGAAAAAAGATGTTAAAAATATGAATTTCCCGAGAAGATATTTTAAATATACGAATGCATCAAAAATCCATAGACTTAACCCTTAAATGCCTGATTTTTCAAAAATCATTGTAATAATGTTTTTCGGCTTTCATTTTTTAAATAAATCATGGGAAAAATACTTAAAAAAATCATATTTTGTTTTAAGTATGGTTTATGGCTAAAATACAGTTTGTTACTAATCGGCAATACTGGTCTGTAATTGAAAAAATAATTTTCCTTGATAAAATTCTATAATATTAAACACACAAGAATTTTAGGAACTATAATAAGAAATAAATTTTACTTGCTCACTGCAGAACTAAATAGGGTATTTCGCAAGCTTCCAAACAAAACAAAAAAGAACAAGTAGCAATAATTGAAAAAATAATCTATCTTTATTCTTAAACGGCACAACTGTTGCCATCTACATGTTGAAAATCGATTTAATAATATTTTTAGAATGTATTTTATTGGAAACATTAGGCATTATAGTTTCAATATTATTCTAATAAGTATTTTAGAGCCTAAATTGGGTATGTTGCCGAAAAGCAACACCCGGCATTTAAGGGTTAACATTACGGAGGAGAATCCCGAAGCTGAGTGACCAGCCCCCTTAAGTGCTGCGGGCATGATAAAGCTCTAAACTATACATATAGAAAACATTTTTTTAACAAAATAGAATCATAACACACCTGTTTTTAAATTAAAACCAAAATGTACACAAAAAGTTTTGTTTAAAATTTAATTTTAGCACAAAATAAAAAACAAATAAAAAATTTCAAAAAAGTTTTCAAAATTTTCAAGTGCAAAAAAATAAATAACCAAAAGATGTATTTTTTATTATTATTATTATTTTAGCATGTAGACTATAGAGAAACGCATATTTGGTTTAATTTTTTAAAACTGTAGTTTGCATATAGTTTGAAAGTAACAGGGCGCACAAACTTCAAATTTACTAATTTGAGAAAACGCGTTTTAAAGTTTCAGTATCTACGGACTTTATACTATAGTCATGGTTTATAAATGAGAAATGAAAAAAAAATCGGAATAAAACAGAAACGGAAAACTGACTTTTCGAAAATTTAAAGGCCCCCTCAATTTGAACGTCTCCTGCCTTTATTAACCAACAAAAGAAAAAAAAATCTAATGAAACCAACAATTAAAACAGTCTCGGCACGTGTCTCTAGAAAAGTCATTAACCTTATTTTTTTTAGGGCTTTACTCCCCCCCCCCTTCTTACTAACTAATGATTTTATTCGATTTCTGATAAACTCTTTTTTTTTTTTTTTTTTTTTGCCGATGGAAATGTGGACCACACCTGTGGCTTTTGCCCTTGAACCGATCCTATTTTTGACATAACCGTGGCTATAAAAAAAGACTGTAGCAAGTAGCAACATGCGTGAGGAAGAGCAAGAAAGTATTTGCAATCAAACAGTAAAAATTCTGATGAAAGAAGGCGTACAGTCATACGGTTAATTTAGGATAAGCGTGACACGTGACACGTCGCGTGTCACCTTTGTATTTTATTTTGGTTTGTTTCTAATAAAAAAAAAAAAATCGTATTAGACGTATTTTTTCATATGGAAGAATTGATATACTCTTTTAGGGTCAAGTAATTATGTTGCTACATGCTGCTCACAGAGAATAATGTGTTTGATTTCTTATGTGTGACTCACACCGCTCTCGCAAAATAGATAAATAAATAAAATAAAATAAAATAAAATAAAATAAAAATCTAATATTACAAGAAACTGAAAAACAGAATGTGCGGGGTTCGTGCGGTGAGTTGCAAATTTACTGTTTTATGTAAATAAAAAATGTGTTTGCACACCATATGGATTATGGATAAAAAGGGGAAAAAAACCCTACTGATTTGGGAAAGAGGATATCCACTACACAGATAAAATCTAAAATTAGAAACTGACAGAAGATTTTAGTGACTTACTGTTCTCCCTTTTTAGGGATGAGGGAAGCCATTTTCGGCTCAAACGCCATCTTTTTTCCTCATTCCGCTGAAATGGGAATGTCTGAGGTGTGACACTATCGAATTTTCGAACAATTTCATTTGAAAATGAACAAACACATCTTTATTTTGTTTTTAGCATAAGTTATAAAAGTCAAATATTAAATATTAAAGACGTGAATTGTCACTTTGCTAACTAAGCGTAAATCAACAGAGTGAAAAAGCCGGGCACGGAATCGAACATTTTTTGGACATTTTTCACTCTGTTGGTTTACGCTTAGTTAGCAAAGTGATAATTCACGTCTTTAAATTCAATAATTTCGAGCGTAATTTCACTGCTGAAAAGTAGTTGAAAAATTAATTTAAAAAAAGGGGGGTTAAATATTGTTTAAAAATTCTGGTACAAAATTTTGAAAAAAAAAATTAAGTGGTACATATAATATACCACCCTCTTTCGAAGGCTTAACTCTCTGATGCATGAATTGTTTCTACTAAATGTACGAAACTTATACTTTGCACTTAAAACTGATTACTAAGAACTGACAATCAAGGATTTAATGGAGGGTATACGGTATACGGTGGCATACACCGTATACCTTCTGGATTTTTTAAAGAAACTCTGTATGCATTTCGTAGCTATAAGCGTATACTCTGCGTATACCTCAGCCTTTAGCTTATGCTTATACCCTCTGCCTATAGCGTGTACCATCTGGTTTTGTTACGATGACGTCACTGGTCATAATGCTGATTGTTTTTTGTCCCCCCCCCCCTCATCCTTTATTTGTTACAAAATTACAAAATAGACCCCATATGAGGATTTCAAGAATTAAAATATTATTACGAGGGAAAGTCAGTAAATAGGTCACAAACTGATATGAGAGGTCGGAAATTAGTAGTAAATTGTTTCCAAATATGCCAATAGGTGGCAGCATAATCCAACTATAAGATGTTAATTTCGAATTTATGAGACAGCAGTTGTATAAAGAAGAGCAGGGTCTTTCAAAAGTTGTTGACGAAGAGCGAAGTGGTCGTCCATTTGAGACTGTGACAGAAGAATCAGCGCGGGAATTTGAGGAAATGGCTGCTATGCTGCCTATTGTTGTTTGCATTGTCAGCATGTCACCATTTCCTCAACCTTCCGCACTGATTCTTCTATCGCAATCTCAACTGGAGGCAAGCAAAGTTTATCTAGAAAACGGCTCTAACGATTTTGATGAAATTTTGTATTCTATCGTTTTCGGGCACAAGCATACCATTGCACTTGATCGCATGTTTAAGAAAATTCAATTATTTGGTCATTTTGGGTCACAATGGGTCAGGGTCAAGCTAATTGATCCGATTTTTCAAAAGAAACTCCAGATTAAAATTTCAAGTACAAAACTATATACTTCAATATGAATGAGGGTACATATGTTCATTTTTCAACATAAAAGATAAAATTGATATTAGAGGTAGAATTGTGGAGAATTTTTTCATAATTGTATTAAAATTTGGATTATTACTTTTTTTAATTTAGATTTCCGGCACGGGTTTAAGTATTTCGGGCTCGGATCGATTTCGAGTCGAAAAGTTTAGATTCGAATCGTGTTTCTGGTTGAAGTCATTTTCGGGTTCAGTCCTGGCGTAACCGGACGTTATTACTTTTTATTTTAGGTGTAAAAGAGCTATTCGTAATAGAACGGGAGCCGGCAGCATAAACGTACGAGTCAACAGCTAAAATCGGGTTTTCGGGTGTTTTCCACCAAGATATGACTTGGCAGACCGATTGCGTTTTAATATGCGTATCAAGTTTTAACTAATTCTGGAATTTCAGCCGTTTTTCTCGATGCCGGAATTTCTCGATGAGGTTATTGTCTACGCTGCCGGCTCCCGGTGTATAAATATAAATTTAAAATCATCAAAATATATTTGAGTATTTAAAACTGAAATTTAAATTTGGCAGGTTTATTTTAACATTCTTAATACATACTTGTTTAAAGAAAGAACGAGGTAGAGGGGAAAGCATTAACAAAAATTTTCTCGGAATTGCTTTAAAGAATGAGATGCGTTGATTTTAAAAACAAACAGTCAAAAAACTGTTTTTTAAATATATTCTTAAATCAGTTTTAAAGTAGTCTTCTTTTTCCTAACCATGCACATTTATGGCTTTAGTTATCTTTACAGATCAATATTATTTATAATTTTCCTTCTCCAAATTGCAATCACTATGAGAAAAAGGGGAGTGAAACCCGGAAAAATTTACTAGTTGCATAATATAATAACTCAGCAATGTCATCTGCCATTATTTTCTGTTCTCCATGAAAAAAAAGAAGAAAAAAAACCTGAACGTAATTATGTTGATTTTTAAGAATTTCTTAAGCAGGGAGGGCATTAAAAGCCTTGTGTAACGACTAGGGACATTCTTTCTCATCAACAGATAATAAGAAAGAATAATACTACCCTAAATAATTGCAACTAAGCTTTGGTGATCCTCCCAGTGAAAGCTTTTCATTGTCAAAAACAATTTCTTAGTTTTTCTTCTTCGTGGATATTTTTGCATCTTCCATAAAATTCCACCAAAATAATGAGAATTCTTAACACTTCAAACATGAAATTGCACTAATAACGTTCAGCACACAGCCCTTCATTATCCCGAACACGAGAGAAAGAGAAAAAAAGGTCCCTTGTCTAATTTCGTGGTCTTCACACAATGGTTCAATCAAAATGGCTGATGGAGCTTTCAGCAGAGAAAACCCCATGAAAGCAGCTATTTATTATGAGGAAAGTTGGTTTTGTCATTTTTTGTTTTTGCTGTCTGTGGAAAACACTAACATAACTACAATGCTTTGAAACATCTGAGTAAAGAATTCTGAAAAAGTTCTAGCATAAGTTTTAAAATCAGTAAAATGCAAAATAATAAAAATAAATAAATTCCAGTTCGTTCATACATAAATCAAAATTTTTGGTTATTCATTTTCTATTTATGTTGTAAATGAGAAATGTGTATAGGGGAGATGGGGGGATGGATGGGGCATTTTCACAAAAATATTTTTTATAATTTTTTATTTAAGTTATAATCAATATTATATACCACATTTCATAATTAGGTATTTGACAACATATATAAACAATATTTATTCTAGATTATGATTTATTCAGAAAAATATTATGAAATCAAAAAAACGTTCCTCCCTGTCCCAATCATCCCCACAGCAGGGATGAATGGGACACTAATGGGGATGGATGGGACACAAAGATTTTCCTCCCTGTATTCAATTTTACCAAATAAAAATTTATAATTATAACCTTATATGTAATTATATTTGTAATATATGAATTTACCGCATGAATCAATATGTTTTTTTTTCAATAACTTCTTTTTTTGCAATTTTAACTTTTAATGCAGACTTCGGCTATCAATCTGTTCTTTTTTCCCACTTATGAGGCATTTTAGATTTCAAACGAAAGTGCAAAATGTCTTTTAAATATGGCATAGCTAATAATTTTCAATCATAACTTATTAATTAATATTAATTAAATGTATCTTGGGAACATGCAGAGCGGAAATTATTGGGTCGATCGGAAAGTCGTGTCGTGTTGGGAAAATCAATTCGTACCGGAAAATTCTGCCCGGTAATTATTAGACATTAGATATCGGAATCAATGTCTAATAATTAAATGATAGAATTTCCCGGTACGAATTGATTTTCCCAACACGACACGACTTTCCGACCGATCCAATATGTTAGGGGTGGGGATTTATTTGCGCAACATTTCAAAATTCAATATAATTTCCCCCACTTGGTCAATAAACATATACTATTTTTAACAATTTTATCTATTTTGATTAAGTTTTAGTACCAATTTTTTGATAATCCATTAATAATTATTTCGATACAATAAATAACACTCAAATTTTTTTAAACAATAACAACTCCTATAATACTATATTTAATACTATTAATTAACGTAACTTATTAATTTATCAACCTATATAATATTGTTTAGTTAATGAATAAAATTTTCAACATCTCTAGGGATGAATGAAAATGTCTCATTCATCCCCATTTGAAATGTCCCAATCATCCCTATGATGAATATATTCCCTTTTCAGCCATTTTGCCTCAAAAATTATTTTGTCACAATGGTTCCTATTCATTAATTTTAATTATCTATATTGAACCTTAAAATAAACAAGTACAACATAGCTTAATTTTCTATATTGTATAAGATATTTCACATCTTCAAATGTGAAAAAAACTTACTTTTAAGCAGAGATTTCAGAAAATGCAACTTTGAAGAAAAATGAAAACAGCAATGTGGTCCTACTTTTAGTTCTGAAGCACACCGGGGTAGAGGCTTATATGGGGATCGAAAGCAATTTAACAAATTACAACGACCATTTGGAAAATGATTTTTTCAAAGACTAAAATTTAAGACATAAAAAATCGCACGGAGTTGATCATACATTACGTACGCCATGAATTAAAGATTAATAGTGTAAAAACACGTAAACACGTAAATACGTAAACACAATAAAACACGTAAAAATTGCAAGCGAAAAAAAATCGCCTACGACTCGTATTTGGTGTGAAATATTTATATGTATTCATTCCTGTCCTATTTATCTTTTTTATTATTTTTAATTGACTTATTCCATTTTTCTTTTGCACGTGAAAATCTTACAAATTAAAACGAACTCTTTGGCAGGAATTGTTATTCATTTTCTTTCATTTTCATTAGTTATTATCCACCTGAATCTTACGTATTATCCAAGCATTTCATTGGCTGTTCGGGAAAAGGCTTTTCCATCGTCAGATTTCGGAAATCTGACGATTTAAAATGAAATTTCTTTCTTAAACTTCTAAACATCCGACAATATTACTTTTTACACCGTCGGATAGGGAAAAAAATGTACTTTTAAATGCAATTTATTTGAAAGCTGTATCTCAATTTGTTTCTGAGTTAATTTTTTTTGTAGTTTTTATTACCTTTTTTTATAGTAAAGGGAAATACAGATTACTGTATAGACCAATCAGAAAACGAATAAAATGCGGATTAAACCAATAAAAACCTTCAGATATGCTTTTGATTTCCTACCCTGACGAGAACAATAACCATTTTCCCAAATGGTTAATAAATGTTTATTGCCTGAAATATTGAGAATCTCCCATCCATCCCTTGTCCTATTCATCCCCTTGCTCCCCTATGCATAAAACTACATAATTGGAAGTCATATTCTAAAACTAGATCTTTTAATCGAAAAAATCGTATCTTCATCAAAATCTTCTTTATCTACTAGTTTCATGCGCCTTTAATATAATAACAATGAACGAATGTAAAAATATTGTGTCGGTCAGAGTAGTATGTTTTTTTCACATTTTTCACATCTCACTTTTTACACGCTCTTGTTTAGCTGGTTCATCTCACTTAGGAAGTTCCAGTTTAGAATTTGTGCTTATACTTACAGTTGTTTGAAATTAAGCTAGAAGTTCCAGTGGGGATATAGGTCTCTTTACATATTAAATTACCATAGCACTAAAAAGCAAAACAGTCACTATAGAATCTGATGAAAAACAGAGAAATATATTAAATACAATGCGCAAAAATTATTATGTCAATCTTTCTTATTTCTTAAATTATTTATTTTTTAAAGATTCTACAAAAACATGATAGTTGAATAACAATGATCGTTAAATTTAATATTTTTCAAACATAAAAGTTAAAAAAATACCACTTTTTAAGTTACATTTTACTTTATGGCAATATATTATATTTATATATATATATGTGTGTGTGTGTGTGTATTAAAATCAAATAACCTTTGAAAATCAAAAGACAACTATCAAGTTCTCTTACATTACTTGACAAAATGTCCCCTGTTAAGATTGCATTTATGTGATTTAGATGTAAAAAACCTAATATGAAGTTAAACTGATATATTCGAGCAATAAAATGTCCGACACTCCAAATTTAGAGATGGCATATAATAATCCACAGAATTGTTGAAAGAAAATTACAAAACATCAATTTAAATAAATCTTCCACTAAATTCAGGAACAATAAACCATTGATTGACAAATGGAACAGAGATACAAGATGATGATAAAAATTTAAGAAACCGAAGCGATAGGTGGATGCCTAATCGTCAGTCGGTAGGACACCACATGTAGCAAAAATGCATTATTTCATATAACCTCTTCAGACCTGAAGGTAAAATAACACTGCAAATGCACATTCATTGCTTTTGCACAAACAAAAAGACACCCTAGATGACAGAATAATCCCTTTTTCTGGAAAGAGCAGTTTAGAAGACGGGTCATTTAGGTTCACAAACAGGGATCTAAAATGCTCTTTAGAATATCAATTTAATGATCATTAACCAAAATTCACACAATAAAAATTTAAGGACTTAAGCAAGTGAATTATCTGCAAATTCTCAATTTTTTTTTTTACTGTAAAGCGTTTAAGTTAAATAATTGAGAAATTTTTTTTTACTTTATTGGTCACACTGTCTTTAAGGCATTTTGCAAACTCGGATAAAAATAACATTTATTTTATGAGGAAATAAGCATCAATGCTGCCAGTGATTGGATTTGCCCCAAAGCATTCAGTTACTTAAAAGTAAAGTCAAAATGTAAAAAAAATCAAACAGTTTAGTTTTTATGAGGAAAAGAATAGTTTGTGTACCTCGGGTCTGAAGATGATAATAGACTAGCAAATTTGCTTATACAGTCGGACCTCGTTATCCCGACACCCGGTTTTCACATCACTCCGCTTATCACGTCAGTTTGTCGAAGTCCCGATTTTCTGTATATGATTTCAATGTAAATAAACTCCGGATTTTACGTCGTTGAATAATTTTCAACTCCGGATATCCCGACGGTTTAGGAAAATCGACCATTTTTCATCATCCATCTTATAAGCATGGAAATTAAGCGGTAAGAAATGCCTTAGCCAAACTTTTCACAAAAGTTCCTAAAATGCCCATTGAGGTAAATGAGAAATTTTACTCCAATCCTTTATCTGAATAAATAAACCCACACACTATGAATGACCCACTTAAGCTCCAGATAGACGTATTAGTCTACTCGCAGTCTATTTTTTCTGGTCAGGTGGCGCTTTTTTGTGGTTACACGGTTTTTTCATCCGACTAAAAGCGAAGCACTGCATTGTATTGAAACGATCAGAAATTATCTAAAATTCATATCTGAAACAACGAATAATGATTACAATTCATTGTCTAATATTGGAAAAAAGAATTGTAGGAAGCACATCTAGGGATAAGCAAACCTTAATTCATCAATATTTCATATAATAAAAAAGAAACAAGTCATCATAAATCTGATTTTTATTCGTTTCAATTTTGTTTTTGTGTTTATTTTGTTTAATAATAATGTTTTATTGCTTAAAACTGCAAGAACAGTTTTGAATTTAAAATTGTCTTAAATTAATTAAAAATACAGCTTTTTATAAAGATATTTTTCTGCAACTTAGGTTACCACGACACTCCGTTTATGACGACACTTTTTTTCTGGTCATTAGAGAGTCGGGATAACGAGGTTCGACTGTATATATAATTTATTAATATTATTATTAATTATTATTATTATTATTAATTTATTATATATATATGTATATATAATTTATTATTATTAATATATTATACATATTCCTCCTCACATATTAAATGACTGCAGCGTTACAAAATATAACAATCAGTCTAGAATCTAATGAAAATTAAAGAAAATATTTTTTTAAAATACGCATAAATTATTATACTAGTGTTTCACTCTTCTTTAATTATGGATTTATTTTTCCGAAGATTCCACAAAAATATAATAGTTGAACTACAAAGATCGCTAAACTAATATATTTCTGAACTAACAGTTAATATATATATATATAATACAAATAATTTACAAAAGTAAATAAAATATTTGATTCTTTGAATCTATTCGCCCTTCTTTTGGCGTGGTTGCTAATAATACACATGCTTCCCACGTGTATTTTGCGAGACCCAGACAATGGACCAATCATGAATCAAAAATAAAAAAGAAAAGGAAAAAAGATTCCCGCTGAGGGACTCTTTGGTCGGAAGTGCATAAACGAGAATATCCGCTTGCGATGCCATGATAGGACAGCCAGACATTTGGGGGGTTGTAGACAAATAGAGGCGATGCTCTTCGGGAGCAGGAAGAGTCTTTTTCCTCTCCGATGATGAACTAAGATCGAAGAGAGGTTTTCTAAGAAAGGAAGCATCCTACGCATAAGGCGAATTCTGGAAGTGTCTGGGTGTTTATTTATATACGAAAGCTGTTTGTACGACATCGGACATACACAGGTATTCACTGCGCAGTGGTGTTACGATTTATAAATTATTCCTGTTGCACACGTTGTTTACCGATATTTTGCGCATTTTTGTACTCAAAACAACTAAATAAAATGTGAGGAAGCTTTGTTTGTTTAATTAAGGTATGCATGTCGTTAAATAATACAAAATTTACTATTCGAAAATTCTAGAAGCTATTTTGAATGGAAAACGCAATATGCGTTGTTTAATGCTCTGGTAGTAACAGTGAATTGCAACATAAATGACGCAATATTTTAAAAACAAGCCTTATTATTTCGCAAATCAAGCATGAACAATAAACTATCAGGAAGTGAATTGCTTTATTACAGCATATCGAATTCGTCATCAAAATTTTCATGGCCATTTTTCGACGCTTAGTCTACAATGGTTATGGATATTATTATATTTTTCTTCACAGTGTTCTTGGAACTGCGATTTATAACGTATTCGCACTGCTTTAATATGTCAACAAAAAACGGTTTACCATCTGAAAATAGAGTTATACGTTAGATACGTAATTTTGCAAATTAGGCGAGAAAAATAAGTGGAATAAATATGTGAAGACTTTTACAGCAGGGAATTGAGCACGGTCTCAAAGACCTCATATCACAAGCTTTTTGAGAGCCTGCACTAGACGAATTCAGAAAGTATATGTATGTTTATATAGAAAAGCTGTTTCTGCGACACCGGTCATACACACTCGGTATTCACTTGAGTAATAGCATTAAAATTGCGATTTATAAATTATTAGCCACGCTTAAATCTGGCAGTAACAGAAAATTGCGTTATTGAAAATTGATGCTCTTTTAAATGTAAGTCTTATAAATGCGCATATCAGACATGGAAAATAAATTATCAGGATTTGCATTATTCTTACCACTTCAATCCGTCAAAATGAAATGATTGCACCACCACAAAGTGTCGTTATATTTTAAACGAGAATTTTCTAACTAATGTCTGATTGAGTTCTTTGCAGCAATTAATTTATACTATATGTACGATGATCGACGCGTCGTATGACAGTTAACCTGTTAGTAATGCATTTCATAGCAACAGAATATATTTTTCTATTCATGGGAGCACCATATTCATCGTAATATTTGTTATGCTAAAGATGATGCTGTTCTTCATTTAATTCGGATGATCATTTGTGATCCGCGAACACGCATCAGTTGGAAAGCTCTATTTTAGGCACATATCTCATAACAGTTATAAATTTCCAAATGGGTAAAAAACGTCCAGCTCAGGATTCGAACCAGGGACGTCTTGGCTGGAGCAGTCAATGCTCTGCCAACTGAGCCCTCCCGGACGAATTTGACGAATCTGTTGAGCTGATTCAGATATCAGACTAGATGCAGTGATCGTTAAAGGTGAGCTGGGTGAATTAGTTTCAGATTCGTCCGGAATGTCTCAGCTGCCAGAGCATTGGCGGCTTCAGCTAAGATATCCCTTGGTTCGAATCCTGACGCGGACTTTTTTCACCCATTTGGAAATTTACAACTGTTATGAGATACTTACCAATTGAAAAATTGTGTTAAAAATTAATCTAACATATCTCATAGTTTTGTCAATTTGATAAGAAAAGAAAAATCTAATATGAAGTAGGACATAGTAAGGTACCGAGCACTTTGTCAAAGGTCTCATGACCTTTTTCCATATTTTATAGTCCTTTATTCATACTTTTGACATCATTTCTTCGAAATTCTAATGACAGTAGGATTGAAACTGCATTTCATAAGTCAGCAAAAAATCGCATTTTCGAACGTATTTTTGTAGTGAAAATGTTTAGGATTCGAGATGACGGGTTTAAAATGTATGTAAATGGCAGAATGTCTACGAGTCTTCTTTTTAGCTTAATGACGAAATTTTAATGACTTTTTGGCTACACATGGATGGTTCTATTTACAATATGGATGATTTTATTTAAGTTAAAAATGAACATATCAAAGTAGGCCGTCTGCCTATAAAACATTACTAAAGCACGACTCATCTAGATGTCCGGAGATTTTGCAGCCTCTCTTAGTCTGTCTGATTAACAAGAAGAGGGTCCGAAGTTGGTGTCACCGAATGCGATGAACATTTGTGTATCAATAGAGTACAGTTAGTACATAAATATATGAATGCCATAAAGCGCAACTACCTGGGGTCTTGAGAAATTAAGTCGCAAAGTTTAAGCTACAGTTTATAATCAGTTAAATTTCCTTCTTTGGCAAGCGGCTCAGTAGCATGGTCGACAGCATGCGGGATTTAAGATTTTTTTTATCCGAGCTCAAATCCGGCTCGCACTTGTTTTTCGGAACGAAAATTTTTATCAATCATTTTCGAACCGCAATTAAAAAAATATGTATAATAATTGAAATTTACGAAAAAATATTAATTAAATTTATGTTTTGTAGCATATAAGTGCTTTTTTAACTACGAAATTTTGCATATTTAAATATATAATGAAAAGGAGGGGAAAAAACCCGCATATTTATATGCCTATAGACCAGAATTTTTTTGTTGTTAAATTTTTTGTTGTATGTTTTGTTGTTATTTGTGTATTTGTATGTTTTTTATTGTAAAAAATTATTTACAGTTATTTCAATGAATATGTAAAATTTTTAAGAGAGAAATAAATTAAAATAAGTGAATAAATATATTATTTTCATTTTGTTTCCTCATTCAAATACTTTAAATATTTCATGGTTTATTAAAATAAACTTTTATATTTTTAATATGATTTTTTAAAGTCTGGAATTCTTGATCTTTAATTAGAATAAGTGTCTAGATAGTAATTTCTTTCGGAAATCATTTTTTTTTTCTTTTTTAATATTTTTTTATATAATGCAGTTTAGTTATATAAATACAATTTTAACTGCGAATCTTTGCATACTTATATATTTAATGAAAAGTAAAGATAAAATAAATAAATATTAATAATAACAAATTAGAAAAAAGTCAATTGGAACTTTTATAGACCATAAAATTAAGCTAACTTTAAAATTTATTTACTGTTAAAAAGCAAGTTACATTAAAAAGCTACTATTTTCTCCAGTGAAATAAATGTATCGTTTTTTACCAACTAGTTTTTTAACTTTTGAATTTTTTAAATCTTGGATTTTTATGATTATAGTTAGAATAACTGTCTTTGTGCTTACAAATAAGTTCTAAAAAGATATTAAATTGATGAAAATAGTTATTACGTAGGTCATGATTATAAAACCAAAAATCCGAAAAAAAAAATCATATTAAGAATTTTAAAAAGTGTATTAAAAATCATCAAATATTCGAAATACTTTCATATAGAAAGGAAATTAAAATTATATAATTATTCACGCATTTATATCACGTGTTTTAATTTATTTCTCTGCGAAAAATAGTAGACTATTCATTGAAATAACTGTGAATAATTTTAAATAACAACAAAAAATTTCTGGTCTATAGACATATAAATATGCAATTTTTTTTTTCTTTTCATTACATATTTAAATATGCAAAATTTGTAGTTAAAAAAACACTTTTATGCTACAAAAAATACATTTAATTCATATGTTTCGTAAATTTCAATTATTATACATATTTTTTTAATTGCGGTTCGAAAATGATTGATAAAAATTTTCCTTCCGAAAAATAAATCCGAGCCGGATTTGAACTCGGGTAGAAAAATCTCAAATCCCGCATGCTGCTGAACATGCTACTGAGCCGCTTGCAAAAGAAGGAAATTGAACCGATTATAAACTGTAGCTTAAACTTTGTTACTTATTTTCTCAAGACTCCCTGGGGGTTGCGCTTTATGACGGTCGTATATTTATATACTAACTATAATCTACTGATACACAAATGTTCAGCGCATTGGATGACACCAACCTCGGACCCTCTCCCTGTAAGTCTGAATCTCGACCGCTTCTGCTATCGTTCTCACAGTAAAATTACATAGCTCATCAAAATCTATTGTTCGGTGGTCGAGGTTTCTCTTCAGAAACCTCACTGAAAAATTTGCTTAGCTTTGTGGTCAGAGTTCAAGTCCTGACAGCACATTAATTTAAACGCAGGACGCAGGCTTTATGATTTTTAAAATTTGACAAAAAAAATATTATTAGGGTGTGAAATCCTTTATAACTGAAATGGAAATACCACGTCCGAGATCTCTCATTCACAGGAATCAAAATGTTTTATATATTTTAAAACATTTGCCATTGCTATTTGCAAACTATAATTTTCGTGATAAGTTCCTACTGCACATCCTAAGGAAATTTACCACGACAGTTATAGTTTGGAAAAATAGCAAATGTGGTAGCAAATGTTTAATAGGACGCTGCGACTCCTGCATTTAAATTATTCTGGTCATAATTATGTATTTTGTGTTTCCATTGATAACCTTCCCCGACACTTATCGAAATTTCAGTAATTTTCTTTAAAAAATCATGACATTTAAATTTTTTTCTTATTAATTTGTTGTTGTTGTTGTTGTTTCTTGATCTACAATAAATACATACATAAATAAATACAACAAATAAAGTTTGCATTTTTTTTTTTTTAAGTTTAATGGCGCAAACAATTAATTTAATATAATTACTTGGTATATCAGTGGGTTAACAATCTTAGAAATACATCATAATGCGCAAAACATACTATGTAGGTGTTTCTTAGAGCATGAATATTGTTATAAGTATTCTAAAGAGAACTGTTACAAAGGGAAACTTCAATAATTTTAAAATTTGTAAAATAAAATAGTTTTTATGCAGAGAGAAAAAAAAATGGCAATTTGTCTCGGGTCCTTTTGTTAAATGATGGTAATTGTTAAGCATATTGACAATACACTTTCAGAAATACTTTTTTCAATTAGCGAAAATTTTCCTGGCAGCAGTGTTAGCAGGATTTTTCCGTTAATAGACGAATATCTGTTTCTTCTTTTCTCCATTATAGGAGGTAAAATATACGTCAATTGAAGAAAATGGGTATAAATAAAAGTTAATAACCCTGGGATCGAACCAGCTACCTTAGTGTTATGAGACCAGTACTGTAACCACTCGGCTACAGCTGTACGGTAACGAAACTGTTTGAAGTAAATATGTTTGCCTCAGATGAGTATGGCTTAATTAATTTCTTTAAAAAGCTTCGAATTTCGAAATTAATTGCGGGAAAATTTCGTCTTAAAAGAGATTGTGGCTGGGGTTTTAATACTTTAGTATGAAAATGGGATAAAAAAATATGAATTATAAGTATTTTTATGTAGATTTCCAGATGTAAAATACGAATATTATATTTTTATGCAAGATTTTTTCTTTTTCTTTTTTTTTCTTTTTTTTGTGTGTAAAATCTGTTTTTTTTTTCATTTAATATTTTAATTAAAATATCTATTTTAAATGAGTTCAATTAAAGTATATTATTTTAAATGCGAATATTTTTTTATAGCTTTAAAAAATAAATTATGAATATTTTTAAGTGAATAAGAAAAATAATTGTTATTTATTTTTAAATTCGAAAACGTTTCTTTTCTTTGTTGTTGGCTTAATTTTTGTTTATTTATTTATTTATTTATTGTATTAAATTAGAAATTTTAATTTACAGAATATTTGGTTTTTCGTTTTTAAAATGAATTCGGATTTTTGCATTAACCTTTAACTGATGTTACCTGTCTCACAAATTACTGCTTTTTTAAATTTTTATAGTTTAACATGCAACTTTCAGTTTAACTACAAACACTACCGAAATTTTGTTTCGTTTGTAACTTTAGTACTATCACCAGAGACTTTTGAATAGGCAAATTTGAATTGTAATAGTCCTGTACAAAACGTTTAGTACAAAAACACTATCGTAGGAGTTAATCGCGCCTTTTATTCATCTTTCGATGGAGCGGTCTCACAGATCGCTTCACAGTAGTTATGTGACAATTTCTGTCGCATCAGTTAAAGATTAATAGAACCAATGCGCATGCGTGCCAGGAATCAACGGAATTTCTCCCTCTTTTTTAGGCTTTCGGGAAAAATTCACGGATAAAACATTAAGTACGGAATTTATTTGTTAAATATGAGGAATAATTTATTGTATATAGACGAGCTTTTTTGTCAATGTATGCTAAATCATAATACAAATTATCTTCCGGTTTCTGAGCTGTAAATAACCTGAGTAATTTATTAAATTAATAGAGGAAGAAAAAGTACCGATTCGATTGCAAATTACAGGGAGTTTCAGAAGATAAAGATCTCCATTATTTAAATAAGAATTTGTTTTATATAATTTGATTACAAGTATTTACCTGTAAGGTTTTCTCCTGGTGAAAATGCATAACATAGAACATGTCTTTGGAAATTATCTTTATAGAATGAATCCACCTGCAAGGAAAAAAAAAAAACAAAACATAAACACCAGAAAAATATTAAATTATGATTTCAGCATTCGAAAAAATACTACAATTATTCAATTAAAGCATGTATACGTCAAAACACATAATAATACCCAAAAATATTATGTAGGTGTTTCTTAGAACATGAATATTGTTGCAAGAGTTTTACAAAGGATTTAAGTTTCAACAACTGTAATCTAACATTAAAAAAACGCCAAATCTGGCATGTTTCAAAAACAAAGATATTTCTCCGATATATATGCCCTCATGTATTATTTTCAAAAATTCGTGCATTTCTCTGTATGTTTTCTCTCCATTATTTTACCATGATTGATCATTTGTGTATATGTGTATGAATGTGCTTGATTCAAATAAAGACAGGTTTATTTTGTGTACATAAATACTAAAACAATTTATATGTACATTAATTAACAATTAACAATTTGAAATTTAATCTATATAGATTTTCGGTCTGGATTATTATTACTATTATTATTATTATCATTAGCGTACACATGGTTTTTGATAAGTGGAGAGGAGCAATTTGGTTCAATCGGTCAAAAATAAAGCAAGTTGGAAATTGCACGTCAAACGTGGCAAATGAGGTGCTTTCGTACTATAACTAGTTTATAAATATTTTTTGCACCACATATTGCTCTGAATGTATATTTTAGTGCACTTCGTAAGTGCATATCCATTTCATTATGTTCGAAAGGCTGTAACATCATTAACATGCACTTGAAATGATTTTTTCCCATTGGCCGTAATGTAACGGGAAACTTTTGACTGTCCCTGTAATTAAATTGTACATCCGATTTTCATAAATTTAAAATGTCTCGACAAAATTTTGCAACAATTATATATTTAAAATTTCAGACCATTCGGTTGGGTAGTTTTTGCTCTTTTATATGCGGACGGACCGAGCGACGACTATAGGTGCTACATATTTATATAATTACGAAGGCATATAAAAAGGATCATTCACCTCCCCATCTATTTTATCTCCAAATAACAATTGACAATTTATAGGTACATCAATAATTGCCTTAGACAACATTCTTTTACGAAAATCTCTTGGGCTTGCATACCCATCTCTAAAACATGCATGCACGAAGCACCTAGTGAATAGATTTGAACTTGTTGTAAAATAGCTACTTTGTCGCCTAAACACCATGTCTTATCACAACGTTTCTATTATAGTTAATCCTAAGGTTTTGGGACACTATGCCTACTTAGGCTATCGTGGTTATGAAAAATATGTTCAATAATACGTTGAGATTTCGTTAAAATAAAATATTTCTCTTTTGGTCTGAGCGCAATCGCTATATAAATAAAACATAAATGCATTTTAATAATAATAGTAATAATGGACGTACGCAGGCGCG
Organism: Maratus speciosus; assembly: GCA_963932465.1. NCBI lineage: Eukaryota > Metazoa > Arthropoda > Arachnida > Araneae > Salticidae > Maratus > Maratus speciosus. Next base: position 281,922,928 of record OZ010792.1, read on the forward strand.
AGGGGGGGGGGGGTATGCACGGGAGGGCCTCTAAATAAAAACGGAACACCCCTCATCTATTTTATTGCAAAATTGAAGCAAAGACAAAAGGAAACAGCCACTCGATAGGGTATTATGTCTTCTTTAATCCAAAATTTCTTCCACATTCCATTCTTCCAAATAGTTTTCTAGTTACGCTTAAAAAATTGGCATCGCAGCTTTCTAAGTTTTATATAATTTTACTATGAATACGACTCCCTAAGCTTACTTTTAAAACATACATTTTAACCCTTTATCGGGCAATGGTAATATATTTATCACTTAATTTTTATTGAAAATTGATCAATTAGCACCGGAAATTTTATTGCAATATTTTGTTCTTATACTGCACATGAAGAATTAGACACTTTCTCTTTTCAAATAAATTTGTTTGCAGATTCTGATAGCAGTGAATCTTTTCAACATTTTAGCTACAGAATCCACTTGCCCGATAAAGGGTTAAAGGAGACATAAATTTTTGCCGAATGGCTATTCTCTTTGGAGGTAAAATAGATGGGGAGGTGGGGATCCTTTTTTTGTTTTTGACCGATTGAATCAAACTGCTCCTCTCCACTTATCAAAAATCATGTGTACGCTAATGATAATATTAACCCGTTCGGGATCATGGGTGCGTAGCATATCGCTTCAGTTTGATACCAGTGAAAAAGAAAAGTAAAATTGATTTTGTTTAATTACGACATTTTTGTGATTTATAAAGTTAGGTGAAATAATTAACAAAAAGTGGTGCTAAACGAATAAAATTCGTGTAAAAGATGCCGGTACTGAACGGGTTAATAATAATAATAATAATACAGACCGAAAACCCATATAGATTTAATTTCAAATTATTGACAAATCGTGTTTTCTTATTTACTGTGTACTAAAATCAGAAAAATTATATCTACATGATTATATTTACGAGACTGACTTTTCATTCAAATAAAACGACATAGAAAATAAATAAATAAAAAATAGAACCTATGTTCAACTCGCTATCGTTTCCCTCTGTTTCTGGATAATTCAAAAATTATGTCGCACGGTTGACGTCAAATGTCATTCTCAAACGAAAGAGAAAAACAAAACAATGTAATCAGTTACATATTCAATTACATAATGAATGACATAAGTACTATCTTGAACATTTTGTATTTGTATTTTCTTTTTACATTCTTCTATCTTTACAAGAAGAAAATACTGGATTCGGGAAAATTTTCGACTTCCGGTTTTAAACGTTTTAGAAAGTTCGGAACACTATTTCACTGTGTTTAGAAAATATTTGTCCGTGAACCAGTGTGTTTGTTTGTCTGTATGTGACACAAATTTTGTGGCCCTTTAACTCGAGAACTAATCCATGGAATTTAATCACACTTCCGATTCGGTTTGACCTTGGCATAAATTGGAGGTGTAGGTGTTTAGATTAGGTTTTCGTGTAAATCGCCCACCCGGTGGCACTACTATTGTGCGTTTTTCACGATTTCCGAAATAGTTATAGCTCAAGAACTAATACACGGATTTCCACCAAACTTCACATTCTTTTGACCTTGAAATAAATAAACGCTGATTAGGTTTTTTTTTTTTTTTTTGTAAATCTCCCAGAAGATGCTGCTTCTAAGCTGCACTTTTCACGATTTCCGCGAGAGCTATATCTCAAGAACTAATACACGAAATTTCATCAAACTTCATATTATATACATCGACATAAATAGACGCTGATTAGATTTTGGTGTAAATTACCTAACAGGTGCTGCTTCTATGCTGCATTTCTCTCCATTTCCGCGATAGCTATACCTCAAGAACTAATTCACGGAATTTCAGCACATTTCATATTCTTTTAGACCTTGAAACAAATAGACGCTGATTAGGCTTTGGTGTAAATCGTCCAACACATGGTCGTCTATGCTGGGTTTTTCAAGGTTTCTAACGCTGCATTTTTCATTATTTCAGCGATAGTTGTATCCCAAGAACTAATACACGAAATTTCATCAAACTTCATATTCTATATACCTTGACATAAATAGATGCTGATTAGATTTTGGTGTAAATTTCCCAACAGGCTTCTATGCTGCATTTCCCACGATTTCCATGATAGCTATATCTCAAGAACTATATCACCACGGACTATCACCAAACTTCATATTCTTTTAAACCTTGAAATAAATAGACGCTGATTAGGCTTTGGTGTAAATCGTCCAACAGATGCTGCTTCTATGCTGCATTTTTCATGATTTTCATGATAGTTGTATCTCAAGAACTAATACATGAAATTTCATCAAACTTCCCATTCTGTTAGACTTTGACATAAGTAAACGCTGTTTAGTTTTCACTTTTCAGTGTAAATCGCACAACTGGTGCTGCTTCTATATGCTACATTTTTCATGGTTTCCGTGATAGCTATATCTCAAGAACTAATACATGAAATTTCATCAAACTTCATATTCTATACCTTGACATAAATAGACGCTGATTAGATTTTGGTGTAAATTACCTAACAGATGCTGCTTCTATGCTGCATTTCCCCCATTTCCGCGATAACTATATCTCAAGAACTAATGCACGGAATTTCACCACATTTCATGTTCTTTTAGACCTTGAAATAAATAGACGCTGATTAAGCTTTGGTGTAAATCGCCCAACAGATGCTGCTTCTATGCTGCATTTTTCATGATTTCCAGGATAGTTGTATCTCAAGAGCTAATACACGAAATTTCATCAAACTTCCCATTCTGTTAGGCTTTGACATAAGTAAACGCTAATTAGTTTTTAGTGTAAATTGCACATCAGGTGCTTCTTCTGTATGCTACATTTTCCATGGTTTCCGTGACAGCTATGTCTCAAGAACTAATGCACGAAATTTCATCAAACTTCAAAATCTGTTAAAATTTAACATAAATAGTGTCTGGTTAGGTTTGGAGTTTGGGTGTAAATTGCTCAACAGGCACGCTTCTCCTATGCTGTCTTTATCTCGATTTCCTTGATAACTACGCTATATGGCCAAAGGTGACCGGTCACTTGCGATTTTTGACGTTTTATTAAATATCTAGAAAAATACATGAGGAATTGACCTGAAACTGCAGGTGAGTAAACAGTATAGTACAGGTCATATATTTCCACGAAGATTTTTTTCCCGAAACCCCAAAGGGGGCCGTCAAAAAATTGAAAAAGAACGAATATCTTTTGGATAACTCTGTAAAAACTAATGGAGCAAAAACGTTTAAACTCGAGATTATTAATAAGTGGCTTATTGTAATATACTGTGTTCATTTTTATGAAGATAGCATGTATACTCGTAGAGAAATTAAGGTTTTTATAAAAACAGTCCCAAATTTCGCCAAATTTTTTGCTTATAATTTGCAGAGTTCTTAATATAAAAAAAAGTTCTTATCAGAAAATATGACGAACAACATTATGCATAATACTCTGCAGTCAGAATTAAAAAATAATAAAAATTGGATGAAAAATGTGCAGGTTTACTAAAAAATGTTTCACTGCGCATGCGCGAATGCAATCAAAATATAATGTGCATAATCTGTTAGCTAAATGTATAGAACATTTTTTGTAAAAGTCTCAAAAACATAGTTTGAAAAGTCTGATAATGATCGTTTACAGAATAAGCTCAAAATCCGTTGTTCCCAAATTGAAGCAAAAAGATGAGGGGTTGTATCCAAATACAGTAGTACGTGCAGTATTGTGTATGCTAAATTGGCACTAATCAATGGATATATGGATACAACCCTTCATGTTTTTGCTCCATTTTGGGAACAACGGATTTTGAGTTTATTCTATAAACGATTATTATCACACTTTTCAAACTATGTTTTTGAGACTTTTACAAAACTTGCTCTATACATTTGGCTAACAAATTATGCACATTATATTTTGATTGCATTCGCGCATGCGCAGTGGGACATTTTTAGTAAACTTGCACATTTTTCCTCCAATTTTTATTATTTTTTAATTCTGACTGCAGAGTATTGTGTACAATGTTGTTCATCATATTTTCTAAAAATAACTTTTTTTTTTTATTAAGAACTCTGCAAATTATAAGCAAAAAACTTGGCGAAATTCGGGACTGTTTTTATAAAAACCTTACTTTCTCTACGAGTATACATGCTATCCTCATAAAAATGAACACAGTATATTACAATAAGCCACTTATTAATTATCTCGAGTTTAAACGCTTTTGCTTTATTAGTTTTTACAGGGTTGTTCAAAATATATACGTTCTTTTTCAATTTTTTGACGGTCCCCTATGGGGTTTCAGGAAAAAATCTTCGCGGAAATATATGACCTATACTATACTGTTTACACACCTGCAGTTTCAGGTTAATTCCTCATGTATTTTTCTAGATATTTAACAAAACGTCAAAAATCGCAATTGACCGGTCACCTTTGGCCATATAGTGTATGTCAAGAACGACTAGATTGTCATTTAATTTTGGAGTGCAGACAGTATGATTATGTTATTTGATTTAAAAAAGATTTCTAAATGATGACTTTTGTTTGAAAAATAACGAAGCTGTAGCTATGATTGGCTTATTCAAAGCTCGGGTAATTCTGAATATAAATGAAAACGAAGAATAAAGTTTTGTGATGACTAAAACATACTAGTTTTTTCCTGTGTCTGTTACGTGACAGATATTTTCCTCGTTATTATCTTGAACTAAATTTCCAATTAGTATACATTAAATGCTTTTCTTTTTTCAAATAGTAAACATAGTAAAAAATATTCTTTGTACGGGCTATATCTAGCCATAGGCTGTTTCATTTAAACTCATTAAATGAGTTTCTGGAACTTACTAATAAGTAAGTTAGGGAGTCAGTCTGAACGAGATATAATTGACGTTAATAAATCAAATGTATGCAAATTGCAGTTTACTTTGACCTTGACTGCGAGGTCCAGTCCGTTGCAATAATATTTTAAAAGCTCCTCGTTTGTTTTGAATGTTCACATTGCTCTAAACGCTGAATGCAGAAAATTAAAATTTAGTTTTATTATTATTAATAACTTCCATTATTATTGTCTCAGTTTCTTTATCACCCAAGTATCAGAATAATTTAACTTGTGAAAAAGTATTCGTAGAAAACTTTTATATAAATATTGAATAAAGAACGTTTTGTTGCAATTGATGGGAAAACGTAAATTTGGGGGGTGGGGGGAGGGAGAACTGCTGCACTTATTTTGTTTTTCATGACTTTTAAACTCCGTCGAAAAGGAACCATCTAATACGTTTTATACCCGCCCTATATGAATTCCTAAAATTGAATCTGTTTATCCATATATATTAAATCAATATTCTTCTAATAAAAAGCAGCAATTTCAAGCTCCCTGACCGTAACCTATCACGCAAAACCGGAGTACGGAATCATCGAACTGACGTTGAGAAGTATGCAAATTCCGGTTTTTACGTCGGCAAATGACTGCGAGGTCAAATCCCTTTCAACAGAATTTTAATAGCCTCTCGTTTGTATCAAATCGTGAACGGCTGAAATGCAAACGGAGACCAGCAGAAGGAATCGTTCCCGTGAGCTGTGCGCTCTCGGTTCGCCGTCCTCCGTGAATGAAAAAACGAAATCGCACGTGTTTTTCATTCATCCATCCATGCATCCTCGCATTCATTCACAAGACGTACGCGTGTGTGGGCCCTCTACGGAGGAATGGAATGCAGCTTCAGAGGTCAGGGCAGTAAGTGTGTGATTGGGTAAAAAGGGTTTTCGTAGAGACAGAGAGAAAAAAAAATAAAATAGAAGGCCTTTTGCATTCCTAAGGAAAGGAACCGGAAGACCGCAATGAGGAAGGTTTCGTGGGACGAAGTAAATATTGCATTTATGAGGATTGTGTAGGTCGAGGAATGTTTATGATATTATTTATTCTTTTCTTTTATGGTATTCTCTGTTATCAAGAAAACCTGTTTACAATCATACTAAATTCTTTCGAAATAGCTGAATTCTTACCTGTCTGGAATTCTAGTAAGCCATTATGAAAGGACTGTAACTGTTTCAAAAATGGTATTGAATAAAATTCTCTGAAATTTAATAATTTTTAGTATCACTGGTGATGCAAGCTTAATCTTTTCAATACGAGTGTCACATATATGTGCCGTATAGTGTGTGTCTTTATTTTTTAGTGTAACTATTTCCTAATCCTTCACCCTACCTAAAAGCAGAACTAATGAGATTAAATAAGATAAACATTACTATTCGAAAATAGTGGCACTAGAAAGTGAAGAGCCACATAATGGACGCTCGTATGTGATGTGGTTAACATTAGAACGACCGCAAATTTTACTCAAGTGTTATAAAAATATTTTAAACCAGAATTTTTATTTAAAACTATTTTACCCTTTGATGGGCAAGCAATGGTGTTCCTGTAATGTTGAATTCCCACCGGAAATCTGAAAAAAAAAAAATATTTCTATATGAGGAAAAGCAATTTCTCAGCTTTTTTTCACCAAAGTTATAGAAGTCAAACTTAATTAAAAGTTTCTGGTGCAAATCTTAATTAAAATTAGATGGGATATGATATATCCCACCGCCCCTCAAGGGTTTAACTTATTTCTCCATGATACATATTTAACTTATATTAGAAAGAAATTTCTGGTTCGAATCGAAATATTTTTATTTGGTCAAAATGACCGTTATGGTCGTTCTAGTGCTAATGCTACCAAAAACATTTTGAAATTTTAGTAGATTTTCTGGTACTTCAAACTTTGTACTGCTACAGCTGTATAATAGGTTGGTTATTTGTTCCTTTAAAAGTACGCAGTGGCTTATCAGGCATTTTCAAATAGCTGCTTTTGAATATATAATACGTGATTATCACATTGCTAACTAAGCGTAGATTCAACATAGTGAAAAATGTCCAAGCCGGGAACCGAGACAGGAAGCCTTGGAATAGCGCTACAAGTGCGCTACAACTGCAGCACAAGATGGAACAGTCTTCATGAGCACGTAATCCTGCGGCGTAACATATGACACAAATAAACTCAGCATAGGTTAATACATATATATAATTTTAATTAATTTTTCAATTAATTAACAGCGGTGAAATTACGCTTCAAATTATTGAATTTTGACAACGTGATTTATCACATTGCTAACTAAGCGTAGAACCAACATAGTGAAAAATGTTCAAGCCGGGGACCGAGACAGGAAGCCTTGGAATAGCGCTACAAGTGCGCTACAACTGCAGCACAAGATGGAACAGTCTTCATGAGCACGCAATCCTGCGGCGTAACATATGACACAAATAAACTCAGCATAGGTTAATACATATATATAATTTTAATTAATTTTTCAATTAATTAACAGCGGTGAAATTACGCTTGAAATTATTGAATTTTGACAACGTGATTTATCACATTGCTAACTAAGCGTAGAACCAACATAGTGAAAAATGTCTAAGCCGGGAACCGAGACAGGAAGCCTTGGAATAGCGCTACAAGCGCGCTACAACTGCAGCACAAGATAGAACAGTCTTCATGAGCACGCAATCCTGCGGCGTAACATATGACACAAATAAACTCAGCATAGGTTAATACATATATATAATTTTAATTAATTTTTCAATTAATTAACAGCGGTGAAATTACGCTTGAAATTATTGAATTTTGACAACGTGATTTATCTATCACATTGCTAACTAAGCGTAGAACCAACATAGTGGAAAATGCCCAAACCGGGAATCGAACCCGGAACCTTTGGAATAGCGCTCCAAGTGCTCTACCACCACTATGTTGGTCCTACGCTTAGTTAGCAATGTGATAAATCACGTATTAAATAATTTCAAGCGTAATTTCACTGCTGTTAATTAATTGAAAAATTAATTTAAATTATATATATATATATAGCTGCTTTTATTTAAAAAACATATATATGCTATGCTCATTTTGAAAATGACAATTTGTATGTGTGGAAGAGGAATCATTATAATAGTAACTTTCTTTCATCTACTGAGTTCAGGCAAACTCAGTGATACCGTATTTGTAAAAGTCGGCCTACATGTTTGGATGCAAAATTAAGCTAATTCCAGAACCCTAATGCATACATACGTATTTACAGAAGATGAAAATTGGCAAAAAAGCATATATTTTGCACTTATTTTAACAGCAGATGGCCGCGCAAATATGCTTAAAAAATGCATACGAATCTTTAGATAAACTTAATCATAGCGGAGGTTAAATATGTTAATCTTCAAATGAGGGGCTCGCAACCATATTAGAACAAGGCCATTTTGAAAAAAAATGAGATAGTCCATTTAGAAGGCGCATAAAATCTGTTTTATTCCTCCCACAAAGAAACAATTCTTTAACCCTTTATCTACTGATTGTGCTTATAAGTAAAATTAAAATAGCTTGTTATGAAATTCATTTAATACATCGATTAGTAGTAATACAGTTTAGAATGAGTTATAGATGCATTTCTTTATCTTGTTCCAAAAGCATTACTGGTTACACACACACACACACAAAAAAAAAAAAAAAACTTTTAAGAGGATGATTTCTTTTGCCTTTGCATCTTTTCAACCTTCATGACGTTGGAGGGGGGAGGGGGATTTTTCAATTCGGAAATATTTCTATATTTCTGTTGTAAGAACATTATATTTGTACATTTCCTATTTGTACAAAATACTAAGAAAAATATTTAAAATAAAAGATTTGATTAGGGTTATAAATATTTCACAAAATTCCTATAAATTCAAATTTAATTAATCATTCTAAATCCTTCAATCCTTCAAAAATCCTTCTAAAATTTATTAAATAACTATGTAAATCCTCTAATGTGGTTCCAAAAATTCACTAAAAATTCTTTGGAAGATAAAATTTTCATGAATTCATAATTCAATACATAAAGGGTTAAACAGATGCCATATATGCGAAAGTATGTGAAAATAGGCGTTGTTAACAGTGGGAGTAGATAAAACAGATTTATGATTTTCTAAATGGGCTATCTCTCTCTTTTTTTTTTCTTTTTTCTTTTTTCTTTTCTGTTTCTTTCTTTTTTTTTTTTTTTTTTTTTTTTTTTTTTTTTTTTTTTTCAAATTGGACTTGGTCTACTATGGTTGTGAGCCCCTCAAATATTACAGACTTAAATAACTGATTATAGCAATCACATTATATCAATATAATATTATAGAGTATAATACTGCTAACAGAATATATGTAATGAATTTTAATATTCTTCTAAAAACCAAGCAAGTAAAATATAAACAACAAGAAAACATATCTTCTGGGAAAATATAGTAATGTTTTGGGGGAAAATGTAAATGTCATGAACATAAAAGTGAATTCTAAAATATTATAGTTGAAGAACCTTATTGCACATGAGTATTAATTTCGTAGATTTTAAGACTTTTGATGCTGTGAATATTTAAAACTAATTTAAAGATCTTCTAAGTCAGCTTGAAATAGTATGGATAATTTTTGTTGTTTAGTGATAGAAAAATTTTCTACAAATCATAAGCGAAAATAAACAGGAAAATTTAAATACTGGAAAAATCATGTTGTAAAAGTTTAATGAAAAATAAATAAATAAATAAATACTCAAAGTACTACCTATACGTTAATCCAATCTAGTAATAATGTTTGCTCATTTATCACATCTTAAAATTAATCCAATATACAAAATAAATAATTAACTAAACCGCTCTTTTTTTTCACAAATCAGATGAAAGCTATTTCATTTGACAAACAAAATTGTCAAACCATTGGAAACGTTCTGGAAATGCTATTACACAGTTGTATTGTAATAAAATATCACATGTTGCGTAAAATGCACGAAGTCTCTCTCTTTATTTATCTAACGATTTTAATAGATTTGTGAAATTCCAACGCTGCATTAACTAGCCGATCAGGTGAATAATCTCGTTTCCGTTTTGCTACAAATAATTATTTAAACAGCGGGCTCTACTTAAAAAAAAAAAAAAATAATAAAAAAAAAAAAAATAAAAAAAAATGTTTGCTTTCGTGACGAATTTTGAATACAAAATTTTGGTTTGTTCAATCACAATATTTCTTTAATTAAATTAGGCAAAAATTTCTTATCTGAATTACTGGTAACAAAAGATTAAAAATTCTGTAAAATATGCTTTTTAGAGTCTCCCCGATTACGATATCACATGCTCACATATGAGGAATTTAAATTAGGCGATTACTAATGATCTAATATAAATATTGAAGAACAAGTTTCACCATCAGAAAGACGACGTCAGGCGCAGATATAGTGCGTTTTCAAAAATTATTTTCCTACATTTTACGTATTTTTGAGGAGACTATGCATTTTTAAAATTTTGCCTGTGTGAAAATTTCGAAGTTTAATGCATTTTTATATGTCATTAAAAATGTAGAAAAATAATTTCTGAAAACGTAGTACATCTGCATCTCACGTATTCTTTCTGATAGTGAAAATCTTTTCCCGATATTTATATTATGTAATTAGTAATCCTTAATGAAAATTCCCCGTATTAGATGAATGTAGGCTTCATCATCAGTGCGAAAATTTAAAAATAAATAAAAATTAAATTAAAAAAAGTAGATTCAAATGGTAGAGAGCCAGAGAGGCGCACCTCACAGCTCGCAGTCAACGACAAAAATAGTGAGCTGTGAAGTGCGCCTCTCTGGCTCTCTTCTCTTTTAATCTACATTTTTTAATTTTAAATTTAAATTTCATTTATTTTTAAATTTTCGTCTTGATGATGAAGCCCCAGAGGCTTTAAAACAGCTGTATACGATTTCTATATACATTTATTTGCGCTAAGTGACATTGTTTATCCTTTCTTAATATATTGGCACAAAGTACAATCCTCCCCCTTTTTATAATAACCAATTTCCAAAGAAAAAAAAATAAACGTCTTAAAAATGGCATAGGATCTAATGAAAAATTTATATTTAAGGAAAACTGTTGTTGAGAAAGGGAGAAAATATTAATTGAATTCAGATAGTGTCAATAAACTGGGTTCGAAAAACTTCGAAATGTAACATGTTATTTGAAGCTAGATAAAATTAATACAGGAAATTTATACAGGAGTGACTGCAAATAGGAATGTTTCTATCGCATTCCATCTATAATGAACGGAAATTATGAAATCCTGAATGTATATGTTTAAGCTTGAGTACTTCAGTGGAATGGGTTGAATTTAAAAACGCATGACGACAATTACATAACTCGGTTCTGAATATGTTCCTCCAACACCAATTAGTTTAAATCATTCTCCACTCTTCCCTTTAATCTTGAGTTTTCCCTCAGATATCATGTAAGGAATTTCACCCGATGGCAGGTAGCTCAAAGGTCAGAGCACTCAAGCATGGTTACGAAATCCGGTTTTCAAATTCTTAGTCTAAAGTGCCGTATCTAAGATCATATGTCGAAAACTATGCAGCGGAACACATATGCATAAATATGTATCTATAGGTATACATAATAATCTTTACACTTATTATAATGCTATGTTGTACGATTTAGATGCGAATTTAAGTACCGAGCCGTCATCACATTTGGCAGAATATGACATACGGATATTTTGATATAAGCAAGCACAATTTCTCAAAAGTATTATTATTTAATCCTAGAACTACCGGAAATTTTACTCAAGTTTTATAAAAATATTCTGCACCAGTATTTTTATTTAAAATTATTTAACTTATTACTGACGGGCTTAAATATATTTTTGTTTTCAATAAATATTTTGAATGTACCTGTCGTGTCCATTGAACCCGTCTAGCAGGCGGTGGCTTAAATAAACTTCAAGTGTTGGCTATTTTTAATGGATCATGTATACAAATTGATATCACATACCCATACATATTTCAGTTGTTAGGCCTCTAAAACACACATGTACATATATCTTTTAAATATTAGTCTTGTAAGTGTTATTTTATTTCTAATAATAATAATTATTATTATTTTCTTTATATCATATGTTTAATATGATAACAATATCAGACATTTAAACTGTTGGCCTAAAGTACCGTATCTAACAGATCCTATGACGAAAATTATGCACCAGCATATACATAGGCATAGATATGTATGCATAGACCCATATAATATTCTTTACATTTGTTAAAATGCTATTTTGTATGATTAAGAAATAAATTTGTGTGCTGGGCTTTGATCGCATTCAATGGGATATGATATACATATATTCTAAATAAAAATCTCATGTCAAAAATATAATTATTTGAAAAACTTCACATGATGGCTTAAAAAAAAAAAAAAAAAAAAAAAAAAAAAAATATATATATATATATATATATATATATACACTGTAAATTAAAATGTCTGAAATTCAGTCACTTAAGTGTCTGAAACGGAGTGTTCAATTTTCAGACATTTTAAAATGTCTGAATTTTTTCAGACACTTTTTGCGACTGAATTTCAGACACTTGAAACGTCTGAATAGCAGACATTTTTTGTAAGCATTTTATGTAGCCATGTTTGACCACGCTGAATACTGGGAAAATATCTGGCCGTTGTCCTGCCCCCTCTACCCCCATACCGCCTGATTTTCTGGTGCTCCCAATTTTAGTATGCAATTTCCATAAAGCTGATAATTTAAATCTTTTACGACATTGTACTAATTATAATGAGTATTTTGTTTCAGGAGTAGAATAAGATTAAAAAGAGAAAATATTTATCTAAATATTAGAATTTTAAAATTTTGTTTTTAATCTTACTTTACTTTAAAAGTTCAAAATATTGATTATAATCAGTACAATTTCGAAACAGATTTAAAATATAAGCTTCGCAAATATTGCACATGAAATCTGGGGGAACTAAAATCGTAAGAGAACGGGGCACTACCCATGCTTTAATCAAGGAGTCCTTTTGCAAAAAATGCAACCCTGCAGTATTGTTAGCTAAATACAGATGCCCGGTATTCGGGAGTATCCGTTATGGAGGTTAATGGACATTCCCGAATAGCGGATACTTCGATTTAGCGAATACTTTTTTGATGCGCAAGGCATACATATTTGTATTATTTTTACCTCACAAAAGCAGGCATCTCCGATTATCCGACAAATTTCGCGGTCCCGAAGTGTCCGCTATTAAGGCTTTTTAAGGTATATGGATATATATATATATATATATATATATATTTTTTTTTTTATCTTGTCCTACTCTAAAAGTTCAAAATATTTATCATAGTCGGTGGAATGTCGAAAGAGATTTAAAAAATCCCGTGTACGCGAAAATGGGCAAGAAAATCCCCCTCCCGTCCCGCCCCCCAAAAAAGGAAAATTCATAGAATTCAAAAATTAGATTTTGCCCCATAGGCAATTTTACATATGCATCAGATGATAAACACAACAGCTATATAACCATGAGTAAATAATAAAATAGTAAATAAATATTCTATTTTAATAGCATTGAGAAAAAAAAATTACTTCTAATTTCAAAACTTAGCCATTTTTGTATTTGTCATTTAAGTACATATAAATAAAATAGTTAAGTCATTTTAAGTAGTAAACATGTGTAATATTTTTTTTTCTTTTTAAATATGTGGTAATTTGTCATGCTTAGTTAAAAGTAAACACCAGTTTGGTATCTAATTTTATATATCATTCTTCGGAATATGTATATAATTTTCTTTAAACATATTCCGTATTCAATTTAAAATTTCCACCCGCTATTGCTTAAAAATGTATATCATTATTATTCTTTTTTATGGAACAACACGATATAAGTCATATTTAATTTATTTTATTTTTTATTCCTGTAAAATTTGTATCCTTTGAATATGAGCTAAATAGATTTTATATATTTGATAAGAAAATAATGATCTAAGAAATAGAAAAAAAAACAAAAAACAGAAGAAAATAGAAAGTAAAAAAAAAAAAAAAAAAAAAATACATCAGACAGTATACGTACTATTCTTAATTGTTTGAAAAACGTTTTGAACATAAAAAAGCAGTTATTAAATGGCTTAAAAATATATTTAATACTGTATCATATAAGTAAATACGAACTTTTAAAAATATAAGGCAGTTTTATACATAAACTTCATATCAAGGCATAAACAACTCTTTATTTATGTCTAAATTATCATGTGTAATTTTTTTTAGTGCCAACAATTACTTGTACCAGAACCGTTGCAAATTCGATTGCAGTAAAAGGAAATTTAATAATTATTTCTCGCATTACTCAATTTAAAAAATTTTAAATCATGAACAAAATATCGCAAAAAAAATGCTTGCATATAAATTACAAAAATTAATATACCAATTTAAAAAACACAAAAAATATTAATTAAACTTTATAATTATACTGCTAAACAGCAACGTAAACTGCAAAATATGAATAAAATGTTTCTCCGTTTGTTTAATGTTTCGAAAATTTTACTGGATGATATAAAAAATTCATATTATTTTTAGAAATTTGGTAAATGTTAAATCTGAAACATTGGATATCAAAATTTACGATTTTCAATAATAAATTAAAAAATCAATAAGAATAAATCTTTCCGTGATTAAAAACTGCAATATATACAGTCAAATTTCACAATATTAATGCTTTTTTTCAATCTGAAAACTTTTCCTAATATCATAATAATATGAATCATCATATTTAGCTCCAAAATAATAATAATAACAAAAAATAAAATAAATGCCTGATGTCATATACTACAAGCGTTTATAGTCAGTAAACAGTAAAAAACATAGAATAAACACAGTTACAAATGGCTTCAATTTAATGTTTTTATCTCTGATAAATGAAGCGATGAATCATTCAACTTTTCAAACCTATGTTGCAAGTTTTGTTTTTGAGCAAAGACAAATTATAATTACTTCACATCACCCTATCGAAAATGAAGATTAAACTATCACTCATTCGTTTATTTACAAAGGTCAACAAATAGAATTACAGCATTGCTATTTAATTTTCAAAACAATTATATTTCATTCCGTTACATTAAGAAGGCATATAACAGACGACCGTTAGTGAAATCAAAAATTTAGCATTAAACTACAGAAAAGAGATACATTTTTATAAACGATTTCACTCATATTCAAAGGTATAGAAATCTATCGGAATAAAATATTAGAATTAAATATGACTTACTCGTTCGTTCTATAAATACCCAGATTAACACATATCCTTTTAATCCAAGCAATGGCGGCGGTGAAAATTTAATTCTTTCTGTTCTTATCTCAAGAAGGTGCTGTAGATGACACGCGCGGAAATCAGCGTTCTGATTGGCTGTTAAGAATAGTACCAAAGATGATGTTTAACTATCGCTTGGAGCGTACCGTCTTAAAATCAGACGGTTGTTGGATAATTTACACATGTTTCTCGGTTCGTTTATAGCATGATCATAGTAAGACATTTATGTGTCTTAAATTTAGACGTCTGTTATGTCTGAATTTTCAGATTCAGACACTTAAGTGACTGAAATTCTTTTTCAGTCACATATGTGTCTAAATTTAAGACGCCTCTATTTGCAGTGTATATATATATATATATATACATTAATTGTGCATATAAAACAATATATACATTCATATATCTATCCATAGTTAGTATCCTATAACACACATCTTTATACAAATACAGTGATTGACCTCTCACTTATCCCTTCGCAACGAGCATCGTGTATGCATGACGTGTAAAATACTTAGAATTTTGTATTATTCCCACCAGTAATTTTTAATTGTAAATTCCGACTGGCTAAACATAAACAGTTAATAGTGTACGATTAAAATACAAAAAACTTTCAAGTTAAAAATATCGGTGAAAAACATAAAAAAATTCGTAAAGGATGCTCGTTGCGAAGGAGTTAACCCTATACGGCACAGGAAAATTCTATTCGTAAAATGATAATACTAAACTGTATCGTTTAAAAAAATTCCTAAAAATGTTTACTACATGATACTAGTAATGCCATCTGTCGATAGAAAACAAAAAAAAATTTCTTCTTTTGAACTACTTTTCAGTCAACCGAATGATTTTCTTTTTTTTGCAAAAATATCGATTACAGTTTGTCACGTGCGCTTAACATTAGCATCCTGAAATTTTGACCTCTTTCTAACCCTATGAAGATGTGACGAAAAGTACATAAGCTGTACCATTTTCAAAGCTGCCTTGATCGAGAGAACTCAAATATGGTGTCAAAAGTGGGTGTTAGTATTTGAAAAACAAAGTTGCTTCAATTTTTAATTCGTAGACGGCTATCAAATCCTAATTTATGCCTCAGTATTCAATAGTAGCCGTTATTACCAATTAGTCTTTAAAAGAAACATTTTTATAGCATAATTTTTGCGGAACAAGCGTCAATTTATCCTTTTTTTCTTACGACTGTACCATCATCAGTTTAGAGCAAATGGTACAGTAGGGTGGGTCGAAAAAAGCAAATTTTTCAGGTCAATTTCTAATAGCGCAGAAAAGTTGTCTTTTGTAATTAGAAGAATAACGCAAAAAATATTTTTGATATCGGTTAATATCTTTAGGTCGCGCATTGCACTTGAATTTTTGAAAATATGATGAAACGGAACAATTTTTGAAATTAACGATGAAAATTAAAAAAAATATTCAGAGCTACTTCTAATAGTGCGTAAATGTCACCTTTCGGCACTGGAAGAATAACACAAAAAATTATTTAAAATCGGTTAATATCTTTAGATCGCAGATTGCACTTGTATTTTGCAAAACATAACCAAAATTGACAATTTTTGAAATTACATGATGAAAATTTAAAAAGATATTCAGACCTATTTCTAATAGTGCGTAAAAATCACATTTTGAAATTAGAAGAATAACATAAAAACTATTTATAATCGATTAATCTCTTTAGGTCGCTTCATCTCACTTGAAATTTTGAAAACCTTGTCAAAAATAGCACATTTCTGCAATACAGGAGCCAGGTTCAAAATACTTTAGTCATATAACTACTACAGCTGGAACCGGTAGAGATAGTTTTAGAAGTGTTGTTTTATATCTATCTGAAAAGAGCATCTCCTCATACGAAGTCGTTGTAGTTGGATGTGACGGCACTTCTATCACTACGGGATAGAAAATAAGCAGCCATTTGAAATTTAGAAATGCCGATAGATAGGCCCTTTCATTGGTTTATTTGCCTTTTGCCTTTCATTGAATTACCTTTTACGCACTTGTTTCAGCATATTGATGGAAAAAGCACAGGGCCGGTATTATTTTCTGGTCCTACGGTACACAGTTACGAAATTGCAGCAACCTGCCCAGTCATTCGACCGTTTTTACAAATAACAGTTATTAACCGTATTTTTTTATGATCGCGACCACAATATGGTCAATAATATGGTCATAATACGTTAACGATATGCTCAAGTAACCGTTATTTACAAAAAAGGTAAAACGATTAAACAGTTTAATGCCGATTTTTAACAGTGTAAGCAACTACCTGCTTTTGTAAATTATTTGTTGTCAAAATTCAATTAGTCAATTGCAATATCCCAACAATGACTGTTAATAAACCAAATGACTTCAATTAAGATTTAAAATATCAATCTTCTGTAAATAATCAACGCTGTGCGACAGGCTTCTGTCCTGGGAATGTTGCTGTCCGTAATTCGAGGGCTTATTTCTCACTAACGACTACAAACAGAACTCTCAGACTGTATGGATCCATCAGAAAGTCCAATCAATGAATTGAAACAGTTAGTTTTGTACGTCATGTAAACATGTGTGTCTATATTGTTTGACATTAGGGTAATTCCGGAATTTATGCCGCACATTTTTTTGAATTTGTGTATAAAGTCCCATGGTGGACATAAAATAAAAAAAATCATGCTGGGCTATTTAATGTTAAATATACAACGCGTGTAGTGCGACGAAAAAATTCAAAATAAATTATTAAAATTTTTTAACAATTTTTTTTCTAAAACATTACACTGCGGCGCGTCAAACGTACATTCAGGCGGAGACACCGCACTTGTGCGGTAGTTATGCCGCGCTTGTAATAAGGACAGAATGAAATTATAAATAAAAATACTTAAAAAAATATTCATATCTGGACTATAATTAACGATGTAATAACAAAATGAAACTAAATGAGTACAATGAAACGTATTAGTAGATTCAAATTAATAATTGTTGCCTACTTTCACTATTTAAATTATCGACTTATTTTTTTACATCAAATTTTAATTGTTATTTCAGCAACAACGTAACATAAATGTATTAGAAAGGGAAAAGAAAAAAAGTAAAATTTTGTTTACATAATTTATTTGTTAACCCTTTCGGAACCGATGGCTTTTACACAAATTTTATTCACTTGCACCATTTTTTTAAAAGAAGTTACCTTTACTTAAATAATCATGAAAATGCTCTAATCAAAGAAAGCAAATATTACCTTTCTTTTTTACTTTAACTTCGTCATTTTTGGTGATAATAATCACCTGCTTTTGCTATTTCTTTCTGTGTCCCTTTCTTTCAAATAACATAGGGCGGGGGCCTAGTGACGCCTAGACCTTTATAATCCATCTAAATTAATATAATTTGTTAATAAAATTTATTAGCAAGTAAATTAGTCAACTTCTAACCTAACTTTATCACCTCACTTCAAGTAGAAATGGGCAAGTATAGAGATAAGCTTCCTCTCACGACTGGCCGAATGCGACGTTCAGACAGACTCAACTCAATAAAGTCTGATAATACACAACAGACCCTGAAAGATATGTCTATAACAGATCTCCTTTATAAAGGTAAACAGATCGTGATAAAGGGCCTTAAGTGCTCTGAGGACAGTGAGGACGATACAATCCAAAATAACCTGAAAATACTAAAGAGGATATTCATGGCCCTGGTGCCGAAATGCGCTGAATTGACAGCAGAACTAGAAAAACAACAAGACCTGAAAAAGTTACAGGAGGAAACCATAGCAAAACAAGAATGCTCAATCGTAGAGTTAAAAAACAATGTTAATAAATGCCTAAGCTCTATACCCTCTTTAGAAGATATCGGCGAAAAATTCAAAGCAGTATTAGAAGAGAACTCGCACAATAGCCCAACCATCATACCCCTCCCACCACCAAGAGAATCGCCGGATCTGCCTGTAACTCAGCCAACGTTAGTACATGGTCCAGATACAGCTCGCCCAATCAGTATCACGGCCCAAACCCACCCATCGCATGACAGAGCCTATAAAAGAACACTAATAGTCAAAGGAACCTCAAAGATGCCTGGCCAAACAATACAACAACAAATACTTAAGCATAATGGCCACACTGCAGCTAAAGTAGAGAAAATATTTATAAGACAACACCAAATGGAAATTAAGTGTAAATCCGAAGCTGATGCCTCATACCTCAAAAGAGAATTACAGAAGAACAAAATTCTAAATAGAACTCTAGTAGTTCTACATAAAACCATTCCCACATTTAAGATGATCCTGCTAGATGTACCAGAACAAATAACAGACACACAAATAAAGGAAAATATACAAACCAACTTCCAGGCAAGAGAAGATGAGCTATTGTTTCTCACTTCATTCAAATCGAGGAAGTCACAAAATACAAAGAACTGGATAATAGTCATGCCCAGAGGTTTAGGAAGGGCCATTATAGCATCAAATGGACTTACCCTTGGACTTAAGTCATGCCGTCTGCGACCTCACACATCGGTGCAAAGATGCACGAATTGCCAAGCGTTTGATCACGACAGGAAA
Source organism: Maratus speciosus (assembly GCA_963932465.1). Taxonomy (NCBI): domain Eukaryota; kingdom Metazoa; phylum Arthropoda; class Arachnida; order Araneae; family Salticidae; genus Maratus; species Maratus speciosus. The sequence goes on from OZ010792.1 coordinate 281,942,582, forward strand.
CGTTGTAGAAGCAGAGAATACTGCTCTAACTGTGGGGATGCGCATGAACCAAGGGCATGTGACTTGCCACATGGCTGCGTCAATTGCCTAGCGCATAATAATGTTGAAGGGACTCGCTTCAACACCAAGCACGCAGCTTCGGATTCCATCTGCCCGGTTTTCCAAGCAGCGTATGCCAACGAAAGAGAACGCCTTAATAGCATCTTTCTTCAAAGCAACCCAGTCGAACCACCAATCCAGGAATTCCAACACACAGTGGACTCTCAGCATCCCCCACAATGGACTGCCAGGGACTGGACACCTGTCTACCGACACTGGCCACTCCCGCCCCATGAAGATACTCACGACACTCATCACCGTGCAGGCCAAAGAGGTAGGCCCTTTTAAAACTAAACCTAACACTTTATAATTATTTCTCCATTTGGAGTTTCCCCAAGTACTCTATTTATATAGCAATCTATTATTTAGCAATTATATCAGATGACTTCTTCCCAGGATCCCTCTATTAAATTGCCACCATCTCCCCCTTTTGGCTATATTAAATTTGTACAAATCAACCTAAATCACTGTAAATCAGCAAATGTATCCTTGAGGAATTTTATGATCACATCTGGAGCGGATATTGCACTGCTGCAGGATGCTTACTGTAACAATGGCAAAGTTCCGGACATTCCGCCGTCCTGGCCAATTTTCTCATCGAAAGCAAATACGGCTCACGTGGTCGTCAGGAACACAAACATAAATTACACACATCTTTTCACAGGTCAACACTGCGCCTTCATAACCATCACAGCCAAGGAGGGTCAGCTGATAGTTGGCTCGACTTATGCTGCACCACGTTTAGATTTTGAGGATACCCTCGAAGAGTGGGAACACCTTATCACACAAAGGCATTACTTCATTTGTGGCGGAGATTTTAATGCGCAATCAACCCTATGGGGTTATGCGCGGTCAAATGCCCGTGAAGAACCCCTAATTGAATATCTGATTAAAAACAATCTAGCCATATCAAATATCGACAACACAACACACACATTTGTCAAAGAAGACAGCACAGGCAGAGTGGTGGCCAGGGGTTTCCCGGATCACACCCTGGTCAACCCTTTGGCCAATCGCAAAATTCGTGATTGGCATGTCTCGGATATTCATAGCGACTCTGACCACAAATACATTACTTTTGGTTTCGAAATTACACCACTTTACACCATGCAACGCAGGTTTAATACCACACGAGGTAACCTGCGCAAGTTTACACACATAATAAAAACTCACAAATCACTCCTCAGCCAACACCTAAAGGATGTCACAGATACAACAAAACTTAATCACCTCACAGAGGTCCTCATAAATACAATGCAGATGGCAGCTAAAACATCCTTTAGATACAAAAACACACATAGGTCTGTTAATTTCTCCTTCTGGACGGCAGACCTCCGCACAAAACGTAACCAACTAACAGCCTTAAGAAGGAAGTTGAAATCACTTCGACCAACACAAGAGGACACGGACAACTTCCGAGCACTAGCAGCACGCTACAAACTGTTGGCAGCCAAATATAAACGCAGTGTTCTTGATGCCAAGAATCAAGCATGGCGGAAATTCTGCAGCAATCAAACCGATCCGAATGGCACTGCACAAAAATTCTTCATGGGTAAATTCTTTCGGCCAGACGAAATTAAGCTTGAACTGCCCTCGTCTAGAGCGTCCAAGCAGCACAATATGGAGTACTTAACAAAAGAACTTTTCGGACCTTCGGCATACCCAAACAACAATAATGATAACCTAACATTTAATGCACCAGACGACCTCCCTTTTACAAAAGCAGAGCTATCACAGGCATTCAAAACGTTCGATGACAAAAAAGCTCCAGGCCCTGACTGTATTGATTTTCGCATCCTAAAGTTAACATTCAAAATTATTCCAAATATATTCACAGGATGGGCAAATCTTTGCCTATCGTACAATTACTTCCCGCTCACTCTGAGACAGGGAGAGGTAGTCTACTTCCAGAAGCAAGGGAAGAATCCCTCTGAACCCAATGCATATAGACCAATCTGCCTTCTTCCAACGTTAGGCAAATTACTAGAAAAACTCCTAGTAACACGATTAGTACATTACTTGGAATCCCGCAATATCCTGCACCACAGGCAATACGGGTTCAGAGAGGGCAGATCTTGTGAAAAAGCTTTGTTCGACATCATGTCCTCCGTTGCCCTCAGTCAAGACTCTGGACTCTACACCTCCCTAGTCTCCCTTGACATCAAAGGTGCATTTGATAATGTGGAGTGGCGGGACATCTTACTCCAGCTTATTGCAATCGACTGTCCGGGAAATATAGCTGGAACCATCGGCTCATATCTCTCTCGCCGAAGCATATTAATTAACTGGGGCACTGGCACATCAGTGCACCAACTAGAAAAAGGCTGCCCACAAGGGTCCTGCCTTGGACCAATTCTTTGGTTGCTCATAGCAAACGTAATATTAAAAGAACTCGATAAATTAGGCTTTTTGCTCTTCGCCTTTGCCGATGATTTCAGCTTTATCTTCTCTGGTCGCCGGCGCCTAGATCTTGAAATTGCGGCACGTCAAGCATTCCCTGTTTTCCTACAGCTGCTGACCGACCTACACCTCCAGCTCTCACCAGGAAAATCTCAAGCACTTACATTTGACAAACCCATAGTTCTCAAACGCAACCCCGTGATGCGAATCAACGGGCGCAGCGTCAAACACGTTAAACACATGAAATTATTAGGAATTACAATAGACAAACATCGGAGCTGGACGGAACACATCAACGCACTTAAATTACGCTTAGCAACACTTCACAATAATAGTTGCAAATTAACATCTAAATCTTGGGGCATTAAGCCCAACATGTTAAAATTGTGGTACCACACAATTGTGGAACGGATCATCTTCTACGGCGTGGGCGTCTGGGGAGGAAACCTCACCAATAGAGTCAAGGACAAACTTCCCTCGCTGCAAAGGATGTTCCTACTACGAATGGCGAGGGGGTATAAAACAATCTCCACAGACGCGCTCGCAGTACTTACGGGTATCCCTCCCATAAAAATAACACTAAATTATGAATACACCAAAAACAGAATCCTTCACCTCGATCACAAACAAACGCAAGACGCGCATTTTTCCACAAACAGACATACAAAGGAAAGTCAGCAGCTGGCTCCTGCATCCTGCAAAAGAAACATCACATCTGCAAGTCAACCCTTCTAAACATTCATTTGTACCCTCAAGAGTCCCAATCGTATACACTGATGGATCCCGCACGGAATCGGGCGTGGCGTCAGCATTCTGCGTCATGCGGAACGATGTGGTGGTCCATGAATGGGCCTGTAGAATCGGAGATGATAACTCTGTATTCCAAGCAGAACTTTTTGCGATTCTGCGGGCACTAGATTGGATCTCTTCCCAACCTCCTTCCTTCACCAGGCTGTACAGTGATAGTCTTTCAGGCTTACAGTCAATCTTCGCGCATAGAACTAAGAACCCTTTAGTCCTTGACATAAAAATTAAGTTACTCTCTCTCATACACAAAGTCGCCCTGGGTCACGTGTCGGCCCACATTGGCATTGAGGGCAATGAGCGAGCTGACAGGTTGGCTAAAGAAGCAACGGCTAGAACTTCAATAGATTTTACCCTTCCCCTTCCCCCCTCACACATTCGCAGAAGGTTGAATCAAAAAATCATCTCAGAGTGGCAAATTTATTGGGATGCGTCTACCAAAGGTAGATACACATACGATCTCATACGTATAGTGTCAAGAGAAATGTACTTTCTCTCACCAGCAACTACAGCATTCCTCTCTGGCCATGGACCATTCAAAGAATACTTGAAACGTTTCTATCGGGCAGCCACCCCCTTCTGCGAGTGTGGCGAGGTCGGCTCTCCAGAACATAGCTACTATCACTGTACACTTACCCAAGCCTGGCATATTAAACGCCCCCGCATCTTTCCCAAAAATTGGCTTTCCAATATTCTAACAAGACCCCTTCTTATAGGCAAATTAAATAGAATTTATAATTTTCAAATGGAACTAACAAACCTCACCTCATAGACCTGCATGGTGCTGCAACTTACCCACAACCTTGTGGCTACTCCTCCACAATTAACTGGACTTTTTGTGTGATCCAGCACACTCCACGCTCACCCATTCTGCTCACCCGCCCCTTGTCGCGAGGGAGCAGCCTGTGCTCCGGCGGGAGGAGCTTGTTTTGTACATATTATTATTATTATTATTCTTTTTTTTTTTTTTTTTGTTAACGAATCCCCGCGTGTCGGGGAGCACTCCGGGTGGGGCAAATAGAGTCTACATCGGACCCTTGAGGTCTGGTGATTCTGTCCCACTTAGGCAATAAATAAATAAATCTTTATGTAACTACATTTAAACACATGATGCAACGGAGCTAATTACACTTCCTCTTTTTTGGAGTAGTTTGCAAAGAACGTCTGCGTTACGCATAATCCAATTTTTCATTATTATCAACTTGACTTCCATCTTTCTTGCCTTTCTTACTTTTTGTTTTTCCCTTTTTCTCCTTTGGTTTTAGTAAACTTGATAACATGCCTAACATGGTTAGTCTGAGCAAAATAAAAGGAAAAGTTAATAACACTTAATCATCCCGTACAAAAAAAACTGCGGCATGTATACCGGAATAGCAGTTCAGCATGTATCCAATTTTGAATGGTGCAAACGTCGGCCATCACAGTTACCTGCCATCGCTAAGGGGAATGGCGTAACCATACACACAGTACTCTATACAAACGCTACACTTAGTTTTGACTTCAAAATCATGCATGCATTTAGTAATTAGTGTATGAAAAGTATTTAAACATAACGTGTTTAAAAGTTTGGACAGTGAAATCATGCACTTACGTCAAATTAAGGATTGTACTTCTACAAGTAAACATCGAAATAGAATTCATTCTATACACTGGTTAAAATAATCTCATTGCGCACCTATACTGTGCGTTTGACGACCATCTATCGATAATTACAAGAAATACAAGGGGTGCGGCATCTATCCCGTATGCGGCGACTCTCCCGGAGTTACCCTAATAAGAATCATTCTATTATTCTAGGAAAAATGCATCTGTTCAAGACAATAACAATATCGCGTCAATTACCAAAAATATTTGGGGGAGGTGATACACTCGGTTACTGACTGAGCGTAACGGAGTCTTTGCTCATCCAAAAAACCTGTGTTTGTCAATAATCACAGATGAAAGAGAACAATAAGGTAATTGGGATTCAGACGGATTTGGAAAGCAATGCAATCTGTGACTGTCTGAGAGAGTTTTTGAATCAAGAGAGACAAATTGCTCTCTGAGCTTGTTCTGTGCAATATGGGAGGTGAAGTAACCTTGCAGGTAGACCAGTCATTAAGTTATGAGTAATCGTGAGTACCAAAATTTAACTTGGTGTCACAAAACCTTGCATAGTTCTCGCTCTTTCGGTCTGCATATTTTTCTACGTCTGAATATATATATATATTTTTTCATCATGTAATTTCAAAAATTGTCAATTTTGGTCATATTTTCCAAAATACAAGTGTAATGCGCGACCTAAAGATATTAACCGATTTTAAATAATTTTTTGTGTTATTATTCTAATGCCAAAAAGGTGACATTTACGCACTATTAGGAGTAGCTCTGAATATTATTTAATTTTCATCATTAATTTCAAAAATTGTCACTTTTCATCATACTTTTAAAAATTCAAGTGCAATACGCGACATAAAGATATTAAGCGATTTCAAAAATATTTTTTGCGTTATTCTTCTAATTACAAAGGGCAATTCTGCTCTATTAGAAGTTGATCTGAAAAATTTCGCTTTTTTCGACCCACCCTATGGTACAGTCGATAGCAATTAGTTTTTAAAAGATACCAATTAGTATTAGTAAAGATACCAATTAATTTATAAATGTAACATTTTTATAGGATCATTTTTGCGGAACTAGCGTCGATTTATCCTTTTTTCTCACGATTGTGCCATCATTAGTTTAGAGAAGATAGCATAGTCAATAGCAATCAGTTTTTAAAAGATACCAATTAGTAATCTAAAGATACCAATTAGTATTAGTAACGATACCAATTAATTTATAAATGTAACATTTTTATAGGATCATTTTTGCGGAACTAGCGTCGATTTATCCTTTTTTCTCACGATTGTGCCATCATTAGTTTAGAGAAGATAGCATAGTCAATAGCAATCAGTTTTTAAAAGATACCAATTAGTAATTTAAAATAACCAATTAGTATTAGTAAAGATACCAATTAATTTATAAATGTAACATTTTTATAGCATCATTTTTGCGGAACTAGTGTCGATGGATCTTTTTTTCCCACGACTGTATCATGATCAAATGTAGTGTTGACTCTAGAAAAAAAGGGCCGCCGGGCGGGAATTTTTCAAAAAGGGAACACTATTCTAAAAAAAAAGTATATTTTTTCAAAAAGGGAACACCATTCTAAAAAAAAGGGTACATTTTTTTCAAAAAGGGAACACTATTCTAAAAAAAGGGCACCTTTTTTTTTTTCAAAAAGGGGACACTTGTACCATGTTCACAAAAAATATTTCGAACTGGTTTGTTCAGAGTCCCTAGAATTTACGATATTTCCCCGGGATCAAATGAATTTCCACAGGGCGCATAGGAAGTGTCAAAAAGAGCAGCCGGGAGCATCGGAAGGGTTTAAAAGATCCGCCAGGCGCAAAAAAGAAATAAAAAGGGCCGCCGGGCGCTGCGCCCTGCTAAAGCGGCTTAGAGTCAACACTAAAATGTAACAAGAAAGAAAAATGATGCTTCAACGATGGATTATAAAACACTTGCCAACTCATTCAGAATACTGTAACAAAACTTCACTGCTTAATAATGGGAAATACTATGTCTTAGTAAATTATTTGTAAAACGCATAACGCATTTCAAAAAACAAGTTTCAACAATTACCATCTATAGCCGAAAAGATATCCGAATTCTTTTTGTGCAGCGCTGTATATGGTCTATTGATTTGTATCTATACTAAATAGTACGCAAAAATTTAGTTTTAGGAAACTCATAACACATTTGACAATTCCCTTCAACTATTTCCTCCATTAAACGGGAATGTACTAAAATTCTTTTGGCAGTCCTGTATATGATTTATAGAATATATACACGCCAAGTTATATGCAAAAAATTAAATTTAAAAATTCGTTCCACAACTGAAAACTCACTTCCAGCAACCATCGCTGATAGACTGTAACCGAATTCTTGTGTGTGTCACTGTAAATGAACGATAAATACAAGGCATACCTTATTCTACAATTAGTATCTTGTAGTGCACATCAGTGATGGAAAACAATTTCATTATGTTTGAAATGGTGTAACATCATTAAAATACACTGCAAATGATTTTCTCCATAGGACAAAATGTAACGGAATTCTTTTGAGTGTGCCTGTAAATAAAGTATAAATGCTACATACTCCATTTTAATAGGAAATATGCCATAGTAAACCTCAACAACATGCGAATCCCAGAATATTCACATGAGTTAGAGCACGGGCAGACAGATAGACAGCAAACAGACAAACCGAATTCTTAAAAGACACTCTTTTAATTATGTTCGAAAGTGTTAAAAAAAGATGCATTTAAAGTTTTGATTAGTGTTTGAATTTAATATTTATAATTGTTCAATCGTTTGTAATAAATTTTGTTCGATAATATTAATTTTTTGTACATATGGTAGAATACGGATTAAGTAATACTTACTTAACTCTAGAACAGTGCTGCCACAGACGACTCTTTTATGAAAGCAAACTTTGTAATGCATTCCTCTTGCAGATGTTATCAAAAATATATATAAAAGATTTTTACTTTCAAAAAGTGGTGCCAGTTAGAATTAAAAAATAGTCGCTAGTGGTAGTCCTAATAAACGGAGATTTTACTAAAGTTTAAAAAATATTTTTATTTAAAACTATTTAACTTATTATTATTTGGTTTATAATATAGTTTATTTCTCTTTTAAAATTTGCTTTGGATAGATATTTTGAATGTGACTCATCTGGTAGGCGGAGGGTTAAATAATTGCACAAACTTTATTTGTTTTTCTTATTCTAATTATTTCTGTAAAGTTTTGTCATTGTAAATGGAATCTCAATTAATGTAAATGAGCGATTTCTTTTCATTTCACATGTCTTTTTATAATTCTTTTAAATAACTCCGAATGAGTACTTCATTAATTAGTAACGCATCAAGTGCATAAACGCACGAACTCCACTGGCTGTAAAGTGGATAATTTTGATAGTACACACAAGATAGTAGAATTTTTCTCTAAAATTGTACTCTTAGCAAAATAATTAAGTCTGTAGTATTCCGTAATTAAACATTTTTTTCTTTGAATTTATGAACAGAAAATGCTCTGCAGTTTACGTTACTCAATGTAATTTATAAAAATGCACATTACGTTTTACTATTTCATACTTCTCAAATGTCAGTTGAATCCTAACCAGCCACCCGGCTATTGACGTCATAACTTATCGATTTCACTTCTCTTTTAAGTGCTTTAACTCATTATAGAACTCAGTGAAAAAGTTCAATTCAGTTCGTGGTTTGAAATAATCTTCGGAATACATTTTTTCCTCACCGCGTTCAATTGCTGCCCAACATTGCTTTATTCCAACAAGTAATATTTCAAACGTTCGCTTGCAAATAATAATAATAATAATAATAAAAAAGTGGAACTTTAACAAAAGCCCATGGATTTTAATATACTATATTATTAATATAGTATATATAAACTATATTATAAATATATTTTAATATATAATATAGATATTTTTGATATATACAGGGGGGAGCCAAAAAAGTTACTTTGAGTTTTTCAAAATTAATAGTAAAAAAAAAAATAATAATAAATAAATCTTGTAATAAAAAAAATCCATGTTTTCATAATAATATTATTTGAATAATTTCATAAAGTGCGTCAAGATAAGAACTAATTTACTTAGTCAAAATTAAACTTGATAAATTTACATAAAAAAGTCACTTTCAAATGGTAAAAGTAAAAATTCCTTTTCAAAATAATTTTTGCCTGTACCGAAATACACTTTGGCCCCAAATTATTAGGAGAACTTAAATTTCACTTAGTTTTTATATATTTATTTATTTACTTCTTTATTTTATTTTTTTTCCTTTCCCTTTAAATTTAGAATTTAGACACACTGGATACTAGTAACATTTTATCATATTGTAAGTCACAGTTGAGCAAAAATGTAGAAGCAGTAATTTCATTTATTTTAAAAGCCAACATTTAATTATGCGGGGCAAGTATTATAGGGTTGAACCTTTTCCGGCGCGGGTTAATTTTGTTTGTAAAATGATAAAATGATTGATCGACACCAGAATTGACAAACGAATTTATTAATCAAATAACAACTTACTTATTTTCACTTACAAAATATTATTTATATTAAATTTAATATTTAATTAAAAGGAAAATTTTAATTAAATATTATGGGTGCTTAAACTTAAAATTAGGTGTTCTTTCTTGTGGACACCGCGCGCAAAAGGGTTAAAGACAGAACATTGCCCACCTAATCGAGATAAGTCAACTTCTGAACCTTCTTGCGTGAATTGTGCAATTTAATTGTATAGATGAGTACTTGCATTTTTTCACTATTATTGCAAGTATAATAATTTTAGAACTCTTATGTATAGGAGAATTGCTAAGGAACCATTACAGTGTGCAATATTATAGCAACTAAATATAAAAATAAACACATTAAAACTGATGTATTTGCCTTATTTAGAGGGTAAATAACTAAAAACATTTTTTTAAAATGTTTAGTAGAATGTAGCTAGTAGATCCTACGTTTGTGAATATTGCGAGTATTGAAGGGTTAATGAAATATAGATGCTCTGATAAATTAACAAAAACAACATTTAAACTATCTGGTATCTAATTTGCAATTTTTTAACCTTTCCTGAATGAAGAAAATGAAACGCGTAACTTTGGCTCAAAATTATTTGTTTGATTATAAAAACAACCATAATACAGGCAATTGATCAAGTATAAATATACATGGATTCAATTATAATATCTTTATTATTTTTATTCTTTGATTTCGCACTGAACTATCATCTTAATTACAGTTCAACTACAATAAATCATAAATTCGGATTTCGCAAAAACAGCTGGCCCTAAAACAGACAAATTATAATATTTCTTTCTTCTGTAAACTATAGTTTTCAAATAACGTCGTTTTCTATAACTATGTCTTTCAGGTGCGATGAAATATTATTCCTCCTGATCAACCTCAACACGTTAAACCGAAAAAATATTATTCCACCTGCCTGCTATAACTATACAGGCAGGTACAATCGATTATAAATCAAGAGATTGCTGAAAACGGCATCATTTGCAGGAACATCCCAATTTTACAATGATCTTCCGGCAACGGTACAAGCCGCACTCTGCAGATATATAAATCTTAAAGGTGGAGGGACCAGGGCCAAAAGAAGCCCCCTCCCCCTCCGTAATGCCAACATCACGAAGCGAAATGTGTGCTTAGCGCTGACAATTAGATTTGCCGTATTTTTCGGCGCCTTGAGATGCTAGTAGATGCCAGAAAAAGAACCAATGTGAGACAGAATGAGGAGCAGATGTTATTTGATTTTAGGAAAAGCAGACACGAGAATGAGGGCAGTATTTACTTAAAATTTTTTCAATTCTAAATGGTCAGTAATAAAATAATACCTAAAATATAAACCTTTCAATTGTTTCCGGTTACAGTATTAGTATTATTTTTTGTTAATTTTTTATACACCAATAAAACATACTTCATCGTTTTAATTGTAAGTGTTTTTAAATAATAAAATTCCTTAGTTAAGGATAGGCTTTAAAAATAAAAACTCTCCGGTTATAAAATTCTGTTGAAAGAAAAGACAATTTTTTACATTTGTTGATAAAATATAGTTTACTCTTTAATTATTATAAATCTTTTAATAGTATAGACATGCTTTTAAATTATAAAAATGAGACAATCTTTATATGGAGCATAAATTTAGTTATACTAAGAAAAGAGAAGAATGCTCTGATGTTAGTAGTTAAGAAATAGAATTTGTCTAGCTATAAAATTATTTTTTCATCCGTGAATATGTTATGAAAGAATACTATTAACTTTTTAATTACAGCATTGTTTTTAAATTTCGCTTAAAAGTCGTTTTTTAATTTACAGTAAACTTTTAGCAAAATATCTTTTCTTTTTAGTAAATTATAATTTTTTGTGCGATTGTAGGTGACATAAGGCTTCTCAGTTATAATTTTTTTTTTCTTATCTCTGTTTTGCGTGCATATCGGAATATTATACTTCACGATTTTAATTAATATGAATATGTCTTTGACTTATAAAAATAGAGCACTTAAATAGAATTTTTTTAAAACCCAATTAAGGAGAAAAATGCGCTAGTTAGGCATCAAATAAAGCTTTTTTTTACCAATAGAAATATGTTTAGATTTCGTATACACACTCTGATAAAATACCTCCCACTTTTTTAATTATAAAAGTTTCAACTATAAAAAGCTTTGTTTAAAAATGAGAATTTAAAACATTGGGGTGAGCAAAAAAATTATGTCCTTTTCATGTCCACAATTAGAATATTTTTTTCCCTGGGTAAAATGCGAAAGAACTCTTTTTATTTTTTTTATTTCCGTTAAAATAGCAGTAAGGACTTCATTAGAAAAAAAAATGTCTAAAAAGATACATTTTTTAATTTAAATTATCCATTTTTATTCATCTTTACTAACAAAACAGTCTGTCCAGATAACTGTAGGTATAGTTTTCAATTTAAGTTTTTAAATAATAATATTTAAAATCACATTTTTAACTAAATTTATGTAATCATAAAACCTAGTATTTCAACTAATTAGCCCCGAAACACTAAAATATTTATTTTTTATTATCATATTTTAAGATTAAATTTTGTACATTGAAATTGTAACCTCTGTTACTGTAACAACTTTTCTTACCAAAGAAAGGACTTCCATTTTCCCCAACAGAGGTTACTACTGCGCTTACTTGTAAGGACAAATAGTGTTAGAAAAGATATGCTACAGCCATTTCGAATTTGTTCTGCACACATATGGTCAGTGAGCTGGAACATCTGAATTCCAGGTTAGTGTGTTTTATGTTTGTAACCTCTGTTACATAAATTTTAAATTTAAATATTATCATTTTAAATAAAGTTTTATTTTTATTATGTGAAATTAAGTTAATTTAATTTAAATAAATGCAATATTTACATTTTTTTTTAAAACTATATAAATTACAATTTCTTCTTTGTTAAATGTAACAACTGTTACCTGTAACTTCTGTTACTACATATTTCTGACAAATGCAGATAAATTGACAAAAATCTAATTTAAAATCCATATGCATAATAAAAATCCATGAAAGTGCTTCAGTGGTACCATTGCTTTTAGACTAACGTTAATACACTTCTACTGTCTAATTTGTGTTGCTCGATGTAAATTCTGTTACAAAATGTAACCTCTGTTACAATACATTTATAATTTCTGTTACTCGCACTTTTTCTCTATATTTTGATTGTTGTATATGAATAGCTCTTACAAAATGTTCCCAAAACATAAAAAGGCACTCATTGAATATACTAAAACTATTTGACCATTTAAAAATATATTTAGTACAGAGCACTGAAAATTTTGGCTGTAATGTTGAATACAAGTAACAGGAGTTACATATTGTTATATAAATTAATTCACATTACTGTTTTCATTTGAATATAAAATTATATATTGAAGTTTAATATACTAATGATGATATAATACACTATAAATAATATTTTGATAGGAATATAAATGTTGTGCCAAGTCCTCAAAGTGTGGTAGCGAGAGTGGTGAATATACTTCGAAGGTGTGAAGTTCAGTATGACTCATATGTAGAAAATATTAAGTTATTTTATTAACCCTCCGACTGTCTTGGAAAAGAGCAAAATTGTAATGTTGTTTTTTCTGCATTTTGTTTTAAATGCTTAAAAAAATGATTCTTTGAACATTTTACAAAAAAAAAAAACTTAACAAATATGAATGCAATCCTTGGAAGTATTAATCATTGTTCAATGTATTAAAAATACATTAAATCAATAGAATTATATTACTTTAAATATTGCTTGTATTGCAGTGAAACCTGGAGCTTAGTGAACGTATTAACACGGGCTTGTCAGTGAGGGGGTTAAGATAAAATTAAACAGGTATATTTCTTGATTAAAGATGCTAGACATCACAAACATAACAGTAATAATTATAGTTGAGTACTGGTGAAAATATACAGTCACTAGGTGGCAGCTATTAGTTGCAAATCAACATTGTAGTACATGAAAGGTTCACAGAGTTGATTGTCTCTAAGGTCAAAGGTAATTTATTCGCTGAATCGTTCTACCAAAGGGTAAGTTCCCTTTCACCGGCAAAGTCGCGTCTCGTTAAACTTTCGTCGTCTCTTAACTTGCTGGCCGCAAGGTTCGTGCGCGACGAAGTTCTGCCCCTTCCCTGGAATCAAGACGACCCCTTGTCAAAAATCAGAGGCAAAGCATCGGTCCACCCGATCTATGCTCTCTCAAGTCTGGAGGAATCACTAACTAACTTCCTTAATTATTGTCTCATCTATTTATTATAGATTATTTTGCCTGGAACTCAGTGTATAGGACTTTCAGCGAAAGTACTTTTCTAGTTTCACTCTGTCGGGAGATCAAAGTTGCTCATGGTGGTCCTGGATTTAAGTGCTTGTCAAAGACTGTCGAGCCTCCAAGATTGATCATGATGTAATGTTTGCTCTAATGTCCCCAACGGATTAGTGGACTCTGACTATCTTTTGGTCGATTCTGTAAAACACATTGCAATTCCTATGCTGAGAAACTGTACTTTCTTAGAGTTTTTATATAGGGAATATTGTAATATTCTGGGTCTGTACAATGTTGTAAATTGAGCGGATTTTGTCCAGTACAATATTTACCTTTTACCCTTTCAGGGGCAAGGTACTTATATTCGTAAAAGGCTGAAATGAGTGAACGACACCAGGATTTACAAACAAATTTATTTCAAAATAAGCAAAAGCTTTTGTTCACGCATTTAATAAAAAGAAGGTTTTCATTCCAATATTCTGGTGCCTATGTGGTATTTAGGAATTAAAATTAAGTGGTCCAAAAATGAACACTACCCTCGAAGGGAGTTAACCCTCTCGCTGCGTAATTGTTTTATTAAAATAGCTTCAAAATAATTAAAACAGCTTCTTTTGGCACCGGTTTTTCAAAACAAAAATTTTTGTCTAATTTAATCGGGGAAATGCTCCGATTAAATAAGGCAAAATTTACAAAAAACTGGTGGGAATAATAATCAAGGAGGATTAATTAGACGGAAAAATGCATGCCCGAGAAAATCTCGGGTTGCGCAGCAAGAGGTTTAAGGCATTTTCAGGTGACTGTATTTTTATCCTAAGTATGAATTTTTCTATATTGAAACTGATTTTATATAGGTTGTATATATACCTATATCTATAAAATCCGTTCTCTGTGTGTATGTCCTTTATACAAATCTTCAATTTTTGGCCGATTTGCATAAAACTTGATGTACATACGTTTTAGAACGTGGAAAAGATCACTGTCTACTTTAAAAAATCATCAGACCCGTATTCATCCCTTTTTTTTTTACCTCCTTCCATAATTAACATTATAGAAATATATCTTTGTTAATTTTTCTAATTCAACCGTTTCTTTCCTGTTGCCACACCCTAAAAAACGACAGAGTAATTTAAAGAAAATGATAATGCGTGTATTTGGATAATAAAAATTCGGATTTTCTCGCTATATTTTTGCATTTTTGAAATCGACGTTATCCTAATCAGGAAACGAAAATTTTCTCTATGTATATGTACAAATTTTAACTAAGCGTGTGTTAAAATGACGTAGTACATTCATTTGAATAATTTTAAAGTTAAAAAATATATTTTAATACAGACGTTTGAATTTCAATAAAACAATTCAAGAAAAAGGTAATAAAAAAAAAATCGTTTGCTTTACTAGATAAGACGTCAATTTTGTCAATATTATTTCAAACTGGTTCTAAAAACCAGCGGCTACAATTTATTTCCTATTTCTTTGTAATGCTGAATCTTTAATTATATCATTTATATAACTATTTTAATACTTGAAATGCAGTGATAACTTTCTACGATTTATATCGAATACGGTTATATAAAACACGATTTTTCTACGATTTATATTAAATAGAAATTATAACATAGCTACTATTTTTTAGAGTAATTTTTTTTTTTTAAACAAAATTTCATGACATGGAAATTGATGTCATTTTCATTTTTACGGTGGTGGATTTGGATTTTATGAATGGAAATATGAGTTTCCATTTAAAAATGTTCGGCAATGAATCTTTGTATACATGTGTTAAAGATGCCTTATATACTGCCGTTAATAGAACATAAATAAAAATCGTTTTTAATTTGAAACATGAATATATTTTTAACCTTTAGTATATTTGTTAGATTTCTCAACAAATACAGGGAAAAGTATTTTTTGTATTTTCGTTTTAGTGATCGGTTTCATTTTAGCGATCCTTTATTTATCTGAGTAGCACGTTTCGCCCGCTACGGTGATCAGTTTCTCTGAACAAATCTTGAATTAAGGGAAATATATCTATGAATTTGATCTGCCATTTTAAAGCAATGTGTATCTTTATCTCAAATGTACTTCCATATTGATGGATAGGATACGATCATCACTGCGCTAATATATTTTATAATGTCTAAGAAAAAAATTTCGGCTGTTAAGGACAAAATTTTTTAGTTGATCATTAACAGTAGGATTTGGTCTAAGAATGATAGACGGATATGAAATCCTTCTATATATAATAAAAAAAAGTTTTGATTTGGAAATGAACCAATGAAAATCTGCGCAGATATTCCGGGAAGATTGGCATCCAATTTGAATGCTTAAGCATGGGCTTTCTTCGTTAATATAAAAAAAAACTGTTGCATACGAAAATATGAAAATCGGTAGTATTATAGAGAAATGTTTGATAAATACGCTGATGCAGACAGTTTTCAAATCGAAGAATTATTTAAAGAGATATTTAATGCCAAAGTTGGACAAAATCATTCCATTAAAAAAGTTTTATAGGATTAAAAATTGTACATAGGAATTTAATCATTTTTAGATCATTTTATGTTTCAGAATTTCCCGGTGTGAAGATTGTATTTAGTTTTTCAATTTGACTCATTTTTTGAGGTTTTATTTCTATTTTAAATTCAAATTTTCAGCGTTTCGAGAGATATTTTTTAGATATTTTAGAAAAATGTATTAATTTATACTGTTGCCAACTGTAACAGCGCAAACAATAATGTTTGCTTCAATTAAAAATTTATTTTATACGTGACTATTATAAAGAGAAAATATAAAAAGCAGGAACTCATTGAAAATTACGTCATAAAAACTATAATTACATGTGAATTTTAAAAGAGAAAGAATATTGTAAAATAATAAATTCATTGACATGCGTTAGAAGTCTTAAATAGGAGAATTTACGTCACATTACACTTATTACGTAAGATGAACAAAAAATAATATTGCAAAACAGTTTAAATTAAAAAGTTGCGCGAGACATTTATTTGATATTTTAAGATGATCATAATATTTCATTTCTAACAAAAGTATTTTTAAGCGAATATTAAAAAGAGAAAGAAAAGTTTGGTGAAAATTACGTCAGATATATTTACGTCAGATTTAAATTATAATTCAATCTTCCGAAATCTTTTTAAAGCCGATCAAATTAGCGTGCTGTTAGAGTCTGCGGTGTCTGAACGGGGTTGACGAGCGTAGCTCGTAGGGGCCAGAGCCCCCTAGTATACTAAAACTATTTCTCAAAAATTATCTGACTTTTTTAAAAGGCTAATCATTCAGAATTGGTTTCGCCTGATTATAGAGCATTTCAGCTAATTCTAAAACAAAGCATGTAAAACAAAATTTGATATACTGAAACTATTCCAAAAATTTGGGTGCAAAGTAACAGTGCAAATGTCATCAAAATCTGTCCAGTAGAACTTTTTAAAAATGCTAATCTTTTAGGATCGGGCTCACCTGACTATTGAACTTTCTTCCATAATTTTATAACAAAGCGACGTAAAACTATATGCAGTATTTTAAAACCATCCGTGTAAAATTATATAACAAACAATGCAAGTTCCAATGAAATTCATTCAGAATTTTAAAAAATACTAATCTTTCATAATCGGGTTCCAGATGATTATGAAATTTTCCCCTACAATTCTATGACCAATCAGCGAATAACAATGTTAGGCACCAAAAGCTTAACTGAAAAACTAATAAAGCAAGTAGAATTACAATTTTTTAGAAGAATCATGTTATAAGCTGCCGGAATGAGATTTCCACACGAAAACAAATACTGAAATTTGCCAATTTAGTTATGTAAAAGTACACGAAAACAAACAAATACCGAATTATTTACAATGTTTTTGAGCTATTAAGTTAATCTTTTGTAACTGGGTTGCAGCCACATTAAAAAAAAAAAAAAAAATCAAACTTGAAAATTACTAAAAAAATCTGTAAATTGAGATAAGCTTTTCAAACAAATATTACTGAAAGTACTTTTTATATTCTATTAGACGTTGGAACAGTCAAATGTGCTATGTTTAAGGGTCAAATTGCAGTAAAAGTTAAATTTATGGTTGGGTTAGGTTGTTGCCACCAACAATATGATGCTACAGTTACTCATAGCAATGTCTTTTCTTTATAATATTGCATTAAGAGCAAACAGGTATATCTTTCGCAATTGGGATGCATGGAAATTAAAAAAATATCCATGATTGAAAATTACTTTAAAATCCATTCAAATGAGAAAATTGAGATACAATTTTCAAATAAATTTCATTTGAAAGAACTTTTTTCTATTCGACAGTGTGAAAAACGAAATTGTATGATGTTCATAAGTTAAGAAAATTTTTAGTAAAGGCACAATTTATGGGTTAGGTCGTTACCATCATCAGTATAATTTCACAATTGGCATTGCATTTCTTGTTTTTTGAATATTCTGAAGATGACTCAAAGAAAGAGTCGAAACTTTTACATTTTTACTATTTTTAATGTGTTTTTTATTGAAAGGACGTCTTTTAACCAAATAATTGTATTTTAATATATGTTTTGACATTTGTTTGGAATGTATATTATTATGGTATAGTTAACAGTTGACGTAATTAAGACTATTTTACTTATATTTACATTTCCCTCCGACTGTCTTGGAAAAAGGCAAAATTGTAATGTTGTTTTATCTTTGAACATTTCTTTCTTTGAACATTTTATAAAAAAAAACTTAATAACGAATATGAAAGCAATCCTTGGAAGTATTAATCATTGTTCAATGTATTAAAAATACAATAAATCAATAGAGTTATATTACTTTAAAATTGCTTGTATTGCGGTGAAACCTGGAGCTTAGTGAACGTATTAACACGGGCTTGTCAGTGAGGGGGTTAACAATCCGTGAACGGGAATGCACTAATCTCAGTTATTGTCATTGCCGTATTATTTCTTTTTAATGTATTTTACCCTGGAAGACCCTTATTATTGACACGAGCGAAGCCGGGTAGATCTGCTAGTATATATATAAACACTGAAAATAATTTATTCGGTGAAAATAGCATACTAAAAAAAGAAAAGAAAAATATTGGTAAAAGGACTTAATTTTTTAATTCACCCATTGGTGACCGGGAACAAAAATTCTTTTGTTTATTTAATGAAAAATCATTCACTAAGGGCGTGGCTTCTACGTAACAAAAGTAACTTATGTTGTCCACGAATTCTTAGATTGCAAGACATTTTATTAGGTCGTTCGGAAAGTCCTTTCCGTTTGTGAAAATTAATTTGTACCGGAAAATTCTATCACTTAATTATTAGACATTAATTACGATATCTAATGTCTAATAATTAACGAAAAAATTTTTCCGGGACGAATTTGTTTTCCCAAACGGAACGGACTTTCTGAACAACCCGATATATTATTTGCATACCTTGAAGGATATTTACTTGAGAAACCTATCTAGGAAACTTTTGTTTATTTAACCAAATATCATTGATTAAGGGCAAGGCTTCCACTTTTCAAAATGCATTTATATCATGTTGTCCACGTTTTTTAGACTGCAAGACATTGTATATTATTTTCATACATTGCAGGATATTTACTTGAGAAACCTGTCTAGGAAACTTGAGACACTATAAACTTCATAAATCTATCTAGGAAATTTATTTAAGAAAAACTTTCAGAAGAGGGCGGAGCTTCTACCGTTTGAAAACGCAGATTTCATACAAAATTGGCGGTTCGTCATTGTGTTATCAGAATGTTTTTTTTTTTTTTTTTTTTTTAATTTTTGACTAAGAAAAGGAAAGAACGTGATAGTAGTTAACACGCAATTTTTTTTCAACTATACAGTAATCTTTTCTCTTTTTCAAATATAAAAATAAAATATCATTCGGATTTTCAATAATAGAGCATTCAATAAGGAGATAATTTAAATTTCAAATATAATTTATTAATCCATTAACCCCTCCCCCCCCCCCCCCCCCTGAGCACAAACATATACCTAACAACAAGGCAGTTGTTTCCTTAACCTTGATTACGTATTTTATTCTTAATCATCGAGATGAGTAAATGTGAAAGAAGCTATGGTGGCTCTAAAAATTAAACGTTTTTATCCGCTCAGCAACTCAAAACTTCCTGACACGCGGGCTCATTTTTAGAAGTAAATGCATGGGATTGGTAGGTGTGGCTATTGAAGTAATTGCTAATCGAATAGCATTTCTCATTTTACATGCATTGCATCTTGAGTTATAAGCGATTGCTCTCTTATGAGGACCTCACTCAGACTGACGCGCCCGCAAATACAGTTAAAAATGTTGCATTCGATAGCGTTTTCGAAGAAATCCATTGTCTTTATCGAAAAAGGAAAATTTTTATTCGATTTTACAGTGTCCTGAATAAGAAGACCTGTTACTTTCATGTATCAAAGATTAAAAAAATGACTTCGTATATATGTCAAAAAATAATGCTTTATTTTCGATATGAAAGACATGTAAACCATACAATAGCGGATTTAAAAAAAAAAAAAAAATGAATATTTTTTTTATGATCAAACATCTGTTGTGATCTAATTTTTACATTTTATAATTAGAGATATACTATTTTCGAAGGAAAATTTGATTTCCCACCCCCAAGATTTGTCTCTGTAAAAATTGATTTATAATAATAGAAGTTTGTCTTATAATTATTACATTTTTTTAAAAAGTAGAAAAATAATAAACATTTTGCATATTTATGCATATTAGATTTTTCTTTTTACTTTAGATGAATACGTTATGTAAAATAATAGGGATTTTTTACTATTAAAAAGTTCATCCTTTCTGAATTATAGTTTCCTATGTGGTTAATTTAATATTTTGTGGAAGAAGCCCATCCCTGCTTTATGCTCATATATTTTCTCATTTATCAAGGAGGACTCATTGTGGTCAGACATGGCTGCATATGAGGCTTTAAAAAGGACAGTAAATGGCTGCCTATTACTGACAAATGCCACATCTAAACTAGATGCAGTTCAGATGTTTCAAGTGTCTGAAAGTTAGACTCAAAAATGTGCCTGAAAAAAAAGACACCTTAAACAGAGACCGATTTACAAATTTGGGAGCCCTGGGCACAGATGTTTAAGGGGCATCGTTGCACCGATACTTACAGGGGGATTGAGTAAAAAAAAAATGATTAAAAGGTACTTACTAAAATAACCATTATAGACTTTAATAATTACTTTAAAATATCCATAAAAAATTAAATATGATAATCATTAATTTACTTTTAAATAATCATTTCACAATTATGAAATTTAAATGAGTGGTCGTTTTATAATAAATTGTGTGGTGTTGATTATCTTTTCCTATACAAGTCCATATATCTGGAATGATAAAGTTTGCAACAACTAATAATAAATTTTCGACAACATCAAGCTACAATTATTTAAAATATTAGGGGCTCTACTGCCTGCAAGCTATGCTCACCAACCCCCAAATAATTTGATGAGAACAGGAACAGGATTAAATAAGAATTAAAAATACAGTGCATTTTTAAAGTGAATAAAAGAAAATATTCGCGATAATAAAGTAATTATAAATGGGCGTTTCAGACAAAATATACAACGTTATAAAAATACAATATGAACACAATAGATTGTAGAAGGTAATGTAAAATTCCATTAGATATTAAACTACATGAGATTTTGGACAATAATTGAAAAACCCTCAGCAGCATTTGGGGGCCCCTGAAAATCAGGGGCCCTGTGCCCGTGCCCTAAATGTCCTGCCGTAAATCAGGCACTGACTTTAAAGTGTCTCCTATTAGAAAAATCCATTTCAGGCATATAAGGGACGGTCCATAAATGATGTTACACTTTTTTTCAATATTTTTGACCCCACCCCCCTTTGTCACAAAGTATCACACTTCAACTTACCTCCCCCCCCCCCCTCTTGTCGCATGTCACGCTATATTACATAAACATATACTTGCAGTTCAGAAACAATCATTGCGTTATAGATCATATTTAAAATTTTATTTTTAAACTTTAACTATGTGTTTTAAGGACATTTGTGAGATACAGATAAATGTGAGATAATATAAAAATGATTCTGTACTTATTTTGTATGAAATAAGATTAAGGTTTACGACAAAAAACATAATTACTATACAGTAGTAATAAAATATTAATATGAAAGAGCAGTTGAAAAAAGTAGTATTTTGGAATTTGAAACGGAATTTAATGTACTTGACTTTAAATCTTATCCTTACTTTATGAATACAAAATACTTTAATTTTAAAATAATTTCAAAATTTAATCTGCTGATTTTTAATGTTTTTATTTTAACCAAAATGTGTGATGTCACATTTCTTTTTGTCCCCTCCCATCCCCTTATCACAAACTGTCACAATTTCAAGAACCCCCCTCACCTCTACAAGCGTGACATCATTTGTGGATGGCCCTAAGTCTCTGAAGTTCAGACATTTAAAATGCAGATTTCAATAGATATTTTTTTAAAGTCAGCCACAGAAAGTAAAAAAAATAAATCTTATAGGTGTGATATTTATTTAATTATAATTTAATTTTACGAAAAGTATTTTAATATCCAAATTTTATAAAATAAATAAATAAAATAAAATAAACAAAAAAATTTGGAAAAATCAAAAAATACATATAAATATAATTGTCCAATATACGATTAAATTATGGAGCTTTATCATATATTTATTCAATTTGCATTTATTATTTACCTTCATTTAAATACAGATTGTATTTTTATTTAGGAAATTAAAGGTAAAGGGTAAATTTTCATATCCATTCACAAGTACATATCATATCAAGTTTATCAAAACCCTTTTTGCTTTTTGTTATATGCATGACATTCATAGAACTTTGGGTCAATTTAATGAAATTTGTCCCGACATTAAAAAAAAAATACATAGGTACATATATTGTATACACAAATGTAAGTATTTACCTTGATTTTAAGACTCATGAATCAACAAAATGGTTCGGAAATTGTTTTAATCTGAAAAAGAAAAAGTTATATCAGTTTCATAAGTATTATACTAATATAAATAAAGCTAAATATGTTGTTTAATTATTTTTCGAACAAATTAAATAATTAAGCATGTTTTAGAAATTAAAAACACCATGTAAATTAAAACATAATCAGCAATTCAAATGCAAAACAAATTATGTATATATATATATATACTTTTATTATATATATATATATATGTCAACTACGACGAGGAAAAAAATATTAAAGTATAAATAATAAATATATAAATAAATTTGAATAAGACTTTTTCCTATTTTATTTATCAGAGAAAAGATACCAAAAAGTGTATATGGTTCATTTAGCAAACCTGCGCGTAGTGAGGGCCTAAATGCTTATATAAGCATCTTTGTAAATTTTCTTAAATATATACCTATTTTAATTATTTATTGTGTTTTAATATATTTATCTACATTATTAACTGTTAAAAATTGCTTTAATAAATAGAAAGTCTTTAGTTATAAGTCAACCCATAGGTGAATTAAATGCAAAATTGACCAATTAACGCCAACTTATTCTTGTTATAGAAAGGTCATTTTTCAAATACCTTCAAGTTTGGGGATAACTTGGCACACTTTAATATACCTGTACGGAAGAATGTATCATTTTACTTAAATGCAATACAGCGTGTCGATAAATGAATGTCCCAGTTTCAATAATATATTATAACAGTTTAATTTAGACTATTCACAACATATCATACATCAAATTGAAGGTAAACTGACCTAGTTTTTCTTACAAATGTTCAATATGTGCAACTTTGGTTATACGGCAGACATCCAACCTAAAGTCCACTTTCTCCCATACTTCGATTAACAAGTCGAGTTCGATTAACGAGTGGAAGCAGTACCCTTATCAATTCAGTGTCTCAATTCTGGCAAATAATTAGGTAGCGGCCGAACGTAGACACGATTTTTTATAAAGCGAAAAAAATCGCATGGCTCTAACGTCTTTTAAATCTTCAGCCCACCTTCTTCTAAATAACGCTTTACGCTCAGGAGTCGCCATTTTGCGTATGTGGAACTTCAAGCGAGTCAATAACAAAGCAGTACTCGCGTATGCGCTTATCTAAAACTGTTTGAGTTACTCTTTATTTGTGACGTTGAGCCATCACTCTACAACGCTTACAGTTGTTACAGTCATTCGGGGTAACTTTGAACCATGGGGTATAACTTTGCATCACCTCCTAATTTTCAATATTTTTGACACCAAAAGACTAAATAAACTCCAGAACTGTGCTCTGTTGGCAACGTTCTAAACTGGGATTCTATTCTTTATTTTAGAAAATAAATTAGCAACATTATGAGCAATTAATTATCTAACTATTTTTGTGAAGTACTGTTTTCAAGTTAATTTTGAATGCTGTTTTGAAGTTGTTGTAATCCAATTAAATTTTCATAGTAAGTAACAATATACTCATTTATCAGACATATTATTATCATCTAAATGTTGTAAATGTGTTAATATTTTGTGATTATTTATTTATTAATAGTTAATAAAATGTAAAATAAGAAGGCACTAGCATTTTACCGCATTTTCAGGGTAACTTTGAAACGGCTCAAAGTTATACTGATGTTTATAATTTACTGATTATAGGTGCTACAGTCAAAAATTTCCCATATTTGCAGGCATATTTTATATAAATGCCAAAAGTGCGCATTAGATATAACATGTAAATATTTTCACAAATATGTGTAAAATACATAAAATTCATTTAGAGGCGTGATTAGGGGCGGAGCTACTCAAATTTGACATTTCATACGTTCGACGTTTTTTATTCTTGTTTGAATAATACTTGTACTAGTATGTATTACTGTAACTATGGATATATTATTGAGTTAAAACATTGAAAATTGTTTTTCACTGCATTTTTATGTTTTATATGGACAATAAACAGGTTTTTTTTTTTTTTTTTTCTAAATATTCATGGTTCTCTTCTTCCACTTTTCTTATGCATAATATTTGTTGTAATATCATAAATTATACAAATCTTGTGAAATTGTGAAATGTAAACTCAAAGTCTTTACATATCTGAAAACATTTTTGGGGGTTCAAAGTTGTACTAACTATAATACTTTTTTTTTATAATGAATTATTTTAGATAATATTTACAGGACTCCCAAATGGTCCGCCAATTGAATACCAGTAAATTTTAACAGAAAATTGTATGGTAGGTTTGCGCTAGAATTAACTTTCAAAGGTGGGTCTGGGGCGGTTTGTAAGAAAAATCTAAAAAGAAAATTTTTCTAAAAAAATACTGGTATTCAGTTGGCGGATCATTTGGGAGCCCTGTATTTATAATATGGTGCAAAGGGACCTAAATGGCTGGGTAACTTTGAACCAGGTTAAAAATTCATTTTTTATTGCTTTTATCATTATTATTCCTTAATTTTTTATAGTCATACGATAATTTAGGATCATTTCTTCTCTTTTATGCCCCTCGTTGCAACAATATTCTTAAAATAAGAATGTGGCATGGGAAAATAGAGAAAATGCGGATCAAAGTTACCCTGAATGACTGTACTATTAAAATTTATATCTGAGACATCCTTTTATTGAGATCTTGTATATATGACGCAACGATGTCACCTATTATCGTGTTTATATAACTAATATTACGTTGGTGCAAAATTAGGACGTCAGCATGATCGACATTTCTCTTTTTTGATATTTTACTGCAAGAGAGTATCCGGCAAAAATGCTGTAAAAACGAATCCTTTCAAATTTTATTGTAACTAAGTATATTTATTTTCTTCGTAAATCAATGCGAAGTAAATTACGTTTATTTTTACCTATTTTTCCAATACCTTTAAGATTGGCGGAATTTCGGCACACCTAAATATATTTACACGAAAGGATGTGACATTTGTATATAAATATAATATATATGCCGCAATGATTTTACCTGTTTCAATGTTTATATAACTAATATCAGGTGGATTGAAAATAATGACGTCACAGCTCAAGTATGATGGACGGACAGTTCCCTTTTTACCCGACTGAAAAGAAAGGGTTAGGTGTTTCACGCGTATCTGTGTATGTGGATTTTTTTTATACGCTCGAAACATCCCAACGGCTGAATGTATTATAATGAATGAGGTATCTATCAATTCGTCTCAACGGCCCGATTGTTATAGGCTAGGTTTTGTTTTTATAAATTCAAAATGGCGGTAGTGACGAAAAAAAAATTACGCACCCTATTGAGTGGCCTATCATTGGATAGGTCTTTCAAAATGAAGACGATGTTTCATTGACTATTTTACAGTCAGAAGCTCCGTTAAAATATTATACAACCTGGAAGTTGTGTATGTATTGTGGATCTCTAGCTTTACTGCAACTCTAACCATCATAGACATCTATAGACCTCATCAAAACAGTGTTTATAGATAGGAACTAACAATTAAACACAACTTAAAAGTCATCAACACAAGTAAATAAAAAAAATAGGTAAGTAATATAAACAAATAATATAAAAAAATATTTTAAGTCAATTCCTACTTAGGTCAATATGCGAATTTTTTTTTCTCCCATTCTTCTTTCCTGTTGAGTAGGGCTTAAAATGCCTTGATCAAGAAGATGGCTCTCTCGATTATTGAAAATTAATTAATTTAATTTAATTAATGAATTAATATTTGAAAAAAAACTGGATTAACATCAAGTGTCATCCACTACAAGTTTAAAAAATTTATTTGAGCTTAATTGGATGAATAATAAGTATTTTATTAACGATTGAAAATTTGAACAAGATATATATAGAGAGAGTGTGAGCTAATAGTAGGAATTGAAAGAAAAAATAGTTTCACATTGATGATAAATAATAAGTTCGCTTTTTACGCAGTCGGGTTTTTTGATTTTTTTAATTTAATTGTTTATTCAATATTTTATTACAAGGGAATATTCACCAAAAATGTTGTAACAACTAATCCTTTCAAATTTTATATTGCAACAAAATATTTTGATTTTCTTCGTAAATTAATGAGATGTAAATGACATTTATTTTTTCTCATTTTTCTAATACCTTCAAGATTGGCGGCAAATCAGCACAGCTAAATATATTTACAAGAAAGGATGTGTCATTTATACTTAAATATAACATATACGCCGCAACGATTTTACCTATTTCCATGTTTATATAACTAATATTAAGTTGGTGCAAAATCATGACGTTACAGCTGAAGTATGATGGACATTTCTCCTTTTCAATATTTTATTACAAGAGAGTATTCGCTAAAAATGTTGTAACAACTAATCCATTCAAATTTTATATTGCAACTAAATATTTTGATTTTCTTCGCAAATTAATGAGAAGAAAATGGCATTTTGTTATATTAAATTAATGGTAGTACACTTCAGGAATTAATTCAGAGTCATATATCATAAAATGTATGTCCAGAAGATAAAAAAAAATAGAAAGGAATAATTAAATAAGTATTATATATTTGACACATCTAGTAATAATAAAATTCATGTAAATTTATTAAGTAAAGCAATTTCATATCACTTTATCACGTTAAAATTAGTAACATCTTGCGAAATTGGTAATTTTTCATCATTTTTCGCTTAACACGATAATCATTCACTTAAATTATCCATTCCTAAATTGAAATTCCTCTTTCTGGCATGGTTACAAGCAGCTCCATTATCATAAAATTTCGCTTTGGCGCTATTGATATGATGTGATTATGATATTTTTTCTAGAGCAGTTTGTCCTTTTCTATAGAAAGCTTTTATAATAATATTTTTCTTTGCTGAAGAACGTTGCATGTATGTAGTTTGATGACCCCCTTTGATTTAGTAATAAATAGGAATCATTAGCAATAATGTAATCAAGAATAATTTTCGAAGATGGGATACTCATCTAGGCCTAAATGCATCAAGAGCAAAATATTATTAATTTCGGAAGATTTACGAATAATGTTTGAAAACAACAATAAGAACAGCATTAATAAAGAAGAAGAGGATGATGATTAGCAGATTTAGATCAGTCGTTTTTAAAGAAAAAAGATTCAGGAAAGCGAGCAAAATCAACTGCATTGGGAAAAGGAAATCCCCACAAACCACTTATACAAACACAAGATTCAAGTAAAAATTTCGACAGGGAAGCAATAGCTAACACGTCAACATTGTGCTAATTTAAACGCGTGCACTATACTATTTTCTCTTATAAGTCTAAAATTGTTTTGATTGACCGTTACAAATTCTTGACGAGTAAAGAGGAAGAAAAATGTCTATTCAAATTTAAAAAAAAAAAACTAATTTTATTTAAATCAGATTATTTAATGCTGTTTTGACGTCAGTGAGAGTCTATTCACCGCCCCCTGAATAGTAGGCCTGAGCGCTCACACAAAAAGGACACAAAAATGGCGGCTCCCGAAGGCGGATTTTTTTTAGCATAGGTACGGTCCCTTAAATGTAGACACCAGTATTTTATAAAAGATTTCTCTACCTTGTTTATTCTCAGAAAAATGAAGCGGAAAAAACTTCAAAAAATTAGTGGTAGGAATATTTAAGGGACTGTACACACGCTGAAAAAAATCCGCCTTCGGCAGCCGCCATTTTTGGTCCAGCGCTCAGGCCTAGTATTCAGGGGGCGGTGGTCTATTACACCGCCCCCTGAATACTAGGCCTGAGCGCTGACACAAAAATGGCGGCTTCCGAAGGCGGATTTTTTTAAACGTATGTACGGACCCTTAAATTTAGACACCAGTATTTTATAAAAGATTTCTTTGACTTGTTTAATCTCAGAAAAAGTAAAGCGTAAAAAACTTTTAAAAATTATTGGTACGAATATTTAAGGGACTGTACACACGCTAAATTATATAGTTTCTGAGTAAGAGAATCTACCAATTGGATGCGTCTGAGAGCAAAAATGAATTTAAAAATGAGTCAGAAAATAAGCAGTTTGGATTTGAATACACCCTTAATAAAATGATTTTTTTTCTTCAACCGCTATGTATTTTTAATTTGTTTTTGCTGTAAGAATTGGTCCTATCAAAAACTTGTCAATGTAAATGTTGTAGACAATATTAAGAAGATATATGATAAATTCATGCGAATTTTATATCTTGTGAATTGGCGGGGTTATGGGGGTTTTTCGGTTTTCACAAAACTCCTCCCCATTTCCATCCCCTTGCTCCGATTTTGCCCATTAACGAACTTGACCGAGATTTTATGCCCCTTGATTTTATGTATCAGTTTGGAAGAGATTTGTGCAGAATTGTGGAAGTTATCGTGTCCAGAAGAAAGTGATATATATATATATAAAGCCTTTTATTGAGGGTGGTTTTGGGTTCTAGGGGTCATGATTGGTGTAGATCTGCAATTTTTTTTTTTCAGAAATTCCAACATAGGGGAGAATGTAATAGGTAGTATTTCATACGAAATCTACCTAATAGTCCTCAATGGTAGCCTTATAAATGTTTTGTTTCGTGTGTGTTTGTTGATGCTGGACATTTGTAGTGTTGACTGGTAGTTGTGGTCTTCTATATAGAATTTTGCAGGAAGCCATTTAACAGCAACAATTATAAATTTAATGACATAACAAATGTTACAGTATAATGCATTATAATAAATAAACAAATTGCGTGACATAAATTGTCAGATATCTCGAAAATGGCTTATTTGCGCGGTTAGTTCCGCTGAGTTCTTTCCAACGATATCATTCTCGTTAAAATCGGCACGTAACACTTCTTGCACTTCGCTAGTTAGATATAATAAAAGTACTGTAATTTACTACAACATTATACTGCAATGTAATATAACTTAATAATTATTATGGTACATTATATAGTACAAGACTATAGTACATTATATAATACTATATAATACATTATAAAGTAATATAACATTATAATGTATTACATAAGTTATTAATAAGTAACTAAACGTAAAAATAACTTTTCTTTTAGTGTTTTATTATTTAAATCACTTGGGTAAAATAAGTTTTACTTTTTTTGCCCAAAATCATTAAACAATGCTTTTATTTTGTTTTATTTTCATATTATTTTTCATACTCAATTCGGAATCATTCCAGATTCTATAATTTACAAACCTCTCACCCCAACTGTTTGGAAGTAAGATAGTACAGTCTTGCGATTTCTCCATTAAATTGTGTTACTTATTGCAGACATTGCGAGAATAATTTAGTTTTATTTGCTTTTACCGCAACTATTAGTGTTTTCTTGCACTCTTCTTTGAAGGAGAGAGAAAATGGAACGATTTATCTTACTGAAATGGATTTCGAGAAAATTTATTTTTGTAATCTTAACAGATATATTAAAACCACAAAATCCTTACGTCACAGTTCAGTAAATTCTAAAAATAGAATTGAAGAATAAACTAAATTGAATTAGCAATATTCGTTAAATCAGTAAACAAAGACCACGCCATTAGTATTTTTAAAATTAAATATTTATAAAAAGGTATATTATTCATACCAATAAATAAATATCAGTATAATAATAATAATAATAATAATAATAATAATAATAATAAATTATCTATCCTTGAATTGCACCTATCTTTGTCACCGATCATGGTATTACTACTGCTCTCAAATCCTTAAAAAGAATGAAGGGGGAAAAAAATCAAAACGTACGGCTATCGTAAAAATATTCTACTCCAAAAACTCTGGCTCAGATTTGCTAAAAGTAGTATTGGATTGATGATAAATTTAGATGATACTCAGGGCAATACAATATAAGCAGATAAAACAATGTTTTTAAACAATGCACCATAACTTTTTACTTATAGCAGACTAGTTTTGCAGCATTCAGCGAACCGTCGTCAGTGCAAAGAATGAGGAAATTTTGTTCATATATATGGAAGAGAAATGAATTCGAGGGATAGGATTATTGACCAATAGAATTACAGGAAATTACTGGGAACAATAGGAAAATTGTACAGGGGACGGAACTGGTAATGTGAAACAATGCTAGTGGTAATTAAGAAAATAAAAATAGAGGTTTTTATATATTATATATTAATAATAAGTTACATAAAAAACTCCTTTTCTTAACTTTCACTAGCATTTTTTTTAAATTTTCATCAGTGCCTTTCCTATACAAATTTCTTATTGGCTGTTCCCGTTATTTCCTGTAATTCTATTGGTAAATAAACCCATCTCTCGAATCCGCTTCTATTCCATATATATGCATAGCTGCCAACTTGTACGGATTTTTGCTACCACTAAAATTTAATAGAAAATGTTGTCCAATTCAATCACCGAATTGCAGTGAATGTTGACAATTAAATAAGGCGAAAATTTCTGTTAAATTTTAGTGGTAGCAAAAATCCGTACAAGTTGGCAGCTATGTATATGATCAAAACTCAGTCATATTTAGCACTGATGGCGATAGGATGTATGCTACCGAAAGTAGTCTGCTATAAATGAAAAAGTATTGGCTTATTACCCATCACAATGTATTTTTTCAGTTATATACATTATTCAGTTCATTTAAGTATGAAATGAAGTAATGTAGATGAAAATTATGCTTCGTGCACTATTTTTTATACATTTAATATTTTTAAACATTTGTAGAAACAAAAAAGATGAGTCCCACTTTCGGTTTTTATTAGCTGAAATACTCCCATTTATATTCACTAGTAGCATTGATTTTCTGCAATATAGCCCAGGCAATAGAGACCGCATAGTGGCTCTATATTGTTCATATATGTTGGCAAATACCTAATGTATGAAATGTGATATATAATATTGATAGTAACTTAAATAAAAAAATATAAAAAATATTTTTGTGAAAATGTCCCATTCATCCCCCACCTCCCCTACATGCTCTTCGGTTTGAATGAGGCATTTTTCGATTATCATGGCCTCATCAACCGCTGTCACGACAGCTGAGAGTTATTTTTGGGAATTGATAAATAAAATCAGTTAAACATT
Organism: Maratus speciosus; assembly: GCA_963932465.1. Lineage (NCBI taxonomy): Eukaryota > Metazoa > Arthropoda > Arachnida > Araneae > Salticidae > Maratus > Maratus speciosus. The sequence goes on from OZ010792.1 coordinate 281,974,192, forward strand.
TAAAAATCCGCTTTTATAAGATGGTTAGTATTAAAATCTTGCTGCCGCACAGATTTTTATAATGATGCTATGGATAATATTATTCTTTGGGGTTCCAGCCCCACTAAAAAAATCTGCAGAAAATCTGTAGGTAATTGGCCCAACAATCTGTAGGTAATTGGCTTATTTCTGCAGATATTTCTAAGAATATCTGCAGATATTCTACAGATATTTTGAAAGTAAAGCTAAACCTGCAAAATTTCTTCAGATTTCTGTAGAATTTCTGGAGAAACTAGAGATTTCTTCAGATAATCTTAAGATTATTTTTAGTGGGGAGGACAAAAGAAAAAAAAAAGGAATTCGGCCTGAATATTCAGAACTACGGAAATGCATTGTGTTTTGGAATTTTACATTTATGCTTTTATCGACTTTTAGATATTTTCAGGTACAGTTTCTAATTATTATTTCTATTTTAATGCACCATCATGCATAATTGCATTTTATTTTTTAAATGGAAATTGTTTATTTTATAAGTTATATATACCGATTTTGTAATATGTATTTATCGAATAATACTTCGAAGAAAATAAATCGAAAATATTTTGCGCAGGCATTTATCTCAATTTATTCTGCATCAAGCGATGAAATATTTAAACAAATTTGTTAGCTCTTCTACTTTTGCACCATGTGATCCCCAATGTGTCGTCACAGGAATATTGTTCATAAGCAAATATTTTTAAATGTATACTTTTAATATATGACGTAATTTTCACCTCACATTTGTTTCGCGTGTAATAAGTTAACCATTGTAAAGTTTTTTTTTTTTTTTTTCTCTCCTGGAGATTTGCGTGTAAATATATAATTCAATAATGTTATTGACATATTAATTTGTTTTAAATTTTAATAACATTCATCTAATAGTGCAACATTTTTTTCATTACTGCGAATGAAAGAGAGAAAAGAGTAAATTATGCCATTTTCGCATTATTGATGTCATTTTCTCATTAAAATTGAAAAGAAAACCAAGTGGAGCAATATTATCTTTGCATTTAGTTGGGCAACTTTTATTTCATATACTCTTTTCAAATATCTGAATACTTCCAAAAGTCTCATAATAACTCTCAAAATTTTTATTAATATTTATATGTAAAATGCTAAAAAAGTAATATTATTGAAATATTATTATTTTTTAAATTTTAATGGCATTTCTCTAATAGCGAAGACTTATTTTTATTTTTATTTTACTGTAGATGAGAGATAGAGAAAAGGGTATATGACGTCACTTTCGCATTATTGATGTCATTTTCTCTTTAAAATTGAAAAGAAAACTAAGCAGGAAATTTTATACTCCTTATTTTTAGTTGAACAATTATTATTTCTTGTATTCGTTCCATGTATCCGAATTAGTGTTTTTATAAATTCGATTCATAAATTCGTTTCATTAAGATTTTTAAAAAATGACAAACTGATATGAATACTACTAATAATCCCTATAAATTTATTTTTTCCCTTTCTTAAGCGCTTACATAAATGACGTCATTTGGACGAATTTATTCAAAATATTTCCTGTTCATGAATTGAAATAAATGCTTAGAAAATTGTATTTTTCTCTCTAAACCATTTCGACTTTAAGCGGCTTTGTAAACCGGAAAAAAAAAAAGCTACAAAAAGCTGCAATGAAATTATTATTATTTTTAAGTCAATGGAATTTATATCAATAATGAAAATGACAGGCGATTTTTGGTTTTTTAAAATAAACTGATTCCGGAAGATCGAATATGTGAAAATAAGTTCTCTATTTCTCCAAATATCCTTGAAAAACATAATTTAATCACAATATGGTCTGTATTGAAATAAAAGGTATTGATTGAAGTAACATATAATTATAATTACAATTTGAAATTGGCGAAAAAGGAGAAATCTAATAATCCCTGTGTTTTCCCTTTTCTGCCTTTTTTCCACAAAATATGGAGTAATTTAGTTGCCATCTTAGGGAAATGTCATTAAAATTAGAAAAAAATAATACCTCGAAAACTAATTCAAATTTTATAATTCCAATACCATTTTTGAAACCTGTGGATCAATATCGATAATTTGTAATAATTTTATCGCCAAACGTTCCACATTTTAGGAGAAATAGTTCTGAAAAATAATCAGTCGTTTCATAAATTCGTTTCATTAGGGTTTTATATATAGAGAGCAGATGTCAAGTAAATAATTAATAATGTATAATTAAATATGCACCATAAAGGTACATTTTTCTTGGATTTTTCAATGCAACTTTGCCTCAGAAAGCTGTTTGTGTGTTGTAAAAGTCATACTTCATGTTATTTTGTGTTTTGATTGCCAGAAAGATGAGCAGAAGAACTGAAGGTAGTTCACATGCGTTACTACCATTACTTCTTAAAAAATGTTAATTAACACTTTCCAACAAAGTTGAAAAGTGTTTATGACTTCGGTTTGTCTGGCCGTCTGTCCGCGCTCTGACTCCCGTAAATATACTCCGATCGTTCTGAAATTTTTGGGTGTTAGTAACCTCTACCATAGCCCGAACCCTATTGCAAATGAAGTTTGTAGCATGTTTAGTTTATTTACAGGGACAGTCAAAAGTTTTCCGTTACATTACGGCCTATAGGAAAAAATCGTTTAAAATGATTTTTAATGATGTTACATGCCTTGAAACATGATAAAATTGATATGCATTTATTAAGTACACTAAAATATACATTCTGTAAAATAAGCGGTGCAAAGAATAATTATTATTCATTTACAGGGCCACACAAAAGTATTCCGTTACATAATGCCATAGGGTTGGAGAGAATTTTTTCTGGCGTATTTTAATTATGTTAAATTATTTCATGTATAATGAAATTGATATACGTCACTGAGGTTTACTATAACTTATTTCATGCATAATACGAAGTGCATAGCATTTACAGGGACAAACAAAATATTTCAGATACTATATTGTATCCGAAGTACTGTACGGTAGCGATTGATTGTTGGAAATGCATATTTAATTATGTTATGTGCCTTTATATTTCACTATTTATTTATGCATTGTATATGGTGTGTATAAATGCTGTAATTCATATACAGGGCTACACAAAAGAATTCGTAATGGTCACTGGTATGATTGCAAATTGCTTAAAGGTGGTTTTTAAATGAGTTATGGATTTTTGCGCTGAACTGCATTTAGTTTACTAAGAAATGTTTGTAGAACATAGATAAAATGATATACAGGGTCACGCAAAGAAATGGATGCATGGCCGTGTATAAATGATAATTTCTGGAAACATGATTCCAGTAGTTTTAAGAGTGTTTTGCATTGAATTAAACTTTAGCTAAATAGTGGCGTGTAATAAAGGTACTAGGTTAACTGCAAGGCTGTACAAATGTATACAAGTATGTTTCCATCTATTACTTTAAATTGCTGAAAGAGAAATTTCAACCTATTATGTGTTTTCTTGCTAAACTAAATTTTCTCGTTATATAGTATACCTATGAACCTACAGATCAAATACAGGGCTGTTCAAAAGAATTGGAATGCATATTTGCTATGGACGGTAACTGTTGAAATCAGTTTTTCAAATGTTTTATGCGTTTTCTAAGATGTTTACTTAGTTCCCTTATATACCTTATATCGCTAAACAACAAAGTTTTGTTAAAGCATTCAGGAAGTGTTGGAAAGTGTTTCATAATCTATGCTTAACGCATAATTTTTAGGGTTTCGTTCATCTGACGAAACCCTATTCGTCTCGCTCCACTGTCTCTCTGTCTGTCCGTCACAGAGCCCGTTCTCAGAAACTATACATGTTGGAGACTTGAAATTTTGCATACTTATAGCTAAACACCACACATCATACGACAAATCACAAAATTTTGAAAAAGTCGTACATTTAACCCTTTGGGCTATCACATGTGTATTTTAAACTATTCTTTCTAAGTGAGCCCCTAATTAGGTTGAAGGCGTGAAATTTTGCGTGCTTATAGCTGGGCACCTCAGATCAAACGGCAAATCATAAAATTTTGAAAAAGTCGCACATTTAACCCTATGGACTCCCACATGTGTATTTTAAACAATTCTTTCTATGTGTGCCTCAAATTAGATTGGAGGCGTGAAATTTTGCATACTCATTGCTGAACACCTCACATCAAAAGAAAAATCATAAAATTTTGAAAAAGTTGTAAATTTAACCCTTTGGGGTCTCATATGTTTATTTTAAACAATCCTTTCTAAGTGAGCCCCTAATTAGGCTGGAGGCGTGAAATTTTATATACTTATAGCTGAACACCTCACATCAAATGACAAATTATAAAATTTTGAAAAAGTTGTACATTTAACCCTTTGGGCTCCCACATGTGTATTTTAAACAATTCTTTATAAGTGAGCCCCTAATTAGGTTGGAGGAGTGAAATTTTGCATACTTATAGCTGAACACCTCACATCAAACGACAAACTATAAAATTTTGAAAAAGTTGTACATTTAATCCTTTGGGCTCCCCCATGTGTATTTTAAACAATTCTTTCAAAAGCTGAACACCTTACATCAAACTACAAATCATAAAATTTTCAAAAAGTCGTAAATTTAACCCTTTGGGCTCCCACATGTGTATTTTAAACAATTCTTTCTAAGTGAGCCCATAATTAGGTTGGAGGCGTGAAATTTTGCATACTTATAGCTGAACACCTCACATCAAATGACAAACCATAAAAATTTGAAAAAGTCGTACATTTAGCCCTTTGGGCTTCCACATGTGTATTTTAAACAATTCTTTCTAAGTGAGCTCATAATTAGGTTGGAGGCGTGAAATTTTGCATACTTATAGTTGAACACCATCATGCGACAAATCGTAAAATTTAAAAAAAAAAATCTTACATTTAACCCTTTTGGCTCCCACATGCGTATTTTAAGCAATTTTTTCTAACTGAGCTCCTTATTAAATTGGAGATTTGAAATTTTGCATACTTATAGCAGAATACCTGAGGCCAGGCGACAAATCATAAAATCTTGAAATGTCTTCCTTTTAACCCTTTGAGCTACCACATATGTATTTTAAGCAATTCTTTCTAAGAGAGCCCCTAATTAAGTTGGAGACATGAATTTTTGCATAGGCATAGCTGAATACCTCAGACCACACGACAAATCATAAAATTTTCACAAAGTCTTATATTATTTACTCCTCTGCACTCTAACTTGTGTATTTTAAGCAATTTTTCTAACCCCCGCCCTTATCACCTGGGGAGCACTTTTCTATCTTTTGCCGACACCCCTTTGACCATTTTTTCATATTATGCACCACAGCCTTACATATTATAGTTCCACTTTTCACCGACAGGGTCGCCTACTTATCTCGGGTGCTATGGGACCAATCCCCTACTAATATATCTACGGATAGTATGTAAAACGGAGTTTCGTTCGGATAGATGTTTGTTTAGATAAGAGTGCGCCCCTGGTTGCGAAATGTGTAACTAACAGATTTTTCAAAAAGATAAAGTGTTTTGAAAGGAATATTAAACGAAATCCTCTGTGCGATCTGTGATCACACTTACCCACTTGTTCTTACCTGTTTTAAATTTTAACTTTTTTCTTCACGAGCTTTTGTGCTAATTTAAATATTCGTAATATTATGGAAATTACATTTTCCTCTCAAGTAAATCTTGATTGTCAGAATAATGTCGATATTTTTTCTTTTGATAAGTTTTCTGTCCTAAACATTATAATTACCTATAGGGTCAAAATAATCTCATCTTAGGCATTTAATCCTTTAGTGCGTAGATTTGCATGCATGCAAACAACAGTGTTTTGAATGTAATAGATTTTTTTAATTCGTATATACATAATCCACACAAAGTAGCAATATCTGCTTTAATTAATAACAGACCTTCTGTATTTAAATAAATCAAAATTAACCACTTAAACTTTCTGGTGTAATATCAGATTCTCTGAACTACTTAATTTCTAGGCCGTATTTTGTCATGGGAATTACAGGGTTAAAGATTAAGTTTTATAAAATAAATAATTATATAAAATAAGGTATTTGGAGACATATTTGTTAAAATATTTACTAATTTGCAATATTTTAGCGTAAAACAGCCACACGACAGCATTTTTTACTTGTATTGCAGATGTGCAACAAAAGAAAAGTTGATGTATTATATGAAAAATGTATCTCTGATTTTTTTCATTATTTTTCCTGTGTAATAAACCTTTCAGAGAATCATATATAATTTTTTTCGAAACAAAATAAAAAAATCACGCATATAAGGGTTAAGTAATATTTTGATCTTAGAACTGCGAGGGTCGTAGCAGTTCCAGAACACTGACCACAACAAAATCTTTCTCTTGTTAGCTGCAGTTTGACCGTCACTTTTTCTTTTTCTCCAAATTGACGAGCTAACAAGATTTGAAAAGGCATGGTATATCTAGCGATTAACTTCCATGAGGCAGCTGATGTTTGAAGCCTGTCTCCTAGACAGTGTTCTCACGACGCGATAACGTATGAGACAATTACTACTTGTCATTCAATTTGTATCATCTTTGCAATTTTTTTCTATCATGGCTTCCATTCTGCATTAAAGTAATATGACATAAAGAGTATTCCTGCCTATTATTCTTTCAGATTCGTAATCATCTTACAGCCCCATTAAAAGCAATTGTTGAAAAATAAATGTTTCTCTTTAAAAAAATTTTTAATTTAAATTAATGCGTTATTTGAGGTACATGAAAAAATAATTTTCATACATACAAATATATGCATAAAAGTATGATTGTCACATTTAGATACTAAATAGCTCATTTACTTTACTTATTTATTTATTTATTTTCAATACTTATGCTTATTTCATGACATTTAGCTAAATTTTATAATTTAGTTGTTTTTCCATTAAAAGAAAAAAAATCGCTAAAAACATAATAATTCTCTATATAAAGGATAATTTTTATTCTCTTTTTTAGAGGAATAAATAATACAAAAGCATTATAGATTCTGAATAACAATACATCTGAAATTTTGTCGCTAAAAATATTCAGCCTCTCTAGCCTAAAAATGTTCAAAAGTGTGTTTCGTTTTAAAAACTGTAAAGGGGCGGAATATCCATCAAAATTTTAAATCAAGATGACACTATATGCTACGAGATGAAAACTGTTATCGTTTTCTCCAAAGTTAAACTAATGGATTTTTATTTTAAACAAACTAGGGCAATTCGCAAACTAACCTCCATTTCACTATAAATAAAAAAATCCGCATACATTCAACAAATTTTTTATTTGCATCTGAAAGGTACAGCTATCATCTATTTTCCGACATAGTCATCATGTGCATTCAAGCACTTGTCATAGCGTTTTATCAACTTACCAATTCATTCTTCACAAAATTCAGCGGCCTGCATATTAAACAAAAGTGTCACAGCAAGCAGTTTGAAGTTCCCCATCGTCAGCAAATAGCTGTACCAAAGTCACTTCTTCATTTCAGTGAACATATGGTAATCTGACGGAGTCAAGTCCGGGCTGTAGGGGGGATGATTAAGCATGTCCCATTTGAATTGGCGCAAAAGAGGTTGTGTTCGCCGAGCACAACACCTTCACTCATAATGTTTGGGCCATATACAAGACACAATTCTTGCTGAATGTCTTCCGCTGACAGTTTTTTTTTTTTTGCCCAAAGAAATCTTATCACTCCTCGTACCTCGCATTTGGTGGGATTTTTAATGGCAGTGCACATTTTGTGACGTTATAACCAACAAACGCGCGGCAGTACGACACTCTCACTAGAATAGCTGGAAGCTTACTGAATCACAGATTGCTTGATGTACACAATGGTTGCTCTCTGCTCTCTACTACTAGATCCTCGCCATAACGGAGGTTAGCTTCCGAATTGCTCTCGTATATAAATATTTTTAAAAATATATAAACTAATAAATCTTCATATCAGGATCCTCAAAGTCAGTTTTTGGAAGATGTTTTAATTTTCATCTAATTTTATACAATACCTAACATACTGAAATCCGCAATTTAACAATGTTAGATTATATGTATATTTCTAAGGATAATAAGATTTACTAAAGATAGAAAGTATAAAATTATACATAGGATAAACATAATATTATGTAAAGAAACATAACATTTTTTAAGAACTGTTATATTGAACACGATTTCATGCAATTATACTCTTCATCTGCTTATTGTTCGAATTCTTTAGAATAAAAATGTAGAACTACTCTTTAAGGGCATCTATTTTACGTTTTATTAATTTTTTTTCAAACCTTTCGTAATCGGGAAAGGTACAATGAATGCATTTTTCAGATTTTTTTTTTTTCTTTTTTTGACACTTTATGAAATAGTGTTGGTAAGCAACTCGTAAAGTAAAAGACAAAACATAATTATGTATGATAATAAACATATAAAATTTAAAATTTAAAATGCTTCATATTTGGCGAACGTATACACAAAATTCCATAAAAAAAATGGATATGTAATTTAGAACGCGTGGCAGGTGTACTGACACGATTTCAAATTAATCGTGCAGTTTAAGATTGCCATTGGGAAATTTTAGCATCCATATTTTAACATTTAAATCAATTATCCAAATGCGAAATTTTCTTTTCAATTATGTGTAAAATTTAAAAATCGGCTGTATTCCCATAGAAAAGCATTATGACATAAATAAAATGTTCTATATTTTTCGAACGAATGTACAACCAAAAACTATACAGCTAATTCCGGGAGCCTTAATCAACATAACTACTTAATTACAAATTAATCGGATGCGTTTTGCGGTAGTTACCGCGAGTTTACCACATTAAGCCTTCATACGACGTTATGGCAATAATTAAAAATTTTATTTGACAAGCTTACCATATTAATAAAAGAAGTTTTAGATACTATCAGTATACCTTTATAGCTTCATTAATATTTATATTTGCCTTATGTGTTCTCGAGACATTTTTGTTTTGTCTTCTTACGTTGCGTGAAAAAAATCAAGATATTAACCTTTATTTCGAAATTTCGTACTGATAAAGCCTTAATTGTCTAGCTATTCTTCGGATAAATAATAACTACAAATAATAAATTTAAAAGTGATTTTAAAATAAATTTATAAATCTTTTGGTGAGGGATTCAAATATGAGCATCGAATAGTTGGTTGATCTCAAACATTTTTAAAAACCTCATGCAATCATATCTTTTAAATATTGTTAACCAAACTCACGGTTCTGCGATTCTGTTATATATTAGAAATTGATCACAGTAATTACATATCTCAAAGACACGGCTTCGAAATAGGATTAAATGGAATATTTTAATGTTATTTCCAGTATTTTTCTAGAATATAATGGACGAAATAGCCTAATTATTTGGGGTGTTATTTTCAAAAAATCATACTAAAAAATAAACCGATTTAAAAAAAAATAGTGATTTAATGCTTTCTTTTGTGAACATAATATGATAATTTCAAGGCAATTCACTGAAAAATAAAGATATTATGGTACATTTTAAGAGACGTAAATATTAAACGTTTTGTATTGAAAACCACATTTTTCCAATCGGTGACCGTGATATCTCTAATACTGACGAATCGGTTTTACTTCAATTTATTGCGTGCACATCCTGTATAAGAAAAAAAAATCGCCCTTGAACAAAAAATTTATTATTATCGTTATTCCGATATGCATTTTTATCGGTCAAAACAAAAGATTTTTTTTTTCATAAAAACTATGAATCTTCATGTTGAAAGCCCACAATTTTACTATTTTGTTTAATGATTAGATATTTTACGATCACTATGGATTATTATCACCTTTTTTTTTCAGATATTCCAGATTAGAAATCAAAAACATATTTTTAAATCAGGTGTATGTCTTTAAATTCTTTTAAATATTTTCCCTAAAAATTGTTGTGAGACGCATTTTAAATAAGAATTTTTAAGTACAGAATTAAAAAAAAATTATTTTGCTTTAAAAGCCTTAAAAATGGTTTTTTGCATAATTTTTAAAAGGAAAGAAACTAATTAATAGGGGAGGTAGGGGAGGTATGATACACTTTTTTTTTTACAAAATTTTTACAACCCTTAGAAAGCTATTTATAAACAAATTTTTCCTGTTTTCTTATAAATTGACCTTTTATTCATTTATTAAAAATATTGTGAATGTGAATTTAAAAAATAGTCATTATAAAAATATATCCCAATTGTTTTGAACGGTTACTACTGTATCAAATCTCCCCATTACTGGGGAGGATTGATACACTAACAACGGAGGTTTGATACATTGTTATGTAAATTGAAAAAAAAAAAATGCAGGTAATTCAATTTATGCGTCATACATTTTTTATGATAAATCTTGAAATATTTAAGTAAAATTTGAAACGAAATGACATTGACATATTTTTGTTTCAGAAATGTTTTTACAAAAATATTTAAACTATTGCTATTATTTAAACAATCCTATTAACACACTTTTTAGAAAATAAATAATGAAAAAAACACCGAGATATCTAGCTGCAAGGAAACATGAAGTGAACATTGCTGATATGCAAACAATTTAACATAAATTTAGCACATTTAAGATTCCTTTAACCCTTTCAGGGGCAAAGCATTTTCAATGCTAAAGTGTTGAATAAATTTTTAATTGCACCGGTAAATTGAACCGGAATTTACCTACAAATTTAATTAGAAATAAGGAAAGGGATATATTTCACTTTCATACTAAATGGAAAATATTTTACGAAAATGCTGGTGCCAATGTGGCGTTTGGGAATTAAAATTATGTGGTTTCATAAACATACCACCAACCCTGAAATTGTTAAAAGAAAAACTAATAACTCTATCATTTTGATAAGTAAAATCGGGTAAATTTAACGTTTTTTCAATTTGCTCTTCGTAAATTATAGAAAGATTTTCCCTTTCAGGCCATTTAAACTTTTTTCCTTCTACATGACGAGCAAAGCGAACTAACCATCTATCATCGCACTGCTTTTCTATGTAACCTACATAATGTCTATGAATAGTCTCTTTGTTCTTCCTTACTAATTTCAGTAGCTCTTGCTGTAAAACAATAATGAATATTACAGTCCTATATTAGTTTGCAAACTATTAAATTTCAAATATACAAGTGTATTATTTCTCCCCAGTACTAATGTATCATTTCTCACTATTATGCCTTATTGGATTTTCAATCACTTTGTACAAATGCAGTTGCAAAATGGTAATCTACTTTCTAGTAAAACTAATCCTAACAATGTGCTTTATAATTAAAAAAAAATTACACGATATTATCTTCACAATAATAAGGGTTATGAAAGAAAATCAGTCAATGAAAAAATTTACATTGACATTCCAAAAACTTTCAAATTTAAAAGAAAAGAAAAGTTGACAGTTCTTCACTGATTAGTCCAGCTAATGATGGCTTCAGCAAATAAAAGAAGACTTCACATGTGTCAGAATGGCTGTTAATGCCATTTGTTGAAAAAAAATTGTCAATGTATCAAACCTCTCTACTCTATGTATCAAACCTCCCCTACCTTATTGAACTTATCTAGTTTCCTATGATTTTACAGAATGACAATCGTAACCGTAAAAATACTTCCTGATTTTACTTTATGAATTTGATATTATTTGCCAACTAAATTAGAAGCTACAATAAAACAGATATCAAATTCTTTTAATATATATATTTTAAATTGTTGTAAAACCTTCTTAAAATATCATTTTTTAAATAACAAAAAATATATATTTTAAAAGTTATTTATAACTTTTAAGGAAAATTTTTGATACTCTTCAAAAATGGTGCCTTTTTAAACATTGTGGCATAACAGAAGCATCATCATCTCTTAAATGGTAAAAATAAATTAATATCCTATTGGGGTATCATGGCTCTTAAAATTGGAAAAAAAGACCATTTTCAAACTTTAATATCTTAAAATGTATTTGATTTAAAAAACAATTTTTATTGGAATTGAAAGATACAAGTATGTTTTTTCATTTCATATATTTAAAAATTGAAAGAGGCAGAATTACGATTTACGGGGGGTTCCAAACTGTCAGAGATTTGTTGAGCAGAAAATTGACATAACAGATTACACACAGGATTACAGAATAAATTTTGCAACTAGAATGAAAATTTTGGTGCCTACATATACTTCAGATTGTAATAATGACCTTGAATCCAAATAAATTTATATTTAAAGCATTTTTATATTTTTTATAGAAAGTTGTATTTAGATAAGGCGAAATTTAGAAAATTTCAACTTTATAATCACCTAAAAAATATTTTTTTGAACAATAAAAAAGAAATTTTAGATTCAGTTTAAACAGACTAATATAAAACATACGTTTCGAAAATTTCATGAAAAAATATTCAGAAGATTTTGAGATATCGTGCGCGTTATGACCAAAAACTTCATTTGGAGAAAAGTGACTTCAAAGTTTCGGAAACGCCGTTTCAGCTATTGAGCGGATATAATTCTAAAAGCCATAGCTTCTGTTCTAATGGAAATTTCAAGGAAACAATTATATCAAAATGTTCAGAAAAAATAAGAGTTTAACATCTAAAAAAAAATTAAAATTTCAAAAATTTTAAAGCTTTAAGAGTCCTGAGACCTCCTTAAAGGGGTTCGGGACACATTTTGAAATATTTTTTATTTATTGAGTTAAAATTCTGATTTTTTTTTGTGATGGTTATTCTTATCATTTGTAAACAAAATCACATGATAAAACTTCTCATAATTTTTTTTTTAAATTTAATTACAATTTATTTAAAAAGTTGGGTAATTTAAAATCGTTATAACTCGAAATATTATGTATAGAATTTCATTTTTTTTTATTTAAATAAACAGAAATATGTAAGTTTTAATTTTGATTCGGCATTTTTAAAAATATTAATTTCTAAAAAAATTAAAAATATTTAACGAAAAAAAAGTGGTGCAACTTTAAAAAAAAATCATATTTTCAAAAGTAAATATATTTTTTTCAAATATCCTGAATCAAAATTAAAGTAAAATAATTGAAAAAGATATGTTCCAAGCTTGAACCCTTTATGTTTAACGTTTCTCGAGTTATAAGAATCTAAATACGAGAAATGGTGAAAAAACCTATCATGAAGTTAAATGCATTTTTATAAGAAGTCGTATCTATGACACCCATTGCTTGAAAGTTAGATTTTGAAAACAAACCAAAACGAAAAAATTAATATTTTTTGCTCTAATTCCGATAGAAATATGATTTAAATGCCATTTTAAGGAAAGCACAAAGAAATTTTTAATGAAATAAAATGTTTTTGCAAAATTTTAAGATTTTTGTGTCCGCATCCCCTTAACCTGTCTAGATTTTTACAAAATAAATATTTCAATTATATAGAGTGTCCATTCTTAACGATGTCCAATGGCGAATTCCTAAACTGTTAGTCATAGACATATAGTTCCAATTACAAAATTGTTTTAAATGAGGTAAAAATAAAATAAAAAATAAAAAATAAATAATATAAAATAAAAGTTGTTTAGATCAATAAAAACATTTCTTAAAAAATTACGAAATTTAATCCTATAAGTGATATTTAGTAAAAATTTCATATTACACCAAAAAGTAAAAAAAAAAAGTCCCATTCATCTATCACTAAAATTGACTGAGCTATGAAACTTTGAATTGCATAGCTACCACCTATTTTCTGCATCTGAACACAGATGAGTTGGGCCAAGCTTCGTGGGATCGTATACAAAGCCTTAAAGTACCATAAGAATTTATTTCGCGTGTGTATCTGCACTTCAACTGAAAGTAGTCACATCGTACAAGTATTAAGATACTGTTAATTTGTATTAATTAAGCTTCACATTGTTTAAAATAATTATATTTTAGCATATGTTATATTTTGTAAAGAATTCAGATTGCTGCTTTCCATCATTTCATTTAAAAAAAAGTTCTGTTATTTTCTAACTTATACTTTCAGTATATATTGCATGTTTTCATTTATTATGTTAGAAGGAAAATAGATTTCAAATTTATAATGTTATGTTAATTTTGCTCTCAACTATTTTTTGTTTTGTTTTGTTTCTGAAGACTATTTACATTTCTAGTAAATTTGCGAATAGCCCCAATTTAGCAACAAAAAGATGCTTCAATTGTAAACAGCTATTACTTGGTTAGTTTTAATTGTAGAAGAATGGAACTTTTTTTTTTTTTTTTTTTTTTTTTTTTTTTAAGTAATAGGATATTTTTACTAAATATAATTTATAGTACCAGGACAGTATAAAAATTTAATTTTCGCAGTTTTTTAAGAAATGTTTTTATTGGCCCAAATCACTTTGGAATTACTTCTTTACCTCATTTAAAACATTTTTGCAATTGAAACTGTATGTCTATGATTAGCGGTTTAGGAATGGAACCTATTCCCCTTTTCTGTTCGAGGCTATAAAAACCGCCATTTTACCAATTGTGACGTCCCAGGAATACGTTCATTGTACTTACCACATGTAGACGATTACAGAAAATTTCGTTTAGACCAATGATAATACTTAGACCAATGTCAGACGAGCATCTTTTTTGCTGCTTTTTATAGCATTGTGAATGGAGCATTGTGAATGGATAATACTTAAGCAAAAAAGCAGCAAAAAAGACGCCCGTCTGACATTGGTCTTACACTTAAAGGAATATATATAGTTTAGCATTTGTTTCCAGCTAATAATCCATATAGAGATATGAACCCTATTCTTCCTTTCGATTCGAGACTAAAATCGCCAATTTATCAACTGTGACGTCACAGGAATACTGCCCATTAGCCATTGGACACCGTTGAGATTGGACACCCTGTATATCACACATAATAATTCAGATAATAAATTTATTTTGCTCTTTTTCCAAACTATATACTACGATAAAAAACGTGCCATTATTTTTTAATAGTGTCACTAAAATGTTGTAAAACTTCTTTAGAAAAGTACCCAATTTTCTTAAAAATTAATTAGCATTAAAAAAGGCCTTGAAAATAATGCATCTTTTAAAAATTATGACCTAACAACACCTCATGAAAGAAAAAAATGAATTAATAGCCTATTTAATTTATCGAGTTTCCTCATTATTTTACAGAATGAATATTATGGTCATAGATTTTTCGTGATAAATTTCATGTTTTTCCTAAACTGGTAAATATGATAAAGGACATGTGTAATTTTTGTTAATATGTTCTCTAAATTTTATTGTAAACCTTTTTTTTAAATTTATTTTTTAAGTGCAGAAAAATTTCTTTAAAAGTAATTTCTTAATTGTAAAAAAATTTCTTTAAAAGTTCTAGCTTAAAAATTTAATAAATAATTAAAGTTACTCTTTCTTTTTATCCGTTAAAAAAGGCCTTAAAAATAATACTACCTTTCCAATCGTGCTACCTTGTATTGCATATTATCCAAAAATGGAAAAAATGAATTAATAGCTTATTTAGTTTTGTCTGGTTTTTCTATTCTCTTTCCAATGAATGTCATAATAATATGTTACACATGATGATTTTACATAATGAATTTTATACTTTCGTAAGCTATGATAAAAGATAGGCATTTTCACATAATTTTAACTTTCAGAGATAAAAATACGGTGAAATTAAACTTAATAAAATAACATTTTAAACTTACAGAAGAATGCCTTAACCCTTTCGGGACGAGCGTGTTTTACGGAATTTTCGATGTTTTATACCCGGTTTTTCAAAACAGAAATTTTTGCCTAATTGAATCAGGAAAATGCTTGGATTAAAAATGGCAAAATTTACAATAGAAATTTACTGGTGAGAATAATCACGGATTCTGAGCACCTTACGCGGCACGTATACCGGTCGCTCGCTTCTAAGGGGTTTATGATTCAAAATAAATAAAAAATGGTCAGCAGCAATTATTTTTTATAATATTTTATTTAACCGAAGAACAAAGTTAAACTTGCGTGTTTAATTTTCCTTACCGCCACCTTGACATTTTATCGCTCTAGCTTTTTATTTTCTTTTAAATTTTTACTTATAATGAATTTGCATATTACCCATAGAACATTTAAATAAGAGATAATAACAATGTAGTATTTTTAGTACAAAATTTTGGTATAACATTATCTTAAAGGCTGAAATTTAGCACTTTATATTATTTCATGCTGAATTATTTTATTATGTTCCAAACAGTCTAATTTATTATATATACCGACCAGTGTTCTAATAAAATAAATAAATTTTGTTATTTAAACTCATTTACAAAAATTTCATGGTTGCAATCAGAAATAAAAGAGTAGGGACGGTAAGGACTGTAGCAAGTAATTACAATTAAATATTTAGAAAATTATTTCTCCAACTGATACTGACGAACAGATAACGAGAGGCTGCAGTAAATCCGAAAAAATAAAATGTTTATGTACAAGTATTATCTCGTATTAAATAATAACAATCAAATATTACATGATAGGTTTTGATGCCAATGTAGTCTTAAGTAAACGTAAACATGTACATGTAAATACACGGCTGCATTTATTTATCGCTTCAAGGCTTTACTACATGTGGATTTATATTTGAAAGATACAGAAGTAAATTATTTTAAACTAATTTAGTTTTTGATGCTAGTATTGAAGAAAATGCTTTTCACAGAAGTAAGAAATAAAAAATACATAGAATCATTGTTTAGAAAAAATCCATTACTAAGATTTCATTAAAACAGCATAATAAAACATGTCATTTACGTTTTTTTATGAATGTTTAGAGAGTCTCAATACTTAAAATTTTTAAAAAAGATGATTTATGACAAAATATATGTGAGCCATTCTCAGATAATGTTAACTTTCATGAATAAGTAACATGTGAAATTCAATTAAAGGAAATAGTTTTTAAAACTTCCAGTTTTGAACTTTCATGTTCTTGTTGTTGAAAATTAGAAAAGGTTCTTATTCAGCATTAATGTTTAATGTACTATCCCAATGAGACCCTTGCATCTAACCCCTTGAAATGCGGCGATGCCCCTATGGCATCACATAATTTTAATCCCTGATTGCCACACTGGTACCCGAATTTTTTTCAATGACAAGTTCACTTTTATTAAATATGCGAAAATATACTTATACCTGTTTACAAATAAATTTTCTTGTAAATACTGGTGTCATTCAATTATTTCAACATTTTACGATTGCAAGTACCTTGTCAATGAAAGGGTTAATAGTGAAATGGAACAACGATGGTAAGAAAGGGAAGGTAAGGAAGGAAGAGACGGTAAGGATGAGACGTTAAGGAAAATTAGCACCTATTTTAATGTAATTCATGTTAAGACCAAGTGATAGCCACAATATTCATTGATTTTTAGCAACAGTTATTTACATTGATCTAAATAACAACAACAAAAAAAAAATATTTACATCTAAAAGTGTAGGAATAAATGCTGGGGACGGTAAGACTACCAGTAAAACCACAATACTTGAAATTGATATTTAATGCTGATTTAAATTCTGCAGTAAATTTTTCCTGTCAAAGAATTAGAGTAACGTCTCTAGCGTAGTTCTCTAGCTTAGTTCTGCATGAGAAAAAAGTTGAAAAATACTCTGTGGCTGGATCTGGAGTTATTTTCAGCATAATTTTAGTAAGAGGGACGGTAAGGAATCTAAAATCCAGGGAGAGAGTTAAAAAAAATAATAATAACCGTAAAAATGTATTCAGCTTAATTTTTTTCTACATATTTATATAAAACAATAGTTCCAATTTCGTAAAAAAATTACGTCAAATTACTTTTATTGAAATAATTTTACCCAGACAGCTCCAAACTTAGAAATTAGCATCAGGGATACGGGACGGTAAGGAATTTCATGCTAAATTTTGACCCCCCAACATTGTACAAAACTTATTTATCTCGTTCATATGGTTATACAATAACATAAAAAAAACAAGGATTTTATTTAAGGATTTTACCCAATAAAAATCAAAATCGGGCACACCATTATTTTTTATATAATTTCATTCCTAATCTAGTATGATAAAAAGATTTATAAATCCTTACTTACTCGATCTTATTAAAGATTTTTCACAATCAATATCATAATCATGCACCATACATCCGGATTTTACGTAATGAGTTTTATTTTGTTCTTTTCTTAAGCTAGGATTATAAAGAGCCATAATTTCTTATAGTGCTTCTATAATTCTTTTCATTAATGATTTTGACGCATTGAATATTGTGATCACTTCATCAAAACTTCATACTCATCATACTTTTACGCAAGGAATCTAATATTATTCCTTTTCTAAGGTAGGAAGTATGATAAAAAAAAAATCTATAAATCTTTACTTACTCCTTTTCATTAATACGCCATTAATATTAGTCATACATCATACACCATTACGTAATGAATTTGATGCTATTCTTTTCCTAAGCTAAGTAACTATGATAAAACACATCTATAGTTCCTTATTTACTCCATTTTTTAATTTCTTTCAGGAAAATGTCTGTTCCTTATCTTAATAAAGAAGAAAAATTCCGTTCGCAGAAAAGCAAATATTGCTATTTCCTGAAGATTCTGCTTTTTGTAAGAAAGCATTTACTCTTCTTTCAGACTTAGCATAATTTTTCAGGAAAAGTTTCATCAATTGTTCGATATTCTTGTAAAGCAAAAATCGTACTGATCCAGAGACATTTATAATTCAGTTGATTCATTGATCATTTATAAAGGAATAAATCTATTTTAAGAATTCTACATAAAATAATGAAATCTCATGTCTTATTTCATTAAATAATCTAACTCAAAAATGCGCATCACTGAAAATGTTATTGAAAGTTTAGCTTCCTTAATCAAATAAAAAAATATATAGAGCATCCCGTACGTCTGTTCTCATTTCCGAAATTTATTAAAAAAATTAACAAATTATCATTATTGGGATGTTGTTTGCATCATAAAACATGTCGAAGAGTCTGATTTTTCTTTTTTAAACATGAGATTAATTTTTTTTAAAAGTTTGCTAACAGCCATATAAGAGTGTGGTTAACATAATAAGATTTGCGGCGTTTTTCGTATTAAAAGAAGAAATAATATTTCAAAGTGTACCATAAGTCCGTTCACATTTGAAAAACTCCTAAAAATGTAACAAACTTTCGTATTGGACTGCGGTTTGCACCATAAGATTTGTCATAAAGTGGCATTTTTCGTGGTAAAAGAAAAAATAATAGTTCAAAGTGTGGCATAACTCCATTCACATTTTCTCCTAAAAATGTAACAAACTACCGTACTGGACTGCGGTTTGCACCATAAGATTTGTCATAAGTGGCATTTTTCGCGGTAAAAGAAAAAAATAATAGTTCAAAGTGTACCATAAGTCTGTTCACATTTTAAAAACTCATAAAACTGAAACAAACTAATCGTATTGGACTGTGGTTTGCACCATAAGATTTGTCATAAAGTGACATTTTTCATGGTAAAAGAAAATAATAGTTCAAAGTGTGCCACAACTCCCTTCACATTAAAAATGTAGCCCGTTCACATTTCAAAGACTCCTGAAAATGTAACAAACTATCGTATTGGACTGTGGTTTGCACAATAAGATTTGTCATAAAGTGGCATTTTTCGTGGTAAAAGAAAAAAATAATAGTTCAAAGTGTGCCATAAGTCCGTTCACATTTGAAAAACTCTTGAAAATGTAACAAACTATCGTATTGGACTGCGGTTTGCACCACAAGATTTGTCATAAAGTAGCCTTTTTCGTGGTAAAAGAAAAAAAAAATAATAGTTTAAAGTGTGCCATAACTCCGCTCACATTTCAAAAACTCCTACAAATGTAACAAACTATCGATTAGAGTGCGGTTTGCACCGTAAAATTTGTCATAAAGTGGCATTTTTCGTGGTAAAAGAAAAAATAATAGTTCAAAGTGTGCCATAAGTCCGTTCAAATTTGAAAAACTCTTAAAAATGTAACAAACTATCGTATTGGACTGCGGTATGCACCATAAGATTTGTCATAAAGTAGCCTTTTTCGTGGTAAAAGAAAAAAAAATCCCTGCCGGCCCGGCCTACAGGCAGAGGTAGATTTCGAAGTCAAATATACTAATTTCACAAACAAAAACTAAATCATGATTATAGATAAATCCACTTTAACAATTTTATCTGGCCGCTCTTGACGAGTTTTTATTTCATTTTCATATAATAGCTGGTTTTATCAGAATCATGTTAGGGCGGTATTCAAAAAAATACTTTTCCATGCTCAACAACTCGAAATTTTCTGGCATAATTCCAGATTCATTTTTAATTAAAAAAAAATATTAAACTTGCTGACGTGATTTTTGAAGAGATTTATAAGCGACCTGTGTTTTTATTTTTTGTTCAATTAATTAAAACTTGATATATAAACAATTATTTTCTCAGAAGGACAATATTTTGCGTTTCTAATACAATCGCTTCGGGAAATTCCGTTCAAAATGCCCACTTTGACATCATTTTTTGAAATATATTCTGCATCTATCTAAAAATCGATTATTACGGTACATTATATAGTTTCTGAATAAGCGAATCTACCAATTAAATGCGTTTGAGAGCAAAAATGAATTTAAAAACCAGTCAGAAAATAAGCAGTTTGGATTTAAGCGCATCCTTAATACAACGATTTTTCCAACACAATCCGCTTCAGTAAATTCGGTTCAAAATGCCCTTTTTAACAGCATTTAAAAAAATATATTCTGCCCCTATCAGAAAATCGACCATTACGATACATTATATAGTTTCTGAGTAAGAAAACGTACCAATTGGAAGCCTTTGAGAGCAAAAATGACTTGTAAAATGAGTCAGAAAATAAGCAGTTTGGATTTGAATACACCCTTACTAAGATCATTTTTTACTTCAACCGGTATGTATTTTTAATTTGTTTTTGCTCTAAGAATTCGTCCTATCCAAAACTTGTCTATATAGATGTTGTAGACAATATTAAGGAGATATATGATAAATTCATGGGGATTTTATATCTTTTGAATTGACGGAGTTATGGATTTTTTTCTTCTTCAAACCCCTTTTTTGTTTTCGTTTTTAATTTTTTTTGTGGTACGAATTGGTCCTATCAAAAACTTGTGAATATAAAAGTTGTAGATAATGTTAAGGAAATTCATGATAAAATTAATTGGATTTGATATCTTTAGAATTGACGAAGTTATGGATTTTTTTCTTCTTCAAACGCCCTTTTTGTTTTCGTTTTTAATTTTTTTTTTGCGGTACGAATTGGTCCTATCAAAAACTTGTGAATATAAAAGTTTTAGATAATGTTAAGGAGATTTATAATAAAATTAATTGAATTTTATATCTTGAGAATTGACGAAGTTATGAATTTTTTTCTCCCAAAAACCCTATTTTTTGCGCCCCTTGAGCCCATTTTTAACTTTATCAAAAATCTGTGATACATAAATTTTTGGCCCTATTTTTAGAAGTAATAAAAACTTTAAACTGATTTGATATGTACAAAAATTAAAAAGTTATGGGGGGGTTTCTGTTTTCACAAAACCCCTCCCTATTTCCCTCCCCTTGGTCCGATTTTGCCCATTAACGAACTTGACCGAGATTTTATGCCCATTGATTTTATGTATCAGTTTGGAAGAGATTGATGCAGAATTACGAAAGTTATCGTGTCCAGAAGAAAGTGATATATATATATATATATATATATATATATATATATATAAAGTTTTTTACTGAGGGTGGTTTTGGGTTCTAGGGGTCATGATCGGTATAGATCTGCAAAAATTTTTCAGAAATTCCAACATAGGAACGATCCCAATAGGTAGTATTTCATACGAAATCTACCTAAAAATAGTTTAAAGTGTGCCATAACTCCGCTCACATTTCAAAAACTCCTAAAAATGTAACAAACTATCGATTGGAGTGCGGTTTGCACCATAAAATTTGTCCTAAAATGGCATTTTTCGTGGTAAAAGAAAAAATAATAGTTAAAAGTGTGCCATAACTCTCTTCACATTAGAAAAACTCCTAAAAATGTAACTATCTATAGTATTGGAGTGCGGTTTGCACCATAAGATTTGTCACAAAGTGACATTTTTCGTGGTAAAAGAAAAAATAATAGTTCAAAAAGCCCGTTCTTGTTTGAAAAACTCATAAAACTGTAATAAATTATAGTATTGGAATGCGGTCTGCACCAAAGGACCTGACAAACGGACTGAAAATTTTTTCAAAGAAAATTTCAACTATTATTATTATTATTTTTTTTTTAATTACAAAAAAAAATCGACACTTTAATAACTCTTGATGGAAATTATCGCACTTCGGTATGACATTATTTATTACTTTCTTCTATCTTGACAAGAAGAAAGTATTGGTTTCATGAAAATTTTCGAATTCTAGTTTTCGACGGATTTATACGTTTTAGGGGGTCAGAGATTCCAAAAAACATGTTTTTACAAAATGTCTGTCTGTGAGTCTGTCTGTCTGTCTGTCTGTCCGTCTGTCCGTCCGTCTGTCTGTCTGTATGTGACACAAATTTTGTGGGCGCTCTATCTCAAGAACTAATCCACGGAATTTAATAAAAAATTATATTCAGGTAGTCCCTGATATAGATTGGTGCTGATTAGTTTTTGGTGTAAATCGCCCTGCAGGTGGCACTGCTATGTAGCATTTTTCAGGATTTCCGCAAAAGCTCTATCTCAAGAACTAATGCACGGATTTTTAAAAAACTTCAGATTCCGTTAATCCTTGATATGATTTGGTGCTGGTAACGTTTTGGTGCAAATCGCCCAACAGATGGCGCTGCTATGCTGCATTTTGAAGCATTTACACGATTTTCATAATAGCTCAATCTCAAGAAATAATGCACAGATATTCATCAAACTTCAGATTCAGTTAGTGCTTGACATGAATTGACGTTTTGCCTCTTGTGGTGTAAATCGCTCAACAGGTGGCGCTGCTATGCTGCATTTTTTGAGATTTCCGCAATAGCTCTATCTCAAGAACTAATACTTGGGTTTTCAACAAACTTCAGATTCAGGTATACCTGGATATGAATTAGTACTGTTTATGTTTTGGTGTAAATCGCTCAACAGGTGGCGCTGCTATGCAGCATTTTTCACGATTTCCACAATAGCTCAATGTCCAGAACTAATGCACGGATTTTCATCAAACTTTAGAATCAGTTAGTCCTTGACATGAAGTGATGTTTTGTACCTTTTCGTTTAAATCGCTCAAAAGGTGGCGCTGCTGTGCTGCATTTTTTGTGATTTCCACAATAGCTCTAGCTCCAGAACTAATGCACCGATTTTCATCAAACTTTAGATTCCGGTATACCTTAATATGAATTAGTGCTGTTTGTGTTTTGGTGCAAATCGCCCAACAGGTGGCGCTGCTATGCTGAATTTTTCAGAATTTCCCCTACAGCTCTATCTCAATAACTAATGCACGAATTTTCATCAAACTTCGAATTCAGGTATACTTTGATACGAATTGGTTCTAAATTGATGTAATTTCTTATACTATTTAAATGATTTAATTGACGTGATTTATATAGAAGAAAGTTTTGTGATGGCCACAACATACTAGTTTTTGAAATATCAATGGGTTGGTGAGACTGTATACTACATTAATATCTAAATACGTTTTTTTTAAATGAAAGGTGGTAAACAGAGATGTTTATCATTTGTTTTATTTTATGATCAAATTCAAAATATGGATTTTTAAATGAGTTCTTCAATGACTTTTTCTATAATTTAATTACATGTGAATCAGTGTTGAATTCAGTTAGTTTCCTCTGTCAGGGATTTCTGTTGCTTCGGGGAGGGGGGGGGGGGGGTTATAGATTTCCAGGGGAGAAATTGCACTTTTTGACCATTGAAAACACAAAATCTCAAATCTGCCGGGGGAAGGAATATCTCATTGCTCCTTGGGGAATGTCCCCCCGGGCCACCCCCTGAATTTAACACTGATGTTTATAATCGCATCTAAAATTTTTACAAATTTAAATTAAAAAAGAAGCGTTTCGTATTTATTTAATTTCATCAATTAACTTAAAATATTAATTTATCAATAATCTTTTATCAAAGCGTTTTCTATAAAATAAGTTTTCCTTTTCCTGAAGAAAATATTAACAATCGATTTATCAGTCTATAAAACATTTTCTTAAAGTACCGTTGAAAAATATACCCATCCATTGGTATATTAAATAAAATAGTTATTGTCTTTTCTTATTTAATATTTCTATTAAAATCTATAATAGTACAGATGCTTAGACAAAATAAGTTGAAACAATTCATTTTTTATTATATTTATTAATAAACTATAGCAGAGTTTCCCAAACTATGGTTCTCGTACCAGTTCTGGAACAAGAGCCTTCAGGTACTTTTACGTGAAAGCTATAAACAAAATTCATTTAAATTCTGCCCTATCTCTCAAATATAAATATTACATATATCTATATAATGGCATTGTACATATTTCAAAACGCATTTATAAAGCATAAAGCAGAAGAAAAGTCTAAATAGTATTTTAAATTTTTTTTCAGCTCTTGGCGCACTTGAATCAATAGTTAAACTTTTGTAGCACATTTGAACCCATGGTAAAGCTTTCGCAGCACACTTGAACTCAGAGTGAAACTGTGACGAAACCCAAACAAACTAATGTGATTAGAAAACATAAGAAAGTAATATAGCTTTTTAATTTATCTATCAACACAAATAAAATGCTTTAAAACAACAAAGAAAAAATAATTATTACAATTAAAAAAAAAATATAACAAGTAATTTTCTTTTAGAAGGTACATTACTTTTTTATTTATATTGTACATTAGTATTTAATCATATGTTACACTATACCTTACCACAAAGTAAATAGCGTAATTTAAAATATTTCATTTAAAAACGAGCACTTTTATATATTCGGAAAGTTCCGATAGCACGTGAGTTTTTGGGGTGTATCTCAAATCATTTCACGGCATACCGGTTGAAAACTCTGATCTAAACTACATTATTAGGATGAGCGAAGCGAATCCTCTACTAGGCTACACAAATTATATTTTGTCGTATACTTTACAAAAAAGCTATTCAGTATTTTGATTTGAAATTAAACATAAAAATAAACTATGATTTGTAGATTTGCACGATATTATTATTTTTTTTTACAGAATAACGTTTAAAAATGTACTATTTTAATTAATTTATTTTACATATTTTTCCATTACGGACGCATTTTTGCAAATAAAAAATGAAACACGTATATTTTCAGAAGAAAAAATAAATCATGGAGTTAGTAATTATAGATAGAATCATGATTAATTAAATAGTTTTACAATTTCTTTTATGAAATTTTTAAAGTACCTTTTTTATGAAAATTATAGCATATTTTTAGTGAATTAAAATTTGTGAAATTCAATTATTTACTTTCAATTATAAAAGTATTTTTCAGTATAAAATATATAATGTGAACATTAAAAATTTCACTATCTTACTTAAAAGGCGACTAATGTAATGAAAAAGATGTTACAAGTTTAAAATATACATTTTATTTAAAAACTTCTTAGTACTTTCAAACCTTCCAGGTTCATCATCAGAGAATATATTGATAACTAAATGTTGTTTATTTATACAAATACGTCACTCTGTTTTGAAAATGAGAGAGCTAATAATTACTAAAGTTGAAAGTAGAAGTAGCAGTAGCAGTTTCATGGATTTAATTTAATTAGAGGAAAATATATATTATTATTATAAATTGCAGTTTCATTTATTTTATGACATCACTTTGTTTCTCATACGTCATTTTCCATGGGTAGAATATATGGGTAGAAAATGATGTCATAAAATAAATGAAACTGCAATTAATAATAATAATACATATTTTCCTCTAATTAAATTCAATCCATGAAACTGCTACTGCTACTTCTACTTTCAACTCTAGTAATTATTAGCGCTCTCATTTTCAAAACAAAGTGACGTATTTGTATAAATAAACAACATTTAATTATCAAGATATTCTCTGCTGATGAACCTGGAAGGTTTGAAAGTACTAAGAAGTTTTTAAATAAAATGTATATTTTAAACTTGTAATATCTTTTTCATTACATTTGTCGCCTTTGAAGTACAATTGTGAAATTTTTAATGTTCACATTGTATATTTTATGTTGAATCAAGGTGAAAAATTGCGTTTCGTCTTATGTTATTTGTATTTTTCAGTGTTAAGAATTCAAATACACAATGTATTCTTATTATGTGAAATCATTTACGCAGACGATACTTACGCATTTTAAAAGAACTATATTATGATTTTTTTTTGTAAATTGGCAACAAAAGAATTGTAAACAAATAAAATTAAATGTTAAATTCGTTATATAAAGTGTTATTCGAATTCGAAGGTTGAAAATTGAACCAAATGAAACATACTTACTATTAAGAAGTAATTACTATTAGTATTATTTTTAATATGTTTGCTGTTTAAAAACAATTTCTAAAATGTATTAGTTCTATTATAAAAAAAAAAAAATGCCGAGAAAACGTACACTTATTGGTAGAAAAGAACGTGAACATGATTTAGCTTTAAAGCTTAGCTTTAAGGCAAGAGGCTAGATATCAGTGTAAAAAACGACGACATGACGAATCTCTTCTGGCAGAGAATGCATGTGCTCGGAAATATGCTTTAAGTTTCGAAAATGCACAAAAAAATTTAAAATTATATTTTTGTACATCAGAGGCTATTGGAAAATGTAAAAACATCTTTAAAAGAGGTTTTAGTTGAAAATTTAAAAATATTTTGTAAAATTTTGCTTCGAAAATATTTTTATTTATTGCAATCTCATATCATAAATAAAAAAATCCGAGAAAATTCTTAGTTATTTGGCTGAATTTACATTTCTAAAATTAAAATGCGCCAAAACATAAAATAACGTTTTTGCTTAATAAAGATGCAAAAATAATATAAAAAAATATTGTTACTTTCAAATGTTTATCTTATTAAATAATGCTTCGCGAATCCAAACAAAGCATGACTTTTGCTAGTTATTTAAAAATATTCATATTTTTTAATATAACTTTTCCTTTTATTAATCATAACCCTTTAACAACTGACCCACACAATTGTGTAGGTGATCCTAAAGAAAAAGAAAAAACTTTCCCCCTTTTTGTGCAATGTAAAGGTGAGCCTACACCCATATAATTGCGAGGATCCTCTCTTGGCATAACCTAACATCAGGTATCTTTTTAAATATTTTTTTCAATCAAATATGATCCTATTATTTAGGGGAAATCAACAAAACTTTTCATTTCTACTAAAAACCTCTTAAGGTCTTTAAGGATTAATTCAGAAATTTCTATATAACTTTTCTGATATTTTGTTGAACTCTTTAAACCATAATCACAGTATTATTCTTAATTAGAATGTCAATAAAAGGAGATGATCTTATTATTAGTTGAGATATACAGCTACAAAATGTTAAATGTTGGCATTGCAGCAAAAATTGGAATTTCAGTTTAGTGGTCTGCAAATCTAAACGTTTGGGAACCCCTGAAATGTAGCACATTTGAATGAAGTTATATACATTCAAGAATACAATATCTAATTCGGTTAAATGGCCTTGAACTTCTCCAATTTTTTGATAGTGTGGAATAACGATACACACGACGTGTCTTAAGCTTCTTTAAAAGGACATCTGGGATTTAGATACATTTTTCGCTATGTTTATATGGCAAGATAGATGTTTGTGAATCAATTTTTACCTTCCTTTGCCCATTTCTTTCTTCTTCTTTTTTTTTCTCTTTTTGTCATCAAAATATGTCAGCATGTGAAGCTAAACGGTCGTAAAATAGAACAACGGATGTCATTAAATATCATTAAATTTGTATGCTTTTCGGATTACAACAATAAAATTAAGTTACCAAATAACTTTTCAACTTTTGAAGTCCAGATCAAATCAATTGATAAAATATAGTTATCCTTGTCATCAACGACGTGTTAAGATATAATTATAGTGATCAATTACAATTACATTCACGGATTGGTTTTTAATTCGAATTTATCATCGAAACTGCCAACTCGTTTAGTGCACCTGAAAAGTCACAATCAGTGATTCAGATAATCCGGATGTTTAAAAGAAGACATCTGCAAATATTGGAAAATAAAACAGAATAAAGAACCCATGTCACATTGTTGTTACAAGAAATAAAATTAATGACCCAATCGAAAAACATCCAAGGAAATGATATTAATTTTTTATTCATAATGGCACAATAAAAAACTAAGGAAGTTAGTTTTTACAACATGGTTTAACCATTTCAGGGGGAGAAGAATTCTGTTCGTAAAATGATGAAATAATTGACTGACAACAGAATTTTAAAACGAATTTCTTAGAAAATAAAAAACCGCTATTTTGCACTTTCATTACAAAAGCAAAGTTTTATTAAAATACTAGCAGGCTATGCCCGCTGCGCTGGTCAATATTTCCAAATGAACCTTGGATTAAACTAAATGGTGAATTTGAACTTGTATTTTAAACAATATGGATCTTCAGCTTAACCTTGTACATTACTGAAAACGATGCGAACGCCATTGCGATATAATGTTGTCTTAAGCGTTGGACAAAATTTAGCAATTAAGAAGTAATTGTTTTAGTTGATTATAAACAGCGCACTTATGGTCGGGTAATGAGACCGTTATGACAACAGGAATTAATACCTCTGTAACTAATCAACATATAATGAAATCGTATATACTAACACCATTCCTAAAAGTCATGCAACAGGGGTCACTTGTAACAAAATATGTTCTGTAGATTTTTTTAAAAAGGCTAAACTTTCATAATCAGGTTCACTTAATTTTTGAACTTTTACTGTTGCTCTATAACTAAGTACCCTTGAACAATATGTATACACTAAAACCTTTCCAAAATTATTACCTAACTAATTGTGGTATATCCTACGAAAGTATAAACAATCGGAATGAAATACAAATTTCCGTTGTAAATATATAGTAGATGATGATGATGCGATTTTGTGTAATAGAATTCATAGTAAAGTTTTCGCTTCAAACATAAACGATGCTTTCAACATTAAAGCTAATACACCAATATGTTAAGTATCCGATTACGGAAGGTTAACTTGAATTCTCATGAGCAACTACTCAAAGAAAAGTGAATATGTGTCTTTTGTGATACTTTTATGTCAGCCGGGCGCAGGTAATAAATCAATAAAGATTGTTTTCATAGCATATTCTTATTTTATTATTTTCATTTAAAACACAAACCTTTCACTCATTTAATTTAAAATGCATGCCTTATACTAATTTCATTTTAAAAACTGAAAAGATAAACAATAACAAAAAATAATGCCATAATTAAAAGCAAAAAAATATTTTTAATTTACATACGCAAAATGTTACTACTACTACTGGGAATTTTAAAAATGCTATCAGCGAGATGTGCGCACGGTTGTTATAAATGTACCCATTTTTTCTTCTTATCGAGGAGCAATTTATAATTCGCACAATATTATTCCAATTCCAATTTCTTTCAATGAGGAACCTATGACCGGAAAAAATGGAAAAAGACTCTTGTAGATTCTTCGGATGACGGCATCTGACGCCATAAACCGAGTTGATATATATGAAAATAATTTTTAAGTCGTTACAAACATTGCTTTCATACTTAAATATTTTCATTGGTACTACTTTTTATCCCGTCGACCAATTTCGCCAAATTATATAAATCGCCAAACCATTCGCCAAATTATATAAATTGACATAATCTTTATTTTAAATAACGAAATAACAAATAAATTAGTATAAAATTAATAAAAATACAAATAAAACGTCGAAATTAAAGTCACTTGATGACGTAAACACGTGTAGTTTGTTTAAATTCAAGTGAATTTGATATTTACGATTAACCATTATTGGCATTTAATCTTATATTTTGTCGATAGATTTTGGTCGACGGAATATGTAAGTAGTACCTTTTCCATTTTTGTTTTATAACGCTAAATTCTCAGTAATTTTTTTCCTTTTATTTTACATAAAATCACAATTTTTAAAAAAAATTAAGATGCTTGCATTTTTATTTCAAACTCATAGAGCCGTTTTTATTTTTTAGCCAAAAGGGTTGATTTGAATTTTTTCCGTTGCTAGAGTAACGGATGTAATGATAGATATTTTGAGGTTTAGATGCCAAAGTCACCGCCAAATTAGAAAAATATGAAATGCGTCATGAACTGTTGGACTTATAAACATTTATTTGGTAGCATTCGATTCAGCATACAAAACTACATTAAAATATGCTATCATTTGACGCATAATTTTGATATTCGATTTTTTTCTCCTCCCCGTGCAAAAACCATTAGGGGTGACACTTTAGAAAATCCTTTCTTAGCAGAAGTTTATGTCAGAAGAAGTATTTTTACTACGATTTTCAAGATTTTAGGTTCAGTAGTTTGCGCTGTGCGTTAATTAGTCCCCTAATCCAGACTTTATTTTATATGCTATATTAGATATGCGATTTTGCGGTGAATCGATGACCGAAAATTAGTCCAATATCATTTGAAATATTACATAACAGAGGAGAAAGTACGAAGAAAGACGAAGAAGAAATGACGAATTACAAAAGACTTGTAATTTTTTTTTTCAAAATGTTGAATTTTTCCATAGTAATAACGTATTAAAACATAAATTTCCTTAAAAATTATCTTTATTTCCTAGATTTCGAATCTGTGAATTTTCCTATAAATGAAATTGGCGATATGACTTGAGAAAACAGATAATATTTGCTTAAATAAAATGGGTAATATTCGTTGATCTGAGTTCGAGTTTATAAATATCACATGCTTTCGGAATTACGGCGAAAAACATTTTAAAAGGTATGAAATTATTTTACAATATGTATGTGTGGCAGAAATTCACACTGAAATTTAAGTATTCGATTCCATTTTTAAAATATTAACTGATATCTATATAAGTTACAATTGAATATGAAAATGTACTCAAAAAATGATCTCTTTCACCTAAAAAAACACCATTTGTGAGAACATCCTCAAGCTAATGTCACGCTTATGCATTTTTGGCTTAAAATCACATTGTTTGGCGGCAAAAGAAAAATAAAAAATTGTAAAGAAACAAATAGTAATTACACATGTGACTCACAATTACATCTGCTTTTTCTTCTATAAGTCACGTGATGGGACAATTAGATATAAAAAAAAGAAAAGAACAGAACAGAAAGAAAATGTCGTTAAAATTTCATCTAATCAAATTTTCAGATTCGTTTCCATATCTAACGCAAGCGATAAAGAGCCAAATATTGCGTATCAAGTGTAATATTTCTTATTAAATTAATTTTTAAGCATTACAAATATTTCTTTCAGGTTTTGATTAAATGTTTCCGTTTTTTAATATTATCACTCATTAAAACGGATTTTCTTCTTCTTTTTTCTTTTTTTTTTTTTTTCATTTAAATAAAATTAATAACAGTTTTTCTTTTATTTTCCGAGGTTTAATAGCCGTTTCAATTTTTTTTTTTATCAACGATGAATTTCGCCAAGAAATAAAATGGTAACCTTATCGCCCAAAATAACAGAATTTTCCGTCATAATTCTAAAACTAATATAGGTAGAATAATGTGTTATAGATTAAAACCTTCCCTGAAACAATACCTATCTAACGGTATAGGTTCCGTAAAAATCCATGCAGTAGAACTCGAAATCTAGGCGTTCGGAACGAAATTTCCGTTTGGATTTTATATATATAATAGATAATAGAATAGATAATAGATTATATATATACATAATAGAATAGATAATAGATTATGTGTTATGAACTATCTCAAAGTTTAAAACAGACCGCATTGTTAGATTTCCTAATTTTAACAATATCGCGTTATGTTAGTTCCACATTCCACCACCAGGGAGCGCACTCTATTCTTAACGAAAGCGTATCTGAACGAAACTCCTTCATGCAACCTTTCCGTAGATACATGAATCGGGAGGGTGGCGGTCTTAACCAATAATTTAAGATAATTGCTGAAATTACTACGAAAAATATTTTAAAGGGGCTCTACGCGGGCATCTAATAGAGTTAGAGGAAATCGGAAGACGTCAAAATAATCGCGGGGAAAAGTTTGCTTGGGTGCTTCGGAGCTACTTTTGGCGCGAGATCTAAGCTCTACGACCAATAGCAGCCCAGATATTTAAGGAAATATGAAGTAACAAAGTCCAAAATAATAGAATTTTCCGTAATAATTCTTAACTAATCTAGGTAGAATGATGTGTTATAGCTTAAAACCTTCCCTGGAACGATACCTATCTAACGGTATAAGTTCCGTAAAAATCCATGCGGTAGAACTCGAAATCTCGGCGTTCGGAACGAAATTTCCGTTTGGATTATATATATATAATAGATAGAATAGATAATAAAATAGATAATAGATTATGTGTTATGAACTATCTCAAAGTTTAAAACAGATCGCATTGTTAGATTTCCTAATTTTAACAATATCGCGTTATGCTAGTTCCAAATTCCACCACCAGGGAGCGCACTCTATTCTTAACGAAAGCGTATCTGAACGAAACTCCTTCAAGCAACCTTTCCGTAGATACATGAATCGAGAGGGTGGCGGTCTTAACCAATAATTTAAGATAATTGCTGAAATTACTACGAAAAATATTTTAAAGGGGCTCTACGCGGGCCCCTAATAAAGTTAGAGGAAATCAGAAGACGACAAAATAATCGCGGGGAAAAGTTTGCTTGGGTGCTTCGGAGCTACTTTTGGCGCGAGATCTAAGCTCTACGACCAATAGGAGCCCAGATATTTAAGGAAATATGAAGTAACAAAGTCCAAAATAATAGAATTTTCCGTAATAATTCTATAACTAATCTAGGTAGAATAATGTGTTATAGCTTAAAACCTTCCCTGGAACGATACCTATCTAACGGTATAAGTTCCGTAAAAATCCATGCGGTAGAACTCGAAATCTGGGCGTTCGGAACGAAATTTCCGTTTGGATTTTATATATATAATAGATGCGTGGTGCCATTTGTCAGTTTTGGAATTAAAATTATGTGGCTAGACCGTGTAACCACCGCCCATGAAAGGATTATTTTTACCCAAAACTTTATAGCCTATCGTTATTTTCACGTTTCTGGTTAAGGGTTAAAGGAAATTCTAGTTTAGTCTGATTTTTTCGGATCCTGACATATATGCACGTTTGCGAAAGAAAAAAAAAAAAAAAAAAAAGGACCCTTTTTGTACATTTGAGAGCCCGGGACCTGATTGATATTTGATGATCTCTTTTAAATTAACTTATATTCAAGTATTTATTTATTTTTAACAGCCTTAAGGTGTGGGAATGTATAACTACCGTCTGGTTATACACAATGGGACTTGTTTTTAATTATATTATATTCAATCGACCAACAATAAAATTATAGCCAAAAACATAAAATTAAATTAATATGCAACAGAATAATAATATAGTTACAGTTACTAATAATTCCTATAATAGCAGCATAGTTAAAAGAAGCTTTGGTTACAGCTACTTATTATAAAGTCTATTTTCTGAAACATTTACAGTTTCGTATGCAAAGTTTTAATTGTCATTTAATTAACTCTTGGAAAATTGGGAA
Source organism: Maratus speciosus (assembly GCA_963932465.1). Classification (NCBI taxonomy): domain Eukaryota; kingdom Metazoa; phylum Arthropoda; class Arachnida; order Araneae; family Salticidae; genus Maratus; species Maratus speciosus. Next base: position 282,007,723 of record OZ010792.1, read on the forward strand.
AACTTATAGTTCACCTAAATCATACTATGGGATATACCAGTTTACTGTTTTTCAATACATATTTTTTCCTGTTACAAGTATTAATATAACCCCTTTCAATATAGTTAAAAAGTGTCTATGACTTCCGTTTGTCTGTCCGTCTTTCTGTCCTTTCGTGCTCCAACTCTCGTAAATATACTCAGATTGCCCGGTAATTTTTATATGTTATTGACGTTTATTAAACCCTGTTGAGACTAATCTCTGTTGAGAATGAAGTGTGTAGCATTTATAGTTTGTTTACAGAGGTAGTCAAAAGTAATCCATTATATACAGCAAACTACACTGGTTTCCAAAAATTAAGGAAAAACAACAAAAGTTGCAATTACTCAAAATATTACAAGTAGATTTTAATAAAACTCAGACACAATTTACAACATATAATAAGGTATAAAATAATAGTAAAAGAAATTACCAGGTGATTGTGGTGTTTTAGAAATTAATACAATTATAAAATAAACAAAATAAATGTCTCAGTTTGGTATAGGAAAAGTACCTTTAATATGGAATATGATCACCCCTATAAGCAATACAGAACATATAGTGAAGTGTGATACTGTCAATTATGCGATCGATAAGTTTGCTGGGAAGTGCGAGCCATTTCTCTTGTAAAGCAGTTGTAAGCGTGGAGGGGGTCTGAGGAGGGAGATTGAGAGCAGCGTCACATCTTCTTAAAGCACCCCAAAGATGCTCAATGGGATTCAAGTTCAGTGACCTCGCTGGCCATTCCATGAGCTGAATTGTTTGGTGCTGAAGATAATCTTCTACGATGTGAACCCTGTGCGGTCTAGCGTTATCGTCCTGTAACAGAAAATTTTTACCTATTGCACCGGCATAAGGGTGCCCATAAGCATCAAGAATGTCATCTCTATAGACGTGAGCATTCACAGTTCCACGTGGAAAGACATGGGGGTCTGTACGTCCGCTCAAAGAGATACCATCTCAAACACAGACACTGTCTCCGCCATACGAATATATTTTACGAATGTTTGATGGATGATAGCGTGTTCCCTGTTTTCTCCAAATCAAAGAGTGCCTACTATCGCTTTGGATGCTAAACTTGAACTCATTTGTGACGAGAACACGCCTCCATTGATCAGCCGTCCATTGGACATGTTGACGTGCCCAACTTAAACGTTCCCTCCGGAGACACGAGGTGAGCGGCACACAAATATCCGGTTGCATCGCGTACAGGCCACCTTCACGAAGCTTTCTACATACAGTAGACGTTGATACCAACCTTCCAGTGACTGTAGTAAGGACGGATTTAACATGAGAGGGGGTTGCTGTTCTATTCCTTCGTACACATAACCGCAAATATCGGTCATCGGTGCTTGTCGTAGCCCTTGCTCGTCCTTGGCTGAACATTCTGGAGGCCGAACCAGTGGTTTGAAAGTGTTGCCAAACCCTATGAGCAACAGAAGGATTCACATTTAGCCATCTGGACACCTTTGTCTGACTTTGGCCAACATCCAATCTTCCTATAACTCTATATCGCAGTTATGCGGACAAATGATACCTCGAGATCATACTAATGAATTGGCTATCTCAGTTTTCTTATCTCATAATCACAGCGACACTAGCAGCCGTACTCTCTAGCATGCATTTTTATGCTCCACACAGATGACGCAATCCGATTGCAGCGCCACTAATTTGCATTTTGTAATTTTAATCAGAATCTTTTAGTTAACAACATATCCAAATTTCATACTGATAGGTTAATTTTTGAACGAGTTATCGCTCTTTTTGTGATTTTTCCTTAATTTTTGGAAACTAGTGTAGATAAAATCGCTGCAAGTGCATTTTGATGATGCTACTCTATTTCAAACGTAAAGAACTTTATATGTATTTATGAAGTGCTTTAAAACATGCTTTTTGTAGAATATGGGATGCAAAACATTAATTTATGATTTTTTTTTGCTTTTTCAGAGTCACACAAAAAATTGTTACATAATAGGCTATAATTAAAAATCGTTTGCAGTGTATTATAATTATGTTACACTATTTCAAAGATAATGAAATATATATGCATTGCTGAAGTGTACTATAAATTGCTTACTGAAAAATATGGTGAATGCGGCACGAATTCGGTTACAATGAGGGATAATTGATGGAAGTGCGTTTTCAACTTTGGTTTGCGTTTTTAAGTTTAACAAAATTTTTGCATAGTACATGGTGTGTATAAATTATGTTGTCATATACAGAACTATAGAAAGGAATTCATAAGGATTACTGACAGCTGGAGTGAATTGCTTGGTTTAGGGGTAGTTTTTAATTGCGTCATGCCTTTTCCTGCTGAACTATATTTAGTACACCACACTGTAAAAAAAAAAATACGACCAGATTTCCTGTAGGAATCGGAAAAATAGTTGCCCTGATCGTACAGGAAAAATTTCCGACCCAGCTCGAAATAAAATCCGTAAAATCGGAATAAAATCCATAAAATACCTTTTTTATTGAATATTTCCTTTTTTTTTACGGATTTTATTCTGAGTTGTGTCGGAAAATTTTCCGGTACGATAAGGGCAACTAATTTTACGATTCCTACAAGAAAGCTGGTCGGATTTTTTTTACAGTGTAATATAAGTTTGCGTAATATAAATAAATTCATATACATGGCTATGGAAAGAACAAGATACATAGCCGTTTATGGATGCCAATTTACGAAAGTGCGTTTTAAGTTGTGATATGTGTTTTTACGGTGTGTGCAAAAGTCTTTAAGGCATGTGGCTACCTTCAAAACACTTTTTTTCTTTGAAAAATATGAAATTTTTATTTAACACACGTATTTTTAATTAAAACAAGGAATAAAACTATGAATTCAAATTAATTTTTAATGGAATTTTAATTAACTTTTCAAATTCAGGCAGTATTTAGTAAAGTTTTAGCATAGAATTGTGTTTATGCCAAACCTTCTATAACAAAATCTATTCAATATATTTCACTCTTTTTTTTTCAACAATATATTAGAAAACCACTTACCTGTGTTATGAAGCAAAAGATTTGCAATACCTCTTAAATTTACTAACATATACTAAATTTTGTATACAAAATATGAATTTTTTTTCAAAAGAAAAAATGTATTTTTCAATAAAAACAACTCTTAAATTAATATATACATACTTAACAGCTATATTTTGCTTCATAACGTACCAATAGATGAGCAAAACTTTGCGACCAAATTTTATTTCAATATCTTAAAAACTTTTTAAGAAATAAGGTTTCTTGTAAACGTACATAATAGAAAACGTAAGTTAAGATTTTAATATAGCACAAAAACTTGTGTATAAAGGTTTATATTTTGGGCTATAACTTTGCTTCTAGTTATCGCAGAACTAAAACTAAGGCATTTTGGAATCCTAAATGTTTGAACTTTAATTTAAAATAATAAAAACATAAACGAAAATATTCACAAAAACAGCGATGAGGGTAGGCACATACATACCTTAAGAAGAAAGTTTACCTTAAAATTGATCAAAACATCGATTTTTTTTTAAATTAAAGGAAAGCCTGTTTAGTTGTGAATATTTTGACACCTCATTTTTATCCATACGGCAATTAGGGGAGATCGGGGCTAGTAGGCGCATTTTTCAGTTATTGATTTTTATTATTTTTTTGTGCAAGTTTTTTATGAAACTTTAACTGTACTTTTAAGGAACAGGCATTGGGCTATAAATACCCGGAGTTTTGAGTTTGTAGCTTTTGTAGTTTATGTTTAGCGGAAGCCTAAAGTAAAAGGAAAATTGTGCGCCAACCTACCCCGTCACGGGGCAAGTTGCCTATACCTATGGGGTAGGTTGGCACACGCTTTATAAAGATTTAAATGAAACTCAAATAAGACACGCAAATAAGAGAAATCAATTTCATTATTACTAGTAAGTTTAAACAAAGGCGTTATCGCCGTAAAATGTCAATTCTAAATTATACAGACATAAAAATAATGAATAAAACATTAACATTGAGTAACTTCTATCCTACTCGATATCATCATCAGAGTTACAGTTGTCACAAATAAAAAACCGAGCGTCTCCGTTTGGGCAAGCCTCGTGTGCCCAAAATCTTGCATTGCAACCACTTTTCTCGGTGTTTGCAATTTTTCAAGCTACCAGAACACACCAAACACCGAGCCAACTTGCCCCGCGTTCAATGCGCCTACTATCCCCATAATAAATTTCTTCACAAAAGGGACACGTAACGATCTAAGCATAAATAATCCAAGTAAATCACATACGTGGCGGGCACAGTTAATCATACACTAAGAAAAACTGCACAAGTTAAATCGCAATTATTAAGATATGTGTTAGAAATTAGAAAAAGAATGAAGCAACAAAAAATTACTTATGAGTCCAAAAAACAGAAAAATCGTAATAAATCTCCACTGCAAGTAGGTAACGCTGCAAAACTACAATGGGGATTGTAAAAAGCAAGAAGAAAGGTACTCTGTGACTGGTTGCGGAATCTATCCACAAACAGGCGATATATGAGGACTGCGCCTACTTACCCCTGTAGCCAACTAGCCCCGGTCTCCCCTATATTGCGAAATATTGTAAAATTTTGATACACCAGGGCAAATACCCACACAAATTAAAGCTTTAAGTGGCTTTTTTTTCCCTTTGTTCATAATTTCTTCAGTTTTATGTTTTTTAAATGTTAAGGCTTTTTTTGTAGAAAGAGAGAAAAAGAGAAAGAGATTTATCAGAAAGAGATTTATCTTTTTCGTATAGGTTCTTTATTATATATGTGATAAATCTGCGTATGGAATTAGCCTTCGGGTTTTTTGTTATTAAAAAAAAAATTAAAGTATATGAAGATATGTTAGGTATTCATCGTTTTACAATATATATATATATATAAATATAACCATTAATTAAACATAACCTACCACCGTCATATATATATATATATATGTGTGTATATCTGTAAAGAAATTATATTAATTGTAATATTAGATGGGCATCTAATTATCCATGAGCATGATTATGTAATACACATTTGAAAATCTTAAAAAAAGGGGGGGGGGCAAAAATATCAATATTTAAAAAAGTAGCAGGGATTTTAAAAAAATTCAAATTTTTGTTAACTTTTTAAAAATTTTAATTAAATATGCACTTAATTTTTTATGTACTTTGAGTTGAATATTGAAATGCAGTAAGTTCACCATTTGAACAATATTTTTAAAAATAAACAATATTTTTGAAAAGGTAAACTGCACCCTTAAATAACACGCAGGGCTGTATAAAAGAATTTAAGTGCATTTTCATATATTGGCGAAAATTGCTAAAAGGGAATTTTCTAACTGAAGAATATTTTAGCATACTATGTGGTATTTATGCAAATGTATAAATCATAATAATTCGACAACTTTTTTGACTATGGAAGGTAATTTCTAAAACTGGATTTTAAAATGATTTATGTTAAATGTTTTCTAATCTGCTTACATATATATGTTCTTTCCTTTTATTTAACATCTGGTGAAGTTTTTTTTAATGGTGATTTATAGAAAGTTTTATTATTTAATTGTGGTTTATCGCCAGTTTTTGGGTGCTGTTTCATCTAGTGAAGTTTCATTACAGTTCTCTAAGTGCGTTGGAAAGTACTTCATAATCTATGTTTGACGCATGATTTTTCGTTTTTGTTAATATATCAGCTCAAAGGGACAAAAATAGAATTTTCTATTTCAATATATGTATAATAATATGTATTTTTTTTTAGGTGCGTTCGTAATTATATAAATACGTAGCACCTATAGTCGTCGTTCGATCCGTCTGTCTGTCCATCCGTCCGTCTGTCTGCATATAACAGAGCAAAAACTACCCAGCCGAATAGTTTGAAATTTTAAATATATAATTGTTGCAAAATTTTGTCATTTAAAATTTTATGAAAATCGAATGTATAGTTTAATTACAAGGACAATCAAAAGTTTCTCGTTACATTACGGCCAATGGAAAAAAAAATATGTGCATTTTAATGATGTTACAGCCTTTCGAACAGAATGAAATTGATATGCACTTATGAAGTGCACAAAAATATACATTCAGTACAATATGCGGTGCAAAAAATATTTTTAAAACTAGTTATAGTACGAACGCACCTTATTTGCCACATTAGATGTGCAATTTCCAACTTGTTTATATATATATATATGCAGTTTCAACGATCATGCAACAAGCGTGTTCGAAAGCTTAGAACGAATTTTATAGTTCAGCTAAAATATACAATGGGACATACCAAAGAAATGTTTTTCATATGAATGTAACTTGAAACCCTTTTATACTGCCCTCGTAAATATATCACTGCTTGACACAAACAGAAATGTAACTACAAATATCTGAAATGATAATATAAATTCAATGAAATAAAAAACCTCATAAAGATGAAAAACTCCAACGTCGCAAAAGGTGTCTGGATGGTTTCCGTTGTCAAAAAAAGGAAACTTAAAAAAAGAAAGGGTCGGGGTACACAACTGTCAGGTTAGAAAGAAAAAAAAAAAGATCAGAAAGAACAAAAAGGAACACCTTCACTTGTGTGTGAAAAAACAATTGAAAGTGAATACCCTCCTGGAAAAAGGACTAAATTTCACCGTCACCTTTTGCTTCTTTTTTTCATATAAGTTTATATTTTTTCTTTTTGCTTGAAGCAGCTGCCATCAGAAAACAAAGGTTGAGGTTTGGCGAGATGGCGGCAAAACAGACCACCGCCAAAGGGAAGGGGTTTTATAAGCATCCGCTTATTCCGTCCTGTTAGATAATACCGGATTTAATGAATCCGCAGATGGTGAACTCCGATACCCGGATGGAAAGGCTTCACTTGTGGTCATGCTGGAGTGACTTTGGGTCTCTTAATGCTATGCACTTAATGCAAATACGGCTGTCAGAATAAGTTATGAAAATGCGTTTCGAATACTTTCTGATACTGTATTCAAAATAAACCTGGGCAATAGTATATATTTCCTAAAATACTGAAAACAAAGATATCCGGTCAAGTGTTAATATTTGTAAAGATATGAAGTGGAGTTATTATTTTTATTTTAACAAATATCGTAATCAGCTAAAGCACATTAAACTTTTTCCCCTTTGTTTTTATAATCAGTGGATTCGTTATAATAAAAATAATTTTCTCTTAAAAATTAAAAGATGATTATAAAGGTGATTTTGCTTATATTTTCCTACTTTCGATAACCTGCTGAAAACCAATCCGGTCAGAAAAGTAACATTTTTTAAAAATCTATGAGGTTTTTCTCTTTTTTTTAAACTTAATCATCTAAATCCATCAGTCAATTCTGTCTCAAACTCTCTCTAAAAAATGAACTTGATACGTCCCCTTTGATTATGGCCCCATATGATTTTTTTTAAATTTAAAAATTATGTGGTGATTTCAAAGGTGATTGTTTCTTTTTCTTTTTCTTTCGATAAATTGATGAAAACGAGGCTATTCGGTGAAACACTAATATTTTGTAAATGTAACTTTTTTTTTTTTTTTTTTTTTTTTTTTAAGAGAAAAAGGATAATTAGCCTAGTGAACTTTCTATATTTTTCGTTCGTTTAAAGGATTCACAATATTAAGAATTTTTTTTTCACATTCGATGAAGTGACTTTGGATTTCTTAAAGTTATACACTTAATGCAAGTACAGCGGATGGAATAAGCTATGAAAATGTGTTTGGAACACTTTCTGATAATGTATTAAAAATAAACCTGGACAGTAAACACTATATGTTTTCAAATACTCAAAAAAAAAAAGATATCCGGTCAAGTATTAATATTTTCTAGAAATGTGAAGAGAGATTATTATTTTGATTAACAAAAAGCATAATCAGCTAATGCACATTTCCTATATTTTCTCATTTTTAACAAATAGTAGGCTTGTTACATTAACTTTTTTTTTTTATTTACTTAAACATTTATTGGCGATTGTAACGATGATTTTATTTATTTTTACACCATTCAATAAATTTCTGAAAGCGGTATTGCTATCAACTCAAATACTGGTAATTTTAAATATATGACTATCTATTTATATAAAATCCAAGTCTCTGTGTGTCTTTCACAATTCCGGTTGGACCACCTCATTAATCGCGGCCATGTTAGGCTTCCTATGGAGAAATTGGTATCAGCTTCAACAATGAGTTGATTTATTGTTGAAAAGTACTAATACAGGGCTACTACAATAGCGCTAAATTTCGACCAACTTGGCGAAATGTCGACAAATTTGGTGAAATAACACCAAAATTGGCGATAAAAATAAGTTGCCATATATGAAGCTAACTTGGTGATAGCTGGCTAATTTAGCGAAATTCCCATTGGAACCCATTAACCTTTATAATCGAGCTCACCACAATTTAATATAAACTCAGCACATTTAAGGTTTTTTTTTTTTTCAAAATCTATGGGTCAAAATTTAAAGAGTCATCTTCATCCCGCTGCTACTAATAAAATAACCGCCACTAGACGGCGCTCTACTATCTGAGCTCCTAACTATCCGATTTTAACTGCAGAAAGAAAATTCTCCGTACTTTTCCAGTATAGAGACCTTTGCGAAATAGAGAAAAATGTCTTGGCGAAGAAGGAAATTTGGCAACATATATTCTGGCAGCCTATTCACTGTTTCATTTCATATACACACGCATTCCCCCCCCCCCCCCCAATATTTATACAATTTATTTAATGCAAAGAAGCCATTTATCTAATTTTATGCAGAAACAGGAGTAATTTGTGCATAAAAAACAACTATAATATACATTTAATTAACAAACAAAAAATTTCATCAAGTTTGTTTTCATAGCTGCTTATATCATGTGGCAACAAATTTCACTTTCTGATGCCCGAATTCCGCCAAGCTTTTAAAAAACCCCGCCAAGGGTAAGTGGAAAAGTACCAAATTCCCTATTATTTTGTACTTCCTGCATCATAGTTTGTAGTACATGCAAGGAAGCGGGACGAAAAGTTTAAATGTTAAAATTTCTATAAAGCAGTATAAGACTGAAAATTTAAGTATACAATGAATTTAAAATAAGACTAAAAAAGAGCTGTATAACAAATAAAATTGAAAATAAAATAAATGGATTTTTTTTAAAGACGCTTTCGTTAACATTCTCAAAAATGTAGAAAATACATTACGCAATATTTAAATGCGCTAAAAAGTAGAAAAAAATTTGGGGCCAGAAAAGAATTTGTTTTATTTTTTCCTGTCCAAGAAAAAAATGAAAGCGTGGGTGCCAACTTTACATACATACATACATACATACAGAGGTTTTAGTGTTGTACTAGGAAAATTATTACTACACTACATACATTTTAGTAATTACATTTTAAAGCATATGAAAACGATGGATAACTACACAGACAAAAAGTAACAAGAAGTTTTTCTCCAACACCCAGTGTACTGACGGTACTTATAAGTACCACCGAGTAATTCAGCTGTTAAATCAAATACATACATCTTTCACCTAAAATAGCTAGTAAAATTGCATTCGAAGATCATAATGAACACATAAAAAAATCCAACACTTATCTTATATCCTTTACTGTGTTTGCAGCAATAAAATATCGTGAGTAAATAGCGAGCGTGAGAATCTGTACAAAATGTCGGCACAAAACACATCGACTGTTTCAAAGATAGCCTCCTTCCTCGCTAAAATAAAAAAACCTAGAACTACTGCCGCCATATATCCGGATAAACTGAAGTTACAAGAATGTTTTTGCAAAGTACCATTAGAATATTAGTAATATTCACTATGGGATGAAAGTTTAGAGAATGGTACCTATGAGTACCGTCAGTAGATAAAGGGTTAATAACATGTATTTAAGAGCTTGTGCTAGTCACCTGACGATACTTGAAAGCTAATGTTAAAGAAATAGCAACCTACTTTCATATTTCTCGTTAGAATTTCACTATGTTTAAATCATTTTTCATGGGATATCTGAGGTCCATGTTTAAATAAATTCAGAAAATTACTTAACAAGTATTCCTGAAACGCCGCGCCGTCCGCCGTCTCAAAAAGCAACGAAACGAAATCATCTTTAAATGAAATTCCACTTTCTTTTTATTATTTGAACATCACTTATATTTTTCATACAAATTTAATATATTGTTAATAATAAATATCGTGTTTTATCTATTATTCTTACTGCATAATAAATCTTGTTATCGTGAATGCTATTACATTCGGGTGTGATAAATAAATTTAGCAAAGTAGTTTCTTATAGGTTTAACTATTGTAGTTTCTTCCGATTGGGGTGATGAATTCATATATTAATACTTCCGACAGCCAAATTACACCCACACAACAAAAAAGGAAAATGTTTTGCTCTGCGCTTTAGTAAACATCACTGAAACTGTCTTGAGAATGTGAGATGCACTGATAATTTCCTCCTAAAGTTTCAGAAGCTACATTATACAACATAGAATTATATTTATATATATATTGGGAAACATCACGTAATTTCAACCATATCTTTAGCAAATTTTCTCATAGAATTATGTGTGGTGGCTATCGTAATTCCTTACACTAGATTAAAGAGTGCATTGGCATTCCAAATTAAGAAGTCGAGGCAAATTGTGCTTTCCCAATAGTCCTCTTGTGCAATTGATATCTAACCTTGGTCACAGAATGATACAATATAATATCGCTGATTAAAGCCAATCAAGATCTATTCCAACATACATCCCCATATGTCTCATCACTTAAGGTTAGTTGGGGTAACTGGACCCACGAGGTAACTGGGCCATAGGCTATTTTATAAAAAACTGCTGATGGTTTTTAAGTTTTAGCTTTTGTGAACAATGCACCTTAATCTCTACTTCCTAAAACAACGTGTGTCAACTCAATCATAACTCTCACTTTGCTGTGATAGGTTGTCAAAAATTTCGTTTCTTTTTTTAAAAACAACGTCAATATGGTTGAACTTCCTCGGCTTTTTATTAAAATACTGTAAATACTTTTATTAAACAATCTTTTTTTTAAAGATTAGGCATATAACTACATCAATATTATTAGGTATCTATACATATTTACTTAATGTTTCAAATGTAAGCCCGGTGTCCCAGTTACCCCTTAAATGTTTCAAAAATGGGGTAACTGGGACATGTATCCGGGGTAACTGGACCATGCTGGATCCAGTTACCCCAATAGTTATAAATAATTTTTTTGAGTTTCTCTTACTACGGGAAATAAATTTCTCCATTGCTTTTTGCTCACAATAAAGAAAATTATAGAATCCTTATTAATAAAATTAAAAAAAAAGCGTATTGGGTGGTATCAAACAAATTTCTTGACCCCTTGAGAGGCGGTAATGCCGTTATTGCATCACATAATTTTAATCCCTAATTGCCTTATTGGCACCAGAATTTTATAATGAAAATTTCACCTTTATTAAGTATGAAAAATATACTTTTACTTGTTTACAAATAGATTCTCTTGTAAATACTGGTGTCATTAAATTATTTTACATCGCACCTTTCTCTATAATATGTTAAATAAAATGGTCATGAAGGCAACTCATTAAGGGTACTGGTCGGAACAATAAAATTTTCCCTATATAATGCGACCCCTGGATACAGATAAAGTACTTAAGTACTAAGTAGCCGTTTGTTCATAGATTTACCTTGCTATTTTTCCCCTTAAAATACCCATGTGACTTGTGTACTTATTACCTATACTAAAGTACATAAGTATTTACTTAATTTTTATGTTTTTGGTATAAATAAATCTAATATTTTCACTTTTAGTGCTTTTTAGGGTTCCGTACTTAAAAGGTAAAAACGGAACCATTATAAGATCACTCCTGTGTCTGTCCGTCTGTCTGTCTGTCTATCTGTCACAGCCATTTTAATCGTAAACTATGGAACGTGGAAAGTTCAAATTCGGGGAAGTAATAAAGACCATTGACCCACATATTTTCAGATTAATAAACATTCATAAATATATTTAGTAAAAAAGTAGAGAGGCTAATTATGCTATTTGAAAAAAAAATCTTTTCTTTGTATATCATGTGGGGTATCCTGTGAAAGCTTTTGTAACGCTGAACTCAAAAATACATTCCTTTTAATTTTAATTATTATATTTTCAAAGATATTGTTGAAAATGTAGCGCAAAAATATGTTCCCCCCATCTAATTCCGAATCTACTGAAACTAAAATTATGAAAAAATTAGAGGTAGTAGACGTTAATATAAACCTTGCCGGAAAATTATAGGAATTACCCTAGGTCACATAGTTTTTGAGTAATTAGCATTTTTCTGTTATACACAAATTTCGATTTACGGGCATTCAGAAAAATTGTTCAGCATCGCTGAATATACCTATCGTTGCAGAAGAATAAAAGCATCGTTGATAATGATTTTCGAAAAAATCATCGGTAATTAGCTGAGATATTAGCCCTTAAAGTGTCAGTTTGGACAAACACAAGGAAAAGGCGGCGTACTCTATGCATAGTTAACGACTTTTAATGATATATATGTGTAATGTAATGTCCAGTAACAGTATAAAAGCAATAAACGTCAAATTGTTAAAAACATACTAATTTAAGGGGTCAGGAGACTCTAAAAAGTGGAAAAAATGAAAAAAGACCATTTTCAACATTTAATGTCTTAAAATGTATGCGATTTTAAAACACAATTTTAATTGGAATGAAAGATATAAGTATGTTCTTTCGTTTCATGTATTTAAAAAATTGCAAGATACAGAATTAGTATTTATAGGGGGCTCGAAACTGTTAGACATTTTTCGAACAAAAAATTGGCATAACAGTTTACGCGCAGGATTACAAAATAAATATTGCAACTAGAATGAAAATTTTGGTGCTTACTTATACTTCAGATTATAATAATTTCCCTGAACTTAAATAAATTTGTATTTAAAGCATTTTTATATTTTTAATGCAATGTTGCATTTAGCTAATACAAAATTTTGAAAATTTCAAGAGTAAAATCACCTGAAAAAATATTTTTTTGAACAATAAAAAGGAAATTTTAGGTTCGGTTTATACAGACTAACATGAAATATATGTTTTGAAAATTTCATGAAAAAATATTCAGTAGTTTTTGAGGTATCCTGCGCGTTATACCCAAAAACACCATTTGGAAAATAATGACTTTAAAGTTTCGGAAACGCCGCTTCAGCTATTGAGCGGGTATAATTTTAAAAGCCAAAACTTCTGTTCTAATGGGAATTTCAAGGAAACAATTATATCAAAATATCCAGAAAAGATAGGAGTTTAACATAAAAAAAAATTAATATTTCTTAAATTTTGAAGCTTTAAGAGTCCTGCGACCACTTAATCCTTTCCGGCACGCAGTAATTCTATTTATAAACCTCTGAAATAATGAACTGACACCAGAATTTATAAACGAATTTATTAGAAAATGCGAACTTGCTTATTTTCACGTACATGATAAAAGGAAAATTTTAATTAAATATTCTTGGTGCCATTTGTCTGTTTTGGAATTAAAATTAGGTATCCGTTTTTTAAGGGCATCGCCCTCGAAATATTTACTTAGAATGAATCGCATAAATACTGTGAGATTTGCGATAGGTTGCATTGATTGTATCTCTCAATACGCCTCGAGTGACTTTAAAAGTTAATTAAACACCTATCTGGAAAAACGCGGCACTGACCAAGGCGGCGTTGCAACTTTGAGACCTCAATTCGAAGCGCGCTTAGCACAATGCCAAATTTAAACTTTGAACAAAGGTTTTGTTTTAGATACACTGTAGAAATAAAGGTTATTACTACGCTGAATTTAGTTTCATGAAATTCCAAATGAAGTTTAACTATGCACTGCCTTTATTGTCAGTACCGAATTAAGTTCGTCATAAACAGATTAGGATAATATTAAAAAAAGAGTTATATGAATAGCTATATTTGATATTGTTCCATATATCTCTTTGAACTTTCATGGTATACCCGATTACACTTTTCTATTATATACAGTTATACCCAACCCTACGTTATATAGTTTTTTAAAAAGTCTTAGTATTCTTTTATCAACTTTTTTTTTTTTTTATATAATACAATTACAAATTCATATATTTATTCTACGGAACCCTCTGTACTCGAGTAATGCTCGCACTTGATCGTTTATTTTAGACACATTGACAGCAAAGGTTTCCCTTACAACACTCTTTGGTTGATATATAATTTACATGATATGCCTGGTTTAAATTTTTTTAAGTTGTTTACACTTTTTCAAACAGGACCTGATACCCAATAGGAAAAAAAATAAACGCGTGTGGAACATAGACCCTCCTGGTCCACTTACCCCATTTTTATGGGGCAGCTGGACCCATGAGGAAAGAAAGATGAAATATGCATATTTTTATATTTTTAAATATTAAAATGTAATTTTCAGCATTTCTGTCTGATAGAGGGAACCTAACTGAACACATTTACAGAAGTTCAGACTTTTATTCAAATGAAAATTATCTTTTTGAAGCTGAATTGGCAGAAGCTCCAGAGTCACATTGTAAAATCATGGCCCAGTTGCCCCAACTAACCTTATATACCTGTCTTAAGCAGATACGGATTAACGACTGTTTAAAAAAAAAAAAAAAAATAGTAGACTTTTTGCGAGCAAGGTTTCTATGCCATAGGCCTTAACAGGTGAGCTACCTTAATTGGATCTTAGATGACCATCTTTATTGATATCAAGATAAAAATTTATTCAGTAGTAAGACACGCATTATTACGATAACATAAGTAACTACAAATACAATATGATTTATTTCACTTTATTAAAGATTAACGTAGCACTTTACAAGATTTAATACTGTGATATATAGATTTTATGTGGATTATCAGAGCGTTTATCTGAGTAACATCGATATCCCAAGTCAGTTTTATCAATTTAATAACAAAAAGTTATCATTTTAACTGGCAAGTAAGGCATAATTTTTATTGATATGATATCTCAGAAGGTGTGGCATACACATTTTTCTGGTATTGCAACGAGAGTGAGTGGAAGGAGGTAATTTGGATATAGAATTACTGAATTGTATAAAGCAAAACGGTTGATTAAGTAGTTTAGCGTGCGTAATGACAGCTCCGTGAACAACTACCAAATCAAACAATTAAGAACGGATCCCAGAAGTTGAAAGATGGTGTCCATAAAATACGTAATGAGACACTATTTGTATTCGGAAGTGTACATAACAGAATATTTATTTCTTCGGATATAAGGAAATTAATCGTAATCTCTATTATGGAAAACGGGAAATTTTCATATGCTATCAATGTAATCATATAAAAAATGTAGTAGCAAAACATATTGGTTATATTGATTATATTTGAGATAAAACATTATTTCAAGATTGCACTTATAGAAGCTGCTTCCAATGAAGAACCTTTATTTTTTAAATAATAGTTTTACATTGAAAATATTATCCATAATTGATATATAAAAAAGTTCAATATTTAAATATTTTAATAGAATTTTATAAAAATTTTCAGGGTGAAAAATTTACTGTATTTTTTATCTAAGTAAAATAAAATTTATATGAATGTTGAGGCAGCTTTACTGCATTCTTAAGTATTTTTAATGCAAATTTAGTTTGTTTAAAGGTGGAATATGTGTTCACAGCTGGAATTTAACACGAAAGGTATTTCGAAAAAAAAAAAACATTAAAAACGTTTTCATTAATATTTTTCGGAAGGTTATCGTTCTCTAAATTCATGACCTTGTAAGAATGACCGGGTTTGGTATCTCAGTGAGATTGGTTGCTTTTTTTATAGATCGAATTTACTGCAGTTTCCTTTAAATAAAAGTATTGACAAAAAATATATAAAAATGAAAAAGAAAGGTTTATTTTAAAATTAAATTAAATTGCCTTTGGTTATGTAAACAGTATTCAAAATTACAAAAATATGAAAAGTATTTAATTTATAACTTAATTACTGTTTTATTCGTAACATTTTTTTTCTATTCAAAAATACAAATAACGAAATTGAGTAGTATACAGCCTTGTAATTGATTCAATCAAATGCAGTCGAGAATTTTAAAATACAAAAAATATTAAAAGTTATTTTGAGTAATTTTCTTACATTAATACTATTATTTTTAATTTAATCTTTATCCGTCTCTTTAATAATTCATTTTAATTCGAAAATTGTATTTCAAAAAGTTTCAAGATTTAAATCTCTTAAAACAATTCTAGAAAGATTACGGGTAAAATGAATTTTATTTCACATCAAAATAAAATAGCTTTTGGATGTGTTGATACAGCTTTACCGCTCATTATGAGCGCTAAAATATTTTAAAATGCTAATTTAGTTGTTTTATAGGGGAATGATGTGCACAAAGCTGGAATTTAACAGCGAAGATATTTCAAGGAAGAACATTATAAAATCAGACAAAACAAAACAAAAACAAACACCAGAAAATAGCATTTCCATTCATATTTTCCGAAAGGTGATTGTTGTCCAAATTCTTGACCTGGTAAGAATTACTGGGTATGCTGTCTCAATTATTCTTCTAAATTCCTGCATGCTAAAATATTCAAATCGCAGCGGGGAAGAAGAATCACTGCTAGATAATCGCCGTTGAGTTGGTAATTCCTTCGCGTAGAGTTTATTTACGATTTAGTGATGTGTACCACGTTCAAAATTAGATGTAGTGGTGGTGTTCGAAGTACGATAAGCTTTGTTTTCTGGCGTCAATCAACATTCTTTGAATGAGATTTGCATAAAGAGAAGGTTTTACATTCTTTTATCAAAGGAATGCGTATCTTGTCATCAATTGTCTTTTGTTGGATGATGTCTCTATTTCAGAGCTATTTTATCATGCCGGCGTAATAAATTATCTCACGCCTTTAGAAATGCATTTCCATACATAAAGACAATGATGTGAATTTAGATCGAGTTTTTTTTTTTCATTCTGGCGTTTTAATTCTACTTCCGTTATATCGCTCCTCGTCAGATCGCCTTTTTTTTTTTTTTTTTTTCTTTTTAGCTGCGTTCGTAATTACATAAATACATAGCACGTATAGGATAAAAAGAACTTCTTAAAACAGCATAAAAATTTTAATAAATACGCAAGGCCTTTCAAAAGACCTAGTCTTTCTTCATCAGGCGCAGACCATACATCCTACTACGTTGAAAATAGCAGAAAGACTGTCTTGCTTTAGTCTTGCTTTATTTAGTCTTTAGTCTTGCTGGTGTCTTTAGCTGCTGTTTTCAAAGTAGTAGGACGTATTCTCTGCGCCTGATGAAGAAAGACTAGTACTAATGTCCAGACTCTGTTGGAATAAACTCCAACTGTGCTACTCCAGGTATCGTCCGGATAGCTCAACAGGTAAAAGCATTGGCACGGCACGCCAAGTATCCAGGTTCGATTCCTGGTCTGGACATTTTTCTCTCTGTTGGAATAAACTTCAACTGTGATACTCTAGCCTTGAATATGATTTAATCCAGTTGGAAAAAATATTCGTTCTCTTCATCAAGACCTAATTACTTGGTATACAGGAGTTTACGTGTTAAAATACACTTTCATCATGTAAATGCTATAATTATAGCTCGGATGATTGAAACTAGTGCTGCAGTTCGCAGTCATGTCCAACAAATAAGAGTGAATTATGTCAGCCGGGTATCGCCCGGATAGCTTAACAGATAAAGCATTAGCACGGCACGCCAAGTATCCAGGTTCACTTCCTGGTCTGAACATTTTTTTGCTCTATTGGACTAAACTTCAACTGTGCTACTCCAGCCTTGAATATATATTTTATATTTAGTAAAAAATATTTGAAACTAAATTTAGGAAAGAAGTAGAGACGTTACAATAAAGAAATAAGTTTGATATGGACTTAATTTGATAAGGTCTCTTTTGAATTGGTCTCTTTTCCTCCGGAATTTTTTCTCGGGGCAACCTTCTAATTCTAAATATTCTCTGCCAATTCCATTGTCATCAAAATAATTTTAGCGCTCAATAACGTCACTCTGTAGCACCTGTAGAAATGAACTGTCTGAAGTACCTATATATATTATTAAATAAATAATATTTATTCTAAATATTTCAAATATTGCCATTTTTTTCTATTTTAATAATGAAAATAATAACCAAAATTTATAGAGATAATTTTAACACTTCTAAAAAGACAAATGGGAAACATAAAATACCATTATACTATACTAAATATTTACTGATGTTTCAATCTAGAAATGCATACAACATTCGATTTTGAATATTAACAGGAAAATATAACAAAAAAAAAAAAAACCACTCTTTCATTTATTTTTAAGTTATTTTAGCCTTATATTTAACCAATACCGTATTAGTAAGAATACAATTACTTAATCTAGTTTTTTAATCAATTTTTCTCCCATCGGTATTGAATAGACACTGTTTAAAAAAAAAAAAAAAAAAAAATCTATTCATGTGTCAGATAGAGGTGGAATCAACGTACTAGCTCGTATGTCATCAAAAGAATTTCGTTCCATTTTTATGCAAACAAAAGTTCGGGAAAAGAATCGATGTCTTGAATTATCTCGCCGAATTTTACTTCTGTTTTTGGAAAATATACGAAATGGTATTAATTCATAAAATAAGCTGAAATTATAAGAATATGCTTTTCATTGGAGTGAAGAATGTTAAGAGAAAATTTTTATCACAAAACAAAACGGGAGAGCAAGTATGATGAGGAACAATAGCAATTATTGAATATTTATTGCGTGATTTATCACATTGCTAACTAAGCGTAGAGCTATCAGAGTGAAAAATATTCAAGCAGATGATTAAATTTGCTTTTAATGCCATATTTTAAAATTCTAAATCTCGAACATTTTAAATTTGTACATCGTTGATGAGGGAAAAAAAAATTCCTTTCATTCGCAATTTGTTTAAAAACTCTCTCGCAATTTGTTTGAAAACTGCATCGCAATTTACTCATTTTTTATGGTTTTAAAAATAATTTTAAAGCATGATATATTTTTTAAAATCTATCTATCGCTTGCAGACGATTATGAAAAATAAATCCGTTTGCACTTAAAATGATATAAATAGTTCAGCATTTGTTTCCGGCTAATATTCCACTAAAGTATAGCTTTTAATAAATTTCAAAACTTCAGTTGCATGTTTTGGGTGTTGTTAGTGGAGCAATCTAAAATAAAATATATATACAGTAGAACCTTTTTTATCCGAAACTCTTTTAACCGAAACTCTCGATTAACTGAAATCCATTTTTGGACCTTTTTTTTTAATTACTGTCACATTCCTTGTGTGCAAAATTCATTTTGAAAACCTTTTTTTTCCTTTAAGGGACTACGAGTGCTACGACGAGTGCATATAGATATTTTCGATCTCCTTTCTTAGAGTTCCTTTGAATTTAACTTGAGCTCCCGTAAGCTGCTGAATGGAACGAAGAAAACGAACAAATTAGCAATTCTGAAGCTTTTGAATGTTTGCAAAAAATTTGGCATGGCTGGAGCATCAGAAAGACTGTGATACTGGTGAACTAATAATATTAAAAATCTCCGTGATAGAGCAAAGACAATCGAAACTGGGATAAACAAAACATTTTTCAAACCCTTGTGATATATGTAAAAAGTACTTAATTTCAAAAAATAAATTCAGGTAATTTATTCTTGTTTTTATTTTGCTATTACTTTATTTTTATTAAGCGCTTGTTACCATAATAAGAAATATTGCACATATTTCTCCTTAATCTTAAAATTGAAGCATTCTTGATTATAAGAAAATTTCGATTTTCCGAAAGAGGGCCGGTCCCAATTACTTCGGATAATCGAGGTTCTACTGTATATCAAATGAAATAAATCTATTAGATTTTTCAATTAAAAAAAAAGTGTTTCACCTATATTCTGTAACCTGGAAAGCCCAGGTTTGGACTCCATTGTGTTCCTAAAAACAGAATTGCATTAATAACTTATTTTAATCGATTTTCCTCCCTTCGGTCATTGAGACATTTACAGACAGACATTATGTTTCCGAATAAAAAATACATTCACGTCTTAGTAATAGAATCAACGTATTAGCTCGTATGTCATCAAAGGAATTTCATTCCTTTATTATGTAAACAATAGGTGCGGAGAAAAGATCACTGTCTTGAATTGTCACGCAGAATTTTATTTATATTTTGGGAAAATATTACAGCATGTTATTAATTCATAAAATAAAACGAAATTATAAGAACATACTTTTTGCAGTGGAGTGAAGAATGTTAAGAACAGAATTTTACGGCAACAAAAAACGGAAGTAGAAGGATGCTAAGTAAATCAAGCAATAGAATTTTTTTTCAAGTAATTCAAATATTGCCCGGCTCCTGGAATTTTGCAGATCAGTAAATTCTTCGGCACTAGTCATTTCTTATAGAAAATCTCTTCTTAACTCCATGAAGGGCGGTGATGCCGCTATGGCATCACCTAACTTTAATCCCTAATTTCCACATTGACACCTGAATTTTCGCATGAAAATTTCACTTTTATTAAGTGTGCGAAAATATACTTTTACTTGTTTACAAATAAATTTTCTTGTAAGTATATGTGTCAATCAATTATTTCATCATTTTACGAATACAAGTACCTTGCCCCTGAAATGGTTAAAAGAATGAGAACTTTCGCGCTTTTATCTAGATTTGTTTTTCCATATATATATATATATATATATATACTGGTAGTTCTCCTGTGAAAATTCACTGACCCCGTACGAACCTTACTTATATTCAATCAAACACGGTATATTCTTAAAAACACAATTGCATTAGTATCTTATTTTAATCGATTTTTCTCCCTTCGGTCATTGAGACATTTACAGACAGACATTTCCGAATAAAAAATAAATTCACGTCTTAGATAGTAATGGAATCAACGTATTAGTTCGTATGTTATCAAAAGAATTTCATTTTGTTCTTATGCAAACAATAGATGCAAGAAAAAAAACCACTCTCTTGAATTGTCTCTTGAATTGTATTTATATTTTGGAAAAATGTTACAGCATGTTATTAATTCATAAAATAAAACGAAATTATAAGAACCTACTTTTTGCAGTGGAGTGAAGAATGCTAAGGAAAAAAAAAATACGACAACAAAAAAACGGAAGAACAAGAATGATGAGTAAATCAAACAATAGCAAATTTTTCAGGTAATTCAAATATTGCCAATTTTTCTTTTTATAAAAATGAAAATAATAACATAAAAATGAAAACACGATTGTAGCATGTTATAGCATAATAAATATTTTTTAGTGATCTTTTGATCTAGTAAACGCATATATTCGATTTCGAATATATCAGGGAAAATGCCAATTGGAAAAATTTCGCTGGACAGCCATATCTTCATTTCTTTAAATGTTATCTTTCGCCTTATTTTTAATCAAATACCATACATTTGTAAAAGACAATTACACGAATCTCTTATTTTATCTCTTTTTCTCCTTTTGGTATCGAACCTGGTATCATTTACAAATAAAAAAAATATATATTCATGTCTCAGATAGCAATGAAATCAAAGTACTAGCTCGTATATCATCAAAAGAATTTCATCCTGTTCGTATGCAAACAATAGATTAGATGTGGAGGGCGTTTTATTCAACTGTCTCGCAAAATTTTATTTCTGTTTAAAAAAAATATTACATAATGTTATTAATTCACAAAATAAAGAGAAATTATAAGAGCTTTCTTCTGCACTGGAGTGAAGAATGTTAAGAACAGCATTTTAAGACAACTTAAAACGGAGGTACAAGGATGATGAGGAAACCATGCAACAGCAATTTTTTCAGGTAATTCAAGTATTGCCAATATTTTGCTTTTTACATAAAATGAAACTAATACCACAAAAATTAAATAATGCTTAGTACTTTTTAGACTTTCAAAGGAACGAATGTGCTGTTCGTTTTCGAAAGCCGCGCTGTGGGTTAATTACAAGATACGTAGAATAAAGAGGTAGGTCCATCCGCGGGTCTCCGTGTATTGGTTGATAGGAACTCACCCCTCTGACGTCAGTGGTGCGAAGTGGAACCTTGTCGCTCTTCAGAAATAGGTGCGAAATAAAATGGAACCTTCAGTTAATTAATGGTTAATATGTATTTTACATGAGACAAACATAACCCTTTTCTTTTGAACTTAACACATTGTATTTAAAACAAGAATGGAAAATAAAAATAGATAAAATAATGTAACAGAAACAGTTTTATAAGTATTAAAGATTAAAACTTGTCGGGATTTCCCTTCTTATCTATTCTTTTAAAACGACCTAATTTTTATTAATCATGTACTTCTTTTTTATACACTTTCCTTCCCATATAAAGTTTAAATATTTTTTTCTTTTATAAACGATGGATTATTTACATGGAACTATTTTTTCATATATATATATATATATATAATGTATATGTATATAAGCACTTAAAAAAAAAAATCATGAAAGTATTAAAGAATAAAATTACTGATTAAAGGTATGACAAATTATTATTAGAACTATTAGAACATTTTCTTTTAATTATGAATATAGAACCGATACAATAATTATATAGAAAATAGTTACAAACCTATAGTAATTTTCAAAAACATTTTTATGGTGTATTTAAAATATATGAATTAATAAATAGAAACAAATAACAAAACATAAAATGACACTTAAATTTATCATATAAAAACTAAGTATTCATGCGTAAACAAATGATGTGTGGTAGAAAATTATGAAATATTAGCATATGAATCATACCATATGAAGCATGCCATATCCCTTATGGTATGCATATATCGCTCACCCGCAAGAAAAGTGACACATCTCGATAAAAGTAAATTTCAGAGGAGAAGCTAAAGAAAATGTGCAGGATTTTACTGTAACTTGAAATTATAGCACTTAGCTCTCTATTCAGGAATAAAAATGTGCATAAAAGCATAAAACGTTTAAGAATGAAGACGTAGGATGGGGTTTGGAGGGTTGGGTAATTTTACCTCCCCACACAATCCCCTCCTCTTCTGTGGTCACAAATGGATATATAGCGTAATAAAGTGATTCTCCGTATAACTACAGTTATGAAATTTTTGTGTAGCAAGCCGCACTTACGGCAAACCTATTCGTGAAATAAAACGTAAAATGAATTTCTGCAAGGTGTGTCACTTTTCTTGCGGGTGAGCGATATGTTCTCAAATCCAATCTCGCTACTTTCTAACGCATTCACAAATATATTTTCATTTGTAAATTAGTGTAATTTGCAGCTCTTCTTATTGAGATACTAAGAAGTCAAGTAGCGTTTTCTACTTTTCTACAAAAGCAAATGATCTCTCAAAAAATATTAAGAAATTTAGCGTTTTAAGCAGATTATGGTGACGTGACAGTAGGGGGGAGATCGTCATCGGGGAGTAGTGAATTATGATTCAAGATTTATTTCATTTATGTTAAAATCAAAAAGTTACTCGATTCTTAATATTTCATGTCAATGCACTATTATTTTCCACGTAAACGCACCCTTATTTTCCATGTAAATGTACCATTTTTTTTTCATGTAAATTACATGAAATTTTCATGAATTTAGAGGCCAAAATGAGTTTGTGTATAAGTTATTTATAAGTATTTTACATTTTTGGGCGGGTGAAAAAATTAGAACAATTTTAAACGAAATATTTTTTTTTCGTTACCTTTCAAGGTTGCTTGCTAAAAGGAATATTGACTGAAAATTATATTTTTTTACGTTTTCTTTCGCTTGATAAACTTTTTAGTTAAATTTTTAAAGTGAATGAATATTTATATTCACGATCATAAAGATAACATTCTTAACAATTTATCTTTTTTTTAATACATTCATGGGAAAATAGTTCACAATTTTATTTTTAATATGAAATTTTTTTACGTTTTTCACCTAAAAAAATATTTTGGACTTTCTTATGAAAAACTGGTTTAAAAAATATTTATTTTAAAAAGCTGAATACCAGTCAAAAACAATTCAAGTAATTTGATTCTCATCTTGATATTTTAAGCGTATTCAAAGTAAAGGTTTGCTCTAGGTTTCTACACAAGCAAATTTTACCCGAAAATTTTATTTCAAGTCAACCCGAACCTGATGATTTTCGTATATCCGACCCGAGTTTTAAATAAAAGAAAGTTAATCCATATTTGAATGCAATTATGAAAACTAGTCTACTGCTATATCTTTCATATCGATTTTATTTTTTATACAGAAAAATGGACGTATATATACTAATTAGTATAGAAATAAATAGATTTTCATCTGAAAAATATACTGGATTGTTTTTTAAACGTCGAGTTAATTCGGCCCCAAACCCGACCCACTAGAATCAAAACCTAAAATAATTGAAATCAGGCTCAGTCGAGCTAAATCCAATTTGAACCCCCCCCCCCCCCCCCAAAAAAAAAAAAAAAAAAGATATTTTTAACAAACACTCGTCTACAATTAAAATTCTATGAAAAGGATATTTTATACTTTTTTTATGAAGATTATTTTGAATTTTATTTTATTAAATAAAAATTTTTTAAATCATATACTTAATCATATCACGAAAATTAAATAGCGCTGAAAATTAGACTTTAAAAAAAAAGGTTAATACAATAAAATAAGAATAAATAGGAAAATACTATCTTTAGAGAAAAGCTTTATGAAAGCAATGGTGTATGATTCACTTTTTCTATATTTTGTTTTTAAAAAAATGAAATTACATTGTATGAGTAAATAGATATAAAAACTTTGATTCATTGTTTCTTCCCTGTTTTGTGTTTAAATTTCTGGTACTACATAATTTGTCTCTCAAAATTAGGAAATGGCCTTACGCTCCATCACAGTAGCGTGATATCTCACCAATACCAACATGTTGCGATATTAAAATTTTGAGATCGTCCAGCTGAAATCACTACATGTTAGAATTATATTAAATAAAAGTAATAAAATGCAATATCTATATATTTAAACTGACAATTTAAGACAAGAGCAAGCAAAGTAGCATACTAAGCAATGACACTCACAGAACACATCGCACCAATGACGTCACATCCCACACCCCTGTTCCCCCAGATAGAATATCCCTCTCGGACGGACCTACCTTCTCTCTTCTAGCTATCTTTGGTTAATTATACTATCCAAAGAGGTGTTATACTATGTTCACACTACGATACTTAAGATATCTTAGGCCGCCGAACTCTCTTAATTTTGAAGTGGTACCCTCCCGGAATTGGAAACCTGTTCACATGGAAAAACTCACTTAAGATAACTCAGTGAACGTCACTGTGTTGTTTGCGCATGCGCTTAAGATAAGATCGCCCGCAACACCCAATCAGTTAATGCGAAGCTTTACAGCCAGCGAGAGTGAATGGTCGTGACTGTCTCTAGCCCGAAGAAAGTTGAAACTCTCTCAGAGAGTTTGTGGAACTCCCTCAGAGAGTTCGGAGGTTTAAGATAGTTCCGATAACGCAGTGTGAACAGGGTATCACACTGGGATGGATATTTTCCGAAGTTCTTCTTCGGCGTTCACTTGTACGTTCTCACTAAAATTGGCGCTCACTTGTTTGTTATTTTTTACTCCCGATCAAAGTTAATTCTATTAATATCTCGTTTTAATTCAAATTAAAGCTTCTATATTTAGTGTTCAAATGGCTAGTTCGGATGGAAATAAATCTTTCAGGAATGGTAGTAAAAAGATTTTTTATGTCATTCAATTTTGTGATCAAGAAGCAGAAAAAGGAGAATTAATTGTTCCGATAGCTCATTCTACAAAACGAGCCAGTCGAATTGCTGGAGTTTCTATAAGTACTGTTAAAAAGATTGGCCGAAAAGCAGGGGATGAGGCATAATCCTGTTTTTTGTTCACCTAAAAAAAGAGTTAAAAAGGTTGCCTTTGAAAAAAACCGCTATAGATGAATTCGATTGCAGTGTTAATAGAAGAACTGTACACGGTTTTTATGTGAAGGAGAAAACAACCTCTTCTTTGAATAAATTGCTTCATGTTTTAAAAGAGACAATCAATTTTAATTGGAATAAAGAAACTTTGCGTCAATTACTTCATAAAATTGGATTTCAGTGGAAAAGATGCCAAAACAACAACTACAACAACCACAAAAAAAAAAAAAAAAAAAAAAAAAAAAAAACTCTTTTGAACGAAAGGATATTATTCTCAAAAGAATGCAATTTTTAAGAAATATGAAAAGATATCGTGGTAGACTAATAATTTACATTGACGAAACCTGGGTGGGCAGTAATTTAACGTTCAGTAAATGTTGGCGATCAGAAGAAGTGGACAGGGCCAAAACTAGCCTTTTTTGCACTCGGGGCAAACAAGGATTTTAGCCTCCCCCTCCCCTCCTCGCGCACAATAAAAGTTATCGACCGCAAGCATCCTATTAAAAATAAATAAATAAAAAAATCCTTAAAAAATAAAAATCATTTAATAATAATTAAAATGCTAGCAAGAAATATGATTTTTTTTCTTGATTAGAATAGCTGAGATTGTATTCTAACCGGATAAGTGCTTATATTTTCAAATTTGGTTGCACATTTTTGTTTTTTTTATAAAGTTACTTTCACTTCCACAAATTTCAAAAGAAGACCCATAGGTTTAGCATTAGCTTGTTAGTTTCTTTGTATTTCATATATATATATACATTTTTGTATGAAACAACATACAAAATCTTCATTTGGCGCCCCCTCCCTTCATCTTTCTTTCTGGCCCCCCGGGGACATGTCCCCTCGGCACCACCTAGTTTCAGGGGCGCCATTTCAGAACTTTCTTGGGGGGGGGGGGGCACAGATTTTTTGAGGGAAGTTATATAGCTAAGAGTAGGATCTGGACGTCTTCCCCAACCCCGAACGAGAAACGTAAACTGAATCATGCTTACAAAAACAGTAAAAACTTTGAATACGGAAACTCAAGAACCAATAAAACATTTCGTTTTAAACAGGTTTCCGTCTTAGCTGGTAAAATTTCAATATATTGAATAATAAAATTTTTCCTTTTAGACAGGATTCTATTATAGGTTTCATTTTTACAAGTATCCTCAAAGACCTTTAAACCATCCACTCCATAGCATAGCTCTGAAAAGAGATGTATTACAGTAAAACTTGTGAAAACGAAGCCTGTCTATAACAGAATTCTTTCTCAAAAGGGACAAAAATCAAACTTCGATGAAAAAACATCATACAATTCAACTTGCTAAGACACAGACCTGTCTATAATGGAATTTTTTTCTAGTCCCTTTTTACTTCTTTTTTTCAGGTTTTACTACAGTTTCCTGGCGAAAAGGAAAATTTTTCTTTGAGGAACAGGGAACGTGCAGAACTGCACAAATCTCACAAAAAATGGGAAAATCCCGCACAATAAAAAAAGTTCTGCGTGATTTTGTCGCCTTAACTTCTTTCACGGACATGTAATTATTCTGCGAATTTTTTTTAATTTTCGTGAAAGTCCATGATTTTTTTCTTTCGAATTCCGCAAAATCAATTCGTCAATGGGTCACAGAAAAAAATCGCGAATTTTCGAAATTTTGAAAAAAAAAAAAAAATTCCCAAAACGTCTAGAAAAAAATCGCTAATTTCTCCAAAATAGGGTTGGCACGGTTTTGCCAATGGTGGAAAAAACCATGGAAAAAACCGGTTAAAATCGTCCTGGCAAAAATGCATTTTTGTCACTTTTTGCCAAAGTGTCAAAAATAGATATGTTTTATTTACAGCGATGTAATTAATATTTTAATTTTTAATAATTTTCACTTTAATAATATATAATTTTATTTATTTACCTTAGAATATTCAATGCAGCATTGAAAAAGTGATCTAAGTAGTTTCTATTTTTTAGTAAAATACTTTAGGTACTAACTAGTAATCACTTACTGGGTTTGGTTTAAACTGCCATTTTAAACAACTTATCCTTACGCTTCAATTAATTTTGTAACGAAGTCTGACAGAGAAATACAGTAAACACTGTCTAAGGCGGAATCAATCGGGACTGAGAAAATTTTCCGTGGTAGACAATATTCCGGCTTATGCAAAAAAGCTCTCTCTTCCTCCCTAAAAAAAAAAATTCCCTAAAAAAAAAAAATAAAATTCCCTCGAAGATGAAAATTTTTTATTGATTCTCCTGACTTAAAAATCGGTTGAAAACTAAAATTCTGAAAGATCCTTTGTCTTTATAGATAAATGAGAATATTCAGTTTCTTAGTACTACTGTTTTACATGCATATTGGAAATTTAGACACACACACACACATACAAAAAAAACCAAAAAAAAAAAAAAAAAAAAACAATAATCTTCGAGAATGAGACAGAACGCTATAATTTTTAATTTGAGTACAACCTTAAAGTATAATATATTGTACTTTCGAAAATATCTATTTTGATAAATGTTCATTTTACTAGAAATAATAACTTTTAAATGCAATTTTGCATGTGAAAAAATGGCATAAGCATAAATTCCTTAACATTTAAAGTTTCTGTTCTGTTGAATTAACTTTTTTAAAGTGTTACGGAATTTTAACTAACATGCTCGACATTGAGTATTTGACTTATTAGTTTTAAAGTTTAATAAATAAAACGCCTTTCATTTTTAAATTATACTTTTTTCCGCCTTATGCAAAATTTTGTTTTCAGTGGGACCTTAAAATCTTTTCCGTTTCCGCGTTAGACAGATTCTACCTTATGCAGCATGAATTAATGTAATTTTCTATGGGTTCGCCGGGACTTGAAAAATTTTCCGCGGTAGGCAAATTTCCGGCTTATACAGAGTCCGCCTTAGACAGAATTTACTGTAATACCAATTTTGGTTTGAGAATGGGGAAAATAGTGAGAAAAATTACCTAAAAGATTAATTTGCCTATATTTGCAACATTAAATAATCAATCAAAATCATTCTACCTTCCCTTCTCTCATACATATTAATTTCATCTGGTCCATGTGTTCTTTTATAACCCCTCCCCCCGCCCCCCCCCCCCCAAAAAAAAAAGTTGCAGGAATTTTAAAAGTTTACTTCTATAAATTAATTTTTAAAGTTATACATAAAGGCTCAAATACAGAAAAAATGAAGATTGATTTGGCAAATGCTTATGTATTAATGATGTTTTTAATTATAGTTTTCTTAAATGTAGAAACTATTGATTTAAAAGTTTTTAATATATATATATATATATATATTATATTATATTAATTGTATTTATCACGGTATTTCAAAATGAATTAACTGAATCCATGGGTTTTAATTTCTGTGTTAACTTAACTGTTTTATTCACCTTAATTTTGTCGTGCTTGTGGATTCCATGTGCGGGAATACATTTTGAAAATCTACTGGGAATTTATTCGGTAAGTTGTGTAAGATTTCTATTGCTATAAATTGGATATTTAATGGGTTGTAGTGTTTTTTTTTCCATTTCATGCCATTTGATAATGTTCTGTTTTCATCTTGAGACTATTCTTTTGGTTCTATTGGTTGTTCGAGTACAGGAGAAAAAAGTTTGTCAATTTTTAGCTTTTTTCTCACAGAAAACAACCGATTTGCTTATATCATTGAATTCTGTACTCTTGAAAACGTAATTCAATATATAAGTTTTTCAATTTTTTCGGAATCCATATTCTTCTTTTTTCGGAATCCATGTTCTTCTTTATTTTATTCTTCTTTATTAATTCTTGTAATTAAGTATAAGGTACTTTATTTTATACATACAGTTCTATATTATAGGTTTGTGACATCCATTTATATTGTCAATTCATTAACAATAATGCGGTTTTTGATGATGGTGGGTAATGTTTAATTAATGGTTATATATATATATATATATATACATATATACACACACACACACACACATATATATATATATATATATATATACATATTACTTTTAAAGTCACCATTACTACATTAATTTGAGAAAAAAAAAACATCGTTTTTATCTCATATTTTCATCACATAAATTTATTTACAAAATTTATATGTGGTACTTTCAGCATTTTCCATACTTAGTCCTCAAATATCTAATTAATATTCCGATTTAAGTCTCAATTATAATATAAACAAAATTATATTATTTCAGTATATTTATTAAATCCAATCTTTTTTTGCTAGGTTTTACCAGCTTTTTTCCAGTTTTTGCCACTGTCCTGGCAAAAATACCATTTTTCCGGCAAATTGCCCAACCCTACTCCAAACTACAGTGGAAAATATTGCTAATTTCATCAGAGATCTCGAAAAGAAATGCAGATTTCGTCAAATGCTTGTACAAACTAAAATCTCGGATTTTGTAAAAGGATTGCAAAAAAAAAAAATCGCCAATTTCGTCAAAAGATTGCACAAAAATTCATGAAAATTTAGTCATACAATAGAGGAGAATTTCGTCAAATGATCGTGAAATAAGATACAAGATACAAAATTTCGTCTAACTGTCGCGAAAAAAATTACGAATATCGGTGGTAGAAAAGAAAATCGCGAATTTCAACAAATGGACGTGAAAAAGAAGCGCGAATTTTGTCAAAAGATCGCAGAAACAAACATGGAATTTCGTCAGTTGGTCGCCGAAAAATATCGTGAATTTCGACAAATGCTCGCGAGAACAAAAATAATTTCGAAAACGGTTGCAGAAAAAACTCCGCTAATTCCGTGAAACAGTGGCGGAAAAAATCGCAAATTTCATCAGATGATCGCGAAAAAAAAATCATGAATTCAATCAGTCATGTGATAATCAGCCCACGAACGTCATGAATAGGTCACGAAATTTGCAACTTTTGTGATCTATGGCGATAAGAAAAATTTCTATTATAGTGATTTTCTACAAGTTAAGGTAAGGTAAAGCGTTAATCGTTTCGGATTGCGTTTTCACTATTTTGAGGTTGGTTCATGTTAATACTATTTTTCGAAGAAATCCAGAATATTTTTCAGATGTAGAAGCTACATATTTGAGCATTGATGAATACTATATATATATACAGGGTTCGTACGGGTGCTTGAATTTCCAGACTAAGAAATTCTTCGGTACCAATATTTTCTCATGGAAGGTCTCTCCTGAAATAAAGCAAAATTTCATCCGTTTAAACTAGATTTATTTTTCTATGAGAAAATTCTGATATTGGGCCTTGAAAATAACGGTACCCGTACGAACCCTGATATATATCTTCATTTTTCTACATAAAAGGTAAAATTTATATTAAAGCTATAATTGTAGGCTTCTTTTACAATAATTGTATTAAAATATGGATTAATTTTCTTTTAATTCGGGTCGGGTTGCCTTTCAATGGAAATCTTTTTAGCAGTTTTCGGATTTACATGAAATTACAGTCCTGCGTCAGGTAGGTTGGCGTATTTTTTTCGTTGCGAGTGAGGTACACTTTAAGTTTTTCGGATTGTGCTTTATCTATTTCAATCGGAGATGACCTGGTTTTTCACAAGGAAGTCCTGAATATTTTTCAAATGAAAAACTATTATTTGTCTATTAAAGGTGGTCCATAGTAATAACCCATGTATTAATTTCTATACATAAGGGATAAAATTATAGACTACTTTATTATAAACGTGTTAAAATATGAAGTAAATTTCTTTTAATTTGAGATTTGGTGGAAGTCTGTCGGTTTGGGGGTGAAGAAATTGCTTTATCGGGTGCGCGCAGACTCCATTCCTAGACGTTGAAGAATTTTGAGAGTGTAGCATATATAATATGATTTAATAAAGCAAATATTTAAATAATTTGATAACATTGCAATGATTGCAGTAAATATAATGTGATACGAATAATACAAAAAAGTAAAAAAGTCAGATAATCAAGAACTTGAATTATACTCACCCCTTCACAACGCCCCCTAAAAAAAGTATCTGTAAAAACTCTACCCCTGAATTTCTAGCCATGAGGGGATTAGTTTTCCTCTAATCAAGTTGTACACAACTGAGAAGCAATTGATAAAAGAAAGTGTCTCTCATGTATTTTTTTAATTAGCCAAAGTACGATATATGTCTCACCTTAAGAAACTTAGAATAGAAATTTTTTCTGATAATTATTAATTTCTATGCATAAAGCATTTATTTAATGAATATGTTTTTAATACAATCAAATCTGATAAATTTATTTAGCATTTAAGCAATTGTTTAATTTTTGTTTGAGTCTGACAATTGATGGTTGATAAATTTTGTGAAAAATCAAATTCCTTGGCGGGGGGCTATTGCCCCCCCCAGCCCCCCTCACATGACGCCCCTGCCTAGTTTCAACCCTGGAAGTGGATGGTATACTCCAAACATGAAATGCTTCACGACGTATTATCATACTTTGTGTAGGGGGCTCGATAGGATTTTTGCCGAACACGAAGTTGATCTACAAAACTAATACAACAAAAGGTGAGTACCACGGAAAGATGAACTCTACTATTTTTGAGAAATAGGCGTGAGAAAAATTAATACCAATTTACCAGAAAAATTCAGTGATTCTCATCGATATTATGTCCTATCATACCGTGCAGATCGACAAAATTCGAAATTCCAACAGTCGCAAAAGGGAAATTTTAGATTGGCTTGCTGCGAAATTAATCATTCATTCCACAGATGCATTAAAAGTGGAATTGTTAGAAGTCATAAAGTTAAATACTCCCACGCTTAAAACTTATAAATTGGATCAACTACTATTCAATAGCATGGCATTCAAGTGCTTCGCCTCCCTGCCTATCATTGTGACTATAACGCAATTGAGTATATTTGGTCAGACCTGAAAAGCGAAATTCGGAACATTAATCTTACAGGTTATATGAATATGAGTAAAATACTCAGAGAAACAGAAGAGGCCATAAATAAAATATCCAATAACAGGTAACAATCTCATTGCAATCACATTCAAAACTTGAATTAAAATATTGGGACAAAGACTCTATCGAACAAATGTGTGAATCCATGAAAATTTCATTAACAGACACTGACTATATCATAGTGAAGCCACTCTTTCAGGAGATAGTGAAGCTACAATTTCAGCAGATGAGGAGGTTAACATTTAGGGGTATATTTTAACAAATAAGTAATGTAATTTTCGTTATTAAAGTATTAATATAATTTTCGTAAATTTTTGTTAATGTAATTTTTTAGAAAAATTAAAATAAATAAATAAAAGTTAATTTTGTTTTGCGTCGCGAAAAGCAAAAATGTTGTATAACTGTTTAAAAATTTTTAAGCGTTTTCGTTTCTTAAAAATATTAACTACAAAAACTTTTCACATAAATCGATATTATTTCCCCAAAAGCGCCTTCTTAAAAGCTAAACAAACAAAATCCGCTCACCCTTATTTTCATAAAATCAAAGCAAACCTGACGCATGCGAAAAAGCGCGGAGTATTTTGCTTTCCGAAAACAAAATTGCTAATACTATAGCATAATAAATATTATAGTGATCTTTTCATCTAGTAAATGCACACATTCAATTTTGTATAATATAGGGAAAACGTCAACTGGAAAAATTGCGTACGAGAACATTTCTTAATTTCTTTAAATGTTATATTGGACTTTATTAAAAAAAAAAAAAACAATATATTCGTAAAAATACAATTACAGTAGAACCTCGATTATCCGAAGTAACTGGGACCGACCCTCTTTCGGAAAATCGAAATTTTCGGATAATCGAGAATGCTTCAATTTTAAGATTAAGGAGAAATATATGCAATATTTCATATTATGGTGACAAGTGCTTAATAAAAATAAAGCAATAGCAAAATGGAAACAAGAATAAATAACCGTAATTTCAATTTTGAAATTAAGTGCCTTTTACATATCTAACAAGGGTTTGAAACAATGTTTTGTTTATCGCAGTTTCGATTGTCTTTGCTTTGAAGCTCTATCACGGAGTTTTTTAATAGTATTAGTTCACCAGTATCAGAGTCTTTCTGCTGCTCCAGCCATGCCAAACCTTTTGCAAAACATTCAAAAAGCTTCCAGAATTGCTAATTTGTTCATTTTCTTCGTTCCACTCCGTAGCTTACTGGAGCTCAAGTTAAATTCAAAGGAGCTCTAAGAAAGGGGATCGAAAATATTTATATGTACTCGTAACTCGTAGTTCAGAAACGACCGCTTGCACACAAGAAAATGGTAGTTAAAAAAATGGATTTTGCACACAAGAAATGTGATAGTAAAAAAAAAAAAAAAAAAAGCTTTTAAAATGGATTTCGGTTAATCAAGAGTTTCGGTTAAAAGAGTTTCGGATAAAAGAGGTTCTACTGTACATGCATCTCTTATTTTCTCCTCTGTTCTCCATTTGGCATCGAACATACATTTCACTTCCGAATAAAAAATGCGTTCATATCTCAGATAGCAATGGAATCAAAGTACTGTGCTCGCATATCATCAAAAGAATTTCATTCTGTTCTTTTTCAAACAATAGATAGGGGGAGGGGCATATTCTTGAAATGTCTCGCGGAATTTTATTTCTGTTTTGAAAAAATATTACAGCATGTTATTAATTTATAATCTAAAACGAAACTTAACTAAAGAACTAAGAACGAATAAGAACTTGCTTTTGCAATCGAGTGAAAAATGTTAAGAACAATATTTAAAAATAACACAAAACGGAAGAATAAGGATGATGAGGAAATCAAACAAAAGCATTTTTTTCAGTTCAATTCAATATTGCCAATATTTTTTTAAAAATATAAAATGAAACTAATACCATAAAAATTAAATAATGTTTAGTAATTTTTATACTTTCACACGAGCAAAGGCAAAACAGAATTGCTATGTACTATACTATAGTATAATAAATATTTTAGTTATCTTTTGATCTAGTAAATGCACATGTTTAATTTTGACTATTACAGTGAAAACGCCAACTGGAAAAATTGCGCTCGAGAACATCTCTTAATTTTTTTAAATGTTATACTGTGCTTTATTTTTAATTAAGTACAACATATTCGTAAAAATACAATTACATGAATCTCTTATTTTCTCCCCTTTACTCCCTTTGGTATCGAACAGACATTGCACTTCCCAATAAAAAATACATTCATATCTCAGATATCAATGGAATCAAAGTAGTATGTTCGTATATCATCAAAAGAATTTCATTCAGTTCTTATGCAAACAATAGATTAGTGGTGATGTGTGTGTGTGGGGAGAAGGGGGGGGGGGGAGGGGAGAGAAATCAAAATCTTGAATTGTCTTGCAGAATTTTATTTATATGTTGAAAAAATATTACAGGATGACATTAATTCATAAAATAAAACGAAATTATAAGAACTTGCTTTTGCACTAGAGTGAAGAAGGTTAAGAACAATATTTTAAGCCATCACAAAACGGAAGAACAAGGATGATGAGGAAGCCAAACAATAGCAATTTCGTCAGGTAATTCAAATATTGCCATTTTTTCTTTTCTGTAAAAATAGGTTTTGTTTGACCCGTAAATCGTAAAACATTTCCTCCTACAGCTGTAATTTTTCCTTTGTTAAAATTATTGAGATTATATGCTGAATTATGGCTTAATCGATAGTTGATTTGACAATGCATCACATGCGGTTGAAAGGATTATGATTATCTCTTTATTTGTTTCAGCAACAGATAACACAGGTGATAATTTGTAAGGAGTATTGTTAAAATTTCTTTACAAATGTGGTGATCGTGAATTAATATAGCTTATGGAATTACAATGCATCTTTGCAGAATTACAATTATCATGTGAGTAAAATGATTCATCTGACATGCACATATTGTAATGTGTGATATGGTGGGAGTTGATTTAGGAGTCTATTTATTGTAATAAAACGCAAGCATTTTAAAGCTATTTAAAGTAATAAATTTTACATAAAGATTTTCATCAGTTGAATTATGGTTTCATTAAAGGAACAGAACAATATAACACTATGATCGTATAAGTCTTATAAGCATAACATAATAATATGCAATGTCAATATTTTCAATTTAAAAGTAAGCAGAATAACCAATAAAATATTTTTAAGTGGTACTTTTGTGGGTTTTTTATGGCTTAACATTCTTAAATTGCCATTTTAATGATTCTATTGTGTCTAAAAATATAAAACAACTAGTGATGACAAGTTCAATTTCGAAAATTGAGACATCATAATTATTGTTAGCGTTCTCTTCCCCCCATCCTCTTCTGTTACTCATATCTATTACCCGGCCAAACTCGATCGCCTGCTTTATAAGGGATCGAGTTTGACCGTGTTATTACACAAAGCAGAAACGTCTCACTGTATCAGTAACTGACTTCATGATATTATAACAGCACTGCACAATGGCGTGAGAATGTTAAAACAGAAAAATTAGAGAAATGCAACAATCTTTATGATGCATACAGTGATCTTTTGTCGTGCAATCTTTGTGATGCATACAGTACAATACTTGCAGGGCTGCCAATTTTAGCGACTATTTTTAAATTCCATCTCGCACCGCTTACTCAAATACAAAAATCTTTCACATACAATTTACAAATGCATGCAACAGAAAATTACTTCAAAATTTATTTTTTTTTAAATAGTGGTGGGAAGAGAATATAAAAATAGTCATCAGTGGCAGCCCTGTACTTGATTATACGTAAACCCCATTCTCTAATTTATACAGAAAAAAAGCAACAACATTTGCTGGCGAAACTTAGTGGAAACATTGTTGATATGTTCATTTTAAACTTGTTCATGAATAATGCCGCTTATAGCTATTAGCCATATAGAGCATTATGAAACTCACTCGTCAACAGGTTAACGGCTGATCATATTTTTCCACGTGGTTGTAGCAGCAAGTTTAGTTTGAGTTACAAAAAATATCGCATTTTTATAATATACTACCGCATTAAGATTTCCCCGGTTTCAAGTGAATAATGAAATTCAAATATGATATATGTTGCAATTATTTTATTTGCAATAAACAATTTATTTTACACGGACAATGTTATCCACCGTTCTTGCAGTTAAAACGTTTCTTATATATAGCAACCATGTGGTCATCATCTTCGATGACAATTCGAAAATTACTGAACAACACATACCCTTATACAACCCAAATGTTTCCTCAAGGTACATTTCTTCAACCGATAGTGGATTCCATTAGCTTTATATATTTCAGCTTACTTAACCGAATTATTGCAGGAAGTTTAAATTTAAACTCAACATTCTGCTGATGGTAGCTATGTTGTGGCTTAAAACAGATTAGCAGCTCCATCCAAGTGCACAAATCTGATAAGACTTAAAGGTGAAAGTTTTACAATGTTGTTGTAAAGTTTCATCGAAATACGTTTTACAAACAGAAATGTCCCCAATCGCAACTAGCCTTTTTAGTCATTTATGTATTTAATTTAAAACGAATAAATTTTGCATATATAACATATATATATATATACAGGGTGATTCATAAAAGATGGGCAGAACTTTAAGGGGTTATAGTACACTTAAAGACAAATAATATTAAATAGGAGACTAAGGGTCCCAGACGTATTCCCAAGGAGATAGGGGGCATTAAAGTTTAGGGTCCGAAATTTCAAATGATTATAAAACATGGAAAAATTGGTCGATTCGTTTGCGGTTTTTGCAAAAAATTTTCTTTATGCCAGTATTTCCTTGAAATAAAATTTTAAAGTTCAATTTCAAAAAATGCCGATAGGGGGCGCTTTAGACTTTGGAGTAACAAACAACTATTTTTTAACGTTATTTTTTGTATTTCTTTAAATGATTTCGAAAGCTTAGACTTAAACTTAAATTTTGATCTAAAAATCTGAGTCCTAACGAGTAGTTAAGTAGCGTAAACTGAAATTTGAAATTTGAAACCCTTCTCCCCCCAGAACAAAAATCAGTTATTCCCGATCTTTGTGTCGTAGATTAGGCTCTAACTACTGCCGCGTTTTGCTAAAATTATTCTTTATGTCAGTATTTTCTTGAAAATAAATTTTAAAGAAAATTTTCAAAAAATTCCGATAGAGGGCGCTTTAGACTTTGGAGTAACGAACAACTATTTTATACCGTTATTTTTTGTGTCTCATTAAATGCTTTCTAAAGCTTAGACTTAAATTTTCAGCCCAAAATCTGAATCGTTAGACGTGGTTAAGTTTCTGGGGAGAGGGGTTTGAAATTTCTACTCCTGAGCACAGTTCAGTTTACCATGTCCACACATTGTGTGCTGTGATACGAGGTAAAAAGACACAAATTAGGATTATGTTACCAAAGCATATTTATTAACATGTAATTACAATAAATGTTCAAAATTGTGACCACCAGAGGTTATGCACGCAGAACAACGGCGAAGAATGGAACGGCGAACATTCGCGAAAACATCAGGCTTTTCGAGCACGTCCCCTACAGCGGCGGAAAGTCTGGCGACCAGTTCCTCGGGGGATTCAATGGGTGTCTCATACATAAGAGCCTTCAATCGTCCCCAAAAAAAGAAATCGAGGGGTGAAAGATCTGGCGAGCGAGCAGGCCAAGCAACAGGACCACCTCGACCAATCCATCTGTTCGGAAATGTGATGTCCAGATAGTTGCGGACGTCTCGTACGTAATGGGCTGGCGCTCCATCGTGCTGGAACCACATGACCCGCCGGATGCGTGGAGGAACAACGTTTAACAGGTCTGGCAGCACATGTTGCAGAAATGTGAGGTATGTTTTACCGTTGAGGCGTTCAGGAAGAAGGTACGGTCCGATTAGGTGGTCTCCGAGGATTCCTGCCCAAACATTGATGGAAAAGCGTCTCTGATGAGCATGTGGATACGTAGCATGTGGATTGACATCCGCCCATACATGTGCATTGTGTGTGTTAAATGTACCTTCACGTGTGAAGGTACATTCATCGGTGAAAAGCACAGTTCGTCCAAAATGTGGATTTAGCGCGTTCTGCTGCAGAAACCAGCGGGCGAATTCAATACGATTTGGATAATCCCCTGGAGACAGTTTCTGGACTCGTTGCACATGAAACGGGAGCAAATGTTCATCCTTCAGTACCCTCCAAGTCATGGACTGTGAGGTATCCACCTGCCTAGCCACTGTTCGTGTACTTGTACTTGGCTGCGCCGCTACTACATCCAGAATGGCTTCTGCAACAACTACTGATTCGTCCTTTTTTGCACGACCTGCATTCGACCGGGAAGCGAGAAATGATCCCGTCTCACACAACTGTCTGTGCAAGCGCTCGAAAGTTTTGTGGTTAGGCAACCGACTGTTGGGAAATCGCTCTCCGTACATTCGTTGTGCCTCTGCACCATTTCCATCTGCCACTCCGTAAATTAAATGCATCTCAGCCTTTTCCTTATTCGTGAAGGGCACCATCTTCCGATTCATTACTACAGCGACTTACACTTGACTCACCGTTCAGTGGTTTTTATGCCTGAATCGTGTCGAAATTTTGCATACGTGTTCTTCTTCTTCCCCATTTGACATTTGCATACTTTCTGTTTCCTTCTTCACCCGGTGACTAGCGTCAGGAATGGAGCTTTAACGTTTGCATGAGCGACGATTCCAACTGTGCCAGTGCCTTTATGAGTGAATTCCGACTATACAGTCCTTGACGAAAGTTGTATTTTTGCCTCGTATCACAGCACAGAATCGTTGGGCATGGTTAAGTAGTGCAAACTGAACTATGTTCAGAAGTTGAAATTTGAACCCCCTCCCCTCGCTACTGAACCACGCTCAGCGATTCAGATTTTGAGCTGAAAATTTAAGTTTAAGTCTAAGCTTTAGAAAGCATTTAATGAGACACAAAAAATAACGGTATAAAATAGTTGTTCGTTACTCCAAAGTCTAAAGCGCCCTCTATCGGAATTTTTTGAAAATTTTCTTTAAAATTTATTTTCAAGAAAATACTGACATAAAGAATAATTTTAGCAAAACGCGGCAGTAGTTAGAGCCTAATCTACGACACAAAGATCGGGAATAACTGATTTTTGTTCTGGGGGGAGAAGGGTTTCAAAATTCAAATTTCAGTTTACGCTACTTAACTACTCGTTAGGACTCAGATTTTTAGATCAAAATTTAAGTTTAAGTCTAAGCTTTCGAAATCATTTAAAGAAATACAAAAAATAACGTTAAAAAATAGTTGTTTGTTACTC
Organism: Maratus speciosus; assembly: GCA_963932465.1. Taxonomy (NCBI): domain Eukaryota; kingdom Metazoa; phylum Arthropoda; class Arachnida; order Araneae; family Salticidae; genus Maratus; species Maratus speciosus. Next base: position 282,047,686 of record OZ010792.1, read on the forward strand.
CAAAGTCTAAAGCGCCCCCTATCGGCATTTTTTGAAATTGAACTTTAAAATTTTATTTCAAGAAAATACTGGCATAAAAAAATTTTTTGCAAAAACCGCAAACGAATCGACCAATTTTTCCATGTTTTATAATCATTTGAAATTTCGGACCCTAAACTTTAATGCCCCCTATCTTCTTGGGAATACGTCTGGGACCCTTAGTCTCCTATTTAATATTATTTGTCTTTAAGTGTACTATAACCCTTAAAGTTCTGCCCATCTTTTATGAATCACCCTGTATATATCATATGTATTATAAGATTGTCATAAGCTAAAAAACGAGCTAACATTTGTAATATATTTCGAATAATATATAAGATACTAATTAAAAATAAGAGCTAGGATTTCAAAAAGAATATGTGAAAATTATGAAAAATATAAAAAATAGATGTATCGCAACATTTCTTAAATTGTTCATAGTTATGTGTTCCACTGTTTTTCTTATTTAATACTTAATTTTGGAGGTTTTATATGTACGATAGCCAACAATTTGTACAATAAGCTAATTGTACACTGTATTGTACACTGTACAGACTTTGTTCAATATTAGCTTAGTACCAATATACAAGCAATAATGAAATCGTGCATGCAGGAGGTATCTATGGTAATTTGTGCTTGATAACTCTGCAATAGTTCAGCAATTATTCCATTTTTCTTTTATGGATTCATTATGGATTCTTTTATGGATCATATTTCGTAACCGGTTTGTGTTTCATCTGTCATTTTTTAATTTTAATTTTAATTTTTCCATTTGTGTATAGTGAATTCTATGTAGTCTTTATTGTAGTTTTATATGTGTTATATATATGAGGACGTGAGTTTCAAAACTCGACTTAAACAGAAAATAAAATTTTGGGAAATCGCGAAAAACCTCTAACATGCGTCCATTGGTTTTCATGGTAAACCAAGCTTTTACAATGCCAAAAATACAGATAAAACTGTTTTTTTTTTCCCCCAGGTTGAAGTGTTTTTTTTTCCTTTTTTTGTGCAGGTTTACCAATAGAATAGATTGACAGAGAAAACTCGATTTTTTTACATTTAGGATAAAGCGAGTTTTGAAACTCACGTTCTCATATATACTAGCAAGCTTTACCCGCTGCGCTGGTCGTTTCTCCAAACTAACCTTACATCAACCTAAGTATATCGGAGAATTTGACCATGTGCTTTAAAGCAATATAAACCTTCCCTTGGAATGTCCTTCGGAGTTGCCGAAAACGAAACAAATGCCATCATGCTATTATATTTTTAATGTGTCAGACAAAATTTGGACTGTTAAGGACCAACATTTTTAGTTGATTATTTACAGTAGGATTTAGTGAAGAACGTTAGAATGATATGCAATATACTAAAACCATCCCTAAAAAAATATCTAACTAACAGTGCAAGTTCAATCGAAATCCACCTAGTACAACTTTTTAACAAGTTGGAAATTGCTCGTCAAACGTAGCAAATGAGGTGCGTTCGTACTATAACTAGTTTTATAATTATTTTTGCACCCCATATTGTACTGAATGTATAATTTTTTGCACTTCATAAAGCGCATAGTCTGATACATCATTAAAATGCACTTCCAATAATTTTTTCCCATTCCCCGTAATGTAAAGAAAAACTTTTGACTGTCCCTGTAATTAAACTATCCATCCAATTTTCCTAAAATTTGAAATAGCTCAACAAAATTTTGCAACAATTATATCTTTAAAATTTCAGACCATTCGGAAGGCTGTAATATCATTAAAATGCACTTGCAATAATTTTTTCCATTGGCCGTAATGTAAAGAAAAACTTTTGACTGTCCCTGTAATTAAACTATCCATCCGATTTTCCTAAAATTTGAAATGGCTCGACAAAATTTTGCAACAGTTATATCTTTAAAATTTCAGATCATTCGGAAGGCTCTAATATGATTAAAATCCACTTGCAATAATTTTTCCCATTGGTCGTAATGTAAAGAAAAACTTTTGACTGTCCCTGTAATTAAAACTATACATCCGATTTTCATAAAATTTGAAATGGCTCGACAAAATTTTGCAACAATCATATATTTGAATTTTCAGACCATTCGGTTGGGTAGTTTTTGCTCTGTTACATGCGGACAGACAGGCGGACGGACAGACGGACGGACAGACGGACGGACTGAACGACGACTATAGGTGCTACGTATTTATATAATTACGAAACGCACCTAAAAAGGCTAATCTTTCACAATTGAACGCGCCTGATTGTAGAACTTTCCCTCATAATTATATAACTAAAAAACGTAGAACGATATGTTATATAGAAAAACCTTACTTAAAAAAATATCTGACTAACAATGCAAGTTCCATCGAAATTAATTCAGAAGAAATTTTCTAAAGTAATCTATCTAAAGTAAAATATCACACACACAGACACACACAATAATAATTAATAATCGAGATAAGAAATAGAAAATCAGTAAAATATTGAAATTAGTGAAATATTTGTGAATTGAGACAGAAACATCAGGCTCAAATTACCTTAGATACCACAAAACGCGTACGATTTCATCCTTGCACGGGCTATAACAAGCTAAACAAATGCGAGATTTGGGCAATCGAACATTATAAAACGAGAAATGAGATGTTGAAAAGGAAAAGGAATATAGCTATACATATACATAATAACAATTAAAAAAATGTACTCACTATCCGTTTTCTCGACTATAAGAACTGAAAATATCATTTAACCTGTAATGAAGAAAACGAATATTTAGTAAACAAGTTCAGCAAAATATTCATTAAATAAAATGCATCAAATTTGAGATATAAATAAAACAAAAATGCTTTTCTTTACATTTTGCAAAGATTTGTATTGATTTTATTGAAATTCCATAAAATTTACATGCGATTAACGTATTTAGAAAATATAACAGACTCTTCTCTCAAAGAAGTTACGATTTTAATCGATTTATTTCATTTTTAAAATTAGTTTTTTAAAATGTTTAATCTATTGCATATGTTTTTTTTTTCTTTTTAAAATCTAACTTTCTAAAAGCACGTGTTGTTAATAAATTTGAATGAAAAAACTAATTGAAGTCAATCATAGCAAAATATTGATTAAATCAATAATGCGCATCGAATATGAGATATGAATAATAATCAAACTAATTTTTTTAACTTTTTCGAGATAGGAGATAGATTTTTTTTTTTTTCAAACTATAGATTGATATCATTGAAATAAGATAAAATTTACATGCGATTAATTTATTTTCATAATATTACAGACGTTCTCAAAGAAATTACGATTTTAAATGATATATTTCATGTTATTACTTATTTATTTATTGTAGGTTTTTAATTTTTCAACAATTACATAAGTATTTTTGATTTCTTCTTTCTTTCTTTTTTGCTTTCAAAATTTATCGTTCTAAAAGCACACATTTTTGATAAATTATTTTAAAAAACATATTAAAATAAAATTTATTTATTCATTTCTTTGTATGTTATACTTTTTAAAATATTTCAACTATTGCTAAAGTATTTTTTGCTTTCTCTTATTTTTTTTTTATTTTTTTATTTTTGTTTAAAATTTAGCGTTATAAAAGCCCGTCTCTTTGATAAGTTTTTTTAAAACAATAATTAAAATCAAACATAATGAATACTGATTTAAGTAGCAGTATGTATGTATCCAATTTAAGATACGAATAAACAAATTAAAATTCTTATCTGACATTTCGAAAAAGATCCACATTTGCAGTATAGAAATATCACAAAATTTACATGCGATGAGTATATTTTCAAAATCTAATAATGCGTTAATTATTAAAACTATTTCAACGATCTCATAAGTATTTTGATTTTTTTCCCTTTTCACTCTTTAAAAAATTTAGCGTTTTAAAAGCACGTATTTTTGAAAATGTTCCTTAAAAAATATATACTTGTAGCCTATTTTTAATTTTCCATAATTTTTGCATGTATGTGAATATATAAAAAGGAACATTTCCATTGATATTGCTATATTAAAAAATCAGAATGAATAATTATTAACCTGAATTTCAATTTATATTCAGCATATTGAAACAAGAAAATATCTATACTTTTTCCCTTATGTTTTATTGATATATGATCATCGTAACAGAGACATTCTCGAATAGGAAAGATCTTAGTCTTTCCTCGTCAGGCGCGAAGAAGATGTGCTTCTACTATGAAAGCAGGAGCAAAACTCAAAGTCTTGCTCAGTCTTGCTTCTGCTTTCATAGTAGAAGCACGTCTTCTTTGTGCCTGACGAAGAAAGACTAAGATCTTTAGAAAGGCCTAGCGCATTTAACATTTTTTTTATGTTGTTTTGAGAAAATCTTTTAGTTCTTACTGTTTCATACCAGTTTCAACTTATATTCTTTAACATTTCAACAGTCTCATAAGTACAATGAAACTTTTATTCAACGACGTCTCATCGTTACGCTTAAACACTTCGTTGTGAAGAAAATTCGTTAAATAGAAATCAACTCAAATTCATGAAATTTTTGTAATGAAATACACATGCATACAATGAAAAATACACATAAAATGGTAACATTGGAAATATGTGTTTTAATTTGGTTAGTAACTTTTTTAAACGCAGACATATGAGAAAAACTTAATTAGAATAATATCTAAGAAACCACATAATAAAGAGAGGTGAACAAAAACCGAAGCGTAGCGTACCTTTTCTCATTCTTCTCAGTATAGCATAACTTCAAAAATCCGGCAACAACGGACCGAGGTTATGCCGGATTTTTGAAGGAATATCAAAAGAGTAACTAGGAATATCAAAAGTAGTACTATATTCTTAATGGTGCCTTTAGCCATAATTAATTCATTATTAAGTGATAATTATGTAAGAAACCGAGAAATTTAAACATAAAAAAATTACCTTAATTGATATTTTCTATGTTACAGAAGAAAAAAATTCTAATAAAGAGTGAAATTATTTCTTCTTTTGTAATTTCGGAAATTTCGATGTCAACTTTGTTTGCTTCAATTTTTTTGGTCTTTTCGCGGTAAATGTGAAAGCCTGAAAATTCTTCCTAATCATTGATGTCGCAGTTGCCGAAAATTCGTTCCGGCAATATAATGTGCCAGCCATGTGCCATTCGCCAAAGTTGTATCCAAGGTTGTTCCCTTGCTAAGCAACTGTGCAGCTCCCAGAAAATTTTTTCAGAAAATAATCGCCTCTGACAAATGAAGAAAAAAGTTAAATATTCTTTTTTTTTTTTCATTTTTATTTTCAATCTTTAAGTTTTTAATTCATAAAGAATTGCTATTTTTCTTCTCAACAAAAGAGTAAAAGAAAAAGGAAGGGAAAATATGTTTTTGATGCCGGATTTTTGAAGTTGCCGGATTTTTGAAGTCAAACTGCATTTCAAATCCTTAACTTTAAAAAAGTCTGTAATATTGCTTTGTACGGGTTTTTCTTATAAAAAATACACTGTTCATAAAAATTTGTGCACTTTTGTAAGTATCCGAACAATTCATCTCTGTCATTTTCGTAAAACTGGACCCTCCTTCTTATTGTATCGAATGCTTTTAAATTTTTTTCATTTAAAAGAAATGGCTAAATAAGTGAATAACTTAATTTTCATACAATCCGCTGAAATAAATCCATACATCCAACTCAACAGCAACCTCTCCCTTTCAATGTTGTACACGCACGAAAGTGGAATAAACTTCGTTAAATAGAAAATATTTTTCGTAATATGGAGATTAATTTACATGTTAATGGTGTTCAAAGTCAATGTTCTGAAGAAAATTTCATTAAGTAGAAAACTTCGTTAAAGAAAAATTCCACTGTAATTTGATTCCCCCCCCCCCTTTTTTTTTTACTCTTTAAAAATTTAACGTTTTAAAAGCATATATTTTTGAATATGTTCATTAAAAAAATATATAACATCTAGCCTATTTTTTATTTTCCATAATTTTTGCATGTACTATATAATAGAAAGAACATTTCCATTGATATTGCTACATTAAAAAATCTGAATGAACAATTATTAACCTGAATTTCAATTTATATTCAGCATATTGAAACAAGAAAATATCTATACTTTTTTTCCCTTCTGTTTTATTGATATACGAGCATAGTAACAGAGACATTCTCCTTGTTATATAATCATTTCTTGTCGTGTGATTTAAAGATATATGCAAAAACATTCAGTAGAATAATTTATATGACAATGATTGACGTTCAACATATTATAAATCAAGTAAAACATTTTTTGTTCAGTAGTTTTAGCATTTATCTTTTAAAAAATGATTATTTCTAATTTCCTTGCCTTACGTACATGTTTCTTTTATTTTTACTTCGTAGTCAGCGAATTTTCATAAGGAATATTTTATGAAAAAGAAATTGACATTGTGTTGCAGAAGTGATTAAAAATTTCTCAAACGTACTTATTGATTTCACTAAACAATTGTAGTAATACAATTTACTATTTTGTAAAAGAAGCCATAAATCTTCTGGCATACTTAAACGAAGTCAATACCTATTGAACTATTATTTTTATTTAAGCAGTTTAAAATGCTTTTTTAATATATAATAAAATGTTTCTGAAAAGGAAAATGATTTAGTCACTGAAAAGTACAATTAATGAAACGAATTTTGAAAAATGTAACTAAAGAAAATTAAGAAACTAAAAAACGACTATTTCTAATTTCCTTGCCTAACGTAGGGGAAACCGGAGCTAGTTGGCTACACATGTAAGTTCTCATAAGTCGCCTGTTTGTGGTTAGATTGCGCAACCAGTCACAGAGTACATTTCTTCTTGCTTTTTACAATTCTCATTGTAGTTTTACAGCGTAACCTACGTGCAGTGAATATTTATTAGGATTTTTCTGTTTTTTGCACTCATAAGTAATTTTTTGTTGCTTCATTCTTTTTCTAATTTCTAATACTTATCTTAATAATTGCGATTTAATTTGTACCGTTTTTCTCAGTGTATGATTAAATGTACCTACACCATATGTGATTTACTTGGATTATTTATGCTTAGATGGTTACGTGTCGCTTTTGTGAAGAAATTTATTATGGGGTTAGTAGGTGCATTGAACACGGGGCAAGTTGGCTCCATGTCTGCACTGTAAAAAAAAATCTTAAAACAACAGAAAAAAATCTTCGAATTCCGACAGTAAAAATTACGTTAACAGTCTTCTTATGTCATTCCATCCTCATATCGCTTATTTTCATGTTAAACAACAAAAAATTCTGTTTTCTTTGCCATCAGTTTCCACTGCGACAGGATAATATGTTGGATGACAGAAAAACGGGAGGTCATCCCCTATGACGTCTAGAAGGTCATTTAGAATGACCAATGAGCATTGGTTATCCCACCCCACGCTAAGACGTATCTTCTAACTTGAAATATTTGAGTGTCTTGTCTGTGTACTGTTGAAATGGCAGTTCGTTTAATAAAGCAGTTCATCTAATTGAAAAAGAATAATACATAAAGAAATTTTAACAGAAAATTAAGAATCATTTTCACAATTCGAACCCGCGTCACACACCTTTGACATCAGAACCGCTTTCTTCAATGATTAGGATTTACAGTTGGAATACTAGAAAACAAACATAGCAAAAGGTATGTTTTCATCCTTCTTTTAAATATGTAACAATGTTTTTCCGAAACGTAACAATATGTATGAAAAATACTTCCTATTTGCTAAAAATCTTAATTAAGCAATACTATTTATTATTATTATTATTATTATTATTTCATAATGTATGATTTACTTAAATTATTAGTATTATTTTATACTTCATTTATTTATGCACATTAGTAACTTAGTTGATCTAATTCTGTTAATAGCTAGAGATTATTTTTTGATCGGTTGTTTATTTTAAGTTAAATAAATAATCTTAAGTTTATGATTAGTTTACAAATCTTGAATTTTTACTTAGCTGTAGAATGATTACTTATTATATTTAACTTTTTTATGACTAAGAGTTTAATTTTACTTCATATGTATTAGTTCCAGAAATTTTGATTGAGATTTTAAATTTATTTTGTCATCAATTGACATACGTGATTAGTTTTGGAGTGATAGTTTTAATAATAAACACGGAGTAGCTGCATTAATTATTATAGTTATAGATAACTGATATTTTCGTTTAACATTAACCAGAATAATATTTATTAGATCTGACGCTGTTCATATATTTTTATTGTTTAAATTTATCACATTTCCTATTATTTACTATGTTGTTTAAAATGGAGTGGTTGATATTTTGTTTAATCGTTCCATATGTTGATTCTGAAGAAATGCTTTTTTTTTTTTTTTTTTTTTTTTTTCCCAGTACAATCTTAGAGTTACTTGTAGTGGTTAAGTTAAAATTTGTAAATTTTATTCACTCTATATAATGAAATAAATTTTGAGCTACAACTGTGTGAATTATTTTGGAAAATAATTCCTATTTAAGCTTTAACCATTCATTTTATAGAATCAGCAAGTTTAATTTTGTTTAACATTTTAATTTAAATTATATTGTAATATTTTTTCTTATTTAGTTGATGATCATTTACTTTATACGGAGAAACATTGTAAATTGTTAAGAAGGATGAAAACTCATTTTATCACTTTAGCTGGAATGAAATACTTTTTTTTATGGTGATGTTTATATAGATTTTAGTGGCTCTTCTTTTTCATTTCTCATCTTTGCTCATAGCTGTCAACTTTTACACATTTATATATACAAAGCTTTCTATTCGAAAAAAGTCCTTCCGGCCAGTGCCGGGAGAAAGAGGTAGCTTTCATAATCCTTATTTAAAAAAAGCCAACTTATATCATGCAAACACACGAAGCTCAATTTAGTGGAAACCGAATATAGGAGATTCAATACTAATTTTTATCAATATAATGAATGAGAATTTCGCGAAATTAGTCAGCTTTATCCAAGCTGCTTTTCTTTAAAGTAACTTATATTTGGCTGCCAAATTCGGCAATTTCTTAAAGTGCCTGTCATTTTAAGACAACATGGTGGATGAGGCTAAGCAGTGAACTTGGTCGAGACCTTAGTAATTGCTGTGCACATGCTCACTCACATCGGAATCGGTTAATATATAGGAGTGATGTCGCATGCAAAAAATCAGATTTTTCAAAATGTCACCCACAATAGAAATTGAAACTGCTATATCTGAGCCATTTTTTAAGGTAAAGACAAACAAAAAATGCTCCTGAATCCTTATATCAAGATCAAATACTTAAGAAAGAAACCTTTTTCAATTTCTAATTTTTTTGCACCTCACTTTAAATATATATATATTTTTTAATTTAATGGCCGCCATTTTGAAACAAGATGGCTGATGAATCTGGCCAGCGAACTTGGTCGAGGTGTTGATGTATACTATCCACATGCCTTCTTACATCGAAATAGGCGAATACGTGTGTTATCGCGTGACAAATACAAGATCGTTTCAAAATGTTAGCCATGCTAGAAATTCAAAGTGCTATAAATCAACCATTTTTTAAGATATCAACAAAAGAACAAATTTTCAGAAACAAAAACTGCTCCGGAATCTTTGTATCAAGGCCAAACACATAAAAAAAATCTTTTTCATTTTCCAATTTTTTAATACCTCATTTTGAATTTTAAATTTAATTTTTTTAAATGGCAACCCTTTTGAAACAAGATGGCGAATGAAGCTGGCCAACGAACTCGGTCGAGACATTGGTATGTACTATGTACAGACCAAGTTACATCCAAATAGGTTCATAAATACGCCTGTTATCGCGTGACAAAAATCAGGTCGTTTTAAAATGTCAGCCACAAGAGAAATTCAAAATGCTATTACTCAGCCATTTTTTTTTAGATATAGACGAAAGAAAAACTGTTCCGGAATCTTTGTATTAAGGTCAAACACATACAAAAAAAAATCTTTTTCATTTTCCAATTTTTTGGTATCTCATTTAATTTTTTTTATTATTTAATTTTTTTAAATGGCCGCCATTTTGAAACAAGATGGCAGATGAAGCTGGCCAACGAACTCGGTCGAGACATTGGTATGTACTATGCATAAACGAAGTTACATCCAAATCGGTTCATAAATACGCATTTTATCGCGTGACAAAATTCAGGACGTTTCAAAATGTCAGCCACGCTAGAATTTCAAAATGCTATAACTCAGCCATTTTTTAAGATATAGACGAAACAAAAACTGCTCCGAAATCTTTGTATAAAGGTCAAATACATAAGAAAAAAATATTTTTCCATTTTCAATTTTTTGGTACCACATTTCAAATTTTAAATTTAAAAAAAAATTTTAAATGGCCGCCATTTTGAAACAAAATGGCGGATGAAGCTGGCCAACAAACTCGGTCGAGAGATTCGTATGTACTATGTACACACCGAATTACATCCAAATCGGTTCATAAATACGCCTTTTATCGCGTGACAAAATTCAGGACGTTTCAAAATGTCAGCCACGCTAGAAATTCAAAATGCTATAACTCAGCCATTTTTTAAGATATAGACGAAACAAAAACTGCTCTGGAATCTTTGTATAAAGGTCAAATACATAAGAAAAAAATATTTTTCCATTTTTAATTTTTTGGTACCACATTTCAAGTTTTAAATTTTTTTAAAAATTTTAAATGGCCGCCATTTTGAAACAAAACGGCGGATGAAGCTGGCCAACGAACTCGGTCGAGACATTGGTATGTACTATGTACACACCGAATTACATCGAAATCGGTTCATAATTACGGGAGTTACAGTGTGACATAGGTCAGATATATATATATATATATATATATATATATATATATATCAATTTTGAACGGAGGGTGGTTTCGGGGTCTGGGAGTCATGATCGATGAAAATATACCAAAATTTTTTGAAATCGCTTTCCTCCGAACGGCTGCAATAGGTAGCTTTTTTGTAAAGAAAGCTACCTAAAATTATAAAAATTGGCAGGATATTATTTACATAATTAACCAAAGTCACTAATTTAACCTAATCAATTTTCAAAAATATTGCATGAATAAATATTAAAGTTCTTTTAATTACAAATCACATTCAATACATATATTTATTTTATTAAGAAATATTTTTATGGGGGAGGGGGGAGTTACCTTATATCGTATATATATTTTTTTATTATTCTGGGGGTGGGGAGTTTAAGATACCTTCTTTCACTTATTCCAGTCTTTAATATACTTAATTTACAAATCTATATAAATTCAACTGTTTAAATATTTTATTGCGAATAAGCTATTTAAATTAATTTTATAAAAGTTTGGAGGAGAAATTCCTATAAATATTTATTATTATTAATATAAACAAATCGATCGGTAAATAGAAATTTCCTGTGTACCTAACCTATAATATGCGATTCTTCTGTTAAATAGACCCCCCCCCCCCCTCGCCAACAGGAATCGACCTACAGAATTTGACTGTTGGGAAAGGCGTCGATTGTCAACACGAAGTGCCTGTATGACTACGTATTTCTGTCGTCTGATAACGCATTCTTTCGTTAACAGATATTTTCTGAAAACAAATTGTTTCTGGCAACTTTTTGCTGCCAGAAAGTTTCTGTTGTTTTACAAAAATATTTTTAACAGTGTGGTGTGTGCTTTTAGTTTGAAAAACAGCAAACACCGAGAAAAGTGGTTGCAATGCAAGATTTTGGGCACACAAGGCTTGCCCAAACGGAGACGCTCGATTTTTTATTTGTGACAACAGTAACTCTGATGATGATATCGAGTAGGATAGAAGTTACTTAATGTTAATGTTTTATTCATTATTTTTATGTCTGTACAATTTAGAATTTACATTGTACGGCGGTAACGCCTTTGTTTAAACTTACTGGTAATAATGAAATTCATTTCTCTAAACTGCGTGTCTTATTTGAGTTTCATTTAAATTTTTGTAAAGCGTGTGCCAACTTACCCCATAGGTATAGGCAACTTGCCCCGTGACGGGGTAGGTTGGCGCACACTTTTCCTTTTATACAGGCTTCCGCTAAACATAAACTACAAAAGCTACAAACTCAAAACTCCGGGAATTTATAGCCCAATGCCTGTTCTTTAAAAGAACATTTAAAGTTTCATAAAAAAAACTTAAACAAAAAATTAATAAAAATCAATAACTAAAAACTGCGTCTACTAGTCCCGGTCTCCCCTACATATTTCTTTTGTTTTTACTTCGTAATCAGCGAATTTCCATAAGGTATATTCTATGAAAAAGAAGGTGACATTGTGTTTTAGAAGTGATTAAAAATTTCTCAAACTTACTTATTGATTACACTAAACAATTGTAGGTATATAATTTACGATTTTGTAAAAGTAGCTAATCTTCTGGCGTTCGACAGGCAAAGAAATCACTGATATATACGGATCGACCGAAACCGAAACTGAATTTCGGTAATCTTTCTACTTTCGGCCGAAAATTAAAATGAAAATGTCAGAATTTTTCTTTTTTGAGTAATTAATACATACATAAATATACATAATTATTAATTAATTTTACGTGTGGCTCAAGTTGACTCCCTGTGCCTCTGACCTAAACTTTTTATTTTCGTATAAAATAAAGCGTAATTAATTCATCAATGACACAGAGGGATTTTCTAATCATACGAATTTCATCTAATTAAAAAATGTTTTAGGTATACATACCTCGATTAACCTTTTACATTGATTTTTGTAAATGGTCATCTGCTATAGTAGAATTTTCTCAAAGAGTATTCGATACACTTCTGCAGTTTTAAACTAAAATTTTTCTATTACGGTTAAGTCTGGATATTTTGATGAGCACGTGAAAAGCGTCTTTAAAGTTTAGTCATATATGCATTTCTTGCTTTATAATTTGTATACATGCCGTGTGTCAGTGATGACTGATAATTATGAACAGTGAAGTTCATAACAATAAATAAAGAGTATCCCATCTGAGTCGGCACAGCTCAAATCAATGAGTAATGTTGAAATTTTCCGAAGGAAGAATCGAGGTTTTTGGAATACAGATAGTTTCGGTCCAGCCGAATGTTCTGCAGCATTTTCGCCGTAAACGATTTTTCGGCGGAACTTGGATTTTGGGCCGAGTCGAAATCGAAAACGAAACCGAATTTTCGCTCGATCTCTACTTATATATATATATATATATATATATATATATATATATATATATATATATATATATACTTAAAGGAAGTCAGTCCATATTGAACTATTACATTTATTTAAGTATTTTAAAATACTTTTTTTTATGTATTATAAAATGTTTTTGTAAAGGAAAATGATTTAGTCATTGAAAAGTACAATTCTTGCGGCAAATTTTGAAAAATGTAATTAAACAAAATTAAGAAACTTTTAAAACCGAATTCCTTCTTCAGTTTTGAGATTTTTAAAACCTTTTCTCATACTTTTCCTACAAGTGTGCTCTATAAAGGTAAATACCAGATTTCTAAAATTTAATTAGTTTAAGAAATAATAATCCAAAATCTCATGACATATGTAAAAATACAATAAAAATGACTATTTAAAGGACTACCAAATTTTAATATTTAAAAAATATTAATTTTTAATACATCTTTTTTTCGTCAGGAGATCTTTGTCCTCTTAACTCCAACTTAACTTTTAAACACGAATAATAATAATAATAATAATAATAATAAATAATAATAATGATTAAAACTTGTATTGCAAGGAGTTCGGGGAGAGAAAGCTCCTCTGATGAAAAATTGTTAGTTTCAAAATTGTTAGTTCTCTTTCCTTTTACTGTTTAATTAATTCACTTGGCATGAATACATTTTATTACTAGGTTGAGCAAAAAGTTCTGGGAAATTTGTGAAAGTTGCGATGTTATGCGCAAATTAACAACAAAAGCAATAAGGACTATTCTTCAAAGTAGAGACCATAATAGTCCACGACTTTCTGCCATCGTTCTGCCAGATTCCGGATTTGCTGGAAGTACTATGGCGGCTCCTTGGAATCGAAAAACTCTTGACATGCTTCTGCAACTATTTAAAGGATTCAAATCAACGGCCCTTGGAAAAGTATTGCATTGATCGAAAGAGGCCGTAATCGGATTCATCCACGTCTGGACTGTAGGCGGCAAAGCGCTATAAGTAAGCGTACAAAATTAATGCTGGAATCTGCCGTAAATTGACGCAGCTGCGCCACCTTGTGGATGGAGTGAATAACGCAAATACGCGGATTTTTTGTATGACGTCATATATGACAGAATATCTACCATCTGCGCATCTCGTGCGCAGGTCTATTTGAAGATATTTACAATTTAAGAGTTATAGGCGGAAAAGCAGACAAAGCTATTTTAGAGAATACCTGTTAAAATTTTAATCATGAATTTCAAATATTTACTCACTCATGGAAGATGAACCTTGTTTACCAGATTTATTGCAAGATATTTTTGTTACAGTTTATTTTGATGAAAATATGTGTATTTAAAAAAAAAAAAAAAATCGCAATGTCATTTTAATTTCGGGAGAAAAAGCACTAATGCTACGTAAACAGTATTGCCTTTTGCCCCGAAACTAAACTGACATTGCAACTATTTTTTAAATACATATATTTTTATCAAAACAAGCTGTAACAAAAATATTTTGCAATAAATCTGGTAAATATGGGTTAATCTTCCATGATTGAGTAAATATTTGAAATTCACGATTAAAATTTTAACAGGTATTCTCTAAAATGGCTTTGTCTGCTTTTCCGCCTATAACTCTTAAATTGTAAATATCTTCAAATAGGCCTGAATTTTATGCAAGCTATTCAGGCTAAAAGAAAACCATTTTTGTTAATAAAAGTTATAGGCGTAACTTTTAATTCCATGGTTTTCTTCCAGGTTTTTTTCCACATTGGAAGAAACTTGTCCACCTTGGGTTTATGTTATTATTTATTAGAAAAAAAATGTATTTTAAATATAATGAGCGAAAAGCATGTGTTTAAATAGATGTAATATACCAGTATGTATGTATTTTAAATAAAGTTATGTTTTTCAAATGTATATTTTTAAAATATAATTTGTATATTTTTAAAATGATGATTTTATATTTTGAATGAAATGAATGCAACATAAACGCTGGTGATGGGGGAAAATATTTGACGGTTTATGAACTGCGGCCGGCTAACATCAAAGTACTTTTTTACACTGTTTATTTAATCTAACCCTGTTCATATATATGAAAAGATAAAAAAATTTAATCGATTTTTCCCTCCCAGATATGCTAGAAAAATAAAAATTTTGTACATGGATGTGTTTCTAGTAACAATACAACATTTTAGTATTTTTACAACTTGATTATAAAATAACAAATTACTTTTACGTTATCTAAACGTAGCTGATAAATTCTTAAACATTCTCTATGGTTGTTACAACTGTATATACAAGTACAACAATTGAGTTGAGTAAGTTATGTAACAAACTACGATTTCTAAAATATACCAGCTGGTTGGGAAATTGAAAAAGAGAAATATTTAAAACCTTTAAGCCTCTTAAACGTGATTTTCAGCGCTATATATTTTTATAAAAAAGTTAAAATATTATTTAATATATATTATCAAATGTCAGTGATTTTAATACGTTCAATTGGCCCATCTCCGTCCGCAGCCCTTTTTTCTACTACTTGTTCCGACTCTTTTGCGGAAGCCCGATTGAAAAAAAAAAAAATCAAAAATTGAAACCAGGCAAAATTAAAAGGGAAATTTGAAATTATTGTCTATCGACCAACAACTGCTACGTCGAGCTTATTATTAGTCTATAGTTTTCAGTTATTGGCAATTGTTGTGCGTTTCATAAGCCTTTTTCAAATTTGGAGAATGTTCCGTAATTGGGTTATTTCGATAAAAGTTACTTTCATTTTCTAACCATTATTTAACTTTTATACAGTTACAATTGTATACTCTTTTCTCATTTGACGCCAATCATGGCTATCGGCCCGATTACGGAAAGTTATCCATTTTACCCCTGCGAAGAACCGGTGTAAGATAATAAATGTTCAATTGATATACCACGTACTATTCGTAATACCACGTACGATTTGTAAATATTTTATATTTTATTCCAATTTTTGAAGTTTCTTCTATACTTTGTGTGATTTCTGCAATGTTATTCACCTCTGCGAAGTGCAGGTATCCCATGAAAACTATTTTTCCCGGATATGACAGAATGACCGACATATTTCTAGATAAAAAAAAAAGTCATTTGTCGATTTTAGGAATTTTTTTAAAGCTGTTGTCTAAAATTCTCAAAATATTTAAAACTATAAATAATCAATTATTGCTGGTTTAATAGTACAAGAATTACTACTTGCATTTTAAATTAAAGTGGATCCTAATGTAAAATTAAATGAGTTTTAAATGGAATGAATGAAATGCTTCTATTTTAAATATTCTAAATACAATTCTATCAAGAGAATATTTGGCAATTTATCGCCTGCGCCCGGTATATAAAAAATATGCCTTAAAATTAATTAAATAATTTATGCTTAAACTCTAAGCGTAATAAAACGTTTAATTCTCATTGGAAATACACATGTTTATGTAATTTTTATAACTTTATCTTATCAGGAATTGAATTAAAAACGCTGTTGTAAAATTCTATCTTAACATACATTAACTAATTTTTATATGTCCTTGTTCATTGCATTACAAAAACATAATTCAAATAGAACGTATTAAAATCACTGACATTTAATAATATATATTAAATAATATTTTAACTTTTTTATAAAGTATAATAAAACACAAAACTAACCTGTTTTTCTCTTTTGCGAAGCGAAAAAAAATGAGTTCTCTCAGATAGAGAGTTATTTTTGCAGTTTTGAAAACTGCAATAATTAGAACGCCAACGTGGCATTTTCCCAAATAATATAAGTTCTTAAAAGAACTGATTTTGTGTAAATAACTAACTTCAATTAATAAATTAAATAATGACGAACAAATAAATCGAATTATATCTATACTTCCAAGAATTAAGTACGGCAGACGACAAACGAATAAAATCACGGCTGCGCGTGCGCATAGTTATTTCATAGATATCGAACTTATAGATCATCCACAAAGGGGAAAGAAGTTAATAATCCTCTTGTAGTTCACTCCGTCCGCTGGGTGGCGTATGACCTTGATTGACGTGACCTCGCCTTTAATCTTGCGGTTACCTCTCCCATTTAAGATAGGACGCTTACTTATATCGCTTTGGTAGGCGGGGTGTAGAAAATTTTTGACGCTGTCCAACTGTGCAAACTTAACTTGTCCTTGGTCCTCTGGGCCACGTGCGGTTTGGCATCGACCTGCTGAAACAAAGCGCGCTTTCGGCTGACCAATCCTGGATACTTCTGCACCAATTTGTCGCAGACGCGATCCAACTGCTGGCAATAGAGCTCGGCTTTGATGGCACGACCATCATATACGATACAAATTCTGGTAACTATTAGATTAAAAATTTCCCAGAACTTTTTGCTCAACCTAATGTTTTTTAAATCATCGGAGATAATGGATGTACAATTAATTGAATTTCAAAATCCCCTGCATCTTTCTTTCGGTGCTTATAAACTAGTCAAAATATTTTCATTGTCTTAACTATTTTAAGGAAGGTCAACCATCATACAAAAATCAAAACTTCTTTCTAAGAAAAAACTCCTTTTGTAAAAACAACAATACCTTTTATGGAAATATTTAGAAATTCACACCAGAAATAATGGAAAAAACATAAATAAATAAATAATTAAATATTATTTTGGTGGCATACAAGTTAAAATCCTTAAATATATGAGATACATAAATTGATGGCTGTGTGAATAACATTTTTCCACCGGAATTTAATACAATAAAGAAGATAATAATTTTTAAACGCATGAATTTAAAAAAGAAATAAATTAATAACTGAAACTTCTATTGCATCGGGTTCAGACACGGCCTTCTACAATATCGGCCACGAAAGCTCTGCAGTGATTAACTTCTTCCGTCCTACGTTTCTCTAGCAATGGATTCTCCAATCTTCACTTGATTTCCAATATTTCCAAAACTTTTTAAGAAAAATATTAGACAGCTAATTTCCCATTAGAAAATACTCAAAAAATATTTTAGGTCGATGAAAAAAAAAAAAAAAAGACTGAAAATAATAATGTTTTTAACATAGTTTCGAACCTCCCGATTTCTTTAATACCAGTATTTCTATGCAGGAAAATTTGTTTTATGCAATCCCACTATTTCTGCAATTAAATAAATCGAACATATTTGCAAGAATTTACTGGTATTAAAAAAATCGGGAGGTTGACAATTATGCTTTAATATCCCAAAACTCATAAAAAATTAGCACAATGTTTTATTAAACTTTGTTTACATCTTTTTTATATGTATGAGGTAAAATTTTATGTATAATTTGGCATTTCAAATATATAATTTTATTAACTGCCGCGAAATCACGAAAATATTGCTTCTTAAAATTAAAAAAAAATTTACGATACTTCTAAGCAGATTAAAAGTAATTTACTAATTCTGAAACATAAAAAGTATATATAAAATTTCGCATATTAATTATTTTTTGTTTAAAAGTTCAGCATTTTAGAACCTGGAGTTGGCTGTGGTTCAGATGGGGGAAAACCTCCATGGTTAAAAATTCTCAGTTCATTTTTCTTTTAGTGTTTAATTAATTCACCTGGGATTAATAATTTACCTTTTTTTTTTTTTTTTTACTCATCGGAGATAATGGATATACAATTACTTAAATTTCAAAATCCCCTGCATCTCTCTTGCAGGTGCTTATAAACTATTCAAAATATCTCTATTGTCTTTTTCATTTTAAGGAGGGTCAACCATGATACAGAAATCAAAACTCCCACAACCATGCGTGCAGTGAACCCGCCTTTCCAAGTGAAAAATAAAATACAAATCGACTTCTGAAACGGACGACACACACGCTTCTCTCTCATTACCGTAAAAGAGTCGCGTTACGGCGTTTTAATGAGCCATTAATGAATGAAATGAAAGCGTGAGTCCCACATTGCTAGTTAGGGAGGCAAGAATTATGAATGGGGGGTTTATAGTAAAAAGGAGCTGGTTTATGAGTTTAACGTTACTACTTATGAGCTTGCTTACTGATATATTTAGAGGGACCGTTTTGAAATTGACGGAAGGTATTTTTCGATATTCATATGAAAAATGTTTTTATTTTAATAATAACTTGTAAGTAATTTTTTTTTTAAAGACAAGCTTTTACTGTAATGTACTATAAAGGAAAAAAAAGTCGAAGTGCTATTGACTGAAATAAATAACTTTTTTAAAAGAAATAAATTAAACTGGGAGTTATTTTTTGCCGGTTTGTGGTTTAAAGAAATAAAATGAATATGAAGTTTTAAATTCAGCTTCCAGGAAAGAAAAAAACCCGATCAACTCCCTCCTGGGGATCGAACTGACCTCCATTCACCCCTTCGCGTAACTGAAATACGGCGCATTTAACAACCATACCACGGTTCAGTCGACGAACATCAACTTATTTCTGAAGCAATCAATGACTTTACGATATCATGAACGTGATGGCATTTACGTACCCTGATTGGACAAATGTTTTTGAACCCTGAAGGGAGGTGGAGGCAAATTTCAAACATATATATTTTACAGAATATTGTATTGTCATCGAGAATATGCCACAGTACCAAAAATGAGGTCAATTGTAGCACAGGAATGTGTTAAAATTGGATTGCAAGATTTGAGACGAGCGGACAAGGCAAGTTAAATAAAAGCTTGTGAAAACAAAATTAGCTTAATAATTAATAAAACTTCAAGGAGCTACTTTAAGAGTTTAGCATCAATATTTATAAACTTGCTTACTGATTTCTTTTGGGGGGTCGTTTTTAAATTGATGAAAAGTATTTCTCAATATTCAAAGGAAGAAAAAATTCTTTATATATAAAACAAACAAATAAAATAATTAATAAGTTTAAAGAAACTATAAGATGATTTCAACATTACTACTTATGAACTTGTTTACTCATTTATTTTGAAACTGACGGAAAATATTTTTCGATATTCACGAGACAAGTGTTCTATTTTAATAAAAGACAAGTAAATAAAATAATTAATAAAGATAATTAGTAATTAATAATGTATAAAGAAGAGAATTTAATAATTTAATATTAGTTTAGAGTTCCGCAAAATGGAAAAAGTTGAGAAACACTGCTTAGTTATGCATCCCTATACATATGCTCTCTATTCCCATGCCCAACAGAACACGAAGTTTGGAGTATGGAATCTCAACATATGTACAGGGTCCATGCTCAGATTAAAATGGAATTTTATTGCCCGTATGTCGCCATTTTATTTTAACAGCATTATACGGTAATTGCATCAAAATTATGTAACTTTCAAGAAGTAATTTTCCTAATTTTCAGTTTATTTACATTGTAAATATGATTTCTTGTTTATAATAAGACATTTAATAAAACATTATAGACATGTTATAAATCTTTTTTAAATGTAAATTAAATTATTTTTTCCCAAAATTTTATGCCTTGCAAATGCAACACATCGTGTTGCTACGCAAAATTGAACCTAAAATAAATTAATAAATGTTGATTAATTTGTGAAATAAAACCAATACATAAACATAACCGCGTCCAAAACCTGATCCGGACAAAGAACCACTTAATGCATTGACACCCCGTGTATAAGGCATTCCGTAAGTGTCTTATTTTAATCCATTTATTAACCTGACAATACTTACCGGGTGTCCCAAAAAGGACTGACTGATTTTAAAATTCAACAACTTCCAAACGGTGACAGATATTAAAAAAATTCTTGCAGGAGGGTTATGCATAAAGTCAAAAGTTTTATTACAGTGATTTTCGATTTTAGTTCGAATTACAAACAATAGATGGCGCTGTAAGCAATAGTCGCTAAATACAGGCTCGATTTTTGGTCCTTTCTGTTGTTCCATGCAGAAAAAGGAGATGGAAATGTATTATCCGGGCCACGAAGTACCAAAAATCGAGCCTGAATTTAGCCTCTATTGATCGCAGCGCCATCTATTGTTTGTAATTCGAACTAAAATCGAAAATCACTGCAATAAAACTTTTGACTTTATGCATAACCCTCCTGCAAGAATTTTTTTAATATCTGTCACCGTTTGGAAGTTATTGAATTTTAAAATCAGTCAGTCCTTTTTGGGACACCCGGTATAAGCACCACTTACTTTAATCTTTCATCCCATAGTGAATATTACTAATATTCTAATGGTACTTTGCAAAAACACTGTTTTAACTCCACTTTTTCAGGATACATGGAAGCAGTAGTTCTAGAATAAGTTATTTTAGCGAGGAAGGAGGCTACCTTTGAAACAGCCGATGTGTTTTGTGCCGACATTTTGTACAGATTGCCAAGCTCATTTTTTTTATTGCTGCAAACACAGTAAATGATATAAAATAAGTGTTGGATTTTTGTAATGTGTTCATTATGATCTTAGAATCCGATCCGACTAGCTATTTTAGGTTAACGGTGTATGTATTTGATTTAACAGAGAAATTACTCGGTGGTACTTACAAGTACCGCCAGTACACTGGATTCTGGAGAAAAACTTTTTGTTTTATTTTCATCTGTGTAGTTATACATCGCTTTTATCTGCTTCCTAACGTAATTACAAAATTGTAGTGAAGTAATGATTTCCCTGTATTTCTTTTCTGTTTCATTGTTATTTTTTATAGAAAATCGAAAAAGTTGTGGTATCGGTTCGTTTTTGCTATGCTAAAAATGACATATGTAAATTCATATATTGCATATGTGGAGATGCGAGAGAATATGTTGTCCCTGGAATATAGGCGTTGTATAACTAACGGCCTGCTAAGAATATCGAAACCTAAAAAAAAGTAGTTTTTTTAATGCCGTCCATTTGAATTTTTACTCATTTTTCATGTGTAAAATAAAACTGTGTCAATTTAATATTTTTTTATTGTTAACATGCGAGTGTCTTCTTGTTATTTAGCATTTTTAAGAGTTTAAACTTTATTTAAAATAGCATGTGGTTTTCCTGTTACGAGAATATTTTAGGCATAGTGTACTGACACTACTTTAAAGTACCACTTTAATTAAATTACCTCGAACGAATTAAATTTCTCACGGGTGAGTATTTTTTTTATGTATATCTTTTAATTTTTATCGTAGTAACGGAAAAAAAAATTACATGAAAAAAAATATACAGTAGATCATAATGCAGTAGATAAAGGGTTAAAATTCCAACACTTTTTGCTAATAAATACTGTAGTTTCATAAAACTGCAAATGTATATAAATAGGAATCAATAAACAGAAAAAGAATTTCAATAAAATGTTCGTTTTGCAGATTTCATGTAAGCTTCGAGGAGCAACTGTATATCTGATACATCGAAGATTGTTCAAAACATATCTGAAAATATTTTAAGTTTAACATAACTAAAATCTCTTTCTTTATCGATATACTCTCAATCGATAAGATAATCTCATCATACCTAGCGATACAAAAATTCCAAGCTCTTCTCCGGAGAAACGCTCGCTTACTGTATTAGGCATGCGCAGTCTATTCTGTCGTTTAAACGAACATGTAAAGAGGAACATGCCAAACTCATAAAGATCCTCATTCTTTTTATTTATCTTTTTTTTTTTCGTAGAACATCAAAAGTAAAGTTATATTAGAAATAAAGATAAAATTTCAATCTGAGATATTTCAAATAGTTAAAAATTTCAGTTCTTTTAAGGTTTTTGTGATCCATAATTGTGTTTTTATTGTGAAAATTTATTTTTATTTTTACTTCTTATGAGACCCTGGAAGGGGAGGAGAGGCAGGGGAGGGTCATTGACCCACCTGTCCCCCCCCCAATCCGAACTTAACTAACATTTTTAGATTTAACTAACTAAATTAAAAAATAAATAAACATTGTTTAACGTCTGATATACAAAATTTAAAATTAAAAAATATATTACAATTCATCAGACATACAAGTAAAAATTACATAAATACACATACAATTCAAAATGCAAACGTTTCGGACTAAGTTTTAGCCCCTCATCAGTGCAATAACATTCAAATGACCATAAAACTATACATCATGTTTACAGTACTGTAATTTTTAACTGTAAACATGATTATATAGTTTTCTGGTCATTTGATACATATCATTTTCTATATATCATGTTTACAGTTAATAATTACAGTAACATTCAAATGACCAGAAAACTATACAGTTTTCTAAAGTTTTCTGTGTTTACAGTTAATATTTACAGTACTGTAAACATGATGTATAGTTTTATGGTCATTTGAATGTTATTGCACTGATGAAGGGCTAAAACTTTGCCCGAAACGTTTGCATTTGTATATGTATTTATGTATTTTTTACTTGTATGTATGATGATTTGTAAAATATTTTTTTTTTAATTTTAACTAAATTTTCTTTATCGCTCATGATTATTAGTAATAATAATAAATAAAACTTATTCTTACTAAGTTATTTAAAATAAGCTGGGAGAGAACGGGAAAAACGTGAATGATGGCGTTTCAAATCATTGCATTATAGATCTTGAAATTGTAGAAAATTATCATTCGTCTTAAAAAAGGTTTCGGAGAAGCTGAAATATGTCGACAGTTAATATAAAAAACTTCGTTACTGTTTTTATGTTTTTTTAGTAAACACCTCATAGCAATTAATGATGCAGAATATTCGTTTAAATAAACCAATTCAACTTGAAATTAAACTCCGTGTTAACAATCACAGAAAATGCGCGAAGTTTTCAAGTGAAAGGTATTTGTTTACTAGCAAAGTAGGTTTCTTATTTACATTTGAGAAATTTAATAATCATTTTAAATAATATTGGTTTATCATTCGACACCACTTTTTTAAATTCAACCCATTCCTTATCCACGAGGATATTCTCCTTTTTTCGGTACATTTTATCTTATTCTGCTTTACAGTTTCATTTTATAGAAGTTTTATTAACGCTTTCTTTGACATTTCTAATAAAAAAATATGAGATGTGATTAACTTTTCCTTTTCTCCATTAATAAAAAACTCAGACAGATTTCCAGTGTGTATAACTATTGTTATTGAATGACTCATTCTGATTTTTTTTTCCCTTTTTGTATTAGAATTTTACAACTTTTTTCAAAACTGCATTTTTTTTTTTTACTTCCATTGCTTTTTTTTAATTGGCAACGGATTAATCTCGCTACTTTTTATTTTATTTTTTTACGTTCATTTTCTGTATAACTATTTTATCTGTTTCTTTAGTGCTTCCACTTTCTTAAATCAAGCTTCTTTAACAGCCTTTTACTTGACAACGAGTTGTCATGTTACTATAGGCATATACTTTCATGCATATACATTTATCACAATTTTGAATCAGCCTGTTTTTTGTATTTTGTTTTTTTTCAATTTACAACTTTTTTCACAGGTTCATTTTTTTCTTTGCTGAATTTCATTAATTTCTTTTAAAATAGAAATGTATTCGGTGCTTTTTATGTAGTTTTCAATGTTCATTTTCTTTATAAATATTACATCCATTTCTTTTAGTCGTTACTTAAATGTTTAATTCGCGCTTTTTTTCCGATTTAATCTTATTAATACACTTATTTTACAATATACACGATGATTAAAAAAAAAAAAAAAATGTTTACAAAATGACATGGCAAGTCATGCATACAACAGGGATGAAAAATCACATAGGAACATAGGTTCGCAAACCACTTATTTAGTTGCAAATACAGTGTGTTTCGTGCTAACACAATTTGGTTTTACAGTAATAACTTTCAGAAAACTGAAGTATATAGTAATAAAACAGACATTCTCACTTTTGTTGTAAATGTGATAACACCAAACAAAAGTGGTAGAAGTTTGCATTATACGCGCCAGCAGTAGGCACTTGATGCCCCACATTTTGGACTGTCATTATCAATCCGTACGGTATCAAGGATTGCTTGAGCAGCATGTTTTTCCAGATCTTTTCGTGATGTTATCATATTTCACACAAAACAAGGTACATATCGTTGCATTTTTTATTGCAATTATTTTATTTTTCTCGAAATTATTGCCGTCAACCTGAGTTCAGTTAAGATGAAATACCCTGTATTTGTGACTAAATAAGTAGTTTGCGACCCTATGCTCCTATGTGATTATTTATCCTTGCTGTATACCTGATTTGCCATGTCATTTTGTAAACTTTTTTTGAATCACCCTGTATATATTTTAATACTGCCTGCATATTTTCATATACAAGTCCATTTAACAGTTTGCACTTTTACGATTTTAAATATTAGGTGTAAAAATTTTAGTCCGGCAGGCGGCAGCACAGACCATCACCTCATCGAGTTGACGGCTGAAATTCCAGGATTAGATATAGAATTACATTAACATATTAAAATGCAATTGGTCTACCAAGTCGTACCTTGGTGGAAATTGCCTGCAAACCCAATATTACTGGTTGATCGGTTGATTTATCATTGTCTTTTCCTGCACCCAAAGTTAAGAATACATGGAGGACTGGGAGTAAGAAAACACAATGGTAAACCTACCAGTCTACCACTAAAATCGGCGATGCAGGTATTTTCCACCACGATATGACTTGGCAGACCAGTTGCATTTTACTATTTAATTTTGTTTGTTGAATAAGCAGCTATTTATCATTTTTATTGCTTAAATTTACTTACTTTTTATTACACATATTTGTCGGTAATATTAGCATCAAAGGCATTAAAAAAAGATTATTGCAAAACATCATTGTTACTTTAAGAAAACTCAGCATCTCAAATATAGAACGCTAGGCGGCTGCACAGACCTCAGACTGCATCACCACATCAAATTGTCGGCTGAAATTCCAGGTTTAGACATAACTCGATTAGCATATTAAAATGAAACTGATCTGCCAAGTTGTATGAAGGCGGAGACCACCTGCAGACCTGATTTTAGTGGTTGATCGGTTGGTTTATCATTGTGTTTTCCTGCACCCAAAGTTATGAATACATGGAGTACTGGGAGTAGGAAAACACAATGGTAAACCTACCAGTCTACTACTTAATCGGGTTTGCAGGTGTTTTCCACCAAGATATGACTTGGCTGACCAGTTGCATTTTAATATGCGAATCGAGTATTAACTAATCTTGGAATGTCAGCCGCCAACTCAATGAGGTGATGGTTCACTGAAAAAAATGCGTACTCATAATTGAGTAAAAAGTACTCAATTTTAAATACGTAACATACTCAAAATAGCTCCGATCCGAATGAACTCAAAATTAAGAAACACGTACACTGTTAAAAATTTGCAACATTCTGGCAGGTCATTTGACCGTTTTTTCTGAAAACGGTTACACAACCGTAATTTAACACTATTCTGACCATATTATTGGCCATTTTATGGTCAGATTATACTTAAGTTATGGTTATGAAACCGTTTTTTCAAAAAATGCTCGAATGACCTGCCAGAATGCTGCAAAATTTTTAACAGTGTATACTCATTTTTGATTCCATGGTTATGTTCAAATATGAATCTCTATGTACCGCCCCCCTGAAACTACAAATAAAAGTAAAACTGTATTTTCCGCTCAGAATTATTAACAAGAAACGTTTAATTGATTTTTTATTGAGAAAAAGAACAAAATTATAATCAAGGAACTCAAATTGAATATTTGTACGACAATTGCATTATTTACAAATATTTTAAAATTATTTTATAATACTGTGCATAATTTAATATTTACATTAATAAACATCTTTTATTCCGCCATGAATGAAATGAACCATTGCAGAGTACAAAATTATCGTTTTGTTTGGGTTTAAAAACATGTGATGTTTCAAGATTGAGAAAGGATAGGTTCATTTTTGATCCAAAAATACTCGAATTCATTATGAGTACATCGATTTACTCATTTTCGAGTTCTTCATTTTTTTTTTTCAGCATTTGTGGAGCTGCCTCCCGGTCTAGAAAAGACACTTGTTTCTTCTCAAAACGGAAGAAAGAGTTATTCAAAGTATGTTCAACCAAGAAGCTAATCATTCATCCATCTGCCTGGCAAACAAGTGAATCCCGCAATAGAAGATGTCATTTTGTTTAGAAGCAATTCAGTCATCGAATCAATTTTTGATTTCTGCTCAAAAACTGAACTGTTCTCTATAACTAATGCTCGCTATAACGGTTGTGGTAATATGAAGCAGCAACGCAACGTGCAGTGAGTGTAGCAGGTTTCTAGTTTCGAGATGTGTTTCTAGACAGTGGTGTAATCGTAAAAGAAAACCAGATGATATACGCTAGTTGAGATTATAAACTAGAAAGTATACGCTATAAACACGGGGGTATACGGAGTTTTCCAAAAAAGCCAGAAGATATACGGCGTATACCACCGTATGTCCTGCTCTATTTCCCTACTTAATAAATACCCATTCTGCGGTGAACGGACCGGAAAACCTTTTGTGTGAGTTTTTTTAGATGCGAGTTCTTTTTATGGGAGCTTTTTTTAGATGTAATTCTATTTGTGCTACAGTGCTAGATCAATAATTTAAATTTTTGAAATTCAAATAATTATTTACGAAAGCATGAACTATATGGCAAAACTTTTAATAATGAAACCGCTAAAAATTAGAACTCAATACATGAGAATATTACTCAAAAATTAGTATTGCTATTTTTGAAATTAAAGCAATTATCTGCGAAAACATGAGCAATGTAAAAAAAAAAAAAAAAAAAAAAAAAAAAAAAACGTTCAATGGTCAAACCTTTAAAATTTATGCAAAATAACATTCTTTCTTTTTTTCCCGCTGTGTAGCAAGCATATTCAGAATACAGACTTCTGACTGTTTCTCGAGGAGCCTGGGACCTATGCTCCACATCCCCGACCATAATAGACTCGAAGCACTAAATTAAAATTCGATTCATGGCAGTATAATATTCTGAGTACCTACTCGGTACAGATTTGACACTTGTATTTCTCAGTATATTTTTCTGGTAAAACATTTGAATATTTTGAAACAAATAATTAAATGCCTTTGAATTTGCTCATATTCAAAATATTAGAATAATTGAGAAAAAGTAATAAGAGAAAATTATTTTTCATTTATTTATTTTTGATACTAAGTAAATGCTATTAAATGTCTTATAAATTAAGTCTGGAATGTTTAGATAAGATTTTAACATTTACAAATCCAGGTTTCTTCTGCACTCATGCAACTCAAAACCATGACATTAGCAGCAAATTTTATGTATAACGTTTAAGGCATTCTTTATCAAATGTTTCTTGCTTCATTCTCCAAACTCGAATACCTTGATTACCATATGAAACACAAAACATACTTTAATCACTAAATAATATATTTTCCCAATCTTCTTTGCTCCGTAAACGTCTGGATTTACACCAATTCAATCTTCTACCCTTTTGTTTTGCAGTCATGAGAGTTTTTGTTTTCGATACACGAGATTCAAACTTAAATTTATAGAGACGTCTTAATGTTGTCGATGTAGAAACTTCAACTTCTTCTTCTTTCCATTTTCGGTGCAAGAATTGCACACTTTAATTTTTTTTTTTTTTTTTTTTTTTTTTTTTTAACTATACGTTTCAGTCTCCTGTCATCTCTAGCAGATGTTTTTAGTTTTCGGCCGCCATTTCGGCGATTATTTGGAAATTTTCCATTCTTTGAATATTGTGTTATAGAGCTGCCAAGTCTCCGGATTTTTGGATACGAGTATTTTCATACAAAAAATGCTCTTTTGTGTTATTAGAACATTTGGGCGATTTAAAAGAACAACATTTTCTCTAAGATAATAGTAATGTGCAAAAAAGCCTGAGACTTGGCTACTCTGGTGTTAGTATTTTACAAGCGCTTGATTGCGAACAATATAATTAATTCACTATATAACATTGATTTTTACCGCGCCGATACAAATCAACCATACGAAGTTTAATAGATTCAGGAATTAATTTAGAAATAGATTCACTCACACCACCCATTTTAAGACGAAAAAGCAAACAAACTGCAAAAAGAATACTGATTTTAAATAAAATCGTCAGAATTTAATCACTGATACCACCAGTTATGAATTGGTTATAATTAATGGGGAATTAATGTGAAATATTCTAATATTTTGAACCACTTGAATAAATATTCTAATATTTTGACTTTTCAAAATAATTTTTTGGTACTTTTCGGTTAGCCGGGCGCCAGTGTTATATTTACATACATATATACATATATGTACACATATATGTACATATATATATATACACATGTATGTATATATTTATGCGTGTGTGTGTACATATATATATTTACATATATGTGCATATATATGTATATATGTATGTAAATATAACACTGGCGCCCGGCTAACCGAAAAGTACCAATTTTTTTCCAATTAATCTTTTCAAAAATGATATTAATTTTAAGATAATAAATAAGTTTAATCAACAATATCTTCTTAATAAACATATCGTTTGCATATTTACGTTAAAAGACATTAAATCACCAAACGATATTGTCAATTTGTAAGAAAAAGTAATTATTCTAATATTTTGAATATGAGCTGTATTATGCATTATACATTTTTTTTTCAATTGTCTAAAATATTCCCTTAAGTCAATGAAATTTGCACATTTTATTTGTTTTTAACCTCTAGCAGAAAGGCATATTGTAATTTTGTTTTCTTTGTATTTTTTTAAATGCTAATTTTTTTTTCCAACATTATATAACTTTTTCTATTAAATATTGGCATATAAAGCTTGAAGATATTAATCATAACGTATTTATTTTTAAACTAGATTATATGTGCTGAGAGCGTTTTAGTACATAAAATGATAGTTACAAGAAAATTGTAAAATTATTTACTTTATAATAGAAATATTAACAGTGAAATTCCAAAATATTTTTTTCAACATTGCGCAAATGTAAACAAAATGTAAATTGGAAAAAAATGTTTTGCAATTTTACTGTTAATATTTCCAACATAAAGTAAACATTTTCGCAATATTAACATTTTGTTGGAGATAATTATAATTTAAAGTGTCGACATTTTCTTACAAATATTTCTTATGTAAATCCAATATTTTACCAATAATGGTGTTATAATTCATGTATCAATGACAGCGATCAGTGATCGATCAGTGCTTAAATTTTAACGTATTTTTGTACTCAAAATATATGCTCATAAGAAATTTTTAATACTAATTTTAGCTTTATTTAATGGTAGATTTTCGTCGATTAAATAAACTGAAAATATTGCATATAAAGACTGGTAGAGGTTTTAAACTTTCATTTTATGTATTACAAATAAATAAAATATGTAATTTTTATTAACTTAAGTAAAATTTAAACACTGGAAAAAATTAATATAGTGGATAATGAATACAAAAAAAAAAAAAAAAAAAAAAAATAGTTATCCATAATATAGTTATCGAAAAATATAGTTATAAAAAAAATAGTTATCCATTTTGATTCTGACTTCAACCAAACATATTAACACTTTCACATTTATAATATTAGAATTAGAATATTTTTATTATTACATCGATGTAATAGCAAAACTAAAAATTTTAACATATTCAACATTTCATACCAGAAGAATATACCGAGAAATATCAGTGTCGAATCTGAAACGAGTAGGTATTGTGAACATGCGTAAGGGTAAAGTTCTGTATCAGTACTTATTATTTTTGTATTTAAAAAAAAAAAAAAAAAATTCTCAATCCATTATCATTAATTAAATGAAAAAAATGTTCTCTTATGAAATAAAAAAATATCTTGTTTTATTACTAAATTATACTAAATTATGTCTGCGTGTCAATAATTTAGACACAATAACAAATTTTAAATAAAACTTTAAATATTCACTTTACTTCAATATCTGTCTTGGATATCGTAATAAGAGCAGTTTTTACACCATATTCAATAAAATTACTCTTTAAATTTTATTTCAATTACATAATAATTGTTTTTCAATACTATAGCAATTGTTTAAATTTTAAATCATGATGATGGCTAAGTGCTAGCCGAAAGTGCTCGACTATTAACATTTTTAAAAATGTATAATCATCTTTTAATTACTGAATCATTTATGTAATTTTATATTATATTATTAAGTGGAATTTTAGCATTCTCAACTAGTTTATTTTATTTTTCTTCCATTTTTGAGAGTTATCCATAGTCATGCGCATTCAATTTTCATGTAACAGACGATTACGTCAATCCGGCGCTACTCCAATCAGCGACGTCATCTACAAACAGCTGCGAATATCGTTTACTAACAGCCCCCCTCCCGCAATGTTATAAAAAATAATAAAATATCTGTCGAAATGTACATAAAAATAAACCATGCTTCGCCAAAAAATTTTCCCAAGAATAACACAGTTGTAAACACTGTGTCACAAAACGCCACAGCAATCTTTTTTATGAAGTGTTTACTTTTGAGTTTTAAAGCGCCTTCGCCTGCCATGGCACCTATTTTTAGATTGACTGCGGTCTTTGGCGTCCATTCAATACCTTTGCCAAGGGGGAAAAAAATGAGACTGTCTGGAAAATGATTATCAGACGTTGAAAAAAATCTTTTCTACAGTACGTGTAAAAAGCGCATTCTTCAGGCCAGGTCAAAGGGTTTTAAACTCTACGACGCAGAAATCCCGCAAAATGACAAATTGCATCTACACTTCGGTCCAAATGGCTTCTTAAATTACTGCTTTCTTTTACATTAAGCCAAAAATTACCGCCAAGGAAGTTGATAAATTCTGAATTCTCCGTGTTTAAGGTATATTAACATGATTAAAACGTAGTAAAAAGTATCCTATAAATTTAGAATGTATCTTTTTTAAGTAAACTTCCTGAATTCGTAAGGTTTATGTTTATAATTTATCTCGCATCGTAAATTTTTCTTTACGTTTGTGTACCTTAAAACCATTTTAGATCACTACACTTTCAAGATTTAAAAAAGCATTTTAACCCTTTGCGGTCGAATGTCGTCAAATAGCCGCCCAAGCTTTATGTACATGTTTCTATTTTTATATTCTTTTCGCACCACTATATTTAAAGTAATACTTTTTTTAGTAAATTTCTCTTGCGCATGTTGTCAAAGTACAGCTAAAAATGTTTCTTAAAAAAAAGTAGTGCCTACCGAATAAATGCGTGTACAAAAAAAGCGCTTGTGTCTGGGAGGAGTACTTCAACCGTAAAGGGTTAAATGTGAGGTTTGTGACGCATATACTCAGATTGCGACGTAGTAAAGCAATTAATAGGTTTCAATGATATCACCCCAAGTCATAAATTTGAACTGTTTAACAAAATGTTTGTGCGTTGTTTTAATGAAAAGATTTTAATTAACCTGATTGGCAGTACATGTTTTATATTACTCGTAAATATTGTGTTTCTGTTTTTTCACATTCTCAATATTTCTGTCACGTCACATTCGTAAAGTAAATATTCATTTCACACTCTTCTGTACAACATATATAAAACGCACTTTAATAGAAAATAACTCTAGATTTTGGGTGGTGTAATTAATTACAATTTTTCTTCTTATCATAAATGAGGATTTTTCCTGGACTAAAGCAACTAAGTGAAACTGCATGCTTTCACGTGCTTACAATATCTTAAGAATTTTTAAACAGCATTTCATCCTCTATAAGACTAGAACAAATTGTAAGCGTTTGCATTAGATGCAAAGAATACTGATTACAATCTTTTAATTTTCTACAATTAGCATCTGCTATAAATAAGATAAAGAGAAATGGATCATAATAAATCATGCCAGTTAATTATGCACGTGTAATTTTTGCAGTGGAAACAGCCAATCGAAGCCAATTATCTAATGCTGAAATTCTAAATTAATCAATTATTTATGCATAAAACTTAAGTGCATCTATTTATGTTTTTCCCAAAACTAAACTTATTCATGCCTTTTGTTCCTTTTAAATATTATCAGCATCATGTGATATAAATTCATATTAAGGGTCCACCGGCACATGTTTTTAAGACCGAAAACGAAACCAAATTTCGTAATCTTCATACTTTCGCCGAAAATGAAAATGACCAATTTTAAAAGTATTTAATGCATATATAAATATACATAATTATTAATTAATTGTACGTGTTTATTAAATATACATAATTATTAGTTAATTACATGTGCGGCCCTGTGCCTCTGACCAAAACTTTTAATTTTCATGTAAAATAAAATGTAATTAATTCATAAACGACACAGACTGATTTTCTAATTATAAACATTTTATCTAATTAAAAAAATGTTATAGGTATACATACCTCGATTTATCTTTTCGAATTATTTTTGTACATGATCATGTGTTATACAAGAACTTTCTCAAAGAGTATTCTAAATATTTCTGCGGTTTCACCCTTAAATTTTTCTATTATTTTGCTTTTAATGAGCACATGAAAAGCATCTTCAAAGTTTAGTCATATATGCATTGCTTACTTTATATTTTGTACACACGTCTTTAGTCAGTCATGACTAATAATTTTAAACAGTGAAGTTAATAGCAATAAATAAAAATTGTCTCATTTATTCCGGTACAGCTCAAATCAATGAGTAATGTTGAAAATTTACGAAGGCAGAAACAAGATTTTTGGAATGCAGATAGTTTCGGTAGAGTTCGGTAGAGTTCGGTAGAGCCGAATTTTTGGCGGAATTTCTTCCGAAAACAAATTTTCGGCGAAACTCAGATTTTGGCTCGAAAACGAAACCGAAATCGAATTTTAGATCGATCTCTAATTCATATCTCATATATATGAATATACATTTCATACAATATATTTTAAACCACGCTTTGTTTAAAAAAAAAAAAAAATGAAACTGTAGTTATATTTTTTTCTTCTTTTTCACTAGACACATTTACTAGTAAGTGTTCGTTTCCAAAACAGCAAATACAAATGAATACATTAAATTAATGGTTTACAATTTTCTAAATAGCATTTTATTATCTATATCGGCTAAAATAGATCAAGTGTCAAGAATATAATGTATATTCAGAGAATACTTATTGCACTATTCCAATTCTCTACAATATGCATTTGCAAGAGGATGCAATAAATAATACAATTGAAATATGTACGCTTTTGTAGTGAAAGAAGCCAAACGAAATCAATCATCTAATGTACAGATTCAAGATTAATCAGTATAATGTATGAATTTAGGTATTTTCAAGCATTAGAGTTTATATATATATATATATATATATATATATATATATATATACGTGTATATGGAGTGTTATGAGTTGTATGGATTTGTGTAATAGTAAACTTAAGGGCGGAAGTCGAGTCGGTTATTACACTATGTACTGATT
Organism: Maratus speciosus; assembly: GCA_963932465.1. NCBI lineage: Eukaryota > Metazoa > Arthropoda > Arachnida > Araneae > Salticidae > Maratus > Maratus speciosus. The sequence goes on from OZ010792.1 coordinate 282,081,957, forward strand.
ATGGACTGAAATGTGGTTAGTTTGTTTATACTGTTACTTGTTGGAGTGGCGAGTGGTTTTTTGGTTCTTATGGTTTTAATGTTTGTTAATTTATTTATTTATTGTGTTAATTATTTAATGTTTGCATGATTCTGGATCTCCCTAACCTTCAGTGATTAATGGCTTTTATATGTCCGATAAGTGCTTGATTTTGTTGGAAATTATGTGGTTATTGAACTTGGAGTAGTAGTTGGCGTACTAGTTTTGATATGGTAATATTTTGAAGTTGATAACTTTGTGTACCGTTTGTCTACACAACATTTTTTTGAGTTATGAATTGTAAAACTGGTTATGATTACGATACCGGCAAGATATGGGAATTGAAAAATGACCATAGTGCCCGGTCGGCTTCTGATTACATGGTAGGAAGTGGATCGACAAAAAGTTACCATGGTTCGGATAATAAAGTGGATGAACAGACTGGAGAGAGTGGAGATACTTTCAGATCTGAGGGGGAGAGCCGGGATCATGTAATTTATGAAAAAAGTAAAAATTTGAATAAAAATTATAAAATGTATGGAAACTACGGTAAAAACAGTAATTTTAATTGTTATAAAAATGTTATGGATTCAACAGTGAGTGGTAGTACTAGATATAAAACTAGATATGTTTACAACAGCAAATTTTCAGATATAAAGGAGAAGGTAGAGAAGACTAGTATGGTAGAGAAGAAATATAAAACTAGATATTTTTACAATAAAAGTATGAAAAATGAGAGGGGGAAAAATTATTTAAAATTTAAGAAATGCAAAGATAAAAGATGTAAAGTCTGCATCCATGCTGAAAAGGATAACTGTAATGCCGTGGATGAAAATTGTGTAAACTTTTGTAAGGTATTTAACTGTGTATATAGATTAAAATGTAAAATTTGTAACATGTCTTACATAGGACAAACGTCTAGTCCTTTTAATATAAGATTTAACAACCACAAAAAAGATATAAGAAAGATAGCGAGTGCGAGGGAAGAACAGGAGATGGAAATAGTACATTTTGCAAAACATGGAATTGATAATATTGAAATATCGATTTTGCATATAGTTGCAAACAAGGCTGAAAGACTAATATGTGAAAGGAATATGATGGCTAAATACGGTACAGTGTACCCTTATGGTTTAAATGTTATGTTTGATCAAATTAATGTTTTGAAGAATTTTAGAAATACAATATTGAAAGAGTCAGTCTATGAAAAAATTAATCACGATTTGAGTTGTGAGTGTGAGTTACATAATAAACAGGATGTCAAGGTTAATGATCTAATTTGTAGTAAAGATATTAAAAATGCTATTGTCAATATTAATTCCGGCAATATTGTTAAAACAATAAAATACATAATTTTCAATGTGAAAAAGAAGTTAATACCCGATTTATTGAGAGAATTATATGAACATAAAGGTAACGGAAATATAGATATAGGGTTTGATCTGTTGAGATTCAGAATAGGTAAGCAGAAACTTAATGGTTACATTGAGTTGAAAAACAACAAAGTTAATATAGAGAATAAGATTTATTGTGTATTGGATTACATGGGGCACCATTTTAGGGGTGCTAATTTTAAGGGAATTTTAAATAAGTATAATGAATACCTGCCGGATAAAAACATACATATTATTAAAGCTTACAAATACGATAAACCATTAGGCAGAGTTATTTTTAACTACAACAGTTACTCTAGGAATTTACAGAGTTGTATTGAGAACAGTATTTGTCATTGTAATAAAGTTGAATATAATAAATACGTTAATTCAAATTACGGACATATTCTTACCGGGGATCTTACTATAGTGGCAGACACAAATCTCAGAAATTACATGAGGTATGGTACAAAATACAGATTGAGGAGAGTTGTGAGTAGAGAGTTAGCTATAAAACGTTTGTCAAATAATATAGATATCTTCATTCAAAAATTAATATATAAATATGGTTTACCAAAAAGCGTTTTTGAGGAATGGAGGCACTATATTTTAAAAGAATTTCAAGGCTTTTACCAAAAAGATTTTGAGGGTGTCTCGGGAGAATCTTACAAAGATTTGATTAAATCAGTAAAAAATCTACAGGATGATTTTATCATTACGTATGTGGATAAAGCTAACACCAACTATGCTATAATATGTAAAAAATTATACGGCGATATTCTAAGGGAAACCTACAATAATGAGGGAAATTATCAACTACTAAAAACTACTAAACAAGTTATTGTAAACAGAGTGAAGGCGTTTTATAAAAAAATAAAATCAAGGCAAAATAGTGCGGAATTTCCTTATCTTGTAATGATTCCAAAATTTCATAAAAACCCAATTACTTTTAGAACTGTAACTTGTGGGTTTGGTTCTTACCTGGAATGTGTAAATAAAAAATTGCTGAATATACTACAAACAATTTTCGATCAGGTTATAAATGAATATTCTTCGATAGTAATAAAAAATAGCTATGAACTTATAAAAAGTTTAAAAAAGCTGAAAAAAATTACAGGATTATATACATACGATTTCGAGGATTTGTATAATAGCATAAATTTAGATGATTTGAAGTACAGAGTTATGGATTTTTTCAAGAAATCTAAAGAGAAAGATATCAGTATTGAAATATTCACCGATTTATTTCAATTTGTTGTTTACGAAAATTATCTGTTTGAAGGGAAACAAATATATAAACAAGTGAGAGGTATTCCAATGGGGGGGAGTTGTAGCTCCATCCTTGCAGATATTTATCTGTTTACATATGAAGCCGGTTTATTGTTGGAAAAAGACTTAAAGATATACAGATATATAGATGATGTTTTGGTGGTTGAGCTGAATAACAATAAAGAAATTTATCAATTTAAATGTTATCCAGACACTTTGAATTTAAAGAGTGCTTCGGATGATCAGGGCAGTGTCAACTACTTGGACGTTAATTTGGAGATTATAAAAGGAATTTTAGTATATAGTATTTATGATAAAAGAAATTATTTTGATTTTGATACAATAAAAATATTAAACTTTAATAGTAACGTGCATGTTTCAATTTTTAGAAATATATATTTAAATGGTTTAAATCGTATTGCAAATTTGTGTTCAAATGTTGATGAATTGGTTGGTGAAATTTATAACCTTTACATAAACGCCAGTAAACAAAATTACCCAATACATTTTCTGAATGATTTAACTTTCAATTTTATCAAGAAAAAAAGCTATCGAAATAAAATATTGGAATTGTTCGATGATGGTGATTTATCGATACGTGATTCCTATCGAAAATAGCTTAGCGGTGAGGATATTCACAGACTTCATTTGACGGCTTTTGGGTTAGTTTGTGGTTTTCATTTTTTTCAATTTCTATTTGTTTGGTCTCGGCAAGTGAGGGGGAATGTTGTGCACGTAAAACATGTTTAACCCCGCAGTACAAGTCATAAGCCTTGACCACTTGTCTTCATGTTTAGTTTTTTTCTTAGTTACTCTTGGTTTTGTTAATTATTGTTTTAGTTACAGTTTGTTAGATGTTTTTTCGTGTAATAAATTATGTGAATTTGGATTTTTCAATATATATATATATATATATATATATATATATATATATATAAAAGCCGATTCTGGATTATATATATATATATATATATATATAAAAGCCGATTCTGGCTTTTATGTCCATTGTAAATACTGTCACATGATATTAATATGGTATATAATTAAATCACAATGTTCATTTATGTCTAAAGCGCATTCCAATTTAAAATAAGATTCTGAAAATTTAACTGCATGCTTTTATTTAATTAAAATTGCGGAATTCTTCTTAACAACAACAACAACAAAAACTAATGAACTAAATAATTTCAAATATACAATGTAGTTTAATAAACTGCAGTTTATTGAAAAATCCATTCTACTGTATCACACCATTGAAATATGTATGCTTTTGTAGTGTAAAGTGAACAGCCAAACGAAATAAATCATCTAACGTTCAGATTCAAGATTAAACAGTATAATGCATGAATTTAAGTATTTTCAAGAATTAGAGTAGTTTTTCTTATATAAATTGCTCAAAAGAATTAGGGGAGCAAGCAAAAAAGTTAAGAGAAAAGTGCAAGAAAGCCATGTATGGGCATAAAATGGATAGTACACGTGTATCAATGCGCAATACAGAAAAAAAGACGCAAAAAAAAAATTGTAAGGGAGCTTTTATACTTTGAAAAGATGAAAAGGACATGAAAAGATGGTTTAGGGCAACAATTTGGTTTCATGTAAATGATAAAAAAACAGTATTGTTTAGAAATAATGCAAGATTTTTAATATGGCGTGTGGTCTCCTCGAACATCTAAGACTGCTGCATACCTGTTTTCCATGGATGCGATGCGGTTATCAATAAGACTTTGGGGAATATTGTTCCACTGCTCAAGAATTGCAATTTCCAAGTCCCGGACAGTAAAAGGAGGCCTCGGTCTCTCAGCAATGCGTCGTCTGAGTATGTCCCAAACATACTCGAGCATGCTGGTGATTCCATACGCTGCATTGTTTTAGCTTCAAGCATGTTTTCCACAGGACGAACTGTACGAAGTCTGGCATTTTCGTGCATGGAAAAAAAGAAATCACTAATTGCTGCAACATAAAATACGACATGAGGTCTTAGTATCTCGTCTGTATAACTTCGGACCGTCAAAGTGCCATTTCGAATGATATGCAGTACGTCCACCTATGCTGATTCCAGCCAATAGCATCAACCCACCTCGTCTGTAATGTGATCTTTCACGAACGAATTTGGGATTATTTTGAGTGCATCTTTCTCTCCATGCGAAAACACATCAGATGTCACATCCAGACTGAATCGGGACTCGTCTGTAAACGGAATTTGACTCCAACAACGTTGCCTCCAAACTCGATGTTCAGTTCCCCACCTTCTTTGGGCCGCAGAGTGGCTTGAGGTCAACGGAATACAGACCATTGGCTTACGTGTATAGAGACCTCCTTGATGAAGCCTATTTCGGACTGTTTGGCTGGACACTCTTCTTCTTGTGGCCAAGAACAACTGTGTTTGCAGCTGAATAGCATTGCCCGTTCTGTCTCGACGAGCTGTTAGCAGGATATATCGGTCATCCGTTTTTGTGTTAGCACATTTTCGACCTTGCACTTGTCGATGACTACCATTCCATGTGTCTTGGAATCGATTCCAAGGCATTTCAGGGACATTTCTTGCGACTCCAACAGCGTCCACTACACTTCGTTGTGTTTCTCCAAATTCAATTGTCTCGATAACACACCAAGCCATGTATTGCGGTAAATCATGTTGTTGTGACATTTTCAAGCCACTTTTTCACAAAACACAAGCTGAGCAATTGAATTTTACAACTGAGGCAGTGAAACAGACGTTTCAACAAAATCCCGATTTCTGCACTTATCTCCTTTTTCTAGATTTTGACGCCATAAACTTTAATTTACATGTGAAATATTCTTTATCTGTCTACAACACTTTATAATATGGATTTTTTATTTTACGTTAATTATCGGTGTAAATATATAAGTAATTGCGTTAAAACCATGTACTCCCCTAATTGTTTTGAGCAGTGTATATATAAAAGCCGATTCTGGCTTTTATGTCCATTGTAAATACTGTCACATGATATTAATATGGTATATAATTAAATCACAATGTTCATTTATGTCTAAAGCGCATTCCAATTTAAAATAAGATTCTGAAAATTTAACTGCATGCTTTTATTTAATTAAAATTGCGGAATTCTTCTTAACAACAACAACAAAAAAAACTAATGAACTAAATAATTTCAAATATACAATGTAGTTTAATAAACTGCAGTTTATTGAAAAATCCATTCTACTGTATCACACCATTGAAATATGTATGCTTTTGTAGTGTAAAGGGAACAGCCAAACGAAATCAATCATCTAACGTTCAGATTCAAGATTAATCAGTATAATGCATGAATGTAAGTATTTTCAAGCATTAGAGTTTTTTTCTTTTTTACATATAAAAACTGATTCTGGCTTTTATACCCACATTGTAAATACCGTCACGTCATATTAATATGGTATATATAATCAAATCACAGTGTTAATTTATATTTAAAGCGCACTCTAATTGAAAATAAGATTTTGTAAATTTAACTACATGCTTTTATTTAATTAAAATTGCGGAATTCTTCTTTACATACACACACACACACAAAAAAAAATCTAATGAACTAAATAATTTAAAATATACAAAGTAGTTTTATAGACGGCATTTTATTGAAAAATCATTCTGCTGTGACACACCATTGAAATATGTATGCTTTTGTAGTGTAAACAGCCAAACGAAATAAATCATCTAATGCACATATTCAAAAGTAATCAGCATAATGCACACTCTAATAGAAAATAGAATTTGAAAGCGAGCTTCAGTTTTTTCTTTTATTAAAAATACGGAATCTCCCACCCAAGCAACCGAATGCACTAAATTACTTAGAATATATTAAGTGTTTTTAAGCAGCATTATATTACTATACAGTGTGTTCGAAAATTCCTGGACACATTTTAAAATTCAATATAAAATAAAGTAATTGTCGAACACTTTTTTCTTTTATTATAAATACGGAACCCCAACCCAAGCAGCCGAATGCTCTAAATTACTTAGAATATATAAAAAGTTTTTAAGCACCTTTATATTAGCTATACAGTGTGTTCGAAAATTCATGCACACATTTTAAAATTCAATATAAAATCAAGTAATTGTCGTACAGAAGTGCTGTTGAACTAAAATGCTTCGCAGGATGAAACGTTTTCTTCAAGCGAATGAAAATAATTGTTTCCAAATTTCGATCATAGATGCTGCCACTTGTCTGTATGTATGCTTTCAAATATAACATGCGTTTTCTCAGATTTTCATATTAATTTTGACGCTGTGACACAGAAATGACGATTATCAGCGCTGGGAGTCGTATAGTCGTCATTTCTGTGTCACAGCGTCAAAATTAATCTGGAAATCAGAAAAAAAAAAAAAAAAAAACTCCGCATGTTTGAGAGAATATATTACTTCCGGACAAATGGCGCCACCTATGATCCAAATTTGAAACTAACTATTTTCATTCGCTTAAAGCAAACTTTTCATCATGAGATGCATTTTAGTCCAAACCGCGCTCCTGTGCGACAATCACTAGATTTTATATTGAATTTTAAAATGTGTCCAGGAATTTTTGGACAGCCTGTATGTAATAAAATGGAACAAGTAAAAGTATTTGATTTATACCCAGAGAAAAGTCATTTTTACATCATTTTAAATCTCTGCCATATGAATTTGCCGCAAATAAGATCAAAAGAAATTTATTGCATCAGATATTGAAGTGCACCTTTAAAAAGTTATGCTTTTGTAATGAAAACAGAGAAAAAAATCAATCATTTAATGCACTTATTAAAGATTAGTCAGTGAACGCGCATACTTATCTATTTTTAGGGTTCCGTTAAAAAAAAAAAGTAAAAACGGAACTATTAAAAGACCAACTCCTGTGTCTGTCTGTCTGTCACAGCCATTTTGCTCGTAAACTATGACACGTGGAAATTTCGAATTGGGGGAAGTAATAAAGACTATTGACCCACATATTTACTGATTATTAAACATTCACAAATATATTTAGGGGAAATATAGAAGAGCTAATTAAGTTACTAGAAGAAAAAAAAATCTTTTCTTTGTATATCATGTGGGGTATTGTGTGAAAGCTTTTGTAACGATGAACTCAAAAATACATTTCTTTTAATTTTAGGTATTATATTTACAGATATATAGTCGAAAATGCAGTGCAAAAATATGTCCCCCCACCATCTATTTCCAAATCTACTGAAACTAAAATTATGAAAAAATTAGAGGTAGTAGACATTAATTTAAACCTTGTAGGAAAACTATAGCGATTACCCTAGGTCACATAGTTTTTGAGAAAAGCGCATTTTTCCGTTACACACAAATTTCGATTTGCAGGCAGTCAGCATAAGTGTTGAGGAGCGCTGGAGATACCTATCGTAGCAGAAGTATAAAAGCATTGTCGATAATGATTTTCGTAAAAAATCGTCGGTAATTTATCGAGATATTAAGCCTGAAAGACACGGACGGTTTGGACATACATAACGACAGGGACGGCGTATTTTATGTACCATCGGCTTTTAAAGCCCAGATAACAACTTTTAATGTTATATTTGTGCAATGCAATGCCCAGTAGCAGTATAAAAGCAATAACGTGAAATTGTTAAAAGCAGACTAATTTAATTAGAATCAATCATATAAATACTATGGGATTCGCGACCAGTTTGCATTGAGGGGATCTCTCAATACACCTCCCGTGTCTTTAAAATTTAATGAAAATCCCATCTGGGAAAACGCGGCAAGGAAACGTTTCAACTTTGCCACCTCCTTTCGAAGTGCACTTAGTACAATGCCAAGTTTAAACTTTGAACAAGAGTTTTGTTTTAGCTACACTGTAAAAGTAAGGATTAATACTACCCTGAATTTAGTTTTATGAAATGACAAATGAAGTTTAAATATGCACTAGTTTTATTGTTAGTACCGATTCAAGTTCACCATAAACAGATTAGGATAAGATTTAAAAAAGAGTTATACAGAATAGAAATATTCGATATTATTTAGGCGTCATACATCTTTGAACTTCTATGGTATACCCATTCATACTTTTCTAGTATATACAACTATATCCAATCCTACGTTGTATAGTTAAAGTCTTATTATTCTTTTAGTAACAATTTATTTTAATAATAGAGTTAATAATTCATATATTTACTATACGGAACCCACTGAGCGCAAGTAATAGTCGCACTTGAACCCTTTTTTTTTTTTTTTTTTTTTTTTTTTAATCGTTTCTTAAAAAGCCAATTTAAGACTTTTTACTCATTTTCAACTGCAAAAATAAAAGATTTAAAAATATAGATTGCTTAGAGGGGGGTAAAAAGTCGTTGGCTAAAAACATGACGTTAACTGAAATCACATTAAAATTTTGTCACAAACGAAAAATAATGAGAAATAATAAACTTCCTTGCCTAAAATTATCGTATGTAAATTTATGATACTACTCTATCTTCTTACTATCAATACATCTTTTTTTCTTTTGTTATCGCATCGCATATAGTTTATTTGCATAATTTTACTTTAGGAAATTTTTCTTTTGAAAAACAACCAAATATAGCAAAATGCTTTCAATTACTTAAAGTAGTTTAGAGATTTATAGAGGTTTTTATCCTTCATAAATGCTAAAATGAAATGAATGGTAAATAAATATTTCAGAAAATTCTCATTACACAATTCAAAACCTCTTAAACATGCATTTGCTATAAATATTGTAATAATCATGCCAACGAAATATGCTTTTGTAATGGAAGCGTGCCATTTTAATCAATTATCTACTGCTCAAATTCAAAATCAATCACTATTACATGCAAATTTATCAATTTTATAACTTTTGTTCTTTTTGTGAAAACTACTGAAATTTTCCTTCAATCAAAATAATGTATTTAGATAAAAATAATTAAAATATACGTACATATGTTATATATTCACATCACGAAATTCTCTATATCTATAGTATAAAAGACAAAGGTATCTGTGCTTAATGCTGACGTCATTTTACGAATGGCATCATTTGCCGACGAAGTTTCACTTTTTCAATTTTCGCAACTGCAATTTTTTAAACTTCTAAAGATTGTACATTTTAAATTTTTACACCATCTTACAGCAAAAAAAAATCTGCTTTTAAATGTCATTTTTAATTTTATCTTATTTCACTGATTTATTATGGTTTTAAAAATAAATTTCATGCATGATTATTTTATATCTATTTCTGATTTTCTATTTCGTATGACGGCTTTATTACGAAAGATTAAATTCGCACTTAAAACAATATAAATAGTTTAACATTTTTCTCTGGCTAATTTTCCATAAAAAAAATTAAATCTTCATCAATAAATAAAAATAAGAATATAATACATTGAAAACAGAAATTTAACACATATCGAATCGAACAATTTAAAATTTTGGCAAAAATAATTGGAATTGGGCAAAAATATGTCTTTTGGAATATAGTTTGTCTTAAAATTGTATCACATTTTACTGATTAGGAGTCTTGAAAAGCTATAACCAAAATGAAAATAGAAAAAAAAGAAGAGAAAGTTGACTTTCTTTCTTGAAATAAATAAAACAAGTTAGAAATTGAACGTCAAAGGTGACAAATGAGGTGCCTTAGTACTATAACTAGTTTTATAAATATTTTTTGCACCGCATATTGTACCGAATGTATATTTTAGTGCATTTTATAAGTGCATATCAATTTCATTTTGTTCGAAAGGCTGTAGCATCATTAAAATGCACTTGAAATATTTTTTTCCCATTGGCCGTAATGTAACGGAAAACTTTTGACTGTCCCTGTCATTAAACTATACATCCGATTTTCATAAAATTTGAAATGACTCGACAAAATTTTACAACAATTATATATTTAAAATTTCAGACAATTCGGCTAGGTAGTTTTTGCTGTGTGTATGTGGGAACGGACGGACAGACAAACAGACAGAAAGACCGAGCGACGGCTATAGGTATATACCTAATAGAAAGAATTACGGAAGAAAAAAATAAACCAGAAGAAAAGTTAATCAAAAATGCATGTAAAAGGATTCTCTGTTCTCTTTTAAAATTTCTGCTATACTTTCGCATTTTCTGAACGTTTGAATTTCGTATAAACTTAGGGTGAATGTATATTGTATAGCTAGTGCCGTAAATGTTATACAAAACGTACTAATTGCATTTTGTTTTCTTTTAAGGTTAATATCTATCTTTTTGTGGAGAAAAGGAGCGTTTTCACACATAATCCTTTTCTATAAGGATAATGTACAATGTAATGTTTATCTTCCCCCCCCCCCCCCATACTTAAAAAAATTATTAACAGCTTATTTAGACAGATTCCGTCAATGATTTCTATGTACAAGTTAATATTAAACGATAAAGAAGATAGGAGATTTCTTATATAAGAAATTTTCAGTAGATTTGCTAGAGCAGACGATTTTTTAATTTCTTTTTTGGTACCTGTCATTCTGCCAGTAGGAAAATACGATGAAATTTCCATATTGTAATTTTCTTTACAACAATTTTTTATTTTTCTAAATGTTACACATTTTCAATTTTTATATCTTCGAATAAGAAAATAATATACTTTAAAATGCAATTTGTTGGAAAACTGTATCTTAATTGACTGATTTATTACGACCTTTTAAATAATTTTAGCGATATATTTTTTAAAAAAAATCGTGTGCCGGCTCCATTACGAAATAATAATAAACAATTTGCACATAAAACTATATAGCCCAGTGGTAGGGGAGCAAAAAAAGGACGAATTCGGAATTAATTAGGGAAAATCTGGAAATTGTTTTAATCCCTTCAGTTTAGGTTTAGAATGAATATGCTATGTTTTCCCCCTCGTACTAGGTGAGCGTTAGGAAATATGTATAGATTTATAGTCAAAAAACACGTTTTTTTACATACCACAACAGTATCTCCAAACGGCTAACTCTATCAAAAACATTGTCAGTACAAATGTTGTAGAGCTTAAAATTCTGAGTAAAATGAGTACCTACACTTAATATTTTTGTTGAACATTAAGGTCACAATTCTATTTTAAAGTTTTAGACCCGTGGTCAGGGGTTGAACTCAGAATTAATTATGAGAAAACTGAAAATTGTCTTCATCCCTTCAGTTTAGGTCTAAAATGAACGTACTATGTTTTCTTCCTCGTACGTGGGTGAATGTTAGAAAATACGTACATATTTATTTTCAAAAACACGCTTCTTTTAATTACCTTATCAAAATCTCAAAACAGCTAACTCTATAAAAAACATTGTCAATACAAATGTTGTAGAGCTTAAAATTCTGAAGAAAATGAGTACTATCATTAATATTTTTGTTCAACATTAAGGTCGCAATTCTATTTCAAAATTTTGCCTTAATCGCTAATCAAGAGCTTGAAGCCAGGAGAGACCAAGTTAACTTAACAATATCTCAAAACAACCAATTCTACCAAAAACATTGTCAATACAAACGTTGTAGAGCTTAAAATTCTGAGTAAAATGAGTACCTATACTTAATATTTTTGCTCAATATTAAGGCTGCAGTTTTGAGATATTATTAAGTTAACTTGGTCTCTCCTGGCTTCAAGCTCTTGATTTGAAAAACTTTGAAATAGAATTGCGACCTTAATGTTGAACAGAAATATTAATGACGGTACTCATTTTATTCAGAATTTTAAGCTCTACAACATTTGTAGTGACAATGTTTTTTATAGAGTTAGCTGTTTTGAGATATTGTTAAGGTAATTTAAAAAAACGTGTTTTTCGAAAATAAATATGTACATATTTTCTAACATTCACCCAAGTACGAGGAAGAAAAGATAGTACGTTCATTTTAGACCTAAACTGAAGGGATGAAAACAATTTCCAGTTCTCTCATAATTAATTCTGAGTTCAACCCCCTGACCACGGGTCTAAAACTTTAAAGTGGAATTGCGACCTTAATGTTCAACAAAAATATTAAGTGTTGGTACTCATTTTACTCAGAATTTTAAGCTCTACAATATTTCTTTGACAATGTTTTTTGACAGAGTTAGCTGTTTGGAGATACTGCTATGGTATGTAAAAAAAACGTGTTTTTTTACTATAAATCTATACATATTTCCTAACGCTCACCTAGTACGAGGGGGAAAACATAGCATATTCATTCTAGATCTAAACTGAAGGGATTAAAAAAATTTTCAGCTTTTCCCTAATTAATTCCGAATTCAACTCCCTAACCACTGGGCTAATAATATTGTTCAGCATTTGTCTTCGGTTAATTTTTCATAACGAAATTAAAGCTGCATCCATAAATAAATAAAAGAATATTAAAAAACAAAAAAACAAATTTAACATGTAATCAAACAATTTAAAATTTTACACCTCCAAATATATATATATATATATGATACTTTGAAATATGATTTGTTTGAAAGCGGAATATCAGTTTACTGACCGGCTATGGTTTTAAAAAGAATTTTCAAGCCTGAAGGATTTTTGATTTGATCTCTATTGCGTGCACCTCGATTACGAAAGATTAACCCGTTTGCCCTTAAAACAATGTAAAGCATTCAATATTTGTTTCCGGCTAATATACCGTAGCAAAATTAACACTTCCTTTATAAATAATAAAATAAAATAATATAAATAACGTACAAATTTAACAGATATGTAATTGAAGTACGCGCTTAAAGCACTGGAATGATCAGAATCAACAATGCTGCCGTAAGTTGCAAAATCTTGCTAATAACTCCTGGCATACGTTTAATTTCAAAATATAGCTTTTGATAAATTTAAAATCTTTATTTGATTGAATAATTAATGTTTTTCATATAAATATTTTTTAGCTTTAGAGAGCAATCTAAAAAGCATATTAAAGCCCGGGCTGGATTGACTAGTTATTTTAAAAATACATTTTAAATGTACAAACTTTTTATTCCCTTTTATTAAAAACTGAGCAGTTTTTCTTACCCAATGTAACAGAAAAAAAGCAATTGCTTTTAGTTAATTAAAGTAAATTAAGAATTTCTAAATAACATTCAACGCTGTATATTAGCTAAAATATAAAGGGTGACATTCACTTGATTCATATTGAGAGAATTCTTATTACAGTAGGAAGAAATATTTTGAAAATATTTGCGTCTTTCGTATTTTTAGGGCTTTTAGCACTTGTAGATCAGTTTTCCTGTCTTTTTTCTATATTTTGGCAATTTTTCATATTTTCAGAGTAATACGTCTTTTATATATGCATATTTGTGTTTTTATCTATAAAAAAAAAAAAAGAAAAGAAAAGAAAAGAAAAAAGAAACAAAAAATAAGGCGATTTATAAAAATTGATCCTTTTTAATTTTATCAGAACAAGACAAGTATTTTTAGAAGACTAAAACTAAGCTTTAAAAATAAAAAAAAATTTCAACTTCCTTTAACCCTTTATCTACTGACGGTACTTATAAGTACCATTAAAATAACTTGTTATAAAATTCATTCAGTACATCGATTAATGGTAATACGGTTTAGAATGAGTTGTAGATACCGGGTGTCCCAAAAAGGACTGACTGATTTTAAAATTCAATAACTTGCAAACGGTGACAGATATTAAAAAAATTCTTGCAGGAGGGTTATGCATAAGGTCAAAAGTTTTATTACAGTGATTTTCGATTTTAGTTCGAATTACAAACAATAGATGGCGCTGTAAGCAATAGTCGCTAAATACAGGCTCGATTTTTGGTCCTTTATCTTGTTCCATGCAGAAAAAGGAGATGGAAATGTATTATCCGGGCCACGAAGTACCAAAAATCGAGCCTGAATTTAGCGACTATTGCTTACAGCGCCATCTATTGTTTGTAATTCGAACTAAAATTGAAAATCACTGTAATAAAACTTTTGACCTTATGCATAACCCTCCTGCAAGAATTTTTTTAATATCTGTCACCGTTTGCAAGTTATTGAATTTTAAAATCAGTCAGTCCTTTTTGGGACACCCGGTATATAAAAGCATTATTAGTTACACAAAACAAAAATATTTTTAAAAGGATGATTTCTTTTGCCTATGCATTTTTTTAGCTTTCTTGTTTTTTTTTGTTTTTTTTGGGTGGGGGGGGGGGGGGAGGTTTTCAATTCGGAATTATTTCTATATTTCTATTGTAGGAGCATTATATTTGTACATTTCCTAATCCTACATTTCCTGGGGATCTAAATATAATGTACAAAATAAATTCAAATTTAATTAATTCTTCTAAACCTTTCAATCCTTCTAAAATCTTTCGAAAATTTATTAAATGATTATGTAAATCTTCTAATGTAGTTTCAAAAATTCACGAATAATGCTTTAGAAGATAAAAGATTCATAAATTCATGATTCAGTGCATAAAGGGTTAAAGTATTTCTTAATGAGCATTGTTCTTTACGTAACATTGCACTGCATTGTATCTTTCCCAAAGATTAAAAAGGATTCCATTATCCGGATTCAGCTCTTAGCTCCTAGCACTACTTCAGCCGCTAGATAGTTCATCACAGAATAAAGGAAAATTCGTTTTCGTCGGAAATGTTGCCAAACCGAAACTCGACCGAAACTATCTGTACTCCAAAATTCTCGTTTCTTTATTCAGAAATTTTCATCATTACTCATTGATTTGAGCTGTATCGGCTCAAACGAGACACTATTTATTGCTATGAACTGCACTGTTTATGATTATCAATCATGACTGACTCAAGAAGCGAGCAATGCCGATTGGACTCAACTTTTAAGACTCGTTTCAAGTATTCATTAAAAGGTGCAGACTTAACAATAACAGAAAATTTTTAGTTTGAAACCGCAGAAGTGTTCCGAATACTCTTTGAGAATTTTCTAGTATGAGATGATCATTTACAAAAATCATTATAAAAGATAAATCGAAGTATGTATACCTAAAACATCTTTTAATGAGATGAAATTCTTATAATTAGAAAATCATTTTATGCTGTTATTGAAGTTTTTACATTTATTTTATATGAAAACAAAAAGTTTTGGTCGGAGGCACAAAGAGTCAACTTGGAATACACATATAATTAAATAATAATTATGTAAATTTATGAATGTTTCAGTATTAATTACTTTTAAAAAGAATTGGACATTTTCGTTTTCGTCCGAAAATAGGAAGATTACCGAAATTCGGTTTCAGTTTCGTTTTCGGCCGATCCTTAGTTTTAATACGCAACTTTTGTCCGGTCCCTTGAAATGCGCCTTAATCCATTATGTACTGAATTGTGAATTCATGAAATTTTTATCTTCTAAAGCATTTTTCGTGAATTGTTTAAACCACATTAGAAGATTTACATAATCGTTTAATAAATTTTAGAAGGATTTTACAAGGATTGAATGATTTAGAAGGATTAATTAAATTGCAATTTATAGGGATTTTGTGCAATATTTATAACCCACTCAAATCTTTTATTTTAAATATTTTCCTTACTATTTTGTAGAATTAGGAAATGTACATATATAATGTTATTCCAATAGAAGTATAGAAATATTTCCGAATTGAAAAATCCCCCCCCCCCTCACCCCAACGCCAAGGAAGCTGAAAAGATGCAAATGCATAAGGAGATATCCTTTTAAAAATATTTTTGCTTTGTATATAACCAATAATGCTTTTGGAACAAGATAAAGTAATATATCTATAACTCATTCTAAACTGTATTACAACTAGTCGAAGAATTAAATGAATTTTATAACAAGTTATTTTAATGGTACTTATAAATACCGTCAGTTGATAAAGGGTTAACCGGGTTCTGTTATATATATTTTCTGCTCGTGTCATCGTATTAAATGTAAATATCAAATTTTATTAACATCACTGGTATTTATTCAAAATTGAAAACGACTCATGGAAAATATCCTTTGATGAATAAATAACTATTCCTTTCAGAAAGAATGAAATTATGTTGAGAATTTTCAACGGAATGTTTTAAATTAGTCTCCTTAACGTTTTAGCTATTGCTATTTTCTGAACAATACATTTTAACTAGAAAAAAATAACGCAAATAACTTATTTTTATCTTCATAAATATATTTTTAAATCTTTGAAGAATGTCGCATAATATCACTCTGACGCAAAAACAAAACATTTAATCTACTCTCATGGTTTAAAAGCTGGAGATTTCAATGTAATGAATAATGTATAAAGAAAAATATTGTTTTCTAAGAGATGGATTTTTTTTTTCTAAAATAGAAAGACGCTTAATATTTCGAAGTTTTTTTTTTTTTTTTTAAATAAATATGTGATGAGAAATTATTTTTAAAGAAGCTCGAATTTTTTTGTACATTCTTAGAAGACAAAATGTTGCAAATCAAATTTAGGAGAGAATAAAAACTGTTTAAATAGAGTTAGTGGCGTGTATTTTTTTATTAATGTACATGCATGTAATTTCAGTGTAGATAATACAGTGAAAACTTCCATTTAACAAAGTCTCATCGTTACACCTAAACACCTCGTTATAAGGAAAATTCGTTAAATAGAAATCAACTCAAATTCATGAAATTTGTATAATAAAACACACATGCATAAAATGAAAAATACACATAAAATGGAAATGTTGGAAAAATGTATTTTAATTCGGGCAGTTAACTTTTTTTTATGCAATGTAGACAAATGAGAAAAATTTAATTAGAATAATGTCTAAAAAAAAAAAAAAAAAAAACGTAATAAAGAGAAGTAAACAAAAAATGAAGCGAAGCGTAGAGTACATTTTCTCTTTTTTTCTCAGTATTCCAAATCCTCAACTTTAAAAAAGTCTGTACTAATACTTTGTACAGGTTTCTTATAAAAAATACATTGTTCATAAATCCGAAGAATTCATCTGTAACATTTTCATGAAACTGGAATACACTTCGTATTGTATCGAAGGTTTTTAGCATTTATTCTTTTGAATGGAAATGATTAAATAAATAAATAATTTCATTTTTATACAATCCGTTGAAACAAATTCATACATCCATTGCAATAGCAACCTCTCCGTTTGAATGTTGTACACGCACGAAAGTTGAAAAAAACTGCATAATATAGAATATATTTTTCATAATATGGAGATTAATTATTATGTTAATGGTGTTCAAAATCAAGGGTCAGCAGAAAATTTCGTTAAGTAGAAAATTTCGTTAAAGGGAAGTTTCACCGTATTTATAAAAATAATTTTTAGAGTCTTGAATTTTACAAATTTCACACTGTGTCTTTTATAAAACATTGATTATACAAAGCAATTTTAAAATATCAGCGTACTTAACACTTTGAGATCTAAGCCCGAGCGAACTAAGCCCGAGAGTCTCTCGGTGTCAACTTTCAACTCTCTGATCTATAAAATTCCGACTATATTCGTTCGCGGTCTTTTCAAATTCTATCTACGACCCTTTTTTTTTTTTTTTTTTTTTTTTTTTTTGAAAAAAAAAAAAAACAAATTGCAGTACTAAACAGAAGTATGTATATGAAAATATCTAAAATCAGAGCTTAATTCGAACTTATAGTGAACCTCGTGGGGTTGCTCTTTGTACTTTTAAATGTACCACATAAAAGCAAATTATACTAAGTAATGTTTATATAGAAATAAAACCTATTTTCAGATATTTGTACAACATTTGGGTAAGCTTTTGTTCAAGTCTATGTAAAATTTTATGTTAAAAAATAATATTCCTTGTGCAAAACTTAAAAAAAAATTTTAAAACATGCTTTTTTCAATAATTTCTCATTAAATATTAATTTTTAGCGCATTTAAATAGTTCCTTGATTATGAATAAAAAAAGTTTGAAGTTTATAATAAAAATAATTATTAAAATACATATCTTCCAAGTATTTAAAAAAAAAAAATCATGAAAAGTACCAAATACCCTCAGTCCAGAGGGAGATATCCAGTTGAAATAGCCCAGATCTCAAAGTGTTAAGGATCGCTTAATATTTATTTTAAAAAAAAGTACCTATTTTTTTTAATTGGGGAATGGATTTTTGTTACTTTTGCAAAATGAAGGTTGCCGAATCCCTTTAAAAAGTATTTTATTAACCTCAGTTATTCTACCGCAAAAATAGAATTCGCTAAGAAAAAATATTTTTTATTCTTGGTTTTTTATTTTTTATTTCATAAAAGTCTGATTTAATAGCTTAACAAAATAATTCAAATAAATGACTGACATCAAATGACAATAGCAAAAACATAAAATCATAACTAAAAATAACTTTCAAAAATTTCATCTACAGTAAAGAAATATTTATCAAGCTTCACTAAAAATATTTTATCTTAATCTTAGATTCTAAGTGAAGGGATACACACAAAACAACATAATTTATATTTCACAAACACTAAACATGAAAGTTTTATTACACAGTAATATTTAAAGAACATAAACCACAAAGGCCAGTGTTAAAAAGATGCTATCGCTGGCACGATTCCAGGCTCTCTGACGTTTTGTATGAGTTGCTAGTGTTTGCACTACAACAGACTCAGACAATGTAATCTTCTTTACCAAATACCTTTAATACTTTATGCACTCAGAAGCACACGGCTTCGAATTTCTATATCAATTGCCAGCGTTTGAAATTTTAATCTATTTTTGACACCCTGGTTAGTAATAATATATTAGATTCAAGCAGGTGAAGAACAGCAATTTTCTTTTTTTCTTTCTTTCGGATATTCTCTTAAGAACATCAGTCAGCAAGACAGATGCCAAAAGATGTTATCGTTCGTGCGAACACTGTCAGTAGGTCATTTATTTCAGTAAGATTTATTTACTTATTCATTTATTTATTTGTTGTTCAGATAACTAAATAGAAACAGAGAGTACAACATCTGAATCAGCAATAAAACTATAGATCTGGTGTTCCCAGGCTTTTATATTTGTGTACCACTAATCAAAAATTCATATTTTCTCAGTACAGCCCGTATAGAAGATAATTTCAACATGGTTTGCGTTTGCACGTGTTCCTATAAGTAAATTAATATCTAGATTACCTTATTTTATATACATTCGAATAAAAGAAACGTCGTGATTACAATTTAATACACAGATCATTTATTAAAATATCAGAAAAATCGCACAAAAAAATTCTAAAATGGGAAGACAATCGGAAAATAATAATAATAATAATGATAGTAATAATAATAATAATAATATGTAGATATATGAGGACGTGCGTTTCAAAACTTGCCTTATCCAGAAAATCAAATTTTGTGAAATTGCGAAAAACCTCTGACTACGTCTATCGGTTCGCATTGTAAACCAAGATTTTACAATGTCAGAAATACGGGATAAAGCTAGTTTTTTGCAGATTGTAGTGTTTTTTCGATGTAGATTCACCAATAAAATAGATTGATAGAAAAAAGTCGATTTTTTAAAATTTGGATGAGGTGAGTTTTGAAACTCGCGTCCACATACAGATTATTTTTTATAAATTGAAATATATTTTAAACTGTTTTCTAAAACTTTTAGGTACTGTAAAAAAAGAGCGATGTTTTTTAATCCATGCAAATATAATACAATCACGAACGAAAAAATATAATAATCTCTTCAGAGATGCTAACAATTCTGAAAAGCATTCTTTATCATTAGAAAACCCAGAAAACTACGTATTTCCATTTGAAATTTTAGTGTATTTTTGACACCCTGGTTAGTAATAATATATTAGATTCAAGCAGGTGAAGAACAGAAATTTCTTTTTTTCTTTCTTTCGGATATTCTCTTAAGAACACCAGCCAGCAAGACAGATGCCAAAAGGTGTTATCGTTCGTACGAACACTGTCAGTAGGTCATTTATTTCAGTAAGATTTATTTATATATTCATTTATTTATTTGTTGTTCAGATAGCTAAATAAAAACAGAGAGGACAACAACTAGATCAGCAATAAAACTATACATCTGGGGTTCCCAGACTTTTATATTCGTGTACCACTAAGCAAAAATTAATATTTTCTCAGTACAACATTTATAGAAGATAATTCCAATATGGTTGCTTTATTCAAGGCTGCCACAGGCGACTATTTTCAATTCTGTTTTGTAGTATTTTTCTTCTGCAAATATTCTCGAACAGTATGACAATAATTTCTGTTTTGAAAAAGTGGTGTGAGGTAGAATTAAAAAATTGTCGCCTGTGTCAGTTCTGTATATTGCGTTTTCACGTGTTGCTATATGTAAATTAATATCTAGATTACCTTATTTTATATACATTCAAATAAAAGCAACATCTTGATTATAATTTAATACACAGTCCATTCATCAATATATCAGGAAAATCGCACAAGAAAATTTGGAAATACGACGACAATGGGAAAATAATAATAATAATAATAATATAGTGTTGACTCTAAGCTGCTTTAACAGGGCGCAGCACACGGCGGTCCTTTTTACTTCTTTTTTTTGCGCCCGGCGGCCCTTTTAAACCCTTCCGATGCGCTCGGCATCCCTTTTTAGCACTTCCTATGATCCCCGTGGTAATTCAATTGATCCCGGGAAAATATCGCAAATTATAGGGACTCTAAACAAACCAGTTCAAAATATCTTCTGTGAACAAGGTACAAGTGCGCTCTTTTTGAAAAAAAAGTGCCCTTTTTTAGAATAGTGTTCCCTTTTTGAAAAAATGTACCCTTTTTTAGAATAGTGTTTGTTCCCTTTTTGAAAAATGAACCCTTTTTTTAGAATAGTGTTCCCTTTTTGAAAAATTTCCGCCCGGCGGCTCTTTTTTTCTAGAGTCAACACTATAATAGTATAAAAATAAAGATTATTGTTTATAAATTGAAATCTATTTTAAACTTTTTTTACAAATTTTACGCACTATAAAAGAGACAGATGTTTTTAATCTACGAAAATATAATACAACTATGAACAACAATGTTTAATAATATCTTCAGAGATACAAACAATTCTGAAAAGCATTCTTTATCATTAGAAATGTCAGAAAACTATTTATTTACAATTGAAATTTTAATCTATTTTTGACATCATTGTCAGTAATAATATATGTGGTGCTCATAACCGTAGTAGACCAAGTCCATTTTGAAAAAAAAAAAAAAAAAGAGATACTTCATTTAGAAGGTGCGTAAAATCCGTTTTATCTACTCCCCCAGTGAACAAAGCATGTTATCACATATTTTCTCACATATAGTATCTGTTGACAGACTCTGTTCACTGTGGTTAGTGAATACAGATTTTATGCACCTTCAAAATGGACTGTCTTTTTTTTTTTTTTTTTCAAAATGGACTACTTGGTCTACTATGGTTGTGAGCTCCTCATATTACATTCAGGCAATTGAAGAGCAGTGATTTTGTAATTTTCTTTCTTTCTTTCGGATACTCTTTTAAGAACAGCAAGCAAGACAGATGCACAAAAATGTTATCATTCGTGCGAACACTGTCAGTAGGTCATTTATTTCAGTAAGATTTATTTATTTTTTGTTATTCAGATAGCTAAGCAGAAACATAAAGAAAAGCAACCATAAATCAGAAAAAAAATTATAGATTTGGGGTTCAAAGACTTTTATATTTGTGTTCCACTAAACATAAATTCATATTTTCACAATATAATCGTTATAGAAGATAATTCTAACATGGTTGCATATGCAAGTTAAGTTCGAACCCGATTAAGACGCTCACGGTTAATACGCGATCCTGCTTAATACATGCATTTTTTCCAGTCAATTAACCATCGCCCATAAGACTAATATAAAAATATCACATTTAATACACGAACAATACCGGAACCAACTTACCGGAAACCAACCTGCTTAATACAGGATATTATTTTGATCCCTTGGGGCAAAAAAATCTTGCTTAGTACGAGAATTCATAAAGCAAGATGTGTATTTCTCCTCTTTTCTCCAGGGCTCCCAATTTAGCGAGATTTATTTATTTAGATATCTACCACTATTTCTGAATAGTAATATTCGTCTTATTAAATTACAGATCAGTTGTGTTGAATATTACTAATCGGAAATAGTGGTAGATATTTGAATAAATAAATAAAAAAAAAACCTCTTAATTAGTAATACTGCAACTCTTCTTAGATTCCGGGTCTTAATATTCTTTGTCTCTTGCTTCGTGTATGTTTTTACTACAGTATAGAGAAGATAAATGAATTTTTGTTTCTTTTTGTTGCATATTTTTCTTTCTTTTGGCGGTCTATGTAGTCGATTCTTATTTTTTCCTCTTGTAAACAACAGGAAATAATGTGATCTTAGTACTTATACATTACACATTTGAAGAAAAAGGGAAACGTTCTTTTACTTCCAATTCTATTTCTTTCTTCTGGTGCATGTTTTCGGTTGTAACATATTAATCGACAAAAAAAAAAAAAATCATATTCGAATCCATTTTTATTTTCATTTATAATTCCAGCAAGTTCAGTAAGAACAAACAATGAGTTATTTCTACTTCCAGTGACATTAAGAATTAATAGACCCTCCCATTTCAAACGAAGTGACGTATTTGAATGAATGGAACGACAATTAATGATTATAAAATGATAAAATATTCCCTGGCGATGGCTGCGAGACCGAAAGTACTCGGAAATTTAAGTAAAATGTATATTTTTAAACTTGTAACATCTGTATTATTATTTTTTTTTCATCTTTTAAGCGAATGGTGAACTTTTTAAAATCCACGTTATGTAGTTTATGATTGGATCAATGTGGAATATGGCGTTTTGTCTTATGAGTAATTATCTCTTTTAACTGTTATTTGATGTAAAGTTATTCTATGTATAATACTGATATTTTATCGACTTCTTCTCTTAATTTGAATCAGCAAAATATGCGAATAATAAATGTATAACCATATCCTGTATATCACTGCAAACGTACAAAAAGGAAACAAAATGTAAGAAATTTGTAAAAATAAAAATATTATTTTAGACAGTGATAAGGTTATCATTAAAAGGGGAGGGGGATTCGAGGAATGATATCACCGTCAGGAAGAAAGGGGGTACAAAATTATCAAAAAGTTGATAACGTTATATATGTATAGCCCCTATTCAAAGAAAAGTTAAGCCGAGCCAGAACAACAGGAAAAACAATGATCATTAGCCGAAATTTTCATAAGTTGAGATAATTGATAGCTGAGGTGTCACTAAAAGACGTACTTTCATTTACGTTGTCGAAAAGAAACTCATTAAAAAAATCATTATAACTCTATTCCAGTTTCCACATAAAAGCTGATTCAGAGTCATGCCGTAATTCAGGGAAATTCCCACTAGTGCCATGCAAAAATGTCTATCCTGAATAACAAGAGAGGTAAGTCTAATCCGCATTACACAGAAATAATGCGTCACCCTCAATTTGCCTTATATTCTGCGAACTTAGTTTTGTCCTTCCGCGTCGTCTTCAGATCTCAAAAAAGTAATTAAATCCTACTTATATCCTCCTTAATTAGATTCAAATGACTTTTATGTGCTGGGATATTTCGGAGAATATATATTACCTAACGCAACATCATTTCAAAGAGCCAAATGTTTTTGTTGCCGATGAGTATTATATTTCTTCTTTTCCAGTAGAAACAGATAATACCGTTTGATAACATGCATATTTATGCAGGGTTGTTCTCAAGGAATGCGCTTGTAAAACATGGATTACTAAAATACTGTTCTTTAATGCCTTTAAGCAATAAAGATATACTACTCTGGAATGCCGAAAATAAAAACCGAAGAAGCTTTGTGTAAAGTGTACAAAATGTTTTCATTTCAAATCTTTGTGACTGAGTTTTAATCTCAATTATTATTATGAAAACTGGGTTTTCTAAAATTAGTAAACATTCTCTTAATTTTGTTTCAGTTTTTGTTCAGTCTTTTACTAATCTGGAGAAAAATGTAAAGTTTAATATTTTAATTTAACACTTAACGGACGGGCCACGTCAGTTGACGTTTTTGGGGATTGATGGAAGAAAATATTACTGGTACCGGAAATATTGTAAGGATGAGTAAAGAAGGTGTAATCCAGGCATGCTTACTTCTGTTTGGTTGTGGGCAGGTTTTGATTTCTAACGACATTTGTAAACGTATATTTCGTGCTCGTTTTCGAAAATTCCCGTCCTCAATGTGTTAAAAGTGTAAGTTTTTTATATATGTACACAGTTGCGTATGGGGCGTGGGAAAAGGTCGGATGGACGACACTATAATTTGGAACGGTATACCCTATTTTGTGACTTATCGAAAGAGCCAAATCGAACGTGAAAATGTAACACTTTTGTTACAGCAGCATTAACTAGTATTTATATATGTTAATCAACGGCTAAACGGCCAATCTGTGGGTCCATATGAGGGACTCACAACCATAGTAGACAAAGTCTATCAAAAAGAAAAAAAAATGTGCTAGTACATTTAGAAGATGTTTTATTCACTTCCACAGCGAACCAAGTCTGTTTTCACATAATTTTTCCTATATGTCATCTGTTTACAGTGGGAGTGAGTAAAATACAATTTATGCACGTTCTAAATGGACTCTCTCTCTTTTTATTTTCAAAATGGACATGGTGTTGGTGTGGTACTATGGTTGTGAGCTCCCCATATAATCACCCGATGACTTTAAAAACAAAGAGTCAATCTGACTGAACTTCAAAGTCAGTTGACAGTAATAATAAATGTAAGTTAACGATTATTTTACCGTGAATTGATGCAGTTATTTTGCGAAAAATGACATTTTATCAAGCTAAACGGTCATTTTCCGCAAATTTCATGTTTTAACGGAGAAAGTGCGTTTATCTCAAAACAAAAGCTTTTTTTTTTTTCTTTTTTTTTTTTCTTTTTTTAAACTTTGACTGGAATTTTTGTTCCAGTAATGTTACTACAAATTTTTAGAGTCCCATTAAATAATAATGACGCATTTTGTAGGAGCATTGTCCGAGTAATTGTGGCACTCATAACAACTTGTTGCGTGACTGTAACTTTACGTCTACTGACTGTGCTATTAGTACATGTCTGAAAGAATGGCGGGTGGGAAATTGGATAAGTTTTTCCTTCAGAATTTCCTATTTTGTACTATTGCTAACATTCGAAAAATTCTTTATACATATATATATATATAAATAACCATTAAATAAACATTACTGACCACCAACAAAAACTGTGAAATTATGAATTATATATATATATTACTAGGGGACTCTGCTCCCTGCAAGCTACGCTCGCCAACCCCCCGTTCAGACACCGCAGAATCTAAAAACACGCTAATCTGATCGGTTTTAAAAATATTATAGAAGTTTGAATTATACTGAAAAAAGATGTGCAGATCTCCCTGTAAACGGGTTTCCATTCAATTTCCTTTGATTTCAAAAAATTAAGGTCGAATCAGTTGCTGTTAAGACATCCAATGGTTGTTTTCGTGTTTGATTAAAGAGGATCAGTTAAATATTTGAAAAGAAGCTAAAAAAATGAATTAAGTGTACAGAGTCTTTGTCTCCCGGTATTTTAAAACAATTTCTATAACAATAGCCTAAGTCATGTGACTATCATCAACAGTTCCGGGCGAACCACTTCGCTTTTTATATTCCTGGTGCCATTTTGGTTCTTTAATGTTAGCCAGGTACAGGTGATAAGTCGCCAAATATTATTCTATCGCCATCGTTTCATCTATATTATAATAGCCCAAGTCATGTAACTGCCATTAATAAATACACTCTGATCCCTTCGCTTTTCATATGAAAGTTTGGCCCAGATATCATATACGGCCCCATATTGGCGCGATTTTTTCCGACGCTAATTTGGGGAAAACATCAATAGCATAAACAACAACATCCGGCTTACCAAATCAAGCAAAATAGCGATACTATGGCACCAGTTAAATACCCGTTGCGTATATGACATTGACGTCATAAAAAAATCGCGCCAATATGGGTCCGTATATAACATCTGTGCCGAAAGTTTTTCCTTTTGATTAAAAAATCAAATTTCTTTTTCAAATAAAACTACATAGAAGTTTTCATGGTCGCAAAGAATTCTTGGTACTGTTACGCTAGCCGGGTGCAAATCTCGCCAATAGCTATTTTTCAACTCGCAAGTTAGCATTTTTTTTTTTTTTTTCGAGTGGTAAATTAAAACATTGCTTTGAAGTTGAAATTAAATGTCATCGTTTCTTACATCATTTAATATTCGGCCAAATTTTATATACGCACCGGGTTTGGCGTGATTTTTTTTAAAAGAAAATTTGGCGAAAACCTCGTTTTCGAATACCAGTTACGTATGTATTTTTGATACTACTTAGTTATCCCGTTGACCAAAAATCTATCACCAAACTATAAGATTAAATGGCAATAATGGTTGATCGTAAATGTCACATTCGCTTGACTTTAAGCAAGTTACACGTCTTTACGTCATCAAGTGATTTTTATTTCGACGTTTTATTTGTATATTTATTAATGTTATACTATTTTCTTTGTTCTTTCTTTATTTAAAATAAAAATTATGTCAATTTGTGTAATTTGGCGAGTGGTTTGGCGATTTATATAATTTGGCGAAATGGATCGACGGAATAACTAAGTATTTTTTAATTATTTTATATTATTTTTAAAGGAAAATAACAAAAAAAAATAATTAACTATAGAACAAAACAATTTATGTAATTAAAAAAAAGAAAATAGAGTAAATAAACATTTATTATTAAATAAACAACAATAGCCGGGTTACCTTGTCAACCATAATAATGCCATTTTGGCGCCAATTAGGTACCCCGGTGCGTATATAACATCTGTGCCTAATATTTTTCTTTTCATTTCTTTAAAAAAAAAATAAAGAAATGAAAGCCATTTATTTTAAATGTATATATTATATGTGTATATGTTTGTATTAAATAAAATGATAATGAAATACAAAATGAATTATGAAGAAAAATAACATGATACATTTTTTAGCATACATGTAAGGGAGGCAAACTTCTCGCCAAATTAGTTTAAAATAGTAACCTTTTCTAAAATCTGAAAACAAAATATCTGTTATGATTAAAATTTGAGTTGCCATCATTAGGAAAATGTATATAAAATTAGAAAAAAAAATTAATATTTCGAAAACTGATTAGAATTTAAAAATTCTAATACCAGTTTTGAAATCTGCGGATCAATATTGATTTTTGGTGTTAATTTCATTGCAAAGTATTCCATATTTTATGAGAAATCGCCGTGAAACATAATCAGTTGTTTAATCAGTCGATTCATACTTCCGTTTCATACTTCCATTTCATACTTTCTTTTCATACTTCCGTTTCATAAATTCGTTTCATTTGGATTTTATATATATAGGGTAGACATAAACGTGCTAGGGTAGAGAACAAGTGCTTTAGAAGAAGTCATTACTGTTTTAGGTGATAAAAATGAAAAACTCAAGAATACATGTACAAGCAGAACAAAACATTCGAATATCAGTTTTAGTTTTTTTAAACCGTATTTTGTATTATTTTTGAACCTGTTAATCCACAATAAATTTGAGACAATTGATGTTGCATATTAATCAATATTTATTTAATCCTCCTAGTATCAGGCTTTAATATTTTATGAGCACTCCCAGTTTTACGTGATTTGTACCAGAAATTTAATTGTATGGCATGTACCTTCTTCCTACGAGCATAAATTGTTATGTATATATTTTTTTTATGGTTCGAAATATTAAAAACTTCAAAATAGAAAAATACTGGTGTCAAAAAATACCCTAAACGATATAAACATTTTTAGGCAGTTTAAGTAAAGTATTTTTGTTGGTATATGAAAGCACTGAGCTTTATAGGAAGAAAAAATAGGAAATTTAATTTGTACCTAGCTCTAAATGAGGAATTGACATAGATTGAGCATGGGGCACCAGTTAGGTAAAGGGATAATTTAAGACTGGACTTTTCCCGAATAAAGACAGCTTTCAAGCATGAAACAAAATAAAATTAAAGTACCCTGCAAGGAAAAACAAACGAATATGAATTAAATTATAATGCATTAAGTTTCACTAATTAAGATTGGTAGAAATTATAGTTCAAAACAAAACTAATTAAATAAAAAGAAAAGTGCCCAGTTAAACTGATAGCATTGATCTCACAGTCTATTCATACTAATTGTATTAACACTAACTGTGCATTAAGTGCATAATATAATATTCTTATTTCTCTTATTTCACGAAATAATGGCCCTCGAAAAATAAATTAAAGGAGGGATTACCCCTCTCCCCCCATTTCCTGCCTTTATACTTAACCAAGGAATCTTCAAATTTAATCAGGGAAGCGTCTTATCAGATAAACCTATATACCAAATTTGAAGCAAATCGGATAATTCTGCATGACAATTCAATTTATCTAAATTAAGGAAAGACTATCCCTCGTTATTCCCCTTTATACTTAACCAATAAATCCCCAAAACTAATCAGAGAAGCGCCTTATACGAATAAAAATGTATACCACATTTGAAACAAATCGGATAATTCTGCAAGAAAAACACAATTATCTAAATTAAGGGGGGGGGGGTAGCCCCCTTCCTCCGTTTATACTTAACCAATGAAACCCAAAACTAATCAGGGAGGTGCCTTATCAGAATGAAACTTAAAAAAAAAAAAAAAAAAAAAAAAAAAGAAAGAAAGAAAGAAAAGAAAAGAGCAAATCGGATATTTCTAACAAGAGTTTTCGCGTTACGTACATACATGCGTATATATATATATATATATATATATATATATATATATATATATATATACATATGTACGTACAGTCGTGGAAAAAAAAAAGTAAACACCCCCTACTAATTCCTCAACAAATTATCGCAGAAGAAAGTTACTGGTACCGAACGATTGAAAATAAAATCTACTTTTAAATGATGTGTGTAAAATTTGCTTAGGGAGCCATCTACATATTAAAATGAACTCTAACTTTGTTTTTCTTTCAATAGCAGTACACAATTCTTACAGCATAAATGAACTCTGCACCCTTCAATTAGCCTAAAAACAAATTTTTATGTAATTCGTAGCATAAGTTTCCAAGAAATTAATTATTTTAAAACGAGCGTATTTTAAGGTCTGTATCCAAATTGAAGTTCCGTGCTTGATTGTTAACCGAAAGAGCCCCCTTCTTGATCAAGGCACCTGAAGCGCCACTCAAGAAGTCAAGCCTGTTAGATTACAGGACAGCAGAATAAATTTCAAAATATCTACTTACTTCTATCATGGATGGACCCTTAAACCACCATTTTGCCGTTTTTTAAGCATAATTTGAAAACTACTTGGAAGAAAAATGTGAAATTTTGGATTTCCATAAAGCAGGACTTAATAAATCTAAATCCATCAAAAAAATTGTAGGTTGCAATTCATAATTTTTTCGAATATTAATTTCATAATTCATATCATAAAATTATAAAAATTGTAAATTCAGCGTATTTATGCCATTTGGGTATATTAGTGTTATTGCTACAAAACAAATTAGCACAAATTAGGAGCATAATTTCAGGAGATATAAATAAAAATATGAAAATGTAATTTAACATTACGAGCACTTAATTTTGAATATTTATAATTCAAAAACTTATCATTCAAATGACTTGAAATTCGGTGTCTAAGCATAATTTGAACCGAAGATTTGAAATATCTCGTTAAAATTGGGTATTGCCATTGAGAAGAATGAAGTTTTGATTCGTTTTAATATGTAGATGGCCCCCAAGAAAATTTTATATAAATCATTTAAAAGTAGACTTTATTTCCAATCGTTCGGTACCGGTAACTTTCGTCTACGATAATTTGTTAAGGAGTTAGTAGGCGGTGTTTACTTTTTTTTCCCCACGACTGTACATGCAGAACCTGCAGGCACATTAGCTCTCAGGCTTTGATAGCCTGTGAGATAAAAAGGGATCACTAATTGAAATTAAATACATTTTATTATTAATAAAGGAATTTCCTCATCACACACACGCACATATATATAGATATGTATGTATATATAAATCGTTTGGTTGTTTTCTAAGAATTTTTTTCTTATAATTATTGTTACCACTTTTCAGCAGAACAAAAATTTTTATAATATTCTTCGTCATATACTTTCACATTACACATTATGTACTAGCATGAACGGTAAAACACTAAACAATAAATAAAATTTATGTTAATAAAAAACAAATACACGCCAAGCATATTTCTTTTTATGGCATTAAACAACCAAAACTTTGTGCAAAATAAAACGAACAACCTCATTTTCTTCACAATGTACATGCATATTTTTAGTAGCTACTGTTATGATTTGCAAAGCACATACTCTTTGAAATTTAATTCTTTTTTCCCCTGTTACTCGCAAAAAACTAAAACGTTTTATTTAATTTATTGTACAGATACCACTTAAATTAGTCCTTTTTGTTTTAATTAGCGATAATTACTTCATTTATTTCGAGCAATTAATCGTAAATTAGCTATTTCGCTGAGTGCTTTAACGCTAATTGCAAATTCTCCACTTACAGGGAAAAAAAATAATAATAAAGAAAAAAATAAAGATCGGACATTAGCAGCTTACGAAAGATTTGACTTCAGTATCTCTCATATTTTTTACTCTTTAGTTCATCTGTGTCCAGGTCTTGAGCGAATTACGCGTTGTAAAAAATGATAGGTATTTATTTATTAAGTCGAAAGAGTATTTCTTGGTTTTTACATAAATAATAGTTTGTTAAGATGATTATTTTTTCAAATTATTTTCTACTTCCTATGATATGAA
Source organism: Maratus speciosus (assembly GCA_963932465.1). Lineage (NCBI taxonomy): Eukaryota > Metazoa > Arthropoda > Arachnida > Araneae > Salticidae > Maratus > Maratus speciosus. The sequence continues at coordinate 282,113,210 of OZ010792.1, forward strand.
TTATGTCAGAATATTTAGAAGCAGATTTTACTAATGAATTTTATTAATACAATCAGAGACAATTTCCTTGTTATTATTGATTTCATTTTTTTAAATGAAAATAACTTTTTTTTTTTTTTTAATAACGGAAAATAAATTCACAAGTTCGTAATATAAATACATAACATAATGTGTACACATTATTTCACATACAATCAGGCATTCAATCGTATATTTCATGTATGTATGTATGCGTGTGAACAATGTCATTAAAATTCCTTGGATTAAAGAAAAACTAATTTAAAACAAGTGGGTAAGTGTGATCACAGATCGCACAGAGGGTTTCGTTTAATATTCCTTTCAAAACACTTTATCCTTTTGAAAAATCTGTTAGTTCCATATTTCAAAACCAGGAGGCGCACTTGATTCTAAACAAACCTGTATCCGAACGAAAATCCGTTTTACATACTATCCGTAGATATATTAGTCGAGGGGATTGGGCCCATAGCACCCGAGATAAGTAGGCGCACCTGGCGGGAAAAAATGGAACTAAAATATGTAAGGGTATGGTGCATAATATGAAAGAATGGTCAAAGGGGTGTCGGCAAAAGTTGGAAAATTTCTCCCTGGGTTAAAAGGGCGCAGGTTAGAAAAATTGCTTAAAATACACAAGTTAGAGACCAGAGGGGTAAATAATAAAAGACTTTTTGAAAATTTTATGTTTTGTCGTATGGTCTGAGGCATTCAGCTATACGTATGCAAAATTTAATGTCACCAACTTAATTAGGGGCTCTCTTAGAAAGAATTGCTTCAAATACATATGTGGTAGCTCAAAGGGTTAAACGTAAGACTTTTACAAAATTTTATGATTTATCGCCTGGCCTCAGGTGCTCTGCAATAAGTATGCAAAATTTCAAATCTCCAATTTAATTAGGGGCTAATGGCTTAAAATACACAAGATGGAATTGAAAGGGTTAAACATAAAACTTTTTTAAAATTTATTATTTGACGTGAGATCTGAGGTGTTGAGCTATAAGTATGCAAAATTTCAACCTAAATAGGGGCTCACTTAGAAAGAATTGTTTAAAAGGCACATGTGGGAGCACAAAGGGTTAAATGTACGACTTTTTCAAAAATTTTATGATTTGTTGTTTGATGGGAGGTGTTCAGCTATAAGTATGCAAAATTTCACGTCTCCAAACTAATTAGGAAGCTCACTTAGAAAGAATTGTTTAAAATACACATGCGCGACTCCAAAGGGTTAAATGTACGACTTTTCCAAAATTTTATCATTTGTCGTATGATGTGAGGTGTTCAGCTATAAGTACCCAAAATTTCATGTCTCCAACATAATTAGGGGCTCACTTAGAAAGAATTGTTTAAAATACACGTGTGGGACCCAAAGGGTTAAATGCACGACTTTTTCAAAATTTTATGATTTGTCGTTGGATGTGAGGTGTTCAGATATAAGTATGCAAAATTTCACACCTCCAACCTAATTAGAGGCTCACTTAGAAAGAATTGTTTAAAACACACATGTTGGATTCCAAAGGGTTAAACGTACGACATTTTCAAAATTTTATGATTTGTCGTTTGATGTGAGGTGTTCAGCTATAAGTATGCAAAATTTCACGTCTCCAAACTAATTAGGAAGCTCACTTAGAAAGAATTGTTTAAAATACACATGCGCGACTCCAAAGGGTTAAATGTACGACTTTTCCAAAATTTTATCATTTGTCGTATGATGTGAGGTGTTCAGCTATAAGTACCCAAAATTTCATGTCTCCAACATAATTAGGGGCTCACTTAGAAAGAATTGTTTAAAATACACGTGTGGGACCCAAAGGGTTAAATGCACGACTTTTTCAAAATTTTATGATTTGTCGTTGGATGTGAGGTGTTCAGATATAAGTATGCAAAATTTCACACCTCCAACCTAATTAGAGGCTCACTTAGAAAGAATTGTTTAAAACACACATGTTGGATTCCAAAGGGTTAAACGTACGACATTTTCAAAATTTTATGATTTGTCGTTTGATGTGAGGTGTTCAGCTATAAGTATGCAAAATTTCACGCCTCCAAACTAATTAGGAGTTCACTTAGAAAGAATTGTTTAAAATACACATGCGAAAGCCCAAAGGGTTAAATGTACGACTTTTTCAAAATTTTATGATTTGTCGTTTGATGTGAGGTGTTCAGCTATAAGTATGCAAATTTTCACGCCTCCAAACTAATTAGGAGCTCACTTAGAAATAATTGTTTAAAATACACATGCGGGAGCCCAAAGGGTTAAATGTACGACTTTTTCAAAATTTTATCATTTGTCGTATGATGTGAGGTGTTCAGCTATAAGTTCCCAAAATTTCATGTCTCCAACATAATTAGAGGCTCACTTAGAAAGAATTGTTTAAAATACACATGCGGGAGCCCAAAGGGTTAAATGTACGACTTTTTCAAAATTTTATGATTTGTCGTATGATGTGAGGTGCTCAGCTATAAGTACCCAAAATTTCATGTCTCCAACATGTATAGTTTCTGAGAACGGGCTCTGTGACGGACAGACAGACAGACAGAGGAGCGAGACGAATAGGGTTTCGTCAGATGAACGAAACCCTAATAAAAATGCTGTTGAAGATATGGATAAGTTGTCTATTTTTATTCGAAATTTCTCTACTGTAGAGCACTGTTGAAACGCTCTTCCATTCTTAACCGACTATCGACAATAACTTATTCGAATTTTTAAGTCTTAATATAAGAACTGTGAATCATATACACTCCAGCCAGCATATAGAAAATTTTTCTGCTGGAAAAAGAATAATATATTTGCAAATGCACTCCAAACTATATGCAGCCGTAGTCTAATAGCACAGTGACCAAAATACTAATGAAATGTGAATGCACTTTTATGAACTACTTTTACTCTTATTGTCGTCAATGGGATTTTAGGATGAGTAGCAAATAATAGGAATGATTAAAAAGTCGGTTACGATGCTTTCACGTTGTAATTAACACGCTGAGATGAATTGTCTTCATTAGTAATTAACGGACAACTACTAAAGTTCCAAAAAGAGACGTAAGTTCCCACCTCTCACCCCCAGTCTAAGAGAAGCTGCAGCTTATAAAAATCTATAACACTGACTCTCAGGTTAGCCATCAATCCTACCTCAGACCAGTACATTTGACATTATTTTAATTAAGTATATACTCGCGTATAGGTCGACTCGCGTATAAGTCGACCCCCTAACTTTTTACTTCAATTTTGCGCAAAATCAAACCAAATGTTTCACTTGCCTATGCGAAAAAGTAGTAAGGAAATAAAAATAAATCATTGAAAAAATTTTTAATGATAAATTATTATTATTCGTATATTTTCTTTAATATTTTATTATTCATACACATAAAACGTCAGAACTTTGAAGTGTTCGAAGTTTTATTTTTTATTTTATAATTGACTCGCGTATAAGTCGACACCCCAAATTTGCTTGCCAAAAATTGTCAGAAATTTATCGACTTATACGCGAGTATATACGGTAAGTTTAATGCCATTGTTCACAGACACGCATACATACATACATGAAATATACGGCTGAATGCCTGATTATGGTATGTGTTTGTATTTATAAAAGTCTTAACTTTAACCGAGAACTTATTACACTATTATTTTGTTATGTATATATTGGATAATTGACACTATATCAAGCAGATATGAGCCAATAAATTCTAGAGTTCTTCAAAAGATATGAGAATCACCCAAAAACGGTCTGCATATAAATAAAGTGTAAGAGGGGTCTGTATTGTATAAGGATTCAAAATTCAAACTTGGGGAGAAAAGCAGTTCATTTTTCTTCGCTGCTAAAGCGTTGGTTTACCCAGTAAAATTTGGGACCTGATTGCGCCAGAAGGAAGTCTTTTTTAAAGACAAGTTAACCCTTTCAGGGGCAAGTAATTGCGTTCCTGTAATGTTGATCTCACACCGGAAATCTCAAAAAATTTTGTTTCAAAATAAGGAAAAGTATATTTTCAACTTTTTTCCCGAAAAGTTATAAAAGTTAAATTCTATAAAATGTTTCCGGTACAAATCTTGATTAAAATTAGATGGGATATAATATATCTCACCACCCCTCAAGGGGTTTTAAAGGAGAGCACGGAACTATTACCCTGAATTATACCACGGAAAAAGCAACCAACGGGCAGAGTAAAATTCCTGCTTGCCAGGCTTTTAGAATTTTCTAAAACATCTATGTTTTTTTTTCCTTTGTTATCTGCTGTGCGTGTTTGCATGTTTGTGAATATAAAATAGTGTTCATTTATCTCTGACATCCTAAGTTAATAAATCGTCACAACATGATGTTGAATTCAGATTATGTGATGAATCAAATAAGTCCAATTTTAGTCACCGCTGTGACTGTAACACTTGTGCCCGCTTGAGACGTCACAATTATGTAACATCGATTGACTCTGCTGTTGAGGGTGGATGGACAGATTATGGGTCGAGTTCATCTCTCCTGATACAGGCTTTTAACTTTTGATGAGTGTTTTCCGTTTTGCATCCTTTGAACCAGAAATTTATTCTATTAAATTCGAATCACAAAAAACTTAAACAAAAGGAGGAGTCAAAAATGACCCCAATTGTACTTGGAGGGTTAATGGCAATCAAGGTCCATATAGGGGCATTTGCTCCAAACAAGAAATGATAAATTAATGCAAGCAAGAGCAAAAAATAGTAACAGATCGAACACAAAAGCATTAAAACATAAGTTAAACTATATAAAATTAATCATAAAGATAAAAGCATAGATTAAGGCTATCTGGTTGGGAAACATCATCTAGATATAATATTATACAAATGTAAAAGAAAAAAAATGAGAATAACGATATTAAACGATTTAAAATTGGCTGCATTAACAAAAATTCTATGCATCTAGATCTCGTAATAACAATTAGAATGCTTTAAAAAAAAATAAAAAAGCATACCATGAGGTATTTCCCAAATTATGCTTGTCAGTGTAGGTGATGATAAATTACAGTAATTTCTATACAAGTATCGTAAGCTTGACGCATCATTTATAAGATGATAAAGAATGAAAGAGGCTGAGCTATTAGGAATACGGTAATGTATGCGTAACATCCTTAAAAGTTATTCAATTTCTAGTACTATGAAAAGGTATAATGTCAATGAAATATATTTGACATAATTAGTACGATTATTGTTTACTCAGTATGTAGCATAAGCACCTAGCTATTCTCAAATGAAAGCAATCTAGAGTCAAATGGATAGTTGAGTTTTGTGTGTGGACGTGTTGTCCTGATTACAAAATCTGTGCGTAATCGAGACACCAGCGTGAAAGATTTGCGAGAGGATGATCGCCAACCGGATTAATCATTACTTGTTAGAAAAAAAAATTCTTGACAGCCGGCATTTTGGGTTCCAGCCGTTTCGGGATAGTCATGCTACCTTAATCAGGCTTCATCATGACATTACCAATGCTCGGAGAGAGAAGAAGTACATCCTTGGCATCTCCCTTGATATCCAGGCCGCCTACGACTCAGTGTACATTGACGGTTTAATTTACAAATGTTCTCAAATCGGCATTACTGGGAGAACTCTTCGTTGGCTCCACAATTTTCTCTCAGAGAGGTCCATTAAGGTCCGTTGGAGGAACGTTACGTCGACTTCAAGAGGTATTGGGAAAGGCGTCCCGCAAGGGGCGGTCCTTAGCCCGACTCTTTTTACCATTTATATGTCTGATTTCTTTGAGGTCTTAGAGTTCCTCGGTGTAAAATTTTTAATCTACGCGGATGATATTTTTATCTACTGTGAGGATAGCTCCCTGGACATCTGCAGAGATAAGTTACATGAAGCGCTCCGGCTTATTTCCCAATGGTGCTCTTATTGGAAGTTATCAATCAGACCGGACAAGTGCCATGCAATCAATCTGTCGAGACGTCTCTTAGAGTGCGATTATGAATTCAGCATTAATGGTGGATTAATAGAGTGGTGCTCAGAGGTTAAATTCTTGGGCTTCTACTTTGCTCGCCGTGGTGGCTTTCGGAGACACATAGAGTACCTTAGGAAGAAGGCGTTCAGCAAGCTTAACATCCTCAAGGCACTGGCCCACAAACGGTATGGGGCAAGGTCCCACCATCTGCTCACTCTGGCCTTCTCTTCGATTCGAAGCGGTATCGAGTACGGGGCAGCGATACTCAAATCGGCATGCAACTCACTTTTTCAAAAGTTGGAGGTCATTCAAACCAGTGCCATCAGAATTGCTTTGGGTCTCCCGAAGTGGACACCGAACATCATCGTATGGAAACATGCGGGCGCTATCCCCATGACTGATAGAATTGGCTGTCTTGCGGTCAGTTTCTGGCTAAAGCACCTGTCACTGGGAAGTTGGTCTCCGCTCGGGGACATCCGGGGTGACGGACTGGAACCGTTGGTTACAGATATTCATTATGTTGCAGATTGGCTCGGAAAGCTTGGCAGTACACCAGACCACCTTCTTCGGTTTCAAATTCCTCTTCCCATGAACATGGAGGCTGTCAGGTTTGTCACTGGGGGTCTCCCTTTCAAAGCACTGACCTGGATGCGAGCATGGTTCCGCAGTATTTTGCTGATTTTATTCAGGATTACTCTAACTCTTGGAACATCATTGGTACGGATGCATCAAAAACGGATTCCTTTACCTCAATAGCAGGTTGCTCCTCAACGAACCATTTTGTGTACAGAGTACACTCAGCCAACTCAATTTTTACAGCAGAAGCCTTGGCGATCGGCACAGCGCTGGACGAGCTGGCCCACCAGCGGATGCATAGCGTCGTTCTTACCGACAGCCTGTCAGTTCTATCTGCTTTACAGTCTGTTAATTTAAAGTCTCCAACTGTCATTATCTGGCTCCATAATAAGATCAGTAGAGTTGCAGGGTTTGCCTCGAACATTCACCTTTATTGGGTTCCGGGGCACCGGGGAATCCCTTTAAATGATAAAGCTGACAGCCTTGCTAAAGGCGCGACCTTTTCTGATGTTTTGTTAGATTGGATCTCTCCTGAGGACATCAGCCATGCTTATAAGCAGAATGTGTGGGGATGTTTTAATCAGTCATATAGGAATAGTAAATACAGTACCTCACATGGTGACATTCCTTCTATTAAGAATTCTTCGGTATGGGCTCGGAACAGAAGGGAAGACGTCTTGATTACCCGACTTCTTTGTCGGATGTTGATTACTCCTGGTATGCTGGCGAGGTTCAACTTGCTTGATGATGGTAGGTGTAGTACATGTGGTGTCACGGACTCCCTGGATCACATTCTGTTCACATGCTCCAGGTATCACGTTCATCGCAGGCGTTGCTGGGATAACAGTGTTTTGAATAGTGGGTATTTTGGTTCTTTTGAATGTTTTGTGAGCAAGTTTGCTTCGTCCGATAATTTTCGTATGGCTACGATGAGGTACCTTTTTAGTATTGATCGTTTTCAGTTGGTCTGTATCTTCCCCAGGTGGGGTTTCCGTGTTTTGGTTTGTTATGTTGTGGATCATTCGAGGCTACAGCCGTGCAGCTTTAGGCCTCAACCCCCACCCCCCTTCAAGTTCAATCGAGACACCTATTCTTTTTTCTTACTTTTGCAAAGTGTAGTTGATTCTCCAGGAATCTCATTTTCACGGTTTTTTTGTGCCTTTGACCACCTAGCTGGTATAAAAACGATGGCAGAAGTGATTCTGGTCGGATTTTGTCAGATATCGTGAAAATCTAGGTTACATTTGACCTTTCATCGCCCCATCCACATACCTTTAACAGTGACGTTCCATTTTGAATGAGTTTGGAATAATATTATTCAGCTGAGAGTTTACCTAGGTTGTAAGGTGTTGTGTTTAATATTTCATATAAAAGTATATTGGAACCCTCGGGGTTCGCTTCAGTTAGTGGCATTTCCGTATTTTCTACTGATATTGTGTAGAGTGCTATTTCAGGGTTACTAGTGATACTTTCGTAGCGATCTGAGATGAAGTTTTCTTATAGGTTCCGGATACAATAAACGTAGCTACTCCAATTGTTTGGAGTTAGTGTTAGAATTGAGAAATATTCTTGAAGTTATCATTCCCCTTCTCGCTATTTTAGCGTCTGATCTTATAATTTAATCACAGTTAATTTAACTGCCCTTCTCCACTTACAAAGTCCTTGATCACTGATTTTAAATAAATTGTTTTGTTGTTAATTTCGCGTTATGACTACTTTCTGAAGTGACGGGCCTGAAGGGTCCACCACAAATAATATATCTGGATTTTGTATGATCGTGTAATATGATTTTAAAACCTACACATACCATTTTCAATTGAAACAAATCGTGCAGTGAATACAATTTCACACTTAGTTTTCGCGGTAATGCCAAACGCATTTACTGAAGTTTGACCTCGAATCAATCTGATAGACAGACAATCTGGGGTCGTAAATATTTTTCAAGTACTTTCGAACGTGGTTAAAAACACTGCATAAGTACAGTAGAACCTCTTTTATCGGAAACTCTTTTAATCGAAACTCTCGGTTAACCTGAATCCATTTTTAAAGCTCTTTTTTTTTTAACTATCACATTCCTTGTGTGCAAAATCCATTTTGAAAGTTTTTTTTTTATTTTAACTATCATATTCCTTGTGTGCAAGCGGTCCTTTCCAAACCACGCGTACATATAAATATTTTCGTTCCCCTTTCTTAGAACTCCTTTGAATTTAACTTGAACTCCTGTAAGCTGCGTAGTGGAACGAGCGAAGAAAGCGAACAAATTAGCCAATGTGAAGCTTTTGAATGTTTTGCAAAAGGTTTGGCTTGGCTGGAGCAGCAGAAAGACTGTGATACTGGCGAACTACTAATATTTAAAAACTTCGTGATAGAGCTTCAAAGTAAAGACAATCGAAACTGCGACAAACAAAACATTGTTTCAAACACTTGTGAAATATGTAAAAGGTACTTAATTTCAAAATTAAAACTCAGGTAATTTATTCTTGTTTCTATTTTGCCATTGCTTTATTTTTATCAAGCACTTGTTACCATAATAAGAAATAGCGCATATATATTTCTCCTTAATCTTAAAATAGAAGCATTCTCGATTATCCGAAAATTTCGATTTTTCGAAAGATGTTCGGTCCCAATTACTTCGGATAATCAAGGTTCTACTGTAAATTGTAAAAAAAATTAATGTTGTCACAATTTTAGAAGTTAATTTTCAACTAGATTCCTTTTCAGTTTGTAAAAATATTTAATGCGAGTTCAATTTATCTTATGCTTTTCACCATTTATTTTTCTCTGCATTCAGTCTTTCATATTATAATAATTAGAATGAACAAAAAACCTGATTCAGATTTCATATAAAGCACTTAAGTTTTTAAAAGAGATAAACTTGTGCATTATTCTGATTATTCTTGATTCTGCGGGTTAAATAACTTATTTCAGTTGGATGTTTTCACTGCGAAAGCATATCTATTTAACTGCTATGATTTATTTGAGGCATTGAATTTCTTTTGACCTTATTTACACCAACAGTATATTCCAGAGAATTATTCTAGTCTAATAAGCATTCTTTAAGAATAAATCAAATGCTTACCACTTATTTTAGCTAATATAGATGATAAAGTTATGTCTAGAAATTCTTAAGCTATTCTAAGTGAGTAAAAATAATGATCTTTATTAGGAAAAGAAAAATTGCTCTGTTTTTACATAAAAGAAATAAAATATTACATTTAAAGAGTCAGTTTACCTTTGCAACAATTTTATTTATTTGAAGAAATATGGTTCAAATGGTGAACTCACTGCATTTCAAAGTTTAAAAAAAGTACATTTTGAAAAGAAAAAATTTTTAACTGCAAATTTGACTAAAAGTTTAAAATCTTAAGAAAAAAAAAATTGACTTTTTAAAAATCCTTACTATATTTTTAAATATTGATATTTTTGTCCAATTTTTTTAAGGTTTTCAAAAGTGTATACACGAAACTGCGCATGGATTTTTAGGTACATCTAATATTACATTTAATATATATTTTTTACTCATACATATTCAGTGAAACCTCCCTGCACGACCACCTTCATTAAGCAACCACCTCCCTGAAAGACCATTTTTTCATGGAAAGAAAATTATTCCCATAGGCTCAATACTAATTTTACCTCCTTTCAGAGACCATCCCAGTTGAACTCCCTCCATGAGAGACCCATTTCTTTGAAGAAAATGAAACAAATTCCGTTTTTTCCTGGTCGCTTGAAGAAGGTTTTATTAGAAAAATGATTCCTGAGAGCGCATTACTCATCAAACCTCTAAACTAAGTTTAGAGTTCTTTTTTAGACCGGTAACTTTTAAGTATTTAAACCTCTTTGTGCCTTTTTAGGCAATGAATTTAACTCTGGTGACAAATTAAGAATAACGGTTAATAAGCTACCCTTGCCCTATTCTGTCAGGAAACTCAAAGAAATAGCTAAATTAATGAAATCGTCATTACTTGTTTCCGTAAAAAAAAAAACTGCATTTATTTACTGAATTTCGAAAGGACTTGGAAAAAAAAGTTATAAAAGATAAAACCATGAAATCAAAGAAAACGTCAATGTTTTCATTTTTTAAACTCTGTAGTAATTAACTTATGTAATTAACTTTTGTTTTGATACTTAAATTTTCATATTTTTTTCTAATGTGTAAAATTAATTTTACCTTTTTTTCAACAATTAAAATCTAGATTTAAACATGATCTCCATTAAGAGACCACCTCTCAGAGCGACCAATTTTTATTGGAACGGAACGTGGTCGTTTTCGGGAGGTTTTACTGTAGTATAAAATGATGAAATCTAACACATCTTTAGATACATTTATTTTTAAAATAATAAGAAAAAACCTAAAGGCTAATTCCATGCGCAGATTTATCATATATATAATAAAGAACATGTACAAAAAAGTTTTAATCTTTATATCTCAAATACAAAAAAGCCTTATCATTTTTAAAACATGAATGTGAAGAAAATATGAACATGGAGAAAAGCCATTTTAACTTGAAGTTTTCATTTGTGTGGGTAATTGCGCTGGATGTATTAACAAAATTTATAATATCTCGCAATATAATTGCCGTATGGATAAAAATGAGGCGTCAAAATATTCACAATAAAACAGGCTTTCGTTTAATATTTAATACAAAAAATCGATTTTTTGACCAATTCTGAGGTAAACTGTCACCACTCTCATGCATGAATTATTTTTCAATGTGTGAAGAATTTCCAAAGATTTCACTATTCATTAGCAATTTTTTATTATGAGTATTTCAATGTTTAAGCACGTATTTCGATTGCACATTTGTTAAACTTGCGTTTTATTTATTTATTAGTGAAGTTTTAATTTTGTTCTGTAACATTAGCTAGAAACAAATGCTGAACTATTTACATGGTTTTAAGTGCAAACGTGTTAATCTCCTGCAATCGTGTTAATTTAATCTGGCAGATAAAAAAAATGCTTGGAAATTATTTTAAAAAGGGAAAAAAAAATTCAAACAAATCGCATCTGAAAGTAGTACATTTTTTCCCCTTTTCTATGGCATAAAAATTGAAATTGGGGAGGGGTTTTAGAAGTTATTAATTTTGCGATAAAAATGAAATTGATTGCCCAGGTCGTTGTCACCGTCGATATGACGTTCGCATTTCTCATGGACATGTTTTTCTTTATAATAACATTATACAGAAATGAGTGATGTTAATACATACTGCATGTAAATGTTATTTATTTAGCTCTTTCTATATGCATTATTTGAATAAACAAGAACCTAAATAATTTTAATATAAAAAAAAAATTAAAGTTATAAAATAAATAAGTTTGCCCATTACATTGATTAATTTTGAATTTGTGCATTATATAATTAATATTGGACGCTTTCATTATTAAAACATGCATATTTCGCTGGTATAACTATTACAGTGAATTTCTTATTATTATATTTATACCAAATGCATATTTAAAAGATTAAGAATTGTGTACTGAGTATTTTCCGAATATAATTAAAATTTTGATTTAGTTGGCTACCCCTCGTTCCATTTTATTCCTCACGAAGAAAAAAAACCTTGTTTATAAGTTCTTAAAATTTCTTAAGCAAATTAAAGCCTTTAGTTTCGTTTGGTTATTTTCAAAAGAAATATATCTAATTTTTAATAATGTAGTTCAAAAATATGAAATGTAATTAATCGTGTAACTATGAATTAAATGACTGATTTCAATTGGATGTTTTCACTACTAACTAGCATGATTTATACAGCAATGAATTTCTCTTGAGATTATTTATAGAAAACACATATTGTAGAAAATTATTATAAAGTATGAAACATATCATTTGAAAGCCTTCAGTTTCGTTTGGTTATTTTCAAAAAGACCATATCTAATTTTTAGTACTGTAGTTTAAAAATGTGAAATGTAATTAATCGTGTAACTGTGTATTAAATGACTTATCTCAATTGAATGCTTTCTATACTGACTAGCATGATTTATACAGCAATGAATTTCTCTTGGGATTATTTACAGAAAACACATATTGTAGAAAATTATTATAAAGTATTAAATATATCATGCAAATGAATATTAAAATATCTTCAGCAATTGAAAGCCTTCAATTTCGTTTGGTTGTTTTGAAAAAGAAATATATCTATTTTTTAATAATTTAGTTCAAAAATGTGAAATGTAATTAATTGTGTAACTGTGTATTATATGACTGATTTCAATTGGATGCTTTCACTACTGACTAGCATGGTTTATACAGCAATGAATTTCTCTTGGGTTTATTTAAAGCAAACACACATTGTAGAAAATTATAATAAAGTATGAAATAATATTAAAATATCTTAAGTAAATGAAAGTCTTTAGTTTCTTTTGGTTGATTTGAAAAATAAATACATATATTTAATTTTAATAATGTAGTTCAAAAATATGAAACGTAATTAATCGTGTAACTGTGTAGTAAATGACTGGTTTCGATTGGATGCTCTCACTGCAAAAGCATACATATCTGACTAGCATGATTTATATAGCAATGAATTTCTCTTGGTATTATTTACAGCAAACAAATATGGTATAAAATTATTATAAAGTATGAAATATATCATACAAATGAATATTAAAGTATCTTAAGCAAATGAAAGCCTTGAGTTTCGTTTGGTTGGTTTGAAAAAGAATTATATCCAATTTTAATAATGTAGTTCAAAAATATGAAATGTAATTAACCGTGTAACTGTGTATTAAATGACTAGGCTCGATTGGATGCTTTCACTACGAAACATATATATATATCTGACTAGCATGGTTAATACAGCAATGAATTTCTCTTGGGATTATTTACAGAAAACACATATTGTAGAAGATTATAATAAAGTATGAAATATATCATACAAATGAATATTAAAATATCTTAAGAAAATTAAAGACTTTAGTTTCGTTTGGTTGTTTTGAAAGAGAAATATACCTAATTTTTAATAATATAGTTCAAAAATATGAAATGTAATTAATCGTGTAACTGTGTATTAAATGACTGGTTTCAAAGAGAAATATACCTAATTTTTAATAATATAGTTCAAAAATATGAAATGTAATTAATCGTGTAACTGTGTATTAAATGACTGGTTTCAAAGAGAAATATACCTAATTTTTAATAATATAGTTCAAAAATATGAAATGTAATTAATCGTGTAACTGTGTATTAAATGACTGGTTTCAAAGAGAAATATACCTAATTTTTAATAATATAGTTCAAAAATATGAAATGTAATTAATCGTGTAACTGTGTATTAAATGACTGGTTTCAAAGAGAAATATACCTAATTTTTAATAATATAGTTCAAAAATATGAAATGTAATTAATCGTGTAACTGTGTATTAAATGACTGGTTTCAAAGAGAAATATACCTAATTTTTAATAATATAGTTCAAAAATATGAAATGTAATTAATCGTGTAACTGTGTATTAAATGACTGGTTTCAAAGAGAAATATACCTAATTTTTAATAATATAGTTAAAAAATATGAAATGTAATTAATCGTGTAACTGTGTATTAAATGACTGGTTTCAAAGAGAAATATACCTAATTTTTAATAATATAGTTCAAAAATATGAAATGTAATTAATCGTGTAACTGTGTATTAAATGACTAGTTTCAAAGAGAAATATACCTAATTTTTAATAATATAGTTCAAAAATATGAAATGTAATTAATCGTGTAACTGTGTATTAAATGACTGGTTTCAAAGAGAAATATACCTAATTTTTAATAATATAGTTAAAAAATATGAAATGTAATTAATCGTGTAACTGTGTATTAAATGACTGGTTTCAAAGAGAAATATACCTAATTTTTAATAATATAGTTCAAAAATATGAAATGTAATTAATCGTGTAACTGTGTATTAAATGACTGGTTTCAATTGGATGCTTACACTACAAAAGCATATATATCTGACTAGCCTGATTTATACATCAATGAATTTATCTTGGGATTATTTACAGCAAACACATGCTGTAGTAAATTATTATAAAGTATGAAATATATCATACAAATGAATATTTTAAACATTTATTAACCAAGTAATACGTGTTAAAAGCAGTTATAATTTGTTCCAGCAGCATTGTTCCTAATATTTTTTAAATTCTTATTTCTAGGATCTCCAGTAATAAGCGCATGAAAATGGCCCCCATATTCATTGTTAATTCTTTAACATGTTATTTCTCCTTATAAAGTACATATTTAACGGGAAGAGGTATAAAAGTCTTTAGCTAAAATTTATAAAAAATTATCCTGCTACAATCTAATTTGTCTCCAAATACGAAAAGAAATCGCTATGTACGCTTCAAGACTTCAAAATAAATTCGAAAAAGTGAAGTGTAAAACGAGCTAAAAATAAATATTCTGATGATGTTTATTATTATTTTATACAGGGTTTTTTAGAAAAAATATCAACAACGTAAGTATATAAAATGTTTTAGGTTAATTTATTTTGTGTGTTTTTACAATTCTTTAGAAAATCTTTTATAAAATGTTGTTATCATTTTTAAAAGTTATATATAATCTAAAATACATTGATGCACATATAAAATATATACACTATGGCTGTATATTTTCTTTTAGGAGTATTTTTAAGATAAGTATTAACTTAAAAAGTATGAAGAAGCCTACTTAACTTTATACACTTGAATTTTGTATATATCTATATATATTTATAATTAAATACAATTATTATAATTTTTTCTGTAATATGCTGTACTGTGATACATACAGAGAAATATTTTATTTATTTATTATCTCATAAACATTTTTTTTCTCGATTTGCTCTGACACAATTGAATAGTTAATTAAAAATATTCAAAAGCAAATAAATTTAAATTTAATTCAGGCGTACATTTTTCGTCTAAAGCGAAAACAATATAAATAATAATCATTATAAATAAATAAATAAATAACTATAGTTTTTTATGGTATTTTATAGCATATAGGAGATATACAGAGTGTTTCATAAAAGATGGGCAAAACTTTAAGAGGTGATAGTACACATCCAAACAAACAACCTTCATCGAAGAATGCATAGCCAGAAATAAAACGGAAATGTGCTAGAGTGCACCAAATGTGATATTGTTGTACGATAGGGTTGCCAGCTTGGCCTCCATTTTATTCAGAAAATCCGAATTCGTGTCAGAAATTAAAAATAGTATTTTTTGCTATATTTAATAACAGAAGTTTTGTGATTACATACAATACATATTCTTTTTTTTTATTTTTTGGTATGAATGTGAAATTTCGAAATAAAAATGGAGACCAAAGTGGCAACCCTGTTATATGAGGCAAAAACACACAAAGAACGATTAAGTGGCAAAAACAAGGTGGGAAACCGTTCTTTGTACAATCGTTGAGCCTCTGAGCCATTTTCATTTGGTAGATAAAATGCAAATCAGCCTTTTTTTTATTAGTGAAGGAAAACATCTTTCTATACATTCCTACCGCGATTGACAGTTGCACAGTCGGATCAGCGGCTTTTATGTATTAACCGAGGGGAAATTTTGCATACGCGTTTTTCTTCTTCTCCATATCATATTTGCATGCTATTAGTGTCGTTCTTCTCCTGATAACTTACAACAGGAATGGAGCTTTTCGTTTACATCGACCAAGTTTCCAAATGCACCAGAATATTAGCGTTTTATTTCCGACTACAAATGAAAATGGCTGAGAGGCTCAACGACTGTACGGGGTTGAGCGGTTTCCCACTTTGCTTTTAGCACTTTATAGTTCTTTGTCTGTTTTTGCCTCATATAACAGGGTCGCCAGTTTGGTCTTCATTTTTATCCCGAAATTTCACATTCATACCGGAAAAAAAAAAAGAATGTGTACTTTATGTAATCACAAAATTTCTGTCATTAAATAAAGCAAAAAATACTATTTCAAATTACTGGCACGAATTCGGATTTTCTGAATAAAAATGGAGGCCAAGCAGGCAACCCTGTCGTATAACAACATCACGTTTGGTGCTCTCTAAAACAGCTGCGTTTTATTTCCGACCATGCATTCTTTGATGAAAGTTGTTTGCTTGGATGTGTACTATCACCTCTTAAAGTTGTTTCATATTTTATGAAACACCCTGTATACACATACACAGTTGTAGACAGCAGCAAAATTTATCATGTGTAAAAACAGGTATCATTTGTTGTAGCTGTATTTTTCAAAAGACTTTAAAAAATTTTTCTATAGCATCTAAATAAAACATAAACAGCGATTGAAAAAATATTCCTGTATACTTTGTTAATTTTTTGAAATACTCTTCTTCATAATAGAGTACAAATTTAAAGAAGTATGAAACTTCTTTCGCTAGATTATAAAAAATCATGTTACTTTCATCTAATATATTCGCAAATAAGAAAGAAAAGTTTTATATAATATATGTTACAGGACTTAAAAATTAATTTAAAAAAGTGCTAGTCTATAACGAGGTAAAAATAAATATTTTGCTGCTGTTTATTATTATTCTGTAGAGAACTTTTTAGAACGAATATTAACAACGTAAGCATAGAAAATCTTGTAGATTTTAATTTATTTTATAGAGATTTTTTTCTGTAGAAAATGATGTTGTAAATTTTTAAGAGTTATTTATTATATACAATACATTGATGCAAATAGATTTATATAGGTATTGTGGACGTTTATTTCGCTTTTGAGGTAATTTTACGATAAATATTAGCGAAAGTATGAAGAGGCTAACTTAACATTTTACATCTGTATATATTTATAGTTAAATATAATTATTATAAATGAGTTTCTTTCTATGATATTTTATACTATGATATAGAGAAATATTTTGTTTATTTATTATTTTATAAACATGTTCTTACTTAATTTGTACTAACTATACTGCAAAGTTAGTTAAGAGAATTTTAAAGCAAATTATTTTTAAATTAATTTATGCGTGCATTTTGCGTATAAAATAAAAATAACATAAATAATAATTATATAAATAAATAAATATGATTTAATGGTATGTTAGGCGATGCATATACTGTTATAGGTAAAGACAAAAGAACAGTTATCATTTACTTCACCAATATTTTTTCATAAGTTTTTTTGAAGATAATTATACTAGGATCTAAATAAATAAATTAATCTAGAAAACAGGAATTCTGTTTTTTTTTTAGAATTTAATGTCGTTCCCGATGAAAAAAATATATATGTATATAAATACAGATAGTAAAAACATATTTCAGTTTTAAGACTTAAAACACACGTTTTTATTTTATATAAAATAACGTCTTTCGCGTCCGCTGAAGAATTCTACATTTACGATCCAGTCTCAAACAACATCTACAGTAAAGTAGGCATATGACGTCACTATTGCTGAATAATACACAAATCCAAAAAAAAAGAGATGCCTTTATTCAAGAAACTCGACAAAAAAAGGCTATCTAATGATTCATATGCCTTCATTTGTTTGTAATATTAATATAGATACTTAAACTTAAATATAGTTTATAATAGCTCCATGTTTTATCAGACATCATTCATTTATATATTTTTAAAAGAGTACGTATTTTAATAACATTTTTCCAGTTGTTATGGAAAAATGGCAACAAAAAGATACAATTACTATTTCCAACTATTTTTCATTTACTTTCTACAGAAATTGAATACTTGAGTTGCCAACATTAACAAATGGCGCTAAAAACTACAAAAAATTAATATCTCAAAAATAAATTGAGATGCAGTTTTCAAACATATTGCATGAAAAGTACTTTTTTTTTCAATACGACGGTATAAAAATTGAAAATGTGCGCTTCTTAGAAGTCTAAAAATTGCAGTAGAGTATTTAACTGTACAATAATACAACTGTTTTGTTTTACGGCTGGCTTATACAACGGAACGTTATTTTTTAGAGACGAAATTTTAATTTCTGGCTGAAAGAAATAGCATATCGGGGGGGGGGGGGACTAAAATAATAATAAAAAAAGAGATTGAAAACTCTTCAATCCCGCTTTATTAATTCTTTGAAATGCACTCTCTTCTCTATGATGTGCAAATTTAAAGCGATATAAAACTTCGTTTCCTAGATTTTAAACATTGATGCTGTTTCAAACTAATCTATTTACAATGCGAAAGAAAATCTATATATTCTGCATGATTTCAAAATTAATTTTAAAATGATAAAAGAATTAATACTTTGTTGATTTTTTTATTTTCTTGTGGATATTTTTTAGAATGAATATTAACAACGTAAGCATACAATATGCTGAAATGTTTAACTTTGTTTTAGCTATCTTTTTATTTTATTTTAAAAATTGAAGATTTTAGGAGTTATTTATAGCGTGCAACAAAACCAGTCGTACATATATAAGTAGTTTGTGAATGTTTATTATAATCTTTTAAACATTTATTTCCTTTTGAATTTGTATTGTATGAGAAAGTATAAAAATGTTTGTTAGTTAATTTTTTAATTTGTGATTTTAAAATTTTTTAATTCATTAGAATATTTTGTATCTAAAATACGGTAATCATCGCATAAAATATTTTTGCTATTAAAATCACTAAACAGCATGATTAGTAAGCAGAATGGTGGTCTCAAATAGGTAATATACAACAATTTAAATGCCTAGGCAATAGATGGTAATATGAATGAGCAATAGATGTCAACAATACACACACTCTATACAAAATACAATGCATCGCTTAGATTCAAGATGCAGTTTCTCATTATACATCCGTTTGTTTGTTTTTTCACACTGAACGAGTAATCATATTTTTACTTTTGCAAGGAAATCCGAATACTTCATGTCAGGTTATGTGGTACATGCTAGATAATTCTCCTTCTATATGTTATAAAAGCTTTATTTCTTGAATTTTTCAGGTTTGGTGACAAAAGTTTATCGCCAAACTCTTCTTAAAGCCGACCATCTTGCTGGCCGTGCTAATCCCCATCACTAACAAGAGCCTGTAGATCTACTTTTACAACATGAACACCGCTTGCGTGGGAAAGATATTTCTGTTATTTTTGCGACGCTACAAACAATATCTGATAGATATTTAGTCTAAACATTTGTATGTTTTCTGCGAGATGAGAAAAAAACAATAGAATATAAATTAAATTTTCAAATTGAAAATGCTAAAAACAAGTATCAAAGTTTAAAACTATAATCACGCTTAGAAGCTAGCCAAATTAAATTGCTTTAGCTTATTTTTATACAGTCCAGAAATTCTCCATTTTATTTACTTACTTCAAGTATCTCATTGCTGTTAAAATACAAAAATTATTCTTTTGATTACTAACTTTCCAATACGAAATTTTCTAGATAATGTAAGGTAACATAATATAATATTCATATTCGAGACCAATGTGTTGTAAAAGCTTAATTTTACGAATTTTCCGGTTTCATTGAAAAGATATATAAATCATATCGCTTAAACCTTTCAGGGGCAAGTAATTGTGTGTCTGTGTGTTGAAATCACCCCGAAATTTTAAAATTTTTTTATTTCAAAATAAGAAAAAGCAATTTTACAAGAATTACCCACAAAAATTATAAAAATAAAATGTATTTAATATTTTCTGGTACAAATCTTGATTAAAACTGGGAGGGATATAATTTATCTCACCGCCCCCCAAGAGGATGATTCGTCGCCAAAACTATATTCACCACCGGCTTTAATCACCCTCGTTACTGAAAACTGCCTGTAAATCTACTTTTACACCAGAAACATTTTATAGGCGGAGAAGCGGTTTTTAACACTTTCCAACAAAGTTGGAAAGTGTTTATGATTTCGGTTTGTCTGTCTGTCCACGCTCTAGCTCTTGTAAATATACTCGGATTGTCCGGAAATCTTTGAATATTATTGCATATATTTGGATGTTACAAGTACAATCCCTATTTCAAATGAAGTTTGTAGCATGGTTAGTTTATTAACAGGGACAGTCAAAAGAATTTCGTTACATTACGGTCTATGAGAAAAAATCGTTTCAAATTAATTTTAAAGATGTTACACCCTTTCAAACTTAATAAAATTGATATGCATTTGCGAAGTGAACTAAAATATGCATTCTGTGGAATATGCAGTGCAAAGAATAGTTATTATTCATTTACAAGGCCACACAAAAGAATTACGTTATATAGGGGAGACCGGGGCTAGTTGGCTACAGGGGTAAATAGGCGCAGTCCTCATAAATCGCCTGTTTGTGGATATATTGCGTAACCAGTCACAGAGTACCTTTCTTCTTGCTTTTTACAATCCTCATTGTAGCTTTGCAGCGTTACCTTCGTGCAGCGAACATTTATTTCGACTTTTCTGTTTTTTGTACTCATAAGTAATTTTTTGTTGCTTCATTCTTTTTCTAATTTCTAATACTTATCTTAATAATTGAGATTTAACCTGAGCAGTTTTTCTTAGCGTATGATTAACTATACCTACCCCATTTGTGATTTGCTTGGATTATTTATGTTTAGAAGGTTACGTGTCTCTTTTGTGAAGAAATTTATTATGGGGTTAGTAGGCGCATTGAACACGGGGCAAGTTGGCTCGGTTTCTGGTGTGTGCTGGTAGCTTGAAAAACAGAAAACACCGAGAAAAGTGGTTGCAATGCAAGATTTTGGGCACATGAGGCTTGCCCAAACGGATACAGTCGAATTTTTATTTGTGACAACTGATGATGATACCGAGTAGGATAGAAGTTACTCAATGTTAATGTTTTAGTCATTATTTTTATGTCTGTATAATTTAGAATTTACATTGTAAGGCGATGACGCCTTTGTTTAAACTTACTGGTAATAATGAAATTGATTTCTCTTAACTGCGTGTCTTATTTGAGTTTTATTTAAATTTTTATAAAGCGTGCGCCAACTTGCACCTTAGGTATAAGCAACTTGCCCCGTGACAGGGTAAGTTGGCGCACAATTTTCTTTTTACTTTAAGCTTCCGATAAACATAAACTACAAAAGCTACAAACTCAAAACTCCGGGGTAATTATAACCAAATGCCTGTTCCTTAAAAGTGCAGTTAAAGTTTGTTAAAAAACTTAAACAAAAAATTAATAAAAATCAATAACTAAAAACTGCGCCTACTTTGTACGCTGAACTGCATTTTGTTTACTAAGAAATGTTTGTAGAATATAAATAAAATGATATATAGGGTTACGCAAAGAATTGGATAAAAGAATTGGATACATGGCCGTCTACGCATGATAATATCTGAAAATGTGATTTTAGTAGTTTTGAGTGTGTTTTAGTTTGACTTAAATTTTAGCTAAATAATAGCGTATAATAAAAGTACTGGGTAAATTACAGGGCTGAACTAAAGTATTGAAGTATGTTTCCATCTATTAGTAATTTGCTGAAAGAGAAATTTCAACCTGTTATGAGTTTAGTTGCTAAACTAAATTTTCGCATAATATAGTATATAGTATATCAACCTACAGATGAAATATAGAGCTGTTCAATAGAATTGGAATACATATTTGTCTACAGACGGTAATTGCTGAAATCAGATTTTCAAATGTTTTATCTATTTTCTAAAATATTTACTTATCTTATTTAACTTATTTATCTAAATAACGAAGTTTTGTTAAAGATTTGAGGAAGTGTTGTAAAGTGTTTCATAATCTACGCTTGACACCTGATTTTTCTTTCTTGGTGATATTTTGTTACGCTCCGAACAAGAAGTAATATACAATAGATGTTTATAAACACGCATAGAAGATCGAGAACTAAAAGTGTTTTGTTTTATTTTTACACGGTCAGGAAAATCATGGTTCAATTTAATACTTGGAAACGTGACACCTTCGGGACAGGCGACCGGCGTACATGCCTCATAAGGTGCTCAGAATCCATGATCATTCGCACCAGTTACTTTATATTGTAAATTTTGCCTTAATCAGGACATTTTTTCGATTCTATATTGTTCAGAAAACATCTAAAAATGTGATCAAACTCATGTATGAAACATCCAATTTATTAAATTATTCCTGTGCTAGCTGTGGAGCATGCTAGCTGCCTAAACTTTTGGAAATAACGGGATATTTTACGTGTATGATTTCGCATCTTTAAAGCGTTATTATGTTTCTGTTTATTTTATAATATTGTACAAAAATAAATGT
Source organism: Maratus speciosus (assembly GCA_963932465.1). Lineage (NCBI taxonomy): Eukaryota > Metazoa > Arthropoda > Arachnida > Araneae > Salticidae > Maratus > Maratus speciosus. The sequence goes on from OZ010792.1 coordinate 282,135,797, forward strand.
TGAAAAGAAAAACATTAGCAAAAAATGCTTACAAATAATGCTATCTTATATGTTGATTACAGTTCTTCGTAATGTAGAGTTTAAATGTTCGCTATCAAACAAGAGAGAAGAAATACATTTAACAAAATTCATCTTATTTACATACATGATGTATTGATGGAAAAAAATTGCTTTCTAAATATTTCATATTTAAAATTACAATAAAACGGGATTAAAAAATATAGAATTTTCATTTATGCTATATTTTATGTACAGGATAAAAAAAAAAAAAAAAAAAAAAAAAATAACAACATGATAAATCCGTTATACTTTACACTGGAATTTTTGAAGTAACAATCGCCCTTTTAATAATTTTATGTTTAGCATAACATTTAACCCTTAAATGCGCGATTTTTTATTTTGTTTCGAAAAAATTATATATGATTCTCTGAAAGGTTTATTACACAGGAAAAATAATAAAAAAATCACAGATACATTTTTTATATAATACGCCAATCTTTTCATCTATTGCACGTCTTCAATAGAAGTAAAAACTACTGTCGTGCGGCTGTTTTAAGCTAAAATATTGCAAATTAGTAAATATTTTAAGAAGTATGTCTCCAAATACCTTATTTTATATAATTATTTATTTCATAAAACTTAACCTTTATTCATAATTCCCATGTTAGAATACGTTCTAGAAATTATGTAGTTCAGAGAATCTGACTTCACACCAGAAAGTTTCAATGGTTAATTTCACTTTATTTAAATACGGATAGTTTGTTATTATTTAAACTAGATATTGCGATTTTAATTTTCTGGTGTGAATTAGGTATATACGAATAAAAAAATATATTAAATTCAAATTACTGTTTTTTGTATATATGCAAAGCTGCGCACTAAAGGGTTAAATATGCTTCATTCATAAAATTTATTTCTTCAACAATATTTAAACTATCATCATGTAATTTTGATATTAATTTCTATATAAGATTACTTTTTAAATTCTCAAAAACTGAAATTCTATGAGATAATAAGATTAAATTGATTGTTGTATTAATTTTTCACCAATTCTTATTCTTAGTCGATAATCAATTAATGTAAAGTGACTTACAAAAATTAATTATGCATATTCAAATACTTGATTTGCTAATTTTGTATGCAATTTGACTTACTGGATAAAACAAAAATCTCGTTGCTTTAAACTAAAAATACGACATAAATAAACTATATTTGTATTTTTCATTTATTATGAACTGTACCCTTCGCGACGAGGCGTCTTTTGCAGAATTTTTAACTTTTATTACCGGGTTTTCAAAACAAAAGTTTCTGCCTTATTGAATCTGGAAAATGCCCCGATTAAACAAGGCAAAATTTACAATAAAAAATAACTAGAGGGAACAATCAAAGATTCTGAAACCTTATGCGTCCCGTATACGTGACGCTCGTCGCCAAGGGGTTAAGTACGTCTGATATTTTATTTATATAAAATAATATTTTTTGAATTCGCTTAATAAAAAAAAAAATATATGCTAAAAATATTAGACTGACTGCTTTACATGTTTAATTATTTTTTTTTTCTTTTTCTTATTCGATAATCAACTACGGTAAGTGTCTTCAAAGCACTGAAATATTTAAATGTTTCTCTGGCTAACTTTTATTTATGGATTCAGTGAGGGGGGATGGGGGAGACGTGTATCATAGATGAAACAGTGACGCATCAATTGAGCGACTGTCACCACTAAATTTATATAGTATTTTTCGACTTCAAAAAAAAAAAAAAAAAAAAAAAAAATCTTAGAAATTCTGTTCTAGAGTTAAATGAATAATACTAATAAAATTTTGCGGTGTCAGTTGATGTATTACTGCTACGCTGTTCCATCACTGCGTGTATTGTTAAACTGAAAACGTGCTTTAAATGCTGAACCTTACTGTTTTTTATTTACTTTGTGTTAAATACAGATATATTTGTAAGGCTGTCTTACACGTGTCTCACCTTATGTAGCTTTTATATGCTACGCATTTTTTTGCCTTTCGCAAAATGATGCAGAAAAGAAAAAAAAAAGTAAATAACAACAACTTTTTCACTCAATGTAAACTTCCGTTTTTATTTTTACTCGAGACGTAAGCACGTCTTTCTTTTATATTTTTAAACGTTTCCGAAATACTTTCGAGCACCACATATAACACCAAATAACGAAAGCAATGCGTATATGCAAGTGAATTATTTAGTATTTCTTCCCGAGAACCTCGAGTTATTGTTTCAAAAACAACAAGGTGACGAACTTCCGCTATGCAGCCCTCGAAAGAATTTTAGCTGCTGTCAAGTATGCCAAGAGATATTATCGTTTGACGCGAATTCTGTTTCTCTGAGGCTAGTGTTAAGTTTTGCTTCCCTGAATTCGTCTGATAAAGATTTTACACTGTATAAAAATGTGCAAGTTAAGTATTTACTGGTTTCTTTTTTTTTTCTTTCTTCATTCTTTGTTTCTTTTCTTATGGTTACAGTGACGGTCATTAACCTGAGTTAAGAGGTGCTTGAGACTATTAAGCTTGATTGGTAATCGGGTACTAATTACTTAAAACCAGTATTTGTACATTTTTCGCAATTATTTTTATGTAATGAAAGATGTAATTAATTTGATTTTTCGCATTTTTGTTTTTAAAACTTTTATAAAATTTTTAGCTGTCAAATATGCCAAAAATTACCATCTTCTCACTATTCGAGGCATTACATTTAGTTTTGCTTCATTCAATTCTTTTGATAATGACTTCGTACTGTATAAAAATGTGCAAGTTAAGTATTTACCCATTTCTCTCTACTTTTTTTTTTAATGGTTGCAGATGATGGTCTTTAAAGAAGAAAATCGAATCGGAAACAAGGAAATAAAAGGTCGACCGTCAAAGTTTACTCAACGTGATTCAAAGATTTATAATTAGACAAATTGTGATAAATCCGCTATTAACCCCTTGGGGACGGGAGCCTTTTACGAAATTTTTAATCTTTTGTCACCGTTTTTTAAAAACAGAAATTTGTGTCTTGTTGAATGGAGAAAATGTGCTGATTAAATAAGGCAAATTTTACAGTAAAATTTTACTGGTGAGGAAAAACAAGGATTTTGAGCGCTTCATGTGGCACGTATACGTGCCGCTCGTCCCCAAGGGGTTAAGTACCATAAAAGTTGCTACAGAATTTAATGTAACGTTTTCTACTTAAATTTCACTTGAAACTGTTCGACGAGTGCTGAGATCAGCTGGATTAAGTGGGAATTCTGCCTGTAGAAATTTTTTTGTTAATGCGAAAAACAGAAAGCTTAGGCTTGCCTTCGTAAAATCAATAATAAATAAACCCGAATCGTATTGGAATAATGTATTATTTGCCGATGAAAGCTAATTTAATTTTTGGTTCCGATAGGCGTATAATTATGTGGAGAACAAAAAATAAAGAATTTAATCCCAAGAACTTAGTTGGAACAGTTAAGCATGGCGGTGCTGTGTCCGTGTGTGTGTGTGTGTGGGGGGGGGGGGGGGGGGTACATGACAGCATCAGGACTCGGTAATTTTGTATTTATTGATGGCATAATGAGTCATGCTCTTTATTTAAATATTTTAAAAGACAATTTAAAATTATCAGTCCAAAATTTGGGTATTGGAAACCACTTTGTTTTTTTTTTTTATCCTCATAACAACCCTAAGCACACGGGCCTAAACGTTCCCCTCAGGTGTTTCTCCACAAGTTTTGTAAACACCACCTCAACCTCCAGATTTAACACAATAGAACATATTTGGAGAGAACCGGAGGTTAGAGTAAGAAGAAACAAGTGCTCGCGATTATACGTATAATACGTATAAAATGTATTATACATATTCGGATTTTGGTATAATATGGTAAAAGCGGTTCTCTACATATACAAACGTATATACGTATAATCGCGAGCACTAGAAGAAACGACATTAAAACGAAAAGCAAACTAAAAACAGTAATGATCGACGAATGAACATTGATGCAGAAATTACAAAAAATAAATAAATAAATAAAAATAAATAAATAAATAAATAATTAAACCTGGAAAACAGGAATTCTGCTTTTTCAGAATTTAGTGTCGCCCCCGATGAAAAAAAAAATTTGTATATACAAATAGTACAAAATATATTTCAATTTTAAGACTTACAGCACACGCTTTTCTTTTATGTAAAATGACGTCATTCTCATCCGCTTACGAATTCCACATTTACGATCCACTTTTAAACATCTACAGTACAGTATGCATAGAACGTCACTATCGCGAAATAATACACAAAAGATGCAAAAAGATGCCCTCATTAAAGAAACGCGACAAAAAAAAAACAAAAAAAAAACACCGCTATCTAATGATTCATAGGCCTTCATTTGTTTGTAACATTAATATATGATACTTAAAATTAAATATAGTTTATAATAGCTTCATGTTTTAATAGAAATCCTTCGTTTATATTTTTTCAAAATAGGACATATTTTAATTACAATTTTTTTGTTATGAAAAAATGGCAACAAAAATATGTAATTAATATTTTACAACTATTTTTCTTTTACTTTCTACAGAAATGGAGTATTCCCGTTGCCAATATTAAGCAAATGGCTCCAAAAACTACAAAAAAATTAATATTTCAAAAATAAATTGAGATGCAGTTTTCAAACAAATTGCATTTAAAAGTACTTTTTGTTCCCAATACGACGGTATAAAAGTTGAAAATGTGCGATGCTTAGAAGTTAAAAAAATTGCTATAGATTATTTAATCGTACTGCTTTGTTTTACGGCCGGCTTCTGTAAGGTAACGTTAGTTTTTGGAGACACAAAATATGCTGGGAGAAAGAAATAGCATACCGTACCGGGGGCTAAAAAGAATGAAAAAAAAAGAAAGAAAAAAGAAAAAAAACTAGTGAAATCTATTTCCAGACGTTTAAAAGCTGTTGTGGATGCTAAAAGCTATCCTACTAAGTACTAATTTAACGAAATATTACAGTATTTACTAATATATAGAGATTTTTTAAAAGTGTACGAAGACCTTTGTGAGGTAACATTTTTGTTATTTTTTGATTATTTATTTCTTCAAAATAAAGTTTTACTATGTTTTAAAAATATTTTATGTAGTTTTGTTAAGAATAAGTTATAGATCTTATTATTAAATACTCATTTTGAAATATTAACTTTAATTAATGGATAGAGCACTATTTCATTGAAATTCGTAAGTGTACGAACACTCTTGGGAGCCACTGTAGATATCTTAAGGTTTGATGCGAATTAAATTTCTGGGAGGTATTATATTAAGTTTTGCTGTCTTGAATTAGTCTTATAATAAATTTATACTGTGGAAATGAGCAATGTGAGTATTTACATAAGAAAATGTGAACATACACGTGTTTCTTTGAAAGAACTTCTCCGTTTCTTCCCGAGTTTTTATTTCAAAATCATCAAGGTGACGAATTTCCGCTATGCAGTTCTGGAAAGAGGTTAAGCGACTGTCAAGTATGGCAAAATACATTATCGTTTGACTCGAATTCTGTTTCTCTGAAGTATTGTATTGAGTTTTGATTCTCTGAATTCGTCTGCTAAAAATCTTGCACTGCATGGAAACTTTTTTTTTTTTTTTTTTTTTTTTTTTTTAATAGCTCCAGAATATGACGGTCATCAGCCTGAGTTTAAAAGACGTTTGATATTAAAATACATGATTGGAAATCGGATACTGATTATTTTAAATTTTTATTTATGCAGTTTTACGTAATTAACACTTAAGGGGCTATACATATATAAGGGTATCAACTTTTTGGTAATTTTGGACCCATTTTCCCCTCTCTACGATATCATATGTTATCATTCTTCGACCCCCCCCCCCCCATCCGTAATACTATAGTTATCAATGTCTGAAAATCATTTTTTTTTTTTGGAGTGATGTACGCATATGGTTGTACTTTAATTATTTGCATACTTTATTGATTCAAATGAAGAGAAAGAGGTCAATAAAATATCATTTTGCATATGAAAAATCTTTATATCAAATCAAACTTAAAAGAAATAGTTTCTATTTAAAAATATTTAATAATAAGTTTTTGTTACGTAATGCATTGAACAGTAATAATGTCATTGCACTTGCGCCCGCACGGGTGGGGGTGATGGGGCAAACATAACTTCTTCACAACTAAACAGACGGACAACAGTATTTCTCATTTATTTACCAGTAAACACAGCAAGTATTATTTCAAGCATACTTCGCAGCTGGTTTCTCGAACAACAAATTATATATTCAAGCACATATCGTCGGTATCATGTCAATCTATCCAATATGAAAACAGTGTTGCCAATGGACTACTTTTTAAAAATTCAGATTTCTTGATTGGCACCACTTTTCTGAACTGGTAAAATTCCCTTATTTTCGCCTTAATTAATATGTCATTAAATAAGGCGAATTTTACTATTTCAAAAAAGTGGTGCCAATCAAGAAATCTAAATTAAAAAAAATAGCCCACTGGCAACACTGTTCTTCATATTGGATAGTTTGTCATGGTACCGACGATATGACAGAAGAATAGAAATACCAAACCTTGTGGTATTACATATTTTGGAATTAAATAATTTTATAATAGTTTAATGATTTTGACTAAAAAATACAACAGTCTGTTTTGATGTAAAGAACAAGTTACAAATAAAAAGAGAAAATTTTAGTTGGATAAAAAATGATAACTTTATTAAAAGACACCCCCCTCCCCCAAGAAATATCTTTCGATACCATTTGCCAGACCCTCCTTCCCCCCTAAAATGATAACGTTATATATGCACAGCCCCTAAGAAGTTATCTATTCAGATTTAAAAATTTTTATTTTTTAAAACCCTTTCTTTTCATTACCATCTAAAGGCACTACCATTTCATTTATCATGATAATACAAGACTATTTTCATTTATAAAACATCCTAAAATATATTATCGTTTGTTTCTTTGAAATATTCCATTAACATTGCTTTCCTGAAATCGTCTGCAAAAAATTAAATGCTGCTTGAAAATGTGCAAAGTGGTATTTGATTATTTGCCCTTTGGTGGTTGAAGAATACGACCGTCATTAAACTGAGTTAAGAGGTGCTTGAAATTATTTTACGGAGATTGGTAATGGGATGCTAATTACTTTATATCTTTATTTGTGTTCTTTTAGGTAGTTACATTTCCTTACTTACTCACTTTCTTATTCTAAATTTTTATTAATACTTTTCAATATTTTTTACTGTTTTAATTGCACGCCAAAAAATACACTGGTGTGCAAAACTTAAGCAATAAGCATAAAATGCTAATTTTTAAACATGTGAGCACTCAAAAATAAATGATATAAACATGAGGGTATTACATCTATAACACATTTAGTTGATGTGACATCTGTTTCATGTCACACATGACCACAAGTGTCACAGTCACTACGGAGAAACAGAATTTGGGATCTTTCATTCGTCTCATTATTACTCTAAAATGATCGTCATATGATGATTCCACTGAGAAGTCACAGTGACTGTTGTCTCATTATGAGTTACCAGGTGACATTACAATGAGGTCACCTTGTGATTCTCATGTGATTGTCCTTTAAAGACTCAGTTTTGAAGTAATCTTGAGCATTGCATTGTGCTGAGTCTCCAAATAATGTCATAATGAACTCACATGGTGACTTTCAGGTGACCGAGGTTCTAATGTGAAGTCACCATTACGCTCCTTTGTGAAAAATCACCAGATGATTTCATTTTCCATCACTTGGAAACTCGTCACAAAACAGCTATCGTGATGATTTTACAATGGAGTCTCCAAATGACGTACACATGGGGGTCACAAGGTGACTTCATCGTAAAGCTCACGTGTTTAGAAATTAACATTTTGTGTTCGTTGCCGGGTCATTCCACACAAAATGAGCAAAACTTTAAAAAAAGTCGTGGCTGTATAGTAACCGATTTTAATAAAATTCGATACACAGATTCAATTTATATTCAAATAGAGCATTGCAAAATATTTCGACAAAAAAAAAAAAAATTTGGAAGTTCTGCACATTTAAAAAACTTGTGACAAAGAATGGCATGTGTACAATCGTTCAAAATTGCAAGTTTGAAGTTCCGTATCTTGAAAACTATTTAACATAAATTAAATATTTTTATAATATTGTAATCTCTGGAAAATTATCTTCCTATTTATTTAATAATAATAATTTGGTAACGTCATGATTAATCTTAAATTTGTTGTAAAAATTTCAAATTGTCTATTTTGAGAAAATTAAAAACGCTATAAAAATTAAAGGAACTCAAAAACATCTGTGAAATTGATGCCCGATATAGCGTTACATATTAAGATCGAATTGCTAAAGTTTTTAAGTCGCCATGCATTTCCTTCAACTTTAAAATAGTTTAGAAACTTTAAAAAAAATGACAAAACTGTAATTTTTTCTCTTATTGATAGGCAAAAAAATATTGAAGGAAAGGTCAGACGTTATAGTTATTGCACAGACATAAAGATCAATAAGTCCATGATATGCTAAAAAAAATTCAAGATTGCCTTTTGATTCCTAACGTCACAAAATTTGGTTAAAAAGGTAATATTTTTTGCATTCCAAGAGCTTTACTCTTTGAGTAAGCGCACGTTTTTTTACAATATTGCACGATTTCAAAGGGAATAAAGATGCAGTGCTTCCATCTATGGATTTAGAGGATAACTATATATTTTTTTTGTTCAAAGTAATATATATATATATATATTACTGTAGTTTAAAATAAATATATTAATAGCCAAAAATAAACTGAAAGCAAAAATTAAAGTTTCTATATTTAAAATATACACTTTTATCTATAATATAAAATAATTTAAAAGTTTAATAAAGCTTTTTTTACTAAAAAAGAAGTGATAGAAATATTGCATTTTACCCTCAACATTTTTTACTTCTTATTTTTTTCTCATTAAGGAATAAAAAGGCAAGAATAAAACTTTCGATATTTAAAATATATACATTTAGCTATAACGCCAAAAAAAAAGTAAAATTGTCAAAGCTGTCCTTCATGCTTAAATGAGCAGTAGAAATAATGCATTTTTACTTCAAAATTTTTGAAAAATAATTTTTTTTCTCATTACGTAATAAAAATACAATTACTAACTTACGCCAATCTGTTACTTATTATTCCTTCCTAATTATAAATAATTTTTAATATAGTCTTTCCATTCCTAAGGCTAATAATCAGAATTGAAATTTTAAGCATGTAGTTGTAGACAATACCTCGATTTTTCATTCACTTTTAATGTAAATTTTAATACTGAAATAATCAATCCTGAAATCTATTATTTTACATTTACTCATAAATAGCTATGATCTTTTTATAGACTGATTTTCATTAAAATCTGTAACCTGTCTGCCACAGCTGATTTGCTTATTTTGTATGGAATGACCCTGCTTAAATTTTGCACACTTGTGTATTATTGTTTGATGCGAATTCTATTTCCTGGAGTCATTCATTGTATTGAGACAAAAGAAATAGGCGTTCTCAAATATTTTGGAATGGAAAGGGAAAAGACGTTCTCTAGTAACGCATAAGAAAATAGCATCGTATAATTTGTGAGGACACTTAATTTTAATACAATTGTAATTAATTTAAAAAACATATTACTACGTTCCTTGAATTCGTCTGCTAAAAGTTCGAAACTGCATAAAAAGTGTGTAATGTAGTATTGGACTTTATTTTTAATGGTTCTAGAATATGGAGGATATAATATCTCAATTAAGAAGTGTTTCAGATGAAAATACGAGATTGGTAATAGGGACGTTATTGCTGTAAATAACAATTTGGATATTTTTATGGCTACATTTATTTTATTATGATCTCCTATTTAACTTAGCCTGGTCTTTTATGTAAAGGTGAAATTTTGTAGCAGATTTTTAAAAAAGCCAGATTTATAAAAATTACGTTCAAGGGTGTGTTTCCGATGACAATACAACATTTTAATATTTTTTAAAACTTAATTATAAATTCCTTAATTTTACGGGGTTTTTTTCGTTAGTCAATCACAGGCGCTAAACCGCCAAATATTCTCCGTAAAGCATACATTTGTATACAAGTTGAAACAACAATGGATTTAAGGGAACCGGGAAAGCCCTATCTCCGCCATGTTAAATTCACCAACTTTATGTACCTTTTTCACAGAAATGGTGAAGGATAGAGGTCTAGATTGTTTAGAGTAGTTAAAATAATATGATTTGCGTATTTTAACAGACCATTTTCTTTCTAAGTGAAATGCAAAATTAATTATTAATTATTTATTGAAAGTCATTTTTAAATTAGCATTTTTGGTAAGGTTTCGCTGCCTAAAATAAATAATTCTCAACAAATCATTAAATCCCTGTGTTAAAGCATACAATATATCATTATATAAGTATTAAATAAAAATGTGAGTTGTTAAGTTTAATAAATATTGCAAAAAAGGAACATAAACATGAAATTCCAAGCTTTGAGAAAAAGTCAATTAAAGATTTAAATGTCCATTAAGCTGTGAAGTAATCTTAGAAAGAAGGAATAATTTCAATACTTTTTTATATATATGTTATAAAATAGATGGATGGAATACGATAATTGCGGTCGTCCGGAAAATAATATCGTCGAACTCATAGCGGAGTACGATGAATGTAGAATGGAGTTGGCGGCGCATAGATGTACGAACATTAAGTAAACTAGAGCAACAGCTTCGCCTATTTAATTGAACAGCTTACTCTTTATATACGATGATCATTTTTCATTAAAGATGATTGGCAGTCCAGTGGCTTATGATAAGAGACAATGGAAATGAAAATTGGGATTTCTCCAGGAGACAAGTAACGAAAGCAATAATGTTCATAGGATTTTATTCTATAAGATCGCACAGCAGTTCTCGCAACTGACTATACAGTTCCATTAATAACTTCGATGTAGAAACATCTATCGACAATAGTAATCATTTGATTACATAAACAAGGTAAAATCAAAAGGGTAAAATCTTTAGAACGAACTTCATTTTCTCAGACACACAGCCAGTGGACAGTTTACAATTGAAAAAACTCAGTAAATCTGCTGGAGAATCGTGCGTAACTACTTTTTACTCTCCAAGCGTAGGAATACAATTTTGACGTAGTACGCGCTCTAAACCAATTAAGATGCAAAGAAATCACGCCATGCAAAGAGTACTGACAGAGTGGGTGGAGGGATAATAATGCAAAAAGGAACCCCGGAATAAAGCGCGGGAAGGAATCTCGGCTGGAATAAAAATAAAAATGGCTACCAAAAACATTCTAAAATGCGAAAGATCGGAAATGGAATATTTAATTTAAGAATACCAAAAGCGTAATAATTAAGTGAATTAGACAAGTGAGACATTAAATTAAAGGGAATTTAACAGAATTAATGATAGAGATTATTTAAGAATAAGAATTTAGTGTATATAGATAAGTAATTTAGAATAGTGTAGGGAAATCGCGGAGATAGATCTAATATTGTAATATATATCTATATAAACATGTGTGACACATCGTTGGAAAGATAAAAGTTTAAACTATTTAATGATATAAAAAAGCGAAAACTGATTTTTTGGTTGAATTTTGCTTTTGCGGTCCCCTTAATGGTGTGCTAATAAACGATCCCCAAAATATGCCAAATGGTCGCCATAAGCTGCAACAATGAAGCATCACAGCTAAAAAGTAGAAAAAGAAATTATAAACTAAAAATAAAGAAATTATAAACTATAAAAAACTAAAAGCATGATACATGTATTTTTAAAAATACGCTTTTATCAATTGATAGTTTAATATAAATTAATTTACGATTATATGGTGAGCAATCAATTTAGAAATCCTAAAATGACAGTTTACAAACTGTTTTATTTTTTCTGACCTGTTGCCCTGTCTTAAAAAAAGAAACAGAGCAAAAATTATATATTTTTTAATAAATTATCTCCCTCGTGCTTTCTACTAAGGATAAAAGAATCAGTAGATTTTTCATGATGGAGTTCAGAGTACACGCCAAATTATTGTATTAAGAAGGACTTTTTTTTTTTTTTTTTTTTTTTTTTTGAAAAAACATGAATTGCAGCCAAACAGTTAGGCAAGATTTTCAAGATGAACATTGGATGATTATAAAAGAGTGTTTAAAAAATATTTTTACTTTTATTAATTCATTAATTAATTAGTTATTATACTTTTTTATTAACATTTAACTTTTTTTTTTCAGTTATATACCAAAAGATATTATATGACATGAATTCTGCTTCTTAGAACCAATGTATTGTGTTTGATTTCCCTAAAGTAGTCTGTTAAGTATTTTGTACTATAAAAAAATGCGCAAGGTAAGTATTTGACTTTAAAAAATGAATCTAAAATATGACGTGCCTTAACCTCAGTAAAGACGTTCTTTAGATTAAAAGACGAGAATGGTAATGGGTTTTGAAATCTTTATTTACACACTATTTGAAATAATTATTTAAATATTTATAAACATTTATATTAATCTTATATAAGAAATTAAATTATTTACTTTTTTTATATATATACTTTTGTTAATATTTTCACTTGCGCAATTTGCTAAATCGTATAATTGATTTACCTTAAATTCCATTTTTCTGAAGCAGGTATTAAATTTTGTTTCCGCGAATTCGTCTGCTTATGATTTAATGCTGTTAAAAATAAAATGAAAGGGAAGGAAAAAAAAAGAAGATCGAATTAAATAATTGTATTTTTGTCGTTCATTCTTTTCTTTTTCTTTCCTTTCTTCTCTTCTCTTTTTTAGATTGCAGAATATGATGGGCATTAATTTGACTTAAGTGGTGCTTCAGATTCAAGCACAGGATTCGTAATCCAGTATTAATTATTTTAAATCATTCACGTTATCGTAGATAAACATTTCAATTAAAGAAATTCATAACTTTTATTTTCATTTTCTACGTTTAGATGTTTTTTTCCTTCGGATTTATAAATGCATAGAAAATCAAGTTTAGAAAGGGTTTTTATGCATTAATTTTTTATTATGACGTTACATTTTTTCAGTTTCTAATCTTTATTAATAATTTTAAATACGAAGCTAAATTTTTGAATTTTTACATTTCCGTTTTTAAAATTTTTGTTCATTTTCAATTATCAAGTGAGTCAAAAGTCGTTTGACGTAAACTCTGTTTATTGCAAGCATTATTAAGTTCTTCTTTCAATTCCAAAAGATTTTCTACCGTACAAAAAAAAAAAAAAAAAAAAAAAAAAAAAATATATGCAAGGTAAGTGTTTATTTTTGTCTTTCTTTCTTTCTCTCTTTTTTTAAAAAAAAAGAAAGAAAGGAAAATGACTGCAGAATATGACGGTCATTAACCTTTGTTAAGAGGTGCTTGAGATTAAAGTGATTTGTAATGACGTATCGATACCTTAAATCCTTCAGAACGTCAGCGAGCACATTTTTTAGATCATGTAATTTAAGAAAACTATTAATTAAGTTTTTTTTATTAATACCTTATTTTTAATTTAGTATTAAAAATAACATAGGATGTTTATAAATGCTTTTTTATGCAGTTTCATTTGTTTTCCATACTTCAATAAAGCTTATTTTTAAAAAATGCGATGTTGTGTGTTGAATATCAAAAAGTTATTAGTATAATATTGCTCTATGACAGAGTATTTATTACGTTAATTTTTTCTTTCCTGATTATGTTTTCTAAAGATGTTGCATTCAATAAGATCTGTAAAATCAAAAAAATAATCCCCTCCTTTATTTTTCTTTTTAAATGTACTATAGCAGTCATTGACATGGTTTAAGAGGGACTTGAGATTAAAGTATATGGTTTCTAACAGGTAATCGTAATTTTAAATTCTTCAAATTATCAAAATCTAAAAGCTAACGTAGATAAAAATTGATTTTCGGCTCATTTTTCACCATATTTTAAAGATGCTTTGGATCTTTCATTATAATTTGGAATTTATATCTGCTTCCTCTCTGACTGAATTTTGCTTAAAGTTTGTTTAAATGAATTATACAAGATGAGAAACATAGTTTATTTATCAAATTTTAATGTATTTTAACTATAGCAATTAATTTCTCTTTTTTTTATTTTCGATATTAAGCGTTCACAACAACGTCGTAGTTTTTTCATGGGTTTTACTTTTTCATTCACATATTACTAATGCAAAAAAGAGGAGGGTGTTTTGAATTCTTGATACATATTAAAAGGAGTCATCCAATTTGTGAACCACACTTAAAGATGGAAGTGGAGATCCACAAAATACGCCACAGTAAAGTAAGGGGAGCAATGGGCTAATTTTCGTGCATTCGAGCATCACGTGACTGAAGTGGTCTGTAAAAAGAGACACGTTTTACGCACAGCGGCGCTCTCTTTTTCGCTAGCTTCGGCTAATGCTTTGTGACGTCACATTTAAAATACCGAGGCCGAAGAAAAAGACAGGTTGCCGTAAAACCTGAAAAAACGAAATCACTAGGGGCCACGGAAATATTTCCATCTTAGTAGGCATAATTTAATGGTATTTCTTCCGTCGGGAGTTATGATTTTTTTTTTCGTTTATGACAAGATTCCGTTATTGACACGATCTGTTTTCACAGATTTTTCCATAAGTACAAAATTTTAAAATCAAATTTTTAATTATTAAATAACAGTTGCAAAACATGTGATATTCTTGGGTAACCTTTTATTTTTGAAATAAAAGTTAATAATTCTAAATTTGATTTAAAAAAAAATCTGTTTATATATTTATTTTGTTTACGTTTAATTTATAATTTAAGCTTATCAATACATTTAAAACTTTACTTTTATACATTTATTTACTCTATACAGGACGGCTAACGCATTTATGAGTCATTTATAAAACTATCGTTAAGAAATTCTAAAAAAGTTGGAATAGTTATTTTTGGTTATTACAATGATAGAAATTTCGTAAATAAAATAAATAAGAATTGGTTTTAAAATTTTTCTGGCCTGAACTCGAAAATTTTTTTGCCAGTTTGGGCTCTACTTTCAATTTGAAAACTTAAAATTCACATCAGAAATTCTGAAAGAATTTTTACTTTAGGTATTCATGAAACATATGTCATTAAGTAACGAAAGCAATCCTATTCAGAATTTATGGTGTGAATGTAAAATTTCAGTATTAAAAAAAAAAAAAAAAAAAAAAAAGCCAAATCTGACAACCCTAAAGGACAGCCGATTAAAAAAAAAATGTCATAATTCAAAATCTTTAAAATCGAAATAAAAAAGAGTTTAGAAAATAATTCCACAAAATAACATGAGTAATATATTTTTATATATACCGATCTTTTTTTATAAGCTACGGTACCAATTGCATTTAACCAAAACAAATAAGAAAAATCAAACAGCTTCCGTACGTCTGGAACGGAAAGATAACATTCCTGGAACAATTGCTTAAACAATCCGGGGAAAAAAAGAAAGGAGAAAAAAATTATTTTAATTCAGTTTGCAAATAAAGAAATCCTTTCGGTGATTCTGTACAAACTGTGTTTTCTGTTTTATGCTATCAACCATTAAGAAAATCTTTAAACGAAGCATGTGCATTCGGTGTAATGGCATTTCAGAACATTTCGTAGATTCCGATCTGCTTCGTTAAAACGATGTTCATTGACAAAAATAATTTGTAGATATCGTTAACATTTTCTTCAGTTTATGTATATATAGACATATTTTTAGTCTTACTTTCTGAATTATTCTTTCCAGTATTACAGTTTGATTTCTGCAATTTTTTTAATAATGGAATGCATGCAAAATTTTGGCAAAGTAACACTGTAATTATGTTTTTTTTTTTTTTTTTTTTTTTTTTTTTTTAAATAATGAATATTGAAAAGCACATAAGCATAGCTGCCAACTTGTATGCTCTTTTCTCACCACTAAAATTTAATAGTAAACGTTATGTTAAAGAAACAACGAAATATGGCGATTAAATAATAATAAAAAAATTCTGTTAAACTTTCGTGTACACGTAAAAGTTGGCAGATATGCATAAGTAATTACGAATTATTTCTTGCATTAAAATAGCTATCTTTGCGCTCTTTTACATTTTGAGATTATTATTTTTTTTTTTAATTAAGGTAGATAGTATTATTGAGCTACTTTTGATTTTATAGCTTGATTCAAACTACTATTAAATTATCCATAAACTCTAAAATAAAATAAAAGACTAAAATATAGTATATTCTTTTTAAATATTTGGCCAAGATCTTTAAAATTCCAAGGAATTAGTGAAATAATCAGCCATAGCTACTAAAAATGTTTTATATAAAAAAATAACTACATTTTTAATTTTCATATTATTATCAAAAATAGCATGTGTGTTTTTATATTATATATGTTATTGGATTAATACTTTAATGAAAAATTAAAAACCCTAAATTAACTAGAAATTTATACACACAAGACACATAGATATATTAATAACAATTTAAATTTAATAGTAGAATAATATAATTTTAAGTGAATCTATTGAATTTGTTTACAACAATTTTTAATTTTATTTAAAATATCCTGAATTCTTATCTAGTAAATGTAATGGAAGTAATGGAAATGTACAAATCTATACAGAAAAAATAAATTCATGCATATACATAAATATATACATACCTAAATTTTTCTATTAATTTACGGTACCAGTTGTATCTAACAAAAATAAAAAAGAAAAACAAACTACTTTCGTGCATCTGGAACAGAAGATAACATTCCTGGAACAATTGCTTAAACATTCCGGACAAAAAAGAAAGTAGAAAAAATTATTTTAATTCAGTTTGCAAATAAAGAAATCGTTTCGGTGATTCTGTACAAACTGTTTTTTCTGTTTTATGCTATCAACCGTAAAGAAAATCTTCAAACGTAGCATGTGCATTCGGTGTAATGGCATTTCAGAACGTTTTGTGGATTCCTATCTGCTTCGTTAAAACAATGTTCATTGACAAAAAGAATTTATAAATATTGTTATCGTTAAAATTTTCTTCAGTTTATTTATATATATAGATACATTTTTTCGTCTTACTTTCTGAATTATTCTTTCCAGTGTTACAGTTTGATTTCCGAAATTTAATGAAATGTTTGCAAAACTTTGGCAAAGTAAAATTGTAATTATGTTATTTTAAGTACGGTAATCCCTTAATATTCGCGAGGGTTAGTTTCGCGAATGGTGAGGCTATCTTCCCGTGCATAAAATGGGGTGTAGGTTTTAAGATTTTGTTTTCATGGAAAAAAGTAATTTAAATTAAAAAATATATTTATTAAATATTTAAAAGTGCATACTGTAAATAAATTTGAATAATTATAAACACATTGTACAAAGTTAAGTTGCCTGTTGATGGCTGAAAAAATTTATTGATATACGATTGTTTGTAAGAATTGATCTTTTGTTTATGAATTTCCATATAAGGAAAAGTTGTGGTCTCGATTTTTCTTTTAAATTTGAGACTCCTCACCTGTTAAGGATTGCATTCTGTTGATTTCCCAGCATTGTTGTTGTTGAAGTTTTAAAATTTTCCATACAATTCTCAGAAAAATTTTCAGTTGCAATAAAATTTTTAAATTTCAGAAAATTTCGGTTTTCTTTAGTTTTAGCATCAATTTATGTTTCGGGGTTCTCAGAATTACTGGTCTATATTTTGCCTCGATGCAAGTGTTGCAATTCGCGGAATTTAGGTTATACAATACAATGCAGCTGTCCAGTGTCAAATAGTTTTATGGATTAACGGGAGTTTACTTTGTAAAAAAAATATTCTTTATGAAACAAAATTCGCGAATAATCAAGTTAATTATTAAAAAACTTTGAAAGGTTCTTCATTTTTTATTTCGCCAAAACTCGTGAATATTAAATCCGCGATTGTATAAGTACGAAGTCTGCTGTGTTTTTTGATTTTGCAGATTGAGGAATAAAAGAAAAAGCAAATATGCAAGTCGTCGTACTTGTATAAGAAAGTAAAAATTTGGTGTTTTCTTTTGAAAAAAATATATATATCACAATTTCCTTACAAAATTTTTTGTTTTAGATTTCTCTTACAAATATCGTAGAAACCAGGTACGCGAGGAAGTTTTTTTCGGTGCTTTTAAGTTACCCGGCCGTAAGTCTCACCAATAGCATTTTTTTTTTCTCGGCAATAGCATATTTTATTTTTCACATGTGTAAATTAGGAACAATGCTTTGATGATTAAGTAATTTTTTTTATAGTTATTTTATTTGCTAGTTTTATTCTTTTGAATTTTTAATGAAATGCGTGAAAAACATTTTAAAGGTATGTAATATGCGTGAATAAAGTAGCCCAACCATTAGGCAGCCTCCACCTAATTGACGCAGTGCGGGGGGGGGGGGGAACACACCCTTTTCCTTTTGAAGACCATGCCAATATGAATTAGTAATACTATCCAGAATATTCAAATTAAACTTCTTTTCAGCACTGGAGATAATATAGACCAATTCGTTTGTTGCTTGAGATGTTTTTCTGCAAACTTAACGCATAATGTTAAGGGGTAACTGTAATGGCTATAGAGAAACACAAAAGTAATTACGATTTATTTCTTGCATTAAAATAGCTATTTTATTGCGCTCTTTTAGATTTTAAGATTTTTTTTTAAATTATTATTAAAACAGCTAGTCTTATTTTGCTACTTTTGATTTTATGGCTTAATTCAAACTACTATTAAATTATACATAAACTCAAAAATAAAATAAAACGCAAAAATATAGTGTTTTCTTTTAAAATAATTGTCGAAGATCATTTAAATTTCAAGGAATTAGTAAAATAATCAGTAATAGCTATTAACCCCTTGGGTACATATGGCGACTAAGGTTCGTCATACAATTAATTGAAAAGTGCTTCAACTGTTGACTATTTTTATGCTGTATTCACACCACTAGTTTTAAAATATTTTACTTATGTTACATTTTTTTTTAAAATTATCCTAAAATCATCATAAACTTTATGGTATTAAAAAAGTGGTATTAGAAAAAAAATAACTGCCAGTTGTAGCAATTTCTGATAAAAGATAAATTCGTACTCAAACGGTTAAAAATGCTTTATATCAAATTAAATAAGTACATTTTTGATATTGACATTATTATCAAAAATAGCATATGTTTCTGTACTGACATCTTTGTATTAGTTTACGGTACAATTTGTATGTAACGAAAATACAAAAGAAAAGCAAACAACTTTTGTACATCTGGAACCGAAAGATAACATATGCTTAAACATTTCGGGGAAAAAAAGAAAGGTGAAAAAATTATTTTAATTCAGTTTGCAAATAAATAAATACTTTCGGTGATTCTGTGCGAGCTCTATTTTCTGCTTTATACTATCAACAAACGATGTTTACTGAAAAAAGAATTTACAGATGTTATTGTTAACATTTTCTTTAATTTGTTTGCATATTTTCATTTCTCCTTTTGTTCTTAAATTTCTGAATTATTTTTTCTCTGTGTTTTAGTTTGATATCTGTAATTTTTTTTTAACTACACTATATTTGCATAATTTTAATTCTGTAATATTTGTAATTACGCTATTTTGGCAAAATTCATAAAGAAAAGCACTAAAGTAATCATGACTCGTCTTTTCTTTTAAAATAGCACTTTTCATAGTGCTGTTTTCGACTAATCACGTTCACAATTTAGACAAATCATGCATAAAATGAGATATAATAATAATAATAATAATAAATATAATAACAAATATAATAATAACTAAAATATAATATTATTAAACACATTGTGTTTTTTAACTGCCGTGACAAGTTTATAAAATTCCTTCTGAATGTCTACGAAAAAAAAATCATAAACATTCATTTTTACCTTAATTTCTGAATCATTGCGTTGAAAGTTTCAACGTGATTTGTGAATGTTTCGAACAATGCTTTCAGAAGTGCGTATAGTTCTGCAACAATTTTAGAATATAATTGTTCGACTTATTTAATCTCAGGAAAATATTACAAATTCTGTGATTAATTACAGAATTTTTTTAATCCGAAGAATAAAGTTTAGGTAAAGATTTCTATTCTTAAGTAGTGGTGCCATACACCTTAGAAATTCTAAGAAGTGAAAGCCAGGGCTTAATTTCTATCAAAAAAAGTACCGGAGCCCTAATATTTTGTCCTAATACTAATAACCGTAGCATCCCCCCCCCCCTCCATAGTCACTCTAATCCACATATTTATATTTAATGCATTATTTGCAAAATTTAATGCTTTTTTTTCTTTAGCAAAATAAAATTTTAAGTATTTCTGCATATACTTAGCTGTCAATTATTCCACTTTTTAGTTATCACTCCTTCCGAATAGAAATCTTTGCCTAATTATAATGTTAATTAATCGCAGGATTCTGTGAGTAAATAAAATAAGGATTATGATTCGAAAATAGTGTTAAAACAAAAAAGGGATAGTTCGCAGCTATACATTTTTATGAAAAAAATGAATGAAATTTTCAGAAATTAATACTGATATGCTAAAGATTCAAACAACGTTTTTCAGTTTCCTATAAAAGCTGAATATCTTAAACTATAATTGATTCCTTCCATAGAACATTCTTTCAGGATGAGTCTCTGAAAATCAGATTAAATTGAATATTTGACACCGTGATCAGAAAGATTCAATGCTTTTATAGAAAAAGGGGAAACGCTGCTCCATTGCTTAATATAAAAATAACAATACATGAAAATTATATCTACTTACAAATGACTACTACTTTACGACTTTGTAAATCTGCAAAGCAGAGCCGCATTCATGATTAGAAATAAATTGAAAAATCAGTAACGTTATTTTCGTTCTCGTACGCAATGGAAGACTAAAAACCTCAATCAAACAATAGCTCAAGCTGATACTCGTTGACTAAAAAACGAAAATATTCTTTTTCGGTTAGATATCTAAATTTTTAAAAAAATGATCCGATTAAAAAATATCCTAGTATCAGAAAAAGTATCAAGCTGAAAGCAAATTCATTGTTCGCGCTCTTGAATGGCACCCATATACATGTCGCGAAAATCAATACCAAACATAAATCTGCAAATATCAGTAGGATAAACAAAAGACAATTTCTGTTTCTCCTGTTTTGATCAAAATATCATTAAAAAGGGGGAAGAGTTATTTTATTTTTCTATATTTGAGTAAATGAAATTTTTAATTTACAGACAGATTGAGTTCGAGCGCTTCGGTTTTTCGGAAGGGCTAATGCACTAGGCTCCGGAGCCCTGTATTTATGGGCTCCGGTGAATTCCGACCAATATTTAAATATTTACTAAATACAGAGAAGTGCCGGAGCCGGGCTCCGGTGGGCTCCGGCGCAATTTAAGCCCTGAAGCATCATGTAACTGTAATTATCTTGTATTCATATAATATACAAAGAAAAGTACTGAAGAAGTCACAATTTGTCTTTTCTCTTAATTCCTTTTATAGTCCTGTATTGGATCGCAGAAATTTTTTAATCTGAAAATTAAAGTTTAGGTAAAGATTTCTATTCCTAAGTAGTGGTGTCATACACCTTAGAAATTCTAAGAAGTGAAAGCATCATGTAACTGTAATTATCTTGTATTTATATAATATACAAAGAAAAGTACTAAAGAAGTCACAATTTATCTTTTCATTTAGTTTCTTTTATAGACCTTTCAAATTACTTTGAAATCACGGATAAAATGAAAGATAAAATAAAAACGTATTGTGTTTCATCTATATTACATTAAAAAAATGATGTTTGTCTGTCCATCTATGCAGACTCTCGCGTTCTGTTGGATAAGGCCAGCTCTACGACATTAAGCAAGGATATAGTGTGAACCAGATAACCCCTCGAAATCAATTTACATTTTCTAAAAATTTAGTTAACGGAAAAGTTAAAATATGTATTAAAACATTATTTTGCTTAAAAGACGTTACGAAAGATGTTTAGTAACGTCTTTTAAGCAAATAAATATTTTAATATATATTTTTATTTTTCCGTTTGAATATATATTGTGATATGGTTATTAGTGTTAGTAACGTCTTTTAAGCAAATAAATATTTTAATATATATATTTTAACTTTTCCGTTTGGAATATATATTGTGATATGGTTATTAGTGGACGTATTATTACTATTACTCGTTGGCTTATTACTCGTTCTTACTTACATTTGTAAGAATTTTTTCATTATTTTTTTTCTATCACCATCCGCATGTTTGTTTCTAAATAGCGCTCAACCCCAGTCTTTAAACCACAGAGTAAAACAAATAATGTGCTTTCATATAAAGTGCATTTCAAAAGTGTAACGTAGTTTATGAATTTTAACGATGTACGAGGGATATCGTAAAGTTTCAATTACAATTGAATAATTTTTAATGCTACGTCGCATCAGTTTTTCAAAACAAAAATCTTTTACATACGCTTTGAGAACATTTGCAAGAGAAATATACTGCGAAATGTACTTTTTAAAAATAGTGGTGCGAATAGAATCTAAAAATAGTCGCCTGTAATTGAAACTTATGATACCCCCTCGTATTTTAAAAAATCAAGCATGTATTTCTTTCGCTTTAAATTTCGATAAATACCAATCTGCAAATGATTTTCTTACAATATATTTAGTTTAACAAGACTAAAATAATGATTTTTTTTTTCGATTTTTTAAAAAGTTTTATATGCTAAATCATATATGCACTAGTTAAGTTCTTTCTTTCTTTCTTTTTTTTTTTTTTTTTTTTTTTTTTTTTTTTTATCACGATAGGATATTTTTTACATGAATAGGAAATTACGGATAATGAAGATTAGAAATTCGCTGATATATAATGCCGACAAATCAAGCATAAATACAGGATGATGTGAATTTTGATGATTTTCATTTAGATAAATATCAAACTGGAAACGAGTTTTTCGTTTCCTAACATCGTTTCTCCATTTCGTAACATTTTACTTCGCCAAAGTAATACATTCTTCAACTATAAAGGTGCAAAGAGCAATTTAATGTGAAATTAATGTAAGTAAATATTTATTGATTATAATTTGTTCTATTTATTAAATGATTTTTCATATTATTTTTCTTAACAGGCTAATTCAAGAATGTTTGTAAAAGATCCCAGAAATGTTCAGCTGTAAATATGAAAGTAATCGTTTTTGATACAAGAAAGAGAAAAAAGATTGTCCTGGTTGTGATACTTAGGTTACAGAACACACTGCCTGGTGTAAAGAATATAAGACAAAAAAAAAAAAAAAAATAGAACATTGTGATAGATTTTTTTTTTTATCTTTAATGTATATCTTTTAGGTTACCAACAACTATACCTTGAAAATAATTTTCTTTGAAACTTAAACAATAAGAACATAAAGAAAAGATATCTAGCCTGTGATACACAGGTTACAGAACACACTGAACTGTAATTTTTTTTATTGTAATGCATATATTTTTAATACCACCAACTGTAAAAAAAAAAAAAAAAAAAAAACAGTTAAAAAAAATAAATAAAATAGGTAGTTTTGCAATTCATTTATAAATACATGTTTAAACGAAGCCCATGTCCAAATCTCATTTATAATTTATCAATATACAAAATTTCTAAAGAATCAATTAAGCCATTTTTCCAAGGAAGTTGTAGAAGTAGGTCTCTTCATGCTTGGGTAATGTAATTGTGATACCGCCGAAATTTTTCCTTCGTTTTGCATATTTATTTATATTACTGCAAATGTTACTTTGCATTAACGTAATCAAAAAACGTTCATTGTTCAGACAGATTTAAAAAATAATGTTTAAATTTATGTAAAAAATCTGTAAATTAAATAGCTGTTCCCAAACAAATTTAATTTGAAAGTATTTTATTATTATTATTATTATTATTCAATTATGGTGTAAAATTTGAAATTACGCGTCATTTAGAGCAGGATATATGTGATAGCGCCGGTCGTTGTCACAATGATTATGATATCACCATTGGAGACACACAGGTTTTTAGCTCACAGGCTATCAAAGCCTGAGAGCTAATGTTCCCACAGGTTCTGTATGTACGTACGTGTGTATGTATATACGTTGATAGAAATATCCGATTTGTTTAAAATTTTTTATATAGGTTCATTCTGATAACGCGCTTCCCTGATTAGTTTTGGCGGTTCATTGGTTAAACATAAAGGTGGGCTGGACGGGGGTACACCCACTCCCCTTTATTTAGGTAAATGGGTTTATCATGCAGAATTATCCGGGTTTTGCTTCAACTTTTGGATATATGTTCATTCTGATAAGGCGCTTCCCTGATTAGTTTTTCGGGTTCAGTGGACGGGGGGGGGGGGGGGGCTAACTCCCTTCTTAAGTTACATAAATGGGTTTTTATGCAGAGTTATCCGATTTGTTTCAATTTTGGTATACCTGTTTATTCTGAGATAGCGCTTCCCGGCTTAGATTTAGAGGTTCATTTGTTAAGGATAAAAGGGGGATGGGGGGGCTAATTTCTCCCCTCTTAATTTAGATAAATGCGTTTTTCATGCAGAATTATCCAATTTGCTTCAAATTTGATATACCGGTTTATTCTGATAAGGCGCTTCCCTGATTTGATTTGGAGATTCATTGGTTAAGTATAAAGGAGAAAAATGGGGGCTAATCCCTCCCCTAATTTAGCTAAGTGTTTTTTTTTTTTCGAGGGGCATTATTCTTTGAAATAAGTGTGTAATATACAATTAATGTGAATAGCCTGTGAGCTCAATGCCATCAGTTTAGCTGGGAACTTTTCTTTTTATTGCTCTATAATGTAGATATGTGTAAAGCGTAATTAATTATATGATTTATAGCTGCAAAAATCCTATTCATATGTTAAAATCAGCTTTGTTAAACATATGATTTTCCAAAAATAACTGATGCTTGACTATAACGATAATATAATGCTGCTTGACTTGCAGAGTGTGACGTTAATGAATCCGCAATTAAATAATTAACGAACCAAAACGCTGTCTCAAGTCCGAAATGAAGTTATTTAATGTGCCAATATGAGGCTAACGATTATCATGTTCTTTACTTTCATTTATTAGTTAGAAATACTGATATTTTCATTTATCTTTTCTTACTTCCTTCTCTGGGAAACAAAACATCAAAACAAAGTATAAAATTTAGGGTGGGGTAGTTGTCACGAAACGTAGAATCAGGCTGCATATTATACGTAAACTTTCATGCTCCACCCTAGGTACCTGGAAGGCCCCTCCCGTTAATATGTGTTTGATTTGATTTGCCGGTTATTTAACATATTAACATCCATAAAGCGTGTAAGTTTGTAAAAAAAAAGTTGAATATGTAGGAAAAACAATTATTAAAAATATTACGTGTTTTCCAGGAAGTTGCGCTTATTAATATTTTAACGAGTTCAACTTGCATTGAATTTTAACGGGTGATGCAAATTTGATACAGTGGTGCAACGATTTTCTTTCTTTTATTAAAGGATTTCTGCGACAGTAAAGGGTATATGTCAGACTAGTTTATCACGCTATCAAAAATGAAAGAATACTTTATTATGAGGCATCATTTTTGATGCAATTGAAATTCAGAATGATTTCTTTTCTAATAACTTAAAGCAATTTCAAAGGTAAAAAACAAAAAACATAACGTTTTTTAGATAAAAAAACACCAGATCTCCAATATTTGTTATTAACACTTGTTTTCTATTAAATGTAAGCTACGATTTTATATATAAAAAAACGATAATTTGAATATTAATAGAAATATTTATAGAATTAAATATCTATTCAGTTATAATTCTTTTTATATTTAAGCTTAACGTTTAACTTTTTTCCTGAGTTACGAAACTACCAACAAGTGCTTGAACTTGAACATTAAATATAAATAGTTTATATAAATATAATGTAAATAGTTTATATAAATAAAAATAGAGAAATTTTTTATTATGTTAGTACAGGAAATTAGCAACACTTTTAATTATGGAATGAACTAATTATACTAATTTAGCAACACTTTTATTTATGGAATGAACTAAATATACCGACAACGAGTCATTTATCTTGTATCAAATGAAAATATTTCGATTCGAACCAGAAATGTTTTCATAAAATAAATAAAATATTACGCATAGGTGTTATTTTAATAAACGTAAATAATTTTTATAAAACTTGAGTAATTCCCAATATGTTTAGTGTTAAATTGTAATATTTTGAATTTAACACTTGAACTACTAAAACTTTTACTGAAGTTTTATATATTTAGTTTATTTTCAAGAAATTTCTTTCTCGAACACTGCACCCGTCTGATAGCGGAAGGTTAAAATAAGATTAATGCTTACGACCTATAGACAAAGTTTTCAAACAATAAACCTGACAAAAAATCATTATTGCACAATTAAAGCATAGCTAAAAAGGCTTTTAAAAAAGTCTTCAGTTATTAGTCTGCATTTGCAGCATGAATGAATATGTAAATTAAGAGTCCACGCTTGCAACATACCACATTCGCATGCTAATGCAATTTTTCGCAAGCTGATGTTAACCCTTTATCTACTGACCGTACTTATAAGTACCATTAAAATAAGTTGTTATAAAATTTTATAATATTGTTATAAAATTCCTTTAATGCATCGATTAGTAGTACTACAGTTTATAATGAGTTACGGAGGCATTACTTTATCTTGTTCCAAAAGCATTATTGGTTGCACAAAACAAAAATATTTTTAAAGGATGATTTCTTTACCTTTGCATCTTTTCAGCTTTGTTGGCATTGTGGGGGGAAGGGGGGATTTTTCAATTCTGAAATATTTCTATATTTCTATTGTAAGAACATTATATTTGTACATTTTCCTAATTCTACAAAATACTAAGAAAAATATTTATTTTTTTGCATATATTTCTAAGATTTTATTCTAGTTCCGAAAAAAAATTACGAATTTTACTGGTATAGATTTATGCAAAGCTATAAAGAGGGCAACAAACACCTCGATCCCCACCCGTTCTGACATTGATAGAAAGTATCCTCAGAATAAAATTGCCACTCGTTAAGGAAAATATACAAACTCCCAACTTAGCCTTCGATCTCAGTTATCCTATGCAAAAAGAATAATTTTAAAATATTGAAATACTAGCAAAAAAGAAAAAAAAGAATATATTACAAAGTTTTCTCATTGATTTAACTTTAGCTTGCGAACGTTGAATCTCGCAAGTGGAGGCTCTTAATTGACTTATTCATTAACCCATTTGCATCCGAATGCGAATAAATGCGTCCGTTTCAGAAATTGACTTTTTTATTTAAAAATTCAGGAACACACCGGAAATTTTGAAAGAAGAATTTTTACTTAATGTAACCACGAAACGCCTGCCATTAAATAAAGCAAAAATTACTATTCATAATTTCTGGCGTGAATTCGGAATTAATGAATAATAATGAAATTCCTGAAATGCAAGCTCCGTATGCAAATGAGTATTAATTAAATTACTATTAACTCAAAGTCGAAATTCAACTTACCTTTTTTGCTTGTCAGAATGATTACGGCACTGAATAAAAATCATTTTCCAGCATCTGCAAAAAGAATAATAAAATTTGTATTACATAAAATAAAGAGAAATAAAACAAGAATAAATATTAAAAGGTAGTAAACTGTGAAAAATGTAAATGAAGCATCTTTTAACAATATTGACATAAGTTTAATAGAAATGTATACGCATTTGTATATATCAATTTTCTTTAAATGGAGGAAAAAAATTCTAAATATTGAAAATTACTACTACAAAAGTATTACACGCACTAAAAGATACTACCCCAAAATCCTATTTCTAAAAATTTAAAAGCTAAAATTTAATTTACAACTATACCTAAATCTAAAGAATTAATACATTATTAGAAGCGAAATATATCCTTAAAAACATACATTTGACTACGAAAACATTATCTAGTTGGTGCATAATAATATATCTTAACGCGTCAAAGAATTTCGTGAATAATTTATAAATAACTCTAGAAATATAAATATCACATTTTCTGTGTTTAGTGAAAGTATAACTTCATTACGGATATGTCGTTGTTTATTCTCTTCAAAAAGAACGAAAACAAACATAATTTATACGATTTAGCTACAGTATTTCAATATGCTGAACCAGATTTAACTTTTATATAACCATTTAGCTTTGTAAAAATAATATGGAATTTGAAAATGTTAAAACATTGTGTATTTTAGCTTAAATTATTGTTAAAATGCCTGCCACTGTGATCCCAGTTGTTGGAATACCCAGTTTAACCCTGTTAGGGGAGAAGCATTTCCATTGTTAAAATGTTGAAAAGAATGAATGACACCGGAATTTACTTACTGATTTATTTGAAAATAATAAAAAGGCTATATTTCATATACATAATAAATAGAAAATTTTATACCAAAATTCTTGTGCCATCGTGGCATTTGGGAACTAAAATTAAGTGCATACATACTACCACCCTTGAAAGGGTTAGAAGGATGACTTAACGTGACAAAATGGTTATTTTAACCCTTTATGCCTCGACGGTACTTTAAAGTACCATTAAAATAACTTGTTATAAAATTCATTTAATGCATCGATTAGTAGTAATACAGTTTAGAATGAGTAACACATATTTTACTTTATCTTGTTCCAAGAGCATTATTAATTACACGAAGCAACAATATTTTTTAAAGGATGATTTCTTTTTCATTTGCATCTTTTCAGCTTTCTTGATGTTGAAAGATTGTGGGGGGGAAATTTTCAGTTCGGAAATATTTCTATATTTCTATTGTAAGAGCATTATATTTGTACATTTCCTAATTCTATAAAGTACTAAAAAAAAAGATAAAAATAAAAGATTTGAGTGGAGTTATAAATAGTGCACAAAATCACCATAAATTCAAATTTAATTAATTAATTTTAATTGGCAAAATCGTTCTAAAATTTAATAAAGGATTGTAGAAATCTTCTATTGTAGTTTCAAAAAGTTACGAAAAACGCTTTAGAAGATAAAATTTTCATGAATACATAATGTGGGACATAAAGGGTTAATAAGCGGCATCCAACACTATTCAGTCGAACTCGGTTAGTACGAGTTCGGCTAATATGATGACACGGTTAAAACGGGCAATTTGCGCATTAAAAAAGCTACATAATTTAAACTATTTAAGATTTTCCCGCTTATTACGCGTTACAAAAGTAGGATCACGGCTAATTCGAGGAAAACATCTTTCGCCACAATTAGAATTTCGGTGAAAAGTAGGCTAGAATTAATAAAGGAATACGTGACAGTAACATTCCCAACGTGCAACACTGTTCATTGAACTTCCGCTTCACAGGTCTATCTTTATCTTTTTTTAAGCAAGAAAACAGAGAATGAAAACAGAAAGTTCTCAAAAAAAACAATCACTGCCAAAAAAGACGCACTTTTGCGCAATCATGTTGACGTCATTTTAATCCTTTCTGAACAATGGAATCCGCCTTCTACATTTACGACTTCTGCTTTATAATTGCATTAGTGTCTTTTGTTCATGTCCAACTAGACGTTAGTAGCTGGTTTAAACAACAATAATATATGACTCTCTTGCAAACAAATTGACGTTGTTGTTTTCTCTCTCTCTATATATATATGATTTTATTTTATTTTATACATTGTAGCTTGTTTATTATGTTTTTGGTATCCATTCAGAGTGTTTGGGGACACTGTATTGTTGTAAATTCATTCATGCTATCACAATTATTGATGATGGTCAGTAATGTTTAATTAATGGTTATATATATACATTTAATTTTGTATAGTCAAATTCATCATCAGTTGCATCATTTTCTAGTCCTTAATTTTACACATCGAAATAACAGCTAAATTTAAATCAAAAAAAAAATTGCACATTTTTTTGCATGAACAAGAACACATTTCTTAATTTAATTAAATTTCTCTAAATTGCTCCTTTGTAAGATGTATCCTCAATGAATACGCTCTGGATTCAGTCAAAGTTAAAGTTATTCTTTTAAAAACACGAAATATTCATTCGGAATCAAGCCTGATTATAGCCCAGTGAATCAATTTTCAATGAATAGTCTGTAATGATAAGCACTGTAGTTATTTTTCTGGTCTGTGTCAAAAGCATGCTGTACTAATCTAGAATTTAATTTGCATTAATTTATAAATTTTGTATCGTCAAATTCGTTATTAGTTATGATAGAGTGTCATTTTCCATTCATTAATTTTACACATCAAAATAATAGTTAAATTTAAAACCAGAAAGATATATTTTTTCCATTGTACAAAGCAATGAATTGTGCATAACAGAAAAACTGCAAGAAAAAATAACGTAAGAGAAGCTAATCTCCACTTCCTATTTTTACAGTTACAAGAAGCAATGCAAACATGAAAAAGAACATATTTCTTAATTTAATTAAAGTTATCTAAATTGCTCCTTTGTAAGATGCATCCTCAATGAACACGGAGAATTTTATGAATGAATTTTACGCGTTTTCTCTAATTGACCACACAGGAAATGAGTAATTTTTGGGTGCATTTCTTTGACCGGAAACAGCTTCGTCCATCCTCTTCCTAACCAAGAAATTTATCAGTCCGAAGCAGGAAATGTGCCGACGCTTGTTTACTTCGTATCCTACGTTCTTTGACATTCGTAACAATAACATTCAAGGAAAGAATTAAGAAATTATTTGGGCTATTTGAAAAAGACGAAGCTATAACAGAGAGATGTTACGAAATTGTGAAGATGTTTTTCGATAGGGGATAAAAATAAGGTTCGAGGAAGAAAGAAAACGTTTTCTATGAATGCTTTTAAAAATGTGGCGTAATATAGACTCAGCACGTTATGAAGTCACAAAGTGAAAATGAAAATACGTATATCACACGCCAATACGTTTTGAGCGAATATGTGATACGTACAAAACGCGGAAACGGAAACTCTAAAAGCCAAAAGAAATAAAACTTTGTGCGTTTCAAGGCTTCATAATAGGAATACGAAACGAAGTCTTTAATATGCTGAACAAAATAAGCTAAAGAGAAGAAGAAATCGTAGTAACACACGTTCTTTGGCTGTTATTGTTTTTCACTTTCTCTTTCACTCATTTCGTACTGAAGAAAGACGACCAGGGATGTAGTGGAGGGTATACTTTCCACTACATTACTTTCCACCATATACTTTCTGGAATTTTTAAAGAAATTCCGTATACTCCCTGTTTCTCAAATAAATCTATATAGAGTAAACTCTAGCGTTTACCCTTTGATTATAGCTTATATCCTCTGCCCATAGCGTATACTTATGGATTTTTTACAGCTATACCACTAAAGGCGACGACTATAGATGTCAAAGAAGCATTATTCATCAACAAATCTCCTAAAATATATACTTATAGTAGGTAATGTTATTTACTACAGGAATTGCTGGCACAGATTCAATTCAGAGAGTAGCATGCTTGGAAATTTTAATCTTGTACGAGATGGAAACAGAGGCGTGCAGAGAAATTGTAAAGTCCAGCACAAATGTAGTTCAATAGTACATGTAGGAGGTCCATAAGCGTCATGCTTCACTGTAAAAAAAAAAAAAAAAAACGAAAAAAAAAACGGACTAAAATGCGAAAATACTACTGGCAGTCCAGACGCCAGTACTATTTCCGTATTTTAACGGAACTTTTTCGCGGTAAATTACAGAAAATTTTCCGTTAAATTCTAAAAAAAAATGGAAAATTTTCTGTAATTTACAAGGGAAAAAGTTCCGTTAAAATACGGAAATAGTACTGGCGTCTAGATTGCCAGTAGTATTTCCGTATTTTGGTCCTTTTTTTTTTACAGTGTTGTACTGTTCAAGCCGTATAAGAAATTGACCCCTATCAGGCCCTT
Source organism: Maratus speciosus (assembly GCA_963932465.1). NCBI lineage: Eukaryota > Metazoa > Arthropoda > Arachnida > Araneae > Salticidae > Maratus > Maratus speciosus. Next base: position 282,167,567 of record OZ010792.1, read on the forward strand.
TTTTGGCTTAAAGACCGGTACAAGAGCGGAAATAACTTTACTCGCATCCAAAAATTTCCTTTGAAGATAGTCCAACTCGAACGATAAAAAATATGACTCATTTTCTTTTGCAAGACATTTTATATTCACACTGGGCGTAAAGTTGGCTGCAACTAGGAAGCCCCTAAAAGATCATCAACTGTTCAACTGTTCAAATTTTCATTAATCTACAAAGCAATCCGAAATTTCAGAAGTAATTTTCTTGGAACCACAAATCAACTCAAACCCGAAGCTTTATTTGCCTCGATGTATATTATCATTATTAAACTTCGTATTATAATAATTTCGAGACACTCTGTATATGGTTTGCTAGTTTTATGATTTTAAACTCCAGTAACAATGATTAAAATGAATTTCGCAAATTAAAAAACTTACTTCAAATTTACTCTAGCTTATTTATTTTTTATTAGATCGTATACCAAACATGTCCGGTAAATTTAACATTCATACTGCATCTAATTATCAGAGTATTCAACTTATTTTTCAAGAGCTTAAACTCAACTCATAAAAACAAAACCCTTGCGTGAGCTCAAATATCCGTGAAATAAAAATACCCCCATTCCGTTTAAATAGATGTTTAAAATATTGCTTAATTTGTTGTCCTATTAGCTTGAAATAGCTTTTCGTCTTTATTAAGGATTTGAGTGATTCCCAAAATGTATTTAAAGCGATTGTTAAAGAGCATATATCCCATTGAAATGATATGCTTCTAACTCTAATTGGTTGACTCTTATGCATATCGCTAATGGTATAATCTTTCTCCGGTTATTGAGCAGCATTACACACAAAAATCAATGATGGGAAAAAAAAAGAAAGAAATGATAAACAAATAAGGAATATTTTAGAACCGAAGTTTTGCACGCAATAAAATAATTTTATCACAAATGGAAGCAAGTAAAAAGAATAAAAGAAAAGATTGTGTTTCGAGATATTTAAGGAAGATCTTTTCTTCACAAAAGAAAAATTCCAGTCACGATTGTCTGTACCACTTTAATAATACAAAACGGATGCTAGCAAAAGATTATTACTTCACGTTTATTAAAGCAGGTTTAAGTCAATAATTGTCTCAAACTTTTGTATTAAATGGTATATAAGATGATAATTTCGTGCTTATTTTTATAGTATGTACAAAAAAAAATTCTTAATGTACGAAAATATAATGTAACGGTGTACGAAAGTACATATTTACCTCTTCCGTGTTAGCCACGATTTTGAAAAGCACTATTTATCCTTAGAAACGCCAGAAAACAATATCTTTTCGAGATTTAACGAAGAATTTATGGAGACAATGTTTTTTTTTTTATGCCACTGATTTTCAGAAACGTTGTCGAGTGTTTCTTTACTATGTTACTCAGTTTTCTCAAATTGGAATATCGATTTTTAGAATGCTATCAATTCTCAATTAAACATTTTCAGCTGCATAACTGAATTTATGCATGCAATAGTAGCAAAATAATATTACTTTTAACACCTTCGCGGCGAGCGTCTTTTGAAGAATTTTTAATCTTTCGTCACCAGTTTTTTAAAACAGAAATTTTTGTGTAATTGAATCGCAGAAATGTTCTGATTGAATAAGGCAAAGTTTACAATAAAAAATAACTGGTGGGAATAATCAAGGATTTTGAGCAACTTATGCGTCACGTATACGTGTTGCTAGTCCCGAAGAGGTTAATGTTAATGTTAATTCTGTTAACAATAACATGTTTGTTTGTAAAATATGTTTGTTGAACATGAAAATGTTTAGTTAAGTATGGATGGCATCCGAAAATCTTATATTCTAAGTTGAGAAAACTGATTAATACACTATAAAACTACTCGTAAGCGTTTTCGAAAATCAGTGATAGCAAAAGAAACATTCGTTTTATAAATGTTTCTTTAAATCTCGAAAATTCATTAATTTCTAAGGTTTCTAAAGATAAAGAAGACTTTTCGGTATCAGGGGGTAACTCGGCAGAGGTAATTGTATCTTTTCCCTTGTGGTTACATTAATTTTTCCTATAACAAGAAACATTAGTCTTTTTTTGTGTGTTTATATAACTTTGACAGAAAGTTACTGTCCCAACAAGATTTCTATGGATTACATTTAAGGCGGTATTCAACAAAATATTTTTCTGCGCTCAACAACTCGAAATCTTCTTACACATTTTCAGACTCATTTTAAAAAGTAAAAACACGAAACTTGCTGACGTGATGTTTCAAAAGATTTATAAGCGACCTGTGTAATTTATTTTATGTCCAATTATTTAGAACTTGATTTAAAACAATTATTTTCTCAGTACGACTACGACCATTTTTTGCGTTTCCAGCTCTATCACTTCGGAAAATTGGGTTCAAAATGCCCACTTTGACAGCGTTTTTTAAAATACATTCTGCCTTTATCAAAAAATCGACCAATACGGCACATTATATAGTTTCTGAATAGAGAACCTCCCAATTGGATGCGTTTGAGAGCAAAAATGAATTAAATAAAAAGAAAAGTGTTCAGTTAAACTGATGGCATTTAGCTCTCAGGCTATTCACACTAATTGTATATTATACTCTTATTTCAAAGAATAAAGCCTCTCAAAAAATAAATAACAGGGGGGATTAGCCCCGTTTCAGCCCTTTATACTTAACCAATGAACCTCCAAATCTAATCAGGGAAGCTTCTTAACATAATAAACTGGTATACCAAATTTGAAGCAAATCAGATAATTCAGCATGAAAAACCATTTCGCTGAAATAAGGGGGCTATTAGCTAACATTTTCTTCCTTTATCCTTCACCAATGAATCACCAAAACTAATCAGAGAAGCTCCTTAACATAACAAACCGGTATACCAAATTTGGAGCAAATCGAATAATTTTGTATGAAAAACCCGGTTATCTAAATTAACGGGGTGGTGCAGCCCCATTTCCCCCCTTTATCCTTGACCAATTACCCCCAAAACTAATCAGAGAAGCTCCTTAACATAACAAACCGGTATACCAAATTTGGAGCAAATCGAATAATTCTGATGAAAAACCCGTTTATCTAAATTATGGGGGGTGGACTAGTCCCCCTTTTCTCTCTTAATCGTTAACCAATGAACCCCCAAAACTAATCAGGGAAGCTCCTTAACATAACAAAGCGGCATATCAAATTTGGATGAAAAACCCGTTTATCTAAATTATGGGGGATTGACTAGCTCCTGTTTTCCCCTTTTTCCTTAACTAATGAACCCCCCAAAAACTAATCAGGGAAGCTCCTTAACATAGTAAACTGGTATACCAAATTTGGAGCAAATCGAATAATTCTGCATGAAAAAGCCATTTGTCTAAATTAAGGGGGAAGGAGGTGGATTAACCCCCTTTTATCCTTAACCAATGAACACCCAAAACTAACCACGGAAGCTTCGTAACATAACAAACCGGTATACCAAATTTGGATCAAATCGAATAATTCTGCATGAAAAACCCGTTTATCTAAATTAAGGGGGGGGGGGTGGACTAGCCCCATTTCCCCCATTTATCCTTAATCAATGAATCCCCCAAAACTAATCAGGGAAGCTCCTTAACATAACAAATCGGTATACTAAATTTGGAGTAAAAAATATAATTCTGATGAAAAACCCGTTTATCTAAATTATGGGGGGTGCATTAGCCCCCTTTTCCCCCTTTATCCTTAACCAATGAACCCCCAAAATTAATCAGGGAAGCTGATAACATAACAAACTGGTATACTAAATTTGGATGAAAAACCCGTTTATCTAAATTAAGGGGGTGGACAAGCCCCCCTTTTCCCCCTTTATCCTTAACCAATGAACCCCCAAAACTACTCAGCGAAGCGCCTTATCAGAATGAACCTAGAAAAAAAATTTGAAGAAAATCGGATATTTCTATCAAGAGTTATCGCGTTACGTACGTATATACGTACATACAGAACCGGCGGGCACATTAGCTGTCAGGCTTAGATAGCCTGTGAGCTAAAAATGAGTCAGAAAATGCGCAGTTTGGATTTGAGTATACCCTTAAACAGAAAATTTTGTTGAGTTACATAAATTTTGCTGGTTTAGCGATATGTTTTAATAGAAATTTTATGAAGCAATTTTTTAGCACATTTCTTTTGCATATGTTGTCAAAGTTCAAGTAACAGCGTTTCTTAATAAAAAGTGGTGCAAACCGAATAAAATACGTGTAAGAAATGTTGTTCCCGATGTCAAATGGGAAGTGATATAGGACCGATAAGGGTTAATTTTTTTTTTCTTTTTTGTAATTATATTTGTATCGAAATTATAGAATATTTTAGAACCGGAATTTTGCACGTCATAAAATAATTTTATCATAAATGGAGGCAAGGAAAAATAATACAAAATGATTATTTTTCGACGTATTTAAAGAAGATCTTTTCTTCAGAAAGAAACACATATTTATTTATTAGATACAATTTTTAATCCAACAAAAGTTTTTTCGTTCAAGAAAATATTTTTTGAAAATATAGGTCAATTGAAATTTGTTAGGACAACAATATCTTTCGATGAAGAAAAGAAATGGAATATTTAAGAATTGAGGTTTTGCACGCAACAAAACAATTTTATCAAGTGGGAGGAAATAAAATTAATAAAAAAATCATTATGTTTCGAGATATTTAAGGACAATATTTCCCTCAGATTAAAAAAAATCCAGTTCCGATCTTTTTTTATTATTTATGATACGAAATGCTTACGAATGCTAAAGAAATATCATGACATCAAATTTAATAAATCAGGTATAGGTCAATATTTTTCTCAATCTCGTGTATTTAATAACCAGTGTTTTGTATATAACACAATAATTTCGTTTACATTTTTATGATACGTTCATATTCATGTAGACACTGCAAAAAAATATTTTACCAACAAAATCTCTATTAGATAGCCATATTTAAACGTCATATATTTCTGAGCCAAACAAATTTTTGTAGAATAAACAATAACCAGACGAAACAAACAACTCTTGAACGAAACAAACTTTCATAGAATCAAAAGAGTTTTTATTTTTGTTGATATTTATCTATTTATAATTTTTAATCGAACAAAAATTTGTTTGACCCAACAAAATGTTCTGTTTAATCTCGGACCCAAACACCCCAACTTAATGGACTTACACCCAAACTTAATGAGGATCTATTTATGTCAAGGTTTAACAGAATATGAAGTTTGTTGAAATTCCGTGCATTAGTTCTTGAGATATAGCTGTCGTGGAAAATATGAAAATGCAGCATAGCAGTGCCCCTTGTGTGATTTATACCAAAACCTAATCAGCGTATGTTTATGTAAAGGTTTAACAGAATATGAAGTTTTGTGAAATACCGTAAGTTAGTTTTTGAGATCTATACTATCTATATTTTGAGGTCTATAGTAAAAATCCTAAAAAATGCAGAATATTAAACGCGATGTCATAATATTTATTTTGCATCCGTTTTGTATTATTAAAATTGGATTAATAAATTTATTATTGGATTATTAAATGTATTATTATTAATCGGATATTAAGGGATTAATACATTTTACGGCCAATTTAGGCCAAAACTTAACCAGTATCTATTTCCGTCAAGGTCTAAGAATATAGGGAGTTTTATACAATTCTGTGCATTAGTTCTTGAGATATAGGTATCACGGAAATCATGAAAAATCCCAGCATAGCAGCGCCACCTGTGAGCGATTTACATAAAAACCTAATCAACACCAATTTATTTCAAGGTCTATCTGAATACGAAGTTTTGATTAAATTCTGTGCATTAGTTCTTGAGATAGAGCGCCCACAAAACTGGTGTCACGTACAAACAAACAGACTCACGGGCAGACATTTTCTAAAAACAGTCAAATCGTGTTTAGGACCTCCTAAAACGTAATAATCCGTCAAAAGCCGGAACTTCAAAATTTTCACGAATCTAATATTTTCTCCCTGTAAAGATAGAATAAAGTAACAAAAAATATTCCAATAGTTCAAAAGGATGTTCTAGTCCAGTCTGCCAGTATCATTTTAATAATCCAAAATGGATGCAAAAGAAATATTATGACTTCGCGTTTAATAAAGCAGGTTTAAGTCAATAATCATGTCTTTAATATCACCCAAACTTTGTTTGTTTTTGGAATTTTTAAACATATGAACATTAAAATATCTTCTTTTATTAAGTGAAGCGAATGTCATGTTTGTTTGTAAATATGCTAGTAATTAATTAAAATTTTGAATAACATTCTATGTTTCAATGAAATCTACATCATTTAGATATAAAATATGATAACTTCGCAGACAGATTTTGCAATACACAATACAAAATTACACACACACACACATATATATATATGTATGTATTTATAGCAACATAATGTAAGTAGCTTTAAGATAAACAAACAAAAAGCAAAATGAATAGAAATTTGTTGGCCATAATAAGTGCAAGTTTTCGTTTTAATATTAAAGATAAATTGAAAATAATAATGATTACTTTAGTTATTGCTGTCGAACTATACATTTATGCTTTTGGTAGCAAATAAGGTAACTTTTATCCGTGAAATAATATCTCACGAGATTTTATATCAATAGAAATAGAAATTGCAAAGATAAAGGCTTAATATTTCTTCGTATGAAAGAAAAAAACATTTTAAAACGACCAAATATAATATAAAATTTCAAGTAAAAAAGAAAAGGCAAATGAGTAATCACAGTGTTTTTATTTATTCGAGAGTACGAAAAGTAGTGCATTAAAACCTGAAAAAATGGAATCGATAGAGACCAGAGAAAAAAAATCCACTTTATATGGCATTCCTTTGGATGAGAAAACCCATTTTTCTTAATTAAGGGGGTATTACCACCCACAGCACCGATCCCCCTTTTATACTTAAACAACGAGCCTCCAAATCTAATCAGGGAAGCGGCTTATCATAATTACCTAGTATACCAAAATTGAAGCAAATCTGATAATTCTGAATGAAAAACCCATTTATCTAAGTTAAGGAACGGGTTAGCCCCCCGTACCCCCTTTATACTTAACCAATGAATCCCAAAACTAGTCAGGGAAGCGCCTTATAAGAACGAACCTACAAAAAAAAATTGAAGCAAATCGGATATTTCTATCAAGAGTTATCGAGTTACGTACGCATATACATACATACGTACGTACATACAGAACCTGCGGGTATATTAGCTCTCAGGCTTTGATAGCCCGTGAGCTAAAAAAAGGCGGGGGGGGGGGGGTACATTGCCCTGTATAAAGTTTTAAAAAAATATTTTAAATAATAAAAATATCGATATAAACACTATAACAATATGTATACATTTTTTAAAGTGAAACAAAGAATATTTTTTAACAGGAAAAACGGCACAAATTTCGAATCGTAAAGAAGGAGTAAATATGTAAATTACGATATTTATAATTATTAAAAAACACAAAAAATATTTTTATTATTAATGTCGAAAGTAGAGAAATTTCCATTTAATTAAAAGACAAACTGGTAAACAAAAATGTTGTCTAAGAATGTAATGAAGTATATTTATAAATATTTAAAATAACAAATACTACAAATTTTCGTTCTAAACAAAAATAAGAACCCGATTAATTATAACCTTTAGAATTTTTACAGTCTTATGAATTATGCTCCGCGTCTTTGAAGCACCAGTTCCTTTTTACAAAAGTGAATTTTAAATACCTGTCAATGGAAATTTTCATGAATTCACGAAACTGCAAGAATCCCTATCATCAAATAGGAAATATTTGAGGCTCGCAAAATATTCGCTAATTTTCAGTTTATGCATTTTTAAAAATATGCCATAGACATCAAATAAATACTTTTCTTTTATCATACTGAGTTTTTAAAATTTGCCAGTCTTTTAAATTATTTCTCGGTTTGATTTTTGTTTTCTTTCAGAATAATAGTTACTGTTTATTAAATTTTGCGAATAACAGCAAATAAGATTGATTAGCTACGAAAAATAAATAAATAAACAAAAATGATTAAAACTAAAAAGAAAAATACCCACAAAAATACTGTTTTCTTATTTAAAAATTCATGACCCATTAACTAATCGATTTACACAGTAGTAATCAAACAAATCTCAAAAAAATATTTCTTGACCTTTGCTTTTGGGGGAACGTTATACTTCTTTGACCTAAAATTTAGGTGATTTTTTATGTTTATTCTTCGGTTAGAAAGAAAAGAGATATCACCGTCCGAGTTTTTGCATTATATTTATTGATATTTCAATTATACATACAGGCATCACGCGGCTTACGTAAGTAATGCGTTCCGTAAACTTTTGCGTAACTTGAATTTTAGGTAAGTCGAACTTGTAAATTGCATAGGTAAATTTCATAAAGAAAGGCGATATTTATTACATATAAATATATAATACATACATTATTTACTCAGTATTATTTCATAAATAAACTAGTAAGCAGCAGTATTTACTTGGATATAAACTATGAAAGTATGAAAAAAATATAAAAACAAAGTGGAAGAACACTTTTCAAATAGCAAATATCTTGTGGAATATGGAATTTATAAATTTAATATTGATGAATTATTTTATATCAATTTTGAATCTACATCAAACAAACAGCTGAAGCTAGAAGAAAAAATACACTCGTTCCTCTTCATCGAAACTTTAAAATTAGGTTTAGTTATGATTTCAATTTAGCTAGCAAAATCTTACCGATTAAACCGACTTTTTTTTTCATCATTTAAATCAGATTTGTGTTTGTTTTGTTAAAGATTTGATTTTGTATTACAATAAAAATATAACTGTATCCAATATATAAAACTATATTATTGCTGTGGTTTTTATCTGCATATTTTATTTATAAAGCAATTATCAAAAATATGCGAATGCGTATCAAACATGCAAGTATGTTCATAAATATAATTTTCGAGATTTATTACGTAAGTCGAGGGATGTCTGTATACATATATATATATATATATATATATATATATATTGTAGAAAAAAAATTACTATTATGTCTTGTGCGAATATAGATGAGCATCATGGGCAATCGAGCGACCGTATTTTCCCAGTCACAAGCGTCTCAAACAAATTTAGTCCCCATATAGGAGATATGTCTTCCTATTTACCGACGTGATTTCCAGCGGTCAGCGCGGAAGAATACAGTGACGAGATAATTTTAGTTCGAATTCATGGCAAAAAATGCTGTTTATCGCATTCCCTTACACGATTAGAGAGTCGAGACACGATTTTTATTTGATACTATTCAGCTTATTTAATTAGCTTATTTTTGTGCTGCATACATTTAACATATCATCTGAAAAAATTTCTGGTTCGAATCAACTATTATGAATTTGGCAGGGTCAAAATGACCCGTAATGGCGGTTTTCCGGTTTTAGTGTTAATTTGATAAGCATAGCTTAATTAGAGAAGCATTAACAGGGCTCGTACGGGTCCTTGAATTTCCAGACTGACAAAATTCTGCGACACCAGCATTTTGTTATGGAAAATATCTTCTTAAATAATCCAAAATTTCGTCCCTTTAAACTAGATTTATTTTTCTATAAAAAAATTCTGATATTTGTCCTTGAAAACAACGGTACCCGTACGAACCCTGATAAATAAGGATAATAGTATATGAGAACACCAATATCTAACATTGACAACGAAGACTATTTTTTACCTTTGCCTAGCACGCTGCATTTGCCTTGAAAGCTTCTGACCACCGATTCAGAACTCCTGTTATATATAGAGCTCAGTGCCATATTATGAATCGGCATTAACCCTTAAATGCGCGATTTTTTTTTCTTTTTGAAAAAAAAATGTATATGATTCTCTGAAAGGTTTATTACACAGGAAAAATAATGAAAAAAATCAGAGATACATTTTTCATATAATACGTCAATCTTTTCTTCTGTTACACATCTGCAATATAAATAAAAACTACTGTCGTGTGGCTGTTTTACGTTAAAATATCCCAAATTAGTAAATATTTTAATAAGTATGTCTCCAAATACCTTATTTTATATATTTATTTATTTTATAAAACTTTAACCCTTTAATTCGCAAGATAGAATACGTTCTAGAAATCATGTAGTTCAGAGAATCTAACATTACACCAGAAAGTTTCAATGGTTAATTTCGCTTTATTTAAATACTATATACTATATTAAATACTTATTTAAATAACTATAAACCTAGTTTATGAATTACAGTAGAACTTCGATTAACTGAAGCAATTGGGACCGACCCTCTTTTGGAAAACCGAAATTTTCGGATAATCGAGAATGCTTCAATTTTAAGATTACGGAGAAATACAGGTAATATTTCATATTATGGTAACAAGTGCTTAATAAAAATAAAGCAATAGAAAAATGGAAACAAGAATAAATAACCGGAATTTTAATTTTGAAATTAAGTACCTTTTACATGTACCATAAGGGTTTGAAAAAATGTTTTGTTTATCGCAGTTTCGATTGCCTCTGCTTTGAAGCTCTATCACGCAGTTTTTTAATAGTATTAGTTCACCAGTATCAGAGTCTTTCTGCTGCTCCAGCCATGCCAAACCTTTTGCAAAACATTCAAAAGCTTCCGGAATTGCTAATTTGTTTGTTTTCTTCGTTCAACTCCGCACCTTACGGGAGCTCAAGTTAAATTCAAAGGAATTCTAAGAAAGGGGATCGAAAATATTTATATATACTCGTAACTCGTAGTTCGGAAAGGACCGCTTGCACACAAGAAAGTGGTAGTTAAAAAAATGGATTTTGCACACAAGGATTGTGATGGTAAAAAAAAAAAAAAAAAAAAAAAAAAAAAAAAAAAAAAAAGCTTTTAAAATGGATTTTTGTTAATCGAGAGTTTCGTATAAGAGAAGTTCTACTGTAATTCTAGAAATTAAGCAGTGATGGAACAGTGTAGCATCAGAGAGAATTAACTGAAACCGCTAAATTTTATTAGTATTCTTCGTCTTATTTTAGGATAGAATTTCTAAAACTTTCCAAGGCGAAGAATACTATAAAAATTTAGTGGTGACAAACGCCCAGCTGCTGCGCGACCGTTCCATCACTGAATCAAGTGATAATTTCTCACAATTCAAACGATTTATAATATAATGTATCGTTTCATCACCTAGAGAACTACAGACTAAAAATTCTCGATCATTTCCTCTATTCAGTTTATTTGTTTACCTTATTCGCATAGCTCGGAAATCTATATTTCTAGTTTTGGGATTTAGAAAATGACTACCTATTCGTTCCTGATGAAGGCAGTATATTTTTTCTTTCAGTAAATAGTTCTCAAGAAAAAGGGTTGAAAAACAGTGTTCCGAGAAAAACAAATTTACAATTTTACAATACCGTTACGTTCAACGATCGGCGTTATTATCAATGAGTAAAAAATTCCGTAATGTGCATTCCTTTTAAATAAATTTAAATGCTACTTATTCTGTACTTTATAGAAAGCATATTGCATACGAGTAATGCATAGAAATTTCATTATGTTTGAAGTATCATAGCATATTTAAAATGCATCGCAAAAGATTTTGCCTATCGAGTATAATGTAAAGGTAATTTTTGTATATCTCTGTAAACGAACTATAAATGATACACGATACATTTTCAATAGAGAGTATGCTTTAGTAAATTTCAATGACCTATATTACTTATATGGCAATCTGATTATATTTACGAGATATAGAGTAAGTATACAGAGACGATCAGATGGCAAACAAATCGAAGTCATGAACACTTTTCAACTATGCTGGAAAGCGTTGAAAAAAGAAATTTCTATATTATTATTATTATTAGCTGCAGAATAACTATCATTTGCATTTCGGAGCAAAATTTATTTTTAAGGAGACAAGGATCCTTCAAACTCATTTTTATTATTAATTTTTTTAAAATTGCACCTTAAATACTATTGAAGGGATGAATTATGGCATATATTTATATATTTATCATACAAGAAATTAAAAAAAAAATTTTGGAGAAAAATAAATTTTCCTGAATATTTTAAACGTTATCAAGAACTTTCAAAATGTCTCGACCTCACTCCATATCAATTAAAATCCCCAATATTTTTTTATGCCAGTTTAGTTTACAAATAAAACTGCGCATAGTTTTTTTAAACTAAATATAAATGGAAAAGTTAAAGATGCAGAAATAAGCTACAAAAATGCTGAAAATATCATAAAATTTAGAAAATAATTATTTTTCTTATCTTTATATTCAAATATATAAAATTTGATGCGCAGTTTTATTTATATATGTGAACCAAACTGGCATAAAAAATATTGGAAATTTTAATCGATATAGAGCGAGGTTGGGACATTTTGAAAGTTCTTGATAACACTTAAAATATTCAGAAAAATTCCTTAATTCCCTCCCCCCTTAAATATTTTCTAATTTGTTGTGTGATAAATATATGCCCCAATTCATATAGTGTGCCCTTAAATAGTATTAAAGTGCAATTAAAAAAATGAATTTGAAAGTCCCTTATCCCCTTAAAAACAATTATTATGAAGTATACTTATTGTTAGCCACTTTGTTGCATAATTAAAATATGCAGTAAGACAGTTTTTTTTTCTTTAATTTTTTTAATATAATAATGTTAAAATCACGATGATTTTGTCATAATTGACCTAGAATAAGGAAATAATAAATCATCTTCCATGAAAATCCGTGGTTTGTCTTCACTTTGAATTTCAAACCATTAAATGTGTACGTTTATATGTAAGGATAATGAAGAGGATATTTCGGCCCATGTTGCATGAAATGTGCTTTGAAAAACGTTTTTTGAAGAGGGGATTGCCCAAATACTTTTTTTCACTTAGAGAAATCGTTGAATAACCTTTACAAATGCTTTGTTGCACTGAAAAAAAAAAATGTGATTTTTGCAGAAAAAAACTTTTTTAAAGAAAAAAATGCAGATTTTTCTGTAAAAAAATATGGATTTTGTAATTTTTACAGAAAAAATCTTTATTTTTTACAGAAAAAAAATTCCGTAAAAAATTACAGATATTTTCTGTAAATTAAACGGTTTCCACTGGCACCAAAATTGACAGTTTTTTTCTGTCAATTTGAGAGAGTTTTTTTTTTTTTTTACAGTGTGGTGATGTACGGGACCCAGTCTATTAACTTCGACTGTCCTAAGTTTGTGAAAATCGAACACGTTGACCATTGTGCTGAGCATACTCGCTCGGAGCGACAAATGCAGAGAGAGGGAGAGACAGACTTATTCTTTTTTTACGAAAGTATTAAATATTAGAGAAAACTAAACAAAAGTTAGTCATTAAGTAGCGTATAGGTTTCGATGCGTCAATAAAAATATTTTTAAAGTTTTGAAATGATCGAAAATTAACAGGTATATCAACGTAGGAGATTGATCGCGATTTATTAGTTTATGGATTCAAAATGCATTACAAAAAAACTTAACACTTTCCAAATGCACATGAACCGTATAAAAATAAGGTATTTTCTCATTAACAAAAGTTTTATTTTATATTTTACTTATTGGTTGTATATGTAATTATTAACAAAACTGTATAAATGGAACTTGTTCAATTCTCGTCATCTTTCCGTTATTGTTTTCTTTAAATGTTTGACTGTTGACACGGTGACGGAATCATTAGCATAAATTCCTTGTCACTACGTGCATAATATATAAATACGCATCGCATGACAACTTCATCGTAACTCTTATTCGGCGAATAAATAACTAAAAAGCTTTATCAAAACTGGATACATTTGTGCTTTAATGATATTCTAATAGTTTTTTAATTATAATTCTAATATATTTTATTTAAGCTTCTATAAAGAAAATCAGCCTTGTTAATTTCAATCAAGGTACTTTTAGTCTCAAAATTACATTCAATAATTCATGGCTTTCCTTGGGAAAAAAATCATAATCATAGACATTTTATCCATTAAAAGAAACAAAATTGAAAACTTAACCGGAAAAAAAGAAGCTAGGGAAAAAATTGCATGAGCATAGTCAGTGAAATAGCACGCAAAACCTGACTTTTTTTAAATGAGTATGTCTGCAGGTCTAAGCGGAAACAATAGGGAGGAATTCGTTATCAAAATTAGAAAGGGGAACGAAAGATCCAAGAATTTTAATGGTTCTATAGTTATTATATCTACTACCATAAACTGCGTGTTCTGAGTAAAAAGAAACTCAGTTCTATGACCTGCTGAGAGGCATAGATACTACATGAAAGTTTAACATATTTATTTTGATTTAACTATAGAAAAGCTTTGCGCAGTACCAAAATAAGTGATTTTAAAAATGTAGATTTCTTGGTGTATACAAAAAGAAAGAAAGAAAAAAAAATAAGTTTCATTAATTTTAAAAATTATTTTCGAAACAATTATTTCATATACAGGGTAAGGTTATTTGGAGCAACTGGGCCATGATTTTAGAATGTGACTCTGGAGCTTCTGACAATTTAGCTTCAAAAATTTCAAATTCAAAAACTTCATTTAAATTAAAGTCTGAATTTCTGTAAATGTGTTCAGTTAGGTTCCGTCTATCAGACAGAAACGCTCAAAATTACATTTTAATATTTAAAAATATAAAAATATGCATATTTCATCCTTCTTTCCTTATGGGTCCAGTTGCCCCATAAAAATGGTGCAAGTGAACCAGGAAGATCTATGTTCCACAGGCGTTTATTTATTTTTTTTTTCATATGGGATATCAGGTCCTGTATGAAAAGGTGTAAACAACTTTTAAAAAATTAAACCAGGCAGATTATGTAAATGATATATCAACTAAAGAGCATTGTAAGGGAAACCTTTTCTGTCAATGTGTCTAAAAAAAGCACTAAAAGTGAAAATATTAGATTTATTTATACCAAAAACATAAAAATTAAGTAAGTACTTATGTACTTTAGTACAGGCAATAAATATAAAAGTCACATGGGTATTTTAAGGAAAAAATAGCAAGGTAAATCTGTGAACAAACGACTACGTAAGTACTTAAGTACTTTATCTGGGCGATTCTCAAAAGGTGGGCACTGGACACACGTCCTAACTTTAAGCCTTTCAAACATAACTTTAATTATTATTGACTTTTTTTTTTTAACACTGAGTTTTTAATTCTATTCAGAGACTGAAAATGACATAATTTATTGTAAAAGATTTGTATAAATATCTTAAAATTTTATTATTTTATGCTAAAGAGGCCAATTTCGGGCATTCATAACGTTAACTGCTCCAATGTACCACCAAGAACAAGAGTTTTAACTTTTTTCCAGGTGGTTCTAATGGTAAACAACGAATGCATAAAGGAAACGGATGATTTTTTGATAATTTCGTTAAGAGGGCTGATTTATTGCTTTTTTGAAGATAGAAGGACTTTTCTATAAAAAATTGTTTTGTATTTTGTTATGTCCGAAAGTAACGTACGCGACAAAGCATTTGATTTTATTATTATTATTACTGGATAGCAAAAAGTTAATTATACATACATATATGTATACACATACAATTACAGGACACATTTACTACATTCTTAGTCTTAAGAATTTTTTAAATACGTCCAAACAACGTCTAAAATGTGTAACGTACGTGCGAAAAAATTTCCAAAATTTGTAACGTACACAACTGCTAATTAAATGCTTTAATAATTAATTTTCCAGAATAGTTGCTCTCTTTTAATGTTTGTGTATAATTTTGTAGACATACTATTAAAAATATTAATATATTATATTTATAGACAAAAAAAAATACTATTAAAGAAAAATTGGCCTTAAATTTGAAAATTTTAAAAATTACATATCGTTAACGTTTAATGATCCCACCTTTTGAGAATCTCCCATCTGTATCCAGGGATCGCATTATATAGGGAAAATTTTATTGTTCCTACCAGAACTCTTAATGAGTTATTTTCATGATCATTTTATTTAACATATTCTAAAGAAAAGTGCCGTGAAGATATTATTTTTAAAATAGTGGTAGGAACAATAAAAGTTTCCCTATAGAATGCGACCCCTGTGTATCGTACAATTTCAAGGTTTGGCTATCTCGCTTTCAGGGGCAAGGTTCTTGCATTCGTAAAATTTTAAAATAATTTATTGACACCGATATTTACAAGAGAATCTGTTTGTAAACAAGTAAAAGTATATTTTCGCATACTTAGTAAAGGTGAAATTTTCATTATAAAATTCCGGTGTCAATGTAGCAATTAGGACTTAAAATTATGTGATGCCATAACGGCATCATCGCTTCTCAAGGGATCAAGCAAATTGGTTTGGTACCACACAATATGCTTTTTTACAATTTTATTGCGTAATTTTAATAACATATTCAATAATTTTCTTTTTTGGGAGCAAAAAATAATGGAGAAATTTATTTCCCGTAGTAAGAGAAACTAAAAAAAAATTATTTATAACTATCGGAGTAACTGGATCCCGCATGGTCCAGTTACCCCATTCTTGAAAAATTTATGGGGTAATTGGGGAACCGATCTTACATTTGAAACATGTAGTAAATATGTATACATACCTAATAATAATAATGTAGTTACATACCTAATCTTAAAAGAAAAAGATTTTTTAATAAAAATACTTACAGTAGTTTAATAAAAAGTCGAGGAAGTTCAACCATATTGACGTTGTTTTTAAAAAAAGAAATGTCAATTTTTGGCAACTTATCACAGCAAATGAAGAGTTATGATTGAGTTGACACACGTTGTTTTAGGAAATAGAAATTAAGGTGCATCGTTCACAAAAGCTAAAACTTAAAAAACATCAACAGTTTTTTATAAAGTAGCTTATGGCCCACTTACCTCGTGGGTCCAGTTACCCCACCTAACCAATAAGAAGGATTAATCCTTCTTATCGTTGCTAAATAGCTAACTGCTAAACCGTTAGTTTTACACGCATAGTTCCAGTGGCAAACATGTTTCAAATATTGTTCTTCATTTTATGGAATTCCATTTACGCGAGAATATCTATTTATAGAAAAGTTGCGAAATGTATATTTTAAATGGTTCTTGGGTTTGATAAATTGTATTTAGAAAACTCTTCTCCGTGGTGTAACAAATAAAACAGTAAAAATTCCATTCTGCTACAACCAAAATTAATTATACAGGGTGTCTATAAAGAATGTCCCAGGAATAAATTTTAATAGTATGAACTCTGAGCGTTATAGAGTGTTGATTTAAGGTCACAAATAAATAGTAATTCAAACAATTTTAGATAAGCGCATGCGCGAGTACTGCTTTGTTATTCACTCGCTTGCAGTGCCACATACGCAAAATGGCGACTCCTGAGCGTAAAGCGGTATTGAGGGACTAAAGATGAAAAAGCCACATGCGCTTTTTTCCTTTGTGGCTTTATAAAAGATCGTTTCTATGTTCCGTCGCTATCTAATGATTTGGCAGAGTTGAGACACAGAATTGAAGAGGCTATTGCTTCCATTACTTGTTAACCGAAGTGTGGGAAAAATTGGGATGTGTGCCGTATAACAAAAGGTGCACATATTGAATATTTTAAAGAAAAACTAGGTTAGTTTACCTTCAATTTGATGCATGATTTGTTATAAATAGTCTAAATTAAACTGTTATAACATACCATTGAAACTGGGCATTTGTTTATGGGTACCTTATAATTTGTATTTTATGAATTATAGGGATTTTCTGGAACATAAAAGGGAGAAAAAAGAATTTTTAATGAAGTTTAAATTTTGCAACTTTTGTAACCCATTTATGCTTGAATTTTTGTTTTCTCAAATTTGTTGGTAAAATCACTTTAAAATGTAACATAATGAACTGAAAAAATACTAAAAAAAAATTACGCTAAAACATATTTGTATTTATTTGATAATGTAAACGTACTAAACATGGGAATATCCATTTGTGGAAAAATGCATAATTATATGTTTTGTCTAAATTTATATAAATTAAGCTTTTAAATTGTATATTATATACTATAATTAGTATTTATATGAACTATTAAAAAATATATTTATTTTTTTTAGAGGGACTAATAACATTATAAGTATTATTAATAATAAATTAAGAATAACGTATTTGAGGCTAAAAAACAATTTATTTCAAAATCCTCTTGAAAAGGGCTTTACATAAATAACTGTCCGCTAAATGGCTAGTAGAAATATATACCCATCTGCGCCTAGAGCCCTATATTTTGTACGTTACATACATACATGCATAAAACATAGGCTTGAACATATAATTTCGCAATTAAAAAAAATATGTATTTCAAATAAATCTACAACCTAAGATTATGACTTATTTATTTGGATCCTTGATACAAAAAATACAAATAAACTGACTTTTTACATTTCGCTATCTTGAAAAATGAAAAATCTATAAACACAAAAAAAGGCCTTTATTTAAGCAAATAAATATCAGTCTTATTCTGTCACCTCTCGGTAATAGATAAAGACATTTATAGACATTTTCTTCATACAATTTTCATGTTGTAAAGAAGGAGAAAATTATAAAAATTTATTAAAATTCGAAACGTCTCAAAAATGGGACGTTAGGCATAAATGGGTTAACAATAACTTTGTGACGTAAATGGCTTTTTATATATGATGAAAAACAAGATTTGAAAATTTTTTGCGATTAGAACTATACCTCAAAAATTAATGGATTAGGAATCAGCTATTGATCAACGGGTAAGAAAAGACACCTTATGTATGAATTAACATATAGTTTAAGTAACAGTGAAACATGTTTTGAATGTTAACCACCGCATTAAAAATAAACTCCTAAAATAAGAATTTTAGGAACATTAGATAATGTGAAACCCGTTATCAGCTATCATGTTACTATAGGTCTTGTAAAAAAAAAAAATCTGTAATTTTAACAGAAAAAAGTGTATTTTTAAAAGAAATAAACTGTTTTAAAGAAAAACAGTTTTTTTTCTGTTAAAAAAAATGTGGATTTCTTTTTTTTTTCTTTTTTTTTTTTTTTTTTTTTTACAGAAAAAATGCATATTTTTTACAAAAAAAAAAAAAAAAACTGTTTAAATGACAAATTATAGATATTTTCTGTAAATTAAACGATTTTCCACTGGCATCAAAATTGACAGGTTTTTTTCAGTCAATTAGAGAGTTTATTATTTTTTTTTTTTCAGTGTTATGATTAAGAGATAAAATATATTTAGCAAATAGATATCAAATCTTATATAAAAATCTTTAGAATAAATTGCTATAGAAACACAAAAAAAGAAAAAAGTTTGCAGTAAAGTTAATATATGATAACAAATTCTTCTATGGGTAACAGACGTGATATATTGAGACAATAATTTGAAAAATAAAATATTTTAAATTACATTTATCACTTTAATGTTTGATATCTACCTGTCTACTTTAAATTTGTCAACTAATGAACTTAATACTTTCTCAGGGATTATAAGTTTAAAATGTATTAGCAATAAAGCTTGTAATGAAAGTAAATGTTGTGTTTGATAGTAAGCAAGAACGAGAGTTATGCATGTTTATATATATACAATTTTTTAATTAATAAAAACATCATTAATTAATAACAAGTGTAATTAATATCAGACTTCTTTTGTATCAAAAATTACAATTTATTTTGATTAATAACAAATATGCAATTTCTTCCCTGTGAGAATATATACGCTCCAAGCTGGGATCCATTTATATATATATATTTTTTTTCTATTTATATTATATTAATTGAATTTATCACGGCATTTCAAAATGAATTAACTGAATCCATAGGTTTTAATTTCTGTGTTAACTTAGCTGTTTAATTCACCTTAATCTTATCGTGCTTTTGGATACCATGTGCAGGAGGATATTTTGAAAACAACTGGGGTTTTATTCGGTATGTTGTGTAATATTTCTATTTTTTATGCTATAAATTAAATATTTAAAAGTTTGTATTGTTTTTTTCCATTTTATGCCATTTGATATTATTCTGTTTTCATCTTGAAACTATTCTCTTGGTCATATTGGTTGTTTGAGTACAGGAGAAAAAAAAAATTCAGCTTTTAGCTTTTTTTCTCACAGAAAACAACCGATTTGCTTATATCATTGAATTCCGTACTCTTGAAAACGTAATTCAATATATAAGTTTTTCAATTATTCTTTTTTTCGGTATCCATATTCTTCTTTTTTTCTTCCATATTAATTCTTGTAATTAAGTATAAGGCACTTTATTTTATACATACAGTTGTGTATTATAGGTTTGTGGTATCCATTTTTATAGTCATTTCATTCACAATATTGCGGTTTTTGATGATGGTCGGTAATGTTTAATTAATGGTTATATGTATATATATATATATATAAAGTGTACTATTACGTCTAGACTATTTAAGTGAAAAGAATGTGATCATTAAAACAAAACAAGTTTAAGATTCATTCATTTCTTTATAGTTTCATGTTATTTAATTTTTTAAACGATTAATTAATAAATGTTTTCTTTACTGAGAACTTTTCGATTCAAAAAATCTGTAAGGGATGCTTTATAATATAAGGATCCGAATACATATAATTATAATATAGCGATGTCCGAAAATTCCGGGACACATTTTAAAATTCAATACAGATTCAAGTAATTATCGTACATTAGTGCGGTTTAGACTAAAATGCTTCTCAGGATGATAAGTTTTCTTCAAGCTAATGAAAATAATTAGTTCGAAATTTCGATCATAAATGGAGCCACTTGTCCATAAGTTTGCTCTCAAACATGCGTTTTTTCTGATTTTCAGATTAATTTTTAAGCTGTGAGCCATAAATGACGACTGCCAGCGTTTAGGAGTTTTCATTTATGTGGCACAGCATCAAAATTAATCTGGAAAGTAAAAAAAAAAAATACATGTTTGAACGCAAACATACAGAAAAGGAGCGTCATCTATGATCGAAATATGGAACTGATTATTTTCTTTCGCTTGAAAAAAATTTTTCATCCTGAGAAGCATTGTAGTCCAAACTGTACTCCTGTACGACAGTTACTTGATTTTGTATAGAATTTTAAAATGTGTTCAGGAATATTCGGACACACTGTATAATTTTCTTTTGATGAAACATCATTGAGTGTCAAATGTATATGGTGCCTATAATAACTTTTGTCCAATCTATTCAAAATGTTTGATTCAAAATCAATAGTAATAATAATAATTATTATAAAATTTCTTTATTTGTACAGTAGAACCTCGATTATCCGAAGTAACTGGGACCGATCATCTTTCGGAAAATCGAAATTTTCGGATAATCGAGAATGCTTTAATTTTAAGATTGAGGAGAAATTATCAGCTATTTCTTATTATGGTAACAAGTGCTTAATAAAAATAAAGCAATAACTACCTGAATTTGAAATTCTAAATGTTTTGCAAAACATTCAAAAGCTTCAGAATTTGCTAATTTGTTCTTTTTCTTCGTTCCACTCCGCAACGTTTGGGAGCTCAAGTTAAATTCAAAGGTACTCTAAGAAAGGGGACCGAAAACATTTATATGTATTCGTAATTCGGAATATACCATTTGCACACAAGGAATATGATAGTTAAAAAATAAAGATTAAAAAAAAGCTTTGAAAATGGATTTTGCACACAAGTAATGTGATATTAAAAAAAAAAAAAAATCTCTAAAAATGGATTTCGTTAACCGAGAGTTTCGGTTAAAAGAGTTTCGGATAAAAGAGGTTCTGCTATACTTATGTGTAAAAGATTTTATGATTTTTAGGTAAAACAATGCCATGCGATGTGGCGTAAAAGTATTAAAACATTTAAAGTAAAAAAAAAAAAAAAAAAAAAAAAAAATATATATATATATATATATATATATATATATTAACAACAATTTCTAAACTCCGAACTCTAAAATTCATTTATTGTTCATCTCGATTAGATCCCAAAAATATTTGCTTATTTATTTATTATGACGTAATAACAGCACGTTCAAACAAAGATATTAATGTACATATTGACATTATTCTCATATAATTAACAATTTGTGCTCTGATGTGTTAATTTCTTCCCACTTAATTTCAATCTCTAAATGTCACATTGGCACCGGAATATTCAATCAAATTTATTTGAAAATCGATTAATCCGCTTTTTCGTGTATATTATAAGCCGAATCTGTAGTTTACAAAATACTGGTGCCAATGTAACATTTGGGCATTTTGAAGAAAGTTCACCCACAGAGCTCAAAGGGTTAAGCTATATTACAAACATATTAAAAAACTGAAGAATCGCCAGAAAAACAACAAACGCTAGTGAATTAATCTAATATATTCCCGCCACAGGATTTTACCACTGCAAAGGCATCGATAAAACAACCTGTAATAGCGGAAAAAATTCCTGACACGACAGCGGATGTCACATTAACACTTTTAAACACACCTTTAATGTAATGCGAAACATTTCTATATTTATATTTGTGTAAAGCAATTTTCTTGTTTTTACAATAACTGATAGTAACATTGATATAATAGTGTTAAATCAGCTAACGCATATAAAGAGTGTAAATGTGTTAAAAATGTAATGTAAATTTTTCAGAACTAAATATTCATAAATTATTTTTTTAAGATCGCGTAAATAATGCAATTTATAACTAAAACTTTTTGAGAATTTTATTTATTTATTCATTTGGCATAACGACAGCATGTTCTAAAAAGATATATTAATATACATTATAATATTCCTGTCATTTCAACAACAACAACAAAAAAAAAAAAAAAATCTACAATACAAACATATAATTAAACTCACATCTTCAGAAAAATAAAAATATTCCAATAATTTAGTTGGAAACTCTAATAAGAATATTTTACCATTGTAAATACAACTGCGAAACTATTTTCTATGCAAACAAAAACCGAAAAGCGAGGAAAAATAATCCCAACAGTTACGTTGGACGTCTTACTAGCACTTTTGAAAGAAAATTTTTAATGTATTATTTTTTTTTTTTGCAAAAATTTCGTATTTTTACACTAAATAATAATAGATGGTTTTGAGAGTATGAAAATGGCTAACGGAAATGTGACAAAGAAAAAAAAAAGAAAAGAAAAGAAAGAAAATCTTTGAATTCTCAGATCTAAAAATTCGTGTATTTTTAAAAATTTCTCATGAATAGTGTAATTTATCATTATAACTTTCTGAGAAAGTTTATTTATTTATTTATTTGGCATAGCGACAGCCTGTTCTGAATAGAGATATTACTATACTTATTGATATTCCTGTCATTTCAAGATAAGAAATCTACATTACAAACATATTATTAAACTCAAAAATCGCCAGAAAAACAACAAACACCAATAAGTTAATCGAAAGTTCGCATGAGAGCATTTTATCACTGCAAATACAACTACAAAACTACTTGCAATGCAAACAAAAATATAGAAAGCGAAAAAAAAAAAATCCTGACAGTGACAGCAAACGTCTCACTAGCACATCTTAAGCGTCATATTATTCAAATGAGACATCATAATCGATTGAATTCAATCGATTAAAAGTCACGCATATGCAAATGACATGGAATAGAAGGGGGTCTTCAATCGATTCTCACACTCAACAGAATCCTGTTTGCTAAAGTTGTCATGCTTTTCGTTTACCAGATGAGCAAATGGAAATGATGTGATAATGATTAACAGTTTTGTTTTAATTTCATCAGTTCGCTTGACGTGAAGGCTAAAGGGGTCTCTTTGAACACCGACCAGCATGAATATTTCATTTACTCATTCATAAAGCATTTGAAAGAGCTTTCGTAATAATACCATCAGGTGAAATACATAAATTTTGTGCTGCCTACAAATATAAACTGGAATTTATTTAAACTAGAATAAGTTTTTCTTGTGAAATTTTAGAAGTTGTTTCTAGATTGCAAGGTATGGTAAACCCAATCAACATTAACGTTTCAGTTGTTCGTTCACAAAACATCTGGGATAATTTTAATAAATTATAACAATAGATGAAATACGTTAATCTTATGTGATCTTTAAATTACTACAAACTATTAATATTATTTTAATAATTAACCCTTTACGGTCGAAGTACTCCTCCCGGGCACAGGCATCTCTTACACGAATTTATTTGGTTGGCACCACTTTATTTTTTAAGAAACATTTTTCTTGAACTTTAACAATAGGTTCAAGAGAAATTTACTAAAAAATGCATTTTTAAAATATAGTGGTGCGAATAAAATATAAAAATAGAATCATGTACATAATGCTTGGGTGGCTATTTGCCGACGCTCGGCCGCAGAGGGTTAAAAGAAGAAAATATTTCTAAGCCACACTTCAAAGACCATTGCAGAACTCAAATAAGCATGTGGGTTGATGCTAAGTTCTAAATGTCTCTTTTTTAACTAGCTTTTATTTAACTTCTCTTGTGTGTCCGTTCGGCTAAAATTTTGCAATCCAAATTTAACACATTTTCTCTGCTACAATTGACCTAATTTTAGGTGATAATGATTATCAGCTTTGTTTAATTTCATCAGTTCGCTTGACATGAAGGCTAAAGTGGTCTCCTTGAACACCGACCAGCATGAATATTTCATAATAATAATAAAGGACTTTACGTTGTAATATCGTGTATTCCAATTCCAATTCCTTTTTCATCTTTTTCTGGGGTGTATGAAATTCCCTTTAAATTTACAGATGGGACCACCTCATCCTATATAGGTATGATTAAACGTCGATTTTTCGAAAGATTGAAAGAACATAAAAATGATTTGAAGTTTCGTAAATTTTCTACAGCACTCTCAAGAAGCTACCATAAAGGACTCATTTCATTTATAGACTTTGATCATGCTAAAGTTATTTCCAAGCAAGTTATTCCGCGCAATGCTATTATTCGTGAATCTTTAGAAATTCGTCTAAGAAACCATGAAGTGTGTAATGATAATGTTTCCTTTCACATTCCTGAAATATGGCTTTCTATTTTGAAATGTCAATGAAAATTCCACTTTTTTCAGCAATTCTTTCATCGTTAGTTTCTTTGGTTAAAAGATGGCGCCACTGAACTGTTTATTTGGGATTAAGAGGTTTCCGTTAGACTGATTTGTATTTTGAATTGATTTCAAAATGTAGCATGTAAAGAGTTTGTTGTCGATTTATATTTTAGAAAATTTTTCTCCTGACGAATGTTTTAAAGATTAAACCGAAACGTAGAGTTTTATGTTAAACTTGTGAATAAATTGTACGTTGGATAGCAACACCTATTTGTTTTGTATGAATATTTCATTTACTCATTCATAAAGCGTTTGAAAGAGCTTTCGTAATAATAACATCAGGTAAAATACATAAATTTTGTGCTGCCTACAAATAGTTATAAACTGGAATAAGTTTTTCTGGTGATATTTTAGGAGCTGACTCTAGATTGCAAGGTATGGTAAACCCGATCAACATTAATGTTTCACTTGTTTGATCACAAAGCATATCCGGTATAGTTTTCGAAATAATAACAGATTATGAAATACATTAATTTTCGTGGCCTTTAAATTACTATGGACCAGTGTTGCCAGATTGGGGACTTTTTAAATTCAGATTATTTGACTGTCACCACTTTTTTAAAATAGAATAATTCGCCTGATTTTTCAGAATTTTTAATTTATTTTTAAATAGGCCGGATATCTCTATTTCAAAAAAGCGGTGACAATCAACAATCTGGGGACAAAAAAGTCCCCAATCTGGCAACACTGTTACAGACTATTAATATTATTTTAATGATTAAAAGTACGAAATATTTCTAAAGCCAAATTTCGGAAACCGTTTCAGAACTGAAATAAGCATGTGGGTTGATGCTCAAATCCCGCAATCCATTTTTAATATACTTGGAATAAGGTAGATGGTGTTCTGGATTACCTAGTTGCGAAGCAACTTAACCCTCTCGTCACCCTGAGCCTCATATGAGGCTCCTACTTCGAATTACAATATTTGAAAAAAAATAATAATTTTTGTTAATTCCAGCACCTAATAGTGATAGCATATGTCAATACATTTACTATTATGACTTATGTTTCAGCATTTAATAATATTATTATTATTAGAAGTTTTATTAATTATTAGTAAACCGTTGGCGTTTCTTTTAAAACCCTCCGACTGTCTTGGAAAAGGGCAAAATTGTAATGTTGTTTTTTCGGCATTTGATTTAAATGCTTAAAAAAAAATGATTCTTTGAACATTTTATAAAAAAAAAACTTAATAACGAATATGAATGCAAGCCTTGGAAGTATTAATCATTGTTCAATGTATTAAAAATACATTAAATCAATAGAATTATATTACTTTAAATACTGCTTGTATTGCAGTGAAACCTGGAGCTTAGTGAACGTTTCAAACATATGTTTCACTCTTTAAATTTAAATTAGGGACTCCTTTTCTGAATTAGTAATTTGTGATAAAAAATAAAAAAATACTACTAAATTTTTTATGTTTGTTTAATCTGGTTGTACTTGTAATACGGCATCTTCAAAATGTCTTAAAAAATTCTTCCTTATACTATTTTTGTATGAAAAACACGCAACATCACTGCATTCGTTAGGTTTCTGTAAAGAACACATTCATTAAATTTCAGTAAATTGAAACTTCTGTGATTTCGATATTCACTTTTAATTTTGTTAGCGTAAAAGTAATTTTCCCAAAATTGGAAAAAAAAAATCAGTGCCGAGAGGGTTAACATCCAATTTAAAGGTGATTCCACTAGGTGAGGAATAGAAAGCCATAAGAGAAAATTGATTAAGTGTGGTTAATCCATTTTAAAACGAAAAAAATATGCTTTAATGATTAAAGAAGAAGTGAGAATAAAATTTAACGCACTTTTCGCTCTACAATAGACCTGATATTTGGTTGTGTGGGGTATTTCCGGCGACAATGCAATATTCTATAAAAGAAAACATTTGAAATTTGTCTCCGCCAACCCTTAGGGATCAAAAACATTTGTCCAATAAGGGTAACATCAAGGTGTAACTTATCATTATAACTCTGAGAAAGTTTATTTATTTATTTATTTGACATAGCGACAGCCTTTTCTAAAAAGAGATATTTATATATCTATTGATATTCTTGTCATTTCAAGATAAGAAATCTGCATTACAAATATATTATTAAACTCAAAAATCTCCAGAAAAACAAACACCGATAAGTTTTTTAGGTTTGATTTTTATTGAACGCATACATCAGACTTGTGTGCTTGGCCTTATAAGTCATTGTCGATATACAGAGACGAGATAGCACAATGAAATTTACAACACAGAGAATTTTTACATCCGGGAGTTCCACAAAGAGTGTGCAACGGAGCCAGCGAGAGTTGAACCCGCAAGCTTCCTACGCTCTCAGGCGATTAGTAGTGTGGTGTCTTATCCACTCGGCCACGGAGGGCCCCACCAATAAGTTAATCAATAGTTAGGTATAATGTAATGGTTCATGTGATCACATAAATTTCATTGATTACTTCAGAAATAAGCTAATATTCTTCAATTGAACCATGGCATGGTTGGTAAATGCGCCATCTTTCAGTTTCACACAGGAGTGAATGGATATTGGTTCGATCCTCAAACGGATGTTGATCAACTTTTTTTCCCCAGTAATTGGATTTAAAATTGTGAATCCATTCTTTTTTGTACACAAACTGATAAAAACAAGCAAGCACAATTTAAAAAATTTTTAAAGTATTAATTTCAATCAATTGTACTTCAATATTTTTTTTTGTTTTTAGTACATTATAATAAAAGCTTGTGCTTAAAACATTTTTTTACTTATAATTTACTTCATTTTGAAGTAATGAAGGATTTCACAATTTTCGAAAGAGATGTTTAATAAACTTATTCGAGTTATTTGTAGTTTTATTTACGTTGGATTTTTACGCGATGTATATTCATAATAGAACAGATTTTTGTAACCGTCTTGCTATCCTAATGTTTTGAAGAGGAAATACTGTAGCTGCGAAGACGTGAAAGAATTTTGGTATCGCATTAGGAAAAAAATATAAATAAACATATTAAAAAAATATCTACATGAATAAAAACATATAAAAAGAATACATTATAAACATATAAAAAATATCTCTTCGAATCAGAAAAAAATTATAAACGGAAAAAACATATTATGGTTTCGATAATGCCTTCCCCTTCTCACAAAATTAAGAGAGCATTATTATTACAGTTATAAACTAATCATAAATTTAAGACATTCGAAATATTTTGGAATCAACAAAGTGTATCTTATCTAAAGGATATGTTGGAATGTTATTCCATATGGAAGGCATGAATACGAAATTCCTCAATAGGTAAACAATAAAAAGTTAAAAGTTTTACCTTTATGTTTTGATGTATTTCAATAGAAATATATTCTTCTTTGGATGAACAAAAAACATTTATTTGAAGATTAAATACACTAGAATAATATATATGCTGGACACAATACTGATCACACTTCCCAATAAAACAAAACAGATGAATAAGACTATTTACAAACACAAAGAAATACTTTGAACTATGGTTTGTTGCAGTTTTTTTAACATATCATCATTCCTTTGGAATATTATTGGATTGTTAATCCACCAGCATTTTGCTGCCAACTGCTATAAGGGAAGGAGAAACACTAACTGTTCTGAGTGTCTGTCACAGTAGATCAAATAAAAAAAGGATTGTCTGATGCTGCCATCTGGTGGAATGTTCTTGAAACAAAAGAGCATTTTCTAACATCTATCCCGTTTGTGATAGAATCTGACACCAGGTGGATAAGGTTTCTACAAAGTTCAAATTTGGCCTTTGGCAGCGGCTTCGTCATTATATCTGCTATGATTTCAATTGTTGATAGATATTTGACATCTATAACATTTTTCGTTTTTAAATCTCGTATGTAATGATACTTTGTATCAATGTGCTTAGTGCGAGATTTAAATTTTTCGCTTTCAACCAATTTAATTGTATACTGGTTATCCTCAACAATTCTAATAGGAAAATGTTGTTGTAAGTTGAGATCTTTACACAATTTTAAGATCCATAGCACCTCTTGAGTTCCTTGCGACAGTGCCACATATTCAGCTTCTGCTGACGATAATGTCACACATGATTGTTTTCGTGAAAACCAAGAAATGCAGCTATTGCCTAACAAGATT
Source organism: Maratus speciosus (assembly GCA_963932465.1). Lineage (NCBI taxonomy): Eukaryota > Metazoa > Arthropoda > Arachnida > Araneae > Salticidae > Maratus > Maratus speciosus. The sequence continues at coordinate 282,196,601 of OZ010792.1, forward strand.
ACATTTCCTGAGGTGGATTTTCTGTCTGTAGCATCTTGTCCCCAGTCTGCATTCGAGTATACAATTATATTAGGATATTCTTTTGAAGAAATGTGGAGGTCAAGGTCTTTCGTTGTTTTTGAGTATCTTATTGCCCTCTTAACAGCATTCCAGTCCTTTTGTCTTGGATTATTGCATCTTCGACTTAGTATGTGTGTAGGAGCGGTAATATCAGGTCTTGTGCATGAGGAAATATATAAAAGACTTCCTATAGCTTGTCTATAATTATCATTTGATGATAAAAGATTTTCTTCTTTATCTAAACTATAATAGTTAGTTTCCATTGGGGTATAAGTTGGTTTGGCTTCTTCAAGTTGAAAATCCTTAACTAATTGATTTATTTTACTTCTTTGTGAAAGTAAATAACTTCCATCTTCTTTTCTGTAAATTTTTATACCTAAGAAGTATTTTGCTTCTCCTAGTGATGTTATGGGATAACATTTCTTTAAGTAATTTATTACTTCATTAACTTCATTTTCATCTTCTGAGCTCATCAGCATATCATCTATATAAAGTATGAGATGAATTGTCTTCTTTGATTTTTCTTTTAGGAACAAACACGGATCAGCTTCACTTTGTTTAAATCCATATGCCTTTAGAGTATTCTCTATTTCTTCATTCCAGCACTTGGCGGATTGTTTAAGACCATATATAGCCTTTTTTAATTTACAGACTTTGTCTTTATTTTCTTCATCATGAAAGCCTTCTGGTTGATGCATGTATAATTCTTCATTATCTAGTTTACCATGTAGAAAGGCTGTTTTAACATCTACTTGGAATACTCTGGCTTTATGATAAGCTGCCCAGGTCAGAAAAGCTCTAATAGTTGTATGTTTGACGACAGGAGAGAAGGTTTCATCATAATCAGTGCCTAATTTTTGAGCGAAACCTTTGGCAACTAATCGTGCTTTGAATTTTATTTCTTATCCATTTTCATTATGTATTGTTTTGTAAACCCATTTACAGCCAATGGCGTGCTTGCCTTTGGGTAAAGTAACAAGCTCAAATACTTCATTTTCCTTTAAAGAGTTAAATTCTTCCTTCATAGCTTGAAACCATTTCTGTTGATCTTTTACTGGTAATTGTAAAACATCTTTAAAATTTGAGGATCTTGATTTTTGGAACAACTGTCTTCAGTTTTGTAAGAATATCTTTCTGGTGGAATTCCTTCAGTCTCTCTGTTAGATATTCTTCTCAGGAAATTATCTTCACTTTCTTCAGACGTTGGGCTATCTACTGATTTTTCATCCATTTTTATTTCTTCTGCAGTATTTTCTATTCGGATAGCTTCACTATCATTTTCAAGATTTTCTTCTGAAAAATTGAAATGCATTAAATCTCAGATTCGCTCTTCAGGATTTTCTTTAAAGACATTTTCACAGTTCATATTTTCAAAAAACTTCACTGTTCTGCTTATCACTATTTTCCTACCGCCTATATAAATTCGGTATCCTTTGCTTCTTAAATCGTAACCAACAAAGACTCCTTCAGTGGCCTTTTCGTCAAATTTTTGTCTCTTCTGTTTATGAACATACACATATGCTTTGCATCCAAATACTTTAAGGTGACTCAGATTTGGCTTATGCCCATTCCACAGTTCATATGGTGTCTTTTCAGTTGATTTTGTAGGTAATCTATTTTGTAAGTAGGTTGCTGTAGCTATGGCTTCTGCCCAGAATGTTTTTGACAATTTAGCATTTATAAGCATGGCTTTACTCATTTCAATAAGCGAGCAATTTTTTTCTTTCTGCGACTCCATTTTGGGACGGTGAATATGGCTCCGTTGTTTCATGATTTATTCCTAAGTTTTTAAGGTAGTCTTTGACAGATTCGTTGCAATATTCTGTTCCATTGTCACTATACAAAGATTTAATCTTCAATCTAAATTTTTTTGTTGTTGATGCAACATACTTTTTTAATTTATCAAATACTTCATCTTTAGAAGAAATAAAATATACTTGTGTATAACGAGAGTAATCATCAATAAATGTAACGAAATATCTTTTTGATCCCATACTTTTTGTTTCTGCAGGACCGCATACGTCGCTGTATGTCAAATCAAGTGGTTTTTTACTTCTGTGTTGTGTTTCTTTTGGAAACGATTTTTCTGTTAGCTTAGCTTTTATGCAACTTGAACATTCAGTATTATGAGAACAATTATTCACAGTAATACCTAAAACTAAATCATCCTTTTGAATTTTCTTGATGAATTCCAAATTTCTATGGCCCAGCCTTTGGTGCCATTTTAGAATGCAGTTAACATTAGAACAAACGGATAATATTTCTGAAGCACTATATACCTTTTCATTTGTAGGTATTATTTTTAATCTGTATAACCCCTCATCAGCTTTTGCATCTGTAACTAAGAAGTTGCCCTTTTTAATTAAACATATATCATCTTTAAATGTTACAACCTTTCTCAGTACAAGACTGGACAGATAATAAATTACTATCCAACTCGGGAGCATAAAGCACATGATCTAATGTAACTGTATTGTTTAACCATTAAGTGTTTCAATATTAAAAGTACATTTACCCTTTCCCTTTGCAGTTAATTTAGTTCCATTAGCAATTGTAATTGTATCTTTATTCGAACTTTTTAATTCTGAGAACAGTTCCAAGGAATTAGCTAAATGAACAGACCCAACTGAATCAACAACAAAAGAAAATTTTTGTTTTTATTTCCATTTTGTTGAGATTTCATAACAAAACTCGAAGAATTTGATTCTTCCATTAATTCATGATAGTTTTGAGAATCTGATAGATTTTCATTTTGACTAGCAATAGAGGCAGAGAAATTGTTTGGTTTTTTAAACTGTTGACGTGATCTATCTTGAGTAAAATTTGGTTTTGTTTTGTTAGTATTATTAGCCTTTAAGTGAAAACAATCTTCACGGTTGTGATTATTCTTTTTGCAATGAGAACAAAATTTTTGTTTATTCAAATGCTTTGGCTTATCCCTATTACCCTTTAAAGCAATATATTCAAATTTTGTTGAAATTTGTTTGGTTTCAACTCTACTAAGATACCGTCAATTAATTTGTTTTGAAAATATTTTAATGATAAATCTGTTTCATATTTACTTTCGATAGCAGTTATAAAGGTACTATAAGAATTTGGTAAGGAACAGAGAAAAATAGCTATTAAATTATCATCTTGTATTCCAAACTTCCAAACTGAATAGTTATCATCAGTTAATTTATCAACATAATGAGATTCTTTAAGACCAGACATTATAATATAATAATATTTGCTTATTTCATAGAAAATAAAACTTTTTATCTTATTAATACACCAAAACAACAATTATAAACTCAAATATAATGCTAATGATGAAATAAGAACAAAATAAAATTCTTGAGAACAATTTTTGAAGTTACTTTTGATTTCAGAAAAACTGTTCTTAAATGTTCAATTGTTTGTTTAAAACATAAATTTACATTTGCAACTTGTATAATAAAATTTCAATAAGAAATTGGCAAAATAAAATTCAAAATAATTTCTTTTCTTATCAATACACAATACTTTTGATTTCAAAATAAGAACAATTCTTTGAATTTTCTTTTATATCATTCACTTGTGAAAAATACCAACATTCAGAAAATAATTATTTCTTTGAATTTAATTATATTTTCTTCTTTCATATTATTACATTTAAAATTGAGATAAGTTCAGTCTCATAATCGACTGTTAGAATGTTATTCCATGTGGAAGGCATGAATACGAAATTCCTCAATAGGTAAAAAATAAAAAGTTCAAAGTTTTACCTTTATGTTTTGATGTATTTCAATAGAAATATATTCTTCTTTGGATGAACAAAAAACATTTATTTGAAGATTAAATACACTAGAATAATATATATGCTGGACACAATACTGATCACACTTCCCAATAAAACAAAACAGATGAATAAGACTATTTACAAACACAAAGAAATACTTTGAACTATGGTTTGTTGCAGTTTTTTTTTAAACATATTATCATTCCTTTGGAATATTATTGGATTGTTAATCCACCAGCATTTTGCTGCCAACTGCTATAAGGGAAGGAGAAACACTAACTGTTCTGAGTGTCTGTCACAGTAGATCAAATAAAAAAAGGATTGTATGATGCTGCCATCTGGTGGAATGTTCTTGAAACAAAAGAGCATTTTCTAACAGGATATGTCCAAAAAAGACTCCAAAAATTTAAAATTCAATAATTCATTAATTATAATAAATATGAAGCTGAAATAAATTACATCTTTATAAAATAACATGTGGAGGTATGTGGAACCGACAGGATATGTCCTTAAAAAGACTTTCGAAATTTAAATTTCGTTAATTATTAAACAACAACAAAAAAGAAATTATGAAGATGAAATCAGTAGCGTCTTAATATAATCAGTAAATTTTGTATACAATATTTCAAATAAACAGCTGAAACTTTTACCCAATAGGTGGCATTATGCATCTCAAAAATGTAGTCTTCGCGTATAAAGTGGATTAAAGATCACTCAACTTTACATTGAAACGTGAAAAAGAAAAAAAAAAGTGGTTTGCTTTTTTAAGTTTTGGTGTCAGCTTTCTCGTTCCCATAGGTTCACTCAGTACCATGCCACATGGATAAAATTTTAACTTTTATTTTAATATTACAATACACAAAATTTATAAGCTACTTTGTCAAAATGAGACTTTTTTCATCTTTATGTTGAAATTTATGACTTATTGAATTTCAAAGTTCAGAAATCTTTCCTGGGGCAATCACTGTGCTAAAATCTTAAAATATTATATTAGGTTCCAGAACAATGATATCTGTCTCAGATGGCGAAGTGTATAGCGCGGGCCTTGTTAAAGAGAGCTATTGACAGACGAGTGACATTCGGATCCCTGTCATTAAAAAAGTAATTGGAAATATTTCATAAAAATATAAAGTTCCGATATAGTAAATAATTAAAAACTTCTAAATACTTTTCATAAAAACCTTTAAAATGCTGTCTGTACGCGCTGTATTTATATGTGTAACTCTTTAAGATCGAATACGATCGTGTGGGTTCAAATTTTTCTGGGTTTTGTGACTTTCTGGCGAACCATTCAATCCTAAAAGGTTGCAATACTTACAATTACGAAATATAACAATTGCAGTTTTAAAAAAAATTGTTGAATGTATAAAAGTTAATTTACATTCTTTTAAAAAGATATCCCCCATCCACACCGGTCTTAGAGGGATAAATTTGTGTCTGTCTACACGTGTTGCCTGTAAAGAAACAAGACATTTCAAATTCTACCACTTATGTTCTGTCTACCTTGCCTGATGTAATCCTCTTGTTTGTTTCAATTTTATTCTTAATGAGAAGATTGTAAGTAAAATAGATTCTAGTGTAACATAAGTATTCAATCTTTGCATCCTATTTAGTCAAATTTTGTTCTTTGCTTCAAGATCTTTTTTGGGCACCAGATGCCAAAATATCTAACGATGAGCAACAAGACATTTTAAAACCTATCACCTCTATTCAGTCTGTCTCTCCTGATTTCATCCTCAATTTGATGTCATTCTACAAGCGTTTCCTGTAAAGGAACAAGACATTTCAAAATCTACCACGTCTATTCCATCTGCCTTGCCTGATGTCTACCTCCTGTATTAATACATGAAAATTATTCCACAGAGAAGCATTCGCCTTGCATACAATATTTCAAATGAAAATCAAATTTCAGAGTAATTGCTTGAGGCGCAAAGGCCAACATAGTGAAAAAGATTCCATGCCGGGACTCGAAACCGGGCCATAAGTATAGCGTACTGACGTTCTACCGACTAAACCACATGGAACGATACCCAGCCTGGAAAATTTCTCACTATTAGTAAATATATAGTCTCACTAATAGTGAAAAATTTTCCAGGCTGGGTATCGTTCCATGTGGTTTAGTCGGTAGAACGTCAGTGCGCTATAATTATGGCCCGGGTTCGAGTCCCGGCATGGAATCTTTTTCACTATTTTGACCTTTGCGCCTCTTAAGCAATTACTTAGAAATTTGATTTTCAGTTGAAATATGTCTACCTCCTGTTTGTTTAAATTTTATTCTTAATGAGATGGTTACAAGTTAAATAAATTCTAGTGTAACATAGGCATTCAATCTTTACATCATATTTAGTCAAATTTTGTTCTTTGCGCATCAGATGCCAAAATATTTAACGATGAGCAACAAGACATTTTAAAGCCTAACACCTTTATTCAGTCTGTCTCTCCTGATTTCATCCTCAGTTTGATGTCTGTCTACAAGTGTTGCCTGTAAAGGAACAAGACATTTCAAAATCTACCACGTCTATTCCATCTGCCTTGCCTGATGCCTACCTCCTGTTTGTTTAAATTTTATACTTATTGAGAAGATTACAAGTAAAATAAATTCTAGTGTAACATAGGCATTCAATCTTTACATCCTGTTCAATCCGATTTTGTACTATGATTCAAGTGCTTTTGGAAACATCAGATCCAAAATACAATAGAACCTCTCTTATCCGAAACTATCGGTTAACCGAAATCCATTTTTAAAGTTTATTTTTTTTTTTTTACTATCATATTTCTTCTGTGCAGAATCCATTTTTAAAGCTTTTTTTTTTTTTTTTTTTTTTTTTTTTAACTATCATATTTCGTGTGTGCAAGCGTTCCATCCCGAACTACGAGTCCATATAAATATTTTCGATCCCCTTTCTTAGAGTTCATTTGAATTTAACTTGAGCTCCCGTAAACTGCGGAGTGGAACGAAGAAAACGAACAAATCAGCAATTCTGAAACTTTCGAATGTTTTGCAAAAGGTTTGCCTTGGCTGGAGCAGCAGGAAGACTGTGATACTGGTGAACTAATAATCTTTAAAAACTCCGTGATAGAGCTTCAAAGCAAAGGCAATCGAAATTGCGACAAACAAAACATTTTTTCAAACCCTTGTGATACATGTAAAAGGTACTCAATTTCAAAATTAAAATTCAGGTAATTTATTCGTGTTTCTATTTTGTTATTGCTTTATTTTTATTAAGCACTTGTTACTATAATAAGAAATATTGCATATATTTCTCTTTATTATTAAAATTGAAGCACTCTCGATCATCCAAAATTTCGATTTTCCGAAAGGTGGTCGGTCCCAATTACTTCGGATACTCGAGGTCTTGCTATATCTGACGATGAGCAACAAGACATTTTAACACCTAACGCCTCTATTCTGTGTGTCTCTCCTGATTTCAGACTCCTGTTTTTTTCTATTTTATTCTTATTTAGGCAATTTAAAATAAAATGATTCTATGTGACATAGGTATTCAGTAATTAAAATAATAAAATGTATAAATCCCCATAAAATCAAAACAACATACAGGACGCGTTTCGAATGAACGTGCGTTTTTTTTAAGGCCTTGTCCCCTTACTGACATATGTTTGACGGGCTGTTGTATTTTGCAGCTCGAAACACGTCCTGTATGTCGTTTTGATTTTATGGTGATTTATAGAAAGTTTTGTTATTTTAATTGTGTTTTATCGACAGTTTTTCGGCGCTATTTCAATAGGTATTCAGTCTTACACTATATTCAATCTGATTTTGTTATATGTTTTAAGTATGTTTTAAGTTTCTTATATGTTTTAAGACACAGAATGTGTCTAGATTTATGAATTCTAAATCGCAAACTAATCTGTTTCTTTCTCTGTTTAATTTCTCCCATAATTTCTTCTTACATAATGTATAGAAATTTTCTAAAAGGTACGCTGTTGAAGTGTGAATAACGCCTTATTTTAAACAATTTTATTTCCGATTAGCAGCTTAATAAATTATCTGAAGAAGTAGTTCTGGTTTCTTTGAACAATGTAACTCAAACATGCAATATCCTTTTAATTAATTTTGTTAGGAATAATCGCAAATTCTGAATCATTCATAGGGAAAATATTAATTTAAATTACTTTTTAATCGCAAACCCAAATTTGCATGGTGTTTTTTCTCAGATGCTTATTGAATAACATCGTAAATGCTTACAATTGTAGCGCTTACTGCTTGAACGTGTTAAATGACAATTTTTTGAATTTGAAAAAAATAAGATTTAAAGAGTTTACAGCATGTTTTTTATTGTTTATTTTCTTGCTACTTCACTCAATCACATTTTCCGGTGAAGAAATGGCATTTAAAATGTTCAGATTTTATTGACAAGGCTTCCCTGATCTTTTAGAGAGATATTTAACATTTTTTTAACGATTTAATGCATATAACATGTTCTGGTACCCCATGTGCCGAAAAAGTTGTTTCTTATTTTTTGAAGAACATCTTATGTGCTTGCTCAATAACCTTAGTTTCCTGAATATAGTTAGGGCCTGATTCTGATCGCTGTTGGTAAGATTTTGAGGTACTTTTAACCGAAAATTACCAATTTTGACATTAATGATTTTTAATGGAAGAAGATTTCATGTGCACTTGACTTGTCATGTTCTTCCACTAATGAAATAGCCCAAAACCTCTTTATCCACATAAAACTATTTTATTTGACGACTTGGCACAATAAATGAGAGTTCTACATTTAAGTTAGGTCACAACACGCTTTTTCTACCGAAAATCTCCATTTTTCTCAAAAGTATAACTTAACTCAGCATCGTTAGCGTGCATTTCAGAAATTTCTTTTTTATTCCGGAATTCCAAATTCATACCAAAAATTCTGAACAGTAACTTTTGCTTTATTTAACGACAAACGTTTGGAGTAAAAATTCTCCTTTCAGAATTCCCGGTATTGATTTGTTAATTGCTGAATAAAAAATAAATTCGTGATTTGGACGCATATATGCGCTAATATTGAAAATGCGTTGACATGTAAAACACATAAACCTCTTCATTTGTCGTAGGATATTTTTATTTCAAAAATAATGTTACGAAACAAGAGTAGTTCAAAAAGTTAAGAAAGTTGATAGCGAAAAAAATAAAAATAAAAATAAAACATTAATATATCGAAGCGCGATATAGAACGGTGAGTTAGTATATCACTAGAAACCGCATTATAAATTAGCATTAAAAACAAACAAAAAAATTATTCCACAAATTCTAACAGCATTCAGTTACGTAATATAACTTTGTTGCTAAACTAATTACACAGGTAGATGAAAAATATTCTTAGTGGTATTTTAACACATTTCACCGTACGATTTTTAATATACAGTGACCTCTCACTTATGCGCGATGTACCAAAATTTATTTTCAGTACCACTTTTTCTGGAAAGCAAAATTATTCTTATAAATTCCTAGATGAAATAATGCAAACATTTTTCTTCAGGAATAGTGGTACGAAAAAATTATCTCTGTACGTCGCGTATAAATGAGAGGTCACTGTATTATGTAAGCGTAGTTTGTCCTTCTGTTATAATTAAAAATTTTGAAAAAGGCATTTCAGAAATTTCTTTTTTATTCAAATTCATACCAAAAATTCTGAACAGTAACTTTTGCTTTATTTAACGACAAACGTTTGGAGTAAAAATTCTCCTTTCAGAATTCACGGTATTGATTTGTTAATTGATGAATAAAAAATAAATTCGTGATTTGGACGCATATATGTGCTAATATTGAAAATGCGTTGACATGTAAAACACATAAACCTCTTCATTTGTCGTAGGATATTTTTATTTAAAAAATAATGTTACGAAACAAGAGTAGTTCAAAAAGTTAAGAAAGTTGATAGCGAAAAAAATAAAAATAAAAATAAAACATTAATATATCGAAGCGCGATATAGAACGGTGAGTTAATATATCACTAGAAACCGCATTATAAATTAGCATTAAAAACAAACAAAAAAATTATTCCACAAATTCTAACAGCATTCAGTTACGTAATATAACTTTGTTGCTAAACTAATTACACAGGTAGATGAAAAATATTCTTAGCGGTATTTTAACACATTTCACCGTACGATTTTTAATATACAGTGACCTCTCACTTATGCGCGATGTACGAAAATTTATTTTCAGTACCACTTTTTCTGGAAAGCAAAATTATTCTTATAAATTCCTAGATGAAATACTGCAAACATTTTTCTTCAGGAATAGTGGTACGAAAAAATTATCTCTGTACGTCGCGTATAAATGAGAGGTCACTGTATTATGTAAGCGTAGTTTGTCCTTCTGCTATAATTAAAAATTTTTAAAAAGGATACTCTATCAAATCCTATATGTGACGGTTTGTTCTGTTTCCGATTTATACTTATTAAATTTTCTGAAGAAGTCATTTTCGTTTCGCTGAACAATACAACTCAAACATCAAATATCCTTTAAATTAATTTAGACAGAAATAATCACAATTTCTGCTGATATCTTAATCATTAATTTTACTGTGATCGAAATTATATTTTTAATTCATTATGATTCTCTAAATCAATTATTAAACCAGATAAGTGCATCAATTATCTACCTGCAATCATTAATTTTGAATCTAAGTATTCTTCAAATTTTCGTATTAACATTTAAATTAAAATGTAATCGATAAATCGGGTAGCTTGATAATTGTAATATTGTTTCAATAAACAAACTGAATATTAATATTTTTATTTTCAGAATTAATTTTTTTTTTTTTTTTTTTTTTTTTTTTGATATACCATTTTACAAAATTGATAAAAGACAAAAAACATTATTATTTATTATCGTAAAAAATTATTTTTTGTATAATAATTGAAGAAGGTGTTGATATTAGATGGAACAATGCTTATATTTTATAAATTTATCATATTAAATTCTTAAGATAAAAAAATATTGTAATTATATAAACAGCTTTTGTGATTTTCTTGTACGATATTTTTGCTAAAAGAATAGTTATTTTATATTGAGTATAAAAAGTCGTAAAAAGAATTTATAGCTTGATAATTGTAATAGTGTTTCAATAAATAGACTGAATTTTAACATTTTTATTTTCAGAATTGCATTTTTTAAAAGTTTTTGCCGTTTTACAAAATTAATAAAAGGCAAAAACATTATTATTTATTATCGTAAAAATTTATTTTTTATATAATAATTGAAGAAGGTGTTGATATTAGATGAAACAATGCTCATATTTTATGAATTTTGCATATTAAATTCTTAAGTTAAAAATTTTTTGTAATTATATAAACAGCTTTTGCGCTCTTCTTGTACGAGATTTTTATTAAAAGAATAGTTATTTTGGGCCATTCTATGAGAAACGGGCAAAATGTCCTGCACGTGACGCTTACATAAGTACCTATATTTAATAACTTATAAGTTGCTAAAATATAAAATATGCATTAAAAATAACTAAAAACTCTAGATTTTCATATTATCATAGTTGTTTTAATTTGAGTATATAATAGCATTGTTAAAACAGCAGAAATATATAGAAAAGCTGTCCCACACTTGACATGGAATGTCTCTTTATATTCAGTGCAAAAAAGTAAAAAAAAAATAATTGGTTCAAATTTTAGGTAAAACTTTTCAGATATTCGGACACAACTACACTGTAAAAAAAAAAACGGACTATAGTTACGCTTAATTTGTGTTTATGAAATCCCAAATGAGGATTAAATATACTCTAAGTTTGGTGTAAACACTGAATAAAGTGTCATGATACACTCAAAACGGTTTAAATATACTCTAAGTTTGGTGTAAACACCGAATAAAGTGTCATGATACACTCAAAAGGGTTTAATTTTAATCTTTTAAAGAAATTGTGGAAACCGAACACGAGTTCGGGTGTAAAGTTTTTAAACGACACATGATTCAGTCCACCATTTTGAATGTCTTCTTTGGATAATTTCTTCGGAATAGGGTAAGAACTTAAAACTTATGTTTAACTTCATATTTTTGAAAAATTCCCAATCATTTTCCAACATTTTTATACCCCCTATGTATCTCTAACTGCTATATTTATAATTTTATGAGTATATGAACTCAACCTACTTTGTATTGGTGCCATTTTCAAATTTTGGCATTTTTTTCACTTTTGAGACGCTCAGTATACAATGAATTCCGCTTGTTAACTTTAAAATAATGCTCGATTCAACTAAATTAAAGATTGTAGATTATTTTTTAACCAAGAATTTTAAGTTTTCAATAAGTTTTAACTATTTGCGAGCCATTTTAAAAAGTATCGTTTTTAGGATTACGACTTTCGTTTTCCCATAGCAAATACATTACGTAAACAACGATATTCTGAAGCTTTTTTACTACAAAAACTAACTTTTTCTGAAAAACTAATGTGATATTCAGCTCATTTAAAGCTTAAGCTTCAAGATTCTATCTAGTTTTAAAAGTTTTGAACACTTTTTGTGCATTTGCTGAGCGTTTCAAAAGTTGACATTTTTCGATTTTCCAGTTAGAACTCGCCCCTAGAAAAACATGCGGGATTTTTACTGTTGTTGACATATTTTAACATAGCTTATTTTCCACTTTTTATTAATCATTTTGAAAAACTAATACTTGTTTTATGTTCTATAAAGTACGAGCTTTGCTCCGCCACCCACCGTGTATTATTGGGTTGAGTTTAGATATGTTTAAAAAATTCATGAAATTTGGTATAAAAATTTTTGCCTCTGACCACTTTCCCATAGCGTTACGCGTTTTGTTTACTTTGTTTTGCACCTTTTTTAACTATTTAAACCTTATCATTTTGCTTACCCATTAGTATCTTTTTAAAGCTTAAACTTCAAGCTTTCTAGCTGTGTAGCGTTTATTAATTAATTATGCCGTTAAGTATTTTTAATTTGCATTTTAAAAGTGATAAAAATTGTTCTTTAGCGCTTGAGAGGTTGGTGGTTTTTAGCTCTCTGTATCTGATTTTTGTACAATTTGCAATGTTTAGTTGTATTTATGGTATGTTTATTTTAATTTGCTTAGACTATTTATTCGAAAACCAGTCAAGCCTACGCTGAGTTTAAAAAAAAAAAAAAAAAAAAAAAAAGAGTCAAGTACACGTGACGTAAGTCCAGATGTAACGAACGAATGATTTGTGAGGAAATTTCGTTGTTTACTAAAACTAAAATGTTGAAAATAAATGTTTAATTAAGATAATAAATTATCGCAGTTAAAACAATGTTTAGCAGCCTCTTTTCGTGAAACTATTTATTGTAAATTATGGTTGCATTACATTTAAAATGTAATCTTTAAATTGTTTTTTATTTTACTGTTAAAGTGCAAACCAAATAAGCAGTAGTGTGACTTTACACCAGATAAGCAGTAGCGTGACTTTACACCAAAAATGATGGCAACTAAGTTTCCACTAAAAGTGGTGTTTGTTCACACCATTTGATAGCTGGTGGCTCATTACACCAGTTTACAAATGGAATTTCATTACACCACTTGGGGTGGAAACTTAGTTGCCACCCTTTTTGGTATAAAGTAAGGGAAATATTTTTTACAGTGTACATAAAGAAATTAATAAAAACAAACAAAATTCCTCATGTACCTAATTTAAGATATTTATCTTAATAGTTTTTTACCATACTCTTTCCACCTACATTTTGACAATTATAACGGAAAAAATCAGTGATGTTTGATATAAGGCGCTCCTAAGCTTCGTTACATATTATATGTACCTACATAACATTTAAAAAAAAGTAATTTATTTCATCTCTATAAAAATAGAGGTTGGAAAAACATGACTCTAGTTTCGTGAGCAGTTTATTAACGACTCTCTTTTTCAAGAAAAAAAAAGCTCTGCTCTTGTTGATACTAACTCGATTTGCTTTATCTTATGGAGTCAACCGTTAACCCCTTAACCGCTTCCCCGACCAATTTCATTGAAAAAAAAACTGCAAAAAATCATCATATTTTTTTATTCCATTTTTAAATATAAGGAAATGAAATAAAACATGATATACAGATTTTAAGTTGAATTTGTAATTTTTACAGGTGTTAAAACATTTAGTTTTATCATCAGTTTACTATCCCGACTGGCGACTATTTTTTTTTTTAAATTCTTACTCGCACTGCTTTCCCAAAACAAAAATCATTCACATATATCTTAATAATATTATTATAATTATAATATATACATTATATTATAATTCTACAAGAATTATTTTTTAGAAATAGTGGTACGAATACAATATAAAAATAGTAGTCAGTGGCAGCAGTGTATGCAAGAGTTTACTCGGGATAACAATTAACTGCAATATATATGAACCAGAGATAACTCAGGATAATCAGGGAAGTGGTTAACCCCTTTGGGACGGGAGCCTTTTACGAAATTTTTAATCTTTTGTCACCGTTTTTTAAAAACAGAAATTTGTGCCTTCTTGAATCGAGAAAATGCGCTGATTGAATAAGGCAAATTTTACAGTAAAATTTTACTGGTGAGAAAAATCAAGGATTCTGAATGCTTCATGCGGCACGTATACGTGCCGCTCGTCCCCAAGGGGTTAAGAGGTTCATTTTTTTAGTACAATAATATAAAAATAGGGGCTGTACACCACTTTTACCATACTAAAATATTTGCTTTCTATAATCGAAATGTCTGTCATTAAATAAAGAGGATATTGCAGTTTAAAATTAGTGACGTAGAAAAGCTTTTAGTTATGACACAAACAAACTATTCTGGCAAGTACGGTGTATGAGCAAACCGGTTAAGGAGTTAACCAATTACTGCTGAAAATATAGTCATGTTCAGTATTGCTGGATCTGGAAATTTTTTTACTTAGACATTCAGAATTCACACCAGAAAAGTTTGAATAATAATTTTATTTTATTTATGGAATATCCATCATTTTTTAAAATAAAAAGAACTATTAAAATTTTCTGGTGAGGATTCGAAATGTATAAATAAAAGATGTGGCCAGATGTGTCAAGACTGGTCATGTCCTTTCCAATTTGTTGAAGTAAAATATATATTTTTTTAAATACATTATACTTTATGCTTGAGTTTAGTTCCTAAAGTAATTATTTCCATAGTTTAAAAAGAAAAATGAAACACACATATACCCAACATGGGACATTTATAATAATATATTTCGGCTGTGTCCTTAAGGGAAAATTCACTTATGCCTGCATTGAATCGCAGCACTTCTAAGTTAAATTTTCTCTATAGAATATTGATTATACAGGGCGTACCTGAAATTCTTCAACAAACTTAGGGGGACGAAAGTACTCATCAAGACGAACCAAAAATGCAATGGAACATGGAGGTCACAAATGACGTTTAAAGGGCAAAAATCGCAAATTTAATAAAAATATCGAAATCTCGTATGCTGCTTTTCTGAAGAACTGGCTTGTAGCATGAAGCTGGTGTTCCTTTCACTTTGTGCATATCCCGTCAGAAAGAAATAACAAAAACTTGGAAGAAAGCCAAACAAATCTATGAGCAGGAGAAATTCAGGAAACTCCCGAAGTCTTCGAGCGTGTCCACCAGTCGTTCCTCCGTAGATGTACTCTGTGTAATAATGTCCGCGGTCGAGACTTTTCACAAATGTTGTAAAATATTTGTTTTCTCTGGACATCACGAGCTGTGTTGTACCTATTCTGTGCAATAAATAATTTTCTGGAATGTTTCCTTCTTGTCCCAGTTTGTCCATTTCCAGACGCATTTTCTCGATTTTCATCCTTTAACCCCATCGGGACGAGCGTCTTTTACAGATTCTTAATCTTTTATCACCGGTTTTCCGAAACAGAAATTTTTTCCAAATTGAATCGGGAAAATGCTCGAATTAAATAAAACAAAATTTATAATACAAATTTACTGGTGAGAATAATCACGGATTCTGAGCACCTTACGCGGCACGTATACCGGTCGCTCGTCCCCAAAGGGTTAAACGCCATTTGCGACAAAATGTTCTACTGCATTTTTTGTTCGACTTCATGAGTACAATCATCCCTCTAAGTTTGTTGAAGCATTTCAAATACACCCTGTAATGTTATTCGTTCCTATGAAATCACTTAAAAAACCGATTTTATTTCAATCTCCATTAAAATAGAGGGATAAAGTGCCTATAGTTCAGCGAACAAATGATGATATTATGTGATGATGTCTTAATTAATAAGCGTATATGAATTTTGTACTATGTATTTATTGAATAGTAAAATGAAGAAACTAAATCTAAAGTATTTTATGCTTCTTTTTACATGTGTGCTGATCCAGTTGAGAAACATGCAAAAAAATGCCCTAGCTGCTACTTTTAATGCCACATGATTCCTACTGTGACGTCACATAAATGTTGTCCATTATTGTCACTGATAATAAACCGTGAATCCTGTTTATTTTCAAGATACTAAGCTGCCAATTTCTACGCTTTTTTCCAACTAGTATTTATCAAACGAAAAATTTGTCTTATACAATCGCCAAAAATTTAAGATTACATAAAGTAAAATTTTCTGTTAAAAAAATAGTAGCATAATAAAAAAAAGTTAAAGTTGACAGTTATGCATTTTATCTTTCAGTCTTCTTCTTAAAGTGATTATTTCTCCAGTCTAAAGAGATAGAAAAAAAAATACTCCTATACCCAATATGGGACATTTATCCTAATACATTTCGACCACGTCCTATATTATTACGGAAAAAATCAGTTATGTCGGCATTGATACACAGCACTCCTAAGTTTTATTCTCTACCTCCCATGTGATTTCAAATCAAATAATCCTGCTAAGTATTCCTTTTTCTTTTTCTGCGCTCGCTGAATCCCTCTTATCTGCGTATATCGGAAAAATCACCCCTTGGGGACAACAAATAAGCTAGAGGAATATCTCAAAATTCCAATGTATGCAAAAGATTCTCTATGACTTTCCTGCGTCTCTTCTCAATAAATAATAGAAAATCGATCCCTCATATATCGAATGAAAAGTGACCGGTGGTCAAATCGCGTAATTTGGTCACGTCCAGCCAGAAGGGGGGTCATCATGATCCGAAAGAGGGAATGTGTGATAGAGAGTAGTCATGTGGAGAAATTCTAAAGGGAAAATAGGGAGGGAATTTTTTATCAGGGTTGCTAAGTGCATTTTGGCAAAGTTTTATGCCGCCAACAACAATTCGCCAAAACAGTTAGATATCAGCTATATGGGCGCCGGCAAGATAAGGGATGAATAGATTAATATTTACTTTTGATAAAATTTAATTAAATTTCATTAAATTTCATTTTCAAATTTGACTAACTAAACTTTCACAAATACAAATATAAATAAAATAGCCTTAATTACGATCACTATTAACTGTACCATAAAATATATATTTTAAACAACTGTCAAAACATATATTAGCCCTCCAGCCGCGGCCGACTTTTCCAGTGGGTTACTTTTTTAAAATTAAGATTGTTTGATTCCCACCACATTTTTGAAGTAGAAATAGTCATTTTATTTAATTTACCGATCAAATAATGCGAGAATATGCCGAATTATGCGCTTTTAAAAAAGTGGTGTGAATCAAGCAATCTGAATTTTAAAAAAGTAGCCCTCTGGAACGCGAAAATAGCGTTTTCCGCGGATTGAGGGTTAAAATGCAATTATTTTCTTAAAAGACTTCCATTTCAATAAAAACACATTAAAAATATTAAGATTTACATGTTTCGACTCTTTCATTGAGTCATCATCAGAATATACAAAACCCACAAATACAACGCACATAAAAACTGGAAAATAGTCAGCAATTAAAAGTTAACATATAACGCGCCCTATATTTTCAATATCGCTTGTTTCTCCCTCTATGCACCGATTCCGAAAGTTGTTTAACCACTGTATCCATATGCTCGGGATGTCAAAAGATAAAGTATCGTTACAAACCTTTGAACCCCTTAAATAAATTTCAATTGACTCCCTTATAAATAACTGTAAATAAAAATTAGACCTGTAAATCAATCTACCCTCGTTAAATAGTACATTAATATTCCCTTTTTTATTCAGTCTTGAGAAAGCTGTATTTCCTCTGTTATATTTCATAACCGCAAAATGCTCCTGAGGTATGTATGTTATGACCCAATGGTATGACCATATAGGTATGACCCAGAGAAAATTCAGTATCAGAAGTAAGGTAATCTAGTATAAGTAATTTTTCCTTTCTAAATGACTTAAAATAATTAAACAGAGAAAAAAGTAAGAAATTTTCGTCAAGGGGCGCTTCTTTATTTTTGGCAAATTTCTTTCTGAACGTTAGAATGACTTTCATGTGTTTATGATAACCTTGCGCCTAAAAAAAATAGCGTCTAAGCAAATGATACTCACTAAAA
This sequence comes from Maratus speciosus, assembly GCA_963932465.1. Taxonomy (NCBI): domain Eukaryota; kingdom Metazoa; phylum Arthropoda; class Arachnida; order Araneae; family Salticidae; genus Maratus; species Maratus speciosus. The sequence goes on from OZ010792.1 coordinate 282,214,776, forward strand.
CTTCCGCAGCAAAAGCCAAAATCCTGTAGAAAAGTGAACTCGAGGGCAGTAATTGCAGTTTTGCAGTCGTACATATATTATTATTAATTAATAATATGTATATATTAAATATTAATACTTAATTATTCATTTTTAAGCAATGATAACAGTTATTAATTTTTAATTTTACAAAATGTATATTTAGCAGCCTTTAATAAGTACACATAATTATTACAAAATTGCACTTGCACGAAGTTTTCGTTTATTTTCAAGATTTTTATTTCTTAGTCAAGATCTGTATCTATTTTTGATTATTTCGGGTCTATGAAAGTCTACTACAAATAAATAGCTGAATTAAAAGCCTGAATTCTCTTCTTATGCAAGATGCAAAATCAGAACATATTCTACACCTAATTATCAAGTGTATGTTCTATATAGTTATGTGTTTTAATTTAATTTTTATTCTATTAGATTTTAAAAACAATCACAAGCTCTAAAAAATATCCATTTTTTAAAATATATATCTATTTATTTATAATCGTGTGCATAATTCAATTATTTTCCCCACCTGTGGTGCGCAAAAAATGAGCTCGAGGACTGCATATAGTGAGCTCCACTTTCGAAGACAGGAAGAAGGTTTTTAATTCATTTTCAAAGTTTTCATTAAACAGGAATATAAAAACGCAAAGGTTGGTAAATCTATATGAATTATATCTTATTCTAAGCATTGTTTTAATTAAAATTTAAATTTTTAATTTGTTATATTTCTTTCTGAACGTGAAAATGCCTTTATGTGTTTATGGTAATCTTGCTTCTCAGAAGTAAGAGTGTCTAAGCAGTGAAGAAGGTTTAACAGTCATTTTAAGAAATATACACGATCGGTTAGAAAATTTATATGAAATAGTTCCCTATTTTAAGCATTGCATTACATTACCATTTTAATTTTTGTATTTGATATATGTATTTTGAAAGTTGTAATACTTTATAAATTTTGATAATATGCCTTCTTAGAAGTAGTAGTTTCTAAGCAGTGAAAGTGCATGTCTTTTCATCGACTATTATTTTGTCTTAACAATTACTTTTGTCAATGTCTACTCCACATATATTAAAGATAGTATATGGCTATGTCTTTCTTATTATGACTTCATTTATGATTTGACATTTAGTAATAACAATAATAATAAAAGTTTGCTTAATTCTCTTTGAACTGTTGGCAATTCCTTTATTTTATACATATATTTTATACATATATACTCTTTAAATTTAAAATACAGTAAACTCTGTCTAAGGCGGAATCGATCGGGACTGAGAAAATTTTCCGTGGTAGACAATATTCCGGCTTATGCAAAAAAAGCTCCCCTCCCCCTCAAAAAAAAAAAAAAAAAAAAAAAAAAAATCCATCGAATTTGATGATTTTTTATTGATTTTCCTGACTCGAAAATCGGTTGAAAACTGAAATTCGGAAAGATCTTTTGTCTTTATAGATAAATGAGAATCGCTATTCAATTTCTTAGTACTGCTGTAATACATGCGAACTGGAAGTTTACACACACACACACACACAAAAAAAAAAAAAAAAAAAAAAAAAAAAACAATAAACTTTGAGAATGAGACAGAACGCTATAACTTTGAATTTGAGTACATCCTTAAAGTATAATAAATGTTCATTCTACTAGAAATATTAACTTTTAAATATAATTTTGCATATGAAAAAATGGCACAAGCATAAATTCCTTAAAATTTAAACAGTTTCTGTCCTTTTGAATTAACTTTTTCAAAGTGTTACGGAATTTAACTAACATGCACGGCATTGAGTATTTGACTTATCAGTTTTAAAGTTTAATAAACAAAATGCCTTTCATTTTTAAATTATCCTTTTTTCCGCCTTATGCAAAATTTTGGTTTCGGTGGGACCTTAAATTGCTTTCCGTTTCCGCGTTAGACAGATTCCGCCTTATGCAACATGAATTAATGTAATTTTCTATGGGTTCGCCGGGACTTGAAAAATTTTCCGCGGTAGACAGATTTCCGGCTTATACAGAGTCCGCCTTAGACAGAATTTACTGTATAGGTTACTTTTCTGACCGAATAATGTGTGATAAAACGAAAAAAAAATTACAAAGTTGTAATATCTGTTAAACCCTGTTGTAATACGATATTTTCCAAACGTCTGCAAAAACTATTCCTTAACCTGTCATAATATAAATATGAATTGAATAGTACAAAAAATAAGTATATTCGTTAGGTTTCAGACAATGAGATAATCTTTAAACTTCAGTAAATCTATTTGGATAGCTACGATTAACATTATTTAAGTAAAAGTAATTTTGTTCTCAAATTTGAAAAAAAAAAAAATCGGCCCCGAAAGGGTTAAAAAAATATAAACCAAATTCCAATAAATTTATATGAAATAGATCCTTATTCTAAGCATAGCACTGGATTAAAATTTTAAGTTTACAATTTGATATATTTCTTTCTGAACGTGTTGTAATACCTTTTATGCGTTTATGATATTCTTCCTTCTCAGAAGTAGTAGTGTTTAAGCAGTGAAGAAGGTTTTACAGTCATTTTAAGAAATACACACAATCGGTTTAGAAAATCTATATGAAATAGTTCCCTATTCTAATCATTGTATTACATTACCATTTTAATTTTTGTATTTGCTATATATCTTTTTGAAAGTTATAATACTTTATAAATTTTGATAATATGTCTTCTTAGAAGTAGTAGTTTCCAAGCAGTGAAAATATTTTTACGATCATGTTCAAAAATTTCATTTAAAGAAATAGAAACCAAATTTCATTTAAAGTTATATGAAATAGATCCTTATTCTAAGCACAGTATTGAATTAAAATTTTAATTTTACAATGTCCCATATTTCTTTTTGAACGTGTTATAATACCTTTCATGCGTTTTTGATCATCTTGCTTCTCAGAAGTGCTGCCTAAGAATTGAAATTAAGAGCTTTTTACAGTCATTTTCAAAATTTTCATTTTAGAAATAAACACTATTGAATCGAAAATCTAAATGAAATAGTTTTTAAATCCAAGAAAGTATTACATTCTAATTTTAAATTTAGTATTTTCTATAATTCTTTCTGAACGTTAGTATACTTTATAAATTTTATAATCTTCCTTCTCAGAAGTAGTAGTGTTTAAGCAGTGAAAAAGTTTTTATGATCATTTTCTAAATTTCCATTTAAAGAAATGAAAACTAAATGCCAATAAATCTACATAAAATAGATCCATATTCCATGCAATGTTTTGAATTACAATTTTAATTTTTTAATTTGCCATACTTTTTTCTGAACGGTAGAATGCCTTTTAGGCATTTATGATAAACTTATTTCTCAGAATTAGTGCGTAAGAAGTTAAGAGGGTTTTACAGTCATTTTAAAAATATCCATTTAAAAAATAAACCCAAGCGTTTATAAAATAGTTCCTAAGCACTGTAATACATTACAATTAAAAATTTTTTTTTGTTGTATTTCTTTCTGAAATTTGTAATACTTTATAAATTTTGATGATCTTCCTTCTCAGAAGTAGTAGTGACTAAGCAGTGAAGAAGGTTTTACAGACACTTTGAAAAACTTCGTTAAACAGAAATACATAAACGCAAAGCTGAGTAGATATATCTGAAATCTATCTTAATTATAAGCTCTGTTTTAAACATATAATGTACATCAAATAGTTTCTTATTCTAAACACTGTATTACATCGCAATTCAATTTTTGTATTTGTTATATTATTTTTTGAAAGTTGGAATACTTCATAAATTATGATAATCTTCCTTCTCAGAAGTAGTAGTAACTAAGCAGTGAAGAGAGTTTTACGGACACTTTGAAAAATTTTTTAAAACAGAAATATATAAATTCAAAGGTCAGTAAATCTATATGAAATATATCTTAATTCTAAGCATTGTTTTAAATACAGTTTTAATTTTGAGTTTTCTATAATTTTTTTCTGAAATTTAGAATACCATTTACGATAATCTTTTTTCTAAGAAGTACTAGTGCCTAAGCAGTGTAGTCATTTTAAGAAATATACATGATCGGTTAGAAAATATATATGAAATAGTTCCTTATTCTAAGTACTGTATTATATTACAACTTTAATTTTTAATTTGCTATATTTTTCATTGAAAGTTGGAATATTTTATAAATTTTGATAATTTACCTTTTTAGAGGTAGTACTTTCTAAGCAGTGAAGAGTGTTTGTTATCTAGTCATTTTCAAATGTTTCATTTAAGAAGAGAAAAACGAAATTCTAATAGATCTATTTCAAATGACTCTTTATTCTAAGTACCGTATTGACTTACAATTTTAATTTAAAAATTTGTTATATTTCTTTCTGAAAATTAGAATACCCTTTATGCGCTTATGATAATCTTGTTTCTCAGACGTAGTGCCTAACAAGTTAAGAGGGTTTTACAGTCCAAAATTTCATTTAAGAAATAAACGAGCGGTTAGAATTTCTAAATGAAATAGTTCCTAATTCGAAGCAATGCATTACATTAAAATTTTAATTTTTGTATTTTCTATATTTTTTTTCTGAAAGTCGGAATACTTTATAAATTTTAATAATCTTCCTTTTCAGAAGTAGTAGTGTCTAAGCAGTAAAGAAAGTTTTACAGCCACTTTCGAATTTTTCATTTAAGGAAATAAAAACTAAATGCCAACAATCCATATAAAATAGATCCTTATTCTATGCAATGCTTTGAATTACAATTATATATATTTTTTAATTTGTGATATTTCTTTATGAACTTCAGAATGCCTTTTAATGCATCAATGAAAATGTTCTTCTCAGAATCGGTGCGAAAGAAGTTAAGAGGGTTTACAGTCATTTTCAGAATTTTCATTTAAAAAATAAACGCGATTGGTTATAAACTCTACATGATCTTCTTCTCAGAACTAGAAGTGACTAAACAGGGAAGAAGGTTTTACTGGCACTTTGAAAAAATTCGTTAAACAGAAATACATAAATGCAAAGCTGAGTAAATATATCTGAAATCTATCTTATTTATAAACTCTGTTTTAAACATAAAATCTACATGAAATAGTTTCTTATTCTAAGCACTGTATTACATCACAATTTAAATTTTTGTATTTGTTATATTTTTTTCTAGAAGTTGGAATACTTTATAAATTATGATAATCTTCCTTCTCAGAAGTAGTAGTGACTAAGCAGTGAAGAAAGTTTTACAGACACTTTGAGAATTTTTGTTAAACAGAAATACATAAACGCAGAGGTCAGTAAATCTATATGAAATGTATCTAAATTCTGAGTACTGTTTTAAATACTAATTTAATTTTGAATTTGCTATAATTTTTTTTCAAAGTTAGAATACCATTTATGCATTTATGATCATCTTTTTTCTCAGAAGTAGTAGTGCATAAGCAGTGAAGAAGTTTTTACAGTCATTTTAAGAAATACACATGATCGATTAGAAAATTTATATGAAATAGTTCCTTATTCTAAGTACTGTATTATATTACAGCTTTAATTTTTGTATTTTCTATATTTCTTACTGACAGTTGGAATATTTTATAAATTTTGATAAACTGCCTTCTTAGAGGTAGTAGTTTCTAAGCAGTGTAGAGGTCATTTTCAAAAGTTTTATTTAAAGAAATAAAAACGAAATTCCAATAAATCTATATGAAATAGCTATTTATTCTAAGTACAGTGTATTTATTCAAAGTACCGTATCTTTATTCTAAGTACCTTATTGACTTACAATTTTAATTTTAAAATTCGTTATATTTCTTTCTGAACATTGGAATACCATTCATGAGCTTATGATAATCTTGTTTCTCAGACGTAGTGCCTAACAAGTTAAACGGCTGTTACAGTAACTTCCAAAATTTTCATTTAAGAAATAAACAGGCGCGGTTAGAATTTTTATATGAAAAAGTATATATATAATTGAAACACCCTGTATATATAATAGTAATAATAATTCCACCATCAAAGCAAAACACGAACAAAGGTTTAAAAAACAAAACAACAACAAAAAATAAAACGAGACAAAATAAGAAATTAACTAGAAACTGATAAAAGATAAGGAGCAATATTAGTTATAACATGAGAAATGATATTCCCATATTAAAAGATAAAAATTAGAAGTTACTGTCATGAGACACTATATTTTAGCTTAATTTTAGTTACATCCCACCAACTTCTCACATAAATTTCAAATATCATCAAATGATTGCAAGAACTATTGAATAAATAGTTTTAATCAGGAAATAATCTTTAAATTTAAAACTGAAAGGACAGACTACATATCATATCACAATATATTAACAAGCTCAGAAGTGTGTAAAACAGAAAGAAACAATCGAAAAGTAGGATAATTTGTACAAGGTACCAAGTTTTTGTGTTTAATTTACCATTACTATTTTTATGTGTGTCAGTGGAACAGTGTAAAATTAACATTGGGATACATTAAGATCAGAAATTAATCATCTCATGAAATATGCCACAGTAAAGACATGTAACGCATACGTACATTATTATTATTATTATTATTATTATTATTATTATTATTATTATTATTATTATTATTATTATGAAGCTGAGCAACAACACCTAATTTATATTCTCATTAAAAAAAGTAACTTTTATCATTTAAAAACTGATTTTTACGCATTAAGAAATACTTTAACCCTTTATATACTGACGGTACTTATAAATACCATTAAAATAACTTGCTATAAAATTTATTTAATAAATCGATTAGTTGTAATACAGTTTAGAATGAGTTATAGATACATTACTTTATCTTGTTCCAAAAGCATTATTGGTTACACAAAGCAAAAATATTTTTTAAAGGATGATTTATTTTGTCTTTGCATCTTTTTAGCTTTGTTAACGTTGGTGTGTGTGTGGGGGGGGGAAGGGGGGATCTTTCAATTCGGAAATTTTTCTATATTTCTATTGGAAGAACTTTATATTTGTACATTTTTTAATTATACAAAATATTAAGAAAAAGATTTAAAATAAAATATTTGAGTGCTGTTATAAGTGTTGCACAAAACCCCTATAAATTCAAAATTAATTAATCCTACTAAAATTTATTAAATGATTATATAAATCTTCTAATGTAGTTTAAACAATTCACGAAAAATGCTTTAGAAGATAAAATTTTCATGAATGCATAATTCAGTACATAAAGGGTTAAAACTGATTGAGATACAAACTTCAGTAGACTATTCATTCTAAATCATCAGATCAGGACTTATAATGTGACGCCTTCGAATATATTTGTGCTCACTAAACTTTTTTCTTACGTAAGAGAACCTCTATAAATTTATTTGCATAAATCCATATTTGCATTTACGGATAGTAAGCAGTGAGTTTGATGGCAAGAAAGAAAAAAAATCTCTGTGTAGTTTTGATATATTTCGTGAATAAAATACTGATAAACGTACACTGAAAGAGAGATCGTTCTTGACAGTAACGTAGTCAAAGAGATACCCCATAGCGTCCCCCCTTCGAAATAAATAAATAAATAATAATAACTATAATAATAATAATAATACAAACTGCTTTGACTGCGATTTTTTAAAATTCACTTTTGTTTTTATTTCTGTATATAGTTAATCTTTTTTCAAGACCAACTATTTTATATAAAAAAAGGCAGGTTTTTTTTTTTTCATTTAATCTATGTAAATTATACTTCATATATTTAACCCTTTCGGGTCCAATTTTTTTTTTTCAATTTTGAGTAAAGAAATACTTTTATACATTAATAATGTTAATAGTAATAAAAATAGACTTACTAAAGCTTAACGAACATGGCATTGTCTGAAATCTAATAAATATAGTTATTGTTCATACTATTCAATTAGTATTCATATGACGATAGTTTAAGGAAGAGTTTTTGGAGACGTTTGAAAAACATCATATTACAACAAGAATTAATAGATATTACAACTTTATAACATTTTTTTGCGCTTCATCACACATGACTCGTTCTGAAAAGTAACCTATATTTTAAATTCAAAAAGTGAAATATATGTTTAAAACAAAAGAATCGACAACGGTGCAAAGATAATTATGCAAAGTTTTATTATTATTATTACTAAATGCCAAAACATAAATGAAGTCATAATGAGAAATGTATAAACATACACTACCATTACGACATGTTAGATAGTAACAAAAGTAATTGTTAAGACAACATAATACTCAATGCAAAAACATGTACTATTAAGAGTACACCAGACCCGAACGGGTTAAGGAAAAAAAAAAAAAAAAATTTTTTTTTTTTTTTTTTTTTTTTTTTTTTTTTTTACGATTTCAATTTTTCCAGAAATAGAACCGAAATACGTACTATGGTACGGCATATGCGTGAAAAAAGAAAAGAAAAAACCCTACAAATCCATTAAGCGTGTTTCTGTCACGGACAAAAATTTCTTTTCATTTATTAGCTATTTATAAAAATGGGAATACTCTTCTTATTACAATATGTTCAGTTGAGGAGGTTTTACTTGTTTTAGAAAGGTAAAAGCTTACGAAAACCATTTCCGTTTGACTCCGAAAATATTGGACCTTCCTCGAAAAGAAATGCTGAATGCGCCACTGTTTCGGCACATTCTTTCATCCTGTTCATCTTTGTTAGTTTCACAGATACTTTGTTTTATATTTTTTAACTTTATTTCTCAAATTGTTTTTAGAATACGAGAGGTTGATTCACCACTTTTCGTTCCGGAAAATTCGACCTCTTCGTAAGTGTATCAAAACGTTCTTACAGAAGAAAACGCCAGGGTGGGCGCTAGATTCTTTTTAACAGCAACCCTTCTGATTCTATTTTGAACTTCAAAAGCAATATTCGCTTCATATATAGGCTCTCGTGTTCTGGCTTTTCCTCTGCTGTGCTGTCATTAATCAAGAAAGCAATGATTCATGCGCTAGCTCTGTACATTTGCCGATCATTGAAGATTCTGACTGGAAAGCCCATAATACGTATGAAATCCGAAAGCTAACCGAAGGATAATGTTGTTTAAAAAATGCGAAGAGTATTGCTTTTCACACGAAATGTAAGTTTATATATATATATAACTTTTTGTACAACAATACCATTGAAAGATAATGAAAATGACCAATAATATGAACACAAACACCACATTAACCAGAACATATAAACTTTCATTTCATGTGAAATGAATGGGATAAAAATCAGAAATAATGAAATGGAACTCATTGAAATATGAATTCATACCTGTTTTGAATAATATCAACAGAAAAAGGAAAGAAAAACATAACAAAGTAAAGTTAAATTAAAATGGAACAAAGTAAATAATGAAATATTTGTGGATTTTTGGCAGAATTTCCAAACCCAAATTACCACATATTCCGCAAAAAATGTGCCGTTCCATCCTTGTACAAGTTATAATAAGCTAAAATAATGCAACATTTGGGCAGTTGTACATTAAAAACTTAACGAATGAAGGAATTATTAGATAATAAATTAAATCTTTCAAATGAGGAAGCACGTCCTTATAAAAATCCCAGAAAAATTTGCACATTGTATATATATATATGAATTGTAATTACATAATGGTTATATATATATATTATTAGGAAAGAATTCCATATGCATCCTTTTACATACATAAGGATACACAGATGCGTAACTAAACTATTTTTTGTGAGTCATAACATCAGATGACGCATTACAGTTCATCCATAAATGTCTAATGAAGATTTAAGTTTGCTTTTTTGATTCACAGGATTTAGCTTTACTAAAACAACAAAACATTTTCAAACGACTTTTTAGAAGGGGATTTTTTTTTTTTTTGGGGGGGGGGAGGGACTTAGAGCTACGTAATTTTTATTTTTAACAGTCTTCTGCAGAAAAAGCAGTAGTTCGATTTTAAGGGAAAACCTTTGCCCAAATATTAGAAAAAACATCTATCACCACCTTTTACAATTTATATGAAGCATTAAAATTGCTGTATATTGAATTTAACTTACAACATAAATTACCGTACTACACAGTTTAAAAATTTTAGTGTCCATGTAATGTAATAAACGTGCGGAATCCCTAAAGCTAACTGGAGTTTAATAGTTTACGGGAAATTCAAATAATACTGAATTTACATAAAATGAAACTTACCATTTTTTTTTTTTTTTTGAGTTTTGGAAGGAATTTTTTACACATAATTTTATGTACATTAGCGTAATTAAACTACTTTTTTGTGATTCATAACCTCGGGGGAGGAAACATAGTTCATCCGTGAAGGACAATTGAACATCCGAGTTTTTTTTTTGCAAAAGACCAAAACTAAATTGTACTAAAAGTTATTTTGCAAGGATTTTTTTCTTTCGCGTCATAGTTCTGTAAATTTTATTTGTAACAGATTGAGGCAGGGAAGAGCGAAGGACAATTTTAAGGATGAAAACTCTGCCATATCATTGTAAGGAGCTCCTTTTAAGAACTCTATAAAAGATTAAAATTCTGACATATTGAATATCATATGAAGCATAAACTATGCACTATTACGTAACTTTAAACGTTTAATATATATTAAAAATCTGGTGGAGACCTAGGACAAACAGATAATTGAAAACAGATGATTGTTACGATGATTCCATCATTATATGATACCTATATTCAATTTCTGTTCCAATTTATAAAATAAAATTTAATTTGCTACATTTGTTCGAGACTAAATCCTTTTAATTTCATTTATTGTTCAGTATCTTCAACCTTTAAATATGCTTATGGGGTTTAATCTCGAACAAATGTAGCAAAATAAATTTTATTATGAATCATATCATGTGATGATGGAATCATCATCACAATCAACTGTTATTATTCTAATTTATTAACATTTCCTAATAGATTTTATTTGTTATTCTATTTATAATTTTCTACTAAAACAATTAATGTAAAATACAATTCCCTGCCCACTTGAAATACGCAATTCCAATCCCCAAATTGGTGATCCGGACACACATATATCCTTTAATAACATCCACAACCATCTCCTCTCATAACTAACAGACGACATGACAAAATAAATCATCCGCAGCACAAAAAGGTTATAAAATGCTCGCAACATAAAGCCTGTTAGCTGTTACATGCCAACATGCCGTGCATCATACATGCGTACGACAGCACAAAACCTGTCACGCTGCGCATCGCACATGCACACGTTAATAGGACAGCATCACTCACGAGTGAACATCGCTCGTAGGACATCAACAAGACGTCTTCCTCACTGGGATGAAGTGTGTAACGATCTCATCTCACTCCAACAGTATAAAGCGAGTTATTGAGTTACTAGATTTGAGTAACTGCCGTCGCCTTTTGCTCGACACTAACGTTCTTACCTACTATTCATGATATCAATCCCCAGCAGCGCCATTCCAATCTCCAAAAATCTGAAAACACATTATTTAAAAAATACCATAATTAAAATTTTTTTGTTTTAACACTAAATAATTACAAATTAGATTATTTTTAAATTGTGTATTTATTCATTTGCCTTTCTTCAAATATAGATTATACCCTCCTCTAGAATTCAGGCTACTTTCTACAAATTTATAGGTATAGGCAAAGCGAAAGTTTTTCCGTATCTAAAATGTGAAGATACGTGAAGATGCGCTGAAAATTTCAATAATATTTTAATTAATTTTATTTATTATAAAAATAAACTATGCGAAATGCTATCTGCCAATTAGAATTCGGCAAATGTTAATATTAACAACACCCAAACTTAAAAAAAATATATATTAATAAAAAATACATTAAATATTTTTATGGACATTTTTAATTATTTAGTTATTCATTTTCTTCGTTTCAAACGCAGTTTTCCTTCTAGTATTCAAACTACTTAAGCCGGAAAACGTATTTACAGGCAACGGGAAATTTTTCAGAAGACTCCAACGTAAAAACACATGGTAATATAACACAATTTGTTGTATACATTGTCAAAATAAGTTAAATAACATTCATTATACTTAATTTTTTAATGCATAATGTATAATGTATCGTTATATTCTAAGTTATAAAAACATATCATCATATTTTTTTAAAAACTTGGTGATATTTTTTATTGATGTGCTCCAACGTTTAATTAATAAAATACGGCATTATTTCATTATATTTTCGGTAAAAATTTAATGCACGCTAATTTTTCATTTCTTTGTACGTTTTTCCTATTTATAAATATTTCAAACGTTAATAAGTATGTGACTATTGCCTACTGTTAAAAGTAAAAAATATAATAATAACATTTATGTATAAGATTTCTGGTTTCTTCTTTAGTTCGTTTTCATGCAATATAAAACGAGTTATATTATCTATATTTTCAGTAACATGTAAATTAACACGAGTTTTATTTTTATAAAGCAGGTAAAATGCATTATGGTCTCTAGAATTATCTCATACATTCTACCAGATGTTCTCATTTTCTCAATTCATTCTGATGAAACAATTTTTTTTTATATAAATTCCTTATTATATACTGAATTTACTGGTTACTTGCACATTTATTTTAAATTTTTTCCCCTTTCATGCAATTGTAGCACAAAATACTTTTTAATATTCCCGCAAAATGCTGATATGTGTGAACAGACAATATTTCATCTGCCAGTTATTTCCAAGAAAGAAATGAAAATTTTTATAAATGGAAAATTTAAAGAATCAGATGTTGCAATCAACCCTTTCACAACCCCAAAAGATTAATCGAAACACATTTATTAACTATCTGCTGCAACATAATGAAGTTCGGCCATTGTACTTATCAGGAAAAGCTGTGTAACCAAACGATCTTCAATTCGCTCAGAAAAGTTATTTAAAAATATACTGTTCTTTTCAACATTCGCAGTTACGAATCAATTTTTCATCTTTAAAGAGCCTCTCGAAACATTTTAAATACTCTTAATAGTACTTCGCTCCTCATTTCAATACCCATTACCTTACAAGCATTTTCTCTTTTACAGCACCTGCGTTCTTCCTCTTCACCTATCTCTTCTCACTCAACAATTCTAAATTCTTCGTTCCCGCCAAAATTTATCTACCTCTCTCTCTCTTCGCTCTCTCATTAGCCACCACCCTTACCTCCTATGAGAGCATGTGTACCAGCAGAAAGAAATCTAGGGAGGAGCAAGATTTTGAAACAGATGTACCTGTGGTCTGTGATCCACATTCTAGTACGCTTCTTTGTTTATTTTTTAAAAGCAATTATAAATATTAAATAGCTAAACTAAGAGTACTCGCCGTGTACGACAATTTTTAAACATATCAGCATGAAAAGCAATACAGAAATGTAACAACTGCGAAACATTAAATATTCAAAATTAAGTTGTACCAATATTTTACAAAATGGAGCATGAAACAGATCGCCCCTTTTTTTCCGTCTGAACACCTCGTTTAAGATATATTTGAAATCCATGACGTAAAATGGGAAAACGGAATTAAAAATTGCCTTCCACGGAAACGAAACATTCTTAGTTTTCTTTTCTTTTTGTGTTTATTCTAAAGTCACTTGTTAAGAATAAGTTTTAGAATTTTTTAAACAATCAGAAAAAAAGGAAATTTATTTAATTAAGTTTCAAACTCCAGGGAATGGCAACAGCCCTCTCCTGTCCTCTTCACACACCCCCCTCCCACCACTTTGCAGGCGGCTAGGTACGAGAGCAGAGTGCTTGTCCAGGTCTTCAAAATGGATGGCCCTCGCCTTTCATTCAAAGAAAGATTTCTATATTTCGTAGAATTCCAGGTGCAAAGTTTTGTTATCATCACCATATACACCGGGCCCTCTCTCACCCTTTCTTGGAAAAAGGGCAGCCTAACACACCCCCTTTACTGTTCCTGAAATGGAATCGACCGTCATACGGCTATTGACCCGTGACTACAACCAACGCCCGCCAACGACTCTGCGATCGTCTGCGATCCAAAGCATTCGCCAAAGCAGCTATTTTTGAGCAAAAATTCCTTTTTATTTTTCTTACTTGTATTATCTTACCATTCGTCTGCATATTTTCACCCCTTTTTCCCTCATTTTTTTCTGAACAAGGAAAAAAAAATTACAAGATTCTTATACCAGAAAAGATAATGAGACACAAGAATGCAAAATTTAAGAGTTTTCTTTGAAAGTCAGAGAAGAGAATCGCGCAGGAAGATGAAAAGAGGGTTTCATTCATTCTTCTCTCTCTCTTTTTACGAGGCCAAGCGGCTGATTCGGGTGTTTTACCATTTGTGAGAATGTGTGTGAAATATTTATCTTCGCACAGCTTCATGAATAAAAAGAATAAGAGAAAGAGTAAAAAAAAAAGTAATGTGAAGTATAAATTTGCGTGAAATGCCTAGGAATGTATTCGCAAGATGAGAACGAAAAAAGAACATTCCCAATACCACAGTCGTTTATTAAAGTTATGTCAAAAATTAAACACACACGATAAATTAACGATTAATTCTTATATGTCTTATTTAAAATTATTCAATATTTTTATTATTTCAGGGCTCCCACTGATTCGTTTTCAATACCAGTATTTATAAAGAGAATATTTCATGATATTTTGCAAATTACCACTTTCTTAAAATATTTTTGCAAAATTTGCATGGTAAATCTAAATAAATAAATAAATAAATAAATAAAGTTATATTCAAAACACGGACCTAGTGAGAGTCCTGTTACTTATAAAAATTTAATAAAATTGTGGAATCATAAGTTTGGAGAATATTTTGGCCAAAGTTGAGAATACATGAATTGCAACAATGACATGCAAAACGTTTTTAACCAACAGCAAATTCGTGGAGAATGATTTAAAATGTTTTGTTTATAACCTGAATTGATAATTCACACAGAATTAAAGAAAAAATGCTTTATGTACTATCATTTTTTAAACACAAATTTCAGCATAGATTGATCAGTAGCTTTCCGAAAATCTGCATCAATCACATAACTTCGAATAAAATTTTTGTGAAACTTATTAAACGCACACTCATAAATATATATTAAAAATTCCTTAATCTCTTTATTTATATTAAATTGAAAATTACTCGTATTCAAGTAATATTTTACTGTAATAATAATTGTGAGTCTGCTGCATTCGTAAATTTGGGGAGTAATTTTCAAAAATTCCAAAACACATCGTTTTTCATCAACAAAATCAATAAATTGATAATTTAAAATCGTTTTAAATATATATAAAAAAATTAGAATATTGTATAAAGCCATAAAAATCCCCCCCCCCCCCCCCCCCAAAAAAAAAAAAAGATAAATGTGTTTGAGTTTAACTCTGAAAGAAAAAAAATCTTCATTGAATAATAATTGTTTTTACAATAGACAAGGTGTTGATCTGAATATTTCTGAAAGTAAAATTGTGAGATAAAGCACAAACAAATAAGAAAACATAATCTACGTTATTAATAAAAATTTACGTGAAATGCCTCAGAATGTATTCGAAGGATGAGAAAGAAAACAAGTTGGAAATCGCACGTCAAATGGCGAATGAGGTGCGTTCGTACTATAACTAGTTTTATAAATATTTTTTGCACCGCATATTGTACTGAATATATAATTTAGTGCACTTCATAAGTGCATATCAATGTCATTCTGTTCGAAAGGCTGTAGCATCATTAAAATGCACTTGAAATAATTTTTTTTTTTCCATTGGCCGTAATGTAACGGAAAACTTTTGACTGCCCCTGTAATTAAACTATACATCCGATTTTCATAAAATTTGAAATGACTCGCCAAAATTTTGGAAAAATTATATATTTAAAATTTCAGACCATTCGGTTGGTAGTTTTTGCCCTGTTATATGCGGACGGACCGAAGCAAGACTGTGCTACGTATTTATATAATTACGAATGCACGTAAAAAAGGAACATATCCCATATCAGGGTCGTTTGATTAAAATGATTTTGAAAATGTCAACACAGAATATAAATTTCTTGAAAACTCATACATGTGTTATTTTAAATGTATTGAATATTTTAATTAGTTATAAAAAAATTTTAATTCTTGGTAGTGTACTTGCTAGTGGTAAAAATATAATACATTTAGTTTTACCTAAGAATCTATTTTCAGGGCGAGAAAGAAAAAACAAAAATACTCAGAGTCCGTAGAATGCATTTGTATATTTAAAATATTTTCTCGGGAAATTAATATTTTTAACTCCTTTTGTATAAAGGATGTCTCTTTTTTCCTTAGTTCTCAAAACATTTCTAGCATTTATGTTTAATTTAATATTTTATGTGTTAAAAGCCGACGAACTGTGAGTAAGCTTATAACGCTTCATATAAAATTAAGCATATATTTTAGCAATATTTTGAGAACTAAGAAAAAAAAATATATATATCCTTTAGTAGAGGACACAGAAAAAAAGAGTTAAAAATATTAATTACCCGAGGATATACTTTCAATATAGGACTGCATCAAACGTCCATAGACTTAACATTAGTGAGGTGAATTCGAACGCTGAATGACTAGCAGCCTTAATTCAGACGATCAATTAGGAAAACTGAGAAGTGAGAAATCCTGTCCCAAACTTATTGAATTATAACTCTCTTAACAATGGCTTTTGCCGTTCTTTACTAGAGCCTAAGAAATCTATAAATGAAATCTCGTCGATCCCGATACTTCTTTATTTGAAGTTGGAAACTCAATTTCTTACCAAGTAAGACGGAAACTTACAACCACTGACTTTATCGAAAACTGCTTGTCACGAATTCCACCCCAAAGCAGCATACACGTGGCGTCAATATCATGAAATAACTTGATTACCCGTAAGCGAGATCCATTCTAAATCCACCAAATACATCTACAGCCGCACTACTTATATCTACTACACAACCACAGTTACCTAATCAACATATCATTGCGAAAACAACCGTGGGAACCAGATTTCAAGAGATATATACACGGAGGAAAGAGATAGAAATTTTTTTGATAGAAATCAAATTTAAATGCTTTCATTCGGACCAAAAAAAAAGAAGCACGTGGAACAGGGACCGAATTCTTTGACATCATCCGTGCATTTTTCTCTAAATGAAAATGATCTGTTTATATTTAAGCATTCTAAAGTAGTATTTCCATATATTATGAATTAAAAACTGTATTATTAAAAGTTTTCTTCTTCTTTTTTTTTTGCGAAAGCACGTTGTTGTGCTTGGACCGAACGTAGTGGAATTCAGGGTTACTTTTTTAGCGTCATCCCTTGCCACCACACTTCATCTCTATTCTTTCTCTTTATTCTATGAGATATATACGCATTTTGAGAAACTTAAAGAATGGCTGACTAAATAGCTCACTTACGTGCAAATATTGGGGATTCAGAACAATAAGTTCGTAAGCAAAATCTCAAAACTCACTCGTTCACTAGACCACCCTTATAAAAGAGCAGCTAGGCACCCGCCTCAAGCATAAGTTTTGACAATAATTTTAGAAATTTGCAAAGGAGATTACCGTTTAACAGTATCAAACGGCTTTTCAAGGAAAGAAAGGAAAGATCAAGAAAAATGCTTTAAGCTAAAACTTTATATCGAACGTCAATTGGAATAACATGTAACAAAAACTTTTGAAGGAAAATAACAATATAATATTTTGTGCA
This sequence comes from Maratus speciosus, assembly GCA_963932465.1. Taxonomy (NCBI): domain Eukaryota; kingdom Metazoa; phylum Arthropoda; class Arachnida; order Araneae; family Salticidae; genus Maratus; species Maratus speciosus. Next base: position 282,232,328 of record OZ010792.1, read on the forward strand.
TTAGATCGGTGATAATTAATTTTGAATAATATTTTTAAAGAATTAATGAATCAGGAATAATTTGAAATATTGCTATTTTAATACAGGAATACAAAATTAATGAATTTATGGTGCAAACATTATTTCTTTTTTCAAATATAATGTTTTGTGGCACACAAAATATATATTCTAAATTTTACATTCATACAATTATTAAAATAGTGTACTTATTTTTATTATTTGAGAAACAGCTATACAGCATTCTACACAGCATTATTCTAAGAATAGCAGCTTAAGATTTCCTTTTTATATAGATCAATTAATTACACGGAAGTTTTAAAAGGAACGAGATAACTATTTAGCATTAGGGAAAATTCATTTTTATCATGGAAGTTTCAGAAGGGACGAGATAAGTATTCGACATTAAGGAAAATTTATCATTTTAATTATATTTTTAAAGGCAACTTCTTAAAGACCTGCGGAGTAATAATAAAAAAATAAAAATTGGTATAATGAGAAAAGTTTTTCAAATTAAAAAACAATTTGCAATAATGAATAGTTTTCAGTTCTGATGTTACGGTTGATTGGTCGGTTGTTTGCTCGATTTTTAAATTTAAGCCTTTCTGCAACAGTTCTTTATAGTAAGGAAAATTTTACCTTTACAATGAGAAGATAATTTTCTTTTTATGGAAGTAAAAGAATCACAGAATGAACATATAGTGAAGAAAGCCATAAATAGAATTCGTTCACGGACCGCAACCTGAGTTACATAGGGCTACATGTGTGTCATCCGAAGCGTTCAGAGAGCGACTTTTTGCGGGTAACCCGTAGCGTTCAGAGCCGGAAATTACCGAGACATCGGGAAACCCACATTACCTACAGAATTTTGTTGGGTAAAGTTATCATGTGGTTGAGATGATTTGTTTCTTATTTTATAGCTTAACTGTGACTGTTAAGAATATTTTAGTTTTGATTCGTGTTTTCCTGCAGTTTTGGATAATTAGTGCATAAATCTTATAAAACACAAAAATAAGTACATAATTTGAGCATACCATATTTCTCCCCGAATGAATGCATCTCCGACTTAGCGTGAAATAGCTAGCGAATTCTCTGTCAGACATTGTTGCTGCAATATTTTCCACATAAATATTAACTCTTGGAACATTTTCTCTTCTAAGAAGAGTGTTAATTGAGAAAATGTCATAATCTTTCTCATCTAAGGAATAGTAAAACAATATTTGCGCTATCAAAAGTTCAGCACCCGCCATGTTTGTAAATGAAAAAAAAAAAACAAAAAAAAAAAACATCCACAACCTTATCCAAAAGTGTTCAGAGCTTTTCACTGAGAAACCAATATGATGCCATTCCTCAATTTTCCAAGTACCCCTCTTTTGTTTGGTCTCTAAATGCGAGAATAGAAACTTTTACATGAAAAATATCGTACTTTTCGGTTAGCCGGGTGCCAGTGTTATATATACATATAAATATACATACATATATGTATATATATATATATATATATATATATATATATATATATATTGTATATATACACATATATTTCTATGTATATCTATAAGTATATATACAATACATACATGTACATATACCATTGACGCCCGGCTAACCGAAAAGTACCAAAAATTCTATGTTATTATTAATATTGAAAACATATGTGAAATTGGAAGTAAATCATAATTTCGGTAAAAGTTGATAAAAAAAAAAAAAAAAAAAAAAAAAAAATCCATAACAAGCTATGAAATCGAAAGAAAAAACGAAGCAAACTTAAATTTGATTTTAAAAAAGCAAAACTAACATTACTAAGAAAATCAAGCACTATCATTTAAAAGAAAAAAAAAAGAGAAATGAAATTTAATTATATATTTTTACTTTTTTTTTTTTTTGTCATTTTCTCGAACGATTGAAACTAAAGATAAAATGAAAAAAATATCAATGAATGTCAAAATCTAACAGTTTTCGCAATTTAAATTAAATCTTCATTCATAAAAATAACAAAAACAGCGCTGAAAGTGGATTTTAAAATTTTGTAGTTAAAACTCTTGACGATTAATCTTATAATAGAAATCACAGTGAAAATATTCAATTCTTTTGTTGGAATTCCTCGAAATACACAAGAAAAATGTTAAGGAGTAAATATTAATGTAGAAAAAAAATCGGGAAGTCGGAAAAAGTTTAAATAAATTTTAAAATTTCAAAAAAGTTTAAAAAGCACGCACCGTTATATATAACGCGTTTATCATTTATGTACACTTTTAAAATTGTGAAGTATAAATGCTTCAAAAATAAAGAAATCTAGAATTTCTTCATAAAATAAACTACACTGTAAAAAAAATACAACCAGTTTTCCTGTAGGAATCTGAAAGTAGTTGCCCTTATCGTACCGGAAAAATTTCTGACACAGCTCGGAATAAAATCCGTAAAATACCGTTTTATTGACTATTTCCTTTTTTTTACGGATTTTATTCCGAGCTGTGTCGGAAAATTTTCCGGTACGATAAGGGCAACTATTTTTCCGATTCCTACAGGAAAACTGGTCGTATTTTTTTTACAGTGTAGTTCAGAATGCTAAAATTCATCTTAAGGCTGCTAGTCACCCAGTTTCCTAATTCCCCTCGGTAATGCTAAGTCTATGGGCGTGTGATGCATTTTTATATTCAAAATATCTCCATTAGGAAATTAATATTTTTAACCTCTTTTTTCTGCGTGCACTGTAAAAAAAAGTACTGCCAGTTTTCCAGTAGGAATCGGAAAAATAGTTGCCCTTATCGTACCGGAAAAATTTCCGACCCAGCTCGGAATAAAATCCGTAAAAATAAGGAAATAGTCAGTAAAATGGTATTTTACGAATTTTATTCCGATTTTACGGATTTCATTCCGAGCTGGGTTGGAAATTATTCCGGTACGATAAGGGCAACTATTTTTCCGATTCCTACCGGAAAACTGGCATTATTTTTTTTACGGTGTACTCTTTTTAAATAATATCCCTTTTTAGGTGCTTTCGTAATTATATAAATACGTAGCACCTATAGTCGTCATTCAGTCCGTCCGCATATAACAGAGCAAAAACTACCCAACCGAATGCTCTGAAATTTTAAATATATGAATTCTGCAAAATTTTGTCGAACCATTTCAAATTTTATGAAAATCGGATGTATAGTTTAATTACAGGGACATTCAAAAGATTTTCTTTACATTACGGCCAATGGGAAAAAAATTATTGCAAGTGCATTTTACTGATGTTACAGTCTTCCGAATTGTCTGAAATTTTAAATATATAATTGTTGCAAAATTTTGTCGAGCCGTTTCAGATTTTATGAAAATTGGATGTATGGTTTAATTACAAGGACAGTCAAATTTTTCCGTTACATTACGGGCAATGGGAAAAAAATTATTGCAAGTGCATTTTAATGCTGTTACAGACTATGCACTAATGAAGTGCAAAAAATATACATTCAGTACAATATGGGGTGGAAAAAATAATTATAAAACTAGTTATAGTACGAACGCACCTCATTTGCCACGTTTGACGAGCAATTTCCTACTTGTTTTCTTAGTTCTCAAAATATTTCTAAAATCTATGCTTAATTTTATATGAAGTGTTTAAATTTTAATACTAGTTCGTCAGCTCTTAACACATAAAATATTAAATTAAGACTAGATTTTAGAAATATTTTGACAACTAAGAAAAAAAGAGACATCCTTTAAGAAGAGCATACAGAAAAAAAAGAAGTTAAAAATATTAATTTCCTGAGAAGATATTTTAAATAATGTAACTCTGTGATAGATGACCATAGAGGAGAGATGGCCAACCTAAATATCTCCAAAACTTTATCATAGATTGCAATATAAACATTATTCGAATGAAATAGTTCAACGAGTTTTTTATTACGACGCGCAGTTGTGTTTTTCGATTATAAAAAGTAAGTGTAATTTTAATGTAAATTGAATAGATTGTTGAATATTTTTTTTGACTTAAGTATTTGAATGTTTTGCAGTACGTACGTTATGTATATTTTTTACTATGTGGACTTTTAAGGCACGTATATAATCTAATCTTTACTTCTAAGACTAAAACAAAGACGTACAATGGCTATTGATGCTTTAAATTGGGCGACCATCAGTCCTTCAATTTCAGGAGAGATGGCCACATGAAATCGAAGAAAGATGGCCATCTTTAATCAATATTTCAAAATTATACTTAGTGAGGATTTTAACTGATATTAATTGATATTAATTGATCATAAAAGGATATTAATTGATATAATTATTTAAATTTTAACTAATATAAATATTTTAATAATAATAATAATAATATAATAAGACCTAACGATTTATTTGTTTCAGAAAATACGGAGAAACGTCGGAAACTTTCATAACAGAAACTGATAAAATTGATAAATAAACTAAATTAACGTAATAAACCTACAATTAACGCGAAGAAAAAAACACGACAATTCTAATGAGGAAGAAAACGAAACACATTTAAATTATCAGATTCTACAGATTCCGAGTAAATAGAGTTGGATTAGGATCACTGTGTTGGTTGTGCAAAACAATATAATATCACATCCAAAAAGAATGTCTGTATACAATGCATAAGGTACCTGAAGTGGCTCCATGAAACGTTTACAAATTATCACTTTGCCAAGCATGTGGTAAGATTTTACGAAAAGTGAAGTGTTGAAATTATACTTCAAATTTTGTTTATTCCAGTTTTCTTCACTCATTTTCAATCATATAACTGCATATTTACGAATTGCTATATGTTTTTAACAATTAACTATATGAAATGTGTTATTTTTTGCTATTTAAATTAACTTTTTCTTTCTTGTATTGGATGGCTACTCGGCTTTAAGGAGAGATGGCCATCTGCCATTTAAATTTAAATTTTGTTTAACACTTTTTGTTTTCAATATTTAATTATTTTTTGCATAAAATATTATGGGTATATGTATAAGAATTTTAAATATGCATCAATATTTCTTGTTTTTTGCATTCTAAGAATTTTTATTCCAATCTTTAAACACTATGGCCATCTATCCTAGAGTTATCCTATAAGAATGCCTCAAATGCCCATAGACTTAACATTACCGAGGAGAACTAGGAAACTGAGTGACTAGCAGCCTTAATAGTATAATATAAATTGCATAAACGATACAATACTTAAAAAGTTATTAAAAAATTAAAAAGATGTTGAAATCGAGCACTTTCGGCTAATAGTTAGCCATCGGCAGGATTTAAAATTTAAACAGTTGTTTTGAGATCCTACAACGTCCCAAATACATGGATGGGTTTGATCAGAGAGAAGCGATTTCTAATTAAATAAAAACCTCCCTCATCCCCACCTCTTTTCTGGTTTCGCCGTGGAAGTGGAATCAACTTTTGAACCCGGATGCACGATTTGAAGCGAAGGTTTTATGAGTAAGATATGGACAAGTAGCGTTCATAAAAACTGTTTAAATTTTAAATTCTGATGATGGCTAAGTATTAGCCAAAAGTGCTCGATTATTAACATCTTTTTTAATTTTCTAATCATCTTCTAAGTGTAGTATGATTTATGTAATTTTATGTTAGAATTTCTCCAGCAACGCGCCAGACTATGTTATTCTGCACGCAAGAGAAAACCCGCACTTGAAAAAATATGCATTTATTTATGTAATAAAAGTAAATTAATGAAAAAACTAAAATAAATAAGTCGGAAATTGTACGTCAAACGTGGCAAATGAGGTGCGTTTATACTATAACTAGTTTTATAAATATTCAGATCTTGGTGCATTATCTGTTGCACTCTTATACAAAAATGCATGAATACAAAATTTATTACGATTCTATATATTAAATTCAGTAATACGTAAATAACATGACTTCATCCTAAATAGGACGTAATCACCATGGCAACCTAGAATAATTACCTATCATGGGATATCATTGAATTCATTACATATGATACGATTTAATAGAATGAAAAAAATTCTATTAATATATTTTTAAGTAACAAAAATAAAAAAATGCTATAAAACTGATATGATACCTTTATTTAGGTTAACTCTCGTTTCATCGCACAAACGGCGACATTTTCAAAAATGATAGAAATACATGATAGAAATATTTTTGCAAACAAATTTTAAAAACAATAACTTGGTAAATAATGTCATGAGACTTCATGCGTAATGAAAATCCATGCAAACATAAAATAAAATAAAATTGGATATCTGTGAACGTGGATTAATTTTTACTATTGTTATTAAAATAGCATAGCATCTCTTTCCAAATTTTAGGTAATTTAAGGGACACTGAACTATTGCAAATATCCTCGTTGCGTAAAAATATCTCTATTGATTACCGTATAATAGATGGTAAATTAAATCTGGACGGATAAAATATTCTGCTATTTTTAAAAATCGATCTGTAAAGATTCTTTCCTGCATAATTTGGCCAAAGCTGTGGTTTTACTGTTGTATTTGATGTCTGCTATATGTTCATTGACTCTAGTTTTAAATTACCTTTATACAGATATACCTGATACACAGAAAATCGGGACTTTGAAAAACTGACGTGATAAGCGGAGTGACGTGAAAACCGGGTGTCGGGATAACGAGGACCGACTGTATTTCTATTTATTTGTTTTAAAAATGACTCGGGTAGAGTCAAAACATGTAAACAGTCGAAATAAAAGTATTTTTAATGGTTTTAAAGTTTTAATTTACACATTTTAGCGTTTGAAATTAGTACGTTTTATGAGTTTTCATCATATGTCTACTTATTAAACGATGAAGTTAATTTTTCAGTATTCTGAATGTGTTAGAAAGTTTTTCACAATCAATGCTTCACACATGATTTTTTTTTTCTTGTGTACCGGTATCAAATGACACGTTTTAAGATTTCAATTTATGGTGATTTTATTTGTAATTTTTATTTTGTAACACATTCAATTCTTATATTTATGTCGCCATTCATTTATAATCATGTTGTCATTCCTTTCTTATATTTTCACGAAATAAAATTGTGCGATTTGCATTCCATATTCTGATTATGCCTTATAAAATGCAGATCCTCCGAACTCAATTGAGGAATTGGTGGGGTTGAGAAGGAAAATAAATAAAAGCAGCTTGGAAGAAAACATAATGCTTGAGGTGTGAGATAGAAATTGAATAAGAAGAATTTTCGAATTTTCACGCTAAATTAGCTTTCTCGCTCTGAAAATCGGCAGAATTTGAGGCGTATTTTATCTGGAAATATATATTTCGGATCACACTAGGGTTTTGCGGGTTGTATTGCGTTTATTTGGTAAAATACGACGATAAAGCTAAGATAAAATATCCTTAAATTTAGTTGAGGGTTAGGCGTGAAGGAGTGGTACGAAGGGAGGGGGAGGAGAGGGTCTCTTCCTGGATTTTTTTTTTTTTTTTTTTTTTTTTTAATAGTTAAGTAAAACTTCTTTTTCTCTAATTAATTACTTCTTAGAGTAAATACATTTACATAGATTCGTGTTGTATCCTTCGGTGGTTAAATAACATAGATTTGGATGAAAGAAAACTGTGTTATATCACTATTAATCCTTTATGTCCCGACGGTACTTTTAATCCCATTAACCCCTTCAGGGGCGGTGGGATATATTATGTCCCACCTAATTTTAAATAAGATTTGCATCAGAAACTTTTAATAAAGTTTTACTTTTGTAACCTTCGTGAAAAAAAAGGTTGCAAATTTGCTTTTCCTTATTTTGAAATAAATTTTTTCGAAATTTCCGGTGGGAATTCAACATTAAAGAAACACAATTGCTTGCCTCTCAAAGCATTAAAGCAAATGCAATATAAAATTTATTTAATTAATCTACTAATAAAAGTATATAGTACTTTTCATACAAAATACTTTGCTGGATCACATTCAATAAGCACAGCAAAACAGTCGAAGCTAAATATTTTGTAATGTGGTTATTTTCTCAACCATTTACAGGGATTTAGATTTTCTCCTATTAAAAAATGTTTTACGAAAAATTTTCAACTATAAAACACATCTCAGTTACAGATAGGATCGTAAAAGATTTATTTACATTGTTCTTGTAAGAATTGTGTGGCTTCCATAACAGTATTTTTTGTTAATTAATCTAATTATTTTTGTAAATATATTACAACCCCCTCCTCTAACTCCTCTAACTACCGATTTATTAAATCAGTTTATTTAAAAATCTATCTAAAAATCAATTGCTATTGTACTAGCAAAAGCCATCCTTTGTTTGGATTCGCGAAGCATTATTCTTTTCAACCAGTAAGCGTACGTTTTTCGATATTTTTTATAATAGAACTAATAAATTCCATAAATTGTTTTTAAACGGCAAACATATTAAAAATAATACTAATAGTAATTACCTCTTAATAGTAAGTACGTTTCATTTGGTTCAATTTTCAACCTTCGAATTCGAATAACACTTTATATAACGAATTTAACAATTAATTTTATTTGCTTATAATTCTTTTATTGCCACGTTATTAAAAAAAAAAAATCATAATTCTTTTAAAATTTATAAGTATAGTCTGCGTAAATGATTTCACATAAGAAAAAATTGTGTATTTGAATTCTTAACACTGATAAATACTTTTATAATTGAATGTAAATAATTGAATTTTCACAAATTTTAATTCATTGAAAATATGCTATAATTTTCATAAAAAAAGTATTTTAAAACGTTCATAAAAGAAATCGTGAAACTATTTAATTAATCATCATTCTATCTCCAATTTCTAACTCCATGATTTATTTTTTCTTTTGAAAATAGGCGTGTTTCATTTTTTATTTGCAAAAATGCGTCCGTAATGGAAAAACATGTAAAATAAATTAATTAAAATCATTTTTTAGGTTATTCTGTAAAAAAAAAAAAAAAAAAAAAAAAAAAAAAACAATATTGTGCAAATCTACAGATTATAATTTATTTTTCTGTTTAATTTCAAGTCAAAATACTGAATAGTTTTTTTGTAAAGTGCACGACAAAATGTAATTTGTGTAGCCTAGTAGAGGATTCGCTTCGCTCATCCTAATAAGTAATTTTGGTTATCTTCAGACATTAACGAAGATAATTATTAAAGAGAAGCAAATTTCTGATATATAATTTGGAACATAAAGGGTTAAGTCTCAACTGATAAGCCGCCTGCCTAATCTTTTTAACACTTTCAACATAGTTGAAAAGTGTTTAAACATTCGGTTTGTCTGGCCGTCTGTCAGTCTGTCCGTGCTCTAACTCTCGTAAATACATTCCGATTGATCTAAAATTAAAAAAATTATTGACATTCACTATAGCATAATCCCTATCGAAAATAATTATTGTAGCACTTATAGTTCATTTACAGGGACAGCCAAAAGTATTCCATTGCATTACGGTTAAAGGGAAAAAATCGTTTCAAGTGCATTTTCATAATGTTGGACCATTGGAAACATAATAAAATTGATTTGAATTTATGAATTGTACTAATACATGTATTCTACGGAATATAGGGTGCAAATTTTTTTATTTATTTACAGGGCCACAGAAAAGAATTCCATTAGCTAATGGCCTATGGAGTTAAACTGTTCGCAGTGTATTTTAATTATGCTACACTATGTCATATATGCTGAAACTGATATGCATTATTGAAGTTTATTACAGCAGGATACTTCCTGTAGAATATCATGTGCATATCATTTATCATTCATTTACAGGGACTTACAAAAGATTTAGGATACTGTACTGTATCCGATGTACTTTCTATTAGAGATATGTGCTAGAAAGTAGGATGCCAAAGATTTTAATGAGTTGATTTAAATCAGCGATTAAATCGTGATTTTAATCAACTGATTTTTTTAAAGAAAGTCATTGATTAAAATCATAAATTTTCTATATGTTTAAAATGACATAAAAGTATTAAAATCTGAGATTAATATAATTTGAAAAGTTTCTACAGGTATTTTGCCCCATGAATAAACAAACAAAAAACTCTTTAAATAATTATTTCGATGCTTAATTCCCGAGACTTGTAAAAAATTAAGTACAGTAAGTTTGTAAATACATAAAAAGCATTTCATTTTAAAATGATATTTAAATTTAATATAATTTGCAATGTCATAATTTCCTTTAAGTAATCAAATTATTCATTCTTTTATATAAACTAAACATAGCAAGCATAATAAATTTCTCCAAAGTAAAAGAATAAATAGCCATAATCTTATTTTCTCATTCTACTATTGCAATAATATATTTATATCAATTATTGGAGCTAAAGAAGAATGGGTGACATTTGCTCAACAGCTATTGCAAAAGAATGTGTAAGAGAAAAAGAACTAATTGGTATAAAAATGTTAAGCACAGCAAGATATCTCCACGTTGAGATAATAGTGCTGTTATTTAGTATCTTGAGAATTTCAGATATAACTAGCTATTCTTATATTTACTCTGTATGTGTGTAAGAATGGGCGTAACTCCTTTTCATAATTGTTTTGGTTAGCATACATATACATGGTGTAAGTTGAAATTTAGGTGATTAACAGTAATATTTGTTAGTTTTGTTAATTGTGCTACTAAGTTATGAAATTACTAATTTGCGGTTTTTATTAATTCTGTACGTACTTACTGGTTCTTCTAAGCTATTTTTTAAGGGTGCCATACCTTACTCCTTTTAAAATTAACAAAATCTACAAATTATACCCTGCCTTTTTAAAATATAGTGAAATTCACTTGTAGTTGTAGTCAGATATCTTTTGTAAAAAACTTTCCCATACCTCAGTATTTCTAAATCTGTGTGCCTAAGATCTTACAAAAATGATAGAACTTTATTTCTTGTGAAAAAACAAGATATTATTACAACATATTGTAATTTAATTGTATTTTTCAATTTGTAATTTACAAAATTATTAAAAATTAATGACACTTTATTTATCATACTAAAAATTATATACTTTTTTCTCTTATTGTTACTAAACACATTATTAATGCATTTTCTCATGAAATAGTGCCTTTTTTGGAACTCCTCTGCCCCTTTTTCCTTCTAGAGTGAATACTAAATTATAAATTATCGGATTTAGGTAATTAAAGAATAAAAATATATATTATATTCTTAATTAGAGATTAATTGTTTAAGAATTATTTACTTTAAGTAGTGTTAACAATTTAATATTAAATGCAGTTACTGATAATCTTAATAAATGTAACTACTAGTAGTATTTAATGTATTTTTACATAATTATTACAAAATATTAATGTGTATAATGTTATTGTATACTACTTACTAATGAAACTACTAATTTGCAGATTTTATCACTTCTGCAATTACTAATAATTACATTTTCGTAATTAAAGTGTAAAAACATAGATTATGTTAGCAATTAGAGTTTTAATTCTTTTGGAAACCTAAAACTCTTAGTACCTATTCAGTATTTTAATGCTGGGGAAAAAATAATAAAAATCTGATTTAAATTAAAAAAATCTGAATTAAATAAAAAAAAACGATTTTTTTTTTTAAATACTCTACTAGAAAGGTGTTTTCAGTTATGATATGCCTTTTTAAGTTTAACTAAATTTTACATATTATGAGGCATACACAAATGTCATAGATCATATACAGGGCTACATAAAAGAATTCGTAAGCATTACTGAATATGAACCTGAATTGCTTAAATGTGGATTTTAATTGAGTTATGCATTTTCAAACTGAACTATATCCCATCAAAAACATCTCATGTAAAAAAAAAGCCAAGTCTCCTGATTCTTTGACCGTAAAAAGTTCTGAGATCATGCGTAGAGCCAAGCTTAGCTCTCTTATTAACTCTGATATTTTAATTCACAAATTACTCGTAGTCTCTATACCTTTAGTAAATGATTATTTTGTGACTTGGCAATTACGCAGCACAGGAAAGTTATTACGTAAACACTTTACTTATGTTTTGAATCAGGATTAGATTATTTGATTAAGGCTAAATATGAACGCGAGGGATAGAAGCTTGAAGGAGGGATGCACTGATTGGGGGTCTTTGTAAAAGAGGAGTCTGGCTCGTATTCACGTTACATAGGAAGAAAATCACCCAAAACTCCGGACATCAAGTTTGACCAGTAGAGAGTTTTCGCATCCGGGCTTACAATGTAATGTAAAATTATTTCCATGCTGCAAATACATATACGTTCAGTGCTCCTATAAAAACTATTTTATGCAAAACTTTATAAATAAACGTTAATATTAAAATGTAAACAACAGCCTTTACATTCTCGTGCTGCGTCATTGCCAAGTCACAATATAATCATTTACTAAAGGTGTAGAGACTAGGAGTAATTTGTGAATTAAAATATCAGAGTAAATAAGAGAGCTAAGCTTGGCTCTACGCATGATCTCAGAACTTTTTACGGTCAAAGAGTCAGGAGACTTGGCTTTTTTTTTACATGAGATGTTTTTGATGGGATTTCACTTCTTTTTGTAAGGAGAAAGCCAAAGAAAGCTTTTCCAGTGCAGTCGATTTCAATTAAACTATCTTTAACTTCATAGACTTTATGGCTCCTGATTGCTTCAATGTTCTGCTTTTCCTAGAAAAGCGAATTGGCATGTGTGCTACTGTTTGAAATCCATTCATTAAATTTTTCTAGTAACTATATTAGTTTTTGTTTCAATTTATCAGCTGTTCAATCAAAGTCCTCCAAAGTTAATTCTACTGTGCAGAGTCCATTTTATAAATTTGTCTGCTTCCAGTCTATTTTCCATTTTTTTAGTTATTGCTCTCGTAATGTTTTCTAAAGTGTTTATTTTAAACTGCAGCTTACCTCTAGACCTTTTTAGTCAGTAAGCTCTAATATTCATACCGTGGTGGGCAACAGAACAGCACGCGACTTCTTAGCGAGCTACGTCTTCCCATTTCAGGGCGTGAATCGCTGTAACGTTTTAATGTGTGTTTTTGTTTTCGAAGATGGTTTTGACGATAGAGAGCTCTAGCTACTTGGAGCTGTTGAGAACGTGATTTCTCGGAACGATTAGGCCTTCCCCTTTTGACCGCAATAGGTCTTCTAATTTTTTTCTCTAGCTGATTTCTCTTTGTGATAGGTATTCATTTGGAAAAATAATAGATTATTGTTAGCTGTTAAGAAGAGGAAGTAGAACGTCACAGTGACCTCCTAAGAAACTAATCCCAGCTAATCCCAGTGCACAACCACATACTCAACTATAGCACATCTGATATCATACGATTAGGCTATGTTACCTAGCACAGAAAAGAAAATATAGATGAGACAGATACAAACGATCTCCAGATGTAGGAACTACTCGATAAAAACTTTCTTAGCTATGATCAAAATATAGCATTTCAGTTTTTTCCTTTCAAACTTTCTTCGATCAACAATGTCTTTCGTTGGAATATCATACAATTTCGCGTTTCCCTCCGTCACCGTGTCTTTTCAGCAATTTTGCAGATGCACACGGACATCTAGAATTCAAATTTTACACAATAAAAAACTGTGTCGCCAAAATTTGAAATTCAGTTTTTCCTCTTTTCGATATGTAACACTTACAATCAAGTTATTTTTAGAAACAAGTAGGCGAAAGAATTTTACACTAAACATTCAAACCTTCATATTTTCGAATTTAAAGTAAATCGTAATATTTTTTTTTTATTTACATGATTTTAGTACACAGTAGACCGAGCATAGCTCGGTAGTTTTTTTTTTTTTTATATTTATTTTGTTTTAGTAAATGTAGAAATGTGATAGATACTATCCGTAAAACATCAATAAGTTGCAGAGAATATAGCGAAATTTTCGTTAATGTGCCTCCTCTTAAGACGTATCTCCGGTTAATGTGGACAGTTTCATTTCCCCATCATATTTTAATTAATGTTAAAGGCATCGCTTATTTCGGATTTCGGTTAGTACAGATGAAAAATGTCCTCCCTTGGAAGTCCATTAACGGTTGTTCACTGAATATTCATATCTGCCGCTCGTAATCTTAGTTCGGTTGAAAGTGAAAAGTCAGAGAAAATGACATCATAGTGGTGCAAATGTGATGAAGTTTAAGTTCTAAATATAAAAATAATTGATTTCTTTTCAATATGTTATTTTTTCTGGGGAGAGGAGAATATAAAATTTTGTTTTTAAATTTCAAAACGATAATTTGAGTACCTAAAAAACATATTTAAAAAAATTATACACCGCAGGTGAGTTTGTATTGCCATTAAAAAAATAAACTTTTTTTTACGTATGCGATTATGTTAGTCATATCCTGAGTACCACTCTCCATGTTTCATAAAAATTGAATTTATTATTCTTCAACAATTGTTGTCTACGTCAATAGTTTGGCAGCAAATGTGAGTTATTTTGTAAATATGAGGTAAGTTTGATAGCAAATTTCTCTTGCTTTTAAAACTGCTGCTAATTTTGCGCCATGGTCTATTGCCATTGCAGCAAACTATAGCAATGTTTAAAATAATATGGTAGTGATGTTGAATATAGCAAAAGTATAAGAGCAGCTATCTATTAAGAAATGTTAGCATATTTGCAGAATGTTTATAAAATATTTAAATTTACCAAATTAACATTTGGTAAATATAAATTAATTTTATTTGGGTACTATTTGATTATCCCGTCGATCAATTTCGCCAAACAATTCACCAAATTATACAAATTACCATATTTTTATTTTAAATAACGAAAAAACAAATAAATTAATAAAACCTTAATGAAACTACAAGTAAAAAGTCGAATTAAAAATCATTTGATGACGTAACAAACACGTGTATGGTGTTTAATGTCAAGTGAATGCGACATTTACGATCATCCATTATTGGCATTTAATCTTACAGTTTGGCGATAGTTTTTTGGTCGACGGGATAATCAACTAGTACCTTTATTTGTTCTAGTCAATTAAAACGAATTTTACTGTATTCAGGAACCAGCTATTTCGTGCTCGATTTAGTATAGTTGACAACCGATGGTTTAGTTGACAAACTGCGTTTTATCGTGTTGATAATCAGTGAGCAACAGTATTGGCAAGAATTCCGATTACGGAAGACAAAAGATTTTCGATTTTTTTTTCGAATTTTCCGAATTTTTTAGTTTTTCCTTTCTTTGTATCTCAAATACTACCTTCTTACCAAATTTCAAATTTCTAGGGCTACAGGATGTACCTCAGATTTTTGATGATCGGTGAGTCAGTCAGTGTCGAAAAAGCGAAACTTTGATTTCATATATTTTCTGAACTAGAAAAGATAGAAACGCAGAAATTTAAACATTTACTTCCATTTGAAGAGCACTTTTAGAAAAACAAAGTTTCAAGTTCCTGGGAAATTCCAGCGCAGGGATATGGGACTGTCAAAAGTACCCTGAGTTGCTTCCAGAAAAGGATGCTTACGGCTGTGCTTTCTCGACTTGACAGGGTCACACAAAAAACTGAAAAGATGACCGCTTAAGAGTGATAATTTCTAAAAGTGTGATTTCAGTAGTTTTAATTCCGTAGTTGTTTTTTTTCCCTGAATTAAATTTTAGCTTAACACGGGGTGCATATAAAAAGGCATTCCAGAATACTGTTTTTCAAATACGTTATGCGTTTTTTTTTTAAATGATTACTTAAGTATTTTATTTACATTATTAAACAGTGAAGTATTGTTAAAGTATTCTGAAAGTATTGGAAAGTGTTTCATAAACTAAGCTTGATACATGATTTATTTATTTTTTTGTTTTAAATTAGTTTTCATTTTCATTTTCATTTTCATTTTCTTTCTTTTTTTTTTTTGTCCTGAAATTTGTATTCTTTAATTTATCAAAACTCGGCCGATCATGATAAAATTTAATCCTTTAACTATCATAACTAATAATTATCTGTTAAATGCGTTAAATTAAACAGCGAAGTATTGCTAAAGTATTCCGGAAGTGTTGGAAAGTGTTTCCTAAGCAATGCTTGACGCATGATTTATCTTTTTTGTTTCAAATTATATTTCGTTTTCTTTTTCTTTCTTTTCTTTCTGTCCTGAAATTTGTATTCTGGAATTTAGCACTCCCAGCCAATCATCATAAAATTTAATCCTTGAATTATCATAACTATTTATTATCTGTTAAATGTAGTTTTATTTTGTTATTAGTTTTCTCTCTTATAAATAATTGAATGTAAGAAAGTGACTTGGCATTGAAACAATTAAGAGAAACACCCACCTTACGAAAAAATTGAAATCTCGTCTCGTTTCTCCTTCGCTTCTCTCTCTCAAAAAAAAAAAAAAAAAAAAGAATAAAAAACCCAGTTAAACTGATGGCATTGAGCTCACAAGCTATTCACACTAATTGTATATTATACTCTTATTTCAAAGAATAAATCTAATAATAATAAAGAAATCGACAATAAAACCCATTTAGCTAAATTAAGGGGGGAATAGCTCCCCCATTTACCTCCTTTATACTTAACCAACAAGCCTCCAAATCTAATCAAGGAAGTGCCTTATCAGAAAAAAACGGTATACCAAATTTGACGCATATCATATAATTCTGCATGAAAAACCCATTTATCCAAATTAAGGGGGGGGGGGCGTCCTACCGTTTATTTTTAACTAATGAACTATCAAATGTAATCAGGGAATCAAAATAAACCGGTTTTCTAAATCTGAAGCAAATCGGATAATTCTGCATGAGAAACCCATTTATCTAAATCTAGGGGGTTAGCCCCCGTTCCCCCCCTTTATACTTGACCAATGAATCCCCAAAACTAATCAGGGAAGCATCTTATCAGATTGAACCTAATTGCAAAATCTGAAGCAAATCGGGTGCTTCTATTAAAAGTTATCGCGTTACGTACATACATACGTACGTACATACAGAACCTGCGGGGACATTAGCTCTCAGGCTTTGATAGCCTGTGAGTTAAAAAGAGATATTTTTTTAATTTGCCTAAGCATATATAAGCTAACACTTCTATGCTATTGGCATGGTAATTGGGGGAAAAAAATAAAAAAAGATAATGAAACCGAACATTTTTTAAAATGCTTTTATCAAAATGAAATTGGAATGAAGAAGTATTTTAAAAAGTAGATAATAAAGACAAATATATATAATTTTTTAAATCAAAATGAACTCTTTAAAAATCTAAAGCATTTTCAATTTAATGCAAAATCATTTATTTTTTTACTATTTATGTTTTTTAAATTATATTTTAATTAATAAAAGATTATTAAATCATAATACTTTTAATTAATAAAAATATTTAATGATATTAAGTAAATGTTTGAGTTTTTGCATCAACACAAATACTAGTTTAGCATGATCGTAAAAGCAATATTATACTTGTTTTACTTCTGGACGTTGATTGAAATCTAAATATTATTAACTATTTCAAAGAGTAGCTAAATTTCCATAACTTCATGTTGTTTCACTTAAAAGATAATCCATTTACATTTTATCTGAAGAAAACACTACAGTAACCCTAAACGTTTTTGTGCATAACAAAAGTATTATTCCTTTTGCTTAAATATTGACAATATATCCATGTTACATGATAAAGTAGATCCTTAGTTGTATGCTTCAAGCGCTTACTGACTCCGCCCCCCCCCCCTTTTGTTAAGTAAAAACATTAATCGAAAAACTTAAAGGATTTTTTTTGTTGTCGCATGGCATTCATATGTGTGCTTTTTTGAACAGATTTAAAGTTATTAACATTTGAAATTATTTAACAAACAAAATGATAAGACAGTATCTGCTGTCGAATGGTGTACATAGCCCACTTATTATACGGTTTGGAGTGGTGTAACATCATATGCAAAAACTGAATTAGTTTGCTAGTGTAAAATTCGATCAAAAGTGGTGTGAAGAACATATCCTCTTGAACAAACTGTGAAATCATTGATCTAAAGTATTTCAACATATTTAGCCCTTAAATCGCGATATTTTTATTTTGTTTCGAAAAATTATATATGATTCTCTGAAAGGTTTATTACACAGGAAAATTAATGAAAAAAATCAGAGATATATTTTTCATATAATACGTAAATCTTTCCTTCTGTTGCACATCTGCAATACAAGTAAAAACTACTGTCGTGTGGCTGTTTTACGCTAAAATATGGCAAATTAGTAAATATTTTAATATGTATGTTTCCAAATACCTTATTTTATATAATTAGTTATTTTATAAAACGTAACTTTTAACCCTTTAATTCCCATGATAGAATACGTTCTAGAAATTACGTAGTTCAGATAATCTGACTTAACACTAGAAAGTTTCAATGGTTAATTTCGCTTTATTTAAATTCGGAATGTCTGTTATTAATTAAAGCAAATATTGCTATTTTAATTTTCTGGAATGAATTAGGTATATACGAATAAAAAAGATCTATTAAATTCAAAACACTGTTGTTTGCATATATGCAAAGCTGTGCACTAAAGGGTTAAGGGAGTAGCACAGTTGAAGCCGATTCCAACAAAGCGAAAAAATTACCAGACCAGGAATCGAACCTGGATACTTGGCGTGACGTGCCAATGCTTTACCTGTTAAGCCTGGCTGACATAATTCACTCCTATTTGTTGGACATGGCTGCAAACTACAGCGCTAGTTTCATTCATCCAAGCTATAGCTATAGCATTTTACATGATGAAAGTATGTTCTAACGCGGAAACTCCTGTATACCATGTAATTAGGTCATAATGAAGAAAACGAATATTTTTTCCAACTGGATTAAATCATATTCAAGACAGGAGTAGCACAATTCATGTATATTCCAACAGAGCGAGAAAAATCATATTATAGTTCTGCATAAATTTAAAAAAACAAACAAAAAAAAAAGCAATTTAACAAATTACAACGACCATTTGGAAAGGGATTTTTTCAAAGACTAAAATTTAAGACATAAAAAATCGCACGGAGTTGATCCTACATTACGTACGCCATGAATTAAACATTAATAGTGTTATTACACGTAAAAATTGCAAGCGACAAACATCGCCTGTGACTCATCAGATTTTCTGAAACTTACGTATTATCCACCCGAAACTTACGTATTATCAAGGCATTTCCTTGGCTGTTCGGGAAAAGGCTTTTCCATCGTCAGATTTCCAAGCATTTGATTGGCAGTTACTCGCTTCGTTTCAGGCGTCAAAGACGCAAAGGGAAAATACAGATTACTGTATAGACCAATCAGAAAACGAATAAAATGCGGATTGAACCAATAAAAAGCTTCAGATATGCTTTGATTTCCTACCCTGACGAGGACAATAACCATTTTTCCAAATGGTTAAAAAAAAATCAGCAAGAATCTGCGCCAGGTAATCTGGTCAAAGCCATGCATCAAAACTTTTTCCGAATTCCTAATATATTAGGAGTTCGGAACCTCTATTTCTGAGTCCTCACTGATAAAAATTTACAAAACTTTTATTTATTTATTTTTCTTACTTAACTTTTTCGGATAGAAATTGTTTTCCCATTTTGGGGGTAGAAAATACTTTTACTTTAATAATATTAAATAATATTAGCTGTCCAAATTACACAAGTTTAAGTTTATTGAAATTTAACGAATATGTCATTTACTGAAATCTTACGAATATAGTTATTTTGCGTTCTATTCATATGGCAATAAACCAAGTTAGAATTTTTTAAGAAACTAGGGGGCTCGGCCCCCTACGAGCTACGCTCGCCAACCCCCGTCCAGACACCGCAGACTCTAAATGCACGCTAATTTGATCGGCTTTAAAAAAGATTTCGAAAGATTGAATTATAATTTAAAAAACAGTGACGATCTCCCGCAATAAACGAATTTCTATTCATGTCTCTTTGATTGGGGAATTTTAACGCAAAATCCGCTGCGGTACTACTTGATTATCCCGTCGACCAATTTCGCCAAATTATATAAATTGCCAAACCACTCGCCAAATTATACAAATTGACATAATTTTTATTTTAAATAACGAAAGAACAAATAAATTAGTACAACATTCTATCTCTCTTCTCTCTATTCTAAAAAAAAGTAACTGCCGCTGTCACCGCCGCCGCCGGTTTTGAATTTTTTGTGACTGGAGGTTTTTCTTCGTTAATATTAAGAAAAATAATGCATACAAAAATATGAAAATCGGTGGTTTTATACAGAAATGTTTGATAAACACGCTGAAGCAGACAGTTTTCAAATCGAAGAATTATTTTAAGAGATATTTAATGCTAAAGTTGGACAAAATCGTTCCACTAAAAAAGTTTTATAGCAGCAAAAACTATACATGGCAGTGTAATCATTTTTAGATCATTTTATGCGTTAGAATTTGCCGGAGTGCAGATTGCATTATTTTTTTTATTTTGACTCATTTTTTGAGGTCTTATTTCTATTTTAAATTCAAATTTTCAGCATTTCTAGAGATATTTTTTACAGATTTTAGAAAGTGATATTAATTTAAACTGTTGCCAACTGTATAAACAGCGGAAGCAATAATGTTTGCTTCAAAAAAAAAAAAATATTTATACGTGTAAATAAATTAAAAATTTATTTACATGTGACTATTATAAACAGAAAAAAAAAAAACATTTGGAATTAGAATTAAATAATTATGTACAAAAAGCAGGAACTTATTAAAAATTACGTCATAAAAACTATAATTACACGTGAATTTTAATAGAGAAAGGAATTTGTAAAATAACAAATTTATTAACATGCGTTAGAAGTCTTAAATAGGAGAAATTACGTCATATTTACGTCACATTACAGTTATTACATAAAATGAACACAAAATAATATTGCAAAACGGTTTAAATTTAAAAATTGCGCTAGCCATTTATTTGATATTTTGAGAGGATACTTTTCAATTATTTTTGTTAAAAAAGCGTAAATAATATTTCATTTCTAATAAAAGTATTTTGACGTGAATATGTAAAAGAGAAAGAATAGCTTGGTAAAAATTACGTCAGATTAAAAACGATTAATTTAAAATGTCTCATTTAAAAGAACTTTCTTTTCGCTTTGTTAAAAAATACCAAGAGACAAAGACTCTGTTTACTTAATTCCTTTTATATTAGCTTATTTTGAAATGTTGTTACACGTGTCTACGTCATCAAGTTATTTTTATTTCGACGTTTTATTTGTATTTTTATTAAAGAATCTGCGCCAGGTAATCTGGTCAAAGCCATGCATCAAAACTTTTTCCGAATTCCTAATATATTAGGAGTTCGGAACCTCTATTTCTGAGTCCTCACTGATAAAAATTTACAAAACTTTTATTTATTTATTTTTCTTACTTAACTTTTTCGGATAGAAATTGTTTTCCCATTTTGGGGGTAGAAAATACTTTTACTTTAATAATATTAAATAATATTAGCTGTCCAAATTACACAAGTTTAAGTTTATTGAAATTTAACGAATATGTCATTTACTGAAATCTTACGAATATAGTTATTTTGCGTTCTATTCATATGGCAATAAACCAAGTTAGAATTTTTTAAGAAACTAGGGGGCTCGGCCCCCTACGAGCTACGCTCGCCAACCCCCGTCCAGACACCGCAGACTCTAAATGCACGCTAATTTGATCGGCTTTAAAAAAGATTTCGAAAGATTGAATTATAATTTAAAAAACAGTGACGATCTCCCGCAATAAACGAATTTCTATTCATGTCTCTTTGATTGGGGAATTTTAACGCAAAATCCGCTGCGGTACTACTTGATTATCCCGTCGACCAATTTCGCCAAATTATATAAATCGCCAAACCACTCGCCAAATTATACAAATTGACATAATTTTTATTTTAAATAACGAAAGAACAAATAAATTAGTACAACATTAATAAAAATACAAATAAAACATCGAAATAAAAATAACTTGATGACGTAGACACGTGTAACAACATTTCAAAATAAGCTAATATAAAAGGAATTAAGTAAACAGAGTCTTTGTCTCTTGGTATTTTTTAACAAAGCGAAAAGAAAGTTCTTTTAAATGAGACATTTTAAATTAATCGTTTTTAATCTGACGTAATTTTTACCAAGCTATTCTTTCTCTTTTACATATTCACGTCAAAATACTTTTATTAGAAATGAAATATTATTTACGCTTTTTTAACAAAAATAATTGAAATGTATCCTCTCAAAATATCAAATAAATGGCTAGCGCAATTTTTAAATTTAAACCGTTTTGCAATATTATTTTGTGTTCATTTTATGTAATAACTGTAATGTGACGTAAATATGACGTAATTTCTCCTATTTAAGACTTCTAACGCATGTTAATAAATTTGTTATTTTACAAATTCCTTTCTCTATTAAAATTCACGTGTAATTATAGTTTTTATGACGTAATTTTTAATAAGTTCCTGCTTTTTGTACATAATTATTTAATTCTAATTCCAAATGGTTTTTTTTCTGTTTATAATAGTCACGTGTAAATAAATTTTTAATTTATTTACACGTATAAATATTTTTTTTTTTTTTTTGAAGCAAACATTATTGCTTCCGCTGTTTATACAGTTGGCAACAGTTTAAATTAATATCACTTTCTAAAATCTGTAAAAAATATCTCTAGAAATGCTGAAAATTTGAATTTAAAATAGAAATAAGACCTCAAAAAATGAGTCAAAATAAAAAAAATAATGCAATCTGCACTCCGGCAAATTCTAACGCATAAAATGATCTAAAAATGATTACACTGCCATGTATAGTTTTTGCTGCTATAAAACTTTTTTAGTGGAACGATTTTGTCCAACTTTAGCATTAAATATCTCTTAAAATAATTCTTCGATTTGAAAACTGTCTGCTTCAGCGTGTTTATCAAATATTTCTGTATAAAACCACCGATTTTCATATTTTTGTATGCATTATTTTTCTTAATATTAACGAAGAAAAACCTCCAGTCACAAAAAATTCAAAACCGGCGGCGGCGGCGGCGGCGGCGGTGACAGCGGTAGTTACTTTTTTTTAGAATAGAGAGATTTGTAAAATTTCGTATTACAACAGGATTAAACAGACATTAAAAACTTTCTAACATGTTTTATGTTTTTTCACAAATTAGTCATTCGGCAAAGTAGACCTTATTTTAAATTTAACCCCTTCGGGACGAGCGTCTTTTACAGAATTTTTATTCTTTTATCAACGATTTTTTAAGATAAAAGTTTTTGTCTAATTGAATCGGGCAAATGCTGGGATTAAATAAGCCAAAATTTACTATATAAATATATTGGTTAGAAAAATCAAGGATTTTGAGCATCTTATGCACGTATACCGATTGCTCGTCTTCAAGGGGTTAAAGAGTAAAACATACATTTGAAATAAAAGAATTTCCAGCGGTCTAAAGAGAATGAAGCAGACAGTTATTAGTATTATTAAATGTTAAACCATAAATGAAGTCATAAAAAAATCTATAGACAGGCATTACTACATCCAGATAATGACAAAAAAAAAAAAAAAAAATGATAAGAGGAAATAATATTGAATGAAATATGTCCTATTAACATCTTAGCCAGGAACACACTTTACGAAATTTTTAATATTTTACCACCGGTATTTTTAAATCAAAATATTTAATTAATTTCATCTCAGAAATGCTCCAATTTATTAAGTAAATATTTATTGCTAAAAAATACTGGTAGGAATAAACAAATATTCTGAGCAATTTTATACTTAACGCTCGTCGCGAAAGGATTAATATAGCATGCCGGACCGGAATGGGTTATATCAGTTTGTCCCGTTACATTTTACAATTTTAACACCATTGGATTTGATGACGACAGCCAATCTCTATTACAGGGCTACCACGGGCGACTATTTTTATATTCCATTCGCACCACTATTTTAAGAAAATAAATTTTGTAGTATATTTCTCTTGCAGATGTTTTCAAAGTGTATCTGAATATTTTTTGCTTTAAGAAAATGGTGCGAGATAGAATTAAAAAATAGTCGCCTGTGGCAGCCCTGGTATTATGCATAATTCATAAATTGTCTTAACTATTAGTTGTCTATTTAAAGTATCTTCATTCTATTGTTCGACTTCTTTCGAATTAAAAAATGAATGACAGAAAATTAAAAACTAAAGATAGAAAAATGAAATGTCGTTGAAACAATTAAGAGCGATACCTGTCTTAAGATAAAACGAAAGTCTCTTTTTTTGCCCCGCTTATCTCATGCGAAAAAAAAAAAAAAAATCAGAACCTTTTTAAATTGGTCTAATATATACCCCGTTTTGAAATTAGAATAGATTTAGGGATTTTAGGCTAAGTGATTGTCTTGCTAATTGGAATAAAGGAGAAAAACGTAGATAATAATATCGCAAAAAAAAAAAAAAAAAAAAAAAAAAAATATTTTATCAAAGTGAACGCGGAATAAATAAAAAGTTTTAAAAAGAAGGAAATATTATAATTGAAACTTTTTAAAAATTGTTCTAATCAAAATAAGTTCTTTAAATATTAATTGCGAGTATTTTTTAAATTTTCTATTAATTTTATTATTTTTCAATTATTTTATATTATTATTTATGATTTTTTTATTAAACTAGGGGGCTCTGCCCCCTACGAGCTACGATCGTCAACCCCCGTTCAGACACCGCCTCTAACAGCACGCTAATTTGATCGCCTTTAAAAAGATTTCGGAAGATTGAATTATAATTTGAATCTGACAATTATAATCTGACGTAATTTTCACCAAACTTTTCTTTCTCTTTTTAATATTCACGTCAAAATACTTTTGTTAGAAATGAAATATTATGATCATCTTAAAATGTCAAGTAAATGTCTCGCGCAATTTTTAAATTAAAACTGTTTTGCAATATTTTTGTTCATTTTACGTAATAAGTGTAATATAACGTAAATTCTCCTATTTAGGACTTCTAACGCATGTTACTGAATTTATTATTTTACAATATTCTTTCTCATTTAAAATTCACGTGTAGTTTTTATGACGTAATTTTCAATGAGTTCATGCTTTTTATATTTTTTGTTTATAATAGCCGCGTGTAAAATAAATTTTTAATTTGAAGCAAACATTACTGTTTGCGCTGTTTATGCAGTTGGCAACAGTTTAAATTAATACAATTTTCTAAAATTTGTAAAAAATATCTCTCGAAATGCTGAAAATTTGAATTTAAAATAGAAATAAAACCTCGAAAAATTATTCAAATTACAAAACTAACTGCAATCTGCACACCGGTAAATTCTGACGCATAAAATGATCTAAAAATGATTAAATTCCTATGTACAGTTTTTGCTCCTATAAAACTTTTTTAATGGAACTATTTTGTCCAACTTTGGCATTAAATATCTCTTAAAATAATTCTTCGATTTGAAAACTGTCTCCATCAGCGTGTTTATCAAACATTTTTCTATAATACTACCGATTTTCATATTTTTGTATGCAACAGTTTTTTTAATATTAACGAAGAAAGACCTCCGGTCACAAAAAATTCAAAACCGGCGGCGGCGGCGGTGACAGCGGCAGTTACTTTTTTTTAGAATAGAGAGATGTTATTTAGTAACTGTTAATAAACGCACCATTGTAGTAAGGACAATACCTATTATCTACACCTGATGTCTATACCAATTACTTTTGAAGTCTCAAAATGAACAAAATTAGCATTTTATGTTTGTGGTAAATTATTTTGTATGTTTAAACACAAAAGCACTACAATATCTAAAGGAGAATTCGAAACATATTCTGATGCAATGTATATTGTAAGACATTCAACAAAACTATTAACCCTTTGCACTCCTTTGTCGCGTCTGACCAACACCCTCTATAGTCATGATATATATATGACTATAGGGGGTGTTGGTCTGACACGACATCATCTTTCTTTGCAAAATTTGTTTTTAGTACCAGTAATAAAGGAAAATAAAATTTACCTTATTTAATCAGAGCATTTCTGGAATTGCGTATTTGAAGGAAATTTCTTTTAAAAAAGAAATGCCGACCAAATAAAATTTGTGTAAGAGATGCCAGAGTCGAAAGGCTTAAGTTTATTCTCAACATAAAATAAAAATCTCTTTTTGACGACAGATTATAGTTTAGCAAAGTTTATCTTTGATTTGATCGTTTTTACTTCTACGGTGAAATAGAGCCCTTTACAGAAATACTCTGTTGCCCCACCTATACTGCTTCTGACTCTGAGACTTTGCTGATGTACATTTTAAACCTATATGTACAAAATTCTATCAAAATTGAAGGGAGTCGGGCAGGGGCCCTTAACCAAATTTAGTCCACTTGACAAGGAATAACACACGCACACATATATACATACTTTTATTTAAATAAATAAATAAATATATATATATATATGTATAATATTAAGCAATGTGTGTTAGTTTTGAAAAAAAAAAGAGTTAGCTAACCCAAACCGCAAGAGTCAAAATCCAGTCCGAAACCGATTTGAATCCGAAAAAATTAGATTAAATCAGAAACTCAATAAATAAATAAATAAATAAATAAATAAACAATAAATAAATAAATAAATAAATAAATAATTGCCAACCCGACTCGGGTTGGCAATTATAATATGCAATAAGCTGGCCGGGTCGGGTTCGGATAAATTCGAGTTATTCAACCTGTTGCAGGACTGTAATCCACATTCATTTTAAATCTTATTGGTCAATATCAATATCGCTTATTTTGAGACTCAGTACACGATGATATATTAAGATTTTTTGAGTGTTCCTGTAAAAGAACTATGTGTGATAGAAAGACTATTTTAACAACTTAAAGTAGTGAATGTACTTTAGCACCACATAAAAGTTTCGTAACACGTATAATTAATTAATAATTATGCTTCTTTATAAACATGTATAATTAATTAATAATTATGTATATTTAATAAACACTTACAATTAATTAATTATTATGTATATTTATGCATGTATTAATTACTTAAAAATTGTTTTGGACATTTTCGTTTTCGGTCTTAAAAAACCTGTTTCGGTCGATCCTTAAGAATAACCTTTATCTACGAAAATGTAGTTCTCCTCTTACCGACATCTCGCAAACAATTAATTTTTTTTTTACATCAGCAAATAAATAAGTAGAATGCTAAATTCATCTTTAAAAAGTTAAACTTAAAATTACGCTATGTGCAAAATACTTAAAAGATGACAAAAATATTTAAAAAGATGTTATAAAGATGTATAAAGAAGTATTAAAGAAATTTAACATCTTTTTAAATATTTTTTGTCATCTTTTAAGTATTTGTACATAGTGTAATTTTAAGTTTAATTAAAAATTTTGCATAGAAAAAATAGTTATGTATATGCTTTTAAATTTAGTTAAAATTGCAAAAGCGTCTAATTGGTCGATCAAAACGCTATATCCAGAGGATAGTTGTATTAATTTAAAATCCAAATTACGATCGTAATTTCGAGTATTATATTCCATATGTGCATTTAATAGTTAATTTCAATTGTTTTGTCAATTACAAATTTAATAATAATCTTCAATTAATAAATGAATGCTTATAAAGTAGTCATCAGCCCAAAAATAGCAAAGCTACTTTTTATTTTCAGAACTAACCATATTATCCAGAAACCAGACCAAATTTTGATATCATTTTCTACATGATTGGGTAGCTATGTAGTTTCAGAAAGGTTGTAACATTCCGAATTTAAATTTTTGAGAAACATGAAAATCAGTGTGAATTACATAAAGTCGATGCATGCGAAAACTAAATAAATACGAAAGCTACAAATTATAAAATATAGGTGATTATAATTATGGTTTGATTAACAGTTAAATTAAATTCATTTAATAATTTTTATTGATTAATAATTTTCTGTTTTTTAATGAATGGTAACATTACAGTTAAAGATACGATATAAGAAATTATATATACATATATTTCTAATTTTTATACCCTACACCATATCTTAACTTTGACAAAATATTGAGACTGCTTTCTATGTAGTTGAAAAGTTCTGTAGCTACAGAAAAGTTATAACATTCCATTTGTTACATTTCGGCAACATCTCCTTTTATGTTATGTACTGAATAATCCTTATCTGCCATGAGGTGATCATCAATTTTTGTCAGTTCGCAAACAATGATAGCCGAAATATCATGGATCTTTTCATGTCGTTTAACAATTATTAATTCCTTACTGATTAAATCATCTGCTACTAAATTAATGCAAACAATAAAATCATCTGCCAAAAGATAAAAAAAAATAATTTTTAATTTTTTCGCATCTCAACGTTAACAGAGTATTGAGACTGCTCTCTATCCAGCTGGAAGGTTATGTAACAACAGATAAATTTGTAACCTATCCAATTTACATGTCGTTAACATCACGTATCTTATGTTACATACATAATAATCCTTACCTGCCAAGACGTGGTCTTCCGCTTATCGTCACCTCGCAAACAATGATAGCCAAAATTTCATTTTGCTTTCCACTAATAAGTGAACTCCTTGCGTGCTACAAACCATCTGATCACTGCACCCTTTCGAACTCTTCTTTATTGGAATGACTAATAATTTTTTTCGGAGAGTCTTCATCTTTTGCATCGCTTTCAGATAATCTTGTATATTCAGCACCCCTAGTGCTTCAGCGTCGTTGGTGAAACCTCACAGTGCTCTGATAGCACGGTTAACAGAATTAAAGGAACTATGGGCATTAAAAAAAAAAAAAAAGCAAAAGACAAAAACCAATACCTAACAAGCATATTTGAGGATTAATAAGGACTACGTCAGCAACTAGCAGCTTTGGTTTGTTTTTTTAAACCGTCTGGACTGCAAGTCTACATAAGCTTTGTTTGGATTTACCCTTTTTAGAAGAAGCCTGCAGAAATACAGAGAAACACACCTGGATGATGTGATATAGCATTTCACAGCTGGGCATATTGGAAAAGGGAAGAAGATTTTTGGAATTTTTATAAAACACCAAGTTTTATGTTCATCGTGGGGAAATAAACTGCGGTTGCAACGGCTCGCGTGCGGCAGGTAAAAGCGATGTTTCATCGGGAATAATATACAGACAGATGTTTGCGGTTTTGATCAATGTGCCGGGACATGATGATACAAAATTATTAAAGGCTTATCCTCAAAGCGGATTTCCAGTATTTTGTTGTTATATTTCCAAGCACAAGATCCGGTCATAGATGGTCGACTAATTTCTTATTTTCTGTTTGACAGCTGTATCATAATAGCTGTTTCAAAATACGTGCGTTACTTACTTAAATTCTTAGTAAGAATATGGAGTATATTTTCGCTAATTCGGACCTCTCATATCAGGCTTATCCAATCATCTGGACCATTGGAGGTTAATATTAAGTCTTGTTATTCGTAAACCTACAATTTAGCCCCTCGAATGTTAATCCTATAGGCTTGGAATTAGAAACCTGCGGGACTACCCAATTGGAAGCCGAAAATCCTATTTTAAGTCAACACACAATCCAACCCGAAACCGCAAAAAACAATTTTAATCGACCCTTAAACCGACACACTTTAAACCAAAACCAAATTATTTTAAATCAAACCTGAAATGAAAGAAAATGAATCCATATTTTAATGTAATAATAAAAAATACTCTGCAATTATATTAATTTCATCTTTTATTGAAAAAAGATGAACGTATACATACTCACTAATGTTCAAATATATATTTTTTTTCATCTGAAAATACTTGCGACTTTCTTTTGAAAATTCAGTTCGATCCAAATCCCACAGCAAGAGCAAAACCCAACCCGAACCCGAAATACTTAACGTCAACCCGATCTAGAATCCAATTTGCAACCATAAAATGTAATGTCGACCCGACACAAACCTCCAGTGCACCCGTTACCCGACCCGATGCATCATTCTACTTGGAATGCATTCGTACTTTTCAAGTTTCTCATCACAAAACTAAAATTTTTATTCTTTCTCTGCAGTAACCTCCTACAGGATTTTTCTTTGCATTTTCCTTGTCAAAATTTTCTAAAATATGTAGTTAATTAGGTGTAAAAATCTTAGTGAATCTGTCGAACTGTGAATAACATTTTAACGCATAAAACAAAATAAAATATAAATTTTAGAAATATTTTTTTCAAGCCAAAGGCAAATAAATTTATTTTAAGAAGAGAATACAGAAAAAGAGAATTAATGATTATAATTTTCTGATCAGGAATTTGAGAAATAAGAATGAGCTCCAAACCCATAGAATTAACATTAGTCACGGTAATTTGCGATCTGACCGATAACGAGTCTTAAAAACAACGAAATATAGATTAACACGGCTATTAATGTAATGCTTCTAAATATGAAAAATGCGATCATCTGCGCATTTTAATTTAATCAATTTAATTTATTATTATGATTTTAAATGTGTAACGTTTTACAGAGATATTTAAAATTCAGGATTTTGTTTTCCTGAATTTAAATGTTCTTTTGTGATAAAAACAATACACACATTATAATACAAGCTATACATAAATAAATTGAACAAAAACAGTTTTTATTATGCGCAATTATACAGCCAAATATGAGAATACAGTAGAGTCTAGATTATACGAGTTAATACGGGCCAAGTTCACCTCGGATAAGCAAAAAACTCGGATAAATCGGATTTACACAAATCGTCGCCGACTAACGAGATGAAATATAAATTTTCACTTCATTCATTTACTTTTAGGATACTAGTAACATCTCTTTTATGTACATTTCCGTTACTTTTATGAAAAACGGGGAATGAAATTGTTTATTTGAAAAAGCCCTTGATAGTTTTTTGTTTGTTGAATGTCAGTTTTGCTGCAGTTTTTTTTCTGCAGTATTACGATACTGCATAGCTACCAATTTCTAAGAATTTTTTTTACCACTAAAACTTACCAGTAAAATTCGACAGATTCAATTGTTGAAATCTAACAATTGTCAACGATTAAATATGGCAAAAATTTGTATTCAATTTTAGAGGTAATAAAACCGTACAAATTGGTATCTGTGTGATTCTATTAGTGTCGTATAATATAGTATACCTATAGTATGTCTGTAATATAGCATAGCCTCTTCTTTCTGCTCAAAGTATTAAATAGTTTTTTTTCAATCGAACTTATACCTTTGGAATGGATCATTTTCTTCTGATAAACTGATGGCTTCCATTATTATAAAACGGCCATTATAAATGAAGTGTTTGATGAAGATGAAAGAGCAGTCGTAAAAAATTAGAACACTGATTTTCTGGTCAGAATGGAAAAAATTTATGGCCATTTTTTCCCTCCATTCTGACCAGAAAATCAGAGTTATAACTTTTTACGACTGCTCTTTCATCTTCACCTAGCACTTCATTTATAATGACTGTTTCACAATAATAGAAGCCATCAGTCCATCAGAAGAAAATAACTCGGTAAAAGCGGAAACTCGGGTAAGCGGGACACTACTGTGCACATGGTTATAAGATAATTAAACAAACAGAATTTATCTTTTTATCAAGTATTTGATGTGGCTGTCCTTCGTTACTCTGCAAATGTCTCATCGGAAAATCTATTTTCGAAAGTGGATAATTCATTTTAATCTTCCATGCTATAATAGCATCTCTTTTGAGGGCACATTTCTTGTATTCTCAATGATTTTCTTTTCTTTTCTTATTTTTTTTTACTTTGCACATCGGATGCGTTTCATGAAATCACAGACAGCATTTCGCTTTTTTCACAGCCGTTAAGTTCACCTCGCATCTACGCGACGGAAGGCGGTTCAATTCCCGGCTTCATTGATGTAGGGGATATTTTTTCTGCTGCCAGAGAGGGGTCTTTGACATGTTTATCACCTTCAATGGGAAAAATTGCATTGATTTTGTGCGCTTTGCTTCTAAACATTCGAAGAGCAATATAAAAGATCATAATTGACCACAGAGCCTTTATAAAAGAAATCCTGTAGAAATAATTTATAAAGACACCAGCACACAAAAAGAATGATGTAAAATCACGAGCTATAACCTCGCTCAGACATGGACTTAAAACACACTGCGTCATCTATCCACAAACTTGAAATGCAATACTACTAATATACCAATGAACTTCTAGATTACAATTAATACATTCGAATCCGCTTAAGACGCGTTTCAAAGGAGTGGAAAAAAGTCGCGTATTAAGCGGTCTCGCGTATTAAACGTGATTTATATAAAGCTGCAGGTACGGAGCTTGTTTAAGCGTCTGATACTCTATATGAACTTTAGAGCTTTAGTTTATACAGTGTGTCCAAGTATAATCTGACCGACCTTTATTTTCGCAACCGTTGGTCCTAGATGCATACTTCCAATTACAAAAATGGTCAAAATTAGGTGCAGAGTACAAAGTTTGAAGCAAAAAAACAATTTAGTGAAGAATTACAGAATGTAAATTTTTATACGGTCCCCCGGTCCTATAAGTTATATTTAGTAAAATTTCCCTGTTACACTGGCAAGTAAGGCAAAAAAAAGTCCCGTTATTCTACGATTAAAATTGCCCGAGTAATAGCTGTTTAAAGTTAAGGTATACTTTTTGATGCATATTAGGGGTCATTCACAAATTTAGAAGAAATATAATTTCGTCAGGTATATTAAAGAAATGGTTGAGAGTAAAACTAGCATTGCAATATAAATTTGAAATCTTTAATCATTCGGACATATTACTGCAAAATGCCCAATTTGTACTGAACATCATAAGAGGATAAAAATAACAGATTTTTTGTTAAATAAAAGGATGTAAAACAACAGCCTCAATTCTTTACAAAATGATACATATTTTAAAATGCTGTTAGATTACACTGACTTTAAAATTTTGGGTTGGGGCATGTTTATTATCTTTTGAACATTGATTCTTATGTAATTTTTAGCACTGAATCCGAAAATGACCTTCATTTTAAACCATGTCAGGAATTTTCTCAAATCGCAAATTTCAAAGTTAAAAAGCTAAAAGTTAAAATTGATCCCCCCTCTCCTCTCAACCTCATCGGACCTCCGAGTTGTTTGTTTGCCCCACCAGTGGCCGAGAGGTTCTGCTCTCGAAGCTGGTAGACGGGAGGTGCTGGGTTTAAACCCAATCGCACCTATCGGCCTAATCGGTCGGAGTTTTCGTGGTTTTCTTCGAGCCATGGATTTCTATGCGTAAATAAGAGTTAGGTTTCCTTAGAAAGACCCCCACGAAGGGCACCCCCCCCTGGGCATATATCCCTCGAGCAGATAATTGGCAGCCAAAATCAACCAACCAACCAACCAACCCCCGAGTTGTTTAGCTGTAAGAAACCCAGTATAAGCCAAAAAATCGAATAAATTATTGAATTAAATAAAATTAAACCGAATAAAAAAGTCTTACATCTAATTTATAGTATCAGATTTTTCACTATTTTTTAACCTTGAAATTTACGATTTGCGAAAGATCCTGACATGATGATTTAAAGTGAAAGTAATTTTTTTATTCAGCGTTAAAAAATACATAAAATGTAATTATAAAATTTAAAAAACACAACCATCGCGGGTTTATGTTATCTAATCTAAAACTCTTTCTTAAACTTCTTGACGGTAATCTATCCGAATTTTTTTGTGTTATCCTCTAACATAAGTATATATAAGATGGTAAGAGTCGAAAATCATAATAATATTGCATTGTCATCGGATTTAAGTCAGTATGTAAAATTTAACTTCGATCGGACATTTGAAAGTAAGTTAAAGTTCTAGTACAAATTTTAAACTGGAAAGACGATCATAGCAAGTTAAATAAAACCTTGTGAAAATAACACAATGTTAGTTAAAAGAAATCATAGCCTCAAATCCTTACAAAATAAAACCTATGTTAAAATACAATTATTTTAACTAATCTGAAACTTAACTTATAAAACTTAATCGCAATATTTGTACGATTTCTTTCAAAGCGCAGATACCTTGAAATAAATTCAAGTACTTTAAATACGATACCTGAAAGTATGGCAAAAATCATCTGTTTTGAGATGCATAAAAGTGGTTTAAGTCGTGCATTTCAAAGTTTCATAACTAGGTCAATTTTAATGTTAGATGAATGGGACTTTTTTTGTCTTACTTGTTATCACAGTAAAGTTTTACTAAATATCACTTATAGGACCGGGGGACCGTATAAAAATTTAAATTTCGTAATTTTTTAATAAATTTTTTCTTGACCCAAATCGCTTTAAAAATAATTCTTTACCTTATTTAAACCATTTTTGTAATTGGAAGTATGCATCTAGGACCAACGGTTGCGAAAATAAAGGTCGGTCAGGTTATACGTGAACACACTGTATATTTACGGTTTAAATTTATGTTTTTTACGCATATTTAGATTAAAATTTAACTACAGTAAAATTTAATACAGTAGACTCCCTCAAATCCGCACAGTTTGGGACCAGGGGTCGTGCAGATTATAGAATTTTGCGGATTTCTCGTCACTGATTTTTTTTACATTTTTTAAACAGTAATTTGAATGTAATAATGCAATCGAAATTATACTGAATGCTTGTAATATAGTAAAATATTAAAATAATTAAGTAAAGAAATAAACTAAAATGATAAAAAGTAAGATAATTTTAAAAATGATTGAATTATTAAAAGTAAAGATCAAGTAAATAATTAATAATATATAATTAAAAATGTATTAAAGATGAGATACATTTTCTTTCAATTATTCAATGAAACTTTTTATGATGAACTTCGATGAACTTATTAATTCACATAAAAATCATAAAGTAAGGAAGTTTAATTTCAGGTTTAGTTAAGTCTTAATAACCAAAAAACTTGACTAATACATAAATATATTTGGTAAAAAGATTGCGATTACCAGTGATATCAACAATTTTTTTTTTCAGAAAAAAATTATACACTTCATGAAAAGCCATGAATTAAGTTATATTTTCGAGAAATAAATATCAAAATACATACAGAGTGATATAAAACTAAAAAATTCTGTAATGTTTTCCTTGCATCTGAACTGAAAGTTTCATTATGTAAATCTGTGATAATGTGCGGATTTTAGGGTTGCGGATTTGAGGGAGTCTATTGTACTTGTTTTTATAGGACCGACTGAAATAATAAATGAAAAAGAAATGAATTCAAATATCACTTTATTGTCGATTAATAACGCTCTAACCAAAAATAAAACAACAAAAATAATTTCTCTGTTATCCTAATTTGTTTAAAACAAAATAAAAATGTTAAATAATTGCACAGCAACCCAGTTTTTAAAATCATATTTAGTACTTGTGATATGAGTAACCCACCAGTCTTCTTAATCGTTCTTTTAAAAAAATACTAGGTTGAGCAAAAAGTTCTGGGAAAATTGTGAAAGTTGCGTTATTATGCGCAAATTAACAACAAAAGCAACAAGGACTGTTCTTCAAAGTAGAGGCTATCATAGTCCACGACTTTCTGCCAGATTCTGGATTTGCTGGAAGCACGAAATTTGTCGCCGTACCATCACCCTCATTAATCTCGTAGACGGCTTTCAGAATCGTTAGACCTTTTCTCCAACGCACGCAAATCATACTGTTCAATAAGCATTTTTGAGCCGAAATTCCTGAACTCCTATTGATATACCACTAGTATTCCTATATACGATAGAAATTCTAGTAACTATTAGATTTAAAATTTCCCAGAACTTTTTGCTCATCCTAATATTGTTAGCATCGCAAAAAATAAACAAAACGTTAAAAAAAAACATAAAAGAAATATACAACTGCAGTAAGGAGAATACTATTGTTCAGAAATACTGGTAGAAACCTGATAAAAAAAAAAATCCTTGTAAATTGACAACAATGAGTATGAGAGAAGAAATTCGCATATTAATCTACGAATTCATGTATTAAGAAAAAAAGTTTTTTTTTTTTTTTTTCGCCTTAAAAGACCGAAACTTTATCGCGTACGAAGCGGGATCGCGTAATTACCGTTCGCGTATTAAAAGTGATATTTTTGCGTTAGTCTTTATGGGCAATGCTCAAGGGACAGGGAAAAGTCCGCGTATTTAGCGGGATCGTCTGAGCGTCTAAACCCTCACTGCAAATAGAAGCGTCTTAAATTTAGACACATATGTGACTGAAAAAGAATTTTAGACACTTAAGTGTCTTAATCTGAAAATTAAGACACTATAGATGTCTTAATTTAAGATACATAAGCGTCTTACTATGACCATGGTGTAAACGAACTGAGAATAATGTCTAAAATATCCGCAAACGTCTTATTTTAAGACACTTCATTGCTTTAAACGTGTCTTAATTTTTGATTCTTCCGACGCAATAACCACCAGGGGGCACTAGCACTCCCAGTTGCGCATGCGTTTTAGATGTCTTCGTTCGAAGTGGTATACGTTGTAATTCAAACAAAGTTTGTTTTTATGTACGCGTGTATTTTAATTCGTTTTTTGCGAAATGTGAAGTACTGTGATTTTAATTCGTATTAACTTGGATTATGTATTTATTGAATACATACATCTGACGTGTGTGCTCGGCATCAAATGTCTCTTAGAAGCTGTCGTCGATACAAGGGCGGGATAGACACAGAACAGAAGTAGACGACGGTTGGATTACACCCGGAAATTCTACAAAGCGTGTGCAATGGGTTTAGTGTTAACTCGTATCAA
Source organism: Maratus speciosus (assembly GCA_963932465.1). Classification (NCBI taxonomy): domain Eukaryota; kingdom Metazoa; phylum Arthropoda; class Arachnida; order Araneae; family Salticidae; genus Maratus; species Maratus speciosus. The sequence goes on from OZ010792.1 coordinate 282,268,768, forward strand.
TTTATATCAATAATATTGTGTTATTCATCTTCGTCCTGTCGAAGCTGGCAAAAAAAAAGAAACTTTTGTCTGGCGGGTCCTGTTTTTAGGATGAAACATCTCATCCTTTAAATATGGCTAGTCGGATGTATTATGGATTACCTTTTAAACTGATGAAAGTCTTTCTCCCTCACTGTGGTTGTGGTAGTTTTTAAAATTTCAAATCGAGGAATATTTCTTACCTCTTGCAGCAACTCAAGTAAGTTTCTTTATAGTAGTAAAATTAGTGTATTTTATGATTTTATTTATTGTACTAAACAAAATCCTGCATGAAATTTAATTAGTTTTGAATCTGTTCGCAAAAAACCCCACTAATTCTAGAAGTATATATTTTTAAACTTATGACGTTCTTTTTTATTACGAATTATATATTCAATGTCAGTTCTTAGTTTCAATGGATAATTTTTATCTCGCAGTAAATGACGGCCACAAGGAAGTAAAGATAAAAAAAAACTTTGAAAGATGACCTAATGCTTTCTTACTTCCTGGCATAAAACCGCAGATTAAAAAAAGATAAATAAAGTAAATGAGACTCGTCTATTATATGAAGCTGCCTGTAAAAATATACATATGTATTTGATTTGCAATCAACTCTAATACTGATTTTTTTATTATTTTTAATAAAAAAGTAATTTGAAATTTATAATGGGAAAAAGTAAAAACCTCTAACTAGATTTCGTATTTAAAATTGTGGTAACTTTATTTATATGCACTTATACGAAAAATACAAAAATGACAGATGTTACTGTATATATTTAAGACGAAAGAAGTTTGGAAATCATAAGTTATTTTTTCCTCATGTTTTTAATATAGAATATGTACTTATTTGTTTTTATTGATAGTTGAATAGCTTTTGTGAGTACCCTCTGATCTACATAAAAACTTGCCCATGTGGAAATATAAATTTTTTAAAAACATAATTTTTAAATAAGTATTTTCATTTTTTGGGGGGGGGAGGGGGGGGGGATTTTGCATGAATTTTTGTAAAGCTGATATCTTAAATCTTGCACTGATTATAATGAAAGTTTTGAACTTTTAGAGTAGGACAAGTTTAAAAACGCAAATATATTTAACAAAATACCAAAGTCATTTTTTCCCCAATGTTATTAAAGTAGAATATTTATTTATTTATTTTCATTATTCATAGTTAAATGGCTGTTGTGATTATCAAGTGATGTATATGTAAAATTGCCTATGTGGCAATATATTTTTTTATATTTTCATTTTTTTTTTGGGGGGGGGGGATTTTTGCAATTTTCGTACATCTGATATTTTAAATCTTTTTCCACATTCAACCGAGTATAATAAATATTTTGAACTTTTAGAGTAGGACAAGATTATAAAATATATATATTTATCTATGTACCTTAAAAGCCCTTAATAGCGAACACTTCGGGAACGCGGAATTTGTCCGATAATTGGAGATGTCTACTTTTTTGAGGTAAAAATATACAAATATGTATGTCTGCTGATTAAAAAAGTATTCGTTAAATAGAGGTGTTCGTTATTCGAGAATGTTCATTAACCTCCACAACGGATACTCCCGAATATCGGACATCTCAATTTAGACAACTATAATGCAGGGTTGCGTTTTTTGCAAAAGTACTTCTTGATTAAAGGAAGGGCAAACTGGGAAGTGCCCCGTCCCCCTACGACTGTAGTGCCCCCAAATTTGATGTGCAATATTTGTAAAGCTTATATTTTAAATCTGTTTCGAAATTGTACTGATTATAATCAATATTTTGAACTTTTAAAGTAAAATAAGGTTAAAAACAAAATAAATTTTAAAAAATCTAATATTTAGATAAATATTTTTTGTTTTTTAATCTTGTTCTACTCCTGAAGTTCAAGATATTGATTATAATCAGTACAATGTCGTAAAAGATTTAAATTATCAACGTAACGAAAATTGTATACCAAAACTGAGAGCACCAAAAAAATCAGGCTGTATTGGGGGGGGAGGGGGGAGGGGCAGGACCACAGCCAAATATTTTTCCAGGATTCAACGTGGTCAAACATGGCTACGTATGATGCTTACAAAAAAATGGATGCGATTCAGACGTTTGAAGTGTCTGAAATTCAGACGCAAAAAGTGTCTGAAAAAATTCAGACATTTTAAAATGTCTGAAAATTGAACACTCCATTTCAGACACTTAAGTGTCTGAATTTCAGACATTTTAATTTAGAGTGCTTTAGTGCGCAGTTTTGCTTGTATGCAAACAACAGTGTTTTGAATTTAATAGATTTTTTTTATTCGTATATACCCAATTCACACCAGAAAATTAAAATAGCAATATTTACTTTAATTAATAAGAGTCATTCTGTATTTAATTAAAGCGAAATAAACCATTGAAACTTTCTGGTGTAAAGTCAGATTTGCTGAACTACGTAATTTTTAGAACGTATACGTTCTAAAAATTACGTTCTATCATGAGAATAAAAGGGTTAAAGGTAATAAAATAAATAATTATATAAAATAAGGTATTTTGAGACATAATTATTAAAATATTTACTAATTTGCAATATTTTAGCGTAAAACAGTCACACGACAGTAGTTTTTACTTGTATTGCAGATGTGCAACAGAAGAAAAGATTGACGTATTATATAAAAAATGTATCTCTAAGTTTTTTTCTCCTGTGTAATAAACTTTTCAGAGGATCATATATATTTTTTTCGAAACAAAATAAAAAATCGCGCATTCAAGGGTTAAGCGGGTATTTCAAAAATCTTTCACTTGTGAAATTTCTCAGCTGATTTAAGTCAATCTTGTATATTTCTTCATGCTAATTTAAATGTCTCTTTTCAACAGACTTCAGGTAATAAGTATATTAGGTAACGAGTAATCGCGCTTCAAAGCTTTCAGGCTAACATGGGATTTCCCGATCGGGGAGTTTCAGTGCAGCGAAGCCTCAAGGTGCCCAGAATCCTTCATTATACACACCAGTACTTTTTTATTGTAATGTATACCTTACTTAATCAGAGCATTTTTGCGATTCAATTACAGAAAATTTTCTGCTTTGAAAAACCGGTGGTAAAAGATTAAAAATTAAGAACAATGCCCTCGTCGCGAAGGGGATTGAAAAAAAAAATAATAATAATTGAAGAAGAGGAAGTCCAGGAATTATGTCCATTATGTGGGCCTGGTAGAGATGATTTTATTTAAGTTGAAAATTTTCACTATTATCTATGTTTAAAAAAGTTGTAAATCTTTAAAGCTGTTTTTCTCGAAACTCTGTTTCACAAATCAGTACCACGTAGAACTCGAGATTGGATCGACCAATTTGGTTAAAATTTTCCTTCTTTTCTAGCATATATTCTTCTTTTATATTATCTTTTCTATTTTGCAGTTTCTCACGGACGTGTTTTTCAATATTCGAATTATAAATATATTTTTGCGCGATTGAAACCCGAAAATGTTTGTCTAAAATCGACAACTTAGCCGTCAAGTTCTTTAGGATCGACTAATTGTGATAAACCCATCCGAGAAGGACTACTAAATAACGCAAATTTTAAGGTTTTTTTTTTTTTTTAGTTTCTGTTACAGATAAGCAGATTCCGAGAATCATCTGGTACCTCTGAACGTTTCACTTTTTGTACATCCCGGTATCAGAGGCTGCTAAAGAATCAGTTTTCAACTAATTATTTTTTTTTTTTTTTTTTTTTTTTTTTTTTTTTACTTTAAGATATGCTCTTTCATTTTTAAAAAAACCCGTCATTATTATTGTGTAATTGCGCTCAAAAAGAAATCGCAAGAAAGGTGGAAAAATCTTAGTTCATCTTAAAAAGAAAAGTTGTAACTTGCCTGGGGGTAGGATATCTTTGAACACGTCGGAAAAGTAAAAAATATCAGTATGTTCCAAGCTTCAAAACTTGTGTATTAAGTCAGAAATAAAAATCAAACTTCATTTAAATATGAAGCTCATATTTAAATGTATATCTAAATATATATATATACTTGTAATTTCATAAATAAATATTGAAATGATAAGTTTACAAATATATGATAATAAGAGAAAATAAATCTTGCGCGCATGATAAAATCTGAAAATATACATATAAAGAGGAAATTTTGATGAAAGTAAATACATAGGAGTGTTACCTTTATGCTAAAACCAGAATATTTGTAAAAAATATTGTCTAAATTAAAAAAATAACAAAAAATTAAAATTTTTTACTTAAAAAAAATATTTTCTAAGTACCAAAAAAAAAAAAATAAAAAAATAAAAATAAAATAAAATAAAATAAAATGTTACCTTTTTCTGGTTTTAAGTTGTAAAAAATACAGAAATGAATATGTGGTTAAAATTTCTTTTGGTTGCCATGCATAGTTTTTTAGTAACTCTGCGCGCAGTATCAAAATTCATTGTTTTGAATAAACGTAACGCAAAGTTTGATTATACGTAGACTTAATATGTAGTCTTAACAAAACTGCCACAATTAGTAAACTAATGGGAATTTTTTAATGCTGTTTCTTGTTCAGAAATTATTTCAGAATCAAAATATGTATTAAAAAAAATTCGAAAATTTTGACGGTTTAAAGGTATCCTACCCCCTTAATAACATTTAGAAATTATTTCGATATTAATTTTTTCTGTTTTGCAGTAATTCTGTAAAAATACGTCAGACAGAACAAGAGGGCAGGCAGGGGCAGAGGCGCCAACTTATACGGCCCGTGGTGCGCGAGTCCATCCAATAACTTGATCTCTCCGCCCGCCCAACTTCAATTCGTTTAATTCGTACAACATTTAATGCATGTACTTTAAATTAAAGTGATACCGAATATAAAATGAAATGAGTTTTAAATTAAATGAATGAAATATTTGTAAGTTAAATAATATGAGTGCAATACGACCAAGAGAATATTGAAAATTTATCGTCTGTGCTCGAGCGACGAGATAAACGAAATGACGAGATAACCGAAAAAAAAAATGACTTGCATATTTTATTTATAATTAAATTCTATACATATTCTAGACATTCATAAACGTTGTATTCTCATGGGGAATGCAATCGTGTATATCATATTTTATAACTTTAGCACATCAATAATTGAGTAAAAAAAGAGACTACAAAATTCTATCTTTACATATTAACTACTTACTAAGTTTTTCCTTACATAAAAAAATAATTAAAATCGAGCTTATTTAAATCAGCAACATTTAATAATATATATTAAATAATATTTTATCTTTTTTTACAAAAAAAAAAAAAAAAAAAAATCACGTAACTAACTTGTTTTACTCTTTGGAAAAGGAAAGAGATGAATTCTACCAAAAAAAGAATTTTCTTACAATTTCGAAAACCTATCATAAATAAATTAAATAATCACTAATAAAAATTAATAGAATATTCTATATTGCCATAATATAAATACTACAAACAAATGAAAACACGACGTTTGCGCTTGTGCAGTTATTTCATAGATGTACCATTAATAAGTTATCCACAAAGAAGGAAACAGTTAGGTATACACTTTATAGTTCAACCGCATCCGCTACGTGGCGTGTGACCTTGATTGATGTCACTTTCCCTTTAATCTAGCGGTTAACTCTCCCATTTAAGATAGGATGGTTACTTTGCATCCTACTTTGAGAAAAATAAAAAATGTTTTGGTTTTAAAGCACTTGAAAATTAAAATGGAACATAGCATTAATACAGATCTGAAATTGATGCAAAATCTGTTCAGTTTTAAAAATATCGACAGACTTATTAAAAAAAAAAAAAAAAGTGAAGAAGAAGAAGAAGCACTTAATGACTATAACTTTAGCTCAAATTAAAGCAAAAATAAAGGAAAAATAACTTTCTCGCTCAGTTGTAAAAATTGAATTTGTATAATACTTTTTACTTTCCATAAAGTTCCTTAAAATTGTATGATGTTTGCTCTTAGAATCTTAAATCAAAGCAACCCAGAAAACTATACTATTTATGCAGTCACACGTTATATTTTCCCATATCTTCATAGCGTTATAAAGGAAAATGTGTTTATGCATAAATTTTGAAAATAAACCTACAAAAATTAGATCCTCTAGAGATAAAAGCATAGGAAACATTCAATTAGTGACATGAAAAATTGTAGTACGATTAGCTGACTGATTTTAAAAAGAAAATTATCAATAACACATACTGGAAAATTTCACCATAAAATATAATAAATAAAGATAAAATCTTGCTTAATGGTACACAAAACACGAACTTTAATAAGCTAAAAGTTAATTTCTACGTTTCGAGCTGTTTCTACAGCCGTCTTCAGGAAAATATGATGGTAAATAAGGCTCAAAGCTCAGAGACGAAAGATCAGAAGACGAAATTGTTTTGTGTACCATTAAGCAAGATTTTGTCTTTATTTATTAGAAAATTATCAATTTACAGCAGACGCCCCCCTTACACAGTCGAAAAGTAAAATTTCTTTATCTCCGAAAATAATACTAGAAATGAGCTATATAAGCACATGGCCATATTTTCGCCCACGTTGATTCTTTTATTATTAAAATTAATTGATGTCATAATTCTTAAATCTTCTGAACATGAATTTATTAACAATTATTTTAATTAAAAATATATTTCCGAATAAAGAAAAATCCCTGATTGCGTTTGGGTTCATTGAACGTATACCTCATTAACCCCTTAACGGTCGCATTAAATTACGGTTTAAAAATTCAAATTGCTTATTGACAACACTTTTTTGAAAAAGAAATATTCAGCGCATTTAATGACAGGTAAAATGATTATAATAAATCCAATTACACGATTTTATAGCACTGGTGGGAATCAAACAATCTGAATAAAAGATACAGCCCGTGAATATCACGGGAGCGAGAGTTAAGGGGTTAAAGAAGAAATATACCATATGGATGTTAATTTTTTTTTTTTTTTTCGAAAATTGAAATCAAGTTTGTCACATAGTTTTATGATTATCATCCTCAAACTTTGAATATTTCAAGCTCTATAAAGATATAAGTACATAAATGTACATAAACTATGCATATACAGAGTGTCCTAAAATGGACTGACTATTTTTAAAATTCAATAACTTGCAAATGGTAACAACTATTAAACAAGTTCTTGCAGGAAAGTAATGTACCATGTCAAGAGATTTTTTTACTGTGATTCTCTGTTTTAGTTCCAAATAGCAAGCATAGATGACGCTGCAAGGAATTGGCGTTCAATAAACAGCCAAAACCGAAATCACTCAGCATTGATGCGAACGAAGAAGGTTAAACATATGGAGTGGATTTCATTCGACTTTGCAATTGTGCGCTTACAGCCCGATTCTAAAATCAGTCATATTTATCCTCTTTTATTTCCATAAAAGCTGATTGATTTCGGTTTTGGCACTCGATCGAGCGCCTATTGCTTGTAGCGTCATTTACCTCTGCTATTTGGAACTTAGAATCGCAGTAAAAAACTCCAGACATCTTACTTAACCCTTAAATGCCTGATTTTTCAAAAATCATTGCAATAATGTTTTTCGGCTTTCATTTTTTAAATAAATATAGGAAAAATATTTTAAAAAATCATATTTTGTTTTAAGTATGGTTTACGGCTAAAAAACAGTTTGTTACTAATCGGCAATACAGGTCTTTAATAGAAAAAATAATTTTCCTTGATAAAATTGTATAATATTAAACACACAAGAATTTTAGGAACTATAATAAGAAATAAATTTTACTTGCTCACTGCAGAACAAAATAGGGTATTTCGCAAGCTTCCAAACAAAACAAAAAGAACAAATAGCAACAATTGAAAAAATAATTCTATCTTTATTCTTAAATAGCACAAGTGTTGCCATCTACATGTTGAAAATTGATTTAATACTATTTTCAGACTGTATTTTATTGGCAACATTAGGCATTATAGCTTCAATATTATTCTAATAGTATTTTAGAGCCTAAATTGGGTATGTTGCCGAAAAGCAACACCCGGCATTTAAGGGTTAAACCTCATGCAATAATTTTTTTAATAGCTGTATTTGCAAGTTTATTGAATTTTAAAATAAAATTGAATTTTAAAATAAAGCAGTCCATTTTAGGACACCCGGTATAAGCATATATATGTATCCGTGCGTGTGTTTCTCTGCTACTTGTATCCAAGGAACTGAAATACAAATCACGAGATACAGGCACTGAAATACTTGAATACAGAACTCAAAAACGGGTATTGTTCTTTCAAGAATGAAAGTTGGTATTTATGTATACATCCGTTTACGACAAAAATAAATAAATAAAATAAAATAAAAACTTTTATAGAAAATGAAAGCGTACATTTTTTAATCTTGCATCAAATAAAATTAAAATCATAGTTACCGTACGTTTTTTTTCTCGACCGTATTTAAGTTATTTACGCAAAAGAACTATATATTCTCAATTTCATGCGCTAAAAAGAATTAATTGTGATAAAAGCTTCTAAATCTCAAAAATATATTGGTTTGTGAGGTTTTTACAGATAAAGACCGCTCATCGGAATCGTGGGTAACTCAGAAGAGGCTATTGTATATTTTCTCTTGAGCTTATACTATATTTTTATAAATTAAGAAACATTTGTCTTTTTTTACAGTGTGTATATTATAACTGCGTGTATTTTGAACATTATCAACATTTTCTTGCGCTTTCGTTCAAATATATGAACATAGTAAATATTATTAAAATAGCAATTAAAGCCTTTGTGCAGGAATATTAAAGTAGTAAACCAACGTTAAATATCACAAATAATGCATGAAAAGCAGCAAACAACTGTTTCGAATCTACAGCGAGATTCTACTTCTGTGCAAGATAGGGGAAAAGGAATAGCGTGCTAGAAAAAGCAAGGCTGAGCAAATTCAATCTCGCTGTAGATTCGAAACAGCTGTTTGCTGCTTTTCATGCATTATTTGTGCATTTTAAACGTTGGTTTACTGCTTTTTTAATAGTAAATATTAGTCCAAAATATAGGTGAAGTTTGTGTAATCACGATCATTATTAAATAATATAAATCTATAAAAGGCAGCAAAATATTTAAAATCTGAATCTGCGCCATACGAATAAAATTTACTTTGAAAAATAAAAATCTGTAAGATGCATAAAAAAATATTCCATATAATTTAATTTTCCGTTAATTGATTATAAATTTCACACTGTCACTTTTTATCCGTTTTTTCTCCAATTTCATATCTTGTATTGCATTTCTGTGTACGCTAATTTCCATTCGCATGAAACGTTACTTTTTTGGGGATATCACGTTTTGTATTTGTAACTTTAATTTTACTCCAACATACTTACAGAGCAAATATGCAATGCTACATTATATAATAAAACAAATACCTGCTAAAATATATACATAAAGAACAAAATCTCTATTTTAACATTCTTATTGTGATGAAAACAAATGACACTTAAGCAACAACAAAATATTAAAAAGATAAAGGGAAAAATGCGGCGAAATAATGCAATATTCTGCTAAAAAAACGAGAATTTCGTGGTTTAAAAACTAGATCTACTTTTTAAACAATATACTGAAGCATAAAAAATGTTGTTTCGATTTTACATACATCGTTAGGCCCACCTGCTTGTCTTGTGGTTAGGACGTTGGCAACTAGACAAAAGATGCTCGTGTGCAAACAATGACCGTAGCAATCATAAAAAAACAAACCAATTTTACATCTGTTTTCCAAGTTTAACCATTTTTAATACTATTAAAGATTTGTAATTGATTCTAAATGTTTTATGCAAGTTTGTTTTTGTGTGTTTAACTATTTCTAACATTCGTGTATTACATAAACCAAAAAAAAAAATTGTGAAAGTACATGTACCGGAAAAATCGCAGAGTAAAACTTTAACAGAAAATATAAGTTTTTTTTTTAAATCATATTTCCTAATTTTGAGCGTTAAAAATATTTTATTATAGCAGCTTCACAGTCAGTTGGGACATCTTAGTGGTTTGGTGCATAATTAATTCGCATGTAATTGAAATCTTATTGCTTATTTGAAAGAATACTTTGCGATTTATCACTTGCTAACTGAAAAATACCTTGAAATTATTATTTTTTAATTTATAATTAATTCCTAAAAATATTTAATTGATTATAGTATTGTTATTGAAATGATTATAGTTTTCGCATATGAGGAAGTCAGTGAAAAATATATAGCAAAAATCCATTTTTATACAGCGTGTCCACTCTCAACGGTGTCCAATAGCTAACTCTTAAACCGTTAAGCATAGGGATGTAGTTCTAATTGCAAAAATATTTTAAATGAGATAAAGAAGTATTTTCAAAGCGATTTAGGTCAATAGAAAAATTTCTTAAAAAATTACGAAATTTAAATTTTTATATTGTTTTCCGGTTTTAAAGGTTTTATTTAGCAAAAATATCCTACTAACAAGAGAACCCACTTTTGGTGCTCGCACCTAGTATTACCTGGTGCATTTTAAAGTTCTATATTATGAAGTTTGAGAATCGTTACAATTTTTCTGTTAAAATAATATTTCTTGATTTTACGGCAGCATAACTTTCTGAAAATGCAATTTTCGAGACCGCTTATCGAACTATTAACATTGAAGTTTTTTAAAGAAAAGCATTTAAAAACAAAAATCTATATAAATAAAAATGTAAATGTTCGTTTGTTCAAAATCTCTAATCTCCGAAACTTCTTCACCGATTGCTTTGAAATTCAGGAGTTGAGTTGCATTCGAATACGAAAGTGTTGTTATATACTTATTATGAACCTCGCTCCCCCCCACCAGTGGGCGCTTTTTCAATTTTTTCCAAAACCCATCATGTGATATATCATTAGAAAGCCCTTGGACTACTGTTTCATATTACGTGCCTCGCATCTCGCTCCCCTCACTTTCCCCTCGTGGGGACACATTTCTATATAAATAAAAATATTAATGTTCGCATGGACAAAATCTTAAACCTCCGAAAGTTCTTCACAGATTGCTTTGAAATTCACGGATTGCGTTGCATTCAAATACGCGCTTATTTTTATATGCCTATCAAGAACCTCGCTCCTCCCTCCTCCGATTTCCTCGCCACCACCAGAGGGCGGTTTTTAAATTTTGTCAAACATACGTCATGTGACATATCATTAGAAAGCCCTTTGACTACTCTTTCATATTATGCACCTACCATCCCCTCATCCCACTTTCCCCCCGTGAGAGCACATTTCTATGTAAAAAAATGTGTATGTTCGTTTGTACAAAATCTTAAACCTCCGAAAGTTCTTCACCGATTTCGTTGAAATTCACCGATTGCGTTGCATTTGAATGTGCGCGTGTTTTTATATTACTGTTATGAACCTCGCATCCCCCTCCCCCAATTTAATCCCCCCGGGGCACTTTTTTAATATTTTCGACACCCACTATGTGGTATATCATTAGAAAGCCCATTGACCACTCTTTCATATTATGCATCTCTCCTCCCTATGCCCTCCGAAGGGACACATTACTGAAGTATTTCGTCAGTATTTTTATGATATTTGTTTTTTTCTTTATTTTTTCAGTTCGTGTTTTTTCTTTTTCGCCCACAGGCTATTAAAGCCTGAGAGCTAATGTGCCCGTAGGTTCTGTATGTACGTATGTATGTAACGCGATAACTCTTGATAGAAGTATCCGATTTGCTTCAAATTTTGTAAATAGATTCATTCTGATAAGGCGCTTTCCTGATTAGTTTTGGGAGTTCATTGGTTAAGTATAAAAGAGGAACGGGGCGTTAATCCTCCCTTAATTTTGATAAATGAGTTTTTCATGCAGAATTTTCCGATTTGCTTCACATTTTGTAAATACGTTCATTCTGTTAAGGCGCTTCCCTGATTAGTTTTGGGAGTTCATTGGTTAAGCATAAAAGGGGCAACGGGGGGCAAATCTTCCCTTAATTTAGATGGTTTTTCATGCAGAATTATCTGATTTGCTTCACATTTTGTAAATAGGTTCGTTCTGATAAAATGCTTCCCTGATTAGTTTTGGTGTTTTGTTGGTTATGCAAAGGGGAACGGGGAGCTAATCCCCCTCCTTAATTTAGATAACTTGATTTTTCATGTAGAATTATTCGATTTGCTTTACATTTTGCGAATAGTTTCTGCCTGATAAGGTCTTCCCTGATTTGTTTTGGGGGTTGATTGATTAATTATAAACAGGCGAAAGAGGGCTATTCCCCCCCCCCCCCTCCTTAATTCAGATTAATGGGTTTTTCATGCAGAATTATCCGATTTGCTTCAAATTTGGTATACCGGTTTATTCTGATAAGGCGTTTCCCTGATTATATTTGGAGGTTCATTGGTTAAGTATAAAGGGGGGAAACTAGGGGTAATTTATTTTTCAATGGGCATTATTCTTTGAAATAAGAGTATAATATACAATTAGCGTGAATAGTCTGTGAGCTCAATGCCATAAGTTTAACTCGGCACATATCTTTTTAATTCACTCGATCTGCAAGGGATGCTACCGCTCGTACTGCAATTGGCAATCAGCCTGCCAATTATGATGTTGCGAAATATTCAAAAGCCAAAACTTTGCAACGGCACGCGGCTTGCAGTAAAAAAATAATGAGCAACTTCGTAAAAGCAACAATCTTGACAAGACCTTTCAAAGGTGAAGATGTCTTCCTTCCTCGCATTCCTTTGACTTCAATGGATGCGCAATTTCAATTTAAGAGATTGCAATTACCTATTTGATTGGCGTTTGTAATCTCCATCAACAAAGCTTAGGGCCAAGCTTTAAAATTCTGCGGTTTAGATCTAGCCATGAATTGCTTCTCACACAGGCAATTATATGTTTCGAGTTCTAGAATCGGTAAATCAGACAATCTCTATATCTGCACAGACAATGTAATAACAAAAAATATTATATACCCACAAGTATTGTGAAATTAAACATATTAGAAACGTGCACTTTCTCTTTTCTTTCTTTTCCATTTAGCCAGACTGAGCCACAGCAACGCGTGGCCGGGTTCAGCTAGTTAGTTAATAATAAGTATAAAATATTGAAAAAAAGTTTAAAAATTCCTTCAAAAACCCACGAATTTGATTTTGAAAAATTGCAACATTATATTCACATTTTTGGCGTTTGAAAAGTTGGCGTTTGTTTTCGAAAGTAGAGCTTACCGGCAACTTTAGCCAAATATCATAGTGTCTTGTGTGAGGAGTAGTTTGGAATTCAGTAGAAATTGTAATGTCCGACCTAATAGCTACAGTAATTTTTCTAAATTGGGTAAAAATATTAATTTTCTTTATGTCTACTTTTACCAAAGGACTATTTAATACAGCAACATTTTATTTTAAACATTAGAAACTTTATTCCATTCGATTTCAAAAGAAAATAGTTTGCTTGTTTTGTATTTCACTAAAAAATAGTTTTTAGTGACCTTGGAAGATTTTATAGAAATATATTTACTATTTATATATTTATCGTCTGCGTAGAAAAAAAAAGAAAAAATCTAATTCTTGTTTCTTATGATATCAATTATCAAACAAATTGCAATCTGGTATAATTCTAATTTGTACTGTATATATACTTCCCGGATAAAGCGAGCGGAACAATTGTAGCGCCTTATTTGGTGACTTAACTCACTTTTGGCGTGAAATAAACTAATAAAAATATAATAATAAAAAATTAAAAGTATAAAAAAGCATATAAAATATGATTTTAACAGAGAAATTTTATCGGTTCTCTAACTTTTATGTATAGGGCTAAAAAATGCACCAGGTCTCGCTGCTAGGTGCGAGCAGTACCAAAAGTGGTTCCCTTGTAAGAAGTAAGACAAAAAATAAGTTTCATTCTTCTACGTTTAAAACTGAACGAGTAATAGCTGTTTAAAATCTATTTTGCTGCGAAATAGGGGTCATTCACGAACTTACTAGAAATATAAATAATCGATGAATCTATCTTTATTCTGACATGTTAAAGCAAAATATGCTTGTACTAAAAATATGAGTTAAAAAATAACAGAAATTTTGTTAAATGAAATGATGAAAAACAACAGTCGCAATTCATTACAAAATGATACATATTTTAAAATTCTATTAAATTATCCAATCTAAAACCTAATTAATAAAAATTAATTTTTTTTTTTGATATAAACAAAAGGACTACGCCTGAATTCATTCATACTTATAAAAACTTTTCAAAATAACAGACATTACATTACATTACAAGATAAAAATACTAAAAACAATATAAAAGAACGTTTCGGATTCATTATGAATCCCTCATGAGCTAATTCCTAACGTAAAAGTCATACTAGATTTTAAAGTTCAACAAGTAGGAAAACATTACATCAAGTTGCCAAAAAATTATAGTTAAAACAAAACTGAATATTCTATTGGTAGAGATGCAGCCTCGTTAATTGCTAAATCAGCAGTTCTCATGTACCAAGCTTCCAAAAACATACGACTTGCATAAATGCTGCAGCCTCATCTAATTATATAAGCATTCTCAAAACTCGGAAAATGATTTTTTGAATCGTCCGCAGCCTTTTATTCATCTACTCTAGTCCCACTCTTTTGCGGAAGCCAGAATGAAAAAAAAAAAAAATCAAAAATTGAAACCGGACAAATTTAAAAGGGAAATTGCACAAATTAAAGACACCGAAAAGCGGGAAGGGTTGGGCTCGGGGCGAAGAAGCTACCGAAAGACTCCTGCTGCTTCTAGCTTATTATTAGTCTCGTGGGCGGGGGGGTCAACCGCCGCGGCGAGCGGCCCATCTTCGTCCGCAGCCTTTTATTCATCTATTCTAGTCCCACTCTTTTGCGGAAGCCAGAATGAAAAAAAAAAAATCAAAAATTGAAACCGGACAAATTTAAAAGGGAAATTGCACAAATTAAAGACACCGAAAAGCGGGAAGGGTTGGGCTCGGGGCGATGAAGCTACCGAAAGACTCCTAGCTACTTCTAGCTTATTATTAGTTTTCATGGCGTGGTCAACAATTTTAAAATTTAAATTTTTATTTCTAAAAGCATGTTTATGCTCCTTAATTCTTGTTTCAAACATGAAAACTGATCATTATCCGAGTTTTGAGAATGCTTATATAATTAGATCAGTCTGCAGCAATTATGCAAGTCGTATGTTTTTGGAAGCTTGGTACATGAGAACTGCTGATTTAACAATTAACGAGGCTGCATCTCTACCAACAGAATATTCAGTTTTGTTTTAACTATAATTTTTTGGCAACTTGATGTAATGTTTTTCTACTTGTTGAACTTTAAAATCTAGTATGACTTTTACGTTAGGAATTAGCTGATGAGGGATTCAGAATGAATCCGAAACGTCCTTTTATATTGTTTTTAGTGTTTTTATCTTGTAATGTAATGTAATGTCTGTTATTTTGAAAAGTTTTTATAAATAATAAAAACTAAAGTTATCTTAAGACTTGTTCGAAGTGACTCCTTTCGGCGGCAGTGTAAAAATGTACACGTGAAATAAATTCTTCTAACACTCCAAGCACTTTGCGTACGATTCCTCGAAGCATGGACCCATCTGTGTTCGAATACAGAAAATTGACATACAGTGGTAGCCAAAATTGTGGGCACTTTTAGGTAGCTTTCATTACAAAAAGTAAAAAGCTACCAATTGCAGCCGTCCGAAGGAAAACACTTCGGGAAATTTTGCTATATTTTCGCCGATCATAACCCCCAGATACTAAAACCACCTAACGCTTTCTAGGCTCTTTGCAATAAGCCTGAAAAATATCAGGCTAATTGGAAAAAGGGAGATGATTCTCCAATTAGACCGGCTCTTTGCAAAGAGCCTGATTTCTCAATTAGCCTACGACATACATATATATATATTATATCTAAATTTTGTCAAGCTGTAACTCTAGAATATTCGAACCTATTTGGTTGAAATTTTTCATATGCATAGTTCATACTAATGTCTCGACCGAGCTTGTTTGCCAGCTTCATCCGCCATCTTGTTTCAAAATGGCGGACATTTGGATTTTGTGGATACTTTTGTAAATCTTTAGGTTTCCTAACTTTCTCTTTAAAATGACCTATGTTGTTAACTTACACTGTGTGACTCTTTAAAATATCTTTTAATGTTTCTAACATTCTGTTTAAAATGATACATAAGAGTTTGCATTTTGTGAAATGTAACATATTCTATAAGTATACAACGTTAGAAAACATAAAAAAAATTCAAAAATTCAAATTCCGCCATTTTGAAACAAGATGGCGGATGAAGCTGGCCAACGAACTCTGTCGAGACATTAGTATGTACTATGCACATGAAAAATTTCATCTAAATCGGCTCAAAAATTTGAGAGTTACAGCATGACAAAATTAAAATATATATATATATATATATATATAATTCAACATTTCAACGGAGGGCGGTTTTGGGATCTGGGGCTCATGATCGGTGAAAATATAGAAAAATTTCCCGAAATGTTTTCCATCGGACGGCTGCGATAGCTTTTTACTTTTTGTAATGAAAGCAACCTAAGTCCACAATTTTGGCCACCAGTCTAAGACATGCAATTCAAAGTTTCATAACTCGGTCAATTTTAGTGTTAGATGAATGGGGCTTTTTTTTGTGCTAATTGTTAGTGTAGGGAAATTTTTACTAAATATCACTTATATGACAGGGGGGCCGTATACAAATTTAAATTTCGTAACTTTTAAAGAAATGTTTTTATTGATCAAAATAACTTTTAAAATATTTTTTTTTTACCTCATTTAAAACCTTTTTGTTATTGGTACCATATGTCTATGACTAACGGTTTAGAAATTAGCTATTAGACACCGTTACCCTGCATGTTGTCATGTAATGGCAGCGTAAAAATACATGAATACAAAAGATAAATGCAGTAAAACATGTGAAAACGGTACTCGCGTAAAATGGAATCCTGGTTTAATTGGACACGTTTATATAATCTTCAAAGACAAATCAATAGATCCAAGATTATATTAAAACAATCAAAATATATTTTAATATTTTATATATATATATTGGTCAATTCATTTATTTCAATGGTATAACTGTACAGGAAGTTTATATATATATATATATATAATAAAGATGAAATCACAGACATATGACAAATTGGTAAAATTCTAAAGGTGAACTAAATATGAACAAAGGAAACCAGTATGTAAAATAAAAAACTATGAATAACCCACAGCATCATCAGATGAGCTTGCAGGTTTAAATCATACTGAAGATGCGTTATTTCATCCAATTTTGTCGGCATTAAGCTTAAAATGACAAAATTTAGCTCCTAATAGCGCATCATAAAACAAAATAAATAAGAAAAAATAAAGAGATCTAAAGAAAAATACACCTCTCTCTCTCTCTATATAAATACTTTTAAACAGTGTCGGGGTACAAAAATCAATATATATATACATATATATATATATATATCAGGGTTGGGGTTTTGGACGCCCGAAACTAGTTTTGGACAGGACATGTGGGTTTTACTGTCCAAAACTATACTAAAGTGTCCAAAACTGTACCAAAGTGTCCAAAACTGTATTAAAGTGTCCAAAACCTTAAAAAAAGCAACATTCCACATGTAACCACTGCACACTTATTAAACATATTAATAAATATAAATATCTCACAATATATTTTACTAAAATTCCATTTAATTCTTTGGTAAATGAAAAAGAGTTCAAATTTTTCTAATATCTGTGTAACACAAAAAGTTCTGTTTCTGTTAAAATTGAGTTACAATAATAAGAAATTCTTTAATACCACACATGTAGTATAGGGAGGGGAGATTTGCTTAACACTAGTGCTTTTGTTTCAATTTTTGTGCAAGAAAATATTAGAAAAAAATTTCTTTTAAAAAAATGTTTCATTGTAAATTATCTTTTCTAGATTATAGGATAATGAATGAAACACAAATATTTAATTTAAAATCCAGAAGTTATTTTTTTTAAATATGTATTTTCATTATAAATTTAATCTAATTCTAGTGAACATTCTATTTCTTACGAGTTAAATAGTGTTGTTATAATAATAATCATATAATATAGTGTTATAATAATAGTCAATATCTAAATGTCTCATAATCAAACAAAATCAATTATTTTTATTTACATATTTCTTAATATACACATATACAAAGTTGACAGCAGTAAGCTGGTTTAATCAGTATGCTGAACCTGAACTCCATTTATCAATTATTTCCAGTAACAACTCTCGGGACTTTCAGTAACAGAATCAAAATGTATTCTTCATAAAAATCGTTAGTACTTCTATTAACTACTATTATTTAAATGAATAACATTAAAATTATGATACATAATTAAATTTAATATCTTTTTAATGTAATTACTTTGTTACGCAGGGCAATTAGGTTGTTACTACTAAATTGGTATTTTTGTATTTTAATCTTTTTGCCAATTTTTTAAACGTTTAGCATTGTTCTGATAAATACAATTTTACTACAAAGTATAGTTTTGGACAGTTTAAGACAGTTTTAGACAGAAGGGTTTTGGACAGTACGGTTTAAACCATGGATTTTACCGTGGTTTTTACCGTTGTGTCCAAAACCTTGCCAACCCTGATATATATATATATATATATCCCTCCTTTATGAATTCTAAGCAATTTCTTTTTGTTTTTAGAGTATTTTTTATTAACGATGCTGGAAATATCGATTTATAAAATATTCAGAAAGTATAACGGAAAAAAGTCTCTGATGTATCTAATTAAAAGAGAATCTGCCATATTTGAATGCATAGTTAATTAAATATAAGCTATGTTAAATTTAAAAAAAAACTTTTAAACATATCCATAACTCTCTCTCTCTATATATATATATATATAAATCAAAGATTTTATGATAAAAATCAACTAATTTGCCTTTAATGTCATGAAAAAATAGAAATTATTAAAAAATATAATTGATAACCTAAAAGACTAGAAATGTAGTGTTAAAAAAAAAAAAAATACTACCCAATAATGTTAGTCGAGATGTCATTTCTTAATGTGAATACACAAAACTAGAAGCCTCTAAACTGCTTCTGCGTAGACAGAACAATCTGGGTTACCGAACTCTATTTCTTCCGGATTATTTCTTCAATATCTAACTGTCAGATAATCATTTTCTTAAACAGTAAGAATTATCCCCCCCCCTCCCCTCCACACACACTCAAAAAAAAAGGATTTTAACAAGGAAGTTAGACTAGTAAATGTTTCTAAATATTTTAGAACATGTAAATGTCAGAATTCTATTATCATTATCTACTTCTACTATATAAATAAAATACAAATGGGAATCTCATTACGGCTGGTTATAACTTGAGTTCAGCCAAATGGATTTTAATGGAATTTACACTAAATGTTAGATACTTTTTCAGGGTAACTTTTAGTATATTGCATCACGTTCTACGTTGCTTAATTATACGATTGTGGGGAAAAGTTCTATAATTACATGAAGCCAATTATAAAAGATTAGCCTTTTAAAAAAGATTTTGTTGAATGGATTTTGAAGGGATTTGCACTAGTAGTTAGATACTTTTTCAGGGAAACTTTTAGTTCATTGCATATCATACTATGTTGCTCAGTTATAGAATTATGCGAGAAAGTTCTGTAATCAGATGAACCCAATTATGAAAGATTAGCCTTTTAAAAAAGACCGCCGGGGCGGATTTTGACAATAAATTATCGTATAATATATAGTTATCTGATTTTCAACAAATCAAATTTGAAAGTTTAATAAATATTTTATTCGAATATTCTTTACTTATTTCACTTATTATTCCGGTAGCAATGCCACGCACTTCAATACTCGAAATTGAACTCTGTGATACTTTAAAGATCAATACAGAATAAAAGCACCAGACGCTTAAGAGTATTTTAAGAGTATTTTTTTTTTATTTATAAAATAATTTTTTTAACAAGCAATACAACGTTTTAAAAAGTGACACATCTTGGCGCATTCTTTTCTTATAATATCTCTGCAATTATTTTCAAAGAAATCATAGAATTTTTTTTCTTTCAAAGCAAATTAAATTAAAGCCTTGGATTGAGCGTATAATTGAAATACATCAAAATTTGATAAGATAAATATACCTATGTTACTGATCTTCTCTTTTATCTACATTGTTAGTTAGATAGTTTTTCTGGATAATTTTTAATATATTGAATGTCCTTACACCGTTCTTTACAAAATCCTACTGTACATGACCAACTGAAAGAGCCCATAACAGGCCAAATTTTGTCTGATACATTAGGAAATATAATAGTGTAATGGTATCGATTTTATATACATTATTAGATTGTTTTTCAGAGATAATTTTAAGGTATTGAATATCGTTCTGTTGTTCTTTACAAAATCCTACTGCAAATGAACAATTAAAAGAGTCCTTAACAGCCCAAATTTTGTCCGATACATTAGGAAATATAATAGTGCAATGCTATCGTTTTTATCTACATTGTTACTCAGATTGTTTTTGAGGGATAATTTTAATGAATATTGTTCTGTCGTTCTTTACAAAATCCTACTGTAAATGATCAAATAAAAGAGTCCTTAACAGCCCAAATTTTATCTGATACATTAGGAAATATAATACTGTAATGCTATCGGTTTTACCTACATTGTTGTTTAGATTGTTTTTCAATGATAATTTTAATGTATTGAATATCATTGGGTCGTTCTTTACAAAATCCTACCGTAAAGGAATAATTAAAGGAGTCGTTAATAGCCCAAAGTTTGTCTGATATTAGTAAATATAATAGTGTATGTAATGGTATCGTTTTTACCTACATTGTTAGATTGTGTTTCGTGTATAATTTTAATATATTGAAATTCGTTCCGTCGTTCTTTACAAATTCCTACTGTATACGATACATTAGGAAATATAATATTGTAACGGTATCGTTTTTATCTACATTGTTAGTCAGATTGTTTTTGAGGGATAATTTTAATCTATTGAATGTTGTTCTGTCGTTCTTTACAAAGTCCTACTGTAAATGATCAAATAAAAGAGTCCTTAACAGCCCAAATTTTATCCGATACATTAGGAAATATAATAGTGTAATGCTATCGTTTTTACCTACATTGTTGATTAGATTGTTTTTCAATGATAATTTTAATGTATTGAATATCATTGGGTCGGGCTTTACAAAATCCTACTGGAAATGAATAATTGAAGGAGTCCTTAAGTGCCCAAAGTTTGTCAGACATTAGTAAATATATTAGTGTATGTAATGGTATCGTGTTTACCTACATTGTTAGATTGTTTTTCAGGTATAATTTTAATATATTGAAATTCGTTCCGTCATTCTTTACAAATTCCTACTGTAAATGATCAACTAAAAGAGTCCTTAACAGCCCAAATTTTGTCCGATACATTAGGAAATATAATAGTGTAATGGTATCGTTTTTACCTTCATTGTTAGTTATGTTAGTTACGTTTTTACCTTCATTGTTAGTTATGTTAGTTACGTTTTTACCTTCATTGTTAGTTACCTTCATTGATAGTTTTCAAGGATAATTTTAATGTATTGAACATCGTTCTGTCGTTCTTTATAAAATCTTACAGTAAATGTACAATTAAAGAGATTGTTTTTCAAGGATAATTTTACTATATTGAATATCATTGGGTCGTTCTTTACAAAATCCTCTTGTTAATGAACAGTGAAAGGAGTCCTTAACAGTCCAAATTTTGTCAGATACATTAGGAAATATAACAGTGTAATGATATCGTTTTCAGCAATACGGAAGGACATTCCAGGTAAAAGTTCATATTGCTTTAAAGCACAAGGTCGAAATCACCAATATATTTCGTTTGATATAAGGGTTGATTTAGGGGAAAGCGATCAGCATAGTGGGCGAAGCCTGCTTGTTATTATATGCAGTCGAACCTGGTTACGGCGCGTTTCAACGGAGTGGACAGAAGTCGCATATTAAGCGGGCTCGCGTATTAAACGTGATTTATATAACGTTGCAGGAACTGAGCTTATTTACATATATAATCGTCTAAATGAACTTTAGAACCTTCATTTATATGTTTACGGTCGAAAATTGTGTCTTTTACGTATATTTAGATTAAAATTTAACTGCTTCAACTTTAACACATTGATTCTTTTTACAGAAATAATAACTGAAAATAAATATGGATTCAAACATGGCTTTATTGTCGATTAATACGTTACAACCAAAAATAAAACAACAAAGATATTTTCCTGCTAGTGTGACGTTTTATCTGCGAGGACTCAGAGACCAGATGCCCTAACGAAATAAACATCGTTAATTTGAACCTCCAGATGCCTCCTATAACTTCGCCTGTCAGTTTCACCAAAAACCAGATGGTACATGTAAACAGTTTTAATCATGTAAATATCTGGAGAAAAAAAGTGCTGCGTAAAAATGTGATAAACTGAACTTGTTGACTAAGATGAGTCAAGACCACGTGGGGTATTTCGGAGATGTACTGAGGTCAGAAAACTAAGGCCCCGTGGAGGGAGAGTATCTGCTGTGACACGATCCGAGACGGTCGAGTTCTCGGTCCTGCCGAAAAGGAGCGTCTCGCTCCGGGAAAAAATTAACTTTTTTTGCCGTGTAAATATTACGTGTGCTTGTTATGTGTGTGTCCCGTATCGTCTAATAAAACTCTGAAAAAGAAACGAACGCCAAGTTCTTTTAATTTCTAGTAAGAGCCTTTCTTAAGTGAGTTGATATATAACGGTACAGCTGGTGTCAGAGTTTGGGATTCGAGTTCTTCGAAAAATTGGGCACATACGCACACAAGGCCTCTGTCGTTGTTACCCACGGAAGGAATGATAAGGTGAAAGCTCATTCTTTCGAGAAAAAATAGAGAGCCGTCCTGGTTTCGGTTTGTGAAGAAAGAGACAGTTTTGGAAGTTTCACCCGGTCACCTGAGAGAAGAGAAGGGGGTTGTTTTCACTCCCCTGCTGGAGGAGAAAAAAAAAGCTTGGTGTTAAAGCTTGGTGTTATCTGGTTTCGGTTTTGGAAGACTTGGAGAAAGGAAGACTTGAGAAATCCTTACCCAGCGTCGGAAAAAGAGGAAGATTGTTTTTTCCCCCGTCTGTGATCAGCTGTTCGACTGCGGAAAGGAAACAGAGTTACAACGCCGCTGTTTGGTGATGAAAGGATTGCGGAAGAGTGGAAAAAAAAAGAAGATAATTCTGTGATTATTAAGGAGCCAAGGCCTGAGACGAAACTGTGATTATTTTAGCAGTGGATCGGTTTGGATAGAAGAAAATTGTGAAATGTGAACGGCCCGTTTTGGGTCGAAGATAGTGTTTAGGTGTTCCGCGCCTGTGGATATATTGTTTAGTGGACCTCAGGGTCAGAAAGTTTGTGTTCAGTGAGCCACCCGGCTGAAGAAAAAAAGTGGATTACCGGTTAGTGTCTGAGCCTTCAATTGGGGTAAGTCACAATTTTGAATTTGGAGTTAATGTATAGTGATTTTTAATTATTTAAAATTGCTGATTTTGTTGGGAAAATTCAAAAACGGGAATGACAAAATTGAACAGGTACTAGTCATGGAAGTGAGTCAGTATTTACATATTGCTGTATTATTGAAAGAAATTTTATGATTGATTGTGATTATTGTTAATATAGTATATATTTTTTTTGTTGTTGTATTAGTGTAGAGAAGTACCTTTTTATAGAGAAATTTTGTTTGAAAAAAAAAAGGGTTAGATATGGCTTTCCTGGGTAAAGGAAAAAAGGAAAATATAAAAAAGTTAGTGGATGAACTGGAACTTCACAGGACCGGAAACGAAACTCGGATTCAGTTAACGCACTTTGTGCTGGAATCTGAGGAATTTGAGGAAGAAATAGTACGGGCTCTGTATGAGACTATATTAGAGACAGCTAAGGAGGAATTAGAACGGGAAGAAAGTCAGCGCGCACGGTTACAAGCTATCGAGAGGGAGGACATGTTACGTAAACAGACATGGGAGCTTGATCAAGCCATTAGGAAGGAAAAATTGGAGCAAGAGAAAGAATTAAAGGAATTAGAATTAAAAAATAAATTCGAGTTAGAAAAACTAAAAATCGAGAAAGGAATTGCCCCGTCTTCAGTAAATGCAAATAATATACATTCGCGTTCCCCTGAACAGAACTTAAAAAAATTAATCCCGGATTTTAATCCAGAAAAAACAGATATTATCTTGTATTTGGTTCTGTTTGAACGCCAAGCAAAACGGGTTGGGATACCGAAGGAAAATTGGGTCTCTCATTTAATTGGGCTTCTGCCAGTAGACATTATTTCCATTATTGCCAGACAACCCGAGACAGAGTCAGAAGATTACGATAACGTAAAAGGTATACTGTTAAAAAAATTTAAATTAAACCCAGAGAGTTTTCGGCAGAAATTTGTTAGTCACCAGAAGTCGCAATCTTTAAATTGGCAGGATTTCGGTTTCGAAATCCGAAATTATTTAACTGAATGGCTAGCAGGTTTAGGAATATCTTCTTTAGACGAACTAAAAGACCTTTTGGTCACCGATCAGATTAAACGGCGTGCGACGTTTGAAATGCGTGAACATTTCATTGACAAATGGCCACAGCTTAAGACCGAAGCAGCGATAGTGGAATTATTGGATGGTTATGAGAGTGTCAGAGCGTCGTTTAAGAAAAATCGGTACGCAGAGGATGGAAATACGCGTCCGAAATCGGATGAAAAACAGGTAGAAACGAAGAATGAAACTCTCCTCCCTGGTGCGTCAGCCCAACGTGGTACCATGAGTAGGGAGAAAGCATTCGAAAAAAGAGTGGAGCGTAGATGTTTCCATTGCAACTCCAGGAACCATTTGCGGAATTTTTGTCCAGAATTGAGAAAAAATTCGGGATCGCGGAATACGAGTGAAGATATTGAAACGGGAGCGAAAGCTAGAGTAAGCTATGTAGGAGTGGAGAAGTTAAATTCTAGATGTATCTGGGATAAACAACAGAAGGCCGTAGGCAAAAGTAAATTACCACTCATTGATATCAATATTTTGGGCCGAAGGGTTAAGGGAATAAAGGATTCGGGTACGGAGTTATCGGTTTTTCGAGGCGAATTGATTCCAGATCAATATAAAACGGGTGAACAGATCGAGTTAGTTCCGGCCATCGGAAAAATTCGCAGAGCAGATCTGGCGAAGGTTCCAGTTTCTTTGTGGAACGGGAACCAGGAAAATTCACCTAGGATTTATATAACGGCAGCACTGGTGCCGGAATTAAATTGTGAAGCTTTGCTGACACCTTGTATTTGTAGGCATTTATTTAAATTGAGAAAATCGGATCGCAGGTACGCGAGGGGGAATAATTCTAATACCAGGGTGCCAGAAAAAAATAAAGTTGAGGATGCAGGGTTAGGTAAATTTAAAACTGGAGAGAGTTTGAGAGGCAGTGCGAAAATTGAACCCGAAGTGATAAATAAGGCATCAGAAAAGCGCGAGCAGGTCAAAAAAATAAACGCTAATTCCGAAATTAAAGGTTTGGAAGAATTTGATTCAGAACAGGTTAGTGAAACTCCCATTGTACCGGCGAATAACTTAGAGGTTATTTCCGATGAAATTGGTGAAGGAAAGCAAATTTTAAAATTTCCTGTACGTGATAAATCGAGTAGCAGATTACCCGAAAACACCCTTGAGATCACAAATTTGGTCAGGGAGAAGGATTTTTCTGGCGGTGTTGTGGCGACAATCCCGGTTCGAGAGCGGGAAGTGCGCGAGACGAAAAGAGGGAAATCGAAGGAATGGGTTCCGATCGCAGAATTGGGTAAATTCGTCTCGGACGAAAAAGAAGAACGAGAAGATAAATCCCGTATCTGTTTTCAATTTTTTGGAAAACAATTCTGTTTATATGTAAGAGAGTTTTAGACAGAGAGTAGAGATTAGGGATGTTTTGGTTTGTTTATTTTGTTTTGTTTTGCTAAGAGTGACTTATGTATTGTGTTATTTAGTTTATAGAGTGTGAATATGTGTTTATTTTGAAAAGAGATTTTTATACACCCCATTTAAAAAAAAAAAATGTAATTTAAGAAAGTTAATAAGTTGAAATTTAGAAGTTGTAATTTGAATTGGAACTTGTATTTTGAGTTAGTAATTGTATTACGTACAAAACCGTTAGAATATACATTTTGGTTCTTAATGTTAAAATTGTTAATATTATTCTTTTAAACTCCTTTAAATTGAGAGAAAAAAAAAACCTCTTGTTTGAACAAGTAAAGGGTAAGAAGAACCTTATAATAGAAGTACTGAAATTTTAGTTACTGATTATGTTAAAAAGGTTTTTTAAATCAGTTAGTGAAGGATTGTATTGCTATATGTCTGTGTATAATACAGAGATTATATATTATTAAGAATAGTTTGAGTGTTTGTTTTATTATTGTGTTAATATTCTTTTAAGTAACTTATTGTATATAAAATGTTTAAAAGTGTTTGGTTTTATTCGTGTATTAGAATTCTTTCTTAAGAATATCCATATATATAAGGAAAATATATATATATTAGTATTGTTGGTTATCCATGTGAACATGAGAGAGCGAATTTTTATTGGAAATACCTGTGATGTTTCAAACTTTTTATCTATTCTGATTGTGTTAAAAGAAAATTATTAATGAAGGTTCTGGTTTATTATAAAATTGTCGAAGTGCTTATTATAAATCTTAGTATTATTATATAACGTATAACGGTGTGCAATTGTAATGTGTTTATTGTTACTGTATTTATTATGTTTGTTGTGTGTTATGCTGAATCCCTTCCATGGTAACGAAGTACTTCTGATAAATGTTTTGATTTTTAAAATTTAAAATTTTATTAAATTTGGAGCATTGTTAGGGATTGCATTAACTCCGAATTTCACAATGATTGTGCACCCGAGTGTGGAAATTTTTCCCTTAAGGAAAAATTTATATGGGGCATGGAGGGACTGTGACGTTTTATCTGCGAGGACTCAGAGACCAGATGCCCTAACGAAATAAACATCGTTAATTTGAACCTCCGGATGCCTCCTATAACTTCGCCTGTCAGTTTCACCAAAAACCAGATGGTACATGTAAACAGTTTTAATCATGTAAATATCTGGAGAAAAAAAGTGCTGCGTAAAAATGTGATAAACTGAACTTGTTGACTAAGATGAGTCAAGACCACGTGGGGTATTTCGGAGATGTACTGAGGTCAGAAAACCAAGGCCCCGTGGAGGGAGAGTATCTGCTGTGACACGACCCGAGACGGTCGAGTTCTCGGTCCTGCCGAAAAGGAGCGTCTCGCTCCGGGAAAAAATTAACTTTTTTTGCCGTGTAAATATTACGTGTGCTTGTTATGTGTGTGTCCCGTATCGTCTAATAAAACTCTGAAAAAGAAACGAACGCCAAGTTCTTTTAATTTCTAGTAAGAGCCTTTCTTAAGTGAGTTGATATATGACGGTACACTAGATTATTATTATTATTTTTAACACAGAGGAAAAATATTATATCTTTGAAGCAGAATCCAGTTATTTAAATCATATTGGGTACTTGTGATAATGAATACCATTATAGTCTTTCCTTCATTTTAAATTATAATAAGAAAAACTACACTTATTAATCTTCGAGTAAAAAATATTACTAGCACGCCAAAAAGTAAATATATATATATATATATATATAAAAGATAAAAGAATTATATAACCGCAGTCGTATTTGTTTAATCTTCAAGAGTTTCATTTTTTTTGCGTATAATAGAGACTGCGAACCTATTTAAATTCGCATGCCATTTTTTTTTCAAAAATATTTTTGCGTGACCGTGACGTGCCAACTAAAACTAGTATGTTGTGGCCATCAGAAAACTTTCTTCTATATAAATCACGTCAATTAAATCATTTAAATAGTACAAGAAATTACATCAATTTAGCACCAATTCATATCAAAGTATATCTGAATTTAAAGTTTGATAAAAATTCGTGCATTAGTTCTGGAGATAGAGCTATAGCGGAAATTCTGAAAAATGTAGCATAGCAGCGCCACCTGTTGAGCGATTTACACCAAAACATAAACAGCACTAAACGATATCAAGGAATAGCTGAATCTGAAGTTTCATGAAAATTTGTGCATTAGTTATTGAGATAGAGCTATAGTGGAAACGCTGAAAAATGCAGCATAGCAGCGCCATCTGTTGAGCTGCTTGCAACAAAAGATAAACAGCACTAATTCATATCAAGGTATACCTGAATCTGAAGTTTGTTGAGAATCCAAGCATTAGTTCTAGAGATAGAGCTATTGCAAAAATCTCAAATTATGCAGCATAGCAGCGCCACCTGTTGAGCAATTTACACCAAAATGTATAAAACGTCAATTCATATCAAGAACTAACTGAATCTGAAGTTTGATAAAAATTCTTGCATTAGTTCAAGAGATTGAACTATTGTGGTAAACGGGAAAAATGCTGCATAGTAGCACCACCTGTTGAGCGATTTACACCAAAAACTAAACAGCACTAATTTATATGTAGGTATACCTGAATCTGAAGTTTGTTGAAAATCCAAGCATTAGTTCTTGAGATAGAGATATTGCAGAAACCGAAAAAATGTAGCATAGCAGCGCCACCTATTGAGAGATTTACGCCAAAATGTATAAAACTTCAATTCATGTCAAGGACTAACTGAATCTGAAGTTTAATGAAAATCCGTGCATTAGTTCTGGAGATTGAGCTATTGTGGAAAGCAGCGCCACATGTTGAGCGATTTACACCAAAAACTAATCAGCACTAATTTATATCAGGGACTAACTGAATATGAATTTTTATTAAATTCCGTGCATTAGTTCTGGTGATAGAGCGCCCACAAAATTTTTGTCACATACATACAGACAGACAGACGGACAGACAGAGTCATAGACTCGCAGACAGACATTTTGTAAAAACACGTTTTTCGGAATCTCTGACCCCTAAAACGTGTAAATCCGTCGTAAACCGAAAATTTTCACGAATCCAATACTTTCTTCTTGTAGAGATAGAAGAAAGTAAAAATCAGAAAAAATTTCCAATGTACAATGCTTTTAAATGAAGGGATTTTGCAATGTTTTCCCAACAGCTTACTTTTTATAGTCTCAAACCCAAAGGGAGAATATTGTTCATAACTATCTTCAAGACGATGCATTTTATTTAATTTTAATTTTTGTATAGACGTATTCCATGGATTGTTATTTCCGTCAGACATGGAGCGGGATTGTTATTTCCGTTAGACATGGAGCGATTCGAGACTTCAATTCCGCAGTTACCGGGAGAAGCTGTCCATGGACTGGAAGTTCCTCCAGAAAGTCTGGATATCGGACACATTCTTCTTGAACGGCAAGAGTCCCTACCTTCACAAAGTCACCGTTCCAAATAAATTTATTCGACTTCGAAAGGATGGAATACTCTCGTACTCAATGAGGAAATCTTTAACAAAATATTCGTGTCAAGCACCATATTTGGCCAAAGTTGGCTATACCTTTGTTAAATGTTGTCCTAATATTGGGTGTTTACATCTTCCAATATTTCCGCAGTATTTTCAAGACATGTTGTGGAAATGCAAAGCCAGTAAAACCAATATTGGGACAATATTGGCGTTTCATTGGAAATATTTTCAATGGAAAGCCATTATTTTCATTATATTAGTGTTTCATGTGACATATTTTACATTTGAAACCAATATTTGCGTAATATTGGCAGTTCTTTGAATATATTTATAATGTAAAGCCAACATTTGAGCAATAATGTCGTTTCATCAGAAATATTTTAAGTGTATAAAACCATTATTTGGACAATATTGGGGTGTAACTCGAAACATCACCCATTGTGAAACAAATATTTGTACAATATTACAATTTTTGTCGAATATATTTCCTATGGAAAGACACTATTCGTAGATTTGGATGTTTCATTGGAAAAAATTTCAATGTAAGGCCGTTACTTGCACAATATTGGAATTTCCCCGAAATATTTTCCATGTAAAACCAATATTTGTACAATATCGACATTTCATCGTATATATTTCCTATGTAAAACCAATAATTTATACTTTGGAGAGAGTGGCGCCGATGGGATACGAACCACGGATCTCATGATCAGGAGACGAGAACACTAGCGTCGAGCAAAAGGCCAAGACAGTTACTCTAAGCTAGTAACTCGCTTTATACTGATCATGTCAGATGAGATCGCTACATACTTCCCCCAGTGAGAAAGACATCTTGTCGATGTCTGACGAGCGATATGCACTCGTGAGTCGTGAGTGATGCGCAGCATGCCAGACTTATTCCTGGAGATGATTTGTTTGGTACTGCCATCTGTTGGTTATGAGGGGAGGTGATTGTTGTTGAAGGTTGCGTGTTTTCTCCGGGTCACCACTTTGTGAGTGTGAGGGGAAGGAGTGTGTCGCGATCTTATCTCACATGATCAGTATAAACCGAGTTACTAGCTTAGAGTAACTGGCCTGGCCTTTTGCTCGACGCTAGCGTTCTTGCCTCCTGATCATGAGATCCATGGTTCGTATCCCATCGATGCCTCTCCCCAAAGTACAATATTACCGTTTCATTGGAAGTATTTTAAATGTAAATCCAATATTTAGTTAATATTGCTCTTATTTTCGAAATATTTCCAACGAAACGTCAAAATTGGAAATGTCATCTCTGTGTAATTGAGGAATATTATTGTTCCTACATCCAGTGCACCATACGATTAATGTTAACGGTGGGAATTGATGATGATTCAGTAACCATTATACACAAAATTTCGTGCGAAACAAATAATTTCTTTTCTGATATACGTAGTTTGAAAACTGGTTATTATCTCTTTAAGCTATAATATTACACTATAAGATTATCTCTTTAAGACATCGAAAATATTTAACACCATTTAAAGAATAGGTCTTGTTATATTTATTTTTAAAGTCAATAAAAATTCTTAGTTTGAATACCACAGGTCTGCAACGAAAATACTGCATAAGATTTATTGGCTATTTCTTATAGGTTTTTACTAACTGAAACCGGGAAAAACATTTTAAAAATTCCATCAGGTTTTGTTTTGTTTTGCGAAACTCATATTTTTAGTTTAATTAAGCGTAAAATTTCACTTTTTAACCTGAAATCTGGTATCCTATTCTTGAGTAAAAAACCATATCCAACTAGTATGTTGTGGCCATCACAAAACTTTCTTCTATATAAATCACGTCAATTAAATCATTTAAATAGTACAAGAAATTACATCAATTTAGCACCAGCTCATGTCAAAGTGTATCTGACTTTGAAGTTTGATAAAAATTCGTGCCTTAGTTCTTGAGATAGAGCTGTAGCGGAAATTCTGAAAAATGTAGCATAGAAGCGCTACCTGTTGAGTGATTTACACCAATACATAAACAGCAATCATTGATATCCAAGTATACATGGATCTGAAGTTCGTTGAAATTCCAAGCATTAGTTTTTGAGATAGAGCTATCGCGGAAATCACAAAAACAGCATAGCAGCGCCATCTATTGAGTGATTTACTCCAAAGTGCATAATATGTCAATTTATGTCAAAGACTAACTGATTCTAAAGTTTGATGAAAATTCGTGCATTAGTTCTTCAGATACACCCATAGTGGAAATTCTGAAAAATACAGCATAGCAGCGCCACCTGTTAAGCGATTTACACCAAAATCGTCAAAATGTCAATTCATGTCAAGGATTAACTGATTCTGAAGTTTGGTGAAAATTATTGCATTAGTTCTCGAGATACAGCTATAATGGAAATTATGAAAAGTGCAGCATAGCAGCGCCACCTGTTGAGCGATTTGCACCAAAACACAAACAGCACTAATTCATATCAAAGTATACTTGAATCTGAAGTTTGATGAAAATCCAATTATTAGTTGTTGAGATAGAGCTATTGCGGAAATCGTACAAAATGCAGTATAGCAGCGCCACCTGTTGAGCGATTCACACCAAAATGTAGGAAACTTCAATTAATGTCAAAGACTAACCGAATCTGAAGTTTGATGAAAATCCGTGCATTAGTTCTGGATATTGAGCTATTGCGGAAATCGTGAAAAAGGCTGCATAGCCTGTTGAGCGATTTACACCAAAAACTAATCAGCACCAATTTATATCAGGGACTAACTGAATATAAATTTTTATTACATTCCGTGCATTAGCTCTTGAGATAGAGCGCCCACAAAATTTGTGTCACATACAGACAGACAGACTCACAGATGCACAGATTCACAGACAGACATTTTGTAAAAACACGTTTTTCGGAATCTCTGACCCCTAAAACGTGTAAATCCGTCGAAAACCGAAAGTAGAAAATTTTTACGAATCCAATACTATCGAAAAACACGAAGGAAATTTTCTTGAACGTTATTTTTTTAAATTAAAAAATATAGGTAACGTACATGTTAATACTGTATTGTAATAATTACAGAAACAAATATATTTTAGAAAGTAATAAAAAATCAATGCAATTTATGTTGTTTCATCCTAAATGAAAATAATTAATATCAGATTCATACTCAGTGGCTTTAAACCAAATGAAAGTTGAACTGGAATTATCTTATATGTGGTTTCTATTTGGGTTTTTATACTATTTCCTTGTGAAAATAATGATTCGCAGACATATAGATAACCAGAACTATTGCTAAGATGGCATATGCAGCTTTTTTAAATCGCTCTGGAATTAAATTCGAAGATAGTATAATTTTCTCATCAGCATTTTTATTTATAATCCTTAATAATCCCCCCCTTCTCCTTTTTTTTGGTAATTTCTATAACTTGCCTTAGTTTGACAAGATTTTTAACCTATATTGAACTAAGATTGGAATTTAAAAAGTTGCTATTTAAGTTTTTCAATTTCCAAATATTTGAATTTAAACAAGATCAACTCATTTAAATCGGTAAGTTTTGTGTAATGTCAATGTATCTTCATTTAGAAAATAAATCAGCGACGTGCCAAAAATATTCTTCCGCGTGCCACGTCTGGCACGCGTGCCATAGGTTCGCCGACCTTGGCCTATAACATACATTATAAAGCATAGTAGTGATATAACAGACATTTTAAACATCACTAACACAGCATCTGTAATCATAACAATTTTTATGACTTATCTGAGCATCTTTGAATCCGTGTATCCGTCTCAGGGTTGCCAGGTTGGCCTCCATTTTTATTTCGAAATTTCAAATTTATACCGGAAATTTTGAAAGAAGAATATTTACTGAATGTAATCACAAAATTTCTGTCATTAAATAAAGCAAAAAATGCTATTTTTAATTTCTGGCACACATTCGGATTTTCTGCATAAAAATGGAGGCCAAACTGGTAACCCTTGTCCGTCTACCTCTACAATAAAAACATACACTATGCGAGAGACAAAGGCTGTTCGGACAGCGGATCAAAGTATAATTACAGTGTGCTAATTAAGCTGTTTTCTTTAAATGAAATATCTACCACTATTTCGGATTAATAATGCTCGCCTTAATTGATTTGTTATTAAATTAAGTAAATATCATTATTCTAAAACACATAGTTATTATCTGAATAAAAAAGACACTAAATTGGCAATAATGGAGAAGGAATTCGCAAGTTGATCTATGAGTTCACGTCTTAAGCGTGATTTTTTGCCTCTAAGAGCTTAAAATCTACCGTGTATTAAGCGGAATCGCGCAATAACCATTCTCATATTAACCGGGTCCGACTGTATAATATCTTCACAAAATAGATGTAAAAAATACAGTAACACAGAACAAACAAGTTTTTGGAAAATTGTGATTTGGTTTTTAATTTGGGTACTAATTTACTTGGGTATTTTGGGTACTTGGGTTATCTCGTCGACTAAAAATCTATCGCCAAACTATAAGATTAAATGTCAATAATGGTCAATCGTAAATATCACATTCACTTGTCTTTAAGCAAGTTACACGTGCTTACGTCATCAAGTGATTTTTATTTCGACGTTTTATTTGTATTTTTATTTATGTTGTACTAATTTATTTGTTCTTTCGTTACTTAAAATAAAAATTATGTCAATTTGTATAATTTGGCGAGTGGTTTGGCGATTTATATAATTTGGCGAAATTGGTCGACGGGATAACTAAGTAGTGCCGTAATTTGTTACCATGAAAGTCTGAAAATTAAAAATTGGCTAATAGAATATTATTTGCTTGTGTAGTTAAATAAAAAAATACGTTATTAAAATAAAACAAAAATGTTTCAAAAATAGCCATAAATACATAAATAAAAAAAATCACGAAAAAAAATATGTGAACGAATGCAAATATGATGGTAACTCATAGATCTACGAAATCTTAAATTAATGTATTGAAATTTTCTGGAAATTTTGGCGAAAATAAGAATGAATACAAATGATAAGTGATAGAATCAAAGGAAACGCTTAAAAAAATAAAAATAAAAATAAATTATATATAAAATAGCTAAGAGTATAACTTAGTTCACATTTCCGGGTTGACCTCATCCAGATGCCGATAATCTTTCGTTACAATCAGTCGTTTTATTTTAATTTTCAGAGATTTAATTTTTTCCAATAATGAAGCTACATAAGATTAACCTTTTTGTCAACCGGTAATCAAGGATGGTAAACAATATACGATTCGTTTCTTTGAGATTCATTAAAGACCATGGATGTAGTAAAAAAACATAAAAAACTAAAAACATTTCACTGCTTTTTACCCGACTGCCATGAAGGATTATGTGTTTGACGCGTATCTGGGTATGTGGATTTCTCTATACCCTCGAAACATCCCAACGGCTGGATGGATTTTAGAGAATGAGGTCTTTATCAATTCGTCTTAACTTTCCGATGATTATATGGTAGGTTTTGTTTTTATAAATTCAAAATGGCGGCCGTAAAATACAAAATGGCGGTAGAGACAAAAAAAATTTTACGCACCATATTGAGTGGCGTATCATTGGATAGGTCTTTCAAAATGAAGACGATTTTTCATTGACTATTTTACAGTCAGAAGCTCCATTTAAATATTACACAACCTGGAAGTTGTGTAGGTAGGATCTCTAGCTTTACTGCAACTTTAACCTTCACAGACATCTATAGGCCTTATCAAAACAGTGTTTATAGATAGGAACTAACAATTAAACACAACTTAAAAGTCATCAATACAAGTAAATAAAAAAATAGATAAGTAATATAAAAATTAGTTTCACATTGATGAGAAATAATGAATTAGTTCGGTTTTTACGCAGTCGGTGTTTTTTATATTTTAAATTTAATTTTTACTTGTTGCAATCATTTCATGAATCCAAAAACAATGTTTAATTATAAATGTTTTCGATTAAAATATAGACCATGGAGCTCATTAACAATATAGCGATCTGAACGAACGCATTAAAATTTTCTTTAAAAATCCCAATTTAAGGCAAGCGCAGTATTAAATACAATATTTATAGAATTTTTGTATTCTGGATGTTTTAATTTTTTGTTCACAGTCATGAATGATTTGAGAAAAAAACTCCATTGTTCTTCCTAAAAATGATATTTTTTCCAGTGGCATCACAGGTGAATGTTTATTGTTGAGATTTGATTTTTCAATCTTATAACGTGTGTTCTTTTTACCCGACTGAAAAGAAGGGTTATGTGTTTCACGCGTATCTGTGTAAGTGGATTTCTTTATACTCTCGAAACATCCCAACGGCTGGATGGATTTTAATGAATGAGGTCTCTATCAATTTGTCTTAACGGCCCGATGATTACAGGCTAGGTTTTGTTTTTATAGATCAAAAATAGCGGCTGTAAAATACAAAATGGCGGTAGAGACGAAAAAAGAAATTTACGTACCCTATTGAGTGGCATATCATTGGATAGGTCTTTCAAAATGAAGACAATGTTTCATTGACTATTTTACAGTCAGAAGCTCCTTTAAAATATTATACAACCTGGAAGTTGTGTATGTTGGATCTCTAGCTTTACTGCAACTCTAACCATCATAGACACCTATAGACCTCATCAAAACAGTATTTATAGATAGGAACTAACAATTAAACACAACTTAAAAGTCATCAATACAAGTAAATAAAAAAAAAATAGGTAAGTAATATAAACAAGTAATATAAAAAATATTTTAACTCAATTCCTACTTAGGTCAATAAGAGAATTTTTTTTCTCCTATTCTTCTTTCCTCCCGAGTGGCGCTTAAAATGCCTTGATCAAGAAGAGGGCTCTTTCGGTCTTAAAATACCTTGATCAAGAAGAGGGCTCTCTCGATTATTAAAAATTAATTAATTTAATTTAATTAACGAATTAATATTTGAAAAAAAACTGGATTAACATCAAGTGTCGTCCACTACAAGTTTTAAAAAATTTATTTGAGCTTGATTGGATGAATAATAAGTATTTTATTAACGATTGAAAATTTGAACAAGATATATATAGTGAGAGTGTGAGCTAATAGTAGGAATTGACAAAAAAATAGTTTCACATTGATGAGAAATAATTAATTAGTTCGCTTTTTACGCAGTCGGGTTTTTTGATTTTTTTAATTTAATTGTTTACTATTAGCTAACAAATGTATTAGAAATTGAAGCGTTACAGTTTTTTTCATTTATAAGAAATTGAAGGTTAAGGATTTTTTTAAATGCAATAAGATAAAATTTATTACTTCATCATTCTTTTTATAATCCAATGCTATATCATTCTTTTAAAAAATGCAAACACGTCTTTCTGAATCTTCTAGAATAAAAACGTACCAGATATATATATATTTTTTAATGAGAATAAACAAAACTAGAAGCCTTTCAAATGGCTCTGTGTAGATAAAACAATCTGGGTAACAGAACTCTATTTCTTTTGACTTGCTTCTTCGAAACCTAACTGTTGGATAATCAATTTCTGAAACGTTAAAAATTATTCCTAAGCAAAGATTTTGACAAAGAAATTAGAAAACACTAAAAAGCGAGAATTCCGCTTTTCTAGAATTTAGTGTCGAACCCGAATGAAAAAGAAAAACATAAATATAGATAGTACAAAGCATATTTCAAATTTAAGACTTAAAATATACGCTTTTATTTTATATAAAATGACGTTATTTGTATCCAATGAAGAATTCCACATTTACGATCCAGTCTTAAACAACGTCCATAGAAAAGTATATATATATGACGTCAGTATCGCGGAATAATACACAAACCCAGCAAAAAGCGATGATATCATTCAAGAAACTAGACAAAAAATTCGAGTATCTAGTGATTCATATGTGCCTTCATTTTTTGGTAACATTAATATGGATACTTAAAATTAAATATAGTTTTTAATAACTCCATGTTTTATCAAAAATCATTCATTTATATTTTTTCAAAATAGCTCTATTTTAATTAAAATTTTCTTTTCAGTTATTATGAGAAAGTGGCAACAAAAAGATATAGTAATCTACTATTTTCCAACTATCTTGCCTACAGAAATAGAGCACTTCAGCTGCCATCATTACAGAAATGCATTAAAAACTACAAAATAATAATAATAATAATAATGTCTCAAAAATAAATTTTTCAAACAAATTGCAGTTAAAAGCACTTTTTCCCTATACGAAGGTGTAAAAATTGAAAATGTGGCGTTGCTTAGAAGTTTAAAAAATTGCTGTAGAGATTGATTATCAGTATTGAAGCGCACAATGATACATCTGCTTCGTTTTACGTCTGGCTTATGTAACGTAACGTTATTTTTTAGGGACGTTACTTTAATTATTGCCTGAAAGAATAGCATATCGGGGGGCTAATAAATGTTTCAAAATAATATGAGCATATAAATATCAGAATTCTGTTATAACATTTATTATAAGTAGTATTACACAAAATTAATGAAAATAATTATAAATTCATTGAAAAGCAACATAGAACAAACACAGTTTTTTGAAAAAAAAAATCGAGTTAGTTTACATTTTGTCAATATGCATGTCTAAAAGTAAAATTTGATTCGACATCTATTTGCAGGTAATCATTCTTTCAAACATTAAGATTTTTTTACTGAAAAAGTGTTCAACAAAAAATTGGAAGCATAAACATTTCAAAATAATTTTGAACACGCAAGTATTTGTCTTTGTATTTTATAAATATGAAATCTCGCTGAATTCTATTATTATAGTTATTATTATTATTACACAAAATAGATGAAAAAATATATATAAATTAGCTGAAAAGCAACACAGAGAAAATGCATTTTCTTGAAAAATGTGAGTTAGTTTGTATATTGTTAATGAGAAAATCTGAAATTTAAATATTGGGTAAAAGACTTCTTTTCTTAACCACTCGCGTATGTTTTAGCATCCCAGACATTCTCTTGTTTTAAAAGGAAAAAGGCATTTAATTTATTTTTAACATTCTAAAAAAATAGCCATTATGTTAGCTTGTGAAAATTCAAAATTAAGAAAAATTCAGTGCATAAATAAACAAACAGAGTAGTACATACAAATCATCCTCACCCTTCTTCGTCTATCACCCCCCCCCCCAAAAAAAAAAAAAAAAAAAATAAATAAATAAATAAATAAAAATAAAATAAAATAAAATAAATAAAAATAAATAAATAAAATAAAATAAATAAATAAATAAATAAATAAAAATCAGCTAGTGGATAAATATGTTTTATTTTTATGGAGTTACAAAAAGTATCCTAAAGTATATTCTAATTACCACATACGCTTGCGTATTCATCACACTTTGTTTTGCCATTTTTATGATACTAAAATTGGAAGCATGGCGAAAAATACCACTACTTCCTTTGTTTATTTCTAACAATTTATCTCGGTGAAAAAATATTAACAAATAAAGAAATTACTGTTGTTAAGAAGATTAATAATATTTTAATGAATAATTAACATCGATTTTGAAATGATCAGATAAGAGCCATATTACGTGCTTGTAGTAGGGTAGACTGGAGCATGTTGGCCCATCTGCGATATTTTTCAAACTATCCGGTAGATAGCGTTACTAGTTCAGCGATGATGTCTTATCACATCTTTTTTTTACCAATAACAACGCCAATCAAACGAAAGACATTTCAAATTTTTACTCAGGTAAGTTTTTTTTTTCTTTTTTCCGAAAAAAAAAAAAAAATTCTAAAAGACCGTTATTCAGAGCTTACTTTCTACCTACTTATTTTTTTAAATATTTGTAAAATATTTTGATACGACGATCAAAAAACAAAATGGTGATATGGAGCAAGTTAGCCCATTTAATCAAGAGCATGTTGGCCCGCAGTCCAAGAGTTTGTTTCCTACATTCATAAGCCTATAAAAGTCAATAAAATTGCAGATTTATGTGTCTTACTAGGTAGGGTGTTATTGACTAAAAGGCAAATAAGACAAAAGTGAATCCAATGCACCAGATGCAAAAGCTGGGCACTCGAATCATGTGTCACTGGGGACAGGAAATTTTATATTTTCATTCATTGTGAGGATGAGAAAGATTTTGATGAAGGCAGTAGTTATGTTGAATAAAGTATCATGTCTTATTCTTAGTATATTTTATGTAGCAAATTAAAATTGCATTTGATATTTTATGAGTTTTTCATTTCTGTTAGTAACCTGAAAATCAAATCAATTTAGAGGGCTAACCTACTCCGTACGATGGGACAGGTTGGCCCAATGACTTCATGTCTTTCTGAGCTTCATCTAGAGAGTATTAATTAATATTTTTCAAATTTTCTCATACGTGGTTAAAGTTGAAGATTGTATAAACTAAAAGAATAAAAAATAAAATAAATCAATAAAATAAAAAAATGAAATATATTGAATAAAAAAATGGACCAACAAGCTCCGGTTTACCCTGCATTTCAGATGTTATAGCACGGACATAATTTTGAATTTTCTAAAAATACTGTTTCCCGTAAATTCTACGTCTGTTTGATTATATTTCCCACATTTAGAGCAAGAAATGTTCATACACTATAACTTGCTTTGCTTACTTAATATTTTTATTTCAACCATTATCAAATAAGGGCTCCATTTACGTGAAATTTACTTTGTTAGTTACTATTGTTTACAATTGTTAGTTACTATTTACTATTGCTATTGTTTTTCAGCAAAGCAAACCTAGTCCCGAACTATCAATGCATATAATAGTAATTCGATTTACAACTCAAAGAATTTACTTGAGATTTTACTTTAAGAAACACTAACATGAAATGAAATGAAACAAAGTGAAACTTTAGATAGTATATAAAATGAGTGCAGAATAAAAATGCGATTTCCAGAGTTGATATAATAATTATTATCTAATTATTACTAATTGTTAGCAAATTTTCTACCGTATTCCCCCGCATTAGCCGGCATGCCGAAAAATTCGAGGGAGACCAGATTTTTGAATATTAGTCCCTGGTCTTTCCCGGCATGCCGGAAAAAGTGAGGATAGTAATTTCAACAAATATCTTAAATCCTTGCTAATAAAAATATTTTAGGGGGCGCGATCAAATATTTAAATCCGTTCCGTTTTCTACACTTCTAGATGCGGATTTTTGACAGGGTCCTGGGTTAATATTACTTATTTTATATTACTTATTTAATATAAAATTTCAAAAGTGTAATTACAACTATTTCCGAATAGTCATTTTAACAAATATCTAAAATTCTTGCTTAAGTCCGCCACACCACTGAATAATATATCTACAGGTAGGTTGTTTAATGGAGTTCAAAAACAGTTATAAGAAGAATATAGTTCGCGCCCTGATAGTGGAACATAGAACTAAAAGACTCTTGCAAAATTTTGCAGTGTGTGACGCAGCACGCCTGCTAAACGGTACTGTAGGCAGGTGTGACACGGTTCGAGTTTCGTTCGGTTCGCGATTCCGTCTTTTTTATGAGATTTTGCAGTACAAATTTCAGGTTCATTTTAGAATATTATTATGGGGCCGGGCAATGCCGGGCTGCTCAGGTAGTAAGATAAATTGAATCTAATAATCACATAAATATAAAGGAATATATATAGAGAGAGAGACAGAGAGAAAAACAAGTATTGATGTTTTTTTAGGAATATATATATACAGAGAGAGACAGAGAGAAAAATAAGTATTGATGTTTTTTTCTTAAAA
This sequence comes from Maratus speciosus, assembly GCA_963932465.1. Taxonomy (NCBI): domain Eukaryota; kingdom Metazoa; phylum Arthropoda; class Arachnida; order Araneae; family Salticidae; genus Maratus; species Maratus speciosus. The sequence goes on from OZ010792.1 coordinate 282,309,722, forward strand.
TGAAAAATGTTAGAAAAACCAAAATAAATCAGCCGCTCGTCCGCCAGTAGCGAAACCTCATATTTTCCGACATGCTGGTGTACCTCACTTTTTTTCGGCATGCCGGCTAATGCGGGGGAATACGGTAATTATTATAAAGCGAGATTATATATATAACTAGACAGGATAAAATATAAACCCTTTTTTAAATCTATAAAATTAAAATTAAAGTTCAAAATTTAAAATTTAAAATTCCCAGCTACTTTTTCGAACTTTAATGTTTAAAACTAATTTGCCACTCATAACTTTGTTTTCCAACCTAACAATTATTACTTTCACACTTTTGACTTTGCGTTTCTTGCAAGAGTCTGTGGTTAAGTGGACCGGAGGCTGGACCAAGCCCTGTTGTCGTCACTGAGCTCCAAAGCCAAACATCAATGAACAGCTAACTAATAACCAATTAAACGAATATATTCTTTCATGATAGCTGTGCCCTCTGCCGGAAATAAGTAATATTGCCCGTATATATAACGAGACAAGCTAAAAAACATGAGCTTTTTTCTGAAATCAATTGTCCTCATATACAATGAAAGAAAAAATATACCGTCTTCATCCAGAATGAATAATTATAATTTTCTAAATCCTTAAACTAGAAATATAGATTTCAGAGTTATGCGAATAAGATAAACAAATAAACTGAATAGACGAAATGATCGAAATTTTCCAGTCTTTAGTTTTCTATCATGAATCGTTTGAATTGCGAGAAATCATCACTTGATTTTTAGAATTAATTCATAAACTAGAAATATAGTTACTAAAACTCACTTCTTGTGTTCGCATTTATTTTCAGAGATTTTTAAATATGTTTGACCACGATAATATGAAAAAAACGCTCTTGAATTTTAATAGGGATAACTAGAACTCTCTAACAAAGGGAACTAAAGCTTATAAGGATGACATGGAACTTTTTTTTCTGGATACCAGTGGCAGAATTTTTCTTTCATGTTCCGCGACATTCGAGACCAGTTGCGGAAGATAGGGCATTAAAAACTACTCTCTTTACCTGGGCCTGACTTATGTGAAAAGAGCAAAGTGTAACTTTAAAAGAATAAATAGTCAGGTCTAATATGAAACTGAGCCCACTCTTCAAGCCACGACTACAGAAAATCCACCTCATCGAGTTGGAGGCTGAAATTCCAGAATTAGCTAAAACTCGATACCCACATTAAAACGCAATCGGTCTGCCAAATCCGCCATGTTTTCATACCTTTGGGTGCAGGAAAATGCAACGGTAAACCTACAAGTTGACCGCTAAAATCGGGTTTTTAAGTGTTTTCCACCAAGATATGACTTGGCAGACCAATTGCGTTTTAATATGGGAATCGAGTTTTAGCTAATTCTGGAATTCCAGCCTCCAACTCGATGAGGTGATTGTCTCATGCTTTGTATGCCCACTAGAATTTTGCAGACCAGAAAATTTTTTAGCACCAGTATTATCTTATAGAAAATCTCTTCTTAAAAGTCGGCGAAATTCTGCGTGTTTAAACTAGATTTCTTCTTCTACGAAAATATAATGATAGTTTTCCTGGAGAAATAACGATATCCGTACGAACCATGTGTCTGTGATGCCGGGTCCCGGTCTAAAACAAGGGCAATATTTGTACTTTAAAATTAGAGTAATTTTTTATATTTGATAAGTAAGGCATTTAAAAAAAAACGGTGCCAACCGAATAAAATTTGTGTAAGGGATGCAGTCCCGAAAGAGTTAAAAATCATAGACTCGAACGGGGTTAAAGGCAAAATAAATAAATATCAATTAAAACCATGTTTTAGAAAATCCAATAATATTGAGAAAAATTCATTTAAAAATTAAAATTTTCAATATAAATTTTAAATGGCTAAAGACGTAACCATAATCAATAAGAAATCAATGAATGAAAAATGAGATCAATGAAACCAATCAATGAAAATGAGATTCGATAACGGTAACAATGATGTGTGTGTCTTGCCTTTGAGTAGCGTCCAGTTTCTGCAATTTCTGCGTTTGTGCTGATTGTCTATTCTTTCAACAGAGGGATTTCTTGCTTTCGTCACTTTCGTGAATTAAAGACAGTCTTGCATTAGTTTCATAACAAACTACTCATGCAAATGGGTGGTGGTCTACCTTGCAGGAGATTCGCTGCGAATTTGTCAAGTCAAATTTGTCACGGCAATATAATACCAGAAAAAAATCAAACTTTCTGCTAATGTGCATGCTATCTGGATTTAAACTGTTTCAATTCTGAGCCTGAAAAATCGTTAGTTTCGTTTTCGATTTATAGCTGCATTTTCAGCGCTAAGTTTGTTTTAACAACTCATAATGAATTTTCCGGAATTCGGAACTTACCTAAATCGTTTTATCGTGCTCTAATCAGGGTAAGAGACACGTTTCGTGAATTCGATTTATAGCAAGCAGCATTTTCAGTGCTGAGTTTGTTTTGACCTGTTCAAACCAATTTTCCAAAATTCAAGATCTATCTGGATCAGTTTTTCCTGCTCGAATTAGTATAGGAGGCAAGTTTCATGAAAACCAGTACAGCCGTTTTCGAGATCGCCGGAATCCCCAAAATTGCATGATGCTCTTAGAAGATATGTTTTAAAAGTTATTGGAATATTTTTAAAAATAATAATAATAAAACCAATTATATCAATGTATATAAAAAATTTTGAAACTATAAAAAAAAACAAAAAAAAACAATATATTTAATTGTGCAAAGTAATACTAATTTTAAATAAATATAATTCATATGAATTTAACTATTATTTTCTTTTCATTCTAGAAGTATAAACAGAAAAAATATATAATAAATAAATAAATAAGATAATATGCATAATAAAATTTAATGTTAATTAAGCTACATATTAAAATATAGAATTTCTTTTCAGAAATATTGATAATAATTATTTGATTTAATAATGAAAGAAAAAAATATTATTTTAAATTATCATAATTTTAACATAATGTAATAAGGCTGATCGAAGGGTTTTAATTGAATAAGAAATGAACACATGTAGATTTCAATTTTATTATCTATTATAATAATTGGATGAAAAATTAAGTTTAATTAAATAAAAAAAAAATAATGACAATTAATCACGTAAAATGATTACTTTATGAATAACATTTGTATTATTTTTTTAAATGTAAAGCATTCTTTTATAAGAAGTAAAACAGTTAATAATTTTTATTCTTTTAACTGAATTAAAAGCAGGCGTTTCCGTATTAGGTTGCAGAAAAAATAATTCCAGTTTTTGTTATTTTAAATTTTAATCCTTATTTTGGTTTAAACTTGTGTTTAACTAATTCAATTAATATATCAGTTTGAACAACAAAAATTTTTCTACTTATGCTATGTTTATGTCTAGGTTTTGTTTTCGCTGTTTATTCTTATTTAGTTTAGAGCGAGACAGTAATGACGATAAGAAAGTAAATTCAAGCTGCTTTGTCTTTTCTTTTTTCAGGTGAAGGTGGTATTTAAAGCATCAGAAACTGCGTGTGACATCAAACAGGCATTTTATAAGGGAACATACAACTCAACTTTGGTTCTGAAAATATCGTTAGGAGATGACAACCTCAGAAGATGAGAAGGGTCGTGGCGTATTCTTGTGGCTGAAAACGACCAATCAAGGGTCGTTCTTAAAAGCAGACAGACGCAAAAAACTCTGGAGTTTACAGGCCATTGGCCATTCAGCATTTGTATAGATATTTGGACCAAGTGGAAAAGTAAAAAAAAGCTCCACAAATAGATGTATCACAAGTTCAACGCTGAACAAATGCCAACTTTAACATAAAAATAAAATAAAATGAAACTACATTTGTCAATACGAAGGTTGTTGTGTGTGCTTCTTTTTCGTAACGAAGATAATCCGTTTCTTGATCGCATTATGACACGTGACAACAAATGGCTTCCATGAGACAAACGATGGCTTTCCTTGCAATGATTAGTAAAATTGAAGCACTAAAACTCTTCCTCAAATCAAAGCATATCAAAATAAAGTCAAGGTTACTGTTTGGTGGTCTGCAAATGAAATGATTCACTAGAAAATTTTAAACACTGGCCAAATCATAACGTCACAGAAGTGATGCTAGGAAATTGGTTTTTGAAAAAATGCACCACGTGACTGTAACACTGAAGTTCAGCACTGATCAGTCGAAAACTAATGCTATTTGAAAATAATATGTCAAAATAATTTACCTAAGTGAATGATACAATTCAAGTTTCTAGTGCTGAATTATACAGCCATATCTAGTTTATTGTGTGCCAGTATATTGGATTTTCTCCCCCTTTTTTTACAGTTCTAAATGGCATATTAATTTGTTGAATTTAAATATGAAAAGTTACTTAATTAAAGAAAACCACAAGTACAAGTTGATATTATTTGACATTTTCTGCATAGACCTAATCGATAATCATTTCGTGCCCAATGATTATTTTCTATAGAATATCCTATAGCGTTTTTACAGATAATGCGTTAGAATATCGCCGTAGCTAACATGTTTTTACGAAAAATGGAGAGGGAAGAATACAATGCAAGATATACACATATTTTACATAAGATGAGATGATTGAAAATGCATTGTGTATACAGTAACAACCAGATAGTTTATCGGCATATATTTAAAAGAAAAATCTCGCGTAGATGATATTGCCTGAATTTTTGTATATAATCGGAATCGAGAACAATTTTGTTTATAGTGATCCTTTTCCATAGAATTTAATTCGTTAATGTATTAGAATTTTCCAAAATAGTTAATACGATTTTCCGAAAAATGGAGGTTGAAAAATAAACAATAAGGTACAATATTCGTCATGTGTAAGTTTTATATATAAGATGATTTTGTTTTAAAAACTAAGGGGGCTCTGAAGCGCCATAGTTCCCCCGTTCAGACATCGCAGCCTCTAAAAATGTGGTAATATGGCCTGTTTTAAAAGTAGTACCAGGTTACGGAATATTGAATAGTGTTATCGAGAACGGCGACTTCTCGTAGATGGGTCTTCTGTAAACGGGTTGTCATGCTTTTCCGTTTGAATAGGGCTTTTTTTTCGGTTACCATGACTTCATCAGCCGCTGTCGTGACATATGATGGCAGTTTTGGGATTGATAAGTAAGATCAATTACACATTTGAGAAGCAGCTTGATTAAAATGGGTTAGGTTAAAAATGTGGCTGCCTCTCGGAGTTTTATAACGACGCTATGGAAAATATTCTCTTTTTAGGTTCGAGATTAAAAAACTCCATTTGCTTGGAAATGACATTCAGAACCAAGGTATTGAAAAAAAAAAAAAAACTGTGTTTTAAGATTTTACGCTTATATTTGATGTTTTGATCGAGTTTTAAGTAGTATTTTGAGGGACAGATACAGCTCATGCATGAAATCTTTTATATATTTTAATGCACCATCATACATATTTTCATGTTATTTTTAAGATGTAAATTGTTTAATTAATAAGTATATACGTATTTTCTAACACGCATTTAATGAGCAGTAATTCGAACGTATTTTGCGTATGCATTTATCTGTATTTGTGCTGCATCAAGGGATGAAATGTATAAAAAAATTTACTTTTACACCAAGTGATTCCAAAAAGTGACGTCACATAAATATTGTCCATAAAAAAATCAATTTAAATGTTTAGTTTTAATATCTGACAATTTTTACCATTCACAACGTTTCGCGTCAAATAATTTAATTATTTTAAGTTTTTTTTTCCTCTTTTAAAATTCACGTGTAAATACATTATTCAATTTTAAAGTGTTTGGGAATACAGTGAAACCTCCTTGTGCGATCACCTCCATTAAGCGACCACTTCCGTGAACGTCAAAATTTATTCTCATAGGCTCAATACTAATTTTACCTCCATTCAGAGACCATCCCAGTTGATCTCCCTCCGTGAGCGACCAATTTCGTTGAAGAAAATGAAACACATTCCGTTTTTTCCCGGTCGCTTGAAGAAGGTTTTATTAGAAAAATAATTCCGGAGAGCGCATTATTCATCAAACTTCTAAACTAAGTTTAGAATATTTTTTTTAAATTATTCCGGTAACTTTTAAGTGTTTAAACTTTAAACCCCTTTTACCTTTTTAGGCAATGAATTTAACTCTGATGACAAATTAAGAATGACGGTCAGTAAACTACCCTACACTATTCCGTCAGAAAACTCTCCAAGAAATAGATAAGTTAATGAAATCGTCATTATTTGTTCCCGTCCAAAGAAAAAAAAAATGCATTTATTTATTGAACTTCGAAAGGACTTGAAAATAAAAGTTATAAAAGATAAAACCGTAAAATCAAAGCAAAGTTCAATGTATTCATTTTTTAAACGCTATAGTAATTAACTTACGTAATTAACTTTTGTTTTGATACTTAAATTTTCATATTTTTTCCTAATGTGAAAAATAAATTTTAGTAATATTAATTGTTACCTTTTTTTCAACAATTAAAATCTAGATTTTAACATGACCTCCATTAAGAGACCAACTCTCGGAGCGACCAATTTTTATTGGAACGGAACGTCGTCGCTTTAGGGAGGATTTACTGTATTATTATTTGAGCTTTTTAAATATGAAAAAAATATATATAGATATTATGATAATATAAATAATAGATATAATATAGATATTAAAAAATACCTTTTTTAAATACACTGGTTATCAAAAATTAAGGAAAAGTCACAAAATGCTAATTTTCAAATACGCGAACACTCAAAAGGAAATAATATAATTCAAGTAATTACTATCTCTACAACACAGCTATTCCATATAACATCTCATTCATGTCACACATGGTCACAAATGTCACAGTCACTACGGTGAAGCAAAAAAATAAGAAATTCCATACATCTCATTATGAGTCTCAAATGATCACTATATGTGACTCCACTGAGACGTCACTGTGACTGCTGCTTTGGGACGAGTGTCCATGTGACTTTACAATGTAGTTACATTGTGACTGTCATGTGACTGTCATTTGTAGACTCAATTTCAAAGTCATCGTGAACGCTTCATTGTGATAAGTTACCAAATAATGTCACATTAAAGTCGCATGATGAGTTTCAGGTGACAGAGAGACTACTGTGAAGTCACCATTGTGCTCTTTTTTGAAAAGTCTCCATGTGACTATAATATGATATTATTTGGTGACTTATCATAATGCAACGTTCATGATGACTATGAAATTGAGTCTCAAAATGACAGTCACATGAGAGTCACAATTTAACTACATTGTAAAGTCACCTGTGACTCGTCACAAAGCAGCAGTCACATTGACTTCTCAGTGGATTCACATATAGTGATCATTTGAGACTCATAATGAGATGTATGGAATTTCCTATTTTTTTGCTTCACCGTAGTGACTGTGACACTTGTGACCATGTGTGACATGAATGAGATGTTATATGGGCTAGCTGTGCTGTAGAGATAGTAATTACTCGAATTATATTATTTCCTTTTGAGTGTTCGCGTATTTGAAAATTAGCATTTTGTGACTTTTCCTTAATTTTTGATAACCAGTGTATAAAAAAATATCTCTTGAAATGGTGAAAATTTGAAAAAAAAAAAAAAAAAAAAAAAAAAAAAAACTAAAAAAAATTACTCAAAAAAAAAAAAATAAGCGCAGTCCGCACACTGCTATCTTATGAAAAAGTGCTCTAGAAAAAATTATTAAATTCTTATCTATAGTTTTTGTTCCTATAACACTTTTTTAATGGAACGATTTTGACCGACTTTAACATTAAATAGCTCCTAAAATAATTCTTCGATTTAAAAACTGTCTGCTTCAGCGTGATTATCAAAAATTTCTTTATAATACTACCTATTTTCATGTTTTTTCATGCAGTAGTTTTCTTAATATTAGTCCTTTAACCCTTTCAGGGACAAGGTATTTGATTTCGTAAAATGTTCAAATAATTTAATGACACTAGTATTTACAAGATATTTAATGTGTAAACAAGTAAAATAAACTTTTCGCGTATTTAATAAAGATGAAATTTTCATTATAAAATTCCGGTGCCAATGTGGCAATTAGGGATTAAATTTATGTGATGTCGTGACGGCATCACCGCCCTTCAAGGGGTTAAGACCTGACCTGCACAATTGTGTAGGTGATCCTAAGGAAAAAGATAAAACATTTCCCTCTTTTTGTGCGATTTAAAGTTGAGCCTGCACCCAGAGAATTGCATGGATCCTTCCTTGGCATAACCTGACATCGAGCATTTTTAAAAATATTTTTTTCAAACAAATATGATCCTATAAATGAAAATGAACATTCTAGTGGTATATTCACCTTGAGTTAAATAATTAAAATACATATAAAGCACAATAATTGTACAAAAGTGACATCCAGGTGCATTAGTATAATATGAAGATATTTAAATACAAATTTAAAATATCTTAGAAAACATTAAAAAGACCTAGAACGTTTTCAACCCTTGCAAAGCCGTCATCAGTAGGGTTTAAATGTTGTTATTATTTTCTTTGCACTTATTTGAGAATTATCCAGAAGAAAAACATTGTAATTTAAATTTAAATGTTGTACGTTAGGAGATGCCAGATAATGTTACTCAAATTTCCAACAAAACGAGCTTTCATCTATTATGTAGCAAATATCTCCATACTCCATAAATATCGCATGATAGTGCATCGTTACAAGCTGTATCTTTATTAACAATTATTTCAATTGATTCTCTTATGCTGTCATCCTGTTATATTAGGTACATATATATTATGATATTACGTATATATTATTACGTATGATACGTTACATTAGTCATATGTACCAGGAAGCCATCATAAGATAATCAATTGAAATAATTGTTAATAAAGATGCAACTTGTAACGATGCACTATCATACGATATCCATAGAGTATGGAGATATTTGCTACAAAATAGGTGAAAGATCGTTATGTTGGAAATTTGAATAACTTTATCTGGAATCTCATCTGACGTACAACACTGAAATTTAAATTACAATGTTTTTCTTTTGGACAGTTCTCGAATAAGCGCAAAGAAAATAACAACAACATTTAAATCCTACTGATGACGGCCTTGTAATGGTTGAAAACGTTCTAGGTCTTTCTCGTGGGTTTTAAGATATTTTTAATCTGTATTTAAATATCTTTATATTATATGTATGCACCTGAAAGTATTTTTTGTACAATTATTTGTGTTTTATATGTATTTTAAATAAGATCCTATAAATTAGGGGCAACACCAAAACTTTTCATTTCTACCAAAAATCTTCCGGTCTTAAAGGGTTAGCGAAAAAAGACCTCCGGTCACAAGAAATTCATTTTCGGTGGCGACACAGTTAGTTACTTATTTACTTTCTTCTTTCTAAAGAAGAAAGTATTGTAATCGAGATTTTTTTCGACTTTCGGTTTCGACGGATTTACACGTTTTAGGAGTCAAAGATCCCAAAGAACATGTTTATACAAAATGTCTGCCTGCCCACCCATGTGTCCATATGTTTGTAGGTCCGTTTTGTATCATCGAAAAGGGTATGAAGTTATTCATAGGATTGAAGCAATTTTTTTGTGTATGTTTTTGGCTATGGCCAACAGGTCCTAATTGAAATTGGAAATATTCCGCCCGAAGGGGGTGCCGTAATAAAAGTTTTTGTGCCATTTTCATTATTGTACCATCGAAAAGAGTATGAAGTTAAGCATAGAACTGAACCAAATTTTTTGTGTATGTTTTTGGCAATGGGCAGCAGATCCGGCTTGAATTTGAAAACATTCCACCGGAAGGGGACGCTGTAATAGTGATTTATGCACCATTTTCATTATTGTACCATCGAAAAGCGTATGAAGTTATGTATAGAATTGAACCAAATATCATCTCTATGTTTTTTGGCTATGGCAAGCAGCTCCTCACTGAATATGGAAATATTTCGCCGGAAAGGGGCACTGTCATAGCGATTTTTCTCGTTTTTTCATGGTTTTGTTGTATAATTGCTGCTCTTTTCTTTCTTTCTAACAGATGACCAGGCCCCTACCTGCCGGGTCGCCCCAGCTGAACGGGTTTGATACCTGGTATCGGGGCGATGACCGCCTTATCACCGCGTAGCAGCAATAAATCTAACGAGAGCCTAGATCTTCATCCTATCGGCTGTGCCTATGCCTACTGCTTAGATGTGAACTTAGTTAATCCAGTTACTTAACACTTTGATCTTGTTGATTTGTACCTGCGCTTTGCTACTCAAGTTGGTCTCGTAATTTAGAACCTTGATCACGTGACGAGACCTTCACCTGGCAAGGCACCTCCAGAGGTATAATTCACAGGTAACTATAAGGACTTTGCATGCACGACGGATTTTACATGCACCATGCATCATTAGCGTACATGGCGGACATCGGCTGACTCCAAACCGATGACCAGAACCCTAGCTGCCAGATTTCCCTAGCCGAACGAGTATACCTGTCTGGCATCGGGGTGGTTGTCCACTTGATTGCCACATGGCGGCCATCCAGTAGACCAACCTGTTATTTGCTGGTTCTTTGTTGTACCGCTTGCTTAACTAATTGATTTTGTTGATTTGGCTCCTGCATATTACACACAGATATCCTGCTCTGCCGATTCTCAATCCGCTGATGCACAGCAGAATTGAACAATATTGATTTTAATAAATATTATGATCGAGATTAACACGCTTTTCAGTAAAATGAAGCAAAAACTTAAGATGAAAATCAAAGTAGGTGTTGTATTGGAGTCATAACACTGAATGATTAACATGTATGAGAAAGAAGAATATTTTGGGATTAGCACATCCAACTAGTTTTAGAATAGAGAGAAGAGATATGATGTAGGGGAGACTAGGGACGGTTGACCATACGGGAGGCTTGACCCACCCATAAATTTTCCTATATAAAAGAATTTCAGAGTTTTATTAATAGGTGCCAACCAAAGCTACTGGAATGCTCAAACAACAGTCTTCTTTTCATTGAGATAATTGAAATGGGTGTTGAAAAAATCAAATGTGAGGAGTTTTCAACCTAAAGAAATATTTTGTAAGCTTTTTTCAGATAAATTATATTATAAAAATTTAAGTAAGTAGGTTTAACGTAATGCAGAAATATCGAGCTTTCATCCGAGGCATAAAGATTGTATAGTAAGTTAGGCTTAACATAACAATGTACTATTCTTTAGAAAAGGTTCATCTAGGGAGGCCTGACCCAGTCAATGTGAGGGAGGGTTGACTAGATGCTCAAGGCTCCCTTAATTAAGTGGTTTTGGAAATCTTTTAATTATACACTGTGCATAATGAAAAGTTAATGGTTATATATATAAAATAATGTAAATTTATCCTGTAAAGCTTCAGTAAAATGGTGTGATGGAAAAGAAAATGTTTAAAACTGACTAAAGAAAGATGTGAAAAATTGCTAGAAAATGGGAAAGTTGATAGGAACTTTTTTTTCCATTTAAATATTACTTGCAATAGGTGAAAAGAAACAGTGAGAAAGACTAGAAAGGACAAGAAAGGATGAAAGCAGCAGTCTTAACCCTTTGAAGGACAGTGGTAAGTTTATAAAACCACTTAATTTTAATTACGAAACGTCACAATGGTACCAGAATTTTGCTAAAATCTTTTTCATTTAATATGTATGTGAAATATGGCCTTTTTCTTATTTCCAAATAAATTTTTTCATAAATTCTGGCGCCAGTCATTTATTTCAACATTTTAGTACTGAAAGTTCTTTGCCTCTTAAAGGTTTAAATCATGTTAATGATAAGTTAAGTGCTGATGCTGCTGCAAAAGAACGTAGCATCGATCGAAAATTTTTAGGATGGTATGTAGATAAATTTCACCAGGGTGAACACAGTGAGATGAAGACAAACTATGTGACGACTAGAGTTGTCAGGTCGAGTGTCACAAAAAATAGGACAAGGAGACAAAAAAAGCGGGACAGTGACTCTAAATCCGAACATAATAACACGAAACACTATGAAAACGGAACCTGTCTCTAACAGAATACTGCCTTAAATGTTAAAATTTCATTTTCCCTGCTGTACAATTAGACCTTCTCAGACAAAATGCTGCTTAAAACAAAATTTTTCTCCTCTGACTTGCGATTCCGTCTTAGCAGGTTTGTTTATGCATCATATTTAAAAAATATATATATATATTAATAATAATTAAAGCATGTAGCATAAATTTATTTTGCTTTTTTTAAATTGATTTTATTTCTCTTCACAAATATTGCAATATAAAACAAAGTGGTCAAGCCTCCCATATACTAGGTCAACCCTCCCATATGTGGGGAGCCTTGACCCATTATTCTTTCATGATTAAAATCAATCATTTTTGAAATTTCTTATATATTACACTTATGTAGTAATTTTATTTTGATAACTGATTGTATAACGAATAAAATGATGTATAAAACTTTATTCTACTTTCAATATATAAAAAATCAAAAATCATTTTGTAAAAAGTGGGTCAAGCCTCCCTAGTCTCCCCTATATCGCCTACCCATGTAGTTTATTAGTTTAAATTTAAGAGAAAGGAATCTCAGGTGCACGACATTCCTTTACTTTTCTTCGTCAACCCAATAAAAATCTCGTCTCATTTAGTTTATAAGTTTAACACTTTATCTACGGACAGTACTTATAAGTACCATTAAAATAACTTGTTATAAAATTCATATAATACATCGATTAGCTGTAACAGTTTAGAACGAGTTATAAATACATTACGTTACTTTGTTCCAAAAGCATTATTGGTTACATAAAACAAAAATATTTTTGAAAGGAGGATTTCTTTTGCCTTTGCATCTTTTCAGCTTTCTTGGCGTTTGGGAAGGGGGGGGGGGAGTCAATTCGGAAATATTTCTATATTTCTATTGTAAGAACCTTATATTTGTACATTTCCTAATTGTACAAAATACTAACAAGGAAGGTCTCCATACTGGGCATACACAGAATATTTTGAAAAAAATACCAATTAAACTACTTATGTATGTAATAAAGGATCAGTCAAATTTAGCGGCGGAATTACAGTAGAAAGTCTGTAAAAAAATAAAATACTTTCGAGTATTTGGCGCGAAAAGACGAAAGCGTCACGCGATTTGGCGAGCAGTACTTTTCCTTGCCAAAAGCAAACGATTTTAATGCATCTGAAAATTGTTTGTTAATTGATTTTTAGAATGCGTGTAAAAAGTATTTAATGAATTTAAACATAAACAATGAGAGAGTTTAATAAATACATTTTTTCGTATTACATATTTATGTTGCTTGTTACATAATTTTATTACTTTAAAAACAATTTCATCTATAAAAAATACTTTCATATATTTAAGCGTATTCCAAAATAAAGGCAAGATTCATTTAGCAATTATTCATTTCAAACCAAGGAATTCGTCGTTTCCATAGCAACAAAATTGAACCGACAGTGCTCAATTGGACTTAATTTTGAGATATTGTAACGATTTTAATTTTGTTTTAATTCATAAAATTTGATATTTAACTTTCATTATCAATACATATATGACAAAACTATAGCTAAATCAAACTAAAACTGACAAAACTACAGTTATTTAAGTTAAATTTATTTAAACAAGTTCAATATGAAATATTTTTATCTTAAAGATTATTCGATATGAAAAAGTATTTTTCGAAATTTCATTTCATCGCCAACCGATGATAAATCGCCAAATAAACGAAAATTTCATTATTTTTTTACGAACGTTCTATCGGGGTTCCGCCAAAAAATTTTTGATAAACATATATATCCACATGAGATGAACACTCTGTAATTTTTTCAGATTTTTCTGAATATGCCCGTATGGAGACCTTCCTTGTAAGAAAAATATTTTAAATAAAAGATTTGAGTGGGGTTATAAATATTGCACAAAATCTCTATCAATTCAAGTTTAATTAATCCTTCTAAATCCTTCAGTCCTTCTAAAGTTTATTAAATGATTATGTAAATCTTCTAAAGTAGTTTCAATAATTCACGAAAAATGCTTTAGAAGATAAAATTTTCATGAATTCATAATTCAATACATAAAAGGTTAAGAGAGAAAAATGACACATAGACTATATTTATTCAATTCACTTTTAGAGTCTCAAACTAAAATCACTTTAACAGTTGTACATTTCCAAGTGTTGGGGAAAAGTCCGGGCCCGGATTCGAACCAGGGATGTCTTGACTAAAGCCGCAAATGCTCTACCAACTGAGCCATCCCGGACGAATCTAGAGGACTAATTCACCCAACTAACCTTTAACGATCACAACATCTGGTCTGATATCAGAATCAGCTCAACAAATAAATCGAAGGTTATTTTTGTAACTGCAGTAAATGCTTCATCCGTAATTATATAAGATTAATATTTTACACAATTATTCAATTGGTAAATAAATCATAACAATTGTAAATTTCCAAGTGGGTGAAAAAACAAAGCGGGTGAAAACTTTTTTCATCGATTTGGAAATTTACAGCTGTTATGATTTATTTACTAATTGAATAATTGTGTAAAAAATTAACCTAATATAAGCACCTTGTTTATAGTAGTCATTTCCCAAAAGTTAACAACATTTATTTGAATAATATATTTGAAGTTCGCACTAGTTAACATGTTTTTATGAAAGATGTAAAGTGAAGTAAAGTATAATCATCAAGGAATAATATGTCGTACAAACATTTAATAAAAAATACAGTAAAACCTCCCTAAAGCGACCACGTTCCGTTTCAACAAATTTGGTCGCTCCGAGAGGTGGTTTCTTAAAGGAGGTCATGTTTAAATCTAGAGTTTAATTGTTGAAAAAAGGTAACAATTGATGTTACTAAAATTTATTTTTTGCATTAGGAAAAAATATGAAAATTTAAGTATCAAAACAAAAGTTAAAGACATAAATTAATTACTGCAGAGTTAAAAAAATGAATACATTGACGTTTGCTTTGATTTTACAGTTTTATCTTTTATAACTTTTACTTTGAAGTCCTTTGAAGTTCAATAAATAAATGCATTTTTTTTTTTTTTTAATTATTATTATTAATTTATCTATTTCTTTGAGAGTTTCCTGACAGAATGGGGCAGGGGAGTTTATTGATCTTCATTCTTAATTTGACATCAGAGTTAAATTTATTGTCTAAAAAGGCACAAAAGGGTTTAAATACTTAAAAGTTACCGGAATAATAATAATAATAAAATTCTAAAGTTAGTTTAGAAGTTTGATGAATAATGCGCTCTCCGGAATTATTTTTCTAATAAAACCTTCTGCAAGCGACCAGGAAGAAACGGAATTTGTTTCATTTCTTCAACGAAATTGGTCGCTCATGGAGGGAGTTCAGCTGGCATGGTCTCTGAATGGAGGTAGAATTAGTAAGGAGCCTTTGGGAATAAATTTCGTTCTATGAAAAGATGGTCGCTTAATGTAGGTAGTCGCACAGGGAGGTTTGACTGTAGTTTGAAATACAGTATAGATACAGCACACCCATATAATATTATGATGCTAAAAAAACTTAACTGACAAAGATTCCATACATAAAAAAATTTCTTTACATAAAAAAAGGCCTCTTTCAACACGGTTCGACTTATGAAAAAATAAATTTTAATCAGTAATCTTTTATACTATTTCAATTCTTTATACTGATTTTTTCTTTACCTTTTTTTCTGCTAAAAAGCATTAGATTTATTCCTAGAGCTATGAATGTTTCATCATGCAATTGTCATAAGAAATGTAAAATTTCGAAATCGAATCGAGCTTATTTATGAAGCAATTTAAGAAATCCACAATGTGATTGTATTTTTTCAGGCCAAAGTACCAATATTAGAGACAAGTCAGCTCAAGAGCTGCATTTCGGATAAAAGAATAAACAGCCGTAATTTTCATACTACTTGGCCTGCAAGATCCTCGGATTTGAAACCATACAATTTTTGTTTCCGGCGATATTCTAACAGTTTGCTTTATGGCGGTGCCATAAGATCTTAACCCTTTAATACATGATTTTTTATTTTGTTCGGAAAACATTATATTTGAGTCTATTTTTGTTAATTATCCACTAGAAAAATAATGAAAAAATTTATTTATGTTTCTGTTGGACATAATGTCATACTATCACTCTTGAGTTACATAAGGAAAATTGCTCAAAAAATGATAATTTTAAATTATACAATTGCCTTAAAGGGTTTACACTACACAATAACAACTATTCAGCGATATAATAGTTTTAAAATGCTTTAAATAGTTTGCAGAATTAACAGTTACTACCTTATAAAGATAGAGGAAAATCGCCAATCGAGCGCTTTGCAAGCTGTATCAATAAAAGATGTTATAACCTCCTTTTGATATCAAATCAGAACAAAAACAAATTATCGACCTTAACTGCATGTTATCACACTTCAGTAACACATGGACATCAAGTTCTTCAAAAGACCAATAGAAAACACCAAAAGGCAAACAAAGATCATTACACTATGCATTAAAGGTTTAAAAACAGCATGTCACATCATCTGAGTAATATTCAGATACGTACACTGCAATCAAACACTGAATAATTTGGCAACAAAACTCACTTTCGGAAGCCCGACTTTCGACAAACATAAAAAAAAAAAAAAAAAAAAACCGCCAAGGTCCCGATAAAGGAAAAGTACCAAGATACCCTAACATCGAAAAAGACATATTTTGCCACAGTTGAAATTTTGGAAAGTTAATGAATTATCTAGTTCATGTTATATATTCTGCATAAAGATTTTACCGGCCCTCTATTGACGTTTTTGGAACTAATTATTTTTGCTTTAGAGCAAATTTATGTAATCCCATTACAACACTCCTTAAATTTCCTGACTTACTGATGAATAGCTTTTGCTGTAACCTCTCGGAAACGGGTAGTTTAATTTTAGTTACTTTGTGTATATTTTAGATTCTCGAGAATTTACCAATCGAAAAAAAATCGTCATCGTAAAAAATGCAATGAACGGATACAGTCATCGATTGCTTCCGGAATCTACAATCAAGATGTTTTACAATCGCTTATTAAAATTATTGCTCTTGCAATGCTTATAAAGTAGTTTTAGTAAATACGTGGCAACTAAAAACGGATGGAATTAAAAAACATACTAAGCAATCAATGTAAATTTAACATTGGGATGCTCTATGGCTATAAAAAAAAATTCCACGCGTTAAAGAAAAAAAAAAAAAAACCCTGCCAAAGTCCCTATAAAGGAAAAGTACCAAAATACCCTTGCATCGAAAAAGACATCCTTTGATACGATTGGAATTGTGGAAATTTAATAAGTATTGTAGTTTGTGTGATATATTCTGTATAAAGATTTTACAGACCCTCTATTGACGGCTTTTGGGACTAAGTTGTTCTCGAACAAATGTACGTTATTTTCTTATGACACTACTTAAATTTCGCAACTTTCTGATGAATAGTTTTTTCTGTAGACTTCTCGGAAATGTGTTGTTTGGTATTAGTTACCTTGTGTGTATTTCATACTTTCATTTTACAGAAGATATTCTTTTGAAATACATTGCGCATACAACACATATTGATGTTTATCGCTTAAAATTTAAGAGAAATGAAAATAGAAAAGAAAAGTGCCCAGTTAAATTGATGGTATTGAGCTCACAGGCTAATCTACACTAATTGAATATTATACTCTTATTCCAAATAATAATGCCCCTCGAAAAATAATGAAATCGACAAAAAACCCATTTAGCTAAATTAAGGAGGGGGATTAGCTCCCCCATTTCATCCCTTTATACATAACCAATGAACTTCCAAATCTAATCAGGGAAGCGCTTTATCAGAATAAACTGGTAAACCAAATTTGAAGCAAATCGGATAAATCTACACGAAAAACCCATTTATCTAAATGAAGTGGGGGGAGGAGAATTATCTCCCCGCACCCCCTCTTTATGCTTAATGAATGAACCTCCAAATCTAATCAAGGAAGCGCCTTATCAGAATAAACTTCTATACCAAATTTGAAGCAAATCGGATAATTCTGCATGAAAAACCCATTTATCTAAATTAAGTGTGTGTGTGTGGGGGGGGTCTTATCTCCCCGTACGCCCCCCCCCCCTTTATACTTAACCAATGAACCTCCAAATCTAATCAAGGAAGCGTCTTATCAGAATAAACCGGTATACCAAATTTGTAGCAATTCGGATAATTCTGCATGAAAAGCCCATTTATCTAAATTAAAGGTGTATTAGCCCCCCTGTTTCTCTCTTTATACTTAACCAGTGAAACCCCGAAACTAATCAGTAAAGTGCCGTATCAAAATGAACCTATACACCAAATTTCAAGCAAATCGGATATTTCTATCAAGAGTTATCGCGTTACGTACAGACATATGTACATAATACGTACGTACATACAGAACCTGCGGGCACATTAGCTCTCAAGCTTTAATAGCCTGTGAGCTAAAAAAACATACGATTCTAAATAAAACATATCGGACGCCCATTCCATGTATAAAAAAATACCTTTACATCGAAAAAGACATCTTTTGACACAGATGGAATTGTGGAAAAATCAATTTTAATCAAGACTGTAATCTTTTATCCTGTTCTACTACTCTCTATTGCTTTTTCTTCTTCTTTTTTTCCTTTTTTCTGTGATAAAGCATTAGATCTGTTCCTTAGATGTATGAATATTTCATCATGTGATTATCATGAGAAGGGTGAAATTCCAAAGGCAATTCGAGCTCATTTTTGGAAGCAATTTAAGAAAGCCACAATAGGATTGTATTTAATCAAGACAAATGTTCAACATTAGAGTTAAAATATGTAAATTTATCTCCAAAAAAATTGCAATCTGATAAGAAAAAACCTTCAATGTTTTTCATAATTCGAGTTTAATTCGTGAAGATTTTGGTGACAGTTTATAATAAAGATGGTAATTATGAAAATTCTGTAGTTACTGAATTTAAAATATTATTAAATGTCTAGATTTTAGTTAATTATAAATAATATAAAATGCATTACTCACGTAAGAAATGTGTTTTGTACTGCTTGTATTCTTAAATTGCTACTTTATAAAATAACGTGTTCTAATATTAATAAAACAATTCGTTCTATTGTAAAACTAAAGTATTTGGATGTCATAAATTGATATGCAGCGTTGATACCGATTAAAGATTTAAAGAACGATTTTTAAATTTAAAGTTTATTTTTATTTGTACGAGGGTGGTTCAATAATTATTGTCTCGAGTGCGTATAAAATATTTGTACTACGAGGGTTGATGTGGAATATTGAAGCCTAATGTCTTGGATGTCTATATGCTCAATGCCAGAGCTATAGCTGCTTTATTTTAATAAAAAAAATTTTTTTCGTTTTTGGTGTGAGAGGTGACACCTAGCTTGAAAGGGATAGTTGGGAGGGGGGAGGCTGGTTTGGAGCTTATGGGACAAGACCTGGAGCAGTTTTGTGATAGATTTGTGACAGTGGATGAGACGTGGCTACATCACTATGATCCCGAGTCCAAACGACAGTAGTCACGCTTCATTCACTGTTACCCCTCCCCCTCCCAAACCCTCTTTTCTAAAAACGAATTTTTTTTTTAATAAAGCAGCTACAATTCTGAAATTGAGCATATAGGCATCTAAGACATTAGGCTTTAATATTCAGAATCAATAATCTCCGTTCAAATATTTTATACGCACTCGGGACATTAATTATTGAACCACCCTCTTATATACTTCATGATTTTAATCATGCAATATTTTAACAATAATAATTTCGAAAAAAATTAGTTTTCACCTAATAAATAAGCCATATATAAGGACTATCCAATGACAAGCGTATATAAGGTATTGAAAAGCCTGATTATCACATGGACTCTATAAATATTGGTATTCAAAAATATTTTTTAACAAAGTTTTTTGAAAAAAAAAACATAAACGTATTTTACAAAACATTTTCACCTAGAAGATGCTTTAAATAATTCTTGTTCATAAAAAAGAATGGTTTGTTGTTTTAAAAGTGTCGCTAAGCAGTTTGTCCGTACTTTTCCGTTTCTCCAAAACAAATTAAATCAGCTGTAGACAAAAATATTTTTGACAGATTTCTATTTTACGATATGGAGAAGATAAAAAGATAAGAAATGTATTTGAGAAACAAACCGTGAGGGAAAATGTAAATCCTTTCGGGTCCGATTTTTTTTTTTTTTTTTTTTTTTTTTTTTTTTTTAAAGAAAAAAATTACTTTTATACCTTAGTAATGTTAATAGTAGTTATCCAAAGAGATTTACTAAGGTTTAAAGAAAAGAACAGGCCACTGTCTGAAATCTAACGAATATAGTTCTTTTGGGGGCTATTCGAATCATATTCATATGACAATAGGCTAAGAAAAAGTTTTTGAAGACGTTTGGAAAACATCGTATGATAACTGGATTTGACAGATATTACAACTTTCTAATGTTTCTTGCGTTTTATCACACATTGTTCGTTCAGAAAAAATAACCGCTATTTTAAATTTAAAGATTGAAATATATGTTTAAAATAAAAGAATCGCCAACGGTGTAAAGAGAATTAGGCAAACTTTTATTATTATTATTATTATTACTTAATGCCAAAACATAAAGGAAGTCAACATAAAAAATACATACTTACTACCATATATACTACCATTGCTACATGTAGATAGTAACAAAACTAATTGTTCAGACAAAATAATACTCAATGAAAAGGCATGTGCGATTAATAGTACGCCAGACCCGAACGAGTTAAAATTAACTATTATTTTAACACAATAAAACTGATTGGGAAAGTCATCATACGAACTGAATATTTGAAACTGAGCGAAAAAAAAGCCCAGGGTGGGAATCGGACCCAGATCCTTGGCTTACAAGGCCAATGCTTTTACTGTTTAAGCTATTTGCGCCGACAACCAGCCAGCTTATTTTGGCCAGCATATTTTGGCCAACCTTATTGGTAGTAACAACTGGTCTGTCATGTAGACAGCTCAACAGAATAAACCGCAAGTAAAGGAACTCCATGTAAACGATGGATACGTAGATGAACGATTATTTTAACACAATAGGTTAACTTTAAACTTAACTGGTTATTTTAACTGGGCTCGATTCTCAGCCTGGGTATTTTTTCGCTCAGTTGGAAATATTCAAATCAGTTTCATTGTGTTAAATTAATAGTTCATCTACGTATCCATGGTTTATATGGAGTTCCTTTACCTGCGGTTTATTCTGTTGAGCTGTTTACATGACAAACCAGATGTTATTACCAATAAAGTTATCTGGGCGAAATATGCTGGCTGGTTGTCGGCCCAGTTAGCTTAACCGGTAAAAGCATTGGCTATGTAAGTCAAGGATCTGAGTTCGATTCCCAGCCTGGACATTTTTTCGCTCAGTTGGAAATATTCAGTTCGTAGGGGTTAAAATTAGTTTCACAAGCATTTTTATGGAAATGCAGGAAAGATCTCTGATACTATGAAGATTATAAAGTATTTTTTTGCAAATACGTGACATCTAAAAACCAACGTAATGAAGAACATAAGCAGCCAAAATAAATTTAGCATTCATATGTTTTAACGCTTCATAAAAAGAGCTCCATTTCAATCTTCATATCGAAATAAAGGAAAGGAAAGGAGAAACAGCAGAAGCAGCAGTAATGCATGCATGTTGCTTCTATTACTGTTTCTTACTCTCTCTCTTTCTCTTTAATTTTGTACTAGAGGTCTGCACGGGCCAGAATTTACAGGCCCGGCCCGAACGAAAGCTATATTGGCACGGCCTCGGGCCGACCCGTTTACATTTTCACAGTTCTCGGCCCGACCCGGCTCGTACAAAAATCAATGAAAACAGGCCCGGCTCAATTTCTACAAAAAAATCAACGTAAATCAAATTTGTACGTAACTCGAATTTGTAAATTGACTATGCAAAATTTCGTAAGAAACTGTAATATATATGTATATATTAATGATAAGAAAGACGATAATTTTTAACGACTTATAATTTAGTACAGTATCTTATTTATGAATATAACTAGCAGGGATGACTGAGCTAAGATCGGTCAAAATTAGTCTTGTGTTCAATTAAATATTTTATTCTCACTGTATCATTTTTGCTGTTTAGATACAATTGACTTGCTCCTGAGACATTGTGCCCCAAAATGATTCACTAACCGATTTTTTGCTTCGAACATGCGACCTAACAAATGCTCTTCTCGAACCCGAAAGCGATTGAATACAAAATTTAGTCAAAATCGTTAAAGTCGTTTTATAGATAAAATTAGCTTGACACACAGTCACTCAAAAGAGACCCACTACTCTAAATTCATCGAACATATGACCTATCCCAATGATCTTCTCATGTCCAGAAACTATATAGCATAAACGTTTGTCAAAATCATTTTAGTCGTTTTTTAGATACAATTATCTTGACCCACAGTAACCCAAAAATTACACACTAAACGCATTTTCTCGAACATGTGACTTAGCCCAATGGTCTTCTCATGTTCAGAAATGATATAATTCAAAATTTTGTCTAAATGTTTTGAGCCTTTTTTTTTAGATACAATCATCTTGACCCACAGTGACCCCAAAATGTCCCAGTAATCGAATTTACTTGAACATGTGACTTATCCCAATGGTCTTCTCGTGTTCAGAAACGATATAATACAAAATTTTGTCAAAATGTTTTGAGCCGTTTTTTAGATACAATCATCTTGACCCACAGTGACTCAAAAATGTATCAGTAATAAATTTTCTTGAACATGTGATTTATACCAATCGTCTTCTCATGCCCAGAAACGGTATAACACAAAATTTTGTCGAAATTGGGTAAGTCGTTTGAACATACGACCTAGCCCAATAGTATTCTCGTGCCCGAAAACGATAGGATATAAAATTTCGTCAAAATCGTTAGAGACGTTTTTTAGATACTATTGGCTTGGCCCACAGTGACCCAAAATGACCCACTAAACGAATTTTCTCAAACATATGACTTAGCCCAACGGTCTTCTCATGTTCAGAAACGATATAATACAAAATTTTGTCAAAATGTTTTGAACCGTTTTTTTAGATACAATCATCTTGACCCACAGTAATCGAATTTTCTTGAACACATGATTTATAACCAATCGTCTTCTCATGCCCAGAAACGGTATAATACAAAATGTTGTCAAAATTGGGTAAGCCGTTTATTAGATACAATTAGGTTGACCCACAGTTATCCAAAAATGACTCACAAATCCAATTTTCTGAAAATGTGGCTTAGCCCAATGGTTTTCTCATGCACAAAAACGGTATAATACAAAATTTTGTCAAAATCGTTTGATTCGTTTTTTAGATACTATTAGCTTGACCCACAGTGACCCAAAATGACCCACTAATCGATTTTTCTCGGACATGTCACTTAGCCCGATGGTCATCTCATCCTTATGCCCAGAAGAGGTATATTACAAAATTTTGGCAAAATGTTTTGAGCCATTATTTACATTCAATTAGCTTGACACCTGACCCATTGTGACCCAAAATGACCCACTAATCAAATTTTCCTGAACATACGACCTTGCCCAATAGTATTCTCGTGCCCGAAAACGATAGAATATAAAATTTCGTCAAAATCGTTAGAGCCGTTTTCTAGATAAACTTAGCTTGACCCACAGTGACCAAAAATGACCCACTAATCGAATTTTCTCTGACATGTGACTTAGCCCATTGGTCTTCTCGTAATCCAAAACAGTAGATTACAAAATTTAGTCTAAATCGACTAAGCCGTTTTTTAAATATAATTAGCTTGACATTGACCCATTATGACGCAAAAATGACCCACTAATCGAATTTTCTCGAACATGTGACTTGGCCCAATGGCCTTCTCATGCTCAGAAATGATACAATACAAAATTTTGCTGCAATGTTATGAGTCATTTTTTTAGATACAATTATCTTGACCCACATTGACCCAAAAATGACCCACTAATCGAATTTTCTTGAACATGCGAATTAGCCCAATGGTCTTTTCATGGCCAGAAACGGTATTATACAAAATTTTGTCAAAATCGTTTGATTCGTTTTTTTAGATACTATTAGCTTGACCCACAGTGACCCAAAATGACCCACTAATCGATTTTTCTCAGACGTGTCACTTAGCCCAATGCTCATCTCATCCCCAGAAGTTTACAAAATTTTGGCACAATGTTTTGAGCCATTATTTACATTCAGTTAGCTTGACACCTGGCCCATTGTGATCCAAAATGACCCATAAATCAAATTTTCTTGAACATACGACCTAGCCCAATAGTATTCTCGTGTCCGAAAGTGGTTTTCTTCGAGCCGTGGATCTTCCATGCGTTAATACGGATTAGGTTCCCTTAGAAAGACCCCCACGGAGGGCACTCCCCCCGGGCCCATATCCCTCGTGTAGATAATTGGCCGTCAAAAATCAACCCAACTCAACTCTCGTGTCCGAAAACGATAGAATATAAAATTTCGTCAAAATCGTTAGAGCCGTTTTCTAGATAAACATAGCTTGACCCACAGTGACCCAAAAATGACCCACTAATCGAGTTTTCTCGAACATGTGACTTAGCCTATTGGTCTTCTCGTAACCCAAAACAGTAGATTACAAAATTTAATCAAAATCGTTGTAGCTGTTATTTAGATAATATTAGCTTGACCCGAAGTGACCCAAAAATAAGACATTAATTGAAATTTCTTTAACATGTAACCTAGCCCAATACTTTCCTCGTGCCCAAAAACGGTTGGATATGAAATGTAGTCAAAGTCGATTAAGCCGTTTTTTAGATATAATTAGCTTGACACTGACCCATTATGACCCAAAAATGACCCTCTAATCGAATTTTCTCGAACATGTAACTTGGCCTAATGGTCTTCTCATGCTCAGAAACGATATAATACAAAATATTGCCGTAATGTTTTGAACCATATTTTTAGATACAATTAGCTTGACCCACAATAACCCCAAAATAATCCACTAATTGAATTTCCTCGAACATGTGACTTAGCCCAATGGTCTTTTCATGCCCAGAAACTATATATAATACAAAATTTTGTCAAAATGCTTTGAGTCTTTTTTTGGATTTAATTATCTTGTCCCTGACCCATTGGGACTCAAAATGACCCAATAATAATTTTCTTGAACATGCAACCTAGCCCAATGGTATTCTCGTGTCCGAAAACGATAGAAAAAAACATTTCGTCAAAATCTTTAGAGTTGTTTTCTAGATTAACTTTCCTCGACCCACAGTGACCCAAAAATGACCCACTAATCAATTTTTCTCGAACATGTGACTTAGCTCAATGGTCATCTCATGCCCGGAAACGGTATATTACAAAATTTTGTCAACATTTTTTGAGTTTTTTTTAGATTGAATTGGCTTAACCCGGAACCATTGTGACCCAAAATGACCCACTAGTCGAATTTCCTTGAACATGCGAGTTAGCCCAATTATATTATCGTGTCCGAAAACGTTATAATACAAAATTTCGTCAAAATCGTTAGAACCGTTTTCTAGATAAACTTTGCATGACCCACAGTGACCCCAAAATGACCCACTAATTGAATTTTCTCTAACATGTGACTATTAGCTCAATGGTCTCGTAATCCAAATCAGTAGATTACAAAATTTAGTCAAAATCGTTAGAGCCGTTTTTTAGATAATATTATTAGCTTGACCCGAAGTGACCCAAAAATGACCCACTAATCAAAATTTCTCGAACATGTGACCTAGCCCATTAGTTTCCCGTGCCCAAAAACGGTTGGATATAAAGTTTAGTCAAAATCGATTGAGCCGATTTTTATATATAATTAGCTTGACCTTGATCAATTATGAGCCATAATGACCCACTAATCGAATTTTCTGGAACACATGACCTAGCCCATTGGTTTTCTCGCGCCCGAAATTGGTAAAATACAAAATTTAGTTAAAATCGTTAGAGCCGTTTTTAAGATAAAATTTACATACACACACACACATACGCACACAATTTTTGCTCGCATTATAGTATAAGATATATATCATTTACACAGTATTATTTATAAATAAAGCATCATGCAGCAGTATTTACTCGGATATAAACTATAAATGTATGAAAAAATAGAAAAATAAACTTAAAAAACACTTTTCAAATAAAAAAACATCTTATAGAATGCGGGATTTATAAATTTAACACTGATGAATTGATTTAAACAATTTTCAATCTACATCAAACGAACAGGTGAAGCTAGAAGAAAAAAATACTCTCGTTCCTCTTTAATGAAACTTTAACATTAGCTTTCGTTCTGGTTTGAATTCAGCTAACTTAATTGATACGGTTGAACCCCACATTTTTTGTCTCATTTTAATTAGATTTGAGTTTTTTGTTAAAGTTTTGATTATATATTCCAATAAAAATATAACTTCCACTACTATATAAAACTATATCATGATTGTGGTCTTTACCTGCATATTTTATTTATGAAATAATTATTAATACACATTAAACGCGTACGTACATTTCACTGGCCCCGCCCCATACTCATTTTGAAAATTCAACAGCACCATTCGTTTGTGCTACGTTTGTGCTGGTTTGTGCCGCAAAAATTTTCGTTTGTGCCACTTCCGTTCTCTCGTTATAACGAACACAATGGGGCGGGGCCAGTGAAACGACAGCCCCGCCCCATCAATGAAATCAAAATTTTATTACTGCATTCGTTTGTGCTAGGTTTGTGCTGGTTTGTGCCGCAAAAATTTTCGTTTGTGCCACTTCCGTTCTCTCGTTATAACGAACACAATGGGGCGGGGCCAGTGAAACGACAGCCCCGCCCCATCAATGAAATCAAAATTTTATTACTGCATTTGTTTGTGCTACGTTTGTGCTGGTTTGTGCCGCAAAAAGTTTCGTTTGTGCCACTTCCGTTCTCTCGTTATAACGAATTTTTATAATTCAAGGTCAAATAAAGAAAATCACTTATAAAAATCGCAAATAACTACATGTCGCGAAATGAAATATGTAAAACTTTAGTCCCATGTAAATGTCGGTTTGTGCCGCAAAAAGTTTCGTTTGTGCCATTCTGGTTCCCTCGATATAACGAATTTTCCACTATTTCAACACAGAACGACCATTTCAGTGGCCCCGCCCCATCAACGAAATCTAAATTGTATTACGGCATTCGTTTGTGCTACGTTTGTGCTGGTTTGTGCCGCAAAAAGTTTCGTTTGTACCACTTCCGTTCTCTCGTTATAACGAATTTTTTAATTTCAAGGTCAGATAAAGAAAATCACTTATAAAAATCGCAAATAATTACATGTCACGAAATGAAATACTTAAATCTTTAGTCCCATGTAAATGTCGGTTTGTGCCGCAAGAAGTTTCGTTTGTGCCATTCTGGTTCCCTCGATATAACGAATTATCCACTTTTTCAACACAGAACGACCATTTCAGTGGCCCCGCCCCATCAACGAAATCTAAATTGTATTACGGCATTCGTTTGTGCTACGTTTGTGCTGGTTTGTGCCGCAAAAAGTTTCGTTTGTGCCACTTCCGTTCTCTCGTTATAACGATTTTTTTTAATTTCAAGGTGAAATAAAGAAAATCACTTATAAAAATCGTAAATAACTACATGTCGCGAAATGAAATATGTAAATCTTTAGTCCCATGTAAATGTCGGTTTGTGCCGCAAAAAGTTTCGTTTGTGCCATCCTGGTTCCCTCGATATAACGAATTTTCCACTATTTCAACACAGAACGACCATTTCGGTGGCCCCGCCCCATAAACGAAATCTAAATTGTGTTACAGAATTCGTTTGTGCTACATTTGTGCTGGTTTGTGCCGCAAAAAGTTTCGTTTGTGCTACTTACGTTCTCTCGTTATAACGAATTTTTATAATGCAAAGTCAAATAAAGAAAATCACTTATAAAAATCATAAATAACTACATGTCACGAAATGAAATACGTAAATCTTTAGTCCCATGTAAATGTCGGTTAGTGCCGCAAAAAGTTTCGTTTGTGCCATTCTGTTTCCCTCGATATAACGAATTTTCCACTATTTCAACACAGAACGACCATTTCAGTGGCCCCGCCCCATCAACGAAATCTAAATTGTATTACGGCATTCGTTTGTGCTACGTTTGTACTGGTTTGTGCCGCAAAAAGTTTCGTTTGTGCCACTTCCGTTCTCTCGTTATAACGAATTTTTATAATGCAAAGTCAAATAAAGAAAATCACTTATAAAAATCGTAAATAACTACATGTCACGAAATGAAATACGTAAATCTTTAGTCCCATGTAAATGTCGGTTAGTGCCGCAAAAAGTTTCGTTTGTGCCATTCTGTTTCCCTCGATATAACGAATTTTCCACTATTTCAACACAGAACGACCATTTCAGTGGCCCCGCCCCATCAACAAAATCTAAATTGTATTACGGCATTCGTTTGTGCTACGTTTGTACTGGTTTGTGCCGCAAAAAGTTTCGTTTGTGCCACTTCCGTTCTCTCGTTATAACGAATTATTTAATTTCAAGGTCAGATAAAGAAAATCACTTATAAAAATCGCAAATAATTACATGTCACGAAATGAAATACTTAAATCTTTAGTCCCATGTAAATGTCGGTTTGTGCCGCAAAAAGTTTCGTTTGTGCCATTCTGGTTCCCTCGATATAACGAATTTTCCACTATTTCAACACAGAACGACCATTCTAAATTGTATTACAGAATTCGTTTGTGCTACGTTTGTGCTGGTTTGTGCCGCAAAAAGTTTCGTTTGTGCTACTTCCGTTCTCTCGTTATAACGAATTTTTATAATGCAAAGTCAAATAAAGAAAATCACTTATAAAAATCGTAAATAACTACATGTCACGAAATGAAATACGTAAATCTTTAGTCCCATGTAAATGTCGGTTTGCGCCGCAAAAAGTTTCGTTTGTGCCATTCTGGTTTCCTCGATATAACGAATTTTCCACTATTTCAACACAGAACGACCATTTCAGTGGCCCCGCCCCATCAACGAAATCTAAATTGTATTATGGCATTCGTTTGTGCTACGTTTGTGCTGGTTTGTGCCGCAAAAAGTTTCGTTTGTGCCACTTCCGTTCTCTCGTTATAACGAATTTTTTAATTTCAAGGTCAAATAAAGAAAATCACTTATAAAAATCGCAAATAATTACATGTCACGAAATGAAATACTTAAATCTTTAGTCCCATGTAAATGTCGGTTTGTGCCGCAAAAAGTTTCGTTTGTGCCATTCTGGTTCCCTCGATATAACGAATTTTCCACTATTTCAACACAGAACGACCTTTTCGGTGGCCCCGCCCCATAAACGAAATCTAAATTGTATTACAGAATTCGTTTGTGCTACGTTTGTGCTGGTTTGTGCCGCAGAAAGTTTCGTTTGTGCTACTTCCGTTCTCTCGTTATAACGAATTTTTATAATGCAAAGTCAAATAAAGAAAATCACTTATAAAAATCGTAAATAACTACATGTCACGAAATGAAATACGTAAATCTTTAGTCCCTTGTAAATGTCGGTTTGCGCCGCAAAAAGTTTCGTTTGTGCCATTCTGCTTCCCTCGATATAACGAATTTTCCACTATTTCAACACAGAACGACCATTTCAGTGGCCCCGCCCCATCAACGAAATCTAAATTGTATTATGGCATTCATTTGTGCTACGTTTGTGCTGGTTTGTGCCGCAAAAAGTTTCGTTTGTGCCACTTCCGTTCTCTCGTTATAACGAATTTTTTAATTTCAAGGTCAAATAAAGAAAATCACTTATAAAAATCGCAAATAATTACATGTCACGAAATGAAATACTTAAATCTTTAGTCCCATGTAAATGTCGGTTTGTGCCGCAAAAAGTTTCGTTTGTGCCATTCTGGTTACCTCGATATAACGAACACTATTTCAACACAGAACGACCATTTCGGTGGCCCCGCCCAATAAACGAAATCTAAATTGTATTACAGAATTCGTTTGTGCTACGTTTGTGCTGGTTTGTGCCGCAAAAAGTTTCGTTTGTGCTACTTCCGTTCTCTCGTTATAACGAATTTTTATAATGCAAAGTCAAATAAAGAAAATCACTTATAAAAATCGTAAATAACTACATGTCACGAAATGAAATACGTAAATCTTTAGTCCCATGTAAATGTCGGTTTGCGCCGCAAAAAGTTTCGTTTGTGCCATTCTGGTTCCCTCGATATAACGAATTTTCCACTATTTCAACACAGAACGATCATTTCATTGGCCCCGGCCCATCAACGAAATCTAAATTGCATTACGGCATTCGTTTGTGCTAAGTTTGTGCTGGTTTGTGCCGCAAAAAGTTTCTTTTGTGCTACTTACGTTCTCTCGTTATAACGAATTTTTATAATGCAAAGTCAAATAAAGAAAATCACTTATAAAAATCGTAAATAACTACATGTCACGAAATGAAATACGTAAATCTTTAGTCCCATGTAAATGTCGGTTTGCGCCGCAAAAAGTTTCGTTTGTGCCATTCTGGTTCCCTCGATATAACGAATTTTCCACTATTTCAACACAGAACGACCATTTCAGTGGCCCCGCCCCATCAACGAAATCTAAATTGTATTATGGCATTCGTTTGTGCTACGTTTGTGCTGGTTTGTGCCGCAAAAAGTTTCGTTTGTGCCACTTCCGTTCTCTCGTTATAACGAATTTTTTAATTTCAAGGTCAAATAAAGAAAATCACTTATAAAAATCGCAAATAATTACATGTCACGAAATGAAATACTTAAATCTTTAGTCCCATGTAAATGTCGGTTTGTGCCGCAATAAGTTTCGTTTGTGCCATTCTGGTTACCTCGATATAACGAACACTATTTCAACACAGAACGACCATTTCGGTGGCCCCGCCCCATAAACGAAATCTAAATTGTATTACAGAATTCGTTTGTGCTACGTTTGTGCTGGTTTGTGCCGCAAAAAGTTTCGTTTGTGCTACTTCCGTTCTCTCGTTATAACGAATTTTTATAATGCAAAGTCAAATAAAGAAAATAACTTATAAAAATCGTAAATAACTACATGTCACGAAATGAAATACGTAAATCTTTAGTTCCATGTAAATATCGGTTAGTGCCGCAAAAAGTTTCGTTTGTGCCATTCTGGTTCCCTCGATATAATGAATTTTCTACTATTTCAACACAGAACGACCATTTCATTGGCCCCGGCCCATCAACGAAATCTAAATTGCATTACGGCATTCGTTTGTGCTAAGTTTGTGCTGTTTTGTGCCGCAGAAAGTTTCGTTTGTGCTACTTCCGCTCTCTCGTTATAACGAATTTTTAAAATGCAAAGTCAAATAAAGAAAATAACTTATAAAAATCGTAAATAACTACATGTCACGAAATGAAATACGTAAATCTTTAGTTCCATGTAAATATCGGTTAGTGCCGCAAAAAGTTTCGTTTGTGCCATTCTGGTTCCCTCGATATAATGAATTTTCTACTATTTCAACACAGAACGACCATTTCATTGGCCCCGGCCCATCAACGAAATCTAAATTGCATTACGGCATTCGTTTGTGCTAAGTTTGTGCT
Organism: Maratus speciosus; assembly: GCA_963932465.1. NCBI lineage: Eukaryota > Metazoa > Arthropoda > Arachnida > Araneae > Salticidae > Maratus > Maratus speciosus. Next base: position 282,341,203 of record OZ010792.1, read on the forward strand.
GGTTTGTGCCGCAGAAAGTTTCGTTTGTGCTACTTCCGTTCTCTCGTTATAACGAATTTTTATAATGCAAAGTCAAATAAAGAAAATCACTTATCAAAATCGTAAATAAATTTGTGTCACGAAGTAAAATACGTAATTCTTTAGCGCTATGTAAATGTGCATGAACTTTTTTAAAACACGGCAACTGTAAATATTCGAAAAAAAATCGAAGAAGTAATCAAATTAAAAAAAATGATTGAACTCTGCACTTTACAATCTAACCAAGTATATGTGCATGCAAAAGCTGCTTAAATTGCTCTTTTTGATTAAATTACACTTGTTGATCATGTAAAGCTTGTAGACTTATGAGAACATATTTATGAAGAATATGACTTCTTGATAGTTCTTGAGAACTAAAGCTTCATTATGACACTTTTAAAACGTAACCTACAATGGCTGGATGCACACAAAAATTGCATCACATCAAAACAGAAATGTTACCATTGAAAAAAATGTGAGAGTGTTGAAAAATATTTTAAATAATTATGTGAAAAGATTTTTTAATGAGTTAATGAATTTTAATAATTAAACACCTTAATGAATTTTAATAATTAAACAAATAACAAAGGAAAATATTGATTTTTTAATGAAACAAGAAAGAAAAATCATGCGTTAAGCATAAATTATGAAACACTTTCCAACACTTCCTGAAGGCTTTAACAAAACTTCGTTATTTAGGGAAATAATGTATATAAAATAACTAAGTAAACATTTTAGAAAACGTATAAAACATTTTAAAAACTGATTTCAGAAGTTACCGTCTATAGTCAAATATGTATTTCAATTCTTCTGAACAGCCCTGTATTTGATCTGTAGGTTGATATATATTCTACACTGGTGAAAACAATTAAAGGGACAAATGGTTTTTTTTTGCAATTAAGATAAAACTAACAAAGCAAATAAAACCAAATTTGGCCAAAATATCATTTGATATAAGACTAATGTATGGCAAAACAAAAATGGGCACAACCTGCACCCTAAATAAGGAAACTGGTCACGTGTTCAGCACAGCAGCTAACTGACACCCTGTCAGTCAGAGAAAAACATGTCTAATAGCGTGTATGATCGTCTGTAACAGCTACACAACTCTCGCATCGGCGTTTCATAGTGTTTACCATGGACCTTATCAATCTCTGTGGCAACTGCACAAACTCTTGCACCAAGGCACCCTTGAACTTATCGATGGTCGTTGGAGCTGGTCTTTGAGCTGCAATTGATCGTCCAAGGACGGCCAATACGTGTTCGATGGGATTAAGGTCAGGGGACATCGCAGGCCACTCCATTCGTTGAAAATCCTATTATTCGAGGTATTCGCCCGCCAACTGAGCCCTATGTGGACGAGCGTTATCGTCCATAGAGACGAAATTTTGTGCATATGCCTCGCGGAAAAGTCTCACATAGGGTGCAAGGTTCTCGTCCCTGTATCGCTGGCATTCAGAGTACCTCTATCAAACACAGGAAGGTCGGTACGCCCGTCTGCCATGATGCCTGCCAGACCATCCGACCATTTCCAGCACAGTGATCATTTTCGACAATGTTGGAGGGCCGATATCGACTCTCGGGTTCTCTCGAGATAAGAACACGTCTCGAGTAGCTGTCCAGACTGAATCGCGACTCATCACTGTAGAGAACCCGCCCAAACTATCCTCTGTCCAAGACAGGTGTTATCGGCACAATGCTAGACGGAATTTTTTGTGGTTCGGAGTCAAAGGGATGCAGACTACAGGACGCCTGGCATACAGGCCACCTGCATTAGTAAAACTTCCCAGGTCGTTTTTGAATAAGAGTCTAAGAACATTTTTATTAGATATGTGGCAGTACAGCTGGGATAACTCAGAGGGAGGCAGATTCACATATGCAATTGTACCAAAGGTTCAACTTTCGTTATTATGCAAGGACAGAGTCTCGATTTACTTCTTGACAGGCTGCGGCAGTTTTCTGACCTTTTTACACAGTATAAATAAAAAAGAAGACGATCTCTGTCAATGTGGTCGGCGTGGAGATCCAGTACACTATCTTTTCGAAAAATGTAAGTTTATGAAATACAAATTTACTAGAAAACATCCACAACTGCTAGACGATATATTAGAAATTTTAAATAACAAACAGTCCCTCAGTCAACGTTACCAAAATTATAATGTTTTTAATGAAAAATACTCGTTCATTAAGTATAAATCCATGCTAGTATGATTTGTACCTGTGGCCGGACAATGGTGTGAGATGCAGAAATGGAATTATAGTGGAAAGGAGTGATTCATGATTGGTGTAGTTCATTTAGGTGTCGTATTGCATTCTACTAGAAATATTATAAATAGTAAAATATTGAAAAAATTAATTGAATTGCAAAAGTATTGTACATAATGAAGATAATCAATTGAATTGCAAAAGTATCGTAAATAATGTAAATAATCTGGTTACTGCTGAATATACTAACTAACGTTCCCCGGATTGCGATTGCGCAAAGGTGATAGGAACCAGACTTCGAGTCGATTACGAAGGACTGTAATCGATTACGATTACGATTAATTTCAATTTCTGAAAACAGATTACGATTATGTCTCTATTTATGCGAATTAGATTACGATTACATTTTTGATTATCTATTTTTTAAATTCTAGATTACGATTAATATTTTTTATTGGATTACGATTACCGAACTAGTCGATTACGATTACAGTTCGATTACACTGATTTCTTAATCTGTGTGTTATAAACTAGAGTTATAACATCGTGTCGGTTAACCTGATTATTACCCAAACCGGACCCGACACCAAGTTCAGGTAGAGTTGGAAGTTGGAGCTAATTTCGTTCGCTACAGATTGAGATGGGTTGATTTTTTTGTGTCTGCAGGTCATGTTAACATTAAATGTTTCGAATTGTGTTTTCGCATTTGCGAGTCGTTTTCGGATTTATCCAAATTTTTATAAAAAAAAAAAAAAAAAAAAAAAAAAAAAAAGAAAAAAAAAAGAAAAGAAAAAAAGCCCTAAATATTTTGTCAGGCTAGAAAATTGCATACTTGAATATTAATGAGCATTATATATATGTGTGTGTGCATGTTTTTCTTTCTTACAAAAAATAATTATAATATATATTAGAGATATAATTATAGGCCAATATTCTATAATTGCATTACATTAATTAAGGATTATTTTTGATACATTTCTGTTTCGAATTTGTTTCGGGGTGAGCTGGTTTCGGGTTGACTAAAATAAAATTTTCGGGTTCGGATTAGGTATATAACCCGAGTTGTGCAAGATTCTATTACGAACTCCTCTTGCTTCAAATTCATTGCTTAACTATCTATATGTAATATTCACATTTTATATTTTTTTAGGAATGAAGAACTGCATTAGTATTTATATGTAAGTGTGCTCACAGTTCTTAAGCAATTAAGTTTGTTTGAAAAAATCTCCCCAATTGAAATCTCCCTTGTTTTATTGAGTTTTGATAATTTACCTTTATAAATTGTTATGAACCATGAAAAAGTCAACAAAAAACACATTTTTTCATATGCATGTTAATATTCGATATTGAGAAAATGCCTCAGTAAAGAGTTCTGAGGTTTTTTTTTTTCCTTCTCATTCACAATTATGAAAGATTAAATTTTCTTCTGTTTGCCAATTATCATAGTAGAACGTAATTCCTTGTCTCATCTGTGTGTATGTCTATAAATATGCAGTGCTTAGCATTAATGATTATATTGTGTTCAAATTATGCTGATTTTTTTAATCTTAAATGTAATAAATTTTAAAGTAAATTTGATACACATGAACGTTAAAAGGGAGATAAAAACTGTCTTCTGGTAGGAGAGAATTTAGCGGATGTATAAGTGCTTTTCCATAATAAAACAATAAATACAGTATTTTTCTTTCTTTCCTTTTATTTTATCCATCATCACTGTAACTCAATGATCCATGACCACTGGGTTGACCACATGCCGAGTTTGTTTTCCCAATTCTCATATCTTTAACAAAGTCAAATCAAATAGTACTATTTCTATGTTCTATCGTACACGGCATACACTCTGTTCTCAGAAAGATACAATATATGCACCAAGGCCTCCTTATCATAATAACAGGCCTCGCAATCGCAAGTTTCGCAAGTTTCCTCGCAAGTTTCCTTTGTCCGCTGTACACGTGGTTAGAAACCACATGGTTTCCTGTGACTAGCGCCATCTACCGTGAGAAACAGAAATATTTTTTAATTTGTTTTCCATTTATCTTTTACCATTTTCTTTACGATGTGCTTTGTAGTTTGCAAATGATAGCTGTTAATCTAAAAATTTTCGTATGTTCTAGACATTTTATTTAAAAAATGAACTTACTTTACTGTTAAACAAAAAATACTGCTGTATTCACTTATATAAATAAATGATGATGATAATAATAATAATAATCAGGAAAGAAAAATATATTAACATGAATTTCTCAGTGATATTAGTTATTGAAATAAATGGATAGCATCTAGGTCCGGAAAATGTAAAATATTTTATTTTCTCTTTTATATTTTCAAATATGTGATTAATTTTATTTCTGGTATTTGTTTTCTTTTCACAGTTAATTTCATGTTACAGTATTAATTTAACATCGCTCCTTCAATTTTTTCAATGCCCAGTTTCATTTATTTATTTATTGGCCTATCATTTGTTTTATTTTTGAAGATATGGGGGATCATTTCAGTTTAACATACTTTAGATGAAAGTTTCACTGTTTTATCATATAAAGTTTGTATGTATTAATCTTTGGAAAGTTTCATAATTGGCTCCACAGCCAATTGGCATATCTCGCGAGCATAGTTTGGTGCGTAATTAATTTCCTTGTTTTAGCTCACACATGTTATGTAAGTTTTACTAAAATGTATCAAATTATTTTAGGAAAAGTTAAAACACGTATAGATACACAAAAAACAGACTGAAGTCATAAACACTTAAAAAATTGGAAAAATAAAAAAAGTTTAAGAATCACTTAAATTTATGCATGTCCTTCAGCTTTCCCCCCATATTCTTGTATTCCCAACCGTATCCTTGTCATGCTACGATTTTGGTGCTTGTAAATCTTGGTTTGGGTATTCTTCCTTAATCAGACCTAGAGTCAGTTGGCTTAATACAGTAAGTGTAGTTTAGCGCAAAATTAATTTTATTTTTAAACCGTATACTTGATATCACATTATTCCAGCATCGCGTTTTTTGTAGTCAACTTTGACTGTGGAACAGATTACAGAAAATTAGCTAATACTACATTATATAATAATAAATCGGTACTTTTCAAGTATAGGGGGCTTGACGAGAGAAGAAAATTTAGCAACGTAATTTCTGGAAGCATATTCACTGTTTCACATAAAGAAGCAATATTTTCCAATATTTGTACAATTTAAATAATATAAAAATGCAATTTATCTATTTTTATAATCTATTAAGTAAATTGTATCTAAAAAACAATAATAATATCTATAAATTAAATTTATACATGTAAAACAAGTTAACAGATCATAAATTTTTGTTCTCGTAACTGTTTGTATCATTTAGCAACAAATCTCACTTTTTGAAGCCCGAATTGCGCCAAGATTTAAAAAAACGAAAAAAAAAAAAAAACGCAAAAGCCTCTTTACTGAAAAAGTACCAATAAATCTTCTATTTAAATCTTCATTTTTAACATTTTTAAAAGCCAGAAAATAATTGTGCGAAATAATTTGACTTTACGCATTTATTTTAGTGGAATTAAAAAAATATTTTTAATGTCAATAAGACACTATTTTCCATTTTCACTATACATTTGTTTACGTAGTATTACCAGTAGTATGCACCAGGTGGCGTAACTTGCGGGACAAAGTCAGTTAATAAGTTGGCAATTATCGGGTCAATTTCACCCATAGACTTTCACCGGATTGTCAAGCCTGATAATATGATAAGGGAGTCTTGATATGCACTATAAGATTCTGTTTCTCTTTTACCCCATTAAAGGCTATCTACTGTCCCTCTTGATCTCTGACCTTTCACACTCCCACTTTAGGGGCAATTTAATGAGTTGAAAACAGGAACAGATCTCTTTCTTTCCTCCTACAACAATTTTTAGCAAACCGACCAAGTATATTTTGGTTTGGAAACGAAAGGAAGAAAAAAAAAGGTGTAATCATAGAACGTAATCGTATATTTATGCGAGATTACGATTACAGAGCTTTTCGATATAGATTACATTGTGATTACATTACATTGCGATTACGATTAGATTATGATTATAATCGGAGTAAAATCTTTTGATTATGATTATATTGCGATTATTTCGAAAATGAAATTAATGATTACGATTACTCTGCGATTACACAGTTTTTGTTATCGATTATAATCGACTACGATTACACGATTACGATTACTCGAAGTCTGATAGGAACATCCCGCCCTGGGTTAGGGGCTTGACCCAACCATTAGCCACAAGCAGGTTCCCAGGGAGGGCGATTATATTAGATTAGATTAGTCTCTGGGTGACGGTTATCCGTGAAATTAATGCTCCTGTAACATTATACAGGTGACGAAACTGTTGTGTCGCTGTCGCGGACCTATCCCTTTTGGCTAGAGACGTCAAATAACGGTCTTTAGCCGGTGTTGTTGCCCTTTTACGGCCTTGACCAAGTCGGGGTACCACTGTTCCTGTCTCTGTAAACTGTTTCCACAGAGTGGACACCACATTTCACGGAACCCCGAGGTTCTTACAACAGGTAGCTTGTGATTGGCTGGCCTCGAGTCTTCCAACAATCCACCATCTTGTGGCATCATCTAGACATATTTCGACTAGCCATACTAACGATGGGTAAACAAATAAATTCAAAAAACAAGGATTAGGTTATGCTACGATGCTTCAAAACGTCCTCACGCTACAAGCTACTGCCGACAAATGAGGCACCTCCGCACAAACGCGATTAGAGCGCCACTGCCTTATGACGACACAGACCACTGCGTGGCAAGTGTGTCCGCGACGACTTAACTATCAACCGATACCTTATTTGCGTATAGGATAACTTATTTTGTTTTGTTTTTTTAAAAAACCGTTTGTCCCTTTAATTGTTTTCGCCAGTGTATATATTGGGAAAATTTAGTTTAGCAAGAAAACGCATAACAGGTTGAAATTTCTCTTTCAGCAATTTGTACTAATAGATGGAAACATACTTGAATACTTTTGTACAACCCTGTAGTTAACGTAGTATCTTTATTACACGCCACAATTTAGTTAAAATTTAATTAAAACTAGAATACTCGTAAGTACTAATAGATGGAAACATACTTGAATAGTTTTGTACAACCCTATAGTTAGCGTAGTACCTTTAGTGCACGCCACTTAGTTAAAATTTAATTAAATCTAGAATACTCGTAAAATTATTGAAACACATTTCCAGAAATTATCATTTTTAGAGGGTCATGTATCCATTTCTTTCCGTGACCCTGTATATCATTTTATCTATATTCTACAAACATTTCTTAGTAAACTAAATGCATTTCATCGTAAAAATGCATAACTCATATAAAAACCATCTTTAAGCAATTTGTGCTCATAGCACTGGTGCTCATATCATGTGCACTGGGCCGACAACCTGCCAGCATGTTTCGCTCAGAACTGGTTGTCGGCCAAGTTAGCTTAAACGGAAAAGCATTGGCCTTGTAAGCCAAGGATCTGGGTTCGATTCCCGGCCTGGGCATTTTTTCGCTCAGTTGGAAATATTCAATTCGTATGATAGCTTTACCAATCAGTTTGATTGTGTTAAAATAATAGTTGTTCTACGTATCCATCGTTTATATGGAGTTCCTTTACCTGCGGTTTATTCTGTTGAGCTGTCTACATGACAGACCAGATGTTCTACCTATAAGGTTTTCTGAGCGAAACATTCTGGCTGGTTGTCGCGCCAGTTAGCTTAAACGGAAAAGCATTGGCCTTGTAAGCCAAGGATCTGGGTTCGATTCCCGGCCTGGGCATTTTTTCGCTCAGTTGGAAATATTCAATTCGTATGATAGCTTTACTAATCAGTTTGATTGTGTTAAAATAATAGTTATCGAAGTATTTTCGTGTCTCAAGAATGCAGATTATGAACTGTTCACTAGGGTGTGTCGAAAAAAAGAAATTTTTTATTTTGGGAACGCTTTAGTGCGGAAAAGTTGCCTATTGTAATGAGAAGAAAAACGGCATAATTTTTTTAAAAATCGGTTAACATCTTTCATTCGCGCATCGTACTTAAAGTTTATGAAAAATTGCAAAAATCTCGCCTTTTCTCTATTTTTTTTTAAGTTAATTAAAACTTTAAAAATAAACACGCTTTAGCTTTTTATGCTTGTTTCATGGTTTACGTAACCAAATTAAATTAAATTCTAATAAATAATCTAATTTTCCTGTTTGCTCAACGTCTTAGAATAAAACATAAATTTAGTAATTTTTCGCATTTTTCACCGTGCTACTCTTCGCTCGTTTTGCTAGGATAAATCGACCCACAACTCACCACGTGGACGTGGAGGTGGTTGCTTGTAGAGTTCCACCTCCACCCTATCCAACCAACTATCCAATTGTTGGGTGTGGCATTTACATTATATTTGCAACTATTTACAAAGGTTTTCCATGGAGTAGCATTCTTTGGCTTACTGTGTTTTTTACGTTTTCTTTTTTATATCTACTGCACATTTAAAGTCTGATTTTTTTAAGAATTGAGGCATAACCGATTTAGACTTCAGTGTTGTTCGGATATAGCCATCTCTAGCTTCATGTCCATATACTTTATTTGAGGTCTCTGTCAAAACTTTGACGCATTACTTAACAGTCTCGGTGTGACAGGGAAACATTTGTATTTCTCTGATGTGAGTAGTGTCAGAAGTGATGAACGATTTAACATCATCTTCACTTAGGTCCCACGGCATTGGGGCAGGTTACACCGCACAAGAATTCCAATTAATAATTTCTGTGTAATCGAAAGCTTGGAATTTTCCATTCGGTGGAATTACATTTCTAACAGTCTTGTTCTTCCGGACGGTTTGTCTTGCTTTTACGATTCTTCTGTAAACAATATCTCGAGTATGTTTTCTTTAATCGACAATCATTCCCAACAGAATATTCTCTGGGTGCGCAAAAAATGCATTTTGTTCTATTACTGGATCAACAACTTGTAGTAATTCGTCGGATAAATAACGTGATGCCTGGATTGTTTTAAAAACATATTTTGGACGTCGGTAAAATATTTGCTTATTTTATGGCAAATTACACAGGCATATATGATTTGAAGATGAAGCCAGCTGTTTCTTTAAAGTTTTCGGATGAATCTGATACAATCTAAGGACTCGGTTAAGGCGGCAGTTAGTCATATGGAATCGGACAAAGTACCAGGGTCCCAATTCGCCAAATCTTCTCGGCAATGTTCCAAGGTGATTGCATTCAAAATGTCCCAAAAATACTGTTGTTCTTCGCTCACAAAAGTCCTGTCTATATCAGAAATCGAACAATCTGCAGGTTCACAATCGACCACAGGAGATTTTTCACAGCAAGGGAGCTGCTACGGGATTGGCGCACTAAAAGATTTCGGCCCTTCAGTTTGTCCGTGAATATGTTGGAAAATTTAGCCATAATAAACCTCATTAAAAGCGCTGTTTAGAGCTGTTGCGTTAATTTTAATTTTCATCTGCCATTTGGGCTTTTCGTCAATGTACTCAGTTTGTATTTATCTTCCTCATACTCCGACTCTTCAAAAGAAGTGTGTTTGAGTTCATCAATTTCATAGTACACTGCCACTTTAGGAACTTTAAAACTATTTGAGGTTTGCTAAGGTTGTTTGTTTGAGGACTATTCTCAGTGTTTGCTGAAGATCACGAGTTTTCCGCTCGGCCTTCACATTTAACTTTTTTGTAACTGTTTTGTAAATACATCCGATTCTCACCCAAATTGTAATTCCTTTGATGAATGATGAACCTCTACTCAAAGACACGAATTTTCTTTCTTTTTTTTTACATAAGCATTTAATTAGAATTACACATTAACATGCATGTGTTCTTTTTAATATAATATACATGCCACACCCAACAATTGAACGGATTATTGGATAGGATGTTGGTGGAACTCAGCGTGCAACCACTACCACGTGGTGAGTTCTGTGTCGTTTTGTTTTAGCAAAACGCACTAAGAGTTGCACGGTGAAATTTGAGAAAAATTGGTAAATTTATGTTCTTTCTAAGTTCATGCGGGAAGAACAAAAAATTGGTTTATTGATGGGAATTTAATTTATTTAGGTTATGTAAACCATGAAACAAGCATAAAAAACTAAAGCGTGTTTATTTTTAAAGTTTTAATTAACTTAAAAAATTAGAAAAAAGGCGCAATTTTTGCAATTTTTCATCAATTTGAAGTACGATGCGCGAATGGAAGATATTAACAGATTTAAAAAAAATTCATGCCGTTTTTCTTCTTATTGCAATAGGCAACTTTTCCGCACTAAAGCGTTCCGAAATTAAAAAATTTCTTTTTTTTAGACCCACCCTACTGTTCACTAAACATATGATTAGGGTATATTTCCATGAATTTTTAATTATATATTTAAATAGTAATAATAATATAACCAAAAAGGAAAATTTTAGTTTTTGAACAATCTTTAACTTAATGAGTATTATTAATTAAGGAAAAAAATCGAAAATATCAATATTAGTTTTTAAGGAAAAAAGTTGATTTCTTTAGATTTTTTCAACTATAAGATAAGGATATCCACTTAAATGATGAAAACTAAACATATATTTGAATTTTGAATGAACAACACCTTAATGAACATCAATAATTAAGCAAAACAATGGAAAATATCAATCTTTAAGGCAAAAGACTGATTCCTTTAGATTTTTCAACTATGAAAGCAAAATATCAACTTAAAAGAGAAAAGTTATGAGGATTTCAACTTAAAAAGGAAATTGAAACATATATTTTAGTTTTTGAACAACCATTACCTTAATGAATTTAAATAATTAAACAAGTAACAATGGAAAATATTGATTTTTTAATAAAAAAAGACTAATTTAAACGAATTTCATTAATTTTTACACTAGTTTGAGATTTTATCCTACTTTTAGATGCTAGCTATGTAGAATTTTAACCCTTGAATGAAGTACTCTTTAAGAAATACTCATTAATGAAGTGATCCGTTTTTCTTCAAACGTTTTGTAATAGAGGTTGGGAAATTTTAATAATATAAAATTTAAGAATTGGTTTAAGAACTGAAGAAATCACTGAATTCCGTTGAATCAGAAAGTATAGAATTTGTTTAAGTAATGCTTTATGTATAAAAAATTGAGTTCGAATGTGGAAAATTCTTTTCCAATGTGATAAAATTAAGAAAATTAGTTTGTAAACTCTTATTTTTATATCTACATTCATGAAAATATTTTTTAAATATGAATTTTCAGTTACTGATTAGATTAAAAATTAATTTATTTTGTTTAGTAATGAGTATTTCTTAAAGTGTGCCTCCTTCAAGAGTTAAAATTCTTGATAGCTAGCATCTAAAAGTATGAAATAATGTCAAACTAGCATAAAAATTAATCAAATTCATTTGAATTAGTCTTTTTAACTCTTTCCAACAAAGTTGACTAGTGTTTATGACTTCGGTTTGTCTGGCCGTCTGTCCGTCTATCCGCGCTCTAACTCCCGTAAATATACTCGATTGCCCTGAAATTTATGAATGTTATTGACGTTTACCATAGCACGTTCCCTATTTTAAATGAAGTTTGTTGCATGTTTAATTCATTTACAACGGCCTATGGGGAAAAATCGTTAAAAATTATTTTTAATGGTCTTACAATCTTTCAAAAATAATAAAATTGATATGCATTAATGAAGTGCACTAAAGTATGCATTCTGCAGAATATGCGGTGTAAAGAATAGTTATTATTCATTTACAGGGACATACAAAAGAATGCCGTTACTTAATGGTATAGGAGTGGAGGAATTGTTTGCGGCGTATTTTAATTATGTTAAATTATTTCATGTATAATGAAATTGTTATATGTCGCTGAGGTTTACTATAAGTTATTTCATGTATAATACGGAGTGCATAGCATATACAGGGACACACAAAAGATTTCAGATACTATATTGTATCCGAAGTACTGTACATTAGCGATGATTGCTAGAAATGCATTTTTAATTATGATATGCACTTTTATGTTTCACTATATTTATACATACTATATGAAGTATATAAGTGCTATAATTCATATACAGGTCCACACATAAAAATTCGTAATGGTTACTGGCTATGAGCACAAGTTGCTTAAAGATGGTTTTTATATGAGTTATGCATTTTTACGATGAAATGCATTTACTTTACTAAGAAATGTTTGTAGAATATAGATAAAATGATATACAGGATCACGCAAAGAAATGGATACATGACCCTCTACAAATGATAATTTCTGGAAATGTGTTTCAATAGTTTTACGAGTATTCTAGTTTTAATTAAAGTTTAACTAAATTGTGGCGTGCACTAAAGATACTACGTTAACTACAGGGTTGTATAAAAGTATTCAAGTATGTTTCCATCTATTAGTACTTACGAGTAATCTAGTTTTAATTAAATTTTAACTAAATTGTGGCGTGTAATAAAGATCTACTAAAAAACAACTTTTCAACAGTAAAAAAAAAAAGAAAGAAAAAAAAAGAAAAAGAAAAGAAAAAAAGTGAAAGTTGTGGCTAAAAAATAGTGCGATATCAAATTTTCAAGCTTATTTCATGTTACTTATTTTATGGTACTTACATATGGTAAATTTTCCATTAAAAATGTACCATATGTAAGTCGAGTACCTAAGAATGTGTTGATAGAAAGCCTTTTCTTCTTTACTAAATACATCATGACGTGTTTCTGAAAATTAAACTTTTTTAAATTATGCATGATGGGCTTGGCGGCCATCTTTCCATATTTTACACAAATTCTAAGCACACAAGTTCATTGTTAAGATTGGAAGTTCGAAATTGTTACTAAATCAAACATTTTATTCTTTTAATTTGTGGAAATGAGCGCCTAAAAATTTGTGTCTTAAAATAAAGCTGAAGTAACGTCAGGTTTTATCATATGATTCTTTTTTTTTCGGAGGGGGTTAATTAATTATTTAAGCAGTAAGAATCAATTTGTTTTTTCAAAATAAAAAACTTTCTTAATTTATCTCTCTGTAGCTAAATCTAAAAGTTCGAAATTCTTAATAATGCAAATATATTACGAGCATGAGTGCTTAGAAATTTGTGTAAAATATGGAAAAATGGCCGCCAAGCCTATCATGCATAATTAAAAATTAATTTTCAGAAACACGTTATGATGTATTTAGTGAAGGAGAAAAGGCTTTCTATCAACACATACTTAGGTACTCGACTTACATATGGTAAATTTTTAATGGAAAATGTTAAATAAGTACCATAATATAAGCTTGGAAATTTGATATCACACTTTTTTTAGCCACAACTTTCACCTTTTTTTTTTTTTGCTTGGCTTTTTTTTTTACTTTTTAAAAGTTGTTTTTTAGTAGATATCAGTTCTTTTTTTAAAACAAATGACATATAATTGAAATAATTCTACTAGCTCAAATTAAAATTAGTCCTTGTAGCCTTTATAAGCAGGGAGCAAACACAATAGTATACATTTTGTTTACCTATCATTCATTTTTTAGAGTGATTAATAATTTAAAAGTAAGGAAAGTCAATTTCTTCTTTCAAAGTATCAGTTTTTCTCAATTTATATTTCCTTAAAATTTTCTACGACAGATGAAAATTTAGTAAAAAACAGATAGAGTCGAAATAAAATATATATTTACAGTTAGTCTGTCAGTCAATTGTTTTTTCTAACTTTTTTTGCTGACGGTCTTTCAAAATAAATTTACCTTTACAAATACCTACAGTTAATCCGAGAATGAAATCCCGCAGGCATCTAAAGAATTGAAGATCTGTTTAAAGATATGTAAATCTAGCAATTCTAGACATAATAAAGGAACATTTTTGATAAAAAAAATCTAAAAATTTAAAGATATAAACTGTACGTGTACATATAACTTCATCTTTATCTAGATCGTGTTATAGAGAAGAAAGAATAAATATGTAATTTTACTCAAGTCTGTTTATCCGTACATATTTGCATAAATGTGAGGATATTAATTTACTATAAAATTTTCCCTAAATTGATTATCTTTAATAGTCTATTATAAAAGCCGCATATACATTAGAATTAAATATTTTTCGGTTAAAAATTGCCTGAAATCTATAGTATTATCGTTCGTCAAATTTGTTTTATGTTTTTTTTAATACCCGGGCTCTTTTTCTGAACTCTGACAAAAGATCACAGACATATCGAAGTTATCCAAATTCTCATATCTTTCTATCGTATTTTCTTTTTTGAGGGGGGGGGGGGGGTTGAGGAAGAGTCCTTCAGAACTTTGTTTTGTTCTCAGAATTCTGAATTATTAATTCAAAAGATCTTAGGGTGTATCGATTTTTAACTTTTTTTTTTGTTTCCAAATTCCAAGTTGATAAAAAGTTGCTACTAGACACCACAACTTACCACAAAAAATTTTGGATTTTTAAAAAAATGTGTAGGTCTCCCGCACAAGGCCTAAAGTTAAGAAATTTTACTTTAAAAGTAAATTTTTACAAAAATTTAAAAAAAAACCTAAAACACTTTTTTTCTAAATTGCAAGTTAAAATTCCACTAACAATAAGCACAAAAAATGATAGAAAATGTACTTCAAAAACTTAGCACAACATTTAGGTCTCCCGCACAAGGCCTAAATGTCGTAAATTTCAGCCAATTTTTGAACATTTTTCAGTGCTTTGATATTTGTGTTGTTGCTGGTTTAAAAATTAAATGTAACTAAAGCCTCGTTAGGCTTGATTGGAATTGTTTAAATAAGTGAAATAATAAATCACATTTCAATACGTCAAGCGTCAACTTGAAGTGATGCGGTGGGGGAAGGCCAGACTGCTGCGCCGCGGTGACGCGACACCTATGAATCACCGCGCAGACTTGTCAGTATTCGTCTGCCCGCGAGCGAGCCTTACGGTTGTGTTTTAGTGCGATAGTCTTGTTGTAAGAATCAATTGAGTGAGTGTTGTTGTTGTTCATTATGAGTAAAAAACCGCATCTAACTAGACAAACTACCGACAGGCCGGTTATCGGGCAACCTATTGATGTGAGTGAGTTTAATGCTCTGACAACCAAGATGGATGTTTTGAAGTATTTTGAGTGGGTACGCATTGAAATGAAACAAGAGGGAATACATCAGCCTGCAAAGAATGTAATTGCGTTAAGAGTTGCTTTAAAACTTGAGGAAATATGGAAAAGAGCTTCAATTCCTGTTTGTGGCACCAAAAACACAATATTTATGGTTTTAAAACTGCATGAGCAGCTTGAGAAAATTAAAAAGTGTTCAGGGCACAAAAGGAAGTATCCTAACTCCTACAAAGATGCAGTAACTAGCTTTCAGTCAAAAACTGAAACTGCTTTGTTTGATATTTGTACTTGCAAATGTGACCTCAGCAACTGCATTTGCTCTATTGACAAAAAAGTCCCGGCACTAGAACACGAGCTTTGCTCAACCAACGTGGTCCTAGATTGATGCCAATTGCAGAGTGTGACAAAAACGAGACTAAAAAGCTTAAAAAGCGATTAGAAAGAAAATCTAGGTCACAAGCTTTAATGCAGTTAGTTGTAAAAAAGACTGAGGACGAAAACTTAAAATCTGTTGATAACATTGATTCTGGTGATAGTACAGATGATTCAATGTCTCACACATCATGTCTAGATAGTGATTTTGAAATAAATGTACTTGATACGAGTCAAAAAAATGTTTTAAGTGTAGAAGTAAAACAAGAACTGCCACAACGCTTGTCTTTGTTTTCACGAGCTTGTGACCACAGGGGCATTTCTAGTAGAGCTGGAGCTCAGTTAGCTACTGCCCTTTTGCGAGACTTAAATGTCGTTACTGCGGAGAACCAAGAAGCAGTAATCGACAAAACAAAAGTAGCACGTGAAATACTTAAGTCTCGTAAAGAAGTAAGCTCAACTCGAACCTCCGATCTGATGGCCATTTACTTTGATGGTCGTAAAGATGAAACCATAACAAAAGAAATTGTAGCTGGTAAAATTGTCCGAAAATCTTTAATGGAAGAACACATATCTATTGTTGAAGAACATGGATCCAAGTATTTCGGTCATGCAACTCCCATTAATGGAACAAGAAAGGAAATAGTTACATCACTTGTAAAGTATTGTGAAGAAAAATCTGTCGATCTTAAAAAACTAAAAGCTGGTTGTGATGGTACGGCAGCAAACACAAGCACTTCAAATGGAGTTATCACCGTATTTGAAAATAAAATACAACAGCCACTGCAGGCAGTTGTGTGTCTACTACATTTGAATGAATTACCATTTAGAAAAATTATGGTTGCTCTTGATGGCCAACTTCTGGACCAAACACATTTAGCGGGCCTATTGGTAAAAAACTTCTAAGCTGCCAAAATCTGGATGTTGTCAATTTTGTTGCAATTGAAAGCGATATACCAGAAGTTGATCTTAAACAGTTGAACACAGACGAAAAGTATCTGTACGAAATATCCAAAGCCGTATCAATAGGTACATGTACAGAAGAGTTGGCCAGACGAAACCCCGGAAACATCTCGTACGCCAGGTGGCTTACCCTGGCAAATCGAATCCTTCGTTTGTATGTAGCCATGGATGATTAGACCCCTGAGCTGAGAATGCTTGCAGAGTTCATAATGAAAGTCTACATACCATCATGGTTCTCAATTAAGTGCAATCCCAAAATCCCGCAGGGTTCCATTAATTTTTTTTAAATGATTCATTTCAGAAATTACTTGGAAGACAAACTAAACCATGTCGTCCATGCAACGTTACAGAGAAACGCATTCATAGCTCACCCAGAGCATGTTTTAAAAGCTATGTTGTTTGATGAATGAAAACATATTAGAGTCTTGGCTTATAAGATAATCCAGAAAGCTCGTGAAACAGAAAAGAAAGGGGTAAGGATATTTAAACCCCCTCAGATCAATTTTATTGCTAAAGACTATATAGATATGATTGACTGGTAAACCTCTTCAGTAACCGAACCCCCTCTTGTTACCAATATGAGCCTAGAAGAGTTACAGTTAATTGCGGAAACGGGAAAAAGTGGAAGGGTTGAATTTACAATTCCTTCTCACACTCCAGCTGTGGAACGAATTGTGAAAGAAGTCACAGAAGCTTCAAAGCGAGTGCGTGGGATGATCGAAAGAGATGGTTTCATTCGTGCCAGACTGGAAGACCGTAAAGAGCTACCTACGTTCGAGACCAACAGCCAGTACAAAACCTCAGTGAAGGATTAAAATGTAAGTAAGTGTTTTTTGTACTACTTTGATTTTTAATGTTTTTAAATAACATCTTTATCTTACTGTCTTCCACATAATATTTGAAATTCATTGGGGATCATTTCTGTAATTTTGTAGAAATCTGTAGGCCTACGTAAATACTGTATATAACTTTCGTTTCAGGTTTTGAAGACAAGATGAAAGGACGAATATTTAAAACAAGTCAGTTAATTTGAAATAGAACAGGAAAACTGCGCTCATGTTCTATGAAAATACATCAGCAACATTTTGTACTTATATACTACATTTTATTCCACGTTATAATATTTTATACATTTGTAATAAACAATAGTAATCACAAATAACGATAGAGTTTAATTCAACACCTTTATCAAACAATTTACATCGTTAAACAATTTTTTTAAGGTATACAACATTTATATATTATTTATGTAGTATGTATATATATATATATATATTGTGTCATTTTATGCCTCCTGTAACAAAAATACACTTAAATCTGGTGTTTTTAACGAAAACAAAAATGGTTCATTTACACTAAAATTTACAAAGTTTCGTCAAAATTAACAAACTTTAGGCCTTGTGCGGGAGACCTAAATGTTGTGCTAAGTTTTTGAAATACATTTTCTATCGTTTTTTGTGCTTATTGTTAGTGGAATTTTAACTTGCAATTTAGAAAAAAAGTGTTTTAGGTTTTTTTTTAAAATTTTGTAAAAATTTACTTTTTAAGTAAAATTTCTAAACTTTAGGCCTTGTGCGGGAGACCTAAACATTTTTTTAAAAATCCAAAATTTTTTGTGGTAAGTTGTGGTGTCTAGTAGCAACTTTTTATCAACTTGGAATTTGGAAACAAAAAAAAAGTTAAAAATCGATACACCCTAACCTACATAAGTCTTGTTGCAGAATTTTCATTAGCTAAGAGTTGCATCAAGTTATACATCATGTGAATGAATTAAATTATTTTTGTGAAATACCAGATGGGAGCCATTGATATTTCCAGACCATTTGCCTACATTTTAAACTTGAGTCATTTACTACTATTCATTAGTTTTCTATACGAATTAAAGAAGTCTTTGTTTCCATGGAAACTGTACCTTTCACTATTGCTTGTTTGTTTGTTTGTTTGTTTTATTGAACACATATATCAGATCACATGCGGATCACGGCGGGATTCGAATCTGCTTCCACCTACGCTCTCAAGCGATTAGCGGCATGGTGTCTTATCCACTCAGCCACGGTGGGCCACTATTGCTTTCTCTAATACCCAGATACTCAAATTTAACCAACTGCACTTAGAATCATGGTCATAACAGAGAACATTTATATGTTAGTGTGGTGACATATGCGCAAGTCGTGTACTCATATTCAAGTTTTTGTCCAAAATACGGTAACTCAGTTTTCAGTAATAGCCGAGGAAGATTTCAATTAAACTAACCAGAAAAGTTAACAAACATTGGCTTCCTGATTTGATTTTATTCAAAATTGTCTTAACCAACCAAAGTTAATGTCCAGGATCCAGATAAAGTTTTCTCTGTTAGTAAAATTAGATTGACCAATCAGTAGTCTCCATCCTTGCAGACTTTTCGGTGTTTACTGCAAACATCAAAAAGTTTTGGAAAATGCAGGCGTCTTATTGATCAATCTCCATCCCGCTAATAGCGAAAAATCTATCTTGATCCCTGCCTATTCAGAGCCCTTTAAATATTGGAGAAAGCCTTGACACATATCAGGAAAACGTCCCACAAAGCAGGCAAAACAAAGAAGAAAAATCATTCATAGGCTCGTTCATATTCACGAGCCAATGAATGATTTTGCTTCTTTGCTTTGCCAGCTTTGTATGATGTTTTCGTGACGTGTGTCAAGATTTTCTCAAATATTTAGGGGGCTTTGGCTTATTTCACCACCATGAAGTTATGAAAGGAGAGGAACAGACATGTCAATCTTCCCGTGTGAAAAACTAGATACCAAAAAAAACGAGTTCTTTCTCTCTCTTCTGCCCTTTTCTCTCTTGATTTTGACCGATAACAGCCCAGTTTAGCAGTCTCCAGTACAAGATGCCACTATATATGGTGGACGCAGGAGGGAGGATGTTAGCGCGACCAATGACATAATAGGCCAGTTCATGACGTTTAAAATTCACACGGAGTTGGATCGAGGCTAACGAAAAAGACAGCCTACCGTGGTGGGTCCGATTCTTCTTTTTTTACAACCCGCCGGAGTCACGTGATGCTCTTTTCGTGCAACTTCATTGGTGCATTAGAGCATCACGTGACTCCAGCGGTCTGTAAAAAAAGAAGAATCGGACCCACCGCGGTAGCCTGTCTTTTTCGTTAGCCTCGGAGTTGGATCATCTTTACACGATGATTAGTACAAAGCTGCGCGCCGATTTTTTATTTGTGTCCATTGCCGTGCACAGATAATCAGCTCCGTGTGACATTATGAACTGGCCTTATATGTTGTTGGTCACAGTTTAGGAACAGCTTCAAATGACTTCATCTATATCTACTCTGTGGCAAACTAAAAAGACAGGCTACCGCGGTGCTACAGCGCCTAGAATATAGAGTGTGGAAATCGGCTATTCCAGCAATACTTAAAAAAGTGCTAAAATATTGGATCTCTTAAATTTCAAATTATGCTGAAATGTAATGAGTCGATCACAGCGATATCTGCAGGATATTTCCTAAAACTTCATGACGATTTAGTTACAGCGTCTAGAATACCTACTGTGGAAATATGCTATTAAACAACGCTAAAAATTTGTATCCCATAAATGATCGACGATACTGCTAAAATCCCAAGTGTCGATCGCAGCGAAATCTGCGGGATTTTCGTATTACATTGTTTAGACTAGCAATATCTTGCAGTTATAGAAAATGTTCTGCAGATGTCGCTGCGATCTGTATATTTCAGCAGCATCGTTGCACATTTAAGTGATACAATATTTTAGCACTTTTTTAAGTATTACAGGGATAGCCAATTTCCACACTATATATTCTAGGCGCTATAATTTGGTCTAGACGCTGTAGCATTTTTTTTTTTACATTTTATTAACATACATCTGATCTGTGTGTTAATCTGATCTGTGTGTCTGATCAATGTGCGCTGTAATAATACGATGTTTACTTTGAAATTTGTAAGTATATCACAGATGTCGCTGTGATCAGCTCCCTGGATTTCAGCGTCAGTTCACATTTAAGAGATACAACTTTTTAGCGTTGCATGGATAGAAAATTTCCACATTATGTATTCTAGACGTTATAGCGATGCATTACACGTGTCTCTTTCTTCTTTAAAAAATCTCCTGCAGATGTCGCTGCAAATGACTGTTTGGAATTCAACATCGTTGTACATTTAAGGGATTCAATATTTCCGCGCTTTTTTAAGTATTGCTGAGATAGTCGATTTCTACAACATATAATCTAGGCCTATAACGGATCTATAGTGTCTAGAAGATATAGTTTAAAAATCGGCATATTAAAAAGATGCTAAAAAATTGTATCCCATAAATGTTGAACGAGGCTGAACGATGAATGTCGATCACAGCGACATATGGTAATTCCAGCGTAACTTTTTCAAAAGACATCAATTGAGAAAACGTTTCGCTCAGTAAGATCTAGAAAATGTTGCTGCTATCGACATTTGTCATTCGGTATTTTTCAATATTTATGGGATTCAATTTTTAGCAATTTTTAAAGTATTACTGGAATAGCCGGTTTCCACACCATGACCGTGATCTAGGTAGATTTTTCTCTGTTATCGCAACGAGATTGACCAATCAGAAGCGAGAATTTTTACTAACGTTTCACTGTTTGCAAAAATGTACCTGGATCCCGACCTATATTTCTAGACGCTATAACTGAACTCAAGAATAGTACAGAAAGCAAACTCCGTATTTTGATACATTAAGGCCGGGATCCAATTAGGAACAAGTGTGTCGCTATAACGAAGTAGCGACATATGGCCAATAAAGGTTTATTGGTAGAAGTGATAAAAACAAATCGTTAAAGGTCTTTGAGAGCGTGTCATTATCGCCAGACTAATGCATATTGAATTATTTCCCTAGTCTAATAAAGCTCGTCCAATGGAATGGCGCGTATCGTCTAATGGAGGATATTCCAAATATGGGTTCAAGTCTGAAAAAGTCACGTGGTACCGGCAATTTACCTAAAGAACTTCTAACTGATAAGAAGGGAAAGAGGAAACTACTACTGCTTTCTCCCGTGAACTGTTTCATTGGCTAGCGAGGATTTATATTATGTCGACGGAGCCTTCCCCTCTTTACGTTAGACGTTTTTGCCTTGACCACGTGATCATAACGTAGATAGAATATCCTCTATTCAAGAAAGTGGATTGCCGTACTATAGCGCCTAGAATATATAGTGTGGAAATCCTGTAATACTTAAAAAAGTGCTAAAGTATTGTATCCCTTAAATGTGTAACGATGCTGCTGAAATATACAGATCGCAGCGATATCTGCAGAATATTTTCTCAAACTGCAAGATATTGCTACTCTATACAATGTAATACTAAATCCCGCAGATGTCGCTGTGATCAATACTTGGGATTTTAACAGTATCGTCGCACATTTAAGGGATACAAATTTTCAGCGTTGTTTGGATAGCATATTTCCACACAAGGTATTCCAGACACTGTAGCCGTACTTTCGGCAAAAACTTGAAATGAGCATGCCTCCTGTCCATATATCACCACTCTTATTTAAACATATTTTTATACATTTATACATACTTATTTATACATTATTTATACAGGCTCTCTGTTATGGTGTTGATTCTGAGCGCTCTTTGTTAAATTTCGATATTTGTGCTTTAGAGAAAGCAATACAGAAAAGTACTGTTACTATTGAAACTTCTTTATATATATTTTTCTTTATATATATATACTTCTTTTTATATATATATATATTAACTTCTTTAATTTGAAATGTATAGCAAAGGAGTTTAGAATCAGTGCCTTAAATACTTTCGAATATGTATTGTTGTTATGACAATCAATACCCTTCCTGGATGTGGAAATGCAAAATTGTGTTCAACATAATGGAGGATATTCCATCTACATTTTAATCACATGGTCAAGGTAAAAACTTCTATCGTAAAGACTTCTATCGGCTCCGTAGACGTGTGATGTAAATCCCCGCTAGCCAATGAAACGGTTCATGAGGTAAAGTAGTAGTATCTTCCCTTCTTATCACTTAGAAGTTCCTTGGGTAAATTACCGGTATCACGTGACTTTTTTCAGCCTCGAACCCATATTTGGAATATCTTCCATTGGGCGCAATCTAGATAGTTTTTGGCTGTTAGAGAAACGAGATTCATCAATCAGAAGCCTGCATTTTGCGAACTTTTCGCTGTTTGCAGAAATGCAGGCTATTGATTGGTGAATCTCGTCTCGCTAACAGCGAAAAATCTATCTGGATCCTAGCCTAGATTTCTACAAACATTGCACTTCATCCATGACACTAATAAAATGACTCAAAACTTTCAAGGGGCCTCCGCGGCCGAGTGGTTAAGACACCACGCTGCTAATCGCTTTAGAGCGTAGGACGCTTGTCGGGTTCGACTCCCGCTGGCTCCATTGCACACTCTTTGTGGAGCTCCCGGATGTAAAAATTCTCTGTGTTGTAAATTTCATTGTGCTATCTCGTCCCTGTATATCGACGATGACTTATAAGCGGGCATTGTTGTCAAGCACACAAGTCTGATGTATGTGCCCAATAAAACAAACAAACAAAAAAAACTTTCATGACATAGGCCGGGATCCAGAAACAGCGAATATTCTCAAACATGCATTCTTCTAATTGGTCAAACTCATTTCGCTAACAGCGAAAAATCTATCTGAATCTCAGCCATAGTTTTCTTCGATGAAATTAATGCAAAAGGATAATATAAAGTAAAAGTATAAGGTTTCTAAAATGTTTTGGCGTGTTTATCGCTATTTGGCATAATTTGTAAACTTTAGACTTAATTAAGAGTTTTTCGCTAATTAAGAATAGAAAATTTATGTTTTTAAAGCAGAATTTTATAAAAGCACGTAGATTGAGTAAATATCTCTCCAAAAATCCAATCCTTACTTTTTTCTGTCCATTATTTAAGTCTCTACTGCGATTGAAACATAAGGTGTGACAAAGAAAATAAATCTATCATTTTCAATATCTCGACGTTACTTAAAAAAATCTATATCTCTGTTTATAATTAATTTATGAGGATGCATTTGATCTCAAATTGAAGATCTTCTTGACTAGGTCCTTCTGGTTTTGGTTTTATTTTTCTGCGATGATTGGTTTTTTGATATGGGAAAATTTACGCTGCCATGTTTGGTCGATTTAACATGGAGAAGTTGTCTTTAGTATAATAAGCAGTTATAATGTCTTGCCGTTATTCTTGGCGTTTGTTTGTTTGTTTGGTTAGCATTTTTTTAACTTGGCTTGGCAGAACGACCGTCCTGCTTGATACTACGTTAACAACAGGGTTGTACAAAAGTATTCAAGTATGTTTCCATCTATTAGTACAAATTGCTGAAAGAGAAATTTCAACCTGTTCTGCGTTTTCTTGCTAAACTATATTTCCCCATTATATAGAATATATATCAACCTACAGATCGAATACAGGGCTGATCAAAAGAATTGAAATACATATTTGACTATGGACGGTAACTGCTGAAATCAGTTTTTAAAATGTTTTATACGTTTTCTAAAATGTTTACTTAGTAATTTTATATACCTTATTTCCCTAAATAACGAAGTTTCGTTAAAGCCTTCAGGAAGTGTTGGAAAGTGTTTCATAATCTATGCTTAACGCATGATTTTTCTTTCTGGTTTCATTAAAAAATGAATATTTCCTTTGTTATTTGTTTAATTATTAAAATTCATTAAGGTTGTTTAATTATTAAAATTCATTAACTCATTAAAAAATCTTTTCACATAATTAATTAAAATATTTTTCAACACTCTCACATCTTCTTCAATGGTAACATTTCTGTTTTGATGTGATGCAATTTCTGTGTGCATCCAGCCATTTTAGATTACGTTTTAAAAGTGTCATAATGAAGCTTTAGTTCTCAAGAACTATCAAGAAGTCATATTTTTCATAAATATGTTCTCATAAGTCTATAAGCTTTATATGATCAACAAGTGTAATTTAATCAAAAAGAGCAATTTAAGCAGCTTTTGCATGCACATATACTTGGTTAGATTGTAGTGCAGTGTTCAATCATTTTTTTAATTTGATTACTTTTTCGA
The DNA here is from genome assembly GCA_963932465.1 of Maratus speciosus. Taxonomy (NCBI): domain Eukaryota; kingdom Metazoa; phylum Arthropoda; class Arachnida; order Araneae; family Salticidae; genus Maratus; species Maratus speciosus. The sequence continues at coordinate 282,365,863 of OZ010792.1, forward strand.
TTTTTCTTTTCGAATTATTTCCTTTACAAAGAAGAAATATCCATTTTTATTTACAGTTGCGTGTTTTAAAAAAGTTCATGCACATTTACATTGCGCTAAAGAATTACGTATTTTATTTCATGACACAAATTTATTTACGATTTTGACAAGTGATTTTCTTTACGTGACCTTGAATAATAAAAAATCGTTATAACAAGAGAAAGGAAGTGGCAGAAACGGAACTTTGCGGTACAAACCAGCACAAACATAGCACAAACGAATGCCGTAATATAATTTAGAAATCGTTGATGTGGCGGGACCACTGAAATGGTGCCCCAGTGTTGAAATAGTAGAAAATTCGTTATATCGAGGGAACGAGAATGGCCCAAACGAAACTTTTTTGCGGCACAAACCAACATTTGCATGGGACTAAAGATTTACGTATTTCATTTCGTGCCATGCCTTTTTTCATAGGCGATTTTCTATTTGTGGCCTTGGATGAAAAAAATTAGTTATAACGAGAGAATGGAAGTGGCACAAACGAAACTTTTTGCGGCACAAACGAAAATTTTTTCGGCACAAACCTGCACAAACGTAGCACAAACGCATACCGTAATACAATTTAGATTTCGTTGATAGGATGTGGCCACTGAAATGGTCGTTCTGTGTTGAAATAGTGGAAAATTCGTTATATGGAGGGAACCACATTGGTAAAAACGAAACTTTTTGCGGAACAAACCGACATTTGACAAGCGCTAAAGATTTCCGTATTTAATTTCCTGGCATTTATTTATTCATAGGCGATTTTCTATATGTGCAGTTGAATTAAAAAAAATTCGTTATAACGAGAGAATGGGAGTAGCACAAACGAAACTTTTTGCGGTACAAAACAGCACAAACGATTACCGTAATACAATTTAGATTTTGTTGATGAGGCGGGGCCAGTGAAATGGTCGTTCTGTGTTGAAATAGTGGAAAATTCGTTATATCGAGGGAACCAGAATGGCACAAACGAAACTGTTTGCGGCACAAACCGACATTTACATGGGACTAAAGATTTACATATTTCATTTTGCGACATGTAGTTATTTACGATTTTCATAAGTGATTTTCTTTATTTGACCTTGAAATTAAAAAATTCGTTATAACGAGAGAACGGAAGTGGTACAAACGAAACTTTTTGCGGCACAAACCAGCACAAACGTAGCACAAACGAATGCCGTAATACAATTTAGATTTCGTTGATGGGGCGGGGCCACTGAAATGGTCGTTCTGTGTTGAAATAGTGGAAAATTCGTTATATCGAGGGAACCAGAATGGCACAAACGAAACTTTTTGCGGCGCAAACCGACATTTACATGGGACTAAAGATTTACGTATTTCATTTCGTGACATGTAGTTATTTACGATTTTTATAAGTGATTTTCTTTATTTGACTTTTCATTATAAAAATTCGTTATAACGAGAGAACGGAAGTAGCACAAACGAAACTTTTTGCGGCACAAACCAGCACAAACGTAGCACAAACGAATTCTGTAATACAATTTAGATTTCGTTTATGGGGCGGGGCCACCGAAATGGTCGTTCTGTGTTGAAATAGTGGAAAATTCGTTATATCGAGGGAACCAGAATGGCACAAACGAAACTTTTTGCGGCACAAACCGACATTTACATGGGACTAAAGATTTACATATTTCATTTCGCGAGATGTAGTTATTTACGATTTTTATAAGTGATTTTCTTTATTTGACCTTGAAATTAAAAAAAATCCTTATAACGAGAGAACGGAAGTGGCACAAACGAAACTTTTTGCGGCACAAACCAGCACAAACGTAGCACAAACGAATGCCGTAATACAATTTAGATTTCGTTGATGGGGCGGGGCCACTGAAATGGTCGTTCTGTGTTGAAAAAGTGGAAAATTCGTTATATCGAGGGAACCAGAATGGCACAAACGAAACTTTTTGCGGCACAAACCGACATTTACATGGGACTAAAGATTTACATATTTCATTTCGCGAGATGTAGTTATTTACGATTTTTATAAGTGATTTTCTTTATTTGACCTTGAAATTAAAAAATTCGTTATAACGAGAGAACGGAAGTGGCACAAACGAAACTTTTTGCGGCACAAACCAGCACAAACGTAGCACAAACGAATGCCGTAATACAATTTAGATTTCGTTGATGGGGCGGGGCCACTGAAATGGTCGTTCTGTGTTGAAATAGTGGAAAATTCGTTATATCGAGGGAACCAGAATGGCACAAACAAAACTTTTTGCGGCACAAACCGACATTTACATGGGACTAAAGATTTACATATTTCATTTCGCGACATGTGGTTATTTGCGATTTTTATAAGTGATTTTCTTTATTTGACCTTGAATTATAAAAATTCGTTATAACGAGAGAACGGAAGTGGCACAAACGAAACTTTTTGCGGCACAAACCAGCACAAACGTAGCACAAACAAATGCAGTAATAAAATTTTGGTTTCATTGATGGGGCGGGGCTGTCGTTTCACTGGCCCCGCCCCATTGTGTTCGTTATAACGAGAGAACGGAAGTGGCACAAACGAAAATTTTTGCGGCACAAACCAGCACAAACGTAGCACAAACGAATGGTGCTGTTGAATTTTCAAAATGAGTATGGGGCGGGGCCAGTGAAATGTACGTTAAACGCGTTAGTATGTGCATAAATGTAATTGCCGAGATTTATTACGTAACTGCGAATTAACGTAAGTCGCATAATACGTAAGTCGAGGGATGCCTGTACTAGAACTCTACTTAGTAGGGAAGACCGGGTCTAGTAGGCGCAGTTTTTAGTTATTGATTTTTATTAATTTTTTGTTTAAGTTTTTTTTATGAAACTTTAACTGTACTTTTAAAGAACAGGTATTGGGCTATAAATACCCGGAGTTTTTGAGTTTGTAGCTTTTGTAGGTTATGTTTAGCGGAAGCCTAAAGTAAAAGGAAAATTGTGCGCCAACTTACCCCGTCACGGGGCAAGTTGCCTATACCTATGGGGTAAGTTGGCACACGCTTTATAAAAATTTAAATAAGACACGCAGTTAAGATAAATCAATTTCCTTATTGCCAGTAAGTTTAATCAAAGGCGTTATCGCCGTAAATTCTAAATTAAACAGACATAAAAATAATGAATAAAACATTCACATTGAGTAACTTCTATCCTACTCGATAACATCATCAGAGTTACAGTTGTCACAAATAAAAAATTGAGTGTCTCCGTTTGGGCAAGCCCCGTGTGCCCCAAATCTTGCATTGCAACCACTTTTTTCGGTGTTTGCTGTTTTTCAAGCTACCAGCATACACCAGACACCGAGGCAACTTGCCCCGTGTTCAATGCGCCTACTAGCCCCATAATAAATTTCTTCACAAAAAGGACACGTAACCATCTAAGCATAAATAATCCAAGTAAATCACATATGGGGTAGGTACAGTTAATCATACACTAAGAAAAATTTCACAAGTTAAATCGCAATTATTAAGATAAGTATTAGAAATTAGAAAAAGAATGAAGCAACAAAAAATTACTTATGAGCGCAAAAAACAGAAAACTCGTAATAAATGTCCACTGCACGTAGGTAACGCTGCAAAACTACAATGAGGATTGTAAAACGCAAGAAGAATTGTACTCTGTGACTGGTTGCACAATCTATCCTCAAACAGGCGATTTATGGGGACTGCTCCTACTTATCCCTGTAGCCAACTAGCTCCGGTCTCCCCTATTGAAGATATAAGACAGTATCTTTTAATATTTGATGTTTTCATATTTAATAATGTAAATGGTGAAAATAATTTCCAATATTTAATAATTAAATATTAATATTCTTTTCTAGAAGAGTTTAGTATCACCTATTAACATTCAAACATATGCTACTAAGAAGGAATTAAATAAATATCTAAATTACAACAAAAAACTTTTGCTTCCATTTTCTCGAATTCTAATTTTTGTTATGCAGCATCTTCTTCAACTTAGGCCTTCAATTATTGATTCATTTATCTGCGGTGGATTTTTCATGTGGTTTATAGTTCATAACTACAAAAAATTTATATATATATATATATATATACAAGTGCTTTACTTTAAAGCTAATTTTAAAATTATAGCGATGTTTAAATAAATGAATGTGGAAAATCCCAAAATTCATGATCCATCTTGGCTCTAAATTTAGTAAGTCGTGCAATGATTACAATATATATATATAATAAATTTGAAATCACAAATATATGAATAAATTGGCAAAGTTCTAAAGATGAATTAGAAATGAACACAGGAAACCAGTATGTAAAATAACAAACTATAAATTACCCACAGAATCTTCAGAGGAGCTTGTGAGTTCATTCATAGAAGATGCGTTATTTCATCCAATTTTGTCGGCATTACGTCTAAAATGACTAAATTTAGCTCCTTATAATGCAAACATAACAGAAAATAGATAGTAAAAATCCAAGAGATCTAAAAAAAAAATACACCTCACACAGGATATTTAAAATTAATAAAGCACAATACCTAAATTACATACTAGGAAGCAAAATTGATATTGATATAATGAGTGTATACAAAGCGTTTTCGATTTTCTCGTTTATTTAAAAATACCTAACCCTTACATAATTCCTTTATGAAATATTTTGTACCGAAAAAAATTAATGAAATATGACAACATAAAAAAATACCTCGAACTTTCTAACCACGTGTGGATTTTTTATTTCAATTATTCAGAATAATTTTTCATATTGCAAAACATACAAAAAAAATCGTGAATGTGGAATAATCACGTCATTTCGTGATTGTATGCTTTTAACATAACGTACGGCAAAAGATCATTCTTGAGTAATGACAATTCGAATGCTTGTTATCCTACAAGATATGCATTTCTATTCAAAATATCATTATTTATAAGATGCGCGCGTCGCATTTGTACTTATATGGTTTGCAACATGGAAATGTTTGACGAGATTTAACCAGATTCATTTTCCATAGACATGATGCTATTTAACTTTGGTTGTTGAATAAGCAGATATTTATCATTTTTATTGCTTAAATCTACTTACTTTTTATTACACATATTTGTCGATAATATTATCATCATAGGCATTAAAGAAAGATTATTGCAAAACATCATTGTTATTTTAAGGAAACACAGCATCTCAAGTATAGAACGGTAGGCGGCTGCACAGACCTCAGGCTGTATCACTTCATCGAATTGGCGGCTGAAATTGCAGATTAGACAGAACACGATTAGCATATTAAAATGCAACTGATCAGCTAAGTCGTATCATGTTGGAAACCACGTGCAGACCTGATTTTAGGTGTTGATCGGTAGATTTATGATTGTGTTTTCCCGCAGTCAAAAGTGTGAAAGCATGAAGGGATGGGAACAAGAAAACACAATGTTAAACCTACCAGGCAACCATTAAAATCGGGTTTGCAGGAGTTTTCCACCATATGACTTGCAGACCAGTTGCATTTTAATATGCGAATAGAGTTTTAACTAATCCTGTAATTTCAGCCATCAACTCGTTAAGGGGTTGGTTTGTACAGCCGTATTTCGGTCTAAAATACTTTGAATGTCTGCTATTCTATAACATATCCATTTCTGTTAAAAATGCCATTATTTATAGGATGTGTACGTCAGATATTTATATTTGCAGTTTTTGCACCATGTACTGTACAGTCGTGGAAAAAAAATAAACATCCCCTACTAACTCCTCAACAAATTATCGTAGAAGAAAGTTAATGGTACCGAGCGATTGGAAATAAAGCCTACTTTTAAATGGCGTATATAAAATTTGCTTAGGGGCCATCTACAAATTAAAACGAACCAAATTTCATTTTTTTCAAGGACAATACCCAATTTTAAAAGCTATTTCAAATCTTCGGTTCAAACTATGCCTTGACACCAAATTTCAAGTCATATGAATGATATATTTTTTAATTATAAACATTCAAAATTTAGTGCTTCTAATGTTAAATTACATTTTCATATTTTTATTAATAGTTCCTGAAATTATACTCCTAATGTGCTAATTTTTGGTGTAGCGATAATACTAAAATACTCAAGCATAAATATGTCGAATTAGCAATTTTTATAACTTTATGATATGAATTATTAATTATTAAATTAATATTCGAAAAAATTATGAATTGCAACCTACAATTTTTTTGATGGATTTAGATTTCCTGCTTTATGGAAATCCAAAATTTCACATTTTTCTTCCAAGTAGTTTTCAAGGTATGCTTAAAAAACGGCAAAATGATGGTTTACGGCCGTATCAGATAGGAATGACGAGATATTTTGAAATTTCTTATGCTATCCTGTAACCTAGCAGTCTTCAATGTTTGCTTGATTGGCGCTCAAGATGCCTTGATCAAGAAGTGGGCTCTATCGGATAACAATCGAGTGCTGAACTTCAAATTGGATACAGCCCCTAAAATAAACTCGTTTTAAAATAATTAATTTATCGAAAACTTATCGCACGAATTGCATAAAAATTTGTTTTTAGGCTAATTGAAGGGTGTAGAGTTCATTTATGCTCTCAGAATTGTGTACTGCTATTGAAAAAAAACCAAAGACATGGTTATTTTTATTATGTAGATGGCCTCCTAAGCAAATTTTATATACATCATTTAAAAGTAAACTTTATTTCCGATCCTTCGGTATCAATGACTTTCTTCTACGATAATTTGTTAAGGAGTTACTAGGGGATGTTTACTTTTTTTTCCGCGACTGTACATAAATTCTTTTGTTTCTAATATAATATATCAATGTAAATATTGCTATTTAGACAGGCACAAACGAACACCCCAAGAAAAGTGAGAGAAGATTTGATGATATTTAATCAGACTAATTTTGTGAATAAAAAGCTCTTCAGAGTATGTTTGTTATATAAGCAGTCATTTACATGCGTTGTTTATGTTAACAGCATGTTGTTTATGTTTACATTTTTTTCACATTTTATAAAATGTTATAAATTATCTTATGCATATTTATGTTATAAACTATTATTATGTTATAAACTATCTTTAAGCATATAAATTTGTAATTCATTACATTATTTGTAATGTACAGTCGTGGTAAAAAAGTAAATACCCCATACTAACTCTGCAAAAAATTATTGTAGAAGAAAGTTACTGGTACCACACGATTGCTAATAAAGTCTACTTTTAAATGATGTAAACAAAATTTGCTTAGGGGGCCATCTACATATTAAAACGAACCATAACTTTTTTTTTTCAGTAGCGGTACACAATTCTGACAGCATAAATGAACTCTACATCCTTCAATTAGCCTAAAAACAATTTTTTATGCAATTCGTACGATAAGTTTCCGAGAAATTAATTACTTTAAAACGAGCGTATTTTAGGGGCTGTATCCAAATTGACATTCGGTGCTCGATTGTTGACCAAGACAGCTCCCTATCTTGATCAAGGCATCTTAAGCGCACTGCTAGATTACAAAATAGCATAACATATTTCAAAATATCTAGTCACTTCTATCACAGACGGCCCCTTAAACCATCATTTTCCCGTTTTTTAAGCATAATTTGAAAACTACTAGGGAGAAAATGTGAAATTTTGGAATTCCATAAAGCAGGACTTAATAAATCTAAATCCATGAAAAAATTGTAGGTTGCAATTCATAATTTTTTCGAATATTAAATTCATAATTCATAATTTGTATCATAAAATTATAAAAATTGCCAATTCAACGTATTTATGTTTAGGTATTTTAGTATTATTGCCTCACAAAAATTAGCACATTAGAAGTATAATTTCAGGAGATATTATTAAAAATATGAAAATGCAATTTAACATTAGAAGCACTCAATTTTGAATGTTTATAATTAAAAAACTTAACATTCAAATGACTTGAAATTTGGTGTCTAAGCATAATTTGAACCGAAGATTTGAAATATCTTGTTAAAATTGGGTATTGTTATTGAAAAAAAAATGAAGTTTGTGTTCGTTTTAATGTGTAAATGGCCCCCTAAGCAAATTTTATATACATCATTTAAAAGTAGACTTTATTTCCAATCGTTCGGTACCAGTAAAGTTCTTCTACGATAATTTCTTGAGAAGTTAGTAGGCGGTGTTTACTTTTTTTTTCCACGACTGTACTTTAATGTAAATATATTACGACTCAGATTTTTTATACAAAATTTGTTCGTTTGGTGGCTATTACCACATTTTAAAATTTGTCCAATTTTTTTTGAATCACTATTATCAAAATACCTTATTTAATAAATTATACAATAGTGCCTTTACTTTAAAATATTTTTTAAAGTAAGAGCAGTTAATAAAAAAAATGTTTAACTTTTAATAAAATATAAGGTATACAGTGGTGGAGAAAAAAAGTAAACAACCGATACTAACTCTGAAACTAATTATAATACAAGAACGTTACTGGTACCAAACGATTGGAAATAAAGTCTACTTTTAAATGATGTATATAAAATTTGCTTAGGGGGCTATCTACAAATGAATACCAGGCCAAACTTTGTTTTTTTTATGGCAACACCCGATTTTTGACAATATATTTTAAATCTTCGCTTCAGACTATGCCTAGCAATGAAATTTCAAGACATTTGGATGATACATTTTTTAATTTTAAGCATTCAAAATTTAGAGATTCTAATGTTAAATTACATTTTCATATTTTTATTGATATCTCCTGAAATTATAATCCTAATGTGATAATTTTGTGTGTGGTTATAATACTAAAAAACCCTAACACAAATACATTGAAATTGTAATTAAAAAATTTTTTATATTAGTAATTATGAATGATGAAATTAATATTAGAAAAAAAGGGTACACTCCTAAAATATGCTCATTTTAAAATAATTAATTTCTCAAATAACCGTACGAATTTAAAGAAAATTTGTTCTTAGTCTAATTGAAGGCTGTAGAATTTATTTATGGTGTCAAACTTGAGTATTGCTATTACAAAAAAAAAAAAAAAAAAAAAAAAAAAAAAAAAAAAGTTTGGGTTCGTTTTGATAGGTAAATGGCCACCTAAGCAAATATTATAGATAGGGCTATTACAAATGATGGACCCGATTTAAAAATAACATATTTTCGAAACTACTGCACATATTACAATAAGTGATACATGAATTTAAAGAGAAATATACCAAGTTTTTTCCGTTACAAATGTTCGATGTGTGACCCTCTTGTTATATGGCATACGTCCAATGTGTAATCCAGTTCGTCCCAAAAATTTTGTAGCATCACTCTGTCAATGATTCTGAATTCTGCACAAATGCGTTCTTTAAGCTCTGACAGTGTCAAAGACATTGTTTATGTACCACCAATGCCGAAAACAAAGTGTTCAGAACTTAAAGAACGCATTTGTGAAGCTTTCAGAACCATTTATAGAATGATGCTACAAAATGTTTGACGTATGCCGTGTAACATAGGGGTCACACATGGAACGTTTGTAACTGAGAAAAAAAAAAAAAAAAAAAAAAAACTTAGTATATTTCTCTTTAAATTCATGTATCACTTATTGTAATATATAAAGTAATTTCGGAAATATGATTTTTTTAAATCATATTTTTATAATTTTTTTTAATCGATAGCCCTGTATATCTGTACATCACTTAAATGTTGACTTTATTTCCAATCGTTTGGTACCAGTAACTTTCTTATTCACCAATTTGTTGCAGACTTAGTAAGGATGTTTAATTTTTTTTTTCCATGACTCTACATATATAATATATGATATACGACATCGATATCCCAGTCTTCTTTCCCTATGCATATGCAGCTCGAATTGTTTGCACTGTAAGCTACTGACATAAAACAAAATCCCATTCTCAAATTTGTTGATTGTATTACTTTGAAAACATACAAGAAACAGAAAAATAAGAATGAAACAAGAGTAGCATTTTAAAATCGGAAATGAAAATTCGACGTACCAACATTATTCACAATTTTCGTAGAATTCGGATTAAATATTTTTGCGCTGCTGCGAGGAAGGGAACGTTATCTGGCCACACGAAGAAGCCATAAAAATGCGCGGGTCAGTGAGATCGTTTCCATGGAAAATTTGACTGCGCTTTTTAATGCCTTTTATCGGTTTAAGTAGAAATTTTTCGTAAAGCATCTGGAAAGCTTGCCGCGTGAATAAATCAAATTTCTCATCTTAAAACATTAAAAAAATTACATCATATCCTTTTGTGAAACATCTAGTAGCAAGCCAATATTGAACATAATGTTTAAAATGGGATTTATTGCATCGATATTATATTCATCGGAAATATTTCCCATGAAATGCCAATACTGCTAAAATATTAGATTTAAATATTAATTATTTGTACTAAAATTACGCTATTACAGAAAAAACTGGCTTTATAATGGATATATTTACAAATAAACGTCATTATTATAGAAATATTAGTTTTGAATTAAAAATATTTGCAATGAAACAACAATATTGAAGAAACATTGGTTTTACACTGAAACTATGGACAAAGAAAGTATGTTTTGCGGATTATGTCTTCCTAGTATTGGTTCAATATTGGCTTTACTTTGGAATTACTTGCAATGAAGCAACAGTATTACATAAATAATGGATTTACACTGAAGATATTAGCAACGACATTACATCGTACGAATTTGTCAATTGGCAGCGTTTGTGTAATATCGTCTAAATATAAAAATTTTTGTGACAAGGCGATACTTCGTGTCAATATAAAGTGAACAAAAACAATATTACACTGTAAAAAAAAAAGGACTAAAATACGGAAATTGTACCGGCAATCGAGACGCCAGTACAATTTTCGTATTTTAACGGAAATATTTCCTCGTAAATTACAGAAAATTTTCCTTTTTTCTGGAATTTACGGGGGAAATTTCTGTTAAAATACTGAAATAGTACTGGCGTCTCGATTACAATTAGAATTTCCGTATTTCTGTCCGTTTTTTTAACAGTGTATCTCTATATTATTTTACTGCTGAAGAGGCAAATCTGTCATAAGATTAAGTTTGCTTAGAAAGTTTATGCGTCATTGTTACAAAATTAATAGTTTTGACAAATAAACAAAACAATTTTCTTATAGTTAATAAAGACATTTTGTCTATGTAACAAAATCCTCACAATTCTCATATAAATTCTGTTATGATGAGCCCTTGCACTCATAAGTTACACTACAGGGGTATTACAAATGATGGACCCAATTAAAAAAAAAATCATATTTTCGAAACTACTGCACATATTACAATAAGTGATAAATGAATTTAAAGAGAAATATACTAAGTTTTTTTCAGTTACAAATGTTCGATGTGTGACCCTTTTGTTACACGGCATACGTCGAATCTGTAATCGAGTTCGTTCCAAACATTTTTTAGCATCACTCTGCCAGTGGTTCTGAAAGCTTCACAAATGCGTTCTTTATGTCTGAACACTTTGTTTTCGGCATTGGTGGTACATAAACAATGTCTTTGACACTGTCAGAACGCATCTGTGCAGAATTCGGAGCCATTGGCAGAGTGATGCTACAAAATGTTTGGAACGAACTCGATAACAGATTGGACGTATGCCATGTAACAAGAGGGTCGCACATCGAACATTTGTGACTGAAAAAAACTTAGTATATTTCTCTTTAAATTCATGTATCACTCGTAATATGTGCAGCAGTTTCGAAAATATGATTTTGTAAAATCGGGTCCATCCTTTGTAATAGCTCTGTATTAAAACATCATGCATTATCTACAGCTACACTATTTTGAAGTAAAATTAATAAAGTATACAATATCCAGTTTCTTCAGTAATAAACGGTGAAGTGCGAGTATTACTTGCGCACAGAGTGTTCCGCACAATAAATGTACTAATTAGTAACTGTATTATTACAAACAAATCGTTGCTAAAAGAATAATAAGACTGTAAAAAACTATTCAACGTAGGATTGGGTATAGCTGAATACTAGAAAAGTATAAAGGAATTTACCATGAAAGTTGAAAGAGATATGAAGCCTAAATAGTATCAGATATTGCTATTCTGTATAACTCCATTTTTTTTTAATCTTATCTTAATCTGTTTATGATGAATTCAATTCAGTGCTGACAAGAAAAGTAGTGCATATTTAAACTTCATTTGGCATTTCATAAACCCAAATTCAGCGTACTGATAATCTTTTCTTTTTACAGTGCACCTAAAACAAAACCCTTGTTCAAAGTTTAAACTTGGCATTATGCTATGCGCGCTTCAAAAGTAAGTCGCAAAATTACAACGCTGCCTTGGCCCGTGTTGAGTTTTTCCAGATAGGTTTTTAATTAACCTTTAAAGACACAGATGGCGTACTGAGAGAGCCACTCAATGTAATCTAGTTGCGAATCACAGAGTAATTATGTGATTAATTATAAGTAAATTAGTCTGTTTTTAACAGTTTGACGTTTATTGCTATTATATTACTACTAGGCATTGCATTCCACAAATATATCATTACAAGTTGTTATCCAGGCTTTAAAAACCGATGGAACATAGAGTACGCCGCCCGTGTCTTTATGTATGTCCAAACCGTCGGCTACTTTAAGGGTTAATATCTCGGCTAATTATCGACATATTTTTTCGAAATCATTGTCAACAATCCATTTATACTTCTGCAACGACAGGTACCTCCAGCGCTCCTCAACTGTTTTGATGAACGCAAGTCGAATTTGTGTGTAACGGAAAAATGCGATTTTCTCAAAAACTATGTGACTTAGGCAGGGGCGTAGCAACAATTTTTTTTTTTTTTGGGGGGGGGGGAATTCAAAATTTTCCCAACGTGAAACAAATTGCTCTATTTTTCAACTGAAATGATATATTCAATGTGTGTTTAATGATAATGATACTTATACGCAAAAAAAAAAAAAAAAAAAAAAAAAAAATGCTGAAACTAAAAACATAAAAATTATAATTATTGGTTCATTTAATGAAAGTTTTTGTCTTCAATTGTGGTCGAGTCATAATCGTACTTCATATGAAAATAACCTCATACATTTTGATTTTTGAGAAAGGAACAAAGTTTTGGAGGAAATGTATTAGAGACACTGTTGACGGACAAAAGTAAAGAAATTCAGGTCTGGTAGATGTATATTTTCGTAGCACAGAATAACATAATGAGAAATTGGGTCTGGCTGCTTTTTGTATTTCTTTTGAAAGTCTAACTATTTTACTATTGCAGAACTCAGAAAGGTAGTTAGCAAAACAATAAGTTTTTTTTTTTTTTTTTTTTTACTTTTTATTAAAAAAAAAAAAGAAAAAGTGTTTAAAAAATTTATAATTTCCCAACTCTAAGCTCAAATTTCCCAAGTTCACATATATTGGTGGGAGGGAGGCTCCCCCCCCCCCCCCCCCAACCGCGACGCCTCTGGACATAGGGTATTCGCTAGTTTTCCTGCAAGATTTAAATTAACTTCTACTACCCTTAATTTTTTCATAATTTTAGTTTCAGCAGTTTTGGAAATGGAGATGGGGGGGACATTTTTTTGCATTTCATTTTCGACGATATCTCTGAAAATATAATACCTAAAACTAAAAGAAATGTATTTTTGAGTGCGGCGTTACAAAAGTTTTCACACGATACCCCACACGGTATACAAAGAAAAGGTGTGTTTCAAGAAACTTAATTAGCCCCTCTACATTTTTACTAAATATATTTTTGAATGGTTAATAATCTATAAATATATGAGTCAATAGTCTTTTTTACTTCAGCCAATTTGCACTTTCCACGTTCCATAGTTAACGAGTAAAACGGCTGTGGTAGACGGGCATTAACAGACACAGGAGTGATCTTATAATGGTTCCGTTTTTGCTTTTTAAGTAGCGAACGCTAAAAATAGCATAAAAATAATTCCAAGATTATAAGAGCAAGTTCATAACAGATCACATTCTGCTGGAGACAGCAACCACCCCCTATTTTTGAGAGGGGGGGGGTGTAATGAGGGGATAGTTTACACCGAAAGTTGCATAGAAATATAAAAGAAAAGCTGAGTTGAAAGTATTTATTGTATGTTTATTTTTATATCACTGGGAAATCGCGTATTTTACATGATTAAATACAGAACTATTTTGTATAATATTTTCCATTCTTTTTTTTATATATATATACTGTAAAAACTCCTATTCCTCAAATGAAACATTTTTTTTTAAACGTTTAAAAAGAAATACTTTATTCAGATACAAAAAAAAATGTTTTACGAAATAATACTTGCGTTCGTGTTACTTTGTATCTTTTGGTAAAAGCTTTTTCCCATATCAATAAAAATAGATAATGTGAGATTTTTTTAAACATTAACATGACAAACATTCTATAATATATTTAATAATGCCGTTAAGGACTTGTTTAACATGTATTGCTTTCTAGTAGTTATTCTTTTATCTCCCTAGAGTAGGTTTCATGTTTCTTACAAGCAGATGCAAGGTTTTCAAGGCCAGACATATAGCAATTTTTATCGAAAATGATTAATGATGAAAATTTCAGCAGCAGCTGTTTGTGGTTTAAGTCAAAGCTTGATCAGAACACTTGATGCGAATTTTTATTTTTTATAGTGTTTATCATCTTCCGGTAAATAATAAAGGTGAAAGAAAGTCAAGAGCAAATGTTACATTCGACAGAAACTTTCTCATGAAACTCTGCATTCGTAATTATGAATCCCCTTCTTTAATATGGTGCGATGACCTTTGGCTCTTAAAAATAATACATTTTTTGTTTTTAAAGAGGCTCATGCGAGGCATAATACATGTAAAATACATATTTTTTCGTACATTTGTATGCTTTAAACTTATATATTTTAAAAGTATGTTTAAAATCTATTTAAATTTTTATATAGTCACAAATAACATTTTTGACACGCTCTACATGTATCTAGAAAAAAGTGCGTTATTGGCATATTTTATTTAAGCACTAGAGTAGCTAAGATTAATAAATAGTTTTTAATTTGTAAATATCTTTCATATTTAATGCATTTTATCTATATATTTAATGTTCTATAATTACATACATTGCTACTTATACAAACTTGCATCCCTCCATCTTACGTACTTGCATACAACTTACATGAGTTATACAATGCTAGATACGATATACTTACAATACAATACATACCACAATATTTTTCAATAAATAAAAATAATAGTACTTCTTGGAATAAATGCTGCTTAGAGTAATTAATAAGTAGTTCATTATCTTTTTTGAATTATCCTTTGAATGTCTTTTAAAACATGTTTCTTGGAGTAAAAAATTCCTTAATATAACAAAAAATAAATTAATTATTTTACTTCAATTTTATTTTTGATTTTTTACGAAAAACTTAAGATTTAAAAACAAAAACAAAAAGAAACATCTCCGAAAGATATTTGATCATAATTCAAAATTTCTAACTGAGAGAAGAATGGCTTAACCCATATTGGACCACACCGATTAAATATTTTTGAAAATTTTTAAAATTTCAATTATATCATTAATATGGAGTAATTAAGTAGATACTAGCAAAATTTTGTAAAAAAGTTTTTATTTTTTTATGTAACTAGTTGTCCTATAAACAGGACATATTAGTAGGACACATAGTAAGGACATATAAAATGCATACATAAACTAATTTTATGAGCAAATATTTTATTTTACTTTAAAAATACTGTTTATGTTGTACAAAAATACGCTATGATTTCTCCAATAAAAAGATAATAATAACGGCAAATATCTAGATTATAAGATCACAATTCTTAAAGAATTTTTTAAATAGATTTTTTTCGATTAAATTTTAATTGGTTACTTTTTTTGTTTAAATGTTATACTTTTATGTATTTTAAAGACGTCATAACAAAATGCATCCAAAAAATCCTTACCAATTTTATTTTAAAAAATGTTTTATTAGCTGTCCTATTTATATGACAGCTGTGTATGGGTTAACCGGGGACTCTCCCGGTAAAGATACCAATTTTTTTTTCAGTTTATTAATTTTTAAAGTATCTAGAATATGCTCTCAAAACCCCTCCTCCTAATATATAATTTGTGACAAGCAGTTTAACGTACCGGTGTCATAGTTGGCAGAAAGGCTGGTCAAAAATTTCAAAACGGTTTTACCTGAAACAAGACATTCTGAATACTAGGTTCCCATTATCGAACCGTTCAGGACAGTGGCCAACTTATGTAACCCTGGGGCCCGAGTCCACCCAATAATTTGCTCTCCTAACCCACCAAATTTCTCTTGTTTTATTTCACGAAATATTTATTTAAAATTTTAAAACTCTGAAAGAAAATTTAATTTTGTTGACGTTCAAAAGGTAATTTTGTTTGAAAAAATAGTATTCACAGTCGTAACAGACCCACGAGAACACTAAGTGTTCTTCACTGCACGTACAGTCATGGGGAAAAAAAAAGTAAACACCCCCTACTAACTCCTCAATAAATTGTCGTAGACAAAAGTTACTGGTGCCGAACGATTGGAAATAAAGTCTACTTTTAAATGATGTATACAAAATTTGCTTAGGGGGCCATCTACATATTAAAACGAATCCAACCTTCATTTTCTTCTGTTGTTAGGAGTGACCTCTTAAACATTGTATATTCTAATGTATCATTTTTCAAAGTTAGAAAAAAAGAGATAAGGAATTTGGCTTACTTCAAAATGTAGCAGGGTCCTCCCTGATCCTTGGTTGAACTGCTCCATTGAAAATGTATGCATATGTCCCATGAAAATACCTATAGTTTTATAAATAGAATATGTGTTGCATAATAATTTTCTTTTCGAATTGATTGTGTGCACTTTTGAGCCACAAAAACTGATTTCCTTTCCTTTAAAAGATTTAATGATATTTCTAGGTTAAATGTAATTAATAACACAGAATGGAGGGAGAGGAAAATCACCTCTTCCCTTCCGTAAGAAAACATGACAGAGAGAGAAAAAGAACGCGCGAAAAGCCGATACATATACATTTGGCAAAGTCCAACATCAACCGCAGATATGCTGGGTTGGGCACAAACACGTACTTATGAGACCCTGAAAAGAAAGTAACAGAAAATGAATTAAAATAAAAGTCATTAACAGTCTGCGATATTATAAGAGTTTTTTTGTTTCAAGGATTCTGGCACATAACACCCCCGCTGAATCGCCGGAACAAAAAAGTTTTACAGGTTTAATAAAGATTTTCTGTGAAGCTCGAATCGAGGCTTGGGCAGGGGTTTCGTCAGCAGATCGGCAGTCATTGCTGCAGTTTCAAGGTAAGTCATAGTTATTGTCCCTTCCTCGACAAGGTTTCTCAATAAATGATAACGAAGAGAAATATGCTTGGTTCTTTGATGATGCTTGTCGCTTTCAGCAAGTTTAATGGAGGACTGGTTGCCCTCAAACAGTTGTATAGGTAGTTCTTGCTCGAGGTCCAGTTCCTTCAGGAGTTGTAGAATCCAAATTGTCGCTTGTGCTGCACAAGCGGCAGCCACATACTCTTAATCAGCTGACGACATGGCAATGCAAGCCTGCTTTTTTGATGTCCACAGGAGTGGGTTATTTCCAATCATAAGTAGGATTCCTGACACTGACTTTCTGTCAGTAGGATCATTTGCCCAGTCTGAATCAGAATATGCCCTCAAGACAGGTTTCTCTAAATTAGTGTATGTTAATTTTAAGTCAATTGTAGTTTTAAGATATCTGATTGTTCGCTTAACGGCTTCCCAATCCTTAGCCCTTGTACGCTCGTTTCTGCGACTTAAAATATTTACAGTGGCACTAATATCTGGCCTAGATACAGTCGCGATGTATAGTAGAGCTCCTACGGCTTGTCTGGAATTCGTATTATTCGGAAGGAGATCTTCATTATCCGCTAATTTAACCCTTTCGTGGTCACGCACGCGTATCCGCGGTCGCACTTTGGTACTTGTAAGTGGTCGTGAACGCATATAGGCGGTCAGACTTTTGTACTTGTAGATGGTCACAAGCGCGTATAGGCGGTCAAAATATTCTACTTGTAGATGGTTATGAACGCGTTTGCGCGTTTGTGTTTCCCCCCACTTCTCGAGACTGGGAGTTAAAGAGGGCGTTTATCAATCACCCCCTCTTTCCAAGCACACAATAGGCGTTAGGCAGACTATTTGTCAACTGGATTACCGTATTTTAAGTCGAATGCCTTAGGGGATTTCGTTTTCTGTTAATGCTTAAGAATGGCATTGTATTTCGAACCATATACTAGGCAATTTTATAGAATATCATCGTTTACTTATTTTACTTTATTATTTCTGTCCATAAGATTCTAATTCATTACTATAATAATTATCATTTTATATCATTTGCCATATAATATTTATTTATTTTGCATGTTCATTATTTATTATGTAATATTTATTTATTTTGCTCTTTTAATGAATATACACGTTCTTTTCTTTCCTTTTTACTTCCAAATGTATGTCATTTTTTTCATTTAACTATAATACTAAATAACTAAACTGTTTTTTTTTCTTTACTTACAGCACTTTTGTTGTGTAATAATAATAAAAATCTCAAATATCCAATTTAACATTACACTTCAAAAATAATATTTTTATTTATTATTGTTGCGCAAATTTTATTCAAATTCTAGCATAATTTAAAACTAGCACCGTGAAACCTGTCTATAATGACGCTGAATGGGCCAGAAAAAGCATCGATGTAGATAGGTTTTAAATTTCATTATAGGTAGATTGGTAAACGGAAAAAAGGTGACCGGAAAAAACGGGACCGGAAAAAACGTGACAAGGAAAAAAGGTGACCGGAAAAAACGTGACAAGGAAGTGTTAAATATTGAATTTGGAAACAATGAACCTGGAAAAAAAATTAAAGCAAATCGGATGTTTCTGTCAAGAGTTATCGCGTTACGTACATACAGACGTAAGTGCATACATACATACATACAGAACCTGCGTGCACATTAATCCTTGGGCTTTGATAGCCTGCGAGCAAAAAGCAGGATAATGAAAAAATTCCTCTAAAGAAAATGCCTCCTCTCTTCGTCTTTATTTTGTTCCCTTTACAGGCTGTGTATGCAATTTTTTCCCTCCCCCTCCGCCTTATAAAACATCTTTACTCATATATAAACTATCAATAGCGAATTGAAAGAATCAATAAATTGTATTTCCTTAATACCCCCCCCCTCCGTGGATAGCACTAACTTGTCTTTTGTAGAAGTCATAATAAACTTCTCTTAATGAAATGTTAAAATTGTATTTTCTTGGACCAAATCTTAGAGTTGTCAAACTCACCCATTAACTCTGCCCCCCCCCCCCCCCCTACGCTGTAAGAAACTGACAGTGGAAAAACTTTACTTTAGTTTTTAGCATTTATTTATCGACAAGTTCAATATTTAACACTTCCTTGTCACGTTTTTTCCGGTCACCTTTTTTTCCTTGTCACGTTTTTTCCGGTCTCGTTTTTTCCTTATCCCGTTTTTTCCGCTCTTGTTTTTTCTGTCACGTTTTTTCCGGTCACCTTTTTTCCTAGATTCAATATTATTCCTAAGGAAGAATTTTTTAAAGATAGCGTGCTTACATTTCAGTATTTTTAAACGATTTTCTTTGATTTGAGTAGCTGAGGTCGATCTGTACAAAGGACTTTTTTACTCCTTCTATTTTATTTGCAAGGTTTTTTAATGGGGATACTTTTACTTTCGAAACCGGTTCCGAAAGTAAATGTATCCTAAATAAATTTTAAAAAAAACTTTAAACAAAATCGAAAAAGAAAAAAACGGTCTTTCTATAGATCGATCTTAGGTAGCCAATGCAAAAGATTCGTTTAAAAAAATGGAAATAAAAACGAGGTATCTTAAAAAAATTCTTCCACCTAATAAACATTAGCGAGCGGGTGCTTTCGCGTGAGTGAAGTAGCCTATTAATTGTTGGAAGTAGATCAAAAACTCCACGCAATTAAACATCATAGACGGCTTTATTAAGTGCAATTGCTCGCAGTAATCTGCAATGCTTTTTTAATATTTTAGAGCAAAAGTAAAGTAATTTTATTTTTCAATTTGAAACTTTTCCTTTATCATATGAGACAAAGTTAATGATAATTCTACCGTGAAGGCTGTATTTCAAAATCTCTACAAACGTATCATATATATATTTTTTTTTTCCTGTTCTTATCTCGATTTTCCTTTTGTTTATATGGCAGTTTACATACAAAGAGATTTGCCATGAAAGAATTATTTCAATCAATAAAATGATGTTTACACAGTACTTCTCAGGTTGGGAGATATAACCTATCATCTCACCAATATGATTAAGCAAAGTAAACAATAATAATCATTTTAAGATAGGTAATGCATTCATATGCATTAAAGACAGATAATCTTAACAAAAGTTACTCTTCCTTGTTTTTACTTGCATTAAAAAATAAATAAAGGTGTATTTTTACACATATTTATATGTGTGGTTTTCATTATATTCGACCTACTTATATTTTTGAATAACTGGATACTTGATTTCTTTTGAAAGTTGAGGGGGGGGGGGGAGAATCCAAAAACCGTTCTTATGTTTATATCACTGGCTGTGTCCGCTTGGAAAATTAAAAACATTGTGTATTATTTGTGCTTTCTTTATATAACGAGTCCCAATATAGCGACTCTTACATTAAAACTGCCATATTAAAAAGCCCTAAATCTTATTTATTCTCACAGTTGTGTTTCACAGAGAAGAACCAGAGGTGTAGCCAGAAAAATGCTTATGAGACTACACTTCCCTGAACGATATCTACAATTATCATTATTTTTTACCTAATCATTCTACTAAATACAACAGAGTTGACCAAATATTCCAGTGTAATTAATTTCAATGATACTTTAAAAGTTTCTATGAGTTTTCTTTGAAGTAAGGTTTGAAAGAGAGTAAATATCTCCCATTGTTATCTAATCCAAACTCTTGCAACCCATGATTGACATCGAAATACTACCTGTAAGTGACGCTTTGAGCTTTGAGAAAACTATGATTGACAGCCCCACCCCTTCCCTTGTAAAGATGATTTCTAAAGAAAACAGTTCACAGGAACAGTAAAATTCCAAATAGTGGTAGCTTGCTACATATTTTTTTCATTGTCGCTTATTTAATAAAAGGATTATGAAATGTTTATGTTTTAAACTAGTTCTTTTAAAATTAGTATTAATCAATAATTATTAAATCATGAATATTGCACAATGTAACATAAAAGATTGTTGATATAAAAATAAAGTAGGGCATCATTAAAAAAAAAAAATCTTTTCTGACATCACAGCAGAAATCTTAGAATACCCCCCCCCCCCTCCCCAATGGAAAATAAAAACTGATATCCGAAGAGTTATCTTTATTGTAGCCTAAGAATTCTTATTAAACTTATGGTTATTTTTAATAATAAAAACTTTGTTGCACATTTTCTGTATGTTATCAAATTCTGCCCCATTTCGCAAGCGTGTTTATAGAAGAATTTAGTAATTTAGTTATTCTACCTAAATACTTTTAAATAATCACTTTCAATGGTCTACTTTTAAAAAAAATCAAATTCGTGATATTTGATATGCGCATGTTACCTCCGATATCGTAAAATCAAGAAAATTTTTCTCCGATTAAGTCACACACTAATGACAATTTGTAATTCTAAATTATGAGGAATATATTTATTTTACATTTTCCAACATAGTTGAAAAGGGTTTATGACTTCAGTTTGTCTGTCAGTGCTCTATCTTGCGCAAATATAATTCGATTTCCCTGAAATTTTGTGTGTTATTGACATTTACTATCGCACGATCACCATTGAAAATGAAATATGTAGCATGTACAGTTCCCTTACAGGGGCATTCAAAAGTATGCCGTTAAATTACGACCAATGGGAAAAAATCGTTTCAAGTGCAGCACTAAAACATGCTTTCTGTAGAATATGAAATGCAAAGAATTTATTATTCATTTCCAGAGTCGCACAAAAGAATTCCGTTACATAATGATCTACGCGGGAAACTCGTTTGCAGTATATTTTAATGTAGATACTCTATTTCAAATGAATTTAGGTAAAAAGGTCAACGGTGAAAAGGTCTTAGCAAAAAAAAAATCAGTGGTAAAAATAATAATTATTATATATACTTAGATGAACCTAAAATTCAGATCTATTAGTTATTAAAGTTACATATATTTTCAGTTATAGAAAACTAATTCTAAGCTTCAACTAAAGCCCGTGCTAAGTTCGCATATCTATTATTGATATAAAAAAAGTATATTATACATAGCGTTACACTTAAAGGACACTAACAAATAGGTGCTGTGTATTGGAAAAATATATTCTGCTGGAGACGCCGGCTGTTCATTAGTAAGCCCCTAGAAAGGGCGGGGTGGTAAACAGAAAATACAATCTATAGATTCTCTCAATTTAGTACATGGATAGCTTATGTATAAGGCTATTAACTTTTATATATTTATGGGAACTTTGACCAAAGACTGCCTTTTGGTGAAGAGAAAGGGGGAGGACATAGAATTAAAAGAAACAAATTTTTACATACATTTAAAGGGGTCAAAACATAAACAAAAGTACTTTTTCAAAAGTGAAGGTTTTTCATTATCTTGATTTTTATAATGTAAGAGGGGAGCAGAGTTAAGAGCAGGGTGTACGTGTGTGTGTGTATGGAGGGAGGTAACAATAAGTGGGAGTCAAAATTTTGAAGTTTCAACAAAGAAAACAAAATTTAAGGAATGCACAGCAGAAATGAAAATATTTTCTCGAAAATAATTTAAATAATACTTAGGATCTAAATTTATTGAGTATGGCGTAGAGTCCTGCATCGGGTCGGGAAACCTTTCTTTTTTTGTCGGGGGTTGGATTAACTTCTACAATTTTGCTGCAAATCGGGTTGATATCCATTGTTTCGGGTTAGGTTTTGTCTCTTGCGGGTCCGGTTCGGCTTGACCCGATTTTTCAAAGAATTTCTAAAATATTTTTTCTGTTGAAAAATCTGCATACAATAACAGTTTTTAAAGAAATGGAAAAATTGAATACACAAGGAAAATTGTAAAATCTAAATAATTTAGAAACTAGTTTTATTAAGCTTGTCTTAATACAATTTAACAGACATATTACAAAAATGGGATCTGTAGGTCGAAGGGAAAATTTATGATAGTCATAGACCGTTTATTCAGAGCTATATTTCAATTTACATTTGTGAATATACGATCTTCAGCTGTGTATCGACCTATCTTTAACTACATTGTCAAAGGACTATTTCATCTTATTCCTCTATCTAAGATAAGCAAACGATATTACGTCGTTCAAGCCATTAAATAAAACTGTCATACAAAATTTCCCACAATTGGACTATTATCGTTCTTCCTCTTAATCATTTGATTTTCCTCTAATTTTTTACGCGCACGCAAAAAAAAACAAAAACAAAAACAAACAAACAAAAAAAAAAAAAAAGAACTGGAAAGTAAAAACTTTTTTTTTCTTCACCATTTGAAAAATTAAGAAAGATATAATGAAAGTAATGTTTTATTAAATTTTGAACTCGAGTGTGAAAACCAAATTTCAAAATAAGACAGTTTTCTTTATAGATATTAAAATTATTTTAATTTCAGCAATCCACCCTTTACTAAAAAATATTTTAAATATTCACAAAAGTGCCCTTTTTCAACCGTCCTTTTTTAGTGCACTGTTCTTCGGTTGTCTTGGAATTCCTCTGTTAATGATCAGTAAACACTACGCGCATTATTATTACTATTAATTTTTATGGGAAACAGACTGCAGTGCACATTAGCAATGTCTATCAATTATTGCGGTTGGAATAATATACTACTATGAAAAAAAGTACTACAAGCAGATATCGATCTAGACCGTAATTCGAGTTTATTCGAATTATTTTATACATCCATGTAAACCAACAATAAAGGCCACACTCACTATTTCCAATAGTGAACAGGCCTCCATATCATATATCGATTTCATGGCAATGCAAGTAATATTTACAAAGGTCAGATGGAAAATTAGTACTAGACTTTTTCCGCGATGGCACACCAAGCTCACAATTAGCCTAAAATATTCAAGTGTAACTATATATTGTTTAAAAAGATACCAATGAACAGTACAAGTATAGAATTATTCAAAAATATCAATAGAATGGATGCAATTAAAGCAGTAGATATGATTAAGTGTAAGTATATGTCTTTAAAAACAGGGAAGAATCATTATCTAAAAGATTCTTACAATAATGCAAATGAAAGCATTATCTTTTTAACTTTATTGTTATTATTATTATTATTACTTTACTTTGTACAATCATGTTTGTTAAATGACAAATTAAATAATGGCAATCTATTTTTTTATAAATATATCTCATATAGACTAATACTATATGATCAGAATTAATGCTAATACTATATGATAAGTATGATTAAAACAATCATAATGAAATGAATGTATTGAAACTGGAAAAAAAAAAAGAAGTTAAACTAGATTTTGATGATTGAACTTTTCATTTCGTTACCACGAGAATTAAACTAAGAAAACATTTATTTTAATGCATTAAACTACACTAATACTGTATAATGCACATTTATTTTAACGTATTTAAATATCCATTTTTAATTATAGATTACTTAGAGATCACAAATATATTTTACAATTAATGTTGATTTCTTTCCTGCTCATGCTGACTGATAATTGTTACATCATATAAATCCAACTTATTGCAATTGCTTCAAGGTCTATGACACTAAATTTGGGGTGCTCTGGGCGAATGCCCCGTACAAAAACTGCATAATCTTCCAAATTGATTTTTTTTTGTGACACATTCCTGAATTCAGTTTTGTTCATAAACACATGGAATTGGCAGGTACTCTTATTCAGAAACTATAAAGTCGAACATTTTTTTTCAATTTTCGATAAACATAGGAAGGAAGTCTTTTAGAAAATGCAGTTAAAGTTGGCGTTTTGAAAAAAAAATTCTGCACACGGAAGCCCGATAAAGGTTACAATGGGAAAACGCTTGTATTTCTCATGTAATTTATTTGTCGAAAAGTGAAAAAAAGAAAAAGTGAAAGAAAAAAAAAACATTTGCTCTCAAATCATTTACATAGTCATACCTGCATTTGTCAAGCTTTTACACTTATATATTAATTCGTTAATGTGTCAAAGTTTTTATTGTTAAACGAGCAATTTTTTTTTCATCTAAATAATATTTACAAAAGTTAGCGGTAGGGCAGGCGGAAGAGCATTAATTAACCACCATATACAGGGCAGGGTCCGACTTAGGCTATGGGGGGAAAGGTAAGAATCATTCTGCCCCCCCCCCCTCTATCTATCTATCTATAGATTTTTTTGTGAATAATGTGGAAGTAGCTAGTAATAAACTTCATACTATTGTATTATATGCATAAGTTTTATATCCGGTACTGCTTACATCTGTATACAGAGTGTCACAAAAAGATAATCAAAACTTTAAGAAAAAAATACTTGTAGGAAAATAGTAGAAAAAAAAACGATAGATTGTTTGATACGAGTATTTCTTTGCAAGCATTTACTTTGCTTATCTACGTACGTTATAAGATGTCTAAAAGAAAACGTTCCAAATTGGTTATAAGTATTGGTTTTAACTTGCCACGTTAAGAGAAAAACGTTAATAAAGAATTGCTTTTGAAAACTATAGAATACTAAATTGTCATAATAAAATATTAATCATTAGTTTTCTAATGATATTTGCGTAGGTGGAGAGGTTACTGAAAGCGGAGGGGGGAAGGGGACCGCACTTCCTTCTTAAAAGTTCGAAAATGTATGAATTTTGGTCACTTTTATTTAATTTTAAACATTTGACACCATTTAAATAAAAATCCTGACTACTCTCATGGGAGTCCCCTAAAAAGGGGGACCCGGGGAAGCTTCCTCGCATGCACCTACATAAGTCGGGCCCTGACAATATATATGTAATATACATATATATATATATATATATATTTAATGGACCACCATAACCAATAATTTTATATATTAAACTTTATTTTCAAAGATATTTGTAAAACATTTTTATTTATGCAATGTATTGCCTAAATTGTGTTTCCTTGCGCTAAATACTGAATTTTTTACTCATACTTTGTTACCCCCCGACCCCTTTAACTCTGCCCTCTCCTACATTGTAAAGAAAAAGATGATAAAATTTCCGTTTGTTAGTCAACATGTTTATTTCAACCCCTTTAAAATATCTGCATGTAAAGTTTTTTTATGTTCCCCCACTCTCTTCCTTCTCACCCCAAAGACTATCCTTGGTCAAAGATTCCATAAATATATAAAACTCGCTGTTCTTATACATAAGCTATCAAAGTAGCGCGTTGAAAGAACAGATACACCTGCTTTACTTGAAACGCAGAAAAAAAAAAATATAAGTATTACTGACTATGGAAGTTGCTTAGAGAATAGTTTTAATTGTGTGATGCATTTTCTCGCTGAACTATATTTGTATGCCAATAGAAGTTTGTGGAACATAAAAAAATTTATACAGGGATACGCAAACCAACAAGATACATGGTCGTTTGGGTGCGTAATTGATTATTTTTTTTTAATTATTATAGAAGGTAATTGATAAAACTGGATTTCTAAATGTGTTATATGTTTACCATACTGTTTACTCACATATCTTCCTGCCACATATCTTGCGCCTTATTTACCGGTAAAATTTCAGTACAGTTTTATAGATAGATAAATGTGTTGGAAAGTATTTCACAATCTATTCTTGAAATCTATTCTCACAATCTATTCTTCGTTCTTATTTTTATGAGCTTTTATTTTTTATGCTGGAGAAAGTTTTCAAAGTTTCCATACATACAAATACGCAGAGATAATAATTACTACTATTTGTTTATTAATATTATTTGTTTAAAAATTAAATGAAAAAAATAAAAATATCTTGAGAAGGAAAATTAAAACTGGTTTCATCCAAATCCTAAAACTTAAAAAAAGGATAAATCTTAAAAAGTGATAAAAAGTGTCATTTGATTTTTTTTTTAACTCTTTCCAGTATAGTTGAAAAGCGTTTATAAATTCGGTTTGTCTGTCTTTCCTTCTGTCCGTGCTCTAATTCACATAAATTTAGTCCAATTGCCATAAAATTGATATATGTTATTTTTGTTTAATTTGGCATGTTCATTATTGAAAATGAAATGTGTAGCATGTAAGATTCGTTTACAGGGACACGCAAAAGAATGCCGTCACATTACGGTGAATTAGAAAAATCGTGTATGGCGTAGTTTAATGATATTACACTATTTTAAACATATTGGAATTTTTATATTTCACTAAGGAGTTGTACACTACAAGGCGATTACTGTAGAATATGATGTGCATAGAATTTATATTTCATTTTCAGGGACACACAAAAAAATTTGGCCTATGACCAATAATTGCTATAAGTTCGTTATCAGTTGCGGTATATGTTTTTAAATTTGACTGTTGTTATTATTATTTTTTTTATATTATGTGGTGTTTATAAATTCAATAGGTCATATACTGGGAATCACTATCGCAAGTACAATTCCGTTTATTGACAGAAATTGCTGAATGGGAATTTTCCTGCGGAACTAAATTTTTGCATACATACATACAAAGTTATAGAGCATATACAGGGCTGCACAAAAAATAGATATTTTTCCAACTAACTGACAGCAATTGCAGAAATTGGGTTTTCAAATGCGTTATGTGTTTTCTAATTTATTTATTTAGACACCACCTTTCTCCGTAATAAGCTGTAAAGTTTTGTTTCAATATTCTGAATGTATTGGAAAGTGTTTCATAATTTATGCTAGACACATGATTTTTAGCTCATGTTTCTTTTTACAAATATTCTTTTTCAATTTCTCCAAAGAATTTTTGAAAAAATACGGAGTCTTACTGTACTAAATATAAGAAAAAATACATGAATGCATTTCGAAATTATTAAAAATAGTGCTTAGTTCCATCTGGTCTAAGAATGTTCAATTTGTGTCCCGCGGAGTTGCGAACTTATTGTTGTAAAGTTTAAATCCTTTTTATCTCTTTATGGCCGATGGACGCTGGAAGTTTTATGGGAGATAAAGTGAGGGGGGGGGGGGGGGGAGGTATTACTCTTCACAGATATTTGAAATGGATTGTATTTTTCTCATTTTCAATAGGAGAATATATTAGGTACCTAAAATAATTCCTGTTATTGGAAAATTTTAAATGTAATTATTTTTCCTAGGTGGTGAGAAGGAGAAAAATGACACCCGAAAAAAAAAGGGCACTTTTATTACAATGGAACTTACAAAAAGCACATTTATTTTGTATATTACTAAGCAGACTCTCCATTGACCTATTTATACATAGTAATACCTGTACTAAGCGGAATCTTGCCTTAAAAAAATCCAAAGTTCTTTGGAAAATTTCTAATTCAAAATTATTATATTGCCCCTTATCATTTCGTTTTAAAGGGTTTCATTGTTAAAATTAAAACTTGCATTTAATCAGTAATACAGTCGTTCCCGTTTAAACGATTATTTTTGGTTCCAGAAATAATATTCGATTAAGCGGGGTTTTTGATTAAACGGGGAATCATAACTGTAATATGCGTAATAAAAAGGGAAAATACCCATCTACGGTATGTTTAATTAACAAAATAATAAATCGTTAATAGAATAACATAAACTAAAATAAATACGAATGCTAATATAAAGTAAATACTTATTAATTTAACGTCAGTATATTCATTTATATGGTTTACATCACACTTAATGCAGCTCGTTTGAGTTTGGTCAAAACTTTGCTACTTCTAACTTATGTTACTTATACTGCCTTTAAAAAATCGTTTAAAGTTGTTTGTTTAAGTGAAATTTTAAAGGAGTAAATATAGAGTTATTTTTCGAATGAGTGCAATATATAACAACGACCATCTCGAGTCTCGAAGTGACGACGCATTGCCATTAAAGCCTGATTAACAGCAAGAAGCGATGGTGGTGAGATCAAGGTGGGGAAATCATTTGACCTGTCAATTATATACCTGCCGACCAAAATCATTGCAGGGAGAACTGAAAATTTGTTTTCAGCGTAAAGGGACCGGAAATGACAAAAGGTGGAAGGAAATTCTAGCTGAAACGGGCTTTCTGCGCCTATTTTCAAACATCGGTCACACAGTTCTTATTCGATTAAGCGGGGAGGTTCGTAAAAGTTATTTGGTTTAAGCGGGGGAAAATAACATAGAACCAATAGGAATAAATTCGGTTCCGGAGAATTCTATTCGAATAAGCGGGGTATTCGATTATCCGTGACCCGATTAAGTGGGGAGGACTATTATACATATGCACAAGTATTACACCTATAATTCGTTAATGATGCAATACTATGATCACTAATTAATTACAGTAAAACCTGTAAAAATGAAATCCATGTATAACATAATCCTGCCTTAAACGAATTTTATATTCGAAGAATTTTATATTCCCAAATACAAAATATTACACAATTACACCTAGTAAAACCTGTCTAAAACAGAATTTGTTTTCGTACCTAGTGATCTCGTATTAACCGGTTTTATTGTAATATACAGTGGTACTGTGCAGTGTTACTGATTAATTAATTCTGTAAAACTTAAATAATATATCTTTACTATCTCTAAACATGATTTAAGTATAAGAAATAGTGTACTTTATAAAAAAGAAACGCCTTAAGATGTTTGGTTTTACTGTACTAAAACAATTGCCTGCCGAGACGAAAGGAAAGGTTGAAATAATTACTGCCACTTTGATTACATCAATAAATGTTTTTCTTTTAATGTTCTACATTTATCAGTAAAATAATAGGAATTAATAAAAATTCAAATTTGTTATCTGGAAGCTAAATTATAAGATCCAAAAATCCGCCTTTTTTTTTTTTTTTTTTTTTTTATGTATGGCTGGAAAAAAGGTTGTCAGTTTGTATTTTTTTCTTCTTTTTTTGAACAGGAATTTGCACATTTTGAAAATCTTATTAAAATTTGTTTTAATTCTTTTATTGCTCACAAAAAAAAAAATAAGTTAGAAGAATTATCATTTAGAAGAAGTTTTTTCCATTTATTTTGAATGCGCATTTGAAATACTTTATAATAAATCACTTTTTTTTGGTGGGGGGGGGGGGGGTGTTAGAATATTTTAATGTATTTTCAACTGGTATATTCATCAGGATAATGTACAATATATCAGCTATCTCAGATTTATATCATAGAAAATCAAAGAAAGCAGATGTTACACTAATTTGCATAATGAGAAATTATTATTATTATTATTATTATTATTTATAAAAGAAAAAATAAATAATATTAGCATTAATTGAAATTGAGATACGATGAATAACCCTATCTAAAAGTGTAACTAAAGTGTACTAAACGTTTAATTGAGATTCGTTGTATAGTGAGATCTATCGCTATGCGTGCGTTTTATAAAATGTAAATTTATTAAAAAAATCGATTACTTCCAGTTTAATTTTGTAATTAAATCATTACAAATTAATAAAATTTACAAGTTTATGTAACAGAAACTGTTTAGAAAAAAAGAATGCATTTAGAGGAAATGAAACATGCTTGTTATTACGAAGATATAAATTCTTTTCAAATTTAGATAAAATTTAATAGCATATAAAGCAAATTATACTACATTAACAGTTTGCAAACATTATTCTAAGCAACACGGAACACACACCTGTATTCCTGAAAACTGCTATTTCGTTACATACTTTCAGATGTTGTCTGGGATTAACTAGACAATCGTTTTCGAAAGCTATTAGTCAACTAGTTTTAAACGCCCATTCACGCCTCATAAAAGACAGTGGACAGCCGTTTCAATCATTCAGTGTCAGAAAGAAGGGGAAAGAACTAAATCCCTTAGCACTTTTCAACTACAAAATCACATAACCCCTTCTACCTTTTCGAACAAGTTTTTTTTCCTATTCAAGGCCTTTTTAAGGTACATTTTTATAATCTAGTGAAACGCTCAATGGGTTAACGTATCCTGGTTCCATTGGTATATTAGTTGGTTTCGAGTTTTCAAAGCCGAATTTGATTATCAAATCATTAATTTTATTAATTTGATCAAGCGTCATGGTATTTTTGTTAGGCCGATTTATATTTATCCCCAGATAATACTTTGCTTCACCTAAGTCAATTACAGGGTATTCTTTGTTTAATTCGTTTAAAAGTTTATTAATGTTCTCATCTTCTCCAGCTATGAGGAGATCATCCTCATAAACGATTACGTAAGTCGCTGTGTTATTGGTTGTTTATTTATATAAACATTTATCGATCCTACTTTGGTGAAAACCTGATTTAGATAATGATTTATGTAATGTCAGGTTCCACGCTCTGGCGGCCTGCTTCAAACCATAAATGGCCTTTTTGAGTCTGCATACCTTATGCTCCTCTCCCGGAACTGCATAACCTTCAGGCTGATGCATATACACATTTTCTTGCAATTCCCCGTGAAGGAAAGCGGTCTTAATATCTACATGTCTTAAGTTCAGATCCTTATACAATGCCATTGCTAAAAAACTTCTAATTGTCGTATGAGACGCGACTGGTGCAAAGGTCTCATCATAATCTACCCCATATTTTGGGAGAAAATCCTTAGCGACCAGCCTAGCCTTAAACTTTTCCAGCAAACCCTGGCTATTGTACTTAGATTTGAACGCCCACTTGCAACCGACCACTTTCGTTCCTGGTGGGACTTCGACCAATTCCCATGTATCATTTTCGCGAAGACAATTCATTTCTTCTAAAGTCGCTTCTATCCACTTTTCCTTTTCAATCGGGTTTTGCATATTTTTTATATCGTCCCAACTTTTCAGATCTTCTACTTTAACGTTATTTGTTAAGAACGCAAACCTATCGGGAGGAACTCCCCTGTTCGGTCTGTTTGATCTACGCGGGACGTTCTGCGTTGTATCCGAATTTGCATTTTGATTTTACGTTGTATCTTCGGCGCTGTCAGTATTATCCTCGATTAATTGTAATTTCGGAACCGGATTTTCAGAATTCGGTATTTCATTGTTTTATTTGATATGCTATCCTCAGTTATGTTTTCAGTTTTAGTCTTCAGAAATTTACGATTCTACTTATTACGATTTTCTTACCGTCCGTACAAACTCTGTAGTCCTTACTTCTATTGTCGTAACCTACGAATATCTCCTCTATGGCTGTAACATTCAATTTTCTTCTATGAGTCTTTTCCACATAAGCAAAGGCACGACAACCGAAGGTTTTAATATTTAAAAGATCTGGTTTGCGACTAGTCCATTTTTCGTAGGGAGTGCAGTCGTTGGATGAAGTCGGGAGGCGATTTTGTATGTAAGTTGCGGTACAGACGGCTTCGCCCCAGAATGAGTTAGGTAAACCACTGTCTTTAAGTAGGCAGCGAGACATCTCCATCAAGGTACGGTTCTTACGCTCCGCAACCCCATCTTGGGGTGCGGAATACGGAACAGTAAGTTGATGGTTAATTCCCTCATTTTTTAGATAATTTTCAATTTCCTTCCCTGTGTATTACCCTCCGTTGTCAGTACGGATAGCACGCACCTTCCTGCCAAATTTATTCGCGGTCATTGCAACATATTCTTTAAATTTTGGGAAAACTTCATCTTTGGTTCTCAGTAAGTACGTTATGGTAAACCGGCTAAAATCATCTACAAAAGTCAAAAAATGGTATTTTCCGCCAACCGTCGCTGTTTGCATAGGCCCGCATAAATCGGAGTGCACTAATTCTGTGGGCTTTGTAGCTCGAAATCTAGCGGCTTTGGGGTATGGATCACTAGTGAGTTTAGAAATTATGCATGTTTCGCATGTATCACCGTGTTTACATTTGTCAATTTTAATTCCTAACGCCATATCATTATTTACTAATTCCTTAATATGATTAACGTTTCTGTGGCCTAATCTCCTATGCCACTTGTGCAGACAATTTTTATTTTCGCATTCATTTATAATATTTACATTGTGAGACATATTTTGTTCTATTTTACATTCATATAAATTATTGTTTACATAGCCCTCGAGGTACGTAACACCTTCGTGAGTTATCTTGCAAGATTGTTTTTCAAATATGGCTTTACAACCATTTTCAGTAGCCCTTTTTATAGAAATTAAATTTGTTTCAATTTCGGGTACATACTATACATTCTTTAGTGTTATTGTTCTGTGTGTATTATCCGACATTAATGTATTTAATTTTATAGTCCCGTAACCCTCAGAGCAAAGCTCTTGACCGTTTACGATTGTTACGCTAGAAGCACTGTTATGAAAACCATTAAACTTGTTTTTGTTATTATAAATATGAGTTGAAGACCCTGAATCAATCACCCAGAGATCTTTTACATTATCCCCAACAAAAAATGTAACATTTCTATCATTAGGTGTTTCTTTTTCAAAATTCCTATTTTTGTTAGTATTCGCATATGCGCTGCCTTGAGAGCATATAGCCAATTTTTGTGACTGGTTGGGAAAAAGGTTAAGGTATTGGTACTGCTTAGGATTATTTTTATTTTTATTTTTCAAGGTCCAGCAATCATCAATATTGTGAGAATTCTTTTTGCAGTACCGGCAGAATTTATTTTGTTTGTTTTTATGGAATTTCCCCACCTTTAATGCGGAGTGACTGTTCTCACTTTCGCGGTTATTTTCAATTCTTTTTGAATATTCGTCTATTAATTTTGTTCGAATAAAACCAGCCTCCTTCTGTAAATACATTTCTAATCTGAACTTCCAAACATTATAATTGCTTGCGTTCAGTTTTTCTATCACAGTATCGTTTAAGATACTCATTTTTCATATATGGACTACGATCTTATATATATATATATAAATATTATATCAATATTCAAATTATATGAGTAAAAAAGGTTTTAAATAATAATGTTTCAATAGTATCGTTAAGTTGCTTATGCTTTTTTAGGCATAGCAAAAATACTTATTATAAAACATTTTTCTAAAGCTTCATAAGATATCAAATTCTATAT
The DNA here is from genome assembly GCA_963932465.1 of Maratus speciosus. Lineage (NCBI taxonomy): Eukaryota > Metazoa > Arthropoda > Arachnida > Araneae > Salticidae > Maratus > Maratus speciosus. Next base: position 282,399,799 of record OZ010792.1, read on the forward strand.
TTCAAACATTTTCAGATACTATTCTTAAAGAATAAAGTAGCAATAATTTTCAATTTTCCTCTGTAGCAATGCGACAAATCATGTCACATAATCTGTTATGAGGAGAGACCTCTTAAACATTGTATATTCTAATGTATCATTTTTCACAGTTAGAAAAAAAGAGATAAGGAATTTGGCTTACCTCAAAATGTCGCAGGGTCCGCCCCGATCCTTGGTTGAACTGCTCCATTGAAAATGTATGCATATGTCACATGAAAATACCTATAGTTTTATAAATAGAATATGTGTTGCATAATAATTTTCTTTTCGAATTGATTGTGTGCACTTTTGAGCCACAAAAACAGATTTCCTTTCCTTTAAAAGATTTAATGATATTTCTAGGTTAAATGTAATTAATAACACAGAATGGAGGGAGAGGGAAAAGCACCTCTTCCCTTCCGTAAGAAAACATGACAGAGAGAGAAAAAGAACGCGCGAAAAGCCAATACATATACATTTGGCAAAGTCCAACATCAACCGCAGATATGCTGGGTTGGGCACAAACACGTACTTATGAGACCCTGAAAAGAAAGTAACAGAAAATGAATTAAAATAAAAGTCATTAACAGTCTGCGATATTATAAGAGTTTTTTTTTATTTCAAGGGTTCTGGCACATAACATCTTCAACGGCAATACCCAATTTTAACCAGATATTTCAAATCTTCGGTTAAAACTATGCCTAGACACCAAATTTCAAGTCATTTGAATGATAAGTTTTTGAATTATAAACATTCAAAATTTAGTGCTTCTAATGTTAAATTACATTTTCATATTTTTATTTATATCTCCTGAAATTATGCTCCTAATGTGCTATTTTTTTTGTGTAGCAATAATACTAATATACCCAAACATAAATACGTTGAATTTGCAATTTTTATAATTTTATGATATGAATTATGAATTATGAAATTAATATTCGAAAAAATTATGAATTGCAACCAACAGTTTTTTTATGGATTTAGTTTTATTTAGCTTTATGGAAATCTAAAAGTTCACAATTTTCTTCCAAGTAGTTTTCAAATTATGCTTAAAACACGGCAAAAGGATGTTTAAGGGGCCGTCTGTGATAGAAGTGACTAGATATTTTGAAATTTCTTCTGCTGTCGTGTAATCTAGAAGCCTTCATTGGCTACTTGAGTGGTGCTTAAGGTGTCTTGATCAAGAAGGGGGCTCTCTCGATTAACAATCCAGTACGGAACTTCAATTTGGATACAACCCTTAAAATACGCTCGTTTTAAAATAATTAATTTCGCGGAAACTTATGGTATGAATTGCATAAAAATTTGTTTTTACGCTAATTGAAGGGTGTAGAGTTCATTTATGCTGTCAGAATCGTGTACTGCTATTGAAAAAAACAAAGTTATGGTTCGTTTTAATAAGTAGATGGCCCCCTAAACAAATTTTATATGCATCATTTAAAAGTAGACTTTTTTTCCAATCGTTTGGTACCAGTAACTTTCTTCTACGATAATTTGTTGAAGAGTTCGTAGGGGGTGTTTACTTTTTTTTTCCACGACTGTACAATTGTAAGATTTCTCTCTCTCACAAAAGATAGAACTAACGTATACTTGATCACTTATCCATTTTATTGTCCGATATTTATAAAACTCTTAAATGACTGAAATGTCTTCCTTCTTGTGTTTCGAATTTGTGGTATTATAATAAATATTAATGCTCTTATAAGAAAGAACTCATGAATAACATAAACGAATAATAAAACAGGTCATGGCATTTTCTTAAAAAAATTTGGGACCACCCGATATTTTAAAAAAGTTGGCGCCACTGGTTCAGGGTACCGATATTTTGTTTTTTGCAAATTACACTAAACTTTTCTAACTGGAGAAAATGCCTTAAAATAATAATAATAATAATAATTAATTTCGATTTATTCAATAAGTTTCGAAAAGAAAAGTTAGTGTCGAAAATTGTCCTCAAATTTCAAACAGCTGGCATTTTGTGAAATTTGATATAATTAACCCTTAAATGCCGTGTGTTGCCTTTCAGCAACATACACAATTTAGTCTTCTAAAATACTTTTAGAATGATATTGAATCTCTAAGGGCAATAAAATACATACTGTTGCCAATCTCTGTTGCCAATAAAATACATACCGAAAATATTATTAAATCAAATTTCAACATGTAGATTACAGCACTAGTACTCTTTAAGATTAAAGATAGATTTATTTTTTCATATGTTTGCTACATGTGCTTTTGGTTTGTTTGGAAGCCTGCGAAATACCCTATTTTATTTTGTAGTGAGCAAGTAAAATTCATTCCTAATCATAGTACTTAAAACTCGTGTGTGCTTAATATTATAGAATTTTTTCAAGAAAATTATTTTTTTAATCAAAGCCCAATATTGGCGATTGACACCAAACTGTTTTTTAGCCGTAAACGATACTTAAAAAAGATATGTCTTTTTAAAGTATTTTTTCCATGGTTTATTTAAGAAATGAAAACCGAAAAACATTTTTAAACTAATTTTTGAAAAATCAAGCATTTAACCCCTTCGGGACGAACGTTTTTTACAGAATTTTTTATCTTTAATCACCGTTTTTTTTAAATAAAAATTTTTGCCTAATTGAATCGGGAAAATGCTCGGATTAAATAAAGCAAAATTTACAATAAAAATTTACTGGTGATAAGTATCCCCGATTCTGACCACCTTACGCGGCACGAATACATGTCGCTCGTCCCCAAGGGGTAAGGGTTAATAATTTTAGAATTGACTTCCATATAATTTAGTATAGTTTAAGGATCCATGTGATTTGTTTCAGATTATTATTAAGTGTGCAATCCCCTACACATCACCTATTTACTGTGAACGTCGAACATAAAGAGCTTTGGAGGATTGATTTAAATATCCACATGCTTTATGTAAATAGTCACACACTTAGGAAAAAGTAGAATAAACTCAATTTCAAAAACCATTTTTATTCTATGTACAGTCGCGAAAAAAAAAAAAAAAGTAAACACCCCCTCTCAACTCTGTAACAAGTTATCGCAGAAGAAAGTTACAGGTACGAAACGATTGGATATAAAGTCTACTTCTAAATGATGTTTATAAAATTTGATTAGGGGGCTATATACATATAAAAATGGACCCAAACTATGTTTTCTTCAATAGTAACACTAAAGTTTAACATTATAATTAAATTCTACACCCTCTAATTAGTCTAAATCCAAATTTTCATGAAATTCGTACGATTAGTTCCCGAGACAATAATTATTTTTAAATGAGCATATTTTAGGGCTGTATCCAAATTGAAGTTCGTTACTCGATTCTTGAAGTGCTACAGAATAACTGCGTCATTTCTATTAATGCATTATTTCTTGCCTATATGACCATTTCACTCACTTAATATGTTTCGACTATTACCAGCCCAAATATTTCAATAAGATGAGTAAAATATTTTTTCAAGTTATGCTTTTCTGAACATCACAAACGGCCCCTAAAACCATCATTTTGACCTTTTTTAATGATAATTCGAAAGCGACTTGAAAGAAAAATTCGAAATTGAGAATTCGCATAAAGTTTATTAAGTTTTGCACTGGTAATTAAAATTAATTTTTTTTTAAATGTACAAGATATTTTAATAAATCAAAATAACGCGTTCATATTTATTAAAGTAATTTATGCTATCATCTAAAATATAGAGAAATTAATACTTTTATTCATATTTATTTAGAAGTTTAAAGAGAAAATTTGAGATTTAAAAAATAAAATAAAAAAGTAACACCTGCAAAGAATATTTGGTTATATGCAAAGCTCTCCCCGGGAGAAAAGAATGGCTTGATGGAAAACACTCTTATTTAGAAAGCTAGTCTAATAGTCACTTTACCTTCCACGAAAAAAAAAAAAGGGTAAAAAAAAATATTAATTATTGTTTATTATAAAGCGAAATAACGTTTACAAAAGAAATACCTCTTGACATAACAAAAGCTACCACATAAAAAAAGAGCAAACTAACCCTTTTATTTCATATTTACTTAATATATTTTAGAAAGTGGTTGAAGTAAAAACAACAAAGTTAAAAAGAAACATCCACAGTGAATATTTGGTTATATCTAAAACTCTAGCAAGGAGAAGAATGCTTTGATGGAAAGTTTTGTTGTAGAAAGGAAAGTCCACTTTAAAGTTATTTTCAGCAAAAGAACCGGTTGAAAGAATCGTTTAGTATAATCGTGTAAAGAACGAATAATAAAGAATTTTAACAAACAAATTTTAATAAACATTTATAATAAACAAATTATAACAATCATAATAAAACAAAATAAAAATTATACTGAAAATTTTAATACAGTCGAACCTCGTTATCCCGACACTCTAATGATCAGTAAAAAGTGTCGTCATAAGCGGTAACCGGAATTGGAGAAAAATATGTTTATAAAATGCTGTATTTTTAATTAATTTAAGACACTTTTAAATTCATAATAGTTCTTGCAGTTTTAAGCAATAAAACATTATTATTAAACAAAATAAACAAAATTGAAAAGAATAACAATCAGATTTGTGATGACTTGTTTTTTTATCGTTGCATGAAATATTAATGAATTAAGGCTTGCTTATCCCTTGATGTGTTTCCTAAAATTCTTTTTAAATACATATACAACGAATTGTAATCAATATTCTTTGCTTCAGAAATGGATGTTAGATAATTTGTGATCGTTTCAATGCAATGCAATGCTTCGGTTTTAGTCGGATGAAAAATGCCGTGTAACCACAAGAAAGCGCTGCCTGACCAGAGCAGAAAGACCGTGAGTAGACTGGATCTATCTGGAGCTTAAGTGGGTCTTTCATAGTGTGTGTGTGTTGTTTTTTTTAAAAATTAAGATAAAGGATTGAAGTAAAATTTCTCATTTATCTCAATGGGTATTTTAGACACTTTTGTGAAAAGTATGGCCGAGACATTTTTACCGCGTAATTTCTGTGCTTATAAGATGGATTATGAGAAATGGGCAATTTTAGTATACCATCGGGATATCCGGAGTTTAAAATTATTCAACAGCTTAAAATACGGAGTTTATTTGCATTAAAATCATATAGAGAAAATCGGGACTTTGAAAAACTGACATGATAAGTGGAGTGACGTGAAAACCGGGCGTCGGGATAACGAGGTTCAACTGTATATGTCGATTATAATAAAATAAATTATGAAAAAACAAGAAATGATAAGAAACAATATTCTTTTATCCAGTTATTTTGTCGGGAGGTAATTTGAATGTAGACTAGCTTTCTATAACAATGCTTTATGTCAAGGCATTTTTCTCCCAGCTAGAATTATTTCCTGTAACGTTTTAAGTTTTATATTGATAAATAAAATTATTATTACTTTTTAAGTATACAAAATATTTTATTAAAGCAGAATAAATTAATTAGGTGCAGGTCAAAATTGGATATATTTGCCAGCAGAGTTAAAAGTATCTAGTCCCCGATTTGAATCTGCGAACTTGTTTATACACATCAAAGCTCTCCCACAGAGATACCCAGTTTGTAATAAGGCTATGATATCCTGAGATCTCCGAGCCCACAGCATTTCCGATGAAAGCATATTATGCATGGAATATAGAAACTACATTATTCTATGAATCACAATATCTCTAATAATCATATATGTCAGCGGCTCCCAACCTTTACTGGTACGCAATCCAGCTTTGAGTTAAAAAAAATAATTCGCGACCCACCTAATATAAGGGTGTATAACGGTATGGAAATTGTTGTATGACCTCAATAAGTTATTGGCTATCCTATCTTACGAGAATGGGCAAATTTTTATACGAAGGATACACTATCAAGAAAAACAAGAATTGGTAATCCAAATGTGTGTAAGAGAAATAATAATTAAACAAGTAATATAAAAATTTCGTTTTTAAAGTCAATTCTTACTTAAGTCATCAAAGAAAAATTTAATATAATCCCTTAAGCTAATATTAGTTTTCGTTGCATTAAAGTATCTCAATTTGTTGATTTTCTATAAGCAAGTAGGTTTACAATAGAAGTCTATGGGAATTTGCGAAATATTAGAGATATCGCCAAGTTGGCGACAAACTTGGCGGTATTTGGAGACAGAGCAGGCACCCCCCTATGGTAATCCCTTTTATAGATATGAAGATGCATTAAATGCTTCAATAAGCAATGGCCGCCATTTTGTCTCATATATAAAACTAAAATTAATTAATTAAAATTTAATTAATGAATTAACATTTGAAAAAACTGTATTAACATCAATTGTCATCCAGTACAAGTTTAAAAAAATTTATTTCAACTTGATAGGATGAATAATAATTATATTATTAACGATTGAAAATTTGAACAAGATATATAAATTAATAAATAAATATAGGGAGAGTGTGAACTAATAGTAGGAATTGAAAAAATACACAATCTACAAAGATAATTAAAAATATGTTTAATTATTATCAAAACATAACTTTATAATCAGTGTGATTTCTGGCACTGGTGTTTGCTGACGAAGACAACTATATCAAGGTTAAAACTGGGTAATTTAAACCTTGAGTCACGTTCTACACGCAGTTTATTTCTGTACTTGTTTTCCAAAATCAGTAAAGTAGAGAAAGCTTGTCCACACAAGTATGTCGTGTTGAAGCTCATCAAGGACCTTAAAACTGATTTAGATATTTCTGGTAATTTTGCTCATATATTCATCCAGAACGAAATTAAGGATTTTCCCTTGAAATATTATCTGCTGTTGAAACTGTTATTTTTTTTAAATAGATGAAATAAAAGATATATTTTGTGACAAACCTCGATTGTTCCGCGACCCATCAAAACACTCGCCACCCACCAGTGGATAGGTTGGGAACCCATAGGTTGGGAACCGCTGATATATATGAATGCAAAACAACAGGTAACGCAGTCAAAGAAATAGCGTTGGCTGGGTTTAAACCTGGGACTTAACATTAGTCATTAGTGTAGAAGAAAAGCGCCATAGCACGGAGCAAAGGATATTTCACCCAGTTGGAAAATTATAACTCATATCAATTATTCACTAATTAGAATAATGGTGTTAAAATAAATCTAGTGTAATTACGTACTATCCAGTGTTTGCTGGAGTTCCATTACCTGTGATTTATTCTGTTGAGTTGATTCATGTATCAGACCAGATGCTATGATTAATAAGGTTAGCTGGGTGAATTAGATCCACCAGATTCGTCCGAGATAGCTCAGATGGTAGAGCTTTGACAACTCCAGCTAAAAGATCCCTGGTTCGAATTGTGGTCCGGACATTTTACGCCCAGTTGGAAATTTTACATTTCGTATGATTTATTTATCAATTATAATAATTGTGTTAAAATTAATCTAGTGATACAATAAATACTTTTTAAGCAATTTTTCTTTTATATTTCTACGCAACTTCTAGGTAAACTATCGCCTCATACCACCCCCTCAAGAAAGAAAAAAAGAAAAAAAATGGGTTTTCGACGATTCCTGGTCTGGATATTTTTCACACAGTTGGAAATTTACAACTCGTGTGATATATTTAAAATTTTTTTTAAATATTTAAAATAATTGTGTTAAAATTTATCTAGTGTAATTACGTATCTAGCGTTTTTGTGGAGTTCCGTTACCAGCGATTTATTCTGCTGAGCTGATTCATATATCAGACCAGATGTTATAACCAATAAGGTTAACTGGGTTAATTAGATCCACCAGATTCGTCTGGGATAGCTCAGTTGGCAAAGCATTGACAGCTTCAGCCAAGAGATCCCTGGTTCGAATCCTGGACAGGGCTTTTTTCTCCAAGTTAGAAAATTACATCTCATAAAGTGTCAGACATTGGGACCAGAACATTTCTTAACCTTTTTTCGGGCGGTGTTCTTAAAAAAGGACACCTAATTTTAAGTTTACTGGCAATCAGAAACTTTAATTAAAAATTCCTTTTTATAACGTATATGAGAATAAGCAAGTTTTTATTTTCAAATAAATTCGCTTGCAAATTCTGGTATCTGTCTATCATTTCATCATTTTACAAATAGAATTATTCCGAACCGGAAAGGGTTAACACAGGAGGCTTCAACCTTTTCGTTTGAAAATGATTTGCCTCCAGTAATTCCAATTATTTGCTTTATTTCCCCAAAGTTTCCGCTTTTGTATTTCGTCATTGCCCTACGTACCTCTTTACACATGTTCAGGAAACACTTAATAGCTACTGGTGCGGATCAGCATACTGCAGGTTACACTTTTCCTATATTCTAATGGCATCGACTCTTTTTTTACTTTTCGTTTCAAAGGTGTATCTGACACTAAAGAATATAAAAATGTGTAGAATGCCGCATTTTTCACGACAGCTCATAATTTTGTACGGTTTACAAACTGTCAGTCACTCTGTTTAATATAAATTTTCGTTTGTTAACACTGGTCACCATATAATTTAAATTTTTCCTTCCTACAAATAAATATGTAAAGTGTACAGATCTAATATTCCTAATTCTAAATATGTTATCCAAATTGCACCAGCACGTGCCATTTTTCTGAAAACTGTTTTATAATAATAACAAATAGTGAAGGATTATGATATTAATTTGCAATGCTAGATAAAATTGAAATGATGAAAAAAGTGCTTTCACTGTCTTAGATTTAAAATTGATAAAATATAGCCGAAAAATCTAGTTTGTTGATACTTATATCGTGCAATTTTTCTGTTTATGTCCACCCTTTTTTTCGTGTCAGAATTTACTATTTGCTGTCTAGTAATATATTTTCATTCCTTGTGCCGCTGTAACTCGGGTGATCATATTTAAACATTTATTTACAGGTAATTTACCTATTAATATCTACTTTTTATGGTTTACAAAATTTCCACTTATGTTTTAGCAAAATATAAAATACCTTACTTTTAAAAGCAAACCATCCTATCAAAAGAATGGTACGTGATACAGTAATTTCGTCACCATATTTTTACTTACCAGAGTGAAATCTATGAGAATGAACTATTATTTTTACAGAGAAGATTTTGATGCAGACCAGTGTAACCTAAAATTAAGTATTATTTGAAGGAAAACGAAAGGTCAATCAGCCTGCATCTGGGGTTAACATAAGTTGACCCATGATTAAATATACATTTAAGGATGTTGCTTCTAACAAACTTATATCTTGTTATAAATGCTATTTAAAACGTTAATTAACCCCCCTCCTCGACGCCAGAAAAAAAAGATAATGAAACAAAATTAGGTATTATTTATCGAATGTAACTTTTTAAAAAACAAATAAATCTAGTAAATAACGAATATTTACCACATACCAAAGTAAAAATTAACCATCTTATTTTGTTATTTACACAGTAAACAGACATTACTTAAAAAAGAAAAGAAAAGATAAAACAGAAGCATCAGCAGAGAATATTTGATCGTAAGTTGTTGAAGGGGATTTTAAGGAATCGACTCTACAGTTCTACTGAAGTGGATATTAGTTCCCTGAGGGTCCTGGGAGGAAACAAGAATACATTAAGAGCTTTACCAAAGCGTTCTTGACATCATTTCGATGGGATTAAGACCTAATATGGATTGGACACTTAATCTATCCTGTGAATGTTCTGCGTCTGTGTTTAAAATAAGTTGCCCAATACCAATATAGCAGTAAGCTCGAAGCATTTAAATGCGTTGTTGTCAATAAACTTGCATGGAAATCGAACAGGCTTACTATAATTTCGAAGTGTTTTAGGAGAAATGCAATGTAAATTTCTGGTAATTAACCTGAAACTAAGCATTACTCAACGCAGTATGATGTGTTAGCTATGCTGTATTCGTTATTAGCATAAAATGGTCAACATGATTAACCCTTTAGTGCGCAACTTTGCATATATGCAAAGAACAGTGTTTTGAATTTAATATATTTTTTTTATTCGTATATACATAATTCACACTAGAAAATTAAAATAGCAATATTTTCTTTATTTAGCGAACAGCAGAGCAGTTCAAGGGGATATCCAGTAGCAGTGCTACTCCACTGCGTGTGTATGAATATGCGTATAACACATCCGAGAGGAGCCATGAAATTAAAGTCTAACCGTAGCACATTAAGTACTATTATATAAGGAAGAAAAAAATAAAAAAAGAGTAAAATAAGAGAGACTGAAAATTTATGAAAGGGTAATCCAAGGATTACAATAAAAAGAAATTAAGTTAAAAATTAGATTTAAAGATAAAATAAGAAATAAAGTCAAAATTAGTTTAAAAATAGAAGATGTTTACATTGTTCATAAAAAACGTTCGTACAAAACAAAGCTAGAAAAAATTACCAATTTCCTTCATCAAAAAAGGCTGTTTTCAGCGCCATACATTTAATATTATAATAAAGCTACAGTTAGATTAGCAGCTTTACCGAGGTAAAGCGATAATGAGAATATAAAAAGATAATTTTTTTTCTTTAAATTTTACTATTTTTTTTTATTTAACACGTTCACACCGGCGCGGTGGGTCACACTCGACTGTCTCAGAGTTGTCAAGTCTCCGGCTTTTTTCACACCACTGTTATTTTAGAGAAAATGTTGTTCCTTTAAATCGCCCAATTGCTCTAATTAAATAAAACAACATTTTCTGTATTAAAATACTGGTATCCAAAAGGCCGGAGACTTTCCAGCTCTGAGACAGCCGGGTGTGACCCACCGCGCCGGCGTGAAAGTGTTAATAACACACATTCCGTATTTAAATAAAGCGAAATTAACTATTGAATCTTTCTGGTGTAATGTCAGATTCTCTGAACTAAGTAATTTCTAGAACGTATTCTAACATGGGAATTAAAGGGTTAAAGGTTAAGTTTTATAAAATAAATAATTATATAAAATATGGTATTTAGAGACATAATTATTAAAATATTTACTAATTTGCAATATTTTAGCGTAAAACAACCACACGACAGTAGTGTTTACTTGTATTGCAGATGTGCAACAGAAAAAAAGATTGACGTATTATATGAAAAATGTATCTCTGATGTTTTTAAAATTATTTTTACTGTGTAATAAACCTTTCAGAGAATCATATATATTTTTTTCGAAACAAAATAAAAAATCGCACATTTAAGGTTTAAGTGTTAAAGTCGAAAAATATTGAAGTACGCTGTTGCTAATTAAATTGTGTCTGGTTATAAATATGCTTAAAAATACTGTATTCAAAAAGTTAGTTACCTTAAAAGGATAAATTAGTAAAATAAATTCAGTGTTATTTATCCAATATTTCTGGTTAACATAAATTAATCTATATTGAATCTTTATGGGAGGCTTTGAAATAGCTTTACTGCTAATAAACTTACATTTAAGATCTTGAATATTCTACCAAGTGCTCCCGCACAAAAAAGAGAACAAGTTAACTATTTCATTTCACACGTTCTTAGTGTAACTGAGAGTAAACATGTCATTCAAATAAACAAAGAAAGAAGAAACATCAGCAGAAAATATTTGATCATATTCTAAACCTCATGTATTCTTTGTTTAGTTTTTGAACATAAATTAATCAATATTGAATAAGCCTTTATGGGAGGCTTTGAAATAGCTTTCTGCTAATAAACTTACGTTTAAGATATTGAATAGTCTAGCAAGTGCTCCCATACGAAAAACAGAGCAAGTTAACTATTTCATTTCACACGTTCTTAGTGTAACTGAGAGTAAACATGACATTCAAATAAAGAAAGAAAGAAGAAACATCAGCAGAAAATATTTGATCATATTCTAAACCTCATGTATTGTTTGTTTAGTTTTTGAACATAAATTAATCAATATTGAATAAGCCTTTATGGGAGGCTTTGAAATAGCTTTCTGCTAATAAACTTACATTTAAAGTGTTGAATACCTTAGCAAGTGCTCCCACATGAAAAAGAAAGCAAGTTAACTATTTCATTTTACACGTTCTTGGTGTAACTGAGAGTAAACATGGCATTTAACCAAAGAAAGAAAGAAGAAATATCAGTAAAACATATTTGATCATATTCTAAACCTTATATATTGTTTATTTAGTTTTCGAAAGGGATTTTAAGCAATCGACTCTACTGTTCTTAAGAAGCGGATATTAGTTCTTTAAGGGCTATCACAGGAAACAAGAAGGATTTAAAGAATTTCCCATAGTATTCTGGACACTAACCAGGTGGGGTTAAGATCGAGAGCCTTAAATCTGATTGAGCACTTGCTCCATCCTGTGAATATCTATCGATTTTAAGTCGATTTTAAGCAATCGACTCTACTATTCCTAAGAAGCGGATATTAGTTCTTTAAGGGCTATCAGAGGAAACAAGAAGGATTTGAAGAATTTCCCATAGCATTCTGGTCACTACCCAGGTGGGATTAAGGTCGAGAGCCTTAAATCCGATCGGACACTTGCTCCATCCTGTGAACATCTTGCTTGTGTGGTTAATTTAACATAAATTGTCCAACAGAAATAGGCCTTTGAGCGAAGAATTGAAGTATGTTGTTGCTAATAAACTGGCATGGAACCAGAACAATTTCTAAGTAATAAGGTATTTCCATTTTTGAAGAACTCAATTATAATTTTATGTTATTGAATCTGAAATTAAACATTGTTATAAGCAAAATTAAGCATTATCTAACCTGTTTTTGGTACTAGCATTAAATGTACCAATACTGAATAAGTCTTTATTGGAGGCTTAGCTGCTGATACTGCTGCTGATAATCTTATGTCTAGGTATAGAATACACTAACAAATGCTACATATAAAACAAGAGCAACTTAATCCATTTATTTTATACGAGGTAGGATTCAAAAGTTCCCGGACTGACTCTATAACTGTAAAAATATTACTAATTTCATTGCTGAAACACATCCGCCTTTGAAATAAGATCCTTGCGCAACAACACACTTTTGCCATCGGGTGTAAAGGTCATCGAAGCATTTCTGGAATATATTTTTAGCAATGTCCTTTAATCCAGCCTGCGATGCACTTTTAACGTCATCTGAAGATTGAAATTGACGACCCTGCAAGCGACGTGCCAGTTGAGGAAACAGGCGGGGGGATAAGTCACAGGTTGAGAGATCAGAGGAGTAAGGAGGATGTGGCAAAACAGTTGTTTTCATTTTCGCAAGAAAGTCTGCGGCGACTAGGGATCGGTGTGCAGGAGCGTTGTCATGCAAAAGCACCCATGACTGCTCAGCCCCTCAATTTTGGCCTCTTCTTCCGGACCGACTCACGCAAATGAAGCAGGGTGTCTGCATAGAGTTCGTTGTTCACAGTGCGTCCTTCAGGGATAAATTCCAGATGCACAATGCCCTGGATATTGAAGAATACCTTTAGCATGGCCTTCCATTTAGAGCGATATTGGCTGAATTTCTGCTTCCGTGGAGATTGTGGTGATTTACTCGTTGCAATGCTCTCTTGGATTGCGGGTCGTATGCTGACTTTCTTGCGAAAACGAAAACAACTGTTTTGCCACATCCTTCTTCCTCCCCTGATCCCTCACCCTGCGGCTTCAGCCTGTTTCCTGAACTGGCACGTCACTTGCAGAGTCGTCGATTTTAATCTTCCGATGAAGTTAAAAGTGCATCGCAGGTTGAATTAAAGGACATGGCTAAAAATGGATCCCAGAAGTCCTTCGATGATCTTTACAGCCGATGGCAAAAGTGTGTTGTTGCGCAAGGATCTTATTTCAAAGGCGGATGTGTTTCAGCAATGAAATTGGTAATATTTGAACAGTTATAGAGTCAGTCCGGGAACTTTTGAATCCTACCTTGTATTTACCTAGTACACAAGAGTTCCGATTACCCGAGTCCCGCTTAACCAAATTTCGGCTTTAACACGTTCAGCGCCACGTCAGCCACCGGTGGCTGACAGTGAACTTTCCGTTTAAAATGAGTCATTCACCGATGGCTGACGTCTAAAATATGATACAAAACTGAAAAAATATACATTGTTTTAAATAATTACTGAACAAATATTTAAAATTTACCTACCTTTTATTTATTAAAGGATTATACTTTCTTAAAAATTACTTTAAACATTGTAAATTTTCAGCGCTTCAGTGTCAGTCTCATTGTGTTTACCGAGTTATTTTCTTCTGATGGACTGATGTCTTCAAAATATAAATAAAGCGAGATACTTACAGTTCCGCACGATTTCGATATACTAAGATTAAGATATAGTTCGCTAAGTTTGAAATGTTAAATTTTTATTAATCAAATTATTTCAAAAAAATATTTCCAAATTGTATAGTGTTTTTTCTTGAAATCTTTAACAGAAAAGACTGGGAGCCTAATGGGACATATTTTACACATCATTGTACTTTACAAAGCGTAATTTACAAAATTCTAAGATTTTTTAAAAAATTATAGATAATCACTTTAAACACCTTTATATTACTAAATAAAAATGTTAGTCACAGCTTAATTGTTGAAAGAGGCCCTAATTTGTAAAACAAAATTTTGGCCCATTATACCCCGATTCCGGGTCTAATTGAACTTGTCATGGGTCTAATAGGACCCATTAATTGAAAATAAATGTTTCCTAAATAGACGAATTCAACAGTTATATCAGCACTAAATTCAATGAAAAAAAAATCTTACTTTAAAAATTAAATTTTCTTTCGAATTTTCTAAAACTTAAAAGGAAACTTGATTGAAGTCTTTATAACCTTGTTTTAAAGCTTTTGCCATGTTTTTATGGAAAATTAATTTGGTAAAACAGTATTTATTTCAACAGATATAAAAGAATTAGGCACATTAAGATTTTTTTGTACGCGAAAAGTATCATTTAACATACTTGTTAGATGCAACGTTATATATAATCGCTTTAGGTGTCCCCCAATCTAACATCCCATTAATCCCCATATCATTTTGAATTGCATTTAGTCTTATTGTAAATTAATTATTTATCCCTAGCGCGAAACGAATATGGATAGCATCGATTAAAATCTTCAAAACCACATTTAATATTATTAAAAACTGATTTAATATTTTAACAAAACAAGTATTTATTAAATGTAAAAAAAAAAAAAAAAAAAAAAAAAAAAAAAAACCTTGACAGTTAAGCTTAGAAATGTTTTCTTCTTATTTTGCAATAAATTAATAGGAGGGTGGGGATGTTCAATAGGGGTGACCGGGGGAATGGCGACACCTTAAGGGAATTTAAATGTTTTCACCTCAAAAAAATGTTTATTTTTTAATAGTAAAAATTCTAAAGCTAAATTATGATCTTTAGTATCTGTATAAATTTAACCGTAATCATAACTGTAAAGTAAGCACACACACACATATATATATATATATATAAATTCTTTCATCCCTCTGTACAGTGGCGGGATTACGCAAATTCCGCCACTGTATCGGAGTAATGACGCCACTCTTTAGTAACCTAGTAAATACATGAAATGAATACTAGGAAACACATAACTTAATAAAAATATTTAGAAAGCGATAATTTATCAAAATGATAAATAATTACAATGTTCCTTAAGCTAGATTTATTAATGTGCTAAGCTTGCAATTTAACTCAAATTGGAAAAGTCACCCTTTGGAATAGTGGCGGCATTACCCCGAGAGGACAATATAGCGGAAATCCCCAAGCAAAGCCGAAAGAAGAACCGAACTTGTTCAACAAATTGCATCAAAATATCGGGCAAATGCATGTAAATTACGGGTAATATTATCTTAAATACCTAATGTTACAATAAAAGGTGTTTACCTCTACTCATTTGAAGCTCCAAAATAAGAAGCAACTTGATGAAAACTACATTTTTCACAACAACAAGCGAACGACGTATAACAAAATCATTCTCACTTTAGGCACTGTTTCTATTGTTGGTTGCTATAGTGCAGTCGCATTCACTATCTCAAACTACCGTTAGTTTTTAAACTAGGAGGAGTGGCGGCATAACCCCGAATGGAGCTATTCCCCCGTTCTCCCCTAAATGTGCTTGTGTAATGCTGGTGTATAGCGCAAATAAAACGTAATGTATAAAAAAATAATTAAAACAGACACATCAGCAGAGAATAGTTTATCATATCTAAAGTTTTCGGATTGTTTATTTAGTTGTTGAGAGGGATTTTAAGCAATCGACTCTTGAGTACCACAAAAGTGGATATTTGTTCTTTCAGGACCCTAAGAGAAAACAAGAATGCATTAAAGGCTTTTCCGAAGCGTTCTCGTCATCACCCCGATGGGATTAAGACCTAGAGCTTTAAATCCGATCGGACTCTTAATCTATCCTGCGAACGTACTGCCTCTGTGGTTAACATAAGTTGCCTAACACAAATAAGTCGTTGCTCGAACTATTGAAGTATGCTGTTGCTAATACACTTGCATCGAATTGAATCGCTTTTCTAAGCATATTTCAGCTTTAGGAGAAATATATTATAACTTTCTGTTAATTAGCCTGAAATTAAGCATTACTCAAAGCAAAATGAAGCTTCTATCCTGTTTTTCGGTTTAGTCGTTAGCATTTATTCAGAAACAGGATTAAGTACCGGGTGAGTAAAAAGTCCGTATAAACTTTAAAAATTCATAAAAACCGAAAAAATAACCCAAATGAAAAACTGTTTGCAGGATTAGCATCTATAGGTCACGGGAATTTTTTAAAGACAGAAATAAAAAATAACTCAAAAACAGCCAACAGATGGCGCTGGTTCGTGCGATTTCGGTGGAAATATGCAAATGAAACGGTTATAAGAACTTGCGCTCTTAATCCAGAACTAATTCACCGTTGTGAGCCGTGTACTTGATCAAGGATGCTGAGTAGTGAGTATGATGGATAAAAGCTTTGTTGTTGAAGTTATTTTACGTGAACTAGTTCTGGATTAGGAGCGCAAGTTCTTTTAGCCGTTTCATTTGCATATTTCCAGCAAAATCACACAAACCAGCGCCATCTGTCGACTGTTTTTTGAGTTATTTTTTATTACAGTCTTAAAAAAATTCCCGTGATCTATAGATGCTAATCCTGCAAACAGTTTTTCATTTCGGTTATTTTTTCGGTTTTTAAGAATTTTTAAAGTTTATACGGACTTTTTGCTTACCCGGTATTTACTCAAAGCATTAAAGAACGCTGCTTCTAACAAACTTTTACCTGGCTATAGTATTTAGAAATAATTAATTAAAAATGATAATTAACCGAAAATAAATAATCAAAACTAAATTAAGTATTATTTATCTGATGTAATATTAAAAGTATATATATCTTGAAGGAACAAACGCTTACACATACAAAAACAGAGCAAATTTGCCATTTTATTTCATATTTACATATTATATCTCAAAGTAAACTTTAAAATTAAAAAATAAATAAGTGAATGAAACAGAAGCATCAGCAGAAAATATTTGATCATATTTAAAGCTCTCGTATTGAAGTATGCCGTTGCTAATAAACTTGCATCGAATTGAATCGCTTGTTATAATGTCTAAGCATATTTCAGCTTTAGGGGAAATGTATTATGAATTTCTGTTAATTAGCCTGAAATTAAGCATTACTGAAAGCAAAATGAAGCTTCTATCCAGTATTTCTGTTTAGTCGTTAGCATATATTTAGAAACATGATTAAGTATTTACTCAAAGCATTTAAAGAACGCTGCTTGTAACAAACTATTACCTGTTTATAATATTTAGAAATAATTAATTAAAAATTATAATTAACCGAAAATAAATAAATAATCAAAACAAAATTAAGTATTATTTATCCAGTGTAATGTTAAAAAAATATCTCTTGAAGAAACAAAGCTTACCAGTTACAAAAAAGAACAAATTTAGCATTTTATTTCATATTTACATAGCATATCTTATATAAAACTTGAATATTAAAAAAAAATAAATAAAACAAAATAAAACAGAAGCATCAGCAGAAAATATTTGACCATACATAAAGCTCTCGTATTTTTTATTTAGTTGCTTTAAAGAATTTTAAACAATCGACTCTACAGCTCCACAAAATTAGTATTAGTTCCTTGATTTCCTTGAGAGGAAACAAGAATGCATTAAAGGTTTTCCCAAAGCATTCTCGACATCACCCCAATGGAATTAAGACTTAGAGCCTTAAATCCGACGGGGCACTTACTCTATCCTGAGAACATCCTGCCTCTGTGGTTAACATAAGTTGCTTAACTCAAATAAGCCTTTGCTCGGGGTATTGTGGTTTGTTGTTGCTAACAAACTTACAGTCGTGGAAAAAAAAGTAAACACCCCTACTAACTCTTCAAAAAATTATCGTAGGTGGAAGTTACTGGTACCCAACGATTTGAAATAAAGTCTACTTTTAAATGATGTATATAAAATTTGCTTAGGGGTCATCTACATAATAAATCGAACCCAAACCTCATTTTTTTCAATAGCAATACCCAATTTTAACAAGATATTTCAAATCTTCGGTTCAAACTATGCCTAGACACCAAATTTCAAGTCATTTGAATGATAAGTTATTGAATTATAAACATTCAAAATTAAATGCTTGTAATGTTAAATTACATTTTCATATTTTTATTTATATCTCCTGAAATTATTCTCCTAATGTGCTAATTTTTTGTGTAGCAATAAAACATATGTGCCCAAACATAAATACGCTGAATTTGCAATTTTTATAATTTTATGATATGAATTATGAATTATGAAATTAATATTCGAAAAAATTATAAATTACAACCTACAATTTTTTTGCTGGATTTAGATTTATTAAGTCCTGCTTTATGAAAATCCAAAATTTCACATTTTTCTTTCAAATAGTTTTCAAATTATGCTTAAAAAACGGCAAAATGTTTAAGGGGTAAAGTGATATGTGTGATAAAATGAGTAGATATTTTGAAATTTCTACTGCTGCCTTGTTATCTAACAGGCTTCATTGACTGCTTAAGGTGCCTTGATCAAGAAGGAGGCTCTCTCGGTTAGCAAATCGAGAACCCAACTTCAATTTGGATACAGCCCTTAAAATACGCTCGTTTTAAAATAATTAATTTCTCAGAAAATTATTGTTCGAATTGCATAAAAATTTGTTTTTAGGCTAATTGTAGAGTGCAGAGTTCATTTATGCTGTCAGAATTGTGTACTGCTATTGAAAAAAAAAACAAAGTTATAGTTCGTTTTAATATGTAGATGGTTCCCTAAGCAAATTTTATGTATATCATTTAAAAGTAAACTTTATTTCCAATCGTTCGGTACCAGTAACTTTCTTCTACGATAATTTGTTGAAGAGTTAGTGGGGGGTGTTTACTTTTTTTTCCACGACTGTACATCGGAATTGAATACGCATATCATAATTTCAAAGCGTGTTTCGTCTTAGCTCAGTTGTGTTATAAATTTCTATTACTTAATCTAAAATTAAGCAATATTGAAAGCAAAGTGAAGCGTTTGTTATCTTGCATTAGTATTTAACATAAGCTGATCAACATCGCTGAATGTTTTCAGGGGCGCGCCAGCAGTATCCGGCGCCTGTGTGCAGAACTTCAATTGGTGCCCCCTTATTCCCAACTCTTCACCCCCCGAAAAAAAAAAAAACACTTCATAATTTTTGTTCAAGGAGTATAAATGCATTGCTGCCAAGCCAACTTTCCGGGGGGTTTCTCCAAATCAAATAAACGAATTCGGAACCAGAAAATTTATTTAATGAAATGTGTCTAATTTCTACAGGGTTCTTTTTTATTTCATTTATTAAATTAAATTTCTGGTTAAAAATATTGTTGTTTGAATTAAAAATAAGTAGTGTTGTCAGTTATGCAAATAAGATATCCCTAAAAGGTGGGTGCTTCAGCTGTTTGCTCCCACAATGGCATACCTCCTAAGTAAATCAGCTTCTTTTACCTCCATCACTCCCGGATTTTTTAATATGTAATTTTTATTTATATTTATACTTAAAACAGTTCAAATAAACTTTAATTTGGAAATATAGCTGTGTTGAATTAATCAATGGTAGGACTATTACACAAAGAAAGGGGTGATCGTAATATGGTAAATACACATAAAAGTAGAAAAATATTTTCTCAAATTATGATGTTTGTAATACACCGGAGCGCGTTTATGGTACTTTTATTTCTTTTAAAGTAATGTACCATCAATTAAGATGCGCCTTAAACAATTACCACACGTAGATCATAATTAGGGGTGCATTCGAAAATGCTCCAGTCCCGGAACATTTGATTTTATATTAGCAAATATGGAACCCCTATGCTGGCTATATAACAATCGTTATGAAAAATGCACATTCATTTCGCGTTTACATTGTTAAGAAGCTAAGCGAAACTTTACCTCGTCACACTGTTAACCCTTCCTTTTCTGTGAGATTTTTTTAATTTTTCGAATTCCCAATTTTCGTGCAATAAATCTAAGTTCTAAATTAAAAATATCTATACTAATAGAACAAAGTTTCACTCTGTCTGTGTGCGATGAATAGCAGAATCTACGGCACATACGAGGCTCAAACTTTTTGTGAGGATAGTCGAAGACCTCTCCTGGTGCGCTGTGCACCTAAGTTTCAGAATTTTAAATCTCTAATAATTAGTTGAGAAATTAATTAAAAAGCCCAAATTAAAAGAATGAAAAGTATTCATAATTCAACAAGAACACAGATTTTTTTCAAACCGTAGACAACTTCTTCAAAAACTGGAAGAGAGGGGTAGGGGTTAATAGAATTACAGAAGTGCTGGGGCGATAAATGTACTGGGCCTTTTTAAAAAAAGTACTGTACCTTAAATTCTACTGGGCCTGGAAAACTCGAAAATTGCACAGTCATTGCACAGCCAGACACAAAAAAAATTCCCCTTTAAGAAATTCTAAAAATTATTCTGGTACGGCTTTCAGGAAGTCAAAAAATCCACGAAAAATCGATTTATAATTTTTTTTTTTATTTCCTTCGAAAGAAAGGTTCGAAATCTCTCCCATGGACGCCAGGTGTGTTCATTGCAGAAAACCGACGTCTTTCAATAGTGGACATTTTCGAACGAATATAAAAATTTCAAAAAATTAAATTTACAGATTTAATTTTTATTCATCCAGATGAAGAATTTTTCTCTGATTTCAGATATGTAAATTTCTTCACTGAATTACAAACTTAAACATTAATTATTATTTCATTAATTGGTTGATTCTTTTCAAACTCTAAATTTAAAAGCCAGTCTTTTGAAACCACAATTGATTTTTATAGTATGATTCTCTGGAACGCCATCAAATTTTTTAAAATACACCATTTAGATACTTTAAAGTTATGCATCTAGCCCTATCTTTAAACTCTGTTTAATAATATCTAAATCTTATAAAAATCGATCCGCAAGTTTTTGTTTTATAAAAAATTCGATTTTTAAGAAGGAAAAGAAATGCTTTGTTAAAACGCGAATTTGTTAAAATTAAAAAAACTGACGGACCGATCGATTTGGAACTTTCAGATAGTTTATAACACAAAATAAAGATTTTTAAAAGTAGGGGACATCAAATTTCGGGGGGGGGGGGGGCAAATATTTAAAACCGTACCATTTTCTACTGTTTTAGATGAGGATTTTTAACGGAGCTCTGGGATAAATATTACTTCAAATACATAAAAATTTCAAAAGTGTACTTACCACTATTTTCGAATAGTAATTTCAGCAAATAACTTAAATTCTTGCTTAAGTCTGCCACCCCCTTGACTAATATATACTAATATATGGCTAATGACTAATATATACTGACTATGTGTAGGTTGTTTAGCAGAATTTCGTTCAGAAACAGATTTGTTAAGAATAGAGTTCCTCCTGGTGTAGGAATGTGGAACTAAAAGATTCGATTTGTATTTTTGCAAGATTTTGCAGTGCGTGCGCAGAACGCCTGCTAAACTCTCATATGATATATCATCGAAAAACCCTAGAACCACTCTTTCATATTATGAACCTTTCTACCCCTCTTACTCAGATCTCCCCCCCCCCCCCTGGGTGTCAATTTTTTAACTGAGCTCCTAATTAAGCTGCAGCAAGATTTGGGCAGCTTATTTGAAGGCTTGAGCGAAGGTAAAATTCTTCACGGGCCTTGGATTGGTGAGGTCTATATTTGACCGCAGATTATTAGGGGTTTATTAGGAAATTATTAGGGGCATTTTATCTCTCGTGGGGGGGGGGGATGAAATGAATTTTTTCATGTGACATATCGTTTTAAAGCTTTTGGCCTGTACTTTACTAAGCACTCACTCCTCTCCTCTTAACTCATTTTTTCATCAGTAAGTAGAGGTCATTTTAAAGTTTTTATTTGCTCATTATTACCACATACAATTTTTCAAAAATCATGAAAAAAATTACACAACAAATCTGAACAATTAGCAGCTTCTCATCCATTTTCACACAATGAGCGGGTACGTATTTCAGAAAAAATCGAGTTAAAGATTTAAAATCATACAAATTTAAGGTTCATTTAAAAATCATCAAATGGGTAAAATTTAAAAATCATCTGGGTATCGTTCGAAAAAGCTCTTAACACAGAACTCAAAAATATATTTGTTTTACTCTTAGATACTATTATATTTTCAGAAATTCGTCGAAAATGTATGGCAAATTATGTCCCCCCCTCCTATTTCCGAATCTACTGAAAATAAAATTACGGAAAAATTAGTAGTAGTTGGAATTCATTTAAATCTTGCAGGAAAATTATAGCAATTATCCTAGGTCATGTAGTTTTTCAGAAAATCGCAGTTTTCCGTTATATATAAACTTTATCTGGCGGGCGTTCAGCTGGGGAATCGGGAGGAGTTCGATGTACCTATCGACGCAAAATCATCCAAGAACTGTCGATAATGATTTTCCAAAAGAATTGTCGATAACTAGGCGAGATATTAATAAAAACCTATCTAAAAAAAGTGGCACAGACCAAAGGGCCCATGCAACTTTGCGACCTCCTTTCAAAGCGCACTTGGCACAATGGCAAGATTAAACTTTGTACAAGGTGTTTGTTTTAGGTAAGACGGATCACAATGATAAATAGTCAGCGTTTTTCATTTTAATTACATTCAATTATTGAAGGCAATTATTGAAAAATATTTAATAAAATAATTCCAAGTTTTTGCAAAGCCTTATTATTCGTTTAACGACTATATTTTGTAAGACTACAGTTAGTAATTAATAAATTTATTGTATGAACTCTCTGTACGCGAGTGAAACTCGCTTTTTACCGATTGTTCTGTGTTCAAAGCAAATCTATAAAATATACAATTAAAATTTCAATAAAACATAAATTCATTTTCAGGTTGTTCTCAAAAACATGTTTCCCGACCGTAAATGACATGAAACTTTCTTACAAGTTCATGGACTCATTTTTATGCGTTGCATACAATGATAGGCGTGACTATTACATTTGTTTAGAATCGAATGGAGTTTTTCATTTCTTTTTTTTACATTCATTGCATTTTGAGCTACGTCCTCTGTTTTATTTATCTATTGCTTTTGTTATAATGTAGCCGATTGCTATGATTGATTTGTGCTTTTTTCGGCAATTTACTTTTACATGGGTACCAAGCATAACCTGGAGGCTTATGTTGCTTTACTATTCTGCAATATAATATCTACCCATTTTTATATCGTCAGTATGTGTATCACTACCAATACTACAGTAAGATAGAAGCGTTATAGATTTTCAATTATGTGAATAATGGAGCCTTCCATGTTTGCCACCAGCTGTAGTGTGTCCCTGCTGTCTGAAAAGCTGGACAGGCCTGAACTACAGCAGGGATGTCAAAAGGGACATTCGCGGTCGCCCTTCCGAATATTTTATGTTTCTATTTTTTTTAAATTTATTTTAGGCGCTTGACGGCGCCCTTAAGCCTTCCGTGGCGCCTTACGCCCGTGACCTATCGACAACGAGGCGCCTTTCGACAGTTACCTTTCAACACCGTTGCACCTTTCGGTTTCAGACTCTCCCCTCCCCCTCCCCTAAAGCTACGCCGCAGACGAGCATCTGCAAATTTCATATATTTCATAAGTAAAAATGAACTCAGAAATGACGCACTTTCGATTTAAATACCGCTTTAATAAATTTAAATTGGATAAAAGTTTTTGAAAATTTTCAGCTTCGATTAAAATGTTTGGCGCCTTTACTATTCTAGCGCCTGTGTGCGGTGCACACTTTGCACACTGGGTCGGCGCGCCCCTGAATGTTTTCTCAAACCATTAATGCACCTTGTTGCTATCAAGCTTATCTAGTTATAAATGTTGCGTTTAAATTCAGGGTGGCGTATGTCACATTTTCTTAAATGTTGAAAAAGAAGTTTTTTTTTTTTTTTTTTTTTTTTTTTTTTGACGCACTACAATGATTTTCTATAGTGTAAAACCTCTTCTATAGGAGGACACATTTTGTAGAACTATCACTTATACCTATCTTCTTATCTAAGAAATCTTCTATTTAACACATGCTTACCCCTTAACTGCCGACGAAATCTTACACGTTCTCCAGTGCCTTACTTAAATCGCATATTTCTGCAATTAAATAAGGTGTATATTACTTTTCTGAAATAACAGTAAGAAAATGCACATGTTATAATGTTATATATAATGGCCCAGGTAATGAAATTTGCTTCGCTATAATTAGAATTCGCCATCCCTTTAACGGGATATCGTACCTTCGCCACAAATTTTCGACGGGGGAAGCAACAGGCATTTCCGTGGAGAACAATAGTCTTTTGTGTAAAGGCATGCAGGGGAAGTAGCAGGCATACTTCTGCCCTTGGAATCTGCTCAACAGGGTATTTCCACTTTTCCAAGAAATAGGGAGGACTGGACAATGTGTGGGAACTCGTCCCCAAAGTGAAAGTAAAAAGAGGCTCAGGCAGGAGCTGGTGGGAAGGCTGAATAGGAGACTGGGAAACACTGATGAAGTGAGGTTGTTTTTTACCAACGGAAGAGATGCGAGTAAAAATCGTTTTACTCAGGTTGGCTATGAGAAGTATAGAACTGTTAATAAAAAGTGAGAGTGTCTACCTATGAATGGTAAAGTTTGTTATTACATTTTTCAAATCTATTTTAGTTGTTCTAATAAAGGACTTTGGTAAGAAATATGTATTATTTTTCAACGATCATCTCACAAGAGCTTAGTGAACCAAAAAGCTCTGGCCCACTACATCACAGCTATAGTATTGTAAATGGTGGCAGCTTACGGATTAATTAGGTCTAGCATAAATTAGACTGGACCCATGTGAACTTGATGTACAGAAGGAAACTGTGTTAGAAACAAAGACAGTCGGTGATGAAATCTTGTGTTTGACGAGAAAGATTTTCAAGTGTATCCGGTGAGGAACGGTGAAATCTGGAGTGTCGAATATGTTAGCTGGTATGCAACAAGGACTAAGGATCCGACGATATAGAAAATTTCTTCAGTAATTGTCCAGTGCAGTGGATAGAAGACTATTCATCGATCGCCCTTAGGAATCCATGGAGACAGCTTTTGTGTAAATTTCCCGGCGGAAATCAAGTTAGATCCGGAGATACGACAATACCTGAAAAAAAAGTGCAGGAAAGCCTTGGAGCAGTGTGGAAAAATGTCTACATTTGAAGGTAAGTCCTTTTATGAAATTTTCCAGAGAGGTCTGTTAGGATTTAATATTGTATATGTCTGTTCTTGGTAATTTGTATATGTTTAATAGATAAAAAGTCTAGGGTAGCTATTAATTTGGGATCGAAATTTTTAGTTAGAATTTTTATATTAAACGTGTTTCTTATGGTCTGTACGGTAATTCATTTGGTTTTGAAAATTTAATATTTATGTATTTCATAATTTACTTGGGGATAGTAAATTACGGTTGATTAATAAAAGAATATTAATCATTAAAATTAATCATAGTTGTGGATGTAACTTTTAGTTATAAAGCTGGGGCATATACAACTTTTGTTTATTACAGCAATAAAGTTATTTGAAATTTTATGGGTATGCTGTAGGAAAAAACGGGATTAGTTGTTTTTATATAAATTGTATTTATATAGTACTGTGAGTATCAAAATAATTTTGAGGATTTACTCAGTTTTAAAGGATATAACAAGTGCATGAAAATTTTCGGTAGGAAAATTGTATTATTGTTTTATGCATTGAAATCTATCTAAAGGATAAAATCCTATTCCTTATTGTGTTTTTTTTTTTTTTTTTTGGAATTTGGTGTTTTACAAATTGTATATATTTGTGTATTTTTGTGATTAGTATATTTTGGGGGAAAATCATGGAAGAATTTCTAGGGAAATATACTAAAAATATCTTGCTTTTGCTGGCAGAGGAATTTGAGACCAGCGTGTCGGCAACTGATAAGAAAAAAACTATAATTCAGGCTATTTTAGAAGCATCGGATTATAATGAGAGTTTTGCTAAATCGAATTTGGAATGTATTCTTAAAGAGGATGCAGAACGTAAAGTAAACGAAGGACGTGAAAAAACAAGACAATTTGAGTTAGAAAAATTAAGAATTCAAAATTCTTCGGAAACTGTTAGTTTTTCGTCTAGTGATATGAATGTAGGTTCGCATAGGAATCCAAAAATTAATTTGAAAGAATTAGTTCCACGCTTTGATTCTAAATTATTTGACATCACTCTTTTCTTTATGATCTTTGAAAAAGAGGCGGAAAAAGCTAAAATTTCGCAAGAGGATATGGTTAGCCAATTAATTCCCTTATTGCCATCAGATATCGCGGAAATTATAGTGAAACAACCAGCAGAATTAGGAGATGATTTTCAACATGTAAAAAAAGTTTTATTAAATCGTTTTAGATTGGGAACAGGTGCTTTAAAACAGAAATTTGAAAATCATCAAAGGAAACCTGGAGCGTTATGGGTAGACTTGGTATATGAATTAAGGGGTTATTTGGATAATTGGTTGGAATCATTAGAAATAAAGGATTTCGAGTCTTTAAAAGAACTCATGCTCACTGAGCAAGTAAAAAAAAGCGTTCCTTTTGAAGTAAAAGAAAAATTTATGGATGAATGGGATGAAATGAAAGAGGCTTCGAAGCTTGCTGATAAATGTGACAAATATGAGAGTATTAGAAGTAGTTTCAGGAAATCAGAAAAGAAATCTTGGGAAAAAAACCTTATTCAGAGATGCAAAGAAGCAATTTAAATCCGAAAATTAAGGGTGAAGTAAAAGCTAAATCGGAGTTAGAGAATAAAACGGAAAATTAAAAAAATTATAAACTTAAACAAGACCAGGCTTTTGAGAGGAAAAGGCAGATTATGTGTTTTTTTTTAATCAACCAGGGCACATAAAACCAGATTGTGCGGAATGGTTAAAAAAGAAAAATCAGTTCAATACAGTTAATCATTTAGGTAATGATGTTGATTTAGGGGATTGTTTTAAACCTTATCTAAAAAAAGCTCTAATAAATTGGGTTGAAAGACACTATCTGAGGGACACGGGAGCAGGGATTGATCTATGCGATAGAAATTGGGTTAAAACAGAGGATTTTACTGGAGATATAACTTGGTTACGTCAACCTCTTGATAATGAATGTAAATTTTTACCATTAGCATGGGTGACTATAAAAGGGGATTTTGGTTGCATCACCACCAAGGCGACGATTAAACCATCGGAGTCGGAGCAAGGTTACTATTTCTTAGGTAATAAAACTGCGGAGCTTATTGAGCAAAATAAGGGAAATGGTGTTCCTATAAATATGGTAGTTACCCGTAGTAGGACGGATTCTTTAAAAAAAAGAATGGAGCAACGGGATGCTGATAATGAAATGTCGTTTATTGAGCAGGCAAAGTTAGAAGAGCAACCAGGTAGGGTAGAGAAAATTGGGGATTGCTCAAAGAACAAAGAAACGCAGGTAGTTCAAATGGATGAGAATAGACAGGATGAAAGTCAAATCGAAGATCTTATGTTATTACCGAAATGGGAGGTGAAAGATAATGTGGGATTGAATAAAATTACAGCGAAAGATTTCAGCTTATCTCAGAAACAGTGCTTATCTTTAAAAACATTATGGGAAAAGGCGAATAATGTTGAAGAAAAGGAATTTAAAATAATGGGAAATAAATTAGTAAGAGTTTCACATTCAAATAGTGGGGATGAGAAATTACAATTATGTTTGCCATTATAATTTAGAGAGAAAATAATGAAAATGTGTCATGAGGAAGTTGCGGGACATTTAGGAGCGACTAAAACAAAAGATAGGGTAATTAAATGCTATTTTTGGTCAAATTGTTACAAGGAAATTGAGGCATTTGTAAGAACTTGCGATCTGTGCGAAAAGGTTGGTAAAAATAGAGATAAAAAGAAAGCTCCCTTGAAGCTCGTGCCGATAATTTCAGAAGTTTTCTCAAGGATAAATATTGATGGTGTAGGCCCCTTGAGTTTAAGCGAGAAAAATAATAGATACTTGATTACTTCAATTTGTGTTGCGTCGAATTATCCAGATGCGATTCCAGTAGAAGATTTAACTTCTCCGTCAGTGATTGAGGGGCTAATACAAATATTTTCTAGGACTGGTTATCCAAAAGAGGTACAATGTGATTTGGGTAGGTCATTTACAAGTGAGTTGGCATCGGAATTTTTTGATAGGTTTGGTATTAAAGTTGTACATAGTTCAGTTTGCCACCCAGAATCGAATAGCGTTGAACGGATGCATGGTAGTTTAAAAAAGGTTATAAAGACATTATGTTTGGAGGCAGGAAAAGATTGGGAAGCAGTCTTGCCAATGGCTTTATTTGCTTTGAGGACTGTAAGTCATGAAAGCACGGGATTTAGCCCTGCTGAGCTTGTACATGGTAAGAATTTATGAATGCCACATACTCTTGTATATGAAAATTGGATGGAAAAGGAAACGGTAAATCAGAATGTAGTGGACTACATTTTGAACTTAAGTAATAGATTGAAACATTGTCAAGAATTAGCGTGTAAAAGAATGAAAGAGTGTCAGGAGAAACGAAAACAATGGTATGATAAGAATGCGGTGTATAGAAAATTTAATGTTGGAGATAAAGCGTTAGTTCTGGCTACTTCGAAACCAAATAAAATGGCGGTTAATTGGATAGGACCGGGAACTATTACTAGTGTAATATCTCAAACTAATTATACTATCGATATTCCGGAAAAGAGAAATAAGTCTACTATTTATCATGTTAATTTAATTAAACCATATTATAGTAGACCTGAATTTGTAAATTTGTTGATTGATGAGGAGTGTGAGGAAATTGAGGATCAAACGGAAATTCCTTATCCCATTGCGGATCGAACGGAAATTCCTTATCCCATTGCGGATCCCACTCAATTAGACTTTTGGGAATTAGTAAAAGAAAGTAATTTGGAAAAACGTGTTTGTACAGAGCAAATAGGAGATTTCAGGACAATGATTGAGCGTCATATGAAAGTTTTTTCTACGGACCCTGGGAGTACCCCGTTAGTTAAAATGGACATTGTTTTAACGGATGATGTGCCGGTAAGATCAAAACCGTATCGTATGTCGCCGAGGCAATTAGAGATTATGCGTGAAGAGATTCGGATGCTTTTAGATTTGGGTGTGATTGAAGTCGGGCAATCAGATTATGCTTCGCCTATGATTTTGGTTGAGAGTGCAGGTAAAGACGCTCGCCCTTATGTGGATTATAGGAAATTAAATGCAAAGACCAGAACTGAATTTTTCCCTTTGCCAAACATTGAAGAGGTCGTTGAGAAAGTGAGTGCAGCGCCTTTTATTACTATTATGGATCTGACGAAAGGTTATTTTCAGATTCCTCTCACGGAAGAAGCTCAGAGGTATGCGGCTTTTGTAACACCATTTGGGATTTTTTTACCTAAAGTCATGATGTTTGGACTTTTAAATTCAGCATGTCATTTTTGTAAATTGATTGCCATAGTTTTATATGGGTTAGAGTCATTTGCGGTTCCATATATCGATGATATAGCTATATTTTCTTTGACCTGGAAACAGCATTTAAAAGATGTGGAGGCGGTTCTTAAGCGGTTAAAAGAAGCAAATCTAACGGTGAAACCATCCAAATGCCAATTTGCGCAAGATCACGAGAAATTTCTGGGACACGAAGTTGGGTCAAGAAAAAGGTCTCCTAGTGAAGCTAAATTGCAGGCTATTAAAGATTTTCCAATTCCGACGACGAAAACACAGCTAAGAGCATATCTGGGAATGGTAGGATATTACGCGAGGTACATAAAGAATTATGCTACCATAGCAGTGGCGTTAACAGATGCTTTAAAAGGAAGATTCTAAAAATTTCATATTTTTGATATGTCCTTTGAAACTGAGAGTGGGTATTCTTGAATTTAAGTAGAACTTTGATAATTGGGTCAAAAGTCTAAATGCTTTATTGCTGATTTAATGGTGTGCTTGACCTCTCGGGAAATCTATTAAAAGGACTTATTACGTGAATTCATGCCAAATATTTCCTGTGGAAATCTCTTTTGGGGGGAGGTGTTGTGATATCGTGCCTTCGCCACAAATTTTCGATGGGGGAAGCAACAGGCATTTCCATGGAGGACAATAGTCTTTTGTGTAAAGGCATGTAGGGGAAATAGCAGGCATACTTCTGCCCTTGGGATCTGCTCAACAGGGTATTTCCACTTTTCCAAGAAATGGGGAGGACTGGACAATGTGTGGGAACTCGTCCCCAAAGTGAAAGTAAAAAGAGGCTCAGGCAGGAGCTGGGGGGAAGGCTGAATAGGAGACTGGAAGACACTGATGAAGTGAGGTTGTTTTTTACCAACGGAAGAGATGCGAGTAAAAATCGTTTTACTCAGGTTGGCTATGAGAAGTATAGAACTGTTAATAAAATGTGAGAGTGTCTACCTATGAATGGTAAAGTTTGTTATTACATTTTTCAAATCTATTTTAGTTGTTCTAATAAAGGACTTTGGTAAGAAATATGTATTATTTTTCAACGATCATCTCACAAGAGCTTAGTGAACCAAAAAGCTCTGGCCCACTACATCACAAGATGCATGTATTTTCTACAGCCGTATGTATACGTCCGGGGCAGTTAAGGGGTTAAGCCATTTCTTCAAAATTAGGGACTTACACTACTATGCCTTTAGAGCTTTAATGCCCATGAGAGCAACTACAACTGCTGCCAATTTGGCGGATTTTTTAATTCAGATATTCCAAATTCACACCAGAAATTTTAAATAACAATATTTACTTTACTTAATAACAGGTATTCCGTCGTTAAATAAAGCAAAATTCTTTATTGAAATTTTCCGGCATAAATTCAGATTCTCTGAATTAAGGACTTTCAGGAGGGTTAAGTGCCTCGATTGTGTTTATAAATTAGTATAATCATTAAAAGTATTAATTAGGGCTCATATTAAACATTAAAAAAAGAATTTTTTTTTTTTTTAAATTCAGAATCTGTTGAAAACATAAATAATTTAGCATTATTTCAATAACATGGAAGTCAAATTTGGATTTCTGAAACGTTAGCGTCATGTAAATAGAAATTAATCTTATGGTTATTCTTCCTCTCCGAAATATAGGGAGTCATACAAATTCTACTTATATTAAACAAAAACATAATTTGCAGAACAAAAAAAAAAAAAAAAAAAAAAAAAAAAAGAAAGAAAGAAAAGAAAAAAAAAATCTCAATTTCAACAAAAAATTCCGTTTTTTCTCGATATACAATTAAGATTCTTTTAATGAATAATGCATGCATATTTATGGGAACATTTTACAGTATATTTTAAATTACTATGTGTTCGCAAAATAGAAAACACACAATAGTAAGCATTAACGATTACTTACAGTGTTTTAGTCAACGTCTCTACAGACGTTTCAAAATTTAAATAAGGGTTCATTAAAAGATTATTGTAGGTTAGAATAAAGGGTTAAAAAACATGATAACTTTTGAAGCTTATAATTAAAAGTAGATTTGTGAAAATATTTCTGCCATTTTTAAGCCTTTTCTCAAATCCAAAGGAGCTATATTTTGATACATTTATGAATTCATTTCTTTTCGGAAACGCATGAGATTGGCAGGTATTCTTATTCAGAAACCATGTAAATGCCGTTTTTTTCTTAGATAAAAGTAATATATCTTTCAGAAAATACTGCCAAAGTTAGCGTTTTGAATCGAATTTCCGGAAGCGATATCACAGGAAAGGAGAAAAACGTACAGTCACGTGACAAGAGTCTCTGTTATCTCTGTACGTAATTTATGAAAAATGGAAACGCTATTCGATTCCAAATGCCTTCAATACTTAGACCTGTCACTTTTATGCCTTTATAGTTAAAAATGAGTCAGAAAATGTGTCTGAAAGTTTCGCATTGTTGAGCAGTAAATATGAGAACCACCTTAAGGTACATTTCCAAAGATACTGTTAATAGAAGTTCATTATTGCTATTAATACTTTTACAAAACATAATGCCTGTCCTACACATCCTGAGAACGATTAAGACCAGTTCCGTCCCGGCACAAGTCTGCCGATAAAATTAAACCCGGGATCAGGCATCATGTAACTGTACGATGCCGATCTCTACGATGGACATGTTACATTTCTGTATTGATGTTGTTAAACTCGCATCGGCTCGTAACGCACATTTATACTTCTCGAAAAAGTCATATTCATTGGAAATGGCCTCGTATTTTATCTGCTTCTCTCAAATTCTTATATCGGGCCGATAGGCCCGATTAATTTTTTTTATCGGCCCGGCCCTGCAGGCCCGTTCAATTTTTTTGCCGGCCCGGCCCGTTGAAAAAATTGCCCTAATTCTGCCGGCCCGGCCCGTTTGAAAATTCTCCTCTATTCCGCCGGCCCGGCCCGCGGGCTGGGCCGTGTACGGGCCTCGGGCCAAGCGCAGGCCCGTGCAGACCTCTATGGTTTACCACTACATGATTACTGCTGGACAGCTTCAGTCAACTTTGCTGTTGGAAATCATCAGATAAAATTCTGGTGGGCATCCATTTTATCTAATGTGCTGTCCCACCACTACATGGAAGTGCACAAACTTTTGCAGTATTCTTGCTGGGAACCCTTACGCTAGGTGGCGCTGCGAATATCGAAGACGTTGAGTATTTGAACACAAATCTGAAATGAATATCCTAACACAATTTAAGCTGCGAAGCTTTTTTTTTTTTTTTTTTTTTTTTTTTTGAAACTGTAAAAAATATAGCACCACTGCCACCAACAAAATAAGTAAGTAAATGAATAAATAAATAAATTCTTCATTTCAAAAGCACTTTTTTCTTCTCCTTAATTCTGGTTTTACTAGGTTACAAAGGATTTCGGTTTTCATAATTTACGCAGTTCAGAATCAATAATTAAAAAAAAGCGTATAAAATACATAGAATTTCCATACAATAGAATAATTTCTATACCAGTTTTAATGATTGGGAACGTAAATCACAAAAGAAACAAACTTGAAATAGTGTAATGAGAGCTTGAAAACTGCGAGCAATCGTAGCGTACGCTGAAAGGACTTGTTCATGTCCGATCACGAAAACCAAGCAGCATCGAGCGCGGTCAGTACTTGGGAGGGTGACCACATGCAGTTCAAATATTTCTATAGACATTTCTATTATAGACACTTCTAGAGATGTTTCTATAGCTCTTGGTGAAACTAGCTTATAGAAAAAAGAGTCATAATTATATAATACTTTGTTTTTTTTATGTAGAATTCTATAAGAAATTTTTGTAAGGGAAAGTGCTGGGCCAGCAAAAGAATAGCAGTGGGATAGGTGCTAGCACTGCAGGAAAAGTGCCGGATTGAAGTAATGTGATGGCATACCAATGCTGGCCTGCTGTTGGCCATCACTGATGGACCAGCTGCATTCGGCTTGGACACTTTTCGACAGGTTTAAGTAATGGCACCCTTGCACTTTACCGCTGATAGCACTGCTGGCTGCCATCTTTTTTCCAGCTGATGGCCCACTGTTTCTTTCTTTGCTGGGCTCATTCAGTTAGTTCTACATTTAATGTTAAATTTTTGTAAAAAATAAGCTAAACCAATTGAACATTAAAAAATAAATATAGAATAAAAAAAACATGATACTTAAACACCCTAAAAACTTAGATTCAGTTCGATTTCGTTTTTGTATTATTATTTGTTCTGTAAATTATGCTTTTGTTTAATAAGTCAAGTTTTTTAATAACTACTGCATTCAGAGGAACTTGTTTAAAAAATAACTGGATATATCAACATCAAGTTTGATCTACAAGGTATCCATCACAATTTGTAGTGTATTTACCAATATTTAATCTAAAATGTTTCATCAGAGCAGTAGTGCAAAGTTTCGACTAAAACTTCCAGTCTGAGCATAAAAAATCTTTGATAAAAACATTAAAAAAAACAATTTTACTTAATTTTAGTAACACCAATTTCCACTCTGATACGCTATGAATGTAAAAATGTCCTTAAATCTTGACTGCTAGTGTTATAACTATAGTATAGCTGTTGCACAGTAAAAAAAAAAAAAAAAAAAAAAAAAAAAAACTTAAATTTTGCTACCCTATTTTCCGCCAGGGGACGATGTAAATCCAAGATGAAATTGTTACCTAAATCTAACTTGGGGTATTTATTTAGCATAAAAGATAATGGCAAAAGATCTTGAGGAATAATTATAGATAAATGCGGTAATAACGTTAAGTTTACTTAACGTTATTACCGCAACGTTTCACGTTATTTTTTAATGCTAATAATAGCGTCATATTGATCATGAAACCTGTAAAATAAACTTTGATTATTTGCAAATTTCTTAACTTCTAGGCATCCGACGATTCCAATTTTTACACAGTCTTAAAACAATATAAATAGTTCAGTATTTCATTCGGGCTAGTATTCCTTAACGAATGCAATATGACTTTTCAGGGGGGAAATTTCAGTTTTCTTACTAACATGTTTTTCTCTAATGATAGTAGTATCATAGTCTAAAATTAGAAATAATAGATAAAAAAAATTTAAAAATAACTGAATAAAAATTAATTTTTCAAACGTTACCATTTAAAAGTTTAAAATACATTGACACCGGAAAAATTATGTCAATTTACTTTTAGAAATTTTGACATCTTTTATAGATTAAAACATCATTTAAATTTTTCTGGTTTTAATATTATTTTAGTAATATACACCTCTTTTACTATTTATTTTCATAAAAACTTGTAGTATATCTATTCATAGTGCAGTATGCCACATGAAGGAGCTTTTATGTATGAAATTTGTAGAATATGTCTAAAATAGACTATTTGGACACGTTTAATGTAAAAAATGTTTTGAATTATCTAAATGTGGTTCTACTTTTATGAAATTAACAAATCCCTGTGCGCATTACCGAAGGAAATGGGTAGAGAGTAAACTTCTTATGGCTCTTACTGCAGGCCACATGCACAATATATAAACATACTTCATGACATATGCATTTTAAAATTTAAAATCGGGAAAACATGGTGGCCAAATAATAATAATGGTAATAAAAAAGCCCGCTATCAAAGCAGTATGTTATGAGGGAAAAGAAAAATAGTTGCTCAAAATTAATGAAAACGCGTATCCGGAAATTATACTTGTGAATTATGTTATCCATGCAGTCTCTGTGATAAAAAAATATCCCTTGTTCTTAATGAAGTACTAAAATTCATTATAAAATGTATCAATTCTATCAAATATAATACAAAATGTGAAAGAGATTTCAAGAAATTTTATGAAGATAAAAATGTAGACTATTTATCACTTTTAAATTTGAGGTAAGTTGCCAAAAAACAATAAACTTTTGTAGATGGAAATGTGAAGATCCATGGCCTCATTGCAATCATAGAGGTATGTTAAAAACATACTTGTAATAAAAAATAATATTTTGATAAATTAAAGAATGGAAATCACTTATCAGTATTAATGCTATTTTCGGATCCTTCCGGGAAAATAGAAGTTTATTTTTTATGTAATAAGATTTGTATAATATAGAAGAGAGGGGGGGGGGGCATTGAGATTTTAGAGATGCTTTGGTGGGGCGCGGCCAAAAAAAGGTTGGAAACCACTGGTCTACACTGAATTTTACACCGAAGAAAATTTGTTTTAAAATTTTTATCACAAATATCTTCAAATATTTATGGTGTAAATGGAATTAAACATTTTTTAATGCAAATGTTTTCAATTTGCATAAAGAAATTTTGAGGCAAAATATGTTAATCAATAAATTATCATAAACAATAAATGATATTTTTCACTAGGTTACTCATGTTCATTTACTTTAACTTTTCATCTGAATGAGAAAACTTTTACAACTCATTATTTCTTTCGCGTATTAAAATAATACTTATCAGTATTGTTATGCCACTGTGTGTATTAACTTTGAATGATTTCGAAAATAATTGTATTGAGGTAATAAAAAGTGGTTCTAAAATTTCCACGTAAAATAATTTCTTATTAATTTTTTTCAAAGTTCAAATTTCATTTAAAATATTTTCAATCTTCATAAAGAAATTTTGAGACAAAATCTGTCAGTCAATAAATTATCATAATCAATAAATGATATTTTTCCCTATATCGTTACTCATGTTCATTTACTTTAATTTTTCAGCTGAACAGGGAAACTTTTACAATTCATTATTTCTTACATATATTAAAAAAGACTTATCAGTGCTTGTTATGCGGTTGTGTGTTAATATTGAGTGCATTTCGAAAATAGTTGTACTGATGTAATAAGAAGCGGTAGTAAAATTCCCACGTAAAATAATTTCTCTATAATTTTATTCAAAGTGTGATAACCTCTATTTTGCAGTAAAACTATGCCTCTATCTATATTTCACATTCTGAATAAAATGTTTTCTTCTTTATAGTCTTTGTATTTTCTTTTTTTGGGGGGGGTGGGGAGGGGGCAGATATACTAATGAACATAAATAGTAAATAATATTATTTTCAGTATCATTGTTCAAGTTTAATTAGATTAATGTGTTCAATTGAACGAGAAAATTTTTATAAATTATTATTCGTTAACATCTATTAAAATAAAATATATGGTACTACTTGATTATCCGCTCGACCAAAAAACTGTCGCCTAATTGTAAGATTAAATGCCAATAATGGATTATCGTAAATGTCACATTCACTTGACATTAAACATGTTACACTTATTTGCTACGTCATCAAGTCTTTTTAATTTGACCTTTTATTTGTATTTTTATTGATGTTTTATTAATTTATTTGTTCTTTCGTTATTTAAAATTACTGCAAATTTGGATTTTTTTTGGCTTCAAGCCTATATCTAATTTTTATATACATTTTATAGTTATATCTGTCTATATTTTTGACTAAATAATGAGCATTTGGTTCCTTACAATTTCCGTTATCTTTGATTTTTATTATGTCCCTTAATAAATTCAATTATTACATTGAAAATACTTACATTTTACTCACAAATACAATATCTTAAAAATATATGTTTGTTTATGGTTTAAATTAATAATTCTGCAATTAAATAAATAATCTATTAGTATTCTTTTGTCTGAAATCATCTAAATAAATCAAATTTTATATTTGGTATGTTGCTACGCCATAAGTGAACGTCATAATTAAAGTAACCCTACTCTTTAGTGATTTTTTTAAATTTAAATTCATTAATTTTCCTTTCTTAAAATTTTAGAATGGCAACATTCTTCCATTTGTATAATTTGGCGAAATTGGTCGACGGGATAATCAAGTAGTACCAAATATATTCAGCCATGCTTTTATACTACTGATCTTATTACTGAGTGCATATCTAAAATAAATGTATTTATCGTAATAAAAAACAATAGCAAAATTTCAAAAAAAAAAAAAAAAAAAAAAAAAAAAAAAAAAGATTATAAGGACCATTTGGGATTTATTTCGCCCACCAAATTCCGCCGCATCCTCTTCAGCAACAGATCACAAAGATCAAACTTCAGACGACCAAAACCTTCATCGGTAAACTCTCCAAGTCCCGTTTTGAGAAGGAAAACAGTTTACAAATCGAAAGCAGTTCCACCGAATCATCCACAGATTGCGACAAATTACCTACGTTGAGCTCAATTTTTCCCGGTTAGAATCGACCGATTGTAAAACGCCGTTGCTAGTGAATTGGAGCCCCTCGAGACATGACCTTTTACTATCAATCGATTAAACATTAGATTGTTTCCTTTTTCGCGTTCGTCTTATATTCTGTAATCGATTTTCATGGGCTACATAATCAGTTGAAGACCTCGATTTTCATGGCCTACATAATGAGCTGAAAACCTCGATTTTTGCTTTGCAAGACGATTTTCATTTCGGCGTCGCTCTTTGGCTTAGGATTTTTCCATATCTGATAATTTGCGCCTACCCATTTTGTAACTTTTTCAATTTTTAACGATTTTATGCCTTTCAAACCTATTCAAACAATTTTGAACAATTTTATGCCTTTCTATTACATATTCAAATAAAAATTCTTCTAAAAGTAAAGAACATCGTTGAATTTCGTTAAAAAAATAAAATGCGAGTATCATTTGGCTCCATCCTCGACCGAAAACAACAACCATTTCCAAATGGTTAAAAACAAAGGGGAAAAAAATCTTTTCAAAATGTGTGCCGTGTCCTAAGAAGGCGGTAGCGATGGTCGAGGGTGTTAATCTTCGAAGGCTTAGCAAATTATATTCTCTTAGAATATGATAACATAAAATTTATTTTATAACACAGTAAAAAATATTCTGGAGTAATGATAAGTTGCTATGTACACAACAATGTAAAATTTGTTGAACAAAGTTTATGTAACAGAAATAGTGTCTATGAGAAGGTGGCAGCTAGTCTATTTAGTCCACAGGCATTGCATCACTTAAACGGATAGCGCTGGTCTTGTCTCCGAGATAAAGACCTCCTTTTCCCGCGACGGCACCCTGGTGCCCTGTCGCCGCTGATTCGGGTATCCTTCCCCGGTATGAGGGATCGTAAAGTCCGGCCCTTTCGGCCTTCAAAATCTTCCACTCCAAAAGTCGCTCTTCCAACTCCAGCCAAAATCTAATCTCTCCTCCGCATCCTCTCGTATATATCTCTCAATTATCTTCCTCTCAAAACAATAGTGGGTTTCTCAGCCACTAACTGTCTGTTCTTTTTAAGAACCTCCCAGGGGCCTTTACTCTTGTCTCCTGAGTGGACATATTAAGAAACTCCTCTTTTGCACGTGGATCCTGTGATCATATGCTCTCGTGAGAACGTATGTGAGTTCTCTTCCCACGCCCAAAGATCAAACAAAGTGCCGGCTGCTCTTTAGCATTAGCAAACTGTCACCGATTGTCAAATGTCCAAGAGCGATGGTGACTGAGTAGTATCTTTCATCTTGCCGTGCGTCTTACTGGACTTTAACATTTTTTTACTCTATTTTAGAAAAGCATTAGTTCTTTCTATATGGCGAATCTGATATAGATCAGATCTTTACAACCGTGATATTTTTTTATTTAAAAATGCCTTAAAACTGTATTTCTAAACAATGATTGACATTCTTAATAAAGTGTTTTCTTGATTGTATCCTTTTTATTACATAAAGAGTATTTGCAAGAAAATATGTTGCTCAATAAAGCTACACTGTAAAAAAAAAAAAAATACTGTTCATCTCGCGCTCAAACTCGATCACAGTGAATGTGCTGTATCTTTCTTTGGTTTCCTGACTATTTAAACATGAAAAATACAGTAGTTGCGTAAAATTAACAGCACAATGTACTGGCAATTTGGACGCCAGCAGTTTGTGCTGGCGTCCAAATTGAAAAAAAAATGCCAGTACATTGTGCTGTTAATTTTACGCAACTACTGTATTTTTCATGTTTAAATAGTCAGGAAACCAAAGAAAGATACAGCACATTCACTGTGACCGAGTTTGTGCTGGCTAATTGACAGTGGTTTTTTTTACAGTGTACCTAAGTAATAAATGTTTATTTATTGAATCGGTACTCGAGTTCATTTATTTAATATTTTCAACTTAACGAGAAAACATTTACAACTCATTCTATCTCTTACTTATATCATATTATATGTATCATATATATTATCATATTATATAATACGTATCATATTACTCTCGTTAGCTGGAAGCAGGTTATTAATTGTCGTATAATCTTTAACCCAATTTTACCTGAATTTTTGTTTTCTCAAATTCGTTGGTAAAATCACTTTAAAATGTTGCAAAATGAACTGGAATAATAGTAAAAAAACTACGCTAAAATTTATTTGTATTTATTTGATAAAAAGTAACCATACTAAATATTTGAATATGCATAATATTTGTAGTAGTATAATACGCATTTTTTGTCTAAATTTATATAAAATATGCTTTTAAATTGTACATTATATACTATAATTAGTATTTTTATCAACTACAAAAAAATATATTTATCTATTTACAGAGACTAATAATATTATAAGTATTAGTAATAATAAACTAAGAATAATCGTATTTGAGGCTTAAAAACAATTTGTTTCATAATCATCTTGAAAAGGACTGTACATAAATAACTGCCCCCTAAATGGCTAATAAAAATATGTAACCATTCGTGCCTAGAGCCCTATATTTTGTAAATTACAAAAATGCATAAAAAATAGGCTTGAACATATAATTTCACAATTAAAAAAAATACGTATTCCAAAGAAGTCTACAAGCTAAGATTATGATTTATTTATTTGGATCCTTGATAGAAAAAACATAAATAAATTTCCTTTTTACATTTCGCCATCTTTAAAAATGAAAAATCTATAAACTCCGGAAAAAGGCTTCATTTAAGCAAATAAACTTCCTCCTTATGCTGTCATCTCTCGGTAATAGATAAAGACATTTATAGACATTATCTTCATTCAATTTTCATGTTGTAAAGAAGAAGAAAACTATACAAATTTATTAAAATTCGAAGCGTCCCAGAAATGGGACGCTAGGCATAAATGGGTTAAGGTTAAAACTGTTTATACCAATTAAAGAAAAAAAAATTGAGTTGATAACGTTCCAAGCTATTCTCGCCAAAAAATGCCAATTGGCTACGAAACTACAATAGCCAAACATTTTGAACACTACAAAGGTAGAAAATATAAATAAAAAATAAAGAACGTAATAGAGGAAGTTCTGGCATTATGGAATGATCGGACAATACGGAATACGACAATATCTGGCGCACACGGTTTTGAAACCAAGCGTAAAGTTACCATACGACTTCCTTGTACTCCCATGAGGCACTGTAGAGGCCGCAACGGGCTGCATGGACCGAAATTTCCAGGCCCGGGTCCGTCCCGACTCATAGAAAAAAAATTCGCCCCGCTCAGCCCGATACAAAAATTAAAAGTTCGGCATGAACCCGGCCCAGCCCGGAAAAAAGCTAAAATCTCGGCCCGAGTGAATTTCTTACAAAACATTGAGTTTTACTTCGATTTGGTTAAAAATGTGTTTCGTACGAAAAAATCTGACCAAAAATGTTTATCTTAACCTTTTCTTTTCATGTTTATAATCTTCATTTTTATATAAGTGCCAAAGGCTGCGATATTTATTTTTTAATGAATCTCAATTTCTTGCATGTAAATGTTTCAGTTATCATTAATATTTTTAATCCATATTCCATGTATTGAAGTGTTAAAAATCTGAAAAATGCTATACGGTAACATCTTCTAAGACGGAATTGTGTAAAAAAGAAAAAAAAATGTGCTAGAGACAAGTTCCCTTCGTAGCAAGTGTAAATGTATTATATATCCTTTTCTTACGTATTAGTATATTAATTATGCATGGATCAACACGTTTTTCAGTTTAACACAGGGTTTCGTCATAAGGCAGGGTCCTTTTCACACGTTTTACTATATTTTAATTTAGCTACATTTTAAAAGCGTAAAAATTTACTATTCTTTAAAAAGAATAAATTTTAATGTTTAAATGTAGAATAATGGCGATTTAAAAATGGATACATTTTTTGCACAAATTTTTTGGACAGGCCTAATTTAACTGACCTTTGAATGGACCAGGCCATGCTGAGACAATGATTTTCACAAGGGTCAAAACTAGGACTGAAAATTTTAGGCCGTGAAGACTAGGAATGAAACCAGTCTCGGCTATGTACAGAAAAAGTAACTTAAGCCGGCCCGACTCGAGTGCTGTGAATGAAAATCGGCCCGTGCAAATCTCTAAGGCACTGTCCTTAGTTCTGTTTGGATATCTGTTGTTCGAGCGACACGGTGAAATAAAATCTTATTTCCAATTTTTGCAGTTTTCTGCAAGTAAATTTTACAAATTCGTATTAACTATATAATGTAATTGTCAGTTATGTTAATCAAGTTCAGTATAAAGTTGAATAGTAATATTTATTGTTGTATTAGCCAGTTTTCTGCTATGTTAACTTGTAGACGAGTGAAGAGGTTATGTTTTTCAAGATGGTGTGTCGGGTAATATGGAATATCAGCTAGACAATTGTTTCAAGATGAGTCAAAAAAATTAAAACAATTTTTCAAAGATTCTGCTATTTTATAGATGATGTATTAATTAATCATTAAATGAATTTGTTTATTCTTTTAAATCGTAGTTTTTCTTGCAATTTTTATAGTCCTTATAACCCTAATTCATATGACCTACTAGTTACCAGTACCCGAAAAGTGTAACTTTATTGTAAGCCTTTTTTTCTTTCACTTTAAACCTGGGCTGCGGAGTCGATGAGAAAAATGACCGACTCCGATTCCGCCTCCGGGATATTTTAAGGACTCCGACTCCAACACCTATTCCGACTCCGGGTTGGCTAATGTACTATTGTGGCCTGTTGGTTAAAATAATGATGGAATATATTTAAAAAAAAAGCTAAAATCTCACTATTTCGGCATTGATTCTCTTTTTAGGGGTTACAAAAATAAAAAACAAAAAAATAATATTTTCCGCTTTATTAATTTTAAAATTTCGTGCCTGCAAACTCGGAAAATCCAGCTATCGAAGTCAGAAAAACACAAAATGGAAATTTTACTATTTTGGATCTGTGGACTAAGAAGAAAAAGCGAAATCGTTGCAATTTAGTGTTTTATTTTGATGTGACTCGAAAAATTTCTGTGGAAAGGAAGAAAAATAAAGATGAAAATTTAATTATTTTGGATATAATTCGGATTCTGTGGATTCTAATGAAAAAAAAATACATTTTTGAATTAATTTTACAATTTTGGCTTTATTTTGGGTTCTGCAGACCTGAAAAATCCGAAATTCAAATAGTTAAAGATAACAAACTTTCACTATTTTATCCTTATTTTGGGTACCGCCAATTCAGAAAAATAAGTATTACAATTTCATGTTATTTAGACTCCTGTGCATAAAATAAATAAATATAGGAAGGGTATTTTAGAATTTTGAGTTTTGGCCATACAGACCGGAAACATTTGAGAGGGAAATGGAATAAAGTCTTCTATTGCAATGCTATAAAAGAAGTGCATGAGCAGAAATTTTAAGGCCCGTCCCCTAAAAAGCTCGACCGTGCCTTTGTATTTATTCTCACTCCAATAATGCCCATTCTAAATTGTTCATTATTTTATCGCGTAACTTGATTCTTGTAAATTTGTTATGTTTGTCTTGTCAGCCTGCTCAATTTTTTATCAGTCTGATCCGGCCCATTAATATAAATTGTCTTAATTCTACTTACACGACCTGTTTGAAAAATTACCTTCATTTTCTGGGCCTTGGGTCCTTGCAGACCTTTGTACCTCGGATTATATCCGGAACCCCCCAAAAATATGAAGGGAAGTACTTATATACTAAATATAAAATATTTACAACAGTTATGAATTAAAACTGTTTTCATCTACTCTGTACACTGTTAGTACTCAGTACTTACTCTATATCTACCCCTGTATCTACTTTGTACACCGCAGTAAATCGTTCATCTTTAACTTCGAATAACTTGCTATAATCCATAAATAACAATAATAGTTCATTTTATAGATTTAAAATTACATATAAATAATTTAATTTCACTTTAAAATGTCTAACAAAAAAATCTGTAGTCGGAGTCGACATGTTTTTTAGCGACTCCGACTCCGACTCTTTTGCTCAAAAATGGGTCCCACTCCGACTCAGCAGTCCTGCTTTAAACGCATTAAGAATGTGTTAAGAAACAATCAAATTTTGTTTTTTACTAACTTTTAATGTACTGTTCGTTTTCGAAAGCCACGCCTAGCACTCTGATACGATTCTACTATCCAAAGGGGGTGTTACGCTGAGATGGATATTTTCCGAATTTCTACTTTGGTGTTCATTTGTATGTTGTAACTAAGATTTGCGTTCAGCCAAACGCAGCTAAACAAACTTCGATCATCTCTATTTTAATAAAATCAAAGCAGACGTGACGCATGCGAAAAACCCGGAAGTTTTTGCTTTTCGTAAACAAACAGTATCTCATTTTTTTCTGTTTACTTACAAATAAAAATATAAATGGTATTCCCTAATAACCGAACTTCCTCTATATATTTTTTAAAAATAATATTTTATTATTTTACGTTTTCATTTGATTGAGAAAATTTTTATTATTCGTACAGCTATTAAAAAATATTCACGAATATTGTTATGCTATTAGGAATTATATTGAGAGCATTTCAAAAATAATTTTATTGGCTTAAAAAGAAGGAAAGTAAAATTTCTGCAAAAAATAACTTTTCATTTTTTCAAAGTGTGATAGTTTTAATGTATTAAAACTATCACAGCTACATAGACATAGTTTTATTGCATTAAAACTATGTCTCTAAGCTATTTTTAACATTCTGAATAAACTGTTTTCTTGATTAACTCATTTTTATTTGGATATTTTTAGGTGAAATTTTTCGATCAGGAAAATAATATTGATATCTATCTATCTTATAAAGGACAAACGTATCTGTGCGTAACGCTGACGTCATTTTACGAATGGCAACAGCAGACGATCAAATTTAACTTTTATTTCCTTTTATAGCGATTTTTTAAATTTCTATACATCGCACATTTTCAATTTTTACACCGTCGAATCGAGAAAAAAATGACTTTCAAATGCAATTTGTTTGAAAACTATATCGCAATTTGCTTGAAAACTGTATCGCAATTTTGTTTTTAAAGTAATTTTCAAGCATG
Source organism: Maratus speciosus (assembly GCA_963932465.1). NCBI lineage: Eukaryota > Metazoa > Arthropoda > Arachnida > Araneae > Salticidae > Maratus > Maratus speciosus. Next base: position 282,444,715 of record OZ010792.1, read on the forward strand.
ATTTAAAAAAAAAATCTATTTCTGTCACTTGCAGACAGACAATTACAAAAGATAAATATGTTTGCACTCAAATTTATATAAATAAAATAGTTCAGTATTTGTTCCCGGTTTATGTTCCATAATTAAATTTAAACTTTATCAATCCATAAATTAAAAAAATATATAAATAAAACACAAATTTAATACATGTAAACAGACCATGCTTAAACAACTGAAATTATCAGAATAATAATAATAATAATAATAACACAGCGATCTTCGACGATCGATATCGATTCGATCGATAATAAAACAGCGATTTCTTCGACTATTAATTCCTGGTACGAGGCCAATACGGAAGTATTGTTTTTAATAAATTTCAACATTTTATTTGAGTACATAATTGCTAACATATAAAAATTATTGCCCGTATTGTTAGTAAAAAATCTAAAATATATATATTAAATGTAAAAAATCTACTAGAGTTTTCAATTGAAAAAACATATAATGTGATTTTATCCTATATTCTGTAACCCGGGTTGGAACTCCTTGTAAATATAATAGCGCAAAGTGTATATCACTTCCGGAGTGAACTCATCCGGATCCCGATAATTTTTCGTTAAAATCATCCATTTTATTTTAATTTTCAGAGATTTAATTTTTTCAATAAAGCTGCATAAGATTAACCTTTTTAGAAAGATTGTGAAAAACAAAAACAACTTGATTGATAGGCTACATCGAAATACATGCATGTTTTTCGGTATATTTTGAAGTGAAAATCGTATCACTCAGCAATCAGAGATTCATTATTCCTTTGAGAGTCATTAAAATATAGAACATAGATGCAATAATTTTGCTCATTGGCAATATAAAACACACAAAACTAGAAATAATTTACTTCTTTTTTGCAATCATTTCACGATTTCATAAACAATGTTTAATTATAAATGTTTCCGATTTATTCCTTTGAGATTCATTAAAATATAGACCATGGAGCTTATTGGCAATATAGCGATCTGAACCAACTCCATGTATTAAAACTTTCTTAAAAAATGCCAATATAAGGCAAGCGAAGGTGTGCATTAAATGCAATATTGTTAGAATTTTTATATTAAAGCTATTTTAATTTTTTGTTCACAGTCGTGAATGACTCTTTGACAATGACTCCATTGTTATTCCTAAAAAATATGTGGCATCACGAGTGAATCTTTACTGTTTAGATTTGATTTTTTAATCCTTTTAAAAATGCAAACATGTCATTACGGGCTATCTTCTAGCTTTACTATAAGAAATGTTGGTAAAATATCAGCAAATATACAGGCTGTCCATAATTAAACGACCCAAATTTAAAGTTGTCTATAGACGAAATTATTGTTCATAATGTTATGCAATTTTTTGAAAGACATAATAAAGGGGTAGGAATTTGTTGAAACGTAAAAATAATTATTTCAAAATTTCGCCACCAGAGGGCATTTTTTAATGAATTACACATTTAGCACACATTTACGATAGTTTAGAAATTTTATTTATTAACTTTACATGATCTTAAAGACAGCCTTTCACGACATGTTCTTAACATTTCCCAGGACATACTGCGGTAAACTGTGGAACATGCTATATCTTATGATTCCAGATGGTATCAGAAAATGATGTCCATCATGTTGAACATGTTTGGTTGTAATAAATTTTGTAAACTATCGTAAATGTATGCTAAATGTGTAATTAGTTTTAAAAAATCCCGCTGGTGGGGAAATTTTGTACTATTTTTGTACTATTTTGTTTTCTCTCAAACAAATTCCCGTACCTTTATTATGTCCTCCACAAAATTTCACAACATTCTGAACGATGGTTTCGTCTGTAGAAAACTTTAAAATAGAATTATTTAATTATGGACACCCTGTATATTATAATCTTACGAGGTTTTAAAGAAAAACAACCTTTTCAAAATAACATAACCTATAAGTAATAACATAAACTTAAGTAATATTCAATATTTCCTTCCTCATGTGCATTTATTTTACGTTTTTACAGAACAAGAAAACTTTTACAATCCAATTTTTTATTTTTCGAATTAATTGCGAGAACGTTGTGAAAAAAAGGTATGATAAAAAAATTAGTAAAAATTCATTTTTTTTCCTCGAACGCGTGATAATTATCTTATTAGAAACGCATTCGAATTACACCTTTTTTTAAAATACCAAATATTTTAGTCAGCAAAATAACATAAATGATAATAATATTATTTAATACCTTTTCCTTATGGGCTTTTATTTTATTTTTTTCTATTGGATGAAACACCTTTTATAGTTCGTTTTTGGTCTCATCAATATTTTTACCATGTTGTGCACTAATAGCCAGTATGTTGGAAAATAATTGTATTGGTATCAAATGAAATGCCACGAAAATTTTTGGAAAGCTTTTTTTTTCTTCATATCTTCAAAGTGCGTTAATTTTATTTTCTAGGATTCCGTACTTAAAAAGTAAAAACGGAACCATTATAAGATCACACCTGTGTCTGTCTGTCACAGCCATTTTACTCGTAAACTATAGAACGTGGAAAGTTCTAATTGGAGGACGTAATAAAGACTATTGACCGACATACTTAAACATTCACAAACATATTTAGGAAAAATGTAGAGGGGCTAATTAAGTTACTTGAAAAAAAAATACTTTATCTGTATCTGCGCTGGAGGTACCTATCGTAACAGAAGTTTAAAAACATTGTTGATAATGGTTTTCGAAAACAATCGTCGGTAATTAGCCGATATATTAACCCTTAAAGAAGGTTTGGACGTACATAATGACAGACGTGGCGTACTCTATATACCATCGGTTTTTAAAGCCCAGATAACAACTTTTAATAATATATCTGTGGAATGCAATGCCCAATAGCAGTGTAAAAGCAATAAATATCAAATTATTAAAATCAGACTAATTTAATTATAAATAATCACATAAATACTACGGGATTTGTGACTAATTTGCATTGAGTGGATCTCTCAATACGCCTCCCGTGTTTTTAAAAGTTAATTAAAAACCTATCTGGAAAAACGTGGCACTGACCAAGGCGGCGTTGCGACCCCTTTCAAAGTGCGCTTAGCACAATGCCAAGTTTAAACCTTGGAGAAGGGTTTTGTTTTAGCTACACTTTAAAAAGAAATGTTTATTACCACGCTGAATTTAGTTTTATGAAATGCCAAATGAAGTTTAAATATGCACTACTTTTATTGTCAGTACCGCATTAAGTTGATCATAAACAGATTAGGATAAGACTAAAAAAGAGTTATACAGAATAGCAATATTTGATATTATTTAGGCTTCATATGTCTTTCAACTTTTATGGTATACCCATTGATACTTTTCAAGTATATATAGCTATACCCAACCCTATACGTTGTATTGTTTTTTAGAAATTCTTATTATTCGTTTAGCAACGGTTTTTTTAATAATATAGTTAATAATTCATATACTTTCTGTACGGAACCCTCTGAGCGCGAGTAATACTCTCACTTGACCGTTTATTTAGTCTAGTATTTGACCGTTTATTTTTAAGTGCATCGTTTGCTGCAAAGTATTTTATCCAATAGTATAATGTAAATAACAAATAATATTATTTAAAGCTTTTTCCTCATGGTGCTTTTATTTTGCGTTTCTTGGTATTGGATGAGAAATTTGTTATAGTCTGTTTTTGGTATCTTAATTTTTTTGACGTTGTTGTGCTCTAATAGTTTGTATACTGGAAAATTGTTGTTTTGATATGAAATGAATTGCCACAAACGTTTTTGGAATTTTTTCCCGACGTGTGGTTATTTTATTTTTGAAGTGAATTCAAATTGCATTGCGTTTTGCTGCAAAATATTTTATTCTATATTATAAGATAAATGACAGATAATATTATTTATTTCTGTTTCTTTACGTGCTTTTCAAATTTATTTTACGTTTTCTATTGGAGAAAAAATAGTTTGTAGTCTGTTTTGGTCTCACCACTGTTTTCAGGTTGTGCTCTAATAGTTTGTATATTAGACAAAAAAAAAAAAAAAAAAAAATGTACTGATATGAAATTAATTGCCATTAAAGTGTTTGGATTTTTTTTAAATATTTTCAAAGTGTGATTATTATATTTTTGAAATGCATTAAAAAAATATCTCCCAGTTCTGTTTAGCTCGCACCTCTATTATTAGGTTCTTGTGCTCATTTTTTGTACATCGGAAAATCTTTACATTAATATGAAATGAATTGCCATTGAAGTTTTTGCATTTACTTTTTTTTTCGTATTTTCAAAATGTGATTATTATATTTTTGAAATGCATTCGAATTACATGTTTTACAACAACGTATTTTATTCAAAAGTATAACATAAATGACAGATAATATAATTTAATGCTGTTCCCGTATGTGCTTTTCAAATTTATTTTACGTTTCTACCGAAGAAAAAATAGTTTATAGTCTGTTTTAGGTCTCATCATGTGGTTGTGCACTAATAGTTTGTGTGTTGGAAAATTGTTGTATTGGTATGAAATGAATTGCCACTAAAGTTTTTGGAAAGTTTTTTTCGGTTTTATAAAGCCTGATTATTCTATTTTTCGAAGTGCACTATTTTTTGCACTATTTGTTTAATGCAAAGTATTGGTCTCATCATTATTGTTCCGCGGTTGTGACTGATAGTAAGTATACGTAAACACAGTTTTAATGGTATAAACTGAAATGCACATAAATGTTCAGAAATATATTTTTTATTTTATTCTTTTAAAGTGGGATTATTTTATTTTTCCAAGTGCATTTAAATCGCACCCTGTTTGATGAAAAATATTTTATTCAGTAAAATAATATAACTGACAAATAATATTGTTTAATGCCGTTTCATTTTGCGCTTTTATTTTACGTTTACTATTAGACGAAAAAACTTTGATAGTTCACTTGTGGTCTCATCATTAATTTTGCGCTGTTTTCTCACCATAGTGAGTGTATTGAAAAATATTTGTTTCGATATAAAATGAAAATCCACTAAAAGTTTTCGAAAAATATTTGTTTTCGGGTTTTTTTTTTTTTTTCCCAAATTGTGGCTGTTTTTATGTTTCAAGGGATTTCGAATTGCACCATATTTTTCTGTAAAGTATTTTATTCAATAATATAATGTAAATCTTAAATAATACCATTTAATGCTTTTTTAGGTGCGTTCATAATTATATAAATGCGTACAGTCGAGGGGAAAAAAAGTAAACACCCCTTACTAACTCTGCAAAAAATTATCGTAGAGAAGAAAGTTACTGGTACCACACGATTGGTAATAAAACCTACTTTTAAATGATGTATATAAATTTTGCTTAGGGGACCATCTACATATTAAAACGAACCATAACTTTTTTTTTTCAATAGCAGTACGCAGTTCTGACAGCATAAATGAACTCTATACCCTTCAATTAGCCTAAAAACAATTTTTTATGCAATTCATACCATAAGTTTCCGATAAATTAAATATTTTAAAAAGAACTAATTTTAGGGGCTGCATCCAAATTGAAGTTCGGTACTCGACTGTTGACTGAGAGAGCCCCCTTCTTGATCAAAGCATCTTAAGCGCCACTCAAGCAGTCATTAAAGAATTCTAGGTTACAGGATAGCATAAGAAATTTCAAAATACCTAGTCACTTCTATCACAGACGGCCCCTTATACCATCATTTTGCCGTTTTTTAAGCATAATTTGAAAACTATTTGGAAGAAAAGCGTGAAATTTTGGATTTCCATAAAGCAGGACTTAATAAATTTAAATCTGTCAAAAAAAAAAAAAAAAAATTGTAAGTTGCAATTCATAATTTTTTCGTATATTAATTTCATAATTCATATCATAAAATTATAAAAAATTAAAATTCAACGTATTTATGTTTTGGTATATTAGTATTATTGCTACACAAAAAATTAGCATAGTAGTCGTATAATTTCAGGAGATATTAATAAAAATATGAAAATGTAATTTAACATTAGAAGCACTCAATTTTGAATATGTATAATTCAAAAATGTATCATTCAAATGACTTGAAATTTGATGTCTAGGCATAGCTCGAACCGAAGATTTGAAATATCTTGTTAAAATTGAGTATTGTCATTGAAAAAAAATGAAGTTTGGGTTCGTTTTAATATGTAGATGAACCCCTAAGCAAATTTTTTATGCATCATTTAAAAGTAGACTTTATTTCCAATCGTTCGGTACCAGTTACTTTCTTCTACGATAACTTGTTGAGGAGTTAGTAGGGGTTTTTACTTTTTTTTCCGCGACTTACCACCTATGTCTTCGTCTGACTCGTCCGTATCTAATAGAGCCCCATGAACAGAGAGAGCTACAGCTACACAAGTGAGGTAACGGTACAGTAAAGCGACTACGGTCGACCTAATGCAAACGACAGCAGCACCCCTAGTGGCGAAATTTGGAAGATAACCATTACAAATCAAAAACGAAATGAGGTAGAGCAAATTTTCCTATTAGAAAGTTTTAGAGCATCAATTAATTAGTACGAAACAACATTTGGTTCACACGGATAAGATAAATCATCGCCTGTATACCCAAAAATGTCCGAAATCGATGAGCGACGATTCTACTTTGCCTATTCACATTTCGGAAATGTAGCAGTGCACAATTGCAGATTGTGACGTTGTACTGTGCTGTAATGTCTGTAAAGATTTATTTTCCAATGCATTTAAAATTTTAGAATAACCCTTTCAGGGCCAGAAGAATTCTGTTCGTAAACTGATGAAATAATTGACTGACACCAGAATATTCAAACGAATTTCTCAGAAAACAAAAACACGCTAATTCGCACTTTCATTACAAAAGCAAGATTTTATTAAAATATTCTTTGTACCATTTGTCAGTTTTGGAATTAAAATTAGGTGGCTAGACCGTCTAGCCACCGCTATTGAAAGAGTTAAATCTATGTCGTCGTATTGAAGAGGCTTGCAATAGACGTTCCATGCTGAGAAATGTGCATGCAGAATTATTCTCACGAATACAAACGTGTATCTTGAGCAATGGCGAACTTCTCGAACATACTGAATATTAACTTTTTATCGCTGTGAGACAGTTTGTCTTTTTTTTTTTGCGTGATGCTATCAAAATGTATTGAGATAAGTACGTATTTATATCATAAATTGTGCGTATTTCTTCATACTTCTGACTCTTCCATTCAAACGTTTACACAAAATGGAGTGCATCGATTTCGGACATTTTTGGGTAAACAGGCGAAGATTAATCTTATCCATGTAAACCAAATGCCGTATTCTACTAATTAATTGATGCTTTAAAACTTTCTAACTGGAAATTTTGCTCTATCTCTTTTCGTTTTCGATTTGGTTTGGCTATCTTCTAAATTTCGCCACTAGGGGACGATTCTTTCGTTCTCATTAAATCGGGCGTAGTCGCCTTACTATACCGTTACCTCACTTGCATAGCTGTAGCTCTCTCCGTTCACAAGTATTTTCAGGTTAAATGGACTTTCCTTTGCACCCTGTATATAACAGTGCAAAAACTACCCAACCGAATGTTTGAAATTTAATGCATATAATCGTTTCACAATCGTTGCTATTAAAGTGTTTCGGTTTATTATAATTTTTGTTTCATATTTTCAAAGTATGATTATTATTTTTTTGAAATGCATTCGAATTAACGTTTTGCTGCAAAGTATTCTATTGTAACATAAATGTCAAATAATATTATTTAATGATTTTTTCCTTATGCACTTTTATTTTACGTTTTCTACTGAAAGAAATATCTTTTATAGTCTGTTTTAATTTGGCCTCATCATTATTTTCACGCTCTTGTACACTGATAGTTAACATGTTGGAAAAGTTTTTGTATTGATATGAAACGAATTTCCACTAAATATTTTGGGAAGATTTTTTTTTTCGTTTCTATAAAGTGCGATTATTCTATTTTTAGAAGCGCATTCAAATTGCACTATGTTTTCAATGCAAAATATTGTTCTCATCGTTGTTGTTTCGCGGTTGTTCACTTATAATAAGTATATGTAAACACTCTAAAATGCAGACAAATTTTCAGAAAGAAATTTTTTATTTTGTTCTTTTAAAATGGGATTATTTTATTTCTCCAAATGCACTTGGATAGCCCCCTGTTTTGACGCAAAATATTTTATTTGGTAAAATAATATAACTCATGAATAACATTGTTTAATGCCGTTTCCTTCTGAGCTTTTATTTTAAGTTTTTTATTACAAGAAAAAATCTTTGATAGTTCAGTTGTGGTCTCATCATTAATCTTTCGCTGTTTTCTCACTACAGTGAGTATATTCTAAAATAGTTGTATTGATATAAAATGAAAATCCACTAAAAGTTTTGAAAAGATATTTCGTTTTCGTTTTTTTTTTTTTTTTTTTTTTTTTTTTTTTTTTTTTTTTTTTTAATTGTGGTTGTTTTTATGTTTGAAGTGAATTCGACATGCACCATGTTTTGCTGTAAAGTATTTTATTCAATAATATAATGTAAATGTTAAATAATAATATTTAATACCTTTTTAGGTGCGTTCATAATTATATAAATAAGTAGAATCTATAGTCGTCGTTTGTTCCGTACGTATATAACAGGTCAAAAACTACCCAACCGAATTTGCCACCTTTGAAATTTTTTTTGTTCGCCTTTTTTTGAAAACTACCAATTGAAATTTAATATTATAATCGTTGCCATTAAAGTGTTTGGATTTAATATCATTTATTTTTTCATATTTTCAAAGTGTGATTATTATATTTTTGAAATGCATTCCAATTAATGTTTTGCTGTAAAGTATTCTATTGTAACATAAATGACAAATAATATTATTTAAGGTTTTTTTCTTATGCGCTTTTATTTTATGTTTTCTATTGGAAGGAAAATCTTTTATAGTCTGTTTTAGGCCTCATCATTATTTTCACGTTGTTGTACACTCATAGTTAATGTGTTGGAAAATTTTTATATTGATATAAAACGAATTCCCACTAAAGGTTTTCGAAATATTTGTTTGTTTTTCGTTTTCATAAAGTGCGATTATTCTACTATTTTTCGAAGTGTATTCATATTGCACCATGTTTTGAATGCAAAATATCGGCCTCATCATTATTTTTACGCTGTTGTTCACTTATAGTAAGTACATGTAAACACACTGAAATGCACACAAATTTTCAGAAAGGTAATTTTATTTTGTTCTTTTAAATTGGGATTATTTTATTTTTTTAAGTGCATTTGAATCGCACCCTGTTTTGATGCAAAATATTTTATTTAGTAAAATAATATTCTTTAATGCCGTTTCTTTATGCGCTTTTATTTTAAATTTTCTATTAGAAGACAAATCCTTGATAGTTTACTTGTGGTCTCATCATTATTTTTTCGCTGTTTTCTTACTATAGTATATTCAAAAATAGTTGCTTTGATATAAAATGAAAATCCAGTAAATGTTTGGGAAAGATATTACGTTTTCACTTTTTTGAGAAAATTTTTTTTAGGTGCGTTCTTAATTATATAAATACGTAGCACCTATAGTCGTCGTTCAGCCCATCATTCTGTCCGTCTGTCCGTCCGCATATAACAGAGCAAAAACTATCCAACCGAATGGTCTGAAATTTTAAATATATAATTGTTGCAAAATTTTGTCGAGTCATTTGAAATTTTATGAAAATCGGATGAATAGTTTAATGACAGGGACAGTCAAAATTTTTCCGTTACATTAAGGCCAATGGGAAAAAAAATTATTTCAAGTGCATTTTTAAGATGTTACAGCCTTTCGAACAGAATGAAATTGATATGCGTTTATGAAGTGCACTGAAATATACATTCAGTACAGTATCCGGTGCAAAAAATATTTATAAAACTCGTTTGACGAGCAATTTCCAATCTGTTTATTTTTGAAGTGAATTCGAATTGCACCGTGTTTTGCTACAAAGTATTTTATTTAATAATACAATATAAGTATAAAATAATACTATTTAATGCCTTTTTATTTATGTACTTTTATTTCATGGTTTATATTGGATAAAAACTTTTTATAGTCCTTTTTTGGTTTTATCATTATTTTAGCATAGTGGTGCACTGTTGGTCAGTACATTGGAAAATAGATGATATAAAATGAAATGCCACAAAAATTTTCGGAAATATATATATATATATATATATATATAGCACATTATGTATTAAATGCATTTGTCAGACCCAGAATCCTGCACCATAAATAAACTAAGAATAACCATAAAACATCCAAAAAATTTAAACAGATATAACCTGAACAAGAAAATCCAAGAAAAAATAACAAAACGCTGTGGCCTCTTCAGCGGTGGGCATTTTAAAAAGCGCAGCAATGTTTCAGACTAATTACAATTTACAACAAACTATTATTCAGTAGTGGCAGTGGGTTTCGGCCAGAGTGTCGCAAAGCATAAATCAAATGCATAAAAACAATTGAAAGCATATCGCGAACACTCCCCCAACGGACCCGACGCCACAATAAACAGTGCATCTAGAAGATATAGCTGATTCAGAACGTATGTGTAATGTATACTGAAACAATAAAATTATTTTACTCAAATTCGAGCCACACAGCCACAAAAAATAATAACCAATTTTCAGTGATCCATACTCTGCCCATGAACGTTCCATGTCTGTTGCCACACAATTGCAGACATCCTTGTAAAACCGTGCAAAAAGGCTTTAACAAAACATATACAAATCATTATACAAATACAACATCATTTATACAAATTATACAAATAATTAATTGTCAATCGCATAGCAACTCCTCAAAAATGAAGACTGTCTGTAAAACTAGTATATTTATTAATGAAATTCAAAGGTATATTATTTTTATAATACAAAATGCTGGTTAAATTAAAAAGTTCTTTAAAAATTTTTTTTTATTCGAACAGAGTTTATAGTAGCGAAAAATCTGACCTATTATGATATTGACGTGAACGCGTTTATGGACATTTGAACTCCAATTAACTAAATGGATAACTTCAAAATTAAAGTTATCCCGTTTATTATAGATTGATATGTGTATACCGTTTGAAATGTTTATTTTCAAATCAAGATAATCAGCAGCACTATTATTTTCATTTGTTTTTTCAAAACCAGCATATCAGGATAAATGTTACATGATATCCCCAAAAAATCGCGATCACAGTTCAAAATTATCAAATCATCGATATATCTGAAAGCCAGAAAATTAACATTGTTATTGACACTATAAAATTGAAATTCATAAAAAAAATAAAAATAAGTTAGCTGCCGTTGAAGAATAACTTGTTCCCATTCTTATTCCATTATTCTGTAAATAAATATTTGAACCTGTATAAACATAGTTGTTATATAAACAAAATTCGCAAAATAATTTAAATAAATTAAAATCTAAATCGGTGTCAGCTATAATTAAATCGACAACCTTTAAAATGACATCATTTAACCCTGCAATAGGAATATTTGTGAAAAGATTCTCAAAATCACATGTCTGGAAGATATACAAAGTATTTTTATAATTTTATGATATGAATTATGAATTATGAAATTAATATTCGAAAAAATTATGAATTGCAACCTACAATTTTTTTGATGGATTTAGGTTTATTAAGTCCTGCTTTATGGAAATCCAAAATTTCACATTTTTCTTCCAAGTAGTTTTCAAATTATGCTTAAAAAACGGCAAAATGATGATTTAAGAGGCCGTCTAGGATAGAAGTGACTAGATATTTTGAAATTTCTTATGCTATCCTATAATCTAGCAGTCTTGAATGACTGCTTGAGTGGTGCTTAAGGGTCCTGTCCCTGCTGGCGAATACACTCACGAGCTGATGCTAATCCTATGGGGAGGGATTTTTCTAATATCTCGTTTGCATTTCGACATTTTTAAATAATTTTTTTTTGCATTGGATAGCCGAGGTCCGTCTCTACAGCGCACCTTGGTTACTTTTTTGATTTTGGTCACAGATATTTTTAATAAAGTTACTTTCATTTTCAAAACCGGTTCTGAAAACGAAAGAGTCATTTAAAAAAAATCTGCAACCAAAATCGAAAAAGTAACCAAGGTGCGCTGTAGAGACAGACCTCGGCTGTCCAATGCAAATATATATATATATATATATATTTAAAAATGTCGAAATGCAAACGAGATATTAGAAAAATCCCTCCCCATAGGATTAGCATTAGCTCGTGAGTGTCTTCGCCGGCAGGGACAGGACCCTTAAGATGTTTTGATCAAGGCTCTCTCGGTCAACAAGGCTCTCTCGGTACCGAACTTCAATTTGTATGCAGCCCCTAAAATAAGGTCTTTTTAAAATAATTAATTTATCGGAAACTTATGGTACGAATTGCATAAAAATTTGTTTTTAGGTTAATTGAATGGTATAGAGTTCATTTATGCTGTCAGAACTGCGTATTGCTATTGAAAGAAAAAAAGTTATGGTTCGTTTTAATATGTAGATGGTCCCCTAAGCAAAATTTATATACATCATTTAAAAGTAGACTTTATTACTAATGGTGTGGTACTGGTAACTTTCTTCTACGATAATTTTTTGCAGAGTTAGTAAGGGGTGTTTACTTTTTTTTTTTCCCACGACTGTACAATGTTGTAATTCAAAATTGTAGCAAGATAATAAAAAAATAACTTATCCAATACCTCATGTGCATTGACGTATTTTACGTTTTCTAGTGGAGGAGAAAACAGTATCTCATTTTTAATCAATTTAATTTTTGAAATTTATTCGAATCGTACAATGTTTTAATGCAAAATGTTTTATTAGCAAGGTAATAAACAAAAACAAAACAAAAAAAAAACTTATCTAATACTTTTTTCCTCATGTGCACTTACGCAATTTACGCTTTCTAATGCTCGAGAAAACTGCTTTCTGACTTTTTATCAATATTTTTATACTCTTGTACTTTAATAATGTCTATTTTGAAGACAATTTTCTTGTTATAACAAAATGGATGCTGAAATTTTTTTCTGAGAGCTTTGTTTTCCATTTTTAGGTGCGTTCGTAATTATATAAATACGTAGCACCTATAGTCGTCGTTCAGTCCGTCTGTCTGTCCGTCCACATATAACAGCGTAAAAACTACCCAACCGAATCCTTTGAATTTTATAATATATAATTGCTGCATAATTTTGTTGAGTCATTTCAAATTTTATGAAAATTGGATGTATAGTTTAATTACAGGGTCAGTCAAAAGTTTTCCGTTACATTACGCCAATGGGGAAAAAAATATTTCAAGCGCATTTTAATGATGTGACAGCCTTTCGAACAGAATGAAATTGATATGCACTTATAAAGTACACTAAAATATACATTCAGTACAATATACTGTGAAAAAAATATTTATAAAACTATTTATCGTACGAACGCACCCCATTTGCCAAGTTTGATGTGCAATTTCTAACTTGTTTCAAAGTGTGACTATTTTACTTTTCCAAATTCATTCGAGTTGTACACCATGTTTTAATGTAAAATATTTTAATCAGCAAAATAAAAAATGACAAATAATATTTTTTAATAAGTTTTGCCTTTTGTGCATTACGCTTTCTGTTGGAAGAAAAAACTGTTATCTCATTTTTGATCTCATCAATATTTTTATGTTCTTGTGCTTTAATAATGGGCATTTTGGATGATAATTTTCTTTTGACATACTAAAATAAAATAACAATTTAAAAAAAAATCTACCAAAGTTTTCGCAATGATTCTCATTTTCATTTTTTTTTCTTTTTTTAGGGTTTCGTTCATCTCACGAAACCCTATTCGTCTCGCTCCTTTGTCTGTCTGTCTGTCCGTCTGTCCGTCACAGAGCCCGTTCTCAGAAACTATACATGTTAGAGACTTGAAATTTTGGGTACTTAAAGCTGAACACCTCACATCAAACAACAAATCATAAAATTTTGAAAAAGTTGGTAATTAACCGAATTACGGGCTAATTAACTTCTAAAATTAACCAATCCACCTTTTTAACGCAAATTCAAACGTACTTTATCGAAATCATCGGTGTTTCTCCTAAGGGTTGCCAGTAAAATCAGCCGAATGCACGGTTACCACGGAGGAAATTAAGCCGAAAAATGAAGTGGAGATTTTAAAGCGAAATCGTATATCAGAAAATATTGGTCCGAGAAATTTGTAAATGGAGTAGGCAGACGCAGAAAAAAATCTACTTTCATTTGGTATAAAGTTCACATTTCTGCGATGTGTATAAGTTAAAATATCTACTAAAAATCGATCGATAAAAATTAAATTTCTTTAATTGGAAAGACAAGGAAATAAAAAGATTTCAATTCGGCGGGAAAGCAGGTAGACATGACGACGCTGCGGTTTTCCATAATAGCATATTTTAATACGAAATTTTAACTTTTTAAATGTTAAATTTTTTGATTAAAATTTTTGGCATCCCGATGTCAAATTTCTCGCTGATTTCATTGATACCCATATCTAAGTCCTATCTTAATTACAAGCTGAAATATTACTTATTATTTAATTAATCGGTTTATTGCTATCAAATGCGTCGATTAAAATGAAGAGACGCGCTTATTTAACCACGAATTAACTTAAATTAGGAAATCTAATAATTTGCCTGGGCTTTTTGAACAGCGATATGAGATAAGTATAACTCATTCATCAATAGAAAGTTTACTTCATACCACTATTTTCTAATAGTAATTTCAGGAAATATTTTGAATTATTGGTTAAGACCGCCACTCAGTCTGTTTGAAACTTTAAGATAGTTTATAACACATAGAAAAAAGTGTAAAAAAGAATGGAGTGTGATATTTCGAGGAGGGGGGGGGGGAGCTAGAATTATTTTTAAAATCTTAGCGTTTGTTACCGCAGCAAATATTTTAAATTCTTGTTTAAGACCGCCACCATCCCGATCCATCTATCTACGGAAAGATTGCGTAAAGGTGTTTCGTTCAGATATGCTTTTGTTAAGAATAGAGTGCATTCCCTGGTGGTGGAATGTGGAACTAACATAACGCGATTTTGTTAAAATTAGAAAATCTAACAAGTCGATCTGTTTGAAACTTTAAGATATTTTATAACACATAAGATAAAGTGTAAGAAAGAATGACACGCGAAATTCCGGGGAGGGGGGGGGGGGCTAGATTTCTATTTAAAGAATTAGCGTTTCTGACCGCTTTAGGTGACTTTTTGAGGGAGTCCTGAGATATATGCTACTTATTTAATATAAAATTGTCTAAAGTTTAGTTACCACTATTTCCTAATAGTAATTTCAGCAAATATCTTAATTTCTTATTAACACCGCCACCACCTCGAGTAACATATCTACTTATAGATTGTTTAACGGAGTTTCCTTCCGATACAGTTTTGTTAAGAATAGGGTGCGCTCCCTGGTGGTGGAATGTGGAACTAACATTTTTGTTAAAATTAGGAAATATAACAAGGCGATCTGTTTGAAATTTTATGATAGTTTATAACACATTAGAAAAAGTTTATAAAAAATGGCGCGTGAAATTTCGGGAAGGTGGGGAGAGGGGGAGGGGCAAAATATTTCTTTTTTACTTCATACCGTTTCAGGTGCGTTTTTTGATGGAGTCCTCAGATACATGCTACTTATACTTATTAAATATAAATATGTCAAAAGTTAAATTACCACTATTTCCGAATAGTAATTTCAACAATTATCTTAAATTCTTGCTGAAGACCGCCACCCCCTCGAGTAACATATCTACTAATGGGTTGTGTAAAGGAGTTTCGTTCAGATACGCTTTTGTTAAGAATACAGTGCGCTCCCTGGTGGTGGAATGTGGAATTAACAGACTGCGATTTCATTTAAAGTAGGAAATCTAACAATTCAATCTGTTTTAAACTTTAAGATACTTTATAACACATGATAATAAATTATAAAGAAGAAGGGCGCGTCGCATTTCGAGGAGGGGGGGTTGAGGGAGCTGCGCGAACAAAATTAGGAAATATAACTGGACGATCTGTTTGAAACTTTAATATGGCTTATAAAACATAACATAAATTTTTAAAATCAGGCCGCGTCAAAAATCATGATGACCATCTGCCCACTCCCCCCCCCCAAGGGGGGCACTTTTCTAAATTTGGCAGATACCCGTCATGTGATATATCGTAGCATTTTTTGGGGGGGGGCGAACAAATTTAGGAAATATAACAAGGCTAATATGTTTGAAACTTTAACATAGTTTAGGATGTGTTTGCCAAAATTTAGAAGGTATTCCATGGCGATAAATGTACTGGACGTTTTGAAAGAAAGTGTTTTGAAAGGAATATTAAACGAAACCCTTTGTGCGATGTATGATCACACTTACCCACTTGTTTTTTTTTAAAGTGTGCTCATTTTACTTTTCCAAACAATTGCACCATGTGTTAATTATTTTATTTAACAAAATTAGAAATGACAATATTTTTAATTAACATTTACCGTATGTGCATTTACATATTTTACGCTTTCTATTGGACGAGAAAACTGTTATCTCAATTTTCATCTCAGTAATATTTTTATGTTTTTGTGCTTTAATAATGCGTATTTTAGAAGATCATTTTCTTGGCGTATTAACCCTCTAGTGCATACTGTTGCCAACTGGCAACAAATTAAATTTTCTCTCCTTATCGTTTATTTACAGTTGCCTCTTAATAACTTTATACTTTATCTATTCATTTTGACCCTATACTTAGGTTCAGTATATTAAAAATACCATAGGTGATAATAGTTGTTTATCAGTTACAAATAAAAAGGAACTTTTGAAACCTTCCATTTTCCTAGCCATAGATGGATTTCTAACACAAATAAATAATATTTAAAATGCAAAATTTTATTTGAAAAAAATATTTTTCAAAAGAATATGCTTTTAAAAGTGATTTTAAATAATTTTCAGTAAGGTTTTTTGCAACAAATATTGTATGCATGCGAATATACGTTTGTTGCCATTCGGCAACACCATGAATTGAGTTCTGCTTTTATTTACATTTTTAATATTCTGTTCAATGAATTCGTTAATTGTTTCATCTTGCTTTTTGTCTATTTTTTTTTCATCAAAAAATTTGTTCTGATAGAGCCTCATCATTTTCAGCACATATTTGAAAGCAAAGATACTAAAAAATACATTAATAGAAGAAATTTGGATTGGACTGTCTAGTGAAAGTGACATTTCTTACAGTGACAGGGATGACGATCCACCTTTTGATCTAAATCTTCTGTTCAAGAACGGTTCAGACACTTATAATGCGACTGATTGTGATTTACAAGCAGATAAATCAGCTAATGAAATTGACTAGAATTTTGATGCAAACGTTGGGATAGTGAATATTCCATCTACATCAAAACAAATGCAGCCAGGTAAACGTAAAAAAAAATAAAATAAAATAAAATAAAAAATAAAAATCCCTGCCGGACCGGCCTACAGGCAGAGGTAGATTTCGAAGTTAAATATACTAATTTCACCAACAAAAACTAAATCATTATTAGATATAAATCCACTTTAACAGTTTTATATGTCTGCTTTTGACGAGTTTTTATTTCCTTTTTATAAAATAGCTGGTTTTATCAGAATCATGTTAAGGCGATATTAAAAAAATATTTTTCCATAAACAACTCGAAATTTTCTGGCACATTTACAGATTCATTTTTAATAATAAAAAAAAATATGAAACATGCTGACGTGATTTTTGAAAAGATTTATAAGCGACCTGTGCTTTTATTTTTCTTTCAATTAATTAAAACTTGATTAATAAACAATTATTTTCTCAGTAGGGCAATATTTTTCGTTTCTAACACAATCGCTTCGGGAAATTCTGTTCAAAATGCCCACTTTGACATCATTTTTTGAAATATATTCTGCCTCTATCAAAAAACCGATCATTACTGTACATTATATAGTTTCTGAATAAGAGAATCTAGCAATTGGATGCGTTTGAGAGCAAAAATGAATTTAAAAATGAGTAAGAAAATAGACAGTTTGGATTTGAATGCACCCTTAATAAGATGATTTTTTTCGTCAACCGCTATGTATTTTTAATTTGTTTTTGCTTTAAGAATTGGCCCTATCAAAAACTTGTCTATATAAATGTTGAAGACAATATTAAGAAGATATATGATAAATTCATGGAGATTTTATATCTTGTGAATTGACGGAGTTATGAAAATTTTTCTTCTTCAACCCCCTTTTTTTGTTTTCGTTTTTTTTTTCCTTGCAGTACGAATTGGTCCTATCAAGAACTTGTGAATATAAAAGTTGTAGATAATATTAAGGAGATATATAATAAAATTATTGGATTTGATATCTTGAGAATTAACGAAGTAAGGAATTTTTTTCTCCCCAAAACCCTATTTTTTGCGCTCCTTGAGCCTATTTTAAATTTTATCAAAAATCTGTGATGCATGAATTTTGGCGCTATTTTTAGAAGTAATAAAAACTTTAAACTGATTTGATATGTACAAAAATTGAGAAGTTATGGGGTTTTTCGTTTTTCACAAAGCCCCTCCCTATTTCCATCCCCTTTGTCCGCTTTTGCCCATTAACAAAGAGATTTGTGCAGAATTGCGGAAGTTATCATGTCCAGAAGAAAGTGATAACACAATTGCTTCGGGAAATTCCGTTCAAAATGCCCGCTTTGACATCATTTTTTGAAATATATTCTGCCTCTATCAAAAAATCGATCATTGCGGTACATTATATAGTTTCTGAATAAGCGAATCTACCAATTAAATGCGTTTGAGAGCAAAAATGAATTTAAAAATGAGTCAGAAAATAAGCAGTTTGGATTTGAGTGCCTCCTTAATGCAATGATTTTTCCAACACAATCCGCTTCGGGAAATTCGGTTCAAAATGCCCACTTTAACAGCATTTTTAAAATTTTATTCTGCCTCTATCAAAAAATAGACCATTACGGTACATTATATAGTGTCTGAGTAAGAAAACATACCAATTGGAAGCCTTTGAGAGCAAAAATGAATTGTAAAATGAGTCAGAAAATACGCAGTTTGGATTTGAATACTTAGACGATTTTTTTCTTCAACCGCTATGTATTTTTAATTTATTTTTGCTGTAAGAATTGGTCCTATCCAAAACTTTTCTATATAGATGTTGTAGACAATATTAAGAAGATATATGTAAAATTCATGGGAATTTTATATCTTTTGAATTGACGGAGTTATGGATATTTTACTTTTTCAAACCCCCTTTTTGTTTTCGTTTTTAATTTTTTTTTTTTTTTTGCGGTACGAATTGGTCCTATCAAAAACTTCTGAATATAAAAGTTGTAGATAATATTAAGGAGATTTATAATAAAATTAATTGGAATTGATATCTTGAGAATTGACGAAGTTATGAATTTTTTTTCTCCCCCAAACCCTATTTTTGCGCCCCTTGAGCTCATTTTTAACTTTATCAAAAATCTGTGATGCATAAAATTTTGGCACTATTTTTAGAAGTAATAAAAACTTTAAACTGATTTGATACGTACAATAATTAAGAAGTTATGGGGGGTTTTCGGTTTTCACAAAACCCCTCCCTATTTCCACCCCCTTGGTCCGATTTTGCCCATTAACGAACTTGACCGAGATTTTATGCCCTTTGATTTTATGTATCAGTTTGGAAGAGATTGGTGCAGAATTACGAAAGTTATCGTGTCCAGAAGAAAGTGATATATATATATATAGATAAATAGATAGATAAATTTTTTTACTGAGTGTGGTTTTGGGTTCTAGGGGTCATGATCGGTGTAGATCTGCAAAAAATTTTTCAGAAATTCCAACATAGGAACGATCCCAATAGGTAGTATTTCATACGAAATCTACCTAAAAGTGAAAGATTCAAACTCTTCAGTCAGATCCTTCTTATATAAAGATTATTGGAGGTGTTTCTCTGCCTGAAAGTCTTTTATCATTAAAAACACCATATAAATATTTTTTGTATTTTTCCACCCTGCACGTTTCGAGCCTATCTGTCCATGAACAAGCCTGTATAGCGTTTTAAAACTTGTTCAAAAGTAACTCAATACATGCTCGAGAGATATAAAAAAATATCTAAGGATTTGTATCTTGAGTAGCATGGCAAATTTTTAAATCATAAGATTGTTTGGGAACCGTGTCATTGGTCTATCACCAGGTAGTCCCACTATGATCTTGAATACATTTGAAAGTATACAGTAAACGACAATTTTCCCCTCTAAACGATAATACCGGGTGTCCATAATTAAACGACCCCACTTTAAAGTTGCCTACAGGCAAAACTATTGTTCATAATGTTGTGAAATTTTGTGAAAGACATGATAAAGGGATGGGAATTTGTTTAAGCTAAGAAAACAAACAAAAACAATAGTTCAAAATCTCGCCACCAGGGGGAGATTTTTAATAAATCACACATTTAGCATTACGGTAGTTCAGAAATTTCATTTACTGAGTGTCCCTAATTAAACGACATTATTAAAGTTGTCTACAGACAAAACTGTTGTTCATAATGTTGTGAAATTTTGTGAAAGACATGATAAAAGAATGGGAATTTTTTTAGGCTAAGGAAACAAACAAAACAATAGTTCAAAATCTCGCCACCAGGGGGAGATTTTTAATAAATCTCACATTTAGAATTACGGTAGTTCAGAAATTTAATTTATTGAGTGGCCATAATTAAACGACATTGTTAAAGTTGTCTACAGACGAAACTGTTGTTCATAATGTTGTGAAATTTTGTGAAAGACATGATAAAGGGATGGGAATTTGTTTAGGCTAAGAAAACAAACAAAAACAATAGTTCAAAATCTCGCCACCAGGGGGAGATTTTTAATAAATCACACATTTAGCATTACGGTAGTTCAGAAATTTCATTTACTGAGTGTCCATAATTAAACGACATTATTAAAGTTGTCTACAGACAAAACTTGTTCATAATGTTGTGAAATTTTGTGGAGGACATAATAAACGTATGGGAATTTCTTTGAGCGAAAAAAAAAAATTAGGAGGCCGTTTTTTAACGAATTACACATTTAGCATGCATTTACGATAGATTAACAAATTTTGTTATGACTAAAAATGTTCCGCATCACGGTCGCCATTTTCAGATACCATTTGGAATCGTAAGCTAGCATGCCACTTGCAACAGTTGACGGCAGTGTGTTCTGGGAAATGCTAGGAACATGTCGTGACATGCTGTCTTTAGAATCAGGTTAAGTTAATAAATGAAATTTCTAAACTATCGTAATGCTAAATGTGTAATTTATTAAAAATAGCCCTCTGGTGGCGAAATTTTGAACTAATGTTTTTGTTTGTTTTCTTTGCTTAAACAAATTCCCATCCCTTTATTATGTCTCAACTTATTGCAGGGCCGAAACTAGGGGGGGGGGGCAGAGGGGGCATGTGCCCCGGGCGCCAGGAGCAAGGGGCGCCAAATGAAAGATTATACCTTTGGAATCGATCATTTTCTTCTGATGGACTGATGGCTAAAAAAAATTATGGCCATTTTTTTCCCCATTCTGACCAGAAAATCAGAGTTCAAACTTTTTACGGCTGCTATTTCATCTTTACCTAACACCTAATTTATAATGGCTGTTTCATAATAATGAAAGCCATCAGTCCATCAGAAACAACTCGGTTAAAGCGGAAACTCGGTTAAAGCGGAAACTCGGTTAAGCGGGACTCATATAATCGGAACTCTACTGTATAAGAAAACACTGTAAATAGCCGGTAATACATGCGAATTCTTTTATCATAAAATATTACATATTTTATGATTACATATTTTAAATTTTAAAATTAGTCGGCCATTAGAAAGTAAAATTCTCTTTGTAAATATACTTTGAGGAAGAAAGGCGGGGGGGGGGGGGGGGGGGCGCCAAAATTCATGTTTGCCCCGAGCGCAAAAAAGGCTAGTTTCGGCCCTGACTTATTGAAAAATAGTTTTGTCTGTAGACAACTTTAAAGTATTATGTCACAACTTATTGAACAATAGTTTTGTCTGTAGACAACTTTAAAGTATTATGTCACAACTTATTGAAAAATAGTTTTGTCTGTAGACAACTTTAAAGTATTATGTCACAACTTATTGAACAATAGTTTTGTCTGTAGACAACTTTAAAGTATTATGTCACAACTTATTGAAAAATAGTTTTGTCTGTAGACAACTTTAAAGTATTATGTCACAACTTATTGAACAATAGTTTTGTCTGTAGACAACTTTAAAGTAGGGTCTTTTAATTTTGGACATCCTGTACATAGTCTAATGGGAAAAACAAGTTATTCAAATTGAGTTATTCAATAGTCGGTACCCTGAATGGAAATTCTCATCCTTACCCATCAAAACATCTCTCTGTGTTTATGAGCAAATAAGTGCGCCAAAGGCTCGTCACCATATGAAGCAGTATATCCCTCCCCCCCCCCCCCCCTTCAAAAAAAAAAGTTATAAATGTGGTTTTAAATTGTTATTTTTCGCAGGAGTATCAAGATTTGAGTACAATTTTGATATTTATTGCGAAAAAAATACAACCAGTCTGCCAGGTGGACATGACTTGGAGGTTAGCGTTTGATTCAATACTAGACTAATACTCACCCAGTTGTTGAATTTGTAAATCATGCACTGTATTTTGATAATTATTAAACAACAGTGAGTATAATGACACTTTTAAAATCAAAAGTAATTTCGTGCTTTGGTTTAATAATAATAATAATAAAAAAAAAACAGAGCCTCATGCTGCAAAATGCTACCCGACAATTAATAGAAAAAAGACCAGAGAAATATAGTAGAATATGCTTAGAATATGCTTAATGCATAGTGTTGCCATTTGGCAACCATTTTAAAAAATCCAAAATATGGAAAAATATAAGAGTGATAATTTTTTTTTAGTATTTTTCCTTTAATGTATGCCCATTAAGGAATCAAATATATTTTTTTAAACGAAAAATAAAAAATCATGCACTAGAGGGTTAAAGGAAAAGAACTTCTAAAGGTTTTGCAGATTCTTTTTTCAAAGTGTGACATTTTACTTTTCCAAACAATTGCATCGTGTCTAAATGTAAACTATTTTATTTAACAAAATTAAAAATAACAATATTTTTAAATAACATTCACCTTATGTGCATTTACGTATTTTACGCTTTCTATTGGACGAGAAAACTGTTATCTCAATTTTGATCTGATCAATATTTTTATGTTCTTGTGCTTTAATAGTGCATATTTTAGAAAATAATTTTCTTGACCTATTAAAAGAAAAAACTACTAAAACTTTTGCAGAGATTTTTTCTTATTTTTTTTTTTTAAATGTGCTCATTTTACTTTTCCAAACAATTGCACCATGTCTTAATGTAAACTATTTTATTTAGCAAAATTAGAAATAACAATATTTTTAAATAACATTTATACCTTATGCGCATTTACGTATTTTAAGCTTTCTATATAACTAGAAATCTGTTATTTCAATTTTGATCTCAGCAACATTTTTATGCTTTTGTGTTTCAAAGATTTTTATTAATTTTTTCAAAGTGTACTCATTTTACCTTTCCAAACAATTGCACCATGTCTTAATGTAAAATATCTTTGTAAGCAAAATCACAAATGACAATATTTGTTAATAACTTTTGCGTCATGTGCATTTGCGTATTTTACGTTTTAAATTGGATAATAACTTTTATCTCAATTTTTTTATCTCATCAATATGTTTTAACTTCGTATGCATTAATAGTGCTACTATTGGAAAAAAGGCGGTATTAACATATTAAAAAATGCTGATAACATTTCTGCAGAGATCTTTTTTTTTTTTTTTTTTTTTCCACAATGCATAATAACTTTCTATTTACAAGTGCATTAAAATTATACCCTTTAGAACTGTTTGTTAAACTGAATGCAATGCTATAGGATACGTTACTGAACTGCAATCACAAACAAAATCATTCTATAAACTACGAAACGCCCCTCGATATTTCGAACTTGGACTCTCCTTCCCAGTGTTTTGGAAGCATCAAGCAACGTCTCGAACTCGTCTGTACACACAGACACACACACAAGCTGTAGCTATAGCAACGAGAAGAACAAGAGCTTGTTGCCATGGTTACGAGAAAAGATCTTTCATCTTTCTCTTCCCCACTTTGGGATAGAAAAGGATGCTTGTAGCATGCGCGCGCCATCTAGTGTTTTACATACACATTAATTAAACGTGTAAACACAGTTTGAATGGAACTTAGTATTATTGTACGAAACTTGTGAAACTTATAGTTTGTCGTTGAAATGAAAAGAAAAAAGGAATCTGTGTTTAGACATTTATTTAAATTTAAAACGTATTTTACTGATAAACTTAGGTACGGGATTAGTTAAAAAAAAAAAAAAAATGAATCGATGAAAGATGGTTATTAAACGCTTACACTTTGATTTATCTCTATATTTATGTTGAATAAAGTGTAATGTTATAAGCAGGGATGTAGTGGAGGGTATACGGGGGTATACGCCGTATACCTTCTGGATTTTTTTAAGGAACACCGTATACCTTCTGTTTCTCAAGAAAGCTATAGTATATATACACTAGGGTATACCCTCTGCCTTGAGCGTATACCCCCTGCCTTGAGCGTATACCCTCTGCTTAGAACGTATGCCCTCTGTATTTTTTACGACTACACCACTGGTTATAAGAAATGTAAGGGGATTTTTATTTAACTGATTTTTTTTTTTTCAAGCATAAAAACTTATTATAAATCATTTAAAATTCGGAATGCGTATCAACGAATGTCAAGGAATAACAGTAAATCGTATTCCATTGGTTTATCTTTATTATGGAAATTCTCTAATAGTGGGACAGTTTTGGATTTCATTTATTTCTATTTTAGTTAAATAAATGATAATTTAATAAAAAGTTTAAGCTAATTTTTAGTTAACTGTATTTTTTTTTCAAACATAAAAAACTTATAATAAAAATCATTTAAAATTCGGAGTGCATATCAATTAATGTGAAGAAATATCAGTAAACACTGTATTTTATTAATTTAGCTTTATTATAAAAAAATAAAAATAGATTATGAAAATTCACAATAGTTGTATAGTTTTGCATCCGTTCTATCTAAAAAGTGCAGCATATCTCTTTATAAAAAATTTTTCCATCCCTCCCCCCCCTTTAAAAAAAATTATTTTTTTTCCCTTCCAGATTTTGTGAATATTTTTTAATTTTTTTTAGAACTGAAATTAAATTTATAAAGATCTTCAAATGATTCTTAATCTCTCGCTCATCTAAAATGTGGAGTTGTATTAAATATTTTTTTCTTTGCGAACTTTTAAAGTTTGTAAATACATTGTTATCTTTTTTTAGTTTTATTTTCGGTAAATATATAACCAAATGAATAGGAAGAATAAAACGGGTTAAAATAATAATGCGTATTCCAAGATAAGTTTAATTTTAATATTTCAGCTATAATAAAAGGAATTTTCCTTTGACGCTTTAATTTTAAATTAGAAGTGGATTATATTAGCAGAGTTTTCTTTTAATGATTGGAATATCAAAATACCACGGGGGCTTATCACTCAGCTTCAGATTTCCCCTCACTAATGTAAAATCTATGGGCATTTCATGTATTCGTATATTTAAAACATCTCCTCGGGAAATTAATATTTTTAACTTCTATTTTTTGTGCACTTCCTGAAAGATGTCTCTTTTTTTTTTTTTAGTTCTTAAAATATTTCTGAAGTATAGACTTAATTTTATATGAAGTGTTAAAATCTTACTCACAGTTCGGCCGCTTTTAGCACATAAAATATTAAATTCAGCATAGATTTTAGAAATACTTTGAAAACTAAGAAAAAAAGAGACATCCTTTAACCCTTTCCAGCACAGAACAATTCTGTTCGTAATATGATGAGATGATGGACTGACATCGGAATTTACAAACGACTTTTTTAGAAATTAAAATCGTGTTACTTGAAACTTTCATTGTAACAGAAAAATTTTATTAAAATATTCTCGGTGCCGTTTGTAAGTTTGGAATTAAAATTAGGTGGTCCACTGCGTCGGAAAGGGTTAAGAAGAGTACACAGACAAAAGATGTTAAAACTATGAAATTCCCGAGAAGATATTTTAAATATACGAATGCATCAAAAGTCCATAGACTTAACATTACGGGGGATGATTCTGAAGGTGACCAGCCCTTTTAACCCTTTCCAGCACAGAACAATTCTGTTCGTAATATGATGAGATGATGGACTGACATCGGAATTTACAAACGACTTTTTTAGAAATTAAAATCGTGTTACTTGAAACTTTCATTGTAACAGAAAAATTTTATTAAAATATTCTCGGTGCCGTTTGTAAGTTTGGAATTAAAATTAGGTGGTCCACTGCGTCGGAAAGGGTTAAGAAAAGTACACAGACAAAAGATGTTAAAAATATGAAATTCCCGGGAAGATATTTTAAATATACGAATGCATCAAAAGTCCATAGACTTAACATTACGGAGGATGATTCTGAAGGTGACCAGCCCTCTTAACCCTCTGCACTGAAAAGATGTTCCACGCACGTCGAGGCGTTTTTGCGAACTAGATGCCAAGTCTCGTATGACTATTTTTAAAATAGCAATCTTCGTTTTATTTAATCGTAGGGCTCAAAATCTGAGTTTCCCCGAAAATTCGTTTTCGGCGAAAATGCTATCGAAAATTCGGCTGGACCGAAACTCGTCGAAACTATCTGTAGTCCAAAAATCTCGTTTCTTTTTTCCGAAATTTTCAACATTACTCATTTATTTTAGCTATATCGGCTCAAACGAGACACTCTTTATTTATTACTATGAACGTCACTGTTTATAATTATCAGTCATGACTGGCTCGAGACGTGAATTCAAATTATGAAGCAAGAAATGCATGTAGGACTAAAATTTGAAGGTGCTTTGCACAATCACATTGAAAGCAGCAGACTTAACAGTAATAGAAAATGTTTAGTTTGAAACGGCAGAAGTGCTTCGAACACTCGTTGAGAAAGCTGTAGTATAACAGATGATCTTTTGCAAAAATCATTATAAAAGATGCATCGAAGTATGTATACCTAAAACATTTTTAATTAGATGAAATTCGTATATTTAGAAAATTATTTTGTTTATATGCAAATAAAAATTCTGGTCAGAGGCACAGATAATAATGATTTTTTTAAAATTTTGAGGTATGATTTTCTGAACTTTGAATTGATTTTGCTTAATCAACGGTTACATGATTTCGATTTTTAATTAAAAAAACTTTTAAAACTCGATAAACCGTTTATCTTATTTTATATTTCTGTTTTCTAGTGAGTGTTTGGATTTTTTGGTCCCAATATTAATCTGACATTTAGAATGAAAAAAAAAATAATCTGAATACTTCCTTCATAAGAGTACATTCAAGCTTTTTGAATTCCAATCGTTTTTTTTTTTTTTCAAAATAAAATTAAGTAAAAGGAACAGAGAAAATAAAATTTTTAATTTAATCTATTATTATTACTTATTATTTACCGTATATATATATATATATATACATACATTTACATATTTCAATTTTTTATTATTTATATATTTAATTTTATTATTATTTATATATTTAAATTTTTTATTATTTGTATATTTAAATTTTTTATTATTTGTATATCTTAATTTTTTATAGTTTATATGTTTATTATTTATATTTTTATTGATTTTTTTGATTAATATTTACAATCTTCATACATTTAAAAAAAGTTATTCTAAGGAAATAAAAATATCCCTCAATATTTTACGAATAGTAACGATTTGTAATTGGTAATTGTGAATTTTTAAATTTCTCGAAGCGCAATATAACTTTACAATGAAGTTGCCAAGTCAATGCCTGTATAACTTTGATTTCTATCTAAACATAAAGGTTAAATTTCTCCACATATCATTATTTTATTTTATTCTTTTTTTCTAGTAAAAAATTCTTCGATTTCTTGAGCACAACACAAATTTTAAACACTGAAAAAAAAATGAAGTACTCAATCGAATTGAGTATGTTTGAATTAAAAATGAATATGCGTTTTCTCAATTTTGAAACATCACATGTTATCAAACCCAAATAAAACGATAATGTTGTACCTGTAAAGGGTTTATTTCATTTATAGCGGCATAAATGCTGCTTATTAATTTAAAGATTAAATTATGCACAGCATTTTAAAATAATCTAAAAGTGCTTGGAAATAATACTCTTATCATAAAAATATTCGATTTGGGTATCTTGTAATAATTTTTCTATTTTTTTTTAATAAATAACCAATTAAACGTTTCTTTTTAATAACTTTGAACTGGAAATAAATGTCAGTACATTTTTACTTCAATTTTTAGGTTTGGGGGGGGCAGTACATAACGGATTCATATGTATTTAAAATTGAGTACTTTTTACTCAATTTTTGAGTACCCATTTTTTTCAGTGCTTAGAATGTTACAGGGAAAGTGGACTTTCAAAATCATGAAATTCGACAAAGAAATCGATTTTTTTTTTTACTAGAGAATTATAAAACTAGATGCTCAAATTTATCTGATGCAAAAATAATTTTTCAATTCTGACGCTTCTTTCTAAGATAGGTTTTATGTTTGTAAAAATTCTATATATGTATGCAGTTTGTTTTATTTAAATTGTTTACTGAAAATTTAAAATTTTGCACATTTCTATCTTTTGAAATGTTCCATGCTCATTTTGAATTAATAATCCGATTCTTTTGAAATGTATACTGTATACCCTCTATACAAAAGTAAATAAATGTTAGAATAAAACGTTGCATTTCAGGGATAGTTTATTGTCAAAATTTATGCGCATATGAAAATATATAGCTACTTTTTTAGAAGAAACAAAGTATAATTATAAAAATATTTTGTTCTAGTCATGTCCAGCGCACGTTTGCAATTCATACCAACTATCACTGTAATATATAAAAAGTATCTCATAAATAAATATTGTCATATTTTATGCACAAAAAATGTGCATGGAACATTTTAAAATACGACAATTATTCGTTATTTTAAAAGAAACAAAGCATATTTATGAAAATATTTTTTTTTCTACTTATATGTCTTGCGCACATTTACAATTCATGTCAACATTCACTGTAATATATAAAAAAGTATCTCATAAATAAATATTGTCATATTTTATGCACAAGAAATGTGCATGGGACATTTTAAAATATAACAATTATTCGTTATTTTAAAATTTTAAAAACTCGTTACTAGTTTTACATGAAACTCTGATTATAACTATATGAGCATGCCATTAACAAGTCTGATAATTTCAAATGAATCCATTGAAAATTGAAGGATTTGGTTTTTAATGTTCACTGTTAGGGAACTTTAGGGCAGGGGGAAGAAAAGAGACAAAATCAGGATGCAGTATTATTTTAAAGGAATCTCTTCAAGCTATTTGAGTTCCAGGATTTTTTGCCAAATGAAGGAAAAGAAAAAGGAGGCAAAAAAAAAAAAAGAAGATCAATTCCTGTTAATTTTGAATGAAAGCGCATTCTAAAACAGGAAAGATTGGATTTACGCTTTCAAGGAAAGGAAACAAACGTATGAAAAGGAGCAAAAAAGATGCTTGATCAAATTCTTCAAATACAAGAGCCAAAGTAGTGTTGTTGAAGGCTTTGACTTTTCGGGGATTTTTTGCGCTTTGTTTATTTATTTAAAGAAACAAAATTATTTATAAGGTAAAAGAGTTCCGCATAGTAAAATAAAAGAAAATATCTACTAGATAACCATGAATTTTTAAATCCTACGAAATACGATTTTGTAATTGGAAAATGAATCTTTCAATTGAATGTTTACACAATTTCGGTCTCTTAGTAAACAGAACGGCTAAACCTTGAATTATCATTTATTTATTTAATTATTTATCCTGCTTTTGAAAATTTGGGTTTTATGGTCAAAACATAAATTTAACACTTAAAATGAATGCATTCTCTAAAAATAGATTTATGGGGTGATAGGTGTACAAGAATTTTTCTGACACAAATAAATAAAGAAGAGGAAAAGTGAAAAAGACCGGGAAAAGGGATGCATGTTAATTTTGAATGAAAGCGCACTCTAAAAGAGGAGAGATTGGATTTGCGCTTTTGGGGAAAGGAAACAAATGTATGAAAGGGACCAAAAAAGATGCTTGATCAAATTGCTCAAATAGAAGACACAAAGTAGTGTTTTTGAAGGTTTACACTTTTCGGGAGTTTTTTACGCTTTGTTTATTTATATAAAGAAACAAAATTATTTATTAGGAAACAAGGAGTTCCGCATGGTAAAATAAAGGAAAATATCTAATAGATAACCATGAATTTTTAAATCCTACGAAATACGATTTTGTAGTTAGGAAATGAACCTTTCAATTGAATGCTTACACAATTTCAGTCTCTTAGTAAACATAGTAAACAGGACGGCTAAACCTTGAATTATTATTTATTTATTTAATTATTTATCCTGCTTTTGAAGATTTGGGTTTTATGTTCAAAATATAAATTTAACATTTAAAATGTGTTTATTTTCGTGAATTCTTTTGGATAAATTTAGACCCTTTTATATTTATTTATTATATGAAATATCAGGTAAGTAAAGAAATTAGCTTACTTCTAGACAGCTTTAATACAATCTCTTCTTGATTACTCAATTTCAGCTCTGGAATTTTGTGTTTATAAATTTTATTAAATATGTCATGGTTTCTGAGAAATCCTCAGACGTTTAATTCTTGATTGCTGCAACTTTAATGATATAAAATTGAGACATATTAATGAAATACAAATCTAGATTATAGCTTAAGTAAGATACATTTAGAGTTTAAAGATTGACTAAGGGCGTTAATTTTATGAAAGCTATCAGCTAAGCTTCTCAATTAAATTTTTAGACCAAATTAATACAGGTCCACATAGCTTAATCGCTACCGCCCATTTTCGGGCCTTTAAAAGTAAGTTCAAGGCTTCTATTAGAAGTTCAATTAGTTCGGTTTCACACAAGGGAAAGTTGTTAAATCAGCGTTTTGTCATTGGTTTTTTTTTATTGATCAGTCTATTAAAAAAGTCTGTAGAAATTTTGGTGTCGCCATATTGCGGAATTAAATCGAGATGACATAAATAAGTTTATTGACGTCACTTGTGGGTTCTAACAGTCTTTTAGAGAAAGTTAGGTGGACTGTAGATTTGATAGGTAGTGTCCCCTGTCGGTGCCATTCACAAGTTCACATATATCACAAACAGGTAGCATGAATTCTCAAACAGATGTCACGAAATGTTCACGAAGATGAAATATATTATAAACTATTTCCTCCATCACCCTTTTCATGTGAGCCTGGTGACGGTGAAGTTGACTTTTTAGATGCTCAAAGTGAAGTTTGGGGAGAGCCTTGGTAAAAATGTAAGCGATTATCCTTTTGGATGGGCAGTATTTTAATGTTATTATGCTCTTTTCTTTTAGATGTTTTACATTGTGAAACTTGATATAAATATGTTTAACACGAGCTTCGTGTTTGTCGTTTTCACTTAGTTTTATACAAGCGGTATTATCGTCATTCATGACGATTGGTAAGTCTTAGTATAGCTTTAAGTCTTTTAATAAGTTTAACATCCACTGAATTTCTTGAGTTGCATTAGAGACTGAAATATACTCGGCTTCGGCGGTATATGCGAGTTAGGAGTCAGTTGAGTTATATTTTTCTGCTATTACATCTATTTTATTCTCCTGATCGAGCTCAAGGTTTCCGTTATCTAAATTCCTTAATGTTAATCCCCAGATATTGTGATGAGATTTGCCCAGATTTTTGATCTCGTACTCTTTAGACAATTCTGGGTGTATTCTCGCGCCTGTTTTCTTTGCTTGCAGAGTCTAAAATGTCGTCTGCATAGGCAATTATATATGAAATATTCCCATTTTCATTTCTTTTGTATAAACATTAATCTGAATCGCATTCTTTAAAATTTAAGTTTTTCAACGACTTATTGATTTTTATATACCAAGCTCTTGCGGCTTGTTTAAGCCCATAAATAGCCCTTTTTAGCCTGCCACCTTCTCTTCTTGCGCTTTCTCCTCGTAACCCTGTAGTTGAGTCATATAGACTTCTTCCTCCAGTTCTCCGTGGAGGAAAGTTGTTTTGACGTCGAGTTATGTGATACTGAGGTTTTTATAAACTGCTGCGTTCAGAAATGTTCTTAAAGTGGTGTGCGTCGCGACCAGAGCGTAAGTCTCCTCGTAACCGCACCCATATTTCTGAGAGTACCATTTCGCAACAAGTCGAGTTTTGTAGCTTTCTATAGAGCCATCTGCGTTTCTTTTCGCTTTAAAAGGCCATTTGCTACCTATAGTTTTCCTGGTATCGGTTTTACCAGTTCCAAAGTATTATTTTTCTTTAGTGACCTGATTTCCTCATTTGCGGCTTCTATCCATTTATTTTTAATTTTAGTATATCTGATGTTCTGCATATCTTCTCAGGTTTTCGGCTTTTGTATCTGACAGATGTTTGCGCTTATTCGAAAGCGGTCAGGAGGAACCCCTCTGTTGTTTCTTTGCGATCGCCACGGTTCAGCGGTGTTTTGTTGCGGAGTTTTATTTTGGTTCTGTTCGTCATTAATTCAATTTCTACGGTTTCAGCAGGTGTTTGCGTGTCCTTTTTCTTTTCGTCAATTTCGTTTGCCCCGTTCTCAATAAATTTTACTGTTCGCGATATCATTACATTGTTACCCTCTGCGTGTGTTCTGTACCCTTTACTTCTGTTGTCGTAGCCTAATAGAACCCCTTCAACGGCTTTTTCGTCGAATTTCGATCTCTTCAATTTTTCGGCGTAGGCATATGTCTTACATCCGAAGGTCATTACGTTTGATAAATTTGGTTTTTTATCGTTACATAACTCGTAAGGCGTTTTGTTGTTTTCATTTGCCTTGGTGGGTAACCGATTTATAAGATACGTCGCTGTCAGTACGGCCTTGCCCCAGAAATGTTTCGGTAAGTCTGGGTCGGATAACATTGTGCGCGCCATCTCAACTATGGTGTGGCTTTAGCGCTCGGAGACAACGTTCTGGGGAACTGTAATACGGGATGCTTAAATGATGTTCGATACCGTTTTCCGTTAAATAATTTTCGAAGCTATCTCCTAGGTATTCCTTAGCGTTATCGGATCTAACTGCTTTTATCATTTTTCCAAATTTATTCTTGATGTGACTAGTAACTATGACTAGTTTGCATTGAGCGGATCCCTCAATGCGCCTCCCGTGATTTTAAAAGTTAATTAAAAACCTATCTGGAAAAACGCGGCTCGGACCAAGGTGGTGTTGCAACTTGCGACCTCCTTTCGAAGCGCGATTAGCACAATGCCAAGTTTAAACTTTGAACAAGTGTTTTGCTTTAGCTACACTGTAAAAAGAAAATATCATGACTACGCTGAATTTAGTTTTGTGAAATGCCAAATGAAGTTTAAATATGCACTACTTTTATTGCCAGTATCGAATTAAGTTCATCATAAACAGATTAGGATAAGATTAAAAAAAGAGTTATACAGAATAGCAATATTTGATGTTATTTAGGCGTCGTATCTCTTTGAACTTTTATGGTATACCCCTTGATACTTTTCTAATGTTTACAGATATACCCAACCCTACGTTCTATAGTTTTTTTACAAACTCTTATTATTCTTTGAGCAACGATTTTTTTTAATAATAATAATTCACATATTAATTGTACGGAACCCTCTGAGTGCGAGTAATACTTGCACTTGACAGATTATTATTTACTTTTTCGATTTTATCTGTAGATTTTTTTCAAGAGGATACTTTCGAAACAAGTTCCGAAAATGAAAGTGTCCTTATTAAAAACATCGATAAACGAAATCGAAAAAGTAAAAAAAACGCCATTTGTACAGAACTATCTCAGATAGCCAATGCATAAAAATTGTTTAAAGATACTGAAATGCGAACGAGATATCTTTAAAAGATTTCTTCCATAGGATTGGCATTAGTGAGCGGGCCTTTTCAGGTGACTGAAGCAGAGTTGGGCAAATTTGTAATTGCAATTATCTGCAATGTAATTAAAATTTAATTGCAGGTAATTAATTATAGTTAAAATTACATGCCTTAAAAAATTCTTGCAGCACTGTAGTCGGAACCACCCTCATTACCATTATTTGACGGACTTTCTTCATTTGAATGTGTGTAACTATATTCAGTTACATGAAATTAACTTGTAATTATATTGCTGATAATTGAGATTAAAAATTTGCCAAACTCTAGACTGAAGTAGCCTCTTAACGGGTGGAAAAAAAAAAAGCTGTTTGATCAAATTGTTAAAATAGAAGCGACAGAGTTGTGTTACTGCAGGATTTCACTTCTGGTACCTTTTTTACGATTTGTTTATTTATTTAAAGAAAACTAAATGAATTATTAGATAAAGAGTTTCAGTTGGTAGTATATTGAATATTGCCCACCAGATAACCATGAATTTATAAATTCTATGAAATATGATTTTGTAACTGTAATGTTTTCAATTCAACCCTTACTCATTTTCGATTTCTTAATATACAGAACATTAAAAATTCGACTTATCATTTATTCTTTGTTTTTTTCTTTTTTGCCGTGCAGAGTGTTTGTAATTTATTTCTACAATGTAAATTGAACTTAAAAAAATTAAACAAGAAGGAAAAATCACGTGACAAGCACAGATTATGAAACACTTTTCGCAACTTCCAGATTTTTTTCTTCATCTGAAACTATCATATGCCAGCTCAGAAAATAGCCTGTCACTTATTTAATACCAACGATTTCTAATTTAATTTATCACAATTGTGATTAAATGTCAGAAACTGTTCTGCAGCTTATTTTATTTCTTAAAATACTACTAAATATCAGAGACTGCCCTGAAGCTTACATCATCTCTCAAAATATGAGTAAACCAGACAATGATCTGAAGCTTTTTTTTTTAATTTAAAACATAAGTAAAGCTAATAAACTGTCCCGAAGTTTATTTTATTTCTCATAATATGACTAAAAGTCAGAGACTATCCTAAAGCGTACATTATTGCTCAAAATATGACTAAACCCCAGAATCTGTCTTGAAGGGTTTCGTTAATTTTTTAAAAATATAAGTAAAGCTCAGAGACTGCCCTGAAGTTTGCTTTATCTCTCAAAAACATGACTGAAACTCTGAAACTGTCTTATAACTTACATTATCTCTTAAAATATGACTAAAGCTTAGAAACTGTCCTGAAGCTTGTTTTACATATCAAAATATGGCTCAAGCACATAAACTATTCTGTCGCATTTAACTTGTAATTATGGCAATTTATCTCAGTTGTGACTAAAGTATGCAGAAACTTTATTACTGCTATTTTGAATTTTTGATGTGAAACCAACTACGGGCTCGTCAGGAAAATACCAATAATGGATTTTGAATACCACTATTTTCGTATAGTAAATATTCGCCTTATTTTATTACAGAAATTCTGAAATTAAATGAAAGGAATATTACTACAGGGTGACACATAAATACTGTGATGCAAAGAAAAGACCACAATTTTTCACTGAACGATCAAAACAACTATTTTTATTCACCATTCGAAAGGGGAGAAAATTCTGTACAAGAAACAATCAAGATAATTCGAACTGGTTTCCTCCAGTGGTGATGCAGGCATCTAGATGCTTCTGTAAATTCTTCAAGATGGATGCAACTGTTTCCTGCGTGATTCTGGCCCAGGCTTTTTCCAGAGCGCGTTTCAAGAAATCCAGGGACTTGTTCTTGATCGCGCTGGCGTTTTGCTCCAGTATCCCGCAAATAGCGAAGTCCATAGTGTTCAAGTCAGGGGATCGTGAGGGCCAAACGTTCTTCGTACAAAATCACGAGAGATTGGCCTCGCACCCCCCTCCAGCGTCTTCTTAGCTCCGTGAGTAGTCGTCCAATTCTGCTGAAAACTCCAGTCTATGTTCTTCACTTTTTTTTCGGTCCAGGGGATCAGGGTGTCTTCCAAAGTTAGCTTCTGATACGTCTCTGCGTTGACCTTGATGCCTTTTGGGACGAAGACGAGTTGTCTTTTTCAATCGAGAAATCCGCGCTCATACCATCACAAACTTCGGGGAAAAAGCCTTTTCCACCTTCACAATGCGTGGAGCCCTTTTGAGTAGCAACTCGCGTTGCATCTGTGAGTTCCACAAAGGTTGGACCATAAAACTTTTTTCATCGATGAAGAAAATCCGGTTAAGGGCATCGCCGCCTGCACAGGGATTTTATCTTCTTGCACTTTTCGAGCCTTGACGCATTCACTTGGTCCGTGAGATGGTGTCCTTTCACTAATTTGTACGGGATGAGTTTCAGATCTTCTTTGACATGCTTTCGCATGGATTCGCGGTCGACATTGTGCTTCTTGGGCAATTTTCAGATGTTTCTTCGTGGATTTCGCTAGATCTTCTTGACCAAGTTTTGGGCACTAATGTCCTTGTTTTTCGCGGTCTCCCACTTCGGTGACGATCTTTTATCCCTCCGGTCTCTTTAAAATGTTTGACGGTGCGATGGACTTGTTCCCGGCGTAATTTGGTGATCGTAAGAATTGACAGTCCCCTCTTGTGCTGGGGAACGATGGCTGGCCGGTCTTTTTTGCACAATAAGTTTTTCTTTAAAACAGTACATTAATATCAGCTGAAATAGCAATTACACACAAAAAAGGACGAAGAACACGAATAAAACAATAGTATATCTTAAAAATAGGAAAAACGTTAAAATAAATTGAAATTTTCATCATGTCACAGTATTTATGTGTTATCCTGTATACGAAATTAGTAGAACTCAAAATTCCGTTGTAGTATTTTCCTGTCAAATCTGAATTAACATCTTATTATTTTTTTAAATTAAAAAGTCGGTCCAGTAAATATAGTTACAACGACAATGTTTATTTTATACAACAGAAAAATTGTTTGCGAAATAAAAACTATATATCCTTACAGAACATATAATTATTATGTATAAACGGCCACAGAATAAAAAAAAACTTTTTTTTTATATCCAAATTGTCATATAAAAACGGAAGTAGCCATTCTACTGAAAATTACGTCTTCTTTCAATTTATATTTAAACAGTAAGCTTATGGGACCGTCTTCATACGGAAATTGTATCAAAATTGAAAATTTTCAGTATGAATACCTAATTTTGATGCCACATTTGGCTCTTTTTGTAAATTTTGCATTAGGATAGCAAACCAGAATTCATTCGGTGAAATAGTTTAGGATTTATGAAGGTTTAAATATTCGAACTCTTAATATTAATTTCATTTATAAAATCGTTACAAAACAGATTTCAACGAGGGCGGTTTTTTAAGTATAACTCGAAAATTACTTGCGGAAAAGTCTGTTTCGACATTCGAAGCTTCTAAAAATGGATTTCTGTTATAAAAGTCGTAGAT
Organism: Maratus speciosus; assembly: GCA_963932465.1. Classification (NCBI taxonomy): domain Eukaryota; kingdom Metazoa; phylum Arthropoda; class Arachnida; order Araneae; family Salticidae; genus Maratus; species Maratus speciosus. The sequence goes on from OZ010792.1 coordinate 282,482,019, forward strand.
TTCGAATCCTTTTTTAATTTTTTTTTTTTTTTTTTTTTTGAAGAAAAATAATTTAAAAAATATGTCTTTTCAAAAAAAAATTTTCGAAACAAATATGAATTACAACCTATGAATTTTTTTTAACATAAATTTATTTCTAGAAGCTTCAAATATGCGAATACAAAATTACAGCTCATTCCGCTAAATAGTTTGAGTTATGCTTGAAAAACTATCCGCACTGTAATCTAATTTGTAAGGACCACAAAAGAATTTAACATTATTGTTAATGTTATGGTAGAGGAGACCGGGGCTTGTTAGTTACAGTGGTAAGTAGACGCAGTCCTCATAAATCGCCTGTTTGTGGATAGATTGCACAACCAGTCAACATTTATTACGATTTTTCTGTTTTTTGCACTCATAAGTAATTTTTTGTTGCTTCATTCTTTTTCTAATTTCTAATACATATCTTAATAATTGCGATTTAACTTGAGCAGTTTTTCTTAGAGTATGATTAACTGTACCTACCCCATGTGTGATTTACTTGGATTATTTATGCTTAGATGATTACGTGTCCCTTTTGTGAAGAAATTTATTATGGGGCTAGTAGGCGCATTGCACACGGGGCAAATTAGCTCAGTGTTTGGTGTGTTCTGGTAGCTTGATAAACAGCAAACAACGAGAAAAGTGGTTGCAATGCAATATTTTGGGCAGACGAGGCTTGCCCAAACGAAGACACTCGATGTTTTATTTGTGACAACCGTAACTCTGATGATGATTTAGAGTAGGATAGAAGTTACTCAATGTTAATGTTTTATTCATTATTTTTATGCTGTATAATTTAGAATTTACATTTTACGGCTAACACCTTTGTTTAAACTTACTGGTAATAATGAAATTGATTTCCCTTAACTCCGTGTCTTATTTGAATTTGTATAAAGCGTGTGCCAACTTACCCCATAGGCATAGGCAACTTGCCCCGTGACGGGGTAGGTTGGCGCACAATTTTCCTTTTACTTTAGGAATCCGCTAGACATAAACTACAAAAGCTACAAACTCAAAACTTCGGGTATTTATAGCCCAATGCCTGTTCTTTAAAAGTACAGTTAAAATTTCATAAAAAAAACTTAAGCAAAAAATTAATAAAAATCAATAACTAAAAGCTGCGCCTACTAGCCCCGGTCTCCCCTATAATACTGGCAGCTGGATTGCCACTATTATACCGTAAAATCAACAATTTTTTGTATGTTTGTTTTTGTTTTGCAGTGTGGCAATCCAAGTATATTTACGAGAGTTAGGGAACTGCCAGACGGTAAGCTTGTAGACACCAAAGAAGATAAAACAGTGCAATTTTATATGGGAATGACAAACAGAAAGCTTAAAACTAGGATCAAATATAACAAGAACCTGCAGCTTTAGCCAGACTATATAACAAATTATTTTACAAATTTTTAACAAATTATTTATTTCAGCAGGAAGAGCTATTGTGACATTTGGAGTTAAAAAAAAAAAAGTTTTCTTGTTTTTTACATTTGAAGCTTTTTGAGTTATAATGGGTGTTTGATTTTTTACATTTGCTGCAACTTCAGTTACAATTGCCTTTGCAGCTGTAATACTGAAATCCTTGACCACTTAGGTTGGACTTTTTACGAGCACGTTCGTGTAGATTTATTTCATTCACCACAACTTCATTAACTGAAATTAAAGCTATCTTGCAGGCAGCAAAATCTTTCCTTGTATATAGTTGATTTAAAATGCCATGTTTTGTACTAAGTTTATATAAGTTTTCACTTTCCTTAGAAATTATAACAGCTATAACATTTCGGTTATCTGCCTCCCTCATATTGATTGGCAGAGGCTGGTCATCACCATCACCAGCCTCTGGAATTCTTATTCGAATGGTTGCTCCTACATTTGCACTTTGAAATTTTAACTTCGAAAACCGTAACATCTTTTCCGCTTGTTTATTTAGTGGCTGTTTAGCAGAGAGTGAAGATTCTTGAATATTTTTACAGACTTCATATAGTGAAAAAGAAGAGTCTACTTTTTTTTCATCAAAACATTCCATTTCAACACCGCCGAAACTTACATTCTCTTTGCTATTTCATACCTTTACATATTAATTTGAAAAATAATAGACTAGTTTACCATCAAGATTTTGTTTACCATCCATTATCCGATAATCGATAGAGAACTTTTTACGCAGTGAGAATATATGCAATGATTTAATCTCCATGGAATTTCCTAAAATTTGGAAAGAGATGCTCTGCAGAATAATGAAACAATAGTATAGAATAATTCACATTCACTAATATCTATTTTTAATATTACAGTTAATTGTTAGCGTGATTTTTATTTACCAGTTTTCAATTTAAAATTATTAATTGTGTGTTTATAGATCTTGAGAATGTTGCCGTAAGAGCAATGAAACATGGCCATCTGAATAAATAAAGGTATTTATTTGCCTTTTAAATGTATTTTTATCCGTTTTAGTGAATATTAAGTTAGTTTGAGAGTTTACTCTATTCACGATTTTCGTGTTCAAAACTTTTTATGTAAAAAAAAAAAAAAAAAAAAACTAGGAGCAAAGTGATTCATTTTAATTTTTAATGCAAGTGCATTCTAAAATATGGCAAATTACATTTACAGCTTTAAGGAAAGAAGTCAAATTGTATAAAACAAGCAAAAAAGTCCCTTGATCAAATTGTTCACATCCAAGAGATAGAGTTGTGTTGCTGCATGGTGTTCAGTTTCTAAGATTTTTGAAGCTCAGTTTATTCATTTTAAGAAACAATGTAATTTATTTGCTGAATTATTTCGCATTGTGGAAGAATGAAAAAATACCCATCGGATTATCCTAATTTTTGAATTTTAAAAAATATGATTTTGAAACTGTAAAATGATATTTTTAATTGAATACTTACTCAATTTTCATTTATCAGTTCAAAAGTTTATACCTCTAATTACCAGACTTGTTCATATTGAGAGTTTGGAATTCATGACCCCAACAAAAATATTATGCCTAGAATATAAAAAATAAAATCTACATACATAATCTTAAAATAGCTTTTATTTTTATTTTTTTGTTCGGAATAATTTTTAAATAAAAAATAAAGAAGTAAAGAAAAGAAACAGGAAATGCTAAAGCTCGGGAAAATTGATATCTTCTTATTTTTAATTGCACCACACTCTAAAATATGACAGATTGCATTTACGCTTTCAAGGAAAAGAATCAAATGTATAAATAGAACAAAAAAAAAAAAAAAAAAAAAAAAAAAAAAAAAGGTCTTCATCAATTTGCTCAAAGTCGATAGACAGTGTTGAGTTATTGTAGGCTTTTTTTTTTCGGAGCTTTTTTACATCTTGTTTATTCAAGGAAACAGAATTATTTATTAGATAACGAGTTTAAGATGATAGAATGATTAAAAAATAAAAAATAAATATATACACACGTATTAAAATAAACCTCAAATGATTGTTTCCTGTAGACCATAATGCAGCGGGATACTTTTGAGTGTCCCTTTAAACGAACTATAACTTCTACACATTTCATTTTCAATATCGATCAATATATAAATATATAGGTATATAAAATCAATAAGATATATCCATTACATAACAATTTGTGTACATTTACGGTAGTTATAACAGACAAATTATAGAGCACAGACAAATGTTAGACAAACAATTAAGAAGGCGCAAACACTTTTCAACTATGTTGGAAAGTGTTAAGTAAAAGAATTATGAGCTTTTAAATGCTACAAAATACAATTTTATAACTGTAAAATGATATTAATAAAAAATTCTTATATAATTTCTATTTTTGTATAACCATAATGTTTAATTTTTCACTTATCATTTATTTTGTTTTGATTTATAGCGCTGAATGTTGGGATTTTTCTGTATCCTAATATAAATTTAACACTTACAAGGGGAGCACCAAACACGGTGCTCACCGATTTTGATGATTTTAAAGTATGTTGAAAAGTTCTTATCCCTAAACCCTATCTATGCTGGTGAAAGGATTTCTTCAAATAGGCCTTACGTCAGAATGTAAAAAAACCCTGCCGGCACGGCCTACAGGCACAGGTAGATTTCGAAGTTAAGTACTAATTTCACCAACACAAACAAAATGAAGATTAGAGATGAACACAGTTTAAAAATTTCATCTGGACGCTTTTGACGAGTTTTTAATTTCATTTTTCTGTAAGAGCTGGTTTTATCAGAATCATGTTAATACGATAATTTTTTTTCTAGCACTTTTTATTTGTTTATTTATTTATTTATTTATTTAGCCATTTGAGTTGGTCCTATCAAAAACTTGTCAATATAAAAGTTGTAGATAATATCAATAATATTTATAATAAATTTAAGCGGATTTGATATCATGTGAATTGACGAAGTTATGAATTTTTTCTTTTTCAACCCCCCCCCCCCCCTTTTTATGGTTTTTATTTTGTTTTTGCTGTAAGAATTCGTCCTATCAAAATCTTGCCGATATCAAAGTTGTAGATAAGATTAAGAAGATTTATAATAAATTTAAGTGGATTTCATATGACGAAGTTATGATTTTGTTTTCTTAAAACACTATTTTTTTTCGCCCTTCGAGCCCATTTTTAATGATATAAAAAGTCTCTCATACATAAATTTTTGGCCCTTTTCCTAGGAATAATGATAACTTTAAACTGATTTGATATGTATTATAATTGAGAAGTTATGGATCTTTTTCGGTTTTCACAAAACCTCTCCCTAAATAGGGACCACCCCCTTGGTCCGATTTTGCCTATTAGCGAACTTGACCGAGATTTTCTGCCCCCTTGATTTTATGTATGAGTTTGGAAGAGATTTGTGCAGAATTATGGAAGTTATCGTGTGCATAAAAAAGTGATATAGATAGATAGATAAAGTTTTTGACAGGGGGTGGTTTCTGGTTCTAGGTGTCATGATCGGCGTAGATTTGCAAAAATTGTTCAGAAATTTTAACATAGGGGAGAATGTAATAAGCAGTATTTCTTACGAAATCTACATAAACCTTCTGAATGATTTTCTTTAGTAGAGTCCATTCATGCTTTGGAATTTCAAGGTAACAAACACAATAAAAGAGAAAAAAAAAGATAAAAAGAGGATAAGTCAAAATTTGTGTATGTTAATTTTGAGTAAAAGCGCATTCTTAAAGATGACAGATTGCATTTGCACTTTTTGCAGAAAGAATAAATTGTATAAATGGAGCAAGAAAAATGCTTGATCAAATTGTACAAATACAAGAAACAGAGTTGTTTTCTTGCAAGCCTTCACTTTTCTAAGATTTTTTATGCTTTGTTATTTATTTAAACAAGAAAAAAAATTATTTATTAGATGAAAAGATTTGCATGGTAAAATAAAGGAGAGTACCCTCCAAAAAGATGTCAAGAAGATACAACTGATGTAATCTGTAAATCCGATTTGAAATTCTTCAAATTACGAATTCACAGTAAAAGGTAATTATGGAAGGCAAATTTCTTGTCTTTTCCACGCCTATGCTTTCTCACACTTCAATCATACCATCACTTCTTAGAAGATTCGTGAAAACAGATAAATGTTTGGTAGCTTTCGTTTATTAAAATTAATAAACGAAATCGGTATTTTTGGTACTTTGGAGAATATTCTGAAAAAAATGTATTTAAATCATTTCTTTAAATATTGCCTTTAGAAAACGCTTAGAAATAGAAAATGTAGACTTAGAATATGTATAAATATGCATAAATATAATAGAATTACATAAAAATATTCACAGTTTTCCGAACTGAAACTTTCCACCCCATATTTTTCAACGTCAAGATAGCTGAGCAATTATACATGGAAAAGAAATTATCCATTTAAAATATTTCTGTTCTGTACAACGAATAATGCTTTGCGGATTAGTACTCGGAAGTAGCGCACTACAAGTAGCGAAACAACAGTTGTTGCTACATTTTACAGTAGTTTGAAGTGAAGCGTACTGCAAACAAAAAAGAAACAATACAATAAATAAAAGAAAAAAATGAACAATAAAAGAAAACAATGAAAGAAAACAATAAAAGAAACAATAAAAGAAAATAATAAAACAATAAAAGAACCTTTGAAACAATAAAAGAAAAATAAAGTGAGAGAAAAAGAAGGTAAGTCAAAATTGGTGAACGTTAATTTTATATGAAAGCACATTCTAAAAAACAACAGATTGCACTTGCATTTTTTACCGAAGAAATAAATTGTATAAATGGAGCAAGAAAAATGAATGATCACATTATACAAATACAAGAAACAGAGTTGTGTTGTTGCAAGTCTTCCCTTTTCTAAGATTTTTTATGCTTTTTTATTTATTTAAACAAGAAAAAAAAATATTTATTAGATGAAAAGATTTGCATGGTAAAATAAAGGAGAGTACCCTCCAAAAAGATGTCAAGAAGATACAACTGATGTAATTTGTAAATCCGATTTGAAATTCTTCAAATTACGAATTCACAGTAAAAGGTCACCCATTAATTATGGAAGGCAAATTTCGTTGCTTTTCACGCCCACGCTTTCTCACATTTGAATGATACCCTCTCCCCTTAGAAGACTTGTGAAATGAAATAAATTTTTGGTAGCTTTCGGTTATTAAAATTAATAAACCAAATCGGTATTTTTAGATATTTTGGGGAATATTTTCACAAAACGTATTCAAATCATTCCTTTAAATATTGTCCTTAGAAAACGCCTAGAATGAAGATGTAGACTTAGAAGATGTATAAATATGATAGCCTAACATAAAAATATAGAAATGTTTTAGAACGGAGATTTTCCTCTCCATATCTTTCAACATGAAGAGGGTCAATATCTGAAAATTGGACAAATTGCGTCCAATGCCAATAATATTTCATTAATTATACCAAAACCAAAAACTGAAAAACATAATATATTGTAACATTTGTTACATCAATTACCAGTGATAAATGGACATATAATGATGTATAAATAATTAGTTTTAAGCTTTAAACAAGCGAAATCATCATTTCAGTCCCTGTCCCCAGGTACAAATATCCAATATTAAATGTATGCTGTAAACATTTCTATAAATATTATTAACTTTAGCTATTATATATTGATACCTATATATATAAAGTATGGGAAAATATAATTATCTTTTCTTAGTATAGATTGTATAGTAAAATATTGTAGTAAATATATTTGTCTTTGAGGTTGGCTATCATCTCGGTCCTCTAAACACACATTTATGTTAACAGATACTAGGTGGCACTGGCAGAATCATTTCCATTGCAACAGCAACTAAAGTTCAACTAGCCCCCGTGGACGAAGGTAAGTTGTTTATCTCTTTGTTTCATATTTAGAAATATTTAATATTTGTTCTGAATAGGGATGAGTATTTTTTTATAGCATCCTTCATGTCCCCCTATTTAACTTTTTATTTATAAACAAAAAAGTTTATTGCAACTTTATTTACGTAACATACAAATGTCACATGGCATATTTAATAATTTACATATGGACAAAATGATTCTACAAAATGGCTGAGCAGCTTTTAAGACAAAAACATCACCTCGGTCCCCATCATGTCAGTCCCAATTATTAGACACTGATTATTATGTTAACAGACACTTTCTTCCATAAAAGTTTATCCTACGCATAAAATATACATCCTTGATCTCAAAAGACTACAGCATTCAAATGACAAAACATGTATCATAGTATATAACTGTATTTGGAAGTTGGTACTTTAATTAAAAAAAAAATAAAAATTCTGGAGTGAAATTGTAAAGTTTTCAGATATTGACACAAGAAAGCTGAGCAATTGTACTTGGAAAAGAAATTATCCATTTAAAATATTTCTGCTTTGTACAACGATTAATGCCCTTCGGATTTCGGAATATGATAAAATAAAGTTCGATAACTAATTTTAATGTGAATGATGCCAATCGATATATTAAATGAATTTTATAACATTAAAAAAAAGTACCGCCGATGCAGAATTAAAAAAAAAAGTTTCAGAAGTTGTCATCTCTGATCACTTTTAAATAATTCTCTGATAATAATAGATTGTGTGGTGAGCAATGTTATTTAGACTGTCTCGAAATATTTTATCAATAAAACTGAATATAGAAAAAAAAATAGAAGATTTAACATACAGAATTAAATTAACCTTGAACTATTGGAAATTATTTTCAAACTAACTATTTAAAAAAGCCAAAAAATATGACTTTCTAATAAGGAAAAAAAATCACAAGCTTTGAAATTCATATCTTGGTGGATTTATTGATGATTAAATCTGTTTTGTTTCACTGTAAGGATAGTTTTACTATATACAACTGACTTTTATTAAATAATACAAATAGCACATTAAAAAACTGAGTTTCGCAATTTTTACTAAAATTTGTTTGCTCCGTAAAGTAACTAGCAGACGGAAGAAGTATAAACAGCAAACATTACAAAGCCTCATCTTCGTCCTGGTACTCCAGAAGCAGGCTTACTAGCTTTCTGGGCTTTTCCTAGGGTTATCTATCGAGAGTTGAATGAGTAGGGTTACCAGATAAGTAAGCATATTCTCCTTAGCTTTGTTCCGATTGGTTCAGTCGGAAAAGAATCAATAACACAAACCTGCAAAATTTGGGTTATGTCATGTATAAGGTCAAAAACAACTTCTTAGAACACCATAAAATTTACAAATGCGCAAGGTCTTTCAAAAGAGCTTAGTCTTCCTTCGTCAGGCACAAAAAATACGTGCTTCCAGTTTAAAAGCAGGAGCAACACTCTGTTTTTACTCTGTCTGAGTGACTCTGATGGTGTTTTAAGAAGTTCTTTTTGACCTTATCGTATAACACCAGCTTTATTTATCATTAATTGTATCGTATTTTAGCTTTTGATAATTGATTCTTATGTGGAATACGCGTGGAATTCGAAAATGATCTTCATATTTTACCATCACGTCAAGATTTTTTGCAAATCGTAAATTAAAAAAAATTTAAAATGTCGAAATGTTATGCAAAGTTGATATTATAAAATAGACGTAAAACGTTTTTTAATAATATATTTTTTTAATTATACTATGCAAGACGTATGTTCCCTTTCACTTTGAGGCACATTCCAGGTTATCTCACGTGGGTCAATGCCTCGTCCTCCCCACCTTCCCTCATCAGATTCTTCAACTGTTTAGTGAATAAAATATTGTGACTAAATGGTGCAAAATAGTGTGAAGTGGTGTAAAATAGAGTGAACCAAATATTATAAAAAAAGTTTTACATCTATTTTATAGTGTCAGATTTACGCAATATATCGACTTTTTTAACAATTTTGAAATTTACGATTTGAGAAAAATATTGACGTGATGGTAATAAAAATAAGGTTAAATTTGTAAGGTAAAATTGTGCGCTAAAAATGCATAACAATCAATTATCAAGAAATAAAAAACGCAACCATCTCAGGCAATGTTTGAAGGGTAAGCAGTTTACGGACCTTACAATGGTAAAGTTGCCTGGGGAAATATAAGGTTTCCTATAGGTAGGTCAAGCAAATTCTGCTGTTCATAATAATAAGTTGGGCGAAACGTTGTATGAGTGCAAAATATACAATTTAAGTACTATAACATGAATATTTATCACATTTACAACATTTTTAAATATGAAAGTACACTGTAAAAAAAATTCCGCAACGTTCCTGGGAAAAAAATGGGCAGCAGAGTTGCCCATTATTTCCAAGAAACATTTCTTGAAAATGACTGGAACTTTACTGTATATGTTAAAAACTTTCTACAGAAATGCCAGTAAGTTTTCTGCGAAATACCAGGAATATTTCTGTTGACAGCAAAACATTACTGACATTTCACAGCATGCGGGATCCGCAGACGATTTTTACATTTCCAGTTGACAAATTTCGCTTTATTATCATTATTTGTTAGAATGAAAAAAATATTTTGAAATTGACATCAAAATTATTATTTATAATTTACACGAAAAAATAAATTTTCAGTTAAAATTCAATAAAGTAAATATATATATGATATATTGTTTCTGAACTTTGCTTAAAATATAAATATATATAAATGTAAATAATAATTAGAAAAACAATCTAGACATAAAATATTTTGGATTTTCGTTAGTAATTATGTTAGTTTACAAGTTAGATAAAATACATATAAATTTTCATGAAAAAAAAAAACCTAAACGTAATTGTATATTATTTCCGAAAATAAAAAAACAATCAAATTTGCAGCAATTCAAAGTGTCAAATATATATCAAATTTAAATCAAATTGTAATAAAGTGTTAAAATATAAAATTAATTAAAAAAGGAAAAAAAAAAGTCCAGAGGTAGCATCGAACTCGGGCCGTACGGGTGGCGTGCGAGCTTTCTGCGTCCACACCACGAAAGACACGTTGAGATCTGCAAACTAATGGGTATTTGAAACGTATGCTAAACCTCGGCATCTAATTTCTGAAAATCTAAGTCCCATTTGAAGAAATCCTTTCACAAGAATAATTAGAGATAAGAACTCTAAAACATACTTTAAATTAATCAAAATCGGTAAGAATCATGTTTGATGGTCCCCTGGTTAATGGAGATCCAAATAATAGGTGTATTTTTTTTACACGGTCTGCTCCTTAAACATTCCACAGACAAGTACGAGATATAATCTCTTAGCGATGTCACGGAGGTATTGTATTTTTATCTGAATTGTCTTGACAATAGAGACGTAAAGGATTATGTCGTCTATTGATTTATTTGCATTCCATATTGATTTTTTTACATTCATTTAAGGAATTCTTTTTCGACACTCGCGCGCGAGCAACGGATTATAGCAAAAAAAATAATAAATGGCGGCCGCAGCGTTTTGCTGTTTCCGACTTTTGGTTCAGGAACGTTTCAGATAAGAAAACCAGAATTTCACAGGAAAGAGCTAAATTATTCTGAAAACCTGAGAAAAGGCGAAACGTTCCTGGATTTTAAATGGAACGTTACCATTTTTTTTACAGTGTAAATTGCAAATAAAATACTATGAGATTTCTCAACAGGGTTTTCAGAGAGCTATCGACTTTATCGAAGAATGTCAGATTCAATAATTCATAAATTGTTAATAAAACACTTTAATTTATTGAGTTACTACAATCAATCGAATATTAATTTATCCTTCCTGGGATATCCTTCTTTTATTGTATCATTTCTCTAAAAGCCATACTAGTTCGATCATATTCCAGGATTACCGTTAATTTATTGATTATTTAAAAGTCAAGCGAACTTAAAATTACTTTGCATTCCTATAGCGCAGCTAATTATTTAAAACACTATTGGAAGTTAAGTGAGCTTTGTGATTAAATTTAGGGTTGAATTAAACTTTCCATGCGTTGAAAAGGTAGAAAAATAGTATCAAATTTATAACTGTTATTGGATTGCGGGCTGAGGTTAATGGTTTCAGGCAGTAGTTTTCAATCGGTATGCCGTGAAAGGATCTCAGTGGCGCAGCGAAAATATTCAGCGACAATCTACGAAGATTTCACGAAGTAATATAAATATATAAAGCAGTAAAGTAGGTGGGGGTAAAGATACGCACTTTCCATAAATTTTGATTTTTAACACACACATTGGTCTAAACTTATGTAACGAGTGATTAAAATGTTAGATTAGAACTTTAGGCAAGTGGAACCATAAACCGACATTCTGTCAAGTCATAATTCCGTCAGAAATTGCAATTTTTTTAAAAAAAACATTGTTCTGCGTATCTTTGCCCCATTGGTTGGGGTAAAAGTACGCAGTGGTGGTGCAAAAATACGCAGTGCGTATTTTTTTCTCTCATTACTGCGGGTTTTTGCACCATTTCCAATAAAACGAATGAGTTATGTAAAAGCATTAGTAAATTTCAGTAGTATTTACAGTTAAACTAAAAAGTATAAGTTAAACCATGATAAAAACAGAAGAAAACAGCGGTCGTTGATATCGCAAATAACAGTTAATCTCAAACTGTTATGATAAAAATTGTTGCATAATTACTGTGCGCGGTCTCAGAGACCCCTTGATCGTAGAATGAATAAAAGGGTCAACTGTCTTATAAGATACTGTTTCTGTACTAAACTTTATGTACAAGACGACTATAATTAATTCTCTATTTATCTATTATTATTACATATCTAATTAACTCATCTATTTAGAAGTCTCTAACGTTAATGCTAGACACCTGAAGAAATTAATATGCACAGTTAAAGTAGAATCTATAGTAAATTCCACTAGTATCTATAGTTAAACTGAAAATTAAAAGTTAAACCGCGAAAAAAGAAAAAAATCAGCGGTCTGTATGACCGCAAATAGAAGTCAACCCTTATATTAACTGCTGCGACAAAAATTGTAACATAAATGGGACATTCTCACAATCTTTTGACTTTCATGTCCCTGAATAATAATTTTTTAATACACTTTTTTGCGTTTTTTTTATTTCATATACTGGGAAACATTCCATTGCATGATTGCATAACAATATTAACGAGATAAATAAGTTTTGGGCGATGTTGGGGGTCCAAATATCAGGAAAAGGCATCTACCGTCCCGTGTCCCTGATGCTGATTTTTAATTTTGGAGCTGTCTGTATAAAATTGTTTCAGTAAAAGTAATTCGATGTAATTTTTTTTTTAAAACTGGGACAATTGTTTTATATAAATATGTAGCAAAAAATTAACCTGCACACATTTTTACGGTCGATATTTTTTTAACTCTGTCCCTGGGTTTTAGATTCCTTACCATCCCTCTTCTAAAATTATACAGAAAATCACTTCAGATGCAGCGACAGAATTTTTTTCAAGTTTTTTCTTATGCAGAAGAATGCTAGAGAAAGAATGTCTAAAATTCTTTGACAGGAAATTTACTGCAAAATATAAATCAGCATTTAAATATCAATTTCAAGTATCGTGTCTTTATTGATAGTCTTACCGTCCCCAAGGTTTATTCCTGCACTTTTCGAGGTAAATAAATGATAAAAAAAAAATTAATTTAATGCAATGTTAACAACTGTTTCAAAAATCAACGAACATTGTGGCTATCACTTAGTCTTAACATGATTTTCCTAAAAATAGGTGGTAATTTTCCTTACCGTTCCGTCCTTACCGTCCCGTTTTTTACCATTTCGTCCCTTTTTTTACCTTACCGTCCCTTCTTTAACACCTTTTTAAGACAATGTTATACAAAATTCTGTATTAAAAGTACTACATTTGTATTATTTCTTATTTGAATGTCCTGTGGGTATTATGCAAATTCATTATAAGTAAAAATTTAGAAGAAAATAAAAAGTTATAGGGGTAAAATGGTAAGGAAAATTAAACTCGCAAGTTTAACTTAAACCTCAGTTAAATAAAACTTTTTTCGCTGCTGACCATTTTTTTCTTTATTTTGAATCATTAAGGCATTCGTCTATCAGATTAAAATGTTATTTTAGCAAGTTTAATTTCGCCAGATTTTTTCCCCATAAGTCAAAAGTTTGTGAGAATGCCCCAAATACGATCAAGCGGAGACCGCTTGATCGTAGAAGGAATAAAAGGGTTGACTGACTCATAAGATACTGTTTTTGCGCTAATCTTTATGTTAAAGGCCTATTATAAAAATTCTCCTTATTTAGAAGTCTTTAGCGATAGGTACTACTAAGTTTCCAAACGAATCAAAATTAAACTAACATCAATAGTTAAATTGAAAATTACAAGTTAAACTGTGAAAACTGAATATAGCAGCGTTACCAGGAGTCTGTCAGACCGTTACCAGGAGTTAATAGTTAAGATTTAAAACAAAAGTGTTTTATGAAACAAGAATATTGATTTTTTAAAGTAGGTACGTAGATACCTACGTTCTGTTAAAAAAAAAAAAAAAAAAAAACTTAACTAGGAAAAGAAAAACATAGTTAACTAGCTTATATTAGTTTAGCAGCTATTACATTTTATACAATACTAACTCATAAAAAATAAAACTTACCACAACGAATTGTGGAAAACTTTGTATCTAGCTAAAACGATAGGGCAAAGCTCCGCATCTTAAACTTGTGCGTATCTTTGCCCCAAGACGGATGCTTACTTTCACCCCATTTTTCAGTATTTTGCTTAACCGGAAACCTACAAGTTTTAACAATGCATTCGAGGTAAACCACACGGCATTTAGTAGCTAAAGAGCTTCCGTTCTCCACTCAATTTTTGGATTTGTAAAAATTCGAGGTATTGTCAGCTGTACAATAAAGTGAAATTTAAAAAAATATGTTAGATCAAAATTGAAAATTTAAACTTACCTCATTTTCTTGGCGCGGAGTGCTACTTTTTTCAAAAGGTTTGAACGCACAACTACTACACTTGAGAACAAACTGCCACCTAGCGGTCATGATTGTAGAAATGTTCCTTTATATTAAATCAGCCAGTGCGTATCTTTGACCCGTGCTTATCTTTACCCCCATCTACTCTACATTTAAACTACACTGTAAAAAAAGACAAATGTTTCTTAATCTGGGAAAATATAATATAACCATGAGCGGAAATATAGAATAACCTCTTCAGAGTTATACACGATTCCCAAAGCGTTCTATGTCTTTAGAAATCCCAGGAATCAATATATCACCATATTTTCGAGATTTAAAGAAGCATTTGAAGAGCTCAGATGATAAAGGTAGTAAGTGAGATAATCATCATTTTGAGAAAATGAGCTATAAAATTCCAAATCTGAAAATTGGTACTTACTTTTAAGTGACCATTTTAATTACTGTTACTCGTGACCCTTCATTTTGTGATAAAAGGACGAAAATATCGATTTTCGACAATTTTAGCACGAGTCCGTAGTATATTTTCATGCATTTCTAAAAAATTAGAAGAAGGTTTTTAACTATATTGTAAAAGTGCTACTCATATAGATACGAATAATGATCTCATGATATCATCAGTGATTATCATCTCAAAATGATAATCATTACTTAGTAATTTATTTTAACCAAATTCAAACATTACAGAAAATCAATTAAAAATTGAAGCGAACCCGGCAAGGCCGCTTCTTAGAAATTCAGTCACACTCAAATTTAGAATTTAAAACACCTTTATTTAAGCTAATCGGGCAGGAATGCGGCAGGGTCACTTCACTAATTTGGTCCAGACTACTCGGTGAATAAGCAAGATCAGTCACTAACTAACAGATTCTAACAAAAATTCAACTTACGTCAGAGTCCTTCGATAGTTCAACTCGATAGTAACTACCCCAAGTCAATGTGTATTTCGAGATGCAAGGCAACAATTATTCAAATCTCCAGTGTTAGCTAATTAACAAGCTAATGTCAGCAAAAATTTTATTTACTCAATCTGTAAAACAAAGCGTCTTACCAAATCGTCACCTGAAAATAATAAGGTTCTAACTGCCGTTTTTTAAAAAACTGACTTTTTGGCAAAGGAAATTTTTATTTGTATCTGTAAAGGTTATTTCTGCATTGAAATAACATATCTTATTTACTTCCATTTGCAATAGAGAATGACATATTTCTATCACAAATTGTCGAAAGCAGCCAGAATAACACAGTTCTATATGCGAAGCAATCACAGACAGCATATCATATCATATATTTTAGTAAAAAATACTCTATTGGTAAAATGTAGAGTGAGTTTTTAACAGTAAAAACCCTTTTACATTTTTTAGTACTTCAATAAGCAAAGTGAATTGTGTTTAATTTTATTTCTTTAATGGACTTGCGGCAGGCAGGGAAAAAGGTCTAATAATAATGGATTCAGGGTTCAAAATCCTGTCGGAAGAATGCATGACAGTTCAGATGAAGCTTTAGATATTCTTGGTACTGAACCAATTCTGAAACTACGAGCAAAATCCTTTGCATCCACACATTGCCGATTTTTGGCAATAATTTTCAGTCACTTTGCATTCTACGCAGTTTTCCCACACGGCTGAATGCGGAGAGTTTTTCTTCTGATATTGTTATTTCCAGCCTCTTGCTTTACTAAATTTTTTCGGTGAATGTGTGGCGTGACATAATGGATTAACTTAACCCATTGAGCGTTTCAACAGATTGTAAAAATGTGTGTTAAAAAGGACTTGAATAGCGAGAAAAAACTTGTTCAAAAAGCAGAAGGGGTTATGTGATTTTGTAGTTCAAAAGTGCTTAGGGATTTTTTTCTTTCCCCTTCTTTCTATCAGTGAATGATTGAGTAGGCTGTCCACGGAGGCGGGATGGGCGTTTAACACTATTTGACTAATAGCTTTCGAAAAAGATGCCTGGTTAATCCGGGACAACATAACAGTTTTCACAATACAGGTCTCTCTTCCTTCTGGTTTGAAATAACAGGGGTCGTATGTGCCCTGACATTTCAAGACCAGAAAATTCTTCCGTACCCGTAATCTTTTTATAGAAAATCGCTCCTTATATAAGTCGAAATTTTGCTCGTTTAAGCTAGATTTATTTTTATTTTAAAACACTGGTATTTGTCCTGAAAAATTCTCCGAAGCGTACGACCGTTGATATAATGTTTGAATCTAGTATAATTTGTTTTGTGTGCTATTAAATTTTATCTAAATTTGAAAAGAATTTATATCTTCGTAATAACAAGACGTTTCATTTCCTCTAAATGCATCTTTTTCTGAACAGTTTCTGCTACATAAACTTCGAAATTTAATTAATTTGTAATGATTTAATTATGAAATTAGACTGGAAGTAATCGATTTTATTAATAGATTTAAATTTTATATAACGTACATATATCGCTAAATCTCACTCTACAATAAATCACAATTAAATGTTTAGTACAGCATACCATGGTGCTCGCTTTTAGATGCTGTAATTCCCCGTATCTCAATTTCAATTTATGTTAATATTATTTAATTTTTCTTTTATAAATAATAATAATAATCTGTCGTTATACAAGTTAGTGTAATATCTGCTTTCTTTGCTTTCCTGTGATATAAATCTAAGAGAGCTGATATATTTTACGTTATCCTGATGAATATACCAGTTGAAAATACATTCAAATATTCCAACCCCCCTCCCCCCCAAAAAAATGCGATTGTTATATAATATTTCAAATGCGCATTCAAAATAAATGGAAAAAATCTTCTTCTAAATGATAATCCCTCTAACTCATTTTTTGCGAGCAATAAAAGAAACAGCTTTTTTATAAAGTACGCTATTTCTTATATTTAAATCATGTTTACAGATGGTAAAGATATAGTACTTAAGTATTACAGAATTAATTAATCAGTAACATTACACGGTACCACTGTATTACAATAAAAACGGTCAATACGAGATCGCTCGGTACGAAAGCAAATTCTGTTTCAGACGGGTTTTACTAGGTGTAATTGTGTAATATTTCGTATTTGAAAATATAAAATTTTCCGTTTAAAGCGGGATTATGTTATACATAGATTCCATTCTTACAAGTTTTATTGTAATTAATTAGTGATCATAGTTTTGCAGCATTAATGAGATATAGATGTAATACTACTTCCACATATGTATAGTATTACTGATTAAATGGGGGTTTTAATTTTAACAATGAAACCCTTTAAGACGGAATGGCAAAGGACAATATAATTATTTTGGATTAGAATTTTTTAAGGAACTTTGGATTTCTTTTTAAGGCAAGATTCTGCTTAATACAGGTATTACTATGTATAAATAGGCAAATGGAGAGTCTGCATAGCAATATACAAAATAAATGTACTTTTGCAAGTTTCATAGTAATAAAATCGCCTTTTTTTCGGGTGCCCTTTTTCTCTTTCCCACCACCTAGGAGAAATAATTACATTTAAAATTTTCGTATAACAGGAATTATTTTCCATACCAAATATATTTTCCTACACAAAATGAGAAAAATACAATCAATTTCAAATGCCTGTGAAGTGTTATCCCCCCCCCCCCTCTCACTTTATCTCCCATAAGGAGAGAAAAGTGATTTATACTTTACAATAACAAAATTCGCAACTCCGTGGAACACAAGTTGAATATTCTTAGACTAGATGGAAACTAAGCACTATTTTTATAATTTCGGAATATATTCATGTATTTTTCTTTATATTTAGTACAGTAAGATTCAGTATTATATTTTCTAATTCTTTGGAGAAATTGAAAAAGAATATATGTCAAACGAAGCAAGAGCTAAAAATGATGCGTGTAGCATAAATTAACATTTTCCAATACATTCAGAAAATTGAAACAAAACTTTACAGCTTATTACGGAGAAAGATGATGTCTAAATAAATAAATTAGAAAACGCATAACGCATTTGCAAATCCATTTTCTGCAATTGCAATCAGTAGTCAGAAAAATATCTTTTTTTTTTTTTTTTTTTTTTTTTTTTTTGTGCAGCCCTGTCTATGTTCTATATCTTTGTATGTATGCTACATAGTATGGAAAAATTTAGTTCAGCATGAAAATTTCCATTCTGCAATTTCTGAACGGGAATGTATTTGAGATAGTGTAGCGCTGTATTTGATCTCTAGAATTTATAATCACTATGTAATAGGAAAAAATAATAATAACAGTCAAATTTTAAAAAGCGTACTACAACTGATAACGAACATTTAGCAATTATTGTTCATAGGCCAAATTTGTTTGTGTGTCCCTGAAAACGAAATACAAATTCTATGCACACTATATTTTACGTTAATCGCCTTGCAGTATATACACCTCAGTGATGTATTTAAATTCCAATATGTTTAAAATAGCGTAATATCATTTAACCACACTACACGTGATTTTTCCATTCTCCGTAATGTGACGGCATTCTTTTGAGTGTCCTTGTAAATGAATGTAGCGAAATCTACACGCTTCATTTTCAATACTAAACATGCCAAAGTAAACACAAATAACATATATCGATTTCATGAAAATTGGACTATATTTACGCGAGTTAGAACACGGACAGATGGCGGACAGGAGGAAAAATAGACAAACCGAATTCATAAACGCTTTTCAAATATGCTGGAAAGAGTTTAAAAAAAATCAAATGCCATTTTTATCCCTTTTTGCGATTTATCCTTTTTTAAAGTTTTAGGATTTGGATGAGGCCAATTTTAATTTTCCTTCTCAAGATATATTTTTTATTTTTCCATTTATTTTATAAACAAATAGTATTATCTCTGCATATTTATATGTATGGAAACTTTGAAAACTTTCACCAGCATAAAAAATAAAAGTTTATAAAAATATGAACAAAAAATCATATTTCAACACTTTCCAACACATCTATCTATAAAACTGTAATGAATCTTTACCATTAAATAAGGTGCAGGAAGATATGTGAGTAAAAGGTATGGAAAACATATAACACATTTAGAAATCCAGTTTTAGCAGTTACCTTCTAATAAAAAAATAGTCTATACTTTGTAGCCTTATTTACGATCTATAGCATACAAATTATTTAGCATTCTAAAACTTATTTCATTTAGAAAATTCACTTGTAGCCAATTTCGCCAGTAGAAAAGAATGCTCTCGAATTCTTTTGCACGACCCTGTATATTATCTAATGATTTTTTACACAACACATATTATGCTCAAATTTAATTCAGATAAAGACGTATAACACAATTTAACTCGCACTTCCTGCAGCCCCACCAGTGGCTGAGAGGTTCTGCTCTCGAAGTTGGTAGACGGGAGGTGCTGGGTTCGAGCCCAATCGCGCCCGTCGACCTAACCGTTCGGAGTTTTCATGGTTTTCTTCGAGCCATGGATTCCCATGCGTAAATACGGGTTAGGTTCCCTTAGAAAGACCCTCCCTGGCACCCCCTCCCCTGGGCCTGTATCCCTCGTGCAGATAATTGGCCGTCAAAAATCAACCAACCAACCGCACTTCCAGCAATTACGCACCCAAACGGCAATGTATTTTGTTGGTTTGCGTATTTCTGTATATCAATTTATTTATGTTCAACAAACTTCTATTGGTATACAAATATAGTTCAGCGAGAAAATGCATCACGCAATGAAAACTATTCTCTAAAGAACTTCCATAGTCTGTAATGCTTATATTTTTTTTCTGTGTTTCAAGTAAAGCACACGCTAAGCACGGGTATCTGTTCTTTCAACTCGCTACTTCGATAGCTTATGTATAAGAACAACGAGTTTTATATGTTTATGGAAACTTTGACCAAGGGTAGTCTTTAGGGTGAGAAGAAAGAGAGGGGGGGGGGGACATAAAAAACTTTGTATACAGATATTTTAAAGGGGTTGAAATAAAATGTTGACTAACAAAGGAAATTTTTATCATCTTGTTCTTTACAATGTAGAAGAGGGCAGAGTTAAAGAGGTCGTGGGTGGGCGTGGGATCTAACAAAGTATGAGTAAAAATTTCAGTATTTAGTACAAAGGAAACACAATTTAGGCAATACATTGCATAAATAAAAATGTTTTACAAAGATCTTTTAAAATAAATTTTAATATATAAAGTTATTGGTTATGGTAATTCATTATATCTATATCTATATCTATATCTATATATATATATATATATATTACATATATATGGTCAGATCCCGACTTATGTAGGCGCAAGCGGGGAAGCTGCCCCGGGCCGCCCTTTTTAGGGGACTCCAGGGAATCCTTTTTAGGGAATAGTCAGAATTTTTATTTAAAAGGTGCCAAATGTTTAAAATTAAACAAAAGTGACCAAAATTCATATATTTTCAAACATTTAAGAAGGAAGTGCGGTCCCCATTCCTCCCTCCGCTTCCAGTACCCTCTCCACCTACGCAAATATCATTAAAAAACTAATGATTAATATTTTATTATGACAATTTAGTATTCTATTGTTTTCAAAATAAATTCTTTATTAACGTTTTTCTCGTACGCAGCAAGTTAAAACCAATAATTATAACCAATTCGGGACATTTTCTTTTAGACATCTTATAACGTACGTAGATAAGCAAAGTAAAAGTTTGCAAAGAAATATTCGTATCAAACAATCTGTATTTTTTTTTCTACTACTATCCTACTAGTGTTTTTTCTTAAAGTTCTGATTATCTTTTTGTGACACTCTGTATACAGAGGAAAACAGTACCGGATATAAAATTTATGCATATAATACAATATGTGTGAAGTTTAGTACTAGCTACTTCCATATTATTCACAAAAAATCTATAGATAGATAGATAGAAGAAGGAGCCCCAAAATGATTCTTGCCCCGGACAACCTCCCCCCACCCCCCTCCTCCCCATAGCCTAAGTCGGACCCTGCCAGTATATGGTGGTTAATTAATGCTCTTCCACCTGCCCTACTACTAACTTTTGTAAATATTATTTGGATGCAAAAGAAAAAAAAATGCCCGTTCAACAATAAAAACTTTGACACATTCAGGAATTAATATATAAATGTAAAAGCTTGACAAATGCAGGTATGACAATGATTTGGGACAAAATGTTTTGTTTTTCTTTCACTTTTTCTTTTTTTCATTTTTCGACAAATAAATTACTTGAGAATTACAAGCGTTTTCCTATTATAACTTTTATCGGGCTTCCGTATGCATAATTTTTTCTCAAAACGCCAAATTTAACAGCATTTTCTAAAAGACCTCCTTCCTATGTTTATCGAAAAATGGAAAAAAATTGTTCGACTTTATAGTTTTTGAATAAGAGCACCTGCCAATTCCATGTGTTTATGAACAAAACTCAATTCAGGAATGTGTCAGAAAAAAATCAATTTGGAATATTATGCAGTTTTTGTACGGGGCATTTTCCCAGAGCCCCCCAAAATTAGTGTCACAAACTCTGAAGCAATTGCAATAAGTTGGATTTATATGATGTAACAATTATCAGTCAGCATGAGAAGGAAAGAAATCAACATTTATAATAAAATATATTTGTGATCTCCAAGTAATCTATAATTAAAAATGGAATACGGTAAAATAAATGTACATTATACTGTATTACTGTAGTTTAATGCATTAAAATAAATGTTTTCTTAGTTTAATTCTCATGGTAACGAAATGAATAGTTCAGTCATCAAAATCTAGGTTTTAACTTTTTTTTTCCATTTTCAATACATTAATTTCATCATGATTATTTTAATCATATTTGTAATGTAGTATTAGCATTAATTCCTAACTGGCAGATAATGCTTTCGTTTGCATTATTGTAAGAATCTTTTCGATAGTGATTCTTCCCTGTTTTTAAAGACATGCACTTACACTTTATCATATCTACTGCTTTAATTGCATCCATTCTATTTATATTTTTGAATAATTCGATACTTGTACTGTCCATTGGTATCTTTTTAAACAATATGCAGTTACACTTGAATATTTTAGGGTAATTGTGAACTTGGGGCGCCATCGCGACAAAGTCTAGTACTGCTCTTCCATCTGACCTTTGTAAATATTTCTTGTATTGCCGTGAAATCGATATATGATATGGAGGCGTGTTCACTATTGGAAATAGTGAGTGCGGTTTTTATTGTTGGTTTACATGAGTGTATAAAATTATTTGAATAAACTCGAATTATGGTCTAGGTCGATATCTGCTTGTAGTACTTTTTTATAGTGTATATTATTCCAACCATAATAACTGATACACATTGCTAATGTGCACTGCAGTCTGTTTCCCATTAAAAATAATAGTAATAATAATGCGCGTAGTGTTTACTAATCATTAACAGAGGAATTCCAAGGCAACCGAAGAACAGTGTACGAAAAAATGACGGTTGAAAAAGGGTACTTTTGTGAATATTTAAAATATTTGTTAGGAAAGGGTGAATTGCTGAAATTAAAATAATTTTAATATGTATACAGAAAACTGTCTTATTTTGAAGTTTGGTTTTCGCACTCGAGTTCAAAATTTAATTATTTTCATTATATCTTCCTTAATTTTTCAAATGGGGAAAAAAAAAGTTTTTACTTTCCAGTTTTTTTTTTTTTTTCGCATGTGTGTGTAAAAATTTATGTATGTAAAATATCATGTGTGTATTCAAATTTCCATTTCTTTAAAAACTGTTATTCTATATAGTTTTTTCACCAGAAAAAATATTTTAGAAACTCTTTTAAAAATCGGTTCAACCCGAACCGGGCCCGCTTTAGCCAAAACCTAACCCGAAGCCGAAATAATGGATATCGACCCGATTTGCTGCAAAATTGTAGAAGTTAATCCGACTTCCGGCAAAAAAGGAAAGTTTTCCCGACCCGATGCAGGACTGTACACCATACCCAATAAATTTAGATCCTAAATATTATTTTTAAATTATTTTCGAGAAAATATTTTCATTTCTGCTGTGAATTCCCTAAATTTTGTTTTATTTGTCGAAACCTCAAAATTTTGACTCCCACTTATTTTTACCCCCCCCCCCCCCACACACACACGCACACACACGTATACCCCGCTCTTAACTCTGCCCCCTCCTACATTATGAAAATCAAGATAATGGAAAACCTACACTTTTGAAAAAAGTTCTTTTTTCTTTATTATTGTTTTGACCCCTTTAAAATATCTGTATGTACAGGTTTGTTTCTTTTAATTCCATGTCCTACTCCTCCCTCTTCCCTAAAAGGCTGTCTTTGATCAAAGCTCCCATAAATATATAAAAGTTAATGCTCTTATACATAAGCTATCCACATACTAAATTGAAAGAATCTATAGATTGTATTTTATGTTTACCTCTCCCCCTTTCCAAGGGCTTTTTAGAGTGCTTTAGTGAAAAGATATGTATAATATATGTTTTTGCTATTAATAATAGGGTACAGATTTGCGAACTTGCCTCGGGCTTTACTTGAAGCTTATAATCGGTTTTCTATAACTGAATATGTATGTAACTTTAATAACTAATAGTTCTTAATTTTACGTTCATCTAAGTATTTATAATAATTATTATTTTTAACAATGATTTTTTTTTTACTAAGATCTTTTTACCTAAATTTGTTTGAAATAGATTATCTACATTGAAATATACTGCAAACGGTTTTCCCCGTAGATCATTATGTAACGTAATTCTACTGTGCGATTCTGAAAATGAATAATAAATTCTTTGCATTTCATATTCTAAAGAAAGTATGTTTTAGTGCTGTACTTGAAACGATTTTCTCCCATTGGCCGTAATGTAACGGCATGCTTTTGAATGCCCCTGTAAGTGAATTGTACATGCTACATACTTCATTTTCAATGGCGATCGTGCCATAGTAAATGTCAATAACATGCAAAATTTCAGAGAAATCGAATTATAGTTACGCAAGTTAGAGCACTGACAAACAAACGGAAGTCATAAACCCCTTTTAACTATTTTGGAAAATGTAAAAAATAAATACATAAATAAAATAGAGGTTCCTTATAATTTAGAATTACAAATTGATATTAGTGTGTGACTTAATCGGATATTTTTTTTAATTATTATTTCAAGATATCAAAGCTAACATGACCATAAAAAATATCACGAATTTTACTTTTTTTTAAAGTAGATCATTAAAGGTGATTGTTTAAAAGTACATAGGTAGAACAGCTAAATTATTAAATTCTTCCATAAAGACGCTTGCGGAATGGGGCAGAACTTGATAACATACAGGAAATGTGCAGCAAAGAGTTTTCATTATTAAAAATAACCATTAGTTTGATAATAATTTTTAGGCTACAATAAGGATAACTCTCCGGCTATCAGTTTTTATTTTTCGTGGGGGGAGGCGAGGGAGTTATTCTAATATTTATGCGGTGATATCAGAAAAGATTTTTTTTTTTTTTAAATGATATCTTACTTTATTTTTATATCAACAATCTTTTGTTACATTGTGCATGGGTGGTGCTTGTTGTGCTCAAGTCAATTGATAGGTCTCCCCACCTGGCCAAACCTGTTACATTGGGCAATATTCACGATTTAATAATTATCGATTAATACTTACTTTAAAAGAACTGATTTAAAACATAAACTTTTCATAATCCTTTTATTAAATACGTGACAATGAAAAAAATGTGTAGCAAGTTACGGCTATTTGAAATTTTACTATTCCTGTGAACTGTTTTCTTTAGAAATCATCCTTACAAGGGAAGGGGTGGGGCTGTCAATCATAGTTTTCTTAAAGCTCAAAGCTTCACTTATAAGTACAATTTCGATGTCATTCTCAGGTTGCAAGAGTTTGGACTAGATAACAATGGGATATACTTACTCTCTTTCAAAACTTACTTCAAAGAAAACTCATAGAAACTTTTAAAGTATCATTGGAATTAATAACACTGGAATATTTGGTCAACTCTGTTGTATTTAGTAGGATGATTAGGTAAACAATATTGACAACTGTAGCTATCGAACGGGGAACTGTAGTCTCATAAGCATTTTTCTGGCTACACCTCTGGTTCTTCTCTGTGAAATATAACTGTGTGAATAAATAACATTTAGGGCTTTTTTAATATGGAGGTTTTAATGTAAGAATCGCTATATTGGGGTTCGTTATGTTAAGAAAGCACAAATAATACACAATTTTTTTTTTATTTGCAAAGTGGGCACAGTCAGTGATATAAACATAAAAATGGTTTTTGGATTATCTCCACCCCCACCCCCAACCTTCAAAAGAGGTGCAAATAGAACTTTTTTCATACTAAGCCAAGTATTTGCTGTAATAATGCTTAAAACTGGGTCTATATACTATTTATAAATGTACTAATGCACGGTACAAGTGTCAAGTTATTTAAAAATATAAGTAGGTCAAATATAATGAAAACTACACGTATAAATATGTCTAAAAATACCCATTTATTTATTTTTTAATACAAGTAAAAACAGGAAAGAGTAACTTTTTTAAAAATTATATGTCTTTAATGCATATGAATGCATTACCTATCTTAAAATTATTATTATTTTTTTAATTTGCATAATCAAATTGGTGAGATGATAGGTTATATCTCCCAACCTGAGAAGTACTGTGTAAACATCATTTTATTGATCGAAATAATCCTTTCATGGCAAACCCCTTTGTATGTAAACTGCCATATAAACAAAAGGAAAATCGAATAAGAACAGAAAAATACAAACAAAAATAACGTTATGATATGTTTGTACAGATTTTTAAATACAGCCTTCACGAGAGAGTTATCATTAACTTTGTCTCATATTATTAAAGAAAGTTTTCAAATTGCAAAATAAAATTACTTTACTTTTGCTCTAAAATATTAAAAAAGCATTGCAAATTACTGCGAAAAATATTGGACTTAATAAACCCGTCTATGATATTTAATTGTTTGGAGTTTTTGATCTACTTCCAACAATTAAGAGGTTACTTCACTCACGCGAAAGCACCCGCTCGCTAATGTTTATCCGATGGAAGAATTTTTTTTAGATATCTCGTTTGCATTTCCATATTTTTAAACAATTCTTTTGCATTGGTCAGCTGAGATCGATCTATACAAAGACCGTTTTTCTCATTTTCTATTTTGTTTATAATTTTTTTTTATTAGGATACTTTTATTTTCGGAACCGGTTTCGAAAGTAAAAGTATCCTCATTAAAAAAAAAAAAAAAAAAAAAAAAAACCTGCAAATAAAATAGAAGAAGTAAAAAACGTCCTTTGTACAGATCGACCTCAGCTACTCAAATAAAAAAAATCGTTTAAAAATACTGAAATGCAAGCGAGCTATCTTAAAAAAATTCTTCCTTAGGAATAATATTATTCAATGCGTGTTTTCCTCAGAGAAGTATACTCACGATTAACTTTTGAACGAAGCGATCAACTGTATGTTTCTAAAAAAGAGCATTATGTGGATATATTCTTTAGCTCATATGAATTCTACAACATATATTTAAGCCCTCTATAAATATTGAAGTGTATTTAAATTTAGTTAATCAATTTTATTGTTAACTAAAGTTAAAATACTGATAAAAATACCCTGTTAGAATGCCAAAGGAAAATGGTAAAGACATGTTGTACATGCGATTGAATTAATTGAGCAAAAAACTTTATTTCTTTTTACATGAAACTTTTACATAATTCTTTTTTTATTTCTTTTTAGAAGGCTGGGAATGTCAAATAATGGCTGTGAATAAATAAAAGTACTATTTCTCTTCTTAGCTTCAACATTTAAACATCCATTTTTTTTTTTTTTTTTTTTTTTTTTTACATGAAGTATTTCTCTTTGGTTTATATCCAAATGCAAAATATCTGAAATTTATTTCTCCTGTTTAATAGTCAAAATTGTAAATCCCTGTTTGTTTGTTTTTCTTTACGGTCTTATATTTGGCATTGTATATTAATATAAAATTCCAGAATTATTTTTATTGATAAGAAAATAATTAAATTGAATTATTTAATTAGATAATTCTAAAAAGTTAAACGAAGGATTCATCTATATGTAATAATTATTATATTATGTACTCTGAATAAATGAACAGTCTTGAATCTACCTATAATGAAAACCTATATCTACATCGATGCTTTTTCTGGCTCCTTCAGTGTCATTATAGACAGTTTTCACGGTACTAGTTTTAAAATTATGCTAGAATTTGAATAAAATTTGAGCAACAATAATAAATAAAAATATTTTTTTTTGATGTGTTATGTTAGATTAGATATTTGAATTTTTTATTATTATTATGCAACAAAAGTGGTGTAAGTAAAGAAAAAAAAAAGTTTAATTATTTAGTATTATAGTTAAATGAAAAAATGACATACATTTAGAAAAAAAAGGAAAGAAAAGAACGTGTATATTCATTAAAAGAACAAAATAAATAAATATTACATAATAAATAATGAACATGCGAAATAAATAAATATTATTTGGCAAAGGATCTGAAATAATAATAATTATAGTAATGAATTAGAATCTTATGGATAGAAATAATAAAATAAAATAAGTAAACGACGATATTCTATAAAGTTGCTTAGTATTTGTTTCGAAATACAATGCCATTCTTAAGCATTTACAGAAAACGAAGTTCTCTAAAGGCATTCGACTTAAAATACGGTAATCCAGTTGACAAATAGTCTGCCTAACGCCTATTGTGTGTGTGGAAAGAGGGAGTGATTGAGAAACGCCTTCTTTAACTCCCAGTCTCGAGAAGTGGGGGAAAGCACAAACGCGCAAACGCGTTCATAACCATCTACAAGTAGAATATTTTGACCGCCTATACGCGTTTGTGACCATCTACAAGTACAAAAGTCTGACCGCCTATATGCGTTCACGACCACTTACAAGTACCAAAGTGCGACCGCGTAAACGCGTGCGTGACCACGAAAGGGTTAATATTACATTATGGTGGGTCGAAAAAACCGAAATATTTATAATCGAAACGTAATAGCGCAGAAAAGTTGCCTTTTGTAAAAAAGATAAAATACGTAAAATATTGCACCGATTGGTTAATATCTTTTACCGCCGCAAGGGGTCCAAATTTCGAAAAAATCGCAAAAAACATACTTTTTGCAATTTTTTTTTAAATTATCTAAACATATCTATTCAATTTCTAATAAAACGCAATAGCCACGCCAAGATATTAGTAATGTAACATTATTATTTAATTTTTGTGACATCGTTGCTTTTACCGCCGCGACAGGGCCAAAATTTCTAAAAAATGTTAAAAATTAAAGTTTTTCATTTTTTCAATTTTCATAACTTTTGTAATGTTTTCAGAATTTTTGCATTTCTAGTAGGCTGGGAAAGGCATTTTATGTTGTTAATTTCATGCACATTATTAACCATGATCACTGTTATTTTATTAAAAAAATTTGCTCAATGATAGAAACACCTGCAGCTGCCTGCACGTAAAATTAATTTCTCGCTGCTAGAGGGCCACGTTTCACTTTGTTCGTTTTTTATTTTGTAATGTACTCCTTTTACTCTATACTTTGATGGCCCTAAAGATAGAAATATCTGCCAAGTTAAAGAGGTGGCAAAGTTTCATCTTTGCGAAGTCAAGGAGGAAGATGATCTCTTTGATGCTAGAACCAGGTCTCAATTATTTTCGTCATTTGACCCGATCATCTGGCAAGTCGACTTCTATATGCAATGACATTATAGATTTTTTGAAGAAAAATGAAATCCAAACTGTAATAATAATTGCAGTCGAATTTCGCGGAACTGTCTTCAAAACAGGATGCAAAGGTGGTGTTATAGTAGGAATACGTGAGAACAACTTAAAAAAACCACTTTATTGGCTTCCTTGACCTCACTTCAATGAGCTTCCACTGAGACAACTTTTCAAACATCTTGATGACGAAAAACAGGTTTTCTATCATATTGTGGCCCAATTGGTTGATCTCTTGTGATTTGCGAATTATTACCAATTGCAAAATTTAAGACAATTTTATCTGATCACCTAACTGTTGATAAAGATGATTTGTCAACTGACCAGAAGTATATGTCTGAAATATTGCAAGCTCTTTCAACACGCGTGTATACAATTGACCTTTTTTGCTGAGTCCCTGGACAAATATTTCACGCAAGGTGGATCATTACTGCTATTCGAATTTTGAGACTCTACGTTGGAAAAAAGAAACCCTCTTCTTAACTTGTCATACTCTTTGAGTACATCCTGAAAGTGTACTGCATCAGTTGGTTCACAATTAAAATGAATCACTCATGTTTTCCAGAATCTGTGCACTAGAGTTAGTAACTTACGTTACTTGACAGATAATCTACGAAAGATTATAGTTCCTGTATTTTCACGAAATGACAATTTCGCAAATCATACAAATAGCCTTTTTGGAATAATAGCATATGAAGAGGAAAACATCAGGGCCCCAGCCATGAAGAAAATCGCAAAAGCACGAAGTTCTGTGGACTAGAATAGTGCCATCCGTTACTTTATCATAGCAGACTTCAACATTGAAACTTAAAATTGTATGGCTTTAGTCTACTGGCAAAACTGAAAACTAACGGAACCACCTGTTATGATTTCTCTATCGACTAACAACGCTGGTGAGTTTAAAAATGTTCGATTAGAGATACCAGCTATTATAACTTTCCTTCTCCCACTCAGTCACTAGAAAGATGCGTGAAATTAGTCATTGAAGCGCTGATAAAGTTTGTTTACTAGAACAGAGGGAGGATCACATCTGATCAATTTTGGCCTCTCGAGGAATAATGGCTTCATCTGAAAGCAAGTTACATTATAAAATTCATTTACATTAAATACTTCTTCATTTTAAGTTTATTTAACCCGTTTCGGTTAAACATCTCTATATTTTAATTAATAAAATACTAAAACATTTTGCTCATTTTATATAATTTTTGTGGCATGAATTGGCTGTTATGAAGTAAAATATCAGTAGATGAAGCGATCGTTAAGAAAAATGAAATATTAACTTTATTTTCAAGTCTATATTTATTAATATATCATAATTTTTATAACTATTTGTAATAAAGTAAAATTATTTATTTCTAGGCATATTATAAAAATTATAAATATTTAGAAAAAAAAGGGAAAATTTTGAAGATTTTACAAAAATATGGTCTTTTTGCGGCAAATAAAGATATGATTTCATCATAATGAACATTTACCGGGACATTTCTCATATCTTCATGTAGCTATTGCATTCTATTAGAAATTGTATTGGTATGTTTGGATAATTTAAAAAAATGAAAAAAAAAACATGTTTTTTGCGATTTTTTGAAACATTGGCCCTCTTGCGGCGGTAAAAGTTATTACCCGATCGATGTAATATTTTAGGAATTCATCCTGTATTACAAAAGGCAACTTTTCCGCGCTATTACATTTCAATTATAAAAATTTCGGTTTTTTCGACCCACCCTAATATACATATATATGTTATATAAAAATTTTACTTGCAACATTCATTTAAATTATTCTAAATTGCCAGCGTATTCATTTTTCCCTATTCCTTAATACTCTCTATTTATTATGTCTAGTTAAATTCCTATAAACTTAAAACGCGTATCTTAATAATTATCTTTTTCAAAACCTTAATCTAAATTTTTATTCCCTTCATTAATTTTTATCAGCTACCAAAACTATAATATTCTGAGCGCAGCTACTTTTATTCTTCGAATGTTTACAAAAGCCATTTTTACTATTTTTATTTTATTCCATGAATCAACTTCCCACCAACCTATCTAACGTCAGACCGTATTACATCAAAATTCCTTTGTAAGCCGC
Organism: Maratus speciosus; assembly: GCA_963932465.1. Classification (NCBI taxonomy): domain Eukaryota; kingdom Metazoa; phylum Arthropoda; class Arachnida; order Araneae; family Salticidae; genus Maratus; species Maratus speciosus. The sequence continues at coordinate 282,513,011 of OZ010792.1, forward strand.
TCCGGAACTCGTTTTTTATTCCGCCCGCTCTCTCTCTCCATTGGTTGAGTGACGAATCGTATTTCATTCCGTGTCTAGTTTCTGAATCTATTTGGTTCGTCTGAAGTTTATATTTCAATCTGTATTTCTACGTTAATTCTAACAAAACTATCGAATATGAGGTCAGAAAGAGAGATTTTTTGTGCTGTTCGATTGTTTCTTGAATCTGTTACCAGGTGTCTTATCGTCTTGTAGAATATCTAAATTGTCATTAACATCTTTTTAGCAAGGAACATTAATTCATGCTCTAGCTTTAAGGCTCTGATAAATTCTCGCAATGTGGGAATTGTTCACGTTTATATGTGTGGATGAATAAACCGTTTCAAGTGATTTTAGCCTGTTTTACTGGCAGAACTACCAGATTTCTTAGTCCATTACTTACCACTCATGGGGCCTGACCTGCATTTGACTGCATCATAAATCGCTGGTGTTTCGATTGAACTTAGCCAATCTCATCACTAAAAACAAATAGATAGAATGGATTAAATTGGTCATCTTAAAGACAAGAAGTCTCAAGCGTACAGGTAAGAAGCTAACTAGAAAGGGAAGCAGGAATCGCTCTGCCTGGAAAATACATGAGAGGAGGGAAAAACATTAAAAAGGGGAAGAGTACGTTAATGCTAGAGGAAAGTTGTTGTAGCAAGTCAAATTAAAACATTTAAAAATTGTTTAAGTTCTTGCAAATTTAAATGCGTAAAACACTTCTCAGAATATCACAGACCGCATGTATTTAATGAATGTTATAAGATTTCACAGAATGATAAATATAACTTCATTGAAAAACGACTTAGTGCCAAGATAAACAAAAGACATGAAGCACCAACACAAATTCTCGTCGATAGCACTCCTTTTATTACTATTTGTTTACTGGAAGTGACAATGTTAGAATGTACAAACAATTCTACTTGGGAACAGTGTCCATTAGACAGAAATCAATTTAGACAGGGCATCAGAAATAGGATGTAAAAACAGGTACCCCAACTGGTGATAAGCGGAGTAAAACTTCAAGTACGGCAATCCCACATAAATGTCACGGATAAAATAAAAGCTCATATTGAAAGTTTGTAAAAGATTGTGTCTCAGTACAACAGAGCAAACACTAAAAACATACTTAGAATCAGAGCTTAACTTACAGAAAATGTATGACTTTCAGAAATGAAGAGAAAACAGTGAAGATCCAGTGAAGCTTTCATGTTATAGAGACATCTTTAACACGGAGTTCAACATTGAATTCAATCCACCAAAGAAAGATAGGTGCAATCACTATGAGGAGTATAAACGAGCTAAAATTGAGCAAGAAATTAATGAAGACATGCAATCCAAATATGATCTGCTGATAAAAGAATTGATTCCACTACAACTCTCAGAAATGATGACAGAAATTCCCTTGATAAGTTAGTCATTTGCTTTGACTTAGAAAATGTTATAACATGCTCCAAGAGTAAAGTGAGTAATTTTTCTATAAAAGAAAATTAAACATGTATAACATGACGGCACATGCAACATGCAACAAAGAAAAGAAAGCGTATTGTTGCTTGTGGACAGAAGACATGTCGGGCATAGATGGGAATGATATAAGTGCAGCTGTATCAACGACTGTTGAGAAGATACTGTCAGACTTTCCGCATGCTGATAGTGTAACTTTGCGCACCTCAGAATAAAAATTAAATGATATCTTAAGCAATTGCAATTCTGATGCAATCTCATCTCCACGTATTAAAGACATTACTCTAAGATATTGCACACCTGGGCATTCATGCGTACAAGAAGTGGATAATATTCACCGCCAAATGAAAGGAGGAATGGATGTAGCAGAATTTTTTTTACCTCTTTCATTCATACGTATGTTGCTGAGAGTGAATCGCTATAATACATTTATAATCCTAAGAATGAAACCAGACCAGTTCTTAGACTTCCACTCATGTAACAAAAACTATGCCTACAATCTCGTTCCGTACACCAAGGTGACACAGTTAAGGTTCACACAACTTCATTACCATGTTGTACTGTTTTACCATGTTGTACTTCTGATCACTACAGTTGCTTGTCTTAAACGACAAGCAACTGTAATGATCAGAAGTTCACAGCAGTAAATTTGCGAAGAAGCACCTTCAGACGACGAGGAATGTCAACATGATCTCCACAAATCACTTTAAAAAATTCTAAAGTTGCTCAAAGAAAGAGGGACTGCTTGACGAAGCCAAAATAAAGGACCTGCAGAGTATGCTAAAGTGGTTTTCAAAAGATGACAGGTTGTACTTTCAAAATATGTTCAAAAGAAATTAGACTAACTGTAATGTAAAATAAAGCATGGTTTATAAAACATTTCAAATTTAGGACCAAAAAAGTAGTATAAAATAGTGATGGGCGATTCTCGAGAATTCGACAATCGAGAAAAATCGTCATCGTAAAAAATCACAATCGATACAGCCATCGATTAATTCATAGAATCTACAATCGAGATGTTTTACAATCGATTATAACGAGAAAAGCTAAAAACAGTTATTGGAAAACTTAGCTATTATTCTGGCCGACAATTTCATAGTAGTGATAGAGCTTAGTGATGGGCGATTCTCGAAAATTTGCCAATCGAAAAAAATCGTTATCGTAAAATACACAATCGATACAGTCATCGATTACTTTCGAGAATCTACAAAGGAGATGTTCTGGAATCGATTATTGAAATCATTGTTTTTACATATATATATAAGGCAGATTTTATTAAGTATAGGGTAACTGAAAACAGATGGAATAAAAAAACAACAAACCAAAGGGAAACTATAAAGGAGCCATAAGACTGGAAAAGTCTTGTAAGGGTGCCCCCTGGTTGAAAAAAGCTGAAAAAACGCGAGTAGCTATGAAGCGGTAAGGGGAGTTTAAGTATCAAAAATTAGAATTTTTCGGCAATTAGCACCAAAATGGCCAAAGAAATAAGAATCAAAAGCACCCCCTAGTGGCAGAAATATGAACTAAAGGATGATAAAAGGGATCAAAATTTTTTATTGATTTTTCTACGTCATTTGAGATTGGATCTTTAATTTCCCCATTTTTATAAAGTCTTCGACTGGAATACAATAAACGAACTCCCGCGGGGAGCAAAGTAGGAGGGAGGGGCAAGGAAAGTGCATAATATGAATAAGTGGTCACAGGACTTTCCAACGATATGGCACATGAGGGGTGTCGGCTAAATTTAGTAAAGTGCCCCCGCTCGGGGGCAAAGTAAGGGGAGGGGCGCGGGCGATATATAAAATGAAATAGTAGTCACAGAGCTTTCCAATGATATACCACATGAGGGGTGTCAGCAAAAGATAGAAAAGAGTCCCAACTCCCAGGATTCCAATTATCGTGCCCCCCCCCCCCCCGAAATATACCCTGCCCATCCTTCTCTTTGAAATTTTCATATATTAAAAATTATTTATCGGAGGGCTCCGTAAAAAAAAATCTGATCTAAAATGTTTAAAAACGTTTACCGTTACCGAACTTTTTTGAAAACGAACGATTTCAAAAAAGTTCGAAAAGTGCCTCTCTCGGGGCGCCAAACTAAGGAAGGAAGAAGAAAGGTTCATAATATGAAAGAGTAACTTTGCGATGATAACCGAAAACTTTCCGATGATAGATCAAATGACTGGTGCAAAAAAAGTTTGAAATCTACCCCTCCCACGTGGGTTCCCTCTTTTATCCTAGAATATACCCGGAAATCACGCAGCCCCACTTTTAAAATTTTATATTTAATAAATAACATTTATCGGAGAGCTCCATTAAAAAATCTCATTTAATGATATTTAATGTAGAAATCTCTACAATTAAAAAAAAAAAGTCACCCCCGCACCGCTCTCCCCCCCCCCCCGAACCCCTTCCGGAATTCAACTCTGGGAGGAGAAAGGTTCATAATATGAAAGAGTGGTGAAAGGACTTTCCGATGATATGTCAAGGAGAGGTTTGGTAAAAGTTTGAAAATTACCCGCCGCCCCCCCCCCCCCTTGTGCACTCTCGCGCAACCCAGAATTCACTCACCTTCCTCTTTGAACTTTTAAAATTTAATAAATAGTATTTATCTGAGTCTCCAGGTATGGGGCAGCTTGGCAGAGCTAAAATAAGAGAAACATTGAAAATTCGGGGCAAAATGACACTAAATTTAACAGTAAAGTTTGAAACTAGGACTATACAGAACTGAATACATAAACCACTATGCTTCATAACCCACATCGGTTAATAGCAATAAAATGATAAGTGCCAGTTAAACTGATGGCATTGAGCTCACAGGTTATTAACTCTAACTGTATATTATACTCTTATTTCAAAGAATAATGTCCCTCAAAAAATAAATGAAGGGAAATATCCCTCGTTTGCCCTTTTTATACTTAACCAATGAACCTCCAAATCTAATCAGGAAAACCCCTTAACTATAATAAATCAGTATATCAAATTTGAAGCAAATCAGATAATTCTGCATGAAAAAAAGAAACATATCGCTAAATTAAGGGTGGTCTAACCCCTTCAACCCTTTTATACTTAACTAATGAACCTTCAAATCTAATCAGGAAAGCTCCTTATCGACACAAAGATAGAAAAAAAAGTCCTTCCGGCCAGTGCCGGGAGGAAGAGGTAGCTTTCATAATCCTTATTTAAAAAACTCGGTCGAGATATTTGTATGTACTATGTACACACCAAGGTACATCCAAGTCGGTTCATAAATACGCCTGTTATTACGTGAGAAAAATCAGGACGTTTCAAAATGTCAGCCACGCTAGAAATTCAAAATGCTATAACTCAGCCATTTTTAAGATATAGACGAAACAAAAACTGCTCCCGAATCTTTTTATCAAGGTCAAACACATAAGAAGAAAATATTTTTTCAATTTTCAATTTTTGGTACCACATTTCAAATTTAAATTTTTCTTAAAAATTTAAATGGCCGTCATTTTTAAAGAAGATGGCGGGTGAAGCTGGCCAACGAACCCGGTCGAGACATTGGTCTGTACTATGTATAAACGAAGTTACATCCAAATCGGTTCATAAATACGCCTTTTATCGCGTGACAAAATTCAGGACGTTTCAAAATGTCAGCCACGCTAGAAATTCAAAATGCTATAACTCAGCCATTTTTAAGATATAGACGAAACAAAAACTGCTCAGAAATCTTTGTATAAAGGTCAAATACATAAGAAAAAAATATTTTTCCATTTTCAATTTTTTGGTACCACATTTCAAATTTAAAAATTTTAAAAAAAATTTAAATGGCCGCCATTTTGAAACAAAATGGCGGATGAAGCTGGCCAACGAACTCGGTCGAGAGATTGGTATGTACTATGTACACACCGAATTACATCCAAATCGGTTCATAAATACGCCTTTTATCGCGTGACAAAATTCAGGACGTTTCAAAATGTCAGCCACGCTAGAAATTCAAAATGCTATAACTCAGCCATTTTTTAAGATATAGACGAAACAAAAACTGCTCCGGAATCTTTGTATAAAGGTCCAATACATAAGAAAAAAATATTTTTCCATTTTTAATTTTTTGGTACCACATTTCAAGTTTTAAATTTTTTGAAAAATTTTAAATGGCCGCCATTTTGAAACAAAACGGCGGATGAAGCTGGCCAACGAACTCGGTCGAGACATTGGTATGTACTATGTACACACCGAATTACATCGAAATCGGTTCATAATTACGGGAGTTACAGTGTGACATAGGTCAGATATATATATATATATATATATATATATATATATCAATTTTGAACGGTGGGTGGTTTCGGGGTCTGGGGGGATCGATGAAAATATACCAAAATTTTTTGAAATCGCTTTCCTCCGAACGGCTGCAATAGGTAGCTTTTTTGTAAAGAAAGCTACCTAAAATTAAAGTAAATTGAATAATTCTCCATGAAAATCCATTTATCTAAATTAAGGGGAGGGGACTTGCCCCCTTTTCGCCCTTGTATACTTAACAATGAACCTCCAAATCTAATGAAGGAAGCGCCATATCGAATAAATCGGTATATTAAATTTGAAGCAAATCCAATAATTCTGCATGAAAAACCCTTTTATCTAAATTAAGGGGAGACTAGTCCCTCCCCTTTATACTTAACCCATAAACCTCCAAATCTAATCAAGGCAGCTTCTTAACATAATAAACCGGTATCCCAAATTTGGAGCAAATCGAATAATTCTGCATGAAAAACCCATTTATCTAAATTAAGGAGGGGGTCTACACCCCTTTCCCCCCTTTATACTTAACTAATGAACTCCAAGTTTAATCAGGGAAGCTCCTTAACATAATAAACCGGTATACCAAATTTGGAACAAATCGAGTAATTCTGCATGAAAAACCCATTTATCTACATTAAGTGGGGGACCAGCCCCCCTTCTCCCCCTTTATCCTTAACAAATGAACTTCCAAGTTTAATCAGTGAAGCTCCTTAACATAATGAACCGGTATACCAAATTTGGAGCAAATCAAATAATTCTGCATGAAAAGCCCATTTATCTAAATTAAGGGGGGACTAGCCCCCTTCTCCCCCTTTATACTTAACCCGTAAACCTCCAAATCTAATCAAGGCAACTTCTTAACATAATAAACCGGTATACCAAATTTGGAACAAATCGAATAATTCTGCATGAAAAACCCATTTATCTAAATTAAGGGGGGGGGCGGACTCGCCCCCCTTCTCCCCCTTTATCCTTAACCAATGAACTTCCAAGTTTAATCAGGCAAACTCCTTAACATAATAAACCGGTATACCAAATTATGAGCAAATCAAATAATTCTGCATGAAAAAGCCATTTATCTAAATTAAGGGGGGGGGGTCTAGCCCCCTTCTCCCCCTTTATACTTAACCCGTAAACCTCCAAATCTAATCAAGGCAACTTCTTAACATAATGAACCGGTATACCAAATTTGGAGCAAATCGAATAATTCTGCATGAATAACCCATTTATCTAAATTAAGGAGGGGGTCTACCCCCCTTTCATACTTAACTAATGAACCTCCAAGTTTAATCAGGGAAGCTCCTTAACATAATAAACCGGTATACGAAATTTGGAGCAAATCGATGAATTCTGCATGAAAAACCTATTTATCTAAATTAAGGAGTGGGGGGGGGGACCAACCCCCCTTCTCTCCCTTTATTCTTAACCAATGAACCGTCAAAACTAAACAGCGGAACGCCTTATCAGAATGAACTTAAAAAAAATTGAAGCAAATCGTACATTTTAATCAAGAGTTATCGCGTTACGTACATACATACGTACGTACAGTACATGCATACACACAGAACCGACGGGTACATTAGCTCTCAGGCTTAGATAGCCTGTGAGCTAAAAAGAGATTGGATAAGCAGATGGACTCCTTTGAGAAATTATGACTTAAACCAGAAATGCGGTAAGTTTGACTCTGAAAGCTTCATTTCCATCTCGCATTTCGGCAAATCTCATCTCGATGATTTTTCCAACATTTCGACGCTTCGAGATGGGAATATGCTCGATGGTTGGTTCTCTCGCGGTTTTAAACCTTTCGGGATGGGAAGTATCTCGAGAGTTTCCTCTCGCCCTTTTCAACCTTTCCCGATGGGAAGCCTCTCGCTTGTTACTCTCGTCCTTCCAATGAAAAGCCTTTCGAGGATTTCTCTCGCGCTTTTCAACATTTCGCTATGAGAAGCTTTTCGAGGATTTCTCTCGTCCTCGGCAGAGAAGAAAAGTAAGAAAATTTATCGAGAGTACCAAGGGAGGAGATAGAGAAAAAGGCATGACAATGAGCTGTGAAATGAAGCCCTAATTTTCAAAGTTTCTCTTATTTTAGCCCTACCAAGATGTCACATACCTGGAACCCTCCGATAGAAATTATTTATTAAATATAAAATTTTCAAAGATAAAGGTGGGTCGGGTGATTTCGAGGGAGGAGGACGTGAGAGTGGACTCATGGGGTGCAATTTTAAAAATTTTACCGAACCCTTCCTGTGGCATATAATCGAAAAGCCCTTTGACCACTCTTTCATACTATGAACCTTTCTTCGCCAAAAGGGGGGTGGGAAGGGGCGAACAAATTTTTAAAACCGTAGCCGATTTCTATAATAAATTTAAATATCACTTTAAATATGGGTTTTTTATGCAGTCTTCCGGTAAATATTATTTATTGAACATAAAAATTTTAAAGTGGCGGCTGTGTGAATTCCGGGGTGAAAGAGTGGGCCCACGGGGGGAGAGAGGGGGAGCAATTTTCAAACTTTTTTTGGACCAGTCATGTGATATGTCATAAGTAAGCTCTCGGATGACTCTTTCATATTATGAGACTTTCTTCCTCCCCTCCCCAATTTGGCCCCCACTGCGAGGGTAGTTTTTTCCGCTTTTATCATTTTAGATCGGATTTTTTTTATGGAGCCTTCTAAATATTATTTATAATATATGAAATTTCAGGACACTTTGCCAAATTTAGCCAAGACCCCTCATGTGACATATCTTTAGAAAGGTTTGTGACTACTTATTAGTGCTATGCACTTCCGGTGGCCGCCCCCCCCACTTTGCCCCCCCCCCCCCGGAGGACACTTTTCCAAATTTAGTCAGTACCCCTCTTATGAGATATCGTTGAAAAGGTCTGTGACTACTTATTGATGTTATGCACTTCCGGTGACAGTCCCCCTCACTCTTTGCCCCCCCCCCTGGGGGACACTTTTTCAAATTTAGTCAGTACCCCTCGTGTGAGATATCGTTGGAAAGGTCTGTGACTACTTATTGATGTTATGTACCTACGGTGTCCCCACCACCACTTTGCCCCTTCCCCCGGGGGCACTTTTCCAAATTTAGCCAAGACCCCTCATGTGAGATATCGTTGGAAAGGTCTGTGACTATTTATTGATGTTATGCACCTCCGGTGACAGTCTCCCCCAATTTGCCCCTCCCGGGGGACACTTTTTCAAATTTAGCCAAGACCCCTCATGTGAGATATCGTTGGAAAGGTCTGTGACTACTTATTGATGTTATGCTTCTCCGGTGTCCATCCCCCCCATTTTGACCCCCCGGGGGACACTTTTTCAAATTTAGCCAAGACCCCAGATGTGAGATATCGTTGGAAAGGTCTGTGACTACTTATTGATGTAATGCACCTCCGGTGACCGCCCCCCCCCCCACTTTTCCCCCACGGGGGTGTTTTTCTAAATTTAGCCGAGACCCCTCATGTGACATATTGTTGGAAAGGCTTATGACCACTTACTCATGTTATCCACCTCCCGCACCCCTCCCCCCCTTTCCCCCCACGGGGAGGGCATTTTTATAAATTCAGATCCAGACTTCTCATGTGACATACGGTTGGAAAGGCCTAAAGACCTGCGACGACTTAATCATATTATGCGGCTGCTGTGCCCCTCCGCTCGCTTGACCCCTCCCCCAAGAGATCTGGTGCGACGTTCATTCGTTTCGATATTATATTTTTTACAAGATTTTGTAGTGCGTGCACACCACACCCGCCTGCTATCATATATCAGTGCCGTATATAGCGGGTAACCTGTTCGTGATTTCATATTACAAGATTACGTATAAATTAGGGGCCCCAATTAAAGGAGGGGCCCGCTAGCGGTCGAAGTCACCTAGTCTTTATTAACATCGACTCATTCCAGTTCACCCGCAGACTATTCTTGATAAATGTATGACGTATATAATACATAATATATGATTTATAAAAGAAATTTGCAAACTGTAGTCATCGAGAAAAAATTTATACAATCGAAAAATATCGAGATGTCCATACAATCGAGAAAATCGAGAAAAACATCTCGTTATCGCCCATCACTAGTATAAAAGATATTTTGTTGTTTTTCTTTAGTGATATTGAGTCTTTTCTTTTGAGCCAGAGTGTATCAGATTGTAATACGAAAAACGTCATTTAATTTCAATGTAACCATTAATTTTGTGTCTTAATTTTCATCCCCCCATTAAAATAGTACACTGAAACGGGAAAGTTGCAGGACTAATTTTTAACATAATTAAATATTTAAGATAGTTTGTGTTTAGTTAAATAACATTTTCAACTTATGTAAATTCATCAATTTTGTGAAGATTCTATTAATTAGTGTGATTAATTGGACGCAGCAATTTGCTGTTATTGTGTTGAAATATAGTTAGTAGTAAATATTTTACTACGCGCTGACGTTTATTGGAATTAATTAACCAAATTTCGCTTTTTTAATCTATAAAAAGCTACACAAATTAAGAATAACATGGCTCTTTCATGATAGAACCACTTTATTCTAAGCAAGATACGACATTTGAGAATAGTATGGTTCTATCAGATTTTTTAAATGTAAAAAAATCTATGAAAATATTATTTACCAACTTTGATATTGTAGAATTCCTGTCTATACCGACATAGGAACTAATTAAAGTAAAAAGTTTTTTGCAAACTTTAATGGCTGCACGTACAGAGCACGTTGAATTTCAAAGTGTTCTCAATGAAAGATGACTTTTGGCCCGATAGCACCATCCTATTCTCAGGTGATAAACTGGCAATGCTTTTACCACAAGCTCTGGCTTTATAATACTTTATGAATGTTACTGTACTTTTCTGAATGTGCCAAAAAGAACTGCTTCTATAATTCAAAACAAATCTGGTATTAGACTGAGGCAGGACTCGACCAAAATCAGAAGACACAAACTTTCGTTTCACCTTTTATAAGCTGCAAATTGAGCGATGCAGCCTAATTTGCATAAAACAACAGCGAAAACCCGAAACCGTAGATTTCAAGATATCCAAACACACATCGGAAAATCAGAGTAAAATAAACTATAGATGTCTCTGTTGTGCACACGGGTTAAATGTTTTAGGTCACGTTCACATTGAAAACACTAGAGACTCTCTATAAGTGAGTTGTTAGTCCACTACAAAGTAACTTACCCAGGAGGTGACCGTTTCAGGTTTATAAAGGGGGTAGGGAAGCTTGTCTGAGTCTTTGAAGACCTTCAATTAAATTTTTATCTTTCATTTTTTTCGTTTCCATATCATGGTTGTTGTTATTGTTACTTGCAGCGTTCATGTATGTATATGTTAGTTTATCTCAGAAAAGGATTGCATTTGCTCGACCTCAGCAGGCTATTTGTTTCCTACTGGTTAAATCCGGTCATTTTGCTAATCTTAATCCCACTAGCGGTAATATCAAGCGGGAAAGGGGTTACTTGTTTATTCTTAAGATGTAGATGAACATTATAATTTGACGTAATTTTTGAATAATAGTTTAGAAACATTACAGAAATACAATTAAGAGGGATGGAGAACATAAACTATATCCATAATGATTCAGAGTTGCAATTTTTAAATTCATTTTTGTCAGTTTGTTTTATTCAATATATCAGCGTGATCCAAATGGAAAACTCCAACGCATACTTTTCATGTAACTCACTGTATTTCTTTTTTTATGGACGATCTTTAAGGTTTATTTCATAAAGCTAAGAAACGGATTTTTAATAATATAAAAATTTATTTTAAAAATAAAAATATGAAGTAAATAGTCATTTTTACTGTAATTGCACTAATGTTTATTAGTTTTTTTCTGAAACTAATTAACTTTTTGAAAATCTGGTCCTTACAGTTTTATAGAACACACTTGTAAGAAAGAGATAAAAAAAAACTTAGCAGAAAGGTCAAAACTGTAGGCGAAACGTGGTTTTAAAATTATCGCATTTTATTTTTTTTAATTAAAATTTAAAAATTTTATCACAAGCATTCCATTTTTCTTGGTTAAATCATTATATTCCATATAATTATTTAATAATTAGTTAAAATGATATTATAAAATACTCAAATAAAAAAAAAAGCACTTCAAATAGCACTGAGTCCATTTAAGGTTTAAATTATCATCATTTTAAATATTTTTCAAAATCTATCACGGTGACTTTTCTGTGGAGTCACGAAGTGACACCGATTGGGAGTCATATTAAGACTAAATACTCGGCTTGATCACCGTTCTGACTAAAGTTCTGTAAAAAACGCCATCTGGCGTGAAGTAAGTAAATATCCGTACAAATAGGTAATAAACAATCACCTGTAGTCAGTTTAATTTTGTTTAAAAATTGCTTGTTTTCGCTGTAATTTACTCTCAAGTAAAACTAAGTAAAAATTTTGTTTCAATCTTAAATGATAGGATAAGTATGAAGACATCATATTATGATGGAGGAAGGAAGTTTTAAAAATATCATACCTAATTGCTGCGTTGTATGTAAATGAACTCTTTTAACATAGGTTGCAAGACAAATGCTTAGGTGTACTACATGTTGGGTGCACTAGCTTCCACATGAACATCAGTAAGTTGCAATGATTAGACAACAGACAAACTGAAGTAGCTATTTCGACAGTTTTTTTTAAATCTAGGACGTAGCCAAACACCAAAAACGGTATAATTTGCTCTTTTAGTCCCGCATCTCTACCGGACTCAGGGTCGCAGGTAGGAAGCTTGAGCTTTTCGATAGGACTACATTACGTACATGCTGTATCTATTATTTTTATCAATTTAATATTTTCTGCTATTTTTTCCGGTATATATTTTCAATATTTGTAATACTTACAATAGTATATAAAATCTTTGTTGTGGTCAATCGGTCAGTTTCCCGCGGGCCGGGCTGGGCTCGGGTTTCGGGCCCATTCTTTTTTCCGTACAGATCTTTAGACTGTAGTGCGAAGACCTTGCACTGGTCTGCCAGTAATTTATTAATACTTGCTTTAATGTGCTATAGGGTGTTTTAAATCTTCAGTCAAAAATTTAAACAATCACATGTTCTCACAAAAAGAAAAATCATACAACTACTACCTAATTTCGGAAACAGATGTTACAACCACGAATAATATCACATCACAGAAAAGTATTTTGGCAGGTTTTAACAAGTGCAGAGTAAGTTATTATCGTCCAATAATTAGATGTAGCGCGTGCCAGCTATATGGCCATTCACAGGCATACTGCACGAGAAACCAACCAATTTGTGCTAAATGCGCACGTGTCCATCTAACTTCGGTATGCCCATAAAGAAGCGACCTTTCACAATACTGCTGCATGAACTGTCTGCATGTAAACTATAGCTTCCCACATACAGCAGACTCGAGCGTCTGCCCAACTTATCAACATTAATTATGGAATAGAAATGTCCAACAGAGGTCTGGCAGTAGCTAGCCTTATTACAAAAACATCTTATTATCTGACTTTGTAAATATAAGTGTAAATCTACTCTAAGACATTCCACTACCAAGAACTCATCTAATTTTTAATACCTACTATAATCGTCAGTTTTAATAATCCAAAACTGCGTTTATTATAATCATTATAAAGACATTCCACTACCAAGAACTCACCTAATTTGTAATACCTAGTATAATTGACATCTGTAATAATCTAAAACTGCTTATTATAATCATTTTAAATTTTCATTTATATCTATTCATTAGTGTTTATAGTACTGTGTGTAAAATTAGCTAAGTTTTATGTAAGCCTCTCACAGAACTTCCTTTTTAGTTTTTACCTTTCAAAATTAATCTTCCTTTTAAATTTTCATTTATATCTATTCATTAGTGTTTATAGTACTGTGTGTAAAATTAGCTAAGTTTTATGTAAGCCTCTCACAGAACTTCCTTTTTAGTTTTTACCTTTTAAAATTAATCTTCATTTCAAAACTTAACTTATTACACTATTATTTAATTTAAAATAATAATAATAATAATAGTAATAATAATAATAATAGTACGTTTATCTTTAACTTACTTTATCAAAGACGTTTTTGTGTGAGGTAGAGGTGCGTAAAAATGTTATTCGAAGTTTAGTGTTGTGTGTAGATCTGGAATTTTATTTAACTCTACTTATGTTTAAACTGAGTATAAATCATGATGTAACCCCCTTTTTTAAGACTTTAATAAAGGTGTCCGAGGGGAACATCTATGCTCTACAGACGTGGTTTCCACGTCTGAGCAGTCCCTCTTAGGCAGTCAAACAATCACATGCTACCTATTACACATAGAATATCTAATAATATACATATTATTTCTGGTGTCAAAATCTCCCTTTTCTATGCCCTTACAAAAATTTCAACGATGAATGAGGTTTTATATGAATGGTTGTGAACTGGCTTTTGAAAGACTATTACTCACATTTCGTTAAAACACGTTATTTGATTAAAAATTGCAGTTAATTAAAAATTAATGTAAAAACGTTTCAGCAAATCATCTGAAAGACAGCAGTGCGAAAGCCTTGCACTGGAACACTGGTAATTTATTAATGCTTTAATGTGCTATACGGTATTTAAATCTTCCGTCAAAAATTTAAACAATCGCATGCTATCTATACACATGCAATATTTAATAATATATATTATTTCTGGTGTCAAAAACTCTTTTTTCTCCGCACTTAGAAAAAGCACAACGATGAATGAGGTTTTAGAAGAAAGATTTTGAACTAACTTTTGACAGACTATTACTCACATTTTACTCACATTTTTAGATAATCTTCTATTACTTTTCCCATGGAATATTTAAATTTAAGTCATAAATTACCGTTTTCTGATCTCTATAATTGGAAATTTAAGTATGAAAAATAAATTGTTATTACACGGATTATTGTGATAAAGGACATTTTAATCTCCAATCAGAAGTTTAAAATAACCCTCTTAGCATATAGTGCATTTAAAATATTTAAAATTTAATTCATAAGTTATTCTTTTCTAAACTCTACAGTTGGGAATTTTAAGTATAGGAAATAAATTATTATAATATGTTTTGCTGTGATAATGGATGATTTAATTTTCAGTCTAAAGTTTAAAATAATCTTACATAGCCTATCACATACAACATTGAAAATTAATCCATAAATTATTCAAAAGTTCAAAATAACGGATGTTTAGATTTTATCAAAATTTAAAAATAATCCTATATCGCCTATAATGCAGAATATTTAAAGTTAATCCACAAAGTATTCCTTTCTGACCTCAGTAATTGGAAATTTCGGTATAGACTATAAATTACAAGTTTTAGTGTGATGAAGGATGTTTAAATTTTCCGCCAAAAGTTTAAAATAATGTTACGTCGCCTATCATGGTGAATATTTAATGTTAATTTAAAATTATTCTTTACTGAAATTTACAGTTGAAGGGCTCATAACCGTACTAGACCAAATCCATTTTGAAAAAAAAAAAAAAAAAAAATGAGATTGTCTATTTAGAAGGCGCATAAAATCTGTTTTATCCATTCCCACAGTGAACCAAGTCTGTTTTCGCAACTTCATTTATGTCATCTGTTTACAGACTTGGTTTACAGTGGGAGTGAGTAAAACTGATGCCCCTTCTAAATAGACAATCTCATTTTTAGGTGCGTTCGTAATTATATAAATACGTAGCACCTCTAGTCGTCGTTCAGTCTGTCTGTCCGTCCGTCCGTCAGCATATTACAGAGCAAAAACTACCCAACCGAATGGTCTGAAATTTTACATATATAATTGTTGCAAAATTTTGTCGAGTCATGTCGAATTTTATGAAAATCGGATCTATAGTTTAATTACAGGGGCATCCGAAAGTTTTTCTTTACATTACGGCCAATGGGAAAAAATTATTGCAAGTGCATTTTAATGATGTTACAGTCTTCCGAATGGTCTGGAATTTTAAATATATAATTGTTGCAAAATTTTGTCGAGCCATTTCATATTTTCTGAAAATTGGATGCATAGTTTAATTACAGGGACAGTCAAAAGTTTTCCGTTACATTACGGGCAAAGGGGAAAAAATTATTGCAAGTGCATTTTAATGATGTTACAGACTATGCACTTATGAAGTGCAAAAAACATACATTCAGTACAATATGGGGTGCAAAAATTTTTTATAAAACTAGTTATAGTACGAACGCACGTCATTTGCCACATTTGACGAGCAATTTCCTACTTGTTTTTTTTTTTTTTTTTCAAAATGGACTAGGTCGAATATGGTTGTGAGCCCCTCAGTTGTAAATTTCAGTAAAGAAAATAAATTATACATGTTTTAAAGTGATGAAGGATGTTTTAATTTTCAGTCAAAAGCATGCAGAATATTTAATACAGCACTCAATCCATGAATTAAGTTTTCTAGAACCTTTAATTTTAATTTTAGTATTGCCAGATAATTTTATAAGAGGCGCTTTAATCTCAAGTAAAAAGCTAAAAATACATTTTTTTAAAACTAGGGGGCTCTGCCTCCTACGAGCTACGCTCGTCAACCCCCGTTCAGACACCGCAGACTCTAAAAGTACGCAAATTTGATCGGCTTTAAAAAGATTTCGGAAGATTGAATTATAATTTAAAAAACAGTGGCGATCTCCCTATAAACGGATTTCTATTCATTTCTCTTTGAATGGGGAATTTTAAGGCCAAATCCGCTTGATGAACCCGTCGACCAATTTCGCCAAATTATATAAATCGCCAAAGCACTCGCCAATTATATAAATTGACATAATTTTTATTTTAAATAACGAAAGAACAAATAAATTAGTGCAACATTAATAAAAATACAAATAAAACGTCGAAATAAAAATAACTTGATGACATAGACACGTGTAACTTGCTTAAAGTCAAGTTAATGTGACATTTACGATCAACCATTATTGGCATTTAATCTTATAGTTTGGCGAATGATAGAGTTTTGGTCGACGGGATAACTAAGTAGTACCAAAAATACATATGTCAATCGCTGTTTTCGTCTTTGACGTAGACACGTGTAACAACATTTCAAAATAAGCTAATATAAAAGGAATTAAGTAAACAGAGTCTTTGTCTCCTGGTATTTTTTAACAAAGCCAAAAGAAAGTTCTTTTAAATAAGACTTTTTAAATTAATCGTTTTTAATCTGACGTAATTTTGACCAAACTATTCTTTCTCTTTTTAATATTCACGTGAAAATGCTTGTTTTAGAAATGAAATATTATTTGCGCTTTCCTAACAAAAATAGTTGAAAAGTATCCGCTCAAAATATCAAATAAATGTCTAGCGCAATTTCTGAATTTAAACCTTTTTGCAATATTATTTTGTATTCATTTTATGTAATAACTGTAATGTGACGTAAATATGACGTAATTTCTCCTATTTAAGACTTCTAACGCATGTTAATAAATTTATTATTTTACAAATTCCTTTCTCTCTTAAAATTCACGTGTAATTATAGTTTTTATGACGTAATTTTTAATAAGTTCCTGCTTTTTGTATATAATTATTTAATTCTAATTCCAAATGTTTTTTTCTGTTTATAATAGTCACGTGTAAATAAATTTTTAATTTATTTACAAGTATAAATATTTTTTTTTTGAAGCAAACATTATTATTTCCACTGTTTGTACAGTTGGCAACAGTTTAAATTAATATCACTTTCTATAATCTGTAAAAAATATCTCTAGAAATGCTGAAAATTTGAATTTAAAATAGAAATAAAACCTCAAAAAATTAGTCAAATTAAAAAAAGAAAAACAGTCTGCACACCGGGAACTTCAAACGTATAAAATGATCTAAAAATGATTAAATTCCTATGAATAGTTTTTGCTCCTATAAAACTTTTTTAGTGGAACGATTTTGTCCAACTTTAGCATTAAATATCTCTTAAAATAATTCTTCGATTTGAAAACTGTCTGCCTCAGCGTGTTTATCAAACATTTCTGTATCATACTACCGATTTTCATATTTTTGTATGCATTATTTTTCTTAATATTAACGAAGAAAGACCTCCTGTCACAAAAAATTCAAAACCGGCGGCGGTGACAGCGGTAGTTACTTTTTTTTAGAATAGAGAGATTATTATCCAAAGGTCAAAGATTAGCCGTTTAGTTCCCACATAAGATCCATCGGAGCAGTGTACAGCAGTCAATTCATGAATTAAGTTTTATAGAACCTTTAATTGTAATTTTAGTATTAACAGATAATTTTATAAAAGACGCTTTAATCTCAAGTAGAAAGTAAAAAATACATTTTTTTTATTATTATCCAAAGGTCAAAGATTAGCCGTCCAGTTCCCACATAAGATCTATCGGAGTGTACAGAATGTTCCATCAATATCCTTCCAAACTCTACACAGCCAGATCTAGTGTCGCCAGGTGACCCGATTTAAGTGGGATTTTCTCGATTTTCAGGGGTTTCAAGAAATGCCCCACGTAACCACTGTCCGGGACGCCAAAAGTTCCGATTTTTTATGATGCATAATTTCTTTAATTTTTTTTAACCCCTTAATTCTTGTTCCCGTCAGTACCACGGGCTGAGGTGTTGTTCATTATTTCTCGCGCATGTCATATTTCAGGGCTGAAGATTTAATTGCTGGAAAAACTTCTGAAACCAGAAAATTTTAGCTGGCATTTCCGTATGAAGTCTTTGAATATTACACCTTTCTGTTTGTTCTGTCCTGTATATAGTAAAAAAAAAAAAAAAAAAAAATTGTTTTTCTGCTAGTTTTTTAGCATTTTATATTTAAACTAATGTATGGTCTCTGAAAAGAGTCTTTTTTTTTATGGGGCACTCCCCGGTAGCTTTTTCGTCTTTTCCTTCTTATTTTTTGGAACTAATGGAATTTTTCTTTCTTTTTTAGTTATTTTTTTCTTTTCTTTGTTTTTTTTTTTACTTTTCAACATATGTTATACTAGTACTTA
Source organism: Maratus speciosus (assembly GCA_963932465.1). Classification (NCBI taxonomy): domain Eukaryota; kingdom Metazoa; phylum Arthropoda; class Arachnida; order Araneae; family Salticidae; genus Maratus; species Maratus speciosus. Next base: position 282,531,660 of record OZ010792.1, read on the forward strand.
TGTACTTTGTCATTTTTTGTTAGTCTTTTCTTTTTCTTAAAAGTAAATTAAATTTTGTGGCTACCAGCCACGTCTAAACATTATTATTTTTTAAGGCTCCCTAATGCCCTTGCAACACAATCACCTATCCACTGGATGTAAAGTTGCAACGCAACTAGGCAGTCCATTCAGCTGCTCACATTGTTCCATTGTTCACATTGTTTGCGTTTGGTGTTAGGCACTGATTGTGATGTTGGACTTTGTGTTGCATGTTTCGAAATGTTTCACACTAAAAAAAAAAAAAAAAAAAAAATATTATTAATAATCAAAATTTAATGTATATGTATATTATTTCAAATATTATTTGTAAATTTTGTGTGATGATGATAAATAAAGACCTAAGATGTGAAAAATAAAGGTCTTATTCGCATTAATTTGTATGGTATAAAAAATAAGACACAGAATTCTCGTATGATGGCTTTTCTGCAAATGTGAATTTGTGCTATAACAACTTTTTTTTTTTTTTTTTTCCCTTAAAAAAAAAAAAAAAAAAAAAAAAAAAAAAAACTAATTGCATATTTTATTTAGAAACCTTATAATTATTCAGTTTCTGTAATTAAAAAAAGGAACTTTTTTGATGGTTTTTTCCAATTATTAAGCGATCCGTAATGGGTTCAAGTACCATACTATTCGTTAGTCTGCATAGAGTGGAACTACATACTGTAAAACCTGTGAAGTCAGAACCTGTCTATAACGGAAAATTTGTATTGTGTCGTCCAAATGAATGCCTTACAAATCTACCTACCAGGCAGAAACATGTCTTAAGCAGAATTTTTTGCGGTTTCTAGCGATTTTGTATTCATAAGTTCTACTCTATTTTATTGAGGAACGGAGGCAACAGAATTCTGTTTTAAAAGTAAAAATTTCATGTTCCCTGTGATAGGAATATAATACAATTATACTTGTTAAATTGGAATTTCGTTCCAATCCCTGACGTATCCGCTTTCACAGGATTATTGTGCATGATTAAACCTGCTAAAACATAATCGTAAGGGACAGGAGACAAATATATTTTGAATAGGCTTTCATCTTAGCAGGTATAATGGTATGGTATTTCTATCGTAGGAACAATTCTTTTTTTTCGTTTAAGACATGATTCCGTTATAGACAGCTTCCGATTTTGTAGAACTGTATACAGGCATCCCCCGACTTAGGTATTATCCCATTTAAGCAAATTGGCAGTTACATAATAAATCTCGAAAATTAAATTTATGAACACATTAGCGCGTTTAATATGCATTTGCGTACTTTTTATAATTATTTTATAAATAAAATATGCAGATAAAAACCACAGCTTTAATATAGTTTTATATATTAGATAGAGTTATAATTTTATTGGGATACACAATTAAAGCATCAATAAATCAAACCCTCAGCCTTCAATATTGAGAATGGTAGAAGGTTTTAGAGAACAGCATTCCTCTTTACAACCATTCACCTCAAGCGCTGGCTCTCCCACTACAGAATTAAATTAACCGTTACAAGTGTATAATCATTTTTGATTTTGTGTACTATGAACAGTATTGTCATAACAATTTAATCTTTATTGTCAGTTATTCTTAGTAGTCTTCTAATTCATAATAAATATTATGCTTATCAAGAATTATTTTATTTTGTGAGAGCTGTTTATTTGTCTTGCCATCAGAAATTCATGGAGAAGAGGTAATTTACCTCTTTAATTATTTCGTATTTTTATAGTCTTTGATGTAGATTCAAAATTGTTAAAAATCAGTTCATCAATGTTAAATATATAAATACCGTATTTCACAAGATACAGTGAAACTCGTTTAAGATACGAATCAAGGGACCGAGAGCATTTCGTATCTTAAGCGGGATCGTATCTTATCCGAATTTCATAGATTCTTGAGTAATAATGCATATAAAGCCAATGCACATTGCTATTAACGTATTTTAGCCATTTATAACTCTCATTTTACCCCATTTCTAACGATTTTTAGATATTCTAGGAAATTTGAATTTAAGATTTTGAAATAAAGAATAACTTTATTTTACTCCAAAATTTTATTGAGTTACCGTTTGTACAATATCAAAATTAAAATGCCTTTATGCAATACTCTCAGCCAAATTTAAAAAAAAAGACGATAAAACGAAATTTGTGTTAATCTTTAGAAAACAGAAACTATCAAAATTAAAGTACGTGAGGTAGTTTTAGTTTGTTGAAGAAAAGTCATTTTTTGGTTTGGTGAAAGTCAAGATGGATTGTGGTAGTCGAGATTTTATGACGAAGTTTTCTGCCTTGTGGATGTGGTAGAAAAAAATCTTTTCCAAGACCAGCATCCATCGAAGTGGCGTACATTCGAAGTAAGCTGAACGAGCTCATTACAGATGCGAATGATGGTATGGCTGTACACCCGTTTCTTCATCCACGTCGTCTTCTGATGGCCTAGGTTCATCGGAACTTTTGATGTCCGCGATTATATCCGTGATAGAACAAACTTCGTTTGTTACTACCTGATCGTCAATTTTGTCAAACGAGTACCAATCATTGCATTCTTCTTGATCCTGCTCCTCTTCTGCAATGTCAACGTTTTACAAAATGCCGTCGACGTTAAAGGCTTTACAAGAGCAGTTCTCAATAATAGCTGATGTTACGTCTTCCCAGGACGCACTCAGGAAATGCATGGCTTATAAGAGGTTAATAAGTTTACAAGTTGGGCAGAACAGGACCTTTTCGCGATTATCTATTTGATGTAGATGACGTACAACGAAACAACTTTTGTATTTCATTTTGAGAACATGAATTATGCCTTGATCCATGGATTGAACCACGCTAGTCGCATTGAGTGGAAAAGACTAGTTCGATGTTTTGTAAACTGGGGATATCCTTGGGATGGACGAGACAGTTGTCGGCGAAACACTATACTTTCCTAGGCTCCTTTTTTATTCGTTCATCGAATTTGCGGATTCACTTAACGAATATATCGTTTGTCATTCATGCTTTGGCCTGAATTTCATAATCGCAGGGCAGATTTTTAACATCATTTTTTTTATCATTTTAAAACAACGAAGATTCCGAGACTTGCCGATGACGAGGGGTTTTAATTTATCCGTTCCGCTCAGATCTGATCCAACGAGAACAGAGATACGTCCTTTGCTCAGTTTTCCACCATAACATTTCTCACCCTTAAATGCCATTGTTTTATCAGGCATTAATTTTTTTTTTTAAAAAGCCCATCTCGTCGACATTGTAAATATCGCATATTGAGTACTTTTTTCAATAGCGGCGCGAGCACGTTATTTTTCCAACAATTGACATCATCTACATTCAAGTTGTCGACTGTCGGCATACCTTCCTATTAAACTATTCCGTATCTTTGTCTGAAGCGGTCTAGCCAACCGTTGATAGGAGTGAAATCCACTCCAAGACGTATAGCAATTTCGCAGGCCACTGGACAATCCGTTAGTTGGGATGTTCGTCAATCAGGTTTTGCGTGAGCCACACAGACTTCTAATATAAGAATAAATATTAAAAGTCTGTGGTGAGCCACTCAAATAAAATCTTCTCCAATTCTTCGTCTGCCACATTAATATTCACTTTGCCAGAGCCTCCAGCTGACGCACTATTCTCCAGTTTCTGTCTATTTTTTAACAGAGCTCGAAGTGTTGACTCGTGTATTTCCACAAATTTGGCAAAGACAGTCTTGCTTATCACATTCTCGGGGCGTCGTTATTTCCTTAAGACAACCAATTTTTCAGCCAAAGAAAACGCCTTTCTCTTTACTTTAAGTACTAGTACATAAGCCTCATTTCGTATATTAAGAGGGTTTCTTGACACCAAGGGACAGATTTTCTTCGTATATTAAGCGGGATCGTATCTTATGCGTACGTATATTAAGGGGGTAATTTTACACAGGCTTAATAGGCATTTTTCAAGGGACCGAAGATAATTCGTATCTTAAGCGGGATCGTATCTTAAGCGGGCGTATCTTAAACGAGTTTCACTGTATTTGTTATTTGTAAAGTGTTTTTTTTTTTTTTTTTTTGTTCTGTTTGTTTTTATATTTTTCATACTTTTATAGTTTACATCCGAGTAAATACTGCTGCATGAAGTTTTATTTATAAAATAATACAGTATAAATTATATATCAGTTTCTTACGATATTTTACCTAAATAATTAAAAAATTCAACTTACGTAAATGTTTACGGAATGCATTACTTAGGTAAGTCAGGGGATGCCTGTGTTTTTGTCCCGATTTAGAAGCCGCTGTCCCGCTTTTTTTTTTTTTTTTTTTTTTTTTTTTTTGTCTCCCTGTCTTGCTTTTTGTGACACTGAACCTGGAAACACTAGCGAGATCCTTCGCTTGGAGTACATAAAAAATTCCCAAAGAACTGTGCTTCTCTGATTCATAGTTTTCGAGAAAAATGTGAAAGAAAAGTATGACATCATATCCGGTGCAAGGGAAAAAAAAACTTTATTAGAAATATGAATAGCAGTATTGTATATGTTTGCAGATGAGGATGCACAAAATATTACCGCGCATATCGAGTCATGTATATGTGCGCGCCGTGGAATGACGTCAAGCTGTCGCCTCGTGTCGCTTGAATCGTATTTAAGGGCTTACATGGGTTTCGAAGGTTAAAAAAAAAGCATATATTATTCTCTATTTTTTATATAATAAATAAATAATTTTATTCGAAATTTTGGCTCTATATGAAAGAACAACATTTAAAGAATATTTTATAAAATGTTCATTGAAAAATTTTGAAAATTCAGCCGGTGAGACCTGGTTTCCGGTTACCCATAAAATAACAGTTTTCTCGTGGAAGTCAGGATAACCCATGATAGCTTTATCTGAAATTAAAAATTAATTTTTTTCTGTTAGTAGATAAGTATAGCTCGTGATTAAACGGAAGATTTAAATAAAATTTGAAACTTGAATTTTTGGCAGAGTTGTATGCAAAACAGTACAATTTTTGGTACAATTTACACTACGTATAGCCTACGTATAAAAAAAGTAGTTGTAATCGAAAAAACAAAAAATCTTAGTTCAATCACTAGTCAATCCTATTTTGAAAAAGTGTGCAAAATTTCAATAAGATCGGTGGATCCGTTCTTGAGAAACTGTGTCCACTGACTTAATAGTGTTTTTAGAAGAACAATAGCAAAAAAAAAAAAAAGTTGGAAATATCTCGTCAAACGTGTCAAATGAGGTGCGTTCGTACTATAACTAGTTTTATAAATATTTTTTGCACCGCATATTGTACTGAATGTCTATTTTAGTGTACTTCATAAGTGCATATCAATTTCATTCTGTTCGAAAGGCTGTAACATCATTAAAATGCACTTGCAATAATTTTTTCTCATTGGCCGTAATGTGACGGAAAACTTTTGACTGTCCCCGTAATTAAACTATACATCCGATTTTCATAACATTTGAAATGATTCGATAAAATTTTGCAGCAATTATATATTTAAAATTTCAGATCATTCGGTTGAGTAGTTTTTTTTCTCTGTTATATGCGGACAGACGGACGGACGGACGAACAGACAGACGGACTGAACGACAACTATAGGTGCTACGTATTTATACAATTAAGAACGTACCTAAAAACGATTAAAGTTTTAAGTAGGAATAAAACGAAGATTTTTTTTTTACTTTCATAGAATCGTTGATTCCAGCTGTATATAGACCATTGTAGCATGAACTGTATGAATTTTCGTATAAATTAGCAAACGGATTGGGTATTTAATCCATTTTTATACCATTTTGTGCCGATTCCACAGGGAAAATAGCCAAGGAAATGTGACAGAGTATAGACCATTGTCATAAGAACTGTATACATTTTCGTACAAATCGGCAAACGGATTAGGTATTTAATCCATTTTTATACCATTTTTTACCCATTCCACAGGGAAAATTGCCAAGAAAATGCGGCAAAGTATAGATCATTGTCGTAAGAACTTTATACATTTTCATACAAATCGGCAGACGGATTAAGTATTTAATCCATTTTTATACCATTTTGTACCAATTCTACAAGGAAAATTGCTAAGGAAATGCGACAGAGTGTAGACCATTGTCGCATGAACTGTGCGCATTTTCGGACAAATCGGCAACAGGATTAGGTATTTAATCCATTTTTAAACCATTTTGTACCGACTCTACAGAAAAAATTGCCAAGGAAATGCCACCGAGTATAAGGCTGTTCTCAAATCCAAAGGAGCTACTTTCCGATACATTTTTAAATTCATTTTTGTTCGGAAATGCATGAAATTGGTAGGCGTTGTTACTCAGAAACTATGTAATCGAAAGACGTTTTCCCTTTTTTTTCAAACATAAAAGATTTTTCTGAAAATATTGTCAAAGTGGTCGTTTTGAACCGAATTTCCTTACGCAACACTGCGAGACAGGAGAAAAACTGGTTGTCACGTGTCCAGAATATCTTATGACTCGATAAGTAATTTATTTCTCTCTATTCTAAAAAAAAAAAAAAAAGTAACTAACGCTGTCACTGAATGAATTTTTTGTGACCGGAAGTCTTTCTTCGTTAATATTATGAAAAATATTGAATACGAAAATATGAAAATCGGTGGTGTTATAGAGAAATATTTGATAAACACGCTGATGCAGACAGTTTTCAAATCGAAGAATTATTTTATGAGATATTTAGTGTTAAAGTTGGTTAAAATCGTCCCATTAAAAAAGTTTTATAGGAGCAAAAACTATACATGGGAATTTAATAATTTTTAGATCATTTTATACATTTAAAGTGCCCGGTGTGCAGACTGCATTTATTTTTTTAAGTTGACTAATTTTTTGAGGTTTTATTTCTATTTTAAATTCAATTTTTCAGCATTTCGAGAGGCATTTTTTACAACTTTTAGAAAGGGTATTATTTTAAATTGTTGCCAAATTTAAAAACAGCGTAATGAATAATATTTCCTTCAAATTAAAAATTGTTTACACGTGACTGTTATAAACAGAATAAAAATTTCAAATGAGAATTAAATGATTACTTATTAAAAGCAGGAAGATATTTATAATTACGTCATAAAAACTATATTTACACGCGAATTCTAAAAGAGAAAAATAAATAAATTGTAAAATAATAAATCCATTAATATGCGTTAAAAGTGTACATGGAGGAAATTACGTCATATTTAAAATTGCCAATTCATAATATTGCCGAACAGTTTAAATTAAAAAATATATTTGCGGGAGACATTTATTTGATATTTTGAGATAATCTTTTTAAACTATTGTTGAAAATTCTAAGATAGTGCAAATAATATTTCTTTTCTAACAACAAAAGTATTTTCACGTGATTATTAAAACGAGAAAGAAAACTTTGGTGAAAATTACGTCAGATTTAAAGCGATACATATAAAATGTCTTATTTAAAAGAAAAAAAAAAAACTTCGAGAGACAAATATCGAGAACATAATAAATCGATAAAAATATCGAGAGACTAAGAGTCTGTTTACTTAATTCATTTTATAGTTATTAGCTTATTTTTACATGTTTCACTGATCTGATTTAATCAAAGACGAAAACAACCCGTTAGTAGGGAGATCGCCACTGTTATCTTAATTATAATTCCTTTTTCCGAATTTTTTTTAAAGCCGATCAAATTAGCGTGCTTTTAGAGTTTGCGGTGTTTGAGCGGGGGTTGGCGAGCGAAGCTCGTAGGGGGCAGAGCCCCCTAGTATTTTAAAAAGTTGAAGACTCATTTCGATTCCAAATCGCTTCAATATTCAACCTTGCCAATTTTATTCCTTTATGTTTAAAAATGAGTACGAAAATGTGTCAGAAATTTTAGCGTTGTTGAGGTTTCTGAACCGCCATAAGTGATAAATATTGTGACTTTGGTTGGACAGTTAGTTAAAAGCTGTTTATGAATTCTGTTTTTCTGTCTGTCTGTTGGTCTGCCTTGTCTAACCGTTCTCTAACTCTGGTAAATGTACTGGGATTGCCAGGTGATTTTTTTATGTTATTGAGATTTGCTAATAGAGCGTTTGGAATTGAAAATAAAATGCACAGCATTTATAGTTTGTTTAGACTTTAGAGAAACGAACAAAAGAATTTCGTTACATTATGGTCTAATGGGAAAAATTGTTTTCGGTGCATTTTAATAATGTTTCAATATTTTTAAAATAATGAAATTGATATGCATCACTGAGACGGTGAATAGCTTTTTCAGGAGTATAGAATAAGGGGTATTTATTGTTCGTTTACAGGCAAGCACAAAATAATTCGATTACATTATGATCTATGGTGAAAAATGGTTTTTGATGCAGTGTTAATAATAATATGATAATTCAAACATAATGAAATTAAAAAGAATCACTGAGGTACACTGCAGCACGTTTCGCATAGGTTGGAGTGCGTAGCATTTATCGTTCATTTACAGAGATGCACAAAGAATTTGGTTAGAGGGCGGACTACGATCGATATCATTCTATGAAAAAAAATGAATTTTCTTAGCCCTTTGTAGCATCTTGTTGCATATTTACAACAGGACCAAAAGTCAACGTTACTGCGTTCGGTTGTCTGCGGCATCGGTGATTGTAATGGGAATTTTCCGCCGGAGCATTTTATCCTATGCCATTTTTTGATTGGTGCTCCGTTTTGGGTGATTAAGTCAACGTTACTAGCGAACATTGAGCCTTGTATAGTAACTGTGCTTTGCCTGACATATCTTTTAACGGTGACTTTCTCTTGAAGAGTGAACTTTATGGTGTTCTTTTTTGTTCAAGTTTGTTTTTCCTTTAATAAACTTTAATGAACATTTTCCCGAACATTGAACTTATATGAACATTATTGAACAGTGAACTTTAATGAATATTAACACACAATTATCTTAAAATTAAGAACTATAGTTTTGACTTAGACACATACAAGACACCTCACTATCTTTATATATTTTTATATATTTATTATTATGAAGAAAGCAACATCAATTGTTTTGTAACATTACTATCATTTACTGATGTAAGTACGTCAGACTATGTGATACAGCGTATAAAATAACGCACTAAAATACGGAAATACTACTGGCAATCGAGACGCCAGTACTATTTCCGTACTTTAATGGAACTTTTTCCCGGTAAATTACAGAAAAATTTCCGTTAAATTCCAAAAAACGGAAAATTTTCTGTAATTTACCTGGAAAAAGTTATAATACGGAAATAGTACTGATGTGTCGATTACCAGTAGTATTTCCGTATTTTAGTCCGTTTTTCTTTACAGTGTATATTCTACATGTTGTTTTGGGTACGTTCCGATGTCTGCGGCCTCTAAAAATTATATAGTCATAAAGATCCACCGCTGACTAAAGTAGTGGAGTTATTCAACAATTGGAACCAATTCCTTGGAAAAAATTTAATTCAACAAATATTTTAGCATATTTAAGTTATCTCTCTGATTTTAAAATTAATCAAAATAACTGAAGGAATCTCCAACTTAGAAAACAACCTGAAATCAACAAGAAAATCATTATCTACAATCCATAAATATCACAAGGACATTACCATACGCAGACAACGTTAGAAAAATGGCTCCTAATAAACCAGCTTTCAAAAGCCACTTTGGCTCTCAAAAACTAACATCAACTCCAAAATTGCAGAACAAAAAGAAATTTGAGGAAGGTTCGGTAGGATTAAAGGATATGAACGATAAAATAGGAGTGAGTTAAAGGGAAAGGACATCACGAAAGAAACTAAACGTATCTGAAATACAGAAAAAAGAAAATGAAGGTTCAAAGGAAGTAAAACAAAGATCCAGTTCAGTTCATGACACTCCAAGACTAAAATTGCCATATGATATCTATAAAAGAAGAGGAAAAAAATATAAGACAGACTGGCTTGCAACCAGTCTTATGGAAAGTATATTGATATCGAAGGATAGAGACGAAATCGAGGAAGAAGAGAATGAAGAAGAAGGCGATTATATCTCAGAGGAAGATAACAACTATGATTATGATAGTAAAATAGAAGAAACAGACCGAAATCTTATAGCAAGGGTTAAAAACAAGAAAGGACAGAAAGGGAAAAGAACAAAAAGTATATCAACACCGGACTTGACAGAACTACCAAAATTTTCATTAAACAAGGCAGAACAGCTGAACCTTTATCACATCATACTAATTTATGAAAAATTAGTGAAAAAGGAAACAAAAGGAAGTACTAAAGAAGCAAATGCATATCTAACATACATAATAGATAGAATAAGACATGCTGAGAGTGAAACATCAGGAAAGCTAATTGAAAAAGCAAGTGAGATAGCCTGTATTGAGGAAGATAGGAGAATATATCAGAATGAAATAGATGAATTTGAAGAACAAATAAATGAGCTAGAGGAACAAATAAAAGAAAAAGAACAAATAATAGAAGAATATACAAAGAAGGTGAAAAATTTAGAAATAGAGATGGGAAACCTCAAAACAGAACAACAGAATAATAAAAGAAATGATAAAAAACCAGCAAATAAAAAAGAGAAAGAAATAGAAACATTACAGACTCAATTTCAAGGAAAAGAACATAAAACTAAAGCATTAGAAGAAGAACATAATGAAATCAAGGAATTGCTAAATAAAAAAGAAAAACAACTGAAAAGCCTAGAAAAACAAATCACTGAAATGCAACAACAAAGTGCAGAAAATAAGAAAGAAAAGAAACAAGAAATTAAGGACCTGCAAGCAAAACTAAAAAATGCAGAGAAAGAAATTAAGGAGCAGAATGATAAGATAAAAATCCAAGTTGGTGAACTGGAATTCGAAAGGTCAAAAGTGTTAGAATATATACAAAGCGAAAAGAAATATAATAATCAAGAAAAAGAAGTAAAATTTTAAAAAACAGAACTATATAATTTGAAACAAACTCAGGAAACTAATATGAAGGTAAAAAATTCATTAGAAGAAGAAAAAGAGAAGAACGCTCAAATGTCAGAACTAATAAGAAAACAAAAGGATCTATTGGACACAAAAAATAAAGAAATAGCCAACAAATCTATAAAAATAGACAACCTCCAAAAAGGTATCAAATCAATACAAAAATCCAGAACAAAGAAAAACGGCAATCTTGATCAACAAGGGAAAGATCGTATAGATGTCGCCATACAAGTGAACGAAAGAAAGAACGTACGTCAAACATCAAATGTTTCACAAACGGAAGAAAGCTTGGAAGCAGATCAAATTAAGGAACTAAACGGAAAAATAAGCTATCTAGAAGGAGAACTAAGATTACAAATTGACCAAGCCATGAAATTACAGGAGGAAACTAATTGCAAACACAATGTTATATCAGAAATACAAAGAGAGAAACAGGAACTAATAGATGGAAAAGAAACAACACAAATACTAAAGAAACTTCAGAAAATAGAATGTCTTCTAACAGAAACACCAGTCCACTTAGGTAGAAGAGAAGTAGACAGTGAAGAAATGAGAACAACAAAAGAAAGTCCTCAAGTCAATCAAAACCTAGAATCGGAATATTCAAAATCAGCAATAATAATAAGAAGCTTGGATAAACAATTAACAGTGGAACGTATACAAGAAATACGTAATACAGATATATTAAAATTAGACTCATTACCTCCAATCTACAGCAGATTCTCAAGAAATAAACGAACAATAATAATAAAAACAAATACTGAGGGTAGTACAGAAACTTTACTCAAAATAATTGAACAAATAGAAAGTCTAAAACACCTTACAAAAATAACCAACAAACTGGAACACACCATTAAAATAATAATAACAGGAATTCCACTGAACATTGACCAAGCGAAGTTAACTTCATCTATACAACTCAATCAGCAACAGACCTCCACAATAAGAATACACAAAAAACTACAAAAAGAAAATTCAAAAACATATCAGCTAGTCTTGGAGGTGGGCTACGTTACTGCCAATAATATACTAAAACAAAAGGTAATACCACAAGGCTTCAACATGTGCAGAATCTCAGTATACAGACCGATTGTCAGATGTGCGAACTGTCAATTGTTCGGTCATCGGAAGGAGGACTGTCGGAGGCGAGAAATCTGTGCGCACTGTGCTAGAGGCCACCAAACAACGGACTGCCCTTATAAATTAGATCCAGGAAAAAGACAATGTACAAACTGTATGCAGATGGAGAACTATTTTCCACATTCTGCAGACTCACCAACTTGTCCGATCTATAGACATCAACTTTCAATCAGAAATGAATCTCATTCCTAAAATACTAATAGAAGTTCTTTAATTATATGAATGAATAACTCTAAATATTTCAGTAGAAATAATAACATTGATGTTCAACACAACAACTTTTACACAATAAGAACTTCTACACATTAAAACATTAAATTTACTCAGAACCATTAAACTAATAATAAAATATAGTTCAATTTTAAAATAATCATACCTACAGCAATTTATAACTATAATGCTTTACCGGAAAATGACTTGTAAATAGAACACTTCTGGAATGTGTTTTTGTTAATTGTATCTAGGTGTCGTCTGTGAAAGTCTCATCTGTGAACCAATTGTTATATTATGTGTTATCTCAAATTTTAAATAACCTAAATTGTCTTGTTTTAAATACTTTTACCTTTTATTAAATATTTAACTTTAAAGGATATGACAGAAATTTCCCTCCTCTGTAGTCCTGCTAGTATGCTAAATCATTAATTTCCCTAATTATTAACAGCTAATTAAAAATTTATAACTCATCTCTCTTATCTTATTTATTTAGCCAGGGCATTGGAGGGGAATTTCGTATTAAATTCCTTATCTCTTAGCATTAACCTTTAATTAACAAAATCTATTATTATCTCCATTCCTTTTTATAAAAATTATTCATTATTAATTAACCTATAATTATATAAAAATAGTGCTATGCTGCAATTTAACTTTAACCTTAAATATTTACTTTTAATATACTGTTCTCTTGGGCTCGCCCTGACATTTTGTTATACTGTTTATTGGTTATTCTGTTTGTTTTGTCATTTTAATAATTTTCATTAAACAGGGTCTTCCAACCTGCTGGGACTTCTGGGCTCGTCGCGGGTACTGGGGTTTCAGCGGGAAGGGGGATATGTGTTTTCCCCTCGTGGACTAATCAGCTCCTATACCGAAAGGTTGGCTGTCCACGAGTGGGTGATTAGTGATTAGTGATTGTCTGCGGCATCGGTGATATTAGTGAGGATTTTCCGCCGGAGCATTATATCCTATGCCATTTTTTGGTCGGTGCTCCGGTTTGGGTAATCAAGTCAACGTTACTAATACAGAAGACTTTAAAAGACGATTTTATATATTGCTGCTATCTCCCAATAGATCAGTTAATATAAATTGTTCATAGTATTTTCAATAGACGGCGATACTGAGTTAATATTTCATGTGATATTTTTATTTATCAGTTGAGCAGTTACGCATCATCTAAAATGAACTTCGTAAATTTTGCAAAATTAAAAAGGTTGAAGATACCCAAAATTAGATTTTTAACAAAGGTAAGTTCATGTGCTTTACAATTTTGTATAAGGAAATTGACAATATTTATGAGCAGTGTGTTATGAAAAGAGGTTGACGGGATAATGAAGAAGTACCCAAATTTACAATAAATATTATATTACATATTGTATAGAATATTTAAAGCTAAAATAACAATTTTCAGATTTCCATAATAGTTAGAGAATAAATTATAATTCATTACTACATGTTTTGGTGTGATAAAGGATATTTTAATTTTCAGTTAAGGGGTCTCAGGACTCTTAAAGCTTCAAAAATTTCAAAATTTTACTTTTTTTAATATCTTAAATTCCTATCTTTTCAGAACATTTTGATTGTTTCTTTGAAATTCCCATTAGAACAAAAGCTATGGTTTTTAGAATTGAAGAGCTGAGTAGAAGAACATGTTATGCTACATTTTCTTAAAAATTGTTTTATCTTGTTTACGAAGGCGTTATCAGGTATTCTATCACATGGTAAAGCTAAAATACTATTTAGCCTTGAAGATTTCAGACATTAGAAATTAATATTTAATATTTCATTATTTAATTATGTAAATAATATTAATATTTTTTAATATTTAAAAATTAAATATGAATAAGTTTTTTTGATAGAGTTCAGTGCCACACCTGTTAATATTTTAAACACATGGTATCAAACAGAAAATAAATCATTAAAATTGACAACAGAAACTTTCACATCAAATTTCTTCAAATGTAATTTTGTTACTTAACATGTTCTTCCATTTAGCTCTTCGATTGTGCCCGCTCAATAGCTGAAGCGGTGTTTCCGAAACTTTGAAGTGATTGTGCTAAAAAATACGTTTTTGGACATAACGCGGAGGATATATCAAAAACAACTCAATTTGTTTTCAGGAAATTTTCAAAATAGATGTTTCATTTTAGTCTGTATAAGCTGAACCTAAAATTTCCTTTTTATTGTTAAAATAATATTTTTTATGTGATTTTATTGTTGAAATTTTCGAAATTTTGTATTAGCCAAATACAACTTTGTATTAAAAATATATAAATGCTTTAAATACAAATTTCTTCAGGTTCAGGTTAATTATTACAATCTAAAGTATAGTTAGGTGCCAAGATTTTCATTTTAACTGCAAAATTTATTTTGTAATCCTGCGCGTAATCTGTCATGCCAATTTTCTGGTCTACAAACGTCTTACTGTTTGAAGATCCCTATCAATATTTATTCTGCATTTTGTAATTTTTTAAATATGTGAAAAGAAAAAAAAATACTTATATCTTTTCATTTCTCTAAAAATTGTGTTTTAAATTCATATACTTTTTAAGATATTAAATGTTGAAAATGATCGGGTTTTTTTTCATTTTTTTTCCAATTTTAAGAATCTTGAGGCCCCTTTATTGTTTAAATGAATTGTCTCATTTGATCTGTTTTGACAAAAATCTCTTTTGAAAACAAATGATCTCTTTTTGTCTAATATGAACTGTAACAAAAACGGCGTATCTTAATTTTAATGTTTTTCTCTATTATTATTATTTGCAAGTGAATATGGTTTTTTTCTTAAAATACACTCAATTTTATATTACAAAGTTTCAAAGTATCTTTATTTTTCTAGAAAATACGGATATCAAGAGTTGCTATATTTTCAGAAATCTTTCTAAAAAAAAAAAAAAAAAAAAAAAGGGAAAACCCAACAAAAAAAAGTTTTTTTTTTTTTTTAAATACAAAAGATTTTTTATTTAACTTTTAATGCTTTTCACGTATGTTTACATCAGCAATTCAGTTACAATGTCTTGTTTGCAATATTTTTTACTACATTCATAAGGGAATGTTTTTGTAAAAATGTATCTTTCTACATGTTTGTAAACAAGTTGAGTTTCCATTTAAATAACCATAAGCACATTTAAAATAAAAAAGTATATATGTACAACGGAGGAAAAAAATACCGGGGCATGATACGGTACTAAGGAGAAAACGGAATTTATTTTTAAAAGAAAAATATATCACTTTTTAAAGGACAAAAAATGCATAAAATCATTCACGTTTGAAAGGAGAAAAATTGTCTCTCAAAAATATCAGATATGTTTTCCTGTTTTCTTATATCAAATGACATGCATACAGAATAAGCAAAACTGAAAATAACATTTCTCAAGATAGCATCATAGACTGTATAAAAAATTCATACAAGATAGTGTGGAATTTTTGGCATTTCAAATAAAAGAATCGGATAAAAGCTAGAACGCCAGGACACAAGGGGAACTGAGATAGAGAGGCAGCTATCAGGAGATCTTGAGGTCGTTGGTTCAATTTCCGATTTAAGGCAAGAATTTTGACAACTGGCGCCCTAAAGGTGACGTAACCGGTGCCGCGGTTAGGTATATGTCGCTAAATAAATATAGATGGAAAGGAATTATAAAAGGGAACAAGATATATATGAAAATTGCAAATGAGATGCGATTATATAAACTGGTGGATTACACCAAGAATAGCGAGAAAGAGAAATTGCAATTCAGAAGGAAATTTAAATAAATCAAATAGGTGAATCTTTGTGCCTTGTGATTTGGATTGTTTTCCATAAAATATAAAATTTAAAGGAATATGAAAAAGAAGCGATACTATTTAAATAAATTATGTCCTTAACCCCCCTTTCGGGACCAGCGTCTCAAACACGAATTTTAGTGGGTTCGTAACGCTGTTTAAAAAGTAGTTATGATTATTTATTTAATCAGCGAAATGCCCTAATTAAATAAAGTATAAATTACTTTTCATTTAATTACTCGTAACAGAAACAATGTCTGTATGCACTTTTTAAAGGTGCATAGAGTATTCCCACTAAATTCCTTGCTACCCTCTTAGCTTGAGAACGGCTGCTGCTATATTCATAACAAGTAGGAAATTGCTCGACAAACGTGGCAAATGAGGTGCGTTCGTACTATAACTAGTTTATAAATATTTTTTGCACCCCATATTGTAATGATACTGAATGTATTTTTTTTTTTTTTTTTTTGCACTTCATAAGTGCATAGTCTGTAACATCGTTAAAATGCACTTGCAATAATTTTTCTCCCATTGCCCGTAATGTAACGGAAAACTTTTGACTGTCCCTGTAATTAAACTAGTAAATCTGCAGATCAAGAGCCTCAACGTCATCTCTGCAACTCATTGTTTTTATCAAACTTTGCGTAATATTAATCTTTCTACAAAAACAAAATTTAAACTTTTTAAATTACACAAACATTTATAAAAGGAAAAAAATGTTTCGATGGTTTCAGACATTAAAAGCGTTAAATTAAACACGTTGTTATGTAAGGATATTCTGAAATTCTCACGAGCTATTTATTCTAGTAATTTTTATATAATAAAGCAAATTTCTTCAGGGGGGCTCTGCCCCCCTGAACCCCCCGTTGTGTAATTTATTTTGCATTTGTAATTTTCTACTGATTGAGTTAATGATTACCCTATATCTTAGATTTCTTTTTACACTGCGATTTATAAGGATAAGCAATAATTCGGTCAAGCATTTTACGTTATCCTAATATCCATACAGCAGTATTTACTTGCCTGCTAACCACAAATACCTGTATCTAATGGATAAAGAACTTTTGGAAATGTAAACTGAAACATCTAATTTAGAAATCTAATACCTTTATAAATTTTGTTTATAAAAAAATAATTTTGATTACCATTCTGCAATATTTATATCTAAGATCTAATCTAAATATCAAAAAATGTACTCGATAGCATTAACTTACTAAAATCACCCTAAAGTAGGGGGGCTTCTAAACCTAACAGTTAATAATTCATCATCGTTAAATAGATAAACATGATTTGGCGCCTTTAAGTATTTTTTGTGATTTTCTTTTAATAGTATCTACATTTAATTTAAAATCGTGATGTTACAAATACCGTTGAAATTTGACGCAAACCTATGTTCAGGTCAAATTACGAAAGGTTAACTAACATTTCATTTCCCTTAGCCGGACTTTCTGTTTCATTTTTCGTAATAAGGATTATTTTAATAATTTAATTTATTTTACACTCTACAAGCTGTTACACGGACGTTGTTCACGTAGCATTAAAATAGAGATAAATGCATTAAGTAAAACATTTCACTCCCCACCAGACATACCAAGTCTCAAGCTTTTTGCACATCACTATTATCTTACAGAAAATGTTCTTTTAAATCGCGCAAATGTTTCAATTAAATAAAGTAACATTTTCTGTATTAAAATACTGGTATCCAGAACGCCGGAGGCTTGGCAGCTCTGCTCCTCTTAATAAAAACATATATGATTAACCAACACTTTATCACATTTTATAGGAGACAATACGGAATTTCTTATTTGTATGGCCTTACATATATCTCAGTCATAAAAATGTAAAATTTTGTGCCAATTAATGCACGCAATTGCGAAAATGAAATCGCAAAGAATGAGAAAAGGAAGGCCAAGTAAAATCGTGTAAATCGAGGAATCTTTCTTCGTAGTGCTGGGAAAATACTGCTACAAAAACTATTTTAGGTGGTATTTGGTGTGAAATGTTTATATGCATTAATTCCTGTCCTATATATCCTTTTTTTTATTTTTTATTTGCTTATTCCATTTTTCTTTTGCACGTGAAAATCTTACAAATTAAAATTAACTCTTTGGGAGAAATTGTTATTCATTTTTTTTTTTTTTGGCAACAATAAAGTTTATAAAATTTAACAGAATAATGTCAGTTTATTCTGTATGAAAATAACGAACTTTTTCATTTATAATCAAATAGTTGAATAAATAAATGAAAATATTATTCTATATAGTATATAAATACTATTTTCATTTCTGCGTTTAAATAAATCTATATGCAAATATCTATACAAAGGCATTCATTAATTCATCCCTTTTGCTTTGATTTGACTTCAAAAAACCATACATACTTTCACATTTATGATATTTTTAGATGAGATGCTGTTGCTACGCAACGGTTAAAAGAAAACATGAAATATAAGTAAATTCATAAAATAAAATGTTTTATATTATTCGAACACATGTATAAAATTCTATCATAAGTTATACACCTAATTTAAAAGCTCTGACAAATGTTTTGACAAAATTGCAAACTAATAAGAATAATTTAATACTCTTATTTAAAAATTTCAGCATCCAAAATTTACCATTTAAATCTATTATTCATATGAGCGATTTCTTTCAACAAATGAAAATTTGAAAATCGTCTGACTTCCCATAGAAAAGCATTATATCACAAAATAAAATGTTCTGTATATTCCGAACGAATGAACCAAATTTAACCCAAAACTATACAGCTAAATCCGGGGAGCTCATCAACATGCCCAGGGAATTTCAAGCCGATCGGATGCTTTTTGCGGCAGTTATCGCGGAACAGACAGACAGACTAACGGAAACCAAAACTTTTCGTGTCTCCACAGTAAGCCTTCAATGACGTTTCGGCAACTATACATCCAATTTTCATAAATTCTGAAATGGCTCGACAAAATTTTGCAACAATTATATATTTAAAATGTCAGACCATTCGGGAGACTGTAGCATCATTAAAATGCACTTGCAATAATTTTTTCTCATTGGCAGTAATGTAAAGAAAAAAATTTGACTGTCCCTGTAATTAAACTATACATCCGATTTTCATAAAATTTGAAATGGCTCGACAAAATTTTGCAACAATCATATATTTAAAATTTCAGACCATTCGGTTGGGTAGTTTTTGCTCTGTTATATACGGACGGACAGACGGACTGAACGACCACTATAGGTGGTACGTATTTATATAATTACGAACGCACCTAAAAAGGGAGTCTAGGTATAGTAAAGTAGACATGCAGTACTCAACGAAACCATCTACTGCTGCTACCTGGCGGAAAACTGCAAAATTAGCACCCTATCTCGAACACGGAAAGAGATAGGGGAAAAAAGTGATTTACAAAGCTGTAGAGTATCGTCGATTTAGTATAAGACACCTTGTGGAGATTAATGCGAAGAATAGAACGGTTAAAACGCGCATTTTTATTTATTTTATTTTATTTTATTTTTTTATGATTACTTACACTGTGACATCACGAAATTTGAACGGAAAGAGGAATGATTATCTTTCTAACAAGTGTGCATCCAAATGTGCACTGCACATGACTGGGAGAAGTTTGAGTATCTCAAATAAAGTTACATTGTTATAATTAGTTGTTTTTTCTTTCTGAGATCGTTTTATCACGTCGCATTGTAGGAAACCACGAAAAAACAAATACGCGTTTTAACAGTTCTATCCATCGCATTAATGTCCATAAGGTGTTTTTTCGAACTAAATCGATGATGCTCTACAACTTTGTAAGTCACGCTTTTTCCTTATTCCTTTTCGTTTTCGAGATAGGAATGCTAACTTCGCATTGTGCTACTATGTGCTGCCGTAGGCGGTTTCATTCAGTATAGAGCATGGCTACTTTACTATACCTAGATACCATTTTTACTAATATAGCAGCAGCTGTTCCGAAATAAGAGGTTGGCAAGGGACCTAAGTGGGCATACTGTATATACACACTTGATCAAGAATTGGTTAAGGAAATAGATAGCATGAAGTTATGAAAACATAGGAGGTCATGCAGAAACATTGCAAATGAAGTACAGTTATATAATTTTGTACTTTATATAGAATTAAAAAAATCAATAGAGAAAAGATTGGGATTGTTTCTGTCACGAAAAAATAAATCAATCGAATGAAAGAACGGTACATATATAAACTTTTTAAGCATAAATTCTTTTCATATTTATGAATATGCTTGGTTTTTTAGCATGTTTCTTGTGAGATAAAGTAGCCAAAGTAGCACATATTTTTAAAATCTATATTATAACAGCACAAAGTACATGACTGTACTAAACAGATACAGGGTTGTTTAACGTAAACAGGCTGTACGCTTTGCGTTGCATAAGCCAGTTGACAATGTTTTCAGTAAAAAAGATTTTTACAGCAATTCCTGAATTTGCTTTTTAACGAATTTATTGAATTTTTTCTAAAGCATAGCTTGCATGATAATAAATATATGTTTTCTTCAATTTAACTTAGTCTCTAATCACATGACTTATTGTGTCGCCGAAATGAAAATGGCATTGCTGTAATAACTTGGCAAATTGAAGAGAAAGATGACTGCGCATGCTCCTATAGAATGCGCAGAGTGCTGGGTATGCATGCGATATCGTCACATCCTACCAGATGCGTGTGTGATAGCGTGGGAGCACGTTAAAAAAGCATCGTTTGCATCATTGATGCCTCCAAACGGTGCCAATGCGCGCTCATGCAATTTATAAACAGCTGGAAATGTGAGTGCTAGTGAAATCTATAAACAAATGCAAAATGTGTATGGCACGGAATGTATGTCACGCAGATCGGTATTCCAATGGTGTAGGGATTTTCGTAGTGGAAGAAGACCACATGCGCTTGACCAGGTCTTGACCTGTTGTCACTAGTGCTTCTTACATCATCCATTGTTTCTATTTTAGTTGTTTATGCCATGAAAACAAAATATTATAGGATTTATATTCCAAAAGAAAGACGAATTGTAGAAACTACTCATGTGCATATAGATGAATCTAAAAAAGGCGTAGAAACATTTTTTTTTTTTTTTTGGGGGGGGGGATAAGTATAAGGATTTAATATTGAATTTTAATGAATCTCAAATTGAAACAAATTGTTTAAGAAACGCGACTCTAGATCTTAATCATGAACTTCCAGGAGAAAAATTAAACAAAGATGAAGAGGAAAATGAGAGTAAGGTAACTGTAAGTTCTGTAAATATTTCTGAATGGAACAGAATTTAGAAATCTAGAACAAAAAGTAAGAGGATTGACGTGTATTATTATATCCCAATAACAAATAAGAGACTAAGAGTTTTAAATGTACTTAATTTATGTGATAAAATAAAACCAATTCAATACTGTGATAATGAATCTGCTATTTATTGTTGTAAAAATAGCCAAGATAATTTTAAAACAAAACACATTTTTAAGATGCCAATTTATTCGTCAGTTAATAAATGAAAATGATTTTAAGTTAAAACATGTACGTTCTAAAGATAATAGGGCAGACTTTCTAACAAAACCTCTTCTGTATGTAAAATTTTAGAGAGCTATCTGTAATATTTTTGATTCCTATTATAAAAAGAAAGAGGAGGTATTCACGACTGATGGGGTCGCATGTTGGAAATCTGGAAAAAGTTTTGTCCCCCCAAAATTTGTCATGTGGTTTGACCAAAAGTGATACCGTTCTAAACCAGTTTTCTTTCTCCATTTCGGTCGTAAAGGCACTCACATTTACCTGTAACTGTATGCATAATTTTATTCCAGTTTGATGTACTGAGTAAGTATATCCAGCGTAAAACAATTCCATGGGGGTGTGACGGAAGGAGGAATAAACCGACGAGTTTAAGCTTACTCCTTGTTACAGTTACATTTTAGTTATGTTAGTAATGTGATAATATAACCAAGTTTCCAGCAAAGGCTGGAGGTACATGTATATGTCTTTATTATTTAAGTTTTTTATTCAAGCTGAATTAATAAATGGAACTGTTATTTAAAATTAAACTGTTTCATCAATGTGCTATATAATTGACGTCACACTAAAGACCTTAAACGCTGCGTTTTATAACTCTGCTCTTTTTTTTTTTTTATCAATCATAAATACCGATATAAATTCTACTAAAATTATTTGTTATGCAATTGTCATTTTTTACCATTTTCTTTTTTTTAAGAATTCTAAAATACCTTTTTCGCACGCTTATCGAAAAGACCGCTTTACTTCGTTTTTCTTTTACGATTAGGAACTAGAGTGCGCGTTTTTACGCTCTCCTATCTGTCCTTGGTACTCACCGCATTGCAGTAAAAATAACTTTGCCTTGTTAGTATTTATTGGCCTACATGAGTTGCGGAGCCAGGATTTTTCAGTTTTTGAGTTGTTTAAAATCTACGGGCATCAGCAGGAAGTGATGCCACTTTTAATAGAATGGAAGAGCTCATTTTTCGTCATCTAATAATAGCCCAGGCATTAGGTGCTCAAAAAGGACAAATAGGGGAAAGTTTTGGTGTAGTTATGATATTTGGTGCCTTTATGTTTTGTGGGTCGCTGAACACGAATCTGAAGTTTGCCAACAAAATTTATCCCGGGAAACAGGTTTTTTTTGGCGAAAAACGGAAAAAAACGGGATTTTCTTTGTTTTTTTTCCAAATAACTTCAAAATTATACATTTTACGTAAAAGTACTCAATGCATAAATTAAAGAGGATAAAATTTCCTACATTTTATGTACTGAAAGTTTTTTTCTATGATCAATGGTTTAGTCGTGACAACGCCCCAAAAATGGGAGTGAAAATCAAAAAATTCAGAGAAAACGGGAATTACGCCGCTGTACGTAGATTTAACATGAAAACTAACCATTTTACATAAGCATTGACTATAAATTATACTAAAGATTATATGAATGACTACATTTTACAATGAAGTTGCTTATAATAAATAAGACGACTCATTATGAATCATTATTTAATTATAAATAAACATGTACATTAGTAAGTACATTTATTTAAAAAACAAAAAAAATATTATTTCCGTCTTCTTTACTAGGTCCCTGCTTTTCACCGACATCTACAGCATAGAAAATAGACGTATGGAATTAGTGGGTGTTTTTATTACTACCAACAGTTTATTTATAAAATAAATGTTTATTTAATAAAAAATATTTGATACCTTCTGGCATGACTTTTTCTTCACGTTCAAGTACCATTTTTTTTTTTTTTTTTTTTTTTTTTTTTTTTTTTTTTAAATCAAAGACAGCAGAATTTAAGTTAGTCACATAAATAGACTTTTGCACCATTATGCAACGGCAACAAGATTTAAAATGTAACGAAAATGTGAATTTGGTTGAAAATATTTTGTTTATAGAGGAAAATTACAATGAAGAGCACATGAAGTTTTGCAAGAGCGAAATGTTTAAATTTATGACCAAATTTGGACAAAAATTGACAGTTGTATGTAGATATATCGGGACAAAATCATTTAAAATATATTACTTGGCTGCAAATTCTGAGTGGTTACAAAATTGATCCAGACAAATTCTCCAAATTCAGATTTGATACAATGCAAAACATAATGTAGGCATTTTATCATGATATCTTATGATTCCCTATCTTTACATAAGGTTCCTGTTAGGTTTCCTGTAAGGTTTGTGCAGAAATAAATATGAATATACAACAGAATATGCAACACAGCAATTTTCATTAATGCTGTCGAATGTTTGTCCCGTACCTTAAATTTTAGAAAAATAAATTTTAGAATTTGTTATAATAATACAAAAATAGTTTTATCACTTTAGCTTCCATACCGTTAAGAAAGTATCATTAAAATTATCAAGAAGAACGTAAAATCATGCGTCAATCAGATTATGGAAAAATTTTGAACGCATTCGGGCTACTATAATAAAACTTCATAGTTTAATAACGTGAAAAACGATGTCTAAGTAATAATTTGTAAAACATATAACACGTTTGAAAACACAATTTCAACCAAAATCGAAAAAATAGCTGAAAATGTTTTACATCCCTGTATATGAACTATAGATTTATCATATAATTCACAATATGCTAAAATTTAGAACTGTTAGTGAACGCATAGCACAGTTGAAAATTCCTCGTTAGCAATTTCTGGCAATAAGCGGGTATATAGATGTCTTGTGCAGCCCTATATATGATTTATAGAATTTATACACGCTAAATAGTATGTAATTATTAAAATTTAAAAAAGGGTTCCACAACTAAAAACGTACTTCCATCAATTATTGTTCATACAGAGAAAAATATAACTGATTTATTTTGCGTGCCCCTGTATATGAAAGATCAATGGCACAACATATTCAATAGTAAGCATCTTATAGAGCACCTCGGAGATATATATCAATTTAAATACTTTTGAAAAGGTGTAACATGAACAAAATACACCGCAAACAATTTTTCTCCATAGACCGCAATGTAACATAATTCTTTTTAGTGTCCCTGTAAATGATCGATAAATACTACCCATACGATATTCTATAAGAAATCATCTTGTAGTGCACTTCATCGATATGTATATAAATTTCAAAGTGTTTGAAATTATGAAACATTATTAAAAACCACCATAACGATTTTTCCCCATAGGCCGTAATATAATGAAATACTTTTGAATGTCCCTGTAACGAAATTATGGCTGCTACACGCAACATTTTACAATACCTAACATTCAATAGTGAATATCAATAACATTTTTCAATTTCACGGCGATGCGACTATATTGACGCCAAAAATAATTTTGGCCAACTAGAATCGGTAAATCACCCACCGTGCACTGCTGTAATTCCCGTTTTTTCAGAATTTTTTTATTTTCACACCCATTTTTGCGGCGTTGTCACGACTAAACCATTGATCAGAGAAAAAAACTTTTAATACGTAAAATGTAGGAAATTTTATCCTCTTTAATTTATGTACTGAGCACTTTTGCGTAAAATGCATAATTTTGGAAGTTATTTTGAAAAAACAAAGAAAATCCCGTTTTTTTCCAGTTTTTTGCCAAAAAAAACGTATTTCCCGGGATAAATTTTGTTGGCAAACTTCAGATTCGTGTTCAGCGACCCAAAAAACATAAAAGCACCAAATATCAAAACTACACCAAAACTTTCCCCTATTTTCTACTTAATGACTGGACTATAATGTAGACGTAGAGTATGGTGGGGTGTTAACGAAAAGTTGAAGCGGTGCAATGGCATAGTTGTTTTTATTGCAATATGTAGAACAATGTATGTGCAATGTTCGATTGACCTAGTTGCTATTCAGTAGACCTATTAAGATAGAACACAATTAGACTTAGCTATAGATGTCTTATAAGAAGTATAAGTTATGTTAAAAAAATTATTTAATATTAATAGGTAGCTACATTGTTCAAGATATTAAAATTGTACAGAACTAATTGATCTATTTTCCCCTATTTAAATGTGAAATAAAAGAAAATACATACACTAGAACATGTTTACAACAGCAGTTTTTATTTTAAATAAAAACTAGTATGTTGTGGCCATCACAAAACTTTCTTCTATAAATTCTGTAAACTCTGTATCTATTCTATCAATTAAATCATTTAAATAATACAAGAAATTTCGTCGATTTAGCACCAATTCATATCAAATTATATCTGAATTTGAAGTTTGATGAAAATTCATGCATTAGTTCTTGAGATAGAGCTATAGAGGAAATTGTGAAAAATGTAGCATAGCAGCTCCACCTATTGAGCGATTTGCATCAAAACATAAACAGCACTAATTGATATCAAGGTATACCTGAATCTGAAGTTTGATGAAAATTCGGGTATTAGTTATTGAGATAGAGCTATAGTGGAAATTCTGAAAAATACAGCATAGCAGCGCCACCTGTTGAGCTATTTGCACAAAACATTAACAGAAGAAACTCATATCAAGGTATGCATGAATCTGAAATTAGTTGAAAATCCAAGTTCTTGAGATAGAGCTATTTCGGAAATCGCAAAATATGCAGCATAGCAGCGGCACCTGTTGAGCGATTTACACCAAAATGTATAAAACATCAATTCCTGTTAAGGACTAACTGAATCTGAAGTTTGATGAAAATCCGTGCATTAGTTCTGGAGATTCGGCTATTGTGGAAATCGTGAAAAATGCTGTATAGCAGTGCCACTTGTTGAGCGATTTACACAAAAAACTAATCAGCACCAGTTTATATTAGGGTCTAACTGAATATTAATTTTTATTAAATTCCGTTCATTAGTTCTTGAGATAGAGCGTCCACAAAATTTGTGTCACACACAGACAGACAGACTTACAGACAGACTCACAGGCAGACATTTTGTAAAAACATATTTTTCGGGTTCTCTGACCCCTAAAAGGTGTAAATACGTCGAAAACTGGAATTCGAACATTTTCACAAATCCAATAGTTTCTTCTTGTAAAGATAGAAGAAAGTAAAAATTATCTCTTCACGGAAAAAACTGTTTTGTTGAAATTACTAAATTTTGGTTCTTATAGGTCCATCCAAATATTTTAGTTGGAATGATTAAATTTTCGTTAGATTAACCAAATTATTTTGTTAACTCAACAAATCGTTTAATTATTCCACCCAAAATTTGGTCATTCCAACCAAAATTTAGTAATTTCAACAAAACAGTTTTTTCGGTGTTTAAGTTTTTCTATTCAAAATTTCACTATTAAATCAGTATAAAAGTGTGGTCTACTGTAATTCTCTTTGGATGTAGACGACCGTAACACAATTTAGACGTGGAATAAGAAAATATTCTATACTATTTTTTATAAAAAAGCTTATTTTCCATAAATGTAACAATAAATGGGTACCTTAAGTTTAAACTTTAATTATTTTTCCTTTCTACTTCTAATCTTTATTAACAAAATATTTAAAATTCTGAAGAAACAAAATTTTACTTTGGTAGCTAAAAAACAATGAATAAATTCTCCTTTCGTCTTGTGATTTAAAGTTGAAAATATTTTTACTATGCTGCTATTTATAAGTACAAATATGCAACCAAAACATGTAAAATACGAGGTCGTTTGATAAGTATCCTACTTTTATTTTTTCCGCGACCAAGGGATTCTAAAGCGGCGCCACTGTACACATTGAAGGAAGTAGCTTAATGCGCGGGCTTGAATTTTTTCTTCGAATTCCAGTGAGCTAGTCGTTGCCTGCTGGCGGCCGAATGAGGTGCTGTCATATATGTTCGTCAGATTTTGATTTCTCTCAAGATAACTCAAAGTGTTGAGCACAGGTACTGCATCAAAGTTTGTCAAAGTTTGGTGAATCTGAAAGCAAAACAATTCGTAAGATTCATCAGGTTCCTAAGATTCATCAATTCTCCACAATGATTCAGACTTTCTTAGTAAAACATGGAATTCCAGTCGATCGTCAACTTCCCTACTCTTCAGGCATGTCTCCTTGCGACTTCTGGTTGTTTCCGAAATTGACTGCGCCATTGAAAGGATCCCGTTTTGAGAGTGGAGATGATATATTCAGAATACGACGCGGAGTTGAACACCATTCCAAAAAAAAGCCTTCTAGAATTATTTTCGGCAGTGGAAGGAACGGTTGGCTAAGTGTGCGGAGACGCAAAGGACCTATAGGTCCTTTGCTTGCCCTTTGCGACCTATAGGTCCTTTTGTTTTCCCTTCAAGGTATACCTTGAAGGGGATTAGGGTACCAATCCCGTCAGGTAACTTATCTATTTTTTTCGGACAAAGGTCAGATACTTTTAAGACAGGCCACGTAAATATATTTTGAAGGGATGTTCCACTGCATCCCTTGTTCCCCTGTGATTACAAAAAAAAAGTTTAGTGTAAGGAATTTTTCACTGAAATTTGAAAATACCCAGTATTTGGTTATATATCACAGGTTTGGGTAAATACAGTGTATATTCAAAGGATAAATACCTACCCGTTGGGTATTTACCCATCCTTGGGTATTTACCCATATCACTGCTTGCGAATCACCGCATTGATTGAATGCGAAGTGCCCGTCGCTGCACAAGCAGCCGATGTACAGCAGAACTACCACAAAAATCGCTATTACAGCGCCCTCTACCGGGTGAATATCCCTATTTACAAGTGGGACCTGACTTAATTGTCAAAAACATATGTATGAAATTTGGTTCAATTCTATACATAATTTCATACACGTTTCGATGATACAGTAATGAAAATGGCACAAAACTTGTTATTACAGCACCCCCTTCCGGTGAACTATTCCCAAATTCAAGTGGAACCTGTTGGCCATAGCCAAAAACATATATATGAAATTTGGTTCATTTCTATGCGTAACTTCATACCCTTTTCGATCATACAATGAAGAGACATGGACAGACATACATTTTGTATAAACTTGATTTTCGGGACCCCTGATCCCTAAAACGTGTAAATCAGTCGAAAGCCAGAAGTCGAAAAAAATTTCAATTATAATATTTTTTTTTATATTAGAGATGGTAGAAAGTTAAAAGCAACCAATATTTCTTACCAATATTATTCATCAGTTAAAATCCTTAAAAAAAATTCTTTCATATATATTTGTACAAAAACTCATCAACTTGCAATTTATATGCCCGCAAGCCATGGAAATGATTATTGATTACATACTCGAATGCATTTAAATAAAAACAGATAAAAAAAATTAAATGTAGATTGAAAGGAAAGAAAAATACAGTCTAAAAAACCGTAATTTTAAAACTGTATATAGAAATAAAAGTAAATTTTAAAAATATTTTTCTGTAATTTATTATTTAAAATAAATTTCTAAAGAATCAGGTAAACAAATATACAATGTCATGGTTATTTTCCAGAAAGAACGAGTTACAGGGAGAATAATATTAAGCCCTATTTCGGCCATTTTCGAGTCTAATAATAATAAAAAAAACTAAGTCAAAAGTTGCGCATGTCCCTACAAAATAATGTTTTATATATTTTTTTCTGAACCGTTGTTATTGTTTTTATTATATTTTGATACGCTGAGTTGAAAAATTGAGCTTTTCCATTTATCACTAAACATACTTTCATAACGTCTAGAAGTTAATAAAAAAATAAATAAAAACACTTAAAAATAAGCTGTATGTTATATTTTATTAATTTGTTAAGATATCATAGCTGTAACCAGGCTATGCTGGTACAGAAGGGATAGAGCCAGCATAAATTACCGGAACCCGGCATTCCTAGGGGGCCCGAATTCGGTCATGGTTTATTAAAAAAAAAAAAAAAAAAAAAAAAAAAAAACTATTTTTTTTCTTTACGTAATTTTTTTAGGTTAAAATAGCTGACGAATAATAAAATTAAAAAGTCAGAATTTTCTATAATATCGTTACGGTCTGGCCACGAGATCCGGGCTCAGGGCTTCTACTCTTGTATATGTATAGAACATTTGACTAATATTTGACAATTTAGCGTTTTACGTTCTAAAAACAGTAGTTTTTATTAAAAAATCAACAGAACTCAAAGTTAGTAAGTGTTTAAAGATTGTTAACTTTAAAATTTTAGATCAAGATTTTCGAAACTCTAAATAATTTTTTTTTATATTTATTATTTTTAAGGGGAGAGTACACCTTTAACAGTTGCAGAAAATGCTAAATTTGTCCTGTGTAATTATTTTTTTTTTTAATTAACTACTGTAGAATCACGAAAATTTATCAGGAACTCCAATAATGCGAAAGAAAAATAATAAAACTGTAAGACAAAATACAGAACTTTTTAAAAACTACTATCCAGCAAATTTATTTTCTAATACGTCACTATAACTGAATCTTGCTTTAAACGGAAATTTTTCATGATCTGGCAAAATTAATACCATGCAATCATACCTGTATAAACGGAAACAACCCATCTAAAACGGTATTTCGCCCAGATTGTTTGCGTTTCCGCCTTAGCAGATTTTATAGTATCACATTTATAGCAGGGGTCGTGGGTCGGATTGTAATTATTACCGGGGCTCGTGGTTTCACTCTACTCTCTAACACAGTAAAATAACGATGACAAATCATGCGTCAAGAATAAATTATGAAACACTTTTAAAACATTCAGAATCCTGTAACGAAACTTCCCCATTTAAATACGTGAAAGAAGATATTTAAGTAAACAATTTGAAAAACACATAACACATCTGAAAATCCAATTCCAGAAATTACGATGTATAGTCGATAACGCATTCACCTTCTGGCAAGTTCTGTATATGATACACAAAGTTTTACATATACTACATAGTCTTTCTATTCTAAAAAATTGTAACCAGTGGCTGAGAGGTTCTGCTCTCGAAGCTGGTAGACGGGAGGTGCTGGGTTCGAACCCAATCGCGCCCGTCGGCCTAACCGTTTCGGAGTTTTCGTGGTTTTCTTCGAAACCGTGGATTCCCATGCGTAAATACGGGTTAGGTTCCCTTAGAAAGACGCCCACGAAGGGCACTCCCCCCCCCCCAGGGCCTATATCCCACGTGTTGATAATCGGCCGTCATAAACACAAACCAAACCAAATCTATAAAAATGTAACTTACGCTGTCACCGCCGCCGGTTTTGAATTTTTTGTGACCGGAGGTCTTTCTCCGTTAATATTAAGAAAAATGTTGCATACAAAAATATGAAAATCGGCGGTATTATAGAGAAATGTTTGATAAACACGCTGATGCAGACAGTTTTCAAATCGAAGAATTATTTTAAGAGATATTTAATGCTAAAGTTGGACAAAATTGTTCCATTAAAAAAGTTTTATTTGAAAAAAAACTGTGCATGCGGGAATTATTTCATTTTTAGATCATTTTATACGTTAGAATTTCCCGGTGTGCAGACTTCATTTATTTTTTTTTATTTGACTCATTTTCTGAGGTTTTATTTCTATTTTAAATTCAAATTTTCAGCAGTTCGAGAGATATTTTTTACATATTTTAGAAAATAGTATTAATTTAAACTGTTGCCAACTGCATAAACAGCGCAAACAATAATGTTTGCTTCAAATTAAAAATTTATTTACACGTGACTATCACAAACAGAAAAAACTTTCAAATTAGAGTTAAATAATTACGAATAATTACGTGTAAAAAGCAGAAACTTATTGGAAATTATTTCATAAAAACTATATTTACACGTGAATTTTAAAAGAGAAAGGATATTGTAAAATAATAAATTCATTAACATGCGTTAGAAGTCTTAAATAGGAGAAATTATGTCACATTTACGTCACATTACACTTATTACGAAAAATGAACAAAAAATAATATTGCAAAACAGTTTAAATTTAAAAATTGTTCGCAAATAATATTTCAATAAAAGTAGTTTCACGTGAATATTAAAAAGAGGAAGAAAGGTTTGGTGAAAATTATGTCAGATTAAAAACGATACATTTAAACGTCTTATTTAAAAGAACTTTCTTTTCGCCTTGTTAAAAAATACCGGGAGATAAAGGCTCTGTTTACTTAATTCATTTTATATTAGCTTATTTTGAAATGTTTAACTTATTTTATTTAATCAAAGATGAAAACAGTCATTGTATCTTTTAACAGCAGCTGATTTTTCCTTAAAATTCTCCAATCAAAGAGAAATGAATAGAAACCCGTTTATAGAGAGATCGCCACTGTTCTTTAAATTATAATTCAATCTTCCAAAATCTTTTTAACCCTTAAATGCCTTATTTTTCAAAAATCATCGTAATAATGTTTTTCGGCTTTCATTTTTTAAATAAATCATGGGAAAAATACTTTAAAAAAATTATATTTTGTTATAAGTATGGTTTACGGCTAAAAAACAGTTTGTTACTAATCGGCAATACTAGTCTTTAATAGAAAAAATAATTTCCCTTGATAAAATTCTATAATATTAAACACACAAGAATTTCAGGAACTATAATAAGAAATGAATTTTACTTGCTCACTGCTGAACAAAATAGGGTGCCTCAAAAAAAAAAAAAAAAAAAAAAAAAAGAACAAGTAGCGATAATTGAAAAAATAAATCTATTTTTATTCTTAAAGAGCACAAGTGTTGCCATCTACATGCTGGAAATCGATTTAATAATATTTTCAGAATGTATTTTATTGGCAACATTAGGCATTATAGCTTCAATATTATTCTAATGGTATTTTAGAGCATAAATTGGGTATGTTGCCGAAAAGCAACACCCGGCATTTAAGGGCTAAAGCCGATCAAATTAAGGTGCTTTTAGAGAGTGCGGTGTCTGAACGGGGGTTGGGGAGCGTAGCTCGTAGGTTGCCGAGCCCCCCAGTGTACTAAAATTTAGTTCAGTTAGAAAGCACATAACACAGTTGAAAATTCACCTTCAGAAATTTCCTTCCATAAAATGAAATCAATTCTTTTGAGAAACCCTGTATATGATCCACAGAATTTTTCAAAACAAGTAATACGCAGAAAATTAGTTAGATTTAAAAGGGAGTAGGGAGACCGAGGCTAGTAGACGCAGTTTTTAGTTATTGATTTTTATTAATTTTTTGTTTAAGTTTTTTATGAAACTTTAACTGTACTTTTAAAGAACAGGCATTGGGCTATAAATACCCGGAGTTTTGAGTTTGTAGCTTTTGTAATTTATGTTTAGTGGAAGCCTAAAGTAAAAGGAAAATTGTGCATTAACCTACCTCGTCACTGGGCAAACTGCCTATACCTATGGGTTAAGTTGGCACATGCTTTATAAAAATTTAAATCAGACTCAAATAAGACACGCAGTTAAGAGAAATCAATTTCATTATTACCCGTAAGTTTAAACAAAGGCGCCGTACAATGTAAATTTTAAATTATGCAGACATAAAAATAGGGAATAAAACATTAACGTTGAGTAACTTCTATCCTACTCGATATCATCATCAGAATTACAGTTGTCACAAATAAAAAATCGAGTGTCTCCGTTTGAGCAAGCCTCGTGTGCCCAAAATCTTGCATTGCAACAACTTTTCTCGGTGTTTGTTGTTTCTCAAGCTACTAGCACACACCAGACACCGAGCCAACTTGCCCCGTGTTCAATGCACCTACTAGCCTTATAATAAATTTCTTCACAAAAGGGACACATAACCATCTAAGCATAAATAATCCAAGTAAATTACATCTGGGGTAGGTACAGTTAATCATACACTAAGAAAAACTGCACAAGTTAAATCGCAATTATTAAAATAAGTATTAGAAATTAGGAAAAGAATAAAGCAACAAGCATTACTTATGAATGCAAAAAACAGAAAAATCGTAATAAATGTCCACTGCACGTAGGTAACGCTTCAAAAGTACAATAAGGATTGTAAAAAGCAAGAAGAAAGGTACTCTGTGACTGGTTGCGCAATCTATCCAGAATCAGGCGATTTATACTGTAGCTAACTAGCCCCGGTCTCCCTACCATAGTTGTAAACGCACTTCTTCACACAATCGCTCCTACGCGAAAGAAAAAAAAACTATTTAGTTAAAAGAACTTAATGTTTGCTTAATATAGCCCCGTCCAAATATTTGGTTGAATTAACCGAATGTTGGTTGGATGATCTAATGATTTTGTTAGTTCAATAAAATTTTATTGAACTTACAGAATCATTGGGTCAGTCCAACCAAATATTTGGACGGGACTGTATTAATCAAAATTTAGTTGTTTTAACTAAATAGTTTTTTCCGTGTAGACAATACTGCAATTATTTTGTGTGTCCCTGTAAATGAACGATAAATGCTAAGCACACCATATTAAACAGTAAGCATCTTGTAGTGCTGTTTACAGATGCGTAACAGTTTCAAAATGTTTGAAATTGTGTAACATTATTAAAATACATTGCAAACCATTCTTCTCCATAGACCATTATGCAACAGAAATATTTTGAGTACTCCTATAAACGAACTATAAATGATACACACTTCATTTTCAATACCAAACATTCAATAGTAATCCTCAATAACAAATATGAATTACATTGCAATCCTAGCATATTTACGCGAGTTATTAAACTATCATGTATATCTGATCTTATGTTTCAATATTTCAAGAATGATCTACGCTGGAAACAATTCCTGCAATGTACAAAAAAAAAAAAAAAAAAAAAAAAAAAATGCAATTTAACAAATTACAATGACTATTTGGAAAAGGATTTTTTCAAAGACTAAAATTTAAGACATAAAAAATAGCACGGAGTTGATCATACATTATGTACGCCATGAATTAAACATTAATAGTGTTATTACACGTAAAAATTGCAACCGACAGAAATCGCTTGGGACTCGAACGTATTATCCACCTGAAACTTACATATTATCCAAGCCTTTCATTGGCTTTTCGGGAAAAGGTTTTTCCATCGTCAGGCCAATTTTAAATGAAATTTATTTCTTAAACTTCTAAACATCCCACAATATTACTTTTTATATTGTCGTATAGAGAAAAAAATGTACTTTTAAATGCATTTTGATTGAAAGCTGTATCTCAATTTGTTTCTGAGTTATTAATTTTTTTTGTAGTTTTTATTACTTTTTTGTCATAGTGGCAACACTCTGTTGTGCATCTCTGTTGAAGTAATGGGAAATACATATTACTGTATAGACCAATCAGAAGACGAATAAAATGATGATTAAACCAATAAAAACCTTCAGATATGCTTTTGATTTCATACCCTGACGAGGACAATAACCATTTTTCTAAATGGTTAAAAAAAAAGGACTAAAATACAGAAATTGTACTGGTAATCGAGACGGCAGTACTATTTCCGTCTTTTAACGGAAATTTCCCCCGTAAATTCCAGAAAAACGGAAATTTTTTTGGAATTTGCGGGAAAAAATTTACGTTAAAATACTGAAATAGTACTAGCGTTTCGATTGCCAGTACAATTTCGGTATTTTAGTCCGTTTTTTTTTTACAGTGTGGGAAGGTTCTTAATACTAGAATGACATACATATATTTTTCGAACAAATCTGACACACTGGGGTCTATCAAACCCAAAAGGGTCTCTTCCAGTTTTTTTTTTAAATTGATAACAACGAAAACAACATGATTGTGTTAGTTTTACATAGACTTAAACAGTAGGAAAAAAATAACTATGAAGTAAATAACTGCATTAATAATCCAAGTTCTTACATCTCTCCAACTCTCCTTGTCCAGCTATCCGGAAGTTCGCAGCGATTACAAACGATATCGAAGTTGGTGTTGAATAGCTGTCAATTCATTGGTACAATAAGGGTTACCTTTATACTCAAATATGAGTGGCCGTCAGAAATTGTGAGGTTTGTGAGACACCAGCGTCTCATTCTAGGAATTTCCAAATAAAAACTGAGTGTTTGCGAGGTCCCAGAGTGTCGTTCTAGTAACTGACAAAATAAAACTCGTGCTGTTTGTGAGATCCCAGTGTGTCCTCCTTCGGTTAAATATAGGTGTCAAGATTTAACCTTGTCCCCACTCCCTTATATATTAACTATGGATTAAGGGGCTACTTCAGTCACGCGAAAAGACAGACTCGCTAATGCTAATCCTATGGAAGAAATTTTTAAGGATATCTCGTTTGCACTTTAATATTTTTTAATGACCCCCTTTTTTTTTTGCAATGGATAACTGAGGTCGATCTGTACAAAGGCCGTTCTTTACTTTTTCCATTTTGTTTCCAGATTTTTTTATGAGGATGTTTTCACTTTCGAAAACGGTTCCGAAAATGAGAGAGTCTTCATTTAAAATACCCGTAAACAAAATCGAATAATAATAAAAAAAAGCCTTTGTACAGATTGATGTCAGCTATACAATGCAAAGAAAAAAAATCATTTAAAAATATTGAAATTCAAACGAGATATCTTAAAAAAAGACTAAGCGAATTCATAAGCATTTTTCAACTATGTTGAAAAATGTAAAAAAAAAAAAAAAAAAAAAAAAATCTGTCTTTTCTCCCATGTAATTATTGCCCCCCCCCCCCCCCCCCGCCTCCCCTAATCTAATGTCTTTTTGTCTTTCTCATTTTTGCGGTTACTTCCTTTGCAGAAACAAGCAGCGGTCTGCTATCATATTTATTACTGTATGGTGTCTTTATAACCAAATTTATAATTTACTAATTGGAAACTTTAGAATATGACGCTTCAATCACTAAATTTATCAACCTGGTAAAAATTCTCGATTTCTGTCCAAACTAAATGCAATATGATTATTTGAGTACTTTTTTCCAAAGTCAGCATAAACAAAATACACGGAAATTTTTGTATCAAGACAGCCGATGATAAAGGAAGCCCTCTTAAAATTTTAAATATGAAGTTTAAAACACTAACTGCTATGTACAAAATTATTTATACTTAGACAATTATATACACTTTTGATATTATTTAGAAAAAAACCCTCACAAAACCATTCATACTGTTTCTCAAAACAAAACCAATATTTTATCAGTTATAAATTTCCAAATGGGTGAAACATGTCAGGGCCAAGAATCAAACCAGGAATGTCTTGGCTGAAGTCGCCAATGCTCTACCAACTGAGCCATCCAGAAAAATCTAAAGGACTAATTTACCCAGCTAACTTTCTCATCACAGCATATGGTTTGATATCTGAATCAGCTCAACAGAATAAATCCTAGGTTTTATTTTTTTAAGGAACTGCACTAAACGCTGCATGCGTAATTATATTAGATTAATTTTTAACACAATTATTCAGTTGGTAAATAAATCATATCAGTTGTAAATTTCCAAATGCGTGAAGAAAAATTCGGGCCA
The DNA here is from genome assembly GCA_963932465.1 of Maratus speciosus. Taxonomy (NCBI): domain Eukaryota; kingdom Metazoa; phylum Arthropoda; class Arachnida; order Araneae; family Salticidae; genus Maratus; species Maratus speciosus. The sequence continues at coordinate 282,568,359 of OZ010792.1, forward strand.
GGATTCGAACAAGGGATGTCTTGACTAAAGTCGCCAATGCTCTACCAACTGAGCCATCCTGGTCTGATAATCAGACCAGATTCTGTAATCGTTAAACATTAGCTGGGTGAATTAGTCCTCCAGATTCGTCCGGGTCATTATATCAAGTATAATGAAGTGATTTATTAATGATTCGACATCTAACCATTACTAATCAAGTTTAACAAACCAAGTACAGCTTTATCCTGATTGCATCAAAAAGAAAATATTAAGATAAAGTTCGAAAAACCTAAAATAATCATTTCAACATCTAACCACTAGTCTTCAATAATCCGTGAATCCATTGAGATTTTACTTAGGAGTGATACTGTTTATAACGATGTCCTTTCTTATAATGTTTCCGCGATTTGGTTTAAAATTCTGGTTATTTCAAGAACTACTGAAAACATGACTGGATCTTTGCATCCCTCTGCTAAAGCATTGGACTGAACTTCACTTGCGCATGCGTAGTATTTTGTTTTGTTTTACGCTTGTTTTCTTCTATTCCAGTCAGTCATCTTTCCTCTTTGAAAATGAACGCGTGTAGGTTCGAAAGATCTCAGATTTATATTAATTAATATCTTTGTATGTTTTTAGCACATTTTAAGTAATTATATGCATGTTTTAACGTTTATATGAATAATTGTGTTAAAATTTATTCTAATAAAACCAATAATTACTCGGATGCACTACCGGCATCCTACCATATCAGAAACTCATGAAGGAAACAGATAGATGGAGATGCAATAAGATGGCTGGGGGTGATGCCAAAAAAAGTAACCCTAAAATCAGTTACAGTCGGCCCAAACACAAGCACGTTCTTTCACGAAAAAAAGAAGAAAACTTTTAGCAATACAGTTTTTAGTTCATAATACAATGGAATGCTGCTTTAGAATGCTTGGATGCTAAAAAAAAATGCATGGATGATATCAACGAATTCAGTACCTGTTCTAGGTGCTTTTTTGTTTGGGCTGAGTGAGAGAATTTAAATTTGAGCGATAACGCGCATCATATTGCAAACCGTTTTTACGGCATACTCCATCTCCATCATCTATATCTTTCCTCCATGTCAGAAACCGTCACTAACGCCCACCTCCTCTCTTCACTCCAATTCACCTCAGGTTAGAAAGTTGATCTGTTCACTTCAATTTACTTAAGTTAAGAAAAGGTTGGAATGTTGATTGCAAGACAGAAATAATTTTTTTTAACTCTTTATGCTTCAAATTAGAAATCAAGAAATCGCTTTTCCCTAATATTTGAAGATAAAATAGAAAAATTATGTAATAATTATATGAAATTTAGACAAGATTTTTTATTGAAACTCATTTAATAAGTCGGTAGCTATAGCTATATTTAATAAATTAGTTAAATAACAAAATATTTACAAGAATAATTAGTTTAATTAACGAAACAATACCGTTATGGAATTGTCGCAATTCTTATCAAGACAAAATATTTTGATCTTATCTGTATAAGAAAAGTTTTTTGTAGTTGCAAAAATTTCATATAACATTTGTTAATATAAGAAAACCTACTCCTATGTAAATGGTTGAAAAAGTAACCACTTCAAGAAATGTAAATGGTCGAAAAAGTAACCACTTCAGCTTTGTCTGTTTCGCTGTGCTTCTAAATTTAACCAAGCAAATTATTTTGTATGAAAAGTGAAATTCATCTATTTATCTAATATTATAAAGGACAAACGCATCCGTTCGAAACGCTGACGTCTTTTGACGGTGGCATCAGCAGATGACTAAATTTAACTTTTATTGCATTTTTTTAAAACTTCTAAATAAAATCGGTATTTATAGCGGTATTTAATAAATTAGTTAAATTACAAACTATTTACAAATATAATTAGTTTAATTAACAAAAAAGTACTATTAGGGAAATACCGCAATATTTATAAGGACAATGCATTATGATCTTATCTGTAAAAGCAAAGGTATAATAGTTGAAAAAAATTCATGTAGCATTTCTTAATAAGAGAAAATCTACACCTCTGTAAATGGTTTTCAAAAAATATTTAACTTTGTCTGTTTCGAATGTGCTTCAAAATTTGACCAATCAAAGTATTTTGCATGAAAAGTAAAATCTATCTGTCTGTTTATCTATATCATAAATGACAAACGCGTCCGTCCGTAACGCTGACGTCATTTTGATGGTGGCAACAGAAGACGATTAAATTTAACGTTTATTGGATTTTTCTAAACTTCTAAATTTCGCACCTTTTCAATTTTTACACCGTCGAAGGAAGAAAAAAATGTGCTTACAAATGCAACTTGTTTCAAAACAGTATTATTATTTGTTTGAAATTTGTATCGCAATTTACTCATTTTTAGGGTTTTTAAAAGAATTTTCAAGCATATTTGTTTATTAATCTACTTACATCTCGTGCAGTATGAAAGACAAATTCATTTGCACTTAAGTTTAAATAAAAAGTTCCGCATTTGTTTCCGGCTGATATTCCATAACCAAGTTAAAACTTCATTAATAAAATAAAATAACACAATAATAGAAATAAAACAGAAATTTAATAGACATGTAAACGAACTACGCACTTAAACAACTGAAATAATTAGAAGTAAAAAGGACTGCTGTAAGTAAACAAAGCCTTTGTCGATTCCTTTAGCTATTAATTCATAGGGAGTTTTGATTTTATAAATTTGCGTTTGTGTTGTTTATGAGAGCCAATTATCTACACGAGGGATATCGGCTCGAAAGGGGAGGGGTTCTTTCTAACGGAACCTCACCCGTATTTACGCAAGGAAATCCAAGGTTCGAAGAAAACCACGAGAAACTCCGAACGATTAGACCGACGGGCGCAATTGTGTTCAAACCCAGCATCTCCCGCCTTCCAGCTTTTGAGAGCAGAACCTCTGGGCTATTTTGATAAATTTCAAAACTTTATTTGAATGCAAAATTGATACTTCTTAAATAAAAATGCTTTTTAGTTTTGTTAGAGGGCAATCTAAAAAATATATTAATGTATAAAAATGGTTTCTCCTTATATTCTGTAACCCGGGAGGTCTAATTTAGATTTCTTTGTTTTTATTAATAGACCAAATAAATAAATTTTATATTAAATTTTCTTTAATGATACTTAAAAGTACCGCCAGAACATAAAAGGTTAAAAAAAAAAAAAAAAGCATTGCACGTTATTCCTCCGTTATTAGCATTTAAAATCCTCTAGTAACTATTCAACCTTTCTTTTTGAAACCTTCCTTTTGAAAAGCAAAACCTAGTATAGTAACAACAGTAGTGATAGAAAAAAATATTAAAACAACTGGGATATTTTATCGTAATTTCTTTTTAATAAAATTATAGATTTTTAACTGCGGTAACATTTAACTTTGCTGTTCACGTAAAAACCTCGTATTCCCTAAGGGTAAAGATCTCCATAACTAAAATTATCTTTTTTCCATATGATTACAAATAAACAAACTTCTTCCAAATAAAATAAACTGGCGTACATTCCATGAAATTTGAAAAAGAAAATAATCGTTTTACTTAAACAGAATTTTTTAGAATAATTTTATTTTTAAATCATATTCTCAGTATTTTTTAACGGTAATTTCTCTTGAAAGAGAATTCCGATAAAATTCACCGAAGTATCGATTTTTAAATTATGAGAATGTTGAAAGGAAGTTCATAGAAATATCGATTAATTTTTCATTACTTTGTTCAACCAGGAATCTCATAATAAGAGGTAATTCTTAAATGCCAAACAACAAACAGATTTAAATAATTTCTTTTCAGAGTTATGTGTTAGCGTGAAAAGTTCATGTTATTAATATTTAGAGTACACTAGAGTCCCGATTATCCGAGTTAATATGGACCAAGGATAAGCAAAAACTCCGATAGACCGGATTTACACAAATCGTCACCAACTAAGGAGATGAAATTTAAATTTTCACTTAATTCATTAATTTTTATAGTACTTGTAACATTTCTTTGATGTACATTTCCGTTACTTTTATGAAAAACGGGGAATGAAATTATTTATTTGAAAACGCTCTTGATAGTTTTTTGTTAGTTAAATGTAAATTTTGCTGCAGTTTCTTACCACTAAATTTTGCCTAATTTAATCGCCAAAATCTATAAGTTGTCAAGATTAAATATGGCAAAAATTTGTATTAAAGTTTAGATATAACAAACCGCACAAATTGACAGCTATGTGATTTCATTACTGTCATGAAATTTGCAGGTGAAGCCTCTTCTTTCTGTTCAAAGTATTAAATAGATTTTTTTTCAATCGAACTTATATATTTGGAAAAGATTCTTTTCTTCTGATGGACTGGTGGATTACATTATTATGAAAAACCCATTATAAATGAAGTGTTAGGTGAAGATGAAAGAGCCGCCATAAAAAGTTAGAACTCCGATTTTCTGGTCACAATGGGGATAAAAAATGGCCATAATTTTTTTTGGATTAATTATGGCCATTTTTTCCCCATTCTGACCAAAATATCAGAGTTCTAGCTTTTTTAAGGCTGCTCTTTCATCTTCACCTAACACTCCATTTATAATGGCTGTTTCATAATAATGGATACCATCAGTCCACCAGAAGAAAATAACTCTATTAAAGCGGAAACTCGGTTAAGCGGGACTCGGGTAATCGGGAGTCTACTTTAATTTTAATTTTAAGTCATATTTTCAGTATTTTTTAACCGTGATTTCTCTCGAAATAGAATTCCGATAAAATTCCCCGAAGTATCGATTTTTAAATTATGAGAATGTTGAAAGGAAGTTCATAGAAATATCGATTAATTTTTCATTACTTTGTGCAGCCAGCTATCTTATAATAATATTCATAAGAGGTAAAAGAGGTAACTCTGAAATGCCAGACAACAAACAGATTTAAATAATTCCCTTTTAGCCTTATGTGTTAGCTTGAAAAGTTCATGTTATTAATACTTAGAGTAGTTTTAAATTTAAGTGTTACATTTTGATACGTCTTTAAATTTCTAAAGCTTTCAGATGAAATGGATTAGCATTTCAAAGACAAAGGACTTTTAAAAGTGTACGCTTTAACGAAGGTTTGAACTTCAAATAATAAGTATAAAAGTAAAAATATTTTTTCAAATACACCCTTTTGTAAGCATACAATGTTTACTTTAAAAATCATTCCTAATTTAATTACTGCAATTTATAAAACAAAACTCTGTTACAATACATTAGTTCAGTTTGGGCACCGATTCCGATTATGGAAAATCCTCCGATTTCTTTAGGCTTGGTAAAAAGTGCGAGCTGATGAATTTATTATAAAAAATATTTTTCTTCTGCTTCTTTTTCATGAAACATCAACACAAAAGAAAAAACAAACATCATTCAGACTTCCTTTTTAGGATTTCTGAATTGATTTCTCAATATATAATAATAATTTAATCAATATGAAACTGTTAATTGATTAAAAATCCATATATGTAAAACATAAGGCTGTTTTTTTAGTCATTTGCCCAGAAATTTCTACTGAACCAATTTTGCTAATTATTACCTTTTTTATGAAAGCTGTTAATTTGTAGAAATGCCCGCAAATAGCTATTTTTAAAATTATCCCCCAATTTTATATTTTAATTTTAATTTTTATGATTTTTTTTCAAAATAGTGGCATTTGAATGAATTCTATTGTTTCAGATAAAAGAGAATGGTACTACTTAGTTATCCCGTCTTCCAAAAATCTATCGCCAAACTATAAGATTAAATGCCAATAATGATCGATCGTAAATGTCGCATTCACTTGACTTTAAGCAAGTTAAATGTGTTTACGTCATCAAGTGATTTTTATTTCGACGCTTTATTTGTATTTTTATTTAAATTTATTTGATCTTTCGTTATTTAATATAAAAATTATGTCAATTTGTATAATTTGGCGAGTGGTTTGGCGATTAATGTAATTTGGCGAAATTGGTCGACGGGATAACTAAGTAGTACCAAGAGAATTAATGTAAAATTTTAAGACACGTGGCTATTTGGACAAATGTCTTCATTAAAAAAAAATGCACTTATACTTTTACAGTTTTACAATTTTGCAAGTGAATAAAAATTCATATTTATAGTGACATCTCGAGAATATTGTCTCTTGGGTATATTTTATCTTTATGCATTATGACTTTATTAGATTTTTTAATTACAATTAATTAGGAAATATATTTTTATTTGAATACTAGCTGTACCCGGCCACGTCTTGCTGTGGCTCAGTCTGGCTAAATGGAAAAGAAAAAAAAGAAAAAGTACACGTTTCTAATATGTTTAATTTCACAATACTTGTTGGGTATACAATATTTTTTGTTGTTAAATTGTCTGTGCAGATATAGAGATTGTCTGATTTGACGATTCTAGAACACAAAACATATAATTGCCCGTGTGAGAAACAATTCATGTCTAGATCTAAACCGCAGAATTTTAAAGCTTGGCCCTAAGCTTTGTTGATGGAGATTACAAATGCCAATCGAATAGGTAATTGCAATCTCTTAAATTGAAATTGCGCATCCATTGGAATCAAAGGAAGGCGAGGAATCAGGACATCTTCACCTTTGAAATGTCCTGTCAAGATCGTTGCTTCTACGAAGTTGCTCATTATTTTTTTTACTGCAAGCCGCGTGCCGTTACAAAGCTTTCGCTTGTGAATATTTCGCAACATCATAATTGGCATGCCGATTGTCAATTGCAGTACGTGCGGTGATATCCCTGGCAAATCGAGTAATTAAAAAGATATGTGCCGAGTTAAATCTATGGCATTGAGCTCACAGACTATTCACACTAATCGTATATCATACTCTTATTTCAAAGAATAATGCCCATTGAAAAATAAATTAAGGGTGATTACACCTCGTTTTCCCCCTTTATACTTGACCAATGAACCTCCAAATCTAATCAGGGAAACGTCTTATCAAAATAAACCGGTATACCAAATTTCAAGCAAATTGGATAATTCTGCATGAAAAACCCATTTATCTAAATAAAGAGGGGGTGAGTAGCCCCCGTTCGCCCCTTTATACTTAATCAATGAACCCCCGAAACAAATCAGGGAGGCGTCTTATCAGATAGAACCTATTCACAAAAATTGAAGCAAATCGAATAATTCTACGTGGAAAACCAAGTTATCTAAATTAAGAGGGGGGGGGGGGGGATTAGCTTCCGTTCACTTTGCACAACCAATAAAACACCAAAACTAATCAGGAAAGAACTTTATCATAATGAACCTATTTACAAAATTTGAAGGAAATCAGATAATTCTGCATGAAAAACCCATTTATCTAAATTAAGGGGAGATTAGCCCCCCGTTGCCCTTTTTATGCTTAACCAATGAACTCCCAAAACTAATCAGGGAAGCGTCTTATCAGAATGAACGTATTTACAAATTTTGAAGCAAATCGGAAATTTCTGCATGAAAAACCCATTTATCTAAATTAAGGGGAGATTAGCCCCCGTTCCCCTTTTATACTCAACCAGTGAACTCCCAAAACTGATCAGGGAAGAGCCTTATCAGAATGAAACTATTTACAAAATTTGAAGCAAATCGGATATTTCTATCAAGAGTTATTGCGTTACATACATACATGCATTCAGAACCTGCGAGCACATTAGTTCTCAGTCTTTAATAGCCTGTGAGCTAAAAAGAAAAAAAATGCGAACTAAAAAGAGAAATATCATAAAAAATACTGACGGAATATTTCAGTAATGCATTCCTCTGGAGGGCATAGTGAGGGGAGATGCATAATATGAAAGAGTGGTCAAAGGGCTTTCTAATGATATACCACATAATGGGTGTCGAAAAACATTTAAAAAGGGCCCCAGGGGATGAAATTGGGGGAAGGGGATGCGAGGTTCATAATAGTAATATAAAAACACGCGTGCATTCAAATGCAACGCAATCGGTAAATTTCTAAGAAATCGGTGAAGAACTTTCGGAGGTTTATGATTTCGTACAAATGAACATTTACATTTTTTATATATAAATATGCCCCCACGGGGGGGGGGAAGTCGGATGAGGGGTATGGTAGGTGCATAATATGAAAGAGCAGTCAAAGAGCTTTCTAGTGATATGTCACATGACATGTGTCTGAAAAATATTAAAAAGCGCCCCCGAGTTGTGGCGAGGAAATAGGAGGAGGGAGGAGCGAGATTCGTAATAGGTATATAAAAACATGCGCGTATTTGAATGCAACGCAATCCGTGAATTTCAAAGCAATCGATGAAGAACTTTCGGAGGTAAAGGATTTTGTACAAACGAACATTTATATTTTTATTTATATAGAAATGTGCCCCCACGTAGGGAAAGTGAGGGGAGCGAGATGCGAGGCGCATAATATGAAACAGTGGTCCAAGGGCTGTCTAATGATATATCAATGATATATTTTTGGAAGAAATTTAAAAAGCGCCCCCTGGTGGGGGTGGTGGCAAATGTGGGGTTGGTGGGGGACCGCGGTTCATAATAAGTATATGACAACACTTTAGTATTCGAATGCAACTCAATCGGTGAATTTTAAAGCAATCGGTGAAGAACTTTCGGAGATTAGCGATTTTTAACAAACGAACATTTACATTTTTATTCATATAGATAGCGGGTTAAACAAAGTTTGCACCAGCGACATTATGCTTAGCTTGAAATATATTTTTACATCAATAAAACTAAAGAGAAAAATTGAAATGATTGTATGAACACTGATTTTTCATTTCTAAATTCTAAAGATTAGAATTGGCGCCTTTATTGATCGTCGAACTATTTCATAAATTGAATAATGAGTAAATAAATAAATAAATAAATAAATAAAATAATAATAACCTCATCATTTGTCATTTTTAAAATGTACTTTTCTATAATAAAATCTTCTTGATGTTTGTCGGTGTGACATGACGGATGAAGCTGGCCAACGAACTCGGTCGAGACATTCATATGTACTATGCACATACATAATCTTATCCAAATCGGTTTATAAACACGAGAGTTACAGCATGGAAAAGCCAGATTGTTTGAAAATGTCAGCCAACCTTGAAATTCAAACTGCTATATATCAGCCATTTTTAAAGATAAAGACGAAACAAAACATGCTTCGGAATCCTTGTATTAAGGTCAAATTCTTAAGGAAAAAACATTTTTCAGTTTTTAATTTATTTGCATCGCTTTTTAAATATTTAATTAAAAAAATTTAAATGGCCGCCATTCGAAACAAGATGGCGGATGAAGCTGGCCAACGATCTCGGTCGAGACATTGTTATGTACTATGCATACAATTAGTTTCATCCAAACAGATTTATAAATACGAGAGTTATCGCATGACGAAAATCAGATATATATATACGTCATATTTGAGGGGATCGTGGTTTTGGGGTCTGGGGTTCGTGATCGGTGAAAATATACCAAACTTTTCCGAAAGTGCTTTCCTCCGGACGGGTGTAATAGGTAGCTTTTTACTTTTTGTTATGTAAGCTACCTAAAAGAAGTTAAAAATATTAATTCCCTGAGGAGATATTTTAAATATAAGAATGCATCTAACGCCCATAGACTTAAGATTACCGACCAGAATTTGGAAGCTGAGTGACCAGCAGCCTTCATGGTATGTTTAAATGATAAACTTAATCGTGCGATCTACAGAGGTGATTAATTGGGAGGGGAGAGGGTTTTTTTTTCGTTTAATAATAATAGGTTGAGTTTTGTTATGAAAGGACAACATATTTTCAGATTTTTCTTTTCTTTTCTCGTATTTGGTGGAATAGATATTTAACCAACATTTATCATATGGTCAAAAAGACAAATAAAAATAATTTAGAAGTTAGGAAGCAATATGCAATTTGTTTCACACTGAAACGAAAATCGAATAAGAAGGATTTTATAAATAATAGTTTAAGACGTTAATTGACTTAATTTAACTCAACTAGCTGTTTATAAAATAATAATAAATGAGGACAAGAAAAATATCTAAAAAGACTTTTTCCAAAATTAATCATTATCCAGAGAAACAAATAAAAAATATATAAAACCTTTTCTCAATCTTTATTTATCAAAGCTATTAGTTCAAACCCATGTATTAATGGTATGTTCAAATGATGCAGTTAATCGTACGATCCGCAGAAGCGATTAATAGCGGACGAGAGACTTCATTTTTCTCTTGGCAGTAATACGTTTCTTTTTGTTGTGAAAGGAAAATATATTTTCATATTTTTATTCTTTTTTCATACATAATGGAATCGATATTCCAGCAACGTTTATCACAAGGGCAAAAAGAGAAATAAAAACAGTTAAGAGGTGAAGAAGCACAAAATATTGGCACAAAATATAATCGAAGCACCATTAAATTATACTTTTGGAACGCCAATTGACTCCGTTTAACTTAGCTAGTTTGTTATAAAATTATAATAAATTGAGGCAACAAAAATATCTATTTAAGTCTTCATTAAAATTTATATATTATCTAGAGCAGGATTTTGGAAACTTTTATGTCTTACGTATCTCTTGAAGTAATGCGTATCCTTGACTATCCTTGTCTTTTATTTTACGTGTAAAATCAAGACTAGAAAAGTGGAAACAAAGAAAACAACAAAACGACGCGAATAAAAATTTTTATTTCATATTTAACATAAGATTTACATTTGCAAGGTCTTTAAATATGATAAGTGCGTTTTTTGACCCTCGCTTATTTATTACAAATTTAGTGTTATTTTGCTGAAATAGAGTCACAAGTCTTCTTCAATATTTAGTGTGTTATACAGTTGTATTTTTAAAATAAGTGAAAAACCTTTTTTACGGCACCGCGTCGTATGCTCTTTTTGAACACAGACTCCTCGCGTACTCCCACAACCTGTTTCATAACTCCAATAGGTACGCGTAGTACACTTTGGGGAACACTGATATAGAGAAATAAATAAATCTACCCTATATATATAAAATCCTAATAAAACGAATTTATGAAACGACTTTATCAAACGATTTCATGAAACGACTTTATGAAACGGTTTTATGAAACGACTGATTAAACAACTGATTATGTTTCACGGCGATTTCTCCTAAAATATGGAAAATTATGCGATGAAATTAACACCGAAAATCCGTAATGGATCCGCAGATCTCAAAGCTGGTATTGGTATTTTAAAATTCGAATTAATTTTCGAGATATTAATTTTTTTCTAATTTTAAACATTTTTCTCTAATGATGGCATCTCAAATTTTAATCATAACAGATATTTTTTTCATACTGCGGAAAAGGTTATTATTTTATGACCAGTTTGGCCTCCCTTAAACGCATCCTAAGAAATGTATTATGTTACTTTTATTCATAATTCAATTTACTTGAACAATCTTTCACCAAATCGGAAGATTCTGATAGAAAAATCAAGAATTCGGTATTTTTATGTTAGCGCGACGCAGATGATAGACGTAGGTAGGTCGCCCAACATTTCTCCCGTCGCATTTTTTTTTTTTAAATTTCATTATCATTTTATTTAAAATACAAATTTTTCATTTAAAACTGAAACATTTAAAATTAATGGCTTTCACTTCTTTCTTTCTTTCTTTTCTTCTTCTTTTTTTTTTTTTTTTTTTTTTTTTTTTTTTTTTTTTAACGAAACGAAAAGAAAAATATTAGGCACAGATGTCATATACGCACCGGGGTACCTAATTGGCGCAAAATGGCGTTTTTTTGCATGACATAATAATCGGGCTATTTTTGCTTATTTATTAATAAATGTTTATTCACATTTATTTTCTTTTTTATTAAAAAAAAATTATAAATTGGTTTGTTCTATAGTTATTAATTAAACTTTTTTTTTAATTTATTGTTATTTCATTTTAAAAATAATAGAAAATAATTTAAAAATATATATGTAACTGGTATTCAAAAACGAGGTTTTCGCAAAATTGCCGTAAAGAAAAAATCACACCAAACTCAGTGCGTATATGACATCTGTGCAAATATTAAAGAATGCAACAAATCATGACATATAATTTCAACTTCAAAGCAATGTTTTACTGATACTATTTAGTTATCCCGTCGACCAGTTTCGCTAAATTAAATCGCCAAACCTTTCGCCAAATTATACAAATTGATATAATTTTTATTTTAAATAACGAAAGAACAAATAAGTTAGTTGTATAACATTAATAAAAATACAAATAAAACGTCGAAATAAAAATCACTTGATGGCGTAAACACGTGTAGCTTCCTTAACCCTAGAACTACCGGAAATTTTACTCAAGTTTTATAAAAACATTCTACACCAGAATTTTTACTTAAAACTATTTAATTTGTTTATTTAACTTATTATTGTCTGATTTATACATTTAGTTTGTTTTGAAGAAATTTCTGGTTTGAATAAATATTTTGAATGTACATGTCGGGTCCAATGGACCCGTCTGGTAGACGGAAGGTTAAAGTCAAGTGAATGTGACATTTACGATCAACAGGCGTCAGTTTGGCCATAGATTTTTTCTCGACGGGATAACCAAGTAGTACCGTTTTAATTTACCACTCTAAAAATAAAAAAAATGCTAGCTGGTGAGTTAAAAAAAAATCTATTGGCGAGATTTACACCCGGCTAACATAAAAGTACGAAGAAATTTTTGTGATCATGGCAACTTTTGTGTAGTTTTATTCGAAAAAATAATTTTGATTCTAATCAAAAAGGAAACCTTTCATATGAAAAGCGAAGGGACCAGTCCATAAAATATTTATGGCAGTTACATGATTGGACTATTATAATATAGGTAAAATGATGGTGATAGAATAATATTTGGCGACTCATTACCTGTGGCTGGCTAACATTAAAGTACCAAAATGGCCGCCTGTAATATAAAAAGCGAAGGGATCAGCCCGGAACTGTTGATGATATTCACATGACTTAGTCTATTATTATAGAAATTGTTTTCAATTCTGAAAACAGTGCAAAGAATAATATTTCCTTACGATTAAAAATTTATTTAAACGGGACTATTAAAAACAGAAAAAAAAACTTTAAAATTATTATTAAATGTGTACGTGTTAAAAGCAGGAAAATATTGAAAATTATGTCTTGAAAATTGTATTTGCACGTGAATATTCACGTGCAAATACAATTAAAACAGAACGTGTAAAACAGAAAGGAAACTTTAAAATAATAAATTAATATGCGTTTAACCTTTTCAGGTCAAGGTACTTTCCATTCTTAAAATGTTGAAATCAGTGAATGGCACCAGAATTTAAAAACAAATTTATTTCGAAATACGAAAATGCTTTTGTTCACTTACTTAATAAAAGGAAAATTTTCATTCCAATATTTTGGTGCCAATGTAGCATTTAATAATTAAAATTAAGTGGTCCAAAAATGAACCACCGCCCTTGAAGAGGTTAAAGCAGTAGTAAATTGTAGTAATTGTAGTAAATTGTATTATGTCAATCGTTTTATAACGCTGTTAAAAAATACCGGGAGGCAAAGACTCTGTTTACTTAATTCATTTTATTTTAGCTTATTTTCAAATGTTTAACTGATTTTCTTTGATCAAACACCATTGGATGTCTCACCATTGTCATTACAAACCATTGGATGTCTTAACAACAACTCATTCAGCCTTAAATTTTCGCAATCAAAGGGAATTGAATGGAAACCCATTTACTGGGAGATCGCTACAGGTTTTTTCATTATAATTCAATCTTCTCTAATCGTTTTAAAACATATCAGATTAGCGTGCATTTAGATTCTGCGGTGTCTGAATGTGGGTTGACGAGCGTAGTTTGCAGGTGGCAGAGCCCCCTAGTAAGATATAAAATCTTTTCTCAATATCTCTTTACTTATGAAAGTTATTACTTCATCCCATATATTTTGACATGTTCAACTGGTACAGTTAATAGTACGATCCACAGGTGTGATTGATTTGGGAGGACAGACTTTTTTTTCACTTTATAAATGAAAACAAAATTAGAATTAAGGAATCAATTTGTTTTACAGTCAAATGAAAATGAAGTAAGAAACTAAATAAAGACACAATCTTGCTTAACGGTACTCAAAACACGAACTTTAATAAGCTAAAAGTTAACCCTGCGCTGTTTCTACAGCCGTCTTCAGGAATATATGATGGTAAAAAGGCTCAAAGTTCAGAGACTAAAGCTTCCTGTGCAAGAGATAATTAATCGTAACTTGACCAATGATTTGAATACAAAAATGTAGTGTTGCCATCTAGTGAAAATAAATAGTTATTAATGAACTTAGATCAAATTAATCAAAAAGGTCGATTTAAGAAACCACGAGTGCCGCCATCTACACATGAGGGAGAAAATCGTGCAATAACCCCTTTGAAAGTAAAATTAGAGAATCAGTTGAAATCATTGCACGTGAAGATAAACCTTGTAACGATAATTTATCTTATAATATCCCAAAAATCTGGCATAATATCATAAAGTCATAATTCTACATCTAATTACAATATTTCAGCTTAAACTTGTATTATGTTGCCAAAACTTGAATGAAAACTCAGTTGAACGTGGTTTTGTCCCTCATGTGTAGATGGCGGCACTCGTGGTTTCTGAAATCGGCCTTTTTGATTCATTTGATCTCAGTTCATTAATAATTATTTATTTTCACTAGATGGCAACACCACATTTTTCTATTCAAATCATTGGTCAATTTTCGACTAATTATCTCTTGTACAGGAAGCTTTCGTCTCTGAACTTTGAGCATCTTTACCATCATATTTTCCTGAAGACGAGTGTAGAAACAACTCGAAACGTAGAAGTTAACTTTTAGCTTATTAAAGTTCATGTTTTGTGTACTATTAAGCAAGATTGTGTTTTTATTTATTATATTTTATGGTGCAATTGCCCAGTATGTGTTATTGAAATAAGAAAGATTTAATTTAAGTATATATTTTGCCAAGAAAATATTTTTGATACTCACGTTAATTTAATTTAACAGTAGCCTGTTATAAAATAATAAAAAATGTGGCAACAAAAATATCTGAAAAAGACTTTTTCAAAATTAACACATTATCAAGAGAAACAAATAAAATTATACAAAACCTTTCCTCAACCTTTATTTATTTTTCAAAGCTATCAGTTCATGCTATGTATTAACTGCCTGTCTGTTCAAATGATGCAGTTAATCATATGGTCCACAGAGGTGATTAATTGGGCACGAGAGACTTTATATATATCTTAGCAATAATAGGTTTCTTTTGTTGCCAAAGGAAAGCATTTTTTTTCATATTTTATATTCCTTTTCATATTCGATGGAACTGATATTCTACCAATGTTTATCAGGAGAAAAAAAATTAGGTTTTTATGAAGCGAAGAAGAAATATATTGCCACAAAATAATAACAGAGATATTATTAAATTGTACTTTTAGAAAGGGAATTGGCTTCGTTTAACTTAGCTAGTTTATTACAAAAAATAATAAATAAGGGCAACAAAAATATCTAACTAAGACTTTATTAAAATTAATATATCACCTAGGGCAGGGTTCCAAAACATTCACGTCTCACGCACGCCTTGAAGAAATGCGCTTGCTTGGCGTACACTCTATCTTTTTCCGTTTAAGAATCAAAAATAGGAAAGTGGAAAAAAAACAGCGAATCGATTCAAATAATCATAACTTTTATTTCATATCCAAGATACGATTTCCAGTTAGTGCTCTTTAACTTGATAAGTGCGCATTTTAACCCTCGCACATTTCTTGCATATTTGGGGTTATTTTGCTGAAATAGAGTCGCAAGTCATCTTCAATATTTAATATGTTATAAAATTGTGTTTTAAAGACAGTCAATTATATGAAAACATTTTTTACCGACACATTTAGTTTCCCTGCGTTGAAATTGGTTTCGAACTCAGACTCACCGCGTTCTCCCAGAAGCTCTTCGCGTATTCCCAAAAGATAAGCTATTAGTTCATTCCACGTATTAATCTCATTTTCAAATGGTACCATTAATTTATTATCATACCATGAATGAAGTGTTTAATTACGGAGGAGAAGCTTTTTAGCTCGCAGGCTATCAAAGCCTGACAGAGATTGTGCTCGCAGGTTCTGTATGTACTTGTGAACGTATGTAGTATGCATGTAACACGTTAACTCTTGATAGAAATATTCGATTTGCTTCAAAGTTTTTTTCTAGGTTCATTCTGATAAGGCGCTTCCCTTATTAGTTTTGGGAGTTCATTGGTTAAGAGTAAAGGGGGGAACAGGGAGCTGATCCTTCCCTTGACTTAGATAAATGGGTTTTTCATGCAGAATTTCCAGATTTGCTTCAAATTTGGTATACCGGTTAATTCTGATAAGTCACTTCACTGATTAGATTTGAAAGTTCCTTGTTTAGGTATAAAGGGGGAACGGGGGGGGGGCTAATACCCCTTTAATTTAGATAAATGTGTTTTTCTATCTGATTTGCTTCAAATTTAGTATACCGGTTTATTCTGATAAGGCGCTTCACTGATTAGATTTGGAGGTTCATTGGTAAAGTACAAAGGGGGAACTGGGGGATAATCTCCCCCTTAATTTAGATAAATGAGTTTTTCTATCCGATTTGTTCAAATTGGATATACCGGTTTATTCTGATAAGGCACTTCTTTGATGAGATTTGGAGGCTCATTGGCTAAGTATACAGATCGGAAACAGAAGTGTAGGGGCTAATCCACCTTTAATTTATTTTAAAAGGGGCATTGTTCTTTGAAATAAGAGTATAATATACAATTAGTGTGAATAGCCAGTGAGCTCAATGCCATCAGTTTACTGGGTACTATTCGTTTTATATTTATTTTCTTACTTCGTAATGATAGGCTTATTTTTGTATGAAATGGCAACATATTTTCATATTTTTAATTTTTTCATATTTAATGAAATATATATTGCCATTTATATAAAATATTTATCACATAGGCAAAAAAGGCAAAAAATTAACTTAGAAGTAATGCAGGAATATACAATTGGTTTTACAGTGAAATGGAAATCAAACAAGAAAGATTTTATCTACTTTTATATTTTGTTGACAAAATACTTTAAAGACGCGGAATGACATAGTTACCTTTTTATAAAATAACAATAAATTGTGGCAACAAAAATATATAAAACAGACTTTTTCAAAATTAACACATTATCTAGAGAAACAATTAAAAATTTTACAAAACCTAACCGCAACCTTTCATTATTTATCAAAGCTATCAGTTCATCCTCTGTAGTAATGGTCTGTTCAAATGATGCAGTTAATCGCACGATCCACAGAAGTGATTAATTGGGTACGAGAGAGTTTATATATGTCATTGCAATAATAAGTTTCTTTTGTTGTGAAATGAAAGCATATTTTCATATTTTCATACTTTCATATTTTCATACTACTCTTTTTCATGGTGCAATTGATATTCCACCAATGTTTGTCACAAAGAGAAAAGAGAAATAAAATAGGTTTTTTAAGAAGCGAAGAAGAAATATATTGGCACAAAATATAATAGAAATGTTATTAAATTATACTTTTAGAACGGGAATTGACTTCGTTTAACTTAGCTAGTTATCTGCTATAAAAAAGGAATAATAATAAATTGGGGCAACAAAATTATCTAATTAAGACTTTATTAAAATTAATACATTATCTAGAGTAGGGTCTTGGAAATTGTTATGTTTTACGCACGCTTTGAAGAAAAGCGCTTGCTTGGCATACACTCTATTTTTTTTTTCCTTTTAAGAATCAAAAAAAGGAAAGTGGAAACAAAGAAAATAACGAATAGATTCGAATAATCATAACTTTTATTTGATACTCAAGATAAGATTTACAGTTAGTGCTCTTTAAAGTGATAAGTGCACTTTTTAACCCTCGCACATTTCTTACATATTTGGTGTTATTTTGCTGAAATAGAGTCGCAAGTCATCTTCAGCATGTAATATGTCATAAAATTATATTTGAAAGACTGTCAATTACATGAAAAACGTTTTTTACTGACACATTTAGCTGCCCTGCGTCGTATACGTTGGTTTTGAACTCAGATTCGTCGCTTTCCTCCAGGACCTCTTCGCGTACCCCTTAAGAGATACGCGTAGTACACTTTGGGAAGTCCTGACATAGAGAAAGAAATATAGAATATATACAATCTTTTCTCAATAATTCTTTTCTTATTAAAGCTATTAGTTCATCCCATGTAGCTATTAATCACATTTTAAAATGGAACCATTAATCATAGGATCCATGCAAGTGCGTAGCTACAAATATTTTTTAAAGGGGGGGGGGGATTAAAAAAATTCCCTACTTGAAACAAATTGCTTTATTTTTCAACTGAAAATGATGTGTGCAATGTATTTTTATGATAATGATATTTATACGAAATACGTAATACGTATTTATACGTAATACTGAAAGTTATATTTATATGTCCTTTCCAAAGAAAAATACTGAAACTAAAAACATAAAAATTATAATTATTGTTTTGTTTAATGAAAGTTTAAGTACACCTCCTTCATTTAAATAATTAAAATCATAACTAGATTAATTTCTATTTTCCTATCTTGTAATCATTGAGCATGGAAATAATAAGACACCCAATTGCTAAATGAATAGTTAAGGAAGCAATTTCAAACAATACAGTAAATGTAAGATTTAAACCTAGAATATTGCATATATTTAGAGAAAACAAGAATTAGTTTAAGCTTTGCAATTTTTTTTGTCTTCTGTTACGTACGAGTCATAATCGCACTTCATATGAAAATACCGTCATGTTATTTTGAGCTAAGATTTGTAAGAAATAAAGGAAATATATTAGAAATACTGTTGATGGACAACAGTAGGGAAATTCAGGTCGCAGATGTATGATATTTTTGTAGCACATGGAAACGCAATGACAAACTGAGTCTGGCTGCTTTTTGTACCTTTTTTGATAATTTAACACTGAAAAAAATGAAGTACTCAAAAATGAGTAAATCAATGTACTCATATCGAATTGAGTATGTTTGGATCAAAAATGAACATATTTTTTTCTCAATTGTGAAACATCACATGTTATCAAACTCAAACAAAATGATAATTTTGTATCCTGTAATGGTTTATTTCACTTATAGTGGCATAAAAGATGTTCAGGATGATTCAAATACTATTAAATTTTGTACAGTATTTTAAAATAATTTAAAAGTGCTTACAAATAAAGCTCTTGTTATAAAAATATTCAATTTGGGTAACTTGCTAACAATTTGCTATTTTTCTTAATAAATAATCAATTAAATGTTTCGTGTTAATAATGTAGAACGGAAAATAAATGTTAGTTCATTTTTACTTTAATTTGTAAGTTCAAGGGGGGGGGGGGCTACATAACGATTCATATTTGAACACAACCGTGAGATCATAAATGAGTACATGATGAACATTGAGTACAAATGAGTACTCAATTTTGAGTACATTTGGATCGGAGCTATTTTGAGTATGTCACGTATTTAAAACTGAATGCTTTTTGCTCAATTTTAGGACCCATTTTTTTCAGTGAACTTGTTTACTGTTACAGAACTGGGAAATGTAGTTAGCAGTACAATAATAATTTCCTATTTTTTTACTATTATTTAAAAAAACGAAAAAATCTTTCAAAAATCTAGAATTTCCCAACTCTAAGCTCAAATTTCAACGTTCACATATATTGGAGGGGGAGCTCCCCCTCATAACCACCCATCATGACGCCTCTGGATCCACGAAATGTTTAATTAAGGAGGAGAGGTTTTTTTTTCACTCAGTAATAATAGGTTTGATTTTGTATGAAAAGGCAACATATTTCCAGATTTTTATAGGTTTTCTTTTTCATATTTAATGGAACAAATATTTCACCAGTATTTATCAAAGTGCAAAAAGACAAAAAATAAATTTAGAAGTAAGGTAGGAATATGCAATTTGTTTTACAGTGAAATAGAAATCAAATAAGAAAGATTTTATCTAAATTTATATTTTGTTGACAAAATACTTTTAAAACGCCAATTGACTAAGTACTTTGTTATAAAATAATAATAAATTCTGACAACAAAAATATCTAATAAAGACTTTTTTTCATTATTAACACATTATCTATAGAAACAATAAAAAATACGTAAAATCTTTTCTCAACCTTTCTTTATTTGTCAAAGCTATTAGTTCAATCCAGGTATGTTAATAGTGCGTTCAAATGATGAAGTTAATCCTACGATCCACAGAAGTAATTAATTCGGGGGATATACTTTTATTTCGCTTAGCCAATAATAGGTTTATTCTTGTTATGAAAAGAAGTCATACTTTCATATTTTTATTCTTTATAACACTTTCCAATACAGTCGAAAAGCTTTTCTGAATTTGGTTTGTCTGGCCATCTGGCTGTGACCTAACTCGCGTAAATATGCTTGGGTACCCATGTAATTGGTATATGTTATCGACGTTTACCACGGTATATTCGGTATTGAGAATGAACTGTGTAGCATTTATAATTCGTTTACAGGGCCATTCAAATTCAGTTACATTATGGTATATCTAGGAAAAATCTGTTGCAGCGTACTTTAATGATTTTACACTGTTTCTAACATATTGAAATTGATATACATGATGCTTAATATAGAATATGTTGTGAAGAGTACTTATAGTTCATTTACTGGGAGACAAAAAATGTAACGAAGTACTGTAAATGAGTTCGAAATGCGTTTTCAGATGTGGTAAGAGATTTTAAATGTAACTAATGCGCTCTAAAAAATAAATGTGGTAATTACTCACTTTTACATACGTATGTGTGTTAATTTGTAAGATTACACCTTTGTCATAAAATTTACACACTTGTCGCTAAAATTTACCTGTATTTATGTGTGTTTATTGGCTTAATGGAAGTATTTAATTTGTTATCCCTGTAAAAACTCAAACAATTGTGTAAATGATAGAAAATGGTAGGGATTTACCCGAATTGGTGTGTTAATGTAATCTACAAGTTTTGGATATTACACAAATATCTGGGTATTTTGCATATTACACCGAAATACGTGTAAGAATATTACACAGATATATGCGTAAGAACAGAATATTACACAGAAATATGTGCACAAGCTTTACACAGCTATATGTATAACAACATAATATTACACAGGCTTATGTGTATTATTACAATTATATAATATTATTCAATTATAATGTTATTATACAGTTATAAGTATAACGTGTATTAACAGTATTACGTATAAATATGTATAAGAACATAATATTAAGCAGAAATATGTGTACATATATGAACTCAATAAATACGATATTTGAAAACTTGGCTTGTGTAATAGTTGCTGAATGGTCAAGTTAAGAGGCTACTTCAGTCAGGCGAAAAGACCCGTTCGCTAATGCTAATTCTACGGAAGAAATTTTTAAAGATATCTCGGTCGCATTTCAATATTTTTAAATGATTTCTTTTGCATTGGATAGCTGAGATTTATCTGTATGCAGGCCGTTTTTAACTTTTTCGATTTTTATTGCAGATTTTTTTTATGAGGATGTTTTCACTTTCGAAACCGGTTCCGAAAATGAAAGTGTCCCCATAAAATATATCTGTAAACAAAATCCAAAAAGTAAAAAACAACCTTTGTACAGATCGATCTCAGCAGTCTAATGCAAAAAAATCATTCAAAAATATTGAAATGCGACCGAGATATCTTTATAAATTTCTCCCATAGGATTAGCATTAGCGAACGGGTCTTTTCACTTGACTGAAGTAGCCTCTTAATGGCTTAGAATGTCGAAGATCATGAATTCAAATCCTGTTTCGTTAAGTATTGCTTGTTTACTGTAGATATGAATTAAATAGTGAATTTCTCCTCTTGTTGTATATGTATCTTTTAAAACTTGTGACTGAAATTGATAGGGGAAAAAATCCTGCAAAAATAATATGAGCGTCACGATTTCCGTATTTTTCAAAATTTTATTTTACTGCTTATTTATTCAGATTCTATTCATAAATTACGACTATATTATTTTAGGGCTTCAAAACAACTTTGCATGGCATGCAGTAAGTATAATTTCAGACGATCCTGTTTTTTGTAAATTAAGATTACACTATTTTGTGGTCTAAAAACAAATCTGCTGGAAAACGACTAACACACCAAGCACACGTGTTTGTAATTTATACAATGTTGTTTTGCAATCATAAAAATATTTAATTCAAAATTTATACCCCAAATTATAAAGTTATTTACTATTTACACAAAATCCGTCTTTTTTTTTATATTACACAGATATATGTGTACTCATGCGCAATTTGCACGTTAAACTGTGTATTTTTGAGTCATCTGATAACATTTTACACACTTAAGTCGCTTAATGAGCTACACAAGAAAATGTGTATTTTGAAATTGATACACCAGTGCTTGTATTTGGCAATTTACACATCTTTTTACACATACAGACAAATCATTTTTGTATCATCAGTATACCTGTGTAAATTTACGCATTTATTTCTTAGAGTGCGATTAAGAATGTTATAGATAAGAATTCGATTAAATTTCCAGAAGTATGAACGAAAATAATATAAAATAATATTTGATAGAGCATATTTCAGTAACATGTTTCACATGGGCAAAAATACAAAAGAATAATTTAGAAGTAAAGTAGAAATATGCAATTTGCTTTTCAGTGAAATGAAAATCAAATGAGAAAGATTTTATCTAAGTTAAATTTTGTGGACAAAATACTTTTACCACGTTGAGCGCCCAGCCGCCGATGACTGACACTGAGATTTTTGTTTAGGCCGCGTCTGTCATTGGTGGCTAACACTATTAGATTGTTCAACGGGAATCTTATTTCGTGGCCCAAACGGAAAGACCGACCAAATAGACTTGCCATTGAACATGTTAAGACGTCAATTGACTTATGTTAACTACCTCGTTATAAAATAATAATAAATTGCGACAACAAAAATATCTAATAAAGACTTTTTCCATCGCTTTCATTGCACCCATGGGCCTAGTCAAGACCCATTGACTCGCGCACATGTTAGACTCCTTGAAACTCAAAACTAGTAAAATTTTATCACAACTCAAAAAAAATAACCACTAAATCTTGGGGTATTAAAAGCCGTATGCTAAAAATTTGGTACTCTATTATTGTTGAAAAAATTATCACCTATGGGGTATCTATTTGGGGGGGAAATCTTACAAAAGCAGCACTTAATAAATGAGTTTCTATACAAAGGATGTTTCTTTTGCAAATTTCTAGGGGATATAGAACTATTTCCAGTGATTCTCTCAATATATTTACAGGTATTCCTCCCATTTCCATTACCATTAAATGGGAGTTCACTAAAAGTAACATCATCCATTTGGAGAATGAAGCTATCTCACAGCAATATTTTCCACAAATGATAATACAGCGTAAGACTCATGGCTGGCAATTTCATCCGGCAGATGAGACTTCCCACTTCCAGGTAAATCCGACTATAAATTCTTACTCTCCCACTCAAAATGTTATGGTCTTCACCGATGGCTCACGCACTGTTACCAGAGTAGGTGCAGCTTTCTGCGCTACGAAAGGGAATGAAGTGACTCGTCGGTGGTCCTGCAGGCTGTATAACAATAATTCCATTTTCCAAGCCGAACTCTTTGACATCTTTAAAGCTTTAGAGTGGATTTCTCAACAAAACCAAAAAATTTTAATTCCAATTTTTAGCGATAGTCTTTCAAGTCTGCAGGCTATCTGTTCCTTTGGCTCAACAAATCCACAGGTTATTGAGATTAAGTCACTTCTCAAAAATCTTCTCTGAAAAACCTATGTAAGCCTCGTTTTAGCCCATAACGGTATCCTAAGAAATGAAACGGCAAATATGTTGGCAATAGAGGCAACTGCTAGACCATCAATTGATTTTTCACTTCCAGTACCGCACACATCAAAAGACATCTTCGCGCTCACTTTATGAAACAATGGCAGGATTACTGGGACTACTCAGATAAGGGTAGATATACCTATGATCTGGTCCCAGCGGTATCTTTGGATCTTCTTCCTCTCACTTCATCTACTACAGCTTTCCTTACTGGTCATGGTCCTTTTGGGGCATACCTCTTCAAGTTCAAAAGAGCCCTTTCTCCTCTATGTGAGTGCGGTGATGTTGCTGATGCCTCTCATTATTTCTATAATTGTCCTTTCACAACTGGCTGGCATATTCGCCGTCTTCCTGTTCTTCCCGATGGTTGACTAGCAAATATTTTATCGCACCCGACTTTGCTCTCAAAGCTTAAAAACATCTTCAACTTCTTATGTAACCTTTCAATTTTACTCCATCACTGAGACAGGGACTTGGATTTCCCCTTATTCAATACTTAATGTCGGGTCGCAGCAACCTGTATAATATTGTCTCACTTTGTATAATATTGCATTATTTAATGTCCTTATTGCTGTTTCACAAACTTTGCTACTGTAACATTTATCTATATCTTGTATATATCACTCCGCCCTCTGTCGCGCGTATTGGCGGGATCAGCCTCGGCTGAAATTTGTAATTTTTTTTAAAACCTCAATAAAGGGGACCGGAAGGGACATCTATGCTCTACAGACTCACTTCCTAGTCTGAGCAGTCTCTCTCGGGCAGTAAAAGTAAAAAAGTAAAAAAAAAAGACTTTTTCCAAATTAACAATATTATTCTAGAGAAATACTAAAACATATAAAAGACCTTTTTTCAACCTTTCTTTACTTATCAAAGCTATTAGTTACTTATTAAAGCCGTGTATTAATGGTACGTTCAAATGGTTCAGTTAATCGTACCATCCGCAGAAGTGATTAATTGGAGAGGAGATACATTTTTTGGCTTAGAAATAATAGGTTTATTTTCCATATGAAAAGAATACACGTATTTTCAGATTTGTATTATTTTTTAATACTTTCAAGCATAGTTGAAAAGTGCTTGTAAATTCGGTTAGTCTGGCAGTGCTCTCATTCTCGTAAATATACTCGGATTGTCGTGCAATTTACAGGGTCTGTCCAAGAAGTAATGGCACTGAGTTTTTCATGCTGAGCAGAAGGCCAAAGGGACGGAGTTTGCGATCATTGCGTGCGGTGGGGACTGTCAACTACAGATTCCTGTGGAAGTCAATTGGGCTGGAGCCTTTGCAGCGCACGGATAGCTCGTGAAGTAGACACGCGTTTGAAAGTGGCGTTAGGTTTCCAGAACGACGCGGAGTGTCGAGCAGCGATAGGCCATAAAGTTTTGAGTAAAATTAAACAAACCGGCTACTGGAAGGCTTCCAATGTTACAAGAAGCCTACGGGAAGGATTCTTTGTACAAGGCTCAAGTGTTTAGGCAGCACAAAGCCTTCAAAGACGGAAGAGAGGACGACATCGATGACGAACAACGCGCAAGGCGTCTATAAAGTTCTCGAACTTCAGACACTGAGGCTAAAATTAAAGAACTTTTGGTCTATGATCGTTGGATGAGTGTCCGAATGATTGCGGAAACATTAGGACGAAATCGTTTGCACATCAAATTGTCATAGAAGAACTTCAAACGCGGAAAATTTATAATAAGCTGGTTCCAACACATCCTTCGAAGTGAACTTCCTGGCAAAACACAGTGTCGCAACGCTGCCTCAACCGCCATACAGCTTCAATCAGTCACTGTCGAACTTTTTTCTATATCTTTGGTTAAAATCCAGCTTAAAAGGTCATCGTTTCCAGAGAACTTGCAGAAAAATGTAACACGCGTTCTGAGCAGCATTGCAGTTGAAGAATTGCAGGCGGGCATAAATGGGTGGCAGAGTTGTTAGCAACGGTGCATTAATGCAGGAGGAGGCTATTTTGAAGAATATTAAGTGTCTGTAACATCATCTTCAAATAAACGAATTTTATGGGACAAGTCTAATTACTTACTGGACCGATCCTGTATGTATTAATGTTAATGAGGTTTACTATGAAATGTACGGTATTAAAAATGAAGCATGTAGCGTTTATAGTTCATTTACAAGGACACTCAAAACAATTCTGTCACATTACGGTCTGTGGAGAAAAATTGTTTGCAGTGATTTCTAATGACTTTACACTATTTCAAACATATTGAAATTGATATAAATAACTGAGGTGCATTAAAAATGCTTAATATAGAGTTGGTGTGCATAGTACTTACCGTTTATTTTCAGTAAGACAAAAGAATTCGGTTACATTACTGTTTATGAGCAATAATTGCTGGAAATGCGTTTTCAATTATCGTACGTAATTTTAAATGTAACTAAAATTTTGCATATTAATTGGTGTGAATAAATTCGATATATCATGTACAGAGCTGCACAGCATAACTCAAGTACATTTCCCCTTATCGATGGAAATTCCTGAATAGTGAACTATGTAACACTTGTACTATTTTAGCATACTATGTAGTATATATACAAACAAACAGATTATATACAGGGCTTTACATAAGAAGAATACTTCACCGACTACAAATCGTAATTGCTTAAATTGGGTTTTCAAATGTGTTAGTGTTACATAGTTCTTCAGCTGTAGTTCGATAGGCACATTTAATCATATTTAAGAGTTTGTCTGGCGCTGGGCTTAAGTCTGTTTATATCGACTGAAATTTTCCATCAACCAACTGCCAACCCTATAATA
This sequence comes from Maratus speciosus, assembly GCA_963932465.1. Lineage (NCBI taxonomy): Eukaryota > Metazoa > Arthropoda > Arachnida > Araneae > Salticidae > Maratus > Maratus speciosus. The sequence goes on from OZ010792.1 coordinate 282,594,879, forward strand.
TAGGATCAGGAGTTGGCATATTAAGATTTTTTCATATAAAAGACTGCAAATGAACTCGAAGTAAATGGTATTTCGATGCATTTTGTGTTGGAAGCAAATGAGCTACATCAAATTCTTTTTTAGCTGAAGCTATTTTCCTCATATATTGTTCCTAATGAAGCACGTTTAGGTCACTTGTTTCAATGTTGCCTCCATACAGTGACACAAGAACTTTACAGCCAATTTCAACCAATTCTCCCACAGTAACATCTTTGGATGATCCATAATAAAAAGCCCATTCACATAACATTTTCGATTGAATAATTTTTTTGAAAGCATAAGATTTACTTTTCACAAATAGTGCACTGGTGGTGTCACATCCTGTTAATGCGTGAACAAAATGTAAAGTTTTACAAGCCTTCTCTCCAATACATCTTTGAATGGCTTGAATGTCACGAACATTATTAGATTGTGTTGCAGTTTGCATGAAAATGTTCTTCGAAGGATGATATAGTAGTAGAATTAAAATATCAGTGTCAACAGCTACTACAGTGACATGTTTTTACTGGGCTATGTTTTAAGCTTCTCTGACGATTACCCTATCTGCATCACGTTCTGCATGAATGACGGAATGATCACTTTCTTGAAAATAGTTCCCCAGCATATTGGTAAAGCGTTGTTTGTTTGTAGAGTTAGAAATAAATTTGTTGTTCTGGATGATTACGGATTAATTTTCATCAAAAAATACTACAACAGACGACTGCTTCATGCGTAATCCATGCTCCATATCTTTTATATTTGTTTTTCCATACTCATGAAAAAGTATTGTCACTTTTCTTCTCTTAGCCTGTATCAATACAGGTCTGATATACACTTATACTGCTATCAGCAAAGGAACTGTAACGTGCTGTGGAAGATACCTGTTATAAAACTGTGTGTTAAATCCATAGAAAAGTCAGATATTGTTGACGACAGTTCTTTATTTAAATTATATTTCATTCAATGTATACTTTATAAAAATGCAGCTTTAAGTTGAAAAATATTCAGAGCCAACTTTGTTTAAAATAGCTAAGTGAATCATTAAAAATAACTTTGGTTAAAACAGGATTAAACTTCAATACACTTGGAGCTTTTCAAAACAGCTTAAATTTAAATCATGACTAAAACCGTTCTCTAAAAACATCGTAAAACTCAAACTAAATATCTTACTGTAACTTGAACTCAAACATATTAAAATCATAATGATAACTTTAAAGAAACAAACAGAAAAGAGAGAGCGCGGCAATTGATTAGCGAAACGCAATTTATACCTTTGAACTGGACGATTCCATTTTACAAAAAGGGTAGGCCTGAGAATAGTCGATTACGGAACGGCTAACGCCATCTATGAAACACTTAAATTTAATGTCGGTCCTTTTAAATTAATTTACGTTATAGGAAACAATTAACATTATATTCCAGGTAATGAAGGTATTGCTTTTAAAATAAAGAAGTTCTATAAGCATTAAAATGTAGAAAGGAAAGCTATTAAATCAATATAAGTTTACGTAACGTATTAAAACCAAATTAGCCATAAGTGACATGTAAAATGGGTTGACTAGATAACAACTTTTCCATACCTTCTATTGACACACGATTCGTACTGCCTTATGTCATCGCGAAATGCTGCAGAAGCGGACCATGGCAACTGGTGAATTAATGCACGACCATCAAGAAGGCAGTTTGCTGGGAATGAGAACGGTGTATTTCATTGACATTCATGCTATCTAATGAGTATGCCAACGATAATTTATCCGTTTTTCTCATTTTCTGGGTACTGTGGTCAAATAATGAAGTTGGTTGAATGGATAATTGGTAATTCAAAAACTCTCTTGTATCTTGAGCGCTATTATTTAAGGATATACAAGCAAGCATAATCTGTGTTAAAAGACAAAAATCCACATGATAATAATTCATTTTTTCAATGCTTTCATGGCTACTGCTTAGTCTGATTTCAATAAAGTTTCACCTTTAAAATGTTTACCGACAAGTTTATCTTGAATGCAATGATTTCCAATGATGTCAGCATTTTCTGCAGTTACTTTGTTTTTACTATCTATAATTCCATTAAAAATATTCCATAAATCAGTTGAAGTAGCATAAATGGATTGTGGTCTATACAAAATTGCATTACCTTTTTCACATCTTCGAAATCTCTCGCCATCCTTGTATCAGTTAAATCAGTATGTTGTTCACCGCCAATACGTGAAACATCGGTCAGCAAACTCATTGCACATGCTACTTCACTACATCTAGAATAGCTCAAAATCAAAGATTTTTCTTTTTCTGAAAATTAACTTTTAGTGTAAATATTTAAGTGTATCGTCTAATTAATTACTCTTTATTTTAGTAGAGTAATTTTTTTAGTATGCCATTAGATTATGCAACGCTATGGAATTAATATCAATGAGGAATATCTGATTCCGATCCTTTTTGAAATTTGGGGATGGGAGCATTTTGATTACCTTTTGTAATGAATAAATTATTTAGAAATTATAGAAGTTGATTAATATTTATGTGACAATTTTGCTATAACCATTAGTATTGCAATCGGAGTTGTACATAATAGTATCAGCTATAGGTGTAATGTAATGCAGCATAGTTATTTTTAAAGTTTACCTACGGGGTCATATAATTTTTCTAAAAAATCCCTCCTAGTTGATCTTTATAAACATTTTACTTTTAAAAACCAATATCATACTCTTTTTAAGCATTAAATTTCCTGTAATTTGATACCCCACATGTTTTTTTGACATTTTATAAAGCTCTCATATTTTTCATGATAGCCGCCAAAAAAGCGCGTTTTGCGCAAGAGTACGAATGTATATTTTTAGTATGTTCATTAGAAACGTGTTACCTACCATACACAACAAGAATAATTTTTGTTCCAATTTGTTCCACCTCTAACGCTATTTTTACTGTACTAATAGTAAATACTATGTATATTTTAAAAACTTCCAAAATCATTAATAGGGTGTCCCTAAACTCGCGGTACATACGCTAGGGGGTGATATAACACATCAAGACAAACAATATTAAATAGGTAACTAAGGATCCCAAACGTCTTCCGAAGGAGATAGGCGCCTTTAAAGTTTAGGGACCAAAGTTTCAAATGATTATAAAAAACGGAAAAATTGGTCGGTTCGTTTGCGGTTTTCACTAAAACTATTCTTTATGTCAGTATTTTCTTGAAAATAAATTTTAAAGATACAGTTCAAAAAATGCCGATAGAGGGCGCTTTAGACTTTGGAGTAACGAACAACTATTTTTTACCGTTATTTTTTGTATTTCATTACATGCTTTCAAAAGCTTAGACTTAAACTTAAATTTTGAGCTCAAAATTTGAATCGTTGGGAGTGGTTAAGTAGCGCAAACTGAACTGTGTTCAGTAGTTAAAATTTCAAATGATTATAAAAAACGAAAAAATTGGTCGATTAGTTTGCGGTTTTTACTAAAATTATTTTTTATGTCAGTATTTTCTTGAAAATAAATTTTAAAGATACAGTTCAAAAAATGCCAATAGAGGGCGCTTTAGACTTTGGAGTAACCAACAACTATTTTTTACCGTTATTTTTTGTATATCATTACATGCTTTCAAAAGCTTAGACTTAAATTTTGAGCTCAAAATCTGAATCGGTGGGAGTGGTTAAGTAGCGCAAACTGAACTGTGTTCAGGAGGGGGTGAACACAGTTCAGTTTGCACTACTTAACCACTCCCACCGATTCAGATTTTGAGCTCAAAATTTAAGTCTAAGCTTTTGAAAGCATGTAATGACATTCGATGTATCGACATTTTTTGAACTGTATCTTTAAAATTTATTTTCAAGAAAATACTGACATAAAAAATAGTTTTAGTAAAAACCGCAATCTAATCGACCAATTTTTTCGTTTTTTATAATCATTTGAAATTTTAACTACTGAACACAGTTCAGTTTGCGCTACTTAACCACTCCCAACGATTCAAATTTTGAGCTCAAAATTTAAGTTTAAGTCTAAGCTTTTGAAAGCATGTAATGAAATACAAAAAATAACGGTAAAAAATAGTTGTTCGTTACTTCAAAGTCTAAAGCGCCCTCTATCGGCATTTTTTGAACTGTATCCTTAAAATTTATTTTCAAGAAAATACTGACATAAAGAATAGTTTTAGTGAAAACCGCAAACGAATCGACCAATTTTTCCGTTTTTTACAATCATTTGAAATTTTAACTACTGAACACACTTCAGTTTGCGCTACTTAACCACTCCCAACGATTCAAATTTTGAGCTCAAAATTTAAGTTTAAGTCTAAGCTTTTGAAAGCATGTAATGAGATACAAAAAATAACGGTAAAAAATAGTTGTTCGTTACTCCAAAGTCCAAAGCACTCTCTATCGGTATTTTTTAAACTTTAGCTTTAAAATTTATTTTCAAGAAAAAAATGACATAAAGAATAGTTTTAGTGAAAACCGCAAACGAATCGACCAATTTTCCGTTTTTTATAATCATTTGAAATTTTGCACCCTAAACTTTAAAAGCGCCTATCTCCTTCTGAAGACGTTTGGGACCCTTAGTTTCCTATTTAATATTGTTTGTCTTGATGTGTTCTATCACCCCCTAGCGTATGTACAATGAGTTTAGAGACACCCTGTATATATATATATCAGTGGCGTGGCGTGAAAATTTTCGGTGGTCATCGCAATTATTTAAGTTTGTGGTGAAAAATTATTAACTCTAAAATTCAATGGTTGAATGTTCAAAAAAGAAACTTTAAATCTTACCTTCACTTATACATGAACTCCAAATGTTCTGCTAAAACTGGATCGTAGAGTTTTAAAAGCTTATTAAGAGTTTTAAAATATTGCTTGGTAATCGCCGCATCCAGCGATGACCGGACGCCACGCCACTGATATATATATATATATAGATAGATAGATAGACAGATATATTAAGTCGGATGGAATAAAGTTTCGAAATTTCTAAAATGAAATGTTGTTGTATTAAATGTTGCGTCTTTTGGTAAAAGTAATCATAAAGTAAATTAATATTTTTATACAATTTAGAAAATTTACTGTGCTTAATTAGGTCGGACGTTACAATTTCTAGTGAAGTCCAAACACACACGACAAGCAGCTATGACATTCGGCTAGGGTTGCCGGAAACTCTACTTTTGAAAAAAAAACCGCCAACTTTTCTCCCTCCAAAAATGTGAATACAATGTTCTAATTTTTCAAAATCAAATTCGTAAAGTTCTTGAAGGAATTTTAAAACTTTTTCAATATTTTATACTTATTATTGACTAATTTGCATTTAATTAATTTTAATGCTTTTCTTTAAAAAATTCTATGCCAATAGCCCGAAGTGGTATCGAAAATTGCATTTTCAGAAAGTTACGCTGCTGTAAAATCAAACAATATGATTTAAACAGAAATATTTTATCAATTCTCAAGCTTTATAATATACGGATTTAAAATACACCAGGTCTCAATTATAGGTGCGAGCAGCACCAGAAATTGTTCCCTTGTTAGTTTAACTTATTTAGCTTCTTGTAAAATATTAATAAACTAGCAAACCCTGCGGCTTTGCTCGCGTGATAGTGGAAATATGCCAAATGATATTCATATGTCTAACTTTTATTTTTTTTTTTAAATATATACTTTTAGAAATAATTCAAAAATTGCTATTTAAAACAGAGTTTAACTAAACCTCATTATTACACTGCATTAGGCAGAAATGAGACTTAAATTAATAAAAAGAACTAAAACTAAATAAATGATAATTTAGAAAATATTTTGAAGCTTTTATGCTCATTTCAGTATTCATTTGAAGTATTGAATAAACCGTTCTTAGTACTCATTTACGTCTAATAAATAACCATCATCTCAAATTCCAAACTTCTTGTCTATCGGTCTACAACCTGTCTGGTAGCAGTGGCACTGCCATAAAATGCCTATGTTGAAACACAAACTGTCGTCATTAATTTGGCAACAATTATTTTGAAATCGGTTTGGTATTTCCTAATATTCCATAGAAATGGTAATTCAGAAAGTTTTAAAGAATTTTTTTAGGACATTTGTTGTTTCTCCTGCCAACCCGGTTGGATGTATTTATGTCGGCCAAGTATCAGCACGTGGGATATAGGCCCTAAGGGGGGGGAGGGAGTGCCTTCCGTGGAGGTCTTTCTAAGGGAACCTAACCCGTATTAACGCTTGGAGAACCAAGGTTCGAAGAAAACCACCTGCCAACCCGGTGTGATAATGGCACTGGCATAAAATATAACCTCTGTAGAATCAGAGACTGTCACCATTGATTCGCAACCTTTACTTTTGCAATCGGTTTGCTAATTTCCTCAGATTGCAAGAAATCGTGATTTAGGACTTTTTTAGTATGCTTTTCGCCTCTTCCCTTCGCTTCACCTCCTTTAAATTTGGAATTTATTTTCGGCCGTTCTTAGAGGGCATTTATATGTTATAAGTAACAACCACTTCATATTTAAAGTTTCTAGCCTCTTCAGTATCACAGAAATTGCAACTTAGAACGTTTTTTGCTCCTGCAAATTCTAGACGGTCGTGACACGAACATGCAATAGAGCCTATGTTGACGCAAAGGCTATCATGATCAATTTTAAACCACTACGTTTGAAATCAGTTTGCTACTTTCTGAGTTTGCGTGAAATCGCCATTTAGAACGTTTTTAGAACGCTTTTCGCGCATTATCACCATTCGTAAATTTCGATTTTTTAAAGAAATATTCTTAAAGATCATTTGTGTCTCAAGACTTACCATCCCAAATTTCATTCTAGGCCCTTTAGTAGCACAAAAATCGCATTTTTAGAACGTTTTATGCTCCTTCACAACCTTTGGGGTAATGGTACTGACATAAAATATAGCTTATATTGGAGCAAGGGCTGTCACCATCATTTTGTCACCATTATTTTTAAATCGGTTCGTTACTTCCTGAGATAGCGTAGAAATCGCCATTTACAATGTTTTTTAGAACGCTTTTTACGCTTTTTAACTCCCCCCCCCCCGCCTTTAAATTTTGAATGTTTTAAGAAATATTCTTGGAGAGCATTTATATCTTATAAGTAACTACCATTCTGTATTTCATGTTTCTAGGCCCTTCAGTAACACAAAAATCGCATTTTTGGACTTTTTTGCTCCTGCACCCCCTTTGCGGTAGTAGTACCAAATGGTAGTACCGACAAAAAATATAGCCTATGTTGGACAAAGGGCTGTCACCATCATTTTGATAACATTAGTTTTTAAATCGGTTCCTTACTTCCTGAGAATAAGTGGAAATCGCCATTTAGAACGTTTTCTGCGCATTTTCACCCCTTTAAATTTCGAATGTTTTACGAAATGTTCTTAGAGATCATTTATATCTTATAAGTAACTACCATTCCAAATTTCATGTTTGTAGACTTTTCAGAAACACAAAAATCGCATTTTTAGAACGTTTTTTGCTCCTGAACCCTCCTTGGGGTAGTGGCACCGACATAAAATATAGCCCATGTTGGAGCTTTCACCATCATTTTGATACCATTAGTTTTTAAATCGGTTCCTTACTTCCTGAGAATAAGTGGAAATCGCCATTTAGAACGTTTTCTGCGCATTTTCACCCCCTTTAAATTTCAAGTGTTTTACGAAATGTTCTTAGAGATCATTTATATAAGTAACTACCATTCCAAATTTCATGTTTGTAGGACTTTCAAAAACACAAAAATCGCATTTTTAGAACTTTTTTTGCTCCTGAACCCCCCTTGGGGTAGTGGCACCGACATAAAGTATAACCCATGTTGGAGCAAGGGCTTTTACCATAATCTTGACACCATTATGTTTTAAATCGATTCGTTACTTCCTGAGAATGCGTAGAAATCGCCATTTAGAACGTTTTTAGAACGTTTTTTGCGCATTTTCACCCCCTTTAAATTTCGAATGTTTTAAAAAATGTTGTTAGAGATCATTTATATCTTATAAATAACTACCATTCCAAATTTCATGTTTCTAGGCCTTTCAGAAACACAAAAATCGCATTTTTAGAACGTCTTTTGCTCCTGCACCACGTTTGGGATAGCGGCACCGACATAAAATATAGGCTAAGTTGGAGCAAGGGCTTTCACCATCATTTTGACACAATTATTTTTTAAATCGGTTCCTTACTTCCTGAGATTGCGTAGAAATCACCATTTAGAACGTTTTTTAGAACTCTTTTTGTGCACTTTCACCCCTTTAAATTTCGAATGTTTTAAGAAATGTTATTAGAGATCATTTATATCTTATAAGTAACTACCATTCCAAATTTCATGTTTCTAGGCGCTTCAGTAACACAAAAATCGCATTTTCAGAATGTTTTTGCTCCTGCCCCCCCCCCTCCCCCCCTCCTTCGTGTTAGTGACACGGACATAAGATACAGCCTATGTTCTAATGGGGACTAACACAATCATTTTGATATCAATACTTTTGATATCGGTTCGGTAGCTCCAGATATTACCTCGAACAAACACACATACAAACAATTTTTACTTCTTTATAATATTGGTATAGATTGGGCATCAAAAATATCTATTTAACCCATTAACCACCAAAACTAAAAGGTTGACATTTTCAACTTTTTAGCTGAAAATTGTTTGCCGCCGCAAACTCTGAAAGATAATTTTTGCTTTATATGAACTTAAAAATTTATGTCTTTATGTAAGGCCAATATTTCAATTCAAAAACAGTGGTGGGTATGTAAATAACCTAAATATGTTCATTTATTTTGACCGTTGCGTGAACGCAACACCAGCTGGTAATGGGTTAAGACTTTATTAAAATTGAGATCTGAGCAGGGTTTTCGAACTTTTAGGCTTCATGGACCTTTTTGAAGAAATGCGCGTGTTTGCCTCTATTTCTTTTTTACTTTTAAGGAACAATAATAGAAAAAGGAAACAAAGAAAACACAACGAATCAATGAAAATAAACATAATTTTTAGGGTTTCGTTCATCTGACGAAACCATATTCGTGTCACTCCCCTGTCTGTCTGTCTGACACAGAGTCCGTTCTCAGAAACTGTATATGTTAGAGATTTGAAATTTTGGATATTTATAGCTGAACACGTCACATCAAACGACGAAACATAAATTTTGAAAAAGTCTTATATTTAAATATATACTAATATAAACGTCTACCCGTCTGGGCTCTAACTTGTGTATTTTAAACTTTTTTTCCTAACTGAGCTCCCAATTTAGTTAGAAACTTGAAATTTTGAATACTTATAGCTAACCACTTGCGATCACACGACAAGTCATAAAAATTTAAATATGTCTTATATTTACCCGTCCGGATCTAACTTGTGTATTTTAAGCAATTTTTCAAACCTCCACCCTTTTCACCCGGGGGGGCTCTTTTCTAACTTTTGCCGACACCCCTTTGACCACTCTTTCATATTATGCATCATAGTATTACATATTTTAGTTCTACTTTTTACCGCCAGGGGATGACTAACTATCTCGGGTGCTATGGGCCCGATCCCCTCGACTATTATATCACGGATAAGTTGTAAAGCGGAGTTCCGCTCGGATAGAGGTTTGTTTAGAACAGTGTGCGCCCTCTGGTTGCGAAATGTGGAACTAAAAGACTTTGCAAAAGGATAAAGTGTTTTGAAAGGAATTTTAAACGAAACCCTCGGTGCGATCTGTGATCACACTAACCCACTTGTTATATTTAACATACACTCTCAGAAATAACTTCCTTCAAAATTGACGAATATCTGGAATTTTTTCCGTTACAGGCGGTAAAACATCTGTCAATTGCAGAAAGTTCAGGAGAAATAAAAGTTGCGGACCTTAGATTCGAACCAGCCATCTTATCGGTTCAAGACGAGCACGTTAACTATTGGGCTACAGTTGTACAGAAGCAAAACACTTTGAAGTAAATATGTTTTCTTCAAATGGGTATGGCTTGATCAATTTCTTTAAAAATCTTTTAATTTTGAAGTTAATTTCGGGAAGATTTCGTTTTTCATGAGATTTCAATACTATAGTATTAATGTAGGAAAAAAATATGAATTATAAATATTTTTAAGTAGATTGCTAAACGTAAAATATGAATATTTTATTTTCATTCGATACGACTCTTTTTGAGTAATATCGATTTCTTTCATTTAATATTTTAATTAAAATTTCTTTTAATGTGTTCATTTAAAATATATTTTAAATGCTAATATTTATTTATAAACAACTTTATAAATTCAACTTTATTTAACTCTATTCAACTTTAAAAAATAAATTGTGAGAGCTTTTGAATGAATGAGTAAAGTAATTGTTATTTATTTTAAACTCGAAAACATTTTTTCTTTTTTAATTAAATTAGAAATTTTTATTTATAGAATTTTTGTTTTTTTCATTTTTAAAATAAATTCGAATTTAATACTAATAGAATCAATGCGTATACGTGCTGGGAAATGAACGGAATTTCTCCCTCTTTTTCAGACGTTCGGGAAGAATTCACGGATAAAACATATTTTCTATGAGTACGGAAATTATTCGTTAAAAAATGAGCAATAATTTAGTGTATATTGACGAGTTGTTATGACAGTGTAAGACTTTCCAGGTAGCAAGTTCTTTAACGTGATGGGTGCGCTTTTTCACACTTACACATTTCTTGCATATTTGGTGTTATTTAACTGAAATAGAGTCATAAGCCTATAACATTTAGCTTGTTATAAAAATGCGTTTTTAAAAACAGTCAGTTTAGGCCAGGGAAAATGTACATTTTACCTTGCCAAAATGTCGGGTAGAAGATTTTTCTTCTGACTTGTTTATAATGATGCCAACACGGAAAACCAAGATTTTTAACAAAATTTCTTAAGGCTAAATTTTCTGTCGCCAAAAAACAACAAAATTTTGGAACCCTTTTTTTTAATTTTTTAAAAAAAATATCTTGAGGCCCTATGCCGTAGCATATTATTTGTCTATTACAATATTAAAGAGGACCAAAGTCTCTACAACTTTCAACTTTTTATACACTCAATAGCAAGCGCAGCACCCCATTTCAAAAACAAGACATTTTTTTCAATTTTCATAAAAACCGTGAAAAACGTAGTTTTGCTCCGATTATTCAAATGTTCCCCGCGAATTTAATCGCGTATGCCGGCTTCTAAAAATTATTAGCAGCAACTGATCTATTATTTGCACACTCACATCTTTATTTTCATCTCAACAGACATTTTACTTTCAACAAATTTATATAATTTTAAAAGTAGGACAGAGTGTAGATGAATGAGGCAATTCATATATTTAGACAGTGATTTTAAGAGTATACAATGTTAACTTCAAAGCATTGTTTAAAAGAACACTTCAATATTTAGTAACTTATTGGCACGATAGTTTCAATTAAGAAATAATTCTTGTTTAATTTGAATAATTTTTATTATTTTGTAATTTATTATTGTATATTAATTATATTACTATTGTATTATTATTAATATATAATGTTATTAATTTATATTATTATTGTATTATTAATTAATGTATATTTATATGAAACTACAATCCAATGTTTTCTATCTTTAAAGCAGTAAAAGATTAAAGCATATGTTACCAATAATTGGTAAATGAAATATACCATTGCATTGTGGAATAAATATTTTTTTCGCAAATTTTCATACCTATCCCATTCATACCTGGAAAAATATGTAAGCATTATAAAAATTATTGAAATTAAACAAAATTCTTTCTTAATTGAAACTATTGTGCCAATAAGTTACAAATACTGAAGTATTCTTTTAAACAATGCTTTGAAGTTAACATTGTATACTCTTAAAATTACTGTCTTAATATGAGAATTGCCTCATTCATCTACACTCTGCCCTACTTTAAAATTATACAAATTTATTAAATATAATATGTCTGTTGAGATGAAAATAAAGACACCAGTGTGCAAATAATAGATCATTTACTTCAACCAATTTTTAGAAGTCGACATACGGGATTAAATCCGCGGGAACATTTGAATAAACGGGGCAAAACTACGTTTTTCACGGTTTTTAAGAACATTGAAAAAATTGTCTTGTTTTTTAAATGGGGTACTGCGCTTACTATTGAGTGTATAAAAAAGTTGTAAATATGAAAGTTGTAGAAAATTTTATCTTCTTTAAAATTGTCATAGGCAAATAATATGCTACGGCAACGGGTCTCGAGATATTAAAAAAAATAATAAATAAAGGACTCAAAATGTTGTTGTTTTTTGACCCCAGAAAATTTAGCCTTAAGAAATTTTGTTAGAAAACGTGTTTTTTCCATGTTGGCATCATTATAAACAAATCAGAAAAAAAATCTTCTACCCGACCATTTGCGAGGTAAAATGTACATTTCCCAGAAAAAATGAAAATGAAAACAGCGAAAAATTGTTCGACAAGGTCTTCATTAATTTTCTGTATTGAGCGAACTGAAAGAGTAAAAAAAACAAAATATGAGCTCACTGCTCCTTGCACTTCGTTTTATTTAATTTCCAAAGAAAATTTCTTAAAAGTATGCGAAACAAAAATTGTATACAATGTTAAACTTATTTCCTAAAAAGATATTTTCTTAGATTTGCTGTTGCAACAAATTCACAAAACTTATAATGCATAAGAATTAAGACATCAAAGATCAACCAGTTCTATGAAACAATGTAATATTTCAGTAGACGAATGAATGCTCCTGCCAATAATACACTTTATAAAAATAACTCTGCAAGAAAAGTTATTTTCTTTATTTTTAGCCTTTCCGTTTTCTTCCGATGCAGAAAACGAAAATTTCATTGGTAGACGAAATAAGGAAGAATCAATATATTTTCCCATCACATTTAAGTAGAAAATATTTCATCTCTGACTATAAAGTATGTTAGCGATTATGTTAGACTTATATACATCATTAAAATACTAGTTATCTCATAAGTGCATTTTTGTAAAGAGAAAAAAAACAAGAATGGAGTAGAAACTGCCTTAATAGGAGATATTATTTAGTACTAGGTGGCCATAATTATACATAATAAGTGCACGTGTTTGAAAGGCGCTACAAGCTAAATTATTTGAAATATTAAACAAAAAACGAAAAATCATGCGCACGGCATAGATTATGAAATACTTTCCAACACATTCAGAATAACGTAACAAAACTACACCGTTTAATAAATTGAAATATGGTCTCTAATTCAACCATATGGAAACGCACATTTGAAAACCAATTTCAGAAATTTCCGTCTACAATCGGAAAATTATTCGAACTCCTTGAGCAGCCTTGTATGGGATATATAGAATTGTATCTACCTACTACTATGCATGTAAAAATTTAGTTCAGTTAAGAAATACATATCTGAGTTGAAAATTCCCCTCAGCAATTTCCGCTAATAAGGAGATTGGTACGTGAATTCTTTTGTGCAGCCCTACAATATATAGAATTTATATACAACGAGTAACATGCAAAAAATTAGTTCAATTTAAAAGCGCATACCGAAATTGAAAACTCACTTCCAGCAATTATTTCTCAAAGACAGTACTGTAACAGTTTTCTTTTGTGAGTCCTTGTAAATGAACGACAAATGACAAATGCCATGAATCTCTTATTCTATAATACTCATCTTGTAGTCAAATTCAGTAATTAATATCAATTTCAGTACCTTTGAAATAGTGTAATGTCATTAAAATACTCTGAAAACGATTTTTTTCCATTGAGAATAATGTAACGGAATTCTTTTAAGTGCCCTGTAAATGAACTATTAATATTACACACTTAATATACAATACCGAACATGCCATGGTAAGTATCATGAACATATATATCAATTGCATAAAAATCCGAGTATATTTACTTGAGTTACAGCGTGAACAGACAGACAGACGGCCAGACAAACCAAATTTATAAACACTTTTCAACTTTATTGGAAAGTGTAAAAAAAAAGTTGGTATTTATTCAGTTTAGAGCATGCGTAAATAAGTTCTGAATTAAAAAAATAATAATAAAATTTTCATATAGATGGCGCAATGTATGATAGAAAATTCTATATGAAAAAAGGGACACTTTCCTACCAGCTAAATTTTGAAACTGTTTTATGCAAAATTTGACATGATAAAGTGTTTTTACCAAAATGAGAATAATTATAGCACTGCTATGAAAGAATATCGTCGACTCAAAATATATTGATTTAAAATGGGTTATTTTTGTTGATATTTACTAAAAAAACATCTCTAACATTTAGCACCCTTTATCAGTAAAATTTCAAACTAATCCTCTCTATTGCACAACTCGTTTCCGCATACTCTAAAATGTATAAATACCAACGCTTTTAAAATTATTCCAAATAGTTTAACTTGTAGAGCACTTCAAACACGTGGGCTTTAAACTTTAATTATGGCCACCCTGTACATGCCAAAGTTGTTATAATAAATAAATATCTTTTTAATTTTCCATTACTTTTATTTTTATAGCCTTCAAAAGATTTTCTTTGTTCAAGTACCTATCCTCCAAATTTCATGATTTTAAAGCCAGCGGTTGAAACTATTTGTTATAAAATACCTTTTATTGTATTTGCTGATATGTAAGCAGTAGGGTTTAACTGTGATTTAGCTCAGAAATAATTCCATTACCTTATGGTAAAACACAACGTAAAGATGAATGAAAATAGAGGTAAGACTTGGTGCCATGTAGTTTAAGTAAACAAAACAATGCTTTGAGCACCAATATAATCAGTAGTACGTAACTATATATTTTATTTTTAGGGTTATGGAGATATTTCTAATTCAAGTCACAGAAAAATCCCACTGTTTAATTATCACCAATACAATAACAGATACAATAACAAATAGGCTCAATCACAGGTTTTCAAATTATTAAATTTCGAGAAAATGTAATTTTTGTAGTGTAGATGCTTACAAAGGAGGTACGGGAGTGTTTTTTTTTTTTCAACCTCCGATGGAGTATAAAATAGTGCTCCCGATGGGGTACGTACTTCAGTTATAAGTTTAAACGATATACATATAATACGCTTCTTCTAAATACGAATACCTTAAAATATACGTTTAAACGTATCCTGATACGTATAAAGGTACATCGATTAAACGTATATTTAAGCATACGTACATTTAAAGTATACGTATATTTCAAGTATCGTATCTACTTTTAATAACAATGGACCTCATCAGTCTTAAGCCACTGAATGGAGAATAAGCTGGAAATCGGTGGCGTTATCGTAGCAACCTGCATATTATGTTTCATACATAATATCTTGTTATTTTCTTCTGTAAATATTTTAATTCATTTATTTTCTTCTAATTTTCATTAAATTAAGTGTAAAATGTTATATAAATCTGCTGGAATAGTTTAAATTGTTTTATAAATCTATATCTATACTCCTATTATAAAGAGGAAAAAATTGTTTATTTGTCGGAGGTAAGCTCTGGAACTACCGAACCGATTCCAAAAGTAATGGTATCAAAATGATGGTGTTAGTCCAACTTAGAACATAGGCTATATCTTATGTCGGTGCCACTACCCCAAAGGGGGTGTAGGAGCAAAAAACGTTCTAAAAATGCGATTTTAGCGTTACTGAATGGCTTAGAAATATGAAATTTTGAATATTAGTTACTTATAAGATATAAATGATGTCTAAGAACAGTTCTTACCCAATTCGAAATTTAAAAGGGTTGAAAATGCACAAAAGGTGTTCTAAAAAACGTTCTAAATGGTAGTTTCTACACAATCTCAGGAAATACCAAACCGATTTAAAAAGTATTGGTGTCAAAATGACGGTGACAACGCTTGCTCCAAGATAGGCTATGTTTTATGTCGGTGCCACTACCCCAAAGGGGGTGCAGGAGCAAAAAACGTTCTAAAAGTGCGATTTTTGTGTTATTGAAGGGCCTAGAAATATGAAATTTGGAATATTAGTTGCTTATAAGATATAAATGAAGTCTAAGAACAGTTCTTAAACAATTCGAAATTTAAAAGGCGTGAAAATGCACAAAAAGCGTTCTAAAAAACGTTCTAAATGGTAGTTTCTACACAATCTCAGGAAATACCAAACCGATTTAAAAAATATTGATGTCAAAATGATGGTGACAACGCTTGCTCCAAGATAGCTATGTTTTATGTCGGTGTCACTACCCCAAAGGGGGTGCAGGAGCAAAAAACGTTCTAAAAATGCGATTTATGTGTTACTGAAGGGCCTAGAAATATGAAATTTGAAATATTAGTTACTTATTAGATATAAAGGATTTCTGAGAACAGTTCTTAAGCAATTCGAAATTTCAAAGGAGTGAAAATGCGCGAAAATCGTTCTAAAAATCGTTCTGAAAGGTGGTTTCTACACAATCTCAGGAAATACCAAATCGATTTTAAAAATAATCGTGTCAAAATGACGGTGACAACCCTTGCTCCAACATAGGCTATGTTTTATGTCGGTGCCACTACCCCAAAGGGGGTGCAGGAGCAAAAAACGTTCTAAAAATCCAATTTTTGCGTTACCGAAGGGCCTAGAAATATGAAATTTGAAATATTAGCTACTTATTAAATATAAAGGATTTCTAATAACAGTTCTTAAACAATTCGAAATTTAAAAGGAGTGAAAATGCGCGAAAAGCATTCTAAAAAACGTTCTAATGGTGGTTTCTACACAATCTCAGGAAATATTAAACCGATCTAAAAAATAATGGCGTCAAAATGACGGTGAAAACCCTTGCTCCAACATAGGCGATGTTTTATGTGGGTGCCACTACCCCAAAGGGGGTGCAGGAGCAAAAAACTTTCTAAATTGCGGCTTTTGCGTTACGGAAGGGCCTAGAATCGTGAAATTTGGAATGGTAGTTAGTTATAAGATATCAATGATCGCTAAGGACATTTCCTAAAAAAATCGAAATTTAAAAGGGGGTCAAAATGCGCAAAAAGCGCTATAAAAAACTTTCGAAATTGCGATTTCTATGCAATCTCAGGAAGTACTGAACCGATTTCAAATATAATGGTGTAAAAATGATGGTGACAGATCTTGCTCCAAGATAGGCTATATTTTATATCTGTTTCCACTACCCCAGAGGAGATGCAGGAGCAAAATGCGCGAAAAGCGTTCTAAAAACTTTCTAGATGCCGATTTGTCGGCAATATCTCAGGAAGAATGAATCTGATTTCAAACGTAATGGTAGGAAATTGATGCTGACAGCCTCTGCTCTAACATAGACGCTATTTTATGTCGGTATCACTATCACCAAGCCGTTGCAGGAGCAAAAAAGCGTTCTAAATTTCGATTTTTGTGATCGGTAGGGGCTAGCAACTTAAAATTAGGCACGGTACATATTTATTAGCTATAAATGATCTTTAAGAACAGTTTCGAAAAAATTGGAAATTTAAAAAGCTGTGAAAAGGCGCGAAAAGCGTCCTAAAAACGTTCTAAATTGCTATTTCTACTCAATCTAAGGAAATACCAAAGCTATTTCAAAAGTAATGGTTGCAAATCAATGATGACAGTCCCTGCTATAACATAGGTTATATTTTATGTTGCTGTCACTACCATCTGAGGGTTGCAAAAGCAAAACATGTTCTAATTTGCATTTTTTGCACAACTGAGTGGTCTAACACTTTGAAGTATGATATGGTATTTACTTACAAGATGCAACTGCTTTCTAAGAACAGTCGAAAGAAAATTCCAAATTTAAAAAAAATGAAGTGAGTGAAAAGCGTTATAAATTACAATTTTTAAGCAAACTTATAAATTACCAAACCGATTAAAAAAATAATGATGACAGATTTTGGTGATAGAGCCTGCTCAAACATAAGCTATATTTTATGTCTGTTCCACTACCACCAGAGGGTTGCAGGAGCTAAAAACTTTCTAAATTGCGATTTCTGTGATACTGAAAGGGCTAGAAACTTTAAATATGACATGGTAGTTACTTATAAAATATGAATGCCCTCGAAGGAACGTCGAAAATAAATTCGAATTAAAAAGGGGTGAAGCGAAGGGGAGGTGCGAAAAGCATTCTAAAATAATTCTAAATTACGATTCTATGCAATTTCAGGGAATATAAACCGATTATAAAAGTAATAGTTGCGAATCAGTGGTAACAGTCTCTGATCCTACACAGGCTATATTTTATGCCGGTGATTCTACCACCTGGGGTTCACAGGAACAACAAACGTTCTAAAATAGTGCTTTAAAAACTTTTTAAATTACGTTTCTGTGGAATATTAGGAAATAACAAACCGATTTCAAAATTAATGTTGGCAAATTAATGGCGACAGTTCCTGTTTCAACATATCCCTTTATGTTGAGAGAGGTGGTAGGACTTGGAATTCGACATGATGGTTAATTTTAAGATGTAAGAAGATGGTTTCTAAAAAATTCAAAACTTCAAATGAATACTGAAATGAGCGTATTAATTGAGCATAAAAGTTTCAAAATATTTTCTAAATTATCATTTATTTAGTTTTATATCATTTTATTAATTTAAGTCTCATTTCTGCCTAATACAGTGTAATAATGATGTTTAGTCAAACTGTGTTTTAGTTAGTACCTTTTGATAAAAATTAGACATATAATTATCACTTGGCATATTTCAAATATTACGAGAGCAAAGCCGCGAGGTTTGCTAGTAAATAATAATTGCTGAAAGTAGCCATTATAGTTGTTTTAATTTTGTTCTCATAATAGTTTAAAAAATAAGTGTGGTATTGGTTTTGTTCACGAACTGCTTGTCGGAGTAAATATGGTCATGTATGCCTGTTAAGAAAGCCATGTTTTGGAAGGATAAGGAGATGTAGTTGCTGATTTTGCCTATTCTGAACGAGACTTTTTAGTAACATCAAAACGTAGTTGTTTGAATTCCGAAAATGTCAATAAGTTAGTGTTAGGTAGCTTTCATTACAAAAAGCTACCTATTGCAGCCGTTCGGAGGAAAGCGATTTCAAAAAATTTTGATATATTTTCATCGATCATGACCCCCAGACCCCGAAACCACCCTCCGTTCAAAATTGAAATATATATATATATATATATATATATATATATATATACATCCATCTATATATATATATATATATATATATATATGTATATCTGACATTTGTCACACTGTAACTCTCGTATTTATGAACCGATTTGGATGTAATTCGGTGTGTACATAGTACATACTAATGTCTCGACCGAGTTCGTTGGCCAGCTTCATCCGCCATTTTGTTTCAAAATGGCGGCTATTTAAAAAAATTTTAAATTTGAAATGTGTTACCAAAAAATTGAAAATGGAAAAATATTTTTTTCTTATGTATTCTTCAATATTTTCATCGATCATGACCCCCAGACCCCGAAACCACCCTCCGTTCAAAATTGAAATATATATATATATATATATATATATACATCCATCTATATATATATATATATATATATATATATATGTATATCTGACATTTGTCACACTGTAACTCTCGTATTTATGAACCGATTTGGATGTAATTCGGTGTGTACATAGTACATACTAATGTCTCGACCGAGTTCGTTGGCCAGCTTCATCCGCCATTTTGTTTCAAAATGGCGGCTATTTAAAAAAATTTTAAATTTGAAATGTGTTACCAAAAAATTGAAAATGGAAAAATATTTTTTTCTTATGTATTTGACCTTTATACAAAGATTCCGGAGCAGTTTTTGTTTCGTCTATATCTTAAAAAATGGCTGAGTTATAGCATTTTGAATTTCTAGCGTGGCTGACATTTTGAAACGTCCTGAATTTTGTCACGCGATAAAAGGCGTCTTTATGAACCGATTTGGATGCAACTTCGTTTATACATAGTACATACCAATGTCTCGACCGAGTTCGTTGGCCAGCTTCATCCGCCATCTTGTTTAAAAATGGCGGTCATTTAAATTAAAAAAAAATTATAATTAAAGTAAGGTGCAAAAAATTAGAAATTGAAAAAGATTTCTTTCTTAAGTATTTGACCTTGATATAAGGATTCCGGAACTTTTTTTGTTTTGTCTTTATCTTAAAAAATGGCTCAGATATAGCAGTTTGAATTTCTTTATGTGGGTGGCATTTTGAAAAATCTGATTTTTTGCCTGCGACAGCACTCGTATATATCAATCGATTCCGATGTGTGTGAGCATGTGCACAGCAATTACTAAGGTCTCGACCAAGTTCACTGGTTAGCCTCATCCACCATGTTCTCTTAAAATGGCAGGCACTTTAAGAAATCGCCGAATTTGGCAGCCAAATATAAGTTACTTTAAATAAAAGCAGCTTGGATAAAGCTGACTAATTTCGCGAAATTCTCATTCATAATGATTTAGTATTGATAAAAATTAGTATTGAATCTCCTATATTCGGTTTCCACTAAATTGAGCTTCGTGTGTTTGAATAATATAAGTTGGCTTTTTTAAAATAAGGAATATGAAAGCTACCTCTTCCTCCCGGCACTGGCCGGAAGGACTTTTTTTTATTTCAAAACAGAAAATTAGTACCGTGAATTGAAAAGAGTACTTTTCAAATTTTTACTTTGAATTTATTTAGATTTTTTGTTTATATCATGCTAGTGAGATCGGTTACCCCATTATATTTATATATTGTGTATATAATGTATACAAATTGTATCCATTGTAAGTAACTAGTAAAATTAAACACTTTTTGAGCAAAGAATAAGAGTATAATTCTTTCAGATTTATTGTGAATCCTTGTTAAGTTGTTTTTCTTTCTTTTTAATCTTTTAAAACTTCTTTATTCGTGTGTGTTACACTCAATATTGCGCCTGGGCGCAAATGTTTTTATTTCTACGGAGATCATGTTTTCTACTCAGTTAATGTATAATGAAAATCCATTTTTTACTTTCTTCTATCTTTACAAGAAGAAAGTATTGGATTCATGAAAATTTTCGAATTCCGGTTTTCGACGGATTTACACGTTTTAGAGGTCAGAGAACCCGAAAAACATGTTTTTACAAAATGTCTGTCTGTGACTCTGTGAGTCTGTCTGTCTGTTTGTCTGTCTGTCTGTGTGTATGTGACACAAATTTTGTGGGCGCTCTATCTCAAGAACTAATGCACGGAATTTAATAAAAATTGATATTCAGTTAGTCCCTAATACAAATTGATGCTGATTAGTTTTTGGTGTAAATCACTCAACAGGTGGCGCTGCTATGCTGCATTTTGTATGATTGCTGAAATGGCTCTATCTCAAGAACTAATGCACGGATTTTCATGAAACTTCAGATTCTGTTAGTCCTTGATATGACTTGATGCTGATTATGTGTTGGTGCAAATCGCTCAACAGGTGGCGCTGCTATGCTGCATTTTTATGATTTCCACAATGGCTCTATCTCAAGAACTAAAGCACGGATTTTCATGAAACTTCAGATTCAGTTAGTCCTTGATAAGACTTGATGCTTATTGCATGTTGGTGCAAATCGCTCAACAGGTGGCGCTGCTATGCTGCATTTTTTACAATTCCCGCAGTGGCTCTATCTCAAGAATTAATGCACGGATTTTCATCAAACTTCAGATTCAGTTAATCCTTGACATGAATTGAAGTTTTGTACAGTTTGGTGTAAATCGCTCAACAGGGGGCGCTGCTATACTGCATTTTTTACAATTTCCGCAATAGCTCTATCTCAACAACTAATGCTTGGATTTTCAACAAACTTCAGATTCATGTATACTTTGATATAAATTAGTGCTGTTTGTGTTTTGGTGCAAATCGCTCAACAGGTGGCGCTGCTATGCTGCACTTTTCAGAATTTCCATTATAGCGGTATCTGAAGAACTAATGCAACAATTTTCACTAAACTTCAGAATCAGTTAATCCTTGATATGAATTGACATTTTGTACATTTTGGTGTAAATCGCTCAACAGGTGGCGCTGCTATACAGCATTTTTCACGATTTCTTCAATCGCTGTATCTCAAGAACTAATGGACATATTTTCATCAAACTTCAGATTCAGTTACTCTTTGATATGAAATGATGCTGACTACGTGTTGGTGAATATTCCCCAATAGGTGGCGCTGCTATGCTGCATTTTGCACTATTTCCTCAATAGCTCTATCTCAAGAACTAATGCACGAATTTTCATCAAACTTGAGATTCAAGTACACCTTGATAAATGTTGATACTGATTATGTGGTTGTGTAAATCGCTCAACAGGTGGCGCTGTTATGCTGCATTTGTCATGATTTGCGCAATAGCTCTATCTTAGGAACTAATGCACGGATTTTCCCCAAACTTCATATTCAGTTAGACATTGACACATGTGGATGATAATTAGGGTCTGGTGTAAATCACCCAATATGTGGCGCTGCTATGCTGCATTTTGATGGATTTACACGATTTCATGGACAGTAATATCTCAAGAACTAATGCACGGAATTTCATCTTTTTAGAATCCTCGTGATGAGCATAGATGCACTGTGATAATGAATTTTGAAGTATTGACAAGTATGAGATAGAAGAAAGTTTTGTGATGGCCACAACATACTAGTTTAATCATGACACTCATGGTATTTTTTATGCAAAATGTAAGGCATTACGTTTAAGATTTGTTAATATTGACATATATAATTTTTTGTATAAAGTATTATTTGTGTATAAAGTATATAAATTTCGATTACTTATAGACTGGCAAATAACGAACTTGCAGGTTTTAGAACGCAATTGCACTGCACATGCTTGGAATGACTTGCCTTCTTTTTTCTTTCTCAGAGTAAAACATGATTTCAAAATATTTTAAATTTAGAAAACAATATTCTTAAATACAATAAATGTAGGATTATAAAACGTCCCAGGAGTCGGATTGATCAATGTCACTACAAAATATAGAGTAAATTTAAGTCTGGTCTCTGGCCGCATGCAAAAATAATGTTTCGCGCGAAATACCCATGCCATAAATCAAAAGAAGCTGTGCTACAGATCTGCGAAAGGTAGCTTTGAAGCTACCCACTACCAATAGTAAAACATTTAATAATTAATAGCTTAGTTTTTACGGAAAACAACCAAAATCTAAACAGAGGAAAAGTATTCAGATTTTTTAAGTATCTGTACAACAAGCAGAAGGTAGGTAAACCCCACGCCATCGTGCTTCTTTGAACAAAGAATCGCGACTCTAAAATAGAGGATATTTCTCAATGTTTCTAATCCGCATAGAAGCATTAACCCTTAAATGCCGGGTGTTGTCTTTCGGCAACATACCCAATTTAGGCTTATAAATGCTATTAGAATAATATTGAAACTATAAGGCCTAATGTTGCCAAAAAAATACATTCTGAAAATATTATTAAATCGATTTTCAACATTTAGATGGCAATACTTTTGCTGTTTATGAATAAAGATAGATTTATTTTTTTAATTGTTGATACATGTTCTTTTTGTTTTGTTTGGAAGCTTGCGAAATACCCTATTTTGTTCTGCAGTGAGCAAGTAAAATTTATTTCTTATCATAGTTCTCAAAATTCTTGTGTGTTTAATATTATAGAATTTTATCAAGGAAAATTATTTTTTCAATTAAACTCCAGTATTGCCGATAAACAGTTTTTTAGCTGTAAACCATACTTAAAACAAAATATGATTTTTTAAGTATTTTTCCCATAATTTATTTTAAAAATTAAAACCGAAAAACATTTTTTAAATGATTTTTGAAAACTCAGGCATTTAAGGGTTAAAACATCTATTTCCATGCCTTGAACGAAAAACGTTTAAGCGTTTTTACGTTTAATCGCTTGGGTAAGATCCGTATATACGATGTACCCTATATGCTGTTTTGCATACGTATAACCATTGTAGCCATATTATACGTATCTGAAATGCGTACCTCGTATAATAAGTATTATACGTATACTCGTATAAACGTTTAATAGGGAGCACTAGTATAAAATAAAGATAAGTGTGAGTAACAAAATAGTTTTATAATCAGGAATCAGATAAAATCAATGTTACTATTTCGCATTAGTCACTGTGATGATTGAGACATTTGCCATACCAGTGGACGAGTTTTCTAATAAAGTCGCCATAGAAAGTTACCGCCAGCGTGTTGAGATGGGTCTTCACAACGTCTAGCAGATTTTCACATGTTCGGAAACGCTATCCTCAAGACTTGTCTTCAGTTCTGAAAGTAGGTGAAAGTCATTCAGCGCCAGATATGGGCTGCACGCCGGGTGATCGAACACTTCTAATAGAAATTGGGAAAGAAGTTGTTGGGCAACCAGTTCGGTGTGGCATCGAGTAACTGTCACATTTTTCGAGAGCTGAAGACAGGCCTGGGAGGATAGCGCTTCCATCCCAATGAAAATCTCCAAGTCTCAGGGGAAACCTATTCTCAAGGCGCTGGCGGCAACCTTCTATCAAGAGGCTATTGAAAAACTCGCCCACCAGTAAGATAAATGTTTCAGTCTTCACGATGACTATATCAAAAAAGACCTCCAATTAAATTTAAAAAAATCAAAAAACCCGACTGCGTAAACAGCGAACTAATTAATTATTTCTCATCAATGTGAAACTATTTTTTATATTACTTACCATTTTTTTTTATTTACTTGTATTGATGACTTTTAAGTTGTGTTTAATTGCTAGTTCCTATCTATAAACATTGTTTTCATGAGACCTATAGATGTCTATGATGGTTAGAGTTGCAGTGAAGCTAGAGATCCTACCTACACAACTTCCAGGTTGAGTAATATTTAAACAGAGCTTCTGACTGTAAAATCGTCAATGAAACATCGTCTTCATTTTGCAAGACCTATCCAGTGATATACCACTCAATAGGGTGCGTCAGAATTTTTTTTCGTCTCTACCGCAATTTTGTATTTTACGCCGCCATTTTGAATTTATAAAAGCAAAACTTAGCCTATAACCATCGGACAGTTAAGACGAATCGATAGAGTCTTCATTCATTAAAATCCATCCAGCCGTTGGGATGTTTCGAGGATATAAAGAAATCCACATTCCCAGATACGCATGAAACACATAACCCTTTTTGGCAGTCGGGTAAAAAGTAACTTTGATTGTACTACTTGTCTCTTGGTAATCGAACGGTTTTGTCATTCAGATATGTTTTTTTACGAAGCCCCATCGGAGGTTGAAAAAAAATACCCCTCGTAATTTGAAGACTATAAATATAAAAGTAATTGAAAATTAAAATGTATTTACTTATCTTAACAACTTCGGCACGAACTAAATAATTTCTCCTATTAAGGCAGTTTTTTTTCTTCATTCCTGTTTATTTCTTCTTTTAAAAAATGTATTTAGAAGATAATTATTTCAATGAGGAATATAATTCTAACATAATTATTTACTTATACCATACAAAAATGTTGAGAATTTTGGGCCCTTTCTAGTTAACTCTGTTGTTAAATAACACTGCAAGTACAGTACCCTAAGAAATTAGAAAGATGATCAAATTTAAAAGTGGCAGAAAAAACAAAAATAGCCATTTGGTTGGAAATTACGTCTTCTTCCAATTTATGATTAAAAAAAAATAAGTTTAAGCAAATTCACAGAAAAATTCTATAAAACTTTAAAATTTACAATACGAACACCCTATTTTGACAGGATATTTGAATTTTTCGGTAAAAGTACCATCGGATACCAAATGAGAAATAATTTAGGAATTATGAAGGTTTATAGTTTGAAATTCTTAATGTTAAGTTCATTTATAACTTTGCAAAACAGTTTGCAATGCCGTCAGTATTTTAAGCATAGCTCAAAAACTACGTCACTGAATGAGCTGTAATTTTGGATTCGCATATTTGAAGCTTCTAGAAATCAATTTCGATTAAAAAATTCTTGTGTTATAATACATTTTGTTTTCGAAAATTAAATAAAAATATACATATTATATTCGAAATTAATTTTCGATAGAAAAAAATATAAAACGTAAACTATGAATTTTTTTAACATAAATGGATTTTTAGAAGTCATATATGTGAATCCAAAATAACAGTTCAATCACGAAAGTTTATTTTGAGTTATGCTTAAGAAATGCTTAAAAAACTATCCGCGTTGAAGTAAAAATGCATGTGCTAAAAGTGATAAATAATACACACAAAGGCTTATGAATACCTTTTAACCCTTTAATGCATGATTTTTTATTTTGTTCAGAAAACATTATGTTTGAGTTTATTTTTGTTAATTATCCACTAGAAAAATAGTGAAAAAATTTATTTATGTTTCTGTTGGGCAAAATGTCATAATTTCATTCATGAGTTACGTAACAAAGATTTCTCAAAAAAAAAAAAAAAAAATTAAATAAATAAATAAATAAAAATGATAATTTTAAATTACATACTTTAAAGTGTTTACACCGCACAATAACAACTATTCAACGATATAATAATTTTTTTAATGCTTTTAATAGTTTACAGAATTAATAATTACTACCTTATAAAGATAGAGAAAAAATGGCAGCAGAGCACATTGCAAGCAGTTTGAACAAAAGATGTTATAACCTCGCCGTGATAACAAATCAGAACAAAACCAGACTTCACGACGTTAAATGTACGTTATCACACTTAAGTAACACATAATAGTTAATAAAAAGACCAATGGAAAGCGCCAAATAGCAAAGAAAAAATTATGTAACTCCTGATTTACACTATGCATTTAAGGATTAATAAGTAGATCAACAAGTTTCTTACTCTCAATCGGCGACATTTTCAAGATCAATTATGATAAATAAACTATATTCATCTTATATCAGTATTTCAGGCATTATTTTTGTAGTAGCCATTAACGTATAGACATATTTTTTCTTATCTGTCATTACATTAATATATAAAAAATATAAAAACAATCATGAGATCTTTCTTTCATTTAAAAATTCTTTATCTTGTTTCTATACATATTAAAATCAATTTCCATAAAATAAATTTTCTTTACTTTTTCTTTAAAACTTTAAGACATATTTCCTTATTTTATTTAAAAACATATATTTCAGCAGGCTTTAAAAATATGTTATATAACATGTAATGCATCGTCTAAGACCTTTTGGCTGCTTTCTCAGAAACGTTTTCATCCCTCTTTCGGGACATCCTCAGTATCAAATGGTGTTGTTTCGCAGTTTCACACGAGAACATGTAACTTCCCTCTTTTTTCCTCCCCTCTTTTTCGTTCAAAATTCAGCATTAAAATTCATTAAGATCTTAACAAAATTACCAAAGTAAAACTTGTTTGTACATTCTTGTAACATTGTACATTGTTACATATTTCATTGAGTTAACAATTCAAAGAATATGTTATTAGATTAAAAGCAATTAAAATGATAATGTATTGTTTTCATAATTTACATCTTTAGAAAAATTAATGATAAATTTTATAAACATAAATGAAATTTAGTATAAACATTCATGAAGGTCTTCCAAACAAAAATAAGAATTCAAAATCTTTTTATACACTGTTGTAACATTGTTACACATTCGATTGAGTTAATAAGTCAAAGTATGTGTTTGTATATTAAACGCAAATAAAATGATAATGCATTCTTTCATAATTTACATCTTTATAAAAATGAAAGGTCAATTTTATAAACATAAATGAAATTTAGTATAAAAATTCATGATGGTCTTCTAAACAAAATTAAGGAATAAAAAATTTTTTATACACTCTTGTAACATTGTTATATATTCGATCGTGTTAACAAGTCAAAGTATGTGCCTGTAGATTAAACGCAATTAAAATGATAAGGTGTTGTTTTCATAATTTACATCATTAGAAAAAGATAAATTTTATAAACATAATTGAATTTTAGTATAAAAATTCAAAGATTTTCTAAACAAAATTAAAAGAGTAATATTTGTTTATACACTCTTGTAACATTGTTACACATCCTATTGAGATAACAAATCAAAGTATGTGTTTATGAACTAAACACAATTAAAATGGTAATGTAATGTTTATATAATTGCTATGGAAATGCCCATATAGTACATTAATTTAAAGTAAATATTCTTAAAGCACAGCTCTAAAATCTATAGAAAACACGCAATGTACATTGAGAAAAAGAAAATGTGCTAACATTTTCTCGACAGTATAATTGAAATTTCATTGTATACACTCATGAATTAACCAATTTATCCCCCCCCCCCTCTCTCTCTCTCTCTCTGATTCGGTCTGGGAGTAATGTTGCGCCGTACGCTGAGAAAAAAATACCGCCTTCACCTAGAATGAATAGGTAGTCATTTTCTGAATCCCTAAACTAGAAATATAGATTTCCGGGCTATGCTAAAAGGCTAAACAACTAAGCTGAATATAGCAAATGGATCTATAATTTCTAGTCAACGAAAGGATAATGAATCGTTTCCAGTAGCGAGAAATTATCGCTTGATTTCTGAAATGGTTTCATAAACTAGAATTATAGTTACTAAAACTAACCTCTTGTGTTCGCATCTATCTGCTGAGATTTTTAAATAAATTTGACCACGAGAATATAGGAAAATGCTCTTTAATTCTAGTAGGAAACTCTAGAACTCTCTAGTAAAGGGAGCAAGAATTTATAGGGATGACATGGAACTATTTTCTCTTGAGCCAGAATTTATATTCTATATGCCAGAACCATTTTTTTTTTCGCAGGGTAACTATACGAGAGCTCTTCAATGGTCTTTCTTTGTTCAGCATTATGAAGCGAATATATTATATATGTATTACCTAACGTATTATCTCATAAATGTAATATATGAAAATGAAAATTTGTCTGTCTGTCTATATATCTGTAATGCTATACAAATCCACAGTTTGGAAGAATTGTGGAATGTTACGTACGTGTGCATTAAAACACGGCCGAGGCAACTAAAGCAATCGGGAATCGAAATAATTTATAGTTAACTTTTAATAAATAAAAGAAAACCAATTTAACAGCAATTTCCTATCAAACTTAAATATTTTTCGTTATAGAAGCTGCCAACAATTTAAAAATTCACAATAAAATTCTTACCACAACAATTACTTTTTTTATAGCAAGATTTCCACGTGAAAAAATGAAATAAATGGTTTGACGAATTAAAAAGGGAATATTACATCTTAACTTATCTACTGAAAGATTTCCGCTTGAAAAAATGAAAATAAAATAAATAGTTTGACGAATTAAAAACAAAAGTGAATGTTACGTCATAATTTTTCTGTTTTGTGATTTATGTGAAAAATTATAATTATCTAATTAATTTGACGAATTAAAACAATGGAATATTACGTCATATTGGAAATATAAAGGACATGGTAAATATACAGGGTGTCCAGTCTCAACGGTGTCCAATGGCTAACTCCTAAACCGTTAGTCTTAGACATATAGTTTCAATTACAAAAATGTTTTAAATCAGATAAAGAAATATTTAAAAAGCGATTTGGATCAATAAAAACATTTCTTAAAAAATTACGAAATTTAAATTTTTATACGGTCCCCCGGTCCTATAAGTTATATTTAGTAAAATTTTTCTTTTACTCTGACAAGTAATACAAAAAAAGTCCCGTTATTCTACGATTAAAATTGACCGAGTAATAGCTGTTTAAAGTAGGAGCATATTTTTTGCTGCAATTTGGGGGTCATTCACAAATTTAGTCGAAATATAATTTCGTCAGATATATTAAAAAATGGTTGAGAGTAAAATTAACATTGCAATATAAATTTAAAATCTTTAATCATTCTGACATATTAATGCAAAATATACAATTTATAATAAACATTTAAGAAGAAAGAAAAACAGAATTTTTGATAAATAAAATGATGCTAAATTAACAGCCTCAATTCTTTACAAAATGATACGTATTTTAAATATTATTAGATTACACTAGTCTGCAAAAGTTTGGTTATGTGATGTATATTAGCTTTTAATAATTGATTCTTATGTATTCTGTTCCGCTGAATCCAAAATTGACCTTCATTTTTAACCATCACATCAGGAGTTTTCGCAAATTGCAAATTTCAAAGTTAAAAAGTTCGAAGTTAAAATTGAACCTCCACCCCCATCTCATCGGACCACTCTATTACATTACTCATCGGACCACTCACGGATATTTGAAAGTGATTTAAAGTTTTGAACAAATTTTGTACGAGTACAAATTTTGAACTGGAAAAATATACATACAATCGTTGATGTAACATAAAAACTTATAAAAATAACATAATTTGTGTTAAAAGAAATCACAAAAGAAACAGTCTCAAATCCTGACAAAATAAAACATATGTTATTTTAGCCAATCTGAAACTTAATAAATGTTAACTTAATCGTAATACTTGTACGATTTTTTTCAAAGCGCAGATACGCATGAAATAAGATCTTGAAATACTTTAAGCACTTGTTATGTGACCCCACAAAGCCAAGCCGAATTCATTTGTTTTCAGAGCAGAAAAGTGGCATAAGTCATGCATTTTTAAAGTTTCATAATTCGCTCAATTTTAGAGTTATATGAATGGGACTTTTTTTGTCTTACTTGTCAGTGTAATAGGAAAAATTTACTAAATATAACTTATAGGACCGAGGGACCGTATAAAAATTTAAATTTCGTAATTTTTTAAGAAATGTTTTTATTGACCCAAATCGCTTTTAAAATATTTCTTTACCTGATTTAAAACATTTTTGTAATTGGAACTTCATGTCTATGTCTAACGGTTTAGGAATTAGCCATTGGACACCGTTGAGACCGGACACCCTGTATAACGTCATATAAGTGTGAAAAAATGTTTTGAAGCTCGATAAAAACTCGATTATGGTAATTATTGGCGTATTTTAACATTATTGCTCAGCTGTATTATTTTGCGTCTGTTCTATAAATTTGTACATTTTTATATCGAGTTTTCATTTGATTCATGTGTATAACACTTCGACTGTTTTTTTTATGTGTATGTTAAATTTTGAAATTGGTTTTTCAAAACAAACATTCTTAAAATTCCAGGTAACGGCGGGTGACTTTAACTAGTAAATAGTTAAAAATTGCTAAAAATATTGGTATTATACAATATAATATTGGTATTATATTATATAATATATTAATTATATTTTAATATTGGTATTATATTAAAGCATCGAAGATGGTCTAATATTTCACTAAGAGTATAAAAGACTGTAAATGATAAACTTTACTCGAAACTATCAAATCCACTCGGCGTTGTCCGCATCCGGATCGGCCTCATTGTGTCGAGAAAAATTAAGAACGATCTTGGACTCAGTCTAATTTTATTTTCGTATAAAAAAAAAATAAATAAATAAACTCTCAACGATTTATGGTTTATAATAAACAGAAGTAATGATGCCATGTATATTTGCTGATAAAAAATTTGCCATAGAAATGAAATCGTTTCACCTTTTTCGATTGCAACGCGAAATCGTAAAAATAACTTAAACCATAATAATCAATAATAAACCAATAATAAATAAATGTAAATAAAACAAAAATAAACTTAAATAAACAATTAAAAATGCCTTCTTATAAAAAGCGGAAAAAAAGAAGTTACTAAAGAACAGGAATTCTGCTTTTTCAGAATTCAGTGTCGCCCTCGATGAAAAAAAAAATATGCGTATAAATATAGATACAGTAGAGTCCCGATTATCTGAGTTAATCGAAGTTATACCTTTGGAATGGATCATTTTCTTCTAATGGACTGATGGCTTCTATTATTATGAAGTAGATTGTAAATGAAGTATTAGGTGAAGATGAAAGAGCAGCCGTAAAAAGTTAAAACTCTGATTTTCTGGTCACAATTGGAAAAAAATGGGTCTTTTTTTTTTTGGAAAATATAATTATGGCCATTTTTTTCCCCCATTCTGACCAGAAAATCAGAGTTCTAACTCTTTACGACTGCTCTTTCATCTTCCCCTAACACTTCATTCATAATGGCTGTTACATAATAATAGAAGCCATCAGCCCATCAGAAGAAAATAACTCGGTTAAAGCGGAAACTCGGTAAACCGGGACTCTACTGTAGCTCAGTTTTAAGACTTAAAACACGCGATTTTACGTGGGTGGTTCAATAATTATTGTCCCCAATGTATATAAAATATTTGTACC
Source organism: Maratus speciosus (assembly GCA_963932465.1). Lineage (NCBI taxonomy): Eukaryota > Metazoa > Arthropoda > Arachnida > Araneae > Salticidae > Maratus > Maratus speciosus. Next base: position 282,626,850 of record OZ010792.1, read on the forward strand.
GCGATGGTTGATGTGGAATATCGAAGCCCAATCTCTTAAATGCCTATATGCTCAATTTCAAAACTGTAGCTGTTATATTAGCATAGTTTTGGAGGGAGGTGTGAAGTTTTAAAGAACTATTTTTAGGGAGCTTTTAAGGAGGGGAATGAGGGTGAAATGCTGGTTTGGAGCTTATGAGGCTACATTTGTGATAGTGGTTGAGATGTGGCTACATCACTATGATCCCGAGTCCAAATGACAGTAGTTACGTCTCATCCACTGTCACAAATCTAGCACCATAAGCTAAAAATCAGCCTTTCAACCCCACTCACCCCTTTTACTCCTCCCTCGAAAACTTTCTGAGTATAGCAGCTACGGTTCTGAAATTGAGATTAATGGCATCTAAGACATTAGGCTTCGATATTCCACAACAACCATCGCAGCATAAAAATTTTATATCCACTAGGGACAATAATTATTGAACCACTCTCGTATTTATATAAAACGACGTCATCCGAATCCCCTGAAGAATTCCTTATTTACGATCCAATCATAAACATCTGCAATGAAGTTTGGGTAGGACGTCACTATCTCAGAATAATACACAAATGCAACAAAAAGAAATCAATTCATTTATACTTTTTCAAAATAGCACGTATTTTAATTACTTTTTGTTTCAGTTTTTATGAGAAAGTGGCAACAAAAAGATATAATTGCTATTTTCCAACTATTTTGTCTTTACTTTCTACTGAAATGGAGTACTTGAGTTGCCAAAATTAAACAAATGGTGCTAAAAACTACAAAAAAGTTAATACCTCAAAAATAAGATACAGTTTTCAAATAAATTGAAATTGCATTTGAAAGTACTTTTTTTCCTTTCCAAGCTTTATATTTGATCTGAATTTTTAAATTTATAATCAATAATTACGTGGAACAATATTTACTTAAAACAACTATTGAAAGATAAACTGTCTAATTAAGAGAAGTTATTTACAGCATCATTAGAATCTTTTCTGGTTTTGGTTTTCTTTAATTTAAACTATACAACAGGTTAGAGAAAGAAAAAGCACTCAAGCTTACGTTTTTTAAATTTATCGATAAAAACAAACTATTTTGTATATAATTTCGTTGTATAAAACACAAAATTTCCTAGAAACTTGATAATTAATTTCATTTGTATAAAACACAAAAATTTCTGAAAACTTGATAATTAATCCCATAGTTTGTTTTTCGTAAGTATAAAAAGTGAATTGCGTCTGTTTTCAATTAGTTGATCTTCAATTTTGTTATATAAGTAGGGAAAAATACATTTAAAATATTGTTATATTAAGTTTTCATGTTAAATGTTTTAGTTTCTAATTTATATTTGGTCTGAAAATATTTATAATTATTAAAAAATTGACTATTTTGAAAATATCGTACCCAGATAGCATTTGTAATTTTCAGAAAATTTGCACCAGTCTTGCTTTGAAAACTTTCAAAGTTGCAGCAAACTCAGCATGACAAGACTGAATGTTCATAACAAGACTGCAGCAAGAAACGCAAACGCCGAAGTCACCACACTTTGAACTTGCAGCTAATTTGTCGAGCAAGTTAAATTCATGCTGTATCAAATTTATTGCAAATTAACGGCAAGCAAGTAATAAAAAATAGTGCAATGTATTAATTTTTCCACGCCCCGCTATCTGTTTACAACTGTTACACTATAAGTTTAACCCCTCCGGAGGAGTGCATAGACCGGATCAGGTCTATTGGCGAGAACACACCGTCAGAAGGTACATGCATTGTTTCATCACCATAAACAAGTTTAGGTAATATGTGTTTTAATACGAGCATTTTTTGGTATTTGATAAGTATAGCGTTTAGAAAAAGCGGTGCCAGCCGAATAAAATTTCTGCAATTTCTGCGTATGTGCTGATTGTTTATTCTCTCAACAGTGGGAGTTTTGCTTTTGTCACTTTCGTGAAATTAAAGACAGTCTTGCCATCAGTTTCACAATAAACTACTCATGCAAGTAAGGGATGGTATACCTTGCGGGAAATTTGCTGAGAATTTCTCAATTCAAATTTTCACGGCAAGATAATGTAAAAAAAAATCAAACTTGCTGCTAATGTTCATGCTATCTGGGTATATATATCGTAAATATCCGGTGTATATAAAAATATCGGATATTTTTGATATTTTTGAAAATATCATGGTATTTACGTGATTATATATTATCTCAAATATTGCAGTGCGAAAGCCTCATACAAATCTACTGGTATATATTATTTCTTTTGTCAACATACCTTTTTCTCAACTAATATGAAGCGTACAACAATGAACGAGGTACCATTGGATAGAATTTTTTACCTACATCTGACACTGCATTCTGAATTGCATCATGCATATTATTTCTGATTTCAATATCCCTTTTTCCATGCTCAAAGCTTTTTGAACAGCCTTTTGACATAGTACACTCATATTTTGTTAAAACAAGTTGTTAGATTTTTAAAAAAATGGAGTTAATTATAAATTAATGAAAAAAGTTATCAGAAAATAATCTCAAAGATTGCAGTGAAAAACCCGTGCACAGGTCTACTGGTAATCTCAAATTATAAAAATTTACTTTTTAAGCGAGTGTATTAAAATAATTTTGGCGAGTGTATTAAAATTATATTCGTCCTCTAAAAGTCACGAGGTATCCTTGTCAATAAATTGTTGCAAATTTGCAAAAATAACAGGGCAAAATATTTAATAATCAGAGACAGACTAATACTATTTGAAAAGGCAATATTTCTTCAGAAGAAATAAATTACTCTGTAAAGCATATACTTTATTAAAATATTTTTTTAGAAAAATTTATTTAATTTATTTTTAGTCTTCTCATTTTCCTTACGCATAAATCGATAATTTCTTTGGCGAAAAAATACTTAAAATCAATACATTTTCGTAGCAAATTTGGATAGTAAATATTTACCCTCATAATACAATTCCTATCCTCATCGCAAAATATATAATAATCTCATAATATAAAAAATTAATTTTTTAGGCGAGTTTATTAAAAAAGCTTGGGCGAGTATATTAAAATCTAAAAGAATATCTCGTAAATAAGTTGTTGCAAATTTGCAAAAATAACAGACAACAAAACATAGCAGTTAAACATCAAAGACAAGTTAATGTTGTTGAATTAGGCAATATTTCATTAGGGTAATAAATAACTTTACGGATCATGCACTTTATAAAAATATCTCTGGAAAAAGTCTTTTACTTTATTTCGAATCTTTACACTTTCTTTGTGTAGAAAATGAAAGTTTCATTGGAATATGGATGACATAAGAATCGATATTTTTTCAAATTATATTTAAATAGAAAATATTTCATTGTTTCGTCATCACAAAAATTGTATTTAATGATAAATTATAAAGTTATCTCAGAATATAAAAATTAACTTTATTATACGAGTGTATTCGAAAAGTTTAGGCGAGTATATTAGACATACATTTAAATATACTAGACATACATATTAAAATCTAAAAGATTATATTGTAAATAAGTTGTTGCAAATTTGCAAAAATAACAGATCAAGGTAGTTAAATAGCAAAGGCAGGTTAATATTGTTGAATTAGCCAATATTTCGTTAGAGGAATAAATAACTCTGTAGATCATGCACTTTATAAAAATATCTCTGGTGAAAAAGTATTTTCCTTTATTTTGAATCTTTACACTTTCTTTGTGTAGAAAATGAAAGAATTCATTGGAAGACGGATGACATAAGAACCGATATTTTTTCAAATCATATTTAAGCAGAAAATATTTCATCGTTTCGTCATTACAGAAATTGTATTTAATGATAAATTATAAAATTATCTCATAATATAAAAATTAACTTTATTATGGGTGTGTATTGAAAACGTTTAGGCGAGTATATTAGACATACACTTAAATATATTAGACATACATATTAAAATCTGAAATATTATATCTTAAATAAGTTTAATGCAAATTTGAAAGAATAACAGAGCATAACAGTTAAACATCGAAGATAGGCAATGTTGAATTAGGTAATATTGAATTAGACAGTATTTGTTGAATTAGGCAATATTGAATTAGACAGTATTTGTTGAATTAGGCAATATTTCATTAGGGGAATAAATAACTCTATGGATCATGCACTTTATAAAAAATATCTCTGGCGAAAAAGTTATATCTTTTATTCTTGATGATTTCTTCATCATAAAACGAATATAGTTGTGGCGTACCTCTTGGGCACATCCCTTAAAAATATAGTTACTGTATTTAAGATAAGACACTAGTTTATTAAATCAATATTAGAAAGGTCTATACAGTGTAACTGGGGAGCTTAAATTAGCGATGCGCAGCTAACTCTCAAGTAAACGGAATGCAATCTACCAAATGCAAAACTAAACTTACGTAAAGAAAATGGCTGCTTTAATCGTACTTAAGAAGACTGCTACGTTAAAATTCACCAATAGCACTGAAAACAATATGAATACTTGGAGAATACATACAATGTCACGAAACAGCTGGAATCCAGTGGACGCCGATATATTATTCGAAGTACTGAAGTTAATTTATTATCAAAAGCACGCTTCTAGGCTACATAAGCTAAATTCCTACTCTAAGTTCACATCAAACGTCACGAAAAAAAAACTGCACGAGGTTTAAAATAAAGCTCTAAAATCTGTCTGGAGACTCGGAAAGTTCACTCGATCCAACTCCAAACAGCATATTTATATGCACCAGTTGACCACAGCAAGCTACTTAGCATATAACCGCATAAAATAACCGTGGCGATCAAACTCAGGGAGACACAATAATATTCGAGAAAGTAAGAGAAACGATAGATAGCCCACAAGGGTTGAGTCGGACACGTCCTCAGCGAAAACTAGACTACCTTTACAAGGGAGTAGCTAGGCATTGTCATAGAGTAAGCAGAACATCAACAAATGAAAAGGGTATTCATGTTTAAACGAGCACATTGAAAATACAGGGTGACCCCGCCAATAATTGATGCCCTCCAGATCTACCTGATGAAAGTTTTGAAATATTGCGCCATTCCGGGTGGAAATGAGTTTTATACGTGGCACTAGACATAATACTTTTGTCTGAATGCTGGTGCACCTGTTGTCACATTGTTCTCAACTGTCAGCTGCAAGATGAGCTATTTTATGATTTTTTTTTTATTAGAAGGCGTAAACATTTAGTTTTTGATTAGTTGGAGAGAATTACGTAAGTTAAAAAAATCCACTTCCATTTTGCTTATTTCAACTAACATTTTTATAAGAATTATTGTTAATCACAGCCCAAGGATGATATTTTAAAGATTAATTTTTAGATTTTCGATTGACTTCTTTTGCCTGATCAACCACAGGGAAAATGGCACTTAAAAAACTATTTATTCATAATTTTGTTGCTATTTAATTTCAACGAATTTCATTTTTGTCCATTATAGAACATTTCTTAAGGGGACCGGGAAAGCAAAATTCAACCAAAGAATCGATTTTTACTTTTATATATCACTAAATAGTTTAAACTTTTATCTTTCCAAAGATGTTCCACACCTATTTATATATAAAAAAAATAAGTGTTGAAATTATTCATTCTTTTCTAAGAGTACTTCACAGCTTAATGGCCATTTAAATCTTTAATTGACTTTTTCTCAAAACGTGGATTTTTCATGTTTATGTTCCTTTTTTTTCAATATCTATCAAACTTAAGAACAAATATTTCTTTTAATACTTATATTATGTTATATTGTATAGTTTAACACAGGGATTTAATGATTTGTTGAGAATTATTTATTTAAGGCAGCAAAATCTTACCAAAAATACTAATTTAAAAGTGACTTTCAATAAATAATTAATAATTAATTTTGAGCTTCACTTAGAAAGAAAGTGGTCTGTTAAAATACGTAAGTCATGGTATTCTAATTACTCTAAAAAATCTAGACCTCTATCTTTCACCATTTCTGAGAAAAAAGGTACTAGTTTATTCAGGTTATTTTATTTTATTTTATTTTATTTTTAATCACATTCGTTGGGGGCAAAATCCATTTTGAAAGCTTTTTTTTTCTTTTAAACTATCATATTACTTGTGTGCAAGCTGTCCTTTCCGAACTACGAGTACATATAAGTATTTTCAATTCCCTTTCTTAGAGTTCCTTCGAATTTGACTTTAGATCCAGTAAGTTGCGGGGTGGAACGAAGAAAACGAACAAATTAGAAATTCTGAAGCTTTTGAATGTTTTGCAAAAGGTTTGGAATGGCTGGAGCAGCAGAAAGACTGTGATACTGCTGAACTAATAATATTGAAAAACTCCGTGATAGAACTTCAAAGCAAAGACAATCGAAACTGCGACAAACAAAACATTTTTTCAAACTCTTGTGACAAATATAAAAGGTACTTAATTTAAAAATTAAAATTCAGGTAATTTATTTTTCTTTCTATCTTGCTATTGCTTTATTTTTATGAAGCACTTGTTACCATAATAAGAAATATTGCATTTATTTATCCTTAATCTTAAAATTGACGCATTCTCGATTATCCGAAAATTTCGATTTTCCGAAAGAGGGTCCCAATTACTTCGGATAATCGAATTTCTATTATATAATAAAACCCCCGTAGCACTGACTTTATTTGATCAACTACTGGCAGGGTCACCCTATTCATTATCTAGAAGACTATCACGTAAATAAATAACTAGAAATTTATAAAAATAAAAACGCGTAGCATTGAAACATCAACGACAGGCTAAAAGTGTTACTTCATTAGAAAAGTAACTAACTCCGTCGATAATACACAAAAAATAATTTTGTAGAAAAAGTTGTTTCATTTATTTCAAATATTTCCATATTTTCTTTCTCCAATAAATAAACATTCCATTGGCAGATAAAAGAGAAAGTGATCAATATTTTTTTCACATTAAATTGATGTAGAAAATGTCCGCGTTATTTCTTCATCTCAAAACATATCCAGTAAATTCATCATATAAAAATGTTCTTGTTTAGAGGAATATATTAAAAAATATATTCATTATCAAAAAGTATGCATCACCTCGTTTAAAAATTTGTAAGAAATAACAGCGCCTAACAATTAAACTTCAAAGATAGGCTAATACTGTTGAATAGGACAATATTTCATTAGGAGAATAAATAACTCTATCGATCGTGCATTTTATAAAAAATATCTTTGGAGAAAAAGTCTTTTCCTTTATTTTGAATCTTTACCCTTTCTTTGTGTAGAAAATGAAAGTTTCATTGGAAGAGTGATGACATAAGAATCAATATTTTTTTCACATCACATTTATGTAGAAAATATTTCATCTTTTCGTCATCACAGAGCATAAAATTATATTTAATGATAAATTATAAACTATCTCATGATAAATTATCTCAGAATATAAAAATTAATTTTATTATACGAGTGTATTCGAAATATTTAGGCGAGTAAATTAAACATACATTTTTTTTTTCTAAAAGTGTTTTTAGTACATAATTTCTTGTAATATTGTGAACATTTATAGCGTATAGTATTAAGGTATCCAAGATCAACTATTGTTAGCGGCATGCACAAAAATTTTGAGTCCAGGTACAAATAAGAGATGGCCCCCGACAGATAATAATTATGTGCCCGCTGCAGGCCCTGTATACACTTATACTTAAGGCTGCTAGTCAGTCAAGTTCCGAATTCCGCTCGATAATGTTGGCTATGGGCGTTTGATGCCGCCTTATATTTAAAATATTTCTTTAATAAATTTAAAAAAATTAAATTCTTTTTTCTGTGTACTATTCTTACAAGATACATCTTTCTTTTTTGGTTGTCAAAATGTTTCTATAATCTATGCTTAATTTAATATGTTATGTGTTAAAAGCTGTTATGTGTTAATTTTAAAACTTCATATAAAATTAAGCATAGATTTTAGAAATATTTTGACAACTAAGAAAAAAGAGACAACTTATAAGAAAAGTACACAGGAAAAAGAAGGTTAAAATATTAATTTCCTGCGAAGATACTTTAAATATACGAAAACATGAAACCCTCATAGACTTAACATTACCGATGGGAATTCGGAAACTGACTGACTAGCAGCCTTAAGACTAAATTAGCCCCTCATGTGATCTTTTTCAGCTTAAGAAACTCACAACTATACCCTTTATCCCCCTCCTCCCTTATTGCACGACCCTGGATACCACTGTTGCATAAGGTTATATATTGCATTAGAAGAATAAGTAACTCTGGTATTACACACTTTATAAATAGAACTTTGCTGAAAAATATATTTCTCTTTTTTTTACTTATCGTTTGTGCAGAAAATGAAAGTTTCATTAGCAAACGAAAGGCAGAAGAATCAACTTTTCTTCCCATCCCATATTAGCAGCAAATGTTTTGTCTTTCAATCGTCAAAAAACATATAATTATATCCAATAATAAATTATGAATTTATCTCATAAAATAAAAATATATACTTTTTTACATGTGTATTCGACAGGTTTCGGCAGGTATATTAGACATATACATATTTTCTAAAAGGATTTCCATACATAAGTTGCTCGTAAAATTGTCAAGAATTATAACGATGATATGAAAGATATGAAAGATAAGCTAGTAATAGGGTACACAAAATTAGCAAGGCCCGGTACAAATATGAGATGGGCTCTCTACAGATTACAGTTATGTGTCCCTTGAATGCCATTTAACTTAATACAGTTGAACTCGTTTATAACGAGTCCTGATTTAACGAGGAAATCAGAAGTACTTGGTTGGTACAATGTTAAATTTATGGGATCATAACTCATATTTAACGAGCAAACCCCGGTTACAGCGAGTTTTTGTGATTCTTAAAATTTCTATTGACTTCTACCTCTCCAGCTCAGCTAATCGTTTCTTGTAAAAATTCCTTTAACATTCCGAAGTCAACCGAAAGTTAGTGATGAGTCATAAATCTTGAGAGCGACGATTATAACGACGAATGTGAAGAATTTCAAGCTGAACCGACCTCAACATACTCAACGGCTTTTCAGTGCGCAGGAAAACATTAAACTTTTTTCAGAGCCAGAGGTGCAAATGACGATGTTTTTAGGACCATAAGTTTTCTCCGAAGAACAACAACACAAGAAAGAAACAATAAGACATTTCAAAGCAAATTAACCAACTTCTTTCGTACTGTACAGAAATAAAAAATAAATAAGTACGTATAATAAAGTAAGTATGCCTGAATTTTTATAATTTTTTACGAGCCCTTTTTTTACGAGTACCCGGTTATAACAAGCAGATATCACGGTCCCTTCACGATCGCTATAAGTGAGTTCGACTGTACTAAACTGGCCCTTAATGTTGTCTTTTTCAGCTTAGGACCGGTACAACTATATTTCCTATAACCCACCCCCTTCCTCCTGATTTAAACTGTTTAGTAAGGAAAATACAGTAATACCTCTAATTACGTCAGCAATTCGTTCCAAGACTAGCGACGTAAGTCGAGGTACATTTATATAAGCAAAAAAGAATAAGTAATAATAATTCACAAAAATCTAATGAACATATTCTATTGTCTTTAATGATTATATTACACACATTTAACATTAGAAAAAAATGAGTTTGCAATACCAGAATTTGGAAAATAAATTAATAAGTTGTTAACTTACAAATTATTGTTCTTCTAGCTGCCCCGTTCTAGCGTTTGAGCATGTGAAAAAATCTTGCAATGAAGTTTGAACATACAAACTTTTCTGTTTTTCTTTTAGAAGCTCTTTGTAACAGTAGAGTGAGTTTTGTAAGCTTTTTGTAGTCGTTGCTACTCTTTGCAAATCCAAATAAATATATTTAAGAACCGCCATTCCAGTTTCAATAAGATTTACTCCATCGGTTAATTTTGTAACCGTCGTAATCTTTTCCGTAGGCTCAAAGCCTTGATCTACTTCTTCGACAGTATTTTGTTTCTTTAATTCAATAAGTTCGTCCATCATTCATTCCGGATCAGGGGAATTAATGAGTCCAACAACTACTACATACACCTAGTATTTATAAGTTTGCCATTTACTCTTTTTATTTCCTTGTTACTATCACGTGGCTGTCACGAAAATTGTTCCCCTCATAAAACCAAAAGTCTCCAAAATGTTCAAAGTGGGTCTTAATTGAGATTTTTTTTTTTCTCTGCCAGACGACGTAAATGCGGGGTGACGTAAGTCGGGGTACTACTGTTCTGCATTAGAAGAATAAATGACTCTGCCGATCATACACTTTATAAAGATGACTTTGCTGAATTGCCTTTATTTATTTATTTATTTATTTATTTTTTTTTTTTTGAGCTAATAATGAAAGTTTTATTGGCAGACGAAATACATAAGAATCAAGATTTCTTCACATCACATTCAAGTAGCAAATATTTTATCTTTTACTCATCATAAAAAAATAAAAAAAATAAAATCTTAAAGTAAAAGATTAAAATGTTTTACATATTTAATTGTACACGCTGGATCATATTTAAAAAGTAGCAAGAAACAATTAAGATTTTAACGGAAACACATCTTTCTTAAAAAATATATAAAAAACGAGTAAAACAGACAAGGAGATAATTCTACACGCAAAATCTTTTTTAGGTCAATATTTATATTAGAACTTCATTTTTCATTCTTAGAATATTATTTAAACTTAGGGTAACATACGAGGGAAAAAAGTTTGAAAAAAAATTTATGTCATAATTTTGAATAATTTCGACCAGTTTTTAAAAATGACCATAAAAAAATAGGAAAAAGAAAAAAAACAAACAAAGAAATAGGGTTGAAATACATTAAACGTAACTTCAGAGGTTAAATGTCTCGAGTTTTTTATCTATAAATAAAGGAAGAAAGAAAAAAATTGTAAAGGAAAAAAGTATCGACAAAATAATCTTGCATGAGATTTTGTCTTGTTTTACTTTAAAAAAATCATGCGAAAATGTATCCATTACTGTAATGTGATATTTAAATAATATAAATTATTAATCAAATTACATTTTTATAGATTTTTTTTTTTTTTTTTTTTTGTAAACGGTAAAGTGAGAGGGATAAGGAAAAAAAAGTGATTTTCCTTTGTCTTTACTTAAACACGGTGGAACCCGTCGAATTTCGACGAAAGAAAATGTTTACAAAGGAACTGTCGCATCAAATTTATAATACATCAACAACAATAATTAGAATAAAAAATCCATCTTACACTTGTTAATTTAACTCTCCAAAGACATATTTTAACCTAAGATTAAAAAAATACGTTTTTCATAAACTTCAACTGTTAAAATTATTGAAAAATTAAACTTAATTCATATAAGTCATCAGTAAAACATAATCAAGATAAGTAATTCTGATTAAGTTATTAATTGATGCTTGGTATTACGGAATAAAAAATCCGCAAAAGGGATTTCATCTTGACATAATCATAGACTTTTTCTACCTTTACATCTAAACCAAATCAAGTCATTTTCCACGTTTCACATCCATATTAACCATTAAAAACATTTTAATGCGCAATAGGTTATTAATAAATATATTTTCAAGCTTGGAGTTACGTTTGTCAACTATTACAACTTTTCATGTTAAAATTCCCACTCGTGATTTGAGGTCTTAGTATAATCTCTGTACCTGCCTGTAAAAATTCCAGAAATTTATAACTTTTAGACGTATTCAAGGGAAATATCTCGTTTTGTCAAATAAAATTATCGTTTACTTTTAAATATTACGTCATTTTCAGTCTCTGAAATATTTTGTCTATTCACTCAAACTCAATATCAGCGAAATGAATAAATACTGAAATATAACAGCATCATCAGGGTCTTTTTTAAAGCGTAACGTCATTTTCTGTTCAAATTTTTAAAAATATATTTTTAATATTAATGAGAAAATGACATCAGCAAGAATATATTCAATAAAGTTAACTAATCCACTTTTAATAGAAATGAAGTACTTCAGTTGCCATGATTAGAAAATTGGTATTAAAAACTATAAAAAAATTAATATCTCAAAAATAAATTGAGATACAGCTTTCAAACAAATTGCATTTAAAAGTGCATTTTTTTCTGCATACTACGGTGTAAACATTTAAAATGTGGAATCTTTAGAAGTTTAAAAATTTGCAGTAGCGAAAATTGCAAAAGCAAAATTTCATTTCAAATTTCAAAGCGTTGCCATTCACAGAATGACGTATGCGTTACGCACAGATATGTTTTTCACAGAATGACGTATGCGTTACGCACAGATATGTTTGTCCTTTATAATATAGATAGTGAAAAAGAGATACCTACTGAAAAAGGTTTTGTTTAATAACTTTTATCAGAAAATACTAAAACAAACGAAGAAAGAAAGTGCGAGTATTACTCACGTACCGAGGGTTCCGTACAATAAATATATGAATTAGTAACTGGGCATTGCATTACACAAATAAACGTTGCTTTCTAGGTTTTAAAAGCCGCTGCTGCATAGAGTACTCCGCCGTTATCTTTAAGTATGTTCAAACCGTCCGTGTTTTTTAGGGTTAGGCAGCCTATATTTCTGTTAACTACCAACATTTTTTTGCGAAAAGCATTATCAACACTCCTTTTATATTTCTGCGATGATAGGTACCTTCAGCGCTCCTCGACTCCTTTGCTGAACTCAAGCAAATCGAAATTTGTGTGTAACGGAAAAATGCGATTTTCTCAAAAACTATGTGACATGGGTAATCGCTATAGTTTTCCTGAAATGCTTAAATTAACTTCTACTGCCCGTAATTTTTCAAAATTTTAGTTACAGCAGATTCGAAAATAGAGGGGGATATGTTTTTGTATTACATTTTTGACGATATCTCCGAAAATATATACCTAAATTTAAAAAAAAGAAATGTATTTTTGAGTTTGACGTTACGAAAGCTTTCACGCGATACCCCACACAATACATAAAGAAAAAATATTTTTTTCAAGTAACTTAATTAGCTCCTCTACATTTTTCTTAACTAGTAAATCTGCAGATTAGGAGGCTCAACGTCAGCTCTACAACTCATTGTGTTTAGCACCCTTTGAGCAATATTAATCTTTCTACAAAAAACGAAATTTAAAGTTTTGAAATTGCATAAAAATTTATAAAACGAAAAAATATTTCGAAGGTTTCTGACATTAGAAGCGTTAAATTAAACCACTTGTTATTTAATGGTATTCTGAAAATCTCATGAGTTACTTATTCTGGTAATTTTTAGATAATAAAGTAGATTTCTTCAGGGGGGCTCTGCCCCCCTGAACCCTTTCGTAGTGTAATTTAATTTACATTTGTAATTTTCAATTAATTGTGTTAATGTCCTTTAGTAATTTCTACCAATAGACGGAAACGTACATGAATTCTTTTCTACAGCCCTGTATATCACGTGAAGATTTTTACGCGTCATCTATAACATTTAAATTTAATGCAGACAAAAAACCCTCTTAAAACTGCTCATATCACATTTCCGGGGATTAGTATGCATAGTGTGCACCATATATCCAGTTTCTGCGGAGTCCTGTATATGGTTCTATTTAAATTCTGCAAACATTTGTTAGTATACTAAATGTAATTGGGCTGGAAAATACATAACTCAAATAAAAAAAAAAAAACACTGAAGATATTCGCGCTCATTTTCATTTATACTTACGAATTCATTTGTGTAGCCCTGTACATGGTCTATACAATATTTAAACACTACATATTAAGCACAAATTTACTTAACGTTAAAACGCACACCATAATCGAAAATGCTCTTCAGCAATCATCCCTAATAGACCAGAACTGTATCCGAAATTTTTTATGTGACCCTATAAATGAACGATAAATACGATACAAATCATATTCAAGCTTCTTGTAGTCAACCACAGTAATGTAATTTAATTTCATAATGTTTGAATTAGTGCAACACAATTAACACACTGACGACAGGCAATTTAGTTAAATCTGGGTTTAAAAACAGTAGAAGCTCCTCTCTCTTCTGAAAGTGTCTCGGAAATTGGTTTCTGAGATATGTTTTTCATGTTTATGCAGCAGTAAATATCTTTCAATTTACGGATGTAATATATAATGTCTTACAATCTATAAAAAATATGAACAACATAATATAAATGCCTTTTCTGTAAGGTAGAAGTCACTCCCTTAGCCAATGATGTATTCTGAATAAAATTCTCGTTTCTCGTCGCTAATGTGTTAAAATAAGCTGTGAAGAGTTTTTTTCCCCCGTAGACCACATTTTAATCGACCACTTTTGTGTGACCCTGAAAAAAACATATGCTTTGCACCCCATATACTACAAAAATGTTTCAAAAATACATATCAATTTTATTATTTTGTAACAGAGTAACATCATTAAAAAACGCCACAAAAGGATTTTCTTCAAAGATTGTAATATTATTAATACTTTTGAGTTCCCTGTACGCATGCTGTAAGTGCTACACATAACATATTTTATAATAACCAGGTTTTAGTGCACCTTAATAAAGTATATAAATTTCATTACGTTTAAAATTGTGTAACATTATTAAAATACACCACAGACGATTTTTCCCAAAGACTATAATGTAACGGAATAGTTTTGAGTGCCCCTGTAATTAAGCTATGAATGCTACACTCTTCATTTTTAATGCCAAACATACTTTGGCAAACCTCAATAACGTATATCAATTACATGTAATCCCGACTATATTTACGCGAGTTAGAGCACGTAGACAAACACGGCAGGCGACAGATAGAAAAACTGAAGTCATAAATACTTTTCATCTATGTTGGAAAGTGTTAAAAGGATGTACATGCCTTTAACTGTACTTTTTTTTCACTTATAGCATGGTTAAACATTAGTTTAAACATCCTAATCCATGCGATAGCAATAACATATTAAAAGCCCCCCCCCAAAATATGCATATCTGGAGATCTATAAATCTACTGGAAAATAATTCATTATCGTGCCCACAGTTAATGGCATAAATTGCATCGATTTGGCGCGATAAAATATTTTTTGTGATAGCCTTTTAATAGTACCTGCAACAAAATTAACGTAATTTACTAACTTCATTCATATTTGACGCAATGATAGGCTACGAATAACGGTCGCTAGGCAACGAAGAAAAGGAAAAAAAAAAGAAATATGTATCATGTAAAACAAGAAAATTAATTTAAAAATTCTTTATATTATTGGAATACATGTATAAATGTCCTCAAAATATTATACACGTAAATTAAAAAAGCTGATAGATATATTGATAAAAATTCAATATAATATGAATAATTTAAAACCCTTATTTGGAATTTTAGTATTCATAATTTGACATTTAAATCCATTAATCAAACGTGCCATTTTCTTTCAACAAATGGAAATTTGAAAATCGTCTGACTTGCCGTAGAAAAGCATTATAAAGAAAAATAAAATCTTCCATATTTTCCGAACGAATGAACCAAATTTAACCAAAAACTATACAGCTACGTCCGGGTATCTCACGAATATGCCAAATTAGTTTCAAGCTGATTTCAGACAGACTAACAGACAGAAACCAGAACTTTTCGAGTATCCACAGTAAGCCTTCACTGACGTTTCGGCAAATATAATTCTGTATGGTTAATAATATATAAATACTAGTAAATCTGCAGATCAGGAGCCTCAACGCCATCTTTGCAAGTCATTGTTTTTTAACACTCATTGCGTAATATTCAACTTCCTACAAATCGCTTTTTAAAGTTTTCAAATTGCATAAATATTTATAAGCATACAAGATACTTCGTAAAGTTTCAGAAATTAAAAGTATTAAACAAGTGGTTATACATTGATGTTCTGAAATTCTGATGAGCTACTTATTCTGTAACTTTTTAAATCAAAAATTGCATTTCTTCAGGGGGCTCCGCCGCCCTGAACCCCCCGTAGTCTGTTTAAATTTACATTCGTAATTTTTTATTGATTGTGCGGATGGTTATAGTATATCTTAGATTTTTTTACGCTGTGATTTATAAGGATAAGCATAAGTTTTTTTATAAATTAATAAAATTTAAATTTAAAATAAAATATTCATGTTAACCGTACACAGACAATAAATCTTGAAGTGATGCCAAAAATGTAACCCTAAAATCCGCTTGCTTTCGGCACAACACAACAACGTACTTAAAAAAAAAAAAAAAAATATATATATATATATATATATTTTTTTAGTAATACAGTTTTTAATTCATAATACAATGAAATGCTACCTTAGAATGCTTATTGCTTAAATATAAGCAGATCATTTCCATTTTACAGAAAAAATGCACGGATGAAGTCAAAGAATTCGGTCCCTGTTCCACGTGCTTGTTTTGTTTGGGCCAAATGAGGGCATTTAAATCTGAGCGATAACGCACATCGTATTGCAAACTGTTTTTACGGCATACTCAGGGCTCCCACTGATCCGTTTTTTGAAAACCAGTAATTTTTTAGAAAGAAATTCGTGGTAGGTTTCTGCGACAATTGCAAGAAAAACGCTCTTCCCGGTATATTTCTACACAATTTATAAGTCAGATTTTTCTTTAAATAAAAGTGGTGTTCAAAAAACGGACCGAGTGGGAGCCCTGCATACTGTATCTCCATCTATCTCTTTCCTCCGTGAATAATAGTTAATTTTATTTTACCCAAGATCTTTTTATTCCAGCATCTTTGCTTTCGATAGATGACGTCTAATTCACCTGCTATGCGTACTTACTCAAAACTTTTCATCTTGTTATATTAAGAAATACTCGAGAGTTTTCTTTTTAATTCCAATATGCCGCCATATTAATTTTTCTATTCTTAATTTTATTTTTCATTTTCCTGTTTCACGACAAAACATTTCAATTGAAAATTGTTTAAAAGAAAATATTATTCCGGGTTTTGATTTTCTTGGAAACAATTAAATAAATATTGGTAAATGTTATGGAAAAATGTTACGTTATTCGCTATGAAAATAATGAACTTTTGTATTTTTAAGCAAAATATTTGAATAAAATAAATAAAATAAATGAAATATTGCCTATTTTTATTTCTGGGCTAAAATCCATCTATATGCAAAGATACAAATGCATTAATTCACCCGTTTTGACGTTGGCTTTACTCAAACATTATACACGCAATTATACTAATACTAGCCGCCTTCGCCCGCTACGCTGGTCGGTTTTTCTAAAGAATTCTTGAATGAAACAAAATATATCTGTGAATTTTATCATGCGTTTTAAAGCAATATGGACATTTACCTGGTGTATCCAACCGAATTGCTGAAAGCAATATGAATGTCATTACGCTATTATATCTTTTATTGAGTCATACAAAATTTAGACTGTTAAGGACCAATTTCTTTAGTTGATCTGTTAGTGTAGGATTCGGTAAAGAACAATAGAACAATATGTAATATACTAAAAGCGTTCATGAAAAATTACCAATGCAAGTCTCATCAGAATCTGTTAATTGGACTTATTGAAAAGGCTGATCGTTCATAATAATTGGGTTCGCCTGATTCTAGAACTTTCATCTATAATTCTACAATCAAACCTAACAACCAAGCAACAGCAAATGATATGTGATTTATACTAAAACATTCACTGGAACATTAACTAACCGATCAAGTTGCATCGAAATCTACTTAGTAGAATCTTTTAAACTGGAAAATATAACGAAACCTTCCCTAAAAATGATATAATTAATAGTTTAAATCCCATAAAAATTCATTCAGTGGAACCTTTAAAAAAAGCAAATCTTACAAAATTGGGTTCATCTGATTTAGAACTTTCCCCATAATTATTTAACTAAGCAACGTAGAACGTTATATTTTATACTAACATCTTTTCTGAAAAATCATCTAACTAACAATGTAAGTCCCGTCAAAATCTATTCAGCAGAACTCAATATATAAGCGGCCGAAATGAAATTTCTCTTTGCATTATACATATATTGAGATAGTTAAATATAACTTTCATAATCGCGTTAACTTGATTATAGAACTTTCTGGGAGGTATGGGTAGGTATATACTGCATCACTTCTGAATTTTTTAAGGAACTCAGCTCAACTTCCATAACTATAGCATATATACTCTCTAGCATATCCTATCTCTGTAGCGTATATCTTCCAATTTTCTTTACTGTACCACTGAGAACTTTTTCCGCATAGCTCCGTAACTAAACAACACAGAATGATATGATAAATATTGAAAAAATACCTGAAATATTATCTAACTTACTATGCATTTAATTAGTTGACTTGAAATCTTTCATAATCGAGTTCACCTAATTTTAGAATTCCCGTAGCAACTTAGAATGATTGTTTTTACATTAAACCATTTATAAACCAAATTTACTATTTAACAGTGTAAGTTCTACAAAATTATGTTCAGTAGAATCTGAGTTATAGTCATATTTACAATATTTATTGCTCATTAAACCTTTTTCTTTACATTTGAAATAAAATCTGTAACTGTTTTGGTATTTCCCTGTTATGCCAACACCATTGTCACCAAGCGTATTAGTTGGCACAAAAATGAAATGATACATTTGAAAGAAAAAAAATAATAATTTTGTTGATAAAAAAAATGAGCATTTAAAATATTATAACTTTTGAAAAATACAGACTTTGACCTACCATTTTTTTAAATCAATAAAAATAATGGTACTACTTGGTTATCCCGTCGACCAAAAATCTATTGCCAAACTATAAGATTAAATGCCAATAATGGTTAATCGTAAATGTCACATTCACTTGACTTTAAGCAAGTTACACGTATTTACGTCATCAAGTGATTTTTATTTCGACGTTTTAAATGTATTCTTATTAATGTTATACTAATTTATTTGTTCTTTCGTTATTTAAAATAAAAATTATGTCAATTTGTATAATTTGGCGAGTGGTTTGGCGATTTATATAATTTGGCGAAATTGGTCGACGGGTACCAAAATAAACACTTAAAATATAAGATTAAATAAATATTTTGCAAGTAATAAAATATAGTCAATTTAAACTGCAGTCTTGAATTTGTAAATGTCTTTTACTACTGAAGCATGGCGTACGTAATACGTATGCCTCACATTGCAGTAAACATTTCATCCTTTCGATGAAGACATTCTTGGTTTTGGGGCTCTGCGGCTGAGTGGTCAAAGCACCAGTCAGCTAATCGCTTGTGCGCAAGAGTTTGTGGGTTCGATTCCCGCTCGTTCCATTTCACACACACTTTGTGTGGAACTCCCAGGGTGTATTTCTCTTGTGTTGCAACATTTTCTTGTGCTATATTGTCTCCGACTTATAAGCGGGCTTTATGTCAAGCACACAAGTCGTATGTTTGTTATTCAGTTAAATAAATAAATAAATTCATGGTTTTCTGAACAAAACATTTTTATATATATAATTCCTAACTTCTGAAATAATTTTATTGTAGCTTCCTCATCATCAGATAACTGCGAAATGGTAAAATCTATATCAGTATCAGTAATAAATATTTTCTATTCAAAAAATAATAAATTAAAAAGTTTTGCGAGATTATGATGAAATAAAATAAATTCCATCATTAAAAATTCCTGCATAAAAATATTCACGTTCAACTATTAGCAAATGTTAATGTGTGGCACGCTTTGCAATAAAAATCGCTTGCACGATTAGGGTTGAAATAAATAGCGGGATACCATACATTTTGGCATGGTATCGCGACGAAAATTAGAACGAAAAAGTACCACAGTTTTTTTTTATTATTATTTAGTTTTAGTTTTTGGGGCGGTTGAATTTTTTTTTCTAATTGACGAAGTTGTTTTTATTTAACCAAAAGGATTGGTTAAAAAAATATTCAATTTGAATTTTTTTCCTTGCTATAGTAACAGAATGAAAAGAATGAGTTTTTAGAAATTATCACTTGAAAAATTCAGGTTTTGGCGCCGAAGATAGTGCCAAATTAGAAAAATATGAAATATCTCTCGAACTACTGGGCTTAAAAGAATTTAGTTAGTACCATTCGATTCAGCATACAAAAATACACCAAAATATGTTATCAGTTGAAAAATAGCTATAAAATAAGATTTTTAAGGAATTTTTTTAAAGTTCGTTCGATTTTTTACCCCCCTTAGGGGTGGAATTTTAGAAAATCCTTTCTTAGCGGCACTCTATGTCATAAGAAGAATTTTTAACCCGATTTTCAAGACTTTAGGATCAGTAGTTTGGGCTGCGCGTTGATTAATACAAAATTCAGACTTTCTTTTATATATATAGATTATTAGGACCAAATACGTTGCTAGGCAACAGATGAAAGAAAAGGAAAAAAATGAAATATGCATTATGTCAAATTGATAAAAGAAAATCCTTTATATTATTGGAAAACATGCATAAAATTCCCCCCCCTCCCCAATATTATAAACCTAATTAAAAAAATCTCGCAAATATATTGACAAAATTTCAAACTAATTGGAATAATTTAATAATCTTATTTAAAAATTTCAGCATAAAAAATTTACCATTTAAATCCATTTTTCATATGAGCCATTTCTTTCAACAAATGAAAATCTGAAAATCGTCTGACTTGCCATAGAAAAGCATTATAGAACAAAATAAAATGTTCCATATTTCCCGAACGAATGAACCAAATTTAACCAAAAACTATACAGCTAAGTCCGGGTACCTCATCAACATGCCCAGTGAATTTGAAGCCGATCGGATGCTTTTTGCGGCAGTTATCGCGGAACAGACAGACTAAACGACTGACTAACAGACAGACTAACAGAAACCAAAACTTTTCGTGTCTCCACAGTAAGCCTTCACTGACGTTTCGGTAATAAGGTCAATAGCCTTTTATTTCAGCCAGTTTGACCTTTCTGCATTCCATGGTTTACGAGCAAAATGACTGTGACAGATGGACAGAAAAACACACACGAGTGACCTAACTAGTAAATCTGCAGATCAGGAGCCTCAACGTCATCTTTGCAATTCATTGTTTTTTAACACTCATTGCATAATATTCAACTTCCTACAAATCGCTTTTTAAAGTTTTCAAATTACATAAATATTTATGAGCATACAAGATACTTCGTAAAGTTTCAGAAATTAAAAGTGTTAAACTAGTAAATCTGCAGATCAGGAGCCTCAACGTCATCTTTGCAAGTCATTGTTTTTTAACACTCATTGCATAATATTCAACTTCCTACAAATCGCTTTTTAAAGTTTTCAAATTACATAAATATTTATGAGCATACAAGATACTTCGTAAAGTTTCAGAAATTAAAAGTGTTAAACAAGTGGTTGTACATTGATGTTCTGAAATTCTGATGAGCTACTTATTCTGCTAACTTTTTAAATAAAAAACTGCATTTCTTCAGGGGGGGCTCTGCCCCCCTGAACCCCCCGTAGTCTATTTAGATTTACATTCGTAATTTTTTATTGATTGTGCGGATGGTTATAGTATATCTTAGATTTTTTTACGCTGTGATTTATAAGGATAACCATAAGTTTTTTTTATAAATTAAAAAAATTTAAATTTAAAATAAAATAAAATATTCATGTTAACCGTACACAGACAATAAATCTTGAAGTGACGCCAAAAATGTAAACCTAAAATCCGCTACATTCGGCACAACACAACGACGTGCTTAAAAGAAAAAAAAAAAACAAAAAAAAAAAAACAAAACGGATGAAGTCAAAGAATTTGGTCCCTGTTCCACGTGCTTGTTTTGTTTGGGCCGAATGAGGGCATTTAAATCTGAGCGATAACGCACATCGTATTGCAAACTGTTTTTACGGCATACTGCATCTCCATCTATATCTTTCCTCCGTGAATAATAGTTAATTTTATTTTATCCAAGATCTTTTTATTCCAGCATCTTTGTTTTCGATAAATGACGTCTAATTCACCTGCTATGCGTACTTACTCAAAACTTTTCATCTTGTTATATTAAGAAATACTCGAGAGTTTTCTTTTTATTTTTAATAAGCCGCCATATTAATTTTTCTATTCTTAATTTTATTTTTCATTTTCCTGTTTCACGACAAAACATTTCAATTGAAAATTGTTTAAAAGAAAATATTATTCCGGGTTTTGATTTTCTTGGCAACAATTAAAGAAATATTGGTAAATGTTATGGGAAAATGTTACGTTATTCTCTATGAAAATAATGAACGTTTGTATTTTTAAGCAAAATATTTCAATAAAATAAATAAAATAAATGAAATATTGCCTATTTTTATTTCTGGGCTAAAATCCTTCTATATGCAAAGATACAAATGCATTAATTCATCTGTTTTGACGTTGGCTTTACTCAAGCATTATACACGCAATTATACTAATATTATTAGGACCAAATACGTTGCTAGGCAACAGAGAAAGAAAAGGAAAAAAATGAAATATGCATTATGTCAATTTGATAAAACAAAATCCTTTATATTATTGGAAAACATGCATAAAATTCCCCCCAATATTATAAACCTAATTAAAAAAATCTCACAAATATATTGACATAATTTATTGGAATAATTTAATAATGTTATTTAAAAATTTCAGCATCAAAAATTTACCATTTAAATCCATTTTTCATGTGAGCCATTTCTTTCAACAAATGAAAATCTGAAAATCGTCTGACTTGCCATTGAAAAGCATTATAGAGCAAAATAAAATGTTCCATATTTCCCGAACGAATGAACCAAATTTAACCAAAAACTATACAGCTAAGTCCGGGTACCTCATCAACATGCCCAGTGAATTTGAAGCCGATCGGATGCTTTTTGCGGCAGTTATCGCGGAACAGACAGACAGACTAACAGACAGACAGACTAACAGAAACCAAAACTTTTCGTGTCTCCACAGTAAGCCTTCACTGACGTTTCGGCAACAAGTGGTTGTACATTGATGTTCTGAAATTCTGATGAGCTACTTATTCTGGTAACTTTTTAAATCAAAAATTGCATTTCTTCAGGGGGGATCTGCCCCCCAGAACCCCCCGCAGTCTATTTAAGTTTAGATTCGTAATTTTTTATTGATTGTGCGGATGGTTATAGTATATCTTAGTTTTTTTTACGCTGTGATTTATAAGGATAAGCATAAGTTTTTTTTATAAATTAACAAAATTTAAATTTAAAATAAAATATTCATGTTAACCGTACACAGCAATAAAACTTGAAGTGACGCCAAAAATGTAACCCTAAAATCCGGTACATTCGGCACAACACAACGACGTGCTTAAACAACAACAAAAAAAAAAAACGGATGAAGTCAAAGAATTTGGTCCCTGTTCCACGTGCTTGTTTTGTTTGGGCCGAATGAGGGTATTTAAATCTGAGCGATAACGCACATCGTATTGCAAACTGTTTTTATGGCACACTGCATCTCCATCTATCTCTTTCCTCCGTGAATAATAGTTAATTTTATTTTACCCAAGATCTTTTTATTCCAGCATCTTTGTTTTCAATAAATGACGTCTAATTCACCTGCTATGCGTACTTACTCAAAACTTTTCATCTTGTTATATTAAGAAATACTCGAGAGTTCTTTTTTTATTTGTAATATGCCGCCATATTAATTTTTCTATTCTTAATTTTATTTTTCATTTTCCTGTTTCACGACAAAACATTTCAATTGAAAATTGTTTAAAAGAAAATATTACTCCGGGTTTTGATTTTCTTGGCAACAATTAAAGAAATATTGGTAAATGTTATGGGGAAATGTTACGTTATTCTCTATGAAAACAATGAACTTTTGTATTTTTAAGCAAAATATTTCAATAAAATAAATAAAATAAATGAAATATTGCCTATTTTTATTTCTGGGCTAAAATCCTTCTATATGCAAAGATACAAATGCATTAATTCATCTGTTTTGACGTTGGCTTTACTCAAGCATTATACACGCAATTATACTAATATTATTAGGACCAAATGCGTTGCTACGCAACAGAGAAAGAAAAGGAAAAAAATGAAATATGCATTATGTCAATTTGATAAAACAAAATCCTTTATATTATTGGAAAACATGCATAAAATTCCCCCCAATATTATAAACCTAATTAAAAAAATCTCGCAAATATATTGACATAATTTATTGGAATAATTTAATAATGTTATTTAAAAATTTCAGCATCTAAAATTTACCATTTAAATCCATTTTTCATATGAGCCATTTCTTTCAACAAATGAAAATCTGAAAATCGTCTGACTTGCCATTGAAAATCATTATAGAGCAAAATAAAATGTTCCATATTTCCCGAACGAATGAACAAAATTTAACCAAAAACTATACAGCTAAGTCCGGGTACCTCATCAACATGCCCAGTGAATTTCAAGCCGATCGAATGCTTTTTGCGGCAGTTATCGCGGAACAGACAGACAGACTAACAGAAACCAAAACTTTTCGTGTCTCCACAGTAAGCCTTCACTGACGTTTCGGCAATAATGGTTCCGTTTTACTTTTTAAGTACGGAACCCTAAAAATAAAAAAAGCACCCATAAACATTACATAAACTTCACGATATTAAAAAAAAAAAAAAAAAATCCGGAAACAGGAGTATCAAAAAGATTTATTGTAACTGTTTAATCTTACGTGTTGAATTGTAATAAGCAAATATGAATAATTAATTTTAAAAACACGATTGCTTAAACCGAGATTAGAAGCAGACTTACATTAACCCTTTTCTTGGAATTCCCTGCAGTTTAAACATGCAACTCTTTCCTTTGTCATCTATTAATAATGCATGAAGATTTATTTGGATTTTATTGTTGAATTATTGGTGGTTGATTTTTTACCAGGAAACAAAAATTTCCTGTGGGAAACAGTACAGTCAAATGTAGGGAAAATTCATGGGACATCATACAATCTATAGTTAATCAAGATTTTATTCAGAAAACAAAAAACAATATAAACGCACCAGTAGCAGACCACTTAAGGACATTTATCTAAGGGTTATTGAATTCCAAAAGATATATGGTGCATTCTCACAATCTTTTGACTTTTATGTATGTTTCTGTCCCTGAATAATAATTTTTATTTTAGTACATATTCTTGTTTTTTTTTTTCATACAGGAAAACATCCCATTGCATGACTGCATAACAACATTAACAAGATAAATAAGTTTTGGATGATGTTGTGGGTCCAAATATATCACGAAATTCCTATACCGTCCCGTGTCCCTGATGCTGATTTTTAAGTTTGGAGCTGTCTGTATAAAATTGTTTCAATAAAAGTAATTCTATGTAATTTTTTTTCTAAACTGGGACTATTGTTTTATATAAATATGTAGCAAAAAATTAACCTGCACACATTTTTAGGGCTGTTATTATTTTAAAAACTCTGCCCCTAGGTTTTAGATTTCTTACCGTCCCTCTTGCCAAAATTATAGAAAAAATCACTTCAGATGCAGCCACAGATTTTTTTTAACCTTTTTCTCGTGCAGAAGTATGTTAGAGAAAGAATGGATAAAATTGTTTGACAGGAAATTTACTGCAGAATTTAAATCAGCATTTAAATATCAATTTCAAGCATCGTGGCTTCCAAGGTATTCCTGCACTTTTCGAGGTAATTTTTTTTTTCATCCAATGTAAATAACTGTTTTTTAAAAATCAATGAACGTTGTGGCTGTCACTTAGTCTTAACATGATTTGTCTAAAAATAGGTGGTAAATTTCCTTACCGTCCCATCTTTACCATTCCTTTTTTTTCCCTCTCCGTCCCTTTTTTCCTATACCGTCCCCTTTTTTTCCCCTTACCGTCCCTTCTTTAACACCCCTTTAAGACAATGTTATACGAAAATTTTGTACTAAAAATACTACATAATTATTATTTCTTATTTGAATATACTGTGGGTACCACGCAAATTCATTATAAGTAAAAATTTAGAAGAAAATAAAAAGTTATAGGGGTAAAATGGTAAGGAAAATTAAACTCGCAAGTTTAACTTAAACCTCAGTTAGTTAAAACTTTTTTCGCTGCTGACCATTTTTTTCTTTATTTTGAATCATTAAGGCATTCGTCTATAAGTTTAAAATGTTATTTTAGTAAGTTTAATTTTAGCAGATTTTTATTCCTGAAAAGCCAAAAGATTGCCCCATGTATTTTTTAGCCTAGTCCTAATCTTCATGTATTAACATTCAAAGTTTCAAAATACATTCCTTGAAAAAAAAAATGAAAAATAAAAAAATGTTATCTTCCTTGCTCCATGTGGTCCTAGTAAATTTCTGATGCATGAGTCTTTAAGTTGTCAGCTTATCCAACAAATTATTTACAATGTAATAGAGTATATCAGCATAACTAAACTAAACTAAAACTAAACTCTGTGGCTATACAATCCATTAAGGATCTGGGCCGACAGTGCCCATCTCTGTTTTCTTGACCCTGGGCCCCGAGGTGCTATGCAGCATGCGTCCCGGCCAGGTGGTCAACCTAACGCGAATCAGCATAACTGTTTAATTTAAAATAAAACATAATATTAAAGAAACAACGTTTTAAATAAAAACTTATCTCTTAATGAATTTTCTAAGAATTAGCCAAAAAACTCTGTTTTTGAAGACATTGTAGAAAATAAATGGATGTAGCATCTAAATAAAAAGAATTATTCCAATCAGTTTATGGAAAGTTAACATTTAAAGATGTTAGACAGTCAGATTTCTTTCAGTCGTTTTTCAGAAATGCAGTTTGGTTTGTTTTTATATTTACAAATTTAGTGGCCCAGTACTAGTACGTAGCCCACTATAGGTGCATTTATCTTAAATGTAATAATGGAGAAATACAAATAAATGTAAAAAGCAACTTTTATTATATATTTAGTAAGTAATTAATAATAATTAGTTCAACTCTTATTTGATAAGGAAGCTCGTAGACATAATAAACATTTACTATTAATTTCACAAGCAAACACATCACTTACAAAACGTCACACATGACACAAGAGTAAATGGAACAGAATTATGAAACGTATTCCTAATGAATTGTGGGAGCTATGATGCTGCCATCTATACATTTTAAATAGAAGCAGAAACATGACAGCTCTCCCCCACTTAATTTTGTAGTCTTTCAGGAGCTCTTCTGCACCTACCGGATCTTCTCAGTACCTGTGGAGAAGAAGAAGAGTTAGTTTCTAAAAGTTCAGAAGCATCAACTATTGAACTAGTGGGAATAGAAAGTTTTGGAAGTATTGGCTCAGAGTCCGTTGATTTAGGACTTGAAGAATCAGGATAATAAAAGTCAGTTCGCGTAGGACCAGTAGTATTTGGGTCATGAGAGTCAACTGGTTCCAGATCTGTGATACTAGGCTGTATTGGTGGAAAATCACCTTATTTCACAATTGCATTTTCACTTCTGAAATTTCCTGTATAACGTTTTTCAGAATTTGTATCATTAACTAAAGAAATCTCTGAACCTACATTTGTTATTTGATCAACATGCCTTTTCCAAATATTCGAACCAACTTGAACTCTATAATTTAATTTCCTCCTCTCTTGCTATTATTCGACCAATTTTCCATTTGGCTTCTGGAGTATAATTTTTTACAGTTACTTTTTGGTTAATTTCAAATTCTTTTATTTTAACTTTGGACTTTTTCGCATCTTGTTTATCATGAACAAAATTTGTAACATTTGGCACTATCAAATCTATTTTTGTTCGTATATGACGTTTTAGAAATAGAGGTGCAGACCTCTCCCCCGTTGTAACATGATGCATCTTCCTATATTGCAAAAGGAAGCTATTTAATTTGCAAAGTACCAAGTTCTGAAGCTAAGGCTTTTAAGGGTGTATTCCGATCCAAACTGCTTATTTTCTTATTCATTTTAAAATTCATTTTTGCTCTCAAACGCATCAAACTGAGAAATTCTCTTATTTAGAAACTATATAATGTGCCGTGCTTCTTAATTTTTTGATAAATGCAGAAAATACTGTAAAAAACGCTGTCAAAGTTGACGTTTTGAACCGAATTTTCCGAAGCGGGCGATCTGGGAATGAAAAAAATGGTCATACTGAGAAAATAATTGTTTAAAAATCAAATTCTAATTAATTGAGCTGAAAATGAAATCACACGGCATGCTAAACATGTCTTCAGAAATCACCCCAGCAAGTTTCATGTTTTTACTTTTAAAAATGAGTCCGAAAATGTCTCAGAAAATTTCGAGCTGTTGAGGGTGGAAAAATATTTTTTCGAATACACCCTTAATCCACGTTTTAGGATTTGCACATATCTCTTCGCCTGTCCACTTGCAGCTAGCAGGTATGGAGCACTGAATTTATGTTTTACACCATGATTTTTCAAAAATGTCTGAAATTTTGCAGATGTAAACTGTTTAGCTTTATCTGATACTAAAAAAATAGGAAAACCGTATCGTGAAAAAAGTAAAAAAAAGACAAGTAATTGTATTTTCTGAAGTTGTACTAGGAACAATAACAATTTCTGGCCATTTGCTATGGGTATCAATCACTAAAAGAAGCATTTTTCCCATAACTGGACCAAAATCATCAATATGAATTCTTTGCCATGGAGCTGTAGGTCATGCCCAATGATGTGTATCAACTTTGGGAGTATTATTTTTCAAATAGTGCAATTTCGTGCAAGAGCTTCAATATCTTGGCCTATACCTGGCCACCATATAAAACTACGGGCTAAAGATTTCATTTTAACTATACCAAAACGACCAAAGTGTAATTCTTTTAATATTTGATTTCTATGAATTTCAGGGATAACTTCTCTAAAGTACAACTCCTTTAAAGTAACTCCTTTCCTTACCTTCCTTTCCTACAAACTCCTTTTAAAGTACAACTATGTTGAAGAGTAAATTCTTCTTGTTTACCACCAAAAAGTAAATTTTTAGGAATTTCAGAACCAGAAATGAAGTGATAAAAAATTTGACGTAAAAGGGGATCAAATTTTGTAGCTGAAGCAATAGATTTAGAATTTAAAGGTAAGATAGAGAGTTGATTAATTTGAAGAATTTCAGGTTCATCAATTGCATCATTTGAATTAAATCGTTGAGGTGAATCTTCACTACGTAAAGGAAGCCGTGAAAGAGCATCAACATTTCCGTGTTCAGTAGTTTTCTTATAACGGATATCATACTGAAACGTTTGTAAATAAATTGCATATCGTTGTATTATAGCAGCCGATAAAACAGGAATACTTTTAGAAGGAGTAAAAATAGGCACTAAAGGTTTACTGTTAGTAAATAAGGTAAGCCTGTTGCCATACAAATATTGAAAAAAATTCTTCTTACCAAATATAATAGCTAGTGCCTCTTTATCAACTTGACTATACCGTTTTTCTGCATTATTCAATGTTCTGGACACAAACCCAATAGGCTTTTCAAGCCGATTTCAATTCTTTTTTTTTCAAGGTTTTAGGTCGTCGCCAAAAACGTATAAATCAACAGTTTCTTTCCCAGAGCATATTTAAGTGCTTTTCACTTTCTCCACACCTATAAATTTTAAACAGGAATATTTCACCTATTTATCTTGTATGTCAGATTACATCAAAAAATTAAAAGAAGCAAACAGAATTTTTAAGAGTAACACACTACATCATTTTCTTCTAATATTTATCATGCGACTGAAAGCTTTAGCAGTCTCATAAATGTATGCACCTAATTCTACAGGCGAAATCCTTCTAGAGTCAATATTTGCGTTAGATCTCCATATTTCAATTTCAACACGTTATTCAATCCTGAGGTAATATACACGCTTTCGAAAACATTAACCATCATAATTTGGAATAATTTGGAGCAGTTAAGAAAGAACGTAAAAAAAAAAAAAAAAAGAAAAAAAAAAAAAAAAAAAAAAGAAAAAGAAAAATGTGAAGTAAAAAGTTCTGAGCACATAAATCTTAATTTGTAAGGTTAAGTACGTTGGGGGGAAATCTGCTAACAAAGTCATCTTGCGTAATTTCCGTTTTATTTTCCGTAAAAAATTTCATAAAAATCTTCATTATCTTCTTGTAATATTAAGGCAAAGTATGATATTAATCACGCTACACTCTTATAGATTTTTTAACTTGAAGCAGTAATAAGAGATGTATAAATGAAAGAAAAAAAGAATGAAAAAAAGGAGAAAAAATATCTGTTTTGTATGATTTTATTGTACTTTTTTTCAGAAACGAGATTAAAAGTAACTCGTTGTACATTTTTATAAATTTAAAAGCTTATGTGAATTAGTTTTTGGTTTAAATGTTACTGCTTAGTTTTTTTTTTACCACAGTTATCGTATCGCGTAAATGTATTTTTGCTCGCTTCTTTGATACGATTTACTTCTAATATTCACACTTGTTTAATTCTAATACTGTTCCATTGAATTTTAACTATATTTTGCATCAATTTCCAACAAAAGAGTTTTTACAATTCGGGCTTTTTTTTCTTTTAAGTATACCCACAAATCATTTTTAGATGGATACTCTGACGTTGATTTATTGCTATTTATTATTTTTTAAGGCCCTTTCTTTTCTACGGTGGTCGCATTTCAATTCCATCAATATCCAAAAGTAGTATGTTTGATTTATTCTATTTTCAAATTTCTAAAGCCTAATATTCATAAAAATTACTCAGTCGCCAAAAAATATTATTCAAATACTAGCAGTGTACCAAATCTTCGCAAGGTCCAGAATTAAAAAAAAAAAATAATAAAATGAAATACTATTCAACTCTGAACATAGAGAAGACGCATGGCTTTCGTTATTGAGAATCACGAGTGTGAAAGTATATCGGCAATTTTAATCCCTAAAAGTGAAACAGATTACAATGATTGAAGGTATTCATAAGCGCATACTCGGAAAAATTAAGAAAAAAAAATCCCTAAAAGTGAAACAGATTCCAATGATTGAAGGTCTCAATAAGCGCGTACTCAGAAAAAATTGAAAAAAAAAAAAATTCCAAATATTCTTCTCGTGAGGATATGTAATATGTTAAAGGGAAAAAAAATCCTGCTGAATCTCTATATATTGTTCGTAAAAAGATAATGAAAGTTTCGTTTTTTGTTTGTTTTATTTTTGAGGGTGTGGTTCGGGGTGATTTATCGCCGGTCGGCGACAGAGTGAAATTTCAAAATGTACGCTTTTATGCTAAATACTCTTTAAACTAAAACTTTTTGTACTCTTCGTACTAAACCTGTTTAACTACGTGTAACGTAAATAAATACAATTGTATAACTACAGATATGTCATATACATACATATATATATGAATGTTTCCATGTATATTTTATGAAATTTAACAATCGTATTATAGGATTTAGAACAAAATTTAAATTGATTAATTTTGTTTCAAATTCAAAATTGAGGTACAAGAAGAGAAAAGTATTGTCGCCATAGAATTCGGATTAAAAGAAACGGAAAGTAAAAAAAAAAAAAAAAGTAAAAGAAAAAGTAAAGTTTGGAAACGAGATTAAAAGCAACTCCTTGTACATTTTTATAAATTTAAAAGCTTATGTGAATTAGTTTTTAGTTTAAATGTTACTGCTTAGTTTTTTTTTTACCACAGTTATCGTACTGCGTAAATGTATTTTCTCACGCTTCTTTGATACGATTTACTTCTAATATTCACACTTGTTCAATTCTAAAACTGTTCCATTGAATTTTAACTATACTTTGCATCAATTTCCAACAAAAGAATTTTTACAATTCCCGCTTTTTTCCCCCTTAAGTATCCCCACAAATCGTTTTTAGATGGATACTCTGACGTTGATTTATTGTTATTTATTATTTTTTAAGGCCCTTTATTTTCTACGGTGGTCGCATTTCGATTCCATCAATATCCAAAATTAGTATGCTTGCTGTTGTAAACGCCAATTTGGGTATACTCTAATATTTCGCCAAATTCCCATAGGCTTCCATTGTAAACGAATAGGGTTTACTTGCTTACAGAAAATCAACAAATTGAGATATTTTAATGCAACAAAAACTAATATTAGCTTAAGGGTTTATATTAATTATATTTAAGGGAGTCCAAGGAAATTAAATTATGAATAAAAGTAACATGATACAATGCTTAGCATGCTTTCCCAAACATAAATGTTAAGGGAGATCAAACTGGTCGTTAAGGACAGCTAGTTGTTGAGAATTTTAAGAAAGCGCAAATAATATTTCTTTTCTAACAACAAAAATATTTTCACGGGAACATTAACAACAGAAAGAAAACTTCAGATTTTAAACGATACATTTAAAATGTCCTTCTATATATATAAAAAAAGTAGCGATTTGGAAATGAACCAATGAAAATCTGCGTAGATCATCCCTAGATCGGCATCCATTTTGAATGCTTAATCATGGTCTTTCTTCGTTAATATTAAAAAAAATCTGTTGCATACAAAAATATGAAAATGGGTGGTGTTATAGAGAAATGTTTTACAAACACGCTGAAGCAGACAATTTTCCTATCGAATAATTATTTTAAGAGATATCTAGTATTAAAATTGGTCAAAATCGTTCCAGTAAAAAAAGTTTTATAGGAGCAAAAACTATACATAGGAATTTAATCATTTTTAGATCATTTTAAACATTAGAATTTCCCGATGTGCAGACTGCATTTATTTTTTTATTTGATTCATTTTTCGAGTATTTATTTCCATTTTAAATTCAAATTTCCAGCATTTCGAGAGATATTTTTTACATATTTTAGAAAAGCGTATTATTTTAAATTGTTGTCAATTTTTAAAACAGCACAAAGAATAATATTTCCTTCAAAAAAAAAAAAAATATTTACACGTGGCTATTATAAACAGAAAAAAATTTTCAAATTAGAATTAAATAATTACATGTGAAAAGCAGGAAAATATTGAAAATTACGACATAAGAACTATATTTACACTTGAATTTTAAAAGAGAAAAAAAATTGAAATAAAAATTTCATTATTATGCGTTAACAGTCTTAAACAGAGGAAATTTCGTCATATGTAAAAAGGCCAAATAATTAACAGTCAGCAAAACAGTTTAAATTAAAAAATATATTTGCACGAGACATTTATTTCATATTTTAAGATAATCTTTTCAACTATTATCGTGAATCTTAAGACAGCGAAAAAAATAATATTTCCTTTTTAACAACAAAAGTATTTTTACGTGAATATTAATAAGCGAAAGAAAACTTTCGTGAAAATTACGTCAGATTTAAAACGATACATTTAAAATGACTTATTTAAAACAACTTTCGGCACTACTTGATTATCCCGTCGACCAAAAAACTGTCACCGAACTATAAGAATAAATGCTAATAATAGATGTCACATTCACATTCACTTGACAATAAACACGTTACACGTGTTTGTTACGTCATAATGTGACTTTTAATTCGAGGAATTATTTGTATTTTTATTAATGTTTTACTAATTTATTTCTTCTTTTGTTATTTATTTATAATAAAAAAAGTATGTCTGTTTGTATAATTTGGCGAATAAATTTGGCGATGTGTACAGTTTGGCGAAATTGGTTGACGGGATAATCAAGTAGTACCGAACATTCTTATAGCGGTGTTAAAAAATACCCGGTGACAATGACTGATTACTTAATTCATTTTACATTAGCTTATTTTCAAAATTTTAAATAATTTTCTTTTTAATCAAAGACGAAAACAGACATTGTATATCTTAACAGTAGATAATTTGGTCTTAAAAATCTCCAATCAAAGGAAAACGAATGGAAACCCGTTTACAGGGAGGTTGCCACTGTTTTTTAAATTATAATTCAATCTATTTTAAGCCAATTAAATTAACGTGATTTTAGAATCTGTGGTGTCTGAACGGGGGTTAGCGAGGGTCGCTCGTAGGGGGCAGAGCCCCCTAGTTTTATTAAAAAAAAAAAAACTTTGTTCTAGCGTTGTTAAAAAATGCCGGAAGACAAAGACTCAGTTTACTTAATTCATTTTATAGTTATTAGCTTATTTTTACATGTTTCACTGATCTAATTTAATCAAAGGCGAAAACAACTCGTTAACAGGGAGATGTCCACTGTTCTTTTAATTATAATTCATTCTTCCGATTTTTTTTTTAAGGCCGATCAAATTAGCGTGCTTTTAGAGTTTGCGTTGTCTGAATGGAGGTTGGCGAGCGTAGCTCGTAAGGGGCAGAGACCCCTAGTATTAAAAAATAAATGAATTTATGTAGTTGAAATTGTGATTGCAAAAACAATATGCAAATCCTTCTATATATAAAAAAAAGTTTTGATTTGGAAATGGACCAATGAACATCTGCGTAGATATTCCGGGTTGATCCGCATCCAATTTGAATGCTTAAGCATGGCCTTTCATCGTTAATATTAAGAAAACTGTTGCATACAAAAATATGAAAATCGGTGGTATTATAGAAAAATGTTTGATAAACACGCTGATGCAGACAGTTTTCAAATCGAAGAATTATTTTAAGAGATATTTAATGCTAAAGTTGGACAAAGTCGTTCCATTAAAAAAAGTTTTATTTGAGCAAAAACTATGCATGAGAATTTAATCATTTTTAGATCATTTTATACGTTATAAGTTCCCAATGCGCAGATTGCATTTATTTTTCTTATTTGACGCATTTTTTGAGGTTTTATTTCTATTTTTAATTCAAATTTTCAGCATTTCGAGAGGTGTTTTTTACAAATTTTAGAAAATGTCATTAATTTAAACTGTTGCCAATTGTATAAACAGCGAAACAAATTATTATATCAAGTATTTCTCCAAATTAAAAATTTATTTACACGTGACTATTACAAACAGAAAAAAAACTTTAAAATTAGAATTAAATGATTACATGTTAAAAGCAGGAAAATTACGTCATAAGAACCATATTTACACTTGAATTTTACGTCATATTTAAAATGCCCCAAAAATATGGTAAAACAATTTACATTGAAAAATATATTTGCGCGAGATATTTTGAGATAATCTTTTCAACTATTATCGTGAATTCGAAGACAGCGCAAATAATATTTCCTTTTAACAACAAAAGTATTTTTACGTGAATATTAATAAGAGAAATAAAAGTTTGGTGTAAATTACGTCAGATTTGAAACGATGCATTTAAAATGAATTATTTAATCTTATAGCGCCGCTAAAAACACCGGGAGACAATGACACTGTTTACTTAATTCATTTTACATTAGCTTATTTTCAAATAACTAATGTGTTTAATTAAATACGAAAACAGCCATTGTATCTCTTAACAGCAACAGATTTGGTCTTAAAAATCCCCAATCCAAGGAAAACGAATGGAAACCCGTTTACAGAGAGATCGCTACTGTTTTTTTTTTTTTTTTAATTTTAATTCAATATTTTTAAAGCCGATCAAATGCGTGCAATTATCGTGCTTTTTGGCTTTTGGTGTGCCTGAACGGGGGTTGGCGAGCGTAGCTCGTAGGGGGCAGAGCCCCCTAGTATAATAAAAAGTGAAAATATACGTTTTTATGTTTAGATTAGATACATTTTTAATAAAAAAAATTATTTTAAGTAAATTTTTAATAAAGGAACCATTTTTAATAAAAAATATGTCCCTCTCTCTTATTCGGAGTTTCCGAATATCCGGATTACTCCAGTCCACATTAGTTCGGTTATGAGAGTTTCTACTGTATGTTTAATTATGCCTTTATTTTTCAGAAAACACCAAAGTATGAGACAATTTTTTACTTTGTTTTCGATAATATTTCATCATTCTTGTTTTTGATGTTGTATATTAGATTATTCTCTTGCTCAGAAAAATGGATTGTAAATTTGTGTGTCACACTGAAGCAACAAAAAATTGATTAGGCTGACTTTTTTAGGTTTAAAAATTATATATTACAATAAAATAACATTATTAGAGATCCTTTGCATCACAAAAGTTTATTCCTTGGCAAACGCGAATTTCTCAAATCGTGATTTTAAAGAGTTTTTCCCATCTTAGCCCTTTTAAATTCTATTTTTAAAACCGTTTGAAATAAGCACGCAGGTATTAGAAACAACGTACACTCTAATTTTCATGATTTTTCTATTACTTTACAAGTTTGTTTTTTTGTAAAAACTCTGCATTAGCACCTGATACTTTGAGGTAACATGTGTTACTAATATCGAATTCTTAAGTTCCAGGGTGTGAAATAAGTAACGCTTTTATATTTGTAGTTTGCGATACGTGCATAGTTTTCTATTGCAAACACTCAGGGCTCCCGCTAGCTTTTGACCAACATTAAAGATTTGGGGAGTAAGAAATACAAAACAGTAACCAAATGAAAAGAAATGTCAGCAAAATAGATTTGACGTGAAACACTGAAAAAGGTAACTTTAACCCTTTATTGTATCTCTTTTTTTCCACATGTTCTAAAATATCCTAACTTATTGCAATTGCTTATAAAATAGCAATTCGACTAACCGCTACAGAGAATATTAAAAGTAAGTACATTCTAAATGTTCCCTAAATGTGTAAATGTTTCAGACTCTTTTAACAGTCTAAATAAAAATTAAAAACAGCTATCTCTGATTTACTGTGGTGAAAATATACACTAAATATTGCTATGAGATTTCGACTCTTAACCAATAGAAAAAAAATGACAGGCTAGTGATACTTTGCATACAACTAATAAATAGTATGGCAAATGGCAAATTTCAACACCGCATTCAGGCAAAAATTTTCTCTACTTGGCTATTGATGCGGGTAATTTTGTTTGTGAATTTACCGGCGTAGCGCCGGCAGATATATAGTGATTAACTGAAAATGGAGAAATGCCTATCGCATAATCCTTTCTGTACCTTTGGCTGTTGCTAAACTGAATTAATGTTGTGTCAATATCACTATAAATAGAGCATTGTAAATGGCACGGAGCGATTGAACATGTAAAGCGATAGCAATCGCTCAGTGACGCGGATAGGAATCTTGACTGTATTGGCACCACACACACAAACACACAAAAATAGCAAAAACTGAGCTCCAAATTGTCGAATTTGATTGTTCGTTTACTCGCCAAATGAAGTATATTTTGTGGTGATTAGGTGCAATGCCGAGCGACAGCGAAAACCCTGCGATATACTACTAGGTTGAGCAAAAAGTTCTGGGAAATTTATGAAAGTTGCGTTGTTATGCGAAAATTAACAAGAAAAGTAACAAGGACTAGTCTTCAAAGTAGAGACTATTATAGTCCACGACTTCCTGTCATCGCTCTACGAGATTCCGGATTTTGCTGGAAGTACCATGGCGGCTCCTTGGAATCGAAAAACTCTTGACATGCTTCTTCAACCTCATTAAAGGATTCAAATCGACGGCCCTTTAAAAAGTGTTGCATTGGTCGAAAGAGGCCGTTATCGGATGGATCCACGTCTGGACTGTAGGCGGAGTGTGGAAGAATTTCGACGCCGTCCAACTGTGCAAACTCATCAACGGCTTTCAGAATCGTTATATCTTTTCTCCAATAATGCCGGATCAATACACGAAAATCATGCTGTTCAATAGACATTTTGGAGCCGAAATTCCTGAACTCCTATAGATATATCACTACTACTCCTACATACGATACAAATTCTGGTAACTATTAGATTAAAAATTTCCCAGAACTTTTTGCTCAACGTAATATTAAAAAAGTATATATATATAAATATTTCTTAAATCTAAGCAAAAATTGGAAAACCAACGAACAAAAATTTTCAATACCCTCTACCGAGTTACCCACGATTCGGAAAAAATTATTCATAATCTTTAGAAACCTCAGAAACCAATATATTTCAGAAATTTTTAAAACAAAGTTTCTTTTCTGCCACTGATTTTCAAAAACATTTCTGAATGAATTTTATAGTGTATTAATTCGTTCTTTCACACTGGAATATTGGTTTTCGCATGCTATCTATTCTTAAGTAAACCTTTTCATGTTCAACAAATATATTTTACAGACAAATATGTTAAATTAACAGCATTAACATGAACATTAAAATTAACATTTTTTTTAAATTCTTGCATGTATATAAATTCAATTACGCAGCTGAAAATGGTTAATTGAGAATTAATAGCAACCGAAAAACGATTACTCTGGTTTCATAAAACTGATACTTGGCACTATAAAAAACTACTCGGAAAAGTTTCCGAAATTCAGTGGCTTTAAAACAAACTTTGCTTTTATAAATGTTATATAAATATAAATCTACCCTATATATATAAAATCCTAATGAAACGAATTTATGAAACGGATATATGAATTGACTGATTAAACAACTGATTATGTTTCAAACGATTTCCCCTAAAATATGGAATACTTTGCGATGAAATTAACACCAAAAATCAGCATTGATCCGCAGATCTAAAAACTGGTATTAGAATTTTTAAATTCGAATTAGTTTTCGAAATATTAATTTTTCTCTAATTTTATATACATTTTTCTAATGATGGCAACTCAAATTTAATCAAACATATATATTTTTTTTACATATTTCAGAAAAGGTTGGCGTGGTAACTTGGCTATTGTTGTATATTCGATAATAAATGTTTATTTACTGTTATTTCTTTTTATAAATTATATAAATTATTTTGTTCTATAATTATTAATTTTTTTTTTATTTCCTTTAGAAAATAATAGAAAATAATTAAAAAATACGGTAATACTTAGTTATTCCGTCGACCAATTTCGCCAAATTATATAAATCGCCAAAACACTCGCCAAATTATACAAATTGACATACTTTTAATTTCAAATAACGAAAGAACAAATAAATTAGTATAACATTAATAAATATACAAATAAAAAGTCGAATAAAAATCACTTGATGACGTAAACACGTGTAACTTGCTTAAATTCAAGTGAATGTGACATTTACGATCAACCATTATTGGCATTTAATCCTATAGTTTGGCGATAGATTTTTGGTCGACGGGATAACTAAGTAATACCAAAAATGCATATGTAACTGGTATTGAAAACGAGGTTTTCGCCAAATTTTCGTAAAAAAAAAAAAAAAAAAAAAAAAAAAAAATCACGCCAAATCTGTTGTGGGTATATGATATCTGGCCAAATATTACCACTGGAAAAAAAAATTCTAACTGGCAAGTTGAAAAAAAGCTATTGGCGAGATTTGCTTAAGGCTAGCGTAACAGTACCAAGAATTCTTTGCAACCATGGAAATTTTATGTAGTTTTATTCGGAAAAAAAAAGATTTTGATTTTTTAATCAAAATGGAAAAGTTATGGTCCCATATTGGCGCGATTTTTTTCTGACGCCAATGCCATATACGGAACGGCACTTAACTGGCGCCAAAGTATCGTTATTTTGCTTGATATGGTAAGCCGGATGTTGTTGTTTATGATGTTGATGCGTTCCCCAAATTGGCGTCGTTAAAAAATCGCCCCAATATGGGACGTATATGACATCTGTGCCAAACTATCATGTGAACGGCGAATGGATCAGACCGTATTCGTTTATGGCAGTTGATGAATTGAACTATTATAATATAGATGAAATGATGGCGATAGAATAATATTTGGCGACTTATCTACCGTGCTTGGCTAACATTAAAGTACCAAAATGGTTTTAAGGCTTAAAATAAACGCTTTTATGTTATATAAAATGACGTCATTTGCATCCGCAGAAGAATTCCACATTTACGATCCAATCTTAAACAAGATCTATAGAAAAGCGTGTATAGCACGTGACTACCGCGGAATAATGCACAACCCAGTAAAAGGCGACATCGTAAACTCGACAAAAAAAAAAAAAAAACAAAAAAAAAACGGCTATCTAATGATTTATATACTTTCATTTGCTCGTAACATTAATATGGATACTTTAAACTTAAATAAGTTTATAATAGTTCCATGTTTTATCAGAAATAATTCATTTACTTTTTTTCAAAATAGCATTTTTAATTAAAAATTTTTTTCAGTTGTTATGAGAAAATGACAACAAAAAGGCATAGTAATCTACTATTTTCCCTTTACTTTCTACAGAAATGGAGTTGCCGCCATTACAGAAATGGCTTTAAAAACTACAAAAAAATCAATGTATCAAAAATAAATTGGGATGCAGTTTTTAAACAAATTGCATATAAAAGTACTTTTTTCCACTATACGACGGTGTAAAAATTGAAAATGTGCGATGTTTAGAAGTTTAAAAAACTGCAGTAAATATTATCTTATCAGTATTTAACCGTACAAAGATACATATACTTCGTTTTACGGCTGGCTTATGTAAGGTAACGTTATTTTTTAGGGGCGACATTTTAATTGTTGCCTGAAAGAAATAGCATATCGTGGCTAATAAAAGGTAAAGTAAAACTATTCAAATTAAATATCAAAAGTCGAATTTCAAGGTTCAGAACCCTAGAATGATAACGAGTTTGTGTATACCTACTTGCAATAGGGGAGACTAGGGAGGGTTGAGCATACGGGAGGCTTGACCCACCCTTCTGTTTTCATATTTAAAAGAATTTCAGAGTTTTAGCAATAGGTGTCAAACAAAGTTACCGGAATGCTCAAACAACAGTCTCTGTTTCTTACAGATAATCGAAATAGATGTGGAAAAAAAATTAATTGTGAGGTGTTTTGCACCTAAAATTTGTGCTTTCTAGAAATATTTTGTAAGCTTTTTTCGGATAAAATATAACACAGAAATTTAAGTAAGTAGCTTTTAAGTAATGCAGAAATATCGAGCTTTCATTGCAGGCATGAAGATTATTCAGTAAGTTAGGCTTAACATAACAATGTGCTAATCTTTAGAAAAAGGCTATCTGGGGAGGCTTGACCCAGTCTATATGAGGGACGGTTGACCAGATGTTCAAGGCTCCCTTAGCACATTCACGACGGGAAACGGGAATTCTCGTTTTCATTCAAAATACATCATTGACTAAGGGCGTGGCTTCTACTTTACTGAAAATGTATTTATATCATGTTGTCCATATTTTTTTAGATTGTAAGACATTTTATATTAAATTCGTTCATTGAAAGACACTTACCGATGCATAAACTTGGGAAATCTATCTAGAACAACAATTTACTAAAGACTTTCAGAACAGGGAGGATCTCCTACTGTTTTAAAATTCAGATTTTATAAAAATTGCCCTCGGAAATGTCTTAATTAAGGGATTTTGGAAATCTTTTTATTATACACTGTCCATAATGAAAGATGAATGGTTATGTATAAAAATGAATGTAAATTTATTCTGCAAAGGTACAGTAAAATGGGGTGATGGAAAAGAAAACGTTTAAAACTGATTAAAGAAAGATGTAAAAAATTGATATTTGCACTTCACGAAACACATTAATGAAATATAAATGCGAAAGTTGATAGGAACTAGCAGTCTTAACCGTTTCAGGGGCAGTGGTATGTTTATGAAACCACTTTATTTTAATTTCCGAACTCCACAATAGCACCAGAATTTTGCTAAAATCTTTTCAATTTAATATATATGCGAAATATAGCCTTTTTCATATTTCCAAATAAATTTGTTCGTATATTCCGGTGCCAATACTTTATTTCAACATTTTAGTACTTAAAATACTTTGCCTGTGAAAGGGGTAAAAGATGTTAATGATAAGTTAAGTGCTCATGCAGCTGCAAACGAATATGGCATGGATCGAAAAACTTCCGGAAGGTATGTAGACAAATTTCAACATAATGAATAGAGTGAGATGAAGCCAAACTATGTGACAACTAGAGTTGTCAGGTCGAAAATCACAAAAAGTAGGACAAGGAGACAGAAAAAAAGCGGAACAGTGGCTACTAAATCCGGACATTATAATGCATGAAACATTATAGAAACGGAACCCGTCTCTATCGGAATACTGTCTTAAATGTTAAAATTTCATTTCTCTGTTTTACAATTATACCGGCTCAGACAAAATCCTGTTTAAAACAAAATTTTTCTCCTCTGACGTGCGATTACGCCTAAACAGGCTTGTTGAAGCATCATATTTTCAAAAATATTTTTTAAAATAATAATTAAAGCATGTAGCATAAAGTTATTTTGCTTTTTTTTAACTGATTTTATTTCTCTTCACAAATATTTCAATATAAAACAAAGCGCGTCAAGCCTCCCATATAGTAGGTCAACCCTCCCATATGCGGGGAGCCTTGACCCATTATTTTTTCATGATTAAAACCAATCATTTTTCAAATTTCTTATATATTACACTTATGTAGCAGTTTCATTTTGATAACTGATTGTATAACGAATAAAATGATATATAAAACTTTATTCTACGTTCAATATTTAAAAATAAAAAATCATTTTGTAAAAAGTGGGTCAACCTCCCTAGTCTCCCCTATACGACGTAAGTCAGTCAAATTTACGAAATCTGTAATTCCAGAGATAAGTGAACGCTTTAAAATGATCTTGTACTACATTTCTTAAATTCCACACAAATAGTTCTTTTTTTCTATTATAAAAATTTCATTCAAAAAAAATTTCTGAAGATTTTTTATAAAATATTATTGAGTAATACACGATAATTGACGTTTAAATAAATAATCAGTCAATGCCGTATTTAATTCTTTGTTAATTCTTATTAACTTTTTAATTAACAATATTATCCCTTCTTGAAGCCATATTAATCGCGTTAAGCAACATATTCTCGATGTGAAGGGAAGGAAAAAAAACTCATAAAAATGAAAAATTACACCAAATGTAATTTTTCATAAAGAAAACATTTAAAATCCGTAAAACCAACAAAAAAAGTTCCCTGAAAAAATTATAATCACATTTGAGCTTTTTTAGGGAAAAAATTAATTAAGAAAATGCTAAAAAATAAAAGTCCGGCCACTTTTGAGTACATAAGTCTTAATTTCTAAGGATTACTTGAATTAATGAATAATAATAAAAAAAAAATGTTAGCTAATACCGTTAACGGTGGGTTTTATCTTATTTAGCGTGAAAAAGTTAGTAAAAAATCATCTTAACGTGACATTTATGGAAAACATGATGTTGATTACATTAGATTTTTTTTTATAAGTCTACTTAATTTAAGACGGAAGAAGAAAAAGATTTCATACTTCATTTAAAACGAAAAAAGAAATTCATACTTCGTTTAAAAAGAATTGTAAAAAATCGGAAAAGTGAATTTTATTAAAATGTTCGCCCTGATTTCTTTTATTCGATGTTTTGACTGGAGAAAATTGATTTCCGTTTCATTTTAAAGACTGTCTTTTTCCCTTTTTTTTTAAGAAAGTGAATTTTTTTTTAAGTTAACTTAAAATTTGAACATTATATCGGAAACAACATCCATCATCTGGCGAAAGGCACGTAAAATATCATGAATGAAAGAAATTTTTACCCTTGATAACATGAATTTTGAATACAAAAATAGCTTCACCTTAAATTGCATTATTTACATTAAGATGCCTTGATCAAGAAAGGGGCTCTCTCGATCAAGAATCGAGTTCCGAACTTCAATTTGGGTTCAGTCCCTAAAATACGCTCGTTTTAAAACAATTAATTTCTCGGAAACTTATCGTACGAATTGCATAAAAATTTGTTTTTAGTCTAATTGAAGGGTGTAGAGTTCATGTATTCGCTCAGAATTGTGTACTGCTATTGAAAAAAACAAAGTTATGGTTCCTTTTAATATATAGATGGCCCCTTAAGCAAATTTTACATATATCATTTAAAAGTAGACTTTATTACGAATCCTGTGATACTAGTAAGTTTCTTCTATGATATTTTTTTTGCAGAGTTAGTAAGGGGTGTTTACTTTTTTTTCCATGACTGACTGTACAAGAGCCATACCATTCACTACATTAATTTTGGATAGAGCAATGCGAAAAGTCCAAAATTTACTCCACACTAGTGATTATCCACTATGCCTGTTTTTAGACGATTTTAGTATGCTATTGCTGTTTGATAAGACCTTACATCTAAATATTATAGCCACCATAACTGTATACAAGAAACAAAAATTGTAAAAAAAATAAGATTTTTAAATTACATTAAATTATAGCAAAATCAGTTTACATTTTGCTAGTTTACATTTACAGTTACCAAAAGTACCATTCTTACATAAAATTTTGTTCAACTTCTCCATCGGATGCAGATGTTTTTTTTTTCTTTGTCAGGTAAGTAAGTATCGTGGATATTAGGATAACATACATGTCCTGTCAAAACTGATGCTAACAGTATAAAATAAAATCTAAGGTATAAAATAATCATGATATAGCCCAATCAATAGAAAATTTCGAAAGAAAAAATTAATGAGACTATGGGGGGATTTGGAACCCCCCTCCCCCCCTGAAGAAACTTATCTTTGAAAAAAATTACTGAAATGAGCAGTTTATCAGAATATAATTTCATAAAACCATGTTTAATCTGGTACTTGTAATATCTGGAAGATTCGAAGAGTCATATAATATATATATATATTTATGTAACAAATATAATATTTTCAATATATAACACTGGTTAGCAAAATATTTAGTA
Source organism: Maratus speciosus (assembly GCA_963932465.1). NCBI lineage: Eukaryota > Metazoa > Arthropoda > Arachnida > Araneae > Salticidae > Maratus > Maratus speciosus. The sequence continues at coordinate 282,671,083 of OZ010792.1, forward strand.
TTAGCAGTAATATAATAAATACATAACAAATTTAAATTGCGGATTGTAGGATAATATATTTTATATAAAGTTAGATTAAGAAACAATGATAAGCAAAACTGATGTTGAGACTCCTGATCTGCAGATTTACTTTTTAAGAATAAAAATAAATTTAACTTTACCTTCGTTGTTATTTAATATAATAACCTATAATTACGAATTTCCATTAAAATAACTAATAACTGTCATTTAAAACAAATATTAAAAGTCTCCGTAGCATGCGCTCAATATCTGAAGGGAGTGTGTGTGTGTGTGGGGGGGATCTATGAAACACAATTAGGCCATAAAATTGACTTAGAATATTAATATTTGGGCTCTTCTGAGCTTATATCAATTGGAAAAATGCGGTTATTATATTTTGCGCACTTACTCCCTTCTCGCGCGTATGCTGCATGCGCTATGCTATTCAATAGGGCACTTGAGCGGGATGGCAAGGGGAAGGGGAGAAATGGCCGCAACTGCTGCCGATAAGATATACTTTTAAGTTACTTATGGTCTCAGGTATATGAATCTGAAAATAGTTTGCATACTCAACTACTTCTAGCACCTCCTCTATTACCTGGGCAAATCAATTCTGTGGCTGAAAAGTTGAAATGATTGATTGCTACCAGAATCTACAAACAAATTGATTTGAAAATAAGAATATGTGTTACATGTATTATACAGACATTATACATTATACATTACATGTATTATAAAGGCTATATATTTAATAAAAAATTCTGGTAGAATCCCATAATTTATGAATAAAAATTATGTGGGAAGTATATCCACATTACCTGTGTAAAGGTTATCGGCTTAACAGCCTCATTTTACGGCTTTTTTAAAGACTAGACTAAATGTTTTTAATAGAAATTTCAATTTTATGACTCTTTTTGAACTTCAAAATAATTTCTATAACAATATTTTGTATAGTATAGTAAGATATATATATTTTTAAATATGCGCATGCAGACAAAAAAAAAAAAAAAAAAAAAAAAAAAAAAAATTGCAAAGCCAAGTTAAAAAAAAAAAGTCCGTCGTTATCATTGTGACATTGTTATTGGTAAATAAACAAAATAATTAACACTGTTTAAAACACTTTTAAAGACATTCATGTTTATAATTTGAGAACATTTTTTTCCATATTCTGTGAATGATAAAATAAGAAAAATATTAACAATATAGTGACATTTTTTTTCTCCTAAAAATTAAATCCTTGGAGTATTTTATCAATTTACATTACTTAAGAACAGCACTAAGGGTCCATTTTTTAACAAATAATAATTATAATCTTTGACTTTGTGAAAAACACTGAAGTTAAATTTTTTCGTAAGAAATATGAATAGAAATACTTTTTGTAGAAAATATTAATATAAAAACATTTTTTTTCGTGAATAATTTTTTTTTATATTTGTAACTATTATGAATTAGCAAGAAGGATTAAAGTGATTTCAAAGAATAATATTCAGTCAGATGATCTTTTTAAACGCATAAATTGTTCCAAAATAATTCTCAAACCGTAAAAATTTTCAAATATATATATATATATATATATATATATATACTAGGGGGCTCTGCCCCCTGCAAGCTACGCTCGCCAACCCCCGTTCAGACACTGTAGAATCTAAAAGCACGCTAATCTGATCGGTTTTAAAAAGATTAGAGAATATTGAATTATACTGAAAAAAAAACTTGTAGCGATCTCCCTGTAAACGGGTTTCCATTCAATTCCCTTTGATTGCAAAAATTTAAGGTAGAGTTGCTGTTAAGACATCCAATGGTTGTTTTCGTGTTTGGTTAAAGAAGATCAGTTAAGCATTTGAAAAGAAGCTAAAATAAAAGGAATTAAGTAAGCAGAGTCTTTGTCTCTCGGTATTTTTTAACAGCATTATAAAACGATTGACATAATAAAATTACTAAAATTTGCTGCTTTAACCCCTTCAAGGGCGGTGGTTCATTTTTGGACCACTTAATTTTAATTCTTAAATGCCACATTAGCATCAAAATATTGGGATGAAAATTTCCCTTTTATTAAGTAAGTGAACAAAAGCATTTTTGTATTTCGAAATTTGTTTGTAAATTCTGGTGCCATTCACTGATTTCAAGATTTTACGAATAGAAGTGCCTTGTCCGTGAAAGGGTTAAACGCATATTAATATATTTATTATTTTAAAATTTATTTTCCCTTTTAATATTCACGTGTAAATACAATTTTCAGGACATAATTTTCAATATTTTCCTGCCTTCAACACGCACTCATTGAATAGTAATTTTAAAGTTTTTTTTTCTGTTTTTAATAGTCACGTGAAAATAAATTTTTAATCGTTAGGAAATATTATTCTTTGCGCTGTTTTAAAATTCAAAACAATCTCTATAATAATAGCCTAAGTCATGTGACTATCATCAACAGTTCCAGGCGGATCCCTCCGCTTTTTATATTCCAAGCGGCCATGTTGGTACTTTAATGTTAGCCAGCCACAGGTGTAATAAGTCGCCGAATATCATTCTATCCCCATTATTTCGTTTATATTATAATAGTCCAAATCATGTAACTGCCATAAACAACGGGCTGATTCGTTCGCTTTTCAAAAGAAAGGTTTCCATTTTGATTAAAGAATCAAAATTATTTTTTCGAATAAAGCTACATACAAGTTGCCAGGATCACAAAGAATTCCTGGGTCTTTTATGTTAGCCGATTGAAAATCTCGCCAATAGCTTTTTTTAAATCGCCACTTAGCATTTTTTTATTTTTCGAGTGGTAAATTAAAACGGTGCTACTTGGTTATCCCATCGACCAAAAATCTGTCGCCAAACTATAAGATTTAATGCCAATAATGGTTGATCGTAAATGTCACTTGATTTTAAGGAAGTTACACATGTTCACGCCATCAAGTGATTTTTATTTCGACGTTTTATTTGTATTTTTATTAATGTTCTACTAATTTATTTGTTCTTTTGTTTAAAAAAAAAAAAATATGTCAATTTGTATAATTTGGCGAAATTGGTCGACGGGAGAAGTAATAACATTAAAACGTTGCTTTGAATTGGAAATTAAATCTCATGATTTGTTGCATTGTCACATACGCACCGGGTTTGGCGTGATTTTTTTTTTACGACAATTTGGCGAAAACCTCGTTTTCAAATACTTGTTACATATGTATTTTTAAATTATTTTCTGTTATTTTTAAAATGAAATAACAATAAATAAAAAAAAATAATAACTACAGAACAAAACAATTTATAACATTTTTTGTAAATAAAAAAAAAATAAATTCAAATAAACATTTATTAATAAATAAGCAACAATAGCCGGGTTACCATGTCAGGCAAAATAATGCCATTTTGGCACCAATTAGGTACCCCCTTGCGTATATGACATCTGTGTCTAATATTTTTCTTTTCGTTTCGTTTAAAAAATATAATGAAGTAAAAGCCATTTATTTTAAAGGTTTCAATTTTAAATGAAAGTTTTGTATTAAATAAAATGATAATGAAATACAAATTGAATTCTGAATAAAAGTAACATGATGCATTTCTTAGCATACATTTAAGGGAGGTCAAACTCGTCGCCAAATTAATTTAAAATAACCTTTTCTAAAATATGAAAAAAAATATCTGTTATGATTAAAATTTGAGTTGCCATCATTAGAAAAAAGTATTTAAAATTAGAAAAAAATTAATATTTCGAAAACTAATTCGAATTTTAAAATTCTAATACCAGTTTTGAGATCTGTGGATCAATACAGATTTTTGGTGTTAATTTCATCGCAAAGTATTCCATATTTTAGAAGAAATCGCCGTGAAACGTAATCAGTTGTTTAATCAGTCGTTTCATAGAATCGTTACATAAATTCGTTTCAATTCGATTCATTAGGATTTTATATATATAGAGTAGATATATATATATATATAATTTTGTGTGTGTGTATGTGTATAATAATAATATTACATATTTCATGCTTTGCCTTAAATTAAAAATGATCCCATAATTAGAAAAAAAAGGATCAAATGTAGCATATTTATCCTTGTTTCTTAACAATTAGAAGCATTTTGTTTACTTAAACTTTATAAAGGGAATGATTTTTTCCCATCCTAGGCAGAGATAAAAAGAGAATTGGTTTTCCTATTCGCTAAAAGCTATCTACTCTAGTCAGATAAATGGAAAGTTTTTTACCTCTTTTCTATTTGTCATATCATTAGTACATACGGAAGCTTCAAGCATTTAGACTTTCGATTCATTTTTCTCTTATCTGTTCAGGGAAAAGTAAAGACAGACTTTTATTTGGTTTCATTTTTCTGAAGCATAATTTATTTTTCCTACTGGATTGGGAGATCTATACATTTAGATATTTTCGCTTGCTATTTCTGAAGAGTTTATGACTCATAAATGAATACATAAGATGTGAAAAATTGAATGCATAGGTAATTTATCTTTTTACATCATTAGAATGGATTTATTTTCCTTCTTCTATGTAAATTGAAATGATTTTTTAAGCATTCCGCTTTTAACCCAAATTTATCTATCAAATATTTAGAGAGTTTGTAGTTTCAATAAACGCCGTATTTCAAAGGATTATTTTGATTTTTTTTTAACAACACTCTAACAATAATAAGTTATGAACACACATACATATATATATGTATAAGTCTATTATGATATATTCTGGTATCTTTTCATTCTGGATGTCAAAAACTCTTTTTGAACTCTTTTTTCTTATAATTAATGGTATCTTATATATTTTTAAAAATAACGGTAGCTAAATGCATTTAACAATCTTATAAATATATATGAGATATCAGGAAAATAAAAAATAACGCCAAACCATAAATGTATCATTTCGGTTCTCTTTGTTATTCTTTTAGGTTAAATTTAACTGGTTATCAAAAACTAATAATAACAATTACTTGATTTAAAGAACAAACAAAATTAAGCAAAAATGTAGAATAAAAGCACATTCACTTTGTAAAATAAAGGTACACTTTGGGTCGGTAGGTCTAGAGTAAAGAATCCAGGCAGATTTTTGAGGAAACCTGACACTTTAATATTCTTGGATATGTGGATGAAAATATTTACATAAGGGTATTTACATTTAAGTTAAACATGAAATATAGCTGGCCGGGGACATTCCGCTTAACCAGGTCCGCTTGACCCGCTATTCCGTCCACACGACGTCTCAGAACGTCTGCTCACAAGCAATGTCAAATGTCGTCTCTTTCTTTCTCACAAATTTAATTGTAGGTTCAGCAGTTTTTCGTAGACTCAGAGGTTGAGGTTGATCGTCCAGAGCCTCATCACGAAATTTGTTAGGCTTTGCAGTACAAAGTTCAAATTCTGTCACCACATAAATACAATGTGACAAAAACAAACAAAAAATGAAAATTTACTAAATCATTCCTGATATGAGGTGTTTCATCGAATGCGGGGCAGGTAACGCCTTTTAACTGCGATCATTTACGAATAAACATTGATTACAATAATTGAGGAAGAGGGAATCTTCAGTTATGAGTAGGAACTTTCCGTACATATTCTTACGCGGTACATAACTAAGAACGAATCCAAATACAAATTAAGGGGAATTTGCTTTTTTTCGGTTGAAAAAAAATCAATTATTATTTTTTTTTTTACTTTTTTATTCCCCATAGTCTGTAGATTATCACTGTAAAACGACTTGGCCGACCTTGAAGTCCTTTCCTAGTTATTTAATGCTTGAGCGTCCGCCGGCTTAGACCACCAGTTTTGAAACATCTATGCGCTCGAGAGATTTTAATTTTCTTCTTGGACTAGTGTTGCTTGGTGTCCCGCGTAAACCAGGACTCCAAATGCTCTGGACAGCACTAAATTCTTACATCTTGATTCGCCGTCTTTAATCGCATATAATTTTGCCATTAGATAAGGCGAAAATAATTACTTTGAAACACTGATGTCCAGAGCACTTGGAGGCCCGATTTATGCGGGACACCTGGCTAAAAAGTAGAAGGACACTCTATTTTTTAAATTTACTTAATTGTGATTTACATTTGTCGTCTGATTTTTTAAGGGTATCATTTTATAGCCATCCTTTTGTTGTGAAATAAAAAATAACTTGCTACCACAATTAATTTGCAGAAAAAGGAAATTAGTCAACTATCGCACAAATTTTTATGTTTATTTTTAGCCGCCGTTAAAATACTTCTTCTCAGTAGTTGTGACCCTTGTTATGGTGTTGCAAAGAGTCTTTTCCAAGACTTATTTCTGCGTGCACCAGGGGGAACTTCGGCTGTTTAGAGGTACCAGGCAAAGGCATTTTATTTTTATTTTTACTTAATTCTTGCAAAATTTTCCCCCGTTATTTAATTAAATTTTTATCAGTTACAAAGCATATTTTTTTTAGCCTCCGGTATGCTATTTCTTTCTCCCAGCTTACTTTATGTCGTCTGCAAAAAATAACGTTACGTTTTATAAGCCAGCCGTAAAACAAAGCAGATATATCATTGTACTGTTAAATACTCTACAGCATTTTTTTTAACTTCTAAGCATCGCACATTTTCAGATTTTATACCGTCGTATTGGGAAAAAAAGTACTTTTTAATGCAATTTTTTGAATACTGCATCTCAATTTATTTTTGAAATATTAATTGTTTTGTAGTTTTTAGAGCCATTTGCTTAATAGTAACAACGGAAAAACTCCATATCTATAGAAAGTAAAAGAAAAATAGCTGTAAAATATTAATTATATATTTTTGTTGCCATTTTCTCATACTACTGAAAAAAAAGTACTTAAAATACATGCTATTTTCAAAAAATATAAGCGAATGATTTCTGTTAAAACATGGAGCTATTATAAACTATATTTAATTTTTTCTTGGTAATTTCTTTTTGCTGGATTTGTGTATTAGTCAGCAATAGTGACGTCCTATGCATACTTTATCGTGGATGTTGTTTATGACTGGGTCGTAAATGATGAATTATTCAGCGGATTCGCATAACGTCGCTTTATGTAACATAAAAACCTGTGTTTTAAATCTTAAAACTGAACTAAAGTAGACTCCCGATTATCCGAGTCCCGCTTAACCAAGTTTCCGCTTTAACAGAGTTGTTTTCTTCTGATGGACGGATGGCTTCCATTATTATGAAACAGCCATTATAAATGAAGTGTTAGATGAAGATGAAAGAGCAGTCTCAAACAGTTAGAAGTCTGAAAAAAAAAAATTATATCCATTTTTTTTAACCTCATTCTGACTGGAAAATCAGAGTTCTAACTTTTTACGACTGCTCTTTCATCTCACCTAACGCTTTATTTATAATGGCTGTTTCATAATAATGGAAGCCATCAGTACATCAGAAGAAAATTATCCATTTCAAAGGTATAAGTTCGATTGAAAAAACTATTTAATACTTTGAACAGAAAGAAGAGGCTACACCTGCAATTTTCATGACACTAATAGAATCGCATAGTTGCCAATTTGTACGGTTTTGTTGCCTCTGAAATTTAATACAAATTTATATACATATATATTTTTTTTCATCGGGGGTAACACTAAATTTTGAAAAAGCAGAATTCCTGTTCTCTAGTTTTTATTTTTTTTTTTACGTTTTCTGTATTTTTTTTTATTGAACTCAAGAACTTAAGTCGTAAGCCCCCCCCCCCCCCTCCTTCCCGTTTTTTAGGTTATCACTGCTGCACAGAGAAACTCACCTTGTTGTCTACTTCACATGCTCAGTTTCTGGGTATGTGATACATAGGTTTCGGGCTCCTCGGCAAAAAGTCTGCGTATCGTCGTAAAAAAATCTAAACGGACAGCTGAGGAAAACTGAATTTATCGAACTCTTTTGATATAGATAAGGTAAGTAAGCATTGCTATTTTATCGTTTTTGTCAAAGAAAAATATATTATTTCATTTTTAGATGAATTTTTTTTAGAATGCCTAAAGGAATAGCTTTGTATAAGTTTTAAAAAGTCCAAGCCGTAGTATGTAGAAAAGAGGGTAAAATAATCAGAGAATTTGCTAAACTGCTTAATATTAGTAAAACTGCATTATCAAACTATCTTAGAATTCCAGAGCATCACGGTACTAAAAAAAAAAAAAAAAAAAAAAAAAAAAAAAGACAGGAAGAGATAAAACAATGGCGCAAAGAAACATTATCCGAGAGATGAGAAAGAAAGATGCTACATTTTCAAAGTTCCGAATACAAAGCAGGGCTAATATATGTGTCATGTCAAATTGTATATAACTATATAAAAAAGTCCAAAGTCTTCATTTTCAAGAAGAGACAACACAATCTTAAGTGGACAAAAAGCATATAGCTATCTGCTTACCTTGGGCGAGAGACCACATGTCTTGGACCACGGAATGAACTTTTGTCATTCTCTCAAATGAGAAAAGGTCGGTTTAGATGGTCCTGATGGATATCAGTTCTATTGGCACTGTATAAAGAATCAGGAAGAATTTTATTCCACTTGACATATGAGAGGGAGACGTTTGACGGTCTGGCTAGCAGTCGGATATGCTGGAAGAACGAGTCTATGGTCTTTTTGAATGGTAGACAGAACCATAAAGTTTACATCGGATTGTTGGAATCTGAACTTCTTCCTTATAGCACAGAATTAGGTGGAGAAGATTGGATGTCTACGGGTACCACGCTATGAGCTTGTTTCAAAACCAGAATACAGATGGTGTAAAACTCATAAACGCATTAGACACAAAATGACTTTTTTCAAATTGGACAGTATCAGAACGCAAAAACTATTAACCAGATCTTGCGATTTTTTTTTAATTAATGGGAACACAATTTATTGGAGTTTTGATCACTTTCAGCTATTTTTATAAAAAATACTAGGGGGCTCGGCCCCCTACGAGCTACGCTCGCCAACCCCCGTCCAGACACCGCAGACTCTAAATGCACGCTAATTTGATCGGCTTTAAAAATATTTCGAAAGATTGAATTATAATTTAAAAAACAGTGGCGATCTCCCTATAAACGGATTTCTATTCATTTCTCTTTGATTGGGGAATTTTAACGCAAAATCCGTTGCGTTACTACTTGATTATCCCGTCGACCCATTTCGCCAAATTATATAAATCGCCAAACCACTCGCCAAATTATACAAATTGACATAATTTTTATTTTAAATAACGAAAGAACAAATAAATTAGTACAACATTAATAAAAATACAAATAAAACGTCGAAATAAAAATAACTTGATGACGTAGACACGTGTAACAACATTTCAAAATAAGCTAATATAAAAGGAATTAAGTAAACGGAGTCTTTGTAACCTGGTATTTTTTAACAAAGCGAAAAGAAAGTTCTTTTAAATGAGACATTTTAAATTAATCGTTTTTAATCTGACGTAATTTTTACCAAGTTATTCTTTCTCTGCTAAATATTCACGTGAAAATACCAGTTGAAAAGTATCCTCTCAAAATATCAAATAAATGTCTAGCGAATTTTTTAAATTTAAACCGTTTTGCAATATTATTTTGCGTTCATTTTATGTAATAACTGTAATGTGACGTAAATATGACGTAATTTCTCCTATTTAATACTTCTAACGCATGTTAATAAATTTATTATTTTACAAATTCCTTTCTCTCTTAAAATTCACGTGTAATTATAGTTTTTATGACGTAATTTTTAATAAGTTCCTGCTTTTTGCACATAATTATTTAATTCTAATTCCAAATGTTTTTTTTTCTGTTTATAATAGTCACGTGTAAATAAATTTTTAATTTATTTACACGTATATTTTTTTTTTTTTTGAAGCAAACATTATTGCTTCCTCTGTTTATACAGTTGGCAACAGTTTAAATTAATATCACTTTCTAAAATCTGTAAAAAATATCTCTAGAAATGCTGAAAATTTGAATTTAAAATAGAAATAAAACCTCAAAAAATGAGTCAAAATAAAAAAATTAATGCAATCTGCACTCCGGCAAATTCTAACGCATAAAATGATCTAAAAATGATTACACTGCCATGTCTAGTTTTTGCTGCTATAAAACTTTTTTAGTGGAACGATTTTGTCCAACTTTAGCATTAAATATCTCTTAAAATAATTCTTCGATTTAAAAACTGTCTACTTCAGCGTGTTTATCAAACATTTCTGTATAAAACCCCCGATTTTTATATTTTTGTATGCATTATTTTTCTTAATATTAACGAAGAAAGACCTCCAGTCACAGAAAATTCAAAACCGGCGGCGGCGGCGGCGGCGGTGACAGCGGGAGTTACTTTTTTTTAGAATAGAGAGAAACATTTTTACAAGCAAGCCAAAAGGCAAAAAAAATTGGTCAAAAATAGACTTTTTTTCAAATGGCCTCCACTTTGTTGATTTTGAACATTTTGACCTCAAAGGGTTTGAAGCTCCAAGCAATCTTATCTACTTTCATAATCCTTAAGGGGTCTTGTACCTTTTAAACACGTCGAAAATTAACGAAAAAGTTACAAGTTTGAATTAGTCTATCTTCAAAACCATTTTATGTATAAACATGAAAATTTGGATATTGATTAAACAGATTGTGCTTTGTAATATGTTATCATTAGAAATTTATTAGCCTTTTACAGAATATGTGTATTATTGAAATAAAAATAGCTCTTTTTTTTTACTCCAGAAGTCATTGCGCGCATGATATCTTGAGAAAGTATGTATGGATTGTCATGAAATTTGGAAAAGATACTAAATAAATTTGTGTATTTAAAATGAACTACTTTTAAGTATTTACAATGGTAATATTTTTAGTTGTGACTATTTTTATTCATTAAAAACGTTTATATATATATATAGTAAATGAAATAATTTTGGCCTAAGAGTAGTTCACTGTAAACACACATATATGTTTAGTGTCTTTACCAAATTTCATGAAAATCCATACATACGTTCTCAAGATATCATGTACGCAATGGCTTATGGAGTAAAAAAAAGAGCTATTTTGATTTCAGCAATACACAAATTCTATAAAAGGCTAATAAATTTCCAATGGTAGCATATTACAAAGCACAATCTGTTTAATCAATATCCAAAATTTCATGTTTATGCATAAAAAGGTTTTGAAGATAGACTAATTCAAACTTTGAATTTTTTCGTTAAATTTCGTCGCGTTTGAAAGGTACAAGACCCCTTAACCCCTTCGGGACGAGCGCCTTTTACATAATTTTTAATCTTTAATAACCGGTTTTTTAAAACAGAAAATTGAATCGGGAAAATGCTCGGATTAAATAAGGCACAATTTACTGGTGAGAATAATCCCCGATTCTGAGCACTATACGAGGCCCGAATGCCGGTCACTCGTCCCCAAGGGGTTAAAGAAAATTGTTTACAGATGACTCTGGCAATCTACTGGATCCCATCCGCTTGGAAGTGCACGTCGCGCACGCCAGGACATCCACTCAAGCAACTCGAGCCACGTCAACAATTTTCAATAAGAATTTTTTTTTTTAAATATTCTTCAATTGATAATAAATGACACTCAAAAAACCCTAGCAAAAATCTTCATTCTTTTGCCAGAAAAATTTTAAATGGGACAAACTTCCTTTTTCGGGGCTTCTATAGGCAAATTTCTGCTTAAAAGCCGTCACTTATGCCGGAAACTCTATTATAGAAATTCAAATAGGCCAGGTATTGCTTCATCAATTAAGAATTCGATGATAGAAATAAAGGTTACCTCTAAGGATTAAATGTTAATGAAGCAAGTATTGTGCTAAATTCAAATTTAAAATGGATGAAACGAATGGAAAATTTACGGCAAAAAAATTCTCAAAATAGGAATTTGTCACGATTTCTCTATAACTCCACAGGTGGGAATTTTTTTTTTTTTTTATGGCGTGTGCGTTACTTCTAATATTAAAGGGGTCAAGTCAGGAAAAATGCAAAAAAATCAGAGTTTAAAAAATTCATTATCGAACTTTTAGGTTGCAAAGGATCGCTCAGAACGTTCTTTTTCTTAAATTCTTAAATTTCAGACATTTAAAGATTGAAAAAAGATGCAAATCAATTTTTTTTCGATTTAAAGTTACCAAGTCATACGCCAACTTTTTAATGCACTGAAATAAGGTAAAGTTTTAATAATTTATAACAACGAAACATTAATAAGAAAGAAAAAATATTGGAAACTGTGTAAATAATTGGCTGATATTTTGCCATTTTCTCGAGGAAAAAAAGTCCTTCCGGGCAGTACCGGGAGGAAGAGGTAGCTTTCATATTCCTTATTTTAATAAAGCCAACTTATATTATTCAAACACACGAAGCTCAATTTAGTGGAAACCGAATATAGGAGATTCAATACTAATTTTTATCAATACAAAATCATTATGAATGAGAATTTCGCGAAATTAGTCAGCTTTATCCAAGCAGCTTTTATTTAAAGTAACTTATATTTGGCTGCCAAATTCGGCGATTTCTTAAAGTGCCTGAAATTTTAAGACAACATGGTGGATGAGGCTAACCAGTGAACTTGGTCGAGACCTTAGTAATTGCTGTGCACATGCTCACTCACATCGGAATCGATTGATATATACGAGTGCTGTCGCAGGCAAAAAATCAGATTTTTCAAAATGTCACCCACATTAGATATTGAAATTGCTATATCTGAGCCATTTTTAAGATAAAGACAAACAAAAAATGCTCCTGAATCCTTATATCTAGGTCAAATACTTAAGAAAGAAACCTTTTTCAATTTCTAATTTTTTTGCACCTCACTTTAAATATATATTTTTTAATTTAATGGCCGCCATTTTGAACCAAGATGGCTGATGAAGCTGGCCAGCGAACTGTTCGATATATTGATGTACACTATCCACATGCCTTGTTACATCGAAATAGGCGAATACGTGTGTTATCGCGTGACAAATACAAGATCATTTCAAAGTGTTAGCCATGCTAGAAATTCAAAGTGCGATAAATCAATCATTTTTTACGATATAAACAAAAGAACAAATTTTCAGAAACAAATACTGTTCCGGTATCTTTGTATCAAGGCCAAACACATAAAAAAAATATTTTTCATTTTCCAATTTTTTAATACCTCATTTTAAATTTAATTTTATTTAAATGGCAACCCTTTTGAAACAAGAGGGCGAATGAAGCTGGCCAACCAACTCGGTCGAGACATTGGTATGTACATTATACAGACCAAGGTACATCCAAATCGGTTCATAAATACGCCTGTTATCGCGTGACAAAAATCAGGTCGTTTTAAAATGTCAGCCAAAATAGAAATTCAAAATGCTATAACTCAGCTATTCTTTTAGATATAGACAAAACAAAAACTGTTCCGGAATCTTTGCATTAAGGTCAAAACCATACAAAAAAAATCTTTTTCATTTTCAATTTTTTGGTATCTCATTTTAAATTATTAATTTTTTTAAATTTTTTAAATGGCCGCCATTTTGAAACAAGATGGCGGATGAAGCTGGACAACGAACACGGTCGAGATATTTGTATGTACTATGTACACACCAAGGTACATCCAAATAGGTTCATAAATACGCCCGTTATCACGTGACAAAAATCAGGACGTTTCAAAATGTCAGCCACGCTAGAAATTCAAAATGCTATAACTCAGCCATTTTTTAAGATATAGACGAAACAAAAACTGCCCCCGAATCTTTTTATCAAGGTCAAACACATAAGGCAAAAACATTTTTTCAATTTTCGATTTTTTGGTACAATATTTCAAATTTTAATTTTTCTTAAAAATTTAAATGGCCGCCATTTTAAAACAAGATGGCGGATGAAGCTGGCCAACGAGCTCGGTCGAGACATTGGTATGTACTATGTATAAACGAAGTTACATCCAAATCGGTTCATAAATACGCCTTTTATTGCGTGACAAAATTCAGGACGTTTTAAAATGTCAGCCACGCTAGAAATTCAAAATGCTATAACTCAGCCATTTTAGGTAGATTTCGGAAGAAATACTACCTATTGCAGTCGTTACCATGGTGCGACTTTTGAAAAATTCCTTCATAACTTTTCATTATAGGACCCCAGGAACCCAAAACCACCTCCACCTAAAAAGTTTATATATATATATATATATATATATATATATATATATATATATATATATATATATATATGTATGTATGTACCAAATTTTGTCCGCACGATAAAAGTCGCAATTATGCACGGATTGTCCTCAAACTCGCCAACAACCTTGATATGGCTAATATCTCGGCGGGGATTGAAAATGGGCGAAATCGGCCCAAGAGGGTGGAAATGGGGAGGGTTCAAAATTTTGAATACTGTCTTAACATGAATCTGATAAAACCAGCTCTTACACAACAATGGCAGGAAAAAAATGAAAGTTTTTCGTTATACCAGTTGCCAACAATTAAAAAAAAAAAAACAATAAAATTTTCACCACAACAATTACTTTTCTTTTGCAAAATTTTCACGTGTAAAATTAAATATTTTGACAAATTGAAAACAAATTGAATATTACGTCATAAGTTTTCTAGAGCAAGATTTTAGCATGAAAACTCAAAATAAAATAAACAGTTTGACGAATTAAAAAATATGTATATTGCGTCATATTGGAAATATAATGGACTTCAGCAGGTGAATATGTAACGTCATGTGAGTTTGAAGAAACGTATTAAAACATGATAAAAACCCGACTATGGAGATATTAACATATTTTAACAATTTAAGGTTCTCTGAACTTTTTGTAGCCATTTTTTAAACCTATCCCATGTACATGTGTGTGTGTGTATTCGTGTATATTATAATTTTTACAAAAAGTTTAGCTCCCTACAGCTCACTCTTTCTGAAGAAACTGGGTTTTTTCTCTAATCTTGATTTAAGTTTTGTTGGGGAATTTAGTACTTAACATCGAAATCTACCTCCGCCTGTAGGGCCGAGCCGGCAGGGATTTTTTAAAGATATAGACGAAACAAAAACTGCTCCGAAATCTTTGTATAAAGGTCAAATACATAAGAAAAAAATATTTTTCTGTTTTCAGTTTTTTTGGTACCACATTTCAAATTAAAAATTTTTTTAAATTTTTTAAATGGCCGCCATTTTGAAACAAAATGGCGGATGAAGTTGGCCAACGAACTCGGTCGAGACATTGGTATGTACTATGTACACACCGGATTACATCCAAATCGGTTCATAAATACGAGAGTTACAGTGTGACATAGGTCAGATATCTTCCCTATATTTATAAAATCCTAATGAAACGAATATATGAACCGGCTGAAATGTATCGATTCTTTGAATCGACAGATTAAACAACTGATTTTGTTTCACGGCGATTTCTCCTAAAATATGAAATACTTTGCGATGAAATTAACACCAAAAATCCGTGTTTATCCACAGATCTCAAAACTAGTATTAGATTTTTTAAATTCGAATTAGTTTCCGAAATATTAATTTTTTTCTAATTTTAAATACATTTTTTCTAATGATGGCAACTCAAATTTTAATCATAACAGATATTTTTTTCATAATTCAGAAAAGGTTACCTAAAATGTATGCTAAGAAATGTATCATGCTACTTTTATTCATAATTCAATTTACTTAAACAATCTTTCGCCAAATCGAAAGATTCTGATAGAGAAATCAATTCTGACGGTATTTGTATGTTAGCGAGACGCAGGTGATAATTCGCCAACCATTTTTCCCATCGCATTTCTTCATATTTCATTCATTTCATTTAAAATAAAATCCTTTCATTCTTTTTATTTAAAATACACAACTTTCATTTAAAATTGATGGGTTTCACTCCTTTCTTTTGTTAAAAAACAAAACGAAAAGAAAAAAATTAGGCACAGATGTTATCTACGCACCGGGGTACCTAATTGACGCCAAAATGGCATTATTGTGATTGACATGGTAACCCGCCTATTTGTTTGTTTTGTATTGTTTATTTAATAATAAAGGTTATTTACTTTTATTTCTTTTTTAAATTTATATAAATATTTTGTTCTATAGTTATTAATTATTTTTTTGCTATTTCCTTTTGAAAATAATAGAAAATAATTTAAAAATACGGTAAAATGTAGTAGTTATTCCGTCAACCAATTTCGCAAATTATATAAATCGCCAAACAACTCGCCAAATTGTACAGATTGACAAAATTTTTATTTTAAGTAACGAAAGAACAAATAAATTAGTACAACATTAATAACTATAAAAATAAAACGTCAAAATAAAAATCACTTGATGACGTAAACACGTGTAACTTGCTAAAAGTCAAGTGACTGTGACATTTACGATCAACCATTATTGGCATTTAATCTTATAGTTCGCGATAGATTTTTGGTCGACAGGATAACTAAGTAGTTACCAAAAATACATATGTAACTGGTATTCGAAAACTAGGTTTTCGCCGAATTTTCGTTAAAAAAAAAAAAAAAAAAAAAAAAAAAAAAAAAAAAAATATCATGCCAAACATGCGATGCGTATATGAGATCTGGTGAAATATTAAATTATGTAACAAACCATGACATTTAATTCAACTTTAAATCAATGTTTCAATTTACCACTCGAACAATAAAAAAAATGATAACTGGCGAGTTGAAAAAAAAAGGCTTTTTTTTCTTTCGGCACAGATGTCATATACGGCCCCATATTGGCGCGATTTTTTTCTGACACCAATGTCATATACGCAACGGGTACTTAACTGGCGCCAAAGTATCGTTATTTTGCTTGATATGGTAAGCCGGATGTTGTTATTTATGCTGTTGATGCGTTCCCCAAATTGGCGTTGAAAAAATATCGCGCCAATATGACATTAGCGCCAAACCTTCATATGAAAGACGAAGGGATCAGATCGTATTTGTTTACGGCATTTGATGACTTGAACTATTATAATATAGATGAAATGATGGGGATAGAATAATATTTGGCGAATTATCACCTGTGCCTGGATAACATTAAAGTATGAAAATGGCACCTAGAGTATAAAAAGCAAAGTGTTCCGCCCAGAACTGTTGATGATAGTCGCATGATTTAGGCTATTGTTATAGAGAGTGTTTTAAAATATCGGTTGACATAGACTCTGAATACTTAATTCATTTTATTTTAGCTTCTTTTCAAATGTTTAACTCATCCTCTTTAATCAAAAACAAAAACAACCATTGGATGTCTTAGCAGCAACTGATTCGCCCTTAAATTTTTGCAATCAAAGGGAATTGAATGGAAACCCGTTTACAAGGAGATCTGCACAGCTTTTTTCAGTATAATTTAATCTTCTCTAATATTTTTAAAACCCATCAGATTAGTATGTTTTTAGATTTTTAGTTTCTGCGGTGTCTGAATGGGGGTTGGCGAGCGTAGTTTGCAGGGGGCAGAGCCCCCAAGTATATATATATAGATATATCTACCCTATATATATAAAATCCTAATGAAACGAATATTAAACGCCTGAAATGTAGCGATTCTTTGAATCGACTGATTAAACAACTGATTACGTTTCACGGTGATTTCTCCTAAAAAAAGGCATACTTTGCGATGAAATTAACACCAAAAATCAATATTGATCTGCAGATTTCATAACTGGTATTAGAATTTTTAAATTCGAATTAGTTTTCGAAATATTATTTTTTTTCTAATTTTTTATACATTTTTCTAATAATGGCAACTCAAATTTTAATCAAACAGATATATCTTTTTTTCAGATTTTAGAAAAGGTTACTATTTTAAACTAATTTGGCGAGAAGTCTGGCCTCCGTTAAATGGATGCTAAGAAATGTATCATGTTGCTTTTATTCATAATTCCATTTGTATTTCATTATCATTTTATTTAATACAAGCAGAAACATTTAAAAAAATGGCTTTCACTTCTTTATTTTTTTTTTAAACGAAATGAAAAGAAAAATATTAGGCACAGATGTCATATACGCACCGGGGTACCTAATTTTCGCCAAAATGGCATTATTTTGGTTGACATGGTAACCCGGCTATTGTTGTTTATTTAATAATAAGAGTTTATTTACTTTTTTAAATTACATAAATTGTTTTGTGTTATAGTTATTATTTTTTTGTTATTTTCCTTTAAAAATAAAAAATAATAGAAAATAATTAAAAAATACGGTACTACTTAGTTATTCCATCGACCCATTTCGCCAAATTATATAAATCGCCAAATTATACAAATTGACATAATTTTTATTTTAAATAACGAAAGAACAAAGAAAATAGTATAACATTAATAAATATACAAATAAAACGTCGAAATAAAAATCATTTGATGACGTAAAGACGTGTAACTTGCTTAAAGTCAAGTGAATGTGACATTTGTCAACTATTATTGGCATTTAATCTTATAGTTTGGTGATAGATTTTTATTCGACGGGATAACTAAGTAGTACCATAAATACATATGTAACTGGTATTCGAAAACGAGGATTTCGCCAAATTTTCGTAAAAAAAAATCACGCCAAACCGGGTGCGTATATGGCATCTGGCCAAATATTAAATTATGTAACAAACGATGACGTTTAATTCCAACTTCAAAGCAATGTTATAATTTACCACTCGAAAAAAAAAATGCTAACTGGCGAGTTGAAAAATAGTTATTGGCGAGATTTGCACCCGGCTAGCGTAACAGTACCAAGAATTCTTTGCGACAATGCTTTTATGTAGTATTATTCGAAAAAAAAGTGATTTTTTTTAATCAAAATGAAAAACTTTCGGCACAGATGCCACATACGGTCCCATATTGGCGCTATTTTTTCTGACGCCAATGTCATATACGCAACGGGTACTTAACTGGCGCCATCGTATCGTTATTTTGCTTGATTTGATAAGCCGGATGTTGTTGTGTATGCTGTTGATCTTTTCCCCAAATTAGCGCCGGAAAAAAATCGCGCCAATATGGGGCCGTATATGATATCTGGGCCAAACTTTCATATGAAAAGCGAAGGGATCAGAGCGTATTTATTTATGGCAGTTACATGACTTGGACTATTATAATATAGATGAAATGATGGCGATAGAATAATATTTGGCGACTTATCACCTGTACCTGACTAATATTAAAGTACCAAAATGGCACCAGGAATATAAAAAGCGAAGGGGTTCGCCCGGAACTCTTGATGATAGTCACATGACTTAGGCTATTGTTATAGAAATTGTTTTAAAATACCGGGAGACAAAGACTCTGTACACTTAATTCCTTTAATTTTTAGCTTCTTTTCAAACGTTTAACTGGTCCTCTTTAATCAAACACGAAAACAACATTGGATGTCTTAACAGCAACTGATTCGGCCTTAATTTTTTTAAATCAAAGGAAATTGAATGGAAACCCGTTTACAGGAAGATCTGCACAGCTTTTTCCCGTATAATTCAATCTTCTATAATATTTTTTAAACCGATCAGATTAGCGTGTTTTTAGATTCTGCGGTGCCTGAACGGGGGTTGGCGAACGTAGCTTGCAGGGGGCAGAGCCCCCTAGTATATATATATATATATGTCAATTTTGAACGGAGTGTGGTTTCGGGGTCTGGGTGTCATGATCGAGGAAAATATACCAAAATTTTTTGAAATCGCTTTCCTCCGAACGCCTGCAATAGGTAGCTTTTTGTAATGAAAGCTACCTAAAAATGTTAAATACATGAGCTTTTGAAAATATAAACATTTCATTTTTAGAGTTATTTTCTTTTTTTAATGCTTTCACGCTCATTCTGAAATTTGTCGCCCGGCATAATTTTTCTCGCAGTAAAATTCTAATCGTTAAAATGCAGAATCCAGCGATACGGGGAAATAAATATATATTAAATTATATATTTTAATAAAAATAGAAGAAAGTACTTGCTCTAATCTTGAATTATAAATCCCATATAAGGGCTTAAAATAATGTACAGTAATACCTCGACTTACGTCAGCAGTTCGTTCCAAGACTAGCGACGTAAGTCGAGGTACATTTACATGAGCAAGAAAGGATAAGTATTAAAAATTCACCAAAATCTAATGAACATATTCTATTGTATTTAGGGATTATGTTACATATATTTAACATTAGCAAAAAAATGCGTTTGCAATACAACAATTTAGAATAAATCAATAAGTTGATAACTTACACTTTATTGTTCTTCTAGCTATCCCGTTTGAGTCATCGAGCATGAAAAAAAACTTCAATGAAGTTTGAACCAAAAAAGTTTTCTTTTTTCTTTTAGAAGCTCTTTGTAACAACAAAGTGAGTCTTCTAAACTTATTCTAGTCGTTTCTACACTTTGCTCATCTGAATCAATATTTTCGAGAACTGCGATTCCAGCTTAAATAAGGTTTAGTCCTTCGGTTAACTTTGCAGCAGTCATAATCTCCCCCCTTCCCCATAGGCCAGCGGTTACCAACGTGGGCGTAGGCCCCACAGTGGGGCAATTTGACACTTTAGGGGGGGGGGGGGGCAATTTCAGATTTGCAACTCACTCATTTACTTTTTTTTTTTTTAAACAATGTTTTAGACTAAAAATAAAAGTAATGCATGAAACATTTAAAAATAAATAAGTTTCGTTGTTGAATTTTAAAAGAGTTCCAAATCAAAATGTTTAAAATGATATCTATACCAGAATAATTATGTGAACAAACTTTAAAAATATTCTACCAGCCCCTCTTTCCTTTCTTATTTAAAAAAAATATTATAATTTTTCTGGTTACTAATATATTATACAATTTTTTTCAATCATTTATCCAATGAGTTATTTTTATCAATCTACTCTGCTGTATGGAATACGAAGAAATAAATTTTTCTATGTGAAATTACTTAAGAGTATACCGAAATCTAATTAACCCTAAAAAATATTTGAAAATAACTAAATGTGATACTACCAACTTTATAAAATTTATAAATCTTTAATAGCATTAGAAAAGGAAATAGATAAATAGTAAATATCTATGGCTGTACTGCAGACTTCTACATGGCAAATGAATATATAACATATATAATATAAATTTGAAAATGTGGTAATACATGGCAGCTAATTAATGATAATTGAGGAGGGGAAAAATAAATGTGTTTTGATTGGGATTTTGATGTCTACTTAAAATTCATAAACATCAGAATCTTGGACTGCCTGTTGTGTATTTTACTGTCCACAGAAAGAAAATTTGGTGCCCAAAGCTGTTCCAACAGTTCTTAACAGGTTATTAAAATGAATTATAAAATGTTTCAACATTATCAATTTTAATGCTAAGTGTGAGGTCTCTTTAAGCACTTTGGGAAGATAAAAATGCAGATCATATACAACACTTTTGTTAAACATCGAATTAAGTTGAGAAGGCAAACTATTTTGGCATAAAAGTAAAGATTTATAGCCCCATTGCATTTATAAAATAATGTTAAAAACATATTTGTGACACAAAATTCACTTCTATGATAAGTTAAGAATGCAAAATGAATAGTTATCGTTAAAATTATGTTAGGCTTCCTTCAGGTAAATCGATTTCACTTTTAAAATAATAAGATATATAAATTTCAGAATATGTGTGTGAGGAGACGGGGGTAGGGGGGGACATCATGAATTTACAGATGCTTCGGTGGGGCGTGGACAATAAAAGGTTGGAAACCACTGCCATAGGCTCAAAATCTTCATCTATTTCTTGGACAGACATTTCTTGGTACTTTGTTTCTTTAATTCGATAAGTTCACTGATGGTTAATTCCGGATCAGGGGAATTTATGTGTTCAGCAATATCTACAGCATTCGTCTCTAAGCTGAGTTCTCTGTCATTTCCGACGATTTCATCTATTAGGAGAGATACAGAATCACAATTTTCAGATGCTTTCTGATTTTCTGCGAAGGAAAAGGGCACAGTCTTTTCCAAGCATCTCTCATTGTTTCTTGCTGAACTCCACCCCACGAATCCCCTATGACTGTGAGATGTTAAATTTCTTCCAAAAGTCTTCAAAAAAGCTCAAAGTACGTCCTAATTAAGGAATTTGTTTTCAGCCCCGACGATGTAAATGCGAGGTGATGTCGAGGAAGCATAAGTCGGGGTACTACTGTATTACAGTAAGAATATCGCCAGATCGCATGTTAGCAAAATACCCCCTTCTTTTTGGAACTTTTTGTGCGAAATTTGGTACGTTCGTGCATATATGCCTCCGCAAACGTATGCGTGGATGTAAGTATGTCTTAACACACGCAAGTGCTTATAAATTCCCGTAATCGGGTCTGGCGTATTTTAATGAGTGTTTGGTTTGGCAAATAATTATTCTGATATAGATGTTCGTTAAAAACTCTAGCGAAGTTTATAGATTATGAATGATTTTCATTTTTATATTTAATACGAAAAAATTTTGCTTTTATTCGATCTAAAATAAAGGTTTTGTAACAACAATGAGACATTTTAGCAACTTTTAGAAAGAATTTGGCCCAAATTTTAAACAACTTATTCCTATTACTTTAAAATAATGAACAAGCTGGACAAATTTGATTCAATTATTGTAATTTGATACAATTACTGCAATTTGATACAATTACTGCAATTTGATACAATTACTGCAATTTGATACAATTACTGCAAAAACACTTCGTAATAACAGCAGAAAAAATATGAAATATGCTAAGCGTTTCGAAAGAACGTTGTATTTCTTTTTCTGGTGCAAAGAAGACGTGATACCACTTTGAAAAAAGTAGCGAGACAGTCAAAGTAGTAGCACATGTTATTATATGTCCGTGCGAAGAATGGGTTTACTGCTAGTAAGAAATAAAGGAACAGAATAATATATAATATTCATCCTTATTTCTTAACAATTTAAAAGATTAAATTATTTTATTCATTTTACTTACTTAAATTTTACAAGTATAACTATTTAATCAAAACCTAAGAAGAGTTAAAAAGGAAAACTGTTTTTATTTTTTGCCAAAGCTATCCATTTTATAAAGGGAAAGATTTTTACCTCTTTTTTATTTGTCATATCATTAGCGAATACGGAAGCTTCAAGCAATTAGACTTTCCATTCATTTTTCTCTTGTTTGTTTGGGGGGGGGGGGAAGTAAAGACAGGGTTTTATTTGGTTTCATTTTTCGAAAACATAATTTATTTTTCCCGCGGATTGCAAGATCTGTAAGTTTTAAGATTTTCATTAGCATTTCTGAAGAGTATAGAGAATTGAGCTTCTATTATTTTTTTTAATGTTTATAACATATTTTTTCTCTTCTTCTATGTAAATTTAATCCTTTATGTCCCGATGGTACTTTGAATTGCTACTAAAAAAAAACTCTTTGTAAAATAAATTTAATACACCGATTAGCAGTAATATAATTTACAATGAGTTAAAGAGGCTTTACTTTACCTTGTTCCAAAAATTTTATTTGTTGAACAAAATAAAAATTTTCTTAATGATGATTTCTGTTTCATTTGTATCTCTTTAGCTTTCTTGATGTCGAAAGATTGGGGGATACAAAGTTTCCGTTCTTAAATATTTCTATACATCTATTGCAAAAGCATTATATTTGTACATTTCTTAATTCAACAAAATACTTAAAAAGCATTTTATATGAATAATTTAAGTGGAATTATAAATATTCCACAAAATTCCAATAAATAAATATTTCATTCATTAATTTTAATTGGTAAAATCATTCTAAAATGTATTGCCTGATTGTATAAACCTTCTAGTGTATAATCTAAAAATTTAGGAAAAATATTTTAGAAGATGAAATTTTCATTATTTCATAATTTGGGACATAAATGGTTAAATGGTTTTTAAAGCGTTCAGTTTTTCACAGAAATTTTTCTATCATGCAGTTACAGACGTTTTGGAAGTCCTTGATCACTTCACGATTAAAATAATAAAATCCGCATGCTTTCTGCCTAGTTGAATCCTTAATTATTTTACTATTTTCGTTTTAACTGTTGCTTTTTCTTTCTAAACCTTTTTTACGATTATAATAATTTAAAAGTAAAATTCAAGACAGATATTAAAAAGAAAATTTTAGAATTAATTAAATATTGAGAAAATTGGCAAAGTGAAAAGAGAGAATGAAAGAAACGAAGATTTTATTTGTGTATGGTTGGTTGATTGGTTGATTTTTTGACGGCCGATTATCTACACGAGGGATATAGGCCCGGGGGGGTGCCCTCCGTGGGGGTCTTTCTAAGGGAACCTAATCCGTATTTACACATGGAAAATCCGCGGCTCGAAGAAAACCACGAAAACTTCGAACGATTAGGCCGACGGGCGCGATTGGGATCGAACCCAGCACTTCCCGTCTACCAGCTTCGAGGGCAGAACCTCTCGGCCACTATTTGTGTAGGGAAATTAAATTATCTGACTTTCCAAGAAGTGTTCTCGTTATAAAATCTGAGATATGTAGAAGCTACGAAAGGTAAATAATTATTTAGACGTATTTCTAATGAAGATGTGAAGGCCACTTATTCTAATTCTGGTGCCTTTTATAAATTATTTTAACCCTCATTGGCTCAATGGCTCCAATTTGAAAAAAAAAATATTTACTCAGAGTTTAGAATGCATCCTTTTAAGCTTGCAATATATATATATATATATTGCAAGATTTCTAGCTAAAATATATTGACTAAGAGGTTTTTGCTTTCACAGCTACAATAAATAGACAAGTAGAGGGAAGTAGGGTAATGACGCTCAGAATGGTAATCCAGCTCACCAATATCTCTAAACAGAATTGAAAACGTGTGATCAATACCGGCACCTAGCGAATTTTATCCTAAGTTCCTAGTAAGGATTTATTGCCCGTCGGGAGGAAAGTATTTTTGTGTCCTCACGTTATTAGTTTGAAGATGTTTTATTATAAAATTCTACCACATCTAATTTGAAGGTAAGTGTAGACTCTTATTTTCAAATATTAATTTATTCATTATGTCTACAAAATATATACATTTAGCTGTACTTTCATGCTTTTATTTATTTTTGTAGTGCGTTGTTACGCAAATTATAATGCATTAAAACACAACATGGCGATAACGGGTAATGGCGCTCGCGTGAAATTCCAGAAAAAACGTTGCCAGTGGGCAACTTTTTAAAAATTCAAATTTGTTGATTGACACCACTTTTTTGAAATGGTTATATTCCCCTGTTTTCGCCTTAATTAATGTGTCATTAAACAAGGAATTTTACTATTTCAAAAAAGTGGTGAAAATCAAAAAATAAATATAAAACAGATAGCCCACTATGTGTCTAACACAATATGTGTTCACAATATGTTTAAAGTGGTTGCAAAAAGTCTGCAGTGGTGTGAAACGCCCACACAACCACATATATGACTTTGGTCTTACTTAAATGTTGTATTCAAACTCTGAGAGCGCAATTACCCTACCATGTCGGGCATTACCGCTCAATCGATGGTCATTTAAATAAAACTATAAAAACAATTCCCAAAACTTTTATGAAAATTAGTTGATTACAAACTGTTCCTTACGCTTTGTAGTTATACTTTGTTAATAAAATATTGATTTTTTTTTGTCTAAATTTGACAAGCTATTCGTGTTTTCCTTTAAGTGAGCGCCATTCCCCTACTTTCCCCTACACATTTCTCTTAACAGTGTCAGTTTTTTAATACAAAATTATAAAATATACGAAATTACCTTTGTAAAAAATCTATTTTGGTCGTCTCCTGCCTTTTTAATTTTACAAAATTTACGAGAATCATTTTCGATATAACGATGCAAAACTGCTGGAACGATAAATAAAAATTTGGAATGAAAAATTAACACATTATCGCCGTCTGTTTAGAATTCTGTCAGCAATTTATGTTAACTGGTGTCTTGGAAGATAGAAGCAATCAATAAAATCGTCTTTTAAACCCCGCTGATTAAGTAACATTGATTTTTGGTATGTTGCAGATATGCAGTGCAGTGATACAAAGGGTTCACATAATCATACTGGTTGGTAAATAAGTCATACGAGTAGTACTTGTTCCAACTGAATGAAAATGTACACACCGGGACTCGAGCCCAGGATCTTTGGCTTTAACTACCAATGCTCTTCTAGTTGATCTACCTAATACAATTTATTCAGACAACTTTTGGTCAAGTTTGATTCCTGAACTAAACACATTTTTACTCAACTGAAAAAATTACTTCACGCATGATTTGTTTATCAATTAATATTATGATTTTTTAAAAAAGAGTAATTACGCATCGGTTTCTTTACCTGCTCTACTTATTTACCCTTCTTTACCTATTTTGTAGAGCTGTTGTAAGTACGAGAGTCATCCACAAAGTAAAGACCGTTTCGCTGTAAAAACTTTAAAAACAAACATCTTCAGAACAATTATTTCCCTATATAAGTGAACCTTACTTCATTTCTTCACTTAATCACCCATTACATTTAGGCACTTGTCATACCTGCTCAAGAGCTTTACAATCTCTATGTTGTGCTCGGCTGCCTCCAGTCAAGCCAATTGTTCATTACATTTTTCAACTCATTATGCACAAATTTTGTTGTAGCCAAGATATTCTGACACAGTTTCATGAACACATAACCCGCGATCTGTTATGCGATCCTGCGATCCCACGCACATTTCACGTTCTTTGCTTAGTGGAATTGTGTCAGAACATCTTGCCCTCGACGAGTTGCACATCGGTTTCTTTACACATTTCATATCTTTTCTTCGTTAAAATGTGTCAGAACATCTTGACTACAACAAAACTTGTCCACGATGGGAAGTGGTGATGAGTTGAACACTGCAGTTAATTTAAGAGATTAAAAAGATTATAAATAGCACAATAATGCGAAGCACCAAGTATGTCCCTTTGAGTTAATGACACGAGTTAAAATGAAGGACAGCGACATAAGAGGCATCAAAAGAATTTTTGTAGCTTTTCCGAACACACCAGGATTAAAACTTATAACATTAGTTTATATAATATCTGTAGAACTTTCTAATTAGGCCTAATAGAGCCAATTGCTTTATGATCAGTTTCCGTGCCAATTCTTCATGAATGATCGAAAAATAAGACAATAATTCTTTTCTAATTTTCAACATCTAAAGTCATTGTGCTCCGATAATTTCGCTTTGGTATCTCACGTGTTCAAATCCTAGAGAATAATAAATTTCAAAGAGTTAGTTAATTTGATCACGTACGTCATAAATGAAGCAAATGCTGTCACCTAAATAAAAATTCAACGTATATATATATTTTTTTACTACGGCCGTCAGCTCCCAGTTGAAATTAGGACGCTATTATAAAGAATTTAGGTGCGATATTTCTTTAGTATAATCGGATAGTGCGTGAAGTTATAGATCGAATTGAACCAAATTTCAAATATATGTTTTCGGCCAGAGGTCTTTGTTTAAAATGGGTATATCTGTACACCAACTTTGACATACACCTTGAGTTTCTACTTCATTTTATTAATCGGAGTAAAAACGAGTTAATCTCGATCTTAACATTTAATAAAATCAATATTTTTCGTTATTCTGTTGTACATCAGCTGCTTGAGAATCGCCGGGTTAGATGGATGCGAATATCCCGCTGCTGAATGAACAGCCGCTGTACAACAGAGCTTTGAAAAGTAGATAAAAATTGCTATTACAGCGCCGGCTTCTGGCGGGTTGTTCCCAAATTCACGAGGGACCTGCTGGTCATAACCAAAAACATACACATGAAATTTGGTTCAATTCTGTGCATAACTTCATACACTTTTCGATGATGCAGAGTGGACATACGGAGGACACACGAACACACGAACATACGGAGGACAGTCAGACATTTTGTATAAATATGTTTTTCGGGATCTCTGACCCTTAAAGCACGTAAATCCGTCGAAAACCGGCAGTTGAAAATAATTTTGATTGCAATACTTTCTTCTTCAGAAACAAGAATGTAAAAAGTAAACTCCTAAATCAGTGCATATCGTTTTATCGGCAGTGCGCAAAGGTACACAATTCTAAAAAGAGTCTCGCGTGAAAAGGATTCTAAATCAATGAGAAGATATGGCAGGGAACTTATTGGCGTAAGCAGCAAATCACTGTGTTATTGTCACGATTTGTCCGGAAAGAAATAATTCATCGAAGCATCCACAGAAAAAAAGCCTTAGGGGCTGTGCATATATAACGTTATCATTTTAGGGGGAGGGGTGTCTGGCTCATGATATCGTAAGATATCGCCAGAGGAAGGAGGATGTCTTTTGATATCGATATCATTTTTGATCCAACCAAAATTTTCTCTTTTAATTTGAAACATGGTCTTTACATGAAAATAGTATGTTATATATTTTTTTAGTCTATTATGTATTTTTATAAAAATACAAAGATATTATAAAAGTCATTAAATTATTATAAAATTACTATTTAATTTCGAAATATATAATACCCCCAACGTTTGGAATTCTTATTCTTCTTCATATTGTAGTGGCGAGACAATGCCGCACACCAGATGCTTTGGGAACCGCGTTTAAGGGTCAAGGACCGAATCCCAGGCAAAGGATTGAAAGCTCAGCAAAAATTCAAGAATGGGCACACAGATATCGGGGCACGCACAACAGAGGTGTTTTAGCGTTGGCAAGAAAAAGAGCATCTCTGCCGACCGCTTTTTTTTATTATTGAAGCGTTGTCCCTCTTTTATTCATGATGGGATCCGTGTAAATCCGATTTTCACCTTCAATTTATATTTTAAATATTGTTTATTACATATACTTTATAATCGTTTTAGTCAAGAATTATTAAGTGTTTGTACTTTTAATGAATAGTCAAGAAGTGAGTCATTAAATGTTTGTCAGACTGATCAAGTTATAGTTTCTTTTCGTCTGTCTGCTTGTTTGAATCCTACAATTTTGGGGGCTCTGAGCCGATATGAACTATCAGGACTGAAATAAACAAACCCTGGACTTCATGAGGTTTTACGAACCAGATTAGAATGCCGAAATCCATCATTGGAGTGCTTTCAAAGAAGAGGAAAAGTTCGTCGCTGGATCTGAGATAAGAAAAAGTCCTTCCGGCCAGTGCCGGGAGGAAGAGGTAGCTTTCATATTCCTTATTTTTAAAAAGCCAACTTATATTATTCAAACACACGAAGCTCAATTAAGTGGAAACCGAATGTGGGTTCAATACTAATTTTTATCAATACTAAATCATTATGAATGAGAATTTCGCGAAATTAGCCAGCTTTATCCAAGCTGCTTTTATTTAAAGTCACTTATATTTGGCTGCCAAATTCGGCGATTTCTTAAAGTGCCTGCCATTTTAAGACAACATGGTAGATGAGGCTAACCAGTGAACTTGGTCGAGACCTTAGTAATTGCTATGCACATGCTCACTCAGATCGGAATCGGTTGATATATACGAGTGCTGTCGCAGGCAAAAAATCAGATTTTTCAAAATGTCACCCACTTTAGAAATTGAAACTGCTATATCTGAGCCATTTTTTAAGATAAAGACAAACAAAAAATGCTCCTAAATCCTTATATCAAGGTCAAATACTTAGAAAGAAACCTTTTTCAATTTCTAATTTTTTTGCACCTCACTTTAAATATATATATTTTTTAATATAATGGCCGCCATTTTGAAACAAGATGGCTGATGAAGCTGGCCAGCGAACTTGGTCGAGATATTGATGTATACTATCCACATGCCTTCTTCCATCGAAATAGGCGAATAAGTGTGGTATCGCGTGACAAATACAAGACCGTTTCAAAGTGTTAGCCATGATAGAAATTCAAAGTGCTATAATTCAACCACTTTTTAAGATATAAACAAAAGAACAAATTTTCAGAAACAAAAACTGCTCCAGAATCTCTGTATCAAGGCCAAAAATCATAAAAAAAATCTTTTTCATTTTCCAATTTTTTAATACCTCATTTTAAATTTTAAATTACATTTTTTTAAAAAATGGCAACCCTTTTGAAACAAGATGGCGAATGAAGCTGGCCAATGAACTCGGTCGAGACATTGGTATGTACTATGTACAGACCAAGTTACATTCAAATCGGTTCATAAATACGCCTGTTATCGCGTGACAAATATCAGGTCGTTTTAAAATGTCAGCCACAATAGAAATTCAAAATGTTATAACTCAGCCATTTTTTTAGATGCAGACGAAACAAAACCTGTTCCGGAATCTTTGTATTAAGTTCAAACACATACAAAAAAAATCTTTTTCATTTTCCAATTTTTTGGTATCTCATTTTAAATTTATTTATTTATTTTTTTTTAAATGGCCACCATTTTGAAACAAGATGGCGAATGAAGCTGGTCAACGAACTCGGTTGAGTTATTTGTATGTACTATGTACACACCAAGGTACATCCAAATTGGTTCATAAATACGTCTGTTATCACGTGGCAAAAATCAGGACGTTTCAAAATGTCAGCCACGCTAGAAATTCAAAATGCTATAACTCAGCCATTTTTTAAGATATAGACGAAACAAAAACTGCTCCCGAATCTTTTTATCAAGGTCCAACACAAAAGAAAGAAATATTTTTTCAATTTTCAATTTTTTGCTACCACATTTCAAATTTAAATTTTTCTTAAAATTTTAAATGGCCGCCATTTTTAAACAAGAAGGCGGATGAAGCTGGCCAACGAACTCGTTCGATACATTGGTCTGTACTATATATAAACGAAGTTACATCCAAATCGTTTCATAAATACGCCTTTTATCGCGTGACAAAATTCAGGACGTTTCAAAATGTCAGCTTCGCTAGAAATTCAAAATGCTATAACTCAGCCATTTTTTAAGATATAGACGAAACAAAAACTGCTACGGAGTCTTTGTATAAAGGTCAAATACATAAGAAAAAAATATTTTTCCATTTTGAAATGTTTGGTACCACATTTCAAATTTTAATTTTTTTTAAAAATTTTAAATGGCCGCCATTTTGAAACAAAATAACGGATGAAGCTGGCCAACGAACTCGGTCGAGACATTGGTATTTACTATGTACACACCGAATTATATCCAAATCGGTTCATAAATACGAGAGTTACAGTGTGACATAGGTCAGATATATATATATATATATATATATATATATATATATATATATATATTGATATATATATATATATATATATATATATATATATATCAATTTTGAACGAAGGGTGGTTTCGGGGTCTGGAGGTCATGATTGATGAAAATATACCAAAATTTTTTGAAATCGCTTTCCTCCGAGCGGCTGCAATAGGTAGCTTTTTGTAAAGAAAGCTACCTAAAAATCTGAAAGAGAACTTTTCTTCATCGGTTCTTCTGTAGAAGAAAAAGAAAAGATCGCCATTGGATCCGAGATTTACGGGCGTTTCTGCTAAGATGAAAAATCAAGGCTGTTTGTGTCAAAGAAAGCGCGCAGTGATTTTTTTTTTACGAGTTCAAATATCGCGCGTGTAAATATTCGCTCGCAGTGCTTTTTTTTACGAGTTTGATTATCTCGCGTGTGTTATTGTGTGATTATTTTCTTATGATCAAGTGATTTATTTTTTTGAGCTGTTTCTTTTTCTTACGCGTGTGCTTTGAATGAAGAATATATTATTTTTTACAGAGTGCATCAAAATCAGGGTTCGCAAAAACCCGGGTTTTTCTGAAAAAACCCAACCCACATGGGTTTTTTCGGGTTTTTTCATGAAAAACCCAATTTTCCCCGGGGAAAATCGGGTTTTTTCAAAAGTATAATATATGCGTAATTACATTATTGTATACTATATTTTCTATATATTATATACACTATACATAAAAAAATACATTGTTCGCTTATATACAATATAATTGTAATGCTATTTTACAAGTTATAAATTATATGAATTTAAATTAATTAAATGTCAGTGTTTCTCACAAATTAGTTTTAAATATAATAGAAGATATAAAATTATCAATTTTCTTTAAATCAATAATGAATAGAATATTAAAATTTAAAATATATAAGTAGGAAGAAAAAAACGGGTAAACTAGTCGGATGTGCCAATCCCAAAAGTTTCTTCTATCTCATACATGTTAATAATTCAGAATTCGCTGTCACAGTGCCAAAATTAAATGACAATCTATGCCCTTCATGAGGATTGTAAAATATAGATTTGTTGAATTGGATGCATTTAACAAGCAGATATAAGTATCACCTGTTGTGCAATTTACAACAAAACCTGATCAGTAACAGTTTACGTCAACGTCTAACTGAATCTGAAGTTTGATGAAAATCCATGCATTATTAGTTCTTGAGATAAAGCTATTGCAAAAAGTGAGATAAATGCAGCACAACAGCGCCACTGTTGGGCGATATACACCAAAAACTAATCAGCACCAGTTTAAATCAAGGTCTAACTGAATCTAAATTTTTATTCAATTCCGTACATTAGTTCTTGAGGTACGAGTTATTGCTGAAATCGCGAAAAATGCAGCAGAGCAGCACTACCTGTTGGGCGATATGCACCAAAATTCAATAAGCAACAATTTAGCTTGTAACTCAATCTGAAGTTTTATGAAAATCCATGCATTAGTTCTTGAGATAAAGCTATTAGAAAAATTGAGATAAATGTAGCATAGCAGCGCCACCTGTTGGGCAGTACACACCAAAAACTAATCAGCACCAGTTTACATCAAGGTCTAACTCAATCTAAAGTTTTATGAAAATCCGTGCATAAGTTCTTCAGATAAAGCTATTGCAAAAATTGAGATAAATGCAGCATAGCAGCGCCACCTGTTGGGCAGTATACACCAAAAACTAATCAGCACTAGTTTACATCAAAGTCCAACTCAATCTAAAGTTTACATGTCTCAATCTAAAGTTACTATTCCGTGCATTAGTTCTTGACATAGAGCACCCACAAAAATTTTTTCACATACAGACAGACATTTTCTAAAAACTATCAAATCGTCTTCAGGACCTTTTTAAAACGTATAAATCCATCAAACTGGAAGTCGAAATTTTTCACGAATCCAATACTTTCTTCTTGTAAAGATAGAAGAAAGTAAAAATACATATTTTTTATTTCCATGAATATATTTGATTTCAATTTTTCATATAGACATTCTTATGATATAACCTTTACCTATAATTATGTACTATGTATGTTGCCTACTAGGTTCTATGTTAGTGAAGTATTTGAATTGAATGTGTTGAAATACATTTTTATTTTACTTCAGATGTGCATGTAATGGCTTTTATATATATATATATATATTTTTTTTTTCAAAATTAACCGAAATGACTTAAATTCGTTAAATGTGTATCTTGTTTAAATTTTTAAATTATTTCTGAAAATTGAAAAAACCCACATTATGGGTTTTTCAGTGGTCTTTTTCAAATGGGCCCATTCTGAAAAAACCCACTGTGTTTTTTCGAACTGGGCCCAGCTTTGCGAACCCTGATCAAAATTGTACCGGTGGTGGAACATACTATATTTTTTTCATATATAAAAAAAATATATTTTTTGTTATTTTTATATTTGTGCAAATAATATTTTTGTTTTTCTGAAGAAAGAATTTACGCATAAAAGTAAGTGAAATTTTATATAAGTACGTTTTGTGTTGCTATACATAATTTAAATTAGATTAAAAATAAAGATAATGGCGCATCTAGTACGTGCGAAAAAGTCGATTTACTGGCCGTGGTGCGGGAATTAGGTTTAGAAGCACCTGAAAGCTCTACTAAGTCCCAACATTCAGATATTATAACAAAATTGGACGATTATAATAAAGGCATTGTTAAAACTCTTTTAGCCGGAATTGTTAGTGAACGTGAAGAAACTGACAGGGAATTGCAGCTGGAACAAGCGGATAAGCGAGACTATGAGCTTAAAAAATTAGAGCTTTAGGTTGCCGCTAAAAATAAGACAGAAATTCCAACATTAAGTAGCGGGATGAAAAGCCCCGATGTTTTGAAATTAATTGCAAAGTATAACAACCAGGTAGAAATTAGTATTTACCTAACCCTATTTGAACGCCAAATAAAGCGTTTGGGTGTAGAAAAGGAAAATTGGGTAACTTATTTGCTAGGCCTCTTACCGTTGGAAATAGTTAACATAATAGGTCGTGAAAAGGAGGAACTATCTAATGATTATGAATACGTTAAACAGTTATTACTCAAAAGATTCAAGCTCAGTGAGGAACAATTTAGACAGAAATTCCTTTCCCATAGAAAGGAGAATCCGGCCTCGTGGCGAAATTTTTCATTTGAATTAGCTAATTTTTTGGAACAGTGGCTAATAGGTCTTGATATTTTGTCCTATGCGGATTTTAAAAAAACATTTTGGTTATTTGGCAAATAAGGAAAAAATTACCATTTGAAATGAGAGAGCATTTCATCGATGACTTGCCTAAGTTTACTAAAGTTGCTGATTTTATAAGTAAACTTGATGATTATGAGGCAGCTCGCAATGATATCAGGAAGACTTCCGAACCAAGAAATCCGAATAATGTTTAAAGACGTTTTACTCAAAACGTTGAAAACAAAGGTTTTAACAGAAATAACATTCCGCAAAGTAATAAATATGAAAAAATCCTCTTAACATATGAAATAACGCTAACCCTTTCAAAATTAAATGCTTTTATTGTAATGAATACACCTCCCACAAATCACATCAGTGTCCCCGCAGAAAAGAAGGACCAACTTATTTTAGAGGCAAAGAAACCGAACACAGGGCTGACCAAAGTAACCTCAATTATAATAAATCAGTAAACACTACCAATAACAATTCCTGCTCATCGGATAAAATCCTCAAAATTAATGAAATTATGGGGAAAAACGTCAATTCTGTGGTAGATTCTGGATCCGATGTGACAATGGTGAACAATAATATCTATAAGGTTTTAGGATGCCCGAAATTAAATGAAAATTATGTAAAATTGACAGGAATTAGCGGAAAAGGAGTGAGTCCTAATGTTTTTTTCAATACTGACATTTCAATTGATAATATTAGTGTGAATCGGGATATTTATGTCATTAATGATTTACAGCATGAAATGATTTTAGGAAATAATTGTTTGAATAAATTAAATTTGGAAATATCGGGTAATGGCCTTAAAGTTAGGAGTAAACGAAATAAGAAGAAAAATTATATTGTTAATATGGTAACTGCGGTTCCTTTAGAAATTCCGAAGATAGATTCTCCTTCAGATGTTATAGGCATTCCCTTGGCCAAATCAGTCTTCCGGTTGAATGTTACAATCATTCCCAAGACCATTCCAAGCTTGTGGTTAAATTCCACCGACACTCCTATGACTGAAGAATCCTTAGCCGACACTCCTAAATATGAATCTGTTTATTTAGCAGAAATAGCAAATTCCGTTAATGTAAATGAAATCGATCTTACTCACATAACTGACTGCGGTTTAAAAGAAGAATTAATTAACTTAGTTGAGAATTATAAGCCTAAGACAACTAAAAGCGTTAATCTGAAAGTTAAAATAATATTAAGCGATGAAATACCAATTACGCACCGACCCTGACGACTAGCATTTGCAGAGCAAGCGTTTGTTGATAAACAAATCCAGGAATGGCTTGATAAAGGAATTATACGAGAAAGTTGTTCGAGTTACGCCGCCCCTGTTGCTTTAGCCAAAAAGAAGAATGGCGATTTGAGATCATGTACTGATGACAGAAAGCTTAATTAAAAGATAATTAGGGATAACTACCCGCTTCGAGTAATAGATGATATTTTAGACGATATCGGGCAAAGTCAGGTTTTTTGCACATTAGATTTGAAGAACGGGTTTTTTCACGGAGAAGTCGATGAGGAAAGTTAAAAATTTACCTCGTTTGTTACAAATAATTCACAGTTCAAATATAATTTCATGTCTTTCGGCTTAAGCTTAGCTCCTCAGCGTTTTCAACGGTACATATACGCATGCCTCAAAGAACTAATAAGAGATAAAACGATTTCGGTGTATTTAGACGATATAATCGTCCCTGCACAGACTGAAGAAGAGGCGCTTTCCAAATTGAAATGTGTGTTTCAGGTAGTATCAGAGTATGGTCTCGAATTTAATTTTTTTAAATGTCAGTTTTTGAAAAAAAAGATCGAATTTTTAGGATACATAGTAGAAAACGGAACGATTCGCCCTTCAGAAACACAAACCTTGGCCGTTCAGAAATTCCCTGAACCACAAAATAAGAAACAACTCCAGAGTTTCCTAGGATTAACTGGATATTTTAGAAATTTATACAGCGAATTATGCTAGAATCGCTAAACATTTAAGTGATCTTCTAAAAACGGAGAACGAATTTAATTTTAGAGCAAGTCAAAAGGAAGCTTTCCAAATATTAACAAAAAATTGTCTGATAAACCGGTGTTGCACATATTTAGACGAGGGGCAGAGACAGAATTACACACAGATGCTAGCAGCTTAGGATTTGGGGCAGTCTTGTTACAAAAAGACGATTATGGAAATTTACACCCCATTCATTTCATGAGTAAGAAAACAACACCCGCCCAAGCCAAATATAATAGTTACGAGCTCGAAGCGCTTGCTGTTATTGAAGCATTAAAGAAATTCCGGACTTACCTGTCAGGGAATAAATTTAAAATAATAACGGACTGTTCCGCCTTTCATAAACCATTAGAGAAGAAAGGTCTTACCCCGAAAGTAGCAAGTTGGTCATTATTTCTACAAAAATTCGATTATCAGGTTGTCCACAGGCCCAGAAATTAAATGAAACACGTTGATGCGCTAAGTCGTAACACCGTATTTGTCACGACGCGTTCACATGATGAAATTACAACAAAATTAACCAAAGCAAAAAACGAGGACGATTACATCAAAACTATTAAAACACTAGTTGAAAAAAATGAAAGCAAAGATTATTTTGTTAGGCAAAATATTATGTATAAATATGAAGATGCTAGAGAATTAATTATAGTACTGGAAATCATGCAAAAAGAAATTGTTCCCGAAATTCATAATAAAGGACATTACGCTGTAGCCAAGACCGAAGCGATAATAAAGCAGAATTATTATATCCCTAATCTTCGAAAAGAAATCAAAAGTGTTATAGGAAATCGTGTAGAATGCATCCTATACAATAGAAAGCGAGGGAAAGGTGAAGGATTGCTAAATCCCATTCCTAAACAGGATATCCCTGTCCAAAATTATCACGTCGACCACTTAGGCCCAATGCCTTCGACCAACAAAAACTATAATTTTATCTTCTCTGGTGGACTATCTTAGTGGACGCTTTTACAAAATTTGTATGGTTTTATCCAGTTAAGACGACATCCGCTAAAGAAGCAATTTCTAAATAAAAAATTCAACACGCTACATTCGGAAATCCAGAGCAAATAGTTAGCGACCGAGGTGCCGCCTTCACCTCTAGTGAGTTTAAAAAGTACCTCAAAAAAGAAAATATTTAGCATGTTCTAATTACAACGGAATTGCCCAGAGGAAACGGACAGGTAGAACGATAACAAGAGACTCTCACATCAATCCTTGCTAAATAAAGTATCGATGATCCGTCGAGGTGGTATAAATATGTATCGACTATTTAGCGAATAATGAAAAGTACGATTTCCCGAAGCACTCAATACACACCCTTTGAGCTTTTAACGGGAGTAAAAATTAGAGATAAAGATGATTTAACAGTGAAACAAATTTT
This sequence comes from Maratus speciosus, assembly GCA_963932465.1. Lineage (NCBI taxonomy): Eukaryota > Metazoa > Arthropoda > Arachnida > Araneae > Salticidae > Maratus > Maratus speciosus. Next base: position 282,708,537 of record OZ010792.1, read on the forward strand.
TTGATGAGGAACATGAAAACGTGTTTGTTGAGGAGAGACAGAACAGCAGAAATATCGCAAAACAACATATATTAAGAAAATCCCTGCCGGCTCGGGCCTACAGGCGGAGGTAGATTTCGATGTTAAGTACTAAATTCCCCAACAAAACTTGAATCAAGATTAGAGATAAAACCCAGTTTCTTCAGAAAGAGTGAGCTGTAGGGAGCTAAACTTTTTGTGAAAATTATAATATACACGAATACACACACACACATGTACATGGGATAGGTTTAAAAAATGGCTACAAAAAATTCAGAGAACCTTAAATTGTTAAAATATGTTAATATCCCCATAGTCGGGTTTTTATCATGTTTTAATACGTTTCTTCAAACTCACATGACGTTACATATTCACCTGCTGAGGTCCATTATATTTCCAATATGACGCAATATACGTATTTTTTAATTCGTCAAACTGTTTATTTTATTTTGAGTTTTCATGCTAAAATCTTGCTCTAGAAAACTTATGACGTAATATTCAATTTGTTTTCAATTTGTCAAAATATTTAATTTTACACGTGAAAATTTTGCAAAAGAAAAGTAATTGTTGTGGTGAAAATTTTATTGTTTTTTTTTTAATTGTTGGCAACTGGTATAACGAAAAACTTTCATTTTTTTTCCTGCCCTTGTTGTGTAAGAGCTGGTTTTATCAGATTCATGTTAAGACAGTATTAGGTAGATTTCGTAAGAAATACTACCTATTGCAGTCGTTACCGCGGTGCGACTTTTGAAAAATTCCTTCATAACCTTTCATTATAGGACCCCAGGAACCCAAAACCACCCCCACCTAAAAAGTTTATATATATATATATATATATATATATATATATATATATATGTATGTATGTATGTATGTACTAAATTTTGTCCGCACGATAAAAGTCGCAATTATGCACGGATCGTCTTCAAACTCGCCAATAACTTTAAGATGGCTAATATCTCAGCGGGGATTGAAAATGGGCAAAATCGGACAAAGGGAATGGAAATGGGGAGTGTTCAAAATTTTGAATACTGTCTGAACAAGATTATGATAAAACCAGCTCTTACACAACAATGACAGGAAAAAATAAATATTTTTCGTTATAACAGTTGCCAACAATTAAAAAAAAAGCAATAAAATTCTCACTACAACAATTGCTTTTCTATTGCAAGTTCACGTGAAAAATTAAATTAAATAAATAGTTTGACGAATTGAAAACAAATTGAATATTACGTCATAAGTTTTCTAGTGCAAGATTTCCACATGAAAACTCAAAATGAAATAAATAGTTTGACGAATTAAAAAAAAAAAAAAAATATTGCGTCATATTGGAAATAAAATGGACCTCAGTTAGTGAATATGTAACGTCATACGAGTTTGAGAAAACGTATTAAAACATGATAAAAACACGATTAAGGAAATATTAACTTATTTTAACACTTTGAGGTTATCTGAATTTGCTTTAGCTATTTTTAAAACCTTTTCCATATACATGCGTGTGTGTATTCGTGTATATTAGAATTTTCACAAAATGTTTAGAACATTTTAGATATTGTTAGAGCTCATTCTTAGTGGAGGAACTGGGTTTATCTCTAATCTTGATTTAAGTTTTGTTCGTGAATTTAGTACTTAACTTCGAAATCTACCTCCGCCTGTAGGCCCGAGCCGGCAGGGATTTTTCAAAATTTTGAACCCTCCCCATTTCCACCCTCTTGGGCCGATTTCGCCCATTTTCAATCCCCGCCGCGATATTAGCCATATCAAAGTTGTTGGCGAGTTTGAGGACAATCCGTGCATAATTGCGACTTTTATCGTGCGGACAAAATTTAGTACATACATACATACATACACACATATATATATATATATATATATATATATATATATATAAACTTTTTAGGTGGAGGTGGTTTTGGGTTCCTGGGGTCCTATAATGGAAAGTTATGAAGGAATTTTTCAAAAGACGCACCATGGTAACGACTGCAATAGGTAGTATTTCTTCCGAAATCTACCTAAAATTCAAGAGGAAAATCGCAAAACTTTCAACTATAAACGCAAAAAGGAGAAATGTTACAGAATTTGTGATTTAGTTGCGATCCAAAGAACCCAATTAGGGATCGGTATGAAGCTACGACCAAAATTCCTTGGTCCGTACAAAGTGATTAAAGTGAAGAACAATGACCAATACGATGTCGAAAAGTGGCCTTCCAAGAGTGTCCAAGAGTAACCTCTACTGCAGCTGATCACATGAAGCCATGGGTTTCTCCAACCTAAAATAAACATAGTGTTAGTTCAAGTTGGTGTTTTTTTTTTTTCGTTTATGTCATTTTTTTTATTGTGTTTTACAAGTGTGTGTGTGAACTCTCTATCCATTCGATCATTTCTAATAACTATTTTACACAAAGGAATTTTTTTTATATTGTTCAAAGAACTGCATCGAAGTGACAGACTCACCTACACATTACTCTTTTCTTTAAAAATACTATATTACAAAAACCAAGGACTGGAACGGCATTCAGTGTTTTACTTTTATATGGAAAGAATGCGTTCGTCTGTATTTAGTGATTTGACATTGCAATTATTTGTCATTTTATTTGCTTTTTGTGTGTTTTTCTAATTTTTTTCAGGTTCCGTGATAGTCGAACGTTACCTAATCCAGCACCATTGGTAGGTGGCCTTTGTGAGGACACAAAAGGGTCAGGATGGCCGAGTGTAGTGGCGAGACAATGCCACTGGATGCCTTGTCATCCATTGGATGTTTGAAGCACACCAGATGCCTTGGGAACCGCGTTCACGGATCAAGGTCCGAATCCCAGGCAAAGGATTGAAAGCTTAGCAAAAATTCAAGAATGAGCACCCAGATATCTGGGCACGCAAGACAGAGGTGTTTTAGCGTTGGCCAGAGAAAGAGCGCCTCTGCAGACCGCTTTTTTATGATTGAGGCATTGTCCTTCTTTTATTCATGATGAATCCGTGTAGATCCGATTTTCACCTTTAATTATATTTTAAATATTGTTTATTGTATATATTTTATAATCGTTTTAGTCATGAATTATTAAGTGTTTGTACTTTTAATGAATAGTTAAGAAGTGAGTCATTAAATATTTGTCAGTCTGAACAAGTTATAGTTTCTTTTCGTCTGCCGGCTTGTTTGAATCCTACAATATGTGCATGCATATATAATCGCTGTTCGAGAAACCATATGTGAAGTATATTTAAAATGAAACTTGTCGTTACTAATAAATAAAAAGAAAGAATGTTGTCCACCTGCTTTGTTGATGAGAATTTCTAACTGTCCAATCCCCCCAATCCGTGAGGGGCAAGTACAAGAATACATTATTACTGTTGAATGGGTTATGTAACAAAAATCTATTATAAAATAGTTTTAAATATAAACTATTTTTTTAAGTGTTATTTGATATAAAGTTATTTCATATATAAAGTGATATTTTGTTGACTTCTCTTCATTTGAATCAATAAACTATGCGAAAAATAAATGTAATAATTTTTGCACATCATTTCAAGCAAAAGAAATAAATTAAAAAAATCAAAGAATTTTTAGACATTGATAGCCATATCATTACGGGGGGGGGGGGGGTCGAAAGATGATAACGTATGATATCGGAAGGGGAGGAGGGGGTTCAAAATTACCAAAAAGTTGATAACGTTATATATGCACATCTCCTTATTAATCAAACAAAATATTTTGAAACCGAATGAGTTTAGACGGAAAAAAAAAAGTTACATGGCGTAACTTTTAAAAATTGAAAAACCGGAACGAAAGAAAAAATACTTTAAGATGAAAAATAGTAAATTAAACGGAGTAACATGTAAGGAATAATTAAAATATGTTATATATATTATTCAGGTCCAATGAAACATATCCCTTTCAAAATTATAAAGACACAAACATACACACACAAAAAAAAAAAAACATTGTAAATTAAATCAAATTATTACGATATTAAAAAATCAATATTTTGTTCTTTTCTTTAATAAATAAATATAGTACTGTGTAAAAAATATATTCGAGGATGGATGACCGAAAATTGAAAAAAGAACTAAGAGGCATACTTGTCGAACATTTTTCCACATAATCAGATCTACCCATAAGTTCGAAGAGGTGTCAGAGCTATTGGAACGGCAAGACGTTTAGAAAACTGTCTGCGCTTATGCCACTTTGACAAGGTTGCATAAAACCATCCAACGCAAATGCAGTGACATGTTAAGTGATAGGGTTATCTTTCTGCTTCTGCATGACATTGCCAGTCTCATACTGCTCGCAAAGCTCAAGAATTGCTTCAAAATTTCAAGTGGGAAGTCTGGAGACAAGCGTCTCCCCACGCATAACACCCCCCCCCCAAAAAAAAAAACAGTCAAAATATGGCATCCAGTGACTATTTCATGTTTCCAAAATTGAAGAAAACACGTACCTGGAACGGGGTTTTCTTCAAACAGTGATGTAAAAATAGCTGCTAAGAATTGACTCAATGCGCATGGACGAGATTTCTACCAAACCGTGTTAAATAAATTTCCCCTGCGTTCAGATAAATGCCTAAATAGATTTGGTGATTATGTGGAAAAGTGATCGACAAGTGTGCCTCTTAATTCCCCTTTGCAGTTTCGGTCTATTGTTAATAAAAAACTTTTTATTACATTTGTAACCTGTTTTTCTGATCCATCCTCGTATATATATACAAGGTGTTATATAAAAGATGGCCAACACTTTACGAGCTGACAATACACATTAAAACAAACAACTTACATCAAAGAATGCAGTTGGAAATAAGATGCAAATGTGCTGGTGCATTTGGAAACTTAGCCCATACAAACGTTAATGCTCCATTCCTGTTCCGAGTTATCGGGAGAAGAATGACACTAATAACATGCAAATGTCATATGGGGAAGGGAAGAAGAAGAAAGTGTATGCAAAATTTCGCTTCGATTAACACATAAAAGTCGCTGATCCGAGTGTGCAACTGTTAAACGCGGTAGGAACGTATCGGAAGATGTTGTCCTTCACTAATAGGGAGAAGACTGATATGCATTTTATCTATGGAACTGCAAATGGAAATACTTCAGAGCCTCAACGTTTGTACGGAACGCGGTTTTCCAGCTTGTTTTTGTCACTTAATCGTTCTTTGTGTGTTTTTACCTCGTGTAAAAACATCACCTTTGGCGCCCTCTAGTACCCCTGCGTTTGAATTCCGACCAAGCATCCTTTGATGAAAGTTGTTCGTTTAGATGTGTATTATGACTTCTTAAAGTTTTCCCCATCTTTTCTGAAACACACTGTATACAGTATGCCCACTAAAGCCCCTTGCCACCCTCTTAACTTTGGAACGGCTGCTGCTCCATTCATAAAAGTGGTGTCTAGGTATGGTAAAGTAGCCATGTGCTACTGAACGAAACCGCCTAAGGCGTCACCTGGTGGAAAACTACGGAGTTAGCATTCCTATCTCAAAAACGGAAAGAAATAGGGGAAAGGGGATTTACAAAGTTGTAGAGCATCATCGATTTAGTGCTAAAAGACACCTCGTGGACATTAATGCGAAGAATAGAACTGTTCAAACGCGTGATTTCGTACACTATGACGTCCCGAAACTTGAATGGAAGGAGAAATGATTATCTTTCAGACAAATGTGTTCAGACAAATGCAGCTGGCTCTGAGAAGTTTGAAGATCTCAAGTAAAGGTATTTGTTATAACTAGTGTTTTTTTTCTTTCTAAGATAGTTTTGTCACGTCACATTCTAGGAAATCACAAAAGAACAAATGCGCATTTTACTCGTTCTATTCTTTGCATTGATGTCCACAAGTGTCTCTTCGTACTAAATCGATGATGCTCTACAACTTTGTAAATCATTTTTTCCCTATCTCTTTTCGTTTTCGAGGTAGGAATACTAACTCCTCAGTTTTCTACCAGGTGGCGCCGTAGGTGGTTTCATTTAGTAGCGCATGGCTACTTTACTATACCTAGACACTACTTTTATGAATGTACCAGCAGCCGTTCCGAAGTTAAAAGGATGGCAAGGAACTTTAGTGGGCATACTGTATATATAACATTGATAAATATAAACATGAAATAACATTTTATCTTCTAAATTATTTATTTCTTTTTGATTTAAAATATATTTTGAATATGAACATTTATTTAAACGTAGTATTTATCCTATAAGTAAGAATATTGATTCAAATTTTATTTTAATTCACTTTGACATGTTGCTATTTTCCCACAGTAAAATTTCTTTAAAGAAATATAGCATAGAATGTCTATATTAAGAAAATGTACTCCTTTTTCAAAACATATATTTTCAAAATTTCAGGATAATATGTTTGAAAAGACTTATAATATAAGAAAGTAGGTTTATAAAACTTTAAAATATTTTTAACCAATAAATCCTTATATCAACTTCAGGAGATAAAACTTAGATGCATGCGTGGGGGGGAAATACCTCATGATTTTCTCCAATGAAAAAAGAAAAAAATTGAAAAACTAATATTTTTAAACATTTAGTCTCTAAGAAGGCACTTTTATGTTTGAAATAAGAAGTACTTATAGATATGTATGCATTAATAATATTTACAGGAAGGATTTATATAGAAAGGGGAAAATATTTTCATACGAAAATTCTATGTGTTTTATGTTATCGAGTATAAATTTGTTCTAACCTGTGTTTTGGTACGTGTTTAAATTAACTAATTATTTTAAAAATATATATACTGTATCATTTAAAAATGAAGTAATCCGTAAAGAAAAACTTTGTTATATGTAAGTAATTATTATTTTTTTAAATCATATAACAAAAAACTACATAAAATACTTTGATGTATTTTCAATTTACACAATGATTGTACAGTTTCAAGATATTAAGAGAATACTTTTAGAATCTTTACTTTTTAAAGTGTCCGAATATATTTTTACTAGGCGACTTAAAAATAAAGGGGGGGGGGGGGTTCTGATTTTTATTGTTACGTACGGAGTGGCTATAATTTAAACACCCCTACGACAAGGGCTTTATCTATTTTTTCTTATCCAAAGAACGTAACGGATAAGAAGGGAAAACTCTGGAAACCGTAAATAGCCGAACCAATGCGAACAGCTCTGCTGGGAAACAGACTCAAAGGGGAGATCCAATCATAGGCATGCGCCATGCTTCATTGCATCCGCCAATTCGCCATTTTTTTTTTTTTTTTTTTTTTTTTTTTTTAGTGTTGTAAACCTAAGATAACACCTTCGCGCCCACTCCCCCGCGACAATTCAAAACGACATTTCTTTGACAGTTCGTCTTGAAACTTAGAGATTGTGACAGATTTTTTAATATGAACTGGTTATGATCTACTGTTATGATATATTTTATCTATTACAAGTACATAGCCGATGAATACGTACAATGGAAAAATCTTCAGTGATGCAGGACTCTGTAAAATAATAAATTTTATGTATCAAAAGTTCCACTTTCACTCAAAAACTAACATAGCAACTAATAGATTCATCTAATTTTCTCCATGTAACGTATTGTATGATCTTGGTCGTAACTCCCAGGAAAGGGGTTTTGACTCCCTGCATTAGGGTGTTTCATTTTTCCAAAGATTTGATTTTCATATGACTTTGCTTGCGTCTCGAGCCTAAGTGATATAAAAGATATATATGCCAAATTTCAAAAAAGATTGGATAATATTTAGAGGTTGTACACTTTGATCACTTTTATCTTAAATTAGTCAAATTTCTAATATTGAAGTACTTTGTACTAATGGGCTTCTCACGTGTTTCTTTCATCTTTTGCAGGTAATTGAACTTTAAAATGGGAACCTTAAGGGGAATCTGGCGGCTAGGAAAGGTGCCTAGTGATGAGTTTTTATTAGCTCGACTCCCTGCAAAGGATCAAATACTCTTAGTTTTATTTTTATTTGCCATCACAAGGAAATGAAAGAAACACTTTCGGATTCTGCTAAATCTACCAGTCCTAAACTACAGGAAGTGTAGAAAAAAGCAAATATTCATGTGAAGACGGAGGAGAATATCAGTGCTGGTTTACGGAAGATGTACAAAGAATAATAAAACCTGAGTAAAGAGAAATCTAGAAACACGGATAAAGCAAATGTGAAACCGCAGATTTGGAAAGGTGATCTCGTGAAGTTATTTGACATTTCTTGGCAAAATGTGATGGGCGTGACTCGCATATCACAAGCCCATAAAGAATTTCTTAGTTCACAAAGCGAAGGTGATATGAGTTGGTCAGTTAGTGGAGTTGACAAAGTTTTCGTTTCAAAAAAAAAAAAAAAAAAAAAAAAAACCTGTACAAACATTTTAACTACCTCTAAAATGTCCTAAAAGACAGAAGTCACCTGAGAGAAGATTACAAAGTGTTATTACAATTCTTTCTGCTGTACCTAGAAGGTTGGTCTAAAAAAAACTTCAGTTTCAGGATCCCAGAGGCTCTGCATCAAGCAAGGTGGGTGGCAAAGGCAGTATATGCACTTAAAATTGTACTCTTCTCTAAACAGTTGAATATTCCTCAACGAGAAATGAAAGGAATGTAAAGAATTGCGCATTGTGTCAGCATCATATATGTTCACTTTTGGCTTGAAGCTATTGTAAGTCAATGGGCTCCAAAGAAGGATTTGGATATGCTACAGCTTCTGAACACTTACTCAGATGCAGATGTCAAAAAAATGGTCTCACAGTTGCTAAGTTGACCTTTGGTTTCTTTTAGAAACAAACGTAGGATTGGTTTTTTTCTGACGTATGTATTACTCCGGCTAATAAAGGAAATATGACTCTAAATTTAGAAACCAAATCTGTAAAGAAAAGGAAATGAAACTATTTGAGGTAAAAACCTAGTTTTTGAAGGAAAAGACCTGAATCTTTTCGTTACTAATAAAACACAGACTTTCTTTCAATAGTTTGGGATACACAATGTGACAGAATACTGCAGCAATTCTCTTCAGAAGCCATGTGAACGCTCTTATTGTGGTCAATGATACAGCAGAAAGAGGAATTAATTTCATTAAACGAATTGGTCTGGGACAAACAACAAAAACAATTATTGTTGAGGGTAGTCGAGCATCCCAGAAAAGTCGTCACCAAGTGAACAAAGAAGAGATTGCATCATTCAAAGTTGATTAATATAACACATGTTTTGCGTATTATGCTATCTATTAATCTTAGTGTCCAGTTTCAGTATTATTTGGAGTTTGTGATATCTAGTTTTCCCAATAAAAGTAATTAACATTAAAAAATCGTATTTTTTGCCTACATTTACAAAACTGATCAAAGTGAACAACCCCTAAATATTATCTGATCTTAATGAAATTTGGCATATATATCTTTTATATCACTTAGACTCGGGGCGTAAGCAAAGTCTGCAAAAAAATTTACATTTTATTTTTTGCCTTACAAAATGAAACACCCTACCCTCCATGAAAGGGGGCGGTTGGAGCACACTGATTTCGTGCGGACAACGGTGACCACAGCATTACTCCGAATTTTGATAATTAGTGTTACTGGCCATCACGGCATAGCGCACCAAAATGAACCCCGTTTTACCTCTCGCCCCCGTATGTGACTTCTACTGCTTAGCCTTTTGCACTGTTTCGCTGACAGTTGAGGATTTACATTACGTCTGTGGAAGTTTCCCTTCTTCACGCTTCAGTTTCTTTGTCATTAACGTACGGAATGATGCTCAATATGGTTTCCTTCATGGAGATGTAAAATTTGCAGTCTGTGGACAGCTTGTTCAACTGCAGATCTTATCTAGTCGGCTGAGATGCTTCTCACAAGTAGAGTGATACTTTCTTTCAGATATGCCAAGGTTAATAGAAGTCCTCGATAAACAAAATTTTTTAAGCGACCCACAGCAAACAAGTAATATAAAAATTTTGTTTTTAAAGTCAATTCCTACTTAGGTCATCAAATAAAAATTTGATATAATCTCTTAAGCTAATATTAGTTTTTGTTGCATTAAAATATCGCAATTTGTTGATTTTCTATAAGCAAGTAGGTTTACAATGGAAGTCTATGGGAATTTGGAGAAATATAAGAGATATCGCCAAGTTGGCTTTACTTTTGGCGACTCATTTTGGCCGCCAAATTTGGCGGTATATCGCCAAGTTGGCGACAAACTTGACGGTATTTGGCGACAGAACAGGGTCCCCCTATGGTAACCCCTTATTGAAAATACTTTCACTGATCTTCAATAACCAATGGCCGCCATTTTGTTTCCCATGCAAAACTAAAATTAATTAATCAAAATTTAATTAATTAATTAATATTTGAAAAACTGTATTAACATCAATTGTCATCCAGTACAAGTTTAAAAAAATTTATTTCAACTTGATAGGATGAATAATGAGTATTTTATTAACGATTGAAAATTTGAACAAGATATATAAATATATAAATAAATATATATATAAATAAATATAGGGAGAGTGTGAACTAATAGTAGGACTACTATTAGTAGTCCTATTAGTAGTAGTCCTATTAGTAGTCCTATTAGTAGTACTATTAGTAGTAGGACTACTAATAGTAGAACTAATTGAAAAAATCACACAGATTAAGAACCGGAGAATGCCCAGGTAGTCAGAAACGCATGATTGGTTGCTTTGCCATTATTGAAATGTTGCAGGAGAAATAACATTCTCCCCAGCTTTTATTATCTTTTATGCTTAGAACATGGCTGCAAACCATGGATTTATGGAAAGTTTTGTTCTTACAAAGTGAAATTGCAGTTACAAGGGCACTTTAAACTTATTTACTTTTTTCCATTAGGGCAATAAAAATTAAAACGGAGAAATTTTATTTCCCATGTGTTTGGCTTTTTTATTATTATTTTTGTATTTTTGTATTTTTTTCCTGTTTTCTGTTGTACAGCACCATGTATCGGTGTTCTTGGAACTATTTTTTTAAATTAATTAATTTATTTATTTTTGCGTAATCCGTTTCTCCATACCTTAAATAGTATGTATGCAAAATCTGAAGCCTTTACACTGAGTAGTTCGATATATAGGAAGATCAGAGGAAAGGTGTTTTAATTACAACCACCCGATATCCATGTCCTCAAATTTCTGAACAACCACTGAACGGATTTTAATGTAATTTTTACATTACAATTCTAGTACACCATGGAAGGTTTTAAGCTTCTAAAAGGGTTAATCGTGTCAAGTATAGTGTTTTTTTATTTTACTAAGGAATATCAAATATGCTAATATACCACATCTTACTCCGTTTCGATGAACAATTAAACTGCCTTTATAAATGTGTCAGAAGTAGAATAAATAAAACTTGATTGATCGAACGGATTTTGGACAGAATCTTGAGCGATGATTAACTACAGTGCTTTTATAAATAAGAAATCGAAGTTATTCCAGCACTAACTCTTAACCTGTAATTTTCCAAACCGTTTCCGAGTAGCTTTTAACGTGTATTAATCTGCATATTAGTTTTTTGGATGCTATCAATTCTCAAGTAAATATTTTTAGCTCATAAGTTAACTGATACACGCGTGAGTAACAGAATAATATTAACTTTAATGTTAATGTTAATGCTGTTAATTTAGCATTTTTGTCTCTTGAACATATTTCTTGAATATGAAAATGTTTACTTCAGAATCGATAGCATCCGAGAAACCTATATTCTGGGCTGAGAAAACTGGTTAATACACTGCAAAAAGTACTCGGAAACGCCTTCGAGAATTAAGAACTGCAAAACAAACTTTATTTTTATAATTGCTTTAAATTTTGACAATCTGTTGATTTCTGGAGATTCAACAGTTAAGGGAATGCTTTTCGGAAACGTGGATAACTCTGTAGAGGGTCTATTATATTTTTGTAGAATCAGAAGCATTGGTCTTTTTTTTACAGTATTTATTTTTAAATGTTTACATTGAAATATAAATGTAATCATGGAAATTGTTTTGGTAAAAGATAACTGGTATTGGATTCAAGAAAAGATTCGACTTCCTTAATCGTTTTTAGATGGATTTATACCTTTTGGAATGTCCTGAATACAAACTGACCATTTTGTGAAAATGTATTAAAGCACATAAATTAACGCCTTAATTCATTTATTAAAGGTACACATATATAGTATTACAGACAAAGACACAAGTAATACAATAAACCCAACAGGAGCAAAAAATTAGCCGGATCCAGGACTCAAACCTGGGTCCACAGTGAACTTATGAAAACGTTATTATGTCTGAAGATACAGGGCTGGTTAAATGGCTGGAATTAGGGTTTAAGAATGTATAATTTAAAGTTCTGTCAAGCAAACTAAAACACTTTACTGTGAACCTAAAAATAGACAATTTCCCAGATTATACTTTTTCTAATGTACAATCTACAAATTGACCACTTTGTGAAAATGTCTTTCTGTGAGAAAATACTGGCCTGGTTAAATGGTTGGAATTAGGGTTTAAGAATGTATAATTTAAAATTATATCAAGCAAACTAAAACAATCTGCAGTGAACCTAAAAATAAATAATTTCCCTGATTATACTTTTTCTAATGTACAATGTCGCTTTGATACGGCGCAACCTTGCGCCATATCAATTTACGTCTACAATCAGACGATAGAATGAATCTACTCTCATCTCAGAAGAACATGGTGGATCAGTCGTCATCAGTCCAATTGCGATTCATACAGCACCACTGTAAACAGGCATTACGGTGATGTCTCGAAAGTGGGACACTCACAACAGGTCTTCGGGCGTTTAGTCCATCCTTTTCTATATGCAACAGTTTTCAGGGATAGTTGAGTTTCTGTGGTAGCACAAAGTGGATTTGCCAAATGACCAGCTGTGCTGAGTCAGTTGCTTTTTGGCGAAATAACAATATACCGATTTTCGTGGGACGTAGTACTGATAGGACGACCTCTTCCCGTGCGCCTAGTGCACATTCTACTCGATTGAAATGTTACTCACAGCATAGAAACGATATTATGTGCGGTAATAAATTCAGTGGCAACATCTCTCTTTTGGCGCCCTTTTACCAGCTTTACGATTATTCTTCCACGAGTAAAATCATCTAAATAATGCCTGCAAAACATGTTCAAAATTTAAATACTCTAACATTACTCTTTCTCCTTCGATTTTTACTTCTAACGATAACTCAGAGCACGTGCCTGAAATCTCTTATTTTTGCTGCCACGTGAACGACAAATGTAGAAATACACAATTTTCATAAGTTTCACAAAACAGACTACATCTCGATTTCATTCAAATTTATACACGTTGCTGCGGACCTATTTCTAACTATAATCGTTTAAAATAATAGCTGACCTTAAGTTTTATCCACCAGTGTACTTTTTCTAATGTACAATGCACAAATTGACCACTTTGTGAAAATATCTTTCTGTTAGAAGACACCGGTCTGGTTAAATGATCGGAATTAGGGTTTAAGAATGTATAATTTAAAGTTACATCAAGCAAACTAAAACACTCTACTGCGAACCTAAAAATAGATAATTTCCCAGATTATACTTTTTCTAATATACAATGTACGGTTGGAATTAGGGTTTAAGAATGTATAATTTAAAATTATATCAAGGAAACAAAAACATTCTTCTGTGAACCTAAAAATAAATAATTCCCCAGATTGTACTTTTTCTAATGTACAATGTACAAATTGAATTGACTATTTTGGAAAAATTCTTTCTGTCAGAAGATACCGGCCTAATTAAATGGTTGGAATTAGGGTTTAACAGTATCTCTCTATTCTAAAAAAAAGTAACTACCGCTGTCACCGCCGCCGCCGCCGCCGGTTTTGAATTTTTTGTGACCGGAGGTCTTACTTCGTTAATATTAAGAAAAATAATGCATACAAAAATATGAAAATCGGTGGTTTTATACAGAAATGTTTGATAAATACGCTGATGCAGCCAGTTTTCAAATCGAAGAATTATTTTAAGAGTTATTTAATGCTAAAGTTGGACAAAATCGTTCCCCAAAAAAAGTTTTATAGCAGCAAAAACTATACATGGCAGTGTAATCATTTTTAGATCATTTTATGCGTTAGAATTTGCCGGAGTGCAGATTGCATTAATTTTTTTATTTTGACTCATTTTTTCAGGTTTTATTTCTATTTTAAATTCAAATTTTCAGCATTTCTAGAGATATTTTTTACAGATTTCAGAAAATTGTACTAATTTAAACTGTTGCCAACTGCATAAACAGCGGTAACAATAATGTTTGCTTCAAAAAAAAATATTTATACGTGTAATAAATTAAAAATTTATTTATACGTGTAATAAATTAAAAATTTATTTACACGTGACTATTATAAACAGAAAAAAACATTTGGAATTAGAATTAAATAATTAAGTACAAAAAGCAGGAACTTATTAAAAATTACGTCATAAAACTATAATTACACGTGAATTTTAAGAGAGAAAGGAATTCGTAAAATAATAAATTTATTAACATGCGTTAGAAGTCTTAAATAGGAGAAATTACGTCATATTTACGTCACATTACAGTTATTACATAAAATGAACACAAAATAATATTGCAAAACGGTTTAAATTTAGAAATTGCGCTAGACATTTATTTAATATTTTGAGAGGATACGTTTCAACTATTTTTGCTAGGACAGAGCAAATAATATTACATTTCTAACACAAGTATTTTCACGTGAATATTAAAAGAGAAAGAATAGTTTGGTCAAAATTACGTCAGATTAAAAACGATTAATTTAAAATGTCTTATTTAAAAGAACTTTCTTTTCGCTTTGTTAAAAAATACCGGGAAACAAAGACTCTGTTTACTTAATTGCTTTTATATTAGTTTATTTTGAAATGTTTATCTTATTTTACTTAATCAAAGACGAAAACAGCGATTGACATATGTATTTTTGGTACTACTTAGTTATCCCGTCGACCAAAAATCTATCATTCGCCAAACTATAAGATTAAATGCCAATAATGGTTGATCGTAAATGTCACATTCACTTGACTTTAAGCAAGTTACACGTGTCTACGGCATCAAGTTATTTTTATTTCGACGTTTTATTTGTACTTTTATTAATGTTGCACTAATTTATTTGTTCTTTCGTTATTTAAAATAAAAATGATGTCAATTTGTATAATTTGGCGAGTGCTTTGGCGATTTATATAATTTGGCGAAATTGGTCGACGGGTTAATCAAGTAGTACCGCAGCGGATTTGGCCTTAAAATTCCCCAGTCAAAGAGAAATGAATAGAAATCCGTTTATATGGAGATCGCCATTGTTTTTTAAATTATAATTCAATTTTCCGAAATCTTTTTAAAGCCGGTCAAATTAGCGTACTTTTAGAGTCTGCGGTGTCTGAACGGGGGTTGACGAGCGTAGCTCGTAGGGGGCAGAGCCCCCTAGTATAATTCAAAATTATATCAAACAAACTAAAACACTCTGCTGCGTACCTAAAAGTAGATAATTTCTTACATTTTACTTTTTCTAATGTACAAACCCATGAAACTTTTAATTCGATGCTATTAGTTTTTCTCATATTACAAAAACTACCTGAAACATAAATTACGACAATATATCGAATGCACATAATAAGAAAAGCATTACTTTAGTTTTTTTTCCCACGTTGATGCTTCATAAATATATATATATTTCTTTTTTGGTAAAAAAAAGTAATGTCTTTTTTTAGAAACTAATTAAATCTTATATCGTTTACTCTTCAATGTAAAATTTGTAACGAAATTAAAAAATATATATATTGTTTTATCTTTTTTGTCTGAAAGATAATATTTCTAATTAAATTGTTCGAAATAAAATAAAAATCTATCATTAGAAGCAAAGTAAGTTTTAAATTAGAATAATTGAATGTGATTTCAGTTTCACGGTTTAATTAATTAGTTCCGTAAGAATAGGAAGAGAGTGATTTTCTAAATGATTTTTTCTTTTCACATAAAATTTACTGATTTTTTTCTTATGTCTCATTTCAATTTTACATAAATGAAATACAATTTTATGTAATATAATTTTTTATTTAATACATAAAAATAGTGAATTTCTTTTTATTTTACAGTCTTTTATATTTATGTTGGAGTTTAATGGATTTTCAGGTAATGATTGCAGGATCAATTAAACGCATGAAAATTTCTTTTTAGTTAGGTTCAGGAAAGGTGTATTATTACAAATAACGAGTTGCAGCTAACTGACCAGTAGAAGTCAAAGTGGAATTAGAACTGGGTTTGCACTTCATTTTTTATGTGCCGGGTGGAACCAGAAATTAAAACAAATAATTATGTTTTACATTTGTTAATGGAATTTTTAAAGAAATAATTTTTGTTTAAGAAATTCAAAATAAACAGTTCTAAAAAAGCTACTTATATTTTGTATAAAGCTTCAAAATGGTATTTTTTAGCCCATTGTTTTCGTTTTAAACTCCATTAAATTTTTCCCGAATTATAATTTAATCGTCAAAATCCTATACCCTATGACTTCCGAACGGATAATTTGAAAAATGTTTGCATAAATATGCATACAATATTCTTTTAAAAGAATTTGAAATGTAGTATATTTTTGGTTGCAATGTGCATTTTTTTCTGGAAATATATTCGGCTCTGGCCTGATTACACGATTTTTTACTCGGGCCTGGCAGAGCCTCCTTCAGTTCAGGCCAAGCCCGGATTTGAATTTTTTCAGTCCGCGCAGACCTCTATGGGAGATAATGTGTTCACTGTCTTTTTGAACGGTAACTTTTATTTTACAATTTTAAAGCAATTGTCTGGGTAAGTCTGTACTAATTTTGAAATCGTAGGGTACACATTCCTACTTGATTGAGAAAAGGTTGTACATGTGTTCGAAACTGACACTTCATGCCATTCCAGATGTATTCGATAGGATCTAAATCCAAAGCGTACAGGTTGTAAAACTTAATTGTTTGAAAGATTTTTGGACAAAGGTCGACTTGAGATGCCTGCCTTTAACGCAATGATGTTATTTGCTTATTCGTCCAAATGAACTCTTCCAGTTCAATATCACCAAGTTCCGTAATGTGGGTTGATTGTTTTGATTAAAAACTTCCAATTTGAGTATGAGTCCTGTGAACATCTCTACTGTGATTATATATATATATATATATGTGTGTGTGTATGTGTGATCTATCTATGCCAAGGAGCTTTTTACTATTGAAAACTATATCTGCTAGAGAAGATTAGCGGCATGAATGAATGTATCAATCGACAATGATATTCATAATCTGTACCTTTTATAGTACGTTCTGCAACAGCCACAAGTCACAGATCTTTGCTTGTAAATGTCTTCTCCATCATTGTCTCGTATGCATTAACCGACTATTCCAGTAATGCTTTAAAAGTGCTAAAAAATTGAATCCCGCAAATGTAGAACGATGCTGAACGGCAAATGTCGATCGCAGCGGTAACCAATGCGATATAAGTACGCATCCTAT
This sequence comes from Maratus speciosus, assembly GCA_963932465.1. Taxonomy (NCBI): domain Eukaryota; kingdom Metazoa; phylum Arthropoda; class Arachnida; order Araneae; family Salticidae; genus Maratus; species Maratus speciosus. The sequence goes on from OZ010792.1 coordinate 282,725,958, forward strand.
CTTAAATGGGAGAGGTAACCGCAAGATTAAAGGCGAGGTCGCGTCAATCAAGGTCATACGCCACCCAGCGGACGCAGTGAACTACAAGAGGATTATTAACTTCTTTCCCCTTTGTGGATGATCTATAAGTTCGATATCTATGAAATAACTATGCGCACGCGCAGCCGTGATTTTATTCGTTTGTCGTCTGCAGTATTTAATTCTTGGAAGTATAGATATAATTCGATTTATTTGTTCGCCATTATTTAATTTATTAATTGAAGTTAGTTATTTACACAAAATCAGTTCTTTTAAGAACTTATATTACACTGCTCAAAACAATTAAAGGATATTGCAGTTTTAAGTGGATTTTGTATCTGGTAAACTGTTTAGCTGATTGATACATGGTCGACAGACATAGTAGGTTATATGAGAATAAATTACACATGTTTGGCAGAAAAAAATGCATTTTATTGCGCATTTGTGTACTAAAGGAAAAAAACACAATTTGTGCATATGAGAAAAAAAGAATAAGAAAAGGTGTTTTCTTCAAAGAAAATCATTTTCAGTAGGGGGTATGGTTTCCACGGGCGGCCAGCAACGTTGAACACCTTTGAGGCATGGACTCAATGAGGCTATTAATGACAAGTTGGGGTATTCTGCCCCACTCTTCCAGTAGAGCTCTTTCCAGTTCTTGGAGAGTTTGTGGAGGTTGTTGGCGGCCAGAAACTCGTCTTCCTAGAGCGTCCCAAACGTGCTCGATTGGATTCATGTCTGGAGAACACGCTGGCCATTCCATTCGAACGATTCCTTCCTCGAAAAGGAAATCCTCCACCAGGTTTGCACGATGTGGCCTGCAGTTATCGTCCATTAAAATGAAGTTATCTCCGATTGCTGCAGCGTAAGGGACTACAATAGGTCTGAGGATCTCATCCCTATCCACCAGTCAGAGCTCCATCTCGAATGATGTAGAGGTCAGTGCGCCCGTCAATGGAGATGCCACCATACACCAACACTCCTCCACCGCCAAATCTGACACTTTCGTGCACGAACGCAGGATTATTCCTACTGCCACGGTCCCTCCAGATGAAAATACGCCTATTATCCGGATGCACAGAAAAACGGGACTCGTCAGAAAACAGAATATTGCTCCATTCATTTCTCCTCCATTTGACATGCTCGGTTGCCCACTCCCTGCGGTCGCGACGATGCCTTGATGTTAATCTAACACATACCATCGGTCGGCGAGCATACAGACCTACAGCATGGAGCCGGTTTCGGACAGTCTGAGTTGAAATCGTGGTGCCTGTAGCCGAGCGAAGGTGTTGTTGGAGAAGAGTAGCGTTCATGGTTCAGTGTCTCCGAGCTGTTAACTCTAAATACCGATCTTCATTGGGCGTTGTTGCCCATCTACGACCTTGCCCTGGTCTTCGGCCTGCACATCCACTCTCCAAAATACGGTTCCAGATCCTGGAAATGACATTTTGTGACACTCCAATGGCTTGCGCTACTTCGGCTTGAGTTTGGCCCCCTTCTAACCTACCAACAATTCTCAAAGCTTCTGAAACTGTCAAATGACTTCGCTGAGACATCGTACTCATCGAAACAAAGCAATCACTGAATGCCGATCATCCTTGTCTTCATTCTCTTTTATCCAGTTGAAAGTCAAATTTCATTCGCTGCCGCTGAAGCGACGTTTTTGACGTCGAACTCAAAATTTGCATACTCCACAGTTTGAAAACCAGAAAAATTTGCATTTGTGATTCTCTTCTTCTATTTTCGGCAAAAAAAATTTCGTTTATATCTTTATTTTATATAAAACTTCAAATATCCTTTAATTGTTTTGAGCAGTGTATTTGGGAAAATGCCACGTTGGCGTTCTAAATATTGCAGTTTTCAAAACTGCAAAAATAACTCTCTATCTGAGAGAACTCATTTTTTTTCGCTTCGCAAAAGAGAAAAACAGGTTAGTTTTGTGTTTTATTATACTTTATAAAAAAGTTAAAATATTATTTAATATATATTATTAAATGTCAGTGATTTTAATACGTTCTATTTGAATTATGTTTTTGTAATGCAATGAACAAGAACATATAAAAATTAGTTAATGTATGTTAAGATAGAATTTTACAGCAGCTTTTTTAATTCAATTCCTGATAAGATAAAGTTATAAAAATTACATAAACATGTGTATTTCCAATGAGAATTAAACGTTTTATTACGCTTAGAGTTTAAGTATAAATTATTTAATTAATTTTAAGGCATATTTTTTATATACCGGGCGCAGGCGATAAATTGCCAAATATTCTCTTGATCGAATTGCATTTAGAATATTTAAAATAGAAGCATTTCATTCATTCCATTTAAAACTCATTTAATTTTACATTAGGATCCACTTTAATTTAAAATGCAAGCAGTAATTCTTGTACTATTAAACCAGCAATAATTGTTTATTTATAGTTTTAAATATTTTGAGAATTTTAGACAACAGCTTAAAAAAAATTCCTAAAATCGACAAATGACTTTTTTTTTTTTTAAATCTAGAAATATGTCGGTCATTCTGTCATATCCGGGAAAAATAGTTTTCATGGGATACCTGCACTTCGCAGAGGTGAATAACATTGCAGAAATCACACAAAGTATAGAAGAAACTTAAAAAATTGGAATAAAATATAAAATATTTACAAATCGTACGTGGTATTACGAATAGTACGTGGTATATCAATTAAACATTTATTATCTTACACCGGTTCTTCGCAGGGGTAAAATGGATAACTTTCCGTAATCGGGTCGATAGCCATGATTGGCGTCAAATGAGAAAACAGTATACAATTGTAACTGTATAAAAGTTAAATAATGGTTAGAAAATGAAAGTAACTTTTATCGAAATAACCCAATTACGGAACATTCTCCAAATTTGAAAAAGGCTTATGAAACACACAACAATTGCCAATAACTGAAAACTATAGACTGATAATAAGCTCGACGTAGCAGTTGTTGGTCGGTAGACAATAATTTCAAATTTCCCTTTTAATTTTGTCTGGTTTCAATTTTTGATTTTTTTTTTCAATCGGTCTTCCGCAAAAGAGTCGGAATAAGTAGTAGAAAAAAGGGCTGCGGACGGAGATGGGCCAATTGAACGTATTAAAATCCCTGACATTTGATAATATATATTAAATAATATTTTAACTTTTTTATAAAAAAAATATAAGGCTGAAAATCACGTTTAAGATGCTTAAAGGTTTTAAATATTTCTCTTTTGCAATTTCCCAACCAGCTGGTATATTTTAGAAATCGTAGTTTGTTACATAACTTACTCAACTCAATTGTTGTACTTGTATATACAGTTGTAACAACCATAAAGAATGTTTAAGGATTTATCAGCTACGTTTAGATAACGTAAAATTAATTTGTTATTTTATAATCAAGTTGTAAAAATACTAAAGTGTTGTATTGTTACTAGAAACACATCCATGTACATAATTTTTATTTTTCTAGCATATCTGGGAGGGAAAAATCGATTAAATTTTTTTATCTTTTCATATATATGAACAGGGTTAGATTAAATAAACAGTGTAAAAAAGTACTTTCATTTTAGCCGGCCGCAGTTCATAAACCGTCAAATATTTCCCCCCATCACCAGCGTTTATGTCGCATTCATTTCATTCAAAATATAAAATCATCCTTTTAAAAATATACTCGTCATTTGAAAAACATAACTTTATTTAAAACACATACATACTGGTATATTACATCCATTTAAACACATGCTTTTCGTTCATTATATTTAAAATACATTTTTTTCTAATAAATAATAACATAAACCCAAGGTGGACAAGTTTCTTCAATGTGGAAAAAAACCTGGAAGAAAACCATGGAATTAAAAGTTACGCCTATAACTTTTATTAACAAAAATGGTTTTCTTTTAGCCTGAATAGCTTGCATAAAATTCAGGTCTATTTGAAGATATTTACAATGTAAGAGTTATAGGCGGAAAAGCAGACAAAGCCATTTTAGAGAATACCTGTTAAAATTCAAATCGTGAATTTCAAATATTTACTCAGTCATAGAAGATTAACCCATATTTACCAGATTTATTGCAAAATATTTTTGTTACAGCTTGTTTTGATAAAAATATATGTATTTAAAAAAAATCCCTGCCGGCTCGGGCCTACAGGCGGGGGTAGATTTCGAAGTTAAGTACTAAATTAACCAACAAAATTTAAATCAAGATTAGAGATAAACCCAGTTCCTCCACTAAGAATGAGCTCTAGGGAGATAAACATTTTGTGAAAATTCTAACATACACGAATACACACACGCATGCATATGAAATAGGTTTAAAAAATAGCCAAAGCAAATTCAGAGAACCTCAAAGTGATAAATAAGTTAATATTTCCATAGTCGGGTTTTTATCATGTTTTAATACATTTCTTCAAACTCACATGACGTTACATATTCACCTGCTGAGGTCCATTTTATTTCCAATATGACGGAATATTTTTTTGTTGTTTTTTAATTCGTCAAACTATTTATTTCATTTTGAGTTTTCATGCGGAAATCTTGCTCTAGAAAACTTATGACGTAATATTAAATTTGTTTTAAATTCGTCAAACTATTTATTTTATTTAATTTTTCACGTGAAATTCTCGCAAAAGAAAAGCAATTGTTGTGGTGAGAGTTTTATTGCTTTTTTTTTAATTGTTGGCAACTACAATAACAAAAAATATTTATTTTTTTTCTGTCATTGTTGTGTAAGAGCTGATTTTATCGGAATCATGTTAAGACGGTATTCAAAATTTTGAACCCTTCCCATTTCCATTCCCTTGGTCCGATTTTACCCATTTTCAAGCCCCGCCGAGATATTAGCCATCTCAAAGTTGTTGGCGAGTTTGAAGACGATCCGTGCATAATTGCGACTTTTATCGTGCGGACAAAATTTAGTACATACATACATACATATATATATATATATATATATATATATATATATATATATATATATATAAACTTTTTAGGTGGGGGTGGTTTTGGGTTCCTGGGGTCCTATAATGAAAAATTATGAAGGAATTTTTCAAAAGTCGCACCATGGTAACGACTGCAATAGGTAGTATTTTTTACGAAACCTACCTAAAATAGTTGCAATGTCAGTTTAGTTTCGGGGCAAAATGCAATACTGTTTACGTAGCATTAGTGCTTTTTCTCCCGAAATTAAAATGACATTGAGATTTTTTTTTTTTTAAATACACATATTTTCATCAAAACAAACTGTAACAAAAATATCGTGCAATAAATCTGGTAAACAAGGTTCATCTTCCATGAGTGAGTAAATATTTGAAATTCATGATTAAAATTTAACAGGTATTCTCTAAAATAGCTTTGTCTGCTTTTCCGCCTATAACTCTTAAATTGTAAATATCTTCAAATAGACCTGCGCACGAGATGCGCAGATGGTAGATATTCTGTCATATATGACGTCATACAAAAAATCCGTGTATTTGCGTTATTCACTCCATCCACAAGGTGGCGCAGCTGCGTCAATTTACGGCAGATTCCAGCATTAATTTTGTACGCTTACTTATAGCGCTTTGGCGGTAACTGCCCACTCTTCCCTGGCCGAAACGCTTTCTCAATTGAATCCTTATACAATGTTTACGTTTGAACTACAAGCTGTCGCAGCGATCGCCATTTATTGTTAAGCATCGTTCAACATGGGATTCAATTTCTATATTTTCTGGGCACTATAAGTACTAGGTACTCGAAACGAACAACTGTTCGTTTAGAAAATGGCGGAATCAGGATAGCTATCGACGTGATGCAAAACGTGATGCGTTATACAAAATGTGATGCGTTACACAAAACGTGATGCGTTATACAAATCGTGATTAGTAGGACTAAGCAAATCTTTTTCATTGTACCATGATAGATTATCATGTTTGTGAGACGATTGAACATGTAAATATCGATCATACCAAGTTAAGATTATTTTGCGGAGTCCTATATCTAAAAGTGACCGATGTAGTGTACGCTGATAAGCATTTACATTTAAGCCTGAATTATATTCAGCTGTGAGTTAATCCGTTGGTATTACCTATCTGACTTCTCTAGCAGGATATTTAGCCACAGAAAAAGTAAAAACGTTATGTTATTGCCTACATGATAAGTAGAAATACACTGCTCAAATGAATTAAAGGATATTGTAAGTCTTGTATAAAATAACGGTATAAGCGAATTTTTTTACAGAAAATAGAAGAAAAGAGTCACAGATGCAATTTTTTTAAAATTTTCAAACTTCGGAGTATGCAAATTTTGAGTTTGACGTCAAAAACGAAACTTTAGCGGCGGCGAATGAAATTTGGCTTTCAACTTACTGAAAGACAAAGCGGAAAACAATTATAGACATTCAGCAAGTGCTTTGTTTCGATAAGTGCGATGTCTCTACGAAGTCATTTAACATAATCAGAAGCTTGGACAGTTGTTGGTCGGTTAGAGGGAGGCGGGGGTAAACACAAGCTCAAGTAGCAGAATCGACTGATTTTTCACAAAGTGTGATTTCCATGATCTGGAACAGTTTCTGGAGACTGGAAATGCAGATCGAAGACCAGGAAAAGGTCGTAGACGTGCAACAACGCCCAATGAATATCGATATTTAACGATAACGGCTCGGAGGCATCGAAATATGAATGCCACTTTTCTTCAACAATAGCTTCGCTCGGCTACTGGTACCACAGTTTCGACTTCAACTGTCCGAAACCGGCTCCACGCTGGTTCAATATTGCTGCAATATTGTATTCCTCAAAAATATTTCCATAGAAATACTAATATTTCAAAAATATTGGATTTAGAGTGATGTATTAGCTAAAGAGTACCTCTACTAATGATTAGTTTGGCTAACAAACATTTTTTCAGAGTTTATCAAACTTGGCTAATTAACATGTATTTGGTTAACCTTTTTTTTTTGTTATTGGATGCGCACGTTAATTCTGCGATCACAGATATTTTCTCATAAAAGAATTTTTCAAGGGGGAAACGGCCGAAAACGCAGCGTGTGATAGTTTAATTCTCGTATATCCATCAACGACGAATTAATGACTAATATTTATCTCTTATGGTAGATACCAGCCCAAAGTCCACCAATCAAAGCGCTCTAAAAATAGCTTTGTTCAGTTCTTCGGCTTTTAACAACTTTTTAAAACACTTAAGGGGTTACATACGTTCTCAACTTTAAAAAATCGATTTTTTGTTTTTGAAGGAAATTAAACCCTTACAATGTATGTATTTATGGGCCGAAAGATTTAAAGTGGTATCACAATTATTAAGAAAGATATGAGCAAAAATGTGAGCACTTGCACGGTCAAAATATATTGAATAATAAAATTTTAAACGCGTTTTTCTCGAAAATACATTTTGCAACATGGGCAGCGTGATAACTTGAACAATTTTTAACATTTTTGGATACAATTTGCTCCCATCTATACGCATAATTAAATTATCTAAATGCAATGGAGCCATTTTTTGAAATTTTTAATTTTCTATATTTTTTCCAATCTGTTTAAAAGTCAAAATTTGAAGCGAACAATGAAATTTATTTTTTCATAAATAGTGCAATTGTCTTATTTTACAAAAATTCAAAAATTTGAACCGATGGCCTTTAGTTACAACCTTACTTTACAATAAGAAACTGAGATTTTAATAATTTTTTGGTTCAACAGAAGTTACAATGTTGACCATCGAGCCCGGACATTTTGGCACTGATCAATACGGCCGCAAGTTTCCTACGCAATATTTGACCAAATTTAACAACCAAAAATATTTTTAAATACTTCAAGCAATTAAACACAACGTGGAATTATTAGCTTTTCAATTAATTTTACTCCCTTACTAAAAAAAAATTCAAATCCCCGCCGAGAACGTATGTAACCCCTTAAAAGTGATTACTCGACAAACGTTCCGCATGTTGTTTTCATTAACGGGTTCCATTCAATCTTTAAAATAACCCTACTTGCAAAGCGAATAATCTGCTCGAGGGAATCCAGAGACAATAGCACACATTACAGGTCGCATGATAGTACTTGGAATCGAAATTAATATAACACTGCCGCGTTGCATTTTATTTGGATACTAAATTACGTTTCGGTTAAAAGAAATTTATGCTAACGAATGCGATTCTGGAACGAATAATCTTCGTTAGCCCATAGGTATCAATGTATCCTTCTATATATAAAAAAAAGTTTTGATTTGGAAATGGACCAATGAGAATCTGCGTAGATATTCCCCGCAGATCAGCATTCAATTTGAATGCTTAAGCATGGCCTTTCTTTGTTAATATTAAAAAAAACTGTTGCATACAAAAATATGAAAATTGGTAGTATTATAGAGAAATGTTTGATAAACACGCTGATGCAGATAGTTTTCAAATTGATGAATTATTTTAAGAGATATTTAATGCCAAAGTTGGACAAAATCGTTCCATTAAAAAAGTTTTATTGGAGCACAAACTGTACATAGGAAGTTAATCATTTTTAGATCATTTTATGCGTCAGAATTTCCCGGTGTGAAGATGCATTTAGTTTTTTTATTTGACTCATTTTTTGAGGTTTTATTCCTATTTTAAATTCAAATTTGCAGCATTTCGAGAAATATTTTTTACACATTTTAGGAAATTATATTAATTTAAACTGTTGCCAACTGTATAAACAGCGCAAACAATAATGTTTGCTTCAAATTAAAAATTTATTTTACACGTGACTATTATAAACAGAAAATATAAAAAGCAGGAACTTATTGAAAATTACGTCATAAAAACTATACACGTAAATTTTAAAAGAGAAAGACTATTGTAAAATAATAAATTCATTCATGCGTTAGAAGTCTTAAATAGGAGAATTTACGTCACATTACACTTATTAGGTAAAATGAACAAAAAATAATATTGCAAAACAGTTTAAATTTAAAAACTGCGCAAGACAGTTGATATTTTAAAATGATCATAATATTTCATTTCTAACAAAAGTATTTTTACGTGAATATTAAAAATAGAAAGAAAAGGTTGGTGAAAATTACGCCAGATTATAATTGTTAGATTCAAATTATAATTCAGCCTTTCGAAATCTTTTTAAAGCCGATCAAATTAGCGTGTTGTTAGAGTGTGCGGTGTCTGAACGGGGGTTGACGAGCGTAGCTCGTAGGAGCCAGAGCCCCCTAGTATTGTAAATACTTGTATTGCAATGCTAATAATCACAGAAATACTGTCGTAACATTTATACTTTTACATTTAATTACATTTAATTACATTTATGAATTTAAATTTCCGAATTTAAACTTTCGGTAAAACATTTCTTCCCAATGTTGGTACAGTATTGCTAAATGTAAATATTTTAATGCTGGTGCAACATTTTATGCCAATATTGGTCAGAAGCATTGTTAAGGATAGATATCCGTAATTAAAGACTAAACATAGCTTCTAAAATTTTGAAATACATAGCTAATTTCTATTTTTGGATTATTTTTTTTATTAAACTTACTTGTGTTTATAAATCTCTAGTACGTTTTTATTAATCTCTAATATATCCATCAGATTTTCCGCAACACTACTTATATATGCCAAAATAAAACATCACTTTAATATATTCATTTTTATTTTCAGATTTCAGTTAATATTTTACGTACACGAGACTTGCGTCTTGTTATTGGTGCAGTGTATTTTATACCAATATTGGTCAATATGCTAACAAGAATAGCGAAGCATTGTTAAGGATATATATCTATAAATAAAGACTAAACCATAGCTTCTAAAATTTTAAAATGCATAACAAATATCCACGTTTTGATTTTTTTTTAAATTAAACTTACGTGTCTTTATTAATCTCTAATATATCCATCAGAATTTCGACAACACTACATATATGCCAAAGTAAAACATCACTTTAATATATTCATTTTCATTTTCAGATTTCAGATAATACTTTAGGTACACGAGACTTGCGTCTTGTTATTGGTACAGTGTATCGAAGGAAATGTAAAATACAACTGAAGAGAATAACATTAATCACGTAAAACTAATGGTTGCATGAAATAAAACAACTTAGAAAGATTAAATTCCGTTCTATCGTAATTTGTCTTTTATTTCGACATTAAAGAAAGCCTTGAAACAAGATTGTTCTAAATCTGAAAGCCTCTGACAAAGTTGAAAGTTTTTCATTCTTCAAGCACTTGTCAATTTTAATGCGTTTAAAAAATAGTTCAGATTTTTTCGATATACATATATATATATATACACAAGGTATGTCATAAGTTCGAGAAAAATTAAAAAATTCATAATAAAAGAAGTAATAATCGAAAAAAAATTCGGTTTGCGCGAATATGATCAGATGGACATTGGATTTTTTAACATGTATGAAAAAAATTATTCCAAAAGTAACTGAAAGAGGGCGACACTGCATTCTGCAGGGCACTGCATTCTCCTCATGTGACTGTTTGGTCTGCTTTCACCGCGTCTTTCATCCTGGTCCCTTCTTTTTATAAGAGCCTTGTCCTGATACCCGCTGCAAAATCTATATACAGTCAATGCAGAACGGTATGTTACGCTTATGTGTGATCACGTTGTGCCTGCATTGCAGAAAAGACATGCGTTAATTGTCGTCACCTTCATGCAGGATGTAACCCCCCCTCCCTACATTTCACTTTGCACGGGATGTCAAAACGCTCCTGTTAGACACTTTTACTGAAGACCGAGTGATAAGTCTAGGTTATAAATTTGAGTGACCCTCACGATCCCCAGACTTAATCGCGCAGATATTTAGCTGTGGGATACTTAAAGTCTCGAATGTACAGGGGCTTCCCAGCCGAATTGGTGGAACTGAAAGACGCCATTCGACGGACCATGGGTGTCATCGATACCGACATGCTATACTCAGCATTAATAGGCGTATTGACGCGCTTCACTTGCCTATTACCTGCTGGTGGTCATGTTGAACATCTTTTACTTTAAGACAAATGCACAGTGTCATGTTATTGGGATTAGTTTCACTGTCTATTTGTGCTTATCTGATTTGCATAAAACGTCTCAGTATGGCGTGTGAGCGCCCGCTTTCGGTTACTTTTTGAATAATTTTTTTTTAGACATGGAAAAAAAATCCAATGTCCCTCTGAATATATTCGCGCAAACCAAAATTTTTTCCTAGCAATATTTTTTTGTTATGATTTTTTAATTTTGCACGAACTTATAACGCACCCTGTATATAATGCATACAAAACATCATTTTCCTTTTTTTGTCTGAACAATTATAAATAATCTTAAATTTGGAAGTCTGAGATACGCAACTTAAATAACCAAATGTACAAAATCATAAAAAAAACTATATATCAATACTGTGATATACAGGGTGGTCATAAAAAACCTCCCCGATATATGTACCCATAGCGACCTAACCGCTCAACCAATCAAAAGGAAATTTTAGATTTAGTTATTTGAAGGTATTCGCTCGAGATCACGATGGTTTAAAACAATAGAGCTCTCACAGTTGCGGTTACAGGGAAAAAATTTCGAAATTTTTGAAAGGAACATCCTCAACATCCATCCCATTTCCTGCGCAAATTCATCAGCGCATCGAAAAACCATAAATGGCATTGGAACAATACACGTATGACTAAAATTGCCGGTGTTATATCGTGCCACTCAATTCTAATCAGTTTCCATGTAACGCAATATTCAGCACTCTAAAACAAAGGATTACATTTTTATTTTCACTATGTGTACGCAAATGCAACTCAACAAAAACACATTTTAAAAGAAATCTTACAACATTACTCAGTTCAGAAGTAAAAAAAAATTGGCTACAGAAAAACATGACTTGTAGCCACTCCTTCGTTCCTTGCATATCGAAAACATGCTCCTACAGTAAAATAGTGAAGTCAGCCAGGCGCGAGGTAAAAGGACTCCAATTCAGGAGCAAGTCCTGCTTTCGTATCTGATGGTATATCCAGAGTTTATTTCGGGTATTGCATCGTCCCAAAAATCTTGTTACACCAGCATAAAATATTTCCAAAAAAAGAGGACCAATGAAAATTCAAAGACGAGGTGAACTAACGCACTTTACATAATTCACAGTAAAAGATAGTAGAAGCAACAATCACAGAACACCATATGCAAAACATTGCGTGTAGAATATTTTTAATAAACAATGTGGGAAGATTGTTTCTTCAGTTAATTGTTCGTACGTGCCAACAAGATGACATTTACAATAAAACAACGAAGTGAATTGATAAAGCTGTTTTATCTGAACTGGAAAAATGCAGCTGAAGCAGTGCGAGTTTATAGCCGAAATCATAATTTACGACGAGGCCCATGTTTCGTAAAAACTGTACGTGATTTGGTGAAAAAATTCGAAGTCACCGGATGCACATGTGATCAACCACGATCCGGACGACCATCTGTTCCTGTTGAAGTTCTTGGGGAAGTGCATAACTGGAATACTGCAGATCCATTGCATACTGCAAGAAGTGTTCCATGCAGTTTCGATGTACCGAAAACAACAGTGCTCCAGATTCTGCGTACTGTTCTGCGGATGTTTCCCTATTGATTCCAGCACGTCCAGATGTTCTAACCTGGAGACGAGCAACAGTGTTTGGACTTTGCAAATTATTTTCTCATCAGATATCATGAAGATAACAGTTGGCTGTTGCGAATATTATGAACGCATAAGGTACATTTCTCTTTAACTGGGAACGTTAACTCCAAGAACTGCGTTAACTGGGCTAAAGAAAATCCTCACGATGTGATACCAACCCCTTTACACGAAGCTAAAGTGACTGTGTGGTGCGGCATCGCGAACACATTCGTTCTCGGTCCGTACTTTTTCGAGGAAGTCACTTCCGCAAGTAGGAAAACGCGCTCCATCACAAGTGCTTAGTATACATGAATGTTGCAGAATTACCTAATTCCAGAATTGCAGCAGCGAAATGTCGTTAATGATATTGTATGGATTCAAGATTGTGCTCCTCCACACGTCGCAGCACCTGTTCGACAAGTGCTGCAACAGCACTTTGATGATAGAGTCATCTCTCGTAACTTTGCAGTTTCGTGGTCACCACGATTCCACGATCTCACTCCAGTGGATTTCTGGTACTGGGATTATCTGAAATCAAAGGTCTACAAATCAAATCCCAGAATTTTATCAGAATTGAAAGATGCCATAAAATATGAAGCAGATTCCTTCTGCGATGTTACGTTCGGCATTGTTTTCAACAGTCTCACGCATACAATGCGTTATTGTCTCCGATGGTGAGCATTTTGAAAACTGCTAATTCAAATAAATGTTTTCTTCTCTCTTCTCTCTTGAGTCGTCATTGGCCCTTTATAATGGTCTTTTTTGCAAGTGTTTTACGCCGGTAATTTTCATCGTACGTGTATCATTCCAACGCCAATTATGGTTCTTAATGAGCTGATGAATTTTCGCAAGAAAAAAAATTACTGTTGCCATTCGAAAATTTTGAAATTTTTTCACTATAACCGTAACCGTGCGAGCAATTGTTTTAAGTCATCACGAACTCGATCGCATACATTAAAAAAACTAAATCTGAAATTTCCTTTCGATTGGTTGAGCGATTTGGTCGTTAGGGGTACATATATCGGTTTTTTATGACCATCCTGTATATTACTCTGCTTTCAATTGGCCGCGCTTGAAGATATATTTATATATATCCTTTATATAGTTGATTGATATGCTGACACAACCGGTATAGATCGATGATAGGCACGATGTAAGTTAGAGAATCACTTCATTAGACCACTTCAAATAAATAATAAATGGAACTTTTATTTATAACACACTTCAACATTTACAACAGCTGTGTGAAACACAGTATTTACGCTTACGGACAATTATACAACATATTCTGGCCCGTGTTAAATTACACTTTCGGATTCTAACTACGCTCTAGATTATAATGCTCTAACACACTATCCCAATCTCCCGAAGTGAACGGTAAGGCTTATTCAATACTACGACCTCACAGGGTATCCGAAATCTCGTCACATAGTACATAGGCTTCTCATATAAGACGCTTCTTAAATAAATCACACGTTGGTCACAACACGACTAATACTTTTCCACTATAATATGATTCTCTTTTTTTTTCAAAATGTCTGGAGTCTCTTGCTTCATTTTCACGGGCAACCTCACATGTCGCTGTTGACGCTTGTCCCGTGACATGTAATCAATCAAGATTATAAGATTATCTCCTGCACATAATATCTTCCTTCTATTGCTACATACCTTCCTGTTGTACCATCCACATTCCAGTAGACAATAACTCTTTTTCCTGAATTGCCTTTCATACACTTCACTCATTTTAATCTCGTACCTAAGAAAATCTGTCTATAACTCAAGGACGTAGATAATAATAACAACCAGATAAATATAATAAAGAAAGAAAATAAAGTTAATTATATAGTAATTTGCATTAAACATTATTCTCATTAACCTGACAAAGACCATTGTTTACATTTTACATAAGCGGTTTTACTGACAGCGAATGGTAATTTTATTTTCGTAAAATGGAATTTTTTGTTAAAGTGACTAAAATTTCTAAGCAATCTTGATAGAAGCGTCGGTCACAATTTGCAGCTTTTCAGCCAAAGAACATCTTAAACGTTATTGCAAAAATTTCAAATGCAGATATAGAGATTTTATCTTTCAATGGAATATTGAAATATTCTGGTTGTTTTAAATGCCTTCCCTCCCAACCAAACTGTAACAAGCGGTAAAATTTCTTGAAAAACCGTGGAAATTTAGCCTTTTAATGGTCCTTAAACTTGGATTCAGTCCTATTAAAATTTAACAAATCATCAGTATGCTGAAGATATTATTTTAATACGTTAAACGCGACGCCGGTCCCTGGGGCATTGATCCCCTCCCGCATTGATCTTTCCGTTTAGGCGACGCCGGACCCTAGGGACCGGCGACGGTATAAAATTATAAAAATAATATATTATATAATATTAAAAACATTTTTCACTTTTTTAATGTATTTTATTAAAACATTTCAAACATAAAAAGGGTTTTCCTTCACAAGATTTACAAATTTTACTCACAAATTTTGTACAAATATATATACGCAATTTCTGTGTATGCTGTCGCTTAAACGAAAATTAAAGTATAATTAGTGTCGCGTTAAACGTGTTAAAGATGTTGATTTTTAAAAATCTTGACTTAAATTATAAGTTTTAGTAATATAAATTCAGCCAATTTAAGTACATTGCGATAATAATTAATAACACAGATCCATACAGAGATTTTAAAAAGTTATCAATAAATATTGCGTATGTGGCTTTATTAAAAAAGACGCTAAAAACATCATTGCCGCGGTGTGACCCCGAAGCGAGAGACAGACAAGATACATTCTACATATTTTCAGCAGCGCGATCAGATATACAATGATGAACAGTTGTCAGATTTGACTGTAAGTGTATTAATCCAAAATTTGACACCTTGGACAGTTATAACCTTAAAGAATACTGCACTTAATGCAATTTTGAGTTACACACCAGTCAAACAACCGTTAATTAGCGTCACAGAAATTTTAACGCATGTATTCGTATGCCAAGGATGATTAATGGAAAATTTATATTTCGGCGCACCAATTTAGACATTAACGAATGCTTGACACCTTCTTTAACGCAAAAATAGTAGATCTTTTGGACCGAAATAATCATTTGCATCGATTACCAACCTGAGTATTAATAAAGTGTTTAAATTACTGCTGCAAAAGAGCACATGGTCAGAGAGTATCTTTTTATTTATTCGCTATCAAACAAATAGTATGCAACAGCTTTGTTGGAGATTTTAGGATGAGAAAGTTGATTTGTTTTTTATTTATTTTATTAACGGCTGGAACGAACTTGGGAACGTTAAAGTGAATGTTATTTAGGTACTTTGCGGTTAGCTTGGCGCCAGTGTTATATATACATATATATGTATATATACATGTATGTATATATATACATATACATTTACATATATATATGTGTGTATATATACAATATGTGTATATGTATATATATGTATATTTACATATATGTATGTATATAAATATGTATGTATAACACTGGCGCCCGGCTAACCGAAAAGTACCGTTATTTATTACACGCAAACGAGAAATATACATACTTTTTAAAGAGAAAGATATATTCTATTAAACATATCTGAAAAAGAGGAATTATAATTTGAATATTAATGATATGTGATGATTAGGTAATTACCTCATCACAATCAGTAAATAGGTTTTTATCCCTAAGTGCGTATGTTGTTATCCTCAGCGTTTTGTGATCTTCAAATTCCTTACGATCGTTTTTGCTCGCTGAACTCAACGCCGCTCGTGGAAACTTTTATTATAAAACATTAAAATTGTTTTTCCGGAAACCCTTGCTTTCCAAACTGCGAGACAATGTTTCTAGAGAACGATTCGACCGATTTTCTTCATTTTCTTTAAGAAAAGTAATCATTTTTACTGGAACTTATGCTACCGAAAAGAATAATTTTCATTGATTAATTATTTTTTTAAAAATTCGAAAAAATTATTTTTCTGGTCAAATGACTACAATTTTGTGAAAAATCAACTTTTTAAACTTAATGTTGGTATAAGATTCAGAGAATTAAATTATCTTTCATAATTTTTCGATTAAATTTGTTACGCTTTTATTGTTGTCAATACGATGCTGATGATTATGCAAACTTCAGTCAACCACTCGTAAAGACTTCGAATAAACGATGAATCGTTGATAGGCTGCCACCATCGATATGTGTGTGATATTGGACACAATGAGAAATGTGAGAAGGATAATAATTAAATACTAACTTATTTAGTTAAAATTAAAGAACAATTTATTTAGAGATTATTTACATAAAAAAATCATTGTTTACAATTATAGGCCCGGATATAGCAGATTCTACCCAACATTAAGTTATACGTGGAAATAACGCCTACGTACTGGGTAGTATTATTAAACTACACGCTATCCTCTTCTCACTTCATCGAATTCAACAAGGCTTACCGTAGAGCCACACAGGTATCTCCCTTCACGTACACGTTTGTTCCCGCAGGAATAAATCCTTTCTCAGTATCTTAACTGGCAAATCCACGGCTCCAACATCCAGCCCCTCACCACGAGACTCCAGCCAAAAACTACCTGATACTCTCTCTCAGTTTCTACCTCGAGAGAAAAACACGTGTGGCCTCCCTTGTACAATCACGGAATCACCTTACCTCCAACAGCATTTCGCTTCGTCGTCTAGTTATCCCCCTGAGACCCAAGCAAAATATAATGCATATATTTTTTTAATGTGAGTTTTTTTCAATAAATAGGCATCAAAAATGATGTTTTTAAAGAAATTAATAAATTTCGATTTTTTAATTTTGTTTTGCATCACAACCATCTAAATGGATGTTCAGGCCATAACTCGCTTTAAAATAATTTTAAAAATGCTAAAAGTATGAGAAAGAATAGAATTTATTATAAAGAACATAAGGCAAGTATTAACATCTGCTGTTAAAATTGCAAAAAAAAAAAATATATATATATAGTTTAAATAAACTAAAATAACATAAAAACGAAACTTACCAGCAGAACGTAGAATTCCAACTTGACTCATTTATTACGCCATTTTGTAAACAAAGCAGTTACCGTTGACAAAATCCAAAAGCTGAATGTTGATTTTTGATTCATACATTACCATGCCAAACTGGTTTTAGATTGCTACAATGAAATTTAACGCAATAGAAAGAGAAATCAAATCATCCATTTAAATGGATGCCAGGTCTCAGGAGGTTATTCAGTAGATATAACCAATGGCCTCTTTTGTTCCTTATCTAAATTCCTTTCGTGACTACATTCTCGAATACAAAAGAAATACTGGTATGTCGCTTACACAATGGATCTTTTCATACAATACACGATATAATAGCTCATTTCAAACTTCAAGATAAGATTGTTTGTGTTATTATGTTTCTCTAACCCAAGTACCTAGAGCATGATTTATATATGAAATACAATAAATAAAATAAAATAATATTAATTAACAGTAATCGTAATGAGTCATACTCTCATTAACGTCAGAAACCTGACAAAAATAATTTTAGATCCCTGTGGACGGAGAAAAACAATTGTCCGATTGGAAGTTCGTGTCGTTCGTCTGCAGGTACTTCCCTTCTCACAAGGCGTATTATTATATATTTTTTTTACACACAAAAATTCAAATATACAAGTGAAATGGCAGCAAATGTAATGCAAAAAGGTCGGAGGTGATATCACTTTTCTTTATAACCAAATAATAATTTTTTTAAAAAAATAGTAAAAATCACGTGGATTTTAGGCCATAGAAGTAGAGCCTCACCTTAAAAAATTCTTCTTTACCGAAACAAACAAAAGAATTCAATAGATTACCTGGCGGACCACATTTTTTCGAGATAGCTAAAAGCATCGTAAAGTGCGATTTGGTAACCTACATGAATACTTTAAAACCGTTTTCATCTACTCCCTTCTGCTACATTTCGGAATGTGGCAAAATATTCTCCTGTTTTCTTTTCTTTTCATTTCTCCTTTTATTTTATTTTATTTTTTTTTTACAGTGTTGTATCCTAAACTTCAATCTAAGAGTGAAAGCTTTACAGACCCTCGTGTTTGACACGAGAACGTGAATTTTTATTAGATCTGGACGCAAGAAAGCAGGGAATAAATTTGAATTCCTCGTGTCGGATCTACGCTTTGGCATTTGAAATACCTCGCTGATTTTATTGTTTTGTATTGAAATGTGGAGTGAAATGTTTTGAACGGTATTAGTTATGCAAAGTGGTTTATTTTGCGTTGTGTATTTTATTCGAATATTTCGAGGTTTTAAGATTAGATAAATGTAATCTTATTAAATTTTGGTAGTAATGATTGATGCAAAATATTAGAAGCACTGCACTTTGTTAAAAAAGGTATCTATTTTGACAGAGAAAATAAAGAAATTTAATAATGTCGTAATATTAAGTAAGTAGAATGTAATGAAATAAAAGAGTAGTAAAGGCAAAAAGGATTAACCCACTCGCTACGCATCCCGCGATTTACGCGGACATGCATCTTCAAACTAGCCAGCCCTTGGCGACCAGTTTGGTCTCCGTTAGATGTGTGCTAAGCATTGTAGCATGTTACCTTTATCCAAAATTTAATTTACTTTCTCAATACTTCGCCAAATCAGAAGTTTCTAGTAGAGAAATCAAGAATTCCGTATTTTTATGGGTACTACTTGTTTATCCCGTCGACCAAAAATATATCGCCAAACTATAACATTAAATATCAATAATGGTTGATCGTAAATGTCATATTCGCTTGTTTTTAAGCAAGTTACAGGTGTTTACGTCATCAAGTTATTTTTATTTCGACGTTTTATTTGTATTTTTATCAATGTTATACTAATTTATTTGTTCTTTCGCTATTTAAAATAAAAATTATGTCAATTTGTATAATTTTGGCAATTTATATAATTTGGCGAAATTGGTCGACGGTATAACAAAGTAGTGCCTTTTTACGCTAGCCAGGCGCAAGTGATAAATCATCAAACGTTGTCTTTCCAATCGCAATTTTTCATATTTCCTTAAATTCATCTAAAATATAATAATTTCACTCATTTTATTTAAAATACATAATTTTAATTTGAAATTCATGACTTTCACTTTTTCTCTCCCTTTTTTAAGAAAAAGAAAAGAAAAATAATAAATAATACCAAAAACCACGACTTTTAATTTCAATATCAAAGCATTGTTTTAATTTACCACGCGGAAAATAAAAAATGTTAAAAATGGTCACCTGGCATATAAAAAGCGAAGCGGTCAGCCCGGAACTATTGATGACAGTCACATGACTTAGGCTATTATTATAGAGATTCAGTTTTCTGACAATCTTTTATTTATGATCTAATTCTATATTAAAAAAAACTCTTTTACAAAAATTTTTTACATATTTTAACTCAAAAATATACCTAGATAGAATAATCCCGCCAGCTCGGCCTACAGGCGGAGGTCGATTTCGAAGTTAAGTACTAATTTCCCAAACAAAAACTAAATCAAGATTCGAGATAAACACAGTTTAACAATTTTATCTGGCCGTTTTTGATGAGTTTTAAATTTCATATTTCTGTAAAAGTTGTTTTTATCAGAATCATTTTAAAACGGTATTTAAAATTAGAGCATCAAAATATTAAATTATGCCAATTTTTCCATAGTCGGAGTTTTATCATGTTTCAATACGCTTTTCCAAACTCACATGAGGTTACATAGTCACTTGCTGACGTCCATTTTATTTTCAATATGACGTAATATTCGCTTCCTTTTTAATTCGTCAAACTATTTATTTCAGTTTCATTTTTCACGTGTAAATCTTCCTATAGAAAAGTTATGACGTAATATTCACTTTTTTTTTAGAAAATTCGTCAAACTATTTATTTGATTTTCATTTTTCACGTGGAAATCTTGCAATAGAAAAGTAATTGTTGTGGTAAAAATTTTATTGCGTTTTTGAATTGTTGGCAACTGCTATAAAGAAAAATGTTTAAATTTTCCTGCCATTTTTCTGTAAGAGCTGGTTTTATCAGAATTATGTTAACGCGGTACTCAAAAATTTTATCCCACCCCCATTTCTACCCCCTTTGGCCTATTTTGCTCATTTGCAAACCTCGCCGAGGTATTAGCCATTTCAATGTGTTTGGCGAGTTTGAAGATGATCCGTGCATAATTGCGACTTTTATAGCGCGAACAAAATTTAGTACATACATTCATACATATTATATATATATATATATATATATAGAGAGAGAGAGAGAGATGATTTGTAATTATATAATTGTTATATGTATATGTATATATATATATATATATATATATATACATATACATATAAAAAATTAACACATATAAAAAATATTTATAAAAAATATTTATATACTTAATATTTACTTCAATCAGTGTGCCTTTTTCAAATATATCGTCATTTATACATAGCAGGAATAAGAAAATTATCTTACCTGTTTCCTCGGTAACGCTACCCCGGTCCCGTCACTCGTATATACGTCAATATCTTCCTTCACACAGTCGCTAGGCATATTCACAAATTAGACTAAAGTGTAAAAAATAAAATAGATTTTTCATTATATTAGGTGTATGTACTTTTATGTGAATTATTGTTGAATTGATCATTCCTTTGATTCCATATCCGTTTAATAGATAATCTTGATTAATATAAATTGAACACGGAGGGATAATATTTCCCGCACATCTTCACAAAAACAACTACATGATACAGCGACTAAAAGGAGACTGACACAATATATTAAAAGAGTTAAAAGAAAGGAGTTCAAAGTCTTAAATCCGTGACGTCAAAATAACTTCAACATGGAAAAGAAGGCGAGGCAACCGCAAGCATTCACATCTTGTTGAATCTGAGAAAGTTTTGAATCGTGAATAATAGAAAATGATTTCTGGTTTTTCACTTTCAGGGGTTACATAGTCCAACAGGTTTTGGGGTTCCTGGAGTATATAATGAAAATATATGAAGGAATTTTTCAAAAGTCGCACCATGGTAACGACTGCAATAGGTAGTATTTCACTTATGAAATCTACCTAAAATTACGTAGCCAGATGGTTAAGTTGACAATTGAGATGTTCACGGAATGCGAAATCCAATTAAATGTGCTAATATTAACTTAGCTAACGTAAATGTAGCAAATGAATAATAGTTTTTGTTATCGAAGTTTCTTAACATTCGATAGTGTCGGTAAAAAACATGGATATACGTCTTTACCTTCTGGATAACTCTGTACCCTCCGTAGCTATATCGTCTACTCTACTGTGTATACCCTTTGCCTATAGTGTATATTCTCTGGGTTTTTTACGACTACGCTACTGGTTAGAAAGCATTTTTTTTTCAGTACACACGTTGCGATGTTTTTACGAGTAGATGCATGTCGTAATTTTTATGCACAGTTACTTACGTTTTCACAAATGCAAACTACTGTACAGCTGTATTAAGAAACAAGTTAAGAAAACAGATATTTATACCAGTAGTAAAAATTACATTTTAATTTAGGCGCTGTGTGTGAAACTAAAATGAAAAAAATATCACGTTTTTCGTAAGGTTGTCAGGATGCAGTTAAACAGTGTTATGTTACATGAAAATCAGAGGAAAAACAAAAATGTTAGTTGACATATTTTACACTCGAACCCTTATTTATAAACTACTCATTCGTAATTAATATTAATTTTAATCGCGAGATATTTTCCTATATGAAAGAAAAGAAGACTTTTTTCAATAAATAAATAAATAAATATAATAGAAAGCACTGCAAAAGGTACTTTATAAGTGGTGTGGTTCTTCCAAGTTGTTACATTAAAGTTATTTATTTACTACAACAGTGATTTAAATTCATTTTCTTATTTGTAGTCTTTGTTCTAAAGTATTCCAAGGTTTTTGGAATAAATGGTTATAATTAGAAAGATTTTTTTAAATGTTATTTCGATTACATTTCACCAGAAAAAAACGCAAATATATAATAGACATATAGAATAGTCGTTTAAAAGCTGTATAAATGAATACAGTGCACAAATTGAAACTGCTGTATCAGAATAAAAAGAAGTCACAGAGGCAGGAAATTCTCCAAATGAACAGAATATCACCTTCGCAACGCAGCATCTCCATTTTTTATAACATCACATTACCACATGCACGCCAGTGCTACTTGCTGGACAGTCTTATTGCATCAGCACTTCGAATTTTGGTCAGGACTTTTCAGTCAATTCGGAAAATAACTGGCCAAAATAACATATACATCGTTTGATGTACATCGGACTTTGGCCAGAACTCGCGCTCTGAAATACTTTCTGAAGTGTTTTCTGCTAAAACTAAGTGCAGTACACCTTTGGATTACAGAGGATTAAAACGTTTTTACATACCTGCCAACTTTTACGCTTTCTTCCTACCACTAAAATTTTATAGTAAATATTGCCTTATTTAATCATATAAATCTCAGGCGAAAATTTCTACTAAATTTTAGTGGTAGCAGAAAAGCGTAAAAGTAGGCCGCTATGGTTTTTATGATTTAAAAATTAATGATCGAGCCTGAAACACGGAGAAGTAAATGCAAATTTCCGACATATTCAACATTCCCCATTAGTGCATGGTGAATGTCGACATTTGCCGGTGCAAGTCTGAAATAAGGATATTTAGCAAATATTTCGGACATACACCAAGCGACTATGTGAATGTTGACATTCACCGGTGAAAGTCGACATTCTCCAGATTTTGGTCTTTCAAGGTAACATATATATATGTTATAAAATCACTCGGTTTTGGAGTCGTGACTGGTGGTATTCTTATTTAAAGAAAACAGGCCGTTTTTCAAACATTCTTTTATTTTGAGTAGAGGCATCTTAACTGGATTGCAGTCATTCAAGGCACACCCGCCGGTGTCAGTTCCACAGCCCCGAGCCTAAGTCTGTTCCCTATCGCGGCTCGCAGCAATCTGCCCGAATTTTTAGTTCTAAGAGAAGATCACCACTTGAAGACTACTTTATGACAATTTATTGCCTTAGACTGTTTTATATTAGATGCTTCTGAGTAATTTTTATATAATTAGCTTTCAATATAGTGTAAGTTACTTGTTCATGCTCTCCCAAGATTTAAAAGTTATAAATACTCGATAACTGGGCCATATGTTGCGAGGTACTTCTGAATTTAATTGGGATTTGAAGTATCAAGGAAATTATGATGTTTGAGAAGTGCCAAGACATCGAACATATGTACTGATGATTATCGAAACTGGGTAATGATAATATCCTTTTGGGGCTCTAAGGATTTGAAGTGCTACTTGGGGCAGATATAGAAATTAAGTTAGAAACTAAGGGGAAGGTATACTAACTGAAAAAGTTTATAGAGCCTCTTACCAATTTTATAACATATATAGATATACATATGAGAACGTGAGTTTCAAAATTCGCCTTATCCAAAAGTTAAAAAATTGTGTTATCTCTATCAGTCTATTGGTGAACCTGCTCTAAAAAAACACAACAATCTGCAAAAAAAATTAGTTTAATCTGATATTTCTGGCATTGCAAAATCTTGCTTTACATTGAAAACCAATGGACACAGTTAATGGTTTTTTGCGATTTCCCGAAATTTGATTTTCTTGATAAGTCGAGTTTTGAAATTCACGTTATCATATGGGTAGTTCAGAAATTAAGTGGAAATTTGAGTCCGAATCATTTTTTTTTTGTACTTTTATGCAAATAATTGTTCAACTAAATAGATAATCTATAAAGGTACATCTAAAACTTGTATTTAGAATAAATTTGAAATTTAAAGCTATTTTAATAAAATTAAAATCATACAAAATGTCACCTCCATGGTATGTCCCTCCCTGCCTGCTTTTACTTTACAACATGAATGTATCCCATAAGATAAACGAAAAGAACCGTATAAAATATAATTAAGTTAATTAATGGATATACTTTACTTATTTTTTAAAAGTAAATTTTGAAAATTTATATATTTTTTTAAAAATTACATACCAGATGCTTCGGTCTCCAGAATTATAGCTACTTCCATGACATATCAGTTATAGTTATATAAAAATCTACTAGGTGGCAGCAAAATCTAGAACTTGGAATACAAATTAACTACAGGTAGCTACTTATTGGATGGAATATTTCTGAAGCATGGTAAGTTGTTACTTTATCTAGTTTTAATTAAAAACTTTTAATTACCATAGTGTACTTTAATTGGATGTCAAATCCATGGCCTCATTAATTTTGTCAGTTTTAAAAATAGCAGAATTCTGTTGATAAATAGCTTTAAACTGCTTTATTTAATTTTGTATCCAAATAGCATTATGTTAATATTGCGCATAGTTTAGAAAATATTAGGCCTAATCTCACAAATATCACCTCCATGGGTGTCACTTCCATTTTCAGTTTTTCTCTGCTAGCCAATTAGATAAATTAAAATAAAACACAAAATGTTTCTTTAATATTTAATATATTTAAATAATATGGCCACACTAGAGTAGTCTACAATCGTATATTTAAAGCGCTGTATTTTCTACTTATCTATTAATCTATTTATTTTTATCTAATTGCAAGTTAATATTTTTAAATATTTTTTAGTTATCATGACTCGAGCAAAAAGCAAAAAGATTTCTGTAGAAAAGAAAAGAAAACTCAAACGAGAAGCAGAGCAGAAAAGACGGGATAAAATTAAAGAAAATTCAGAATTTTATGAAGAATGTAAGAAAAAAGAACGCAAAAGGAATTACAAAAAGAAAAAAGAAGGAAAGGCAAAATAAAAGCTATTTCTCAAATGAGTGAACGACAGAAGCGTGCAAAAAGAAAGAATTGGGTTCAAAAGACAAGGAAAACTCGAGAGAAGAAAGCAAATAAAGAAAAAATACTGCAAGTTCTTTTAAATTCTACTACACCAGAAACAGATGATGACCCAGAAATTATAAACAATCCTATTGCAAATGTTAAAGATGTGCTAGGAAGAGCAGGTACCAGTCGGGTAAAAAGTGGTCGAACAATTGTTAACTGAAACAAAACAAAGACATACTAAAGAATAAAATTGCTTGAAAAAGAGCTTAAAAATGTTACGAAAAGTTGAAATATAAAACAGAAAAAGATTATTATAAGAAAAAATATCAACGTATCGTAAGTAAAATAAAAAATTTAAACAGTCCAAAGGAGAAGGTACAGGAAATATTGAAAGGTGAAAATGTTTCTCCTAAAGTCAAAAAATGCCTGGAATTCAGTTCAGCATTGAAAAATCAAATCGAGAAAATTTTTGAAAAAAATGAACAGTCTTAAAAGTCAAAGAAAGTCTTTGGACTTGTCCTTTCTGAAAAAATAATAAAGAAGTACGGTAATATGCACAAGATTTCAGTTAGATTCTGTTAATCAGTATTTAGCAAATGTGACCTCAGTTGAAGATTATGTAGAAGTTAAAATTATGCAAAGATGTTCGGGATCTAAGAACAAATTTGTTTTCAGTAAAAAGTAAGAAGCAGTCATAAGATATGAAAAAGAAATTTGTGTTGTTGAAACAGCCGAAAGTGAACAATCGGTTACAACATATCTTTGATTTAATCCGTCAAAACTGCAATATTATTTAAGGGGATCCGGGACACAAAAATCTTCAAATTTTGCAAAAATATTTTATTTCATAAAAAGTTTATCAGTTTTTTCCTGCTTAAAATATCCAGAGACTCGTTTTTTTTTTTTTTTTTTTTTTTTTTTTTTTTTTTTTTTTTTTTTTCTTTTTCGGGGGTGGGGGGGGGGGGCGATAGCGAATGATATATAATCAACGCAGTCAGAGTTTCTATTGGTTAAATCATTCCTTGCAGTTAATTATTATAGGAATATGAAATAATTATTGCTATTTAAAATTACTATAAACTCTCGATTACCCGACGTTCAATTAACCGGCACGCTCGGTTAACCAACTATCTTATTATATAAGCCTCCTTTCTTCAAAATATGGCTTATTGTTACTTATTGTGGCGAAAATTTAAAAACGTTACCATAGAATTTATTTATTGTCTTATTTTTATTCTTTTCATTTTTACTCTTTTACTCTGGTAATTATTTATCTTATCGGTTTATGAAGAAAAGGGAGTGAATAAAAATCTCAAGGGGGCTTAACATACTTGAAAAGCCAAAATGTGTCATCTAAGTGGTGTATATACTTCTTCGTAATCTACTCATTAATTAGTCCATCAAGGTTAACATTTGTTACTGAGACCCAGGTCTGTTTCCATAGCTTTTCTACAAAAGGTAGAAAGACAGCGAAAAATGGTAAACCAAACAATAAACGGTGGGTGACAGTAGAGGGGAATTTTCTATTCAAATCACCTAGAAGGCCTTTTATTATGTAAATGCATAAAGGAAGAATTGATTTACCAAGTTGACTTTAGAGAAATTAACACACCATATGCATTTTAGCTTTTAACTGACTAAGACATAGTTCTGTTTTGTTCATTCATCAAACAAAAAACGCCAATTGCGTCAAAGAATCGAGGAAAAAACGCGAATTTTGTCAAAAAATCACGAAAAAACGCACATTTCGTCAAAAGGCCGCGAAAAAAACGCAAAATTTGTAAAAAGATCGCCGAAAAAAGCGAATTTTGTCAAAGGATCGCAGAAAAAACCCCGCAAATTGCGTTAAAAATTTGCAGAAAAAAAACGCGAATTTCGCCAAAGAATCGCGGAAAAAACGCAAGTTTCGAGAAAGAATCGCGGAAAAACGCTAATTTCGTCAAGCGATAGCGAAAAAAACTCAAATTTCGTCAAGAGATCTTGAAAAAAATGCGAATTTGGTCAAAGGCTTCCGAAAAAAATACGTGAATTTCGCCAAAGATTCGCTGAAAAAAACGCGGATTTTGTCAAAAATTACGCCATATGCCTTTTGGCATGACATAAACATTTTTGTTCATTAATAGCCGAAACGTTAGTGAGGTTTACCATTGACACCCGAAAAGTGTTTGGTTTTCTTTTCCTTGTCTGCCTGTTCCGCGAAAACTGCCGTTGAAAGAGTTGGATTTATATCTTGGGGGGGGGGGGCACGATCGCCCCGCCCTGGATCCGCGCCTTGCGGAATCTCCTCCTGGCGCTAAATATGTGTTTTTTTCGCGGCCCTTTGTCAAAATTCACGTATTTTTTTCAGGATCCTTTGACAAAATTCGCATTTTTCCGAGATCACTTGACGAAATTTGCGTTTTTTTTTGCTAGCGCTTGACGAAATTAGCGTTTTTTTCCGCGATGTTTTCGCGAAATTTACGTTTTTCGCGATTCTTTGGCGAAATTCGCGTTTTTATCTTCGATTTTTTGACGAAATTTGCATTTTTTTCTGCGATCCTTTGACAAAATTCGCTTTTTTCTGCGATCCTTTGACAATATTTGCGATCTTATCGCGGTTCTTTGACGAAATTGGCTTTTTTTTCTGCGAACGATTGACGAAATTGATTTCTTTTCTGTGACCATTTGTTGGAATTCGCGATAAGTGGTGGATTGATACTTTTGCCCCCCCCCCCCCTATCGTGGATCCGCGCCTGCTCGAGAACCGTTAAAGATACAAGGTTCAAACTTGGAACATATATTTTTCAATTATTTCACTTTAATTTTGATTCAGCATATTTGAAAAAAATATTTACTTTTGAAAATATGATTTTTAAAATCAAATGTTGCACCACTTTTTTTGAAATTTTTTCGTTAAATATTTTAAATTTTTTTATAAATTAATATTTTTAAAAATGCTGAATCAAAATTACAACTTATATATTTCTGCTTATTTAAATGAAAAAATATTGAAATTCTATAAATAATATTTCGAGTTATAACTATTTTAAATTACCCTACTTTTTTAATAAATTTTAAATTTAAATAAAAAAAAATTCTGAGAAGTTTTATCATGTGATTTTGCTTACAAATGATAAGGTTAACAATCACAAAAAAATCAGAGTTTTAACTCAATAAATAAAAACTATTTTAAAATGTGTCCCGAACCCCCTTAGTAAAAAATAAAATTTGAGTTTTATTTTCTTTTAACACGTTACTCAAGAGTAGTTTTCTTTACCTGTATTGTAATCCAGTTTTTGTTTTTATGTGTTATCTGACTTTCTGTAATTCATTGAAATAACATATTATACCTCTTAAACAATAAAACAACCTAATATCGCAACCATAAATGTTTTCTAATCTAACAAATGTGCAATGAAAATTATATTCATCATTACTATTAAAGGTTGTCACCTCCATGGAATAATGTGTCACCTCCATGTTTATATGAAAAACAAGTAATATAAAAAATTTGTTTTTAAAGTCAATTCCAACTTAGGTCATCAAAGAAAAATTTAATGTAATCTCTTAAGCTAATATTAGTTTTTGTTGCATTAAAATATCTCAATTTGTTGATTTTCTATAAGCAAGTAGGTTTACAATGGAAGTCTATGGGAATTTGGGGCCATATTAGAGTTATCGCCACGTTGGTGTCACTTTTGGCGACTCATTTGGACCGCCAAACTTGGTGATATATCGCCAAGATGGCGTCAAACTTGGCGGTATTTAGCGACAGAACAGGGCTCTCCCCCTATGGTAACCCCCCTTATAGATATGAAGATGCTTCAATAACCAATGTCCGTTATTTTGTCTCCCATGTAAAACTAAAATTAATTAATTAAAATTTAATTAATGAATTAATATTTGAAAAAAAACTGTATTAACATGAATTGTCATCCAGTACAAGTTTAAAAAAAAATTATTTCATCTTGATAGGACGAATAATAAGCATTTTATTAACGATTGAAAATTTGAACAAGATATATAAATAAATAAATAAATAAATATAGGGAGAGTGTGAACTAATAGTAGGAATTGAATGAAGTTTAATTTTAAATTAAAAAAAAATTAACCTTGACCTCTAATCATGATTTATTTATCTCTAAAACCTTAATAAAATGTTGGAAACACAACTTAAACGCGACAATTTGAACTTTTATTTGTTTACAAATTACCAAAGTGAAATTTCCACTTACTTTCAGAACTAGCCATTTATACAAGTTACCAAGAAAAATATCAAAGTTAACGTTGTACGTTGTATATTGCTATTTATTTTCTCACAGTATACTCAGCTTTCACCCTAGATTCAACAACAAAAAGAACACTCGCATTTTACATCAGCAAAAGTAGGCTGTTACTTGAAAAAGGGAAAAATCAGTGAAAAGCAAGGAAAATAACCTTTCGTTTAAGTCCTACCGAAATATTTAACGTGTATTTTTATTTACGCACTCCATTTTCACTCTTATTTATACAAAAAAAAAAAAAAAAAAAACTTATACAGTGGGGGTAAAAAGTTTCCGGACAGTTAGTTTCGTTGATTTGTTTTCCAGAACGTTTCAGCGAAGAAGCACAGTTAGTCCAAAAGCTAGGGGTAAGCAAATGACTTCTGACCACGTGATCAGTTTGATTGGATACTGAAGATACTTGATGCAAAGGGGAGGAATTCAAAATCCGTGTGTGCAAAAGTTTCCTGCCATTCGTCATTCGTTAGTTTTTGCTATCGGTAAAGTGTTTTTTTTACCGTGTTTGTTAATTAATCAACGTGAATAACGTATTTGAAATTCAAAAATTAAAATTTCAGCAATTATTGTTCCTAAACGAGTGGTTTGTTTGTCGCTAAAAGGCCAAACATCTTGTGAGATTGCAGAAAATGTATCGATTGGAAAATTTACTGTGAACGATATTTTTAAAAAATATAAAGATTGGCATGGCCTTCAGGACTTGACACGGTCCCGAAGACCCCAAAAAACGACTATTCGTGTGGACAGATTTATCAGGAGAAAAGCAGTTCATGAACCGCATAAAAATACCGCTGCAATTCCCCTCGATTTACGGTGTTAAAATATTGTTGAAATAAATCGGTCTACCGTGTCAAGACGCTTACATGACGTAGGACTTTATGGAAGAGTCGATGTTAAAAAATCTTTCATAAGTAAAAAAAAAATCAGAGGGCCCGACTGGCGTTTGTCAAGGAACACAAAAACTGATCAAACGTAAACTAGAAAAAAGTACTATTTTCCAGTGAATCAAAGTTCAACCATTTTGGGAATGATGACAGACACTACGTCCAATGACCTAAAAATAAAAGATAAGATTCGGGAAATGTTATTCCTACAATGAAGAATGGCGGAGGACACGTTATGCTGTGGGGAGTATTTTCTGGAAAATTTGCCGGTCCGTTAGTTGAAATTCGCTGCAAGATGAATGGTGCAATGTATAAAGATATCTTGCAAGATCATTTGATGCCTTATTGTAGGAAAAATTATGGTCGCAACTATTTGATACACATTGATAACGACCCAAATCATACATGCAAGCTCGTCAAGCAGTGGCTTTAGCAGGAAAAATTCTGATTTTGAAATGGAGAGCCCAATCACACGATCAGAAAACAATAAAAAATCTTTGGAACGAACTTGAAAACGTGTGCGGAATTATAAATATTCCAATTCAGCAGAATTTTCCTCAAAATTGCAAAAACCGTGGAAAAAACTTACCATGGACGATTTTCAACCGTTCTTTGAATCGATGCAACGTTGCTGCGCCGCAGTACTTATTCTTAAATGTACGAAGACAAAATACTGATTGTAAATGTTGTTGATCACTGTCATTTTCTGTTATAACACATTTTTTTTCCAATCTTGCCAAGATGGCCGGAAACTTTTGAGAACATGCGTTTTCTTTTGCAATTAATTTTGTCAATTAAATTTATTAATATTTATTTTTTATTCCATAAATATGTTCCTTACTATTATGTCAATAATGTGCATAAGTATGACTCTGAGATTCCTCTTTATATGGGTATACTTACAAATTAACCAAAAATTTTATGCTGGCCGGAAACTTTTGACCGCCACTGTATATGCCAACTCATGATTAAATACTATACGTGTTACCATGATAAAAGATTTGCTGACGCCGTGATAACATGATAACAAGTGCTATACTTTATACAATAATCGGCAACACGATAGATATATTAGAAAAAAGCTAAACGCTTACCTATTTTTAATTATAATTGTACTCATTCTTAGGCTAATGTCAGACGAACGTTTTTTTCCCTACATATCATCCCTACACAATGCTAGCTGCATTGTGTAGAGATTATATGTAGGGGAAAAAGCGCGGAAAAAGACATTCGTCTGACATTAGCCTTATATAATTTAAACTACCGTTAGGCTTCTTCTCTCTTATGGATCTCTAAGGTTTAGAAATACAGCTACTTCTAAAGTTGGTGTCAACTAGGAAGTCCATGAAAGCTAAACTCTTCGACTAAGCTAATAAAACCAGATCTCTAATCCTAGATTATTGACGGTGAACTAGAATTACTCTTAAAAATAAACTTCATTTTTCTTATTTTTTGAATATATATAATTTTTTAATATACTGTTTAAAACACATACACACACATACACATATACAAGGTGTCTCTGAACGCATAGCTCAAACTGTAAGGAATAGTAAAGTACACATAAAAAAACAATTTTCTTCTAGCAATGTGGGGTCGCAAATGAAAAATATTGGCGAAAAACAAGAAATGCGGAGGAAATGAAATCAAGCATTTTATTGACATGAAATTTACAGCAAATGCTCAAATGTGCTTCACCAACATCGATAGAGGCCTGGAAGCGTCTAGCAAGTGATTGGCGTACCCTTTTGAAAATTTCAGGTGTTTCAAGAGCAGTGGCAGCAGAGACTGAAAATCTTGTATTGAGGTCCTCATCAGAGTCAATTGGTGTCCCGTAGATAAGACATCTAGCATCTTCGAAAAGGTACACAAATCACTTGTTATCCGCCAGGCTTGTATCGATGTTGGTGGTGGCACATTTGAGCACTTATTTTAATTGATATGTCAATAAAACTCTTTCTTTTATTTCCTCCGCATTTTTTTTTCTACAGCACTTTTCCTCCATTTTTAAACGAATTGGAACATATTTTTCATAGTACATTCAGTGCACATGGTGCATTCAGTAGGTTACCCTCATAAGTACCTTTTGGTACAATCAGAACTGAAATCCGACAACTATTTTTTTACCGGACTGCCAAGAAGGGTTATGTGTTTCACGTGTATCTGGGTATGTGGATATCTTTATACCCTCGAAACATGCCAACGGCTGGATGGATTTTAATGAATGATGTCTCCATCGATTCGTCTTAATCGTCCGATGGTTATAGGCTAGATTTTGTTTTTATAAATTCAAAATGACGGCCGTAACATACAAAATGGCGGTAAACACGAAAAAAAGTTTTTGAAGTGAAAACTTCTTTAGGCGCGTTGAGCTTTTTTTGAGATGGGGAAAAACCACTGATTTGGAGACACTGTTACGTAGCCGACATGCTAGCATTTTGGCACATAGACCCTAGCGCGCCAAGCAGTGAATGGCAGGAACTTTTCCCTCTTCAGCTCAATCCGCAAAAGAAGAACAAAGCTAAAACTCACTTTTTCTCCCGGCGTTCACACAGGAACACACAAAAAAAATTTACATTTTCGTTGCAGTACGCTGTTATGTTTATTGTTAAAGACAAATACTTGATACTTTCATTATTGAAGTGAAAGCTTCTTTGGGCGCGTTTGGCATTTTTTGAGATGGGAAAAACCATTGAACTCGTGATACTGTTATTGTAACCGACACCTCTGTATATAAGTATGTACAAGTATTGTGCATAGTTCGGTATGAGGAGGGCGGGCAATTAATTGTTATTGATTGCTTAATCAATAACAAGAATTTACAGGCAAGCGCGCCGCATGCTTGCCTGTGCGCTATTGGTTCCCGAAATACACGTACAAGAGTTAGAAAAAGGAAATATCATCAAAAACATCTCATGTAAAAATTAGCCAAGTCTCGTGACTCTTGCTAAAATAAAACTACCTTGCTCTAGCAAAATAAAATTATCTTTATTCAACAGTTGTTATTTATGTCAATAGTTGGCGGCAAAAGTGAACTATTCGATCAAATATCGGGTAAGTTTAGCAGAAAAACTCTCTTGTTTTTAAAATTCGTGTTATTTTTGCGTTATGGTGTATGTCAGAGCATCAAACTATAGCGTTATTTCTAATAATATGGTAGTGGTTTTAAATATAGCGAAAGCATAAGCGCAATTATTTATCAAGAAATGTTAACATACTTGCAGAAATATTTAAATTCACCAAAACAACATTTGGTAAAACAAATTATTATTTTGTTTTTCGTCAGTTAAAATGAATTATACCGTATTCGTGTAACTAAAAACCGATAACGTTGTATTTTATCGTGTTGATGGTCTGGTCAATGACTAACAGTATTGGCGAGAATTTCGATTACGGAAGATAAAATACGGGGCACAGATGTCAGATACGCACTTGGGTACCTAATTGACACCAAAATGGCGTTACTTTATTTTACAAGGTAACCCGGCTACTGTTGCTTATTTATTAATAAATTGTTCATTTACTTTTATTTTATTTTTTTTTAATTGTAGAATTGTTTTGTTTTATAGTTATTAATGAAATTATCGTTTATTTATTGTTGTTTACTTTTTAAAACAATAGAAAATAATTTAAAAATATATATTGTAACTGGTATTGGAAAACGGGCTTTCGCCACATTGACGTTAAAAAATCGCGCCAAACCTGGTTCGTATATCACATCTGTGCCAAATTCTCGGTTTTTTGATTTTGCACAATAAAACATTTCCTGACGATTAAAAAAGCACACACGTAATTGCTGAAATTTTCACTTCTATTGGCACTCCCGGAGTGCCACTGTTTTTTTTTTTTATGCACCCTATTGTTTGGCATATCATTGGATATGTCTTTCAAAATGAAGACGATGTTTCATTGATTATTTTATAGTCAGAAGCTCCGTTTAATTATTACACAATCTGGAAGTTGTGTAGGTAGGATCTCTAGCTTTACTACAACTCTAACCATCATAGACATCTGTAGGCCTCATCAAAACAGTGTTTCTGTTTATAGATAGAACTAACAATTAAACACAACTTAAAAGTCATCAATGTAAGTAAATAAAAAAAAATGGTAAGTAATATAAAAAATAGTTTAGTAACATTGATGAGATAATAATTAATTAGTTCGCTTTTTACGCAGTCGGGTTTTTTGATTTTTTAAATTTAACTTTTACTTGTTGAGCTTTGTTTTGACCCCACATTGATATACCAGAATTGCTACTTTATTTCTGCTTTACCTTTTCTTATAGTTTGGCCCATGAGATCAGGAACACGCTGCATATATAAATATGGTCTGTTACTTTTGTAAACAAATAAAAATTAAAATGTATGGCCTTTCAAAAGTGCCTTTTTTTATAGGTAGGACAAGTCTCTGATCGTCCGGTGGCTGTTGGCTACTACCGTTATTTTCTATCTTAGGAACTAATGGAATATTTTTTTATCTTTTTTGTTCTACTTTTGTACTTTAAATTTAAATTAATTTAATTATTTATTCTTCTAAATTGTTTTGTATTTTTCCTATACTTTAATTTTTTAAAATTTAAAATTTAATTAATTTTCACGCAGTTTTATACTACAATTAATTTTTCAATGACTTCTTAATATCTCGGTAGATAGCTTACATATCTCTAGGATGAAAAGCTTCACTAAAACTGGAAAATCCATCAAAAAGCTTCTTACATCGTTCAATTGTTTCAAAAATTAGTATTTCTGAACAGCTTCTCAAGTAGTCTAGAAACATAGAAACAGCTAAAAAAAGAAACTCTTTACAAGAATATTATTATGAAGTCGTCATTTTGGTATAATGTATCAAATAAATAAATGAATGGGTCAAGTGAGAGTAGTTTTAGTCGCGCACAAAGTTGATATTGTGCTAAGCGTGCTTCGAAAAGAGGTTGCAATGTTCTTTTTTCTAGATAGGTTTTTAATAAATATCTTGGCTAACAACCGACAATTTTTTTCGAAAATTGTTATCAGCAATCCTTGGAGAATTCTGCGTCGATAGGTACCTCAAAGCGCCTTCCAACTCTCTCACTAAATGTCCGCAAAGTAAATTTGATCTGCTACCGAAAAATGAGATTTTCCAAAAACTATGTGAACTGTAGTATAATGGCTATAGTTTTCCTCCAATGTTTAAATAAACTTCTACTGTCCCTAATTTTCTCATAATTTTACTTTCAGTAGATTCCTCATTAGGGGAAGGGGAACCTATTTTCGCAGCACATTTTTGACAATATCTCTGCGGGATATTACCTAAAATTAAAACAATTATATTTTTGAGTTCGGCGTTAAGGCTCCTGTCCCTGCCGACGAAGGCACTTACGAGCTAAAGCTAATCCTATGGGGAGGGATTTTTCTAACATCTGGTTTGCATTTCGACATTTTATTTATTTATTTATTTATTTATTTATTTATTTTTTGCATTGGATAACTGAGATCAATCAGTACATTGTTTTTTTTTTTTTTTTTTTTTTTTTTTTTTTTTTTTTTTTTTTTACTTTTTTAATTTTGTTTACGGGTATTTTAAATGAGGACTCTTTTTCATTTTCGGAATCGTTTTCGAAAGTGAAAACATCCCCGTACAAAAAAAAATCTGGAATCTTTGTCTCGTCAAGTGTATGAAAATAACAAACAATATCATTTAACATATGAATTAGAAATGGACTTTATGGAGAAATGGGACAATATTTCCGAATCGTTTCTTAAAAGGTTAATTAACTCTATGCCAAATCGTGTGTTTTAAGTTATTCAGAGAAATGGCGGAGAAACGCCTTGCTAAATTTGAGAAAACTGTCTTTCCCACAGGTGGTCGTATAATTTTGTAACAGTTTTTTTTTTTTTTTTACACTTTTTTGTTATGTTGATGTTTCATTTTTTCCGAATTAATTTCATTTGTGTAAGTTGCTATATTTTGTAAAAAAAACTTGATGTACTAACATAGAGTATTCTTTATTTTGATCGAAATATTTCTTTAATTACCTAAATAGCAAAATATGTTGCGTTCTTATACTTTTGTAACACACTGTATTTGCTACAGTTTAAAATAAATTTAATATTAAGAGTTCCAAACTTTTTGCAGTCAGATATAATTCTTGAAAACCGTCAGATACAGATATGCAGCCAGATCAGATAGTAATCACTCATTGAAGTAGTGCCAACAAGCTTGTCTTTGGAAGTTGTAAATTCTTTGTGAAATTACCACTTCATAATCCGACTAGAAACCTCAGAAACTGATATATTTTCGAGATTTAAAGAAGCATTTATAAATGCAAAGTTTCTTTTGCTACTACTAACTTTGCGGAAACGTTTTCCGACTAGTTTTTATTGTGTATTAATCAGTTTTCTCCAACTGGAATATCGTTTTTAGTTTTTTTTTTTTTTCTATCAGTTTCTCAACTAAGCATTTTCAGCTGCATAACTTTATTTATACATGCAAGAGGAATAAAATAATATTAATTTTAATGTTAATCGTTATGCTGTTAATTTAACATGTTTATTGAACATGGAAAGGTATTACCTATTTAGTGAAGATGGTCATAGATGGTGACCGAAACGTCAATTATAATAATTTAAATTTAATGTTTGTTTAATTTTTAACTTTACAATATTCTGTAAACACAGTTTAGTAAACTTGTGATTTATTTTATTTTCACGTTAACCTTTTATGTACTGAATTATGAATTCAAGAAAATTTTATCTTCTAAAGCCTTTTTCGTGAATTGTTTAAACTATGTTAGAAGATTTACATAATCATTTATAAATTTCAGAAGTTTTTTTTAGAAAGATTGAAGGATTTATAAATTTGAATTTATAGGAATTTTTTGCAATATTTATAACCCCACTCAAGTCCATTATTTTAAATATTTTTCTTACTATTTTGTAGAATTAGGAAAATGTACAAATATAATGTTCTTACAATAGAAATATAGAAATATTTCCGAATTGAAAAATTCCTCCCCCCCCCCCCCCCCCCAGCGTCAAGAAAGCTTAAAAGATGCAAAGGCAAAAGAAATCGTCCCTTAAAAAATATTTTTGTTCTGTGTAAGCAATAATGCTTTTGGAACAAGATAAAGTAATGTATCTATAACTCATTCTAAACTGTATACAACTAATCAATGTATTAAATGAATTTTAAAACAAGTTATTTTAATGGTACTTTTAAGTACTGTCAGTAGATAAAGTGTTAATATTATAAAGAATGCTTTTCGGAATCGTGGGAAACTCGGAACATGTGATTGTATATTTTCGTAGTGATTAAATTGTAATTTTTGAGATTTGAAACCGGTCTTTTTTCACAGTGTAAACAGCAGTTTGCGAAGAAGCTTGACTCTTTTAACCATTTATATCCTGACGGTATACTTTTAAGTACCATTAAAGAAAATTCAATGTAAAATTTATTTAACATACTACCCGATGGTGTTGTGTTCACGCAACGGTCAAAATAAATGTACATATTTAAGTTATTTACATACCAATCATTTTTCAATAAAAACAATTGGCCTTACGTAGAGATAAAAAAAATTTTAAGATCATATAAAGCGAAAATTATCTTTCAGAGTTTGTGGTGGAAAACAACGTTCGGCTAAAAATTTGAAAATTTTAACCTTATATTTTTGGCAGTTAATGGGTTAATGGCCCCTAAAGCAGTCATTGAAGACTCCTAGATTACAGGATAACATAAGGAATTTAAAAATACAGTCGAACCTCGTTATCCCGACATTCTAATGGTCAGAAAAAAATGTCGTCATAAGCGGTGTCTCGCGGTAACCGGAGTTGTAGAAAAATATGTTCATAAAAAGCTGCATTTCTAATTAGTTTAAGATAATTTTAAATTCATAACTGTTCTTGCAGTTTCAAGCAATAAAACAGCATTATTAAACAAAATAAACACAAAAACAAAATTGAAAAGAATAAAAACCAGATTTATGATAACTTGTTTTTTTTTTATTCTTACATGAAATATTGGTGAATTAAGGTTTGCTTATCCGTAGATGTGCTTCCCACAATTCTTTTTTGAATATTGTACAATGAATTGTAATCAATATTCGTTGTTTCAGAAATGGATGTTAAATAATTTCTGATCGTTTCAATGAAATGCAATGCTTTGTTTTAGTCGGATGAAAAACGCCGTGTAACTACAAGAAAGCCCCGACTGACCAGAACAAAACGACCACGTGTAGACTGATACATTTATCTAGAGCTTAATTCGGTCATTCATTGTATGTGGGTTTATTTATTCAGACAAAGGATTTAAAATTTCTCATTTATCTCAATGGGTATTTTAGATACTTTTGTGAAAAGTTTGGCTGAAACATTTCTTTTTAAGTCTTAATTCCCGTGCTTATAAGATGGATTATGAAAAATGGACAATTTTCCTAAACCGTCGGGCTATCCGGAGTAAAAAATTATTCAACGACATAAAATCCGGAGGTTTATTTTCATTAAAATCATATGCAGAAAATCGGAACTTTGAAAAACTGACGTGATAAGCGGAGTGTCGTGAAAACTGGGTGTCGGAATAACGAGGTCAGACTGTATTTAGTGACTTCTATCATAGACGGCCCCTTAAACCATCATTTTGTCGTTTTTTAAGCCTAACTTGAAAACTACTTGGAAGAAAAAAATGGGAAATTTTGGATTTCCATAAAGTACGACTTAATAAATATAAATCCATCAAAATAACTGTAAGCTGCAATTCATAATTTTTTCGAATATTAATTTCATAATTCATAATTCATATCATAAAATTGTAAAAATTGCAAATTCAACGTATTTATGCTTGGATATTTTAGTATTATTGTTATACAAAAAATTAGCACATTGGGAGTATAATTTCAAGAGATATTAATGAAAATATGGAAATGTAATTTAACATTACTAGAAGCACTAAATTTTGAATGTTTATAATTCAAAAACTTATCATTCAAATGACTTGAAATTTGGTGTCTAATTTTAACCGAAGATTTGAAATATCTCGTTAAAATTGGGTATTGCCATTGAAAAAAATAAAGTTTGAGTTCATTTTAATATGTAAATTGCCCCCTAAGCAAATTTTATATACATTATTTAAAAGTAGACGTTATTTCCAATCGTTTGGTACCATTAACTTTCTACTACGATAATTTTTTGAGGAGTTAGTAGAGGGTGTTTACTTTTTTTCCACGACTGTACATCAAGTAGAGCTAAAGAATTGTAGCATATTATCGGTGCAGAAGCATTTTTTGAAGAATCAAGCAGATATTCTCACATCATGCAACATTGAGTTAATATTGTATTTCACAGATATGATGAAATATTCATAATATATTTGTAATAATTTTTGCTAAGTAAAGGTCAATCAACCAAAATAAATAAATAAATAAATAAATAAATAAGTCTAAATTTCAAGACATTTAATAAAAATTTCATTTGATTTTTCAAAAATATTTAAAGTAAATTCAATTTAGTACGATTTCTTATCATTAGTGCTCTCACTATGCACAAGCAGATGATAGTCAGACATATATTTGTGGAGAATTCGATGATTCAGTAAAGTTTCAAACTGCTAGGTTCTTCATTGTGGAAAGAGTTTGAAAGCAGTTTTTGAAGCGGATACAAAAATGTTTTGACATCTACGTGGCGCAGTGGCTTGTAATCACGCATTAAAATCATCCAAATATACCTATTTTTCAGTGTTTTTAGTGTGCTATTGCTTATGAGTAGATTGCGTTGTATTTAAGATCTTGCACCTAAATAGTAAAGTATGACCATTAAAACTATTTTCCAAATCAAAAACTGTAAAAACATTATATTTTTTAATTAAATTAATGTGTAGTGATTTCCGTTTACATTACTGTAAGTAACTTTCTTAAGCAGCTATCAGATTCACCAACTTTTCGAGCAATTTTTGAGCCAACTCTTGATTTCCTCCAACTTTTCACGAAATGTTGTCTCGACACCCAGTGTGATAGCAAACAGCAATATCCCCAACTTTTTATCCGCATCTGAAAAAAGTCTGTCCTAGCCGCAACTTTTCCTCCCACCTTTCAACATTTCAGCGAATCAGAAATAAGCGATTGATACGAAAATGCGATAAATATTGACGGCTGGTACTAGTAGTACTAGTTTTCCCGGGTTTTCCTCCAATTTTAGCAAAGACAATTGTAACCTTTTTCTC
This sequence comes from Maratus speciosus, assembly GCA_963932465.1. Lineage (NCBI taxonomy): Eukaryota > Metazoa > Arthropoda > Arachnida > Araneae > Salticidae > Maratus > Maratus speciosus. Next base: position 282,766,666 of record OZ010792.1, read on the forward strand.
CCTTTCAACTGGAAAAAGTTGGGGTTAAAATCGGCTGTAAAGTTGGTTGCTCGAAAAGTCGGTGAATCTGATAGCGGCTTAATACACTATATGGCCATTGATGATCGGACACTTTCAATTTTAGATATTTTATTGAATATTTAGATATATTTGTCGAATTTTTCTGGAACTTCAGGATTATGAAGAATATGTTCGGCATCATATTTATCATCGGCGCGCTGTGGGGCAAAATCCCGAAAAGTTGGCCAAAAGTCGAAAAATAAAGTTACTATTTAGGGAATTTTGACTATACACATGACTAGAATAATGTTTGGAGGGTCAGAATCCATATTTATATAAAGGTTTTTGTTTTGCCTTGACAGCCTGTATCATTTCAAAAGTGACGCTTGGAGGATCATCATCTGAGGCGAACAAAAAGAGCAAAACAGTGGTTCTTCTAAACAAGTGCTACATTTTTCCATATCATCCGATTTAATGTTTTAAAATGGATTCACACGATGATAGTGTGTAAATTATTTGCGAGTGTTACAAAAAGCACATTAAAAGGAATAATTTCATGATTATTTTTGATAAACATTTTGAAAAAATATATTATTTTTTTGCTTTCAAACATCAAATAAGTTTATAAGTTCCACAGTGTTCCGCAACGACATATAATGGGAATAATATATTAGATGAACTATTATCTAATGAATAGTGAAAAAAACAGCTGCCATAAACTGCCATTCGACATTCCGTGCAGGTTTTTGCAACCACAAGTAAAAATGTCACCTTTTCAGTCACTTAAAAACTCTGAAATTTATTACTTTTCACAGTAATTTAGCTGGCAAACATTTTTGAAATTTTTAGATTATTTGGATTTGTGATAGATTATTATGTATTATATTACAAATAAGTATTATAATCATAAGCATAAATGAATTCGATAAGCAAGATTAATAAAAAAAAAAAAATAATAATTCTCTATCATCGATCCGATAGAAGTACATTTTCTTATCTTTATACCTAATATTTTTTTAAAAATGTAATTAGAATAATCATGAATCATCGCGGCAAAACGACGCTTTTCACGGTTTTTAAGAAAATTGAAAAATTTGTCCTATTTTTGAAATGGCATACTGCGCTTGCTATTAAGCGTATAAAAAAGTTGTAAATATGAAAGTTGTAGAGAATTTTATTTTCTTTAATATTGTAACTGACAAATAATATGCCACGGCAATGAGTCTCGAGATATTTTCAAAAAGTCAAAAAAGTCCCAAAACTTTGTTATTGTTTTTTTTTTTTGTTTTTTTTTTTTTTTGCCACAGAAAATTGAGCCTTAAGAAATTTTATTAGAAAACTTGGTTTTTCCATGTTGGCATCATCATAAACAATTTAGAAAGAAAAAATCTTCTACCCGACCTTTTGCAAGGAAATGTACATTTCCCCTGGACTATAACCCGATGAGCGCTCACTCGTTATTCTGAACACACAACAATTCAAGCTACGAGTATAGCAACTTTTCCGAATAATTTAATTCATATAATTAAATCTTTGTTAAATTCTGGCCTGAGATGTTTAATAAAACAGACGTATTTGGGAGGTAGTGCTTGTTCGTAAATTTCAAGGTTAAAAAATAGCGAAAAATCTGATACTATAAAATAGATGTAAGACTTTTTTATTCGGTTTAATTTTATTTAATTCAATAATTTATTAGATTTTTTGGCTTATACTGGGTTTCTTACAGCTAAACAGCTCGGAGGTCCGATGAGTTTGGGAGGGGATGGGGTGGGGGGTCAATTTTAACTTTTAGCTTTTTAACTTTGAAATTTGCGATTTGAGAAAATTCCTGACGTGATGGTTTAAAATGAACGTCTTTTCGGATTCAGCGCTAAAAAATACATAAGAATCAATTTTCAAAAGCTAAAAAACATGCCAGAACCCAAAATTTGAAAGACAGTGTAATCTAACAGCATTTTAAAGTATGTATCATTTTGTAGAAAATTGAGGCTGTTGTTTTTCATCCTCTTATTTAATAAAAAATCCGTTATTTTTATCCTCTTATAATGTTCAGTACAAATTGTACATTTTGCAGTAATGTGTCAGAATGATTAAAGATTTCAAATTTATATTGCAATGCTAATTTTACTCTCAACCATTTCTTTAATATGACGAAATTATATTTGTACTAAATTTGTGAATAACCCCTAATATGCAGCAAAAAATATACTCCAACTTTAAACAACTATTACTCGGTCAATTTTAATCGTAGAATAACGGGACTTTTTTGCCTTGCTTGCCAGTGTAACAGGGATATTTTACTAAATATAACTTATAGGACCGGGGGACCGTATCAAAATTTAGATTATGTAATTCTTAACTAAATTGTTTTTTCGCTTTAAACTTTTTATCTTAACCCTGCACATAATTTTGACCATTTTTGTAATTGGAAGTATGCATCTAGGACCAACGGTTGCGAAAATAAAGGTCGGTCAGGTTATACGTGGACACACTGTATAGATAGATAATACAAAACACGTTTCAGTTTTAAATCTTTTAACCACACACTTTTATTTTATATAAAATGACGTCATTCGCATCTTCTGAAGAATTCCTTATTAACGATCCAATCATAAACAACATGCACAGTAAAGTACTCATATGACGTCATTATAGCTGAATAATACATATATCCAAAAAACAGATATCACTCAAAGAAAAAAAAATCGACTATCTAATGATTCATATGCCTTCATTTGTTTGCAATGTAGACAATTAAATTAAATATAATTTATAATAGTTCTATGTTTTATTAGAAATGGTTCATTTATATATTTTTTAAAATAGTGCGTATTTTAATTATTATTTTTTTCAGTAGTTATAGGAAAATGGCAACAAAATATATAATTACTATTTTCCAAATATGTTTTCTCTATTTTCTATAGAAATGGAGTATTTGATGCCAAAATTAAACAAATGGCGATAAAAACTACAATAAAATTAATATCTCAAAAATAAAAGGAGATGCAGTTTTCAAACAAATTGCATTAAGAAGTACCTTTTTTCCCCAATGCGACTGTACAAAAATTGAAAATGTGCGAATCTTAACAGTTTAAAAAATTGCAGTAGAGTATTTAACAGTACAGTGATACATCTGATTTGTTTTACGGCTGGGTTATACAATGGAACGTTATTTTTGGAGACGACACTTTAATAGCTGGGAGAAAGAAATAGCATACCGTGGACTTAAAAAAAAAATAAATAAATAAAAGTAACTAGAAAACATGAGTTCTGCTTTTCCAGAATTTAGTGTCGCCCTCGATGATAAAAATGTATGTATATAAGTAGAGATAGTACAAGACATATTTCAGTTTTAAGACTTAAAACACACTCTTTTATTTTATATAAAATGACGTCATTCGCATTCTCTGAACAATTCTACATTTACAATCTAGTCTTAAACAGCATCTACAGAAAAGTATGCATATGGCGTCACAAAATCGTAGAATAATATATATTCCGGCAAAAAGTGATGTCGTCATTAAAAAAACTGACAAAAAATAAGGCTGTCTAATAATTCATATGGCTTCATTTGCTTGTAATATTAATATAGATACTTAAAATTAAATATAGTTTATAATATCTCCATGTTTTATCAGAAATCATTCATTTATATTTTTTCAAAATAGCACGTATTTTAATTACATTTGTTTTTGTTGTTGTTGTTGTTGTTATGGAGAAAAGACAACAAAAATATATAATTGTCTACTATTTATCAACTATTTTTTCTTTAATTTTTACAGAAATGGAGTACTTCAGTGCCAACATTAAAACAAATTCGAAAAAAACTACAAAAAAATTAATATCCCAAGAATATTTAAATAAATTGAGATGCAGTTTTCAAACAAATTGCATTTAAAAGTACTTTTTCTTCTCTGTACGACGGTATAAAAATTGAAAATGTGCGATGCTTAGAAGTTAAAATAATCTGCAGTAGAGATTATCATGTACAATGATACACCTGCTTTGTTTTACAGCTGACTTATGTAATGGAACGTTATTTCTTAGAGACGAATCTTTAATTGCTGGCTTGCTAAATTGCTAAAGCTTAATTTCTAAAGAAATAGCTTATAGGGGGGTAGGTAGAAAGTCTATTACGTCTGTATAATCCTGGTCTTATACGATATTTTCCAACTTCTTCAAAAATTTCTCCCATAGCCTGTTGTCATAATATCATGCAAAATAACTTTCAGTAAACCTTAGAAATGTACACAACTTTCTCCCTTTTTTAGAAAACTTTTTCGGCGTTTTTAAAATTTACACACTGAAAAAATAATTAATATTTATTCGATTTTTCATTCAATTTATTCAAAGATTCCGACAATGAATGTTTCATAGAAAAATGCGATATAAATTAAATTATGTCAAGCTATTTGGATTACCACTTTTAATTTTAATAACACAGTAGTAATTTTTTCTCAAGATTGAAGAAAAAATTCGGAGCCAAAGGGCTAATGCATTTATTCTTATCTCATCATTCTTGTACATAAAATATATCATCTGCTTTTTAAAACTCTATTTTTAAAAAGCTCTCAGCCCTTTTTAAAGTACGACGATTTTAAAAAAGAAGGTGTAAAATAAAGTGATAAACGCAATACGAGAAAAATTCACATTTTCAGTATAAAAAACATACAAAGAAACATCATATGCAGATTTTTGAATTCAAATATTTACATTTGTCATAAGTTATGGACTCCATAAAAATTGCATTTGAAACCTCCAGTGTCATGGATCTTATGTGACCGAAGTGAAAAATAAATTATGTATTCGCAGAAAAGCATTCCAAATAAAAGAATCTGCGGAAAAGAAATTGTCTGGTTCCGTTTCTTTTTTCTATATAAATTAAAGAGGAGGAAATAAAACCGCTAATGTTAGTCACGCTTGTATCACAATGATTATATTAATAAAACTAGAAAACAGGAATTCTGCTTTTTCAAAATTTAGTTTCGCCCCCGATAATATATATGTACATATATATAGATAGATAGTACAAAACATATTTAAGCTTTAAGACTTAAAATATACGCTTTTATTTTATATTAAATGACGTAATTTTCATCTGCTGAATAATTCCACATTTACGATCCAGTCTTAAACAACATCTATAGAAAAGTATGCATATGACGTCACTGTCACGGAATAATACACAAACCCAGCAAAAAGCAATGTCGTCATTCAAGAAACAGAACAAAATAATAAAGTAATAATAATAAATTAAATAATAAGTATCAAATGATTCATAAGCCTTTATTTGTTTGTAACATTAATATGAATACTGAAAATTAAATATAGTTTATAATAGGGCTGCACCAAGCACTCGGTATATACTCGGTGATCGGCATACTCGGCCAATTTGCCGAGTACTCGGTGCTCGGTTAAATTTTGGGCAGAGTACCGAGTACAATATCGAGTAGTTGTAATAATTTCATTTTTTAAGAGTTGTTATCATTATTGAAGACAAAGAAATCTATAACTGATCTGTAAAAGTTATTTGAATATAAATTTATAATAAATGCAAATATTCATAAAAACTATTCCCTTAGTACATTAAAATATGTCTGCAAAATATAGAAAAGTTAAGAAAAACCAATGTAATTCAAAATTTAGTTTTACATCTATACAAATAAAAAAAAAGGGTCATTTTTAAAACTAAGAAAAGAGTAGGATTTTGGATACAGAAACATTTTGTAAAAACGGAAAATATAACAAATGAAAAAAAATTCTAATTAATTCTTTTATATCATAAATTATGTTGAAAAGACGGCAATTTGTTTTATATTGTCAGGAGAAAGGAGATTTTTTTTAACCATTTGGAAAAATGGTTATTGTCCTCGGTCAGGGTAGGAAATCAAAAACATACCTGATGAGTTTTATTAGTTGAATCCCGCATTTTATTCGTTTTCTGATTGGTCTATACAGTAATCTGTATTTTCCCTTTACTTTCAACAGAGATGGATAACTTCTGTTGCCACTATGACGAAAAGTAATAAAAACTACAAAAAAAATTAATAACTCAGAAACAAATTGAGATACAGCTTTCAAACGAATGGCATTTAAAAGTACATTTTTTTTTCTCTATACGACGGTGTAAAAAGTAATAATGTGGGATGTTTAGAAGTTTAAGAATGAAGTTTCATTTAAAATTGGTCCAGGAATATTAATGTTTAATCCATGGCGTACGTAATGTATGACCAGCTCCGTAGAAGTTTAAAAATTTACAGTATCGAAAAATTAATTCATGGCGTACGTAATGTATGATCAACTCCGTGCGATTTTTCATGTCTTAAATTTTACTCTTTGAAAAAAATCATTTTCCAAATGGTCGTTGTAATTTGCTAAATTGCATTATTTTTTTTTATTATTATTGCAAGTTTGGCCTGCGTCAGAAAAAATGTATTTGCTGTAAGCACTGCTTGAAGCTGCAAAACAATTTTCTTGCAAATTTGCATAAAATGAAAAAAGTTTGGCTCAATGCAAATAGATTGTCCATTTTGCCCAATAACAGCTGAGAAAGTCTATCTCTTTTTCTATTTCTTCATATTTATTTCCAATCTGGTGTAAGTGTGATAATTATTATGCTGTCCGTTTGCAATCTCAAAAAAAAAAAAAAAAACTTTTTAGGATTTCGTTCATCTGATGAAACCCTATTCGTCTCACTCTTCCGTCTGTCTGTCTGTCACAGAGCTCGTTCTCCGAAACTATATATGTTGAGGACTTGAAATTTTGCATATATATAGCTGTACACCTCACGTCAAACGACAAATCATAAAATTTTGAAAAAGTCTTATATTTACCAGCCTGGGCACTAACTTGAGTATTTAAACTTTTTCTTCTAACTGAGCCCCGAATTAAGTTGAAGAGTTGAAATTTTGAATACTTATAGCTGAACACTTGCGATCACACAACAAATCATAAAAATTTCAAACAGTCTTATATTTACCCCTCCGATCTCTAACTTTTGTATTTTAAGCAATATTTCTGACCTCCACCCTTTTCACCAGGAGGGAGGGCACTTTTCTAACATTTGCCGACACCCCTTTGACAACTCTTTCACATTATGCACAATAGCCTTACATATTTTAGTTTCATTTTTACCGCCAGGGACGTCTAACTATCTTAGGTTCTATGGGGCCCGATCCCCTCGACTAATACAGTAGCGCTCAAAATTATTTGGACAACCTTATATTCTCTCTTATTTTATTTAATATAAAAATGTAAAAGAAAATATATTCCCTATAATTGAGAACACTATGACTGCAGTTGCTCAAATGTATCAAGTTTCAACTTGTTTGTTTACATTCGGCGCCACCAATGAAATATGACTCCTCCTTAGCTCAAAAGTATTTTGACAATTAGTTTGCATTTAACTGTTGAAGGTGTCAGTGGCGCTATAGCTTCGATTAGTGTTTATATGGACTTATTGTGATTATTTTTAAATGCCGAAATGTAAAAAAATATTGAAGTTATTCTAGAAAAGCCGCTGTAAATGCACTTAAGAAAAGTAGACTGCAAGCAGAATTAGCTCGTTCTTTTAACGGGTCTCGTCAACTTGTTATTACATGGAATAAAGTTTTTAATAAACAGAAATACATCGAAAATAAGCCTCAAAGTGGCCATCCGAAAAAAACCAACTTGCAATGTTGACTGTATTCTAAAAATGATATCTACAAGTGATTGTCGTACTTCCGCTGTAATAATAAAAAATGAATTGAAAGAAAATTACGTCATAGAAATACACGTTTCATCAGTCAAACGACCCCCTAAACCTCTATGGTTTACATGGCAGAAGACCAGCAAAAACACGTTTGTTATCTACTAAGAATAGGAAGGCTAGAGTCGCATATGTAAAACGGCATAACCCTTTCAGGGGCAAAGCAATTCCATTGCTAAAGTGTTGGAATTAATGATTGACACCGGAATTTTGGTTAAAAAAAATTCGGTTTATTATGTGGGTGAAATATAGCTTTTTCTTATTTACAAATGAATTTGTTTTCATATTCCGGTGTCAGTCATTAAATTCAACATTTTAGCAATGGAATTGCTTTGCCCCTGAAAGGGTTATGCAGTTTTACAAATGCGACTCTAGCCTTCCTATTCTTAGTAGATAACAAACGTGTTTTTGCTGTTCTTCTGCCATGTAAACCATAGAGGTTTAGGCGTCGTTTGACTGATGAAACGTGTATGTCTATGCCGTAATTTTCTTTCGATTCATTTTTTATTATTACAGCGGACTTACGACAATCACTTGTAGATATCATTTTTAAAATACAGTCAACATTGCAAGTTGTTTTTTTCGTATGGCAACTTTGAGGCTTATTTTCGATGTATTTCTGTTTATTAAAAACTTTATTCTATGTAATAACAAGTTGACGAGACCCGTTAAAAGAACGAGCTAATTCTGCTTGCAGTCTACCTTTCTTAAGTGCATTTACAGCGGTTTTTCTCGAATCACTTCAATATTTTTAAATTTCGGCATTTAAAAATAATCACAATAAGTCGATATAAAAACTAATCGAAGCTATAGTGCTACTGATACCTTCAACAATTAAATGCAAACTAATTGTCAAAATAGTTTTGAACTAAGGAGGAGTCATATTTCTTCGGTGGCGCCGAATGTAAACATACAAGTTGAAACTCGATACATTTGAATAACTGCAGTCATAGTGTTCTCAATTATAGGGAATGTATTTTCTTTTACATTTTTATATTAAATAAAATAAGAGAGAATATACGGTTGTCAAAATACTTTTGAGCGCTACTGTATATCTACGGATAGGTTGTAAAACGGAGTTTCGCTCGGATAGAGGCACAGAGGTTTGTTTAGAATAGAGTACGCCCCCTGGTTGCGAAATATGAAACTAATAGATTTTGCAAAAAGATAAAGTATTTTGAAAGGAATATTAAACGAAACCCTCTGTGCGATCTGTGATCACACTTACCCACTTGTTTCTGTCGTCCTCTCATTTGGATCATCTACATCAACTCATTAATAGTAGTATTTTCATGCTATATTTTTCTTTTTTTAGGCAAATTTTGAAGATGGATCTTCATGCAGGATAGCTACATAAATTGTGGAAAAAAAAAGTCTCCAGATTTTTCCCTTTTTTACTTTATTAACGAAACACATACTGTATTTTTTAATGTATGTTGCTTCATCGTATAACACGCATCCAGCTTGCTAATACTGTCTCATTCGGGAGAAAAACACAAAAATTTCACAATCGCGTCCTATACCTATTATTGTCTCAAATATTGCGTTGTTGATGAATCAGTCTCATTGGAGAGGCAAAAACCCAAATATTTTTACATATAGAGAAATTTCCCTGATTTTAAAATATTTTTACGAAAATCCCTGATTTTTTCACATTGATAAACTCCCTGATTTTTTCCTCATTCCCTGATTTTCAGAATCTGTAGCCACCCTGTCATGTATCAGTTGTACAGCTTTATTTTTTAAACCTTTTTTAATTCCAAATTTATGTTTTTCAATGAAAAATGATGATTTAAATCGATGATCAATAGCATCGATAAAATAATTAAAATGCTCTTGGATTCAGATTTCAATAGTATCCTGAGGTAATAGTATCATTTGCCTTGTTTTCATTTTTCACAAATATGAATCCTTTTTCCAATTCAATTTTGATTTAGACAAATGCAAATGGACCTTTTCAAAATTTGAGCATGCATCTACGGAGTGGTTAAATGTCCCAAAATGTTTTTAGCTATAATTAACATGTCAGAAATTGTATGTTGGGACGATAAACCATATTTTATTATAAGCTGCATATTGTCAACACTCTCAAAAAATCTTTCTTCAATTCACGGAAATTCTACTGGCACCAGTGCTGACGGCATATTTCCGTGAATTTACGAATACTCGTTTTCCCCTCTTCGTTACAGGAGGTAAAATATCCGTCAATTGAAGAAAGTTGAGATAAAGCAGGAGACGTCGGATTCGAACCAGCCATCCCATCCTTGCGAGACGAACGCGCTAGCACTGAGCTGTACAGTAGCGAAGCGCTTTAAAGTAAATATGTTTGCTTCAGATGGGTAAGACTTGATCAATTTCTTTAAAGCTTTTAATTTTGAAGTTCATTTCGGGAAGATTCCGTCGTTTATGAGATTGTGGCTGGGGCTTTTATACTTTAGTACTAATATAGTATAAAAATATGAATTTTAAATAGTTTTAGGTAGATTGCTAGAGGTAAAATACGAATCTATACTCCTATTATAAAGAGGAAAAAATTGTTTATTTGTCGGAGGTAAGATCTGGAACTACCGAACCGATTCCAAAAGTAATGGTATCAAAATGATGGTGTTAATCCAACTTAGAACATAGGCTATATCTTATGTCGGTGCCACTACCCCAAAGGGGGTGTAGAAGCAAAAAACGTTCTAAAAATGCGATTTTAGCGTTACTGAAGGGCCTAGAAATATGAAATTTGGAATATTAGTTACTTATAAGATATAAATGATGTCTAAGAACAGTTCTTAAACAATTCGAAATTTAAAAGGGGTGAAAATGCACAAAAAGCGTTCTAAAAAACGTTCTAAATGGTAGTTTCTACACAGTCTCAGGAAATAACAAAGCAATTTAAAAAATATTGGTGTCATAATGATGGTGACAACGCTTGCTCCAAGATCGGCTATGTTTTATGTCGGTGTCACTACCCCAGAGGGGGTGTAGGAGCAAAAAACGTTCTAAAAATGCGATTTTTAGCGTTACTGAAGGGCCTAGAAATATGAAATTTTGAACGTTAGTTACATATAAGATATAAATGATGTCTAAGAACAGTTCTTAAACAATTCGAAATTTGAAAGGGGTGAAAATGCGCAAAAAGCGTTCTAAAAAACTTCTAAATGGTAGTTTCTACACAATCTCAGGAAATACCAAACCGATCTAAAAAATAATGTCGTCAAAATGATGGTGACAACCCTTGCTCCAACATAGGCGATGTTTTATGTCGGTGCCACTACCCGAAAGGGGGTGCAGGAGAAAAACGTTCTAAATTGCGGCTTTTGCGTTACGGAAGGGCCTAGAATCGTGAAATTTGGAATGGTAGTTAGTTATAAGATATCAATGATCTCTAAGGACATTTCCTAAAAAAATCGAAATTTAAAAGGGGGGGGGTCAAAATGCGCAAAAAGCGTTGTAAAAAATTCTAAATTGCGATTTCTATGCAATCTCAGGAAGTACTGAACCAATTTCAAATATAATGGTGTAAAAGTGATGGTGACAGATTTTGCTCCAAGATAGGCTATATTTTATATCTGTTTCCACTACCCCAGAGGAGATGCAGGAGCAAAATGCGCGAAAAGCGTTCTAAAAACGTTTTAAATGCCGATTTGTCGGCAATATCTCAGGAAGAATGAATCTTCTTTCAAACGTAATGGTAGGAAATTTATGCTGGCAGCCTCTGCTGTAACATAGACGCTATTTTGTGTCGGTATCACTATCACCAAGACGTTGCAGGAGCTAAAATGCGCTCTAAATTTCGATTTTTGTGATCGGTAGGGGCTAGCAACTTAAAAGGCAAGGTGCATATTTATTAGCTATAAATGATTTTTAAGAACAGTTTCGAAAAAATTTTAAATTTAAAAAGGGGTGAAAATGCGCGAAAAGCGACCTGAAAATGTTCTAAATTGCGATTTCTACTCAATCTAAGGAAATACCAAAGCTATTTCAAAAGTAATGGTTGCAAATCAATGGTGACAGTCCCTGCTATAGCATAGATTATATTTTATGTTGCTGACACTACCATCTGGGGGTTGCAAAAGCAAAACATGTTCTAATTTGTGTTTTTTGCACAAATTTCTAACACTTTGAAGTATGGCATGGTATTTACTTACAAGATGCAACTGCTTTCTAAGAACAGTCAAAAGAAAATTCCAAATTAAAAAAAAATGAAGTGAGTGAAAAGCGTTATAAATTACAATTTTTAAGCAAACTTATAAATTACCATACCGATTAAAAATATAATGATGACAAATTTTGGTGATAGAACCTGCTCAAACATAAGCTATATTTTATGTCTGTTCCACTACCACCAGATGGTTGCAGGAGCTAAAAACTTTCTAAATTGCGATTTCTGTGATACTGAAAAGGCTAGAAACTTTAAATATGACATGGTAGTTACTTATAAAATATAAATGCCCTCGAAGGAACGTCGAAAATAAATTCGAATTAAAAAGGGGTGAAGCGAAGGGGAGGTGCGAAATGCATTCTAAAAAAGTTCTAAATTACGATTCTATGCAATTTCAGGGAATATAAACCGATTATAAAAGTAATAGTTGCGAATCAATGGTAACAGTCTCTGATCCTACACAGGCTATATTTTATGCCGGTGATTCTGCCACCTGGGGTTCACAGGAACAACAAACGTTCTAAAAAAGGGCTCTAAAAGCTTTTTAAATTACGTTTCTGTGGAATATTAGGAAATAACAAACCGATTTCAAAATTAATGTTGGCAACTTAATGGTGACAGTTCCTGTTTCAACATAGCCCTTTATGTTGAGAGAGGTGGTAGGACTTGGAATTTGACATGATGGTTATTTTTAAGATGTAAGAAGATGGTTTCTAAAAAATTCAAAACTTCAAATGAATACTGAAATAAGCGTATTAATTGAGCATAAAAGTTTCAAAATATTTTCTAAATTATCATTTATTTATTTTTATTTCATTTTATTAATTTAAGTCTCACTTCTGCCTAATGCAGTGTAATAAGGATGTTTAATCAAACTGTGTTTTAAATAGTAATTTTTGAATTATTCCTAAAAGTAATAAGTACCTTTTAATAAAATAAAAATTTAGTTTTTACCTTTTAATAAAAATTAGACATATAAATATTATTTGGCATATTTCAAATATTACGCGAGCAAAGCCGCGGGGTTTGCTAGTATTATATAATGTTATATTTTTATTCCATAAGAATTTTTTTATTTTTTATTAATATCGATATTTTTCCATTTTATTTTCCTAATTAAAATGTCTTTTATGTGTGTTCATTTAAAGTATATTTTAAATGCGAATATATACTTATGAACAACTTTAAAAATTCAACTTTATTTAACTTTATTCAACTTTAAAATATATATTGTGAGTACTTTTGAATGAATGAGAAAAGTAATTGTTATTTATTTTGAAATTCGAAAACTTTTTTGTACTTTTTAATTGAATTAGAAATCTTAATTTATAGAATTTTTGGTTTTTCATTTTTTAAATAAATCCGGATTTATTATTAACTAGCTGGCTTTGCCCGCTACGCTGGTCTGTTTATCCAAACGAACCTTGAATAAACAATATGTATCAGTGAATTTGACATTGTGATTTAAAGCAATATGGAACCTTACCTGGAATGTCCTTTCGCACCTCGGTAAACGATATGAACGCCATTGTACTATTATATTTTCTAATGTACAGATAAATTTTCATCTATTAAGGTCTTAACCGTTTAGTTGGTCAATCACAGTAGGATTTGGTAAAGAATGATAGTACAATATGCAATGTAATAAAATAAACCCTGAAAAATTATTTAACTATAATGCAAACAAACAAACTGACAAAATCCATCCAGTAAAACATTTTTTAAAGACTGATCTTTCATATTGGGGTCCATCTGATTATAGAACTTTTCCCCATAATTCTATAACTAAACAACGTAGAATGATATGCAATAAACTAAAACCTCCCCAAACATTGTCTAATCAACAAAGCAAGTATTATCAATATCCGCCATTTAGAACTTTTTGAAAAGTCCAATATTTCATAATCGGTTTCACATGATTATGGAACTTTCCGCCTTTACTTTATGACTAAGCAACATAGAACAATATGCAAAATACTAAAACCATATCAGAATAGGTATGTAACTAATAATGGAATTCCTATCAAAATCCGTTCTGTAGAACTTTTAATAAAGGCTAAACTTTCATAATCGCGCTCAACTGATTTTAGAACTTTCCACCTCATCTCTATTATTAAGCAATGCAGAAGGGTATAGTATATACTAAAACCCTGCCTGGAAAATTATCTAACTAACAGTGCAAATTTAATCGAAATCCAATCGGCTGAATCTTTTAAAAAAGCTAATCTTTCATAATCGAGTTTGTATGATTATATAACTTTAAAATATAATTATACGTATAAGCAACGTGCAACGATATGTTATATGCTAAGATCTTCCCTGAAAAATTATCTAACTATCATTTTGATTCACATCATTATCCAGTCAGGTGAGCTTAAGTTATATGCAGCCGGGACGAATTTCCCATTTGTATTTTACTCTCGTATATATAGTAGAAGCAGAAATAGATAGATCTTTAAGAATACTGATTCTTAAAATTTATGAAACTGTAAGTTATTTCTCGTTGTCTCTGCTGAATAATTTTAAAGACTTTTCAATCGGCGAGTATTGAGATTTACGATCATGTCTACAACAAATGTATTTCATTTTGTACCAAAACATTCTCGGTAAAATTAGCCAATTTGGTGTGGATTCTGGTATTATAATTTTTTTTTTCAAAATCGTCATTTAAACTACGCACATGAAATTCTAAGAGTCTCTTAGCATTGCAGTAAATATCAGCGAAAAATGAAGTTGTAAATTAATTTTACTTAATAATAAAAATACTTTCAATTTAAAAAAAATAGTAAATTAAAATTTTTTGCAAGGTTACGATTAAATAATAATTAAAGCCAAAAGAAATTCGCGTTCAATAAATAGCGAACCACATTGTTTGGCACAATTTGCAAAAAAAATTTGGTACTTTCTCATTATAGGTGCCTTGGCGTTTTTTTAAACAGTTGGAGCAATTCGGGCATCAGAAAGTGAGATTTGTTGCCAGTTGATATAAACAGTTAAGAAAACAAACTTGATGAAATTTTTTGTTTGTTTATTATGTAAGATTTGTTTATATATGGAAAAGTACCAAAAAATCTTTGCACGATTAGGATTGAAATAAATGGCGCAATAGCATAAATTTTGGTATGGTCTTGGTATAACGTAAAAGTAGCAAAAGGTCTCCAAAGAACTTTCTTCCAAATTTCGAAAATTATGTATAAATTCGGTTATAGAATTGGTCCACTTTAAAAACACAGAATCAATTTAAATCTTAACCTAAGTTAATTGTACGCCAAACCACGCCCGGTAACATACACCAATTGTCTGTAGGCTCAATTATGTAAGTTATCGGTACTAAATATGCCAATTGTCTGTGTACTCGACTACGTAATTTATCTCCTTAATTAAGGCATACTTTACAAACTACATCTTTACTTTCCAATTTTCCCGATTTTAAGATCAATGAGTACTGTTAGATGTTAAAAAGCTTGGCGCAATTCGGGCTTCAGAAAGTGAGATTTGTGGCCAAATGATACGACCAGCTGTGAAAACAAATAAAATGATCTTTTATGCTTTTTACAATATGTATTCCTATATATAAACTTTTTATTTATGAATATTAATATTTTTGTTATTTATATACAATTTACTTTTGTTTTTATATAAAAAGAGATAAATGTTTTCTTTATAGTAAATAAATTCTATAATTATTGAACAGAAAATATGCATGAAAACTTTCCTTCTCTCGCCAAGCCCATTTCTTCCACCTCGCAAAGGGCCCTATATTGGAAAATTACAAAATTTACCCCATTGCTCTATGACTAAACAGTATCTAACAATGTATTATATACTAAAACTATCTCTGAAAAATTGCAAATTCTATAAAAACCGTTTATTATAACTTTTTTAGAAGGCTAAATTGTGATAAGTGAATTCACCACATTACAGAATTTTCCCCAAAACTGTATGGCTAAGCAACGTAAAAGAACATGTTGTATACTGAAACCTTCCCTTGAAAATTATCTAATTAACAGTCCAAGTTCCATCGAAATACGTTCGGCAGAATCTTTTAAAAAGGCTATTTTTTCAGTATCAGGTTCATCTCATTAAGGAATTTTAAACCCTAATTTGATAACAAGCAACGTAGAACGACGTATTATGTACTAAAACCTTCCCCAAAAATTACCTATATAACAATGTAAGTTCAGCAGAACCCAAGTTCTAAGCAGCCGAAATGAAATTTCCATTTAAATTATATATACATATATATAAGTAGAATTAGATTTGTCAAAAAATGCAGTCGTCTACTTGAAAAATAACCAATATTGTGAACGTCGCTCAAACCGATGCCACGCTTATGCATTTTTGGCTTAAAATTAAATTGTTTGGTTATAAAATGAAACCTTAAACATGCAATATGTAACTCACAAGTACCATCATTTTTATAATTACATCTGCTATTTTCTTTTGCAAATCGCATGATAAATAAGTTTTTAAAAAAAATGTCACTCAGATATTATCTTATCAAATTTTTTGATGCATTTTTCTTAACCTGACGCAAGAGATAAATTGCCAAATATAGTTTAAAATTGCAATCTTTCATATTGAATAAATTTTTAAGCATTACGAACATTACCTTTAATGTATAAATTCGATATTGTTGTTTTATTAAATTCGATATTGTTGTTTTATAATATTACCACTCGTCAAAACTGTTTTTCATTTTCTCTTTTTTTTCTTTTAAATAAAATTAGCAAAAGTTTTTCTCCGAGATGTACAGCCGTTTCAATTCATTTATCAACAAAATTTCTCGCCAATAAGATAATAGTAACCCTTTCGCCCAAAATAACAGAACTTTCCGTCATAATTCTATAACTAATCTACGTAGAGTTATGTGTTATAGCTTAAAACCTTCCCTGAAACGATACCTATCTAAGCAGTGTAAGTTCCGTCAAAATCCATGCAGTAAATCTTGAAATATAGATGTTCGGAACGAAATTTCCGTTTGGATTTTATATAAATAATAGATAGACCCAATACACATGCGTGATAGGAATGAACTGAGTTTCTCCCTCTTTTTTAAACGCTCGGGGAGAATTCACGGATAAAGCATGTTTTCTAGGAGTACGGAAATTATTTGTAAAAAATGAGGAATAATTTAGTGTATATTGAAGAGTTTTTCTGACAGTGAATAGTGCAAGTTACTCTTCTAATACCAGCCTTTTGCTTTGTTCAATGAATTGTTACAGCAACCAATCACTATTTTTGGTAGACAGATTTCAGGCATCGGAATGAGTTAGATAAACTGAAAAATCAGTTTTAATTCAACATTGGTTCATTTTACTTGTTATGTATCAATTTTTTTAACATTTTCTAAAAATAATACTATCATTTTAATTTTTAAATTTTTTAAAGAATTGTCATTAAAAGGGGCATATTTAATTTCAAATTGAATTAGTTAATTTGAAGAATGGTAATTTGAAAAGTTTCTGAAAGTTAATTTAAAAATATATGATTATATACTCAAAAAGTATGTTTATATATATATCGGGTTAGCAAAAAGTCCGTATAAACTTTAAAAATTAAAAAAAAAAAAAAAAAAAACTGGAAAAATAACCGAAATAAAAAACACAGGGTTAGTATTTATAGGTCACGGACATTTTTTAAGACAGAAAAAAATAACTAAAAAAACAGCCAATAGGTGACGCTGATGTACCCAAATCAAAGAAAAGATACGCAGATAACGAACAGAATGTTTCCAAATCGTTTATTACTGCTTTATGTGTTCCACATGACCACCACCACAGGAGATGACCCATTGCAGGCGAGTCGCAAATCTAGCAACTGCAGAGTCTAGCAGGTCTGGATGTATACACGACACTTCTCGGCGAATCGCATATTTCAGTTCCAACAGATTAGACGGACCGGATCGATACACCCCGGATTTAAAATACCCCCATAACCAGAAATCTGTCAGTGTCAAATCTAGAGAACTAGGTAGCCATGGGAACCTGTAACCCCTGCTAAAGATTTTGTCGTCCACGAACGTCTGTATCAGGAATTCCTTGACAGGAGTAGCAATGTGAGTAGGTGCTCCATCTTGCGTAAACGTGGCGGTAGAAAGCGGATCTCTTTCACGCTATCACGGCGTGACTTTCTCTCGCAGAAGTATTAAATAACTCTGGGCATTTTCTGTAGCCGTTTTCCACCCATTTAACGGGGCACTGCGTTCAAAGAAGAAGGTCCCTATGATAAACGAACTTGTGAATCCACTTTTAGGGAATGCAATGGTTTCTGGGTGTACTCACGTTGATTAGACGTCGCCCAGATGCGACGGCTATGAGTATTAACGTCCCCATGAAGCGAAAAATGAGCTTATTCTCTCCGTAAGACGTTAAAGACCCATGTGGGATCCTATTCGATTACGAAGAAAGCCCACCTCACAAATGCTTCCCTCTGTACAGAAAAGTTCATGGCATGACTGCTACACGTGGTGAGCGTGCCTTCATTAAACATGGTCGTCCGGATCTTACACGATCCTCCAGCGTTCCAGTTTCCTCAAGCCGTCGAATAAGCTTTATGAGGCCTATCGCTTTTACAAGTACTTTTCCAGTCCTCACATTTTCCTGAACTCGGAATTTACGCAAAGCAATGGTCGTTGATTCCTGGTTTGTGTAAAATAACATCACCAGCAAAGCTCTATCTTTCGCAATCAGCATCCTTGATGATCAAAAACTGTGAACTAGTTGTGGATTAGGCGCACGAGGTCTTATAACAATTCTATTTGCATATTTCCACCGAAATCGCAAGTACCAGCGCCATCTGGCGGGTGTTTCTGGGTTATGTTTTATTCCTGTCTTTAAAATATTCCCGTGACCTACAAATGCTACCCCTGCAAACCGTTTTTCATTTCGGCTATTTTTCAGGTTTTTATAAAATTTTAAAGTTTCTACGGAATTTTTGCTCACCCGGTATGTAATATACACACACAAAGACACGTTACTCAAGCTCAATTCATGCACGCATCGATAGTTCTTTTTCTTACACAACACACGGTACTCGGTCAAAGTGCTACTTGGTGCACCCCTATTTTATAATAGCTCCACGTTTCGTCAGAAATAATTCATTTATATTTTTTCAAAATCCGGAAAATGTTATTACAAGGATTAATAAAATTGTACTATTTCAGCTTTTTGATAGGAATTAAGAAAATCGTGTAGAAAAAAAGT
The DNA here is from genome assembly GCA_963932465.1 of Maratus speciosus. Taxonomy (NCBI): domain Eukaryota; kingdom Metazoa; phylum Arthropoda; class Arachnida; order Araneae; family Salticidae; genus Maratus; species Maratus speciosus. Next base: position 282,785,774 of record OZ010792.1, read on the forward strand.
CACACATATATATATATTAAATGCAATTTTTTTTTTCAGTTTTCATGAAAAAAATGACAAAAAAAAGCAATCTACTATTTTCCCTTTACTTTCTACAGAAATGGAATACTTCTGTTGCTACCATTAGAGGAATGGCTTTAAAAACTACAAAAAAAATTAATATATCAAAAATAAATTGAGGTGCAGTTTTCAAACAAAAGGCATTTAAAAGTAATTTTTCCCTCTATACGACGGTGTAAAAATTGAAAATGTGCGATGTTTAAAAGTTTAAAAAACTGCCGTAGATATTACCGTACAAAAATACATCTGCTTCGTTTTACGGCTGGCTTATGTAACGAAATGTTATTTTTTAGGGACGACACTTTAATTGTTGCCCGAAAGAAATAGCATATCGGGGGCTGATAATTATAATGTAAAACACATTTACGGATATTTCAGATATCCATAAGAATTTCTTAAAGTCTTTAGATATCGGAAAAGCAATTCAGTGGTACATTTTTGAAAGCAGTAATGTAATGACAAACAGGAATGAAAATAATGTTTCATAAATAATAAATTTTGATCCTAAATTTTGCACATATTTTCTTTATTTCTTTTTCCTTTTATTTGTGAGAGATTGAGGGAAAAGAGGAGATTTCACAGAAAAAAACACTTCTAAAGCTATGCATTTAAAAATTAGTGTCTTTCTATTCATTTATTCTGTAAAACTCTCCCAACCTCTTCAGCTCCGAAGCTAAAATAATAATACAAACGCTTATTCATTGTTTTTTTTTTTCAAGCAAAATGACATCGTAAATGACAGGAGAAAACACCTTTTCTGAAATTGATCCTTTACGCACTAATCTCTCGATCTAAACGATCTAAAACTACAAACCCCTTAAAAACATCAATTTAATAACCGCTAACTAAATTTTTTAATTGAAAAAGATTTAAGTTAAATACTTATGAAAATTTCTCACTTTCTTGGTCATACTGTCTTTTGAGCATTTTTAGGCATTTGCAAACTCAGATGAAAATAACATTTATTTTATGTGGGAATCAGCTTAGATGCTGTCATTTATTCATTTGCTTTAACGCAAATAACATTTAGCTATTAAGAAGTGATGTAAAAATGCAAAAAACTTGACATTTTAGTTTTTATAAGGAAAATAACATAGGTCCCTGCATGGTGGCCCAGGGACCGAAGAGGTTAATGTACCGATGATTAATGCTTGATAAATAATTGCAGATAATACATCACTAGTTAAATTTTATCACTTATTATGTGTATGATTAATGATTTTCTAATTTACCATAGTTTGACATAAAATTTGTCATGTTATTTGTTTTCTTAAAAATTAAATTTTGCGGAAAAAATATTAAAATAAAAATAAAAATGAATCATATTGTCGTTTTAAGATGCGAATAAAGAAATGTTGTCAACATTCTTTATAAAATAATTTTAAAAACACAATGCATCTTTTTGTGTATAAAAATAAATCGTATGGAAAAAGTGTCATACACATTTTTTTTAATTCGAATACAGTATTATCCGAAGTAATTGGGACCGACCATCTTTCGGATAATCGAAAATACTTCAATTTTAAGATTAAGCAGAAATATATGCAATATTTCTTAGTATGGTAACAAGTGCGTACTAAAAATAAAGCAATAGCAAAAAAGAAACAAGAATAAATTAACTGAATTTTAATTTTGAAATTAAGCATATTTTACATCTATCACAAGAGTTTGAAAAAATGTGTTGTTTGTCGCAGTTTCGATTGTCTGTGCTTTGAAGCACGGCGTTTTTTAATATTATTAGTCCACCAGTATCACAGTCTTTCTGTTGCTCCAGACATGCCAATAAACATTCAAAATCTTCAGAATTGCTAATTTGTTCGTTTTTTTCGTTCCACTCCGCAGCTTACGAGAGCACAAGTTAAATTCAAAGGAACTAAAGAAAGGGGTTCGAAAATATTATATGTAGGATAGGCCGGGGCTAGTTGGCCTTAGGGGCATGTTGGCCCAGTCGCGATATTTTTTAAACTTTGCGTTAGATGACATTGCCAGTCCAGCCGAGTATGAGTTGCTTCGCTTTCCTACTCCAACATCAGCACCATTGAAGTCGGTGCGTCCATTAAAGAATTATTGAGAATTTTCGAAATTTTGCAAAGGTGAGTAAATTTCCTCATAAATAATCGTTTTTAATTTGTTTGTAGATTACATTTTAGATTTTGATATATAATAATTCAGAAAAATAATTGTTCGTAGTTATTGTAGGGCATGTTTTTTTATTGAAATACTTTCAGAATAATTCCTTACAGACATGAAAAACAAAAATGGCGATACGGGGTTGGTTGGCCCATTTGGCACGGGGCATGTTGGCCCGGCGGGCCAACATTTCCCGTAGGAATTTGGCTCTGGGGTACTGGAATTTTGATAGTTTTAATGAATTATTTTAATAAACATTTATTATTATTTTAATTTATTTATTATTAATTAATAGTAAAGAGTTATTTTATTAATTGAATTCCTGATTATTCCAGTCGATCTTTATAAAAAATGAAGTTATAATGTTGTTTACCTCCTCCCCATATTAAATCAGTTGCTCCTGTTGTACAAAATCATTTATAACTTTCATAAATATAGAAAAATCCCTGTTGGCTTGGCCAACAAAGAAAAGAATTATTGCACTTAACAGATGTACAGAGGCCTTGAAACAATTTATTTATCATCTGGTGTTTATAATAAATCACTTAATTAAGGATGAATGATTTCTTAAATTACTGTACTCTAAGATTTACGGTGTTTTAACACCTAGCATGCATTTATTAAAATTTATTACTCTTCCGTAATGTATTAAAGACATTTTTTATGCGAAAATAAAAGCAATTTTTAAAGCAATTTTTGGTCGAAGTTAATAATTTGAATAACTCACAGTTTTAATATTTAAATTTTTTATTTTAATTTAGGAGGCTATATTGTGTTTTCGTTCGCAACAAATAAAAATTAAGATTTGGTAAAATTTTGATCATTTCTTAAACTTCTACATTATCAGAACATTAAAAAGTGACGTGGGCCAACTTATCCCGCAATCGGGGCAGGTTGGCCCAAGCGACTTGGTGTCAATTTGAGCTTCTAAACTAAGACTTATAGTTAATATTTTCACGCTTTACTATTGTGACTTCTTCTTGAAAGTAAACTGATAGTGGTATCATAAAAAGAAATTTAAAATGTGGAATTGTATTTATTTTTTTTTTATATTAGAAGAAAAAGCGGGCCAACTAGCCCCGGTCTACCCTACTCGTAGTTCGGAAAGAACCGCTTGTACACAAGGAATAAAATGCGAAAAAAAGCTTTCAAAATGATTTTGCTCACAAAGAATGTGATAGTAAAAAAAAAAAAAAAAAAAAAAAAAAAAAAAAAACTTTAAAAATGAATTTTGTTTAACCGAGAGTATCGGTTAAAAGAGTTTTTCGGATAAAAGAGGTTCTACTGTATTTGCAGATATTAAAAATTACGGACTCCGTAAAAATTACATGTCAAATCTCCTGTGTCCATGGTTCTTATTCTTATATTTCCAGAAGGAAAAATTGTAGTTTAAATTATAGTTATTAAAATTACTAGGGGATCGTACCCGGTCTTCCTGGGTTAAAGAATATAGGTGAAATCATTTTTTTTAATTGAAAACTAATAATTTTTTTTATATTCCATAATATTTTTAGATTGACAACTTACATTAAAAAAGCATTTTTCATATGGAAAATACGAATTATACATTCAAATAAATTTTTTAAATTTATCAAAAGCGATATTTTCTTATTAGCTGCATGCTAAGAGTTATTTGCCAAGATTTTGCTACTTATGGCATCCTTTTATGTTCAGATAATTTCAGAGCTTATACATGTCTGGTAAATTTGTGTTTTATTTATATTATTTTTTTTATTTATTCATGGGGAATTTTTTTAATGGATATTAGCCGTAAGAAAATGATGAAGTCTGTATTTTGTTTTAAGGGCAAACGGATTAATCTTTCGTAATCGAGCTCCGCGCGATATAGATAAATTAAAAATATTTCATGCTTAAAAATTGTTTTTAAAACTATAGACATTCAGTAAACTGAGATGAACTTTGCAAAGTTATTCCATTAAAAAAAAATCCTATTTGGTGATCTAAAAATTTAAATTGTACGATTATAAATATGTTAGATTTGTTGTTTTTTCAATATTATTCTTTTATTTGTTTATAAAAGAAGTATTAATTTCGTTAATTTGTCTTTCACAAATATGTTAGATCGGTGGTTTTTTTAATATTATTCTTTTATTTGTTTATAAAGGAAGTATTAACTTCGTTATGCAAAAATAGTCAGAAACAAATGCTGAAAAATGTTTGTTGCTTTATGTGAAAAATGTTTATTATTATTATGTATTGAAACCGGCACGTGATAAGATAAACTTAAAAAAAATCATGCTTAAAAATTATTTTAGAAAATATAATACATCAGTCAATTAAGATAAAGTTTTTAAACAAATTGCATTTGAAAGTAAATTTTTTCTCTATGCGACGAAAATTGAAAATGTAACGATGGTCAGAATATTGAAAAATATACTTTATAAAGATACTCTAAATTTTTGTAAAACATTGCGTTTTATCAGTGTGTGATTTCGATTACATTATTTTTAAATGTGAAGCATTTTCACATGTGAAGAATTTCAAAGCAGCTGGGCTGTAAAAATGACGCACTTCTACAAAACATAATTCAGGTTTAAGAAATAAAATACACGGGTTTTTTTTATAAAATGACGACATTTGCATCCGCTAAAGCAATCCACTTTTACAATCCAGTTTTAAACTTCGTCTATAGAAAAGTGTGCATATGACGTCATTATCACAGAATAACAGACAATGTTCTTGATATAGCCCATATTTTAATTTCAACCTTTTTTTTTTAGGTTTTATGAGAAAATGGCAACAGAAAGATATCTCCTATTTTCGACTATTTTCCGTTTACTTTCATTGACTTTCAATGAAATGAGGTACTTTTGTTGCCACGATAAGAAAAATGTTATTAAAAACTACAAAAAAAATTAATATCTGAAAAATAAATTGAGATACAGTTTTCAAACAAATTGCATTTAAAAGAGTATTTTTTTCCTTATACGACGGTGTAAAAATTTAAAATGTGCGATGTTTAGAAGTTTAAAAATTTGCAGTAGAAAAAATTGCAAATCCAAAATTTTATTTCAAATTTCAAAGTGTTGCCATTCGCAAAATGACGTATGCGTTACGCACAGATATGTTTGTCCTTTATAATATAGATAGTTTCGAAAAAGCACGTTAAATAAAAATATATGCAGAAAATTATTTTTTTCTGTTTTCGATTTTTTCTTTTATAAAAGGGAAGACAATATAAAAGATTCAGGTTAAATAAAAATATATGCAGAAAATTATTTTTTCTGTTTTCGATTTTTTTCTTTTATAAAAGAGAAGACAATATAAAAGATTCAGGCCTGGTTAATCCTATATTGAGCTGATTTATAATAATGAAAATTTCAAAATAGGTTTTTAATATGTTTTTAAGTGATTTGTTTTTACTCTTAAAACACGACTCTAATTATATTCATGATTTTGGTTTTTCTGTTTTATTATTATTATAATTCATTCAACCTTTTCTATGTCTATGTATAGACTTTATTTCATATTTTCTAAATGTCCTGATCAAAAATAAATCAACATGTTGGTGCTGCCACACACAGTATGTTCTCAATTAAAACAGACAGTTCAATGCAAATAATGGCAAAAGAAACCTAATAATATTCATATTGCATCAGTTTCGAATATAAAAATTAATTGACTTTTTAAAAATTTACTTTTTTCTTCTTTTTTGTTTATAGAAAACTTGTTTTTTTTAAGTTATACATTGAAAAATTTAGTAACAGTCAGTCGATGTATATGCAAAGCATATTCCAAGAATCTGGCAATGAATGCTTTATAATAAATAGCAAATAACTTTTCGTCAGTCGAATTATGCCATTTGCTGTAAAAATAATAACATGAACTTATTTAAAGAGGCAGTACTTCTTTTAACTTCTCAATATATCATTCTCAATATCTCAATATATCATCTCAATATATCATCCCAATATATCTTCAAAATTTCTCAATATAGTTTTAAAGTATGAAAGACACCATTTCAAAGTAATGATGTTAACGTGTTTTATAATATAAAGTAATAAACAAAATACGACAAAAAGCCATATTTTCTCTATAAAAATATATATATATGAAATTTATCACAGGCAGTTTTTCTATTCAAGTATTTAGATATATTATAAGTTACGGAATTCATAAAATTGTATGTGAAATTTCCGATGTCATGAATCTTACTTATTCAGAGGCAAAATAAATTATAGTTTCGGACAAAGCATTCGAAATAAAAAAATATATGCGAAAAAGTAACTTTTCTTGTTTACTTTTTTATCCCTTTACAAAAAGAAGAAATGTGATATAAAGGTTCAGTGTTGGTTAAAACTATATCACGGTGTTCATGTTGTTAAAATAATAAATATATTACAATACTGAATGAATGATACAGGTGCAATCAACTACACATGTACGGATATTTCATAAATTCCTTGTAATTTTCACAGTGCTTTATCCATACTAGTAAGAATTTAGAGGTACATTTTTGAAAATAATAATGAAACAGAAAGAAAATAAATGTTTGTACTATTTAATCAATTTTGATTTGAAATTTTGCGCATTTATGTTTTCCTGTTTTTCAGTGAAGGGTGCAAAATTCCTTTACAAAAAATAAAAAAAAAACCTTTTCACCGTTTTCTTAAACATAAATTTCAAATTTAGTAGCCTTCTAATTGATCATTCTATAAAACCATCTTAAGATACTCTCAATTTGTTTATATGTTATTGTTTTATGTTAGTGACAAATTGCGAATAATACATCGCCAATCAAATTTTGTCATTTATTACATACATGAGCAATCATTTTCTAAATTATCATTCTTCGAGATTAAATATGTCATTTACTTTTCATTTTCTTATAAACTCAACTCTGCAAAAAATATCTTAATGTAATTTTAAAGTAAGAACACCATCAGTGCAAACAAATGACGTAAACACACTTTATAAAATAAAACAACAAGTAAAGTACGAAAAAAGTGCGCATTTTCAGAACAACAACAACAAAAAAAAACATATGAAAAAAAATGAACACAATTTCTGAAAATTAGAGTATTTGCATATATCATAAGTTACGAACAGACTCCATTAAAATTGCATGTGAAATCTCCGGTGTGATGGATATTATTGGTCCCTGGTTCCGGAAGGAAAAATAGATTATGGTTTTGCAGAAATAAAAGTCAAATAAAAAGATATGCAAGATAAATTTTTTCTGGTTTCGTTTTTCTTTCCTTTATAAAAAGAAGGATGATATAATAGCTTCAGTGCTGCTTATACCTATAACACACTGATTGTATTAACCAAATAATAAAGATATTACAAAATTCAATTCATGAAAGAAACATATACTGCACACATATGGATATTTTGTAAATTCATAATAATTCCCACAAGGTTTTACATATCCAAATAACAATTCAGTAGACGATTTTTGAAAATGTTAATGGAATGGCAGAGGGAAGAATAAAAATCGTTCCATATTTAATCAGTTTTAATCTGAACTTTTACATTCTTTTTTATGTGAGAGTTTGCATTGATTTTCTAAAGATATACACTTAAAAATTATAGGCCTTTCAAGCGATCTATATATATAAAAGCCGTTCGTTGAGTGTATGTCTTTATACAAATCTTTAATTTTTGACCGATTTGCACGAAACTCGATGTACATACGTTTTAGAACGTAGAAAAGATCTGTCTACTTTAAAAAATCATCAGACCCATATTTATCCCTTTTTTACCACTTCCATAATTTAACATTATAGAAATATCTCTTTTTAAATTTTTTTTAATTCAAACGTTTCTTTCCTGTTGCCAGACTCTAAAAAATGACACAATAATGTGAAAAAATAAGGATAACGCGTGTATTTTGTTTCTATTTGCCAATAAAAATTATAAAAATTCAGATTTTCTTGCTATATTTTTGCGTGTTTGATATTGACGTCATTCAAAACAGAAAATTTACATTTTTTTGTATATAAAATACAAACTTTAACTATAAGAGCGAGAAAATAACGTAGCACCTCAATTTGAATGTTTTTTTTTAAATTGAAACATCTATTTTAATACAAACAGTCAAATTTCATGAAAACAATTTAAGAAAAAGGAAGAAAAGGCTAGATATGACGTCACATTCTATCAAATCTTTTCAACGCGTAATCAAACTGATTGTAAATATATGGCTCCTATATTTTGCTTACTACTTCGATTGCATACTACAGCCATAACTTATAGCTATAGTTAAGTAATGTATTGGTTTAGATTCAGTGCTAACATTTTCTGTGATTTATAGCAAAAAGAGAGCGGTTATTTTTACATTTTCAAAAAAAAAAAAATCTTGACAGATGTCTTGATTTAAAATTTATGGAAAATGACATAATTGCATCTAATCACTGTAGATTTAATTTCAATAAAATTTCAAATTTTCCAAATAAAATTTTAGTAACTACTACCTCATTTGGATGTATTTTTTTGCATTTTCCCCCGTATTGTGAATATATTGTATACTTCTGTTACGCGCGACAAAGAAAACATGTATTTTAATTTTAAAAGTTAAAAAAATTACCACAATGTGTCAAAAGAACATCCTTTTTCTGAATTTAAATTTCGCGAAATCCAAAATTAAAACTAAAAATGTGAGTTTTTTTGTAAACTTCAAGTTAAGGCTGTTCATAAAGTTAAGGCTATTCTCAAATCCAAAGGAGCTATTTTCTGACATATTTTTTAATTAATTTTTCTTCGGAAACGCATGAAATTGACAGGACTTCTTATTTAGAAACTATGTAATCAAAAAATAGTTTCATTTGTTGGTAAAGGTATAAGATCTTTCAGTTGGTGTTTTGAATTGAAATTCGGACGCAACAGTGCAATAAAGGATAAAAACCGGCCGTCACGCAACCACAATTGCTCATAACTCGATAAGTAATTTATTTATGAAAAAAGGAAAAACTCATTTCAATTCCAAATCACTTTAATAGTCAGGCCTACAAATTTTAAGCCTTTACGTTTAATGAGTCAGAAAATGTGTCAGAAAGTTTCGCGTTGTTGAGCAGAAAACTGGAGAAGCACCTTAAGCATTTGCAGGTTAGTATTTTGTAATCAAGTTGCATGCCAGATAGTCGCTTAAAACATAAGTCATTCTATATTGTTTTAAACAAAGGTGCATGCCATAATAGGTGTCAGGCACACTCATTAAAATAAGAATACCCTAGCGCACAACCCCAACCGAAGATAAACCCGTCAATATACTTAGAGATAAAAATAGTTCTGCATTTTTCATTCAGCTAATAAGACTAATCCTTCATAATTGGGTTCACATGATTATATAACTTTCCCCTATAATTCTATGGCTAAGCAACGGAAAATAATATGTTACGCACTAAAATCTTCCCTAAAAAACTAATAGTCCATGTCGCATGGAAATCCGTTCTGAAGAATTCAAGTTATATGCACCTGGAACGAAATTTTCATTTGAATTTTATATACTTATCAGGTTATTTTGAGTAGTTTGATTTGATATCTGTTAAATTCGTGTTTTATTTTATTTTATTTTTGGCATTTTAATTTCGTTTGCCAATTTAGTTATTGAATATTACGCGAAAGCAAACAAATTCTAAATTATTTGCAATGTTTTTGAACAATTAAGTTAATCTTTTGTATTTGGGTTGCAAGCATATTTAAAAAATATGCATGCTTAAAATTTATTTTAAAACCCATAAAAAATTCGTAAATTGAGATAAATATTACAAACAAATATCACTGAAAGTACTTTTGTTTTCTATAATGCGTTGGAACAATCGAATGTACAATGTTTAGACGTTAAACTGCAATAAAGGGGAAATTTGTTGTGTTAGGTTGTTGCCACCGAAAATATGATACCAGCGTTACTCATAGACATGTCTTTTCTTTATACTATTGCATTAAGTGTAAACAGGTTCATCTTTCGTAATCGGATTGCACTCAACTTTATAAATATCCATGCTTAAAAATTACTTTAAAATCCATTAAAATCAGAAAACTGAGGTACAATTTTCAAACAAATTTCATTTGAGAGAACTTTTTTTCTATTCGACATTGTAAAAAATGAAATTGTGCGATGTTTAAAAGTTAGAAAAAAATGCAGTAAAAGCACATTTTATGGGTTACAATTTATGGGGCACAATTTATGGGCACTCACATAGTGTTTTTACTTTATAATGTAGATAATACCATACAAACAAGAATTTCACTAAGTGCTGCGCGATTTGGAGGAATTTCTTTTTTTCGTATTGTCAGGAAAATCACATATTTTTCTCTTATACCCGCCAAAGATAACGTGCATTCTTTTATTAAAGCTCAGGCATTTTACTATGGTTGCAAGACAATAACGCCATGTTTTTTGATTGTCTTTATAACGATTTGTCGATGGGAATGCACAAATTTCAGTTATTGTGATTGCCGTATTATTTCGTTTTAATTTATTTTACCTGGAAGGCTTCTTATAATTGACACGGGCGAAGCCGGGTAGTTCTGCTAGTTATTCTATAAATCCATTCTAAGATACTGACGATTATGCTTTATGATAAATTGTGGATAACACATCTTCAACTCAAATTATGTCACTTATTATAAAGACTCTTATATGATTAATGAAATTCTAATTTATTGTTCTTTTGACATAAAATATTTCATATGTTTATATATATATTAATAATTTATGAAACATGCAAATAGACTTAACATTACCGAAGGGAGATTGGAAGTTGAGTGACTAGCAGTCTTAAATGTTTACTGTTTATAAGAGAAAAGTAATTGTTGATAGATTTTTTATTATTTACTAGTAATGTTTAATTAAATGTATTTAATTGTACTATCTATCAAATTTATTATTTACATTTAACCACTTCAACGGCTGCCCCGAGATAAGTCGGGGGTAAAAGCACTGTTTCCCTATACCCATCGCCGGTGAAGTGGTTAATTTATTTTAATAATAATTTTTACACATAATTTACATTTGATAAAGTTACATTTAATAAATTGAAGTCTCTACAGTATAGAGACGCTGGTTTTTCAGTGTATTTAATAGATTACCAGTTTCAATCTGATTCTTCGGATCTCTGTTTTTCATCTTCTTCATCACACACTTCTTGACTTTTATCAGGACTACCATCAGACCTAGCTGGAAGAAGAAGTTGTAGGGTCTCGCTACTGTACGGCTTGCTCTTTTCTCTTGGTCTTTGTGTAGAGCAGTTTATAAAAAAATCACTGCTTAAAAGAAGCCAATTTGGAAAATCTCTATTGTAAACTTCTCTGTTGCACTTTCTTGAGTATTTTGTACGGTATTGTCTAAAGTGTTTGTTTCTGGCCTCTGCATCTACTTCTGACCATTGGTCAATGGATACGACTGCTTTCTTAATTACAGTGCCACCATGAATCAAAACCTTGTGCATTGTTGGAATCATGGGGTACCAATTGTAAAGGTCCACATACAGTCTTGTTGTTTCACCAGCAGATGTTTGGAACTTTTTTTCGTCAATGCGATGCCCAATTGTTATAACTTCCAACATTACTTACAATCTTTTAATCATTTCTGCGTCTACCTCAGACTTCTTTAATTCCATCCTTTCTCCCCATATTTTCTACCTATGAGCCCCCGAAACTAATTGGAAAATTTTTTTTCAGTAAATAAGTATATACAATTTGAAGCCGATCTGATACTTCTATCAAGAGGTATCGAGTTGCGTACGTATGTACGTACTTACATACGTACGTACATGAATACATACAGAATCTGTAGAGGCAATATCCTGTAAGCTAAAAACCTGCAATACGAGTGTAAAAATATAGTTTTTATCTTTTCAATTCGGTTGCCGCAAAAAATGAGATTTAAGTAGTCCCCCCGAAAAAACATTATATAAAAAATGGCAACAATATGCGGAAGATTTTTTTTTGCAGAAATTGGCACTCAAGACTATAACTAATACAATTATATTTCAAACATGGTCGGGCAAAGCCCGGCACATATTTAAAAAGCTTTCGATATGTTTAAATTAGAGCCAAAAGCGCTTTAAAAATTAACCCTTTCACACATTGAATGTTTTTTATTACATTAAAAACTAAACTATTTAAATTAACACATAGTTTAACACTAAGCTGTGACCGTCGTTAAACACGTAAACCACGTTTGGTTTCTATTCAACAATTCATTGAGCCACAAAAATTATATTTAAACATAACAACAATGCCAAAAACAATAAAAAACCACGTCTTTTCGCAAATAAACTTCCTCTTCAACTGAGGCCTGTAGCCAACGCATAAACTCAGGTTCCTAAAATAGGCATAGATCGACGCACCAATCAGATAGCTATTAAAAAATATAATTTTTACAATTGTTGACGAAATTTTAATTTTTGCATTTTTGGCCAGGTTTTGGGGTCAAATACTCCACTGTGCGGCATAGGAATTTTGTGGTATATTTGAACTTTCAATATCGTCCAAAACTTATTTATAGCGGTAATATTGTTATGCAGTCATGCAATGGGATAATTTCCAGTATAAGAAAAAAAAAAGAAACAAGAATATGTGTAGTGAAATAAAGATTATTATTCAGGGAGAGAAACATATAGAAATGTCAAAAGATTGTGAGAATGTCTCATATACAATCCTTTAATAAATTTTAGAAGGATTTTGCCAATTAAAATGAATTAAATTTGAATTTATGGGTATGTTGTGCAATATTTATAATTCCACTCAAATCTTTTACTTAAAATATTTTTGTTAGTATTTTATAGAATTAGTAAATGTACCAATGTAATTCCGTTACAACAGAAATATAGAAATATTTCCTAACTAATACTTACTATCCCCTCAATCTTTTAAAGTCAAGAAACCTGAAAATATGCAAATGAAAAGGAAATTATCCTTTTAAAAATGCTTTTATTTTATGCAACCAATAATGCATTTGGAATAAGATAAAGTAAAGTATCTGTAACTCATTCTAAACTGTTGTAATACTAATCAATGTATCAAATTAATATTATAACAAGTTATTTTAATGGTACTTTAAAGTACCTCCATGCTCAAAGAGTTAAACCTATAATGCCTTGATTGTATCAACAAAACAATAAGTATATTACAAAATTGTATTGACAGAAACATATATTGCACATCCATGGATATTTTGCAAATTCATAATAAATTCCACAAGGCATACATATCTAAATAATAATTCAGTAGAAGATTTTTGAAATTGTTAATAGGATGATACAAGAAAGAACAAAAAATCCTCCCATATTTAATCAATTTTAATCTGAAATTTTACGCTTTTTTTGCCGTCCTTTTTAGGTGCGTTCGTAATTATATAAATACGTAGCACCTATAGTCGTCGTTCAGTCCGTCTGTCCGTCTGTCCGTCCGTCCGCATATAACAGAGCAAAAACTAGCCAACCGAATGGTCTGAAATTTTAACTATATGAATGTTGCAAAAATTTGTCGAGCCATTTCAAATTTTATGAAAATCGGATGTATAGTTTAATTACAGGGACAGTCAAAAGTTTTTCTTTACATTACGGCCAATGGGAAAAATTATTGCAAGTGCATTTTAATGATGTTACAGCCTTCCGAATGGTCTGAAATTTTAAATATATAATTGTTTCAAAATTTTGTCGAGCCATTTCCAATTTTAGGAAAATCGGATGTATAGTTTAATTACAGGGACAGTCAAAAGTGTTCCGTTACATTACAGGGAATGGGAAAAAAGTTATTGTAAGTGCACTTTAATGATGCTACAGACTATGCACTTTATGAAGTGCAATAAATTATACATTCAGTACAATATGGGGTGTAAAAAATAATTATAAAACTAGTTATAGTACGAACGCACCTCATTTGCCACGTTTGACGAGCAATTTCCAACTTGTTTTTTATGTGATAGTGTGTATGCGTGTGTGAGCTGTAGATGGGGAAGGATTCATATTTAAAAAATAATTTTCATTGTTTTCTAAGGCTGTCGATTATTCAATAAATCCATTCTAAGGTACTGACGATTATGCTTTATGATAAATTGTGGATAATACATCTTCAACTCAAATTATGCCACTTATTTTAAAGAACCTTATATGATTAATGAAATTCTAATTTACTACTGTTTGACATAAAATATGTCATATATATATAAATATACATAAATACTATATATAAGCTAAGTTTTGTCAAAAATATCTTAGTGTCCTTTTAAAGTACCAATACCATAATTTCAAAGAAATGGTGCAAACCGGCCTTATAAAATAAAATAATAAACGAAACACGGGGAAAATGCACATTTCTCTATAAAAAGATATTACATGAAAAAACATCATACATATAGTTTTTTAAATTTAAATATTTACATATATCATACGTTATTGACTCCATAAAAATTGTCTGTGAAATCTCCGGTGTCATGGATCTTATGTGTATTGAGTAGGGAAAAAGAAATTACGGTTTCGGAAAAGTATGCAAAATAAAAGAAAAATACGAAAAGTATTTTTTTTTCGTTTAATTTTGTTATCCTATGTGAAAAGCAGAATGTCTGTAAAGCCACTTTATTAAAGCAGACAGTTCAACGCAAATAATGGCAAAAGAAACCTAATAATATACATATTTCATCAATTTGTATCCGAAAATTTAACAGGTTTTTTAAAAATTTACAACTTTCTTTTTTTAAATAAGAAACGTGTTTTCTATTTTTTTTTTTCAGTGTTTTCTTAAGTTATACATTGACGAAATTAGTAGTAGTCAGTCGATATATTTTCAAAACAAATCCCTAGAATCTGACAAAGAATGCTTCATGATAAATTGCGAATAACATCTCGCCAGTCAAATTATGCCATTTATTGTAAAGAAAATAGCATGCACTTATTTAAAAATGCATAAATGATTTTTTAACTTCTAACGATTTTTCGTCAATAAATAAGCATTCTGAATTTTATTAAAATCTATTAATTAAAATTCCTCAATTATAGTTTTAAAGTATGAACAACAGCATTTCAAAAAATATTGAAAGTCCGATAGATTAAATATAGTTTTTATTAAACTAGGGGGCTCGGCCCTCTACGAGCTATGCTCGCCAATCTCCCGTTAACCCTTTGAGCTCCGGGTTAGTAAAATTTTAAAAATATGCTAGAAAAACACTTAAAATGTGATTAAGGGACTGTCTGAAATTGAACCATGTGATTAAAAAATTTTTTAAATGCCCCCTTTAGGCTGGGGGACGTGGGAAGTTTTTCCACCATCAGAGCTCTAGAGCATTCATTTCAACACGCAAATACAAGTAATGACACCGCAAAGTTATTCTAAAATTACTATAATTGCTGAAATTTCAACATATTTTAAGCAGTTACATTGTTTAAACGAATTCTAAGACTGTTAAAATATTTTAAAAATTTATTAAATGAGAAAATTCAAAATTTAAAATTTTTTAAATCATAATATAAAAATACAAACTAATCAAATTTATAGATGAAAGAGATTTTAAAAATATTTAATTTTTGTTTAGAAATATTTAAAACATAATAAACTCGTCAATCTGCTGAATTAAATACAAATTTAAATTCCTTGTAATTAAATTATAAGCATCTAAATTTTGGTTCTGAAACACTGTCTGGTATGTAATTTTAGTGCTGCCATCTAGTGACAAAGCACATTTTTGTAGTCCTTAGAGCTCTGCTGGTAGAAAATTCTACCATTACTTATTTCTATCCCCTGTAATTATTTAAATTTTCAGTTTAGTGATTTGCATGTAATTATTATTAAATGTTTGATGTGTCCAAGAGAAAAAAATGTTATCTCCTTTGAAAAATATTTCTTTATAATGCTTGAAAAATACAAAATTTCTAAACCTTCAAAATTGGAGTGTTTTTAAGATCGCATTAAAAACCTACTAGATATTTGCAGAGAATAGTGCTGCCATCTAGATTTTAAGAAGACAAGTAAAATCTACAAAACCCAGTTTTTGCAATTAAAATGGAGACTTTTTGAAGGAAATTAAACGATTTTGATTTTATGTGGGTGAAAATTCACCCGGTAGAGCTCAAAGGGTTAAGACACTGCAGTCTCTAAAAGCACGCTAATTTGATGGGCTTTAAAAAGATTTTGGAAGATTGAATTATAATTAAAAAAACAAAGGCGATCTCCCTATAAACGGGATTCTATTCATTTCCCTTTGATTGGGGAATTTTACGGAAAAATCAGCTGCTGTTAAAAGATACAATGACATTTCAAAATCATCTAATATAAAATGAATTAAGTAAACAGAGTCTTTGTCTCCCGGTACTTTTTAAGAAAGCGAAAAGAAAGTCCTTTTAAATAAGACATTTTAAATATATCGTTTTTATCTGACGCAATTTTCACCAAACCTTTCTTTTCCTTTTTAATATCCACGTGAAAATACTTTCATTAGAAATGAAATATTATTTGCACTGTCCAAAAAAGAAAATAAATAAATAAATAAATGAAAAGTTCATCTCAAAATATCAAATCTCGCGCTATTTTTAAATTTAAACTGTTTTGCAATATTATTTTTTGTTTATTTTACGTAATAATTGTAATGTGACTTAAATGTGATGTAATTTCTCCTATTTAAAACTTCTAACAACGCATGTTAATGATTTTATTATTTTACAATATCCTTTCTCTGTTAAAATTCACGTGTAATTATAGATGAAGTAATTTTCAATAAGTTCCTGCTTTTTATATGTAATTATTTAATTCTAATTTGAAAGTTTTTTTCCTGTGTATAATAGTCACGTGTAAATAAATTTTTAATTTGAAGCAAACATTATTGTTTCCGTTGTTTATACAGTTGGCAACAGGTTAAATTGGTACAATTTTCTGAAATAAGTAAAAAATATCTCTCGAAATGCTGAAAATTTGAATTTAAAATAGAAATGAAACCTCGAAAAATGAGTCAAATTAAAAATATTAATTAATTCTGCACACCGGGAAATTATAACGTATAAAATGATCTAAAAATTATTAAATTCCGATGCATAGTTTTTGCTCCTATAAAACTTTTTTAGTGGAACGATTTTGTCCAATTTTAGCATTAAATATCTCTTAAAATAATTCTTCGATTTGAAAACTGTCTGCATCAGCGTGTTTATTAAACATTTCTGTATAACACTACCAATTTTCATATTTTTGTATGCATTATTTTTCTTAATATTAACGAAGAAAGACCTCCGGTCACAAAAAATTCAAAACCGGCGGCGGCGACAGCGGTAGTTACTTTTTTTTAGAATAGAGAGATACATTGATAATATTTAACTAGGACTTCCCTCAGAGGGATTAGTCTAAGCGATATTGCTGAGAACATAGATTTAATAATAACATGTGGAAGCAAAGAAAGTGAGATGTTATCTTTAATTGCCCATATACTGCGATAAATTGAATGATAAAAATAAACGAATCGTAGAATTACAAAATCTTATATATAAATTCGTATACACTGTTTAAAAAAATGGGAAATCAAACGATGCAAGACAGCCATGCACGGATATAAAATTGAAAGTACGCAATATATTAAAAGTAAAATAGAAAATGAAACACTAAATTATCTTATATCGGAATTTTAACTGTATAAAATGATGTCAAGAGAATAATCAGACGCTCCGCACCAATTTGAGTAACTTTAAATGACAAATATATGATGCTTAAACAGAATGGACAATAATTTATATAGTGTGTGCTCCCCCGGAATAGATAATATTGTACAATATCTGTTTTCCACGGATGCAATGAGGTTGTCGGAATTCTCTCCTCAAAATCTGATATAGTATCAAAGTACCGATTACATCAACAGTGGCATGCAATGCTTCGTTAGAGTGTGTTTTAGATATATGCTCGATCGGATTTAAATGATGAGTGTATGCTGGCGCCACTACATACGCTGTATTTTTTGTTTTTAAACATATTCTGCACAAGTTGAGCTGTATTTAGCATGTATTAAATAAAAGAAATCGCAATGATTGCAACATAAAGTATGACACAAGATCTGAATATATCGTCTGCATAACTTTTGAGCTGTCAAAGTGTCATTTGAAGTAGTTTACAAATCCATACATATTTATTCAGCAAATCATGCAAGCCAACATATGCCAATATGAACCCGATTATGAAATTTCACCAGAATAATTTAATATATAAAAAATCTACTAATGATAATTGAGAATATGACCTTATGATAAAATTTCTAGAAAAATGAATCAGATAAAAAATTCATATCACATTTAAAACGGCACTTCATACAGTTAGTGGCCTTGGCAAGAGAGAGAAAAGCCTAGAGTAGGAACACTTTAACAAGTACTTTCGGGCAACCTACTCACCTACTGTTTCATACAGGTCTTTATTCAATATTTACACAATTTATTTAATGCTAGGTAGATATCTATCCGTTTTATTGCATTTAAATTGCATGTTTTGCGGAGGAAATGCAGCATTATGAAATATTTAAAGTTGCTATAACTAATAATTCCAAATTAATGGTAATTGAGATCGCTTGCCGTTAATTTCATCTTTTTAAATTTTAAATTTTTTATAAACTATTCATAGAGACAATTGTATATTTTAAAACTAACCCGAAGCAAAATTTCAAGATTTTGGGCTCAGCAGTAACACAGAAATAGAAAATTTTCGAAAGATTTTTGTTTCTGCACTGTTTTATATAGCGACATTTTTAGAAATTGTTCTATTGCGAGAATTTACATCATGATAAATACAGTCATGTCAATTTTCATGTTTATATTCCTAACAATTCCATGTACTTCGTTACTTAGATCATCTTTAGATCTTTTTCCGCTTTGTTTAGTCTTTCGATTTTTTAGAATTCGTTCTACAACGAGCATTTACATCTTATAAATTACTACCATGCCAAAGTTCTAGTTTCTAACCCCAACAGCATCCCCAAAATATCAGTATTCCAAGTAAATCATAGTTTAGAACCTTTCTTGAAATTTTTACGTTTATCTGTCAAATTGAACCTTTTAGAGAGCGTTTATTACGAGTATTTACATCTTAAATGTAATTACTGCACCAAATTTAAAATTTCTAACTCCATCAATATCGCAGAAATCGCAATTTTAGAACTTTTTTGCTCCTGCAGCGATGTAGATTCTTGAACTGACATAAAATACAGTCTTTTTTTCGGAGCAGAGATGGCCACCAATATTTTTTTAAGTTGGTTATGTAGTTTCAGAGATAACACCTCACAAACGTACAAGCATTAATAACATTATACACATTATAATATTATAACGCTTTATAATATTAGCATTAGATGTACAAATACAAAAGCCATTTATCTGTTACAAACTAAAGTGCCCGGCATTGCCCAGAATTTGAAGGATGTTTGTTCTGAAAAATCAATTTCAAAATTTAACGTACAACACAAAACAAACATTAAAAAAAGCAGTCGAAATGTTGTATGAATGAATGTATCACGTGTAATCATATGAAAACGCTATATAAAAATGTATAAATGTATATAACAGACGCAAAAGAATACAGCTATAAATGAACTTATTTCAATTTATAATTGGAGCAATAATGTTAAAATACGCCAATATTTCCCTAATCGGGTTTTTATCATGCTCCAATACATTTTTCATACTCATATGACGTTATACTATATCCACCACGCCCTTTATATTTCCAATATGACGTAATATTTTCCTCTTTCACGTGGAAACCTTGAAATAGAAAAGTTATGAAGTTATATTAACTTTTATTTAAATTCGTCTAACTAATTCTTTCATTTTTCACGTGAATATCTTGCAATAGAAAAGTTATGATGTAATATTCAACTTTTTTTAAATTCGGCAAACTATTTATTTCAATTTCATTTTTCACGTGGAAATCTGGTAGTAGAAAATTAATTGTTGTAGTAATAATTTTATTGTGTATTTTACTTGTGGGCAACTGCTATAACGAAAAATGTTTAAATTTTATAAGAAATTGCTGTTAAATTGGTGGTTTTTTATTAATTAAAAATTAACTATAAATTCTTTCGATTCCGGATTACTTTAGTTGCCTCGGCCATGTTTTAATACACATGTAGGTATCTTTTCACAATTTTGACTTCCAAATTATGGATTTATATTGAATTACAAACAGACAGATAGACAAGTTTTCATTTTTATATATCCCTCTGTTCTAAAAAAAGTAACTAACGCTGCCACCGCCGCCGCCTCCGGTTTTGAATTTTTTGTGACCGGAGGTTTTTCTTCGTTAATATTAATAAAACTATTGCATACAAAAATATGAAAATCGGTGGTATTATAGAGAAATGTTTGATCAACACGCTAATGCATGTAGTTTTCAAATTGAAGAATTATTTTAAGAGATATTTAATGCTAAAGTTGGACAAAATCGTTCCATTAAAAAAGTTTTATAGGAGCAAATACTATACTTGGAAATTTAATCCTTTTTAGATCATTTTATTCAATAGAAGATCCCGGTGTGCAGATTCCATTAATTTTTTTAATTTGACTCATTTTTTTTGAGATTTTATTTCTATTTAAAATTCAAATATTCAGCATTTCAACAGATATTTTTTACATATTTTAGAAAATGGTATTAATTTAAACTGTTGCCAAATGTATAAACAGCGCAAACAATAATCTTTGCTTCAAATAAAAAAATTATTTACAGGTTACAATTATAAACAGAAAAAAAACCTTCAAATTAGAATTGAATAATTAGGTATAAAAAGCAGGCACTTATTGGAAATTACGTCGTAAAAACTATGTTTACATGTGAATTTTAAAAGAGAAAGGATATTGTAAAATTAATTCATTAACATGCGTTAGAAGTCTTAAATAGAAGAAATTACGTCACATTACACTTACTATGCAAAATGAACAAAAAATAATATTGCAAAACAGTTTAAATTAAAAAATTGCGCGAGACAAAATATTAGAGGTTAAATATTAGTCTTTTTCAAAATTTTATTATTTGTCGTTTGATGTGAGGTGTTCAGCTATAAGTATGCAAAATTTCATGTCTCCAACTTAATTAGGGGCTGAGTTAGAAAAATTGTTTAAGATACACAAGTTAGAGCCCAGAGGGTTAAGTAATAGACTTTTTCAAAATTTTGTTGTTTGTCGTTTGATGTAAGGTGTTCAGGTATAAGTATGCAAAAATTCATGTCTCCAACTTAATTAGAGGCTGAGTTAGAAAAATTGCTTAAAATACACAAGTTAGAGCCCAGAGGGTTAAATATGACTTTTTCAAAATTTTATTATTTGTCGTTTGATGTGAGGTGTTCTGCTATAAGTATGCAAAATTTCATGTCTCCAACTTAATTAGGGGCTGAGTTAGAAAAATTGCTTAAAATACACAAGTTAGAGCCCAGAGGGTTAAATATTAGACTTTTTCAAAATTTTATTATTTGTCGTTTGATGTGAGGTGTTCTGCTATAAGTATGCAAAATTTCATGTCTCCAACTTAATTAGGGGCTGAGTTAGAAAAAATGCTGAAAATACAGAAGTTAGTGACTGGAGGGTTAAATATGACTTTTTCAAAATTTTATGATTCATCGTGTTATAGCAAGTTTTCAGCTATAAGTATGCAAACTTTCAAGTGTCCAACTTAATTAGGTGGTGAGTTAGAAAAATTGATTAAAATACAGAAGTTAGAGCCCAGAGGATTAAATAATAGACTTTTCAAAATTTTATTATTTGTCGCTTGATGTGAGGTGTTCAGCTATAAGTATGCAAAATGTCATGTCTCACACTTAATTAGGGGCTGAGTTAGAAAAATTGCTTAATATACACAAGTTAGAGACCAGAGGGTTAAATATTAGACTTTTTCAAAATTTTATTATTTGCCGTTTGATGTGTGGTGTTCAGCTATAAGTATGCAAATTTTCAAGTCTCCGACATATATAGTTTCTGAGAACGGGTTCTGTGACAGACGGACAGACAGACAGACAAAGGAGTGAGACAGGTAGGGTTTCGTTGGATGAACGAAACTCTAAAAACATGCTGCGGATGACTGTAACAACATCCTAAAAGTACATTACCATCAGCGATGTACCAATCCCGGATTTAGTTTATATTCATTTCATATATTCTTATTCTTTTGTGCGGCCATGTAAAATAACTATCAATAATATGTACAGTAAAACCTCTGAATAGCGGACGCCTCGAGAATGCAGAATTTGTCCTCTATTTGGAGGTGTTCGCTACTGAGAGTAAAACATGCACATTTATTTAAGTGTTAGTAATCGAATTAATGTCCGCTAAATAGAGGTATCCGCTAATCGGGTGTGTCCGTTATGGAGGTTTTACCAGCAAAACCCCTGAATAGCGAACACTTCGGGAGGGCAGAATTTGTCCTCTATTTGGAGTGTCCGCTACTGAGAGTAAAAAATGTACAGTTATTTAAGGGTTGGTAATCGAAAAAATGCCCGCAAAGTAGAGGTGTCCACTAATCGGGTGTTTCCGTTATGGAGGTTTTACTGCATAATAATATCATCCTTTACAAGAAAATTGCATGCTGTATTATAGACAGACAGACATCCAGAGAAAGATAACCTCCCGGAGAAATAAACACTCATGTCTTTTGTTTTAATCATCTATAATCGTTTCTAAATTTCGTTAAACGAGTATTAAAAAAATCTGTTCATTTCCAGTCGATAGACTGACAACTATCTTTTAGCCTGAGTTTTTAGTCGGATTTAGCCTGTTGTATGTGATGCAACAGGCCAGATTTTATACAACAGGCTAAAAACGGTCACCGTGGTACGGAGTACTTACTGCATTATTATTTGTTTGCCCACAAAACTGGTTACCACGGGTTGTTGCAAGGTTTGTGATCACGTGGTTTAAACTGATCTATTCAATATTACTGCGTGCGTATTTTTTTTTATTTGCTCCATGTGTTCAAACCAGTTGTCTACGAAAACATCCACCGATGAAAGTGACGCACACCAAATTTCTGTGACGCATGCAGATAAATTCTGTTTTTTTATCAGTTTTTTTAATATAATTTATAAACGGTTTGGAACTTATTTTTCATAATAGGTGCATTTAGTAGGCGACCCTCATAGGTACCTTCTGGTGCAATCAGAAACGAAATCCGACAAATATTTTTTGAGTTATGCTTGACGAAAGGTTTTTATTAGGCTTTTTTCAGTAGGACATGGCGTTAATATCCATCGTAGCTGTAATGTATCCGGACAGTAATATTTCGCTGAGTATTAGACTTCGCTTCGCTCAGGCAATTAAAAAAATCCAAAAATATTTAATAAAAATGCCTAAATATTAGTACAGATTTAATTTTTTCCGATTTACACATGCATGCATTCATTAAACAATTTTTCTTAAAATCTATATTATATAAAGTAGAATAATATGAGAATCTATTTATGGACAAGGTTGCATTAAAGAACTATGAATCTTTATTAAAGGATAATTGTTAAATACAGTGAGTTGCAAAATGTCCACCAAAAATATTAAGATTACTATTAATTTATTGCAAAATTGCTCTAATGACAGAAATGTATACTGCACGCCTATGAAAATTTTGAAAATTTGTAATAATTTCCTAAAGGCTTTACATATCAAAATAACAATTCAGTAGAACATATTTGAAAATGTTAATGGAATGATAGAGGAAAGGAAAAAAAATCATCATATATCATTTTATCACCAATTCATATTTAAAAAAATAAATTTCATTGATTTCTAAAGCTATGCAGTTAAAAATTATAGACCTTTCAATCGATTATTCTATAGATCCATCCTAAGGTACTGACGATTATGCTTTATGATAAATTGTGGCTAATACACACTCACTCAAATTACGTCATTTATTATAAAGACTCTTATATGATTAGTGAAATTATGATTTTCTATTCTTTGACATAAAATATGTCATATGTATATATAAATATACATAAATATATATATAAACTAAATTTTGTCATAAATATCTTAGTGTCGTTTTAAAATACGTATACCATCATTTCAAAAAAATGGTGTAAACTGGCTGTATAAAATAAAATAACAAACGAAACACAGGGAAAATGCACATTTTCTCTATAAAAAGTATTATATGAAAAAAAAACATCATACACAGTTTTTAAATTTAAATATTTACATATATCATATGTTATTGACTCCATAAAAATAGTCAGTGAAATCTCCGGTGTCATGAATCTTATGTGTCTTGAGGGAAAAACAAATTATGCTTTCGGAAAAGCATGCAAAATAGAAGGATATGCGAAAAGTAACTTTTTCTATTTATTTTGTTTTCCTACGTGAAAAGCAGAATGACTGAAAAGTCACTATA
Organism: Maratus speciosus; assembly: GCA_963932465.1. Taxonomy (NCBI): domain Eukaryota; kingdom Metazoa; phylum Arthropoda; class Arachnida; order Araneae; family Salticidae; genus Maratus; species Maratus speciosus. The sequence goes on from OZ010792.1 coordinate 282,810,257, forward strand.
TTAAGACAGACAGTTCAATACAAATAATGGCAAAAGAAACGTAATACCTAATATCCATATTTCACCAATTCGAATCAGGACATTTAACAGACTTTTAAAAATTACAACATTTTTCTTTTTTTTTTTTTAAATAGGAAACATGTTTTTTTTAATTTCTTTGAGTGTTTTCTTAAGTTATACATTGACGAAATTACTAGTAGTCAGTCGACATCAAGAAATCAAGAGCTAAAAATTTGACAAAGAATGCTTTATGATGAATTGTGAATAATATTGCGTCAATCAAATTATGCCATTTGTTGTAAAGATGGTGACATACATTTGTTTAAAAATGCATTATTTTTTTTTCGTTACTTCTTATGATTCTTCGCAAATGAATATGTATTCTAAAATATTATGAACTCTTTTTATTAAAAATTTTCAGTGCAGTTTTAAAGCATGAACGACACCATTTAAAAGAATATTGAAATTACGATAAATTAAATATAGTTTTTTTTTATTATCAAATTCAATGATAATATTTAATTTAAAAAATGCAAAGGTATTTAAACAAAATGCAGAAATTTTAGTACAGATTTCATTTTTACCGAATTAGACATGCATACATTCTATAGCAAATAACACCATGTAATAATACATTAATTTCAAACATTAAAAGGTGTAAATTAAAACTTTAAAACCAGTAAAAATGCGTTTATTAACACTGTTGATATGTTTTGTCTCATCCCGAGTCATTTTCAAAACAAATGAAAATATTTGTTTTTATATTGTTAACTAAAGAAAAAAAACCTGCCCGTAGGTTTAACATTACCGAAAGAGTATTTTCAAATGAATGTACAGTCACCTTAAATTGTAGATATATCATAATGTACGGAAATGACACCAAATAATTAATATTTTTTTCTTTTAGTAGTGAGTTTTAGTAATGTTCTTTTAGTGTTTAATAAATTAAAAGTGCCTCCGATTATTGCATCACTCTTCGGAGTGGTCTAATTTTAAATTTCCTTCAATTTTGAATAAATGATTGTGGGAACGTCCGTTCGTTACTCTCGTGATAATTAGAGCAAATTTTCATATATAATTCCAATTATTTTATTACAAAATATAAGTAAGATAAAAATTGATATAACCAGCTAAATACCACTGTGTTCCACACACAAACATATATCTAATTTATAACAAAAAAAAATTACTTATGTATATATATTAAACAAAAACCTAATTTGCAGAACAAATTAAAACTAGTATGTTGTGGCCATCACAAAACTTTCTTCTATATAAATCACGTCAATTAAATCATTTAAATAGTACAAGAAATTACATGAATTTAGCACCAATTCATATCAAAGTATATCTGAATTTGAAGTTGGATGAAAATTCGTGCATTAGTTTTTGAGATAGAGCTATAGCGGAAATTCTGAAAAATGTTGCATAGCAGCGCCACCTGTTGAGCGATTTACACCAAAAATAAACAGCACTAAAGGATATCAAGGTATACCTGAATCTGAAGTTTGTTGAAAATCTAAGCGTTAGTTCTTGAGATAAAGCTATTGCGGAAATCGCAAAAAATACAGCATAGCAGCACCACCTGTTGAGCGATTTACACCAAAAATTAAACAGCACTAAATTATACGTCAATTCATGTCAATGACTAACTAAATCTGAAGTTTGATGAAAATCCGTGCAATAGTTCTTGAGATACAGCTCTTGCGGAAATCGTGAAAATGCAGCACAGCAGCGCAACCTGTTGGGCGATTTACACCAAAAATTAAACAGCACAAATTTATATCAGGGACTAACTAAATCTGAAGTTTGATGAAAATTCGTGAATTTTTTCTTGAGTTATAGCTATTGAGATAATCATGAATAATGCAGTATAGCAGCGACACCTGTTGGGCGATTTTCACAAAAAAGTAATCAGCACCAAACTATATCCTGGACTAACTGAATCTGAAGTTTTATAAACATCCGTGCAGTAGTTCTTGAGATATAGCTATTGCAGAAATCGTGAAGAATGCCGCATAGCAGCGCCACCTGATCGGCGATTTTCACCAAAAAGTAATCAGGTCCAGTTTATATCAAGGTCTAACTAAATATGAAGTTTTGTGAAATTCCGTGCATTAGTTCTTGAGATAGAGCGCCCACAAAATTTTTGTCACATACAGACTCACAGAGTGACAGAGTGACAGAGTGACAGACAGACTCACAGACAGACATTTTCTAAAAACCATCAAATCGTGTTCAGGACATTCTAAAACGTATAAGTCCGTCGAAAACCGGAAGTCGAAAATTTTCACGAATCCAATACTTTCTTCTTGTAAAGATAGAAGAAAGTAAAAACAAAACTTATTTCCTAAATTGTTTAAGCCCGAGAAGGGGCAGATATTAAGATATTTCATTCAATTCGTTCTACATTTAATGATAAATTTTTGTAACAAATAAGCTAAACCAATTGAACATTAAAAAATAAAAATGAAATTCATACAATATAATGCTTTAAACACTTATATACTTAGATTCCGTTCAAATGAAATCGAAATAAATCTTAGACTTTTTTTAAAGTTTTGTATTTTGCATGCACCTTATCATATTATGTACAATCGTCATAAACATAATGCAAAATCTGCAGTACAAATATTTACAACTTAAAAATGGAAAAAGTCTAAGATTTATTTCGATTTCATTTGAACGTAATCTAAGTACTATATACTATATTTGTAATAATAAATATATCAATAAATAGAACTATTTATGTAATAAAATTCATTCTCAATAAACTGAATATGACGAGTGGGGTAAATTATACCCGAATGTTGCTACAATGACTACAAAGGAACTAGAAAAAATGACGTTTCAATCAATGTATAACGGTATAAAACCAAAAATCTTGCCTTTAAATGCGTTTTAAAGTTAGTTGGGGATTCAACAGTTCCATTTATAATAGTAGACCTTGTTTTACACATTTGGCCTGTTGCCTTAACTTTAACGTCATTATCAACAGAAATTATTAAAACAGGGATATTTTAAAATGTGCGTGCAGCCCAACGAAACCATTACGAAAGATGAACCTGTTTGCTTTTAATGCAATATTAGGAAGAAAAGGCATGTCTATGTGTAACTTTGTCATCATATTATTGGTGACAACAACCTAATCTATCCACAAATGTCGATTTTACTACAATTTAACTTCTAAACATCGCACATTCGATTGTTCCAACGTCTAATAGAAAACAAAACACTACAGAACAGGAATTCTGTTTTTCCAGAATTTAGTGTCGCCCCCGACATTTCCATTATTTCATTTTCTTTTCATGGACTGATGGCTTCTATTATTATGAAACAGCCATTATAAATGAAGTGTTAGGTGAAGATGAAAGACCAGCCGTAAAAAGTTAGACCTCTGATTTTCTGGTTAGAATGGGAAAAAAAATGGCCATAATTTTTTTTTTTTTTTTCAAAAAAAAATTATGGTCATTTTTTTTCCATTTTTACATTCTGACCAGAAAATCTTTTTACGGCTGCTCTTTCATCTTCACCTAACACTTCATTTATAAAGGCTGTTTCATAATAATAGAAGCCATCAGTCCATCAAAAGAAAATAACTCGGTGAAAGCGGACACTCGCTTAAGGGGAACTCGGATAATCGGGACTCTAGCTCAGTTTTAAGACTTAAAACACGCGATTTTATTTGATATAAAACGACGTCATCCGAATCCGCTGAAGAATTCCTCATTTACGATCCAATCATAAACATCTACAATAGTGTACAAAAGTAAGTGTAGGACGTCACTATCTCAGAATAATACGCAAATGCAGCAAAAAGAAAGCAATTCATTAATATTTTTTCAAAATAGCACGTATTTTAATTACTTTTTTTTTCAGTTTTTATGAGAAAGTGGCAACAAAAAGATATAATTGCTATTTTTCAACTATTTTTTCTTTACTTTCTACAGAAATGGAGTACTTGAGTTGCCAAAATGAAACAAATGTCGCTAAAAACTGCAAAAAAATTAGTATCTCAAAAATCAATGGAAATACAATTTTGAAACAAAATGCATTTAAAAGAACTTTTTTTTCCAATACGACGGTATAAAAGTTGAAAATGTGCGATACTTAGAAGTTTTAAAAATTGCTAAAGAGTCTTTAATCATAATGCTTTGTTCTACGGCTAGCGTCTGTAAGGTAACGTTATTTTTTGGAGACAAAATAAGCTGGGAGAAAGAAATAGCATTCCGGGAGCTAAAAAAAAAAAAAAAATACCGCCTAATATAGCGCAACTGTATTATCCCAATTATTTAATTCACTTGATACTCTATCATCGGGAGCTGAGCCATTCTTTCATAAGTCTTTGAGCTAACCAACTGCAGCATATTTCTATATCTATCGTATTTAAAAAAAAATCCCTGCCGGCCCGGCCTACAGGCGGAGGTAGATTTCGAAGTTAAGTATATACTAATTTCACCAACAAAAACTAAATCATGATAAGAGATAAACCCATTTTAACAATTTTATCTGGCCGCATTTAACGAGTTTTTATTTCATTTTTATATAATAACTGGTTTTACCAGAATCATGTTAAGGCGGTATTCAAAAAAATACTTTTCCATGCTCAACAACTCGAAATTTTCTGGCACATATTCACATGCTTTTGTAATAGAAAAAATATGAAACTTGCTGACGCGATTTTTGAAGAGATTTATAAGCGACCTGCGTTTTTATTTTTCGTTCAATAAATTAAAATTTGATTTATAAACAATTATTTTCTCAGAAGGACAATATTTTTCGTTTCTAACACAATCGCTTCGGGAAATTCTGTCAAAAATGCCCATTTTGACATCATTTTTTAAGGTTCCGTACTTAAAAAGTAAAAACGGAACCATTATAAGATCACTCCTGTGTCTGTCTGTCACAGCCCTTTTACTCGTAAACTATGAAACGTGGAAAGTTCAAAGTGGGGGAAGTAATAAAGACTATTGACCATACAGATTAAAAAATATTCATAAATATATTTAGGAAAAATGTACAGGGGTTAATTAAGTTACTTGAAAAAAAAATATTTTCTTTGTATATCGTGTGAAAGCTTTCGTAACGCTGACATCAAAAATATATTTCATTTAATTTTAGGTATTATATTTTCAAAGTTATGGTGGAAAATGTAGTGCAAAAATATGTTCCCCTCCATCTAATTCCGAATCTATTGAAACTAAAATTAGGAAAAAATTGGAGGTAGTAGACATTAATTAAAACCTTGCAGGAAAATTATAGCGATTACTCTAGGACACATAGTTTTCGAGAAAATCGCATTTTTCCATTACACTCAAATTTCGATTTACGGGCTTCAGCAAAAGTGTTGAGCCGAGCTGGAGGTACCTATCGTAGCAGAAATATAAAAGCATTGTTGATCATGAATTTCGGAAAAAATCGTCGGTAATTAGCCGAGATATTAACTCTTAAAAACACGGACGGTTTGGACATACATAATGAGAGGGACGGCGTACTCTATGCTCCATCGGCTTTTAAAGCCTAGATCACAAATTTTAAGGATATATTTATGTAATGTAATGCCCAGTAGGAGCATAAAAGCAATAAACGTCAAATTGTTAAAAACAGACTAATTTAATGAGAATTAATCACATAAATACTATGGGATTTGCGACTAGTTTCCATTGAGTGGCTTTCTCAATACACCTACTATGTCTTTAAAGGTTAACTAAAAACCTATATGGAATAACAAATATACAGAATAGCTATATTTGCTATTATTTAGGTTCCATATATCTTTGAACTTTCATGGTATATCCATTTACATTTTTCTAGTATGCAGGGTGCAAAGGAAAGTCCTTTTAACCTGAAAATACTTGTGAACGGATGGAGCTACAGCTATGCAAGTGAGGTAACGGTATAGTAAAGCGACTACGCCCGATTTAATGAAAACAACAGAAGCGCCCCCTAGTCGTGAAATTTGGAAGATAGCCACTGCAAATCGAAAACGAAAAGAGATAGAGCAAAATTTCCAGTTAGAAAGTTTTAGAGCATCAATTAATTAATGGAATACGATATTTGGTTTACATGGATAAGATAAATCTTCGTCTGTTTACTCCAAAATGTCCGAAATCGATGCACTTCATTTTGTGTAAACATTTGAATGGAATAGTCAGAAATATGAAGAAATACGCACAATTTATGCTATAAATACGTACTTATCTCAATACATTTTGATAACATCACACACACACACACAAAAAAAAAGACAAACTGTCTCACAGTGATAAAAACTTAACATTCAGTATGTTCGAAAAGGTCGTCATTGCTCACGATACACGTTTGTATTCGTGAGAGTAATTCTGCATGCACATTTCTCAGCATGGAACGTCTTTTGCAAGCCTGTTGAATAGGACGACATAGATTTAACCCTTTCAAGGGCGGTGGCTAGACGGTATAGCCATCTAATTTTAATTCCAAAACTGACAAACGGCACCAAGAATATTTTAATAAAATTTTGCTTTTGTAATGAAAGTGCAAATTAGCGGGTTTTTGTTTTCTGAGAAATTCGTTTAAATATTTTGGTGTCAGTCAATTATTTCATCAGTTTAAAGAACAGAATTCTTCTGGCCCTGAAAGAGTAATACTAAAATTTTAAATGCATTGGAAATTAAATCTTTACAGACATTACAGCACACTGCAAGGTCACAATCTGCAATTTTGCGCTGCTACATTTCCGGAATAGGAATAGGCAAAGTGTATTGGTCGCTCATCGATTTCGGACATATTTGAGTATGCAGGCGACGATTTATCTTATCCGTGTGAGCCAAATGTCGTTTCGTACTAATTAATTGATGCTCTAAAACTTTCTAATTGGAAAATTTGCTCTACCTCTTTTCGTTTTCGATTTGCAATGGCTATCTTCCAAATTTCGCCACTAGGGGTTCTGCTGTCTTTTGTATTAGGTCGGGCGTAGTCGCTTTGCTGTACCGTTACCTCACTTGTATAGCTGTAGATCTCTCTACGTTCGCAAGTATTTTCAGGTTAAAGGGACTTTCCTTTGCCCCCTGTATACTATATAGCTATACCCAACCCTACGTTGTATAGTTTTTATGAAGTCTAAGTATTCTTTTAGCAACGGTATTTTTTTTTATAATACACTTACTAATTCATATATTATTGTACGGAACCCTCTGTGTGCGAGTAATACTCGCACTTGACTGTTTATTGAAATATATTCTGCCTCTATCAAAAAATCGATCATTACGGTACATTATAGTTTCTGAATAAGAGAATCTACCAACTGGATGCGTTTGAGAGCAAAAATTAATTTAAAAATGAGTAAAAAAATAAGCAGTTTGCATTTGAATACATCATAAGGTGATTTTTTTCTTCAACCGCTTGGTATTTTTAAATTTGTTTTTGCTGTAACAATTAGTCCTATCAAAAATTTGTCTATATAAATGTTGTAGACAATATTAAGAAGATATATGATAAATTTATGGGGATTTTATATCTTGTGAATTGACAGAGTTATGGATTTTTTTCTCCTTCAACCCCCTTTTTTGTTTTGGTTTTAATTTTTTTTTTCAGTACGACTTCGTCCTATCAAAAACTTGAGAATATAAAAGTTGTAGATAATATTAAGGAGATTTATAAAAAAATTAATTGGATTTCATATCTTGAGAATTGACGAAGTTATGGATTTTTTTTCTCCCAAACCCCCTATTTTTTGCGCCCTTTCAGGCTATTTTTAATTTTATCAAAAAATCTGTGATACATAAATATTTGGCCCTTTTTTTAGAAGTAATAAAAACTTTAAACTGATTTTATACGTACAAAAATTAAGAAGTTATGGGTTTTTTTTTTTCGGTTTTAACAAAACCTCCCCCTATTTCCATCCCCTTGATCCAATTTTGCCCATTCACGAACTTAACTGAGATTTTATGCCCCTTGATTTTATGTATCAGTTTGGAAGAGATTTATGCAGAATTAAGGAAGTTATCGTGTCCAGAAGAAACTGACACACACACACACACACACACATATATATATATAGATATAGTTATACATATAGATAGATAAAGTTTTTTACTGAGAGTGGTTTGGGGTACTAGGGAACACGATCTGTGTACATCTGCAAAAAATTTTCAGAAACTCCAAATAGGGGAGAATGTAATAGGTAGTATTTCATACGAAATCTACATCAAAAAGACTATTTGGTTATGGTACTAAATATAGACTTCCATCTAAATTTAACGTAAAATCTATTATAAAACAGCTTACATATGATACAGATATTTTTATTTATAAAATTTCAATCTCATACAATAAACCTATTGAATATTTTAATCAATGGAAAATACTAGTTATTGAAAAATTAACTAAGGCTTTAAAATATAATATTTCCGATTTGGTTACTATTAACACAAAGCATTTTTTCCTGCAAATTACTAAATTACAAAAAAAACTATGTTATTACATATGTAGACAAATCTCCTAATAATCATGGAATCATATGTTAATCTTATTATCACCAACTTCTTACATCCTGTATTTCTTCTAATAAATCTTTTCAAAAAACTAATGAAAATGTAATTTTAAACAATCGTAAAATTCAAAGTTATTATAAAGTATTAAATATTTTCTCTACTAACTTTAATTATCCCTATTTAGTTCTTATACCCAAATTTCATAAGAAACCAATTAAATTTAGGACTGTAACTATTGGATGCAATATATGTAATAATACAGCCAATAAAATTCTATTAAAAATTCTCAATCAAATATATATACTGACAACAATCACTGATAATACAAATTGTATAAAAAATAGCTATCAACTGGTTGGTCAATATTATGAAAAATCTTAAATGTGTAAACAATATGACGACATATGATTTCAAAGATCTTTTTAATAATATAGATTTATTAGATCTACGTAATATTATAAATGCATTGTTTAAAAGTATCATCATAAACTGTATTTACCATTTAATATAGCTTATTTTAAATCTTTAACAAATTTCACTATCTATCAGGGGCGGCGCCAGAACTTGCCCGACGGGGGAGCACAGTATCCCCGACAGGGGGGCCGAATTCAAAAAATATATATAGAGGTTTTCACGAGCCCTGCCCTATTCCGAAGCCCGAACTCGGTAAAAGTTTCTTTCATTAAACTCGGGATTGGCTTAATTTTATCTGAAAACTCGGTACGGGTTCGGACTAAATTTTAGCTTTTGAAAAGTTGGTCCAGGACTGAACTTCATTATCCCCGGGACACGTCCGGGTCTTGCATTTTTTCTGTAGATTCGGGATGGACCGGGACTGTATTTATACTTCAGAATTTTTTCGGAGCAAATGAACAATAAAACATTTCTTTGTTTCTCCCCCCTCCCCCCCTTTTTTAAATAACAGGTGGAATATGTTGATCAATCACGTGAAAAACATGAAATTTTCGCGTCCCGATTTGGCATAACCCGAAACGCGTAGATCTCTAACACTCACACTGCTATTTAAATTAGAGATAAATTGCAGAGAGCCAAACGATTTTTACTCGAAACATATATTTCCAAGCTTGTCAAAGAATATTGTAGATAAATAAAGTGGTCTTAAGGTTAAGGTTATTTTTGAAACACCTCACTAGTCACCTAATCTTTATAGGCGGATGAATCCACAACAGAAAGAGTTTCCACACTTTTGGGCATTACCTGAAAGGAAAAACTCTGCTTTGTATTCTTCTTCCACCATACAGCAACCTCCCAATAAGCGGTAATTCAATATTACAGATTTTACGTGCACATATATGGCATGTACGCAGCAGTGTGTGAAAGACAAAGTATGGAGCAGTTCTCCGCTTATGAGTCGAACCAAAGAGTCGCGCATCAGATATGGTAGGTAACCAATTTTTTTCGAAACGCGGTTCATGTTCCGGCCGGGTTGACCATGTATTTTAATGCCGGTTGGTTGGTTGGTTGTGTTTATGACGGCCAATTATCAACACGAGGGATATAGGCCCTAAGGGGAGAGTGCCCTTCGTGGTGGTCTTTCTAAGGGAACCTAACCCATATTAACGCTTGGAAATCCAAGGTTCGAAGAAAACCACGAAAACTCCGAACGATTAGGCCGACGGGCGCAATTGGGTTCGAACCCAGCACCTTTCGTCTACCAGCTTCGAGAGCAGAACCTCTCGGCCACTGGTGGGGCCTATTTTAATGCCGGGAGTAACTGAAAAATAATCAGTTGACAAATCCCTATCAAAAACGCATAAAGTGACCAAAAATTATTTTAAAATAAAATTATTTAAATTTGTCAGTGACAGTGTCATCGTGAAGACTAGCAGTTAAATGTTACACCTAACTAGGGTCCTTCCCGGGTAATAAATAAAATTTGAAGCCCTGCAAATTTTATTTAAAACAAAGCTGCAACCCGAACCGAACCCAACCAAAAATACTCTGTCTACCCGCAACCCGATCGAACCCGAAATACTTAATTTCAATCCCAACCTGAAACCCGGAATCAGAGAAAATTGATCCACAATATAATGTAATTATTAAAAAAATATAGTCTGCAATCATATCTCTAATATTAATATTATCTTTTATGTGGAAAAATAAACATGCAAGGAGTCATTCATATTCAAATACGTAGTTTATCATCTGAAATAGATTCCTGCGCGTGTTGGGTTATACCCAACCCAAATGTTAAACTTAAAGTCAATCCGAAACCTAACAAAAAATTTCCGTTGCCCCAAAACCCGACAACAATTTTTCTATTGACCCTAAACCGAAATACTTCACTTCAACCCGAACACAACTCGACACAAAAAGATCTATAATTGAATACAGTTATGAAAAAATAGTCAGCAATCATATCCGTAATATCAATTCTATCTTTTATGTAGAATAAACACGTAAAGCGACTCATTCAAATTTAAATATATAATTTTTCATGTCAAACAATAACTTAGACATTCTTTTTGTAAAATTGAGCTAAATCCAGCTTGGCTCGTAAGTTAGTGTTGTCAGGTCAAACAACGGGACAGAGAGAGAATTAAATTTAAAAAATCAAAAAACCCGACTGCGTAATAGCCCAGTGGTAGGGGAGCAAAAAAAAGGCCCAATTCGAAAATAATTAGGGGAAAGCTGGAAATTGTTTTAATCCCTTCAGTTTATGTCTAGAATGTATATGCTACGTTTCCCCCCTCGTACTAGGTGAATATTAGGAATTATATATTGATTTATAGTCAAAAAACACCTTTTTTTAAAATACCACAACACTATCTCGAAATCACTAACTTTTTCAAACATTGTCAGTACAAAAGTTGTAGAGCTTAAAATTCTGAATAAAATGAGTACCTACAGTTAATACTTTTGTTGAAAATTAAGGTCACAATTCTACTTTAAAGTTTTAGCCCCGTGGTCAGAGGGTTGAACTCAGAATTAATTAGGGGAAACCTGGAAATCGTTTTAATCCCTTCAGATTAGGTCTAAAATGAATATTCTATGTTTTCCCCTTCGTACTAAGTGAGCGTTGGGAAATATGTACACATTTATATTCGAAAAACACGTTTTTCTTTAATATTTTTAACAATATCTTAAATTGCGACCTTAATTTTGAACAAAAATATTAATATGAGTATTCATTTTATTCAAAATTTTAAGCTCTAAAACATCTATATTGGCAATTTTTGATATAGTTTGAGATATTGTTAAGGTAATTTGGTCTCTCCTATCCTGAAGCTCTTGATTAGTGATTAAGGCAAAATTTTGAAATAGAATTGCGACCTTAATTTTGAACAAAAATATTAATGTGAGTATTCATTTTATTCAGAATTTTATGCTCTACAACATTTGTAGTGACAATGTTTTCGATAGACTTAGCTGTTTTGAGATATTCTCGGGTAACTTGGTCTCTCCGGACTTCAAGCTCTTGATTAGCGATTAAAGCAAAATTTTGAAATTAGAGTTGCAACCTTAATTTTTAACAAAAATACTAATGTGGGTGCTCATTTTATTCAGAATTTTAAGCTCTACAACATTTGTATTGACAAAGTTTTTGATAGAATTAACTATTTTGAGATATTGTTTAAAATATTAAGGAAAAACATGTTTTTCGAATGTAAATAAGTACATATTTCCTAACGCTCACTTGGTACGAGGGGGAAAACATAGAATATTCATTTTAGACCTAATCTGAAGAGATTAAAACTATTTCCAGTTTTCTCCTAATTAATTCTGAGTTCAACCGTCTGACCACGGTGCTAAAACTTTAAAGTAGAATTGTGACCTTAATACTCAACTAAAGTATTAAGTGTAGGTACTCATTTTATTCAGAAATTTAAGCTCTACAACTGTACTGACAATGTTTTTGAAAAAGTAGAGATTTCGAGATAGTGTTATGGTATTTAAAAAAAACGCGTTTTTTGACTATAAATCAATGTATAATTCCTAACGCTCACCTAGTACGAGGGGGGAAAGTAGCATATTCATTCTAGACCTAAACTGAAGGGGTTAAAAGAATTTCCAGCTTTCCCCTTATTATTTCCGACTTCAACTCCCTAACCACTGGGCTAAAAAAGCGAACTAATTAATTATTTCTCATCAATATTAAACTATTTTTTTTATATTACTTACCTATTTTTTTTATTTACTTGTATTGGTGACTTTCAAGTTGTGTTTGATTGTTAGTTCCTATCTATAAACACTGTTTTGATAAGGCCTATAGATGTCTATGATGGTTAGAGTTGCAGTAAAGCTAGAGATCCTACCTACACAACGTCCAGGTTGTGTAATACTTAAACGGAGCTTCTGACTGTAAAATAGTCAATGAAACATCGTCTTCATTTTGAAAGACCTATCCAATGATATGCCACTCAATAGGGTGCTTAAAAAAAGTTTCGTGTCTACCGCCATTTTGAATTTATAAAATCAAATCTAGCCTATAACCATCGGACGGTTAAGACGAATCGATAGAGACCTCATTCATTAAAATCCATCCAGCCGTTGGGATGTTTCGAGGGTATAAATAAATCCACATACCCAGATACGCGTGAAACACATAACCCTTCTTGGCAGTCGGGTAAAAAAGCTGGACAGACGCTTGAAAATCGATACATTTTAAGCACTACAGTAAAACTTGTTAAAACGGAACCAGTGAGATGGAATAACGCTTTATCCTGAAAATTTTCGCAATATCGGCTAAAACAAGCTAAGATTGTCTAAATGGGGAAGTTCTTCCAATTCTTTGTCGTTCTATCTTAACAGGTTGCTGTATTAAATAGCTTCCTTTCATCGTATTGAATATAAGTGAATTATACTTTATCCATAAAGGAATGGTGTGAAATTAATTAGTCGAACAAGAGCTTTCTAAATAATTAACAGTAATTTTATGACAATAATGCTCACTTTACAAATACAGCGTTTTATTATTTTTTCATTATTTTGCCTTTCAGTCGTTTAAGAAAAAGCGCAATTATTACGTTCATTCTCAAGAAAACATTTCGTCAAACGTAAAAAGCACAGGCAGCAAGTTGCCGGAGAGCGCCTGTGGTTGGAACAGATTTTTTTTTTATTATTTGAAGAAAATTCCGTGTTTTGACCGGAGAATTAAAAAAAAAAAAAAAAAAAAAAAAAAAAAAAAAAAAAATTAGCTTCAGTTCGCGAATTTTTCGTGTTTTGGAGGAAAAGAGACATACGTAAAACATCAGTTTATGGTATAAAAAAGTAACATGCAGCACAGTTACGGGAACACCCCTGTGATTTGACGAAAATGCAACTTCAGATAATTTTTACATTAAGGCTGTTTTGAACTGTTTTGCTCAACAAGCGCAAAACGTTTTGACACATTTACAAATTCATTTTCTAACGAAAAGATATTAAATTGGAAAAGCTTGACCAGGGAAGCGATTTGGAATCGAACTGTGTTTCCATTTTTGGATCCATCAATTACCTATTGAGTTAGAAGCGATTTGGATCACGTGACAAACACGTTTTTCACCTTTTCTTGGATGGTTTTTCTCGTTTCGCGCGGAAATTCGGTTCTAAACGCTCACTTTGGCAAAGAGGTCTGCACGGACCGGAATTTCCAGGCCCGGGGCCGGCTCGGCCCGAACGAAAGCTATCTTGGCCCGGCCCGGTGTAAAAATTGGAAGTTCGGCCCGAGCCCGGCCCGGCCCGTTTGCATTTTTACAGTTCTCGACCCGGCCCGGCCCATACAAAAATCAGTGAAAACAGGACCGGCCAGGCCCGACACAATTTCTACAAAAAAAAAAAAAAAAAAAAAAAAAAAAAAAAAAAAAAGAAAATTCGTTTTATCTCAACATACAATTAAGATTCTTTTAATGAATACTACATACATATTTATGGGAACATTTTACAGTATATTTTACACCACTATGATGTTCGCAAAACAGAAAACACACAATAGTAAACATTAACGATTACTTACAGTGTTTTAGTCATCGTGTCTACAGACATTTCAAAATGGAAATAAGGATTCATTAAAAGATCAATGTAGTTCAGAATAAAGAATTAAAAACATAATAACTTTTGAAGCTGTATAATAAAAAGTAGATTTGTGAAAATATTTCTCTGATTTTTAAGGCTTTTCTCAAATCCAAAGGAGCTATATTTCGACACATTTATGAATTCTTTTCTTTTCGGAAACGCATAAGATTGGCAGGTATTCTTATTCAGAATCTAAGTAAATGTCGTTTTTTTAATAGATAAAAGCAATATATCTTTCTGAAAATACTGTCAAAGTTAGCGTTTTGAATCGAATTTCTGGAAGCAATTGCACAGGAAAGGAGAAAAACGTACAGTCACGTGACAGGAATCTCTGTTATCTCTGTAAGAAATTTATCAAATATGGAAAAAGCTATTCGTTTCCAAATGCCTTCAATAGGCAGGCCTGTCAATTTTATGCCTTTATAGTTAAAAATTTTGTCAGAAAATGTGTCTGAAAGCTTCGCATTGTTGAGCAGTGAATATGAGAACCACCTTAAGGTATATTTCAAAAGATACTGTTAAGAGAAGTTCATTATCACTATTAATACTACAAAACACAATGACTGTTCTACACATCCTGAGATCGATTAAGACCAGTTCCGTCCCGGCACGAGTCTGCTGAAAAAAAAAAAATTAAACTCGGAATCAGACATCTTGTAACTGTACGATGCCGATCTCTACGATGGACATGTTAAATTTCTGTTTTGATGTCGTTAAACTCACATCGACTCGTGACGCACATTTATACTTCTCGAGAAAATCATATTCATTTAAAATGGCTCGTATTTTATCTGCTTCGCTTAAATTCTTATATCGGGCCGATAGGCCCGATTAATTTCTTTGCCGGCCCGGCCCGTTTGAAAATTCGCCTTCATTCCGCCGGGCCGGGTACGAGCCTCGGGCCAAGCCCGGGCCCATGCAGACCTCTACTTTGGAACTCTTTTCTGAAAGATCTATTGCGTTTGCAAAAAAACGGATAAAACAGCTCGATGACATAGTTTCTGAACATTAACACCTGCTAGTTTCATGCATTTCCGAAAAAAAATAAATTAAAACTTATGTCAGAAAGTTGCCTTTTTGGATTTGAGAACAGCCTTAAAATAATGAATTTTCTGTATTTTGGGGGGAAATGGGCAAATCAAAACAGGAATTTTCGTGTTTTAATAATATTAAAAGCAATTGAAGAAACACCCTCAACTCACGTATTTTTTTAAAATGTATATTCATCGAAACCAGACAGTATGATCCTCTAACTTCTGATAAGATACAGAATTTAAATCTGAGATTAAAACTGAAATACAAAATTCCGAAGAAAAATGTAAGTTAAAGGAAAACTTGTAAAATAGCTTAGAATGTAAAAGTTCATTACTATCAGCTCAATCATAAAACAAAGTCTTGTTGATGCTAAAAAAATCTTTAAATTCATGCTTATTTTGAAACAGCCAAAGTTTAGAGGTCTGGGCTATTTTCATTCATGGCACTCGGGCCTAACTTCTTTTTTTTCGTACCGAGATAAGGCAGGTTTCATTCTTTCTAGGTCCTCATAAGCCGATATTTTCAGTCCCGTCTCGATCCAGCCTGTATGAAATCATTGTCTCGGCATGGCCTAGTCCGTGCAAAAATCAGTAAAATTTGGCCCAGGCCAAAAATTTTTTCAAAAAGTGTATATTTTTTTTAATCGACATTATCCTACAATTAAATATTAAAATTTATTCGTTTTAAAGAATAGTAGATTTCTAGGCAATAATATTAAAAAACAGTAAAACGTGTGAAAAAGAACCAGCTATGGCGGAATCCTGTCTTATATGGAAAAATTTATTGATCTATGCAAAATGAATATAATAATACGTGAGAAAAGAATATAATACATTCACACCTGCTAAGAAGAGAACTTGTTTATAACGCATTTTTTTTTCTTTCCTATGTGATGTCTTAGAAGATTTTGCTGTATAACATTTTTCAGATTTTTAAGTCTCCAATACATAATTTTTTGATTAACGATATTAATTATAGCTGAAATATTAACATACAAATACAGATTCATTCTAAAAATGTATATCGCAATCTTTTTTAAAAATGAAAATTATAAACATGAAAAAAGAGCTAAAATAAGCATTTTTGGTCAGAACTCCTTTTAACAAAATCGACGTAAAATTCCGTCGGACTTGGGCCGAGATTTTAACTTTTTTCCGGGCCGGGCTCAGACCGAACTTTCAATTTTTATTCCGGGTCGGCCCATTACTGTTCTTTGTACGGTCCAGGGTGGGCCGAAGTTTTAACTTTTATACCGGGCCGGGCCGAACTTTTCTTTCTACGAGTCGGGCTGAGCCCGAACCTGGAAATTTCGGCCCATACAGAACTGTACAAAGTATAACTAAGTTATTAATTAAAATTGTTCAGTCTAACAATACAATCAAGTTTAAATTATCAAGTAAATCAATATTCTGTTTTGCACGATTTTTTTTTTAATTTCTAAATACGAACTTACGACCCTAAACAAGAATTGTTAACTACAACCCTGCACTGTTCGAGTTATGCCCGACCCGAAATCGACAAAATATTTTTTTCGAACCTGCAACTTGATCCTAAGCATGAAATGAAAAAAAAAATCAATTCTAAATGTAAAACATTTCTGAAAAATAGTTTGCAGTCATATCTCTAAAATCAATTTTATATTTCAAAAAATGAATGCATACATTTACTTATTCATATACAAGTATTTTTTTTAACATTTGAAACAGTAATCTGGACTTTTCTTTGGGTTGGGTTGATTTTTGAAGGCAGATTATCTACTCGAGGGATATAGGCCCAAGGTGCCCTCCATAAGGAGGGGGGGGGGTTCTAAGGGAACCTAATCCGTATTTACACATGGAAATCCAAGGTTCGAAGAAAACCAGAAACATTCTGAGCGATTGGGTCGGCGGGCGCGATTGGGTTCGAACCCAGCACCTCCCGTCTACCAGCTTCGAAAGCACAGAACCTCTCGGCCATTGGTGGGACGGACTTTTCTTTGGAAAAATTTGGCGTACTCGAATCGACTCCCATGAAACAAAAACTCTAATCTGACAAGGAGAGGGCCAACCTTGTTAATCACAGATTTTCATTATTTTAATATATGTTGCAGGGTAGAGATCCCTTAGTCTCAGGTTCAACGGATTTTATCCAACGCTTCCCAGTTCTTGAGAAACCGGGGGGGGGGGGGGGGTCTAATATTAGTACACAACTTAAATACTTATTTTGCAACCGTAATGATAGGTTGGTCGTAGCTCAGTTGGTACGGCAATCGCTGGCTGATGTGTGGGCCCAGGTTCGATACCCAAACGCGCTACATTTGTTTGTTTATTTATTTTATAAATATACTTGTAATTATAATTTAATAATAATTTCAATTACAAGTTTTAATATCATACATTAACTATAATGTTAACAAACTTAAATTTATAATTTTTTATTTTTAAACTATTATTTCTCATCCTTTAAAGAGGTTTAAAAAGAAATTGGATCTATTATTGAATGATAAAAATTCCAAAATCGTGACAAAATCTGTTGTGATGCCATCCAGTTATAAAAAAATAAAAGAATATTCAAATAAAATAAAAATAAAAGCAGAAAGAAGATAAAAGTGAAAGCAAAATAATTGAAAGCGCAAGCATACGTATTACAAATTTAAAAATCTTTAATAAGCAAAAAATCTGTTGTAATTTAATTCTGATGCTAATTTTTAATATAATTATGCTTGTTACTTTAAAAACAGTATAATAGTATTATCGCATTGACTTCCTTTGTTAAAGCAATGCGTAAATGATGTTTCTTTAAAATCACGAATTGACACAATTGCTCAATATCATTGCATCGATAAAGAATATATGAAATATATTTTAAAAGTGATTTTTAAAAAATTCACAGTTTTATGATGATTTATACAACAATTTAGTTAAAAGTAAAAAATTAAATAGGTTAAAATTATAATTGATATACAATATTACAAATTTTAATTGACAATGAGATTATTAATTATGCTTACAAGTATATTTATAAAGCAAAAAATGAGAAAAACAAATGTAGCGCATTCAGGTATCGAACCCGGGCCCACGGATCAGCCGGCAAACACTGTACCAACTGAGCTACGACCAACCTATCATTGAGTTTGCAAAGTAAGTATTTAAGTTGTGTACTATTATTAGAACCCCGGTTTCTCAAGAACTAAGGAGCGTTGGATAAAATCCGTTGAACCTGACACTAATGGGTCTCCACCCTACAACATATATTAAAATAATCAAAATCTTTGAGTAACAAGGTTGGCCCTCTCCTTGTGAGATGATCCGAAAATGGAAACACTAGTCAAGCGGATCCACAGTAAGAAATTTTAGAACCAATGGCCAACACGATCGGGTAGAATCGGGTTAACTGACCCGATGCAAGATTTTAGAAGTTGCTATATATACATCTTCCCGTAGTTTACAATGAAGTTATGTATGTATATAATTATTTTCTTATTTATACCTTCCATTTCTCTTCGATATATGAAATAGAGATTAATATCTATAAAATGAGACTCTACTCACTGTATATTGAAATTAATGAACAAAGAATAAATTTTTAATTCGATACTAAGTTTGCTTGAATAATTATACAAAACTCTCTTTTTATTTACTCATTCATTTATAAAAAAAATACTTACCGTACGCTTTTTAATGAGAAGATCGAAGCGAGCAGATGAATTTAAACGTCCTGTCTCCTCTTGAAATCGTATTTCTCATAGGCGCGTAAGTTTACGGTCAATCGAATAAACATCCAACAGGAGTGCACATGAATGAGCTCTAGAGAAGTTTTCGGTAACATCCGGCCGTTGTATAAATACGACAGCCTTTTACCGACATGTGGTTCAAGCCAATCCGGCTTCCGAAGAAAAAAAATTCAGTGCCCTGCTATTCCGTGGGTCGCATTTTCTATAAACTAACCTAAGATCTTTTTTTTTAAATTAAACTACACCCGACTCAACACGACTCGGGTCGTGTGCAGGAAAAAACGGATTACCCGACCCGATGCAGGACTCAACACTCAAGTCAAAAAAATTTCCCCGACGGCGATTAAATTTGACCCCGACGGGGGGTCAGGTGTGCCCGACGGTGGGGCATATGCCCCCCGCCCGGACCCCCCTCTGGCGCCGCCCTTGTTATCTGTAATAATTATATTTTGCAAGATAACACATTATATTTACAGAACGTCGGTATACCACGTGGATGTACATCGAGTTTATTATCAGACTTAATATCAGTATGAACGTACTTTTACTAATAGTAATCTACATTTAAATCATTATATTGACGACATAATTTTAATTGCCACTGATCAAAATATTATTTCTCAATTTCCAGTAGATTATTCTACTAATTTAGAATTAACGGAAGACCTTCTATCTAACAATACAATTAACTTTTTTGATCTTAAAATTACAATAAAAGAAAACAAAACAATAACTGATCTATATTATAAATGCAAAAATTTAAATTCAAATTAATACATTTACTAATTTTAAATCTTGTCTTCATAATTTTGTATATGGTAATATAATCCTTAATCATTTATATAGAATAAAGTGTTTATGTTCTTCTCATATAATTGACAATAATACTAAAAAACTAGTTTATAAAGCATTAAATCATGGTTTTCCAAAAAAATTCATATATTCTTTAATATATAATTAGTACTTAAATGATCTTAAAAAGCAAATTAACACATGCGTAAGTATAATTACAATATATATATATATATATAATAAGGAAATAATTATAAAAAATTAAAAATTGCAAAATAATAATAAAAAATCATTATCGGACGGATGGGTAGGTAGATGTTAGAGTACGGAGGAGGGTGGCGTTGTCTGGATAATACGCAATGGTTAATTTAAAAAAAAGAGCATTTGATTTATAACTACGTTGCTAATACACATTTTATAATGGTTGTTGATTCAATACTTTTATATGTATAATGGTTCAGTTATATTTATATACGTATCAATTCATAATACCTTTATTCATATTCATTAATATTTAATAAAGTTAACGATTAACTTGTATTTAAATTTTAGCCTACTCAAGACAATATCATATTAATTTCTAATACTATACTATCTTAAATGAGAATAAAATGCATAATGAGTGTGTTTGTTATACCTAATGCTATGACAATATGGATTTTAATTTGGTACTATTTTTGTTGCTTTTTTTCATCTATCCTTTTTAATCTTGTTTCATTTTGAACTTAATTGGTGTTCAATGGTTTATTTCTCGCTTTTCTGTGTGTGGTAGTCCCAAATTCATATTCTTTAGCTAATTTATGGCTAATATGAAGATGAAACTCCACATTTTATTTCTGGAACTTAAGGTATTTGGTACTCGATGATTCTGTCTACGTTCTACAAATTTCCATCATTCCATTTATATTATTCAATTTCTGCTGTTTTTTACTATGTTTTTGGAATCGATGTTAAGTGTGTTGGGGAGAAAGTGGATGAACATGAACTACCGTGATATACAGTGCGGAGCAAAAGTTTAGACAATGGTCTATTATGCTTCTGTACTGAGAAGTATGTAACGAATTTTTGTAACTCAGCTGTCATGTATTACTGGTGACATATCCTTTATTCATAAATAATAAATTTTAAATTATACATTTTACATAATATATAATGACAAATAAACAAAATTAACATTGTGGCAAAAGTATTGACAATCTGTCTATTTACAGAAAAATAACCATTAATTGAAATCGAACTGAACTTACATTGTTTGCAATTAGTGCAAAAATGTGACTGTTCATAGAAACTGAATCCTGCATCACTTGGGGGTGTATTTCGTACCAAACAAGTTCAACAGCAGCTCGAAGTTCATTAACAGAGGAGAATTTTCAAACAATCGAGTAAACCTCATGAGATATGATGCCACAAAAGTTTTCGATTGGTTTCAGATCAGGGCTACATGCGGACCAGCCGAGAACAGTAATATTTTAAGAGTTAAACCATTTTTTTGTTTTTTGATGCAACATGAATGGACGCATTATCATGCTCAAATACATACTTTTAACAGCTAAAAGTTCACCAAATGACTGTAAATTGTTTTCCAATGTATGTATGTAGTCTTACGTTGCTTGGTGACCATTGACAAACTCCAAAGATACTTGAGCATTACAACAAAGTCAGACCCAAATCATTAAAGAGTCAACTCCTTGTTGTCGACTAAGGAAAGTCCGAGGCTCTTTACGCAAGTCGTGCCAATAGTATGCCTACCTATCTGGGTCATCCAAATTCCGCTTTTTTTTCGTCGCTGAAATCACAGTACAACACTTGGGTTCATATGACATATGTTTGCCAGCCCACTGCATTCTCGTCAAATTGTTGTTCGATTTCAAGGCTGGTTGTTTTATCATTTCTATGTAAACTAATTTACATCTTTCTTTAATTCATCTACGAATCGTTTCCTTTGACACAGAAAGCTGTGACTCACTTTTAATGCGATTAGCAATCATCATTTGTCTAAACGCCGGTTTATGGAGCCTTCTACCATCTCGTTTTCTGACCACACGAGACCTTCCAGGTCCATGTTTTGCTTTGAAAGAGTCACCATTAGACAGTACTTGATAGACAGACTTCTTTTTACGATTTAAAGTAGCTGAAATTTATGCAAAAGTCTTCCTTTTCGATTTCAGCTTCCATGCTTCAATTACTTCATCTGCCTGAAAATTTCTAGCTTGCGGCATCTTCACTAACCGATGCAATCACGAGGTGCACTTAAATACTTCATGCATGTGACTCATAAGTTTGATATTTGCGTTTTTCCTTAAACAGTTGCCAAAAATCAAGAAAGTGTCTAAACTTTTGCAATATGCAAATTTGACTTTTTTCAGTTAAATTAAATAATATTCTACATTAAAACAGTTATTTCCGTCCTAAAATGATTAAAATATATTTAAAAATAAGTACAGTACATTTGTATAACCCAAGTGCTCGTACTTTTTATTTAAAGGTTAAATATCACCAGTTTTTAAACTGAGGACTGTAAAACAGATGTGCTTCGACAATGCACGGGTGTTTGGCGATTTTGGGGTTGGCACTCTTTTCTAGTTCACGCCAAACTACTGTTTTCTAATAAGTCGACAACTTTTAATCATGGTAAATATACTACTTATAAATAACGGCGTATTAAAAAGAACAAAAATATATATTTTTACAAAACAGTCAAAATAAATCAATACATATTTTACAACATAAATTTTATGGGAAATGTGCTACTTGCGTCATTTCGTGCTTTTAAAATGCTCTTGTACATCAGAGTAGACATCACTCAGTTCAAACTATAATTTCTCGCAAGCTTTCAAATAACATGTTTACTTCGAGAAAAGCGTTAGAACTCTATAGATTCGTCTACCGTAGCACACAAATATTTGACAAATGTACGTTACTATTTATTGAAATAAACAATACTTGTAAAATACGGGAATAAAAATCCTAAAATTAAAATAATTTCGTACAAATATGAGCGATGTGCTTTTTAAATTCTTTTTTTGTAATATTTATAATGAGTAAATAGTTGTTAGGGGAGTTTTAAAGGACAAAAGACTATCTCTGATGGATAGAGGTGCTACACTGTTAAAAATCTGTAATATTTGCTGCTTAGTCACGCCATCGATTTTATAGAATATCTCTATTCTCACCAATGAGAATGCTCCATAATATAGCCAAGTAATCTTTTAGGTAGCTTTCATTACAAAAAGCTACCTCTTGCAGCCGTTCGGCGGAAAATGATTCCGAAAAATTTTGATATATTTTCACCGATCTAGACCCCCAGACCCCAAAACCAACCTCCGTTCAAATGTGATATATATATATATATATATATATATATATATCCACAGATATAACCATTAAATAAACATTACCGACCACCAACAAAAACTGTGAAATTATGAATAAAATGACATTGACAAATACAGTTTCCCCCAACGCACTTAACATAGATTCCAAAAACATAGTAAAAAATATATATCTGATATTTGTCACACTGTAACTCTCGTATTTTCGAACCGATTTGGAAGTAACTTGGTGTGTACATAGTACATACCAATGTCTCGGCTGACTTCGTTGGCCAACTTCATCCGACATTTTGTTTCAAAATGGCGGCCATTTAAAATAAAAAAATTAAATGAGGTACAAAACAATTAGAAATTGATAAAGATTTTTTTCTTATGTGTTTGACCTTGATACAAAGATTTCGGAGCATCTTTTGTTTCTTCTATATCTTAAAAAATGACTGGGTTTGAATTTCTAGTGTTGCTGACATTTTGAAACGATCTGAAATTTGTCACACGATAACAGGCGTACTTATGAACCGATTTGGATGTAACTTGGTGTGTACATAGTACATAACAATGTCTCGACCGAGTTCGTTGGCCAGCTTCATCCGACATTTTGCTTCAAAATGGCGGCCATTAAAATTTAAAAAAAAAAATTAAAATTTTAAATGATGTACAAAACAATTAGAAATTGAACAAGATTTATTTCTTATATGTTTGACCTTGATACAAAAATTCCGGAGCATCTTTTGTTTCGTCTATATCTTAAAAAATGACGCGGTTATAGCACTTTAAATTTCTAGTGTTGCTGACGTTTTGAAACTATTTGATATTTGTCACGCAATAACACCCGTATTTATTAACCGATTTAGATGTGAGAAGGGATGTGCACAGTATATAGCAATGTTTCGCTTTGGAATTTCTAATGCGGGTGACATTTTTGAAAAATCTTTTTTTGCCTGCGACAGTACTCGCATATATCAACAGATTCCAATGTGAGTGAGCTTGTGCACAGGAATTACTAAGGTCTCGACTAAGTTCATTGGTTAGCTTCACGTTGTTTTAAAATGGCGGGCACTTCAAGATATTGCTGAATTTGGCGACCAAATATAAGTCACTTTAAACAAAACCAGTTTGAATACAGCTGATTAATTTCGCGAAATTCTCATTCACATTCCGGTTCCACAAATTTGAGCTTCGTGTGTTTGAATAGTATAGGCTGGCTTTTTAAAAATAAGGAATATGAAAGCTACCTCTTCTTCCCGGCACTGGCCGGAAGAACTTTTTCTCTAAAAGCGGTGGAGTGAGTCCGCAGCAAAAGCTGAAGATTTTTAACACTGTATAAGATCGAATTGACACGTTGAAGTAGCTAACTTCGACATAACCTTTGTAATTCTGTAATTTTCAATATTTCATCATCAATGAGGTAATAAATACATTCGCAATAATTTTCCTTACCCTTTTTTCCAGAACCATGCAAACGAGGGTCCCAAAATCAAATTTCAACAGCAATAGCTTAATTCAAGCATAATAGTCAGTTTACCATTGAAGGAAATATTCCCAAAATTTGGCGATTTTTTCCCTTTTTGAACCGATAAAACGGTGCGTGTGGATAAAGCATCTTAGCTCACTTAACCTTTTCGCTACTGAGTATTAATGCTGTATTATTAATTAATACTGAATTCTTTCTTCTCCCATTTGAATTCACAGCAATATTTTTATTTTATTTGCATTAGTTCGAATCTTAGACTTTGAAACATATCATTCTGATTTCGAAATTGAAATTATGTTCGAGTACCAATCATAAAATGGGACAAAACGGAGGCCCGGACCGAAGAGGTTAACATGTTCATCTACTCAGATCTTCAATTATTATACATCGCCGGAGTTATGTGATATTCTTTTGAATTATCAAACAGATGTTATTTGAACTGTTAGAAAAGATATGCCAGTAGGATTGATAGAAGAGGTTAAAAACTGTTGAAATTCATGCATTGAGACAAGGAAAAATTATCACGCTAAAATAGAAAGACAAAAAGGATGTGACATTTTTATCATCAATACATAATTCCGAAATTGTTGAGGTTACAACTCAAAGTAAGAGACTGAAAATTAAGCCAAAAGCAGTTGTAGATAACAGCAAAACTATGGGAAGTGTTGATTTAGTAGTCAATTTCTTTCAAGTTACTATGTAGCTATAGATCGTGGGAAGAAATATTATGAAAAGATATTCTTCCATTTTTTGGGCCAAGCCTTTTTCAAGTTTATAAGAAAGAAGATAGAAGGAAATCTCATCTAAAGTTTAGACTAGATTTAGTGGGTGAAAGCGTTGAAAAATATCATTCAGAAGGAACTTTTTTCCCTAACAGGACCGTCCATCGGACGTACGAACTAGAGATGAGCGTTAACGTATTAGGATAAATAACAATGTTATTATTTTATAGTGCATTATTTAGTAATAGGAAAGTCCCTGTTAAATTTGGAACACATTTTATCTACTGAGGTTACTTATAAGTACCATTAAAATAACTTGTTATAAAATTCAATTAATACATGGATTTAGTAGTAATACAGTTTAGAATGAGTTATAGATGCATTACTTCATCTTGTTCTAAAAGCATTATTGGTTACACAAAACAAAAATATTTTTAAAAGGATGATTTATTTTGCCTTTGCATCATTTCAGCTTTCTTGGCGTTGAAGAGGGGACGGGTGAATTTTTCAATTCGGAAATGTTTCCATTGTAAGAACATTATATTTGTACATTTCCTAATATTACAAAATATCAAGAAAAATACTTAAAATAAAAGATTTGAGTGGGTTTATAAATATTGCACAAAATCACTATAAATTCAAATTTAATTAATCCTTCTAAAATCCTTCTAAAATTTATAAAATGATTCTGTAAATATTCTAATTTAGTTTCAAAAATTCACGAAAAATGGTTTAGAAGATAAAATTTTCATGAATTCATAATTCAGTAGATAAAGATTTAACATCTAAAACAGTAAAAAGTTATTATTCTGTAACCCAAACTTACTGAGTTACGATACTTGCAATTTAATGAATTTTCAGATTTTTAGTCACCAAATATGGAAAAACATTTTTTAAGTATTCCATTGATAAATTGCATTTGAAAAAAAATGTATAAATAATATTTTCATGTTCTTGTGGTGTTCAGAATGCATATGCGTTGATACATATGGCAGAAATGTAGTCGGGAACAAAATTTCATTTTTTTTACAAATCATGTTGTTAAAACTGTGTTTTTTTATACAGGGTGTCTCTTCTTATCATTTACGAAAAGCTAATTTCTAAACCGTTAGTTTTAGTGGTAGTGTTACAGTTGAAAAATGTTTCAGATTTTGTTATGCATCATTTAAAATCCAATTTACGTTAAAATATATGCTTTTTAAATAGTTTAGAAATTAAATTTATTTTACAGTGTCTTGGTACTTAAGTTTCATTCAGAAAAAGTTTATCCATGATCTAACCAATAAACAGTAAAAATTTATTCTTCTACAACTAAAACTTACTGAGTTACGATACTTAAAATTTTAATGAATTTTCGACTTTTTAGTCACCATAAACGGAAAACGTGTTTTTAGTGCCAGAAAAGCTGAAAATGTTTGAAATTAAAAGTATAATAACTAGGTAAGTTTTGTCCTGTAAAAACTAAGTTTTTACCAGGTTGTTGGAATCTGTTACTTGTGCAAGTGTGGAACGATGCAACCTGTTAACAAAAAGTAACTGTATTTCCCACCTCTAGTACGAACGCTATTTTCTGGATGTTATACCACCAACGGACAAAAAAGAAAAAACTTTCAGAGAATGTAAAGTTTGATCATTTCATGTGAATGAAAATGGAAAGAAAATTATAAAAGAAACTAGATACTATTGCAAGGACTGTAATGTAGGACTGTGCACACCATGTTTCAAAATTTTCCATACATTGAAAATTTACTAAGTTTTGAAAAATATATTCGATTTTGAAATTAAATTTGAATAAAATTATAGCCTTTGTGGTAATATAACAAATTATTTGATTTATATATATGTCTTTACATTTATTCAAAGTGAAACCACAAGTTACAGCATTGCATTGAAGCTTCCCTGCATGTCATGTGTGTTCAATAAAAAGCCAAATACAGGCATCCCTCGACTTACGTAAGTAATGCGTTCCGTAAAGTTTTACGTAACTTGAATTTTACGTAATTCGAATTTGTAAGCCACTTAGGTAAAATTTTGTAACAAACTGCAATATTTATTATATATATGTATATGTATACATACACACACACACATATATATATAATTTACACTGCATTATTTTATAACTAAAGTATCATGCGACAGTATTAACAGTACAGTATAAACGTAATAGCGACAGTACAGTATAAACTATTAAAGTATGAAAAAATATAAAAACACACTTAAAGAACACTTTTCAAATATTTTGTGGGATACGGGGTTCGTAAGTCTAACACTGATGAATTGTTTATAACAATTTTGAATCTACATCAAACGACTATAAAAATAAGAAATAATCAAAAAGGCCTCATTTAACCTTTTCTCCATGAATTTCTGATGGCAAGACAAATGAACAGTACTCACAAAATAAAATAATCCTTGATAAAGACGAACTGTATTTATTATGAATTAGATGACTACTATGAATAAATAACAATGAAGATTAAGTTGTTTTGTTATAGATTTGATTGTATATACCAATAAAATTATAACTCTATCTAATATATAGACTATATTACTGTTGTAGTTTACATCTATATATTTTATTAATAAAATAAGTATCAAAAGTACGCAACTGCTTCAATCGCGCAATGTTCACAAATGTAATTTTCGAGATTTATTACGTAACTGTGAAGTTACGTAAGTCGAGGGATACCTATATAAGATAAGTAACATTGTGAGTTTTAAAAATTTTCTCCATACTGAAACCTTGCACACTTGCATTGCTAAAATGTTGAAATGAATAATTGACACTGTAATTTATGAACAAGTTTATTTGGAAATGAGAAAATGCTAAATTTCACATATATAGAAAAGGAAAACTTTTGTACAAAAATTCTGATGCCATTGGACATTTGGGTATTAAATTAAAGAGATTCATAAACATACCACCGCCCTTGAAAGGGTTAAATTTGAAAAAAAAAATACACTGTTTCCTTTACTAATGAACTAAAAATTTTATGAATAATAAAATCGAGCAATAAAAAAAGATCGACGATTTTTAAAGGAGTTTTCCGAAAATTACCCTACGATTAAGGGGTTAATGTTTTTCTTTTCGATGTTACGTTTTTATTTCTGAAATGTATCAATTAATTTATTTTAATTAATTCACTTGGCAGCTTCTTATAAATAGAGATGTAATCTTAATCCTATGTATTTCAGTCAGTTTTGCTTCAGGTCGTTAAAGAATTTAAAAAGCGATACCTTTCACGATTTTCCAAGTCTAAGAACAGTCGTAAAAAAAAGTAAAAGAAAAAAGAGAGACAGACAGAACTGTGACAGAGTTCCCTCACATATCCTTTTTTTTCTTTAAAAATTAATTTAATTCATTTATTTCGGCTTTTGAAAGATGTTGTTTTTTCCCTTCGTTATGTTAAAATTTATTATTTAACTCTATGCTTAAAATCTATTTGGAATCTTATCTGTGTGCGAATCTAAAACTGTGTTATAAATGTTTAATAAATAGAATGTTTTAAGTTTGTGTGTGTGTTATTTTAAAGGCATCATGTAGAAAGTGTTTTGAAAGTGTTTTACTTGTGTTGTTTTTTAGTGTCCTAAATTGTGTGTGGTGTTTACAATGTGTTGTTAATTTGGTGACAAAGTATTATGCAGCACAACACTATTGTAAGAAAATATTTTCATCAACACTATTTACAACATGATTTAAACACAATTAACAACACTATTTTTAGAACACATTTCTATATAGCAACACTTTTGCAATATATTAAGAACACATTTCTACGTAGATAGCAACACTTTAGCAAAATATTAAGAACACTATCACAACAAAAAAATATTTTGTACATGAAGTTTTCTAATTCACAACACATTAATGTGTTGTTACATTGGTGACAAAAAGTGTTGTAAAATGTGTTTATTTTTTGTGTTTGAGAATTTTCAGTGTGCAAAATGGAGCAAGCTTGGAAGTTTTCTGTACTAACACCGAAATTCGATATCATAATTCAGTTTCTCCGGTAAATTTTATCTTAGGATGGCAAACGGCCATTCGTCAAGTAGTTTAGGAACAATGCAGGTTTAAAGTTTGGAAAATCCTAATGTTAAATTCACGTTTAATTGTTTCAAATCAGATTGCAATGCGAGTAGTTTGTTAAGCTGACTCCGAAAGTACTTTGCGGAATTAGCTGCAATTTTGGATTCAGAAGTTAAAGCTTCTAGATATCAATTTCGGTTAAAAATAATATATATAGGGTTAATCCGAGTTAGATGCTTCATCGGGTTAGTTGCCCCAATCACTGTATTTCAGCTATTGGACATGTGACATAGGCTATGCCGTTCTTATACCCTTAATACGCATAAAAAAGCGTAATAAAAAAAGTTACAGAGATTTATTTTTTCAACTGAAAGTTATATCCATTAAAAAAAGTAGGTCTTTGACTTTTGTTGTATGATGTCATAAGATAGAGGTGGTAGTAGATGAAATATAATGTATTTATTAAAGATTTTTCATGAAACAAATATTTAGTGAATGTTGTTGAAACAGATAATCAAATAATGTGTTAGTTTATAGGTTGCAACCATATTTCTTCCTAACTTACAGAGCTGTTGGCTGGAGCGTCTATTCCGGTCAGGTGGGACGTCTAACCCTAAGGTCCGGGATAGATGGTCACAATCATTAAATTTCTTCTATAAAATCCTACTTTATCAAGCATTTATATTGCAGCAATATCTTTTATGAAGTTCTACATAAAAGTTTGAGTAGATATGTTAAATGTGCATTACAAAAATCATTACTATAAAATAAAAAAAATAAGGGAGAGGAGCGCTTAATGGGGAAAACTATCCCTGACTTGCCTTATATAGGTTACATTTCATATTTTATTCAAAGTCTAATTTTAAAATTATATATTTCCCCCCGCCCACTCTTCTCTGTGCTGAAGACTGTTTTTAATTCTGTTTTTTATTTTACTTTCACGTGTTTCAAATTTATCTTAAACGAGGGGTTCAGGTGGCACAGCACACCGGACAAAAAAAAATCCCTGCCGGCTCGGGCCTACAGGCGGAGGTAGATTTCGAAGTTTAATACTAAATTCACCAACAAAAATTAAAACAAGATTAGAGATAAACCCAGTTCCTTCACTAAAAATAAGCTCTAGGAAGCTAAACATTTTGTGAAAATTCTAATATACACGAATACACACACGCATGCATATGGAATAGGTTTAAAAATGGCTAAAGCAAATTCAGAGAACCTCAAAGTGTTAAAATATGTTAATATTTCCATAGTCGGGTTTTTATCATGTTTTAATACGTTTCTTCAAACTCACATGGCGTTACATATTCGCCTGCTGAGGTCCATTATATTTCTAATATGACGCAATATTTTGGTTTTTTTAATTCGTCAAACTATTTATTTCATTTTGAGTTTTCATGCTGAAACCTTGCTCTTGAAAACTTATGACGTAATATTCAATTTGTTTTCAATTCGGCAAACTGTTTATTTAATTCAATTTTTCACGTGCAATTCTTGCAATAGAAGAGCAATTGTTGTGGTGAGAATTTTATTGCTTTTTTTTTTAATTGTTGGCAATCGCTATAGCGAAAAATATTTATTTTTTCCTGCCATTGTTGTGTAAGAGCTGGTTTTATCAGAATCATGTTAAGACGGTATCCAAAATTTTGAACCCTTCCCATTTCCATTCCCTTGGGCCGATTTTGCCTATTTTCAATCCCCGCCGAGATATTAGCCATCTCAAAGATGTTGGCGAGTTTAAAGACGATCCGTGCATCATTGCAACTTTTATCGTGCGGACAAAATTTAGTACATACATACGTACATATATATATATATATATATATATATATATAAACTTTTTAGGTGGTGGTGGTTTTGGGTTCCTGGGGTCCTATAATGAAAAGTTATGAAGGAATTTTTCAAAAGTCGCACCATGGTAACGACTGCAATAGGTAGTATTTCTTACGAAATCTACCTAAAAGAATGAACTGTTTCATTTCTTTATTTTGAAAAATGTTGGTAATAAGATAGTTGTTACATTTTTGTATTGCTGTTTAGGCACGTTCGTAATTATATAAATACGTAGCATCTATAGTCGTCGTTCGGTCCGTCTCTCTGGCTATCTGTTCGTCCGTACGTCCGCGGCATGTAACATAGCAAAAACTACCCAAACGAATAGTCTGAAATTTTAAATATATAATTGTTGCAAAAATTTGTCGAGTCATTTCAAATTTTATGAAAATCGGATGTATAGTTTAACTACGGGGACAGTTAAAAATTTTCTGTTACATTACGGCCAATGGGAAAAGATTATTTCAAGTGCATTTTAATGATGTTACATCCTTTCGAACAGAATGGAATTGATATGCACTTATGGAGTGCACTAAAATATACATTCAGTACAATAGGCGATGCAAAAATTTTTATAAAACTAGTTATAGTACGAACGCACCTCATTTGCCACGTTTGATGTGCAATTTCCTACTTGTTATGTTTTGGTATGTTTAAATATTTCTTGACCTAGAAATTCTGACAAAAATCTTGCAGACTTTCTCTGCCGCTCTGAGTATTCGCCAATGACCGAATGGTTTTCGGCTGGTATCATGTCCAATTCGGTTAATGGTAAATTCAATTTCAGAGTAATAAGAGCATTAATGATTGCGACGGCATACTATAAAAAAATTCTACATTACAGAGTTATTAATTATGTATTCAAAACAATATAAATGACTCAATCGTACCAGGTAAGAAGTAGTGAAGATGTAGAAATTCAGGATATAATGTATTGTGTATCAGTTTCTGTATCAGATTTTCAATTTCAGAGTAATAAGAGCGTTAATGATTGAGATGCGATACTATAAATAAATTTCTACATTATAGAGTTATTAGTGATACCGGGTGAGCAAAAAGTCCGTATAAACTTTAAAAAATCATAAAAACCGAAAAAATAACCGAAATGAAAAACTGTTTGCAGAATTATCATCTATAGGTCACGGGAATTTTTTTAAGACAGAAATAAAAAAATAACTCAAAAAACAGCCGACAGATGGCGCTGGTTCGTGCGATTTTGGTGGAAATATGCAAATGAAACTGTTTTAAGAATTTGCGCTACTAATCCAGAACTAGTTCACCGTTGTGAGCCGTGTACTTGATCAAGGATGCTGAGTGTGAAGGATAAAGCTTTGTTGGTGAAGTTATTTTAAGTGGACAATTTCTGGATTAGGAGCGCAAGTTCTTATAACCGTTTCATTTGCATATTTCCACCAAAATCACACGAATCAGCCCCATCTGTTGGCTGTTTTTTGAGTTATTTTATATTTCTGTCTTAAAAAAATTCCCGTGACCTATAGATACTAATCCTGCAAACAGTTTTTCATTTCGGTTATTTTTTAGGTTTTCATGAATTTTTAAAGTTTATACGGACTTTTTGCTCACCCGGTATATTAAAAACAATATAAATGGCTCAATTGTACAAGGAATAAGTAGTGAAGATGTAGGAATTCAGGTTATAATATATTTGCCATTTAAGAGACAAAGTTCTCCCAAGAAAGAACGTTTTTTCCAGAATTTGCAAGGGATGGAAGGAATCACTTCCAAAGTCCGTTGAAACAAATATTAATATTATAATATTTCTTCGTAAATTTTGTGGTTTGTATTTATTAAAATGAGTTTTGAAATTGCTGCAACGAAAATAAAGTTTTAAAGGATATAGAAATCTAATTTCTAATATAGTTCAAATTAGTAACCTCATCCGACAGTTTGGATTCGAAACATGGTGATTCCACTGATATGGTGATATCACTAGTTTTTAATTACAATAGAGCGCCGATTATCCAAACATGTCGGGAGCGACCCTAGTTCGGATAATCAAAAGTTCGGATAAACGGACAGACAATTTAAGGGTTGTTCCTAAGTTAGTTGAATAGGATCAGCGTTCTTCGGCCGTTCGAGTCATTTCGTAACTGTTTCGAAACGTTCAAATGCTTCGTTATGCGATGGACCTGGGTCATTTTTGGAGCATTCGTTTAAATTTTTTTCAACCCCTTTCCCCAAGCCTTTTATTCTCTTGTTGATGCTCCCAACGGTACACTAATTCGGGATTTGATTTCGAATGCTAAATCTGAAAGGGGAAAAAATGAGAGAAATAGGGTGTTTGGATAATTGCAAGTTCGATTTTAAAATAAAGTAAAAAAATTGAAAGAAATATGCTGTTCGGATAATTGGAAGTCCGGTTAAAAAAAATTTTTGACAGAAATAGGCTGTTCGGATAATTGTAAATTCGGTTAATTGGAGTTCCGATAATCGGCGCTTTACTGTATTGCATTTCTTATCATAGTATTACTTTGAGTTAATTTAGTTATGTAAATTTTCACTTAAAAAATAAATAAAATCTGTTTTATGAATTTTGCAGCTTTTTATTTGATCTAGTTTTTTTTTTTTCCTTTTCTTTTCTTTTCTTTTCTTTTTTTTTTTTTTTTTTTTTTGTAGAAGGGTCATATAATATGTTTAAAACTTAGTAAAAAGTTTATATTATGTAAAAGTTTATAATATGTTTAAAACTTAGTTAAAATGTATTTTGTATCAGATTTTGCTTATTAAAAATCACTATGCATAGGAATAGAGATGTTCCAGACTTAGATATTTCAATTATTCCTATCTACACAATCAATTTACCCAACTGTGGAGCGCCGATGTATATTTGTAGTCAGATGAGAATTCGATGATCCAACAGAAAGTTTCAAACTGGTAGATTCTTCATTGTGAAAAGAGTTTGAAAGCAGTTTTCGAAGAGGGTGCAAAAATGTTTGCCATCTACTTCGCACAGTAAAAGGGCTTATAATCGCACAATAAAATCTCGCAAATATGCCTATTTTTGAGTGTTTTTAGTATGTTATTGCTTATGAGTATAGATTAGGTTGTAATTAAGATCTTGCATTTAAATATTATTGTATGACCATTAAAACCTTTTTCCAAAACAGAAACTGTAAAAACATAATATTTTTTAATTTGATTAAAGTGTAAGTGATTTCCGTTCATATTACCATAAGTACCCTTTTTAGGTGCGTTCTTAATTATATAAATACGTACCACCTATAGCCGTTGTTCAGTCCGTCTGTCTGTCCGTCGCAAATAACCGAGCAAAAGCTACCCAACCGAATGATCTGAAATTTTAAATATATAATTGTTGCAAAATTTTGTCGAGTCATTTCAAATTTCATGAAAATCGGATGTATAGTTTAATTCCCGGGACAGTCAAAAGTTTTCCGTTGCATTACAGCCAATGGGAAAAAAATATTGCAAGTGCATTTTAATGATGTTACAGCCTTCCGAATGGTTTGAAATTTTAAATATATAATTGTTGTAAAATTTTGTCGACTCATTTAAAATTTTATGAAAATCGGATGTATAGTTTAATTACAGGGACAGTCAAAAGTTTTCCGTTACATTAAGTCCAATGGGAAATAATTATTTCAAGTGCATTTTAATAATGTTTCAGCCTTTCAAACAGAATAAAATTGATATGTACTTATGAAGTGCACTAAAATATACATTCAGTAACAATATGCGGTGCAAAAAATTCTTATAAAACTAGTTATAGTACGAACGCACTTCATTTGTCACATTTGACGAGCAATTTCCAACTTGTTACAAACGATTTTATTAAGAGGTCTAAGGTATACAACAATCATGTCACAGCAGATATATTAATTGAATTATAATGATTTTAAATAACCCCACGTAAAGAAAATAAAATTTAAATATTTTTTAAGAAACTTTTCAGATGTTTGGTGATATGATTTAGTTTACAAATTATATGGTTAACCATTTCAAAAAAATTCAAAATTCTAACTCAATAAATATATATATATATATGTGTGTGTGTGTGTGTGTGTCCCGCACTCCCTTAAACAAAACTTTTGACCATGATAATAATTTTCAATGGCATCCTCGGTTGATTAGTTGATTTTTTTATTGAAATTGTAAAATGCGTCAAGGACTTTTGGAAAATCCTGTATATACATTCCTGTTTTATATCCAGTATTTTTAAGAGTTTATTACAATGCTTAGTGTTCATATTTTTGTCATTTGAAACTTGAAACTTCAAATTTGTATGTGAAGTCTTTAATGATGTGGCGATGACAAACATAAATAACCTTCTTAGGAAACGAAAACGAAGTGAAATAGAATACGGTTTTCTCTTTTTCTCTGTAAATAGATTGGAGAAAAAAAGAACTCAAATCGTTTTGGACTTCCGGATACTCTAATGATATAAGAAAGAAATAAAAAACGGGAAAAATATTTCCATTTATCTGACGGGAGGATGACTAATTAGAATGGGTGACTTATTTACGTTTACGTTGCTTCAAAAGAAATGGGATTCCTGTTGTGTTGTTTTCATGGGGGGCCGATGAGCAGGGGAGAGCGATTGCCCCTACCAAGATTTTTAAATTTAAGTAATTCTCTAATAATATAATAAATAAATGGAAAATGGAAAAAAATATATTTCCGTTTATCTGACGGGCGGATAACTAGTTAGAATGAGTAGAGGAGAGTTGTACAAAACCGGGCAGGCGGGTAAAAAAACCGGGTAGCGTTGATTCCCCCTTAATTTGAACTTTTATCTGTCGGCCAACACCAGGAATTGCTTGTCGAAAGTCATTACGGCATTTGTAGCTGAACGAAGCACTGCTGTGTGCGGTTATTTTTTGTCTGAAGGATTGAGTTTGAATTTCTCTTAAAAAATTATTTTGTTTGTTTCGATTTTTTACGCATGTTTTAACTGTTTTCCAGCATATTAAATATTGGTAAGTACCATATTTTATTTAATTCTTTGCTTCCCTGCTAGTATTTTAACAGTTTTACTGATCTTGTACTATAATGGCTGAGAGTAGTGACGTCATGTTTAAAAATCTGTGTCATGTTGGGGTAAAACCAAGTACTGAAGAGTGGGTCAAAACCGGGTATACCCGGTTTTGTCCAACACTCATGGAATGATTTTTTTAGAATAGTTAATACTTTAGCATGCAGTTTTAAATTGCAACTTAATGCTGTTAAGTACTGTTAACACTTTGATGTGCCATTCATGGCACCTCTAAACTTATGCTACAAACAAGAGGTGAGGAAGTGGTTACTTCCAGTACTAGGCGATCTGTAACAATTTACGAAATTAGAAAATTATTCAAATCTGCATTTTTTAGCACAGTAGTTATAAATACTCCAATCAGACGGTTTGAGAAAACAGGGATTTTTCCTTACAAAAACGATGCTTTCCCTGAATCTATTTGCTCCTTCGGAAATGACAGAGAAACCCATGAAAGTCAGTGATAAAACACTAATAAAGACTACGCAGTCGTAAGTTGGCATAGCTGCAGCAATAAATATTTCTGAAATATCACAGGATAATGAAGCTCATCTTTCCACATCTAAAAGTGTCGACATCACACATTCAGCAGTTGACAACATCCAGCCTCTTCTTTGGAGATCTGATATTGTATAGCCAGCAATCTGCATTTCCAATTTCAATTTAAATGTTATTACCCCTCCCCAGAAAGGCTTTATGATTGAGAAAAGAACTGGAAAAGTTATTTTAACTACTTTGCCCTATAAATTAGAGCTCGAAATAGATATTAAGGAGAAAGAAGCCAAACAGTCTGCAAAACGAAAAAGGGAGATTCTTAAAAAGGAAATAAGAATCAACAGGAAAAGAAACCAAAAAAGATTGATGAGGCATCCTCAGAAGATGAAGAAGATAATGAAACCGGAATGTTTTGCAATGAGCTTTACTCCAACTCTGAATCCAAAGAAAGTTGGATATAATGTGTGAAATGCAACGGATGGGCACACGAAGCATGTAATATGAAGGAGAATGTTATAATAAATTTGTTTGTGATTTTTCAGTTACAATAATTCTGAGACTTCCAGCGCTAAATAAATAGGCATATGCAATGTAGATAATTTGCTACACATTTATTTTTGAAGCATGGGAAACATGGAAGAACACATGTGCAATTTCATTTTGTTAAATATAACAAAAATGCATTTTTTTACTATATTAAACAATATCTTTTAAAAAGAAAATAAGTTCTTCAGGAGTTTTAAACGGATACCCGGTTTTACCCAACTAATGGGGTAAAACCGGATTTCTGCATATGTCCAAAAAAAGTTATTTTTTTTATATAATCAATTACATTTTTTACTGAAAAGAGTATGTTTTAATATAGACAAAGGTTCATTTAATATAAACAAGTGGGTAAGTGTGATCATACATCGCACAAAGGGTTTTGTTTAATATTCCTTTCAAAACACTTTCTTTCAAAACGTCCAGTACATTTATCGCCATGGAATACCTTCTAAATTTTGGCAAACACATCCTAAACTATGTTAAAGTTTCAAACGTATTCGCCTTGTTATATTTCCTAATTTTGTTCCCCCCCACCCCAAAAAAATGCTACGATATATCACATGACGGGTATCTGCCAAATTTAGAAAAGTGCCCCCCTTGGGGGGGGGGAGTGGGCAGATGGTCACCATGATTTTTGACAAAGCCTGATTTTAAAAATTTATGTTATGTTTTATAAGCCATATTAAAGTTTCAAACAGATCGTCCAGTTATATTTCCTAATTTTGTTCGCGCACCTCCCTCACCCCTCCCCCCTCCTCAAAATGCGACGCGCCCTTCTTCTTTATAATTTATTATCGTGTGTTATAAAGTATCTTAAAGTTTAAAGCAGATTGAATTGTTAGATTTCCTACTTTAAATGAAATCGCGGTCTGTTAATTCCACATTCCACCACCAGGGAGCGCACTGTATTCTTAACAAAAGCGTATCTGAACGAAACTCCTTTACACAACCCATTAGTAGATATGTTACTCGAGGGGGTGGCGGTCTTCAGCAAGAATTTAAGATAATTGTTGAAATTACTATTCGGAAATAGTGGTAATTTAACTTTTGACATATTTATATTTAATAAGTATAAGTAGCATGTATCTGAGGACTCCATCAAAAAACGCACCTGAAACGGTATGAAACAAAAAAGAAATATTTTGCCCCTCCCCCTCTCCCCACCTTCCCGAAATTTCACGCGCCATTTTTTATAAACTTTTTCTAATGTGTTATAAACTATCGTAAAATTTCAAACAGATCGCCTTGTTATATTTCCTAATTTTAACAAAAATGTTAGTTCCACATTCCACCACCAGGGAGCGCACTCTATTCTTAACAAAACTGTATCGAAAGGAAACTCCGTTAAACAACCTATAAGTAGATATGTTACTCGAGGTGGTGGCGGTCTTAATAAGAAATTAAGGTATTTGCTGAAATTACTATTAGGAAATAGTGGTAAATAAACTTTAGACAATTTTATATTAAATAAGTAGCATATATCTCAGGACTCCCTCAAAAAGTCACCTAAAGCGGTCAGAAACGCTAATTTTTTAAATAGAAATCTAGCGCCCCCCCCCCCCCTTCCCCGGAATTTCGCGTGTCATTCTTTCTTACACTTTATCTTATGTGTTATAAAATATCTTAAAGTTTCAAACAGATCGACTTGTTACATTTCCTAATTTTAACAAAATCGCGTTATGTTAGTTCCACATTCCACCACCAGGGAATGCACTCTATTCTTAACAAAAGCATATCTGAACGAAACTCCTTTACGCAATCTTTCCGTAGATAGATCGGTCGGGATGGTGGCGGTCTTAAACAAGAATTTAAAATATTTGCTGCGGTAACAAACGCTAAGATTTTAAAAATAATTCTAGTAGCTCCCCCCCCCCCCTCCTCGAAATATCACACTCCATTCGTTTTTACACTTTTTTCTATGTGTTATAAACTATCTTAAAGTTTCAAACAGACTGAGTGGCGGTCTTAACCAATAATTCAAAATATTTCCTGAAATTACTATTAGAAAATAGTGGTATAAAGTAAACTTTCTGATGATGAATGAGTTATACTTATCTCATATCGCTGTTCAAAAAGCCCAGGCAATTATTAAATTTCCTAATTTAAGTTAATTCGTGGTTAAATAAGCGCGTCTCTTCCTTTTAATCGACGCATTTGATAGGAATAAACCGATTAATGAAATAATAATTAATATTTCAGCTTGTAATTAAGATAGGACTTAGATATGGGTATCAATGAAATCAGCGAAAAATTTGACATCGGGATGCCAAAAAATTTAATCAAAAAATTTAATATTTAAAAAGTTAAAATTTCGTATTAAAATATGCTATTATGGAAAACCGCAGCGTCGTCATGTCTACCTGCTTTTCC
Organism: Maratus speciosus; assembly: GCA_963932465.1. Lineage (NCBI taxonomy): Eukaryota > Metazoa > Arthropoda > Arachnida > Araneae > Salticidae > Maratus > Maratus speciosus. The sequence goes on from OZ010792.1 coordinate 282,850,092, forward strand.
GCCGAATTGAAATCTTTTTATTTCCGTGTCTTTCCAATTAAAGAAATTAAATTTTTATCGATCGATTTTTAGTGGATATTTTAACTTATACACATCGCAGAAATGTGAACTTTATACCAAATGAAAGTAGATTTTTTTCTGCGTCTGTCTATTCCATTTACAAATTTCTCGGACCAATATTTTCTGATATACGATTTCGCTTTAAAATCTCCACTTCATTTTTCGGCTTAATTTCCTCCGTGGTAACCGTGCATTCGGCTGATTTTACTGGCAACCCTTATGAGAAACACGGATGATTTCGAGAAAGTCCGTTTGAATTTGCGTTAAAAAGGTGGATTGGTTAATTTTAGAAGTTAATTAACCCGTAATTCGGTTAACTACCAACTTTTTCAAAATTTTATGATTTTTTGTTTGATGTGAGGTGTTCAGCTATAAGTACCCAAAATTTCAAATCTCTAACATGTATAGTTTCTGAGAACGGGCTCTGTGACGGACAGACGGACAGACAGACAGGCAGACAGAGGAGCGAGACGAATAGGGTTTCGTGAGATGAACGAAACCCTAAAAACGGTGTTCACAGTTTGTTTTCCCTTTTGATTGCATTTGAGAACAACTAACATTTATGGTACCCGATTTTGCCCCACCTTCCCCTATTTATATTTTGGTGTACGTTGCTTGAGACGAAATGGGATTCTGTTGTATAACCCGCAAGGGGCGCAGGGGCGGCAATTGTCTCTATTAGGATTTTCAAATTTAAATAATACTCAAATGATATAAGAAAAAAAAATATTTCCATTTATCTGACGTGCGGATAAGTAATTGGAATGAGTAACCTATTTTCGTTTCATAGGCGTAACCAGGGGGGGTGCCCTGGGTGCCCGGGCACCCCCCCGCTTGCGCAGACTCAAGCACAATTATTTTAAAAAATCGAAATCTACAAAAGAAAAAAAGAACTGAAAGCAGAGACTAATTAGTTTAGCAAATTAGCTTAGTTCAGAAAACAAACAGCCTAAGTTTTGAAATGTGATAAAAAAAGAAACCCACGTTCTTTTTTTCTTTCTTTCTTTTTTTAAGGAATATTTACAAGAATCTGTATTAGTCATAGTAAGTCAAAAAGGTGGCTTTATAATCCCACTCTGACGTCTTTTGTTTGGGGGAGATTTTTTTTTAAAGCCGTTCTTTCTAATGCATGTTTCTGCAATTTCATGAGAAATTAAGGCTGTTCTCAACTGCTCTGCTCAACAAGCTCAAAACGTTCTGACACATTTACAAATTCATTTTTTAACGGAAAGATATAAAATTGGAAAGGCTGATCAGGAATCGAACTGTGTTTTCCATTTTTTGATCAATCAATTATGTATTGAGTTAGAAGCAATTTGGATCACGTGACAAGCACGTTTTTTGCCCTTTCTTGATTGCTTTTTCTCCTTTCGCAGGAAATTCGGTTCAAAACGCCCACTTTGACACTATTTTCTGAAAAATTTATTGCGTTTGCGGAAAAACGAAAAAAAAAAAAAAAACAGATCGATGACAGTTTCTGAACAATAACACCAGCTAGATTCATGCATTTCCGAACAAAAATAAATTAAAACTTATGTCACAAACTTGCCCTTTTGGATTCGAGAACAGCCTTAACGCAAGTTCTTGACGAGGATAGAAACTATGTCTCTTTGCTTTCGTAGTTTAAAATCTAGAAAGAAGCAAAAAAAATTGAAAGGAAATGCAGATGTGAAACGATATTCTAAAATGCGATTAGCCGGGGGAAATAGGAGGGAGTGTACAGACCCTGCCTCCTTTGAAAATGAAAAATAGCACAGAAAATTCAAATTAATCTGGAGGTTGGTTGGTTGGTTCAATTTCGTGTTTCGAGGCCATTTTTTGATATTCATGAAAGAAATATGGTTGCAGTCTTTCAAGCAATGTAGTAATTTTTTTTCCTCTGAAAATTTTTATACGATTTTTAAAGTTTCTTCTCGTTTCGCGGCGTTCTTCTGAAAGTAAGAAAAGGGAACCCGGTTTCAATCTTTTAGCCCAGTGCAGTAAATTTTGACCAAATTCGCGATTTTCTTTTGCGATCATTTCATGATACTTACAATTTTTTCCCAAAATCGTTTGACGAAATTCACGTCTTTCTACGCGATTTTTTGTCGAAATCTTATTTTTCACCATTAATCTTTGACAGAATTCGTATTTTTTACCGCAATAGTTTGACGAAATCGGCATTTCGTTAGCACGATCCTTTGATGAAATTCGCGTTCTCTTTCTACGAAAATTTTGACGAAATTCGTTTTTTTTTCTGCGAACCTTTGACGAAATTCTCGCTTTTACCGCGATCCTTTGATGAAGTTTATTTTCTGTTGCGGCTGATTGACGAAACTGATTTTTTTACAGGGGTCAGTTGTCAAAACTCGCGATAGTTTTGCGCGACCGATCGGGAAAATTCTCGATATCTTTCTGTACCAATTAACAAAATTCTCTACTCTTTTCCGCGACATTTTGACGAAATTTGCAAAAATTTTTCGTCAATTGTTTATCGAAATTCGTAATTTTTTGCGCAATCTTTTGACGAAATTCGAGATTATTTCTGCACTCTTTTATCGAAATTCCCGATATTTTTCCACGATTGTTTGAAGAAATTCTCAAATTTTTCCGGGCCGATTCACGAATTGACTTTGAAAAATTCCATAAAAGAAATAAAAATCGCAGATTTCAAAAATTTTTTAAAATACTCACTGAAGAATCACTGATCTGTGAAATAATTTGGAGGGGGAAATACTGCACAACATTTTTTATTATGCGAGACTCTCCTTTTCTGTGCGCAAATCGCTCGATCCCGCTCGGTATTTCAAACCTTATCCCTCAAAGAAAATTTCATGACTAGTGGAGTTTCGTGGGTTGGGTTTTTTTTTAACGAACGTGGAATTAAACAATTCTAGGATTGAGGGTGGGGACTGCCTTCGGCAACGTACCGGCATTGCCTTCGGCAATTAACTAATTTGGATAAAATCCTTAAACCGGATTCCTATTAGAAATGTAAAAAAAAAAAAAAATCACCACGAAATGCAAAAAATCCCTCTAAAAATAACATTCAAAAATTGTTAAAAATTGAAAAATCGCTGTAAGAATCTCGAAAACATTTTATTGAAAAGAAGACAAAGTTTATACTGGATAAAATATTCAAATCGGATTCTTCTTTACAAATTTGAAAAAAAAAAATGCCGCAAAATGTAAAAAAATTCGCATAAAACATTAATTGAAAAATTCCAGAAATTGTCTTCGATATGCATGACTTCAGGCATACAGGTCCTGTCGAATCTTACGGCTGTGTTGGCTGCATTGTTTTTACAGAGTTCAGCGCTCGCGCATACACACACACATAGACAGACAAGCACCTATCTTTATTATTACAGTTACATCATGATAGTATAATTTTTATCTTGATAAAATTTAGTGTATATTATCATGGCCTACTTAATATCTTCGACACATTTTGTATTAACACAAGAATTACCGTAATTCCTGGTCTATAATCCGCGGATCAAACAATTACGTTCGAACCCAGAAATCTTGTTCCATAAAACGTAACTTGTTAAATCGTAATAAATATTTAAATTCAATAGCGAAATAAAATTTCTGGATCGAAACACGATTGTTTGATCCACGGATTATAGGCAGGAAATTACGATATTAATGAATATTATAATTATTTATAATAATAAAATTATTATTTGCATAGACTTTCCCCAAAAATTTCTTGGGTCCCTCTACTGATTCCTAAGAAGACATGGAGTCACATTCTGAAAAACTTTCGTGCGTATGTCAGGGGCAGACTGGCCCACCCCGCTACCCGCGATCGCGGGGTGGGCCAAACGAGTGTAGTGGGCCAAAACAATATTTTGAAGGTTTTTTTTTTAAATAAAATTAAAAGAAAAAATTAAGTTATGATACTCATTTTTTTTTTTTTTTGGTTGAAGCGCTTTTATTCCTTTTGATTGGTTGTTTTCTAATTTCTCCATTATCTCCCCAACCAGCAATCTTTGAAAGAGTTATGCAAATTACTCATTTTCTATACACCGTGTCCCAAAAGTTTAGACAATCAGTAAAATTTGCATCAACATAAAAAGTAATAAGGTACAATTAAAATTCGTGAGATAGGTAATAAATAAAAGCTGTTTTGCTGATATACAAATTTAAAATATTATCAAAGGTTTAAAATTATAAAATATACATTAAATTATATAAAAATGTGCTGTCCCAAAAGTATAGACATCTGTAATATTTTTTTGGTTTTACATTTATAGAAGTAACTAAAAACTTACCTTTAATATTTAATTGTATTACCACAACACTGTATTACATCAAATACATGTTGTTCCATAGAATTAACTAAGCATTGCATTACAGAAGGAAGTATTTTATACCACTCTTTTTCGATTGCAATTTTTAAGGCATTTACACATGCATGTTGCTTTCCATTTTCATATATTTTACGAGATAAGATCCCCATATGCTTTCCATAGGATTCAAATCTGTACTAAGCACTGACCAGTCTACTAAGTATGATATTGTTTTGCCTAAACCATGTTTTCGAAGGTGTGGGGTATGGATGGATGCCCAATCTTGTTGGAAAACACAGCCCGGTCCTGCTAGCAAATCTAAATTATGTGATGATAGAATGTTATTAAAAATGTTTTCAGTTGATAATTTATCTGTGCGTGAAATTACAACAATTTCCAGAATTTCAAAAAGTATTGTACACAGAAGAATTAAAGCTTCAACAAATATTGTTTATAGGAGAATGAAAGCAAAACCTTGCTTAAAGCAGAGACATAAAGATGCACGGCTAATGTGGGCTTCAAAGCATATGTCATACGGTGAAAAATGGATTTCTGTCATCTTCAGTGATGAAAAGAAATGGAATTTAGACGGCCCTGTTGGTTATACATTTTACTGGCATGACCAAAGAATAGTACCCAAGAACTGTTTCACCAAGTAACAAAGCGGAGGATCCGTTATGACCTGGGGAGGTCTTTTCTTCAACGGCCAAACACTTCGAGGATTTATGGACAGAAAAATGAAATCAGAGGATTATCAGGATATTTTCCATACCAATGTACTGCCAATTATGGATTTTCCAGCAGGACCGGGCTGTATTTTCCAACAAGATGAGGCATCCATCCATAACTCCACATCATCGAAAACATGGTTTAGGCAAGCAATATCACACTATTAGACTGGCCAGCACTTAGTCGAGATTTGAGTCCCATGGAGAACATATGGGGGATCTTATCTCGTAAAATATATGAAAATGGAAAGCAATATAAATGTGTAAATGACTTAAGAATTGCAATTGACAAAGCGTGCCTCCTTCTGTAATGCAATGCTTAGTTAATTCTATGGCACAACGTGTATTTGATGTTATAAAGTGTCGTGGCACTACAATTCAATATTAAAAGTAAGTTTTTAGCTATTTTTATAAATGTAAAACCAAAAAAAAAAAAAAAAAAAAAAAAAAATTCCAGGTGTCTATACTTTTGGGACAGCACATTTTTATATAATTTAATGTATATTTTATAATTTCAAACCTTTGATCATACTTTAACTGTGTACATCAGCAAAACAACTTTTATTTATTACCTATCTCAAGAATTTTAATTGTACCTTATTGCTTTTTATGTTAATGCAAATTTTACTGATTGTTTAAACTTTTGGGACGCGATGTAGAAGCACAAAAAGATAGGAGAAAAAATAAAAAAACACATGCGATCAGTGAATAGTGAGAAGTTGTTTGATGGAATGCGTCACCCTGCAGACATTTGCGTAATAAAAATAGATACCAATGCAATATTTCAAAGTTTCTCCAGTGGTCGCTATTCCATTGTTTATATTCCATTTAATTCGAGAATAAAATTACTGGATGTATAAGAATTGCGCAGAAAGTGGATTTATAAAACATCCGAATCACTGGGCTATGCTAGAATGTGCTCAGTGAAAGGAGACGACAAAGGGCTTTATGGCCTATATTTTCTTTTTTTATATGTACTAAATAAAAAAATTGTTAAAATTAAAAATAATACAATAAATGAACCTTATATTTCTAACTCCATAGAAAAAATGTCAGGAGACACGCGAAAAGAAAAGCTTTCGGGGATTTACTTATCTGATGTTCCCGATGTTTGTATTGATGTGTTTGACTTTGAAGAATTTAAGATTAAGAACGCTGAGATGAGCATGTTCTGAAAAAATTCTCATTTTGTGATACGATGTCTACACATCTGGAAAAACTTGACTTTATGAAACATCATCCCACTCAGCTATGTGAAAGTACAGGTATTAACTATAGGTGCAGATTTACGGTCGCCATTCGCAAGTGGCGACTAAATTTTTTGCGGTGGCGACTAACTTTCAGTGTCTTAGTCGCCAGAGATCAATTTCCAGTGTTTCAATGCCCGTCGCGGAATTTAATTTTTTTTCCTTTGCAAATAGAAAAGCACCTGCTGTTTTCACTGGCCGAGATCAAGTATGACCTTGATAAAAAATCAGGGAATTTTTGCGATCTCAGTTACCATCGTGAACGCTGCCCCTGTGATGTACTGCTTTCTTGCCGAACATTATGTTCCAATATAATTCTGCGCATCTCCGCTCCACTACAAAGCTTAGCAGCTGCGAAGCTCGGAACATGAGCGCGCTAATGGTAAAGCTTCTCCTTTGGACACCAGCGACAGTAAGCCTTTCTTCGAAGGTGTCGTCCGAAATCCAGAGTTGAAATAAATACTACTTTACTGCAGATTGGCTCACAGTTCCCGATCCGATGGAAATTACTTAAGGGCTTTGGATCATGGAGTCGCGAGGATAGAGGATTCCGAACTCTGAAGAAAAAAGAACAAAAAGTAAAAGAAACTCGCACAAAAAAAAAATTAACGCGAGGTATATTCTTGTTCTGTAAATGTTTTCTACAAGTGCGAGATTTTTATAGTGCAAAATAATTTTACACATTCCTAAATTTTTTTATATGTATACTTTTATATGACAAAATCAAAATAAGAAATAAAATTTTCCTAATATTTCCCATTATCATGACTGCTTAGCTTATACAGGTTTTGTTATTCAATTGTATCTTGTCCATCTTTATCTTCTGATTTTTCCAGATTTGTATTATACTTTTGTAATATAAAAGTTTCAAGAATTTTAGGATTAAATTAAATATACGCATTTGTTATAATTAGTCTGATTTGACGTACAAACGTATGTATTTATTAACTAAACTATTTTCATTTTGAATTCCTGAGTTCTTTTATAAAGTTTTTTCCATATAAACACTATTGTTTTATGAGTTTGTTTCCCAATGTGGCCACTAGATTTTGGTTAGGAGCCAAAGTGGTGACTGATTTTTTTGGGTTTAGGAGCCACTGGCTCCTTATAAATTTTGGGAATCTGCACCTATAATATTAACCCTTCTTTCAAACCCTTCAAATCATAGTAGTATCACAATTCTCAAGGTAACAATCTTGAACAGTGAAAGTGGCTTTATTTATTAGAATATAACAAGTTGTTCTGTTCAGTTTGTCCTTTTAACGCTGATAACCTCAATCCATTTGTCCTTGGACATAAAGTCAATGGAAAAAATATTTATAAAGATCTAGCTGTTCACGAAATCTCGAAAGTGCATGAAAACACATCGATAATTTTTCTGATGTCCAAGAACAATGCAGATGTTGGGGCTCTCATAAAAATGGACATCATGCATAAACGAAAGACTGGAGGTGATACATTTAGAAAAGTTCTAACTCGCATCATTGACACTGTCCTGTTTCTTGGTATGCAAGGATTAGCTTAGAGAGGAAAGCGGAGGCAGCTGCACAGACTTGAATAATAGTGATGTTAACCATGGTAATTTTTTTAAAACTGGTAATGCTGCTATGTAAATATGATCAAATTTTACACGGTCCTGTAACATAGGCCATAAAGAGAAGCTAAGAAAAAAGATTTTCAGAAAGTATTTCAGTAAGACGTTCAGAAAGTTTCAGAAAAAGGCTAGAATAGAGCAGAAAGAAGAACAAAATTAAACCCTAAGTGCCTTGGAAGAGTCGTTTATTGCATTTCTGTCCAAGCCATTTATAAATAAGTTAATTGCATATCTCACCATTCAGATCCAAATTAACATTTTCGATGAAGTGAAACAGTCACGTTCATTCAGTACTGAAGAAGATTCCACACAACATATATCGTAATTGAACAGTTGCACTTTGTGTTCGTTATGTGCTGCACGGTAAACTGAAGGTTAGCTTTTTAAAAATTTGTTGGTACCCCCGAAACAACAGGGGAAGCCCTGTATATCTCCAGCTGAAAGAAGAACTTAAACTTAAGTTTAAACTATCTTTTCTTCACAAATAGTTGGCCGTTTTTTATCCTGCAGTAAGTATGAGTAGAAGATATAAAGGTCTGCAGGCACAACTGAAAAAGGACAATTCAAATATATAGCATGTGCACTGTTAAGCACCTGTGCTAAATTGCACAAAACAGATGCCACAGAATGTTGCAAATTCACAAAGGACTTATTGGGCTTATTGCAAACTACAACCGTATTTATCTCCGAGTCATATAAACGAATGTAAATATGGACTTCAGTGAATTTGGAGTTTGTAGGTGGATATAAACACCTATGCCGATTTTTAAAAAAAGCTAATAAATGGTGGAGTAAGGATCGAGCTCTTAATAACATGTCGGAGGAATATTCAAAACGTTTTAAAGATCGACATAAGGTTTTAACATTGTTTAAGGGCCTACAAGATATAACCAAAATGAACGATTTCTCGTCACATGTACCTTTTTCGGAAAAATATTGTTTGATATTTGGTGCGAGTTCCGTATATACAGGGTGTTTCAAAACTATATGTCAGAAATGTAAAGACAGGAAAAAGTAACTTAAGTAAGCAGATTTCGTATAGGAATGTGGGTGCGGAAAAGCAGCGTTGAGGCAGTAGAGGGTGCTGTTGAGTTCGGGGGCTAAAAGCACTTCGCTGGCTTGATGTTCTCCGCATCGAGCATCATGCGTCATTAAACCAATGCGGAGCTTGCCGATATGCATTTCATGTTTGGGACTGCGCAAAGAAATGGAGTGACTGCTCAAAGGATGCACCTGGAACGATACGATTCCCGGGTAGGAATCTGGAAGCTCGCCGATCAACTGAGCGTCTTCATCGGGAGTGTTTCGTATTATGATTCGAGGCGTGATACGGACACTGGAAGACATCTGAGAATTCCTGCAGCAGAAGAAGTAGTATTATGCACAGCAGAAAATTGTCTTTCGACAAACTCGAGAGCTGTTGGAATTGCGTTAAGTTTGAGCCATTTTCTTGCGCAGCCCCATACACGAAATGCATATCGGCAAGTTCCTCATTGGTGTAACGACGCATGTTGCTCGAAATTCGTGTGGTGAATGTCGATTCAAGTCAGCGAAGGGCTTTCATCCACCGAACTCAACAGCTACAATACTACTGCCTCAACGCTACATCTCCACACCCACATTCCTGTATGAAATCTGCTTATTTAGGTCCCCTCTACCTGCCTTTACATTTCTGACATATAGTTTTGAAATACCCTGCATTGATAGCACCCTTTTCAATATATCTAACCCCACATCGAAGTATCTGCAGATAAGCGGCCTGGATCACTTAATTGCTGCTAACAAAATCGAAACTCTGAGATGCAATCTGAGACACAAAAGAAATAATTTTGATATGGTTCTTAAAATGCTCCTGAATTTGCGGAACATCGTCAGAAGAAACGAATAGAAAAGAATTACTCCAATGAAACTGAGAGATTTCTACAGGAAAAGAGAATATCTATAGCGAAACATCGATGTGGTGAATATTCTCACGATGAGGAAAAAAGTATTCTCGGGTCATCATCAGAAGTATTTAAAATAATGTCATCATAGACACAACTATTCAGCAGCTGAATACATAATTAACTGGAAAAAAATTGCTCATGAAAGACATTGCTTGGCTCGATCCTCGCCGCTTCAGTGTCGTTAAAATGTTAATTGAACTTTCTGAAGAAGCTCTTAGTACTTTGTCTTGCTTGGCGAAAGTCAGGAAAGAAGGTATCAGAAAAGGGTTTCTGTAATTTTCCCGACTCTATGCTGATTATAATCAGTCACTATTGCAGCAACAATCTCGACATAGCAACCCTTCAGCCGCATATACTAAAGAAATGAGCGATTCAGACGAACTCCTTAAAGATGACGAGAATTGCTGTAGAGTTAATAAGAAACGTAAAAAATGACTAACTTGTGCGTTAGAATTATTGTGCAAGTTGAATTCGTATAGCCGTATTTATGCAACCTTGTACATAGTTTATAAGAACATATTGACTTTATCATGCACTCAAATGTGTTGTGAACGGGTGTTCTCAACATTTAAAATTATAAAGAACCGCTTGCGTTCATCTCTAGGACAAGAACTATTAGAGGATTTTAACATATTCAGCGTTGAACGATCTTTTGATTACAATTATGGTAAGATAAGAGATGGTTTTGACTAGAGTTTAAAAGAGTTGTGAAAATATCTGCCACTCTAATTAGTTAATAGTCAGGTTATAAAATAAACTATTCAATTTTCAGGTACTATACAGATATTTTAAACAAACATTAATCAATGTATAAAGTGTATATACAGTGCGTCTCATAAATATAAAGACACTGATATTTTCGAAATAATATTTTAATAATTCAGTATTCAAAATTATATCTATGCATATAGCGAAAAGTATGGGCCAAGAAAACATTTTACAGTAAATTAAATTAGAATTAAATAATTTCAACTCGAAAATTGATGAATGTAAATAAATTTGCTGTCTCATAAATATAAAGACATTTTACATACTTTTGAATTACCGTCCAATAAATAATCCATTCTTATTAATGACAGAAAATATTCTAGCTGGCATGCTTTTTATTAAGTTGTATAACTATTTTGGCTTTATATAAAACAACTTCGTTCGATTTCTTTTTTCAACTCAAGGACGTTTGAAAATTGTCTTCCAAATGCACATACACTGCGAACGAGAGTGCCACAAAGATTCTTAACTGGGTTTAAATCAGGGTTACGTGCGGGCCACACCGTGACATGAACATTGCTATCGGCAAACCATTTTTTTGTGAGTCTTGATGCGTGAATCGATGCATTATCCTGATGGTACAAATGATTCCGACCACCAAGAGTTTCAGCAATTTGCAACAACTGACTATCAAGCAGTTCGATATACTCTTTAGATGTCTGTTTACCTTTCAGAAAAGCAATATCCGTAGTTCCATTAAAAGAGAAGGCACCCCACACTATAATACAACCTCCCTTTTTCTGCCTACTGAAGAAGGTTCGAGATTAACGTCTTAAATCGTGCGAGTAGGAATTCCAACCATCTGGGCAATCCAAGTTAAACCTCTTTTCATCTGAAAAAATGTCTTGCATCCATTCGTCCTTCCAGTGCATATGATCTTTAACCCCGATTAACCTCCGTTCTTTGTGTTCTTTTTTCAGTAAAGAAAATCTGCACGTATGTCGGCATACAATGTTTTTTCTTTCTTTTATTCGACGATGTGCTGTATCCTTTGGGACCATACCATAAACTCGTTGAGAAACTTATCGGAGTGACATTTTTTGCGACGAAACAAGTCGCGTGATCTTGCGATCGAGTCTTTCACTAGTTTTTCTCGGTCTGCCAGATCGTTTTCTCGAACATAAATTGTATGTTTTTGATAAAATTTTATAAAGTGCAGCTCTGATTCTCCCAGTTTTTTTTACATATTTGACAAACTGTTAAGCCATTAGCTTTAAATTCACGTATTTTGCAAATTTCATCTTTAGAAATTTCAATGTTCCACGGCATCTTTGCAATTGAAACAAGTCAAACAACTTTGCTCGTTTGGGAAAGTTAAAGTGTATTTCTGCGCGTGCGCATTATTTCTGTACTCGCACATTCGAAAAAAATTTGCATATGAAGCAGTTTCAAGTTTGTCTTTATATTTATGAGACAGCGTATTTTTTTATTTTTTTTAATTATTCGAGAGGAAATTATTTTATTTAAATTAAAACCCCATAAGAAATTCATTTCAGTGTTCTTAATATGAGGTATAAAATTTAATTTCTTTTAACTGAATTAATGAAATGTAATTTCAAAAACATCTGTGTCTTTATATTTATGAGACGGACTGTATGTTGATAATTTCAAATAACGAAATAAAATGTGCTGATCAATATAATGATATTTCAAATAACGAATTAATCAGTGTATATGCGTCAATTTTAATAGTACTAACTCTTTTCGATCAGTACTAATACTTTTCAGTATGAACAATTTTCAATGCAGTGCTAATGCATTTTTTTATGGCAAAGGGGTTAGCATGTTAGTCTTAACGCCAAAGGTCCTAAGTCCGAATTCCGAGTGAGCATGGGTGTTCCTAGGTGTTGCCAATATCCGTACGTTAGGGTCAGTGATACCCTATTCCGTTGTGAGCCCCTTCACAAGTAGCCATCATCTATATGCTGAAAACGCAGTTACCCGACATTGGATCAAACAAATACTTTTTTTAATAGAAAAAATAACAATGTGTGAACAGAATTTCCATAAGAAATTTCGAACGTTGTTGTTTATTACTTGTATAACTTTTAATTGTTTAGAATTTACATATTAAAAAAATAATAAAAATAGAGCAAGTTAACCTCACCCACCCACAACAAGATTTTTTTTCACGATAAAATTACTATCAATTGTAAATAAACGATTAGAAATATGCTAATATGTATCGAATTGGAGTTAAGGCTGTTCTCAACTGCTGTGCTCAACAAACGCAAAATGTTTTGACACATTTACAAATTCATTTTTAACGGAAAGATATAAAATTAGAAGCCCTCACTATGGAAGCGATTTGGAATTGAACTGTGTTTTCCATTTTTTGATAAATAAATTACCTATTATGTTATAAGCGATTTTGATCACGTGAGAAATACGTTTTTCAATAGAAATTTCTTTTATTTTATTTTAATTTTGTTTTATTTTATTTCCATTTTTCCCTATCAATTTCTCTTCTATCTTTTTGGCAACACTTTTCTCTTCTGCATGTGCTCCTTTCTGCTAGCGCCATCTGTCGCATTCTTTGCAACATTCTCTACCTTTCAGTTCATTGTTGACCTTGTCCGCTTACGGACACGTGTTTACTGTACCTGATGACGAGCTGTTATATTTTTAGTTCGAAACGCGTCCTATGTATTGTTTTTATTTCATGGTGATTTTTTTCAAAGTTTTATTATTTTAATTGCTTCATATCGCCAGTTTTCGGTGCTGTTTCGTCACATATTACATAGTTCGATTACATATTTTCTGAACAACAACACTTGCTAGTTTCATGCATTTCTGAATAAAAATAAATCTTATGTCATAAAGTTGCCCTTTTGGATTTGAGAACAAACTTAAGTCATTTTCATAAAGTTAGAGCAAAGGGTCGTGTCCATATAGTCAATTTTCAAACATTTGAAAAATGAAGTTGTCGATTGGTGGGCCGATGCCTAAGCCTAGCGGGGTGGGCCAAACGATGCCAGTCCGCCCCTCGCGTATGTATTGGTGTACCGCATGTATTATCTGAGATTTATCATCCCGCAAAATTTCATGTACAAGACTTTGACTGACAAGGAGAGGGCCAACCTTGTTAATCACAGATTTTGATTATTTTAATATATGTTGTAGGGTAGAGACCCCTTAGTCTCAGGTTCAACGGATTTTATCCAACGCTCCTTAGTTCTTGAGAAACCGGGGGGTCTAATAGTAGTACACAACTTAAATACTTACTTTGTAACAAGAAGGATAGGTTGGTCGTAGCTCAGTTGGTACGACGTCTGCTAGCTGATCTGCGGGCCGGGGTTCGGTACCCGAACGCGCTGCATTTGTTTTTCGAATCTTTTGTTTTATAAATATACTTGTAATTAAAATTTAATAATTTCAATTAAAAATTTCAATATCATACATTAATTATAATGTTAACAAACATAAATTTATCTTTTTTTATTTTTAAACCATTATTTCTCATCCTTTAAAGAGATATTAAGAATTATTGAATATAAGAATATAAGAATTATTGAAAGATGAAAATTCCAAAATCGTGACAAAACCTGTTGTGGTGCCATCTAGTTATGATAAAATAAAAGAATATTCAAATAAAATAAAAATAAAAGCAGAAAGGAGATAACAGGGAAAGCAAAAGTATCGAAAGTTTAAGCATACATATTACAAATTTAAAAATCTTTAATGTGCAAAAAATCGGTTGTAATTTAATTCTGATGCTAATTTTTAATATAATTATGCTTGTTACTTTAAAAACGGAATAATTATCGCATTGACTTCCTTTGTTAAAGCAATGCGTAAATGATGTTTCTTTAAAATCACGAATTGACACAATTGCTCAGTATCATTGCATCGATAAAGAATATATGAAATACATATACATTTTAAAAGTGATTTTTAAAAAAATTAACAGTTTTATGATGTTTTATACAACTATTTAGTTAAAAGTAAAAAATTAAATAGATTAAAATTATAATTGATATACAATATTATAAATTTTAATTGATAATGAGATTATTAAGTTATACTTACTAATATACTTATAAAACAAAAAAATTAGAAAAACAAATGTAGCGTATGCTGGTATCGAACCCGAGCCAGCTAAAGAGCCAGCAAACGCCATGCCAACTCAGCTACGACCAACCTAGCCTTTTAGTTACAAAGTAAGTCTTTAAGTTGTGTACTACTATTAGATCCCCGGTTTCTCAAGAACTAAGGAGCGTTGGATAAAATCTGTTCAACCTGAGACTAAGGAGTCTCTACCCTACACCATATATTAAAATAATCAAAATCTGTGATTAACAAGGTTGGCCCTCTCCTTGTGAGATAATTTTAGATCTCATGCAGTGTTCCCCTGTGCCTATAGAAGTTTCAGCATGATTAAAGCTTTTTTTTAATCCTTATAAGAAGTTAGGGTGCCAAAAGATTTTACAGTTGTGACCACTCTTAGTCACTGTCTTATGTCACTGCTGCAAAGAGATTTATATAGTCTTTATTTTTTCTTTTTTACCATTAGATCTAGTTTTGATGCTTTGGATCCCTCCTCATGCAAACAAAAATAGTGTTTGAGCCCTTTTTAAAAGAAATACCACACAACCATACCTTCTAAGATGAAAACCTGTCTAAAACGGAAATTTGAACGGTTTTATGCGGTATCGTTTCAGCAGGTGCCCCCATATAAGATATTGTTTGTATCCCGCCTGTTCAGGTTAAGAAGTCTGGGCACCCCCCCGTTCAGAAAGCTGGTTACGCCTATGCGTTTACGTTGCATCAGAAGAAATGAGATTTCCGTTGTGTTGTTTCGTTGGAGACCCGCAAGAGCAGCAGCGGGGGGCAAATGCCCTATCAGAATTTTCAAAGTTAAACAATTCTCTAATGATAAAATAAATAAATAAAAATCTGGAAAAATATTTCCATTTATCTGACTAGCAGATAACTAATTAAAATGAGTAATCTATTTTGGTTCACGTTGCTTCAGAAGAAATGAGAATCCTGTTCTGTTTTTTCCATGGGGGCCCGCAAGGGGAGCAGGGAAAGGTAAATGCCTCTACCAGGGTTTTCAAATTTAAATAATTAACAAGTTTAAATAACACGCTAAATGATATAATAAAGAAATAAAAAACGGGAAAAATATTTCCATTTTTCTGATGGGCGGATGACTAATTAGAATGAGTTCCCCTCAAAAGAAATGGAATTCATGTTGTGTTGTATTCATAGGGGTCCGGAAGCAGGGGAGAGCAATTGCCCCTACTAGAGTTTTCATATTTAAATAATTAAATTTCGTTTTACTTTCATAATTTTGAAAATAAATAACTGTATCCTTCATATAAGATTTAAAATAATTAAAATCTTACAGAAAAGAAACTTAAGGTTTTTCGTCACTGGGGTTCAACCATCAGACCCCCCCCCCCCCCCCCCACGGGAGAGATAATTTTAGTTTTGTATTCTTTTAACGATCATGCGTAAAAACGGGATAAAAAAAATAATAAGCACCTTCTACAATTGGAAAAGAGTTGCCAAATGTCAATTTTTGGATTTTTATCATATCTCATTTGTTACATTTCTTTATTGTTTTCAATGTTGATATGTTTAAAAATTATCTTAACTACCGGTTATGACAAAAATTTCTTAGTTCAATTTATTTCACCTTTAAATTATTCGTTTAAATTTTAACGTTCAATTTATTTCATGTTCTCCATTAAAAAACAAAATAAAGTAAAATGGCCTTAGTAGTTCAAGCATTTTTGTTCCAAAATTTTGCCTATTGTTGGATTTTGTTCTGCGAACTCCCAGGATTCTTTTGATTTGGAAGTTTGTTGTCTAACAATAATTTATTTTAAGAATTAATTCTACCGTTGCTTTCTAAATAGATGAAGTTATAAGAATATTAACCATATTAAGAGATACTTATTGCGTTTCTAAACTAACAGAAAAAACTGCCATGGGTTATAATACACACCAAGACAAATAATTTCTTTATAGGAAAGAACGTTTGCAGGCGCAATGCACTTATTCATAGCAAATGCAGGGTATTTCACTCCAAGCCGAACACGAATTTTTGTTTATAACAGTTATGAAAGTATTATAACGATATTAAATTTCATGACATTAAAAGAAGTGTTGTAAATGGACATCATTAGCGTCTAGTCATCACTATTCTTGATCATTTATAATTCGGAATGTAGCTGGTAAGACATCTGTTGGGTCTGATCAAATTACAGTTTACATCCTATACCTCCAATAATGTGATCACATTTATACTAATAAAAAAGTTTCGCTCTGTATGCTGAAAATTTTTGTGAAGATAGTCCAATGCCTCTCCAAATGCACATGAAACTTAAAATTTTAAATTTCTAATAATTAGCTGGAATATTAATTAAAAATTCGGTAAGTGGCCCTATTAAAAAAAGCATTTCTTTGTTCAAAACCACAAGCTGACTGACCTTGTACCCTGATGCGAGATTAGGGGCTTTGCATATATACCGTTATCATTTTAGGGGGGAGGGGGGTTGGCACATGATATCGTAAGATATCTCTACGGGGAAGGCGGTTCGGCATATGATACCGATATCATTTTTGATCCAACCAAAATTTTCTCTTTCTATTTGTAGCATGGTCTTTACATCAAAATAGTATGTTATCTTTTTTTTAGTCTTATTTGTTTTTATGAAAATACTAAATTAATATTAAAATCAGAAAATTATTATTAAAATCACTAAATTATTATTAAAACCACTAAATTATTATAAAATTATTAATTCCAAAATGTGGAATTCCCAATGTTTAACATCCCAATTCTCCTTCATATGCGCATGCGTATATAATCGCTGTTCGAGGAACCATGTGCGAAATATATTTGAAATGAAGCTTGTTTTTACTAATAAATAAAAGAGAAAGAGAAAGAATGTTGTCCACTTGCTTTTTGATAAGAATTTCTCTCTGCTCCTCCTCCCCTCCTTCTCCTCTGTGAGGCAAGTGCAAGGAGACATTATTACTGTTGAATGCATTATGTAACAAAAAGCTATTATTAAATACTTTTAAATAGTAACTATTTCTTTTAAGTGTTATTTGATATAAAGTTATTTCGTATATTAAGTGATATTTTATTGACTTTTCTTCATTGGAATCAATAAAGTATGCGGAAAATAAATGTAACCATTTTTGTATATCACTCAAAAGAAAAGAAATAAATTCTAAAAATCTAAATAATTTTAGACATTGATAACGATATCATTACGGGGTTGGGGGTTCGAGGGATGATAATGAATGATATCGGAAGGAGGGGGGGGAGGGTCCAAAATTACCAAAAAGTTCATAACGTTACATATGCACACCCCCTTAGCGGTTTGCAAAAAGGAAAAGCATAGATTTTAATCGGACCGCAAAGAAAATTCTTTCTCAATTTCTTCTTTAAGAGGGGGAGAGTTTACCAGAATTTGTAGTTTGCCAGGTTGCCACAATTCAAAGTATACTAGGAAAATTTAAGGAACGTTATATATTTTTTAATATTGTTTGTATCAATTTGAAATAAACACATCTATGCGTATTTTTAACGGCAAACCCAAATATCTAATTTTCTTTGAATTCCGACCGCAATTAACGAATGTACATTAATTAACAATTTTAATTTTTCGAGCGTTTTTATCTTTCAGCTGTTTCATAAATCCTTTGAGCAGCGAGTACGCAGCAGATATAAAATCGTGCAAATTTAAGGTTTATTTAAGTGTATTATCATGGGCCCGGGCAACGCCGGGCGGGTCAGCTAGTATCATATAAAACAAAGTTAATTTGATGAAAATCTTGCTCAAATACCGTCATTATTGTTAAAGTTGGAAAGAAAATTTGCTTCAGCTTGAAGCTGAAGCACCCGTGTTTTTAACTGAATAACTGGGTAACAGTGATTACAATTCATATAAAAAAGACCAAATAAATATATAAGAATTACTTTATTGTGCATACATATAATATAAAATTATTTAAAATACATCAAAAATACATTAAAATACATTAGAAAATCCCAGAATGTTTTCAGCCACCACAAAGCTGTCATCAGTAGGATTTAAATGTTGTTATTATTTTCTTTGCACATTCGAGAATTATCTAGGAGAAAATCATTGTAATTTAAAGGTTGTACATCAGATGAGATTCCAGATAAACTTATTCAAATTTTCAACAAAACAAGCTTACATTTATTATGTAGCAAATCTCTCCATACTCCATGGATATCGTACGATAGTGTATCGTTACAAGCAGTATCTTTATTATCAATTATTTCAATAAATTCTCTACTAATGGCTTCCTGGTAATTATTTGTACGATATATAATTTTCGATTTATTAAAATCTATAGCTACCTTCTCTCTTTCCATGAAAAGGCACCACAATCTTTAATAATACTCATCACTTCAAATGGACACGCCACTCCATACTTTAGTAGAAAGTAATGTTTAATAAAACTCTGTACTACAAGACATATTATTATTTACAGGATGGCTGTACGATATTTACATAGTAAGAACGGCAGAAGAAATCCGCGCGTGAAAACACTGATTCGCAAAACATTTTATCATTTCCCGCCTCTCATAAAATCTCCAGGGGAATTAAAAAGCAAGACAGCCTGCATTTTGCAACATATTCATTGTGCGTCTCAGAACAATCTGCGAGAAACGTATCGCAATGGATGATGGAACAAAACTATTTGGCAGCCTCTATAATTAGGGGCTAACGTCTAATGCTGCCATCTAGTGTAGCAATCTTTAAATATTTGTTACATCCCCCCCCCTTGGTTCCTTATACGTTTCGGCAATGGACCAGGAACATTTTCCTTTGGCCTACCACGTTTCCTGAGTGGAGTAACTGGTTGGTCGGTAACATTGTTACAGCGTTTTAGGGCAGATGTATGGTAATTTCCTAAGGGAACTTCAGGAGCTTGTAAACTCGCAACTTCATAGGAAGTAGGTGAGCGCTGTGTGAGCACTACATAAGGTTCGTCACGTCGAGGACTGAATTTGGCGGTTCTTTTCTGACCAGCCTTGCTAACGGGATAGAGTTCTACCCATACATGGTCACCAGGAGAATACTGCGGTCCTTCTCTCCGGCTTCTGTCCGCAAACTGTTTTCTTTTGTCTTGGCGTTGTCCGACCAAGTCTTCCACAGCAAATTTCTTTGGTTTCGGGGTTACCGATTTCACAGGAGGACGCTGTGGCTTCCCCCCCTGGCTGAAAGACGGTTTCATACCTTTTCAGCAAGTAATTTAATTCTAACTTCTGGCCAGAACATTTAAGAGGCTTTGGAACAAAATCTGCAAAGCCATATTTTATATGTAGCATATCGTCGAAATACCAACGTTTATTCTTAATGTCTGCTACAAACGCTGACTTATCAAGAAAGTCTCTTCATAAAAGGGTTCTGTTTCCTTTAGCTTTAGGTAACACAATAAAATTTGTACGAAATTTTCTTCCTTCAATTTCTAGAGTAACAGCCGTGGTCAAACTGTCTTCTTTTGACCGCTGGCCATTCGCTAAAGACATGTTCAGAGAGGTCTTCTGAAACTTTGCTTCTTTTTCTTTTAACACAGAATACAATGATTCACTAGCCAGGCTGTGACTAGATCCGGTATCTGCGCAGGCTTTGCCATAGACTCCATTAATTTTCAGGTTTACTGTGGTTAAAGGTGTAGTTGTGATTGAGTATGTGTATATCTGAATTTGCTCAAACTTAGAAGATTCAGTTTTTATTACAGGGTTGCAAGCAGGGCACTTAGCACGAATAAATCCGGGAGAACCACAACCATAACATTTCAAGGTTGGGAGATCTTAAATCAGTGGTGAGGGATTCACCTTTCCGTTGTCTGACGGGATTGTCTTCTTTGAGTAGAAGGATTCATTCGGAAACATTTTATTAGAAGAGCTCGAGGTTACGGTCTCTTTCTGATTTGACCAGTTTTTATTTTTCTGTTGGATTTCCACTTCTTTGGATTTTACAGGATTTACCCTTAGAACATCGTAAGCATCTAGCTTTTCTACTAATGCATTTGGATGAAATAAATCAGTCCAAATGTCTAAGAAATGTTCTCTATGCTGTGGGGAGCACCTTCTCTTAATTTTGTCAGATAAAATAAGACTTTTCAAATCTTCGAATGAAGTTATGTTGAGCTCAGATAGCCAACCTGCAAAGTATGTTCTAAGCTTGAAAAAATATTCTTTCCAGGTACTTTCTGGAATTTTCTTGTGCTGAACGAACAGAATTCTAAATTTTTCAGCGGTCAATTTGAATCGTTTCAACCACATCGCCTTGATGTATTGGTAGTCCTGGGCCTTTTTCTTCCGGTTCCCTAGCACTGAGTCTAGCAATATCACTAGGTAAAGTGCGTATGAGGTACGTAACCCAATTTTTTTCCAGAACCCCTAGGACCTTTAACTGTCGCTCACACAGCACTAAGAAGATGTTCATATCATTTTCGTTTGGGCGAAGTTGGGGAATCAATTTTTGTAGATTGATTCGCGGCTTTTCGTAAGAGCATCTATCATTTTCTAACTCCGAGTTAGATGCCAAAGTCGGATGGGTAACTCGTAATTTTTCGAGTTCAAAAGTCCGGTCGCGCTCTAAATTTTTTTGTTTGAAAGTCCGTTCGCGCTCTAAATTTTCTTGTTCGATTTTACGCTGTTCTTATTCGAAAACACGTTGATTTTCTAAATCTAAGCGCTCTTGTTCAGTTTTTCTATTCTTTCTATAGTTGTAAGTAAGTTTTTAGTATAATCCTCCTCGTAATCAGCGTGCGTTGTAATTAAATTACGTAAATCGACCGCTTTCATTTCGTCAGTGGCAGTTAAGCCTAACTCATCGCAAAGGACACGTAGATCCTCTTTTTGCAATTTCCCAAAAACGCCATTTTGTTTAAATTTAACAAAACTAACAACCAAAATAAAATTTTGATTTAAAAATTCCACTTCATGAACTAGAATTTGAATTTAAAATTTCAAGAACAAAATTTTCAATTTAAAAATTTCAATTAAAAATTTTCAATTTCAAGAACAATAATTTAGATTTTTTTACGTACACCTCTCTTTACACCCAGGGATTTCTTCTTTGCAGAAATCATAACACAAAATATATTCCAAATACAATATAAATAAAATTCAATTTACTGTAATATCACTAAAATATAAACCTTTTCTTTATTTCACATATAATTTCAAAAGAACTCTTACCTTAGGAAGGTTAACCAGAATTGAACTATAGTTTAGATTTACTGTTACGTCATACGATATCACTATACTTATAAGAAAACACATAAATTCTATAACTTCAATATTACCTCCCAAAATAAAACAAAACAAAATTATAACTACACAGTTCTTAACTTTCAATTTCTTTTAAGGGGGGAAAAAAAAGAAAAAATTAATATTACGTTAAGCAAGAATATTTAAAATTTTGGTTCTCGAAAGAACACTTTCTATTTTTGTTCTAAGAACAAACACAATTATTTAAAATTAATTAAAATTACTTTACTAGCAAAAATAATTCAAAAACATTCTCAAAAGAAAACAATTTACTTTTGTTCCGGGAAACAAAATTCTCTCTCTCTCTCTCTTTTTTTTTTTTTAATCTTTAAAACAAATTCAAATTTAAATGTTTAACATATAAGAAAACTTATTCTTATAAAAGTTCAGTTCAGAACTTAATTTCGTCAATTCATAAATCAACGTTATTCAAAACGAAACTCAACTTACAAAAAATTGTATTCTAGCATACATATCTGTCAGAAGATAACATTTTAATAAAATACAGTTTATTAAATTCAAAACGAAAAGTTTTCTCAAATTAGAACACAAAGTATAATTTTCACATCAGTAAAAAAATATACTTTAATAGAACAACTTTGCTCTAAAATTATACTTGTGCTTTGAGGAAGGAAAAGTAGTGTTTTATCATCTTCTGATCAGACGTCGCTTCTGCGATATCAGCTAAGGTATGATTAAAATACAAAGATGCCGTGTGTTCTCCATAGTGTCGAAGGGAAATATGTTGCATGAAAGGTACTTGTTCCACATAAGCTTTATGCATATGTGCCAAAATATTCTAATACTCCTGTAAACCGAACGTCGACCTCGGAACAGCGAGTACATTATTCTGAAATAAGTTTTACTGCTTGAAAACTTATAAAAATATGGATGCACATAGCAGTTATAAGAAGATAAGTTTGTAATTTTATTTTAGTAAACTTGTGTTTATTGCATTCTTATATTGTTTATTTTATGTTATTAAACTTTTGATGTTAAAATTGTTTAAGATAGTATTTGCAAGTACATTATTTTCTCATTTAGAAAATAAATTGTGTCTGTTTTGTCATTGACATACACACGAGGTAAAAATGTTCTGAATATAAAAATCTTAGATAACAGAAGTTTTTTGTAAGAATTAAATTCTAAAAGTAAAAATCTTTGATTAATTTAGATTAAATATATAGCATACGACACTGTGGATTAAACACCGGCATTTTTCTTTTAAGTCGGTTAGTCGTGACTCGAGTCCGAAGTTGTGGAAGTCATTTACTGCTACTTTCTTATTACTTTCCATGGAAAGGTGCCACAATCTTTAATAATACCCATCACTTCAAATGGACGAGTCACTCCATACTTTAGTAGAAAGTAATGTTTAATAAAACTCTGTACTACAAGACATGTTATTATTTACAGGATGGCTGTACAATAGTTACATATTAAAGAACGGCTGGAGAAATCAGTGTGTAAAAACACTGATTCGCAAACCCTTTTGTCATTTCCAGCCTCTCATAAAATCTCCAGGGGAATTAAAAAGCAAGACAGCCTGCATTTCGCAATTTATTCATTGTGCGTCTCAGAACACTCTGTGAAAGACGTATCGCAATGGATGATGGGAGAAAACTATTTGGCAGCCGCTATAATTAGGGACTAACGTCTAGTGCTGCCATCTAGTGTAGCAATCTTTAAATATTTGTTACAAATCTACTTTTATCGGTTGAGTTTGAGCTAATCTTGATAGTACAGTATGGGGTCTATTTAATCTGATGCTCTTCAATTCTATCACGATTACACGACCTCCTTGAAATTCGACATTGTAAAGCCAGTTTTATTTACAGTAGAATTATTTTTATTAGTCAAACGTATCGGAAGATCTTTCTTATCTATAAACTGCATTTCAGTCTTTTGATTATTGCACTGCATAGACAGACAAATTTTCTTAATCTATGAAAATATAAAATAATCACGAACGAAAATATACATTACCAAAAAGTTACAATACTGAAAATATATAATACCGGATCATGAGTACTGTATCAAGTTATACATGATCTCGAAAAGCTCTGTTAAAAGAGATCGACAGAAAACGTTGTTTCGTTTTTGCTTTCGTTCCTAAATCTGAGTTTCACCAAAAATTCGTTTTCAGCGAAAATGCTGCCGAAAATTCGGTCGGACAGGCACTCGACCGAAACTATTTGTATTCTATACGCCTCATTTCTTTCTTCAGAAATTTTCAACATTACTCATTGATTTGAGACGTATCGGATTCAATGAGATACGCTTTATTTATTGCTATGAACTTCATTGTTTATAATTATCGGTCATGACTGACTTAAGTCATTAGTGAAATTCGTATAATCAAAAAATCATTCCGTGTTGTTGATGATTTAGTTACATTTTACTTTATATGAAAATAAAAAATATTGGTTAGAAGCACTGAGAGTCAACTTGGGGCACAAGTATAATTAATTGATAATTAATAAATATGCATAATTAATTAATAATAATAATATATATATATATATATATATATATATTATATAAGTCAATTGACTGTCGGTAAAGACAGACTTTTCCCCATGAACACCTACTTCCACCCATACGCGGTTGTAGTGGTTAGATAGTCTTTGGTCTCCTGCTGTTAGTAAAGCAGTTTGGTCGCGGTGAGTGGAAGTGGGGGATTACAGGGACACTGAAAAGTATTTCATTACATTACGGTCTATGGGGGAAAATCATTTGAGATAGTTTTTAATCTTTATCTGCCTATATAAAAGGCCCAACCCAAATTACTGAACCTAGAAGCATGAAAATTTGGGGAAAAGGTATATTTATGTATGTATTAATTACTTTAAAAAAATTCTAGCCCTCTTTGTTTTCGGCCGAAAATAGGAAGATTACCGAAAATCGGTTTCGAAACTTAAAAACCTGTGTCGGTCGAGCCTTAGTTTTTATCATTAGAAACATCAGAAATTAATATATTTCCCAGATTTAAAGAAGGATTTATAAAAAGTAAGTTTTTTTTTTCTGCGACTAGTTTTCAGAAACATTTAGAGTAGTTTTTATAGCGTTATTCATCCGTTTTCTCAAGCCGGAATATCGGTTCTTTAGACCTGTCAATTCTAAATTGACCATTCTGAGATGCGTAATTGAATTTATACATTCAAGAGTAACAAAATAATATTAATGTTAGTGTTGTTAATTTATCATGTTTGTCGGTAAAACACGTTTTTTGCCATGAAAATATTTGTTTGAGAATGGATAGTATCCGAAAACTCTACATTTCGGGTTCAGAAAGCAGATCAATACACTATTAAAAATAATAAATAAATAAATAATACTAGGAACATTTACGAAGATCAGTGGCAGCAAAAGAAACATTGTTTTTACAAATGCTTCTTTATATCAACAAAATGTATTAATTTCTCAGGTTTCTAAACAAAAAGAACCGGGATCTTTAATTACTCGCAAGAAATTATTGTATATTTTCCTAGATGAACCCATTCTGGCGCGCGCGCAGTATTTCTGTTTGTAAAATGGTGAAATGATGGACTGATAAAAGAATTTAGAAACGAATTTATTAGAAAATAAAAACTTGCTTAATTTCCTGTACTTTATAAAAAGAAAATAATTTTAATTAAATATTCTTGGTGCCGTTTGTCAGTTTTGGAATTAAAATTAGGTGTCCTTTTTTGTGGACACCGCCCGCTAAAGAGTTAAGGGGACACAGTACCTTTTAAACGATTTTTTTTTTAATTTTTGAATAATACTCTATTATACTGTAATATCTGTAGTGTCATTATATTTAATACCATAAAAAATATATTTTCATATAATTTTTCAAAAAAACTAGAAAATCTTGTAGAACAGCCTATTTAACTTAAATTTTCTTTTTAAATTAACTTTTAAAAAATCCCTATTACCTTTTTTAAATATCAATATTTTTTCTTTAAATTTCTCATCCACATTCCTTAGAATTAACTACATAAAACTGTGCATGGATTTTTAGAAGTATGGAATATTACATTTAATGTGGAATTTTTTCTCTCCTATAAGTAAAAAATAAAGGAAATTCAACAAACTCATAATTTAAATATTGAAAAAATAATAACTATAAATTTGAATATTAAATCCATGAACAATTTTATGTAGTATATTCTAAAGAATGTGGAAAAAAATTTTGAACAAAAAATATTCATATTTATAAAAGTCGTATGTGTTTAACCCATTTATGTCTGAATTTTTCTTTTCTCAAATTTGTTGGTAAAATCACTTTAAAATGTTTAAAATGTCACTGCAAAATGAACTAGAAAAATGCTAAACAAATAATTACGCTAATATATATATATATATTGATAAAACGTAAACATTCTAAATATGGGAATATGCCTAATATTTATAATAGTATAATATGCATAATTATATGTTTTGAGAAAATTTATATAAAATAAGCTTTTAAATTGTATATTATATACTATAATTAATATTTTTATGAACTGCTAAGAAAATATATATTTCCTTGCAGAGAATAATAACATTATGAATATTATTGATAATAATTTGAGCATAATCGTATTTGAGGCTTAAAATCAATTTATTTCATAATCATCTTGAAAAGGACTTTACATAAATAAATTTCCCCTAAATGGCTAATAAAAATAAGTACCCATTTTTGCACAGCGCTCTATATTTTGCACGTTACAAAAATGCATAAAAAATAGGCTTGAACATATAATTTCACAATTTAAAAAAATGCGTATTTCAAAGAAGCCTACAAGCTAAGATTATAACATATGTATTTTGATCCTTGATAGAAAAATACAAATAAACTTACTTTTTACATTTCGCCATCACGAAAAATGAAAAATCTATAAACACCGAAAAATCCTTCATTTACACAAATAAATATCCATCTTATGCTGTCATCTCTCGGTAACAGATAAAGACAATTATAGATAATTATTTCATACAGTTTTTATGTTATAAAGAAGAAGAAAATTTATACAAATTTATTAAAATTCGAAGCATCCCAAAAATGGGACGCTAGGCATAAATGGGTTAAAAAAGGTTAATTCTGTGTTTCTTTTTTTTTAGTATAATAAGCTTTTCTACTAGAGTTTATTTAAAAATTATATTTACTTTATAACAATCAATATAGTGGGACCACATATATTACAGTACATTGCAGTATTATTCAAAGTTGAAAAAATAGTTTAAAAGGTACCGCGTCCACTTAAAATACGTGTCTTTTCTTTAAAGTGTGTAGGAGCTATGTACTGAATCTGTTATTTTTCTAGCTCAGAAAAATGATTTTTGACATCTTATTTGAATCTATCAATTTCTTTGAGGAGTTTAGTGAACAGTGCTTTTTACCTTAAAAGAGCGTTCACTGAATTACGAAAGCTTCGGAAATTACCAAAGGACAAATAATAATGCAGTAAACCCTTAATAACGCTAAATGACAAACACCTCATGATCGAGGAATTTGTCCGCTATTCGAATGTGTCCACTATTCAGAAGTAAAAACATTCAAATAGAGTGACCCCCGCCAGTAGTTGACAGCCTTCCAGTAGTTGATCAAATTTTTGAAATATTTCGGCATTGCAGGCGAAAATGACTTACGTGGCATTAGACATAATATTTTTGTTTGAATGTTGGAGCACCTGTTGTCACATTGTTGCCACCTGTCTGCTGTAAGAGAAGTCATTTAATGTATTTTTTTATTAGAAAGTGTAAAAATTTAGTTTTATTAACTAATTTTTCACTAATAGTTTATAAGAAGTATTCTTAATCACAGCCCAAGGATGGCATTTTAAAGACTGATTTTTAGATTTTCGATTAACTTCTTTCGCCTGATCAACTACTGGGAAAGTGCCAATTAAAAACTATTTATTTATTTATGATTTTGTTGCTATTTAATTTCTGCAGATTTCATTTTTTGTCCATTATAGGACATCCGTTAAGGGTTGTAGCAATCATGTTAGTTTACATCTAAAACTTGAAAGGAAGGATATATAATAAAAATCCGGTAGCACTGACTTTATTTGGTCAACTATTGGCAGAACTGCGCTGTAGGAGTTTGTGACTGAAAAAGCGTTCATCAAATAGAGGTGCTCGTTATGAGGATGTTTGAATTATTCAAGTATTTTATAACCAAGTTTTTGCTTGGGAAGCAGTATCTTCAATATCGATTATTTAGGGTTCAATTGAAAACTTTAAAAAGTCGTAACAATAAAAAATAACTGATATGGGATTGGAAAATAGCATAAATGATAAAATATTTCAGTTTTGATAAA
The DNA here is from genome assembly GCA_963932465.1 of Maratus speciosus. NCBI lineage: Eukaryota > Metazoa > Arthropoda > Arachnida > Araneae > Salticidae > Maratus > Maratus speciosus. The sequence continues at coordinate 282,878,283 of OZ010792.1, forward strand.
CTATTTCATATTTTGATTATTGTTATTAATTTTATTTAAATATATAATCACATACATCTCTATAAAAGTCAAATTTCAACCCATTTATGTAATTTTCATTACAGTAAAAGAGAAATATAGTAAGAGAAAGGAAATCACATAAATAATTGAAGATTACAAACATCTTAAAGAAAACAGTTAAAGAAAAGAGTTAAAGAAAAGAGTGTTTGATTATCATCGGGTTGCATGAGAAGCATTCAGAAGCATTGATAAAAAAATTTAGATGCTGATTTAAATATTTCTATTTACAGATTAGCTACTAAATACTGTTACAAATATTCAATCATTTAATTTACAAATATAAAATAAAAAATGATAAATACACTAATATGATGAACATCAGAGATGAAAGTTTACCGGGAAACAATTTTACTCGAATTGGCCGCCATCTTTATAGATTACCAAAGATAATTTCTTATACTATTGAAAGACTGCGACACAAATCATTTTAAGAGGCAATCGGTCTTATTCACGCAATATGGAAGCTTTCAGAGAGTCAAAACTTTTGTATTGTTTGCCACTAAAATCCCCCAGATGCAATATCTAAAGGATTTAGATCCAGTGAAGAAGGTGGCCAATTTTCTTGCATAGTAAAGTTCGGACAATTGACAGGGAGCTAAGCCTGTGTTGACTTAGATCGGTGCGAAGATGCAGAATCTTGCTGAACTAAACAATTCTTTTTGGGATACAACCTGTCAGCATGTGGCAATAAATGTGTAGCTGATATGTCCTGCTTGTAACATTCCGCATTGATTTTTATCCCTTTATTGGTAAATTTCAAAGACAATTTTCCGTTGTTTGACACTACAGTATCAAAAACTTGTCAAAACTTGAACTTTTCTTTTGCGATAAGGGCGAAAACCCATGTCTTCATTTATAATAACTTGCATAGCTCTGCGACTACTAACGTTCTCTTCTAAAGCCATTTTATTTGCAGAACTTTCTGAATTTCTTATTACCTTTTCACGAATTCTTTTTATGATCTGTTTTGTGTGAACTGAGCGTGGACGACCAAACCTAGGTCGATCTTTAGAGCTATTAGTATACAATAATCGATTTATAGTTCTACATATAAATGTTATATTAAAACCAAGCCATTTTAGTTGCTTAAAGATTTTACTTGCGGAAAATACGTGATCTAAGAGGTGCTTAATCATCATTCTTTTGGCTTTCATCTTTAAAATAATTTTAAATATTTGCCTTATACAAACATCGTCTGCACTAATAGAAAATTGCCAAACGCTGAAATAGAGAAATAAATTATTTTACCAAACGATTAAAATGAATTCTTATTTTTTGGAGTGGAATAATATTTAGTAGCCATCCTGTAAATAGTGATATTTAACGGTATATATATATATATATATATATATATATATATATATATATATATATACATTAAACAATCTAAACCTTTTACAATATTGTGTGTACACAACTATACATTTTTATAAATTTTAACTGATTCAGGTAAAATATATAAATACATAAATAAATGCGGAGTTTACAGAAAAGTTTGAATGTAGAATATATACTCTCTTTTAATCCATAAAGATTGCGATTTATGGGAGGATAAAGGAACAAACCAGTTTAAATTCGATCGTATAAACTCTTTAAAATTCAGCATTGAAAAGCCATTTTTATTTACAGTCAAACTACTATATTAGGTAGATTTTTTTTTTGGATGTATAAACTGCATTGCAGTTACTTGTTTATTGTAAGAGCCATGTACGGAATATTTTCTTTCTTTTCTTTTTCAATTTAGAAAAAAGGATCCATGACATTTTATTTGAATCTCAGTTCCTTGGAGGAGTTTTGGGAGCTGTGCTTTTCAGCAATACCTTGAAAGAACCTCAACCGCTGAATTACGAATGCTTCGACAAGGGATAAAATCGGGAAAAGGAAACCAAAGTTCTTGTGCTGAAATTCCGGAGAGTTCAATAGAAATCTCCTTTTTTTCAAGAAGTAGGATATCCTCAGATGTTTATTCGAGAGCTTTTTATCATTTTAAATACAGATATTTGAATACTACAGATAAGCTTTGAGATTTACTTTTCTTTATGCAATATTTTATTTCTTTATGCCATACTGAAAGAGTAATAGTCAGATAGTTGACGTTAAACACGAATAGCACCCGGAAAATGTAACTTTAAATTTTTAGATAAAATTCATCTGCAATATATTTTTGGTTACTATTAAATATTTCTAATTCTTTTATATGAAAAATCTTAATGATAGCTTTTAAAAATAGCTATTATAATAGCTAGTTGCGTGGCAACCCGATGCGTTGCTTTTAAATTGCAGGAAGTCATTGGATTCTTTTGGGGGATTTGAAATCTAACTTTATTGTAAATTTAGAAGGCAATTATAGTATTAATTTTATTAGCGTATATTTCCGTGTATATGCCGATCCGTATATAAGCCGAGTACTGTCGAACGGGTATCGTCTCTTTGGGCCACTATCGGTTTCCACTTTGGGCTACTTTTTTCTGGTTCCACTCACATTTCCATTATTAAAAAATATTATATGTGATTTTTCAACGTCGAAATGGAGTCGTAAAAAATTAACATGAAACAATGAAGCAAACTGTATGGTTTTAAAGAGGAATTTTTTTAAAAACTATTTTTAAAGTTTTGGAACAAAATAGCCCCTGTTAGACGCTTCTTTGGTCCATTCACTTAGTTTGATATAAAATGAATACATTTCATATGTAAATGAATACATTTTTATGGAAAACCCTTGCAATAGCATTTGCCAATAAATTAACACTGCAAACCCAATAAACAACTTTTTTTTTGTTAACATTTAAACACAATTAACCAATTGTTAATATTAAAGAAACGAGAAACAATTTTCGTCATGTTATCCTCAGCAACTGGAACAAAAACAATTAATGTAACACGAACAAAAGAACTTCTTAAAACACCATCAAAAACTTTTAATTGCGCTAGGCCTTTCGAAAGATCTGAGTCTTTCTTCGTCAGTCGCAAAAAAGGCGTGCTTCTACTATGAAAGCATTTGAGTCTTGCTGGTGCTTTCATAGTAGAAGCACGTCTTCTTTGCGACTGACGAAGAAAGAATCAGATCTTTCGAAAGGACAAGCGCAATTAAAAGTTTTTGATGGTATTTTAAGAAGTTCTTTTGTTCTTATTCATTCACATCAGTTTCAACTTAATTTCTTTCAATTAATGTAACATTTTACAACAAGAAGTAACATTTGAAAAAAAGTTACTTAAAACATGTTTTAAGAGATTTGGTTGCATAAAAGGCATTTCTATGTAATTGGGGCTATTTTCGGACCAAAACAGGCCTGGCACAAAGTAGCCCCGAAATAGTAGTTTTCATGCTAGCTTTATGAAAACGTGAACATTTTCTGCCAAAATAAAAAGTTAAACGAAAAATTATGATCACACATGGGTTACAGGTTACTAAAGATAATATTTTGACACTTACTTTATTTGTAGCTCTTATCAAGATTGTTTGACAATAGAAAGTTTGGAGAGTTAAAATCTACACACGAAAACAGTTGTTTACAAACACATTCAGTGTTGTCATTAAAAAAAGTAAATTATCCCCAAACTATTCGAATACCCTATAGTAGGATATAAATTATTTTTCAAGGGCAAAAACTTCAAATTATCTTGTATTGTTTGTTTAATGCAAAGTAATGCAAAATAAAATCTTTTTTTATGGGCTGGACCAAAGTAGCCTCGATCGACGGTATACGACTTTTCAGCGGAAAATCGTCCAAAATCGAAAACCCGTATACAAGCCGATGTTTAAAAAAGGTGGTGAAAATTTCATCGAACAAAATTCTCACCACTTTTCTGTGCATACCTAATAGAAAAAAAATATGACCTCTTAAAATATTGCTATCTTCTGTCTTGGCGTGCTGCCAAATCTGCTTAATTGGGTTCTGCCCATCATGTTATGACTTGATCGTTCAAAACAAAACTTCCTATATTTGTAAATGGGAAAACTTTTCTCAACTTCATGTTACTGCTAACTGTTACTTTGGCGTAAGGAAAGATGGCTGGACAAAAATACATGGCTTATAATGCGGGTTTCAAATTAAAAGTCATTAATTTTTCTGAGCAGTCGAATAGTTCAGTTGATGCTCGTCATTTCACACTCAATAGAAAACCAGTGCGAGAATGGCAAATGAGAAAAAAAACCGAAATTTCAAATATTCCAAAAGTAATGAAAGATGCACGGGGGCTTAAAGATGCCGTTGAAGAAGATGACGTAGATGATGATGATGAATTATTCACTAACGATATTCAACTTGATGTGCCAATGAAAAAGAGCGATTTTAAAGAGTTGCTTGAAAATTGTGGTACTAACTTCGATATTGAGTGATTATTGGTGACTTTTGCATTGTAAATAAATGGAGTATTTAAGAATTTTTAGAAATGTGTAAGTTTTTATGTTTTTTATATTTACCATATTTTTCATTTTAGAATATCAGTTTTGGAAATTTTCTTAGACTCGTGTATAAGCCGATCACCCTAATTTAAAGTCAAAGAAATGCCCAAAAATTATCGGTTTATATACAGAAATATGTGGTAAATACAATATTTCAAATAATAAATTATATTTACAATTTAAGTGAAAATATTTCCCAATAAAAATGCACATATTCTATAACTTTATTTGCAAAAAGCTTTTTGTTCTTTCAAGATTTGTCTTGTAATTTCGAAACCTGGTAGAAATGAAGTCATTTGGAAGATTTTCAAGTCCCTGCGAATCCATTGGCATAGAGTAAAATATGTCTAAGGTGGAATATTGTCTAGAACGGAAAAATTTCCCGATCGATTCCTCCTTAGACAGAGTTCACTGTAAGGCAAGCTGGGGTAACTGGGCCCACGAGGTAACTGGGCCATAGGCTATTTTATAAAAAAAACGTTGATGTTTTTTAAAATTTAGCTTTTCACCATATTGCACCCCCATCTATACTTATTAAAACAACGTGTGTCAACTCAATCATAACTCTGCCTTTGCTGTGATAGGTTGCCGAAAATTTAGGTTTCTTTTTTTAAAAAGCAACGTCCATTTGGTTCAACTTCCTCGGCTTTTTATTAAAATACGGTAAGTACTTTTATTAGACAATTTTTTTTTTAAGATTAGACACATAAATACATTAATATTATTAAATATCTATACATATTTACTTCATTTTTCAAATGTAAGGCCGTTTTCCAGTTACCCCATAAATGTTTCAAGAATGAGGTGACTGCGACATGTATCAGGGGTAATTGGACCATAAGGTATCCGGTTCCCCCAACAGTTATAAATATGTTTTTGAGTTTCTCTTACTAAAGGAAATTAATTTCTCCCTTTTTTTTTTTTTTTTTTTTTTTTTTTTGCTTGCATTAAAGAAAATTGCATAATACCTTATTAAAATTTCATAACAAAATTTTTATAAAGTATGTTGGGGGTATAGAACCAAATTTCTTAAGTGTGATAGCTGTAGCTCAAAATTTTACGATACATGTGAAGAGGCATACATAAGGCAAAGTGAGATTATTAGAAGATTATCGAAACGAATACAAAAACAGTTCTGTTCGATATAAAAATATGGTTACATTCTCCACAGGTTTATTGGACATATCGAACTCCCATTGTGGTAAATAAAAAAGAGAATGAGATACTCAAATACTTACATAGCCGTTCGTTCATAGATTTGTCTTGTTATTTTTTTTCCTTAAAATACCCATATAACTTTTGTACTTATTACCTATACTAATGTATATAAGTACTTACTTAATTTTTATGTTTTTTGTATAAATAAATCTAATATTTTCACTTTTAGTGCTTTTTTATAGACACATTGACAGTAAAAGTTTCCCTTACAACGCCCTTTAGTTGATATATAATTTACATGATCCGCCTGGTTTAATTTTTTTTAGTTGTTTACACTTTTTCAAACAAGACCTGATACCCAATATTAAAAAAAAAAAAACGCGTGTTGAACATACAAGTTCCTGGTCCGCTTGCCTTATTTTTATGGGACAACTGGACCCACGAGGAAAGAAAGATGATATATATATATATATATTAAAATGTATTTTTGAACATTTCTTTCTGATAGAAGGAACCTAACTGAAAACATTTACCAAAGTTCAGAATTTAATTCAAATGTATGTTAGCCCTTTGAAGCTGAATTGCCAGAATCTTCAGGGTCACATTGTAAAATCATGGAGCAGTTGCCCCACGTAATCTTAATCCATATCGCTTTCTTTTTTATCCACAAAAATAGAGCAATTTAGTTAAAATCATTTCAGAAATGTCATTAAAATTTACGAAAAAATGATTATCTCGAAAACTAATTTAAATTTTAAAATTCTAAGACCCCTTTTGACATTCTCTGATAAAACTGGCGTTAATTTGATCGTCCAATGTTCTGTATTCTAAAAGGAGTAGTTGTGAACAGCTAACAGACAGTTACTTTTTAATATAATAGATGGATGAAGTTTTAATTTCGTTATAAAATGTAGGAAATGCTGAACTGTTTATATTGTTTTATGTTCAAATGGGTTTGTTGCGACCGGTTCTATGGTTCAGTGGATTTCTTAACTAACGCTGTCTTAATTTAAAGCAATTGACACTTACTCAATTATTCGACGGGATATCATTTTTTCTCTTCCTTTTTATTGGAAGACACATATTTACAGCTATAATACACTATAATACATCTATTTACAGTAAAAGCGGAAACATGTCCTTAAAAACATTCTACCAACGTGCCTACTCATACAGAAAGAGATATGAGCCCAGGAGGCGAGTAACCCCACGTAAACAATTGAGCCACCGCCATCCCTTTATCGCTCAATCGGCGTCAAAACACATAATTATCCACAGGGTTATTCAGCAATAAAGCGCGACGGCGATAGATTAATAAAAACATGCTTGAAACTTATTTTAAAAGCCATAATAAATCAGTCAATTAAGATACAGTTTTCAAACAAATTGCATTTGAAAGTAGATTTTTTTCCCTATGTGATGGCGCAAAAATTGAAAATGTGCGACGTTTAGAAATCAAAAACATTGCAGTAGCAAAAATTTCAAAATTGAAATCTCATCAAGTGTTGCTATTAGCAAAACTACATCAGCGTTACGCACAGACACATTTGTCCTTTATAATGTAGATAAATAATAAATATTTCATATTTCGCTCACACTCTCATAGTGATAATCCACGAAAAAAAAGATAAAACTACAACAACATAACAAAACCTATTAGTGTGCTTTATTAAAAGATTTGAAAGGTTACTTTTACAAATATCTGTTATATTAAACAAATCGGTATATCTTTGTTATAGCAGCCCTCACAACTGCGATTAAGCTACGGTGGCAGCTAATTTCATCAAGGTTGTAGTCAAGTTCGTGCGGACGTATAATGTATATACACACTATATGGCCATTGATCACCGGACACTTTCGATTTTAGACATTTTGTCGAATAGTTGAAAATATACTTGTCGGATTTTCCTAGAACTTCGGGGTTATGAAGAATATGTTTGACGTCATACTTATCAACGGCGATTTGATCAGCAACACAATTTGGGGGCCAGACAAAAATATCAGAAAAATAATAATATTTAAGGTCACCCTGTAAAATAAAATTCAAGAAATGATCTATCGCTATAGATTACGAATATGTGGATATTGTACATATGTGTGTATTTACTTGTGTAACAATGGCACGTATATTCATGGAGATGTATCAATTTATTTTAAAAATTACAAAAATTCTGGCATATTTTTTGCTTATATGATGCAGGGTTTTCTACCAAATATAACGCCACGTTCTGAAAATTTGACAAAACTGTATAAATAATATAGTACAATTGGAATGAAAATATATTAAACATTTGATGAAATATGAGCAGTCGTATGAAATATTTTTTTATCTTCGCATGCGCGCACGATAAGAAATACTTTTTTTTCCCCTGATCTAACAGTCAAAACTCTATGGAGCAACTCATAAAAAAAGGCAGTCAAATATCGCGAAAATTCATAAAGATAAAAAATCGGCAATAGAGTGAGCCGATTTTTAGTTGCATTCTAAAAGCTGCTGAATGATAAGGGATTTTCCACAGATTGCCATTATTATTAACTGGCTTTGAGCAAAGGTGTTTGCATTTAATGAATGCCAACAAGTAGATTTAGAAGAAATGCGTAGATTTAGATACTTCTTTTTTTTTCTTGGATTATGTTCAGTCTTGTGGTTTTCCAAGGAGAACTAAAGCATCAATAAAAAAAGAAAAAAAAATGAAAATTAAAAATGGCAATTTATGGAAAACCCTTTATCATTTAGCTGTTTTTAGAGAACAACTAAAAATCATCTCACTTAATAGCCGATAACTTTCTGAATTTTCACGATATTTTTTATGAGTTGTTCCATAGAGTTGAATATGAAATCATGAAAAAAATATCTGTTATAGTGCGCGCATGCGCAGATAAAAAATATATCATACAACTGCTTATTTCATCAAATGTTTAATATGCAGTGGAGCACCGCTTATACGTTTTTATAATTTATACTTTTTTTAATGGTCCCGGCAAAATCCAATAGATATTAACGTTAAATAATTTCATTTATACGTTTTTCTTTGCCGATTTCGCAGATTTCCTTTATACGTTTTTTTCAACAATTCAAGAAGACAGAAAATGCGCATTTCAACCTCAGATTCCCAACTTCCGATTGTCCAGTTTTACAAAAGGCACGTGATCTTAACCAACACCTGCTCAATTGAATAAAAGCCTTACCCTAAGGAATGTGAACATCTCACTTTCTATAGCTAAGGGTTGTTGTTGTGCTCTCCTGGAGAGAGCACAACAACAGCTTGCCGACTGCTGCTGCCGGCAGCTTCAGTGTCTGGATTTGTATCGTTCACTAGTGGTTCACGATGGCTTCGCGTAATATAAAATCTCTGTCGTTAAAGGAAAAAATGTGCATTTTTAAAAAAGTGCATGAAAACCAACATTTAAAAGAGTGGATCTTGCCAATTAGGTTTACCAGTTTCAACTTTAAATACGCTAATTTATAAGCTTAAAGATCATCAAGGAAAGCCATCATCAAAGTGGTTGTAGTGCTTCAAAAAAACTTGAGTCCAAAGCGGAAAATTCGCTGATGTTGAAAAATTGATTTTACAGTGGTTTAATCAGTGTCGTAGTATAAAAATTCCCATCAGCGGTCCTTTGCTTATGGAGAAAGCACGAGAAATTTCGAAGAAGCTGAATGTGGAATGCAATGCATCATTTTCTTCAGGATGACTTCACAAATTTAAATTAAGACTTGACATAACAGGCAAAACAGTAAGTGGAGAGTCTGGAGATGTTGATTGCAAAACAGTGGATAATTAGATTCAAAACCTCATTAGCAGTGATTTGAATGATAATGGTAAAATGACACTTTTAACTGTGAACAATGAACTGTTTTCTGTGCATTCAAAAATTCCGTACAACAATTTCCAAAATTCCTTATAACAAAAAATATTTTACACATGGTGAATGAATATGTATAGTAGTAAGTTGTAAATTATATAGGAAGCTTAGTATTACATACTTCTTATATTTCATGTATTTTAATTTATCACTGATTTTTAATTGTTGGTAATTACGGAAATGTTCGTACTTTTATGAATTTCATTTATACGTTTTTTATTTATACTTTTTTTTTCTTGGTCTCTTGAAAAACGTATAAATGGTGCTTCACTGTATTTGGATTCCAATTGTACTATATTATTTCTACTAAGTTTTGTCAAAATTTCAGAAACTGGCGTTAAATTTGGTAGAAAACCCTGAATGATATAAACAAAAAACATGCAAGAATTTTTTGAACTTTAAAAAAAAATCGATATATCTCGATGAATTTACGTGCTATACTTACACAAATGAATACACATATTGTACAAAATCCTCATATTCGGAAGCTATAACCGTACATTATTTCGTGCACTTTACTTTACAGTGTAACCCTAAATATTATTATTTTTCTGTGATTTTTTGCTGGCCCCCAAATTGCCCTGCTGATTAAATCGCCATTGATAAATAGGAAGTCAAATATATTCTTCATAATCCTGAAGTTCCAGGAAAATCTGACAAGTATATCTTTAAATATTTGACAAAATGTCTAAAACTGAAAGTGTCTGGTGATCAATGGCCATATAGTGTATATATATATATATATATATATATATATATATATATACCGTTGCATGAAATAATATGTTTTATCGTAATATAAATATATTACAATGTTTCATAATTTTTTTTTTAAATGCTTCAAAAGAATATCGGCTCCTTCCCAGCAACCAGTATAGATAGTTGATCTAATAAAAAAGAAAAAAAATAATGTATGTATTTTAACACTTTTGAAATATGAACTAGAAAATATTCGCCATTTTCCCGGCATACGCTTTCAGAAATCCACTACCGTGGTAGTACCCTACCGCTGTTGTTTTCTGGAATAAGACCAAACTTTCATTACTCCCAACAGTTTTATTGGCATAGCCAATTCGGTCTTAATTGTCGCATTTCCACTCATATTTAATTGTTTCTTAACACATTTTACGGGTGGCATTTCCTCTGCCTACAAGTTATAAACATTAAATGCAGTTAAGAATGGTATTCTCAAAGCACTAAACCAATTACCAACACGGAGCCCCCCCCCTTTTTTTAAATTGCATATCCATATAGTTTCATTAATAAGATAAAGTTTCATGTCATGGCCAGTTTCGCACAGTTATTTGATGGATAAAGATCTCGCTTTTGAAAAAAATTGATTGCATCCATCCCAATACTCGGTAAATGAAAGACTGTTTCTAATTCCGAACACAGAGGCCTCTTTTTTTTTACAACTTTTTACACTGTAAATCCATATAAGAAGAACCTCTTTTATCCGAAACTCTCGATTAACCGAAATCCATTTTTAAAGATTTTTCTGTTTTGTGCTATCATATTCCTTGAATGCAAAATCCATTTTGAAAGCTTTTTTATTTATTTATTATTATTATTATTTTAAAACTATCATATTCCTTGTGGGCAAGCGGTGCTTTCAGAACTGCGAGTACACATAAACATTTTCGTTTTCTTAGAGATCCTTTGAATTTAACTTGAGCTCCCGTAAGCTGCGGAGTGGAACGAAGAAAACTAAAAATTAGCAATTCTGAAGCTTTTAAATGTTTTGCAAAAGGTTTGGCATGGCTGGAGCAGCTGAAAGACTGTGATACTGGTAAACTAATAATATAAAAAACTCCGTGATAGAGCTTCAAAGCAAAAGCAATTGAATCTACGATTAACTAACTATTTTTTCAAACCCTTGTGATATATGTAAAAGGTACTTAATTTCAAAATTAAAATTCAGGTAATTTATTCTTGTTTCTATTTTGCTATTGCTTTATTTTTATTAAGACCTTGTTACCATAATTAGAAATAGTGAATACATTTCTCCTTAATCTTAAAATGGAAACTTCTCGATTATCCGAAAATTTCGATTTTCAGAAAGATGGTCGGCCTCAATTACTTCGGATAATCGAGGTTCTACTGTTTAGTAACATACAGTTTCATATCATTTGAAAAATAGAACTACTTGCTGGAATGAGCTGGAATTTTGGATTCACATTTTTGACTTTTCTAAAAATTGATCTTTGGGACGCGGTAATCTTCATTTTCCGAACAAGACGAAAATATAATTTTTATAATTCTAAAGAATTTAGACATACGTTTCATAAAGATCAGATAACAGACACCCTCAAATCCGCAACCCTAAAATCCGCAGCTTAAAATCCGCACATCATCACACATGTAAACAATGAAACTTCCAGTTCAGATGTAGGGGCAAAATTAGAGATTTTTTTAGTTTTATAGCATTCTGTATGTATTTTAATATCTAATTCTCGGTAATATGAGTGAACTCATGGTTTTTCATGAATGAAGTATAAATTTATTTCTAAAAAAAGTCAAGGTATTGCTGGTATCACTGGTAATTGCAATCCTTTTACCAAATATATTTATGTATTAATCAAGCTTTTTTGGTTATTAAGACTGGCTAAACCTGACATGAAATTTCCGTGTTTTATTTTGAAGTAAATTATAGTAGGGTACCTTTATGAGGCAAGTTTCATTGAATAATTCTAGTAAAATGTATATCATCTTTATTATGCATATTTAATTATACATTATTAATTATTTACTTGATCTTTACATTTAATAATTTAATTTTTAAAAATATCTTACTTTTTATCATTTTAGTTTATTACTTTACTTAATTATTTTAATATATTGCAAGCATTCATTATAATTTTGACTGCATTATTACATTGAAATTATACTGTTTAAAAAATGTAAACAAAGCAATGACCAGAAATCTGCAAATCAGCTGAAATATTTTTAATAACTGTAACCGTTTAGAATATATAGCATGTTCCCGTAGCAGGAGCATTGGTGGCTAATGGGGGTTGAACCTCTCTCCGAATCGGAATGAGCCGCACATTATTTTCTCCTGCCCCAATTCAATTGCAGTTACAACAAGTTAAAAAAACTTCATTTTTTGACAAGCTGCAAACAATTTTATACAAACACTAGGGGGCTCGGCCCCCTACGAGCTACGCTCGCCAACCCCCGTCCAGACACCGCAGACTCTAAATGCACGCTAATGTGATCGGCTTTAAAAAGATTTCGAAAGATTGAATTATAATTTAAAAAACACTGGCGATCTCCCTATAAACGGATTTCTATTCATCTCTCTTTGATTGGGGAAATTTTAACGCCAAATCCGCTGCGGTACTACTTGATTATCCCGTCAACTAATATCGCCAAACCACTCGCCAAATTATACAAATTGACATAATTTTTATTTTAAATAACGAAAGAACAAATAAATTAGTACAACAATAATAAAAATACGAATAAAACGTCGAAATAAAAATAACTTGATGACGTAGACACGTGTAACAACATTTCAAAATAAGCTAGTATAAAAGGAATTAAGTAAACAGAATCTTTGTCTCCCGGTATTTTTTAACAAAGCGAAAAGAAAGTTCTTTTAAATGAGACATTTTAAATTAATCGTTTTTAATCTGACGTAATTTTGACCAAATTATTCTTTCTCTTTTTAATATTCACGTGAAAATACTTGTGTTAGAAATGAAATATTATTTGCGCTTTCCTAAGAAAAATAGTTGAAAAGTATCCGCTCAAAATATCAAATAAATGTCTAGCGCAATTTCTAAATTTAAACCGTTTTGCAATGTGTTCGTTTCATGTAATAACTGTAATGTGACGTAAATATGACGTAATTTCTCCTATTTAAGACTTCTAATGCATGTTAATAAATTTATTATTTTACAAATCCCTTTCTCTCTTAAAATTCACGTGTAATTATAGTTTTATGACGTAATTTTTAATAAGTTCCTGCTTTTTGTACATAATTATTTAATTCTAATTCCAATGTTTTTTTCTGTTTATAATAGTCACGTGTAAATAAATTTTTAATTTATTACACGTATAAATATATATATATATATATTTTTTTTTTTTAAGCAAACATTATTGTTTCCGCTGTTTATACAGTTGGCAACAGTTTAAATTAATATCACTTTCTAAAATCTGTAAAAAATATCTCAAGAAATGCTGAAAATTTGAATTTAAAATAGAAATAAAACCTCAAAAAATGAGTCAAAATAAAAAAAAAATTAATGCAATCTGCACTCCGGCAAATTCTAACGCATAAAAGGATCTAAAAATGATTACACTGCCATGTATAGTTTTTGCTGCTATAAAACTTTTTTAATGGAACGATTTTGTCCAACTTTAGCATTAAATATCTCTTAAAATAATTCTTCGATTTGAAAACTGTCTGCATCAGCGTGTTTATCAAATATTTCTGTATAAAACCACCGATTTTCATATTTTTGTATGTATTATGTTTCTTAATATTAACGAAGAAAGACCTCCGGTCACAAAAAATTCAAAACCGGCGGCGGCGGTGACAGCGGTAGTTACTTTTTTTTAGAATAGAGAGATATATATAATTACTAATAATACATATATTGAAAATTTAATATTAATATCTGAAAAACACTTTCATTAAAAATTTTTGAACGAGTAGTCAAAATATCAGAAATATAAAGCCACTCTACCTTTTTTTATTATTTTCCTACACGATGTCTCCAGACCTTTAAGGAAAACTCTGATTTAACATTATATTGCATTATGCACTACACAGACACAGACATACACACACACACATATTATATGTTTTACATTTCGGTTTATTGTAATGTACTTATATTAAAGTAGTTTATTACATCGACACGTTGTCTGTTAAGTATAACTATATACCGGGTGTCCCAAAAAGGACTGACTGATTTTAAAATTCAATAACTTCCAAACGGTGACAGATATTAAAAAAATTCTTGCAGGAGGGTTATGCAAAAAGTCAAAAGTTTTATTACAGTGATTTTCGATTTTAGTTCGAATTACAAACAATAGATGGCGCTGTAAGCAGTAGTCGCTAAATACAGGCTCGATTTTTGGTCCTTTCTGTTGTTCCATGCAGAAAAAGGAGATGGAAATGTATTATCCGGGCCACGAAGTACCAAAACTCGAGCCTGAATTTAGCCTCTATTGATCGCAGCGCCATCTATTGTTTGTAATTCGAACTAAAATCGAAAATCACTGTAAAAAAACTTTTGACTTTATGCATAACCCTCCTGCAAGAATTTTTTTAATATCTGTCACCGTTTGGAAGTTATTGAATTTTAAAATCAGTCAGTCCTTTTTGGGACACCCAGTATATTCCTAAACGATGTATTAAAGTTTCTTTTTTATCCGCTTCAAATAAAGCAATTGTTTTACAAAAGGAAATTAAGATATCTTTCATTTAAAAAAAATAAATGCTTTCACGCTACTATTACTACACTACGCTATTCAAATTATTTAACACAAGAAAGCCCGCGAGCAGTCATTTTGACTGCTATTAAATGAATATATCTCGGCTCGAACAAGAATTTTTTTTATATGAAACTAGTTTAAAATATACAAAGAAAAAAACTAGTTAAATGGATAAGTTAATAATTTAAAATAAAAATTCTGGTCTGAAATACTTTTCTAAAATATGAGTAAAATTCTCGATCATTCTAGTGTTAATAAAATACATTATTTTTTATTACTTCTGTAATAAGAGGCTTGCCAGTATTTAAAAATTGATCTACAAGAGTATCGCCGTTAGTAAAATCAATATAAAATGAAACAATTCTCAATTTTCGTAATTTTTCTTTTTGTATTTCGTATATGAATCTGCCTATGGAAGTCTATTTCAAAAGTAGCTGCTAAGTACTACTTTATTATACCTTTATTTATGGACAAATTTCTTGCTACAAGAAATTTCAAAAAATTCTATTTTAATGTTTTAGCAATAATTTACGACCACTCATAGCACAATCCTTCATTTTTTTCTTTTGTATTTTATACATATTTTTTTAATTTCTAAAACGTATAAATATCATAAATATAGCTTATTTGTTTTAAGGTGTTAGTGATGCTTTTAATTAAATCTAATCTGGTTCAAGGGGTTCTGTTTTTTTTTTTTTTTTTTTTCATATAATATTACTCGCCCATACTCAAGCAAACTGAAATATATTGCTGTTTACAAAAATGAATACAAAAGTCCCTTGAACACAACTTATAATCACTATATCTAATAGTCATATGGTGTCTATAAATCAACTTTTTTTTTTCCCTCGAACAGTTTAACTGATTTCTTTTTACTTACTGTCTAGAAGCACATCCTTTCTTTATGAAAGCGCGCTTGCAGAAAAAAGGACGGAAGTGTAAGCAAAACCCGCCAACGCTCCCTTTGTGGGAACATTCCAAAGAAATCTGTCTAATATAGCTTTAAATGGATATATTTACTTCGGGTAAGGAATGTATTGTTAGATGAAATGTTGACTTTAAATATTCACTCTACTTGTAAAAAAAAAAGATTTTTTTTCTTTCTTTTTACTGCTTTTGAGTCGATTTTGAGCTTTACAGTCGAAAACCTAAAAATTCTCTTCTTTTAAAAATCTGCGAAAAGTGGAAAAAAAATATATATCATTCTAGAAAATATATCTATTAGACTCCATACTATTATTTTTTAAATACAAAATGTATTTTTTAAAAATTTTAAAAATATTTTGAGAAAAAAATTAATAAATAGTTGTTCCCGCAACGGGAGCGTTGGCGTTTAATGGGGGGGGGGGAGGGAGGGACGGTGGACATTAAAAATTACTTTTTTTTATTTTCATCATAGAGATATAAAATTTATGGAAATATACATTTCATCATAAATATATAAACTATCTTAAACGAAATATCCAATCGTATTATAATTTTAAGATTTCAAAAAAGAAAAAAAAAATCACATTTTAAAACAAAATTTTAAAATGCTCCATGCGTCATAATTTTTGAGATATTTCTCCGATTTTAATCATTTAAACTCTATTACATACAAATCTGCGCATCGATTTTTCAATCCCTTGAATACTTATTTTTTTAGAGATTTTTTAACCATTTGGAAAAATGGTTATTGTTCTCGTCAGGATGGGAAATCAAAAGCATATCTGAAGGTTTTCTTTGGTTTAATCTGCAATTTATTCGTTTTCTGATTGGTCTATACAGTAATCTGTATTTCCCTTTAATTTCAACAACGATGGATACTTTCTGTTGCCACTATGACAAAAAAGTAATAAAAACTACAAAAAAAATTAATAACTCAGAAACAAATTGAGATTCAGCTTTCAAACAAATTGCATTTAAAAGTAGATTTTTTTCTCTATCCGACGGTGTAAAAAGTAATATTGTCGAATGTTTAGAAGTTTAAGAATGAAATATCATTTAAAATTGGCCGTCAGATTTCTTGGAAATCTGACGATGGAAAAGCCTTTTCCCGAACAGCCAATGAAATGCTTGGATATTTACGTAAGTTTCAGGTGGATAATACTTAAGTTTCATGAAATCTGACGGGTCGCAGGCGATATTTTTGGCTTGCAATTTTTACGTGTAATAACATTATTAATGTTTAATTCATGGCGTACGTAATGTATGATCAACTCCGTGCGATTTTTTATGTCTTCAAAAAAATCGTTTTCCAAATGGTCGTTGTAATTTGATAAATTGCTTTTTTTTCTGAATTCGATATCGATTTTCATCAAAATTTAGCCTTTAGTAAGCTAAAAATCAAATTTAATTATCTTAATGAAGTTAAATTTTAAAATTCATGCACAGTTTTTTTTTGTTTTGTTTTTTGTAAGCAATATCAGGATTCGTAATTATTAAATTGATTGATTTTTTTTTTGTTTTGTTTTTTGTAAGCAATATCAGGATTCGTAATTATTATTTTGATCAAATATTATGACGCATGGAGTACAGTAAATTCTGTCTAAGATGAACTCCGTGCAAGCCGGAAATTTGTCGACCGCGGAAAATTTTTCAAGTCCCGGCGAATCCATAGAAAATAACACCAATTCTTGTTGCACAAGCCGAAATCTGTCTAACGCGGAAACGGAAATGATTTTAAGGTCCCACCGAAACCAAAATTTTTCATAAGGCGGAAAAAAATATTTTAAAAATGAAAAGTATTTCGTTCATGAAACTTTAATACATACGTCATATATTCAATGCCGAGAATTTTAATTAAATTCCGTAATAGTTTTAAAAAGTTAATTTAAGGAACTAAAAACTGTTTAAATTTTAAGGAATTCTTGCATTTTAAAAAATGAAATAATCATTTTTCCAGTATAAATTTGCATGTAAAAGTTATTATTATAAGAAGGATGGACCTTTATGAAAATATGAATTTTCTAAAATTATATTATGCTTTAATGTTGTACTCAAATTCAAAGTGATATCTTACTGCCTCATTCCCGAAGTTTTTTTTTTTGTGTGTGTGTGTGTGTGTGTCTATGCGTGTTTGAGTGTAAACTTCAAATTTTCAGGTATTACAGCAGTACTAAGAAATTGAACAGTATTGCTCATTTATCTCTAAAGAGTTTTCAAATTTTAGTTTTCAACCGATTTTCGAGTCAGGACAATTAGTGAAAGAACGTCATCGGCAAGCAGTTTATTACAACACAAGGTACAACCTTTTTATCAAAAACATAAAACGCTATTCGATTGACGTATGCTTCATACCAATGAATCACGAGTTTAGAAAACTCATTGCACGGGTTATTTGTTCGTCGTCGTTTTATGTTGTCTAAGGATATTAGTAAGTGCATCGTAAAAATTGCTTCAAAATCTAAACTAAATACTCCATCCCTGCAGGATAAAGTCAATGTTACCAAATTATAAGAAAAATTATTATTCTGTAGAAGATCATTGTATTAAGTTTAATTATGGTAAAACTCAAATTTATGACGCTATAAAAAGAAAGAGTTGAAATTATCTAACAAAAAGAGGAAACGTGCTGCGAAAAATGAAGACATTGGTGTGAGATGAAATCTCACAGTGTTTAAATTATGTTACTGTTTTATTTCTATTGGCCTTATACATCGATGTTCTTTAAGCTTAAATCCATATTTATTTTTGCGCGGGCGATTTCGCTTCACCGCACATCGGCAAGTTCGCTGACGTTCGGCTGCCCCTGGCATGGGATGCTTCTCCTTTGAACTTTGTACGATTGTGATGACGTCATCGGAGCAAGTCTCTCACGGCATATGCATTGAATGGGTGTTTGATCTTTCGGAGGTGTGTCCATTCGCTGTGCAGGGAGCAAATTAAAACAAAGCTTTTTAAATGTTTTCTTTTGGATTTGTTTATTAAGACATTAGCTAATATTTTAAATTCTCTAATAGATTTAAATCTTTTCTTTCAGTAACTTTTGAAGTCCCCGTATTCTTACTATAAATTAAAAATTCCGTTAATTTTAAATCAGAATCTGTTTTGTTGGAGAGCTGTCATGACTTAGTTTTAGTTTTAAAAAGATCGCGGGCTCCGGCTCCGATCTGCCGACGCCGATGAATGTGGAATCCGGTAAAGAGCTTTTGCGTAAACGATGTCTGCGATTTTTAACAACTCCTGTTAAATTATTTCTTAATAATTTCTTGATTCATGCTGCACTTTTAAATTAACTAAATAACTTGAATTAATTTATGAACGGTGACCAACTGGAAGCCTTATCTTCTCTTCTCAAGATGAAAATAAAGGATTGCTTTATGCTTATAAGTCTCCTCTTCATTTATTTTACAGACTACATGATCCAAGTAAGAAGTTTCATTTATTTCTATTTTTTTACAATTGCTGACCTCAAAGAACGAAGGGTCTTATTGCAAACATTACACAACGCATTGTAATAAAAAGAACTTCCAATTTAAATTTACCTTTCAAGTTAACGGCCCATTATATTGGATAATATATTACAAAATATTTCCATCACATTTGGTGCCGCAAAAACGGTGGTTCTGAAGAAAAATTTTGATTGATTTGAAGAAAATCGTAATATTTTAGAACTTTTGTTCTTAGAATAACTTTTGAAAAAATTTTTGATGTGTTCAATAGTATTCAAGATTTATTCTTTTAGGGAATTTTGAGAAATATGGAATATTTTATGTAAGAATTTTTGCATAACTACATATGACAATATTTTTTTTAGTATTGGAAGTTTCTGTTCTCAAAAAATTTCTTGCATAGATTTTTTCTGCTTTGAAGAATTAAATTTTATGATTCTAGAATGAATATTGTTCTGCTCCATCTTGAAGAATATAATATATTTTACTAAGTTTCCCATATTTTTTTAAACAATTATTTAAATTAAGATCAATTTCCTATTGAAGAATAGTCATATTTTTGATGATGCATAATTATTATTCCATTTAAATAGTTTTATTTGAAAGAATTTCATCTACATATTCTTTTATTTGTAATGAATTATTAGAGAACATAATTTTTTTTAAAGAATGATTATTTGATATATATATATATTTTTCTTAAATGAATTATATATTGTTCTTAGAAAAATTCTAATGAGTTTGAAATAATAAAATTGTTCTCAAGAACATATTTCATATCTTAAGAGGCTATGACTTTGGGTTTTTTAATTAAAAATTTTTATGGCACTATTAAATTACAACAAATTTGTAAATTCTATATATATATTTATAAGAAGCATTATTTTTGAAATCATGATTATTGGTACTGAGAAATTTTATTCTAATGTCATACTTATTATTCTGAAGCAGAAATTCTTCACAGAAGTTAGTAGTTGCAAATATCCTACATAACATTCTTAGAGATTTCTATGCTTCTGTTCTACAAATTTCAAATCAAGATATTTTGTTTAACAATAATTTGAATACAAGAGTTTGTTTATAGATTTATTCTTATGCCATCTGGACTGTGATGTTCTATTATAATTATACAGTTTGGCTTAGTGCAAAGATAATCTGCAATTTACAAATTAAGAATGTATGCATTTAAGAATATTTTCACATTTATTATACAACTGTTCTCATGTTGTTTCTAAAAGCATTCTCAGTTGACAAAATTTTATATTTGAAAAATTCTTGTTGCTTCATTTTTTTTTTAAAAATATATTCTTATGGCAAGTTGTAATTTTGACATCAAGACCTTTCCACTCCATCGTATGACAGTTTTCAACAAACAAGATTCTCATGTTGCTCTCAGAAAAAGAATGAAAGCAGCATTATTTTTTTTACTCTTGAGAAGAAGTAGGCATGGGGCTACTTCATTCCTGTTATAATTAGATTCTTGAAATTATTTTACATCATCTATTTAAAAAAAAATTCTTATGGTTTTATACAGCTTTTAAAATAAGTTCTCATATTGTCAGTGTTTTCTGCAATAATTTTAACTGTGTTACTGCTGTTTCCCATATTTAAAGACTGTCTCTCTACATATGCTGCTTTAAGAGTTCTCTTCCAACCTGTTAAAAAAAAAAAAAAAAAAATACTCACCTGCAAAAAAACTTTGCTTCATTCTCAACAGTTTCTTACCTGATGAAGTTGGCCGTTCACTGATGTGTTGTATCCATTTGTGCTGACCTCTTCTCTAGTATTTTCCTTGTTTGATGATAGAAGATAAATGTATTAATACTTACCTGCTCAACTCATTGTTTTATAACAATAGCTTTTAAATTTATGCTTCATTTTCAACGCTGAAGTGATTATTGAAAGGGGTCATGTCATGTTTGAGTCATTTATCCTTACAATGTCTGATTCAATTCAATATCTTCGATGTTTGTCTTTAAAGCTAAATAAGATTTATGAGTTATCTCAAATGTTTTTTTCAAGTAGTAGCTGTCACAAGACCTGATTATGGAAGTGTTGTTGGTTTGCCTTTTCTCTTGTGAGATGTAATTTATCCTTACTAAGTGGATTGGTTGACTTGTCTGCTCCTATAAGTCAGTGTTGCTATTTTTTTGCAAAAATATTTTTTTTTGCTAAATCAAGAAAATTTATGAAATATTTTAAAATTAGTTACTCTCAATATTGATTCTTACATATACCTGCAATTACAAGAGTTGTATTTTGATTCAGGAATTCTCAAGATCTATTTATTTATTTTCTGTCTAAATTCCCCATATTTCAAAAATTTTATTGTGCCTTTGTTTTCATTTGTGAATATACCCAAAGTCTCTAAATTTTATGTTGTCATATGCCTCATATTTTTACACAGGAGTAATTAATTGAATGAATTCTGAAGATTTATTATTAATGAAGAAAGTAAAAATATTTTAAGCATCAAATCAATTTCTAAACAAGATTACACAAAAAGAAAAGAAAAGCACAGTTCTTAGTAACTATTTAACAGCGCCTTTTGATATAGAAGTGTTCCTTAGTGAATCTTCAAAATTACTAAGAAGCTTAAAGAAAAAGTGCTTATTGATATCTTCACCTACCTACTTATGTCTCTTTTTTTCCCAAGATGTGTGTGTGAATACACCATCAATTCTCATCAAATACAACATCATTTTGTCTACTTCAGTGCTCTATAATTCATCCTTTTAGTGTGTCCGAAAATAGTGATTACTGAAGGTTAATGATTAGCTTCGAAAGAAGTGAAGCAAACAGATGTTGTGTTGTCGCCAAAAAAAGTTCTCGTCCAATGTTCCTGTATAATGCCTATTCAACTGTTAAGTTGATGTTGCCTTTTTGTGTATGTCATCTAGAGATATGCACCTGTTTCTACATGGTAAACACAATGTTTACACCTTTGCAACAATACACATAACTGATGTCTTTTTGTGTACCAAAACTTTCAGCGTGTTTTTGAACACTTTCATAACATTTATTTATTTTTCATGCAAACTTTAAATTGTGTTTATATCGCTAAGGAATCGAGGATCTGTAAAGAAGGACATTGCTGTTGTTTTTGCAGTTATGGGATGGTATATTGTGCTATTTAGTGTATATAGTTTTTTTTTTCTTTTTGCACAAGGTGTCAGGAGCCTTGTTTATGGAGATCCAAGCCACCTGAAACCTTGAGTAAGATGAGTAGTCACAGTGTATATTGTTCTATGATTGTAGATAATAGTATATTTTTTTACATAATTCTTTTGATTTTCTGCATGAAATATTTTATGTAAATGATTTGTAATATTTATATTATGGTACACTTAAAAATTTAAATTTCCCATGATAGTGTCAATTTTTTTAATCTTTCATTGTATATGAAAGCATTTATTTTTTTCTGGGGATCCCCACCCACTCAGCCAAGTACCTACTTATTCTTAAAACCATGGTTTCTCTGTTTCTCGGTTTGTCTATTTATCTATAAGTTTATGAGTTTATCTTTATGCATATTTAAAATTGTATTAAGTGATGTCTCATATTTTATAGAATAGTATATACTTTGAAAATTTTTTATGAGTAAATAATACAAAAGTATTAGTGTTTGTTGATATATTACTTTTGCAATGCATATTTTCAGGGTCTAAATGGAAAGTAGTAAGAGTATATGTTTCAGCAATATAACACTTAATTCCTTTTAGACATGTCTCTCTCATATATATATATTGTTGCAACTACCTTAACTATCTGTGTTTTACATGGGAGTGGTCATTTAGTGCACGATTTGGCTACTTGTTCGTGTGGAATACAGCTAGTTGTTTGAAGTCAAAATATTTAGTAATAAATTGAATTTAATTTTTAAAAAAATGATGAATATCATATTGTGAAAATGTTACTAAAGATATTTTTTATGTATGGCCAGTTTGGAGTAATTAAAATAAATGCTCTATTTTATAAATTATAAGTCCTAGGCGATGATCAAATACTGAAGTTATTTTGATCTTTGTTGCTTATAAAGTGCAACTTTTCTTACATGGTATACCAACTTAATGAAATGTTTGATATTGAGCTCATTTTATATATGCCAATTCTCATGTTATATATGCTAATTTTGATTTTGTTTAGCATTTTTACTTAAGATTTTATATATGCTAATTCTCATTTTCTTTAGCATTTGTACTTAAGTATCATTTTTGAAGATAAGTTTATGACATCATACTGCAATTGCCATAAATGGAAAGATTTGGCATTTTTTTTATGTATACTATTTGAATTGACTATGTATACTTTTGATGTAATTTCTTTTTCTTCTCACTTCCCTTTTGGTCACCACTAATTTTATTTGCAGCAGTTTAACTTTTGGCTTTACTTTAATATTTTATCTTTTTTTCTCTGTCTTTGGCATCTAAAATTTTGTCATCCCGTTTCTGTAAAAGGTTTTTATTTCATTTTACCTTTTACATCACTTGCTCTGCCAAAATTTTACTCGGTAAATGGGGGTATTGTGAGATGAAATCTCACAGTGTTTAAATTATGTTACTGTTTTATTTCTATTGGCCTTATACATCGATGTTCTTTAAGCTTAAATCCATATTTATTTTTGCGCGGGCGATTTCGCTTCACCGCACATCGGCAAGTTCGCTGACGTTCGGCTGCCCCTGGCATGGGATGCTTCTCCTTTGAACTTTGTACGATTGTGATGACGTCATCGGAGCAAGTCTCTCACGGCATATGCATTGAATGGGTGTTTGATCTTTCGGAGGTGTGTCCATTCGCTGTGCAGGGAGCAAATTAAAACAAAGCTTTTTAAATGTTTTCTTTTGGATTTGTTTATTAAGACATTAGCTAATATTTTAAATTCTCTAATAGATTTAAATCTTTTCTTTCAGTAACTTTTGAAGTCCCCGTATTCTTACTATAAATTAAAAATTCCGTTAATTTTAAATCAGAATCTGTTTTGTTGGAGAGCTGTCATGACTTAGTTTTGGTTTTAAAAAGATCGCGGGCTCCGGCTCCGATCTGCCGACGCCGATGAATGTGAAATCCGGTAAAGAGCTTTTGCGTAAACGATGTCTGCGATTTTTAACAACTCCTGTTAAATTATTTCTTAATAATTTCTTGATTCATGCTGCACTTTTAAATTAACTAAATAACTTGAATTAATTTATGAACGGTGACCAACTGGAAGCCTTATCTTCTCTTCTCAAGATGAAAATAAAGGATTGCTTTATGCTTATAAGTCTCCTCTTCATTTATTTTACAGACTACATGATCCAAGTAAGAAGTTTCATTTATTTCTATTTTTTTACAATTGCTGACCTCAAAGAACAGAGGGTTTTATTGCAATATTACACAACGCATTGTAATAAAAAGAACTTCCAATTTAAATTTACCTTTCAAGTTAACGGCCCATTATATTGGATAATATATTACAAAATCTTCCATCACAATTGGTGCATTACCTTTTGAATATTTTTCGATTACTAGAGTGAAAACTTTGCTCAAACGTGGACTTTATTGGGAAAAAAATGGGTAAAATGAATTTTAAAGCTTCCAGTGAATTGTTAATCAGTTTCCAATAATCTACACAACATTGCCATGAAGCATGCTTGCTGACACCCGAAAAATGTCCCATATGAAATTCGGGAATGGAAAGGAAAATTTCATCTACCGATTGAAAGATATCAAGAAAAGGGCATATATAATTGCAATGAGACTGGACTATTTTATCTTGTATGCCAAGTAAGTCTCTTATAAAAAGAGGAATCTAATGTCGCTGAGGTAAAACCTCCAACGAGCGTGTCACTGTTTTTTTTTTTTTTTTTGCGAATTTGGAAGGCAGTTTATAAAAAAAAGTTTCTGATTGGGAAATCGAAAACTACGTTGTGTTTCAAAAATGTAAATATTGTTAAACTGCCTGTGACTTGGAGGTCTCAGAAAAAATACTGGATGTCGATTGTCTTAATGGAGGACTGGCTGAAGGAGTTCAACAGACGAATGATTGAAGAAAGAAAAGTTTTCCTCGATAATGAACATTGTCATGCCGACGTTAAACTGTCGAATATAAATTTACAATTTCTTCCGCCGGATACTACTGCAGAGACAAAACCAATGAATCAATGAGTTATTAAAATGCTGAAACAAACTACAAAAGGCATCTGTTGTGGTCGATTATTGCGTCTTTTGATGATTGTTCTTCAACCACCGATCTAACAAAAAACACCTGTATTTTCGATCCTGTTAAATGGATTGCCAAACTTTGCTCAGAAATGTCGCCTGAAAAAACTGATCACCGTCTTAGGAAAGCAAATGACGATGACCATACGCTTCTGAAAACGTTGAAGACAGGGGTGGAATTCAAACATATCAGGACGGCTTGAGAAGAATTAGGTGCCTCAAAATTATTTTTCTTGTTCAGAGAAATGAAAAAAAATAATAATACCGAGAATAATACACTTACGCGTTAGTGCAGAATGCATGGTAAGCCGAAAAAAATAAAACAAGCATCGATAAAAGATTATTTTTTGATTCTTTGAACTACTATGCGAAATATGAAGTACGTAATTTTATTGGTTCAAGTAAATGATTTCTATTTAAATTTCAGAATTTGAGCAATTTTGTATTGGTAATATTTATTTTTGTGTTCAAATAATGTCCTTCGAAATTATTAAAAACAGTAAATTTAATAACAATCCAATTTCATTATAAATTTCATTTTAAAGAACAGTACTAAAAGTTACGAACGTAAAAAAAATTAAGATTTGAGCTTTTTTTGGGGGGGAGGGGGGAGGGGGGAGGGAGGGAGGGGGTAGAAGGGAACTCTTTTGTATAAGCCGGAATATTGTCCTTCGGAATTATTAAAAACAGTAAATTTAATAACAATCCAATTTCATTAAAAATTTCATTTTAAAGAACAGTACTAAAAGTTACGAACGTAAAAAAAATTAAGATTTGAGCTTTTTTTGGGGGGGGGGGGAGGGGGGGGGGAGGGAACTCTTTTGTATAAGACGGAATATTTTCTACCCGAAAATTTTTCTTAGTCCCGACCGATTCCGCCTTAGACAGAGTTTACTGTATTTTAAAAATAAAAAAAGTTGAAAAATCAGTTTTGTGAAAAATAGATTTAAAGTATATTAAAGGGCCGAAAAATTGCTTGTGTACAAAATTCAAACGTTTGTAACTTTACGAAAAAAAATCGCATTTACATGCGGTTTTTCGCAAATGGCTCAGAACAAACTGGAGAATAATAATATGCACAAAAATAATTTTCGATTTTTGGGTCGATTTCCGCTCAGATAAAGGTCACGGTTTCCTTAATATATATCAGTATGATCAAAATGCGAAAAATTCATCATATATTTTTTCAATTGATTCGATTTTATAATGGACAGGTTCATTAAGGAACATTTCATAAAATTAAGAATAATATTCTCAGTAATATATATAGTTTATTTTTTAATTTTTTTAAAATAAAAATGTCAAGTAAATTAGTCACTTTTATATTTTTACATATGTTTACGTACATACATTTCATTTATTATTTCTTAAATTAAGTAACTTTTCGGAAGTCTGTTTTTTTTTTTTTTACGTTAAAGAGCACACACTTGTAAGTAAAGTTTGAAAAAAAAAGCGTTGCAAGAAAATCAAACTTCGTGGAGAAGTGGAATTTTTAAAATTTTCTTAATTAAAAAAAAAAAAGAAAATTAACTTTACTACGACAAATGCGTTTTTTCATGGTGAAAATATTTTACTCTATATATTAACATGCAAAAAAGAATTATAGTTAGATACACTATGTGTGTGCTGCGTAGTTGTATTTCAACTTTCACTCTCAGAACACTTTTTTGTTTGGAAAAAGAATGTAATCGAAGATCACTTTAGAATGTTTTTGTTATGAGTGAAAGATGTGACAGTTTGTTGTCAATATGGAAAATGAAAGTATGAGCATTGCGTTTTCCAGCAATATGATTTTAACTCCTTGCCTTGCGGGCAACGCAAATGCGCCAATTTTGAAATGCTCGATCTGAGTTCGGGCAAGAGAAAAATCGGTGTTTCAATTCCGTGAAGCTCGAACTCAGTTCGTCCAATGCATAATATGTAATTTATCATTTTATCAATACATGGCGATACTTTCCCGCAAAAAAATCGGCAGTTTCGCGCTGTAGCGCCAATAAAAATGTAACTTAAGGAATTAATCTTAACTAAAATAAAAAGAACTTTGAGTTCATTTTCTACAGTTTTTTTATTGACGACACAAGGACACACACATCAGCAAACACACATACAGTCTTAACACATAATAAAATTTATCCTTTTTTGGAGCGAATCGCTCCTCCAGCAGAACCGATAACTGGCCGATTTCAGCCGTGTCACAGCAGCATCTCTTCCACGGGGCCCTTTTTCGAGAGAGTCCAGTCTATCTCATAGCCAACCCACGTGGTATATTAAGTCATGTTAGTCAAAAAAGTTTCAGTTCTTACAAATGCTACGCAGCACTTCTCAAGATATTTACATCATAAAATCTATTTACACGTTACATCTGGATTTTGTGAAGCATTGACATGCAAATTTATAGTTAGGCATCTCGAGGTCCCAATTAAAAATGTTTATTACGTTAATGTCATCTGGTCTCTGCGTGAGCTCAGATAAAACGTCACAGCGCCATTTGTCAGGTTTTTGTAATTTTGCAATTCTTCCAAAATTTCATTCAAACCACATTACCACACTGTAAAAAATTTGTGAAATTCAAAGAAATCTGAGGGACATGGAATTCATGACAGTTCATATAATTAATAATATTGTTGTATTAGTTTATTATATTTATCTTGAAAATTATATCATTTGATTTATTTTGCTATAATTTGAGCAAAAATTACTGTAATCCATTCACATTTCCCATATATGTGAAAATATTGAATATAATAGTTATTTCATTTAAAATTTTGTTTTTAAAAAAATAATGTATTTCTAACATTTTGATGATAATAACGAACAAAATTAAAGATAATTTTCCCCCTTATTTTTGCCACGTTTTCCTCAAATATATTCCACAAGCAAGGGGTTAAGGCTGGTCTCCAATCCAAAAAGGATTACTTTCTGATATATTTTTTACTGCATTTTTGTTTGGAAACGCATGAAATTGGCAAGTGTTGTTATACAGAAACTATGCAATCGAAAGACGTTTTCCACTTTTTAGTAAACGGAAAATATCGTCCAGAAAATACTGTTAAAGTTGTTTCCGAACGCGACACCACAAGACAATTGAAAAACTGGTCGTCACGAGGCTACAATCGCTTATAACTCGATAAGTAATTTATTTCTAAAAAATTGGAAAATGTCTTTCCATTCTAAACCATTTCAATAGACAGTCCTGCCAGTGTGCCTGAACATATAAAAGTGAGTAAGAAAGTTTCACGTTTGTTGAACAGGGAACTTGAGAACAGCCTTAAAACTTGTAAATATGTAAAATAGCTGTAAATATTTTGCTTTCATTAAACATTTCTTAAACAATATTCCTAACCATGATTATCAACTTTTGATTTCTATGAAGGGATGCGTAAATATTTATTTATGTGTCATGATATATTTGGATACATTTCATTTTTTATTCAAGACTTGAATCTCAATATATGATTTTTTTACATTACTAATCTGTATGAAATGTATTATTAAATACTCCAGTGTAGAAAAAAAAAAACGCTCGTTGGGAGTTCCGTAATAGTCCAGTAAAATTATACCAAAAAAAGGCGTCTACCTGGAAAGTTTTGGAGAAGTTTTTTTCTCATTCTTCCTTTATGTTTTTTGGGATGTTGAACACGATTTTAAAGTTTGCCACCTCGTATCTGGTCGGCTTAAAAAGTTATAAGCGAAAAACCCTGAAAAAATCGGGTTTTTAATCAGGTTTTCCACTGTAATCGCTAGAGGGTTAAACGTTTTTGAAAAACCTGCTGCACCAAATTAAACTAGAGAAGATTTCTCACATTTTTTATACACAATGCTTTGGTCTAAGATGAATACTTTTGGCAATACGAGCAAAAAAAAATTTTGCGATATATTCAAATTCCATCGTCGGAGGACGAAAACGCAATACAATCACAATGCATCCATTTCAATCATCAACTTGAAGCTTTTTAGTTAGTTCTTGTTGCATTTCGAATATGGCAAGATTTGCTTACCAAGTTTTAAGCCTTTTATATATTTATTAACAAAATAAAGTGAAATCGGTTAATTAAGAAAAATATAAAACACAAACACTCCGAACAGATGAGAGCACCAATTTTTATTTTCCTACCAATCTGATTATAACTATACAATTATAACTATTATAAGTTTAATATAATAACATAAGTGGGAGATTGTAAACAGGAAAAAAAGAGAAATGCAGAGTTGTTCTCCCATTAATGTCGTTTTGGTAGCTTTGAAAGGCCAAGTTGATGTTCTTCGAAAGGGGGTTAATCGTTATCTTGATTGCTCAGGTTGAGTCTTCACTTGGCTTAAAATATCCTAGAGAATTGAATTCTCAACCTCTATTTCCAAGTTTTCGGCGATGAAGGAGCTGAGATACTTAGCAAATACAAAACGAAAAGATGGAAAAAGGAATTATTTATTGAAAATGGAGTCTCTAAGGATCCATAAAAAGGCCGTAAACAGTACACAAACGAAAAACACATTGCTGCAATTTGAAGAAGATTTCTGAAGACGTAGAAAACCGACTGTTCAACAGTGCAACAGTTTTCGTTTCAAATTCGTTATTTTTTGTTTGTACAAAAAATCCCACCATACTTTAAAGCAAAAGAAATTCATAAAGTAATAGCAAAACGAAATATATTATACATTGACAGTCTTTTAAAAGTTAAACTACTTTCTGAAAATCATGATGATGAGCTGGGGGTTGCCATAATCTATGGACTAGATCCTGTGATTGACTTGGTTACTGCTGATATGCAATATCCTTTGAAATGTATGAAAAGCCCTATCAGCTCGCAAAACGAACAGAGACGCAGAAAAGTCCATTTGCCCTTGACGCAGCTAAGCAAGTCAATTATTTTATCTGGAGGAATTATTTTTCTATACAATAATTAACAGACCAAATTAAAGCAGGTGATTACTGTCCTTCAATCAAAACAGTTAAATCACGCCTTCTAAACAAGTATGAAGAAGACATTGTTATATCAACCACTCCAAACAAGGTGCCTATTCTTTGCTTCAAGAACACATGTCATAAGATTTTAAGTGATGTTTGATATTAACAATGATTATAACAATGATAGTCACTTCCTCAGGAAGAATGACGGCGTATTATTCAGATTACATCGAGGACAGTGGCTGAAGATATTCGGTCTCAAGTCTACAGATCTATTCAATATCCTCCTCCAGATGAGTTTTGAAAGAGAACGAGTCTCTCATTACAGAAGCCATAAAGATTTTCTTAGAAACACTAGTTTTAAGAAAAAGAAAAGAAGACCTTAAAAAATGCTAGAACAGGAGTACTGCACTAGCTCACAGCATTATTTAATTCTAATTTGAAAGTTTTTTTTCTGTTTATAATAGTCACGTGCAAATAAATTTCTAATTTAAAGCAAACATTATTGCTTGCGCTGTTTATACAGTTGGCAACAGGTTAAATTAGTACAATTTTCTATAATAAGTAAAAAATATTTCTCGAAATGCTGAAAATTTGAATTTAAAATAGAAATAAAAGCTCAAAAAATGAGTCAAATTAAAAAAATAAATGCATTCTGCACACCAGGAAATTATAACGTATAAATGATCTAAAAATGATTAAACTCCGATGTATAGTTTTTGCTCCTATAAAACTTTTTTAATGGAACGACTTTGTCCAACTTTAGCATTAAATATCTCTTAAAATAATTCTTCGATTTGAAAACTGCCTGCATCAGCGTGTTTATCAAACATTTCTCTATAATACTGCCGATTTTCATATTTTTGTATGCAATATTTTTCTTAATATTAACGAAGAAAGACCTCCGGTCACAAAATGTTCAAAACTGGCGGCGGCGGTGACAGCGTAAGTTACTTTTTTTTAGAATAGAGAGATATTTCCAAGAATAATTAGATTAATAGACAAAAAATACTGTTATGGAAATAGCACAGTTCTTATAACAAAATATTGTAATAACAGTGTAATAAACAGTGTAAATAAATGTATTGTGACCCAATCTGCAACAGAAAAGTGTTTTGTAGCTGTAAATTTTTCGTATAACGTTTTTTACTGACTGAGTGAATTATTTTGCATGAAAAGTGTAATCTACTTTTATTAAAAGCGAATTAAATAAAGTTTACATTGAATTTTCTTTAATGGAACTTAAAAGTACCGTCAGGATATAAAGGGTTAAAATTGCAATCTGAATAATAACAAAAGCAAGCAAGTTCAAATTGGAAAATGAGTAACAGTCCATGCGCTTCAAGGAATTCTCTTTTATTATTTCAGCGGTTAGTTATTCAATATATATCTAGATTAAAGAAAGGAACTTTTCTTATTTTTCTTTGTCGTTCTCCTTTTGAGAACTGTGTTAAACTTTTCCTAAAATTTTTAGAAAAGACCCACGACTATGTATTAAAAACTTTTTATCTGTAGTGTAAGTGTTAAGAAAATAAAGCAAAAGTACTTGTATCGAATTTCCTTTGAATTCAATAGAAATTTCTTTCTTTCAAGCCTAAAGATATCTCGAATTGCTATACCTGGTTTTGTGGATTTTTAAAAAAGAAATTGGAAGGAAAAAAATTGCACATATGCGCGAATTTCAGGCATTTCTTTTTCATTCAGAAATTCCCAATCCATTGGAGGAAATTCCGAATGCAGAATTTTACTTTATGTAGTGACTAAATTTCTTTAAATAAATGAAGATAAAATTACTATTCAGAGTTTCTGGTAAAAATTCGGAATTTCTGAAAAGCACAAATATATGCGGTTATGACACCATAGTCATTAGACGTTTTCCAACGTAGTTGAAAAGTGTTTATGAATTCAGTTTGTCTGTCCGTGCTCTAACTCGCGTAAATATAGTCCAATTGCCATGAAATTGATATATATTATTGGAGTTTACTATGGCATGTTCGGTATTGAAAATTAAGAGTGTAGCATTTTCGGTTCATATACAGGGATGATCAAAATAATAACATTACATTACGGTCTATGAGAAAATTCGTTTGAGGTGTGATTCAATGACATTACACTATTTTAAACATATTAAAATTGATATATATCACTGTAGTGTATTATAAGGCTCTTACTATAAAAAGTGGTGAGCATAGAATTTATCGTTCATTTCACATAGAGAATTTCATCACAGAAGAAAATGAAAGACTACAAACAACAATTGCTGGAAAAGCGCTTTTAAGTTTTGGTATGCGTTTTTCAATTTATATCCTTTAAATATTACTCGGTGTGTACAAATTATATGGATCATATACAGGGCTGCACAAAAGTTGTCAACAACATCCGTTTATTGGCGGAAATTGTTGAATGGAAATTTTCAACTGTGCTATGCGTTTAATTGAACTAACTTTTAGAATGCTATGTACTATACTTACACATGTATAGATCATATACCCGGTTAGCAAAAAGTCCATACAAACTTTAAAAATTCATAAAACCGAAAAAATAACCGAAATGTAAAACTGTTTGCAGGATTAGCATCTATAGGTCACGGGAATTTTTTTAAGACTGAAATAAAAATAACTCAAAAAACAGTCGACAGATGGCACTGGTTCGTGCGATTTTGGTGGAAATATGCAAATGAAACGACTAAAAGAGCTTGCGCTCCTAATCCAGAACTAGTTCACGTAAAATAACTTCACCAACAAAGCTTTTATCCTTCATACCCAGCATCCTTGATCAAGTACACGGCTCACAGCGGTGAATTAGTTCTGGATTAAGAGCGCAAGTTCTTATAACCGTTTCATTTGCACGTTTCCACCGAAATCGCACGAACCAGCGCCATCTGTTGGCTGTTTTTTGAGTTATTTTTTATTTTTGTCTTAAAAAAATTCCCGTGACCTATAGATGCTAATCCTGCAAACAGTTTTTCATTTGGGTTATTTTTTCGGTTTTTATGAATTTTTAAAGTTTATACGTGCTTTTTGCTCACCCGGTACAGCACGGCATAAATAAAATCGTATATTTTCCCGCCTTTTCATGGTAATAGCAGAAATTGGGATTTCAAATGCATTATGTGTTTCCCAAGTTGTTCATTTAGATATCACTTTTCACCTTAGTAAACTATGACGTTTTGTTATAGCATTTTGAATGTGATGGAAAGTGTTTCATAATCTATGCCATACGTAAGATTTTTAGTTTTTGTTAATTCTTTAATGATATGCACATTCACTTTTTCTCATATTCCTTGAGATTAACTTCCCGAGCAAAACTGTATGTTTAGAACCGAACCTAACGTTACTGATTTTTGGCAGTTAAAATTGGACTGCACATTTTTGACCACAACAGAAAAGTCCGCAGTAGAAGAATTTGGAAATTTTATGTAATTAACACAATTGATGTTTTATTTAACTAATACAATTTCGTAATAAATGCAAAAGAAAAAAAAATATTTTTGTTGTATTTTCTTTTGAGTTAAAACATATTATGTTGAGTAAAAGTTTGCCGACAATTTTTTTTATTGTAAAAGGATAAATACATACAAAAACATCAAAGCTAATGAGGATAGTAATCCCCGTTCAAGTCTACAATCGTCTGCCAACGTTTTGGCAACTTTTTACTACCTTCTGCGAAAAATCGAGGCGTGCGCGAGTCCAGAAAGAGATCGACATCATTTATGACCTCATCATTTTAATTGAAGATTGAGCCATCAAGATTCAGTTGCAGATGTGAAAAGAGAGAGATATCCTAAGGGATCATGTCGGGGCTGTATGGTGGTGGATGTTGCATCAAATCCCACTCCAACTTGTAGAGCGTCCAACTGGTCATCGTACTAACATAAGGCTGGGCGTTATGTTGATTAAAGGGAACCAGTTTCTTTCAGAACACGTTTTTTCGTTTTTCGCGAATGGCATCACGAACTTTGAGTAGCATGTTGCCATATATTGCACTGTTGATTGTCTGTCCGCTTTTCAGGTAGTCTTTGTAAAGAATTTTGCGACAATTCCACCAGATGCAGGGAAGAACCTTCTTGTTAGTTAGGGCACGTCTGGTAGCCGACCCTGCTGATTCTCAAGGTGCTGACCACCCTCCTTTACGGCTTGTGTTGTTGTAGAACACCAATTTTTCAAGGTAACATACGTTTGATCAAGCAACATGCTAACATAATACACTGCAAATGCACATTAAAACGTAAACAGTATTCAAATTCCTGATAAATCCAACTGATAACTTCACGCTCAGCGACTTAGCAAAGCTTAATTCACAATATCAGTGCATAATCCATAATATACATAATAAAATTAATATATAATACGTAAAATATAAGAAATGAAAATCCATCCACATATTACTCAACTATGTCTAATACAAACTGACAGATAGTAAAATTACATTTTATCAATATTACACAAAAATGAAATATAGCTAAGGATTAATAAAAAAGTATATTCAGAAATTATAGTTAAAAAATATAAATAAGTCCTTATATACCGTTAAAATTAAATGAAACAAAATTAAAATGCCTTATGATCGGTTTTATCCTACACGTACACGGCAGATTCAATAGCAAACGATCTGTGATTAGTTGCAACGTTTTGCCATAGGATGATAAAAGGTTGAACCATACTCCATGATTCACCAAAAATAGAATTTTTGATATAGAGATTGAACCATCTTTTGGCCCTTTTGCTGACTTTGAACCATATGATGATTCAAGATTGAACAGAAATTTTTAACAGCGTAAGTAGAAACTTGCTACACAATTCTAGCTTTATCCGTTCAAGAAATATTTCAGGACAAAGGGACATTCTTATGCAGACTGTATTGTGGCATATGTATAACTGATGATTTATGTATTTTTAGTACTATTAGATTTGCTCGTATAATAATGTACGAGTCGAAACCCGTCGAATTCGATGAATGAAAATGGTTAAAAGTACTTATTTATTAAATTTATAAACAAGTCACAAATATAATTATAATAAATTATCAGTCTTCTCCAATTATTGAAAAATTAAACTTTATTCCTATACGTAATCAGTAATATGCAATTAAGATAATGAAATTATGGAGTTATTAATTGAGGCTTTGATCTTCGGTATTACGCAATGAAAAATCAACGAAAATTGCGTCACTAAGACGCAATTACAATTTTTGTTTTCAACAAAATCTAAAAATAACGTCGTTTTCACCATCGGAAAATTTACATGCATACTTTTTATATACATTTTCACTATTTAAAAAACATTAAGTGTAATAGATTATTAATAAATGTTCCCAAGCTTCTTGTCATGTTTGCCAGTAACAATTTTGCATATAGACATTCGCACTCTTGACTTAAGCTTCTAATCTGAGTACTGGCGAAATCTAGAAATTTTCTTTTAGACGCATTCACAGTATAATATTTAATTTTTTCAAAGAAAGTACTTATTTCATTTTTACTATGACGTCATTTTCACTCTCTCAGATTAGCGCCTCAATTTCAATATCTGCGGAACTAAAAGAAGAAATGAAAATTAAGAGTAAAATTATGAGTAAAAATACATTTTTAAAAATCGTGACGTCATTTTCTGTTCAGAAGTTTTAAAAAGTTATTGTCAATTATAATACGAAAATGGCTTCCGTAATGATATGGTAATTCCCATTTTTTTCGCACTCGCTTCAACAATGGGAATAACTCGATTGCCTTCAACATGAAGAAATTTCATAAAGTACATTTAAAATTAAAATTTAAGAATGGGATTATTTAAAAAAAAATAATGAGTGCGAACACATCTGCAAATTAAGTGCTTTCATTAAAAAAAAAATAATAAATAAATATGAAAATCGGTTCAGTATAGCGCAGGGCAGATAACTGTAAAAACAGCCTTGACTTTTAAATATATAGATAATCACTGATTAAATCCCAATGTTCTATAAAATTAAGTAATTTAACTTTATGTCTAAAAATACATTCCGTTAAAAGGAAATTCAACTTTTTGACAGCAGTTTTTAAAATTGCGAACAGAATAATAACAAGAGCAAACAAGTTAAAATTGGAAAATTCGTAACATTAAATGCGTGTCAAGAAAATTTTCTTTATTGTTTAAACTGCTCTTTATTCAGTATATAAATAGATCGAAGATAGGAACTTTTCTTATTTTATTGTGTCGTTCTTCTTTTTTTAGGAAGGTCTTAAACTTTTCCTAAAACAACTATTTATTTGACAAGTTTTTTCTCCTATGGTGCAAGGAAAATAAAGCAAAAGTCCTTGTATTGAAATTCCATTGAGTTCAACAGAAGCTTCTTCCTTTAAAGACGAGGGAATTGCTTGCTAGAGTAATGAACATTTTCTAAAGAAATAAGATTAAAATATAATAAGTAAATTCTTTTTAATAAAATAAATTACAATTTAAAAAGTTTACTTGGATAATGCCGGAAGTCACAATTTAGAATAGGCCTCATAAAATTTCATGCTTTAACCCAGAAAACTAGAAAACAGAAATTCTGCTTTTTCAGAACTTAGTGTCGCCAACGATGAAAAAATAATTAAAATAAATATAGATAGTACAAAATATATTTCAGGTTTAAGATTTAAAATATAAACTTTTATTTTATAGAAAATGACGTGATTTGCATCCGCTGAAAAAATCCACATTTATGATCCAGTCTTATGTAAATGTATGTATATGACGTCACTATCGCGGAATAATACAAAACCTAGCAAGAAGTGATGTCGTCATTCCAGAAACTGGGCAGAAAAATCGGGTATCAAATGATTCATATGCCTTCATTTGCTTGTAAAATTAATATGGATACTGAAAATTAAATATAGTTTATAATAGCTCCATGCTTTATCCGAAATCATTCATTTATATTTTTTGAAATAGCACATATTTTAATTACAATCATTTTTTCCGTTGCTATGAGAAAATGGCAACAAAATGATTTAGTAATCTACTATTTTCGAACTATTTCCCCTTTACTTTCTACAGAAATGGAGTACTTCAGTTGCCACCATTACAGGAATGGCATTAAAAACTACAAAAAAATTAATATCTCAAAACTAAATTGAGATGCAATTTTAAAACAAATTGCAGTTAAAAGTACTTTTTTACATACACAAAGGCGTAAAAATTGAAAATGTGCGCTACTTAGAAGTTTAAAAAATTGCAGATGACATTATCAGTATTTAACCCTACAATGGTACATCTGCTTTGTTTTACAACTGGCTTACGCAACGTAATGTTATTTTTTAGGAACGACATTTTAATTATTGCCTGAAAGAAATAGCAAATCGGAGAGCTAATAAAATCAGATTAATTATTATTCAGAAACGGAAGACAAAAAAATTTTATAATAGTAAAGTTATTAACTATAAACAGCGATAAAGTATGTTTGCATACAAGTTCTATAGTACATTGTTCACACATATATATATATATATACTATTTCTAAAGCTGAACCATAGTACACTTACAAGAGGATAGCAGTAAAATTTGATTGGATAATAATTTTGGGATATTTTCTATTTAAAGTAAACCAGGCGTTGTAACTCGAGCTAACCTGATTGAAGAGGTCCGATATACAGAACGTAGCTGAAAATAATTTTTAATTGAAAACTCAAATACATTTTTTACAGGAATCGATGAGAAACAGTGGACCAACCTCCGCAGCTGCAATTCCGAGAAAAATGCTTTCCAAAATTTGTACACATTTCTGTAAAACTCCTTTAAGAAAGTTTTGTCAGTACAGAGAGAACAAGCTCTTGAGCAAACATGTGATGATTAAGTTGGAAGTGGTAGGGCATTATTTACGTCTCATGTTTCGCCGCAGGGTTGTGTGCTTATGAAGACTTTTCCATCCTGTGCTGCGGTTGCAGCCTTAGCGACATATGTGAGTGAGAGATGCCAAACTGGGTGTCGTCCTCGTAGCTCAAATGGTAGAGCATCGAGCGTTATTCCACGTTTGTACACGTTCAACTCCTTTTGGCTAGTTCTGTCAGTACAGGGAGAACAAGCTTGTCAGTAAAGACGTGATGATTAAGTGGGAAATGTCAGAGCAGACCAAGCCACTTGATCTACGCTTGCACTATCCAAGTTAGGTTAGACCACCTGCTAAACTGCCAATATCACTTGAGTAATTTTGTAATTAACAAAATTCATCATACAGCTAATAGATGATATGACATATTATGCTTTGACACTTCAAACTCATTTTTTATTTTCAAAAATGTGGATAGTCCACTCTGAATATCAAAATTTTCAGCACTGAAAACTAATTGATAAATTAGTTAAAAATTATTATATGTGTTTACTTGTGCTGGTCTTTATTTGAGTCTCATGTTTTGCCGCAGGGTTGTGTGCGCACGAAGACTTATCCATCTTGTGCTGCGGTTGCAGCCTATGACCGCGTTCAGATTGAGATAGTTGAGTCACTTAATTTGAAGTGCTTTGAAGCGGACGTACCTGGAATCATTATTTCGACTTGAGGAAGTTTCTGAAACACACTTAACTTTAGATACTGTCTTAATTATGAGTTGAGTGGAACTCTGCTTGATGAACTCTTTTTACTATTTTAAACAGTTCTTAAAGTTCGAACCTAGTTCTATAAATAACTATTCAGCTTTTTCGAATAATCTTTTGAATCGATTCTTTATTTAACACGTCACAAAGAATAAAAACAATAATAAACTATGTATGGTTAGAAGTTGTAGTTACAAATTTAACATAAGTTAAGTCTCTTAAAATTTTTCGCAATGTAAACAGGTGAAGCCTAATTCCGGGTTGTCCGGTTCAGAAAAGTTAAGCAAAGTGATTTAACTTTCATAATGTGAACGTAGTATTAGCTACATATGTAAGTGAGATATGCCAGGCTGTGTGTCGTCCTCCTAGCTCCAATTGTAGAGAATTGGAGCGTTATTCCAAGGATCCGGGTTAGATTCGCGTCTTGGACATTTTTTTATTCGGTTGTTTTTAAACTTACTTAGCACTGGGATGATTCACACATTTAATAATTTCTGACGTAATTTCACTGCTGAAAATTGATTGAAAAATCAATTAAAAATTATAATATAGCCCATTGTGGTTTTGAAAGTATCACATTTTATGTATTTTCTTAGAATGCCCACTAGCTACAACCAAAGTATTTTTTTTGTTTTCTTCTTAGCCATGCCAGCCATAAATCACGAAAAATCTCATCATTTAAAGCAAACATTTATAAATTGATTATTTCAGTATTTAAATTCTGAATTCGATAACATATGGGGCTGAACATATATAACGTTATCAACTTTTTGGTAATTTTAGGCTTCCTCCCCCCTCCCCTTACGATATCATGCATTGTCATTCCTCGAATGCCCCCCCCCCCCCCCCCCCCGAATGAAATCGTTATCAATGTCTAAAAATTATTTTTCTTTTTAAATTTTCAAACTTTTTTTTTCTTTTTATATGAATATGGTTATGCATTTGTTATTTTCATACTTTATTAATTTAAATGACCGGAAGTAAATAAAATATCGCTATTATACATGAAACTTATTCCAACGGCGAATTATAAACGCATACGGTAGAACTATAGGAATGCGGAATGTTAGGTTATTCCATATTTTGATATGAAATGACTTTATAATCATTTAATGGCTTTAATAATAACTAGTTAGTGCCCATCATGATTTGACGGTAAATACCTTCAATGTTTCATTAGAAAAATTCACGAATTTTTAATTATTTGCTTTTAAATTAATTATTGAATGACGAATTTCTATATTGCATAAGTGATTCTTATTTCTTTAAGGCGATAGATGGTGCTGCTTGTCTAACCTATTCAATGAGATGAAAGAATTTTAAGTTTATAATTTACAACTAATTATGCTTTCTTTTTATCAGAAATTTACCTAAAAACACCGGATACAGAATTGATTTTTACTTACTACGACTTCATTTTTTTTTTTACTATTATTTAACAATATCTATTTTCATTTATTAATTTATTTATTAAAACTACACGGCCATTAAAAGCTGCCATGAATTTTATTTCTATGTGCCTCATTTTCTAAAAACCTAAATTTCAAACTAGGTGCAGCTAATGATTTATAATATATATTTTTTATTACTTGAATTTAATTTCACATTTTTATACATTTTTAAAATATTAAACATGGATATCAAGGTAATTTCTTTTATAGCTCTTATACGAATATTTTTCTTTCTTTCCGTTTTATTTTTTACGCAAATGAATGTTAAATTTTATTTAATTATAAAACATTAAATAATAATTATAATAAAATAAAAATCCCATAATTTCTCTTTCTAATAAAATGTGTCATTATTGAAACGAATTATCGACAAAAATATTACACTTGCCAAGCTTGGGTTCGAACCTGCGTTCTTCATAAAAATTCAGAGCTTTAAAGTACTGCGTTAACCCGCTACTC
This sequence comes from Maratus speciosus, assembly GCA_963932465.1. Taxonomy (NCBI): domain Eukaryota; kingdom Metazoa; phylum Arthropoda; class Arachnida; order Araneae; family Salticidae; genus Maratus; species Maratus speciosus. The sequence goes on from OZ010792.1 coordinate 282,919,151, forward strand.
TAGCGGGAACTCGTTTTACTTCCTAACTTGAAGAGGTTCGACAGACAGTTGGAGTATACGCATGTCTTTTTCACTATGTTGGCCTCTGCGGCTTTTAAGCAATTAATTTTAAATTTGATTTTCATTTGAAATATTGTATTCAAGGCGAATGTTTCTCTCTGGAAAATTTTCCAAGTATTAATACTGTGATGATTCTTGTCATAAACACTGAGATGAATTTTAAAGTAAAGTTTTGTTTGAAATATAAAAAAATCCCTGCCGGCCCGGCCTACAGGCAGAGGTAGATTTCGAAGTCAAATATACTAATTTCACAAACAAAAACTAAATCATGATTATAGATAAATCCACTTTAACAATTTTATCTGGCCGCTCTTGACGAGTTTTTATTTCATTTTCATATAATAGCTGGTTTTATCAGAATCATGTTAGGGCGGTATTCAAAAAAATACTTTTCCATGCTCAACAACTTGAAATTTTCTGGCATAATTCCAGATTCATTTTTAATTTAAAAAAAATATGAAACTTGCTGACGTGATTTTTGAAGAGATTTATAAGCGACCTGTGTTTTTATTTTTTGTTCAATTAATTAAAACTTGATATATAAACAATTATTTTCTCAGAAGGATAATATTTTTCGTTTCTAACACAATCGCTTCGGGAAATTCCGTTCAAAATGCCCACTTTGACATCATTTTTTGAAATATATTCTGCCTCTATCTAAAAATCGATTATTATGGTACATTATATAGTTTCTGAGTAAGCGAATCTACCAATTAAATGCGTTTGAGAGCAAAAATGAATTTAAAAACCAGTCAGAAAATAAGCAGTTTGGATTTAAGCGCATCCTTAATACAATGATTTTTCCAACACAATCCGCTTCGGTAAATTCGGTTCAAAATGCCCTTTTTAACAGCATTTAAAAAAATATATTCTGCCCCTATCAGAAAATCGACCATTACGGTACATTATATAGTTTCTGAGTAAGAAAACGTACCAATTGGAAGCCTTTGAGAGCAAAAATGAATTGTAAAATGAGTCAGAAAATAAGCAGTTTGGATTTGAAAACACCCTTACTAAGATCATTTTTTACTTCAACCGGTATGTATTTTTAATTTGTTTTTGCTCTAAGAATTGGTCCTATCCAAAACTTGTCTATATAGATGTTGTAGACAATATTAAGAAGATATATGATAAATTCATGGGGATTTTATATCTTTTGAATTGACGGAGTTATGGATTTTTTTCTTCTTCAAACCACCTTTTTGTTTTCGTTTTTAATTTTTTTTGCGGTACGAATTGGTCCTATCAAAAACTTGTGAATATAAAAGTTGTATATAATGTTAAGGAAATTCATGATAAAATTAATTGGATTTGATGTCTTGAGAGTTGACGAAGTTATGGATTTTTTTCTTCTTCAAACGCCCTTTTTGTTTTCGTTTTTAATTTTTTTTTTGCGGTACGAATTGCTCCTATCAAAAACTTGTGAATATAAAAGTTTTATATAATGTTAAGGAGATTTATAATAAAATTAATTGAATTTGATATCTTGAGAATTGACGAAGTTATGAATTCTTTTCTCCCAAAAACCCTAGTTTTTGCGCCCCTTGAGCCCATTTTTAACTTTATCAAAAATCTGTGATACATAAATTTTTGGCCCTATTTTTAGAAGTAATAAAAACTTTAAACTGATTTGATATGTACAAAAATTAAGAAGTTATGGGGGGTTTTCTGTTTTCACAAAACCCCTCCCTATTTCCCTCACCTTGGTCCGATTTTGCCCATTAACGAACTTGACCGAGATTTTATGCCCATTGATTTTATGTATCAGTTTGGAAGAGATTGGTGCAGAATTACGAAAGTTATCGTGTCCAGAAGAAAGTGATATATATATATATATAGATAGGTAGATAGATAGATAGATTGATATATAAATTTTTTTACTGGGGGTGGTTTTGGGTTCTAGGGGTCATGATCGGTGTAGATCTGCAAAAATTTTTCAGAAATTCCAACATAGGAACGATCCCAATAGGTAGTATTTCATACGAAATCTACCTAATATTATCTTTTTACCGTACTTTTTAGCAAAATATCGCTATTTTGGAGTCCGATTTTTCTAAAATATTTTTAATTTTTCCATTTAAAATACAATGCTTACCAACTGACATCTTTTTTTATTAAGTTCTAAGCTTGATCTTGAATTCAAGCTTGATATTAAAAACGTGTAACTTTTTTAATGTGTTGTGATTTGTCACTGCTTTATTAAATACGAACATGGAGTCTAACGGATATTAATACAACTCTTATTTATAGAACGACATGATAAGCCCTATTTATTTATTTTTTTTATTCCCGTGTACATTGTATTTTGTGAATATGAGTTAAATAGGTTTGGTATATTTTATAGGAAAAGACTGACCTGGGAAATAGAAAAAATAAGTAAGAAAAATCATGCATTAAGCATAGATTATAAAACACTTTCCAACACTTCCTGAATGCTTTAACAAGACATCGTAATTTAGGAAAATCACGTAAATAAGATAACTAAGTAAACATGAAAAAGCATAAAACATTTGAAAAACTGATTTCTGCAGTTACCATCAATAGCCAAATATGTTTTCCAATTCTTTTGAACAGTCCTGTATTTGATCTGTAGATTGATATATATATACTATATAATGGAAAAATTCAGTTTATCCGGAAAACGCATAACAGGTTGAAATTCTCTTTCATCAATTTATACTAATGTATGGACTTACATACTTAAATACTTTTGTACAACCTTGTAGTTTACCTAGAACCTTTATTACACCTCTGCTATTTAGTTAAAATTTAATTCAAACTAAAACACTTTTACAACTGCTGAAATTACATTTTCAGAAATTATAATTTATAGACGGCAACGCATCGAATTCTTTGCATAACCCTGTATATCATTTTATTTATATTCTACAAACATTTCTTAGTAAATTAAATGCAGTTCAACGTGAAAATGCATAACTAATTTAAAAACCACCTTTAAGAAATTTGCGCCCATACCCAGTAACCCTTACGAATACTTTTGTGTAGTCCTGTATATGAGTTATAGAATTTATATACATTATATACTATGCATAAATATAGTGAATCATAAAAGCGCATATCATAATTAAAAATGCATTTCCAGCAATCATCGCTAATGAACCGTACTTCGGATACAATATAGTATCTGAAGTATTTTGTGTGTCCCTGTAAATGCTATATACACTTCGTATTATACATGAAATAATTCATAGTATGTAAACCTCAAAGACATATATCAGTTTCATTATATATCAAATAGATTAACATAATTAAAGTACGCCGCAAACAATTCCCTCCTCCCCTATATCATTATGTATTGGAATTCTTTTTTTTTAGCCCTGAAAATGAAAAATAACTATTCTTTGCATTGCATATTCTACAGAATGCATATTTTAGTGCGCTTCATAAATGCATATCAATTTTATTCTGTTTGATTAAAAACCACTTGAAACGATTTTTTCCCCCACAGGCCGTAATGTAACGGAATACTTTTGACTGTCCCTGTAAATGAACTAAACATGCTACAAACTTCATTACAAATAGGGACCGTGCTATGGTAAACGTAAATAACATCCAACAATTTCAGGGCAATCAGAGTATATTTACGCGAGTTAGAACGCGGACAGACGGTCAGACAAACCGAAGTCATTAACACTTTTCAACTTTATCAGGCATGAAAAACACTTTATTTCAATGCTTAAATATCATATTTCATTTTTTAATGCCAATAATTACGTGTATCGAAAACGTAGAAAATGAGTTTACAATCGAAGAAAATTTAATAACTGATTCGAAATGTCTACAATTAAATGTTTGATTAAAATCACAAACAGCAAAAAATGCTTACATACAATTAAAAACAAAACAAATATATCAATTTGAAAAACACTAAATAATTAGTATTTATAATTGTAATATTAAACAAGAAAAAACTACAATAGATGAATTAAATGCATTATTAGATTTAACAATATCTCAAAAATCTTTATATATGTTATAAGAAATTCCTATTATTTTATAATCTTGGCAAATGTTAAATCTGACGACATTGGTATGAAGATTTAGGATTTTAAATACTAATTTAATCTATTATTAGCAATGAAAAAAAATCTTTCAAATGTTTCACTACTATAATATGTAAAATGACATTTTCCCAGTACAATGTTAATTTCTAAATTGAAACAGTTTCGTGGTATCATTATAATCGAATATCCCATTTAACTCCAAAATAATAATGACGATAAATACCGTGTTAGAATCAGTCTCTGCGTCAGCTTTTTTTTTCTAACGATGGCAGATTAAGATATTTTACTGTATCGAATCGGAAAATATCGCTTCTGAAAACAATTCCAGATCAGTCTCATTATATATAACGTAAAACTATTTAACTCATGATAATAATATATAAAACAGGAATAGACGATTTAAATTAAATAGGACATACCTTTTATGCTCCATAAATACTGTAATAATATCTGTGTTTTATCCTAAACTGGAGGACATGTTTCTCTTATCTTAAAAAAAGCGTTGGACTAACTTCCCGCGTCAAAAGCTCTCTGATCCTTATTTATTCTGCGGTCAAATCGAGCGCAGACGATTTTGAGCAAGCAGGTGATTCTACCGAATTATTATAATTATTATAATTATTACTTTTTTTTGCATACAGCAGATTTGGAATTTAAATGCGCAATAATTTTATCTTTATGAAAGTGTCTGTAATTAAAATTTTCTATTTGAATGAAACACCTTCCTTTTTTTCTTTCTTTCTTTTTTTTAAGTAAGTTCGTTTTACACGTAATAAATACAAAATATCTTCTGAATAAATGAAAATTGTGTACAGAGGATAAAAAAAAATTGTTTTGCCAATCTGTCATTCTTTTCATATTCATTTTCTGTAGAATAAAACAATTTGTAAAATAACTTTTTTTAAAGTCATATCTCTAAAACACAAATTTGAAATACGAATAATTATATCATGGGTTTTGTATAAATTTTGTATACATATTTATTTTTTGGAGAATACTAATTTTATTTAAAAAGTCTGAAAGCAGTAGAATGTTTTAAAAATAGTTACTTAAAATAGTTAAACACTAACAGGAAAAAATATGACTTGAATGCAAATTCTAAAGCAAGAAATGCATATATGACTAAACTCTGAAGACTCTTTCTACGAGCTCATTAAAAGTTGCAGACTTAACTGTAATAGAAAATGTTTATTTTGAAAACACAGAAGTGTTTCGAATACCACTGGTCGGCAAAAAAAATAAAACAATTTCCCAACTGCAAACTAAATATGTAAAGTGTACAGATTTAACATTTCGAATTCTAAATATGTTATTCAAACTGCTCCAGCACATACCATTTTTCCGAGAAACACTTTTATAACAATAACAATCAGTGAAGGATTATTATATTAAATTGCAATGGCAGATAAAATTCAAATCATGAAAAAAGTATACTTTCACTGTCTTAGATAACGAATTGATAAATTATAGTATGAAAATCTAGTTTGTTGATACTTGTACCGTGCATTTTCCTTTTTTGCCCCCCCCCCCTTCTTTTCGTGCCCGAATTTACTATTTGCTATCCACTAATATATTTTCATTCCTTATGCCGCTGTAACTCGGGCCTGTTTAAAATACTGTTTAAAATATTTCTGTTCATTTTCAAATATTTTTGAAGTTCATATTTTTGTCACACTGTGACTTACAATATGGTGGGTTTTTTTCGTCACATAAGTGACGTGACGTACGTTGCATGCAGTGACATAACAGTGACGTCACAATTTTTTTTAAATTGCCAGAAAAATCTAATTTTATATAAATAGCATGTTTTGAATATTTTTGTATTTTTTTTAATGTTTTCTAAGAAGTTCACATCTCAGTCACAATGTGACATCACTGAGTGGTGGCATTTTGGTCACAGATGTCACATGAACACAGTGACTTACAGTGACGTCACAACGACGTCACTGTGACCATGCATGCTATGAGGGTGGATCAAAAATGATAACGGTATATGAAAAGACAAAACCCGCCTCCCTCTATCTAGATATCTTAGGATATCAAGTGTAAATCTACTCCCTCCCTTGAAGCGATAACGTTATATCTGCACAGCCCCTATCTGTTACATTCGTGTTTTATTTATTTATTTCTGAAGTTTAGTTTCGTTTAGCAATTTAGTTAAGGAATTTTAAACGGAAAGAAACAAACTCTGAAATATGATATTTACAGCGTTTTAAGTTCAAATACGTTAATCTTCTGTAATCAGGTCACAGGTTGTTTTTTTCAGATGGATAAAAAAAAAATCCTTGCTTTAAAATTATTGTTAAAATACATACACAGCAGTGAATTGAGATACAGTTTTAAAGAAATTGAATTTGAAAGTAAATTTTTTTTCTAGATCCGACGATGTAAAAATTGGAATTGTTCAATGTTTAAAAGTTTTTTAAAAAATGCTATAAAACATTATTGTTTGTTCAGGTCATTGACACCGTTGATGTTACTTAAATATTACTCACGGACATGTTTTTACTTTATAATATAGATATCGCGATGAAAACTGTTAAGTCTGTATCAATTTTCTGAAATGCTTGTTTCATAATAATTATTTTTATCAATAACATTACTGAAGAAATTCCTATACATTCTAAAATTATTATTTTAACTCCAAAAGTAAATCCCGTTTAAAAGAAAACTTTATGCTATTTCTTACAATTGGAAATAAAATAATAACAAGAGTAAGAAATAACAAGAACGAAAAATCACGCGTACAGCATAGATTATGAAACACTTTCCAACACATTCAGAATACTATAACAAAATGTCACAGTTTACTAACGTGAAAGATTATGTCTAAATGAACAATTTGGAAAACGCATAACGCATTTGAAAACACGATTTCCGCTATTACCATGAATAGGCGTTAAAATATACGATTTTTTTTGTGCAGCCCTGTACATGATCTACAAATAGGTATTCATATTACATTGTATGCTAAAAGATAGTTGTCTGAGCGAAGCGAAGGCTAATACTCAGCGAAATATTACTGTCCGGACACTTTACTACTACGATGGATATTAACGCCATGTCCTACTAAAAAAAAAGCCTAATAAAAACCTTTCGTCAAGCATAACTCAAAAAATATTTGTCGGATTTCGTTTCTGATTGCACCAGAAGGTACCTATGAGGGTCGCCTACTGAATGCACCTACTATGAAAGATAAGTTCCAAACCGTTTAAAAATTACATAGAAAAAACTCTTAAAAAAGCACAATTTATCTGCATACGTCACAGAAATTTGGTGTGCGTCACTTTCACCGGTTGATGTTTTCGTAGACAACTGGTTTGAACACATGGAGCAAATAAAAAAAAAATACGCACGCAGTAATATTGAATAGATCAGTTTCAACCACGTGATCACAAACCTTGCAACAACCCGTGGCAACCAGTTTTGGTGGGCAAACAAATAATAATACAGTATTCCGTACCACGGTGACCGTTTTTAGCCTGTTGTATAAAATCTGGCATGTTGTATGACATACAATTGTGGATGATTAAAACAAAAGACATGAGTGTTTATTGATCCGGACGTTATCTTTCTCTGGATGTCTGTCTGTCTATCATACAGCATGCAATTTTCTTGTAAAGGATGATATTATTATGCAGTAAAACCTCCATAACGGACACACCTGATTAGTGGACACCTCTATTTAGCGGGCATTTTTTCGATTACCAACCCTTAAATAACTGTACATTTTTTACTCTCAGTAGCGAACACCTCCAAATAGAGGACAAATTCTGCCCTCCCGAGGTGTTCGCTATTCAGAAGTTTTACTGGTAAAACCTCCATAGCAGACACACCCGATTAGCGAATACCTCTATTTAGCGGACATTTTTTCGATTACCAACTCTTAAATAACTGTACATGTTTTACTCTCAGTAGCGGTCACCTCTAAATAGAGGACAAATTCTGTATTCTCGGGGTGTCCGCTATTCAGAGGTTTTACTGTATATAATATAGATAATTATTTTACAGGGCCGCACAAAAGAATAAGAATATATGAAACGAATATAAACTAAATTCGGGATTGGTAGATCGCTGATGGTAATGTAATTTTAGGATGTTGTTACAATCATCCGCAGCATGTTTTTAGAGTTTCGTCCATCTAACGAAACCCTACCTGTCTCACTCCTTTGTCTGTCTGTTTGTCCGTCTGTCAAAGAGCCCGTTCTCAGAAACTATATATGTCGGAGACTTGAAAATTTGCATACTTATAGCTGAACACCACACATCAAACGGCAAATAATAAAATTTTGAAAAAGTCTAATATTTAACCCTCTGGGCTCTAACTTGTGTATTTTAAGCAACTTTTCTAACTCAGCCCCTAATTTAATTAAGTTGGAGACATGAAAGTTTGCATACTTATAGCTGAACACTTGCGATAACACGATAAATCATAAAATTTTGAAAAAGTCATATTTAACCCTCCGGTCTCTAACTTCTGTATTTTGAGCAATTTTTCTAACTCAGCCCCTAATTAAGTTGGAGACATGACATTTTGCATACTTATAGCTGAACACCTCACATCTAACGACAAATAATAAAATTTTGAAAAAGTCTATTACTTAATCCTCTGGGCTCTAACTTGTGTATTTTAACCAATTTTTCTAACTCAGCCCCTAATTAAGTTGGAGACATGACATTTTGCATACTTATAGCTGAAAACCTCACATCTAACGACAAATAATAAAATTTTGAAAAAAGTCTATTACTTAATCCTCTGGGCTCTAACTTGTGTATTTAAAGAAATTTTTCTAACTTAGCCCCTAATTATGTTGAAACATAAAAATTTGCATACTTATAGCTGAACACCTCACATCAAACGACAAATAATAAAATTTTCAAAAAATCTAATATTTAACCTCTAATATTTTGTCTCGCGCAATTTTTAAATTTAAACTGTTTTGCAATACTATTTTTTGTTCATTTTGCATAATAAGTGTAATGTGACGTAATTTGTTCTATTTCAGATTTCTAACGCATGTTAATGAATTTATTTTACAACATCCTTTCTCTTTTAAAATTCACATGTAAATATAGTTTTTATGGCGTAATTTCCAATAAGTGCCTGCTTTTTATACCTAATTATTTAATTGTAATTTGAAGGTTTTTTTCTGTTTATAATAGTAACGTGTAAATAATTTTTTTATTTGAAGCTAACATTATTGTTTGCGCTGTTTATACAGTTGGCAACAGTTTAAATTAATACCATTTTCTAAAATATGTAAAAAATATCTGTCAAAATGCTGAATATTTGAATTTAAAATAGAAATAAAACCTCAAAAAATGAGTCAAATTAAAAAAACAATTAATGAAATCTGCAGACCGGGATCTTCTATTGAATAAAATGATCTAAAAATGATTAAATTCCCATGTATAGCTTTTGCTCTTATAATTTTTTTTTAATGGAACGATTTTGTCCAACTTTAGCATTAAATATCTCTTAAAATAATTCTTCGATTTGAAAACTGTATGCATTAATGTGTTGATCAAACATTTCGCTATAAAACCACCGATTTTCATATATTTGTATGCAATAGTTTTCTTAATATTAACGAAGAAAGACCTCCGGTCACAAAAAATTCAAAACCGGCGGCGGTGACAGCGTTAGTTACTTTTCATAGAATAGAGAGATATATAAAAATGAAAACTTGTCTATCTGTCTGTAATTCTATAAAAAATCCACAATTTGGAAGCCAAAATTGTGAAGAGATACGTACATGTGTATTAAAACATGGCCGAGACAACTAAAGTAATCCGGAATCGAAATAACTTATAGTTAATTTTTAATTAATAAAAAACCACCAATTTAACAGCAATTTCTTATCAAATTTAAACATTTTTCATTATAGCAGTTGCCAACAATTAAAAAACACAATAAAATTATTACTACAACAATTAATTTTCTACTGCAAGATTTCCACGTGAAAAATGAAAATGAAATAAATAGTTTGCCGAATTTAAAAAAAAGATGAATATTACGTCATAACTTTTCTATTGCAAGATATTCACGTGAAATATGAAAATGAAATAAATGGTTTGACGAATTAGTGAATATAACTTTATAACTTTTCTATTTCAAGGTTTACACGTGAAAGAGGAAAATATTACGTCATATTGGAAATATAAAGGGCATGGTGGATATAGTATAACGTCATATGAGTGTGAAAAATGTATTGAAGCATAATAAAAACCCGATTAGGGAAATATTGGCGTATTTTAACATTATTGCTCCAATTATAAATTGAAATAAGTTCATTTATAGCTGTATTCTTTTGCGTCTGTTATATACATTTATACATTTTTATGTGGCGTTTTCATATGATTCATTCAACAACATTTCGACTGCTTTTTTTAATGTTTGTTTTGTGTTGTATGTTAAATTTTGAAATTGATTTTTCAGAACAAACATCCTTCAAATTCTGGGCAACGCCGGCACTTTAGCTTGTAACAGATAAATGGCTTTTTTATCTGTACATCTAATGCTAATATTATAAAGCGTTATAATATTATAAAGTGTATAATATTATTAATGCTTGTACGTTTGTGAGGTGTTATCTCTGAAACTACATAGCCAACTTAAAAAAATGTTGGTGGCCATCTCTGCTCCGAAAAAAAGACTATTTTATGTCAGTGCAAGAACCTACATCGCTGCAGGAGCAAAAATGTTCTAAAATTGTGATTTCTGCGATATTGATTGGGTTAGAAACTTTAAATTTGGTGCGGTAGTTACTTTTATGATGTAAATACTCGTAATGAACGCTCTCTAAAAGGTTCATTTTGACGGATAAACGTAAAAATTTTTAGAAAGGTTCTAAACTATGATTTATTTGGAATACTGAAATTTTTGGGATACTGTTGGGGTTAGAAACTAGAACTTTGTCATGGTAGTAATTAATAAGATGTAAATGCTCGTTGTAGAACGAATTCTAAAAAATAGAAAGACTAAACAAAGCGGAAAAATATCTAAAGATGATCTAAGTAACGAAGAACATGGAACTGTTAGGAATATAAACATGAAAATTGACATGGCTGTATTTATCATGACGTAAATTCTCGCAATAGAACAATTTCTAAAAATGTCGCTATAAAAAACAGTGCAGAAACAAAAAACTTTCAAAAATTTTCTATTTCTCTGTTACTGCTGAGCCCAAAATCTTGAAATTTTGCTTCGGGTTAGTTTTAAAATATACAATTGTCTCTATGAATGGTTTCTAAAAAATTTAAAATTTAAAAAGATGAAATTAACGGAAAGCGATCTCAATTACCATTTATTTGGAATTATTAGGTACAGCAACTTTAAATATTTCATAATGCTGCATTTCCTCCGCAAAACATGCGATTTAAATGCAACAAAACTGATAGATACCCACCTAGCATTAAATAAATTGTGTAAATATTGAATAAAGACCTGTATGAAACAGTGAGTAGGTTGCCCGAAAGTACTTGTTAAAGTGTTCCTTCTCTAGGCTTTTCTCTCTCTCGCCAAGGCCACTAACAGAGGGAAGTGCCGTTTTAAATGTGATATGAATTTTTTATCGATTCATTTTTCTAGACATTTTATCATAAGGTCATATTCTCAATTATCATTAGTAGATTTTTTATATATTAACTTGTTCTGGTGAAATTTTGTAATCGGGATCATATTGGCGTATGTTAGCTTGCATGATTTGCTGAATAAATATGCATGGATTTGTAAATTACTTCAAATGACACTTTGACAGCTCAAAAGTTATGCAGACGATATATTCAGATCTTGTGTCATATTTTATGTTGTAATCATTGCCGATTTCTTTTATTTAATACATGCTAAATACAGCTCAACTTGTGCAGAATATGTTTGAAAACAAAACAATACAGCGTATGTAGTGGCCAGCATACACTCATCATTTAAATCCGATCGAGCATATCTAAAACACACTCTAACGAAGCATTGCATGCCACTTTTGATGTATTCGGTACTTTGATACTATATTAGATTTTGAGAAGAGAATTCTTTAAATGTTATCGACAACCTCATTGCATCCGTGGAAAACAGATATTGTACAATATTAACTATTCCGGGGGAGCACACACCATATATCCATTCTTTTTAAACATCATATATTTGTCATTTAAAGTTACTCAAATTGGTGCGGAGCGTCTGATTATGCTCTTGACATCATTTTATACAGTTAAAATTCCGATATAAGTAAATTAGTGTTTCATTTTCTATTTTACTTTTAATATATTGCGTACTTTCAATTTTATATCCATGCATGGCTGTCTTGAATAGTTTGATTTCCCATTTTTTTAAACAGTGTATACGAATTTATGTATAAGATTTTGTAATTCTACAATTCGTTTATTTTTATCATTTCAATTTTTCGCAGTATATGGACAATTAAAGATAACATCTCATTTTCTTTGCTTCCACATGTTATTATTAAATCTATGTTCTCAGTAATATCGCTCAGACTAATCCCTCTGAGGGAAGTCCTAGTTTAGTTAAACGCACAGCACAGTTTAATATTTCTGCTCAGCAATTTCCGCCAATAAACGGATGTTGTTATGAATTTCTGTGCGACTCTGTATATGATCTATAGAATTTATGCAAATCAAGTAATATATAAAAATAGTTTTAAAACGCATACCACGGCTGAAAACGCACTTCCAGCAGTTATTGTTCGTAGGCTTGAATAGTTCAATTATTGATAACTTTCTTCTATAGCTAAATTCTTTTGTGTGTCCCTATAAATGAACGATAAGATCTATGCATACCATATTCTATAATAAGAGGCTTGTGGTACACCTCAGTGATGCATATCAATTTCAATATGTTTAAAATACTGTAATGTCATTAAATTTTTCCCCATAGATCGTAATGTAATAGAAATCTTTATCATGGTCTTGTAAATGAACCGAAAATTACGCACTTAATTTTCAATACTGGACATGCCATAGTAAATACCAATAACATATACCAATTTTATGGCAATTGGACTATATTTACGCGAATTAGAGCACGGAGAGACAGACAGACAGACAAACCGAATTCGTAAACACTTTCCAACTTATTGGAAAGTGTTAAAAAATGTGAAAATATCCAACATTTATTGCATGCGAACTAAAATTTCCTTTATTCTTTAAACTACTCTTTATTCAGTATATAAAAATAGTACGAATAAATTCTTTTCTTATTTTCCTATGCCGCATATTCGTTCTCCGTTTTGAGAAAGGTGTTAAACTCTTCCTTAAATTTTAAAATAATCTGAAAAAAGATCCAGGACTATTTATTTAAAACTTTTTATCCGCGGTGTAAGTGTTAAGAAAATAAAGGAAAAGTCCTTGTATTGAAATTCCATTGTGTTCAATAGAAACTTCTCTTTTTCAAACGTAGAGATGTTTCGAAGTGCTGGCTGGCTTCATAGATGCTTTTGGGAAAAAAAACCCAGATAAAAATAAAGAAAACAAAAAAACTATTTTTATTCAAATGACTAATTATTTTCAAAGTTACTCAGATAAAAAAGCTAACAATTAAATAACAATTTAAAATAGGTTTCAGGAATTTCCGTGATAAAATGCTGCGAACAAATTAAAGTTACTTCTAAAATTTGGGTTATATCCATAATATAATAATATATCCTCATATCCAAAGGAGATACTTTCTGACACATTTTTTTATTCATTTTTGAAGGAAACACCATTCACGAACGGGGTTTGAAATTGCGTCGATTTGATAAAGTAGTTTTAACAGCATATTGCAGCAACTATTATTTGGTAAACTTTGGTATGTATTGGTATTTGCTACTTTGGTACTTGCTATAGCAAATACCTGAATTGGAGTTATCACGTGAACAACGCCGTGGTATTACCTTTTTTGTGCAAAAATGCAATGTCTCTGCTGCTGAATTTCATTGAAGATTATGTCATTGTTTATCACTCAATTTCATTTCCCTACGTACCATAGAACAATGATTTCGCAAATTCAAGAGCAAAGATGTGACTTTTGAAAAGGCTCCTCGACGTTCTAGACACACTGTTGTTAATGACCATGATCTGCACCAAGCAATTCAAGACGATAACAGAAAGAGCTTGATACACATGTCAAAATTCATCCTACAACTGCTCTCCATGCTTTAAAACGCATAAATTTGACCTACAAATTTAATCGCTAGGTGTCTCATAAATTGATTCAGCATAGCAAAGTCGTACGGAAGCAGACTTATCAGAAGCTGTCGTTAACAACCATTAGCAGAAAAGATGGATGTTCTGAACCTGGTCAGCCTGCTGGAAACGTCGTCGCAAGAAAATTTCTCATCAACAAGAAAGTTTTACCGTGCATCTGGTGGAATTGTTGTGAAATCATTTACAAAGAGCATCTGAAATCTGGTTAGACGATCGATAGTGACACCTATTTCTAAATGCTTAAAAAGTACAGGCCGAATTAAACGAGACACGAAAAAAAGGAGCATCGAAGAAAGACAGTTTTCTTTCACCAGAAGAATGCCAGATCGCATACAAGTGTAATCACTAGCATAAACTGTACCAGCTAAAATGAGAGTTAATACCACATCCACCTTACAGCATAGACATGGTTCCAAAAAATTCCTATCCGTTATCGCACCTACAGCTTTATATTCAAGTGTCAATCTTTAATTGAACAATAGAAGCCATTTCTAAGGTCTACGCATTTCTCGAGTCGCGATCATCACAGTTCTGGCAGGAGGGATCTGACAAATTGCAAAAATGTTGGTGGAAGATAATGTTTTTTTTAGATTTAGAATAACTTCTTGAATCGGGAAAAAATTCACCAACCTGATATTAAAAAGAGAACATATATTTATCTAAATATATATTTATATAGTCATATATTTATTCTAGGACATAGAAAAAATTTCAATTTTTTGGGACGGTGTAGGAAGGTGAGTTCCGAATCCTATTAACCATGTCCTGGGTCACTCCTTGGTTTGATACGACCCTGTTCTGAACAGAGGGCTAAACAGGGGAAGACCTCACGGTCTTTTGGAAGTTGGTTGTATCTATAACAACGGATTGTGTTGAAAGTACAGAATTCGCTATAGTCATATCCGTAGTTATTTGGTAAGGTATGCAACTGGTGGTTAAAACGTTTAGTTTCTTCAGACGACAATTTTATCCAAATATAAATCGGTTATACATCGGTTTAAAGAAATATGATTATTTTGTAGGAAAAAGTTGATGTTTGGGGATATGACCTTGTGTATTGTGGGAAATTGCTTTTTTATACAAATTCCAGTAAACGAACTGCCGAGAAAAAGACCGTTGATTGGCGCAAGTGACGGATGACGTTGAATGCATGTCCGAGGTTTAGAGAGCAGCTGTAGGGGAGTAGAAACGTAATAGTGTATATCAAAATATTTTCAATTAAGCGTTGAGTGTTACAATGTGTAATTGCTTTTGATGCACGCGATAAATATGTTTCCTTTAAATGCTTGTACCATTAATATGTTTGTCTTCTCTTATTACCCGACTGCCAAGAAGGGTTATGTGTTTCACGCGCATCTGGGTATGTGGATTTCTTTATACCCTCAAAACATTCCAACGGCTCAGTGGATTTTAATTAATGAGGTCTCTATCGATTCATATTAACCGTCCGATGGTTATAGGCTAGGTTTTGTTTTTATAAATTCAAAATGGCGGCCGTAAAATGCAAAATGGCGCTAAAGACGAAAAAAATTTACGCACCATATCGAGCTGCATATCATTGGATAGGTCTTTCAAAATGAAGACGATATTTCATTGACTATTTTACAGTCAGAAGCTCCGTTTAAATATTACACAACCTGGAAGTTGTGTAGGTAGGATCTCTAGCTTTACTGCAACTCTAACCTTCATAGACATCTATCGGCCTCATCAAAACAGTGTTTATAGATAGGAACTAACAATTAAACATAACTTAAAAGTCACCAATACAAGTAAATAAAAAAATAGGTAAGTAATATAAAAAATACTTTCACATTGATGAGGAATAATTAATTAGTTCGCTTTTCACGCAGTCGGGTTTTTTTATTTTTTAAATTTATTTTTTATTTTTTAGATCTATTCATAGCATTCTCCAATATCTAGATATAAGGCGAATCAAAAAGATGTCTAAATTCCCCAAGCCCTGAAACATTATATACCTGAATGATCTATACATTATTTGAAAGAGCACATAGAATGCGATAGTAAACTTTCGATTACTACCAATGAAGAGCTTCTAAATCTCGATTAGTGGAACATTGGTTCAGTCTGAGAAAGTTTACTACAATGTTGCACAAAATCTTTTACATTCGTAATCCATGACATTTTCTCGTGGGAAGGTTCATAGAAGATATGATTGCAGAATGTATTACATCTAGCAATAATTTTGTATCACCTAACAAACATTATCATATTTGCGCTAAAGTCAATAATGCAAGAAATTCTTATTCGGAAGTATAATCATATGTAATTTACTTCTAACGTGCAATGTATATTACTGTGAAAAACAGCAGTACGAAACTCAGTCCATCATTTTGAACCCCCTTGTATTTACAAGATAATTTGCTATATAGCTCATCGATAGCGTAAATGATTAAGCAAGGTAGAATTCATTTACTTCATTTGACATTTATTCCTCTTTAAGAATTAAATAAACTGGTGTAGGGTGCATATGTGTATGCTTATTCGAACTGTTACACCATATGTTCTTGCAATACACACTTGTACTTATTTCCATACTTATTTTATGATGTTGAGTTGTCAGTAAAAAAAAAATTATTTTTGTAGACTGGCGCTAAATCTACGCATTGAGATATTTATTCGGGAACGATATGTTTTCAGTTAAGAATTGTTATAGGAATCTACTGAAATTGAGGTTACTTCAGAAGGAAAGCTTTCAAAATGTTACAGAACCGCCCAATTTTGAATGCTTTAGCGTTGCATGGTTGCTACCAGTTGATAAATAAGTTATGGCATGATTCTTATAAATTACACATGATACGTGTAAAAAGTTGAATCAGAAAGACGTTTTTGACGAAAATAAGCTAAATACCTTTACAAAACTTAAAGTTGATTGTGGAGTGGGAATTCAATTTTTGATTGAAATTGAATTGCTTATTGTCGAAAAATTATAAAAAGAAAAATCATAATGTATCACCAATAACATTTAAAAGCTAAGATAAATTTCCTTCATTATTTCCTTCATTATTTATTATTTGCTGATTCTTGATTTGATTTTAATATTTTTTAACTAATCTTTGTACTATATTTTTATAATTTCATTATCAAATGCGTGAGCAAAGTTTCTATAACAGATTTAAGGATCTTATTGCTTTCAGCGATTAATTTCGTTTTAAAGTTTAAATTATTTTCATGTATTTTAACTATTTCGTAAAATAATAATTTCGGCATTTTTATTGATTAATATGGCAAAAAAAAGAAGATGACTCCATCCGATAAACTTAAAAATATTTTATTTTGTATCAACTATAAAATTAAAAATCTACACCCACTGCAAGTTCACTTTTATTCCTTCTTTTGAGAGAAAAAAGAAATGCTAAATTTTCTTTTTTCCATTTTATTAAAGAATCTGTGGAATTTTATTTAAAGTACAGCTTTACGGAAGAGATTAGAAAAACAAACGAGAGAATTTTTGTGATTTTTAAGGATTTCAGCAGCAACTTTTTAAGCTGTAATTCTTTCTTTCTTTCATGTTTTAATACTTTTCAACAGAGCTGGAATTGTTTATGATTTCAATTTAGCTGTCCGTTTGTCGGTCTATCTGCTCGCGCTCAAACTTCCACAAATATATTTTGATCGGCTCAAATTGATATTGAGCTTTTCTATACCTTGTTCCTTATGGAAAATAGAATGTTCCTTAATGGTTCGTTTACGAAAATGCCCAAAAGAATACGGATACATTCTAGACTATGGACGATTATAATTTAAAGGTATACTTTGAAGATGTTACGCAGCATCAAACATTATGAAATTCATAAGCACTACAGTATGTTTTCTGTAGATGTTTAACATTTATCGTTCATTAAAATAAATACTCCATAGATTTTGAACAGATTATTGTTTGTATGCGATAATAGTTGGAAGTGCATTTCAATGATGTTACATTACTTCAAAAATTACGAAATTGCCATGCATTGCATCATGCTTTCTTTATAAAATAGTAAGCGTAGCATTTATTGCTAATTTATAGAGATTCACAAATAAGTTATTAGATTACCTGTTTCATTTATATTATGCGTTTTAAAGCTTAACTAAATTACAGTGGTATATATAAACTCTTTAGATAATATAAGAAAAGCTGTGCAAAGACAAAAAAATGATTCTACATACGATCTATGAGCAGTAAATGTTGATTATGAGTTGAATTTTCAAATTTATTTCAAATTTAAGCCGAACTAAGTTTTAGAATATGTCTACGGTGTATGGAAATGCACACAAAAGTTTCCTATTTCGATGATGTGCCAGTTCAATCGTTACACATAACACTCAATTTGTGTGGCTTCAAACGTCATTCTCCGTTCATACTTTCAACAACATATTGACATACAAATTTGGAGTTCACGCATGAAGTTAAAATTCATGTAGTAGCGGCCACATAATTAAAAATCTAAAATCTAAAATGGGATTTAATGGGGCATGAGAATTCGAATAAAGATTTTTTTGTCTAGTTAAAAAACTTATTCGCAAATACCAACTTAATGTTATTATAAAAGTAATAGAAATGGTAAAAATCCTCCGTTATTAAAGAATGGGTGAAAGTTATACAAACAAAAAATTTTGTTTGGGGTATCTGGTCTATATTTTGTTTCAATTTCTTGAATTGTTAGTTGTGGGAATCGGCGTTTATTTTTTGATTTAGCGAAATAAATTCATAAAAATGAAAATCTGCCCTACTTTTGTCAGATTTCAGTTTGGTTTCAAAGTTCTGATCTAAATCCTAACTGCTTATTTTCTGATTAATTTTTAAATTCATTTTTGCTCTCAAACGCATCAAAATGGGAAATTCTCTTTTTTAGAAACTACATAATGTGCCGTGCTTCTCGATTTTTAGATAAATGAAGAAAATATGGTAAAAAATGCTGTCAAAGTTGGCGTTTTGAACCGAATTTTTCTTAGCGCGAGATCAGGGAATGAGAAAAATGGTCATACTGAGAAAATAATTGTTTAAAAATCAAAGTCTAATTAATGTAGTGAAAAATGAAATCACGCGGCCTTTTATACATCTCTTCAAAAATCATCTCAGCAAGTTTCATGTTTTTACTTTTAAAAATGAGTCTGAAAATGTCTCAGAAAATTTCGAGCTGTTAAGGGTGGAAAAATATTTTTTCGAATACACCCTTAATTACGATACGTTTCTTGGGTTTTTACATTTCCTTTTCCTATAAGGTGAATAGTTTTTACACTAGCGTAATACTCCTCCCTCTGTTACAACTTACAACGTCATACATTATGTAAAAAAAGTTATATAGGTTCTATTTAGTACTTGCTGATATACATATTATTTAGTACTGTTATACATATAACAGGATCTTACGTAATTTTACTTCAAGTTATTGCAATTCAAATAAAAATGAAAAATTATTACTAATAGTAATAAAAATCTATTAACATCTCAGCATTTATGAACTTATAACAGTGCTTTCAAGAAATTGCAAACCAATTGTTTTCATATTTTAGACATGATATCACAAAATGTTAACTTCCCTCATACCCCTGTTACACTAGGTCACAATTTGTGGTACCCCACCCACATCTGGAAATGTCATGTAATTAATGGAGGACGCCCAATCAAGCCCATAGACAAATAGCGTATTTGAGCTAATGGAATTTGAAGGCAGAGTGTTTTCTAAAATCTTTAATGGTATTCACGTTAAAAGGACATTGCAGCCATAATGGCACAGATTGGAAGTGGAGCCAATTACTAAAGATTAATCTAATTAAAAAAATAAAAAATAAAATTGCCCAGTTAAACTGATGGCATTGAGCTCCCAGGCTATTCACACTAATTGTATATTATACTTTTATTTCAAAGAATAATGCCCCTCGAAAAATAAATGGAGAGATTAGCCCCCGTTTCCCCCCTTGATACGTAACCAAAAAACCTCCAAATATAATCAGGAAAGCTCCTTAACATAATAAACTGGTATACAAAATTTGAAGCAAATCAGGTAATTCTGCATGAAAAAAAACATTTCGCTAAATTAAGGGGGGAGGGGTATTAGCTCCCCCATTTCTCCTTTTATGCTGAACCAAGGAACCTACAAATATAATCAGAAAAATAAACTAAATTAGATAATTCGGCATGAAAACCCATTTATCTAAATTAAGGGGAGGGGACACTTGACCCCCTTTTATACTTAACCAATAAACCTAAAAATCAAATGAAGGAAGCCATATCGGAATAAACTGCTATATCAAATTTCTAGCAAATCGAATAATTCCGCATGAAAAACCCATTTATCCAAATTAAGGGGGGGGGGGCTAGCCCCATCCTCCCTTTATACTTAACCACCAAACCTCCAAATCTAATCAAGGCAGCTCCTTAAAATAATAAACCGGTATACGAAATTTGAAGCAAATCAAATAACTCTGCATGAAAAACCCAATTATCTAAATTAAGGGTGGGGGCCTAGCAGCCCTTTCCCCTTTTTATACTTAACTAATGAACCTCCAAATCTAAACAAGGAAGCTCCTTAACAAAATTAAAAGTTATACCAAATTTGGAGCAAATCGAATATTTTTGCATGGAAAACTCATTTACCTAAATTAAGAGGGTATCCTTCTTTTCCCTCCTTTATACATAAGTAATGAACTTCCAAATCTAATCAGGGAAGCTGCTTAACATAATAAATCGGTATACCAAATTTCGAGCAAATCGAATAGTTTTGCATAAAAAACCCATTTATCTAAATTAAGCTGGGGGTAGCCCCTTTCCGCCTTTATACTTAACTAACGAGTTTCCAAATCTAATCAGGGAAGCTCCTTAACATAATAAACCGGTATACCAAATTTGGAGCAAATCGAATAATTCTACATGAAAAACCCATTTATCTAAATTAAGGGGGGAGGGGAGCTAGCCCACCTTTCCCCTTTATACTTAAGTGATGAGCTTCCAAATCTAATCAGGGAAGCTCCTTAACATAATAAAACAGTATACCAAATTTGGAGCAAATCGAATATTTCTGAATGAAAAACCCATTTATTTAAATTAAGGGAGGGGACTAGCCCCCCTTTCCCCCTTTATCTTTAACAAATGAATCCCAAAAACTAATCAGGGAAGCGCCTTAACCGAATGAACCTAGAAAAAATATTGAAGAAAATCGGATATTTCTATCAAGAGTTATCGCGTTACGTACATACGTACATACAGAACCGGCGGACACATAAGCTCTCAGGCTTTGATAGCCTGTGATAGAGATCTGCACGGGCCGGCCCCTGGCCCGAAGCCCGAGCCCGGCCTGCGGGCCGATTATCATTCACGGCACTCGGGCCGGGCCGGGCCTAACTTAAGTTTTCTGTACAGAGCCGGGCCTGGTTTCATTCTTAGTCTTCACGGCCCAAAATTTTCAGTCGTAGATTTGAGCCAGCCCGTATGAAAATCATTGTCTCAGCGGCCTGGTCCATTTAAAGCTCAGTTAAATTAAGCCTGGCCCAAAAGTTTTTGCAAAAAATGCATACATTTTTGAATCGCCTTTATTCTACACTTAAACATTAAAATTTATTATTTTTAAAGGATAGTGGGTTTCTACGCATATTAAAATATAACTAAACTAAAATACAGTAAAATGTGTGAAAATGAACCTGCCTATGACGGAACCCTGTTTTAAACTGAAAAATGTGTTGATCCATGCGAAATTAATATACTAATAAGTAAGCAAAGAATATATAATACATTTACTCTTGCTAAGAAGCCAACTTGTCTATAACGCATTTTTTTTCTTTTCTATGCAATTCAAACTTAGAAGATTTTACTGTATAGCATTTTTCCGATTTTTAACACTTCTATACATGGAATATGGTTTAACCCCTTCGGGACGGGAGCCTTTTACGAAATTTTTAATATTTTGTCACCGTTTTTTAAAAACAGAAATTTGTATGTTCTTGAATCGAGAAAATGCGCTTATTAAATAAGGTAAATTTTACAGTAAAATTTTACTGGTGAAGAAAAACAATGATTCTGAGCGCTTCATGCGAGCGTATATATGTCGGTCGTTCCCAAGGGTTTAACAATATTAATGATAAGTCAAACAAATACATACAAGAAATAGAGAATCATTAAAAAAATAAATATCGCAGCCTGCTGCACTTCTATAAAAATAAAGATTATAAACATGAAAAAAAAGTTAAGATAAATATTTTTGGTCAGAACTCCTCGTACGAGACAAATTTTTAACCAGTTCGACATAAAAATCAATGTTTTGTAGAAGTTCACTCGGGCCGGGCCGGTCCCGGGCCGAGATTTTAACTTTTTTCCAGGCCGGGCCGGGCTCGGGCCGAACTTTTAATTTTTTTATCGGGCCGGGCCTATATTATTTTTTCTACGCGCCGGGTCGGGCCCGGGCCAAGCTTTTAATTTTTTTATCAGGCCGGGCCCGGGCCTGGAAATGTTGGCCCGTGCAGACCTCTAGCCTGTGAGCTAATAAATAAATAAAGCGATAAACGAAAGTAAAGTATTATTTTAAAATAGTAATTAAAGCCTTTGTGCAGGAATTCAGCCTTTGTGAGGAGTCCTTCTCACGCGCGCGAGTGAGAAGTCCTTCTCACTCGCGCTTGCTTGTCACAAAATACTTTTGTTTTCAATGGTAATTTCTTCCGCATGATTCATGGTTTGGCTATGGGTAATCCTCTTAGTCCAATTTTATGCGATATTTATATGCACTATTTTGAGGTCAAACTTTTTGAAATTTTAAAATTTCCGTTCTATGTTCGTTATGTTGATGATGTTTATGTCCTGGTTGAAATAAATTCGGATATTAATCATATTCTCTCTATTATGAATTCCATTGATCCCTGCATTCAATTTACCTCTGAAATTGAGACCAATAACTGTCTTTCTTTCCTCGATGTCCTTGTTATTCGTTGTGATAATGGCTTTCAGACTACCGTCTTTCGTAAACCTTTTGCTGTCAGTCTTCCACTTCACAAGCATTCTTCTCATCCCCCTAAACAGAAATTCGCTGCTTTCAATACTTTTGTTTTTCGGGCTACCAATGTTTGTTCCACTCCTCAGTTACTTAGTGCTGAACTTAATTACCTCAAAGCTATTGCTGTTGATCGTGGTTATTCCTCTAATATTATTGATTCTATTTATAAGAAATTGACGAAATCCGTCCATTCTGATAAGCATTCTAATTCCAACTCTAATACTTCAGTTGTGTTACCATTTTTTCCTAAAATCAGTCAGCAAGTTGCTAAAATCTTAAGAAGGTTTGATTTTAATGTTATTTTTTCTCCTGTTAATAAAATCACTTTTTCAAATCTCAAACACCCCATTGATCGCCTAGATAACTGGGGTATTTACCAAATCTCTTTCCAATGTGGCCTTTCTTATATTGGCCAGACTAAACGTGCTCTTAGATTTCGTTTAAAAGAGCATGAAGGTTATGTTAAAAATCAGGAGCTCAAACGTTCTTCTATTGCTCAACATTCTTGGTCTTCTCAACATAGGTTCGATTTTTCCTCAGCCACCATTATCCAAAAATGTTCTTCTAACCTTGATCTTGATTTTTGGGAAGCTTACCACATCATTAAAAATTCTCACTCTTTAGTCAATGACTTATCTAGTACTACAGATTTTCCAAGTATTTGGAAAGCATTAATTTAATTTCCTCTTTTTTGGTTTCATTTTCTCTCCTTTTCCGGTAGATGTCGCTACTTGTCCACCCAGTCGTTTCCACTGCTTCTCTCTCATTGGTTGTTTCTGGCGCTTTCGCTACCCGCATAGGGTATATAAGGCAGCGCGTCTCTGTCTATCATTTTGCTCAGCCTTGCTTTTCTAGCACGCTGTTCCTTTTTTCCCTCTCTTGCACTGAAGAAGAATCTCGCTGTAGATTCGAAACAGCTGTTTGCTGCTTTTTCACGCATTATTTGTGGATTTTAAACGTTCGTTTACTGCATTTCAATAAAGTATTATTATTTGTTCTGGGTTATCAATTGCCAATTTTGGGAGCTATGCCTATGCCACTATTTACTTAACATAAATTAGCAAACAATTGTTAGGATATATTTTTAAAAAGTTGTTAGCTGTTAAAATAGATTTTCTTTTAAATCTTGATTAAAAATTATTTAAAAAGTCCTTAAAATTTAATAAATCGATGTAAATAAATTTAATTTGAAATTACATTTTTACTCTATTCGATTATGTAAAACTTGAAATTGTGTGATAGTGATGTAAGAACGATACAAGAAATACCGCAAACGCAAGTCGTTGCCACCATCGTTATGACACTGGCTTGCCAAATTACTTTTCGATGCATTTTTAATAATAAATGGGCAAAAGATTTCTGACGAGGACAAAAAAATCCATAGTGAAAAAAACAAGACTTTGCCGTTAAATATTAATTTTACTCAATGAGTCACGCAATTTCTCAGTCATTCAAATTCCCTTTTAATAATACGAAATATATGAACAAATATTACCTGAACAGAAAAAAAGTTTCAGAAAATTTCTAGTAACTTTGTAGTTCCCTACAATTTTGAAAACATTTTCCTTGTCTCTAGAAACCCCTATTAGAAAAACTAGTTAGAAACTCAAAATCCAATGGCTTTCCGAATTTAACAGAAATAACTTTCCAAAAATTTATGGGCTTTTTTCTTAGGTCTCTTTTTCTTTTAGCGCGTCTCCACAAAATTTCTGAAAATAATGGAAATATTTCATGAATTGGGAGTAACTGCGAACATTCTATTCTACAACATAACTGAGTAACTGGCATTCAATTCTAGTACGGTCAAGCACTGATTATACGTCTTTCAGGAAAGCATTCTAAAACGACGTATAACAGAGAAAGACGTACTATCGAAATATGTATCGGTATGTATATGTATAATAAATTGTAGTCGGCTAAGGTGTAAAATCTTTGACTGTAGAAATATAATGCTTCAATCATACAAATTTCATTTTGCTACCATTTTCGATTGCAAATATTTTGAGAAAAAAATTAAAACATTAAAAAAACATTAAATAATCATTTCTAAAATTAAAAAATAAAAGTGAGACTTAAACTTACACTACGTGCAAAATTACTTAAAAGATGACAAAGTATTTAAAAATGTAAAATTATTTTAATACCTTAGAACTTTCAACTATAAAAAACATAGTCTTCTTCAGAGGAATGTAAGAAATACAACAGTTATTGACGCCTAATTTTCAAAATCCACGTAGATCAGAAACATCTGATTAGTGCCAAAGTAGACCCGATCCCGAGGGACGAATTTTTTGTGGTATATGTAATTCCACTGAAAACAGAAGATATTTATCTCGAATACATAGGCATGACTTCGCGGAAACTTAAAGTTCGTATTAAAGAACACTTGAGAGATTTAAAGTATAACCGACCTACAACAGCCCTGTCAAGACTTAACCAGAACCAGAACATACAAGTTAATTTCGAAGACGCAAAAATTATATATCCCTCAAAGAATTATCATGATTTAATTATCCTCGAATCAATAGAAATTATTACTAAAGAAAATTCTGTTTGTAATGACGTTTTATCCTACAACATACCCAGAATTTGGCTCAGTTTGCTTAAAGAATGATAAAACGAGTAATTTTCCACTTCCCTATATCCATGTTTTATTTTCCCAATGTTTCCGGATCTATAAATTAGCTTCCACTTTCACTCCTTTCGTCACCATCTACGTGGATTTTGAAAATTAGGCGTCAGTAACTGTTGTATTTCTTATATTCCTCTGAAGAAGACTATGTTTTTTATAGTTGAAAGCTCTAAGGTATTAAAATAATTTAACATTCTTAAATACTTTGTCATCTTTTAAGTAATTTTGCACGTAGTGTAAGTGTAAGTTTAACTTTTAAAGATGAATTAACCGTTTCTATTTATTTATTTACTGATAAAAGTGAGAATTATCTAACCTTATATCCGTTGCAAAACATGAATTAGGGGAGACTAGGGAGGGTTGACCATACGGGAGGCTTGATCCACCCATCAGTTTTCACATTTAAAATAATTTCAGAGTTTTACCAATAGGTGTCAACCAAAGCTATTGGAATGCTCAAACAACAGTCTTTGTTTCATACAGCTAATCGAAATAGGTGTGGAAAAATCAAATGGGGAGCGTTTTCAACCTAAAAAGTGTGTTTTTTAGAAATAATTTGTAAGCTTTTTTCAGATAAAATATATCATACAAATTTAAGTAAGCAGGTTTAAAGTAATGCAGAAATAACGAGCTTTCATTCCAGGCATAAAGATTGTACCGTAAGTTAGGCTTAACACAACAATATGCTATTATTTAGAAAAGTGGTATGTGGGGAGGTTTGACCCAGTCAATGTGAGTGTGGGTTGACCAGATGCTCAAGGCTCCCTTAATTAAGTGGTTTTGGCAATCTGTTTATTATACACTGTGCATAATGAAAAGGGTTATATATAAAAAAGAATATATATTTATCCTGTAAAGCTACTGTAAAATGGGGTGATGGAAAATGAAGTGTTTGAAACTGCTTAAAGAAAGATGTAAAAAATTGCTGTAGCATCCACTGCAAGAAAATACTTAATGAAATATAAATGGGAAAGTTGATAGGAACTTTTCTCTATCTAAATATTACTTAAAATATGTAAATAGAAACAGTGGAAAAGAATAGAAAGTATGAAAACAGCAGTCTTAACTATTTCAGGGACAGTGGCATGTTTATGAAACCACTTAATTTTAATTCCCAAACGCCAGAATGACACCAGAATTTTACTAAAATGTTTTCCATTTAATATGTATGTGAAATATAGCCTTTTTCTTATTTCCAAATAAACTTGTTCGTAAATTCCCTTGCCAGTCATTTATTTCAACATTTTAGTACTGAAAGTACTTTGCTCCCGAAAGGCTTAAACGATGTTAATAATAAGTTAAGTGCCCAATGCGGCTGCAAAAGAAAATAGCATTGATCGAAAAACTTCAGGAAGGCATGTAGACAAATTTCACCAGGATGAATAAAGTTAGATGAAGCCAAACTATGTGACAACTATGTTGTTAGGTCGAGTGTCACAAAAAGTAGGACAAGGAGACAAGAAAAAGGCGGTGCAGTGTTTCCTAAATCCAGACATATTCATACATGAAACCCTATGAAAATGGAACCTGTCTCTACCGGAATATTGTCTTAAATGTTAAAATTTCATTTTCCCTACTGTGCAATTATATATGCTCAGACAAAATCATGTTTAAAACAAATGTTTTCTCCTATGACTTGCGATTGCGTCAAAACAGGTTTTTTTAAGCGTCATGTTTTCAAAAATATTTTTTTAATAATTAAAGCATGTAGCATAAAGTTATTCTGTTTTTTTTTTAAACTGATTTTATTGTCTTCTCAAATATTTCAATATAATACAAAGTGGGTCAAGCCTCCCATATAGTGGGTCAACCCTCCCGTATGTGGGGAGCCTTGACCCATTATTTTGTCATGAATAAAATCATTCATTTTTCAAATTTCTTATATATTACACTTATGTAGCAATTTTATTTTGATAACTGATTGTATATCGAATAAACTGATATATAAAACTTTATTCTACGTTCAATATTTAAAAAATAAAAAATCATTTTGTAAAAAGTGGGTCAACCCTCCCTAGTCTCCCCTATACTTTTTTTAATTCCATTATCGAACGTACAAACATATTTTAATTAAACTAATATTTAATCGTAGTCTGGCTCGCCGATTTCCTTTGAGATTTAAGCAAAGTATTATATATGGACGTAAGTTCCGGGAAAGTTTTGTCACTAGTATTGTGCGAAATAAAAAATGTTCTAAATGTGTCAGTGTGAATGCAGATCACCCAATGTCCATTCTCTTTAAGTCGCAACCCCTTCACAGGTTCCACGAACATGAAATAATCCCTGTAAAAGTCACACATGTTTTCTGTCTTTCATCTTTCCCCAGATATTGCTAGCAGAAAAAAGAACGACGCTGGGAGAAAAAATTCTCAGAAAGTCACTTACGACATGAAAGAAACGTCGCATAACCGACATTATGCGTCGTACAAACCAAACATTGCAACATTAAAATGCATTGGAATGAATAGGGGCCGCACTGGAACAACGTATAAATGTAAAAGAAGTATAAACCAGAAACGTACATACGATGTAAAAAGTTTAATAAATTATGTTGTATCAAGCAAATATTTTACAATTTTTCGTAGTGTTATAGCGTAAAAAGGCAATTTTATTTCCTTATTATATCGTATTATTTTCTTCATTTCAGAAAGGGGTGCTACACGATCAAAATAAGGTGAAAACTGCAAATCGTGATAAGAATATACCGCTTCGTGAGTTTCTACTTTATGTTAATACAATGCATTTCAGAGGGGGAGGCATCGCGAAAAGTCGTGGGTATTCAAGATGGCGGCTGTTATACAAAATGGAGTCATTTTCTGAATTTTCTTACTATATGCATCATATAAATGTGTGTTTCAGGTCGATTTCGAAGGTTTTAACGTCAAAAATATCTTTTTAATACTTTCTGTCGTAGTTGAATGGGTTTATGATATCAGTTTGTCTGTTTGTTTGTCTGTCTGTCTGCTTTCCGTTCCATGCTTAAACTCGCTTAAATATCGCTACTCGCTTAAATTCCCTCAGATTGTCATGTAATTCATATATGTTATTGAAGTTTACAATAACATGTTCGGAAAAAAAAATTGAAGTGTATAGCTTTTATAGTCCGTTTACAGGACCCTCAAAAGAACTCCATTACGTTATTGTCTATTAGTCCGGATTCTACGGTTGAGAAAACAGCAAATCGTGATAAGAATATACCGATTGGTGAGTATCTACTTTATGTTAATACAATGCATTTCAGAGGGGGAGGCATCGCGAAAAGTCGTGGGTATTCAAGATGGCGGCTGTAATTCAAAATGGCGTCAATTTTTGAATTTTCTTACTATAGATCATATAAATGTATGTTTCAGGTCGATTTCGAAGGTTTTAACGTAAAAAATATCTTTTTAACACTTTCTGTCATAGTTGAATGGGTTTATGATATCAGTTTGTCTGTTTATTTGTCTGTCTTTCTGCTTGCCGTTCCATGCTTAAACTCGCTTAATTATCGCTACTCGCTTAAATTCACTCAGATTGTCATGTAATTCATATATGTTATTGAAGTTTAAATAAAATGTTCGGAAAAAAAATTGAAGTGTATAGCTTTTATAGTCCGTTTACAGGACCCTCAAAAGACTTCCATTACGTTATTGTCTATTAGTCCGGATTCTACGGTTGAGAAAACAGCAAATCGTGATAAGAATATACCGATTGGTCAGTATCTACTTTATATTAATACAATGCATTTCAGAGGGGAAGGCATCGCGTAAAGTCGTGGGAATTCAAGATGGCGGCTGTTATTCAAAATGGCGCCATTTTCTGAATTTTCTTACTATCCATCATATAAATGTATGTTTCAGGCCGATTTCGATGTTTTAAACGTCAAAAATTTCGTTTTAATACTTTCTGTCATAGTTGAATGAGTTTATGAATTCAGTTTGTCTGTTTATTTGTCTGTCTGCCTGCTTGCCATTCCATGCTCTAACTCGTTTAAATATATCGCTACTCGATTAAATTCACTCAGATTTTCATGTAATTTATATATGTTATTGACGTTTACAATAACAGGTTCTGAATAAAAATGAAGTGTATAAGTTTTATAGTCCGTTTACAGGGCCCTCAAAAGAATTCCGTTATGTTATTGTCTATTAGTGCGGGTGCTACGGTTGAGAAAACTGCAAATCGTGAGAAGAATATACCGATTGGTGAGTATCTACTTTATATTAATACAATTCA
This sequence comes from Maratus speciosus, assembly GCA_963932465.1. Classification (NCBI taxonomy): domain Eukaryota; kingdom Metazoa; phylum Arthropoda; class Arachnida; order Araneae; family Salticidae; genus Maratus; species Maratus speciosus. The sequence continues at coordinate 282,949,267 of OZ010792.1, forward strand.
TATAAGAGGGGCAGGAATCGCGTAAATTCGTAGGAATTCAAGATGGCGGCTGTTAATCAAAATGGCGTTATTTTCTGGAATTCTTGCAATTTTCATACTATTTATCGTATAAAAGTGTGTTTGATGTAAAATGTAAGAGTAAAATCTGTAAAAATAAGTATGGCTGTAGAAAGGTTGGACTTTCTGGCACATTATTGGGCAATTGAAAAAACGAATGTCAGAAATATATATTTCTGACAATATATATTCTATATCATCATATGATGATACAAAGTGAAGTTTTTATATTCTCTAACTTTAAATGTAACATGCAATTTTTTAAATATCTTGATAAATTAAGGTATTAATAAAAAATGCATTTTGTTATTTATGTATTCCTTTTATTTTCCTGACTATAAGGGCTATTAAAAAGGGAATTTTTCGTTAACACATATTGGACAATTGCACCATAAAATATAATAAATAAAGACACATAACCTTGCTTAATGTTACACAAAACACGAACTTTAATAAGCTAAAAGTTAAGTTCTACGTTTTGAGCTGTTTCTACAGCCGTCTTCAGGAACAATATAATGGTATAATGGTTTTTCATTTTAAAATGAAAAAAAGGCGTTGCCAGTCTGTTGTGTCATACAACAAATTGTTGTTTAGAATACAGCTCTTATCTAGTTGCTTTCAAAACAAAGGAGGTACCACGTGGAGGTGACTGCATTTCATGTCACAACAGTGCATAGCTCAACCATCCTACCATCTGATCTTGTTTTATTTATACATTGAATTGTGATTTTTTATCAAAGACTGGTATGAGTTTTCTATGTATCAACCTAGTACATCTCTTCTTTGGATCCACAGACTTTGGATGCTGCTGCTGTGATCTCCTTTACGTATTTTTATACTGTTTGTGTAAGAGAAGACAAACAGTGTAATGCAGTGCGGATGATATTAATGTAATCTATTCAGCCGTTAATTATCTTCACCAAGATTGCACCCGATAAATGCATATTGATTAGAGGTTCTGTTACCACAACAATTTTCCAATGAATTAGATTTATATAATTATCCGATTCAAAGTTGATTGTCGATGTTTCAGATTTGCGTATGCCATCATTTACTCCCATTTTTCAACTGTTATGTGCTGAGCAGCTAGCTGTTTAATATGATGGCAATCGTCAGAGAGCATTGAAATAAGAATTTCCTCTGCGTATTCAAAGCGACCATTGTCCTAAATAACCTTTTTTTTAGTATTTCTTTTATTCCGTTTTGTGTATTGTTTAGTAGCCGAGTAATTTCCCATGAGTTTTTAGATCCCTTCTTTAGCTGTGAATTACATTTGATTGTAGATCCTGGGGCCAAACTTGGATAACATATTACTTTTTGAGTGAATTTAGAGACTATGATGGGCGGTGAGTGCCCATCGAAGGTGGATACATCTGTTAGTCGTTGTCATCCATTCTGCGAGGGACATGTTTAAAATGAACCATTACAATTGATCATATGCCACCTCCAAGCCCAGTGAATTTCCTCTGCATCATTTATTAGACAAGATCGTTGGCAAAAATTAGATTCTAACCCACAGGGATTCGCCGGACCAATAGGAAAATCTTTGTCCACGTGCTTATTCCCTTCTAATTTCAATTTTTGATGCCATAGGCAGTAATTTTCAAACATTATTTCCTGAATTCGAGAAAAGGGTGCTTAGCACATACCAGAAATACCTGCTAGACATTTGCAAAGCTATTTCATCAAGATATTGCTTAGAGGAACTAGCGAATAGGAACCTAAGAAACTTGTCCTACGCAAGATGGCTCACAAAGGCGCATAAAATTATTAGCCTTCATATAAGCACTGACTAATCATCAGAGTCTGGTTCACTCACAAAGTATGTAATCCAAGTTTATGCCGGAGGATGGTTTACACGAAATATAATCCACATCTAAAAAAACGATCTAAAAACTTATGGGAAATTACTCAGCTACTAAACATCACAGAAAACGGCAAAAAACAAATACTAAAAAAATGTATTTAGGACAATGGTATCTTTTCACATCAAGAGCAAATTCTTATTGCAATTTTGATGACGATCGCCATCACGTTAAACAACAAGCTTATCAGCATATAACAAATGCAAGAGGTAGAGTAAATGATGGCATACTCAAAGATGAAATACCTTAATGTTGTAAAATGTTGTCGGAACAGAACTCCCAATCACTATGCAGTAACTGAATGCAATTTTGGTGAAGATACTATAGGGCTGAATAGATTCCATTAATTACACTGCATTATTTTGCTTTCCTTATCATACACAAGCAGTAGAAGTATACGTGAAGGAGTGTCACAGCAGCATCACCCTACGTCTGTGGATACAGAGAAGAGATAGACTAAGTTGGTACATAGAAAACTTATGCCAGTCTTTGATAAAAAATCACAATTCTATATATAAATGAAACATTGTGCTCAGATGGAAGGGTGGTAGAGCTATGCACTGTTGCGTTATGAAATGCAGCCACCTCCACGTGATACCTTCTGGGTAGATTTGAAAGCAACTACGTATTCCAAACAACAATTAGTTGTATGACACAACAGAGTGGAAACGCCTTTTTTTACCAAAAGTTGTCAGTTTTGCTCCCGTTATACAGAACAAAGATATCGTTTTATCGTTTAAAAATGTTAAGTCATTAATAATAAAGTTTGAATGACACTTTTAAATAATACCCAGCTCTATAGGAATTTTTAAATTTTTTTGAAAAAATGTCAAATTTTACCCAAAATTTCGACTTTTGGACCAAAAGCGCAGACTCAAGCCATTTTTTTTCAGCGGTAATATTACACGAAGATGATGTACTTGTATAAAGGCAACTTTTGGCACCTACCCGTTTTTGATTTTAAAAAATTCATTTTTTTCGCTCCACCTTACTGTGCACACTTCGTTCTATAGTAAGTATCTTGTAGTGCATCTCATTGCTATCTGCCAATTTGAATGTGTTTCAGAGAGTATAACATGATTAAAACATATTGCAAACGATTTCCCCCCCCCCATAAACAATAACGTAATGGAAATCTTTCGAGGGCGCTGTAAACCGACTATAAAACCTATACACTTGAATTTTTATACAGAACATGTTATTGTAAACTTCAATAACATATATAAATTACATGACAATCTCAGTGAATTTAAGCGAGTAGCGATATTTAAGCAAGTTAGAGCACGGAATGACAAGCGGACAGACAGACAAACAAACAGACATACTGAATTCATAAACTCATTCAACCATGGCGGAAAGTATTAAAAACGAAATTTTTGACGTTAAAACCATCGAAATCGACCTGAAACACTCATTTATATGATCTATAGTAAGAAAATTCTGAAAATGACGCCATTTTGATTAACAGCCGCCATCTTGAATTCCCACAACTTTACGCGATGCCTCCCCCTCTGAAATGCATTGTATTAATATAAAGTAGATACTCACCAATCGGTATATTCTTATCACGATTTGCTGTTTTCTCAACCGTAGCCCCCGGACTAATTGACAATAACGTAATGGAATTCTTTTGAGGGCCCTGTAAACGGACTGTAAAAGTTGTACACTTCAATTTTTTTCCGAACATGTTATTGTAACTTCAATAACATATAAATTACATGACAATCTGAATGAATTTAAGCGAGTAGCGATATTTAAGCGAGTTTAAGCATGGAACGGCAAGCAGACAGACAGACAAACAAACAGACAAACTGATATCATAAACCCATTCAACTACGACAGAAAGTATTAAAAAGATATTTTTGACGTTAAAACCTTCGAAATCGACCTGAAACACACATTTATATGATGCATATAGTAAGAAAATTCAGAAAATGACTCCATTTTGAATAACAGCCGCCATCTTGAATACCCACGACTTTTCGCGATGCCTCCCCCTCTGAAATGCATTGTATTAACATAAAGTAGAAACTCACCAAGCGGTATATTCTTATCACGATTTGCAGTTTTGTCAACCGTAGCACCCGGACTAGTGAGCAATTTCGATTAATCAATTGCTCGATTTTTTTTTTCTTTTAGCGGCAGCAATAAACAAAAAAGCTACGTACTAGAAGTACATAAATAAAGAAATAGGTCTACTTTTATTTTGTACTATTTGCGTGGTAACCCGTTGTGTTGCATTTAAATTGTATGAGGTGTTTCAGTTGTTTGAGGAGGAAATAAATCTAGTTTTATTATGCATTAGTTTTATTATGCATTAGCTCGATCAATCGCAAATAAATCGTAATTTAGAATGTTTTCCGCTCATTTCACTTTTCTTAAATTTCTATTTTTTGAATTTTGCTTGTGCGGGAAAAAGAATTACAGTTAGATTGGCGCTACGCGCTATGTAGTTCGACTTCCACTTTGACTACAAGAACATTTTTTTTTTGCTTGGAACAGAAGGCAACAAAATGTTGCTTTCGAATGTTTCTGTTCTAATCGAAAGATGTGACGTTTATCGTCAATCGTGAAAAATGAAAGTGGAGCATTGCATCTGAATATATGTATTATGCTTTTAAAATTTGTAAATTGTATGTAATATAGCTGTAAATATTTTACTTTCATTAAATGATTTTTTTTTTAATTATTCGAAGCCAAGATTTATTGACTTTCGATTGTTAAACGGTGATGTTTATTTATTTATTTGTCAGATTATATTAGATGCCTTTGATATTTAAATCACAATTCGAATACTCGAAATATGATATGATTAAAATTTTCACATAGAGACCATTCACATCTTAAAAGTATAATACGAAATTTCAAGTTTTCAGCAGCAGCAGTATGACAGAAATCGCAATTTTAGAAACTTTATTTCTGTTCCTGCACTCTTTACACCCGTTCCTGTACTCTTGATTTTCTTTTTTGTTTTTTTTTCTTTTTTTTTTTCTTCTTTTTTAGAAATTGTTCTTTTGCGAGTATTTACGTCTTAAAAGTAACAGTCATGTCAAGTTTCGAATTCCTAGTCTTAACATCCCCAAATTAAACGCAATGTAGGACTTTTTAAAAACATTTCCGCTCATATCACTTTAAAAACCACTGTTTGGAAACATTCACATGTTAGAAGTAACTATCATGCCAAATTTCTAGCCCCAGCAGTTCCATAAAAATTGCAATTTTAGAACATGGGTTTTCCCTTTTACAGTTCGAATTTTTAGAAACTGTTCTTTGCAATCATTTGCGTCTTAAAAGTAACAGCTATGTCAAATTTCAAGATTCTAGCTATAACAGTTCCAAAAACATCGGAATTTAGAACGTTTTTGCAACTTTTTCAACTCAATTCACCCTTTTTAATTTTTTAGAAGTCGTTCATAGCAAGTTTATATCTCAGTTATACCTATTTATACCTATTTTCAAGTGTCTAAGTCCTACAATATTACAGAAATCGTAATTTCGGAAATTTTTTTGTTCCTGCTCTTACGTGGGGGTGTTGCAGCGACATAAAATATAGCCTTTGTTGAGACAGAGATGATCACCAGCATTTTGCCAACTTGATTTTTTAAATCGGCTCGGTAGTTCTGGAGATTGCCACTACAAACAAACACGCAAACAAAGCGTTACTTCTTTATAATATTAGTATAGATTTAAAGTGATACCATTTACCGAATGATTACTTATCTCATTTTTTGGCAGTCTGTTTAAATTCTGCACCTAAGAACTAAACAATCGTAAGTCCAAAAATGACAAATTTTATGTTAACAGCTTTTCTATACTAAAGAAACTGTGTGGATGAGATGTGAACTACGATGTTAATAAACAGCATATCTCTGAAATCACTCATAATACAAGTATAGCGATAGTTTGGCTCGAAAGAGAACAATTCCTTTGGTGTAAAAAGCTGTTAACATAAAATTTGTCATTTTTGGACTTACGATTGTTTGGTTCTCAGGCGGGTCACTCCATGAAAAACGGACAAAATGTCTTGAACGTGACACTTACATAAACATCTATATCTATTAGCTTATAACCATTTAAGCCCTTACCTACACAATTATGTAGGTGAAGCTAGAGTAAAAGAAAATGACTATTTCCTGTTTTTGTGCGATTTAAAGGCGAATGTGCACCTTTGTATGAGTTAATTGGCTTCAGATGTTTTGATAAGACACAGCTACATGGCACAAACTGCAAGACAGGATTAGATTTTGTGTTTGCTTAGATTCAATTTTTCTTTTCATATACTTTATTCATGATTTTAATTGATTTTGGCCTTGATAAATTTAATTAGGCTTTACAGAAGTTGAAAAAACTAATGACCTACACACAATTGTGTAAGTCCGGCATTTACCATTTCAAAAATAGTTGTAATTTCGTATATTAATAAAATTTTTATTTTTAAGTGAATTTTTTAAAGTTATTTTTTTTTTGCAATTTTTTTTATTAATTTCATTTTTAAAGCGAATTAATTTTACATTAACAGGTTTCTGCTATTCATGATTTCTATGGAAAATAGATACTATTCGAGAAATAATATGCACATGTAACGAACAGTATGCTTCTGTTCTGAGTTATAAATGCCATATATGAATTTACTAAAATTAAAAACTGTTTACTAAAACGGTGCATAAAAATTTATTAAAATATTCCGTTATAAAATGAACTGGTCTTTAAAAACTTAAAAACCATTGATGTTAAAAATCATATGAAACAGAAAAAGATGAGTTATATATTTATATGTTATATGCATGAAATGAAATAGATTTTTATATTTGAGAAACTCATTCCAGCAAGAAAACCACCAGGAATGAATAGTAAATTACGGTAAGTTCAGAAAATGCTCGACAACTCCGTAGTTTCTGCTTGAATTTATCAAGAGATTAGGGAAAATTTTCCATAGATGAGCAGATGATTCCTTTTTTAGGACGTGCCCCAGTAAAGCAGTACCAAAACACAGCTACAGTTGTGTAAAAAACAAACCACACGCTGAGCGAATGAAGAATTTTGTTGTAACAGCATCATCTGGGATAGTTTTAAATTTTGTAGTATAACAGTGGAAAAGTACACACCTGGTCCACAAGGATCTAGGTTTAGGACCTGGTGTGGTCCTTACTCTGGGCCAGACCTAGTTTTATGTACTTCGATTGGTATTTCAACACAATACCGTTGCTGGGCATCCCATTTGTCAAGCCAACGGCTCTTAAAAGGGGTGAGAGCTTTGAGCCGTCTCAGAAAATGGAATTGTAGCACTCGAGTGGAAAGACAATAAGAAAGTTATACTGGCGTCGACGTGTACAGGACGTAACCCGCTTCAGACAGTCCAGCGGTGGTCGAAGGAAGAAAAATTGAAAGTCGATGTCTCTTGCCAGTGTTATGAGCTACAACGCATCAATGGGAGGTGAGGAGATTTGAAATCAGCAAATGGAGGCATATTGAACCTAGTTTAAAGCAAGAAAGCGTTCCTTGAAAACAACGGTTTATTTTCTTGACCATGCTCTAGTAAATTCACGGTTTCTCTACAATCGAGATGCCAAAGTAAAAAAGTTACCCCGTAAACAGCACTTGCTTTACTATCGTTTTGATTAAGTGTGGCTGGGAAACTCTTTAATGCACCATTACCAAGAAAGAAAAGATCAAGGGCTGTCCTCTGCGACAGCGAAGAAAAGATTGAAGATGATGTTGCTGACTCATGCAGATCCAAATTCTACAATACATCCATAAATATGCCATCTGAAATTAAGAAGTTACATACAACTAATCACTGGCCTTGTTTCGACGATCTTAAAACTGCCAGGAGTTGCCAGTTTCAAAACTGTTCCAGGCGACGAGTGAGGTGCGAGAAATGTGATGTTTATTTATGTCTGTCCAAAAACAAAAATTGTTTCAAACTTTTCCATTGTGGCTGATGAAAATTATGTTAGAAAACAACAACGGTTTTTGCTTAAAATTTTATTTTTAGGTATTTGCACATGTAATCCCAAACTACACAATTGTGTAGGTTTAGTCAAAAAACGTCTGCAATAAGGCCGAACCTGCATAATTGTGTGGATCCTTTCTTGGCATAGCGAGCATTTTTTTAATATTTCTTTTCAATCAAATACGGTCCTATCGATTAGGGGAATCCACCCAAACTTTTAATTTCCACATAAAAAAAAACTGCCGGTATGAAAGGGATAAGTTGCAAGAATATAAACTATGCATGAAAAGTAACAAAAAAACGCTTAGATTTTCGTATTAGCATATATTTTTTTTTTATTTGAGGATACAATAGCATTGTTAAAACAGCAGTAATATGTAGAAAAGCTGACCCACACATGATATGGAATAGCCCCTTTAATAGGTTTAAAAATCTCCACATTTTAAACCCTGAACCTAAGTAAGCAGCCCGTTTTAAAAAGGTTTAAAAATCATTACATTTTAAAACCTAGACCTAAGTAAGTTGCCCGTTTCAGGGACATTCCACGAAAAACAGACAAAATGTCCTGCGCGTGACAATTACATAAATACCTATATCTATTAACTTATATGATGTTAAAATATAAACTATACATTAAAAATAATAAAAAACCCTAGATATTCAAATTAGCATAGTTGTTTTAATTTGAGGATGTAATAACATTGTTAAAACAGCAGTAATATGTAGAAAAGATGTCCAACATGTGACATGGAATTTATTTTTGTCTATCATTATTCCTTAATAATAGCTCTAAAGTTTCTCAATATATATTTTATTCCCTCCTAAAGGATTTAAAATAAAGAAAGGTTTTGTTATTAAAATATAGGTTAGACAAATTTTAATTGTAAATGTGTAAATGACTTAATTAAAAGATGTTTCAATATTATTTACAGTTCTTCCAATTACAAGAAAGATTTAATTATTGTATGCATTCTAAATTTTTGCCCAATAATGATCGTCAAGGTGCTTTTTTACGCAACTGTTTTGTGAGATAATGTTTAGGCAATGGGATGATGTGCGGGACATTAGACCATTTACATGGGACATTAGACCATATAGAGCTACACTGTTTGTGTGGATAACCTGCTTATGATGATAGACAGCTGAGATGGAAAATAAGGCCAATACAACAGGTCGACGCCATGCTATGTAATTAGGGAAGAATGAAAAAAAATAACTGTAATGTAAAAACTATTTAAAATAAATATGTTAACATTTGTCTAGAATGGGAAAGAATACATTATAAGGATGCGAATAAAAATAAACATAAATTGTTCAAGAATGAAATTTTCATTAGGGGCTGTACACATTACGTTATCACTTTAGAGAGGAGGGGGAGGGGGGTAGCACTTGATATCGCAAGATATCGCTAGGGAGAGGGGGTATCTTTTGATATCGTTATAATTTTTCACCCAACCAAAATTTTCCTTTTTTGGTAACTTTTTTAAAATATGGAACATCCCAACGTTCGCCATTCCTATAATTCGTAGTTAGGAAAACCAGGTTCGAAATTATACTTGTTATGTTCAACTAGTAAAAAATGGGGAAGAATGCTGTTCCCTGTTTTGTTTATAAGTAGTTCTACCCCCGTTCAGAGAGCAAGTCCAAGAAAACAATATTATTGTTGAATGCACTATGTAACAAAAACTATTATTAAATGCTTTTAAGTAGTAAGTATTTCTTAGTGTTATTTGATATAAAGTTATCACAATACCTTAAATAATAGTGATATATGAAATTAACGTCTTCTCTTCATTTAAATCAGTAAAGTTTTCAAATAATAAATGTATAACCATGTCTGAATATCACTGGAAACGTATAAAGAGAAAATCAAAGAAAAAATTATGTAAAAATAAAAGACACTGATAACGATATCATTAGGGAAGAGGCGGGGGAGTGGTCCAAAAGTGCCAAAATACTGATAACGATACATAGGAACAGCCCCTTAGATCAAAGTTAAGTACAACGCAAAAACTAGAAAATTAAAGGAAGAAAAACCAAAAGCCATCCCAGATAAACTATTTTAAAAAAGTTTTTTTTGGCTATTGATCTTATTTTTGTTAAAATATAACGTACTTGATTTGAAATAAAAAATGCAATTACTTGTTCTTTATTCAAAAGTATATTTTTTTCCCGGGAATTTTTTACTTCTCAAATTGTTGTCATAAACTTAAATTTACGTTTGTTATAAGTTTTTCTTCATTTTTTTTTAATTAATCCTTTTCGAAATTTTAAATTTATGACAGCAGTCGTAAAAATTAATTCTTATAGAAATATAAAAAACAGGAGTTGAAAACAATATTTCAAGATTTTTAAAGTATCGCAATGTAGCACTAAGCAGATTTTATCCGCGAGATACAACGGATTATTCCTTTTATTTGAGAATAAACTGTCAAATCTTATTTTTCAACACAAAGATTGTATTTTTATTTAAAATTCAACGTCAACAATAAAATGAGATAGAAAGGGAACAGACGTTTCATTGTATGGAAATTCCGGCGGGCTTTGTTGAGTACCATCTTTCTCAAATAGGAATATATCTTGAATTAGTCATCGAGTTTTTTACCTTCCTAAATAAAGTATTAAAGAATTTTGAGAACTCAAACAGATTATTTATAAGGAAAGGGATTTATTTACGGTACTTTTCATTTTTTTTAAAGTAAAAGTAAAGCAAGTGAATATTTATATTAAGTATTAAAAGCTGCATTTTTATTGTGCCGATTTCCTGATAAAGCTATGAAGTGAGATTTAGTAGAAGGGAAAAATCAGCATTAGATTAAAAATATTGAATAGATATTTTATATATTAGCAATTGACAAATAACTTTAAGCTCTACGGTTATTAACAAATAAGAAAAAAGCTTGGAAGATTTTGCTTCAATATGCAACTCTTAATGCATATTTTTTTTAATCTTTATTTTTATTAAAATGTTGACTGTTTAATCAAAATCTAATTTTTTAAAAATTTAGATTTAAAATAAGCTGTATCAATTTTCTTTCTTTTATTTTTATGACTTGTGTTCTTTTTTGCTTTTAATCGCGAAATGAAATTTGATGACATTTATTATAATGCACCCCGATCATGTAAAAACTGTTATTTTAGTGATATTCGTGTTGCGGACTAGGATTATGGAAGATTCCTCATATGTCACAATTATTTTAATTTATTCTGTCATGTTAGTACATTACAGGGATTAGCCTATGTAAAACGTATCCATGTAGAATGGATGCATATCTTTAATTATTCGTCGAGTTTTTTAACTACCTAAATAAAATATTGAAGGATTTTCAGATTTCAAACAGATTGTTTATAAGGAAAGCTATTTGTAACGATTCTTTTCGCTTTTTAAAGTGAAAATAAAACATATGAATCTCTATATTAAATAACGAAAGTGTCAGGTTCTGAGAAACATCTGCTATGAGAACTATGGTTCTATATTATTTTGTCTTACTGTATTATATATTGTATGGTCTGTGTACTGGGAATTTCAAGGTAACATTCTTTCCTTGTCTGAAACTGGATCCGAGCAGGTGAATTGTAGAGCGTGGACGAACGGATACAGTCATGGAGGGAGAGCGGTTTGCCCTACCTTTTGAGATGTCTGCTGGAGAAGGGCAGACAAAAGAATTGCACGAACGAGGGAAAGAGCTGAGAATGTGGTCAGAGTGGAAACCCCGAATTTGTGTTGGAGAAAGAGGGAGAGTTCAGAAAAAAGCAGAGGGTTGCTAGCAGGCAGTCGCTTTTACTCGGAGATAGTGAGCTGAAGCCTGGAGCGTAAGGTGCGAGGTTGTTCCTGGGTATAGCTCTTGTAACGAGCGTAGAGTTGAGTGAAGCTCGCAGAGTTTAGAGCAAATGTGTTGGGAAATTAAGAGTGATCTCCGGTAAAGCTAATTTAACGAGTGAAAAGTGAGAGTGATATAACGTAGTTTAACAGTACACAGCCAGCATTTACTGTATTTAATTTAATGTTGAATCGGATCACCTACATCCGAGTTTTTAAATGTAAATAGTGTTTTGTGATTTAAAAATAGTGTGTAAATAAACTGTTAATTTAGTTAGTTGAAAGAGTTGGTTTTCATTTAAACAATCCTCTCAGAGAGTGAGCGATATCACGTAATCATATCGGTGGTGGCAGCATATAAATAGCAAAGGATTTCTTCAAAGTTGTGCGGACTAAGAGGAAACTCCGACAGAAAGCTATAGTTTTATTGTGCGAATTTCCTGATAAAGTAAGAGTTACGGGAAAAGGATTAAAATTCGTAAGTATATGACATATAATCGGCAAATAGTTTTACTATTTACTATTATTTACTGAAATAAAATATAGTCGAAAAATTACTCATCAGCAAGCAACTCTTAAAAATTATTTTTTAAATATTTATTTTTTATTCTGTATTAAAATTTTCTGCTATTTAATACACAATTTATAAATAAATTGAGATTTTAAACGCGAGTTTTTAAATAAGATGGACTACGGTCTTTTTTAGGTAGATTTCGTAAGCAATACTACCTATTGCAGTCGTTATCATGGTGCGACTTTTGAAAAATTCCTTCATAACTTTTCATTATATGATCTCAGGAACCCAAAACCAACCCCACCTAAAAAGTTTATATATGTATATATATATAGGTATGCATGTTGTAAAATTTTTGCGTAAATTAAAAATGTAAAAATTTTGAATACCGCCTTAACATGCTTCTAATAAAACCAGCTCTTACAGAGAAATGACAGGAAAAAAAAAAATTCGTTATAGTAGTTGCCAACAATTTAAAAAAAAACACAATAAAATTCTTACCACAACAATTCCTTTTCTTTTGCAAGATTTCCACGTGAAATATATATATATATATATGTGTATATATATTACGCTATCATATCTCCATACATATAAGGGAGGTTACCGTAGGAGGGACCCTGTTCCGTCGCCAAATACCGCCAAGTTTGTCGCCAACTTGTCGATATCTCTAATATTTCATCAAATTACCACAGACTTCCATTGTAAACCAGTTGGGTTTACTTGCTTACAGAAAATCAACAAATTGAGATATTTTAATGCAACAAAAACTAATATTGGTACTACTTGGCACGGCCAAACTCGATCAATTATACGGCCGTAACAAACAGTCGAAACACCTTTGTTTTCGGGGAATCATACTTTCGCTCCGGAGAATTGTAGGGGGCGCTTTTAACTACTGTGTCTAATGGAGAATTTCCTTATCTTTCTCTACTCTCCCTACTCTACTTTTGTGTTTTTTAGGTATAACTTGAATGAAAGTGCGATTTGTTATTTCTTTATTTAGTAAAAAAAAAATGGTTCATTGCTGTGTTCCATATTGTACTTCCGATTCGCTGAAAAAAATCCCAGGAATTTCTTTCCATGAATTTCCTTCAAATTTGGACTTAAGAAATAAATGGTTGAAAGCTATATCCAGGGAAAATTTCTGTGTTAATGACAAATCAGCTTCGTTAGTTATTTGCAGTAAGCATTTTCGGGAGGAGTATTACACAAAAACTCCAAAACGAAAACGGCTGGTACCAAATGCAGAACCAAGCATATTTGAAAATTATCTTCTTACACGCAACCTACATCTAGCAAAAAAAAAATAAATAAATAAATAAATAAATAAATAAACAAATGAAATAAAAAAGCAATTTAACAAATTACAACGACCATTTGGAAAATGATTTTTTCAAAGACTAAAATTTGACATAAAAAATTGCACGGAGTTGATCCTACATTACGTACGCCATGAATTAAACATTAAACGGATTATCCAAGCATTTCATTCGCTGTTCGGGAAAAGGCTTTTCCATCGTCAGATCTCCAAGAAATCTGACAACCAATTTTAAATGAAATTTTATTCTTAAACTTCTAAACATCCGACAATATTACTTTTTACACCGTCGGATAGAGAAAAAAATGTACTTTTAAATGCAATTTGTTTGAAAGCTGTATCTCAATTTGTTTCTGAGTTATTAATTTTTTTTTTTGTAGTTTTTATTACTTTTTTGTCATAGTGGCAACAGAAGTATCCATCTCTCTTGAAAGTAAAGGTTAGTGTATAGACCAATCAGAACACGAATAAAATGCGGATTAAACCAATAAAAACCTTCAGATATGCTTTTGATTTCCTACCCTGACGAGAACAATAACCATTCTCCCAAATGGTTAAAAAAGAAAATCTGTTTTTCAAAGAAAAGAAGCAAGAAAAATCTGTCAAACGGAAACGAAGTTGTATAAATATAGATTATCCGAAATTAGACAAAAACTCTTTTCCTTTGGTCTCATCAGAACGCAATGAAACAGGTATAAATTATATTCTGGATAAAAAGATAAATGAAATGAAGCTCTTAAAATGTAAATTATGAAAATAAAAATGCCGAAATTGAAAATTTAAAAGAGCAATTAAATAGAGTCGAATAAAAATTGAATTATTATGAAAAAAATAAATATCATTCTGAATTAGAGAAATTGATTATTATGGGTGAAGAAGTGGGTAACAGGAAAGCAATTTTTATACTCAATCAGATTGATAATTTTTTTGCTAACTACATGGAATGAAGAAGTAATTCGTGAATGCGTATTGTGGAATGCCTATAAATATATGAAATATATTTTTTTATTTTATCGTATACTTTAACACCATGACTGTCCGAAGTTAAAATATTTAATTTTATATGTGTGTTGATTTTCTATATCTATATGCTTGTAATTTCAGATCAGCACATATAATGGCCAAATGACAAATTTATTGAAAATTGTTTGCAATGTACTACATATATCTATATTTTTTAAATAATTAAGAATCGTGCAAAGTAATCGAATGTTTTTAATATTGTGTAAATATTAAAAAAAAAAAAAAAAAAAAAAAAAAAAAAAAAAAAAGTGTAATTTTTTTTTTATACTATGACTTTCCAGAATTCGAATATTTGATTTTACAATTTCCCTTAAAATAAAATTATTATTTTTATTTATTTTTTCCTAAACATAATAGAAATCTATAATAATTATTTTTTTTTCTAATTCCCAATACACTTCATCTTCTGTACCTCCAATGTTTAAAATTATCGAAACAATTGTCCGCAATCAATTTTATATACCTATACTTTCCATCCGAAGTATGGTGTAAAAATAATTAAATGTTCTAAAAAGTTATCCTGATTTGAGTACAGTTTGGTTTTTTGAAAAAGTTTTGGTTAATTTTCTATTTTGAAACTAATAAACATTATTATAAGAATTTTTTTTACTGTGTATTTTACGGTGAGAATTCTCAATGTTTCAAATAATCAAGAATATAATGTAAATAAAAGTAAAAATTTACTTATAATTTTTGTTTTTGATGTTATAGTAGAGTGTTAATTAAAATATTTTTTATTGCTTAAAGCATTGGATTTATTTATCTCTAAATCTTTTAGTTTTTCCTGTTTATAGTATAAAGAACGCCGAGGGGAAATATACATATAATATAGGGAAGAGTAGCCATATTTGGACCACCGCTTTAATTGGACTGTTGCAATTCTGCCGTTAATTAGAGACAGAGACGCTATCTACCGCTGAAATCTTACACATCAGAATGACGTAATTTATCATTAGAAGAAGGAACCGCCTACCACGTGCTGTTTTCAGACAATTTTAAAAAACCTAAATATAACTGTTTTGATCTAATTTTTTCCTACTGAACGTAAGTGAATACTTTAAAACTAAAGTAAGTTGTTATGTTTTCATATACATATCTAAATTCATCTATTTATTGCGCATATTTTTCAAGCGGATTTGTTTGATTTCGTTTTTGTTTTTAGTCTTGCGATTATCTGTTTTAAAAAATGGCGCAATTGCCTAAATTGGGTCAATTTCAGATGCTTAAATTGGACCAGGTATACGATGATAAATTTGAAAAGGAAGTAATAAATTTCAACGGCTGTACGCTTTGGACACTATTTTTTTTTTTTTTTTTTTTTTTTTTATAGTGAATTACTATCTCCATGCAAGTTTTTGATTTTTTTTTTTCTGTATATCTGGATTAATTGTTTTATACACTTTAAGCCTACATAAACATAAAAATATTTTTGCATGTTTATGCAATAAATTTTGTTTGCAATTTCTTTTATCTTGTACATATTTATTTCTATTAATTTTCTTTGAATTATTTATTCCTACGGCGTATTTGATTTACAGAGTTAAATTCAAACATTTCCCTCCTGGGGGATATTTGCGGTCCCGTGAGGAGGAGAGCACACTTTTTACAGTTCTGGTGGTTGAAATTGCACTGTTTTGCCATTAAAACGCATAAAATATCAAACCTTCCGGAGGGAGTGGTTATTTCAAGGCTCCGGAGTTAGGGACCCTTATATTCAACATTATTTGAATATATAATGTGTTGCGTTTGATTAATCGTACCGTATTTTTATTTATTTTTTTCAATATAGCATACTTTTTAAACACATTTTTAATATTATTGAAAAATGTTGAAAACGACATAGACAAACTGTCTGGAAGGAAATCACCCGTGACAGCAAAAGCTGTTAAAAATATAGGAAACAAAAAGGAGAGAATAAGTTGGGAAGAAATTGAGCTGCATGAAAGCTGCAATTACAAATAACCCAAAAAGCCAAAGAATCATTAGAAATGTTATCTTCCTTGCTAAATTCAGTTAAATCAAACTACAGAGGGAGCCAAAAAACAGTTGTGTTAACACCTTAGCCATATAAAGTAATCTTTGTAATGAAAAAAAAAACGACAAAAAGGAAGCTCTCGCAGCACAAAAGCAGTTGGAACATCAAGTTTTAAAAAATAGCCGTAATTCAAATGAAAAGAAAAGGATGGAAGGGAAGAACTACAAACATAATGTAAAGAAAACTTCTGTTGCTAATGAATTCTTCTACAAATGTCTAATGATACAGAATCTAAAAAGAAAAATCTAGACAGTGATAATTAGTTTTGCCTTATTTGTAAGAAAAATAAAATATCTGAAATGATTCCGTGTTCAGATTGCCAAATACGGTTCCGTGTTGTGTGCGCTGAAATTAAAAATGAATAAACGAAATTCATATGTAAGCTTTGCATCACATCTTACATGATATTCAAGTATCTGGCAATTAGTTCTATAATTTCTATTCTTACTTACTGATGACTTTGATTTGTATTTTCAATACATTTTCATTTAAAACATTTACTCTTATTTCCAGATATTTGATTTCATTATATTTCATAGCTGTTATTTTGTTTGATTGTTTCATTGAAGACATGATAAGGAGGCCTTGGTTTCATTAATCGCAAACTTTGCTTTTAATAACATTAGTTATATGCCAGCGTCATTAAAACAACCTGATATTGTTTGGTCCAATTTAGGAGACTGGGGATCCAACTTAAGCGACCAGTTGCTGAATTTGGACCACTTTTGACAAATTTTTCAAATTAAAATAAAACTTAAGCTTTTCAAAAAGAAATTGATCTAAAGATTTATTTAGTTAGTAGATGAACAGATTGACCCCGTGTAGTGATGTTTTGTAGCTATTCCAAAAATTAAGTGAGTTACACATGAAAATATGTAAAGTGGTCCAAATTCGGCTACTTTCCCCTATATCTTTTATAACGCAAATAGAGCGAGGTTTTTCGTTTTTATATATGTAAAAGTAACATTTAATAAGCATTATTTACAGTAGAGAAACTCTATTTACAGTAAGAATTCACGCCATCTGCCCGTGAGAGTAGAACATTATTGATTCCGAAACTAAGGGGAATTGTGGAAGGCCGTATAAGGCAGGCGATCGAGTTTGGCCATGTACTTGGTTATCCCGTAGACCAAAAATCTATCGCCAAACTGTAAGATTAAATGCCAGTAATGCTTGATCGTAAATGTCACATTCACTTGACTTTAAGCAAATTACTTGGGTTTACATTATCAAGTGATTTTTATTTCGACGTTTTATTTGTATTTTTATTAATGTTATACTAATTTTTTGGTTCTTTCGTTGTTTAAAATAAAAATTTTATTTTAACTTCGAAATCTGCCTGCGCCTGTAGGCCGAGACGGGGAGGATTTTTTTCAGCAACAATGTTTCTTGCTTTCTAATGGTCGATAAAAAGTCGTGCCATTTATGATAAAAGCATCTCAATCATAGAAAAAAAGTTGTGTTGAGGATTTGAAACAGGTAAGATTTCCTATTTTTTCATTATTATTTGTTGAAAAAAGTTTTCTATATATATTTTATGCATTGAAAGTTGTTCATATATGTACGTATTATGTATCTTATAAGATGTATGTTAATGTACAAGATGTATGTAAATATGTAAAATGGAGTAACTGTGTAAAATGTATGTATGTCAAGATGCTGTACGCATGTAAAAAGTACGTTATGTAAGACGTATGTATATATCGAATTACTCATCGAAGTTTTTTTTACCTTCCTAAATAAAGTACTAAAAATTTTTGAAAAGTCAAAAGGACTATTTATAAAGAAAAGGACTTATTTATTATTCATTTAATTTTTTAAAGGGATCTCAGGACTCTTAAATTCGGGAAAAATGAAAAAAAAAGACCGTTTTCAACATTTATTATCTTAAAATGTATATGATTTTAAAGCACAATTTTCATTGGGATGAAAGATATAAGTATGTTCTTTCATTTCATGAATTAAAAAAAATGCAGCATGCAGAATTAGCATTTATAGCGGGCTCCAAACTGGCAGATATTGGACGAGCAAAAAATTGATAACAACTTACGCGCAGGATTACAAAACATAAATATCGCAACTGGAATGAAAATTTTGATGCCTACATATACCTAAGAATGTAATAATTACCCTGAATCTAAATAAATTTGTATTTAAAGCATTTTTATATTTTTAATGCAAAGTTGTATTTAGCTAATACAAAATTTTGAAAATTTCAGCAGTATAATCACGAGAAAAATATATTTGTTTGAACAATGAAAAGGAAATTTTAGGTTCAATTTACACAAAGTAGCATGAAACATATGTTTTGAAAATTTCATGAAAAACTATTCAGAAGTTTTTGAGATATTCCGCGCTTTATGCCCAAGAACGTCATTTGGAGAAAAATGACTTCAAAGTTTTGTAAACACCGCTTCAGCCTTTGAGCGTGTTTAATTCTAAAAGCCATAACTTCTGTTCAAACATGAATTCCACGGAAAGAATTACACCAAAATGTTCGGGAAAATAGCAGTTTAAGATCTAAAAAAATTAAAATTTCGAAAATTTTGAAGCTTTAAGAGTTCTGAGACCACTCAAGTGAAAGCGCAAATGTGAATATTTACATTAAGTTACATACTAGAAGGGATAAATCAGCATTAGATTAAAAGTTTGAAAATATATTTCATATATTAGCGATAGAGAAACAGTTTGAATCTCTACGGTTATTAATAAATGAAGCATTATCAGAAAAATTTTGCTTGAACAAGCTACTCTGAATTTTATGGCCCCCTAAGTAAATTTTATATACATCATTTAAAAGTAGATTTTATTTCCAATCGTTCGGTACCACTAACTTTCTTCTACAATAATTTGTTGATGAGTTAGTAGGGGGTGTTTACTTTTTTTTCTACAAATGTACAATGGCGCGGAGTGTCGCTTTAAATTGGGTGGCAATCTGTCCATCAATTTTAGGAGAGATGGCCACGTAAAATCGAGGAGAAATGGCAACATAGAATCAATATTTAAAAATTATACAGAGGGAGGTTTTTAACTAAATATAACTATTTTTAAAATAGTTATGCAATTTTTATTTTCATAATTATATCAATTGACACAATTATTTAAATTTTAACTAATATAAGTATTTCAATAACAATAATATAATTGAGTCTAACGATGTACTTTTGTTTCATAAAATATTGAAAATTTCGGAAACGTTCATACCAGAAACAGATAAAGATGATAAATAAACTTAATACCGTGAAAATTTCTAAACTAAACGCGAGAGAAAAAAAAAAAAAAAAAAAAAAAAAAAAAAAAAAAAACACGACCTTCCCAGCAGCGAAGCAGATGAAATATATTTGAAACTATTAGATTCTACAGAGTCCGAGGGAATAGAGCATGAGGATCACTGTGCTGGTTGTGGAGAAGAATATGATTCCACAATCAAAAAGAATGACTGGATATGATGCATAAGGTGCTCCAAGTGGTTCCATGATCCGCAAACAAACTATCCGAATAAAACCGAATATACAAACTATCAAGATCTTTGCCGAAAATCTGGTAAAATTTTACGAAAAGTGAAGGATTGAAATTATACTTCAAATTTTGTTTATTCAAATGTATTCAATGATTTTACGTTTTATAATTGCATCTTTAAAAATTTCTATATGTTTTTCTTGATTAACTGCATGAAAAGTGTTATTTTTTGCTATTTTAACTTCATTTTTTCTTTCTTGTATTAGATGGCCATCTCTTCTCAGCTTGAAGGAGAGATGGTCATCTATCATTTTAATTTTAATTTAGTTTGCCACTTTTTGTTCTCGATATTTAATTTTTTTTTTTTTGTCCAAAATATTATGAGGATGTGTGTAACAATTTCAAATATGCATAAATATTTTTTGTATTTGCATTCTAAGAATTTTTATTTCAATCTTTAAAAACTATGGCCATCTATGCTAGAGTTACCCTAAATAAAAATTTCAAAATCCAGATAGGGGTAATGGCCCTCTTCTGCGTCCCTTCTTCGTCGCCCATGCATAAAAGTATCCCATAATATTTAATAGCTAATATTTTCTACACAACATATATTTAACTTTCATTCACATTTTCTCAATAATATTCACTATCAGAGCTTCCTAAAAAAGGAAAATATAGTGGAAAAGGTTTAGTGAACTTCGTTCTGTTAACATTCTTCAAATCAGGAGAAGTGGTCCCTTACGTGTCTATTGATATGTCACAATATAGCGTGAGCTATTGACGTGCAGCATGCTGCGTCACTCATGCTTTTTTCCCAGATGGTTCTTGTCTGTTCATTGTTCTTCCGTTTCATCGCTTTTTATGCTTTAAACTTTCTAGACAAAGATAGATGTCGCTAAGCTTATAAATGAGATTCTCTTATAGAGTACGTGGGGCTACTAGCTTACTACTACTATGTTAGTATTATGTCATATGAATCATAACAGTCAGTGACATGAACTCTTCCTGCCTTTGAATTTTTGCTGTCTTTTATTCGAAGAAAATTACTAAGTGCAACGTAATTGTAAGTTGTAAGGAAAGATAAATATCTGAAAGCGATCATAAAAGGAGATAAAAATTTGTAATAATACCATTAAATGTGAGAAACGTTTCCAGTTGGAAATAGATGTTATATGTAGGTCCAGACAATGTTTAGTAACACCTTTTTAGAAACTTCTTTTTAAAACTTTCCTGTACTTGTTACAAGACATCCAATAAAACACTTATTTTAACCCTCCGAGCGTCTTGAGGACTTTCCACAATTTTCATAAAAATGCTTATGAAAATAATCTTAATTTAAATTTTCTTTCCCTGTTTGTTTCTAAAATACACTTCATGCACCTTTATTTGACATACATTTCAAAATGAAATTCTTTTAAAATACTTTTTTCTTCAACCGATTTAAGTTGTTTTTGGGAAATGGAAAAATACGGGCAAACCGCTGAGAGGATTCTGACTTGGAAATTCGGAAGTGCAGTAAAAAGCATAGAGGAAAAAAATTCAAACGCAAAAATCGTCAATTATAGAATCAATCAAACGTATAGAATAAAAGCGTTTTTTTTTTTTTTTTTTTGAATGAATCATACATTATGAAAATTTATAAAATTCAAGAACTGCAGATGAAAATTCATGATGATTTCATGCAGATGAAAATTAATGAAATGTTTAACCATCTGAGCGGTTTACCCGTATTTTCAGTTTCCCAAAAACAACTTAAATCGGTTGTAGAAAAAAAAAATAAAAAAAAAAATCCAACATGAGAACCACTTGGATTATTTTTAAGTTTAAGAGTTGCATTCTACAGGAACATTATTATTAATATCAAAACATTCATGAATACACTGTTAAAAAATTTTCTGTGCAATTACAGAGAATTAACGGATAACCCATTATCTTAGGTCTTATATAACATTACAGAGATTACAAAAACAGATTCTGTTAAATAAAAGATATATTATTCGGTAAATTTACAGTAGGCTCTGTCCTGTAACGTGTTAATGGTAATAATTTATTTTTTGAAATTAGAGAATTTTCGAACTTTGAATAATTTGAATTTTTCGAGAGAATTTGAACTGCTGTACCATTTAATTTTTACCCGACTGAAAAGAAGGGTTATGTGTTTCACGCGTATATGTGCATGTGGATTTCTTTATACCCTCGAAACATCCCAACGGCTGGATGGATTTTAATGAATGAGGTCTCTATCTATTCGTCTTAACGGCCCGATGGTTATAGGCTAGGTTTTGTTTTTATAAATTCAAAATGGCGGCCGTAAAATACAAAATGGCGGTAGGGACGAAAAAAAACACTCACGCACCCTATTGAGTGGCATATCATTGGATAAGTCTTTCAAAATGAAGACGATGTTTCATTGACTATTTTACAGTCAGAAGCTCCGTTAAAATATTATACAACCTGGAAGTTGTGTATGTATTGTGGATCTCTAGCTTTACTGCAACTCTAACCATCATTGGCATCTATAGACCTCATCAGAACAGTGTTTATAGATAAAAACTAACAGTTAAACACAACTTAAAAGTCATCAATACAAGTAAATAAAAAAATAGTTAAGTAATATAAACAATATGAAAAAAAAAATATTTTTTAAGTCAATTCCTACTTAGGTCAATAAGAGAATTTTTTTCTCCCATTCTTCTTTCCTTTTGAGTGGCGCTTAAAATGCCTCGATCAAGAAGAGGGTTCTCTCGGTCTTAAAAAACCTTGATCAAGATTGGGGGCTCTCTCGATTATTGAAAATTAATTAATTTAATTTAATTAATGAATTAATATTTTTAATAAAAAACTGGATTAACATCAAGTGTCATCCACTACAAGTTTAAAAAAAATTATTTGAGCTTGATTGGATGAATAATAACAATTTTATTAACGATTGTAAATTTGACAAGATATATATAGCGAGAGTGTGAGCTAATAGTAGGAATTGGAAAAAAAATGTTTCACATTGATGAGAAATAATTAATTAGTTTGCAGTCGGGTTTTTTGATTTTTTAAATTTAATTGTTTATTACAAGATTTATTTCTAGCCGGCCAAAGATTTGATCCCGAGTCCTATGGACTGGAGACGAACCCCTTCCTTACTGAGCTGTCGGAGCTGCTAATACGGTATGCAAAGGATGTCTTTTATGATTCAGTGGGGAAATACTTTTAATTAAATTTTAATATTACCAAGCTTCATGCACATGGGGAATGAAACAACTGTAAAGGGATTGTCGATAAAAATTCCTGCCAACTCCGCAGAGACGAATTATCGCTTTCTAAAATAGTCTAATTTTTAATAAATCAATTTTCAAACCAAATTTTTCTCTTTATTAATTCTAATAAAATTCTAAAAGAATTTTAAAAGGGTGTATTTTGAATTACAGGTTATAACAAAGATAAAAATGTATTTTAATAAAGACATAGAAATACCTACGGGGAATTTGATAGAAGGAAAAGGAAATGTCTGTAAAATGGTGACCGAATAACTAAATCGAATACATTTAACCTGCAACTAGTGTAAATTTACAGAGAGTCTGTTTTTTTTCTGTGCTTTTACAGAAATTTTTAAAAGTGTACAGTCAACTCCTATTAATGCGTAAAGGCCATTTTTTCTCCATTATAACCAAATTCCGCAGTGAACGATGTAAAACTTGAATGATGTAAAATAAATCCTTTAATTGAATAAATTAAACTCCGTTTTCTGCAGAAGTTAAATAGATTATCAACTTAATACTAAAATGGCAACTCATTCTTAATTTAGTAATTTTAGTTAAAATACAAATTGGTGACAATTTGTTAATACGAATAAATTAAGGAAGATAAACAAAATATGCAAAGAAATTGCCGCACTTACATAATTTAATTAAAGTAACCTCCCTTTTATTTGTATTAATTGAATATGTTCTACTTTTGCGGCACACTGAAAAAGTTAGGTCTGTTATATCACATTTTGATGGTTAATATTGGCGAACAGCCATCAGCAATTATTGGACCCAGTTTTGGTGGTTATATACTGACAGTTTTGGTGCTAGAAAGCTTTCATTTCGCTTCATTATTGTCATTGGAATTTTTTTTTCTCAATAATCAAAAGTTACACGACTATCGCTTATGAAGAAATAATATACAAAAATAGTGTCGATTATGTTTTGTCAGTCTGAGAAAAATTATCCGATGAGTGGTATGATTTAAGCTATGTCGTTAACATTAATTGAAAATTGAAAATGATGGGGTACACGAAATTGTCCTCGTTAACCGCGGATATGTTTTAAGAAGAGACGCATTAACGAGATTCTGCTTAATCACCTATGATAAAAATGTTACTTTTTGACTTCTACACATTTTTTAGCTCTTGTTAGGCCTTTAAGCCTCAAGCTATTTTAAAGTAAGAATTTAAGTGAGAGCTTTTTCAAAATATCTTTAGAGCAACGAAAACATAAGAACTTTTAAAGATTTGTCTCTTAATACCATTTAATGACACTTCTTAAATACAGATTTTAATTAAAAAGGTAACACAACGCGTTTCAAAAAATGAATCTTTCACAATAAGTCGCAAAAAGACTTCCTAACAGTATAGGAGCAAAAGAATGTTTTCTTTCTGCTCTCGCAGCAGTAGTATATAATACACGTAAGAAGTACAGCACATCAATTGTTACACTTTGTAAGAAGAAAAAACGATTTTCGCCAAAAATGGAAAAAAGATCTGTTTATGTTCCAACCATGAAGCTATAAAGGATAGATTCCTTGACTCCAACAGCGGGAGAAAAAAACTAGACTAAAGGGAAAGCCAGATTTAAGGAGAAATTAAAAGGAAAGTTAAGGAAGAGTTTACAAGATTTTTTACTTTCCTTCAATCTGAAGTACGATTATCACATTCTTCTCCAACAGTTGTTTGTGGTTGATAACAAAGGTTGGGGACATTCAACAATGGGATGGGATAGGTAAGTATCTTTCGTCCAACAGAAGGATACTCCTGTATACTTGTAGTTCAATTAAAAATGAAGAAAACTGATTCATCACAACAAAAACGGCTACATTTTAAGTTTACGTCTATTTGGACCTTAAACTGAGATTAGATAATCATTCTACCGTTATTAGTATCGGCTTTTCTTGTAGCCACGCGGTGTTTTTTATCTTTAATGGCTTTAAAAGGAAACTGACTGATGTCCTGCAAAAGTTCCTCCATCTGTCCCTGCCACCTTTCCGTCAAGTAGAGTTAAACTCCTTATCTCCTGACCCATTGTTGATTCCACGCATCCTTTTGTGAAATAACCGTAGAAGTGTCCAGAAGAAAAGATTTCCTGGGAAAATGTAGAAAGACGGCAAAACAAGTGTTTAAGCGTAGCCTGCTGAGATACATGAACGTACACAAAAGAACCAAAAATATGCGCTATTTCATTTTAGAAAGCAATAGAGAAAAAATTAACCTATTGTGCGAAACTATTAATACAAAAACTATAAAAGGGTGAAGCATTTTTTTCTTTCAAAATTTTTATTTGTAACATATTTCAGTCATTGGATTTTTTTTATCTAGAAACATCAATGTTTGCATCAAGTTATTTCACATATCTTTTAATGTATCGAGCGATGCACACGTTTATGGCGCTTTTTTCTGGAAGTATTCAGAAGTTAATCGATCGAAAATATGATTCTGTATAACTGGTTTTCTGGTTAACTGGTTTTTGATTCTGAACTGATTGCATCTAATACGTAACATTGCTAGCTTCTTGTGGGATTAAAGTTAAAAATTTTTTGACTTGTTCTCCAACTACACAAGCCAAGAGCAAAGATCTTTTTATGTTAAAGAGCCTATTAAAAAATATGCGTTTACATAAATTTATTATTACCCTTACATCAAAAAATAAATAATGTAACGTCGGCAAGAGCACACATTAATGCACACAATTCGCAAACATTAATGAAAATTTCAAAAGTCTAACATTTTTTAAGAAAGTTTATTAAATACGAAAGTGAGTAGAATATTGAAAATTTTATCTTATTTAAAATAAAATCCGAACATAATACCATTTCGTATGCTAATTCATATACGAGATATCTGATTCATATTACATTTCGTAGAATATAAAGAACCCTTTTTAAGCGAAGTACAAAACGCATTTTTAAGAACAGTAAGCGAACCAGACAATTTCAAATTTATCTAACTATCGTAAAATGTTTTAGGAAAAAGAATACTTTATTTTCAATCGTTGATTGGACCACTATCTTTTAAAAAAGAATAGCTATTAAGCTGAAGTACGAGGACAGATTTTAAAGAGACAACTTGAAACAAAAGTTAAAAATGGAAACTACAATTCCTTTCAGGTGCTTACTATCCATTTTGGATTATGGTTAAAATACTGAATCGACAACAACATGAAAAAAAATCTTTGGTATTTCTTTTTATGACAAATGTATTGAAAACACATTTTTGAGCTATATATTTGTATTTAAAATGAGTTTATAAATCAAAAATTTAAGTTAAAGTAGTGATTGCATTTGCCTTGTTTAAATCTAAGTTCATTGTAAAAAGGCATATATTTCCGGAAACATTACGAAATTGAATACAACTTAATAAAATGTAGTATAAACTATTCCGGGTTACTCACGATTTCAAAAGCGTTCTCTTAGTTTCCAAAACCTCAGAAACTAATAGATTTCTGAGATTTATCCCCTTCGAGACGAGCGTCACATATACGTGACGCATAAGGTGTTCACAATCCTTGATTATTCCCACCAGTTATTTTTTATTATACATATTGCTTTATTTAATCAGGGCATTTTCTAGACCCAATTAGGCAAAGTTTCTGTTTTGAAAACTTGAGATAAAAGATTAAAAATCGTGTAAAAGACGCTCGTAAGGTTAAAGAAACATTTCTGAAACAAAAGGTTCTTTGCGGCCCGTAATTTTAGGGAACATTTCAGAGTAGGTTTTACAATGCATTAAACCGTTTTCTAAATACGAAGTAGGGGCTTTTCAAATGTTATCAAATGTTATGTTCAACAGAAAAACATTATATACAGCATTAAGATTAACAACTTCTGTTAGTATGTAAAAATTCTGTTACACCGCTGAAAATATCTATTCAAGATCTGCAATGTAAAAAAAAAAAAACTCGGAAACGTTACTCTATCTGGTGGGGCAGCAATGTGGCCTGTTATGCTTCCGCATATTTCGGTCAGATTTTAGTAACGTTTCCGCATATTTCGGTCAGAAGTTCGGAAATGTTTCCGCATACTTTGGTCAGATATTCGGAAACGTTTCCACGTATTTCGGTAGAATATTGGAAAGCGTTTCTGCGCGTTTCGGAAATGTTTCTGGGTATTTCGGATATATTTGTGAATATTTCAGATATATTTGTGTATATTTCGGATATGATTGTGTATATTTCGGATATGATTGTGTATATTTCGGATATGATTATATATATTGTGGATAGGGGAGAGGGGGGTACCTTTGAACTGGGGGCACCTTTGAACACTCTAAATATTTTCCTTTAAATAAATTATATTTTTTAAATATGTATGGCAGCACATTACTACTGCTTCAATGTTACAAGAATACAAAGCTTTACTATTTTGAATGCACACTACTGCCTAAGCAAGATATGTATATTTTGCTTTCTTGAATCTAAAATTAACAAAATAAAGTTGTAAGCTTTTTGTTGATAATCTTGTATCCCTAAAATTATAATTTACTATTTACTACCAAAATAAAGATGTTAGCTTTAACATATAAGGTTTGTTTTATTCAAATTCTCAAACCTAATTGAGTAAATAGTTGTAATGCTAAACTCCTTGTGATGGGGCACCATTGAACGGAAAAGTTGGGGTACTATTGAACACAATTAAAACTATGAAGTAAAGAGTTATAGATGTATCTAAATATTATTATTGTTGTATTTTTTTAAGTATGAAAATTAAGAGATTAATTAAGTGTTACTATACTTAAAAAAAAAAAAAAAAAAAAAAAAAAAAAAAAAAAAAAAAAGTTGTACTGATGCAGGACTTCAACTACAGGCAAATTCAGGACACACAACAATAATTCATGATTTAGCAGATTTGTCTAACAAACCAAATACTGTTTCATTTACAATGGTAAACATTATTTCTGGATTACATAAAACAGGGTTTTATCCATTTTCTATAACAATTTGAATGTAAATGATTTCATTTTAGTTCAGTTTCATGCAAAAAGAACTCTTCATTACGTCGGTCAGATTAAAATGCTTAATGTCAGGTTTCTTCGTAAAAAAAAAAAAAAAAAAAAAAAAAAACATAAGAAATTTCCAGAGGCATCAGATATCAATTTGGTGGATTTTTAAGGATTTTATACAAAAAAGTTGCCACAATTAAACATAATTGGAGGGATCCTCCGTTCTGTCTCAACAATGTGCTTCGATGGATACAAATTTGGTTAAATAATAAAAAAAGTAATTTCAGTTAAATGTAATTGTGTAATTTTATTCTTATTATTTTATATTTTGGAAAGGTACGCAGTTTTTAATAAAAACTGTCAATATTTTCATATTTTGTTTATTTGTTCAAAGGTACCCCTAGCTTGTTCAAAGGTACCCCTACATGGGGCAGGTTTGAACAGAAAACTTTCAGCTTTTTAAAGCCTCACAACATATTTAATTTATCTGGAAAACTGTAATTTTTTATTTCATATGATGCAGATCTACATTCTTTCTCTCACGAAATATTTAGAATTCAATAAATATTATTCAAGTAAGAAATATGTGGATTTTTTTAAAAAAATGTTCAAAGGGCCCTACTCTCCCCTATGTTTGTGTATGTTTCGTAAATGTTTCTGTGCATTTAGGAAACCTTCTTGAATATGTCATATTTTTTTATTTAAGAAAGTAATACGCTTTTTAAAAAGAATTAATATTATCCAATGGAATATTATTAAATAATAATTTTACATTTACTGTAATAATTTGTTGCGCATACAAAGTTAAATAACTTGTTTAAAATGCATACTCTTGTCCATGAATCTAAAATACATGTTATATATTTGATTAATGAGTAATAGTGTATTACTATTATTATTAGTATTATTAGTAATTACTATTATTAGTAAAATACAAATAGCACTGTTTATAGGTTTTTTCATCTGTTCATTTTGAATTTATGTTCTGATTCACAATTTTTGTAATGAAGAAATGCATAGTTTAAATGACCAAAGAAATTGGTAATTTCACTTCTACTAATGCGCTTTATCCTCGTTTATGAATTATATATTTATAAAAGATAATATTGAAATTTTTTTTTTGTAAATCTATAAATAATTCTTTTTTTAAAATGCGGTATCGTGAGCGCTATGCTGTAAATAAATACTTTATGATAATGTTTAATTTCACTACATATAAATAGATGGATTTGTTTTACATCTTTAAATATATATATATCTTTTTTCGTATAAAAAGATACACTGTTTTAAAATAATTAATACCTGCGATTAATTAGTTTATTTTCATGAATTTTATACTTATAAATAGATATATATTCTTGGGCTATCTCAGCACTTCTCAAGTTATATAAATAAAATAAATACTTTTAAAGGAATATATTTAAAAGCATGATAATTGTAAAACAATATATTAAAAATGTATTTACAAATAGACAAAGCATTTTCAAAAATATATCTATTTATGAGTATTATAATCACGAAAATAAATTAATTACTCAACAGATAGGAAATATTGTAAAATAGTATTCTATAAGTATGAGATAAAAAAATAAATATTAAAAAGTATTTTAAAAAATCGATCTAGTTTCGTAGGGAAATTAAAAATTTCAAAGTATACCTCAGGGGTGGCAAACCTGTGGCACGCGTGCCAAAAATGGCACGCGAAAGTATAATTCTGGCACGGTGTTGCTTATGTCTCTAAATCAATATACGGTGACATTTCACAAAAGACAGGAACTGATGATGAATATGATAATTAAAGATGATCTGATGTTGTCTAAATTCGATTAACTGGAAATTGAAGAATTTTAATAGCGGCTTTTTAAAATACCTCAAATTGCCGCATTAGTAAAAATACCAATGGTAAAATTATGGCAACTTGGAATTTAAGAGCTATTTAAAGAAAATGGAGTTTGTCCTTTTAATAAATTTCCCATATATCTATTCCCGTAAGGGCATTATTTTCGCAAATCAATTAGTTGAAAAATGAAATAAAAAGCATCTATCAGATAAATCTAGTTCAGTTTGCATTTTGTTGAAATTAATTGAGTATAAAACTGATATTAATTATTTTCATCCAAAAGGCAATAACACAATTAATCACATAATTATTTTAAATAATTTCTAAATTATAATTGTTTTTATGATTATTATGGTGCAAGATCTACATGTATGTTACCATTTAAAAAAATCTTAATAAATAATTTTTATTCACGATTTTTGAACCCACTAAATTTTTTCGTTAGTTGGCACGGCAAGGTCATATAAAATATTTTGGGGAAAAAAATGTCACGCTGCTACAAAAAGGTTCGACAACCCTGGTATACCTTCTTACATGATGGAACTGACGAAATCGAATTTTAAAAAAGAATTTTTTATAAGGTCAGTCTGCCTAAATGAGGCGCGATTCCCCTTAGTTTTGTCGCATTTGTGGTATATTTGGGATTTTATTATATAAATGTACATTTTATTAAGCAACAAATTATTGAATAGTGTAAATTTAGTTGAAAACTAACTTGTTTTGTAGAAATTTAATAATTATCTGTAGTATAAAATCACAATATAGGATTGTCGCATTTAGGTCATTTTTGTCGCATTTATGGCAGCTAAAACCGAAATGAGACGTTCATAGTCCTAAATGTGATAATGCATTTTATACATGACAATTCATCTGAAAAAGTTCATTTAACGATTAAATGTTGTGACAGAAAATCGTCACATTACAACTGCGAGCAGTCTGCGAAACCCTTCGATTGAAAAGATGAATAAAATGCACGATTAACTCATAAAATACTGTTTTTGCACTAAACTGTTTGTGTAGTACTATTTCTAATAAAATTTTGAATTTTCAAGCTTTTCAAACAGTAGTACTAGGCTCCAAATGAAGCAAAATTTCGCTGTATCGATAGTTAAACAAGAAATTACAAGTTAAACTGTGAAAATTTTAAAAAAGCAGCTCTAGCAGCAGTTAAAGGGCTAACTGTAATTATTTTTTGAATTAATTAACCCTTAACTGCTGTGAGCGGTCTCCGTGACCACTTGATTAAAAGATGAATGAAAGTCTCTATTAACTCACAGGTTAATGTTTCTGTACTAAAATTTAACTACAGGACTATTATAATTAAACTTTTCAATATTATTCTTAAAATGTTTATCACGGCGCAGCACCGTGCTGTTTGTCAATTTTACACTGCTAATATGGAAAAGTTATTTAAATGCTGCGTATAATGCCCAATATAAATAACCCTAAAAAAAATAAATGCGTTTCGTATATAAAAAACTCTCATCCCTCTTTGCCAAGGAGCTATGGCCATAACTATAATTAAATGACTGTCGCAGAAAACATCGTTTAAAATTCTCTAAATTCGCTCGCCAATATTAACCCATAATTTATACACCAGTGCGATTTGGGTTTCCGTAACTTCAACTCCGCATAATTTTGCTGGCAATCTGGTGATAATGAAATATAACTACATGATCCATATACGAAATTTAATAAGGAATCCAAATAAAATATTTGATTTTATCAAAATTCTTATTTTGTGAATGAAAAATCCGAATTAATTAAAGACGCCGACATTTCAGTCGGTGCGAATTGACAGTGTGGAGCTTACGGGTTAAAAGAGTAATTAAAAGATATTTATAATATTGTTAACTAGACTATTTATTACATATAACTTTATTTAAAAATGTCACATAATAAATATATCAGCTTTAGAAATAGATAAAATCGTAGAATATTTCTAATAACTCTGATTAAGCCAAAGAGAAGCTCTGTGACTGATATTCTGTTGCACCCCGCAACTCTCTTCATTTTTCTTGCACTTTCATAAAAAAATTAACATTTTCTGTACTTAAAAATACGTATGTGAAAACAAATATTCGTTTAGATAAACATGGCTTTATTTATTTTTTATCTTTTACTAATTTAAAAGTAAAAAATGTCGATTATAACGAATAAAAATTGAAAACAGAATTAAAATATCAGATTTTATAAAAGCCTAACAAAAATTATGACTCCTAAACCAGGGACAAACTCAACTGCATCACGTTTTAATCGGAGACAGCATTTAAGCTATCGAATGGTATAATGTTGGTAAAATTAATTTACTTAATTAACCGCATTAAAATAAACATAAATTGTTTTCAATCTACACAAGATTTTCCAGAATTTTCATTATGTAAAAGTATTGCAAATTCCTTAATCATCTGTCTACATTATGTTACTGGAATAGACACTGCGTTTCTTACACCTTTTTTTAATTAAAAATTTTAAAGAAGCGTAATTTTCTTTTTTGATCGTCTTAAATACATATTTAAACACCTGGTTAAAGAAAAACATTAATGGAGGATTAAGCTGACTCAACACAGCTTAATTAAACATAAAATTTGATTTAAATATCATTTTAACACAATATATGAAAATTCCAATATAAATTTCTTCGTTAATCTTCTAAATGTTTCGCCGCATTTGCAGCAATATCCATATCGGTATTAGGCACAGGCTGAAAACAAGCTCTCCTAAATGCGTAGTCCATTTCAAATTCTAAACCGGAAACTGGTCGCCTTTTCTTTAGTATAACTGGCCAGGTAACTGAAACGGACAACGTAGATCTTGACGTTTATAGGGTTATTTGATCTTTAAAGTTAAAAAATAGAAAACCGTTAACCACTTTCGGAAATTTTTGTCGCATTTCCGAAACATGGGGGCGATGGAAAATGAACGATGTGTATTTGATTGAAAATTTCTTTTAAATAAACCGTTTTACATGCAAAAAATGTTTCGAGTTTTGTTTCTGAAATTCCTATGCTTCAATATATAAGATTTATGTACGATTCTTGCATTAAGATTCTAAAAGAACATTGTCGCATTTAGGGGTAATCACATTTAGGCAGACTGACTTTAGATCTTTAAATTAAATTTTCAACAAGATCTTTTTTACAACTGTATGATTCATAAACAAATAGGATAAAACGTATAGTATAAGTGAAATCACGAGTTTCTTCAGTCTGATAAACGACATATTTCATCGTGAAATGGAACATAAGTTCAAAACGAAAAGATGATAAAAACATATAAACAATGCTATTTATAAAGGTATATATAAATATTATACAGACATACAAACAATAAATACAATAAACCCAACTGGAGTGAAAAATTAGCCAGAGCCAGGAATCGAACCGGGACCACAGTATACATGCTGCTCTAACCACTGAGCTACTCCGGCCGATGCCTGAGTCTGCAATTTCTCACTAATAAACCTTGTTGGGGAAGTCACCAACTATCTGTACGACAGCCTGGGATGACCGGACAACGATGAATAGATTTTACTATTACATCGATCTACGATAATTATAATAAAACACTCATACTACAATATATATTAAAACACACATACACACATAAATAACGCCTGCATTCAACAGTTAAAGGTATATATAAATATTATACAGACATACAAACAATAAATACAATAAACCCAACTGGAGGGAAAAATTAGCCCGGGTTCGATCCCTGGCTCTGGCTAATTTTTCACTCCAGTTTAGTTTATTGTATTTATTGTTTGTATGCCTGTATAATATTTATATATACCTTTAACTGTTGAATGCAGGCGTTATTTATGTGTGTATGTGCGTTTTAATATACCGGGTGTCCCAAAAAGGACTGACTGATTTTAAAATTCAATAACTTCCAAACGGTGGCAGATATTAAAAAAATTCTTGCAGGGGGGTTATGCATAAAGTCAAAAGTTTTATTACAGTGATTTTCGATTTTAGTTCGAATTACAAACAATAGATGGCGCTGTAAGCAATAGTCGCTAAATACAGGCTCGATTTCTGGTCCTTTCTGTTGTTCCATGCAGAAAAAGGAGATGGAAATGTATTATCCCGGCCACGAAGTACCAAAAATCGAGCCTGAATTTAGCCTCTATTGATCGCAGCGCCATCTATTGTTTGTAATTCGAACTAAAATCGAAAATCACTGTAAAAAAACTTTTGACATTATGCATAACCCTCCTGCAAGAATTTTTTAAATATCTGTCACCGTTTGGAAGTTATTGAATTTTAAAATCAGTCAGTCCTTTTTGGGACACCCGGTATATTATAGTATGAGTGCTTTATTATAATTATCGTAGGTCGATGTAATAGTAAAATCTATTCATCATTGTCCGGTCATCCAAGGCTGTCGTATAGATGGCTGGTGACTTCCCGAACATGGTTTAGTGAGACATTGCAGACTCAGGCATCAGCCGGAGTAGTTCAGTGGTTAGAGCAGCAGTCTTGTATACTGTGGTCCGGGTTCGATTCCTGGCTCTGGCTAATTTTTCACTCCAGTTGGGTTTATTGTATTTATTGTTTGTATGTCTGTATAATATTTATATATACCTTTAACTGTTGAATAAAGGCGTTATTTATGTGTGTATGTGTGTTTTAATATATATTGTAGTATGAGTGTTTTATTATAATGCTACCTATACTTCACTAAAACTAGTACTACATTATTTAGGGTCCGTACGCTTCAAGGACTTTTTACCAGGATTTTCGTAGAGTAATATTAGCTTTATTTAATGAAAAAAATTCTATCTCAAATATACCAAGCAGCGCTTACGAAATTTCTGGTACGAAAACACCTAAAATCCCTGGAATCGCTTGATGCGTACGAATCCTGTTACTATTCGTTAATCAAATATCTACTCTCTTACATCTATCATAGATTCATGGACAAGAGTATATAATTCGAACGAGTTATTTAACTTTGCATCTGCAACAAACTATAAACAGTAACTCTAATATTATTATTCAGGAAAATACAATCGAATAATACTAATTCTTTTTAAAAAAGCATATTACTTTCTTAAATTAAAAAAAATATATATAAAACATAAACGCTTACTTTCCTCAAAATATCCATTACGGCTCTCCGTTACTTTCAACCCCAGAACAATAAAAGTCACGTGATCATGACGTTTGTAGAATGTATTGGGCATGTGCAGAAAATCCGAATATTTCCATCAAATACTTTACACGAAAGTGAGAGTAACATTTCCGACATAATAAGTTACTTAAGAGAATTCATAGTTTACACTATATTTTCGGAAACATTTCCGCTATGGACTGTAACATTTCAGAATTTTTTTTTTTTTTTTTACTTTTACAATGTATTCGCTTCAAATACTTTACACAGGAATTAGAGTAACGATTCCGATTTATTCAGTAACTTAAGATAATTAAAAGTTTATACTAGATTTTTGGAAACATTTCCGCTATGGACTGTAACGGTTTTGATTTTTTTTACACTGAGAATCCGAACAAGTAATATTTCGTGCTGAAAATAACTGCTTAATGAATTGTAAAAACTAATCGGAAACGTTTAGGAAAAGTACGGCAGCAAAAGGAACTTTTGTTTCAGAAACGAGTCTTTAAATCTGTGAAATCTATTGGTTACTTTGAGAATGTTTATGCGAATACAAAACTACTGCTCATTCCGAAAAGCACTTTTTGAGTTACGTTTTAAAAACTATCCGCATTGCAAGCTGCATTTTTTAACCCTTTCAGGGGCGGTGGTATGTTTATGAAACCACTTAATTTTAATTCCCAAACGCCACAATGGCAACAAAATTTTGTTAAAATATTTCCCATTTAATAGGTATGTCAAATATAGCATTTTTCTTATTTTCAAATAAATTTGTTTGTAAATTCTGGTGCCGCTCATTTATTTCAACACTTCAGCATTGAAAATGCTTTGCCCCTGAAAGAGTTAAAACTATTAATTAAAAGGAAAGCGCCCAGTTAAAATGATGCCATTGAGCTCACAGGCTATTCATACTAATTGTAATTATACTTTTATTTCAAAGAACAATGTCCCTCGAAAAATAAAGAAATCGGAAAAAAATCATTTAGCTGAAGTAAGGAGGGGGGGGGGGTTAGTTCCCCATCCACCACCTTTATACATAACCAATGAACCTCCGAATATAATCAAGGAAGTGCCTAGTCAGAATAATTTTATTTCAGAATATTCCAAATTTGAAGCAAATCGGATAATTCTGCACGAAAAACTCATTTATCTAATCTAATTGGCCAAAACTTATAATGTTTTCGGAAATTAATTTTGAAAATAGATGCACGTTTAACCCGGGAGAACTCGCTAGTGAGAATTTCTCTCACGGTGCCCAATTGCTTTTCTTTTACTTTACATTCACTTAATATCAACTTTTTTTGCTTGGCTTAGTACTTTTATTCATGAAAGAGGTAAAATAACTGAAATAACATTTTCCATTTTAATTATGAAAAATGGTTTAAATAAGAGTCTTAAAAAAAGTACGACGGTGAGAGAAAATCCCATGCAGCGAGTTCTCCCGGGTTAAATAATTTTTCGAATAAAATAGTGAATTGTAACCTATCAATTTTTTTTTTTTTTTTTTTTTTTTTTTTTAACAGGAATCGATTTCTAGAAGTTTGAAATATGCGAATAAAAAATTACACCTTATTCCACGACGTAGTTTTTCAGTTACACTTAAAAAACTATCCTCATTGCAATCTGTTTCGCATTAAGTAAAAACTAATTTAACATCAGGAGTTTCAAACTTTAAACGTACGTAATTCCTTTTTGTAAAGTTTTACGAAGAATCCTAATATGATGTCAAAGTTAAGTGTTGAATTGAAATCTTTCAATTTTGGTATCTTTTTAGGTGCGTTCGTAATTATATAAATACGTAGCACCTATAGTCGTCGTTCAGTCCGTCTGTCTGTCCGTCCGTCTGTCCGTCCGTCTGTCCGTCCGTCTGTCCGTCCGTCTGTCTGTCCGTCCGCATATAACAGAGCAAAAACTACCCGACCGAATGATCTGAAATTTTTAATATATAATTGCTGCATAATTTTGTCGAGCCATTTCCAATTTTATGAAAATCGGATGTATAGTTTAATTACAGGGACAGTCAAAAGTTTTTCTTTACATTACGGCCAATGGGAAAAATTATTGCAAGTGAATTTTAATGATGTTACAGACTTCCGAATGGTCTGAAATTTTTAATATATAATTTCTGCAAAATTTTGTCGAGCCATTTCCAATTTTATGAAAATCGGATGTATGTTTAATTACAGGGACACCCAAAAGTTTTCCGTTACATTACGGCCAATGGGAAAAAATTATAGCAAATGCATTTTAATGATTTTACAGCCTTCCGAATGGTCTGAAATTTTTAATATATAATTGCTGCAAAATTTTGTTGAGCCATTTCCAATTTTATGAAAATCGGATGTATAGTTTAATTACAGGGACACCCAAAAGTTTTCCGTTACATTGTGGCCAATGGGAAAAAATTATTGCAAATGCATTTTAATGATTTTACAGCCTTCCGAATGGTCTGAAATTTTAAATATATAATTGCTACAAAATTTTGTCGAGCCATTTCAAATTTTATGAAAATCGAATGTATAGTTTAATTACAGGGACAGTCAAAAGTTTTCCGTTACATTACGGGGAATGGGGAAAAAATTATTGTAAGTGCATTTTAATGATGTTACAGACTATTCACTTATGAAGCGCAAAAAATATACATTCAGTACAATATGGGGTGCAAAAAATAATTATAAAACTAGTTATAGTACGAACGCACCTCATTTGCCACGTTTGACGAGCAATTTCCAACTTGTTATATGTACAAACGACCACTTAACACTTTCTGACTAAACAACTCCGATTTGAAAAATATTAAGTCAGATGTTAGAATACTTCATTTTAAATATGTAAAAAATAGTAATTAGAGTCCCGATTATCCGAGTCAATATGGACCAAGCTCATCTCGGATAAGCAAAAAAATTCGGATAAACCGGATTTACACAAATCGTCACCAACTTAGGAGATGAGATATAAATTTACACTTAATTCATTAATTTTTATGATGTAAGTAACTTTCTTTGATGTACATTTCTATTACTTTTAAGAAAAACGGGGAAAGAAATTGTTTGTTTGAAAAGCCCTCGATAGTTTTTTGTTTGTTGAATGTCAATTTTGCTGCAGTTTTTTGCTGCAATATTCCGCTACTGTATAGCTACCAATTTCTAAGATTTTTTCTTACCACTAAAACTTACTAGTAAATTTTGCCTAATTCAATCGCCAAATTCTAACAATTGTCAATGATTAAATATGGCAAAAATTTATATTCGATTTTCGAGGTAACAAAACTGTACAAATTGGCAGCTATGTAATTCTATTAGTATCATGAAAATTGCAGATGTAGCCTTTTCTTTCTGCTGAAAGTATTAAATAGTTGTTTTCAATCGAACTTATACCTTTGGAATGGATCATTTTCTTCTGATGGACTGGTGGTTTCTATTATTATGAAACAGCCATTATAAATGAAGTGTTTGTTGAAGATGTTTTTACGGCTGCTCTTTCATCTTCACCTAACACTTCATTTATAATGGCTGTTTCATATTAATGGAAGCTATCAGTCCATCAGAAGAAAATAACATGATTAAAGCGGAAACTCGGTTAAGCGGGACTCGGATAATCGAGACTCTACTGTAACATTTTAGAAGATAACACTAAAAAAATATTGACTAAAAGATAACCGCTCCCACATCTGCAATGAACAAAAAATTACATTCTTCTCATAAATAGTGTCTATTTTCTAAAACAACATTGTAAAGAATACGAACTATGTAAAAAAATTATTTCTGACGTCTCCATCATTTTCAATTTTACAAAAATTACGAAGCTCATTTTAGCTCTAACGATGCGAAACTTCTCAGATTATAAATAAAACTTTCACATGAAAAATTAACTCAGTATCGCCGCCTGTTGAGAATTTTATGAACAATTTATATAACTGCTGTGTTCGGAGATAGTAATTATAAATAAAATCGTCTTTTAAAGCACACTGCATTAGTGAGACTTTTGTGTATGCTGCAGGTATACAAAGGAGTGATAGAAAGGGTTAAGGCTCTTTTCAAATCCATGTATCCCAAAAAGGACTGACTGATTTTGAAATTGAATAACTCGCAAACGGTGACAGATATTTAAAAAATTCTTGCAGGAGAGTTATGTATAATGTCAGGAGTTTTTTTACAGTGATTCTCGAATTTAGTTTGAATTATAAACAATTGATGACGCTGCAAGCAAAAGGCGCTAAATTCAAGCTGGATTTTTTGGCCTTTCTCTTCTCCCATGACAAAAAGGTGATTAAAATGTATTGAGTGGGTCCCGAAGCTCCAAAAATCGGTCCTGGATTTAGAGCATATTGCTCGCAGCGCCATCTATTGTTTGTAATTCAAACTAAATTCGAGAATCAGAGTAAAAATCTACAGACATCATACATATAGCTCCTGCAAGAATTTTTTAAATACCTGTCACCGTTTGCATGTTATTGAATTTTAAAATCAGTCAGTGCTTTTTAGGACACCAGGTATATAATTGAAAGACCTTTCCCATATTTTGGTAAACGCAAAAGATCTTACAGAAAATACTGTCAAATTTGGCTTTTTAGAGCCAAATTTCTGAATCCGACATCGCGAGAAAGGAGCAAAATCGGTCGTCACGTGAATACAATTGCTTATCACTCAATAAGTTATTTATTTATCAGAAGATGGAAAACTCATTTCCATCTGAAACCGCTTCAATAGTCAGGTCTGCCAATTTTATGCCTTTAGAATTTAAAACTGAGTCAGAAAATGCGTCAGAATGTTTCACAGTTTTGAATAGTAGATTTGAGAAAGAAAAAAAAAAATAAGTACAGTAAAATCCCGATTGTCCGCGAGCGGATTATCCTCTTTGAGGGTTATCCGCGAGTCTAAATTTCTTTCTTTTTTTTTTTTTTTTCTTTCCCAACCGTGAGATGGAACTTATTTCTGCGATGTAAGATGAGTTTTTGACCCTTTTTACTAAACATAAATTCCATTTGAAAATGTGGAACAGTCACGTGCACAAAGCAGGGCAAATGGCGTCTCAAAATTTACCCCAAGAAAGCTGCATTGCTAATTGATAACGCCCCATCCCACCGTGGACAATTATAATTAAAATCGGAACATGGAAATATTTTTGCAAAATTTTTGCCTCCCAATGTCACAGCTTTTATCCAGTCTATGGACCAGGGCGTGATCGCTTCAATTAAGAAAAAATACTGATCTAAATTACTAACAGAAAGAATTGGAAGAAAAAAAGAAAAAAGAAAAGACACTGGCAGAAAAGAGGGAGATGATCTTAAAAGATTCCTCAAAGATTACACGATTCTCGATAGCATTTACGATGTAAACAGTACTTGGGAATCGGTTCAGAAATCAACATTAGTGAAGTTCCTGCGGAAGATTTTGCCAAGTGTAGAAAATTTTCTAGTAGAATTCTGAAAAAGAAGAAGAAGAAGTTTCCGTTCATCATTTAGCGAATGTAGCAAAATATGTTGCTGGTTGAGAAAATGTCGAAGGAGATAATATCATTGAATCGATTAATTGTGACACTAACGATCCAGGTTTCGAGCATGTAACTGATGAACAAATTGTAGAAGAAGCGTTAGGTATGAATTTGGAAGAGAGTTATGAAGTAGATGGTAAGGTACAGAAGAAAGTGAGCCACGACGCAGCTTTAGCTCACGTTGAAGGCCTGATTCAGTATCTAGAGGAAGAAGGTGACGCGTGATAAAATAGTGCTAAAAAAACTTCAATCCCAAATAAAAAAGTGTTTCAATACAAAAAAAAAAAAAAAAAAAAAAAAAAAAGGAAACTTTTGATTGATTTTCTGAAGAAGTAAATCTACAAGTTTGTAAGTAGTGAATAATTTTATTATGCCTCGAGTAATAAGTAAGTTTATGTTACCCACTGTGCGTATAAATTGTTCAAATGTATGTGTATGTTACCTATCATGAGTATAAACTGTTCAAGTGAATATTTGTGTTGATTTGTTCCCTTTTTTCAAAATTTTGTGAATTATCCACGAAATCGGCTTATCCGCGACAGTAGCGCCACTCAATTCCGTGGATAGTGGGGAGTTTACTGTACAGTAATACGCTCGACTGATGTCAGCAATTCGTTCCAAGAGGTAGCAACATAAGTCAAAAACGCAGTAAGTCGAGGTACATTTAAATAAGCAAAAAGGATAAGTAATAAAAATTCTCCAAAATCTAATGAACATATTCTATTGTATTTCAGGATTATGTTACATACATTTAACATTATCAAAAAAAAATGCGCTTGCAATAAAAGAATTTGGAATAAATCAATAAGTTGTTAACTTACAATTTATTTTTTTTCTAGCCGCTTTCTAGAGACTTTAAGGATGTAAAAAATCTTGCAATAAAGTTTGAACCGGCAAATTTTTCATATTTTTTTTCTCTTAGAAGCTCTTTAAAACAGCAGAGTGAGTTTTCGAAGCTTTTTTCTAGCGACTTTTTTTATTTGATTATTACTATCACGCGACTATCTGGGAAAGTTTCTCTTCAGAGAACCAAAAGTCTTCAAAAAAGTTCAAAGTCCCTCTTCACAAAGGATTTTTTTCCAGGTCAGACGACGTGCGGGGTGACGTAAGTTGGACTATTACTATATAGTATTAATTAGTATACATTACTGCTAATCGATTGGTACCAGTTATATTGTTAGGGTAATTCCGGGATTTATGCCGCACATTTTTTTGAATTTGTATATAAAATCCCATGGTGGACATAAAATAAAAAAAATCATGCTGTGCTGTTTAATGGTAAATATACAACGTGTGTAGTGTGACAAAAATGTTCAAAACAGATTATTAATATTTTTTAACAATTTTTTTCTAAAACATTACACTGCGGCGCGTCACCCGTACGTTCAGGATGAGAGGCCGCACTTGTGCGGTAGTTATGCCGCGCTTGTAATAAGAACAGAACGAAATTATAAATAAAAGGATTTAAAAAATATATTCATATCTGGGCTATAATTAACGATGTAATAACAAAATGAAACTAAATGAGTACAATGAAACCTATTAATAGATTCAAATTAATAATTGTTGCCTACTTTCACTATTAAAATTATCGACTTATTTTTTTTACATTAAATTTTAATTGTTATTTCAACAACAACGTACATCAATGTATTAGAAAGGGAAAAGAAAAAAAGTGAAATTGTGTTTACATAATTTATTTGTTAACTCTTTCGGGACCGGTGGCTTTTACACACATTTTATTCGGTTGGTACCACTTTTTTAAAAGAAGTTACCTTTACTTAAATAATCATGAAAATGCTCTAATTAAACAAACCAAATATTACTTTTCTTATTTAATGGTGCCAGAAACACATTTTGTAAGCTCTTTATGAAAGTGCTTATATGCACCTATGGTCCCGAATTGGTTAAGAGACCTGTTTTTTCGACTACAATCTACAGAAAAAGTGTCGAAAAAGTACAGTTTTTATGTAGCTACATTTGAACACATGATGCAACGAAGCCAATTACACTTCCTCTTTTTTGGAGTAGTTTGCAAAGAACGTCTGCGTTACGCGTAATCCAATTTTTCATTATTATCATCTTGACTTGCATCTTTCTTGCCCTTCTTACTTTTTATGTTCCCCTTTTTCTCCTTTGGTTTTAGTAAACTTGATAACACGCCTAACATGGTTAGTCTATGCGAAAAGAAAAGGAAAAGTTAATAACACTTAATCATCCCGTACAAAAGAAACTGCGGCATGTATACCGGAATTGCAGTGCGGCATGTATCGCATTTTGCATGGTGCAGACGCAGGCCATCACAGTTACCTGCCATCGCTAAGGGGAATGGCGTAAACATACACACAGTACTCTATACAAACGCTACACTTAGGTTTGACTTCGAAATTATGCATGCATTTAGTAATTAGTGTATGAAAAGTATTTAAACATAACATGTTTAAAAGTTTGGACAGTGAAATCATGCACTTACGTCAAATTAAGGATTGTACTTCTACAAGTAAACATCGAAATGGGATTCACGCTATACTCTGGTTAAAATAATCTCATTGCGCACCTATACTGTGCGTTTGACGACCATCTATCGATAATTACAAGAAGTACAAGGGGTGCGGCATCTATCCCGTATACGGCGACTCTCTCGGAGTTACCCTATACGATGGCATGCGGCAGAGTTAATACAGGGGTAATCACTTTTTTCTTCCAGTACTGCATAGGAAATGAACAATGAACTTTCGTATAAATATGTAGAACAGAGTTATCTAATATATAAAAATGAAAATTTGTCTTTCTGTCAATTTGTAATGTTATACAAATCCACAGTTTGGAAGCCAGAATTGTGAAATGTTACGTACATGTGTATTAAAACATGGCGTGGGCAACTAAAGTAATCCGGAACCGGAATAACTTATAGTTAATTTTTAATTGATAAAAAACCACAAATTTAACAGCAACTTCCAATCAAATTTAAACATTTTTCGTTACAGCTGTTGCCAACAATTAAAAATCCACAATAAAATTCTTACCACAACAATTACTTTTCTATTGCAAAATTTCCTCGTGAAAAAATGAAATAAATGGTTTGACGAATTTAAAATAAGGGAATATTACATCATAACTTTTCTACTGCAAGATTTCCACGTGACAAATGAAAATAAAATAAATAGTTTGACGAATTAAAAGCAAAAGTGAATGCTACGTCATAATTTTTCTGTTTTACGATTTCCATGTAAAAAATTGTAATTATTTAATTAATTTGACCA
This sequence comes from Maratus speciosus, assembly GCA_963932465.1. Lineage (NCBI taxonomy): Eukaryota > Metazoa > Arthropoda > Arachnida > Araneae > Salticidae > Maratus > Maratus speciosus. The sequence continues at coordinate 282,993,216 of OZ010792.1, forward strand.
ATAAAAAAGGATGGAATAGTACGTCATATTGGAAATATAAAGGACGTGGTGTATATATAACGTTATATAAAATGTCAAAAAAAAGTATTGAAGCATGATAAAAATTCGATTATGGAAATATTGGCGTATTTTAACATTATTGCTCCAATGATGAATGGAAATAAGTTAATTTATAACTGTATTATTTTGCGTCTGTTATATAAATTCACACATTTTTATATTGGGTTTTCATTTGATTCATGTGTACAACACTTCGACTGTTTTTTTTTCAATTCCTACTATTAGTTCACACTCTCCGTATGTTTATTTATATATCTTGCTCAAATTTTCAATCGTTAATAAAATACTTATTATTCATCCTATCAAGTTAAAATAAATTTTTTAAAACTTGTACTGGATGACAATTGATGTTAATACAGATTTTTCAAATATTAATTCATTAATTAAATTTTAGTTTTATATGGGAGACAAAATGGCGGCCATTGGTTATTGAACAACATTTAATGCATCTTTATATCTATAAGGGGGGTTACCATAGGGGGGACCCTGTTCTGTCGCTAAATACCGCCAAGTTTGTCGCCAACTTCGCGATATCTCCAATATTTCGCCAAATTCCCATAGACTTCCATTGTAAACCTACTTGCTTATAGAAAATCAAGAAATTGAGATATTTTAATGCAACAAAAATTAATATTAGCTTAAGGGATTATATTAAATTTTTCTTTGATGACCTAAGTAGGAATTGACTTTAAAAACAAAATTTTTATATTAATTGTTATTATTATTATTATTATTTTAATGTTGTTTGTTAAATTTTGAAATTGGTTTTTCAAAACAAATATTCTGGGCAACACAGAGTACTTTAGCTAGTTAGATATAAATATCCAAGTTAATTCTTTTCATGTAATAAAAGATGCATAAACAATCAGAAATAAAAATCCTTCATCTGTAACAATCTTGTATCTGTGAATTGTGACGGTATCATGCCACGCAAGTGAGATTAACAAAGGACATTAAGACTTCAATCATTGACTTCAAACGTGATTCAAATAATAAACTGATCCCAACTTCGTGAAAATTTTGCCGTTTTAATGCAGTGAACGAATATCTTATTTCTTCCTGTCACACGATAGTATTCCAAGATACGAGTATGAACAAATTAATAAAAATATAAAAAGACATCTCTTAAACAGGCACATGACAATTTTTCGTTCAAAAAGGATAATACATCAATATTTCATTATCTACGGAAGTTTAAAAATACTTCAAGTTACATAATAAATTTAGATTACGCTTGTTATTTTATACATTATATTTATTAGCCCCCGGTATGCTATTTCTTTCTCCCTGCTTATTTCGTGTCGTCTCCAAAAAATAACTTTACGTTGTATAAGCCAACCGTAAAACAAAGCAGATGTATCATTGCACGATTAAATACTCTATAGCATTTTTTTAAATTTCTAAGCATCGCACATTTTCAATTTTTATATCGTCGTATTGGGAGAGAAAAAAGTACTTTTAAATGCAGTTTGTTTGAAAACTGTATCTCCATTTATTTTTGAAATATTATTATTTTTTTTTTTTTTTAGTTTTTTGAGCCATTTGCTTAATATTGGCAACGGAAGTACTCCATTTCTGTAGAAAGGTATAAAGTAAAGGAAAATTGTTCTAAAATAGTAATTATATATTTTTGTTGCCCTTTTCTCATAACAACCAAAAGAAAATGAAAAAAAAAAATACGTGCTATGTTGAAAAAATATAAACGAATGATTTCTGTTAAAACATGGAGCTATTATAAATAATATTTAATTTTAATTATCTATATTAATGTTATAAACTAATGAAGGTCTATGAATCATTAGATAGACTTTTTTCGTCGAGTTTTTTTTTTTTTTTAAATGACAGCATCTTTTTGCTGCATTTGTGTATTATTTTGCGATAGTGACGTCCTGTGCATGCTTAACTATAGATGTTTAAGAGTGGGTCGAAAATGTGGAATTCTTAAGCGGATGCGAATGACGTCATTTTACACAAAATAAAAGCGTGTGCTTTAAGTCTTAAAATTGAAATATGTTTTGTACTATTTATATATACATTTTTTTCATCGGGGGGCGACACTAAATTCTGAAAAATAAAAAAAAAATAAAAAAAAAAGAATATCTGTTTTGTTGTTTAAAGATTTATCTGCCTTTTGCAGTTAATTTTATAATAAATAAGTGAGCAAAGTATACTGCACCAATGACTAAACCTTCCAATGAATTTATCAGATCGTCTTCTTATCCGAATAAATTCGCCAGAAGTAAAGATACAAAAAGGAACAAATAATAAAAATTATTGCTACCGCATAAAAAATAAAGTTATTTAGATAATTCGATAAAATACGAGTTTACTTTAATTGAGAAGTCTTTGGATTTTTATTTTTTGACCAAAAGCAATTTAGCTTAACTTGGTATTTGTTTTAAGTTCAACATAAAATGAAAATCTGCCTCTTTGGTTGACAGATGTTTGGGTTCGCCGAAGTGAGGTATCTTATGGTTAATTTGATTTTATGTTTAATCTGCTTTTTAGCCTCCGATATACTATTTCTTTCGGGCAACAATTAAAATGTCGTCGCTAAAAAATTACGTTCGTTCCGTTACTTGATTTTTTTTTTTTTTTTTTTTTTTTTTTTTAGTTATAAAAGAACACTAAATTTAGGCACAATTTTCAAACAAATTTTACTCGAAAGTAATTTTTCTCCTTATTCAATGCTGTAAAAATTGAAACGATCCGATTTTTAGAAGAACCGATGTATGAGCGATAAAAATATAATAATAATAAAATGTACGAGGAAACCTGGGTTTTTTCTTTCTTTTTGGCACCTGTCCAACAGTAGACTACAGATTTCTGACACAAAAGTTTGTAATGAAAGAATTAGCTATTTTTGGTTAAAATAAAAGAGAATACTTAATAAAATGTTCTACTAATTTATAACAATGTATTATTTTACTGTTATTATTATTTAAAATGTATTACGAAACTCGAGTAGTTCATTGTTTGTCTTTTGCATTTTACAAATAACTTCAATTTTAAAGAAAAATTGAAATTCATACAATGTATATAAATCTGCACACTGTTAAAAAAAAAAAAAAAAAAAAAAAAAGATGGAAATCTACAGAACTATTTTTGTAAAGCTACAGAAATCTATATATGTACTAAAAATTTATCGGTAACCCGCGATAATTACACAAAATTTTTTCATTGCAGTTACATAAAAAGTTCTAGGCATCTTAGTTTCTTAGAAAATTCTTAGAAATATTATAGATTTATTTTATAGTCTTTCCCAAAATATCATTTTTAATTATTACAATTATTACAATGTATTTTTAACAAAATTAATATTCACAAACCATATATCTAATAGAAGTCAAGCTTTTTTTAAAATTGCTGTAATTAAATTATTCGATCGATTTATCAAATCCAGATAACTAACTAAGTCATTCTACAATATTAAACTGACGACTTTAATTATTTCTGGTAGTTCCGTGTTATTATAATTAAATTGATACTTTAATTATTTACTAATTAGCGCTAATCAATCTGGTATTGTTAACCGGATTTCATCTAATGGTTGAAGTAATATCAACTTGTTATGTAATAACATCCTTTCCAATTAAAATTAATTTAAAAAACTATTTAAAAATATTTAAATTAAATCATAAAACTTCTTTACTTTCAAAATTTAAATTCTACCTTTAAATATTCATTAATTTTCGTTAAGTTCGTTTTTCAGTTAAATTTCACTTAAAAACAATTTTAATTTAATCGCCATAAAAGATCGTCAAAAATTATCAATAATAAAATAATAAATCTTAAAAATAATACTTTCTACCTTAATAGAATATTTTTATAATAATTTTCAAATCTAAAATTCACCATTTAAAGTTATTTTATACAAACACTTCTATTATAATAGACCCACGACGAGAAGAGACCTGTCAATCATACGTGACGTAGTCTAAGACGAACCCATTTCTTCCTAATCGGAGCGGGGATTTGTCTTCTCTACGCCGCGCCGTAGAAGAAAAAGGAAAAGTTGCCTTATTTCCCAAATATGCAAGGTTTTGACGCTATTTATGTATATATTATTGACTTTAAAACCCTCCGAGCGTCGTGCAAAAGGGTAAAATTGTAATGTTGTTTTCTTTGCATTTTTTTTAAATGCTAAGTAAATATGATTCTTTCAACATTATAAAAAAAACTCAATTACAAATATGAATGTAATCCTTGAGAGTATTAATCATTCTTCAATGTATTTAAAATTCCTTAAATCTATAGAATTATATTGTCTTAAATACTGCTTGTATTGCTGTGAAACCTGGAGCTTAGTGAACGGAATATTACGCCCCAAACGCTTAGAGGGTTAAAGGGGAATTACATAAAAGCGTTAAAAATTTATATAAACTATGTTACTTTTTAATTATTACGATAATACAGAGAATCAGAGAATTAATTATTTTTGTTTAAGTATAATTTATTAAAAATTTTGTTAAAAAATAGTATGTTTTTTTTTTTTTAATAAATGAATTACATCACGACTTTTTGTAATAGCGAAATACTTAGGAAATACTAATTTACTTTATTTAAGCACATCCTTCATTTTAAGAATAATCAATTGAATTGTGTATTTTTGTAAAGGTAATAATATCATATTTTGGACTTTTAACTTATATTATCTTAAAACTTAATGTATTTTTAAATACTTTTAATAAACAATAAAGATATAAAGTATAGATATAAAGATCAAAAATAAAATAAAATAAAGTAATAATTAAAGATTTTATTTTTAATTTACCAGCTTAATTTATAATATAATTACTAAAAAATTTTAAGGCAAATTAATGATCCAACTATGACCTTTTGCTTAATTTATTTTTAGCTCGATGGACAGAAAAAAAATCTACGAGTGAAAATATTAAAAAATAGATGCATATGTAGTCCGTTTTTTAAAATGAAGAATATCTATATGAAATAAGTTAAATTAAGAAATGCACTTGACAAAAGGAGGGCGGAGGGGCTCCTGATGTAAAATTATAAGCGACTTTTGCTGTTTCAGAATGGCAGTATTTTTTTTCTTTATTTCTGTTCTGTCACGGCCGAAAATTCTGTTCAAAACGCCTGTTTTGATCTTTTCTACGTTTATTTTTCGCTCTATAGACAGAAAAAAAATCTACGAGGAAAATATTAAAAAATAGGTGCATCTAAAATCCGTAGCCCAGACCGCATTTTTAAAAATGAAGAATATATATATGAAATAAGTTAAATTAAGAAATGCACTTTAAAAATTGAGGGGGGGGGGGGGGTGGAAACTCCTGATGTAAAATTATAAGCGACTTGCTGTTTCAGAATGGCAGTATTTTTTTTTTTTTCATTATTTCTGTGTTGTCACGTCCAAAAATTCTGTTCAAAACGCCTGTTTTGATCTTTTCTACGCTTATTTTTCGCTCTATAGACAGAAAAAAAAATCTACGAAGAGAAATATTAAAAAAATAGATGCATCTAAAATCCGTAGCCCAGACCGCATTTTTTAAAATGAAGAATATATATATATGAAATAAATTAAGAAATGCACTTTAAAAAAGGAGGGGGTGGGGGTGGAAGCTCCTGATGTAAAATTATAAGCGACTTGCTGTTTCAGAATGGCAGTATTTTTTTTCTTTATTTCTGTTCTGTCACGTCCGAAAATTCAATTCAAAACGCCTGTTTTGATCATTTCTACGTTTATTTTTCGTTCTATGGACAGAAAAAAAAATCTACGAAGAGAAATATTAAACAATAGATGCATCTAAAATCCGTAGCGAAGACCGCATTTTTTAAAATGAAGAATATATATATGAAATAAGTTAAATTAAGAAATGCACTTTAAAAAAGGAGGGGGGGGGCGGTGGAAGCTCTTGATGTAAAATTATAAGCGAATTGCTGTTTCAGAATGGCAGTACTTTTTTTTTCTTTATTTGTGTGCTGTCACGTCCAAAAATTCTGTTCAAAACGCCTGTTTTGATCTTTTCTACGTTTATTTTTCGCTCTATGGACAGAAAAAAAAAATCTACTAAGAGAAATATTAAAAAATAGATGCATCTAATATCCGTAGCCCAGACTGCATTTTTTAAAATGAAGAATATATATATATTTGAAATAAGTTAAATTAAGAAATGCACTTAAAAAGGGGGCGAGGGCTCCTGATGTAAAATTATAAGCGACTTGCTGTTTCAGAAAGGCAGTATTTTTTTTCTTTATTTCTGTGCTTTACTTTATGTACAATCATTCTTTCCTTAGAATGAATTGTTTTCCCTTTTGAGGACATGTTTAATAATTTAAAAAAAAAATTGTTTTGAAAAAAAAAAACGTTTAAAAATGGCAAGATAAATTCAATGACAGAGAGAGAGAGAGTAAAACACAGCTATTAAAAATTATTATTATTATATTATTATTATTTTAATAACCGCGAGAGGGAAAACAAGTTTCTGTCAAGGAATGACCAAGTTATTGGCGCGAAAATTATTTCATTGCAACCCCTAGCTCTTAGTGGGGAATGGTCAAACTGAAACAGCGAGGTCATTTTCCCCCTTCAGTATCCCCTTGTACACCTTCCGTAAAATAGACTCATCTAAAAGAGGGTGTTTCTCAAGTCTCATCTCGTGGTGGGTTAATAATACTCTGTGTGGCATCGTTTTTTTAAATCAGCCAATCAACGTCGTCCGTTCCTAACGGCGGTTTTTCGGTAGCGTCATCTACCTCTCTCGGGCCACGGACTTCAACGTGCGAACAAGTGCGCGTTGATGCTCCGTGAAAGGATTTATTTTAACCGTTGGATCGGATGGATTCCTCGGACAAATCCTTTTCTTATATTTATACCCTCAAATCATACCTTATTTTATAGTGTATTACGTATTTCAACTACGACAAAATTGTGGCTTCGTAGGAATGCTGGAGATTCAAGACCTTTGAATACTGATATATAACGGGTACCACCGATTTCTTTTGTGATCAAGAAATCCGTTCTAGTCAAATTATCCATTTGAAAATGTGGGTGATGATAAAAAGGAGAAATGAATGTCTCAAGAAAAGTACCTATATTAATACACAAATGTTCACGATTCTTATATCTATTTTCGATATATCGTTATGGTGAAAATCAACTTGAGTAAATACGATGAAAATGCATCTATTGTTTTCCATACAGTGATGACATCGCGGTGGTATGATGCCTATTTCATTTTTGCTTTGGAGCATATTACAAATCTTAGGATTTGAACAGTTGCTCAGATTGATAATCATTAACTCTCCAGTATGAACTATTCCTATAAATAAACTTTGATAAAGACTATGAACTGCATTTTTTGCATGTACCGATGTTTCATTAAAATTAAATTAAGATTCTTAATATAAACATATTAATGTTCAAGCTCTCAACAACATCATTTCAATCTTCTATAAAAGAAATGTCCATTTTGTTAAAAATGAAATTTAAATCTATACAACTCATGTAAGAATTAATAGTGATAAATTTTGTATAATTAGTGCACAAAATTATTTCTCCCTCCCCTTTCCCCATTTAATTACATCATCATTTGAATAAAGATATTTTGTTTTATTAAGTGTATATGTGTTATTTATATGTTTGATATTTTTATTACTGAGTGCCAAATTAATTTATTGCAATAAAAATACAAATAATAATTGATTATAAATTTTTGAAAAGATTAATTTAATACTTGTCACAATCTTAAATATGCTCGAAGGATTCACGATTTCAGGTGTGATAAATTAAATTGATCAGTTATCTTTATACAGTTCAGGTGAGTCTAATTTTTATCATTTATATTTTGCCATGAAGATTCCTCAATTTATATTTATTTAGTTCTTCCACATGCAATGTTTTCAATAACCACTAACGATCTTTTGGCCATAATTGATAGTAAACTTTCTCATTTCTAATTCATATTAAAAATCACATATATTATTTATAACTCCTAATTTTAATTCATTTAAATTCCTTTTCTCCTTTCATCTTATTTTATTTATTTTCTTTTTTTCTACCTAACACAACTTTTCACTCATGCTCTATCCCAAATAAGCGCGATAAATAATCAAACAGTTTTTAATAAACATTTCTTGTTAATGTACAATCGTTAAAATTTATTTTATTTATTAATATTACAAATTGAATTCTACGATAAAAATCCTATTAGCAGTTAAAATAAGTTACATAAAAATGAAATAAAAAAAATCTATCTGAAAATTACAGCATGTGATATTAAAAAAAACAATGTAAGATACACGATGTATTTTAGAAAAATACCCTAGAGGAAAAATGTTTTAATTAGCTTTTCTTTAGAAATATTAGGAGATCGACTTTAGGTTCGAAAGGACCAATTAACTAAACGATTTTTAATAAAATTTTCTGTTTCATGCACAGTTACTGAAAATTACTGCATTTGTCAATTTTTCGAATTTCATTCTTCTTTAAAGATCATAGTTGAGAAGAAAAACTTTACATAACAATAAACTAATAATATATATAAATCAATAAAATATTTGAAAATCATAACACTGGTAGGTAAATAAATATTATAGGGAAAGTACGCAATACGTTTTGATTTAAAGAAAAAACGCATGCTTTTGTTTATCTTTAGACATTTTAAAATATTATTCAGCAAAGATACTATATACGTTAATCTAGAAATTTTAAATTCTACGCAGAAATAGCCCCACCAGCGACCAAGAGGATCTGCTCTCGAAGCTGGTAGACGAGAGGTGCTGGGTTCGAACTCAATCACGCCCGTCGGCCTAATCGTTCGTAGTTTTCCGTTGTTTTCTTCAAACCTTGGATTTCCTTGTGTATATACGGGTTAGGTTCCCTTAGAAAGACCCCTCAGAGGGACACCCCCCCCCTCCTTTCGGGCCCATATCCTAAATATAGATAATTGGCCGTCATAAAACAACACAACACAACTCTACTCAGAAATAACTTCATATCATAATGTTAAAATGTATCAAAAATTTAATTTTATCCCTACATCTTTACTAAAAATTTATTTTCCCTTTTGCATAATTTATTTAATTTCAGCTTTCATCAGGCAGCAAATTGATATAAAACAACATTCAAAGAATAAAAAAGAAGAACGGGCAGTTGTCATTCTATTTTCCTGCACGGTGACTGACAACACATACAATCAAGCATTAATCCTGATTTTGCCAGCTTTCTAAAGGAAGCTTCGATAATAATTAAATCATCGAAGTAAATAATCAAAAATTATTTTTATACACCTTTCCTTTTTAGGCGCAGTAGATACAAAATATTATTAATGTTAATGATGCAAATTATGTACCGACCATATATATATACAGGGGTATAGGGGGTAGATGTTTCCTTATTCCTTTTACTCTATTTGAAAGTAGATCGTGTGATATAATACGAGAAAAAAAGAAAAAGAATATGGAAAATGCAGAATGCAGAATATATCATAAAATATTAAGTAAATTAATAAATGTGTATATTAGTGTGTGTTGGAATGCGTTATGCAAGCTAAATCTATTGGTTACGTTTTAAAAAACCGATCCCAAAACATACACAACCGACCTTTTACGCTTCGCGATAAGGAATTACAGTATATAAAATAAATAACGTGATGTGGCTAACTTCTAGCAGTAAATCAAAGTAATAATAAAAAGAAGATTTAATTGCCCAAATTTAATTTGTTTAAATAATAAAAATTAATTTAAGTACTACACTGTAAAAAAAAAATCTGTAAAGTACCAAAGTTTTTCTAGGAAACTGGGATTCCTAGAAAAACTTTAGTAACTTTACAGATTTTTTTTTTACAGTGTAATAAATAGAATATGGATTGTGTTGTTTCGTTGAATCCCTACGTATGAACTGGTAGTTAATTGACACAAGTACGTGCGCTATTAATATTAACTACATTACTGTATATTACAGGCAAATTAAAGTTAATGCACCTTCAACGCGGCAAAATTGTAATAGAAGCTCTGTTAACTGATTTTTAATCAGTAACCATTACTGAGAAATACAGTTAAAATCACACAAAATCCGAGCACGGGAACACCCTTAAAAACGGACTTCAAAACGGACTGAATCATATGATCGTTTTACGTTGTGATGTTGCATAGTTTTTAGTACACTGTAATAGAAAAAAAAATCTGTAAAATTACTAAGAATTTTCTTGGAAACTGGGATGTCTAGAACTTTTTATGTAACAGTGACAGCAAAAATTCATGTATCAGATACACATTTGTACTGTAAATCAAAAAATCCGTAAGGTTACTAAGAATTTTTTAGGAAACTAGGATGCCTAGAACTTTTTATGTAACTTCTACTCGGGTTACAGATAAAACTTTAGTAAGATTACTGTCATTTTAGTAGATTCTTTTGTAAAGCTACAGATTTCTGTAGCTTTACAAAAACTAGTTTTGTGGATTTACATCTTTTTTTGTACAGTGTATAGATAAAAGTTTAGTAAGTATACAGATTTCGGCAACTTTACATCTGTAGAATTATATCTTTTTTTTTTTTTTTTTTTTTTTTTTTTTTTTTTTTTTTTACAGTGTAGAGACGGAAGACGACAGAAGTCAGCACTAAACAATTTGGACTGTAAATACTCATTTTTTATCGAACAATTGGCAACCAATAATGCTTTTGGAACAAGATAAAGTAAAGTATCTATAGCTCGTTCTGAACTGTATTATTACTAGACCGATCTCCTAGCAGTCATCCGGTACACAGCCAGTTTTTCAAGCTCCGACGAGGAGGAGATAGATCTCCGAATCGGCCACATGTAAGCTGGAACCCTACATTATGATTCGTTCTTTATATTAACTTTTCTTGAACATTTTAAGCCCTACCGCATCAAAATCGGCTCAGTGGTTCGTGAGATATAGCTTTTTTTTTATTATTTCTCTGCATTCTGTTACCTTGTTCCTGTGTCTTATGTATCCGCCATTGCAAACGGCTCCGAATCGATTCTAGTGCTTATAAATAGTTGTACATGATTTTTCCAGGCATCTGAATATTTTTAATAGATGCAATAAATATTTGTGAACGTTTCATCATCAATTTTACTTTGCTGAGAGAACTTTAAGCAAAGATATCGATATTTTTATACATGTTGTGTTTGTGATCTGGCCAGTGTCTGTGACGTCAGTGTCTTCCAAAATTATATTTATGGTGTTAAATGATTACTTAACCGCGGATTACTACATTATTTGTGTAATTTGAATCTTATACAACACTAGTGAGTGAGTTTTAGATTCTCTTTACAATTTTTACTATTTTAATGAGTCTCTGAAAAGTATATGCTTTAGCACTGGCGTCCATTTGATAATGCATCTCTCTGGAGATGATTGCAATGTTTACCTTTTTTTAATTAAGCTCAAACATACATAATAAATGCCATAAATTATTTCATACTGTGTTTTATATTAACTTTAGCATATATACTTTGCTCCGCCGCTAGTTTCAATTCAAAATATCAATTTTAAGTGTACTAAATGATTTTTTGAAAAATGTTAAAATTTGTGTTATATGCTAACTTTTAGTTTAAACTCCCACAGGAATAACATTGGGAGTGTGTAAGTTTTATAAAATTATTAAAAATACTTATAAGGGACAGCAGACAGAAGAGGGACGGCAATGACATTAAAAAAAAGGCTAATGTATTTTGACCCATATCGCCATTTCAATCTGATTCTACTCTACACAATATTGTTACAAGCGTAACAGCTGAAAAAGAAGTTAACATTGATGTGTTGCACTTATACTGGTGTCTAAAATTAAGGACCAGTCACAAAATGCTAATTTTCAAGTAAGCTAATACTCAAAAGGAAATAATATAATTCAAATAATTACTATCTCTACAGCACAGCTAGTCCATATAGCATCTCATTCATATCACACATGGTCACAAGTGCCACAGTCACTACGGTGGTACAAAAATTAGGAAATTCCACACGTCTCATTATGAGTCTCAAATGATCACTATATGTGACTCCACTGAGACGTCAATGTGACTGCTACTTTGTAACGAGTCACCAGATGACTTTACAATGTAGTTACATTGTTACTCTCATGTGACTGTCATTTTTAGACTCAATTTTAACGTTATCGTGAACGTTGCATTGTGATAAGTCACCAATTATTTCACATTATAGTCACATAGTGAGTTTTCACAAAAGAGCACAATGGTGACTTCACAGTAGTCTCTGTCACCTAAAAGTCATCATGCGACTTTAGTGTAACATTATTTGGTAACTTATCATAATGCAGCGTTCACGATGACTTTGAAATTGAGTCTGCAGATGACAGTCACATGAGAGTCACAATGTAACTACATTGTAAAGTCACATGGTGACTCGTCACAAAGCAGTAGTCACAATGACGTCTCAGTGGAGTCACATATAGTGATCATCTGAGACTCATAATGAGATGTATGGAATTTCCCATTTTTTGCTTCACCGTAGTGACTGTGACACTTGTGACCATGTGTCACATGAATGAGATGTAACATGGACTAGCTGTGCTGTAGAGATAGTAATTATTCAAATTATATTATTTCCTTTTGAGTATTCGCGTACTTGAAAATTAGCATTTTGTGACTGGTCCTTAATTTTGACCACCAGTGTATTTGGTACGAACATCATCTCCAAAATGATAGGGAAGGATTTATTCAGGCATTTGGATAAAAGGTCTGATAAAGGGAAAATTCTAGGATCTGCTGCCGCCATCTGTGGTAATAAAGATGACTTAGATATACAAATAGATCCAGCGCTCCTCTTCCAAAGAATGACTGTTTCCAGTTGTGGTGAAATGAACCTCGGATATGTCAGGTGTTGTGAACTGTGTGCGTACCCTGCAGCATTATTTGAATCACCAAGTATGATGAGGAAATCAGACAAATCTCAATTAGCTCAAGCCCTAGTCAAACACATTAAAAATTTGCACAGTGAAGAATCTGGCAACGTGGAAAGTACAGAAAGGTGCATTTTGGAGGGAGGATCTCTCTTGCCTAGCTTTTTCTGTTGTAATAATGACAAATATGAAGATATTGTTATGTCTTAATCTGATTTTGTTGTTAAACAATACGTAAAACCTATCATTGTTTTTGATAGTTACATTGTGTATCCAACGATCAAAGATCCGGCTCACAGACGACGCTACAAAAAACCAGTAGAGTTATTAATTTCAGCCCATGCATGAAATTTATTCATAAAAAGGATGAGTTCCGAACCAATGAAAAAAATAAGCAAGCAGTGATTTCTCTCATAGGCGAATTGCTTAAAAAACAAGGCTTTACTGTTCACAACGCAGACGGGGATGGTGATATAGATATTGTTCGTGCTGCAGTCTCATCTTCAGAACATGCACAAACCACTATAATAGGGGGGGAGATACATAGACTTCTAATATAACCAATCAATTCCTCCTCTAAGGAGAGATGCAGACTTGTTGATTCCTCTTCTTTACCACGCAAAGGGCTTCAATTTATACTATTGTAGTGACATAAGACGAGGATCATGTTCCAAACCAGTCTATGATATCCTCAACATGGAGTCTCTGTTAGATCGTGAAAACTGCAACTTCCTTCTATCTCTGCATAATTTCACGGACTGCGATACAACATCTAGAATTCTTTCGATTGCGAAATCCTCAGCATTTCTCAAACTGATTAAGGAGATGCAGAGCTCCGTTCTATTGCAAAAATATTTTGTTGAAATTTATGTCTACATTCAGAAATCGTTAAGGCTGGGAGAAAGAAAATGCTTCTGCTTTATGACTGCAAGACACTGGAATCCACAGACAAACTACGTCACAAAATGTTGGTATGGAAGGTAACTAATAATACCAAAAAATAGTAAAATCATTTGTTACATCTGAAGGTTTGCCTTCGACCGATTCTTCTACAAAATAATCACAGCTATCGCACATACTTATTAATAAATATCTGAAAAACTACTCCAGAAGAAAGGATTGGTATGTAAAAAGGAACTCATACTACCCACCCAATATTCTGCGAGTTACAACCTGGGTTGCCAGCTTGGCCTCTACTTTAAATTTAAAAACTTCGAATTCACATAAGAATTTCTGAAAGAAGAATTTTTGCTTTAGGTAATCACGAAAGTCTACCATGAAATAAAAAAAAAAATACTATACATGATTTCCGCTGTGAATGTAAAATTTCGGAGTTTAAGAAAAGGCCATGTCTGGCAACCCTGCTTACCACCAGCTCCAGATTATCTACTTAATATGATTCGATATTCTTGCAAAACAAACGGTGCTACTTTACGATGCGGATGCAAGCGTAATTGATTGCCCTGTTCTACAGCTCCTGGAGTGCGCCAAGTCCATGGATGTAACAACTAACTAACTTCTGACTACGAATATGATGAAAGTGATGAAAATTATTGATACATTTTTTTCATAGGAACACTTCTCTAAAAAATGAACTTAAGCAGTAATTTGTGAGGAATAGTAGACTTTTGTGTACTGTTTAACATTTTTGACTATACTTCAAAACTAAGTTGTGAAAATAATGCGATATATTTCCATAAGCGATATATTCTATGCCTTTGATCCAGAAAATACCCTCTGTCATTTTGAAATCCGTATATACACTGTAAAAATAAACGACATTTTTACAGTATAAAGTACTGTTCATCTCGCGCACAAACTCGATCACAGTGAATATACTGCATCTTTCTTTGGTTTCCTGACTATATTAACATGGAAAATACAGTAGTTGCGTAAAATTAACAGCACAATGTGCTGGGAATTTGGACGCCGGCAGTTTGTGCTGTAAAAAAATGCGTCCAAATTACCAGCACATTGTGCTGTTAATTATACGCAACTACTGTATTTTCCATGTTAATGTAGTCACTGGGATCGAGTTTGTTCTGGCAAATCTACAGTGGTTTTTGTACAGTGTAGGGGTGTTCCCGTGCTCATATTTCGTCTGATTTTTAGTATGCTATTAAGCAGTAGTTCCTGATTAAAAATCTGTGTAAAAGCTTCAATTACAAATTTGCCCATGTTCATTGACAAAATGCCTGGACTAGTAGTCATAATCTAATAATAAGAGACATCACACAAGATGAAATAATTGAATCGACAAAAGTAAGTAACAAATAACAAAATTTATTTACAAAAATATATAAATAAATAAATAAATAAATCAAAACAGTAAACCAAAACTAGCGACTAAGTAGCTATTGTTACGGATCGGCAGATCCAAATATTTGCTAATATTGTTATTTTTCGTTATTATTTTAGTTAACATAATCCACAAATTATCGAAAAAAACATTCATTAACATTATTGCAATTTTTTATAATTTCTTACTTTTTCTATTTAACATAATGTTTATTTTGAGTTGAGTGCATTAAATTTAGCATAGATTAAACAACTGCTCAATCCAAGGTAACCTTTCCTTATGACATATAATATGCAATTACTCAAACAAAACAATGAGAAAATAAATACCTGAAGAGTTATACAAAGATAGGTGTTATAGCTTCAATAAGTTAAATTACTCCATAAGTTAATCAAGGAAAATTAAGTTCTAAGCCCATAAAACTAATTTTTATATTTACCTGGAAAATATACTATGTCAAATTTTCATTTTGTTCTTAATGTGTTTAACACAAATTTATGTTTCTGTTTACTTATTATTGTTATTTTTTAAATTTCATCAAACAGCAAATTAATAAAATGACATTCGGGGAAAATGCGTGGAACAAGGACAGGCCATCGCTTTTCTGTTTTGACAACTTAGTCATATTTGCAATAACAAATATATTTCATTATAAATAAGTAAAACATTGTCTGAAAATTAAGTTCGTTCTATCTGAAGACAGAATAATATTATAAACGAAGAATATAACGCATTTCGAGGCTTCATCATTGAAAGATTAATAACAACAACATTAATAATAATAATAATCAAACTTGTACTAATCAAAATGTACTACTTTTGTAACTTTTAGCGTGTATTAAGTTTAGTTAAAAATTCAATTTTATCCCTAGCACGTTTAACAAAAGTTTATTTTACTTTTTTTCATAACTTCATTGATATCGACCTTCATCAAACAGTTTGACCTTCTGTTAAATAAAACTACTTTCGAAGTAAAATGAAATTGGACGGGGAATGGGTAATTGTTATTCTCTTTTCCTCTACATTGTATGACAGCGCATCCAAACAATCCGTAATCGTCGTTTTCGTTAGCTTTTGAGATACGCTCGACATGAAATAACCAAATAACCACAGTTTTTAATAAACTATTCTTGTTCATGTTCAGTCATTACAAACTATTATTTTTACAATGATTCCAATTTCAATAGGCGGTAAAGACCATATTAGCGGAGAAAAACTCCCATAAAAATAAACTAATAATACATAAAATATTTTAATATTGCTCATGTGATACCGGCAGGTAAATAAATATTATATGCAAAGTACTCAATATGATTTGAAAATGCATTTTAGGAAAAAATGTGTGCATTTGCTTATCTTTTGAATTCTTATTACTTTATTCAGAGAAATGCCTAAATAGGTTAATCTAGAAACTTAAACTTCTTACACCTAAGATTTTTACATCTAAGATTTTTAATTAAAAAAAATATTTTTCCTTTCGCACAATTTCTTTAACTTCAACCTTCATAAAACTGCAAACTTAAAACTGAAATATAAAGACATCCATTGAAAAAAGAAAGAGGAGGAAGAATGGGGAGTTGCCATTCAACCTTTCCTGCACATTATTGTTTGTCAATACATCCAACCAGGCAACAATCGTTGTTTCGGTCAGCTTTTAGAGATGTTCAGCACATCATTTCCTTTTTAACTTCCCTATGGTGTTTGGGTCGTTTTTGACCCATATAAAATATATTTCTTTTAGATCTATTATATATACTTTTTTTAATTTTTCAAAAATATTTTGCAACCTTATTTCTACAGTCATAGCAAACATTCAATAATATGAAACTTTTTATTTCAAATGGTATTTCGTTCGGGGTCATTTTTGACACATGTGGAATTTTCAGCGGGAAGGATATATGAGTGCCGTATTTTTTAATATATTATCTAATTATTATTGCCGTGACAACGCATTCGTGCTCTTGTTCCTTTCAGCATATTACTGTAATACGAAATTAAAAGATGAAATTTGAATTTTATATTCCAATGGTCATTTATAAAATTTCATTAATTTTTAAGGTTTCAAGACCCGTGCCCATTATTGTAACGTTTAATTACTCTATTTTCAGTAATGGACACCCCATGTAATCATTGCTAAAAATGCAATTTCAGTGATGTTTAATAGGGCATAAAATCTTTTAGCTGAAAACCTAATTAATCACATTTAATTTTTAAATTGCACTTATTGGAATGTAATAACCCAAAAATTTTATAAATAGTGCTACTTTTAATTAATTCCGTGTGGTTCGTAAAATTTTCAATATTTTAATCACATATTTTTTTTTTATAACTCTGCTCTGTTTAGTTTATCTGTCAATCAATGAAACAAATCAGGAAGCAGAGAATACTGTTTAATGGCATATGGAAAAGAGAGGCTCGTAGGGCTCAGCCCCTTCCCATTTAAATAAAAACAATTAAACTATTATTTTAACACAATCAAACTGATAAGTAAAGTTATCATACGAATAAAATATTTCCATCTGAGCTATTATATTAAAGAAATTCGTAATAAAAAAATTAAGTTTCTGAAGTTGTTAAAAATCTATTATTTTCTGTCTTAAACATTTACTTATTCATCTATCACAAACAATGGTTATAATATTAATGAAATCTATGGTAGTAATTAAAGTAGTAAATCTGCAGATCAGTGGCCTCAAACGCCATCATAGTTCTGCAGTTTAATTTTGAAATTATTTTATTTAGTATTTAAAACCCTCAGAATCATTCCTATCATATTTGTAATACTAATTACTAAAAGTAATTTCAGGTAGTTTAACGGTGAAAAAAGTGAAAAATATACGAATCTATCCGCTAATACTCCAAAACTTTTTTTTTCAGATTTTTTTTTCAATTATTGTCCTCTAAACCCTGCACAGTCTTAATAATTTGATAACTGCAATTCCTCGACATTAGTATTTTAAACTACCTATCTAAAACAATTAAAATATTCATCTTGTGATAATTACGGTAGTTATTTCAAATAGTGAATAATTCTCAAAAATATTTTAATTATTGGTATCGTAATTGTTAAGTTTGTTCGAAAAAATCTATTTTGTTTCATTCACGCCGGCACGAACTACTTGGGCACTTAGTCGACATTGTTTACATACTCAGAACCACGAACCACCGATTACTCGCAGCGATTATACTAGCAACAACGTTTACGCACAGCTGGTTTACTAGCCAGGTAGTTTAATAGTCAAAATATTAAACTAAGCTGTGAATTTGTATGTATACTTCATAGTATGCTAAAAGTTAGCTCAGTGAAACGCATAGCACAGTTAATAATGTATATTCAGCCATTTCCATGAATAAATGGAAATGTGCTTGAGAACTTTAGTGCAGCCCTGTATATGATATATAGAATGTATCCACACCAAGTAATATTTTTTAAAAAATGTTCTATTTTAAAACGACTATCACAACTACAAACGCACTTCCAGCAATTATTGGTCATAGACTTCAATAGTTAAATTTATTCTTCAGCCATATTCTTCTGTGTGTCCCCGTAAATGAACGATACATTCTATGCACACCATATTCTACAATAGCACACCTTAGTGCTGTATATAAATTTCAGCACGTTTAAAAGTGTGATATCATTAAAATACAGAGCAAACGATTTTCCCCCATAGACCATAATGTAAGGGAATTCTTTTGGGTGTCTCTGTAAATGAACCGTAAAAGGTATAGACTTCATTTACTATACCAAACATGCCATAGTGATACACACTAACATCTAAGAATTTCAAGCCAATCGGACTATATTTACATCGAAAAATATTTTTGACCAGGATTTCGGGTCAAATACTCCACTGTGCGACTGCTCTTTCATCTTTACCTAACACATCATTTATAATGGCTGTTTGATAATAATGGAAGCACATCATTCCATCAGAAGAAAATAACTCGGTTAAAGCGGAAACTCGGTCAAGTGGGACGCGGATAATAGGGACTCTACTGTATATTATTCATCGAAGTGATTACATATTAAATCTGGAAACTTTAAATACTTACGTAGGAATAACTTCCTACCAATCCTTGAAAAGGTATATCCAAAATTAAATTTTTTCCCTAACATGTTTAACAAAAATTTATTTTTTCTTTTGCATAATTTCTTTAATTTCAACCTTCATTAAACAGCAAACTGAGTTAAAACGAGATTCAAATAAGGAAGAAAGAAGAACGAGAATGGGACATCCAAACAGTCATTAATCGTCGCTTCTGCCAATTTACAAAGATATCCAGCATATTCTTTTTAAATATAGTTGTTCATAATTAATATTGCAATCATTTTTAATGTTTTAAAATTAATTATTTCGTAGTAATTATATTTTCAGGAAAAAAAATATTTTCCATTTATAACTATGACAATTATTACAATATTAACAAGAAATACGCTTGAAAATAGAACTTGTATTATCAGTAAATACAATGTATTAGTTTATCTTTTAAAGCGTTAATCTCCCTTCAGTTAAATCATTCCTTAAAATAATCTAAAAAATCTATAACATTGTCTAATAGCCATTCAGATAGTAACCGTCATTTCCGTCATTTTTTGAGAAACGCTCTTCATGAAGTAACCAAATAACCAGACAGTTTTTAATAAACTTTGCTGTTCATACGTAATCATTAAAAACTATTATATTTTTTAATGTTTACTATTTTACTTTGTGGTAAAGAGCATGTTAGCGGGGTGAAGCATTCATAACAATAAACTAAACTAAAAAAAAAAAAAAAAAAAAAAAAAAAAATCAAGAGAATATTTGAAAACAGGCCATGCGAAACCGAAAGGAAATAAATATTGTATGCAAAGTATTCAATATATTTTTAAAATAAATTAAGGAAAAAATACGTGCATTTGTTTATATTTAGAAATTTTAATATATTATTCAGAAACGTGATTCCATAAATTAATCTGGAAACTTTAAATTCTATGCAGAAATAACTTCCTGCCATACCTTGAAACGATATAACAAAAACTCAATTTTTCCCTAACAAGTTTAATTAAAATTCACTTTCCCTTTTGCGTAATATCTTTAATTTCAACCTTCATAAAGCAGCAAACTGAAGTAAAACGATATTCAAAGTAAACAAAAAGAGGAGGGAGAATGGGTAATTGGCATTCCATTTTCATCCATATTGTATGACAGCGCATACAATCAGGCGCAAATCGACATATCCCTCAGCTTTTAAAAAACGCTGGACAAAATAAAAATAAAAAATATTTTTACTAGACTATTTTTGTTTATGCGCAGTCATTAAAAACTGTTATTTTTTCAATGTTTCCAATTTTATTATGAGAAAAAAAAACATACTAGCACGGGAAAACTTCATAACAATAAACTACGTAATAATTAATAAATAAAATGAAATATTCGAAAAAAGCTCATGTGTTACCGGAAGATAAATAAATATTGTATGCAAAGTATACGATATGTTTTGAAAAAATAAACAATGGTAAATATAGCTTTATTTTGCTTATCTTTAGAAAGTTTAATATATTATTCAGCGAAATATCTACATAAGATAATCCAGAATCTTTAAATTCTAAGCAGAAATAACCTTCTGCCATATCTTGAAAATATATATCAAAAATTCAATTTTACCCCTAATATGTTTAATAAAAGTTTATTTTCTCTTTTGTATAATTTCTTTAATTTCAATGTTCATCAAACAGCAAGCAGAAATAAAACGGCAAAAATTAAGAGGGAGGCCAATTGGGAGTTGTCAATTGTCATTCCTTTTCCCCCCACATTCTCTGACAGCACAACCAATCAGACACTAATCGTCGTTTCTGTCTGCTTTGGATTTGGAGAAACGATTGACATGAAATACTCAACCAACCAAACATTTTTTAATAAACCAATCTTGTTCCTGAGTAGTCATTAAAAACTATTATTTTTTATGTTTCCAATTTTATAATGTGGTAAATAGCACATTACGCCGGAAAAACTTCATAAAAATAAACTATATAGTAATTAATAAGTTAAATTTGAAAATAACTTATATGATACAGAAGGTAAATAAATATTATATGCAAAGTACAAAATATATTTTTATGAAAAAAAATACGTGCATTTGTTTATCTTTAGAAATCTTAATATATTATGCAGCGAAGTTGAAACATAAAATAATCTAGAAACTTTCTTAAGAATAAATTCAAAAAGAAATAAATCAAGGGAATATTTTAAAACAACTCATGTGATACCGAAAGGTAAATAAATTATCTTAGGTAAAAGGTAAATAAATATAAGGTAAAGGTATTCAAAGTACACAATATATTTTGAAAATTAATATTTAAAAAAATGCGTGCATTTAGTGAAATATATTTAAAAATCTTAATATAATATCCAGTAAAGTGACTTTATAAGTTAATCTGGAAACATTAAATTCTACGCAGAAATAACTTCCTGCGATACCTTGAAAAGCTATATCAAAAATTTAATTTTTACCCTAGCATGTTTAATAAGAGTTTATTTTCCCGTTTGCAAAATTTCTTTAATTTCAACCTTCATCAAACAGCAAACTGAAATAAAACGACATTCACAGAAGAAAGAAAGAAGCGGGGAAACGGGGGGAGTTGTCAGTCTATTTCCTCCACATTGTCTGACAGCACATCCAATCAGGCACAAATCGACATTTCCCTCAGCTTTTCAAAAACGCTGGACATGCAATAAAAAAATAAAAGATATTTTAAATAAACTATTCTTGTTCATGCGCAGTCATTAAAAACTATTATTTTTTTCACTGCTTCCAATTCTATTTCCTGGTAAACAGCATATTAGCGGGGTAAAACATAACAATAAACTACGTAGTAATAAATAAATAAAATATTTCAAAATCGCCCATGTGTTACCGCAAGATAAATAAATATTATATGGAAAGTACACAATATGTTTTGAGAAAAGAAAAAAAAAAAACACAAAAAAATGCCTGCATTTTGTTTATCTTTAGAAATCATAATATTCACCGAAATGCCTACATAAGTTAATCTAAAACTTTAAATCCTACGGAGAAATAACCTTCTGCTATACATTGAAAATATATATCAAAAATTCAATTTTACTCCTAACATGTTTAATAAAATTTTATTTTCTCTTTTGCATAATTTCTTTAATTTTAATTTCAACCTTCATCAAACAGCAAACTGAAATAAAACGACAAAAATTAAGAGGAAAGCCAATTGGGAGTTATCAATTGTCATTCCCTTTTCCTCCACATTGCCTGACAGCCCAGTCAATCAGGCACTAATCGTCCTTTCTGTTAGCTTTGGATTTGAAGAAAACTCAACATGAAATACTCAAATAAGCAAACATATTCTAATAAACTATTTTTGTTCATGCGTAGTCATTATAAACTATTATATTTTTTTATGTTTCCAATTTTATTCTGTGGTAAAACAGCATATTAAACGGAAAAAAACTTCATAACAATAAACTGCATAGTAATTAGTAAATGAAAATTTGAAATTTCTTATATGACACTGGAAGGTAAATAAAAAATTTAAAAAAAAATACGTGCATTTGTTTATCTTTAGAAATCTTAATATATTATGCAGCGAAGTTACAACATAAAATTATCTAGAAACTTTCATAACAATAAACTAAAAAAGAAATTAATTAATGGAATATATCAAAACAGCTCTCATGTGATACCGAAAGATAAATAAATATTGTATGCAATGCACAAAATATATTTTGAAAATCAATATAAAAATATGCATGCATTTATTTATATTTAAAAATCTTAATACGTTATCCGGTAAAGTGACTCCTTCACTTAACCCCTTGAAAGGTTTTTTTTTTTTTTTTTTTTTTTTTTTTTTTTTTTTACTGTAAGTTAAAATAGGGACTTAACACCACTTTTCCCGTACTAAAATATTTTTCTTGTATAATCGAAAAATGTCTGACCATTAAATAAAGCAAAAATTAAAGCTTACAATTAATGGTGTTGAAAAGCTTTTTGTAAGCAAGCAAGCAAACTCCTTTTGCCCGTACGGTGTAGGGCAAACTGTTAAGTGATTAATCCGGAAACTAAATTCTGTGAGGAAATAAATAACTTCTTGCCATACCTTGAAAAGCTATATCAAAAATTTAATTTCTACCCTAACATGTTTAATAAAAGTTTGTTTTCCCTTTTGCATAATTTCTTTAATTTCAACCTTCATCAAACAGAAAACTGAAAAAGTCCTTCCGGCCAGTGCCGGGAGGAAGAGGTAGCTTTCAAATTCCTTATTTTAAAAAAGCCAACTTATATTATTCAAACACACGAAGCTCAATTTAGTGGAAACCGAATATAGGAGATTCAATACTAATTTTTATCAATACTAAGTCATTATGAATGAGAATTTCACGAAATTAGTCAGCTTTATCCAAGCTGCTTTTATTTAAAGTAACTTATATTTGGCTGAGATGTTGATGTATACTATCCACATGCCTTCTTACATGGAAATAGGCGAATACGAGTGTTATCGCGTGACAAATACAAGATCGCTTCAAAATGTTAGCCATACTAGAAATTCAAAGTGCTATAATTCAACCATTTTTTAAGATATAAACAAAAGAACAAATTTTCAGAACCAAAATCTGCTCCGGAATCTTTGTATTATGGCCAAACACATAAAAAAATCTTTTTCATTTTCCAAATTTTTAATAACTCATTTTAAATTTTAAATTTAATTTTTTTTTAATGGCAACCCTTTTGAAACAAGATGGCGAATGAAGCTGGACAATGAACTCGGTCGAGACATTGGTATGTACTATGTACCGACCAAGTAACATCCAAATCGATTCATAAATACGCTTGTTATCGTGTGACAAAAATCAGGTCGTTTTAAAATGTCAGCCACAATAGAAATTCAAAATCCTATAACTCAGCCATTTTTTTAGATATAGACGAAACAAAAACTGTTCTGGAATCTTTGTATTAAGGTTAAACACATAAAAAAAAAATCTTTTTCATTTTCCAATTTTTTGGTATCTCATTTTAAATTTTAAATTTTTAAATTTTTTTAAATGGCCGCCATTTTGAAAGAAGATGGCGGATGAAGCTGGCCAACGAACTCGGTCGAGATATTTGTATGTACTATGCACACACCAAAGTACATCCAAATCGGTTCATAAATACGCCTGTTATCACGTGACCAAGTTCAGGACGTTTCAAAATGTCAGCCACGCTAGAAATTCAAAATGCTATAACTCAGCCATTTTTTAAGATATAGACGAAACAAAAACTGCTCCGGAATCTTTGTATAAAGGTCAAATACATAAGAAAAAAATATTTTTCCTTTTTCAATTCTTTGGTACCACATTTCAAATTTAAAATTTTTAAAAAAATTTTAAATGGCTGCCATTTTGAAACAAAATGGCGGATGAAGCTGGCCAACGAACTCGGTCGAGACATTGGTATGTACTATGTACATACCGAATTACATCCAAATCGGTTCATAAATTCGAGAGTTACAGTATGACAAAGGTCAGATATATATATATATATATGGATATATATATATATATATATATATATATATATCTATCAACTTTTGAACGGAGGGTGGTTTCGGGGTCTGGGGGTCATGATCGATGAAAATATACCAAAATTTTTTGAAATCGCTTTCCTCCGAACGGCTGCAATAGGTAGCTTTTTGTAATGAAAGCTACCTAATAAAACGACATTCACAGAAGAAAGAAAGAAGCGGGGAAACGGGGAGTTGCCACTCTCTTTTCCTCCACATTGTCTGACAGCACATCCAATCAGGCACTAATCGTCGTTTCTGTCAGCTTTTGAAAGATGCCCGACACGAAAATAGAGTCAGATTGTGCGTTGTTCGGAACAGCGGACAAGGTATTTTTGATTACGCTTATCGAGCGATCGTATCGATTTTTAGAAATTGTTGAAGGGTGGTGTGTGAGGAATGAACGTATACCTGCTCGGTGTGTGAACCGGAGAGGCTTGAAGTTAAATTCCTGGACGAATAAAAAAAAAATGCTAGATACCATTTGAAAATGCTATGCCTTTATTTATTTAGTAAGTAGTAGCTAGAAAATTAGCTATCGTGCTTAGAATTCGGAAAAAATTCCTTTTTTTTTTTTTTTTGAAGGGGGAGGGGGGGAGGCTATAAAGATAAACAACATGATAACTGTTAAATATTTTATGTATGCATAGCTATCAATCTTCTTGTTTTTATCAAGTTAAATAAACATGTTTTGAACCATAAAATTTAATTAATAAATGAAAAAAAATTATATAGAGAGGCAAAATACAGTTTTTATCTAAGTTATGTTCATTTGACTTGATTATAAGACTAAAATAATAATAATAATAATAATAATAATAAAATGGAAAATTAGCAGCAGAACATGTAATGGATCTGAAAAATATTCTGAAGGAACGTTACATTTAAGAATGCGAACGCTTTATTATACCTTCTCAAAAATTGAACCATATTCCACAAAAAGGTATGCAGTACAAGGATTTTAATACTGAAATGACATGTATATAAAATATTGAAATCGGTATTACTTTTCTGATATTACTGTATTTCGTAGCATTGTCATTCGACGATTTATTTATCCGTAATAATGTTGTCCTATGAATTATAGTTTAATTATTTTACTTTAACCCTTAGAGTAACAATTCTATACACCGGTTGGTACTGAATTGCCCCACGAAACTGTTTTTACAGTATTATCCACCACTATTTCCATATAATAATTTAAGCGGTATAAATCTTGTAGAAATTTGACATGAAGATTATTGTTTGAAAACTTTAGCAGAAGAAGTAACAAAAGTATATTTTTGTTGTCTGTTGCTATGATGATGAGTACACAAAAAGTACAGTTGTTTGACAATGGGTTAAACCGGTAATACACTAAAATCTAAAGATGATACCACATTTTGTTGACAAGGTGTTTATGTCTAAAATAAAAACTATTTTTTATTAACATAAATATTATTATGTATATACATAAATATTATTAAGTATATACATAAATATTATTATGTATATTCATGTATTATTATGTATGTTTAAAACATTTAAATGAACATAAAACTCGTGTTTTAAGCTGTTTATTTATAAAATGTTAATGCTTTTTGTCTATATTAAAAAAAATCGAGTTGATATGATAAAATGCTTATAATACCATCGTAGTTTTTACATACAGTGGCCGAAATTGTGGCCACTTTTAGGTATCTTACATTACAAAAAGTAAAAAGCTACCCATTGCAGTCGTTCGAAGGAAAACACTTCGGGTAATTTTGCTATGTTTTCGCCGATCATGGCCCCCAGATCCCAAAACCACCCCCCGTTGAAATGTTGACTTATATATATACACTATATGGCCAAAAGTGACCGGTCACTTGCGATTTTAGACGTTTTGTTAAATATCTGGAAAAATACATGAGGAGTTAACCTGAAACTGCAAGTGTGTAGACAGTATAGTATAGGTCATATATTTCCGCGAAGATTTTTTTCCCGGAACCCCATAGGGGACTGTCAACAAATTGAGAAAGAACGAATATATTTTGGATAACCCTGTAAAAACTAATGTAGCAAAAGCCTTCAAACTCGAGATTGTTAATAAGTGGTTTATTGTAATATACTGTGTTCATTTTTACGAGGATATCATGTATACTCGTAGAGAAATTAAGGTTTTTATAAAAACAGTCCCAAACTTCGCCAGGTTTTTTTTTGCTTATAATTTGCAGAGTTCTCAATATAAAAAAAAAGTTCTTTTCAGAAAATATGACAAACAACATTGTACAGAATACTCTGCAATCAGAATTAAAAAAATAATAAAAATTGGATGACAAATGAGCAGGTTTACTAAAAAAGGTTTCACTGCACATTTGTGAATGCAATCAAAATATAATGTGCATAATGTATTAGCTAAGTATATAGAGTAACTTTTGCGAAATTTTCAAAATCATAGCTTAAAAATTCTGAAAATTATCGTCGATAGAATAAGCTCGAAATCCGTTGTTACCAAAAAGAAGCAAAAAGATGAGGGATTGTATCAAATATCTGTTGATTAGTGCCAAGATAGCGCACACAATATTGCACGTAGGGGAGACCGGGGCTAGTAGGCGCAGTTTTTAGTTATTGATTTTTATTAATTTTTTGTTTAAGTTTTTTATGAAATTTTAACTGTACTGTTAAAGAACAGGCATTGGGCTGTAAATACCCGGAGTTTTGAGTTTGTAGCTTTTGTAGTTTATGTTTAGCGGATTCCTAAAGTAAAAGAAAAATTGTGCGCCAACCTACCCCGTCACGGGGCAAGTTGCCTATGCCTATGGGGTAGGTTGGCACACACATTATAAAAATTCAAATAAGACACGTAGTTAAGCGAAATCAATTTCATTATTACCAGTAAGTTTAAACAAAGGCGTTATAGCCGTACAATATAATTCTAAATTATACAGACATAAAAATAATGAATAAAACATTAACATTGAGTAACTTCTATTCTACTTTATATCATCCTCATAGAGTTACGGTTGTCACAAATAAAAAATCGAGTGTCTTCGTTTGGGCAAGGCTCGTGTGCTCAAAATCTTGCATTGCAACCACTTTTCTTGTTGTTTGCTGTTTTTCAAGCTATTAGCACACACCAAACACCGAACCAACTTGCCCCGTGTTCAATGCGCTCACTAGCCCCATAATAAATTTCTTCTCAAAAGGGACACGTAATCATCTAGGCATAAATAATCCAAGTAAATCACATATGGTGTAGGTGTAGTTAATCATACACTAAGAAAAACTGCACAAGTTAAATCGTTTTGGGAACAACGGATTTCGAGCTTATTCTATCGACGATAATTTTCAGAATTTTCAAGTTATAATTTTGAGACTTTCACAAAAGGTGCTCTATATACACTGGCCTCCAAAAGTTAAGGTACACGGACTAAATGCGTTCGATTGCACACGTTTTGTCGAATATCTACAAAACTTATTGGCGAATTGTTCTTGAACTTCTGGGATGAAAAGAACATGTTTCATTTCATATTTCTCGGTGAAGATTTAGTCGGGGGTACAATTAGGGGGCTAATAATAAATTTAATAATAAAATAATATTTGCGATCACCTATGTAACAGTAAAGACTGGAAATGGTTTGTCACTGTGGTAAATGATTATTTGAGTCCTGTTCAACATTTGTATGCATTTGTGTAAGCATAGCACTCATATTCGTGAAGATGTTAACGTTTTTGTGAAAAACTCAATTTTTTTTTTTTTATAGCATACAGAGCTTTCAACCAAATTTAACACAACTTTCCAAAAACCTGACAAAGAACAGTAGAAACAGTATACTGCAATTAAAACATGAATATATTGAATATTTGATGAGATATGGGCATTTTTATGAGATAATTTTTAACATCGCAGGCGCAGCAGATTTCAAAATTTTTATTTCAGAATTTGGTAGTCAGCTATTTAGGGCAACTTATATAAAAAGTCTAGTCAAATATCGCGAAAATTGGCAAAGATGGGGTCGATATAGTGAGTTGCTTCCTAAAAATAGCTTTATTGTACGGGATTTTACACAACTTTTCAATCAGCTCTCTACATCTTCCGAAGTTTTCACAATATTTGACTGGAATTTTTATAGAAGTTGCCCGAAAATACTGAGTACCAAATTATGAAATAAAAATTTTGAAATCTTCCGCGCATGCGCAGTTAAAAATTATCTCATAAAAATGCCCATATCTTATCAAATATTCAATATATTCATGTTTTAATTGCAGTATACTGTTTCTACTGTTCTTTGTCAGGTTTTTGGAAAGTTGTGTTAAATTTGGTTGAAAACTCTGCATGCTATAAAAAAAAATTTGAGTTTTTCACAAAAACGTTAACATCTTCACGAATATGAGTGCTATGCTTACAAAAATGCATACAAACGTTGAACAGGACCCAAATAGTCATTTACCACAGTGACAAACCATTTCCAGCCTTTCCTGTTACATAGGCGATCGCAAATATTATTTTATTATTAAATTTATTATTAGCCCCCTAATTGTACCCCCGACTAAATCTCCACCGAGAAATATGAAATGAAACATGTTCTTTTCATCCCAGAAGTTCAAGAACAATTCGCCAATAAGTTTTGTAGATATTCGACAAAACGTGTGCAATCGAACGCATTTAGTCCGTGTACCTTAACTTTTGGAGGCCAGTGTACTTAGCTAATAAATTATTCACATTATATTTTGATTGAATTCGCAGATTAGCAGTGAAAGAGTTTTTAGTAAACCTGCTTAATTTCCATCCAATTTTTGTTATTTTTTAATTCTGATTGCAGGGTACAATGTTTGTCATATTTTCTGAAAAGAACTTTTTTTTTAATTTAAGAACTCTGCAAATTATAAGCAAAAAACTTGGCAAAATTTGAGACTGTTTTTATAAAAACCTTAATTTCTCTATGAGTATACATGCTATCCTCATAAAAATGAACACAGTAATACAATAAGCCACTTATTAATAATCTCGAGTTTGAACGCTTTTGCGACTTAGGTTTTACAGGGTTATCCAAATGATATTCGTTCTGTTTCAATTTGTTGACGGTCCCCTATGGGCTTTCGAGAAAAAATTTTCGCGGAAATATATGACCTATACTATACTGTCTACACACCTGCAATTTCAGGTTAATTCCTCATGTATTTTTCTAGATATTTAACAAAACGTCTAAAATCGCAAGTGACCGATCACCTTTGGCCATATAGTGTACATACTATATATATACAGTCGTCCCCGTTTAAACGAATATTACCGGTACCAGAAAAAATATTCGATTAAGCGGGAGTTGATTAAACGGGGAATCATAACTATAATATGTAATGCGTAATAAAAATGGAAAATAACCATCTACGTATTTTTAATTAACAGCATAATAAATTGTTAATAGAATAACAGACAATAAAAATAAATACAAATGCTAATATAAAGTAAACACGTATTAATTTAATGTCAGTACATACATTTATATGGTTTACCTCACGCTTAATGCAGCTCGTTTGAATTTGGTCAAAACTTTGCTACTTCTAATTTACGTTACTTATACTGCCTTAAAAAATCGTTTAAGTGGAATTTTAGTTATTTTTCGAATGAGTGCAAACTATCACAACTACCATCTAGAGTCTCGAAGTGCATTGCCATTAAAGCCTGGTTAACAGCAAGAAGTGGTGGTGGGGTGTTAAGGTGGGGAAATCATTTGACCAGTCCATTATACACCTGCCGCCCGAAATCATTGCAGGAAGAGCTGAAAATTTGTTTCCATCGTAAAGGAACAGAAAACGACAAAAGATGGAAAAAAATTCCAGCTGAAACTTGCTTTCCGCCCCTATTATCAAACATCGGTCACACAGTTGTTATTCGATTAAGCGGGGACATTCATAAAAGGTAGTTGGTTTAAGCGGGGAAAAATAACATAGAACCAATAGGAATAAATTCGGTTCCGGAGGATTCTATTCGAATAAGCGGGGTATTCGATTATACGTGACCCGATTAAGTGGGGAGGACTGTATATATATATATACATACATCTATACTATTTATATATATATATATATATATATATATATATATATATATATTTATTTATTTATTTATTTATTTATATCTGAAATTTGTCATGCTGTAACTCTCGAATTTTTGAACCGATTTGGATGAAATTTTTTATATGCATAGTAGATACTAATATCTCGACCGAGTTCGTTGGCCAGCTTCATCAGCCATCTTGTTTCAAAATAGCGGCTATTTGAATTTTTAAATTTTTTTAATGTTTTCTAACATTGTATACTTATAGGAAATGTTCCGTTTCACAAAATGCAAACTCTTCTGTATCATTTTAACCAGAATGTTAGAAACATTAAAAAATATTTTAAAGAGTCACACAGTGTAAGTTAACAACATAGGTCATTTTAAGGAAAAAGTTAGGAAACCTAAAAATTTCCAAAAGAGTCCACAAAATTCAAATGGCCGCCATTTTGAAACAAGATGGGGGATGAAGATGGCCAACGAACTCGGTCAAGACATTAGTATGCACTATGCATATGAAAAATTTCATCCAAATCGGTTCAAAAATTCGAGAGTTACAGCATGACAAAATTCAGATATAAATATATATATATATATGATCGGCGAAAATATAGCAAAAATTCCCGAAGTTTTTTCCTTCGAACGGCTGCAATTGGTAGCTTTTTACTTTTTATAATGAAAGCTACCTAAAAGTGTCCATAATTTTGGCCACCACTGTATGTTTTACTTTATTTTTAGACTTCCTTACCTCAAAAGGAGTAAAAAGAAACCCTTAGGATCCCTTTGCTGTTCGTCTGTCTGTCATTTTTTTTTTCCAGGCATGACTGAATGTATCAAGTGGAAATTCATACCATTATAACGTATATTTATGCATTATTATGTATGTTTAAAAACTTTAAATTTATATATACATAAAACTCGTTTTTAGGCTGCTTATTTAGTGAATTTTAATGCTTTTATAATTTTATTATATGAACTTGATTTTTTTTCTCTATAAAGTTCTTATAACACCGTCATAGTTTTTACACATGCTTTACTTTATTTTTAGGATCTCTTACCTCAAAGAGAGAAAGCGAATCCCTTACAGGATCACTTTGTTGTTCGTCTGTCTGTCAAGATTTTTTTTTTTTTTTTCAGGAACGGTTGAATGTTAAAATTCATATCATTACTATGCATATTTATATATTGCTATGTATGTTTAAAATCTTTAAATTTATATATATAACTCGTTTTTTAAGCTGTCTATTTATCAAATTTTAATGCTTTTTTACTTTTATAATATCAACTCTATTATATTTTTTATATAAAGTAATTATAACACCTTTTTTTTGTTATGCATATGAGATCTGAATTTCAGAACTTGCCTTAGCAGCACTAGGTCGAGGCCACATGACTAGACATTACACACATAATTATATGCAACATTCTCATGTGATACTTACACAATACCGCATAGACAGATGGATCAGAACTTGAGTGGAACTAAAGAGGCAGTCGATTGCGTAATAAGGAACAAAAATGTTCTTTTTAGAAGACGTCCTGATCTCACGTCAGAACTTTAATGCTGTCTCGGATTTTTTAAGATATGAGACAATCTATTTGTATATAGGCCCTGTTCATATTTTTGCTTCTTTTAACATAATACCTGAAATATTTAAACGGTGTCTTATTCTTTATGGTGTCAGTATATGTCTACCCTATATATATAAAATCCTAATGAAACGAATTTATGAAACGAATATATGAAACGCCTGAAATGTAACGATTCTTTGAATCGACTGATTAAACAACTGATTATGTTTCAGGGTGATTTCTCCTAAAAAAAGGAATACTTTGTGATGAAATTAACACCAAAAATCAATATTGATCCGCAGATTTCAAAACTGGTATTAGAATTTTTAAATTCGAATTAGTTTTCGAAATATTAATTTTTTTCTAATTTTATATACATTTTTCTAATGATGGCAACTCAAATTTTAATCAAACAGATATTTTTTTTTCAGATTTTAGAAAAGGTTACTGTTTTAAATTAATTTGGCGAGAAGTCTGGTCTCCCTTAAATGTATGCTAAGAAATGTATCATGTTACTTTTATTCATAATTCAATTTGTATTTCATTATCATTTTATTTAATACAAGCAGAAACATTTAAAATAAATGGCTTTCACTTATTTATTTTTTTTAAACGAAATGAAAAGAAAAAATATTAGGCACAGATGTCATATACGCACCGGGGTACCTAATTGGCGCCAAAATGGCATTATTTTGGTTGACATGGTAAACCGGCTATTGTTGTTTATTTAATAATAAGTGTTTATTTACTTTATTTTCTTTTTTTAAATTACATAAATTGTTTTGTTCTATAGTTTATTATTTTTTTTTGTTATTTTCCTTTAAAAATAAAAAAATAATAGAAAATAATTAAAAAATACGGTACTACTTTGTTATTTCATCGACCCATTTCGCCAAATTATATAAATCGCCAAACCAGTAGCCAAATTATACAAATTTACATAATTTTTATTTTAAATAATGAAATAACAAAGAAAATAGTATAACATTAATAAATATACAAATAAAACGTCGAAATAAAAATCACTTGATGACGTAAAGACGTGTAACTTGCTTAAAGTTAAGTGAATGTGACATTTATCAACCATTATTGGCATTTAATCTTATAGTTTGATAATAGATTTTTGGTCGACGGGATAACTAAGTAGTACCAAAAATACATATGTAACTGGTATTCGAAAACGAGGATTTCGCCAAATTTTCGTTAAAAAATTCACGCCAAACCGGGTGCGTATATGGCATCTGGCCAAATATTAAATGATGTAACAAACGATGACATTTAATTCCAACTTCAAAGCAATGTTATAATTTACCACTCGAAAAAAAAAAATGCTAACTGGCGAGTTGAAAAATAGTTATTGGCTAGATTTGCAGCCGGCTAGCGTAACAGTACCAAGAATTCTTTGCGACAATGCTTTTATGTAGCATTATTTGAAAAAAAATTGATTTTTTTTTAATCGAAATGGAAAACTTTCGGCACAGATGCCACGTACGGTCCCATATTGGCGCTATTTTTTTCTAACGCCAATGCCATATACACAACGGGTACTTAACTGGCGCCATAGTATCGTTATTTTGCTTGATTTGATAAGCCGGATGTTGTTGTTTATGCTGTTGATCTTTTCCCCAAATTAGCGTCGGAAAAAAATCGCACCAATATGGAGCCGTACACTGCAAATAGAGGCGTCTTAAATTCAGACACATATGTGACTGAAAAAGAAATTCAGACACTTAAGTGTCTGAATATGAAATTTCAGACATCATAAGTGTCTGAATTTAAGACCCTTAAGTGTCTTACTGTGATCATGGTATAAATGAACTGAGAAAAATGTCTGAATAATGATCATGTGTCTGAAATTAAGACATGTAGAAATTCAGACACTTATATGTCTGAATGTAATACAATTGTATCATATGTATGATGAAACGGCGATTGTATATGAGGACCCCTGCGGCCAAAGGATATAAGTGAAAAAAATTAGATTTGGAATAAATTGAATTTAACGATTAACATCAATAGTAAGTGACTGACTTAAAATATGAAGCTGTTGCTAATTTCATAGCGGTCTTTCAATTCTTATTTCTATAATTGCGGAAGGAAAGTGAAGTACAATATATTTTTTAAATTTTAAGTACAGATTAAAGAGGTTAAGTAGTTTATAGAGCTTAAGTAGTTGACCTCCAGAATGCAACACATAATTAGGAAATCTCTTATATTTTGCGTTTTAGTTTAGCAAACAAGGCAGGGGACTTCAGGCACATCTGTCCAACGTTTCCCCTCCCTATATTTTTCTTCTGAGAGCAATCATAAAAGAAATAGCCTGTATACTGATCTCAGTTTTTTCAATTTTGTCACTTATAGCCTTTCGCTTCTGGTGTCCTCATATGCAATTGTATCGCAATATATCTGGCAGCACCGTCAGAAAACGTTTTCGAATGGATGAAATGCTTTGCCATCCACTAAATTTGGTATTAGTGTATAAAATAAGCAACTTAATTTGACCATGGGGACGTCTGCCAAAATTGTAAATGCCCGTTTACTAACTTTCGAACTAAATTATTTTTAGTGTAAAAGTACAAACTAAAGAAACTTTTCCCAAAATATAAATTTCTCAAAAACTACTTCCACTCATAGGTATGCTCATGGCTCACTCATAGGCCGTTCCCTAAATACAAAGAGATATGATTGCTCTTAGAAAAAAAATGTAGAAAGGGGAGAGGATGGACAGATGTGTCTGGAGTCCCCTACCTAGTTCGCCTAACTAAAACGCAAAATATAAATATGAAATAAGCTAAACCAAGAATCTTTTGTGAGAACACCTTGTACAAGATAATTTTTATATAAAAGGAATATAAAAAAATTAACAAGTAAGAAGTATTAAATATTAAATAGATATATAAAAATAAATTTCTAACAATATTTTTCAAAATGCAGAACATTTCTTTCCCTCTAGTGGAAAGTTTTGCCCTTCTGAACACCCCTTATCTAAGATAAATTTTAAATATACGAACGTCAAAAGGAAATATTTAAAAATTGATTTCTATTAGTGGTTTAGGAAGAGATGGGGGGGGGGGGCGGTGCTCCTCTTACGAAAATTTCTTAGTCATTTTTTCTCTTAGTGTTCAATTATGTAATCATTTCGAAGAATAAATGTTATTTTTTTAACTAGCGTTACGACGATTTTTTTTATTTATAATATGTTTTTTACCCTCTTACTGAAAGAATAAAAACTGTAATAATTATATTCATATAATTTATAAGTGTAAACATTGCGAAAAACGCCAAATAAAGAAAATAAAATGCTTCTGATTTCTTCTTATACAACGTTCCACTTTTCCCGCTGATAAAAAATGTTTTAACAACTTATCATACTGTAACCCGTAGACTGACGTAATGAATAAAGCCATCTGTTTCCAATGGAAACGCTGACTCGCAGCTTTTTTTTTTCTTCGAGAAGCGAATCTGTGTTGTGAGTCCGGAGTCCGTTGTCGTATTCAAATTTAAACGTTCTTCAACAGTTCGCATCTTTGACCGCTCCTGATTTTTTACTGTGAAAAATGTTGTCATTATGTTATTACTGCGGCTGCGTTATTAGTGGAAGCGTTATATTTAGAAGTTTCTTGCATTCTGGATGGCTGGAGGGATCTTATGTGCTTCATATATGGATATAACGACTGAAATTACATCCGGATAACTCTACAAATAGTCCCCAACAGAGACAGTATGACTTTTCATTGCTTTTCGTCAAGAATATAGTTATTCATCTCGTTAAACAAGAAAACTAACCCCAGACCTACAAACTAGTCCCGCGGGCTCTGTTTTCAGAATGGAAAATTTCCATTATTTTGACAGAGCTAGCAGGATATAGGAAGGGGTTTTCTTCAAAAAAGAAGCAAGTTTTTGTCTCTCATTCACTATGACAGTTATTTTAAATCAAGTCATATCGATATCAGTAAGTGTTTTTGATATTTTGTTTATAGTACCACATAAAATGTTGCATGAAATATAACTTAGGTTTGAATTTGTTTGCGAAAAAAAAACAGCTAATTCTAGAAATATATATTTTTACATACTTGTAATTATAGAACTGCAGCTCCCGAATTATATATCATATTTTTTGTGTGAGTGTAGGCTAATTTGATTATGTAAAAACATCAGTAATATTATGTAAAAAATTGGTTAACTCAGAATGTCTGTAAAAATAAAGCAAAAACGTAAAATTGTCGAAACTTTTGTTGAAGAAGAAATACTTTGTTTGGATTTAAAAGAAGTAAAAAAAAAAAGGTTGTTTTTTAAAAGGTTAATTTAGCGTTTTGATGAACATGTTGAATTCCTTGTAACGTTTTCTATCGCAGTTATAACCACATTTTATTTTAAACTTACTTTTAAATTAATTGTTTGTTCGCTATGAAGGATATGCAATTCACTCGAAGTTTAATATTTGATAAAAATTGGAAAATTAACAAACATCTATCGTGATTTATTTTTTATATAATTAGAGATGTATAATTTTCGAGGAAAACCTTTTTAGCCAAAAATCTGTTTTTGGCAAAATTGATTTGTGTTTTGAAATCCGATTTGTCAAAACTTTTTTGTGTCACCTTAAATATATATATAGATATATATTCTGCATGATATTATTTGGTTTCAAAGCAATTTTTAATTATATGGCACACCCGTATATTCTCTAAACTATACAGGTGAAAGGAAAAAAAATACTGCAATTTTGTGATTATTATATGTAAAATAAGTTTTCGAAATTTTCATTTTTTAATAGCACATTGTATAGAATATAAATTATTTACAGCTATAATTCCATTTCCTCAAAAAAAAAAAATAAAAATAAAATAAAAATAAAAAAAAAAAATCATTATTTACTTTGATTTTTTTGTTCAAAATTTTTAATTTTGGATTTGCAAAACATGAGAAATTGAAAACTAAGCTTATTTTATTTTAAGGCTGTTCTCAAATCCAAAAGGGCAACTTTATGATGCAAGTTTTAATTTATTTTTGTTGGGAAATGAATGAAACTGGCTGGTGTTGTTGTTCAGAAACTATGTTATCGAACTGTTTTCTCCGTTTTTTTTTTGTTTTTTTTTTCAAACGCAACAGGTCTTTCAGAAAATAGTGTCCAAGTGGGCGTTTTGAACCGAATTTCTGCGTGAAAGAAGAATAACCACTCAAGAAAGGGCGAAAAACGTGTTTGTCATGTGATCAAAATTGCTTATAACTCAATAGGTAATTTATGGATCAAAAAATGGAAAACACAGTTCGATTCCATGCTCAGGCTTTCCAATTTTATACCTTTCCGTTAAAAAATGAATTTGTAAATGTGTCAAAACGTTTTGTGCTTGTTGAGCAGAGCAGTTGAGAACAGCTTTAAGTTAAAAAGTTATTACAAGTTTAAAATGGAAATTAGAAAACAGTTAGAGTTTTGTATATTTCCATGCATAACTACATTTCGCACAAAAAATTGCGGTTTTCCTCAAAGTTCATTTATACAAACAAGGCCAAAAAAAATGTATATTTAGGCAAAATAGGTTTTGAAATTAGAAGTGACTTTTCCTGTATGTTATTATATATGTGTGTGTGTGTGAACATGAAAACAAATCATAGAAGCATTAGAATGAAGCTATCGTGAAATTCTGAATATTTTATAATTAAATTCTCAACTTTTCTTATAGTAAATAAACCCCTCTTTAAAAAAAAAAAAAAAAAAATCGAATTTACTCTTTAAATAAAGAGTTTCATACTCAGTTTTTTTTTAAATATTGGGTTCTCATATACTGCAAATTTTGGGGAATCTAGTATTAGATTTTATTTAACACGGAAATAAAAATGCAAAAAATGCTTAAACTGGGAATTGCATTGGGAATATGTTATTTAAATAGGAAAAAATTGAACTAAAAAGCAGGTATGGAATTCTTTCTGAAGGAGTGAATTCTTTTTTATAAATGGGAATAATTTGTTACCATAAAGCGGAGCTGATTACAGCATGGGCAAACTGGGCTGTTTCTATGGACCTTTAGCTTTACGGGCCCCTAAATTCTGTATGAAATTTCCATAAAGCTGATATTTTAAGTTTGTTTTGATCTTATACTTATTTTAATAAATATTTTGTACTTTTAGAACATGATTAGGTTAAAGAAAATGATATATTTATCCAAATATGTATTTGACGGCATCGAATAGGCTTATTTTTTTTTTTTTTTTTTTTTTTTTTTTTTTTGTAACAGTATACGAAGGCAGTGGGGGAAGGGGGCGAATGAATACTAGGTCTTCGGACTAGAATTAATCTGAAGTTCACTAAAAGTAATAAACATTTTTGATGCCGTAGGGCATATATATCACATAAATACATATTTATATATATATACATATAATTATCCTATTCTAAAACTACAAAATACTGATTACAATCCTCATAAGGTCAAAACTGATTTAAAATAT
Source organism: Maratus speciosus (assembly GCA_963932465.1). Taxonomy (NCBI): domain Eukaryota; kingdom Metazoa; phylum Arthropoda; class Arachnida; order Araneae; family Salticidae; genus Maratus; species Maratus speciosus. Next base: position 283,032,019 of record OZ010792.1, read on the forward strand.
CAGCTTTATGAAAATTTCATATCCAATTTGGGGTACCCTAAAATCAGGGGGTAGAGAAGCACCCCATTTTTCCCACGCTGCAATCAGCTCTGCTTTATGGTAACAAAGTATTCCCATTTATAAAAAATGATCCAATGTGGTCAAACATGGTTGCGTATATGGCTTAGAAAGAAAAGTGGTCAAAGATGGCTTCATATTGGCCAAAAAAAAAGGGGGGGGGGGGTCAAAGATGGCCGCAATTAAGACATTTGAAATGTCTGAAATTCAGACGTAAGAAGTGTCTGAAAAATTTAAGACATTTTAAAACGTCTTAAAATTGAACACTCTTGTTTCAGACACTTAAGTGTCTGAAATTCAGACACAAGAAGTGTCTGAAAATTTTAAGACATTTTAAAACGTCTGAAAATTGAACACTGCGTTTCAGACACTTAAATGTCTGAATTTCAGACATTTCAGTTTACAGTGTATATGATATCTGGGCCAAACTTTCATATGAAAAGCGAAGGGATCAGAGCGTATTTATTTATGGCAGTTACATGACATGGACTATTATAATATAGATGAAATGATGGCGATAGAATAATATTTGGCGACATATCACCTGTACCTGGCTAATATTAAAGTACCAAAATGGCACCAGGAATATAAAAAGCGAAGTGGTTCGCACGGAACTCTTGATGATAGTCACATGACTTAGGCTATTGTTATAGAAATTGTTTTAAAATACCGGGAGACAAAGACTCTGTACACTTAATTCCTATTATTTTTAGCTTCTTTTCAAACGTTTAACTGATCCTCTTTAATCAAACACGAAAAGAACCATTGGATGTCTTAACAGCAACTGATTCGGCCTTAAATTTTTGAAATCAAAGGAAATTGAATGGAAACCCGTTTACAGGGAGATCTGCGCAGCTTTTTTCAGTATAATTCAATCTTCTATAATATTTTTTAAACCGGTCAGATTAGCATGTTTTTAGATTCTGCGGTGTCTGAACGGGGGTTGGCGAACGTAGCTTGCAGGGTGCAGAGCCCCCTAGTTACTATACATATATTGTATTAGGCTTAAACGTTTTTCGTCTCTGCTGTAAGATGCGTTACACAACTTATAATCTACTGGGTATTGCGTTGGATTGCAAGTGGAAAAACTCTTAACTTACCCACTTTTCACTGTTCAACTGTGTTTTAACATTTTATTTTGCTCAAGATACAAATCTGTGATTCCTGACTTTCGTCATGAAAGATTATAGGAATGTGATTTGAACAGAAATAATCAGTGGGGATCTTTTTAAGTAGCCTATCTTTTAGATTATTATTTAAGCTGTGCACAAATGAAATTAACAAAAAACTCACAAAAACTACCGTGAATGAGGAACAACTAATTACAGATGTATGAATATTAATTAAGCAATGTCCTTCATGCCACAGAACATGATCCAGACAATGGAAAATTGCCTCAATAATTTATAGAAAGAAGTTGAGTCACAACATGTTAATATATGAGGACATGAGTTTCAAAAGTCGCCTTATCCAGAAAATCAAATTCTGGGAAATCGCGAAAAACATCTTACTGCGTCCATTGGTTTTCATTGTAAACCAAAGATTTTACAATGCCTGAAATACACGATAAAACTAGTTTTTTTTTTTTTTTTTTTTTTTTTTTTTTTTTTTTAGATTGTAATGGGTTTATTTTAATACAGGTTGACCAATAGAATAGATTGATAGACAAAACTCAATTTTTAATATTTTTGATAAGGCGATTTTTCAAATTCACGTCCTCATATGTTTAAACTTATTTTTAGGGATCCTTATATCAATAGAAGAAAAGGAAACCCTTATAGGATCACTTTGTTTTTCGGAAACGGCTGAATGTATCAAGTTGAAATTCATATCAATATTATGTATATTTATGTATTATTATGTCTGTTTAAGATCTTTAAATTTAAATATACATAAAACTCATTTTTCAGGCTGTTTATCTACCAAATTTTAATACTTTTTTTATTTTTATCATATGAACTCGATTGTTTTTTACATATAAAGTGCTTGTAACACCATCGTAGTTTTTAAACATGTTTTACTTTTATGTTTAGGATTCCTTACCTCAAAAGGACAAAACGGAATCCTTATAGGATCACTTCGTTGTCCTCAATATGTTGTTTCCAACTGGAGGCCAACATCTTTGCATGGAAAATTTCGCCTTATCATATAACAAAATTTCATCAATTAAATAATGCAAAAAAAAAAAACTGTCTGAAAACGTGGCGTAAAACAATAATTTGAAACAACACATTTGGTCAATAAAAAATGGTTGTCGCGAATATAACGGCATTTGTTCTTAAAGGGTTAAAATCATTTACAAAATTAAAAAAAAATCCAAGGAATTGTTTAACCCCTTGATGAGCGGTGGGATAAAATATATCCCACCTAATTTAAACAAGATTCTCACCAGAAAATTTTTACTAAATTTTATATTTTTAACTTTGGAGGAAAATCGCTGAAAATTTGCTTTTCTTTATTTAAAAATAAAATTGTTAGAATATTCTGGTAAGATTCAATATTTAAAGTCATTTTTGCTTGCCCCTCAAGGAGTTAACAGTCACGTCAGGTTTTTTCTCAAATCGTCAGATTTCAAACTTAAAAAGTAAAACAATAGCGAAAACCAGATACGATTAAATGGATATGATGTTTTTTTTTTTTTTTTTTTTTTTTTTTTTTTTTAAGCTTTTGGTAATTGATTCTTATGTATTTATTTTATTTCACTGAATCCGAAAATGACCTTCATTTTTTATCATCACGTCAGGATTTTTCACAAATTGTAAATTTTAATATTTTTAAAAAGTCGAAATATTGCGAAGATTAGACACTATAAAATAGAAATAAAACTTTTTTTCATAATATTTTATTCGTCTTTTATCTTATACTGTGCATTTTTAGAGCAAAACATGTAAAAGATTGTGTATTTAAAATACTTACAATTTTATTCCATGTGCGGAAGTTCTTTGAACCGCTCATGCTCTGTCTCGCGCTTTTCCTTTTATATTTTCTATGGTGTTCCTCACGATGTCCTCTTTTATTTTAGCGATTGTTAATGCTGAAAATTTCTCGCTTATGTATTTTAAACATTAGCCTTCTTTTGGTAAGGCTTTGACAGATTTTCGCTATTTTTTAACTTTTAACTTTGGAATTTAAGATATGCAAAAAATCGTGACGTGATGATTAAAAATAAAGGTCATTTTCGGATTGAGAGTAGAAAAATACATAAAACCAACTATCAAAAATTAAAAAACACAATCATCACATCTATTTTATAGTATCAGATTTTCGCTATTGACACTTTAACTTTGAAATTTACAAATTGCGAAAATCGTGACGTGATGGTTAAAAATGAATGTCTTTTTCGGATTCAGCGCTAAAAAATACACAAAAATTAATTATCAAAAGTTAAAAAACACAACCATCGCATGCTTGTGTTATTAATGTGAACTATTGTAAAAATACTAATGGACAACTTACGAGTTTTAAAAACTAAACTTCAATGTAAACTTATAATTTTGCCATGCTATTTGGCAAATTTAACGCTTTCAAATAGAATTTATTAGATTGGCAAAACAATCTTTAAAAAAGAAAAAATATATATTTCTTTTTGTATGCAGCAAGGCATTAAGAAAATCATAGAAGGTTTAATTTTTCAGAATATACTATTCAAATTAAAAATATATAAATTAAAATGTAAATACAACTGGAAATTTCTTAATTGCAACAGATAGAAATGTTAAATTTACTCTATTCTATTTACTTCTACGTCTCCACTAATGATTGAAGTTGATATTGTTGTTTCAAATTTATTGTTGCAATTAATCGAAATTGATTATTGTTCTATATATGAACGAAAAAAAATGAATATACAGCCACATTTTTGTAATTACTTTACATTCGATCAATTCCCAAAAGTATTATTTGCAATTAAGTGCATTTTAGCAGCGTTCGGTAGTGCCCCTTTGTATGCATATTTCCTATTTCAACTTTACAAAATAATAAAATTGCAGAAATGTCATATTCAAGAGACTAAACAAAATTGAACCATTTTCACAATTTGTGCAGATTTAGTTCGCACAAAACATCGCTATGTGTTTTTTTTTTTTTTTTTTGAAAAGATAAAATAAATGATGAATTTTTTCAGCTTTACATAATTTTATACTATATACTTGCACCTGGGTGTATTTTGTATGAATTAATTTTGTAACAGTATCAGTAGCGCCAACTTTTCAAAAATATTGGGTGAGCTCAAACAGTTTTGAGTAAAATAACACATATAAGTGTTTTCACTTAGTGCGTATGTGTACAGAAAGAGAGGGGGGGGGGGGGGGGAATAACTAAAGTTGATAATTCGAAATTAAATTTTGTTTTTTCTAAGCAAATTTTCAAATTATTATAATTTAATTATAATTTTATAAATAATTTTATTAATTTATATTCTTATAAGTTCTTCCTTATAAATACATTAATATTCATTTTAAATAACATTGAAATTACTAACTATTGAAACTGTCAGGAAAAGCATACATTTTAGTCACCTAAGTGTTTATCATTTCAAGACATCAAAAGAGATGACAAAATAGTCAGGAAAAAGATTTTTGTAAGAAATTTAACTATACATCCGCTGAAGGTGTTTTCGGTGCTGTTGTAAGCCTAACTGGTGTCTTTAATGTTTTTCAAATAAAATTATTTTGAGAACATTAATAAATCTAAATTTCATTTGATCGATTAAATAAATAAAATAATAAATTACGAATTAAATCAATTGAAATTGGGTGGGGATAAAATTACTGAGTGGGCTCGCGCCCAATGGGCAAATATAAGTTGGTACCACACATATTATTTATTTATTTATAATGTGGCCCACGGACTTATATTCAATACTTAATTTGGTCCTCGACAATAAATGAGTTTGACATGCCTGCTTTAACCCTCTCGCGGCGCAGTCCGAGATATGCTCGGGCATGCATTTTTCCATCAAATTAATACTGTTTGGTTATTCCCACAGTTATTTTTTGGCGAAAACTTTGTCTGATTTAATCAGGACATTTTCCCCGAATACGATAGTCAAAATTTTCTGCTTTATAGAACCGGTGATAAACGATTAAAAATTCTGTAAAAGACGATAATCGCAAAGAATTACTTACACAGCGAGAGAGTTAAGGTATCTATCTACCTATGTTGCAAATGAGCACTTACGCGAAAATTATCGATTTTGTATTTATTATTTCATTTGAAAGTGAAACCGTTTACGATTTTAAAACTGCTTTGTTTTTGTTCCTACCATATTTTAGAATAGAAGTTACAGTCATTTATAATTCATAATAGTAAAAACATTCTGTATAATAGTAAAAACATACTGATTTAACTTTTAAATGCATTTTTCTAAAAATTTATTTTTACATAAAATTAACTCACTTCAAAAATGATAACTAAAAATATTATATTCTTTCTCAGTCCATAAAATTTGTGAGCTCTGTCTATGTATTATTGTTTAGTGTATACTAAAAAAATTAATTGCATAAATATTTTCACAATCATGGCCTATTATTTGAACAAAAACATGGTAAACCTGTTGAAAATCTTATAATTGGCATTTCGATCATATCTAAAATTTCTATTTACTAATATATCATTTAACTTGTAATAGGTGCACTATATAAAAGCTTATAGCTTACTTTAGTAGTAATTTTCTTCTAATAAGTTCATTTGATTTTCATGTAGCATTTTTCAAGTTTTTGAACAAATTTTTTCAAATTTCTATACATATTTAACATTTTTGAAAATTCATAGGGATATATATATAATTTTAAAGATAAATTATTAATTTTTATTAAAACTACCATAAAGGTAAGAAATAAAAACAAATCGTTGCATTAGTTTACAAACTTATTGTATCTAAGTATTTTACCAATCTTAGGAAACAATCTTCTAAAACAGTTCGAAGGAGAAAAACCAATTAAATGAAAAAGACACCGGAATGAAACAAATGAAAGGAAGCAAAAGGTATTTCAGGAACAGAAATTTCAGAAGAATGTACCAGACAAAATTTAATAGTTAAGCTGTAAAAAATTCATGTATTTCTTTTTTATTCATTGTTTGATTATTTTGCGTGATTGTAAAGTAAGCAAAGTAAAATATTTGAAAAATATCCACTTTTAAGACATTTATACTTATTAAGATATTTAAATCAAGTACACTCTAAAATTAGGAGGAGTGAAAAGTTCACTCTTTGAAAGAGTAACAGACATTTTCACTCTTTTTGGATTGAATTTTATAAAAATACACTCTTTAAAGAGTGGAATTTTCCACACCCTAGAAGGAGTGATGTATTTCACTCCATTGTCGAGCGTGAAATATGCCGCTCTGTTGTCGAGAGTGAAATATCTCACTCCGTTGACGAGAGTGAAAGACTATGCACTTTAAAAATTTTCCGATCAACTTCGAACCAATATATATGGAGTAAAATAATGAAAAGCACCAAAATATGTCACTTCTTAATTTTTAAAAACTCCATTTCAGAATATAACTTTAGAAATTACGCTCATTTCGTATTGAAACGCACTCTTTTTCAAGAGTAACTAGTCACTCCTGCTTCGAGTTAATAGTCACTCTAAGAAGGAGTGAGTATCGTAGTATTGAATATTAGCCATCAGCCAATCAGAACAGAGTTTACAACGCTTTTTTTAAGATAGGAGAAAGACGTCCGCCATTTTAGGATAAAAACACACGGATATTATTAAAGTGATTATTTATGGACCATTATTTTGCTGTTCGATACTGTGATGTAAAATGTCTTAATCTGCCATTGCTCGGAAAAAAAGGCTGACGCAAAGACTGATTCATGCCTAGATTCATAGTAAAATGTAAACATTAATTTGCAGTTACTTGAGATCGAAAATGCGTTGAGACAATGATTTGGATTTTTTTCCCCTTACTGTTTAAGGATTACTAACACATACAGTATTTATCGTCATTATTAATTTGGAGTTAAATATGGTTTTATTACGAAACGGTTTCAGATTAGAAATTAGCATTTTATTGGGAAAATATCTTTTTAAATATTACAGCAGTGAAATTTTTGAAAGATTTTTTATAAAATACTAGGAATATCTTATAACATATTTAAATATTTTTGAGAAATTGTTAAATCTAATAATGCATTTAATTCATCTATTGCAGTTTGTTGTTGTTTAATAGTGCAATTATAAAATAGTAATTATTATTTTCAGTGTTTTTCAAATTGGTATATTTATTTTTTTTAATTGTATGTAAGCATTTTTTTTTTTTTTTTTTTTTTTTTGTTTGCTGTTTGGGATTTTAATTAAACATTTAATTGTAGACATTCAGAATCAGTTTTAAATTTCCTTCTATTGTAAACGTATTTTCTACGGTTTTTTATGCACGTAATTATTGGCACTAAAAAATAAAAAAATTATATTTAAGCATTAAGATAAAGTGTTTTTTATGCCTGATGTTTATAGATAAAACTGCTTTAGTTTATTTTTTAAAAAGTTCATAGTATCACTTCTTGTATAATATAAGACTGAATATATTTTGAAGAGATAAATAACTACTTTTCACATTAAAAATGTTTTTCAAACATTAAGAACATTACATATATAGTCACTTCTTTTCTTTTTATATTTCCTTCTTTTTACTAGTTCCCAGATCAGTTTTTTCCTATAAAACGTACCAAATCTATTTAGTTCATATTTACAAAATACAATATATACGACAATAAAAATTTTAAATAGATATGACTTATCATGTCGTTCTATAAATAACAGTTGTATTAATATCCGTTTTTCAGTGATAGTGGATGCAAATTCGAAATCATAATTAAGTTAAGGAATATGTTTAAAAGAAAAATATATACATATTGCAGAGAATATAAAATTAATAAAGCAATGACAAATCACAACACACACACACACAAAAAAAAAACTTACACATTCTTAATATTTAGATCAAGCTGAGAACTTATTAAAAAAGATGTCAATTGATAAGCATTGTTTTTTAAGTGGAAAAACTAAAAATATTTTAGAAGTGTAGGACTCCAAAATAGCGATATTTTGCTAAAAAGTACGGTAAAAATATAAGTTTTTATATTTAAAACAATACTTTATTTTAAAATTGGGCATTTTAAAATTATCATATATTTATAGGGCATACAATGAAAGCAAAGACAAGGAATAAGATTGTAATAAAATATTTTTTTCTCTGTCAGTAATATAATTTAATTCGCATGTAACTTTAGTTCAGTTTTTCCTTATAAGTTCAATTAATGTTACAAACTATGAATTAAATAAATATTGCCAGTAAAGTACTTTATTCCAGTCTTTAACACGCTTGTATATATTTTCATAGCATGCTCTAAAAGATATGATTCTTTTAAAATGCCCATAAAAGCAAAATAAAAAAAGTGTTCACTCCATAAAAAATTAAAATCACTCCTATGAAACAGTGACTATTCACTCTTACCAGACGTGAATAAATGCACTCCTTTAGCAAGACTGAATAGTCACCCCTCCGAAAGAGTGATTATTCACCCCTGCTTAGAGCTGCTATTCACTTTCCACGAGTGGGTATTCACTCTTTCAGAGAGTCAAAAAGGTACACTTTTGCTCAGAGTGAATAGTCACACTAAAGAGGTCCTTTTTATTTAGTGTGTGTGATATTTATATGACGAAACGATATATTCGATGTGTTCTACGATTGTGCCATCTAGGAAAAATAATCTAATATTAATTTATCAGGAATCATATGCAATGAAACAAATTAAATGAAGCAAAAGGTATTTAAGGGGCAGAAGTTTTCATAGAATGGACGATAAAAGATTTAGTAGCTGAACTAGAAAAATGTCATACATCTTTTTTTTATTGATTATTCGGTTATTTTACTTGGCAGATCATTAAGTAGAACAAAATGAAAAAATATATTCATAAACGGTGTAAATACTTAATCTATTAATGTATTTAAGGGTTGTTGGAAGTATCTATACCTACTAAGGTGTTCTGGTGCAATAACGCCATGTTGGGTAATAACGCCAAGTGCTAATATTACTCTTAATTATGAAAGAATCCGCGTGATGGCACCTACGGGTTCTGCGGATAAGGGCTCTGAGTCATCTGAAACACAAACAACAGCTAAAAATTAGTTTTTTGCATTTGTAGGCCTTATCTCTTTACGAAACACCTAAAATCAACGTCTGATCTGAAATTTGTGAGATAACTTCTGTGATGTGCAAACAATATATTTATCAGGAAATACGTCGTTTATTACATAAATCTGTAGTGTGTTTCATGTACTTTCAATATGTTGTGGGAGATTTTGGATGTGTTTGCGAGGTAGTTTGTAGTTTAAAATATACTGCGCAATAAGTATACCGGGGTAATAAAGCCATTCCTTGGCGTTATTATCCCGGTTAATTATTCTCAGTGGCGGAACTGCATCCGAAGAGGGTTTATTTTTTATTCTATTTTATGTACGAGAGAGCATTATTGTCATTTTTGAAATGTATAGATTAAGGGGGTCCGATACCCAAAACTGATAAAAAAAATTTAATTAATGTAAAAACAATTTTAAATTCTTAGGAATAAAATGATATCATAATGTTTTTGATATTTTAATTCCAACATTTTCAAAATCAGGTTTCTATTAATTTCCCACGTAATTGTTCAATTGAGTTCTGAAGTTTAACTGCCCGCTTTCTCAGTATTGTGCTTTACAAAATTTAAGCTTCAATACCTTTACAATTGTTTAAACTATGTAAAGTCACTGTGCCTAAATGAGACGCGATTTCCCATAGTTTTGTCGTATTTAGGGTACACTGTTAAAAATTTTGCAGCATTCTGGCAGGTCATTTGACCGTTCTTTGCAAAAACGGTTTCATAACCATAATTTAACTATATTCTGACCATAAAATGGCCAATAATATGGTCAGAATAGTGTTAAATTACGGTTGTGTAACCGTTTTCGGAGAAAACGGTCAAATGACCTGCCAGAATGCTGCAAATTTTTAACAGTGTAGAATTGGCATTTTATTAACCCTAGAATACTAACCTTTATATTTAGTACTTACATACTAACCATGCGTAAAATTTACTCACTCCATATTTATGTGTAAAAAAAAGATAAGATAATAAGGAAAATTACACTGGTGTATTGCCACAAATAAAAGAGAATTTCTGTTGATGTTCAACGCATATTGGCGCGCGCATTTCCTGTGTGTGAGTAAAATTTACGCAGGTTAGTATTCTAGGGTTAAATGAATATACATTTTATTAAGTGAGATGTCTGTGAGATGTCCATCTGTGAGACCGCTCGATCAAAAGATGATTAAAAGATGCGGTTAACTCATAGAATACAGTTTCTGCACTAAACTTTTTGTACAGGATTAATTCTAATTAAATTTCATCTATTCGAATATTTCTAACGATCTTAAGAAATACCCAAACGAGTATTTTGATAATGCGAGATTAACTCAAAGAATACTATTTATACACTAAACTTTTTGTATAGTTTTAATTCTAATACAATTTCACACATTCAAATATTTCTAACAATAGTACTCGGATTCCAAACGAAAGAAAATTTCAGTAGTAACTATAGTTAAATTGGAAATTACAAGTTAAACTCTGAAAACTGATAAAAAAGCAACGATCAGTGAGATCGCTAACAGCAGTTAGAGGTTAAATTTGTTGGCAATATAGTGATAATGAAATATAACCACTTGAATCGTATATAAAATTTAATAAGGGATCTAACACGGATATTGACTTTTATCAAAAATCTTATATAATTAATTAAAAATACAAATTTATTAAAGCATGTTTTAAATAACGCCGACATTTTAAATTTTGGTCTGTGCTAATTCGCATTAGTCTGGAATCTACGGGTTAAAAAGTGTTTACAAGACATTTATAACAGTGTTAATAAGAATGTTTATTACATATAACTCTAGTTATTATAAAATTTCACATGATAAAAATATTAGTTTTAAAAACAGTTAAACCCGTGCAATGTTTCTAAGAATTCTATTTAAGCGGGCCTTTTTAAGCAAAAAGAAGATCAGGGTCAGATATTCTGTTGCCTCCCCCCCTCTCCTTTTTGTTACACTTTCTCAAAAAATTGAACATTTTCTATCACTTAGAATGCATATATGGAAACATAAATACTCATTTAGATAAACACAGTTAAAACCGTGCAATGTGTCTAATAATTCTATTTAAGCGGGTCTTTTCATGCAAAGAAAAACTCAGGGTCTAATATTCTGTTGCATCGCTCATCCTCTTTCCTTTCACACTTTCACAAAAAAATGATCATTTTCTATTGCTTAGAATGCAATTTATCAATTGACTGTAGAATTTGTATTTTTAGAATCGGGCAATTTACATGCCATTATTTCATCTTCTTTTATTGTTTTGTTTGCATGGCGTTATTACCCACATAGGTGGGCAATAACGCCAAGTAGCATTGATCCAGAAATCGCGCCACTATATTTTATGAATACATATCTGCTAAATGATTATTTTTTATGGATAGTCAATGAGTTGCTATATCAAATCCTACATTTGTTTGAAAGTCAAAATCTAAAACTAAGCCGTAAAAATTGGTAGAACCTTAACGTGGCGTTATTACTCCAGGACACCGTATGTTAAATTACTATGCTAAATAATGTATCTTTTCTCAGAAGCTACCAAAGATATTCAGTTGAACTTTTTTGTATACATAATATGAATAATTCAAAATAAAATGAAGCCAACTTTATAAACAGATATAAAAACCACTTGTAAAAACAAAAAACTTGCACTTTTCCAAAGAAAAACTTTTTTATAGAATTTTTATACAAGTGTTTGTAACAAAAGTTCACTTCAGATTGATTAGAGATGTGTGTGAAGTATTCTGGCAAGATTTTAAACATTAATATGTAGTAGTTACAATAAAACTATACATCGAAGTTCAAAAATCAACATTTTGAGAAAACTGAGTTTAAAGTTTACGTATGTAATATTTATGTATGGTGCAAACAAACAGAAGTACTTAAAATTTTTTAAGTACGCAAAAGTTAAACAAGAGTAATATATCATTCGACAGAGTGAGAGAGAGAGAGAAAAATCACCACCGTTTTTCACGAATTTAACTATGTTATATAACACAATGAGAAATTAAATAAATTAAATTTCTTCCTTCCTTGAATCACCTACAAATAAAATGTTTAATGCAATTTAGATATTTAATGTTAATTTCAATTAAAGGAAACAGACTCCGAAATGAAATAAATGAAATGAAGCAGGAGGCATTTCAGGAACAGAAGTTTTCACAAAGTATACGAGAAAACGTGTAATAGTTGATCTGGAAAAATGTAATTTATTTACATTTTATTAATTGTTCAGTTATTTAACATGACAAAACATTAAGTAGTATAATATGTTTGAAAGCTATTCATAAATAGTAGTGCAAATGCTTAACTTATTAAAATATTTAAATCAAGTAGAACATTTATACGACAAAATATTAAATTGTCTTTTTAAATTTTTATTTGGAAAACAAACAACATTTCATATTAATTTATGTGGAATCATATGCAACGAAACAAATTAAATGAAGCAAAATGTATTTAAGGAACACAATTTTTCACAAAATGAACGATAAGATTTAATGGCTGGACAAGAAAAATGTCATATATTTATTTTTTATTGATTAATCAGTTATTTAATAGAAAATTAAGCCAAAAGAAAAACGATTTATAAACGGTGTAAATACTTAATCTATGAATGTATTTAAATGAAGTGGGAAAGTTATATAACACAATGAGAAATTAAATTACTTCCTTAATGAATAATCTATAAATGAAATGCTTAAGGTTAATTTCAATTAAATAGAACACACATCGTAATGAATGAAATAAAATGTACCAAAAGGTATATAAGAAAGCGGTATTTCCACAGCGTATACGAAAGAAGATTTAATAGTTGAACTGAAAAATGGTTGTATATTTATTTTTTATTTATTTTTCAGTTGTTTTACATGACGAAACACTAAGTAATATAAAATTATTTAAAATAATTGATAAATGGTGTAATAGTTAATTTATTAATATATTTAAATCAAGTAATATAAGAAAGATAATAAAAAAAAATAAAAAAAATAAGTAATATAAGAAAGTTATATAACACAATGAGAAATTAAATTACCTCCTTCATTGAATCATCTAAAAATAAAATGTTTAATGCAATTTAAATGTTTAATGAAATGAAGGAGACGGTATTTCAGGAACAGAAGTTTCCACAGAGTGCAGGAGAAAAGATTTAATAGTTGAACAAGAAAAATGTATTTTATTTATTTTTTGTTGATTGTTTAGTTATTTTACATGACAGAACACTAAGTAAAATAAAATTATTAAAAATTATTGATAATAGGTTAATTAAAATTATTCACAAAGCATTAAGTTATATAACATGTTTGAAAGATTTTCATAAATAGTAGTATAAATGCTTAACTTATCAAGGTATTTTAATCAAGTAGGATATTTATATGAAAAAATATTAAATTAAATGTCGTTTCCCATTTTCATCTGGAAAACAAACAAAGAAAACATTTAATATTAATTTATGTGGAATAATATGCATTGAAACAAATTAAATGAAGCAAAAGGTATAAGCAACAAAAATTTCTGCAGAATGAACGAGAAAAGGTTTAATAGCGGAACTAGAAAAATGTCATATAGTTAATTTTTATTAAGTGTTCGGTTATTTTACATAAAAGATTTGAAACATATCCATTTATAGTATAAGTATTTTCCTTTTAAAAATATTTAAATTATGTAGAATATTTATATGACGAAATGATAAATTCGATGTCTTCTTTAATTGTATCATCTAAGAAGAAACATTTTATATCAATTTATTTGGAATCATATAAACAAATTAAATGATGTAAAAGGTGAACTATTATTTTAACACAATCAAACTGATTGGTAAAGTTATCATACGAATTGAATATTTCCTATCCTTGGCTTACAAGGCCAATGCTTTACCGTTTAAGCTAACTGGGCCGACAACCAGAAACCATATTTCGCTCAGATAACCTTATTGGTAGCATAGTAGTATAAACTTATAGTATAAAAGTATTTCCATCGTTTACATGGAGTTCCTTTACCTGCGGTTTATTCTGTTGAGCTATCTACATGACAGACCAGATGTTACTACCAATAAGGCTATCTGAGCGAAATATGCTGTCTGGTTGTCGGCCGAGTTAGCTTAAACGGTAAAGCGTTGGCCTTGTAAGACAAGGATCTGGGTTCGATTCCCGGCATCGACATTTTTCGCTTAGTTGGAAATATTCAATTCGCATGATGCAAAAGCTCTAAAGAACAAACGTTTTTCACAGAGTGAACAACAAAAACTTTAATAGCTGGACTAGAAAAATGTCATTAATTTATTTTTTATTGATAGTTCAGTTATTTTACATAAAGGAACACTAAGTAAAACAAAATTAAAAAAATATATTCATAAACGGTGTAAATGCTTAATCTATTTATGTATACAAATGAATTAAGAAAGTTATATAACGCAATGAGAAATTCTGTGAATCATCTACAAATAAAATGTTTAATACAATTTAAACATTTAACGTTAATTTGAATTAAATGAAATAGATACCGAAATGAAAGAAATGAAATGAACCAGGAGGTATATCAGAAACAGAAATTTCCACCGAGTATACTAGAAAAGATTTAACAATTGAACTGGGAAAATGTTATTTATTTATTTTTTATTGATTGTTCAGTTATTTTACATGACAAAACAGTAAATACTAGGTATTACATGCTTGAAAGATATTCATAAATAAGCGTATAAATGCTTAACTTATTAAGATATTTAAATCAAGTAGGATATACTAAATTATATGTTTTTTTCCCTTTTTATTTTGAAAACAAAAAATATTTAACATTAATTTATGTGAAACATTACGCAACGGGAAAAATTAAATGAAGCAAAAGGTATTTAAGGAACAGAAATTTCTTCAGAATGCACGAGAAAAGGCTTAACAGCGGAACTGAAAAATATTATATATTTTATTTTTATTAACTGTTTGGTTATTTTATATGACAAAACGTTTAAGTAATATAAAAGGTATGAAAAATATCTATAAATAGTATAAATGCTTAGTTTATTAAGGTATTTAATTTAGTTCTTGGGAATCACATGAAAATGAGAAAAAAACTATTTAAGGAACAGAAGTTTCCACAGAATGAATGAAAAAAGATTGACCTGTAAAAATGTCATGTATTTTTTGTTCTATTGATTGTTCGGTTATTTTTATGGCAAAATATTTAGTAAGACAAAATGTTTATGACATATCCATTAATAGAATAAATGTGTAACTTATTAAGATATTTAAATCAAATAGAATATTTATAAGACGAAAGGATAAATTCAATGTCTTCTTTCATTGTATCATCTAGGAAACACTTTATATATTAATTTATCTGGAATCATAATCCATGAAACAATTAAATTGAAGCAAAAGTTATTTCAGGAACAGAAGTTTTCACAGAATGAGCCAGAAAAGGTTTAAAAGCTGCACTAGAAGAATGTCATATATTTATTTTTTATTGATTATTTAGTTATCTGACTGAACATTAAGCAAAAGAAAAATTAAAAAACAATTCATAAACGGTGTACATACTTAATCTATGAATGTATTTAAATGAAGTGAGAAAGTTATATAACACAATGAGAGATTAAATTACTTCCTTCATTGATTCATCTACAAATAAAATGTTTAACATTCATTTCAATTAAACGAAACTCACACGGAAGAAATGAAATGAACCAGGAGATATATTAGAAACAGAAATTTTCAGAGCATACAAGATAATATTTTTAGTTGAACTGAGAAAATGTCATTTTTTAAATTTTATTTTCATTGTTCAGTTATTTTACATGAGAAAACATTAAGTAATATAACGTCTAAATGATATCCATAAATAGTAATGTTAATGCTTAACGTATTAAGATATTAAAATCAAATGGGAAATTTATATGACAAAATGATATATTAAATATCTTCTCGCATTTCCATCTATGAAAAAAAACATTGTATGTTAATTTATGTAGAATCAAATTCAATGAAGGAAATTAAATGAAGCAAAGAGTGTTTCAGGAACAGAAATTTCTACAAAATGAACTAGAAAACGTTTAATAGCGGAACTGGAAAAATGTCATTCATTTAATTTTTATTAATTGTTCGGTTATTTTACATAGCAAAACATTAAGTAATATAAAAGATTTGAAACATATCCATATTTAGTATAAATGCTTTACTTATTAAAATATTTCAATCAAGTTGGATATTTATAGGACGAATAGTAAATTCGATGTCTTCTTCCATTGTATCATCTAGGAAAATACATTTAATTTATCTGGAATCACATGCAATGGAAAAAATTAAATGAAGCAAGATGTATTTAAGGTTTACACAGAATTAACAAGAAGAGTTTAATAGCTGAATTGGAAAAATGTCATATATTCATTTTTTATTGAATGTTCAGTTATTTTATCTAAGAGAGCATTAAGTAATATACATTGGTGGACAAAACTTACAGACCAAGAAGGAATGTACACGGAAATGAGAATCTACGTGAGATTGTTGGTCAAGAAGCAAGCAATAGTATTAACAGAATGTTGCACAGGATTTAATATAAAAATTTTGTTGAAAGGATATATACAGGGTATTGAAAGGATATATCCCAGAGATTATTTTTCTGAAATGTGAATATTACCCGAAAACATGACTGTAAAAATAAAGGAAAATACTCACAATTCACAATCATCAGTGCCATATCAATATGGGATATGACCTCTGTGTAATGCGAGATAACTTTCAAAATGGAGTGGCATACTCAGAACAACATGATTCAGTAGCTGTTGAGGCAAGTTGCCTCATTCCTCCTTCACTGCACGGATGATGGTTTCCTTGTTTGTGGGAGGAAATTGTCGAGCAGCAATACGTCTCACCCAGGCATCCTATACATTTTCGATGGATTCAGGTTAGGGGAACGTGCTGGTCAGCCTATGGGATGGATGTCTTCGGCCTCAAGACAATCTTGTACAGAGTGTGTGCGATGACAAGGTGCGTTATCGTCCATAAACCGAAACTATTCGCCGACGTTACCTCGAAAAATTCGACCATGTGGAAGCAGGACCTCTTCAATGTATAGTCTACTGGTCATGCACCCTTGGTCAAGCACATAGAAATCCGTGCGGTCATTGAACATGATGCCTGCCCACACCATGATACTTGAAGTCGCATATAAACTCTTTCTAGAATATTTTTGCGACAGAAAGCACTACCAACCTCGTTCCATATTAATTTACGTCTACAGTCAGGCGATAGACTGAATCTACTCTCATCTGAGAAAAGCACGGTGAACCAGTCGTCATAAGTCGAATTGCGATGCACACGGCCCCATTGTAAATGGGCGCTGCGTTGGCGTCTCGAGAGTGGGTTATACACAACAGGTCTTCGGGCGTATAGTCCACCCTTTTTCAAACGTCTTGCAACAGTTTTCCGCTATATTTTAGACCCTGTGGCTGCACAAAGTTGATTTGCTAATTGACCAGCTGTGCTGCATCGGTCGGTTCTTTTTTACCGAAATAACAAAATAGCGATTTTCTTGGGAAGTTGTACTGCTAGGATGACCTCCTCCCGTGTGCCTAGTACATATTCCACTTTTTTGGAATGCCGCCCATAGCCTAGAAACAATACTGTGCGTGATGTTAAATTCACGGGCAACATCTCTCATTTTGCGTCTTTCTTCCAACTTTCCGATTATTCTACCACGGCAATATCATCCAAATGATGCCTCGAAGACATGTTCAAAATTTCAATGTTCAAGCTTCACTCCATCTCCTTCAATTTTTACATCTAATGACAATTTACAGCATCAACCGATTGCCTAAAATCTGTTATCTCTGCTGTCACGTGATCTACAAAAGCGGAAGTAAAAAATTTGCATAAGTTTCACAAAACAGAGTACATCCCGCGTTCATGAAAATTTACACGTGCTGCTGCGGATCTATTTCTAATTTTAATCGTTGAATATAGCATTGGTCCTTAAGTTTTGTCCACCAGTGTATATATTTTTTAAATATTCACAAATAGTGTAATTGCTTGATTTATTAATGTATTTAAATCCAGTAGGAAATTTATATAACACAATAAGGAATTATTTCCTCCGTTGAATCACCTGCAAATGAAACTTTTAATGTAGTTTAAACTTTAATATTAATTTCAGTGAAATGAAACAGACACAGGAATAAAACAAATAAAATGAAGCAAAAGATGTTTCATGGACAGGAGTTTCCACAGAATGAATGAGAAAAGTTCTAATAGTTGAGCTGAAAGATATCATAGAATCAATTTTTTATTGATTTTTTAGTTATGTTACATGACGGAACACTAAGTAATGTAAAATTAATAAAGAAATTTCATAAATGATGCAAATTCTAATATAATAATTTATTTAAATCAAGTAAGAAAGTTATGTAACACAGTGAGAAATTAAATTACTTCATTCATCGAATCATCTACAAATAACATGTTTATGCAATTTAAACTTTCAATGAAATGAAGAACAGGCTATTTCATAGTGTTCAGGAGAAAACATTTAATAGTTGAACGGGGAAAATATAATTTATTTATTTTTTATTTGTTTTTTAGTTATTTTTCAGGGCATGAACCTTAATGAATTGTAGCACCGCAGATTAAGTTTAGTTCTTTGGAATAGCATGCAATTAAGCAGAATATATTTAAGGAACAGAAATTTCCACCGAATGAAAGAGAAACGATTGATGTGGGAAAATGCCACATATATTTTTACAAGAAGAAAGTATTGGATTCATGAAAATTTTCGAATTCCGTTTTTCGATGGATTTACACGTTTTAGGGGTCAGAGAACCATAACAACATGTTTTTACAAAATATCTGTCTGTGAGTCTGTCCGTCTGTCTGTCTATCTATGCCTGACACAAATTTTGTGGGCACTCTATCTCAAGAACTAATGCATGAAATTTAATAAAAATATTTATTCAGTTTGTCCTTGATATAAATTGATGCTGATTAGTTTTGGTGAAAATCGTTCAACAGGTGGCGCTACTAGGCTGCATTTTTTACGATTTCCGGAAGAGCTCTAGCTCAAGAACTAACGCATGGATTTTCATCAAACTTCAGATTATGTTAGTACTTGACGAGAATTGATGGTGTTAACATTTTGGTGTAAATCGTCCAACACATGACGCTACTAGGCTGTATTTTTCATGATTTCCTCAATAGCTTTATCTCAAGAATAAATGCACGGATTTTCATCAAACTTCAGATTTAGTTAATCCTTGATATTAATTGGTTCTGTTTACCTTTTGATGTTGATCGTCCAACAGATGGCGCTGCTATGCTGAATTTTCCCCCAATTCCCGCAATAGCTCTATCTCAAGAACTAATGCACAAATTTTCATCAAACTTCACATTCAAATATACCTTGATAAATATTATTGCTGATTAGGTTTTGGTGTAAATCGTCCAACAGGTGGCGTTGTTATGCTGCATTTTCAATATTTCTGCAATAGTCCTATTTCAAAAACTAATGCATGGAATTTCATACTTTTATAAACTTCACGATGGGCATACATTGTCATTTAATTTTGGCACTGTGATGATGAATTTTGAAGTATTAACATGTATGAGATAGAAAAAAGTTTTTGGATTGCCACATCCGACTAGTTTTATTGGTTGTGCGGTTATTTTCATGGCAAAACATTAAGTAATATAAAATGTTTAAAACGTATCCATAAATAAGTATACATGTTTAAACTTATTAAGAAATTTAAATCAAGTAGAATATTTATATGGCGAAATGATGAATTTAATGTTATTTTTTATTCCATTGTGTCATCCATGCAAATCATTTAATGTTAATTTATCCGAAAACACATACAATAAAACGAATTAAATGGAGCAAAAGGTATTTAAGGAACATAAGTTTCCACAGAATGAAAGAGAAGATGTTTAATAGCTAAAATGGAAAAATGTCATATATTTATTTTGTATTGGTTTTTCGATTATTTGACATGACAAGTCTTTAAGAAATATGATTTTTTTTTAAATATTCATAAAAGGTGTAATTACTTAATTTATTAATGTATTTAAATCAAGAAGGAAAGTTATATAAA
The DNA here is from genome assembly GCA_963932465.1 of Maratus speciosus. NCBI lineage: Eukaryota > Metazoa > Arthropoda > Arachnida > Araneae > Salticidae > Maratus > Maratus speciosus. The sequence goes on from OZ010792.1 coordinate 283,052,292, forward strand.
ACTGTTGGAATGTTATTCCATATGGAAAGCATGAATACGAAATTCCTCAATAGGTAAACAATAAAAAGTTAAAAGTTTTACCTTTATGTTTTGATGCATTTCAATAGAAATATATTCCTCTTAGGATGAACAAAAAACATTTATTTGAAGATTAAATGCACTAGAATAATATATATATGTGCTGGATACAATACTGATCACACTTCACAATAAAACAAAACAAATGAATAAGACTATTTACAAACACAAAGAAATTTTTTGAACTATGGTTTGTTGCAGTTTTTAAAAATATTATCATTCCTTTGGAATATTATTGGATTTTTAATCCACCAGCATTTTGCTGCCAACTGCTATAAGGGAAGGAGAAACACTAACTTTTCTGAGTGTCTGTCACAGTAGATCAAATAAAAACGATTGTCTGACGCTGCCATCTGGTGGAATGTTCTTGAAACAAAAGAGCATTTTCTAACATCTCTCCCGTTTTGTGATAGAATCTGACACCAGGTGGATAAGGTTTCTACAAAGTTCAAATTTGGCCTTTGGCAGCGGCTTCGTCATTATATCTGCTATCATTTCATTTGTTGATAGATATTTGACATCTATAACATTTTTCGTTTTTAAATCTCGTATGTAATGATACTTTGTATCAATGTGCTTAGTGCGAGATTTAAATTGTTCGCTTTCAACCAATTTAATTGTAGATTGGTTATCCTCAAAATTTCTAATAGGAAAATGTTGTTGTAAATTGAGATCTTTACATAATTTTAAGATCCATAGCACCTCTTGAGTTCCTTGTGACAGTGGCACATATTCAGTTTCTGCTGACGATAATGTCACACATGTTTGTTTTCGTGAGAACCAAGAAATGCAGCTATTGCCTAAGAAGATTACATTTCCTCAGGTGGATTTTCTGTCTGTAGCATCTTGTCCCCAGTCTGCATGTATGCAACTATATTAGGATATTCTTTTGAAGAAATGTGGAGATCAAGGTCTTTCGTTGTTTTTAAGTATCTTATTACCCTCTTAACAGCATTCCAGTCCTTTTGTCTTGGATTATTGTATCTTCGACTTAGTATGTGTGTAGGAGCGGTAATATCAGGTCTTGTGCATGAGGAAATATATAAAAGACTTCCTATAGCTTGTCTATAATTATCATTTGATGATAAAAGATTTTATTCTTTATCTGATCTATAATAGTAAGTTTCCATTGGGGTATAAGTTGGTTTGGCTTCTTCAAGCTGAAAATCCTTTACTAATTGATTTATTTTACTTCTTTGTGAAAGTAAATAACTTCCATCTTCTTTTCTGTAAATTTCTATACCTAAGAAGTATTTTGCTTCTCCTAGTGATGTTATGGGATAAGATTTCTTTAAGTAATTTATTACTTCATTAACTTCATTTTCATCTTCTGAGCTCATCAGCATATTATCTACATACAGTATGAGATGAATTGTCTTCTTTGATTTTTCTTTTATGAACAAACATGGATCAGCTTCACTTTGTTTAAATCCATATGCCTTTAGAGTATTCTCTATTTCTTCATTCCAGCACTTGACGGCTTGTTTAAGACCATATATAGCCTTTTTTAATTTATAGACTTTGTCTTTATTTTCTTCATCATGAAAGCCTTCTGGTTGATGTATGTATAATTCTTCATTATCTAGTTCACCATCTAGAAAGGCTGTTTTAACATCTACATGGAATACTCTGGCTTTATGATAAGCTGCCCAGGTCAGAAAAGCTCTAATAGTTGTATGTTTGACGACAGGAGAGAAGGTTTCATCATAATCAGTGCCTAATTTTTGAGCGAAACCTTTGGCAACTAATCGTGCTTTGCATTTTATTTCTTCTCCATTTTCATTATGTTTTGTTTTGTAAACCCAGTTACAGCCAATGACATGCTTGCCTTTGGGTAAAGTACCAAGCTCAAATACTTCATTTTCCTTTAAAGAGTTAAATTCTTCCTTCATAGCTTGAAACCATTTATGTTGATCTTTTACTGGTAATTGTAAAACATCTTTAAAAGTTTCAGGATCTTGATTTTTGGAACAACTGTCTTCGGTTTTGTAAGAATATCTTTCTGGTGGAATTCCTTTAGTCTCTCTGTTAGATATTCTTCTCTGGAAATTACCTTCACTTTCTTCAGTTGTTGGGCTATCTACTGATTTTTCATCCATGTTTATTTCTTCTGCAGAATTTTCTATTCGGATAGCTTCACTATCATTTTCAAGATTTTCATTTGAAAAATTGAAATGCATTAAATCTGAGATTCGCTCATCAGGATTTTCTTTAAAGACATTTTCACAGTTCATATTTTTAAAAAACTTCACTGTTCTGCTTATCACTATTTTTCTACCGCCTATATAAATTCGGTATCCTTTGCTTCTTAAATCGTAAGCAACAAAGACTCCTTCAGTGGCTTTTTCGTCAAATTTTTGTCTCTTCTGTTTATGAACATACACATATGCTTTGCATCGAAATACTTTAAGGTGATTCAAATTTGGCTTATGCCCATTCCATATGGTGTCTTTTCAGTTGATTTTGTGGGTAATCTATTTTGTAAGTAGGCTGCTGTAGCTTCTGTCCAGAATGTTTTAGGCAATTTAGCATTTATAATCATGGCTTTACTCATTTCAATAAGCGAGCGATTCTTTCTTTCTGCGACTCCATTTTGGGACGGTGAATATGGCGTCGTTGTTTCATGATTTATTCCTAAGTTTTTAAGGTAGTCTTTGACAGATTCGTTGCAATATTCTGTTCCATTGTCACTACGAAAGGATTTAATCTTCGATCTAAATTTATTTGTTGTTGATGCAACATATTCTTTTAATTTATCAAATACTTCATCTTTAGAAGAAATAAAATATACTTGTGTATAACGAGAGTAATCATCAATAAATGTAACGAAATATCTTTTTGATCCCATACTTTTTGTTTCTGCAGGACCGCATACGTCGCTGTATATCAAATCAAGTGGTTTTTTACTTCTGTGTTGTGTTTCTTTTGGAAACGATTTTTCTGTTAGCTTAGTGTTTATGCAACTTGAACATTCAGTATTATGAGAACAATTATTTACAGTAATACCTAAAGCTAAATCATCCTTTTGAATTTTCTTGATGGATTCCAAATTTCTATGGCCCAGCCTTTGGTGCCATTTTAAAATGCAGTTAACATTAGAACAAACGGGTAATATTTCTGAAGCACTATATACCTTTTCATTTGTAGGTATTATTTTTAATCTGTATAACCCATCATCAGCTTTTGCATCTGCAACTAAGATGTTGCCCTTTTTAATTAAACATATATCATCTTTAAATGTTACAACAAAGCCTTTCTCAGTACAAGACTGGACAGATAATAAATTACTATCCAACTCGGGAACATAAATCACATGATCTAATGTAACTCTATTTGTTTGACCATTAAGTGTTTCAATATTAAAAGTACATTTACCCTTTCCCTTTGCAGTTAATTTAGTTCCATTAGCAATTATAATTGTATCTTTATTCGAACTTTTTAATTCTGAGAACAGTTCCAAGGAATTAGCTAAATGAACAGACGCACCTGAATCAATAACAAAAGACAAATTTTTGTTTTTATTTCCATTTTGTTGAGATTTCATAACAAAACTCGAAGAATTTGATTTTTCCATTAATTCACGATAGTTTTGAGAAACTGATAGATTTTCATTTTGACTAGCAGTAGAGGCAGAGAAATTGTTTGGTTTTTTAAACTGTTGACGTGATCTATCTTGCGCGAAATTTGGTTTTGTTTTGTTAGTATTATTACCCTTTAAGTGAAAACAATCTTCACGGTTGTGATTATTCTTTTTGCAATGAGAACAAAATTTTGGTTTATTCAAATACTTTGGTTTATCCCTATTACCCTTCAAACCAATAGATTCAAATTTTGTTGAAATTTGTTTACTTTCAACTCTTCTAAGATACTCATCAATTAATTTGTTTTGAACATATTTTAATGATAAATGTGTTTCATATTTACTTACAATGGCAGTTATAAAAGTACTATAAGAAATTGGTAAGGAACAGAGTAAAATAGCTATAAAATTATCATATTGTATTACTTCACGTATACTTCTTAATTTTTCTGCTAATTCTAAGATAGAATTAATATGTTCCTGCATTTTTACACTTTCATTATATTTAGTGGAATACAGCTTCCTAAGAAGATAAAGTTTATTTGTTAAATTTACTCTTTCATGAACAGATTTCAATTGATCATATATTTCTTTAGCACTTTTAGCATGTCTGACATGAACAATTTGTGAATCTGAGATATTTAAACAAATTAATGCCCTAGCATTTCTATTATTTTTTACCCAATTATCATCATTTTCCTTTTTAGGTTCAAATACAACATCATACAGACCTTCTTTGATTAACAATTGTTCTACTTTGAACTTCCAAACTGAATAGTTGTCATCAGTTAATTTATCAACATAATAAGATTCTTTAATACTAGACATTATGATATAATAATATTTGCTTATTTCACAGAAAATAAAACTTTTTATCTTATTAATACATCAAAACAACAATTATAAACTCGAATATAATGCTAATGATGAAATAAGAACAAAATAAAATTCTTGAGAACAATTTTTGAAGCTACTTTTGATTTCAGAAAAACTGTTCTTAAATGATCAATTGTTTGTTTAAAACATAAATTTGACATTTTCAACTTGCATAATAAAATTTCAATAAGAAACAGGCAAAATAAAATTCAAAATAATTTCTTTTCTTATCAATGCACAATACTTTTGATTTCAAAATAAGAACAATTCATTGAATTTTCTTTTATATCATTCACTTGTGAAAAATACCAACATTTAGAAAATAATTATTTCTTTGAATTTAATTATATTATATTTTCTTCTTTTATATTATTATATTTAAAATTGAGATAACTTCAGTCTCATAATCGACTGTTGGAATGTTATTCCATATGGAAGGCATGAATACGAAATTCCTCAATAGGTAAACAATAAAAAGTTAAAAGTTTTACCTTTATGTTTTGATGCATTTCAATAGAAATATATTCTTCTTAGGATGAACAAAAAACATTTATTTGAAGATTAAATACACTAGAATAATATATATATATATGCTGGACACAATACTGATCACACTTCACAATAAAACAAAACAGACGAATATGACTATTTACAAACACAAAGAAATACTTTGAACTATAGTTTGTTGCAGTTTTTTAACATATTATCATTCCTTTGGAATATTATTGGATTTTTAATCCACCAGCATTTTGCTGCCAACTGCTATAAGGGAAGGAGAAACACTAACTGTTCTGAGTGTCTGTTACAGTAGATCAAATAAAAAGGATTGTCTGATGCTGCCATCTGGTGGAATGTTCTTGAAACAAAAGAGCATTTTCTAACAAAAACAATGAAAAATTAAATTACTTCTTTCATTGAATAATCCACAAATAAGATGTTATGTAATTGAAACATTTAATATTAATTTCAATTAAATGAAACAAGATACCGTAACAAAACAAATGAACTGGCGCTAAATATATTTCAGTAACAGAACTTACCGCCCAATGTGCAAGAAAACATTTAATAGTTGACTGCAAAAATGACATATATTCTTTCTTTAAGTGATTGTTCGGTTATAGGTATTTATGATAGATCATTAAGTAATATAAAATATTTGGAACATATCCATAAATAATATAAATGCTTAACTTATTAAAATATTTAAATCAAGTAGGATATTTATGTGACGTAAAGATACATTAAATGTCTTCTTCCATTGTGTCATAGGTAAAAAGAAAAACATTAAATATTAATTTATCTGGAACCACATGAATGAGACAAATTAAATGAAGCAAAACGTATTTAAGGAACAGAAGTTTCCACAGAATGAACGAGAAGAGGTTTAATATCTCGTCTGGGAAAATGTCATAGATTTATTTTCAGTTGATCTTTTCTTTTAGATAGCAGAACATTAAATAATATTAAAATTTTAAAAGATATTTATAAATAGTGTAAATTCTTAATTTATTAATGTATTTAAATCCGGCATTAAAGTTATATAACACAATATTAAATTTAATTGCACTTCCTTCATGGAATCATCTACAAATAATACGCTTAATGCAAATTTATCTAAATATTAAAAACATAAACAAATAAACATAACTTCAGCTATAAAAATAAAAATCTATTTATATAAAATCCAAGTCTCTGTGTGTCCCTAACGATTCTGGTAGGACCGCCTCATTGAAATGAGTAATTCTTGAAAAATACAAATGCAGGGTTACTACAGTAGCACCAAATGTTGCGCAACTTGGCAAAATATCGCCAAGTGGCGACAAAAATAATTTCTCATATATGAAGCCAACTTGGTGATAGCTGGCTAATTCGGCGAAATTCCCATTTAAAACCATTATTCTTTCATAAAGGAGGTCGCCACAATTTAATTTAAATTACGATCTTTTAATATTTTTTTTTTAAGGGTTTCGTTCATCTTACGAAACCCTATTCGCCTCGCTCCTATGTCTGTCTGTCCGTCTGTCACAGAGCCCGTTCTCAGAAACTATACATGTTGGAGACTTGAAATTTTGCTAGCTGAACACCACACATCATACGACAAATCATAAAATTTTGAAAAAGTCGTACATTTAACCCTTTGGGCTCCCACATGGGTATTTTAAACAATTCTTTCTAAGTGAGCCCCTATTTAGGTTGGAGACGTGAAATTTGGCATACTTATAGCTGAACACCTCACATCAAATGGCAAACCATAAAATATTGAAAAAGTCGTACATTTAACCCTTTGGGCTCCCACATGTGCATTTTAAACAATTCTTTCTAAGTGAGCCCCTAATTAGGTTAGAGGCCTGAAATTTTACATACTTATAGCTGAACACCTCACATCAAATGACAAACCATAAAATTTTGAAAAAGTCGTAAATTTAACCTTTTGGGCTCCCACATGTGTATTTTAAATAACTCTTTCTAAGTGAAGCCCTATTTAGGTTGGAGGCGTGAAATTTGGTATACTTATATCTGAACACCTCACATCAAATGACAAACCATAAAATATTGAAAAAACCGTACATTTAAACCTTTGGGCTTTCACATGTGTATTTTAAACAATTCTTTCTAAGTGAAACCCTATTTAGGTTGGAGGCGTGAAATTTGGCATACTTATATCTGAACACTTCACATCAAATGTCAAACCTTAAAATTTTGAAAAAGTCATACATTTAACCCTTTGGGCTCCCACATGGGTATTTTAAACAATTCTTTCTAAGTGAGCCCTAATTAGGTTGGAGGCGTGAGATTTAGCATGCTTATAGCTGAAAACCTCACATCAAATGAAAAAGCATAAAATTTTGAAAAAGTCGTATATTTAACGCTTACGGCTCCCACATGTATATTTTAAACAATTCTTTCTAAGTGAGCCACTAATTAGGTTGGAGGCGTGAAATTTTGCATACTTATAGCTGAACACCTCACATCAAATGACAAACCATAAAATATTGAAAAAGTCTTACATTTAACCCTTTGGACTTTCACATGTGTATTTTAAACAATTCTTTCTAAGCTAGATCCTAATTAGGTTGGAGGCGTGAAATTTTGCATACTTATAGCTGAACACCTCACATCAAATGATGAACCATAAAATTTTGAAAAAGTCGTACATTTAACCGTTTGGGCTCCCACATGTGTATTTTAAACAATTCTTTCTAAGTGAGCTCCTATTTAGGTTGGAGACGTGAGATTTAGCATGCTTATAGCTGAAAACCTCACATCAAATGAAATAGCATAAAATTTTGAAAAAGTCGTATATTTAACGCTTTAGGCTCCCACATGTATATTTTAAACAATTCTTTCTAACTGAGCCACTAATTAGGTTGGAGGCGTGAAATTTTGTGTACTTATAGCTGAACACCTCACATCAAATGACAAACCATAAAATTTTGAAAAAGTCTTACATTTAACCCTTTGGGCTCCCACATGTTTATTTTAAACAATATTTTCTAAGTGAGCTCCTATTTAGGTTGGAGGCGTGAAATTTTGCATACTTATAGCTGAACACCTCACATCAAATGACAAACCAGAAAATTTTGAAAAAGCCGTATATTTAACCTTTTGGGTTCCCACATGTGTATTTTAAACAATTCTTTCTAAGTGAGTCCCTAATTAGGTTGGAGGCGTGAAATTCTTGCATACTTATAGCTGAACACCTCACATCAAATGAAAAACCATAAAAATTTGAAAAAGTCGTATATTTAACCCTTTGGGCTCCCACATGTGTATTTTAAACAATTGTTTCTAAGTGAGCCCCTAATTGGCACTGTGATGTTTTACGCAATTGGCGAAGGAATACAAAATGGCGCCAAAAAGCCATTTTAGCATCTTATAAAAAATTTTCAAGATGGCTGAAAAACATGGTATTTAAATATTTATAAACATATATATATATAATAAATGTTATATATGTCACATGTTAAAAAAATACGATGTTTATACAGATAGTTTTATTTTTATGTATGTATATTACATATAGAGATATACCTTATACATACATAATATATATATACCTGGAAATAAATATTATGTGCTTATGTATAATTTTATATATTTATTATATATGTCAAATTAAAACAAAAGTTATAAATTTTTCCGAAAAAAATATGCTATAAATGCAAAAATTACACAAAAAAAAATATGAATAAAGTCCATTCCAGAAAAAAAGCAACCCCAAAGGCTGAAGACCGCAACCACATCGATTCAATTAATGCCAAAAAGAAAGCTTGCCAAAAAAACCTGCATAGGATATGGAACTCTTCCCTATATTTTGGCAACATATCTCACTTTCTGACGCCCGAATTGCGCCAAGCTTTTTCTAAAAATGCAAAGTGCCCTATAGTGGGAAGTACCTAAATATATAATTAATAAATACATCTATAAACAAAAATAAAAATTCATCAGGTTTGTTTTCATAGCTGTTTATATATTTTGGCAACCTATCTCACTTTCTGGAGCCCGAATTGCGCCAAGCTTTTTTAAAAAATGAGCTATAATGGAAAAGTACCTAAATAAATAATTAATAGAAATAACCAATTATATAAACTAAAACATTTTATTTCAATATTAGAGCATTGTTTTTAATTTCAATTAAAAAGTACATATATCCTAGGATAACTTCAGTTGAAATTAGGTTGACAGTTTAATACCTTATTCGATAAACCTAAACAAACACAAGTGATTCATTCATCGTGAACCATAAAAAATATTAAACCATTGAGGTAATCATTCACAAAGTAAGTTCTCCAACAATCAATGTACAATATTTTTATGACGACATATTAGGTAAAATGGTGGCGGTATCGTTTGTTTATGGTTTCAATTCGCAAAGATTTTATTTTACAATATCTCTTAGTTACATTACTTTATTGTCATATTTATGAACTCAGAACAAAAGCATATTTTTTCATTATATAGTTATTAAATAATGAAAAAAATTATAAATGCATGATTTGAAAAATTTGAATAATTTTCTTTCTTAATACTAAAAATAGCATTGATGTAACAGCGGTTTTATGTTAAATAAGTTTAACTGGTTAATTCTGTTGTAATATTCAAAATAACTGTATTTATTAGATACCAGTAAACAACATCAGGGCCCGATTAAACTTTGAAGTTAGAGGAATTACAATGTCATTTCAGGACCTTTCTTTTGGAGAGGCTTTTCTGAATTACACATATACATAGAAACTCTTCAGTGTTACAAATATTATTCCTAGGACTGACATAACATCAGAACGGCCGGCAATTTTACACAAGTTTTTGAAAACTACTTTGTATCAGAAATTTTATTAAAAACTGGTTACTTCTTTGCTATAGCGGCCCACACAATTATGATTATGACAAGTTGCAGCCAATTTCGCGAACGTCGTAACCAAAATTGTGAAGCACACGCGTATAATACCCCATAATACCATTTCATTAAATCATATACGATAGTTTAATAGTTTTTACCTAACTTCAAGTATGTAATTTATTTATTTTTAAGAATTACCCATCTAAATTGTCCAATATATGAATTTAAAAAATGTAAACAAAGATTGAATAGACATGACCGCAGAAAGCCTCAAATCCGCACACTACTTGGAACCAAACTGTGCAGATTAGTGGTCTACTGTACACAGTTTTTCACAAATGTGTTTCGTTCTTAAAATGTGTTATTTTCATCTATCACTGCGGAACAAGCGAGAAAAACTCATATTCTTGCACATGAGTTGTATATATCTTTATATCTAAATTTCCGTCATTTTTGACGGGCTACCTTTCTAGTATTGATATTAATTTTCTAATAATACTTTGCAGATTTTAGCGCATCAGTATGAAATTGAACTTTGCAGTTTTAGGCAAATTAGTTTGAAATTGAACTTTTATTAAATTGAAGAATCAGTGTGAAAAACGTTGATAGATCACATTTTTTGAGATCAGGACCTGATTACTGCACAAGCCAAATATTTCGCGATGTTGGAACCTCACATCATGGATGAAGGCCCCCAAAATATTTTGTGTAAATTATTTCGAAAAAAATTACTTAAAAATGCAGTTTTCTGCAATGATTTGCGTAAAAATACAAAAATATTTTGTTTAACTGCAGGGCTGCTACAGGCGACTATGTTTTATTCTGTTCACACCACTATGTAATATATATATATATACGTTTTGTAGTATATTTCTCTGGCAAAGCAAATGTTGTCAAAGCATATGTAAAAGATTTTTGTTTTAAAAAAGTGGTAGAAATGTCCAATCACGAAAACCAAGCAGCATCGAGCGCGGTCAGTACTTGGGAGGGTGACCACATGCAGTTCAAATATTTCTATAGACATTTCTATTATAGACACTTCTATAGATATTTCTATAGCTCTTGGTTAAAACTAGCTAATAGAAAAAAGAGCCGTAATTATATAATACTTGGTCTTTGTATAGAATTCTATGAGAAATTTTTGTAAGGGAAAGTGCTGTGCCAGCAAAGGAATAGCAGTGGGATAGGTGCTAGCACTGCAGGAAAAGTGCCGGATTGAAGTAATTTGATGGAATACCAATGCTGGCCTGCTGTTGGCCATCACTGATGGGCCAACTGCATTCCGCTGGGACACTTTTCGACAGGTTTACGTAATGGCACCCTTGCACTTTACCGCTGATAGCACTGCTGGCTGCTATCTTTTTTCCAGCTGATGGTCCACTGTTTCTTTCTTTGCTGGGTACATTGATTTACTGTAAGATCATTTTTTTAAAACTGCGTCAAATTTAGGAATCATAGACGACTTCTTGTTCCATAAAAATAGCAACTTATATTTTATAATATACTTATGCTTATATACTACTGACATATTATATACTTATATATTACAACCTATAGCGCATCAAAAAGTATTTATTAAGTTTCTTGAAAGGCTTAAAAACCAGACCTTACTTGTATTAAGAATTTATAATCATTCTTTGATAATGAAATTAGGAATTTTATTTTTTTTATAAATAAATCTTATTTCAAAACGCTGTTTTGAGAACATGACAAGGGGTATTTTGAAATTTAATGAAAGCAATGTTGTTGAATCAATACCAAGCAGACTGTTATCTATTATATACAATAAAGAGTTTTTCAAAAACTTTAAATGTAAATTTTTTTTTAAACAAATTATCACTCTTTTTGTAAGTGACTAAATAATGTTTCTCAATAGAATTTTGAACATATTGTATTTTAGGTGCTATCACCAAATATTATTTAATTTATTATACTATTCGATTTTTGATTGAAGTGCATTTATTTTGATAGAATTCTCACTCCCAATTACAGTTAATTGAAAAATGGCGAGGGAAATATTGATTATTTAAATACTTTCTTCGGCCACTGCATGCAATTGCATACAGTACGCCCCAAAAGTTTATAGACAACAATTTTTTTGGATTTAAGAGCTAACCATACGAGTAAAAAAGACGAAATAAATTATGAAAATATATAATGATGAAATAAAAATAATAAAATACTCAAGTAACTTTTAGCAGTCATAGATTTAATATAAAAAATTAAAAACAAAAAAAAATGCTGTCCCAAAAATATATAGACAACCGGTGTTAAAAGCTGATTTAAGCACTGATGTCCAAAATTTGCATATTCCAAGGTCATGTATTTGTGACGCAATAGTTTCCTGAGATAAATGTAATCACTACATACAGCCATGTAAATAGTAGGTGTTTGATATTGTGTTGTAATGTGTTTCTAATTGTCATGTTAAATATTGTGTGTTAAATGTACTGTGACGTATATATATCCAAGAAAATTGTAAACAATTATGCAATCACATTAGGTGAAATGATCCTAATGTAATCACTACATACAGTCATATATCTCGATGTGAAATCTTCGGTTCGCCCAGAAAAATTGGGTAACCAATTGTGATTGTAATTGTAAATCTCACAGTAACCGAAATAAATCTCAGCAGCTTGATCAGGGACCCGACGCTCCCTCTCAGACTCTGGTTGAGAGTCGGGAGGAGTGGATGTGGTCTACCCCTCGGGATTGCACTAACACTCTAAAGCGAAAGCCGAGTTCCCGAGGTGGTCATCGCTGTCGCTGAGATAAAATATTATCTGTCTTTCCGTTTCCGACTGAAAGCAAAGATGCCTGTCAATGTGCAGTTTTCCAAAAAGGAAATTTTGGAAATCTATCGTTTAAAGGGTCGTGGATAGAAAGTTGTCAACATTTTTTTAAAAACTGTATGCAGCAGGGTTGGTATTTACCGAATTCTGTCAAAAGATGTCAGTCTGAAGCAAAATCCCGTTCTAGATGACCAAAGCAAACAGCTAAATGATAAGGCAAACAAATTTTGACATTAATTTCAACCCAGAACCTGTGTATACGGTTAGTTTCTAAAGAAGTAAATGTTTCAGTACCAATATCCACGGTCCACCGAAGGCTGCTAGCAAGTACATTACTTGATTTTCGCAAAATGCGTCATTCGCCAAAGTTTACAAAACGAAATATAGGCACTCGTGTTCAATGGACAAGAAATTACAGGAATTGGTCAGATGAATGGTTGAGTGTTCTTGTCAGTGATGAAAAGAAATTCAATTTAGATGGCTCCTATGGTTGGGCATATTAATGGCGCGATATTAGCAAGAATTCACGAACTTTTTTTAGTAGACAACAAGGGGGGGGGGGGGGTTCACTCATGGTGTGGACAGTAGCTTCTTATAATGGAACAACCCATATTGCTTTTTTGAAAGGTTGTCAATGTTCCGAAGATTACCAGAAAAGGCTTGAAGTGCAATTACTTCCATTTGGAAAGTTGCTAGGGGAGGACAAATGGATGTATCAGAAAAACCCTTGCTCCATCCTCCATTGAGTCTAACTCTACAATGCAGTGGTTTCGACAAAACCAAGTAACTGTTATAGACTGATCAGCCTTTAGTCTTGACATGAACCCAATAGAGAACCTCTGGGGAAGATTAGCTAGAGACATATATGCTAAAAGGCGTCAATTTGAAACGGTTCAAGATATAAAGCTACAATTGGAACGAAGTTGATTTTCTTTAAAGACAGAACTTCTTCAAACTCTTCTTTTGAGTATGCCGGATCGAGTTTTTGAAGTGATTAGAGCAAACGGCTTAAGGATTTGAACGTTAAAGGAAAAAATGAGTTGTCTATAAACTTTTGGGACAGTCAAATTTAAGTTTTAATTTTTCTCACAAAGTCTATGGTTATGTGATATTATTTGTGCATAGTATTATTATTGCCTTACTATTATTTATAATTATAAATGTTTTGAAATTGTTTCTCTTCTTTTTGAATTTGAAAATTAAAAAAAATACATTGTTTATAAACTTTTAGAATGCACTGTATAAACTCGATTGTAGTTATGAGTATGAGTATTTGTCGCCTCACTGCTATTACGATTTCCAACAAGTTTAACCTTATTCATTAATGTATGACAGAAAGAAAGAAAATGAAGTACAGATTAAATAGAGGCTAAGTAGGAAATATAATTTTCTGCGAATTCGAAAGCTAAATTTATTTACAAATTTTCACTATTAAATACTGGTGAAATCGTTTCCTGCTTCTGATTAAACTAGCATACATACACATATACAACTGAATGCTTTAGATATTATTTTATAACTTTCCTAATTATATTTGTATTTAAGCAAACAAGGGTATAAACCAGGGCTTCCCGGGTTACAGAATGTAGATGAAAACCCTCATATATATGATTTCTGATATTAATATCCTCTTTTTCTACACATACTAAAGACACATTGATGAATGAGGTATTCTTCGAAATGTTCTGAAAGCGATTTTTGATGTAGTATACCTATATTTCGATAAAACGGGTTGTTTGATTTTTTAAAAAAAATCAAATTAGTCAAACATTAATGAAAAAATGCATCAGCAAATAATCTCAAAGACTGCTGCAAAAAAGCCTCTCACGGGTCTTTTTTTTATTGGTAACTCTGGTAACATATTTTTTACATTTAATGCATATATTTTTTTAGAATGCCCACTCTCAATATTAAAAATCAGATTTAGATGATTAAATAGAAATAATGCGTTCAAATAGTTTTGAAAGGCAATAAAAGCGATACTTTCATATTGCCGCACGTCAGGAGTTAGTCGAGAATGCGCCAAAAAATTGCTATTTACAATCAGCCATTTTGATTCTGATCATTTCAGTAGTTTAAGCGCTAAATTAGATTACATGTCTTAAATTTGCGTTTAATTTATATTTTATTGTTTTACCTATTGATTAATGAATGTTTTAATTTCGTTATGGAATATAAGCTGGAAACAAATGATGAGCTATTTATATTAATTTAAGTGCAAATGGATTTTTCTTTTGTAATCACCTGCACGCGAGAGAGATAGATCTGAAAAAAAAATCGTGCTTAAAAGTTATTTTAAAAACAATACAAATTAAGTAAATTGCGATACAGTTTTCAAACAAATTGTATTTGAAAGTTCATTTTTTCCCTATTCGATGGTGTAAAAATTGTAAATGTGCGGTATTTAGAAATTTAAAAAATTCCAATAAAAGTGATACAGTGCGTTAAGAAGTTATAAGACCGCAAACGAATTGGTGCACTTCTGAAGAAGAAGACACAATCTACAAATTTTTAGCTTTTGTATTTAAAATTGATCGTAGAACGTTTTCTGTTATAATTGCTACATTAAAATTTAAGTTACATTTTATTAAATCTTCTAATTTTTTTAAAACGTAAATAAGGTGACTGTTAAGAAATTATAAGACCACCTGAGGAAATTAGTGTATTATACGTCACATCAGAATCATTGGGCGATTCTCAAAAGGTGGGCACTGGACACAAGTCATAACTTTAAGCCTTTCAAACATAACTTTAATTATCATTGACTTTATTTTTATTTTTTTTTTTTACATTGAGTTTTTAATTCTATTCAGACACAGAAAATGACATAATTTATTGTAAAAGCTTTGTATAAATATCTTAAAATTTTATTATTATATGCTAAAGAGACCAATTTCGGACATTCATAACGTTAACTGCTCTAACGTACCACCAAGAAAAAGTGTTTTAACTTTTTTCCAGGTTGTTCTAATGGTAAACAACAAATGCATAAAGGAAACGGATGATTTTTTGATAATTTCGTTAAGAGATGGCAGGCTGATTTATTGCTTTTTTGAAGATAGAAGGACTTTTCTATAAAGAATTTTTCTGTATTTTGTTATGTCCGAAAGTAACGTACGTAACAAAGCATTTGATTTTATTATTATTATTACTGGATAACAAAAAGTTAATTATACATATATCATGGAAGACGGTAGTATTCCGAGTGACGTAACTTTAAGCCTAAAATCGTATCGTAGAATTCGTAGATGGCGGAACTCATATATACAGCTAACTCGACATCAAAGAAAATGCGAAAAGCCGCCTTTTAATAACTCAGCAGATATAGGTCCTATTGTTCTGCTTTTTCTAGAACAGTCTTGTATCTGCAGTCTAATCGTATACTGAAATTTTTACATTTCTACGTGCAGTATATTTTGAGATCTAAATAGCCATTTTTAAAGCGAAAGCGTTGGTATGGTATGTAAGAAGTTCCTAATTTCAAAATCTCGAAAACGGTGCGGGCGATTTTCTTTAAATTGATATATAATATGAATCTGATTAAGGCGGTGTGAATAAGACTTATCTTTTATCTGGGAAAACTCGTTTTATTTTTAAAAAACGCTTTTTTTTTACTTTTCTCGTCTTTGATTGGTGAATAGGTTTGACGTCACTTCGTATGTAGGAGGAGTCTTAATCCATCTGCTGTGGGTATATTCAGAAACAAAATTTGCAAAGTCATTTTAGGTATTCTAAGTTGAGTTAACAACCTGAATGTAGGCAGTAAAACTTTTTTTTAAAATATTAAAATTTTAAATGTTAATTATTATGTGTTTTAAAATATTAAATATATTAAATGAAATTTCGATTGATATTATCTTTCACTTTTGTTATGAAGAAATTATTATTTCATATTACTGCTTTCTGTCGAAAAAATATTTAGATTCATTTTTAAAAAAGGGGATTTTTTTTTTAATTATGTGTATTCAATATAATTGTTATTTATAATTTTTTTTTTCAATTTTCAAAAAAAAAATTATTTTTAATTTCTTGTTTATGATCGTAACTCGCGTTTTCAATCGTTTATTGAATCTTGTTGAATTGAATCTTGAATCCTAATCCACGTTTGTTTGTTTACTTGTTAACGGGCAGAAATTCGGTATAATGATGAATTTAGTGTTTAAATTCGTCGTTTCCTTATCGATTCGTCGGTGCATAGCAACAGATATTTATTGGGGGGAAAATTAAAAAATTCCCCAACTTGAAACAAACTAATTTTCAACTCCAACGATATGTGCAATGGATGTTCAACTCACTTGATTGCTATTTGAGATCAAAATGAAGGGGAAAGAGACAAAGTGTTTTTCTTTTGTAGTATTAGAATAGAATGCTATTTTAAAAGAAAATTTGTGATATTTGCAGATTATGTCTGGCAGGCAACGACCTATTGCTATAACGCCAATCGGAAGACACATGAATAATTTGTTCAGAGCACACGATTAGCTCAAAATGAATCATATTATCCCGACTAGTTGTTTTGAGCTACTAAAAGTAAAAAATTTCTTCATGTTCTTTTTGTTTATTTAGTAATTAAAGGTTATAGGTAAATAAGAGATATAATAGCTTTTTTTGCAAACGTAAGATACTTGTTTTTATTTAATTCTAATTATTCTTAAAAGAAAGCTTTAAATAATTTTCTTTTGATTTTTTTTTTTCATATCCTGCTTCAAAGTTTGTTTTTTACAATCATGTTGTCAAAATGTATAAATTTTCCCATATGTGATTTCTTGATATGTTTATTTTATATAAAAACTAAAATGTTGATATTGTCTTGCCAACCTAATTGGGTATGTTGATTTAATTGTGAAGTGGATGAGGGGGGGGGGTAATCTAAGGGCTAAAACGCCTTTCCCTTCAAAACCAGTTACTTTTTTTAAGAGATTATAAGCCACAGATTATCTTCCTAGTTTGTAATGGAAGTTTGTTTACGTTACTCCCTGACTTTTAACTAGCCAAACGTGTATCAAGGCCAAAACTACCTTTTTTTGCACCAGGGGCGATATGGATTTTGCCACCCCCACCTTCCTTGCACGCAATTAAAGTTTTCAACCACAGGTACCCTATGCAAAAAAAAAAAAAAAAAAAAAAAAAAAAAAATCCTTAAAAGATAAAAATTATTTTAATAATAATTAAAATGCTAGCAAGGAATATGTAAACAACGCTCTCATAGGATTAACATTAACTTGAAGGTTAGGAATCTGCACTAGTCATGAGAAGAAACTGGAATTGTTGACGTTAAACCTATGGGAGCGTACATTTAAAAATTTCTCCCTTGCATATTAATAGTTTTAAATGATTATTTTTCTTGCTTAGAATAGCTGAGATTGAATTCTAACTGGGTTAGTGTTTACTTTCTCGATTTTTTTTTTTTTTAAGTTACTTTCAATTTCACAAATTTGAAAAGAACGCTCCCATAAGTTTAACATGAGCTTGCGAGTATCTTGTTACTTCATATATACATACATTTTTGTATGAAACTATAAACAATCAATATCTTCATTTGGCACCCCCCCCCCTTGATGTATGTGCTGGGTAGCATTGTTTTGTTTAAAGGGCATGTTTTATTCACTTTTACATAATAATAAAAATTTTGCTTGAAATTTCATGAACATTCTATTTTTGGGTGTAATTCCACTTCTGGTCTGGTCTGTCAAGCTTGTCGATAAATGTATAAGTAATTTGGCAAACACATATAATTTTCACACATGTTACTTTTCCGCGAAAACGCAGAATTCCGCCTTTTCGGCAGTGAATTTTATTATCTCTGAGATCGATGCAAATATGCATTAAAATTTGTTGACATTTTTAATGGGGGTTGGGGATTAGTGGGAGCGGATGTAATACAACAAAAACGCGAGTACGAACCGCGCCAAATTGAGCTAATTTTTTCAACCGATCGCGGGAAAAGCAAATTTTTTCAAAGAATCGCGGGAAAAGCGCAAATTTCTTCAAAGGATCGCGAGAAAAAATGCGACTTCCGCCATAGGATCACTGGAAAAACACGATTTTCGTCAAAGGATTGCAGAAAAAAGCGTATTTTGTCAAAGGATCGTGTAAAATATCCGAATTTCGGCGAAAGATCGTGCAAAATAAGCAAATTTTGGCGAAAGATCGTGTAATAGCGAATTTCTTTGAAAGGTCGTGGAAAAAACGTGAAATTCGTCGAAGGATCGCGAAAAAGAATGTGAATTTCATCAAAGAATCGCGAAAAAATGCGATTTTTGTCGGAGGATAAAAAAACGTGAATTTTCTTAAAAGATCGGGAAAAATGCGTGAATTTTTTCAAAAGATCGTGGAAAATGCACGAATTTTGGCGAAAGATCGTGGAAAATGCGCAAATTTTTGCGAAAGATCGTGGAAAATGCGCGATTTTTGACGAAAGATCGTGGTAAATGCGTGAATTTCTTCGAAAGATTGCTTAAAAAACACGATTTTGGCGAAAGATCGCGGGAAAAAAACACGAATTTCTTCGAAAGATTTCAGAAAAACGCGATTTTCGTCAAGTGGTCGGGGAAAAACGCTAATTTCGTCAATGTATCGCAGAAAAAGCGCAAATTTCCTCTGAACGCTGCGGAAAAACGTGAATTTCGTCAAAATTCCATGATGCCGTGAAAGTTCAGCTTATTTTTTGCTGAGCCTGTACCATGTCTGAATTTTGGATTGACAGCCTTGGCGTAGAAAGTGATTGCATGCCAAATCGGCACCGACTGGCTTAGATGCAGAAGACGAGTTATATTTTTTTTTCATTATTTACCTGTAAAATTACATAATATTTGATTATACATTAAATTAAAAAGTATTGAATAAACCATAAACAATCCAAGTCTCTTAAAACTGAAGAACATTGTGTTTTCGATAACGGTTACATCGATGAGGAACGTCATCTTTTGCTTTGTTGAAGAACCGGGGGGGGGGGGGGGATATGACCTTCTAAAGATAAAGAAAGGGTCAGTACTTTAAAAAAATGAGTATGACTTGTAGAAACAGTGAAGTTTGGATGTATAGTACCTACTGTAAATTCTTGTAGTAGAACATAAATCTAAACTTTAAATGCATTTTTTGGAAAAGCTATTTTCGGTGAAAATTCCATACGCAAAACATGATTTCTCAAAAAGTTATTGGAATATCATTATGAAATTTAAAATAGGTTTAAATTTAGAAGAAATATTTTTTGTCTTATGGGTGTTTTTGTGAAATGATATGAATGACATGGCGTAGAAAGTGATCGTGTACCAAATCTCCATAGCAGAAACTGTGCAGCACGGTAGCAGCGCTGTAGATTATTTTAGACCTTGCAGATCAATCTACCAGCTTAAAAATAAGTATTGAGCTAAAAAAAATCACAAATTTACTTTGTTTTAGGAGTTATTGTGTTTGTTATTAATTTTCTTTGTAAAATGTAAATTTTGCTTATTTTATGGGTTACTGTGAGTATTTATTATAGTAGCTTGGTTCAGTATTGTTGGGTCGCAGATAAAATTTGGTTTGCTGCAGATTGATACTGAAAATTCTGCTTCTGGGTGCCAAATCATCACTGACTAGCCTAGATACAGAAGACGAGCTCTGTTTTTTTATTATTTACCTGTAAAATTGTATAATATTGAATTATACATGAAATTAAAAGGTATTGAATAAGCCACAAACAATCCAAGTCACTTAAAACTGAAGAATATGGTGTTTGTGATAACGGTCGCATCTTTGATGTGAAATGTCATGCTTTGCTTTCTTAAAAAACTGGGGGGGCGGGGGGGCAAAATATGGCCTTATAGAGATTAAAAAAGGGTCAGTACTTTTAAAGAAATGAGTGACTTACAAAAACAGTGAAGTTTAGATGCATAATTACTGAAATTCTCGTAGTAAAACGAAAATCTAAACTTTAGTCCAACTAATCAACTAAGTCCAACTAATAAGAGTGAATTATGTCAGCCAGGTATCGGTCCGGATAGCCTAACAGGTAAGGCATTGGCACGGCACGCCAAGTATCCAGGTTCGATCCCTGGTCTGGACATTTTTCGCTCTGTTGGAATAAACTTCAACTGTGCTACTCCAGCCTTGAATATGATTTAATCCAGTTGGAAAAAAATATTCGTTCCCTTCAATATGACCTAATTACATGGTATACAGGAGTTTCCGTGTTAAAGTAGTTTCATCATGTAACTGCTATAGTTATAGCTCGGATGAATGAAACTAGCGCTGCAGTTCGCAGCCAAGTCCAACTAATAAGAGTGAATTATGTCAGCCAGGTATCGGTCCGGATAGCCTAACAGGTAAGGCATTGGCACGGCACGCCAAGTATCCAGGTTCGATCCCTGGTCTGGACATTTTTCGCTCTGTTGGAATAAACTTCAACTGTGCTACTCCAGCCTTGAATATGATTTAATCCAGTTGGAAAAAAATATTCGTTCCCTTCAATATGACCAAGTATCCAGGTTCGATCCCTCGTCTGGACATTTTTCGCTCTGTTGGAATAAACTTCAACTGTGCTACTCCAGCCTTGAATATGGTTTAAATGCATTTTTTGGATAATGTAATTTTCGGTGAAAATTCCATACGAAAAACATTATTCCTCTGAAAATTATTGGAATATCACTAAAATATTTAAAATATTATGTTGTTTACACTATTGTGAAGGCAATGAACAAAAGATTTAAATTTAAAATAAATATTTTTTGTTTTATGGATTTTTTTGTGGAATGACATTGATGAATTTTATGAAAATTAACATGTAAACAAGTGCAATATGCTATAAGTTTTGAAACATTTAAAACATTTCTTAGATTTTAGTTCATTTCCTTCACCAATGTCATAAATATGAAATGTACAAAGGAAACTAACATACAGTAAAATTTTCGATACTTTTCGTTAGCCGGGCGCCAGTGTTATAAATACATGGATATACACACATATATATGTATATATACATATATTGTATATATACACATATATGCATGTGTATGCACATATTTGTATATGTATATAGATGTATATATATACATCTGTATATACAATATCCATGTATATATAACACTGGCGCCCGGCTAACCGAAAAGTACCAAATTTTCTTTAGAGCATTTTGGGCTAAATTTCACTAAATTTTACTATAAATTCCTCCATTAACCAAAATTTTATCAATGAAGAAAATATTTTTTGCTTTTTTTCACATTTTTTAGTCATAATCTTAATAAAAATACGTTTAAAAAATAATTAAATAGCTCAATTGCTCTGTACATAGTCAGACACCTGAAATGTTGGATAAAAAAGTGCCTGTTAGATAAGTTATTTCTATTATGTTTATGACCAGGGATGGAGAATTTCTAGAAAATCTTACCAGCCAAGGATTTATTTCAACAACAAGTAAAATGCAATGTACAGTTAAAAAATGTTATGACAAAGTTAAGCAACTCAAAATAGTTGGTTACTATTACTGTCAGAGACCTGGTGCTGGAACCGTAGCCCGGAGCCAGAGCGCCGGAGCTGTATTTTCCCTGGAGTTAGAGCTCTAAAATTTACTCTGCTCCAGGGCTCCTTTAGTTTTTTATTATTTTTTTTAATCTTTTTTTTCAGTCTTTTAAATGCCCAGGTTTAAAATATTTTAATTACATCATTATTCCGTATTTTAATTATATCATTTTTTAAGGGTTTTTTTTTTTAAATTAAAGATGTAAAACTTCTCACAAAAATATGGTAACACTACTTCACTTCTACTTGAGCTGAGCGGCAACACTATTTGAAAACAAATATGACTGCCTGTTGTTTACACGTGTAGTTGTACAATTTTGGTTGTTTGAAAAGCGTAGAAGAAATTTAAGATTTTTGTGTTTAAAATTCCACCAAACTTTCTATTTTAAAAGCAAAAGCTAAAAGATGTCATATTTTCTGAACAAGCATTTTAAGTTTGTTGAGAAGAAAAATGCATTTTATCAGATCTTTAATGAAGGTAAAGAAAGAAAGAATTTGTAAGCAAAAAATTAAATATGTAAATTAAAATCTGCAACTCAGAAGTGCGAAGTCGGCGCCGAGTTGGAGCAGTTCCCGGAGGCTTTTTCAGGAAGGCTCACGTTTTCAGCAACAGCCTTGGCAAGTTGGCGAAAGCGAGAACGTTCAGCCAGCTCTAACGCCAATCGTCGTCTTGTGTTTTGTTTTGAACCGAAATGGCGGAAGACGAACTAGCGTATTTTAGAATAAAGGTCCCATCTAAATTAAAGAAATATTTTCAATTATGTGTTCTAGATGAAAAAAATCTTCTTAGAAAGAAATTGTATTACGAACTCTTATACTCTGTTTTATCAAAGGCCTTTATTACTTTTGATGATATAGACTAAAATTTTGATCCCCTCAAAAATCTACATTTTCATTCAATTGAGTATTATTAATTCCATACCTGTTAAACAAAAACTCATTACCTTCATAAATCTAGATATTTACATATAAAGATGGATTTATGGGGATGACGAATTAATGCAGTTTCAGTGCATTTTGATGTATATAAACGCAGATTAAAAAAAAATACCTGTGGCAGAAAATTACTATATTTTCAGCGATGAACTTATATAATTAATTTAATACCAAATCATTCTGGAGAAACAGTACCTAAAGTCGAGTGAAAATAAGCTAAACCAGGAAAAAAAAAAAAAAAAACTATCACACTCCTAACCAGGATGTTTAGAAATTTCCTTTTTAATGTGGCATGAAATTCTTAAGGGGAGGTGGGGGAGAAGGAATATTGAATGACTATCTTTTGTTACTTCAAAGTAACAAATAAAATCACTAGAGAATTTTTTTAATTATGTATGGAAGTGAGGAGTTGTAGATTTAAAATTTTTAAAAATGTAAAGAATTTAAAAAAAAAAAAAATGAAAGCGTGTGTACAAAAGGTTAATCCTGATTTTTTTTTTTTTTTTTTTTTTAATCTTACATTCTATTTCTTTCCTTTTCTTTTTTTATGGTAAATTATTTATTTGTTATTTAAAAATCAACAGATAGAGCAAAACACAATTTTAACTAATCTTTTCTGCAAGGCAAAAATGAATTTTAAATTATCAAAAAATAGTGTGCTGGAGGAGAGGAGGGGGGGGGGGGAGGAGAAGAGAAAATTCGAAATGGGAGGTTGACTGAGACGATTGATCATTATTTTATTGTCACTTCAAATTAATAAATAGTGCAATATGTGAGCTGAATGACGAAAAATGGAGTGTGTGTGTGTAGGGGGGGGGGGAGGATTTATTCAAATATGACGAATGACTATTTTAAAATAACAAATAAAACAACTAGGACAAAATAATATTTAAAAATATGGCAAAAATTTTAAAATAAAAAACTGAAGAATTTTAAAGATTTTTAATTTTGTGCACTAGGGGGCAGACCAATGTTTTTTTTCATAAAAATTCAAATAATTATAAAGATTTAACAGCATTAAAATGTAATAGTAATTGGTTTAATTGCATGCATCAACTTGCAATTATTTTAACTGATTGATTTAATTGCAGGATACAGCTAAATAATTTGATTTATCGTACAATCGAATTACAATCGAATTGATTTTAGTTTCAACTACCTATTAACGTCTAATCGCAATTTAATTAAGAACAATTAATTTTTAATGAATTATTTAAGTGAAAATATGTTTTATTAATGCAATCAACACGTGAATTATTTAAGTGAAAATATGTTTTATTAATGCAATCAACACGTCACACAATTATGCCGCTTAATTAAAAAAAAAAAAACTAAATTTAGTAGTAATGCTAATAAAACTAAGTTCAATTGTGTCATAAAAACATGATCAATAGAATTATATTTATCACAAAAAATCTTTAAGAATGTTTTTATCTTTCCTAAAAAATAAAATACGTCCTCAATTTCTTCGAACATAGCGAATTAATGAAACAAATGAATAATATTGAACTGAAAAACATAACTCATGTTTGAATTACTACTATATATATTGTGCAATTAAAAGCATTTTAATGCGAAAAGATCTTTAATACAAAAAAGAAAAGATGCGAAAAAGATTTAAATTTTCTTTTGGCTAAATACATTTACACATCTAAACAATACTTTTCATTTTCCAGTGCACTGTTGAATATATTACTTTCACTGAATCTATATAATACACTGAATTGTATTCATTTGAATAAATTGATTTATCTATTGTGCCACGCTATCCAAAAATCAAATGTAAAATTTATGTAAATAGTTTTTTGCGTCATTGGATCCAAACTAAGTTAAATGTATGCAAATGGATAATATGACGAAAAAACTATTTACATAAATTTTACTTTTGATTTTTGGATAGCGTGGCACAAAAGATAAATCAATTTATTCAAATGAATACAATTCAGTGAATTATATAGATTCAGTGAAAGTAATATATTCAACAGTGCATTGGAAAATGAAAAGTATTGTTTAGATATGTAAATGTATTTAGCCAAAAGAAAATTTAAATTGAATTTTAAAACTAATCATTTTAAGCAACATCAAGGCGTCACTTAAATTTTCATATCATATCTTTTAAAATTCATAATTCGAATTTATGAGATGTAAATGATAAAGCATCAATGAATAAATTTTGATACATATATGTATAGGTAAATTAATAGCATTGCGTCACTCAAAATTTGATATCATTATTTTTAAGTTCCAAATTTGAAATTCTTAGAGCTAAAGATAAAGTGCTGCGTTACAAACTTTTAGCCCGTTAAGTGTTTTTGTATTGACATATGTATACAGACACATTTACTACATTCTTAGTCTTAAGAATTTTTTAAATACTAAGATCAACGCCCAAAATCTGTAGCGTACGTGAGACAAAATGTCCAAAATTTGTAACGTACACAACTGCTAATTACATGCTTTAATAATTAATTTTCAAGAATAGTTGCTGTCTTTTAATGTTTGTGTATAATTTTGTAGACATACTATTAAAAATATTTATATATTATATTTATACACCAAATTTTTTAAAAAATGGCCCTAAATTTGAAAATTAAAAAAAATTACATATAGTTAACGTTTAATGATCCCACCTTTTGAGAATCTCCCCATTATAAACTTACGCGTTTGTATACCGTGAAAGTATTCCCGAGAAGCGAAGCTGCGTGTTTAGATAGTGTTATTTACGATTTATATGAAGATACCTCGGGTAAAGAGTTGTCTGCGACCGAAGTAAGAAAAATATCTTTTTATAAGGGTGCTGGTAAATCTGAACGAGAAATAGCTCGTTAATGAAGCGTTCTAAAACTGCCATTCACAATGAAATAATTAGAAAAAAAGATTCAAATAAACTTAAACGATCAGGAAGAAAAAGGATTTTGTCAGCACGGGATGATCGACAAATATTTCGATTATCAAATCAAAAAGGTCTTTCAACTCGGGAACTTTCGAACCGTTTAAGCAAAAGAACCTCACAAGTGAGTTTGGAAGAGTCTGAAATCAAATAGTAATGCAAAATGTACGAAACTGTTGAAAAAAACCGAGGTTAATGAAACGTCATTAAGAAGAAAGACTGAAATGGGCTAAAAATGTCATGTCATGGGACAAGAAATGGAAACAAGTGATATTTTCAGATGAAAAAAAAAATGATTTTGACGGTCCGGATGGGTCTAAACACCATTGGCATGATTTGAGGAAAAACCAAAACAATGCTTCAGTCGACTAATAGGAGGAGGATCATTAATGGTATGGGGAGCTTTTACTCATGATGGATTATGCGATTTAACCCAAATTTCGAGACGTATGAACTCTGCGCAATATCAGGCTATGTTATATGATTATTTGATACCATTTGATCCCTTTATAGGTAGTGTTAACTGGATGTTTCAGCAGGACAGTGCTTCTTGCCATGTGTCTAAATCCAACCAGCAGTGGTTTAAAAAAGAAAAAAATCATGTTTTGTCATGGCCAAGTCGAAGTCCAGACTTGAACTCTATGGAAAATCTTTGGGGCGTATTAAGTCGCAAAGTTTATGCTAATAATAAACAGTTTTTATCTGCCAATAAACTAAGAAATAAAAATAGCAATATATTTCTGAATCTCTACTTAATCACCTGGTCACCTCTATGAAAAACAGAGTGTTTGAAGTTATAAGGAAAAATAGTGGACGAATATCGTATTAGTTTACATATTATTTTTGTTTTTGACAAATAGTCTTATAATTTGTTAACAGTGTATTTTTCAATTTAAAATATAATTAGAACCCTTATTTCCCAGCAAAAAGGAAATTGCTGGCCAGCAGCAAGATAGGTGCTGGCAATGATCGAAAAGTGCTGGCTGATGGTCTACCACTGCATGGCCACTGCTGGACAGCTTCAGTCAACTTTGCTGTTGGAAATCATCAGATAAAATTCTGGTGAGCATCCATTTTATCTCATGCGCTGGCCCACCACTAAACGGAAGTGCACGAACTTTTGCAGTGTTATTGATGGGAACCCTTACACTAGGTGGCGCTGCGAATATCGAAGACATTGAGTATTTGAACACAAATCTGAAATGAATATCCTAACACAATTTAAACTGTGAAGCTTTTTTTTTTTTTTTTTGAAACTGTAAAAAATATAGCACCACGGCCACCAACAAAATAAATAAGTAAATGAATAAATAAATAAATTCTTTCTTTCAACGCACTTTTTTTTTCTCCTTAAATCTGGTTTTACTAGGTTACAAAGAATTTCGGTTTTCATAATTTACGCAGTTCAGAATCAATAATAAAAAAAATCGTATAAAATACATAGGATTTCTATACAATTGAATAATTTCTATACTAGTTCAATGATTGGGAACGTAAATCACAAAAGAAACAAACTTGAAATAGTGTAATGAGAGCTTTAAAACTACGAGCAGTCGTAGCGTACGCTGAAAGCACTTCTTCATGTCCGATCCCGAAACCGAACAGCATCGGGCGCGGTCAGTACTTGGGAGGGTGACTACATGCAATTCAAATATTTCTATAGACATTTCTGTTATAGACACTTCTACAGGTATTTCTATAGCTCTTGGTGAAACTAGCTTATAGAAAAATGAGCCATAATTATATGATACTTTGTTGTTTTATAGAATTCTATAAGAAAATTTTGTAAGGGAAAGTGCTGGGCTAGCAAAGGAATAGCAGTGGGATAGGTGCTAGCACTGCAGGAAAAGTGCCAAATTGAAGTAATGTGATGGCATACCAATGCTGGCCTGCTGTTGGCCATCACTGATGGGTCAGTTGCATTCGGCTCGGACACTTTCCGACAGGTTTAAGCAATGGCACCCTTGCACTTTACCACTGATGGTACTGCTGGCTGCCATCTTTTTTCCAGCTGATGGCCCACTGTTTCTTTCTTTGCTGGGTTACTTCATAATTTTCAAAATCAAAGTAGTCTTATAATTTCTCAACGCACTGTAAAGTTAAATTTAACAGTCTGCTGTTGCCACAGTCAAATTGCGCTAGATTTACGCACGGACACGTTTGTCCTTTATAATATGGGCATTCATGATAAAATTTTATGGTTTCAATTTGCAAACTGAAAACACAAATAATTAATTGGTAAATTAAACTGGTGAAACAAAAATTCCGATATAGTTCCATACCATACACTTATTTAAAAATAATGTTTAATTCAGAGACGTTAATTCGCGTGATACAAATCAGTCTGCTTCACCTCTTTCACTCTCTCTCTCCCTGAAACACGTAGAAACTCGCTATCTCTAAATTTACACATTATTCATATCTGTTCAAAAATGCTACGAGATAAATAAGAAGACTAAAAATTAATTCCAAAAGTAGGAAGTTTTGTTCTGATTCAATCGGCCAATGAAACTAATTATTTTAAACTTGTTATTAAACAAGTAATTATCTGATATTGTTGTCTTCACAACAAATCTTCTGGAAAATTACATTTATTAAGAACCAAATGATATTTCATTAATCTGAGCTATCTTTTTCTAATTCTAGACTATCCCCTCTGCTTAATAATTGGGAACGCTTTAAATACCACGAATTTCGAAACAAGAAATAATTTCACTATGTTGTTCGAAGATTAGAATGAAATGTTCAAAGATTATATCCATATGTTTCTTCTTTGGTAGAAAAAGCTCAAATACGTGTTACACACATGATTATTCTCCAAAACAATTCTCCAGATAAATCAATAAATTAAATATTTATTATCTGAATTTTTTTACCAATTCTTTTACAAACTAAAAAACTTTGAACTCTGCCTGGATTATAATTGCTATCAAAAATTTTTCATTTACGGTTTTTTTTTAACGTGCAAATTTTTCTATTATCAAGTTATCATCATAATAATAGAAAAATAAGTTAAATTTTATACTTCTTAAAGGTAATAAAATTTGTAAGCCATGGAAGTTTTGATTTCAAAAGAAATTTAAAGAATTATTTTATAAAACATGGGAGTTATTTCGAGTTTTCTCGTTAAATTCCTTAGAAGCAATTTAAACGTATTTTTTCCAGTAGCTGTAAAAAGATTAAACAAAAACCTAATTTGCAGAACAAATTAAAAAAACAAATTTATTTCCTAAATTGTTTAAGCCCGAGAAGGGGCAGATATTAAGATATTTCATTCAATTCGTTCTACATTTAATGTTAAATTTCTGTAGCAAATAAGTTAAAACAATTGAACATTAAAAAATAAAAATGAAATTCATACAACATAATACTTTAAACACCTACTATATACTTATATTCCGTTCAAATAAAATCGAAATAAATCTGAGACTTTTTTTAAAGTTTTGTATTTTGCATGTATCTTATCATATTATGTACAATCGTCATAAACATAATGCAAAATCTGCAGTACAAATATTTACAACTTAAAAATGGAAAAAGTCTAAGATTTATTTCGATTTCGTTTAAACGTAATCTAAGTATATAGGTGTTTAAAGTATTATGTTGTATGAATTTCATTTTTATTTTTTAATGTTCAATTGCTTTAACGTATTTGTTACAGATATTTAACATTAAATGTAGAACGAATTGAATGAAATACCTTAATATCTGCCCCTTCTCGGGCTTAAACAAGTTAGGAAATAAATTTGTTTTTTTAATTTGTTCTGCAAATTAGGTTTTTGTTTAATATGTCAAGTTTTTTAATAACTACTGGATTCAGACCAATACATTTCAAAATTAATGGAGGGTATCATCATCAGGCTTTGATTTGTGCGATATCGCATCACAATTTGTGATGCAATTTACCTATGTATAATTCAAAATCTTTCACCACTGCTGTAATGTAGGTTGCTGTAGTTTGGTCAAAAAATTACAATCTGAACTTAAAAAATCTGCTTGAAAATGTCATTTTTATTTCCACTATGACGCCGTATTCATCTTCTTTTTAATTCTTAAAAAAAAAAAAAACTATTTCAGTTTCTTCAGTATCATGTTTCACGTGAAAATCATTCAACTAAAAATAGGCAAATTATTACTATGGCTTTTGAATTATTTACAACAATGAAGGGAAAATGTTAAATTTTATTAGAAAATGTCCGTTGATTCTCAATGAAAAAAGCGAAATTTGGAATTATTAAGAAAAATATTTGAAAAATGTAAATAAAAATTAGCCCATGTTACTCTCTAGATTATAATCCACCTATTATAATCCACCTAGCAAAGGCATTTTATGATCCGTTTTGACCCTGACGTCAGGCAAATGTTTTTACACTTTGAATTTATAATATTATTAGAATTAGCAAATAATTAAAAATGAGTGGCATCAGGGACAAAAAGGTGGGAAGAAAAAATGAAAAAGTTATGATCTCCATAGGCTTTTCTATGTTAAATTAAAATTGAGAAGTGACACTGGAAATAAATAACTATTGCGCTGCCGCGCAATACTTAAATAGAAAAAAAAAAAAAAAAAACCCAAGCTGGAAGCAGGAAGTCTGCTTTTTCAGAATTTAGTGTCGCCTTCGATGAGAAAAACAATTATTATTATTATTATGAGGTGGAACCCGTCGAATTTCGACGAAAGAAAACGTTTAAGAAGGAACTGTTTCATTAATTTATAATAAACCTTCAAAATTAGTTACAATAAAAAATGCATCTTATATTGGTTAGTCTAACTCTCAAAGAAATATTATTTTAACCTAAAGGTCACTGCTCTTCTATAAAGATACTCTAAATAAATTTTTGTAAAACTTTGCGTTTTATCAGTGTGTGATTTCTATTGCGTTATTTTCAAAAGTGAAACATCTCCACCCGTGAGAATTTCAAAGCCGCTTGAGTGAAAAGAATGCACGTCTACAAAACGTATTTCAGGTTTAAGACTCAAAATACACGCTTTTATTTTATTTACAATGACGTTTGACGTCATTTTCATCCGCTGAAGAATTCTACTTTTAGGATACAGTCTTAAACAACATCTATAGAAAAATATGCATATGACGTGCAAGCTACGCTAGCCAACGCCCGTTCAGACACCGCAAAATCTAAAAGCACGTTTTGATCGGTTTTCAAAAGATTAGATTTTATTATAATGAAAAAACCTATAGCGATCTCCCTGTAAGCGGAAGATATTACACAAACCCAGCAAAAAGCAATGTCGTAAGCTCGAAAAAAAAAATTGGCTATCTAATGATTGATATGGCTTCATTTATTTGTAATATTAATATGGATACTTAAAATTAAATATAGTTTATAATAGCTCCATGTTTTATCAGAAATTATTCATTTATATTTTTTCCAAATAGCACGCATTTTAATTACAATTGTTTTCCAGTTGTTATGCGAAAATGGCAACAGAAAGATACAACAATATACCATTTTTCAACTATTTTCGTTTTACCTTTCTACAGAAATGGAGTACATTCTGTTGCCGCCATTAGAAAATTGGTCTTAAAAACTGCAAAATAAATTAATATCTCAAAAATAAATTGAGATGCATTTTCAAACAAATTGTAGTTAAAAGTACTTTTCTTTTCCTATACGAAGGGAATTGAAAATGTGCGATACTTAGAATTTTAAAAAATTTCAGTAGAGATTAACCGTATTTAACCATACAATGTTGTACGGTACAAAATGTACCTGCATCGTTTTATGTCTGGCTTTTAGTGACGACACTTTAATTGTTGCCGGAAAGAAACAGCATATAAACAGCTCATTATAAACTCTTTTACAGAATAGGAAACTGTTGAACTGTATCTAGGCTATACTATCATTCAAAAATATTCGTATATGTATTTTTTAAAACATGCAATTATTGCTATTTCATTCATGACATTTTGAACACGTTCATCATAATAGGAAACAGGAGGGTAAGTGTGATCACAGATCGCACAGAGGGTTTCGTTTAATATTCCTTTCAAAACACTTTATCCTTTTGCTAAATCTGTTAGTTCCACATTTCGCCACTAGGGGGTGCACTCTATTTTACACAAACCTTTATCCGAACGAAACTCCGTTTGACAACCTATCCGTAGATATATTAGTTGAGGGGGTCGCGTCTATAGCACCCGAGATAGGTAGGCGCCCCCTGGCGGTAAGAAGTGGAACTGAAATATGTAAGGCTATGTGCATAGTATGAAAGAGTGGTCAAAGTGGTGTCGGCAAAAGTTAGAAAAGTACCCACCGGGTGCAATGGGGGGAGGTTAGAAAAATTGCTTAAAATACACAAGTTAGAGCCCGGTGGGTAAATAATATAAGACTTTTTGAAAATTTTATGATTTTTCATGTGATCGCAAGTGTTCTGCTATACGTATGCAAAATTTTAAGTCTTAAACTTAATTAGGGGCTCATATAGAACAAAAAGATTAAAATACACAAGTTGGACCCCAGAGGGTTAAATATAACACTTTTTCAAAATTTTATGATTTGTCGTTTGATGTGATGTGTTCAGCTATATGTATGCAAAATTTTAAGCCTTCAACTTAATTAGGGCTCAGTTAGAACAAAAAGATTAAAATACACAAGTTGGACCCCAGAGGGTTAAATATAAGACTTTTTCAAAATTTTAGGATTTGTCGTTTGATGTGATGTGTTCAGCTATAAGTATGCAAAATTTCACGTCTCCAACATATATAGTTTTTGAGAACGGGCTCTGTGACGGACGGACAGACAGACAGAGGAGCGAGACGAATAGCGTTTCGTCAAATGAACGAAACCCTAAAAATGTTAAAATTGCTTCTTCTTGAAATCTGTGCAGTTACATTGAATGTTAAAATTTATTCTTGTTCAAATCAGTGTAGTTACATTGAATGTTAAAATTGCTTCTTATTGAAATCAGTGTAGTTACATTGAATGTTATAATTGCTTCTTCTTGAAATCAGTATAGTTACATTTGATGATGAAATAAGCTGGTATGATACGATAAGAAAAACAAGTGGGTAAGTGTGATCACAGATCGCACAGAGGGTTTCGTTTAATATTCCTTTCAAAACAATTTATCCTTTTGAAAAATCTGTTAGTTCCACATTTCACAACCAGGGGGCGCACTTGATTCTAAACAAACCTGTATCCGAACGAAAATCCGTTTTACATACTATCCAGAGATATATTAGTCGAGGGGATTGTGCCCATAGCACCCGAGATAAGTAGGCGCACCTGGCGGAAAAAAATGGAACTAAAATATGTAAGGTTATGGTGCATAATATGAAAGAATGGTCAAAGGGGTGTCGGCAAAAGTTGGAAAATTTCTTCCCGGGTTAAAAGAGCGGAGGTTAGAAAAATTGCTTAAAATACACAAGTTAGAGCCCAGAGGGGTAAATAATAAAAGACTTTTTGAAAATTTTATGATTTGTCGTGTGGTCTGAGGCATTCAGCACCTATGCAAAATTTCATGTCACCAACTTAATTAGGGGCTCTCTTAGAAAGAATTGTTCAAATACATATGTGGTAGCTCAAAGGGTTAAACCTAAGATTTTATGATTTGTCGGCAGGCCTCAGGTGTTCTGCAATAAGTATGCAAAATTTCAAATCTCCAATTTAATTAGGGGCTCAGTTAGAAAGAATGGCTTAAAATACACAAGCTGGAGTGAAAGGGTTAAACATAAAACTTTTTCAAAAATTATTATTTGACGTGAGATCTGAGGTGTTCAGCTATAAGTATGCAAAATTTCACGTTCTCCAAACTAATTAGGAGCTCACTTAGGAATAATTGTTTAAAATACACATGCGGGAGCCCAAAGGGTTAAATGTACGACTTTTTCAAAATTTTATCATTTGTCGTATGATCTGAGGTGTTCAGCTATATGTACCCAAAATTTCATGTCTCCAACATAATTAGGGGCTCACTTAGAAAGAATTGTTTAAAATGCACATGTGGGACCCCAAAAGGTTAAATGCACGACCTTTTTCAAAATTTGATGATTTGTCGTTGGATGTGAGGTGTTCAGCTATAAGTATGCAAAATTTCACGCCTCCAACCTAATTAGGGGCTCACTTAGAAATAATTGTTTAAAATACACATGCGGGAGCCCAAAGGTTTAAATGTACGACTTTTTCAAAATTTTATCATTTGTCGTTGGATGTGAGGTGTTCAGCTATAAGTATTCAAAATTTCACGTCTCCAAACTAATTAGGAGCTCACTTAGAAATAATTGTTTAAATACACATGCGGGAGCCCAAAGGGTTAAATGTACGACTTTTTCAAAATTTTATCATTTGTCGTATGATGTGAGGTGTTCAGCTATATGTACCCAAAATTTCATGTCTCCAACATAATTAGAGGCTCCCTTAGAAAGAATTGTTTAAAATGCACATGTGGGACACGAAAAGGTTAAATGCACGACCTTTTTCAAAATTTGATGATTTGTCGTTGGATGTGAGGTGTTCAGCTATAAGTATGCAAAATTTCACCCCTCCAACCTAATTAGGGGCTCACTTAGAAATAATTGTTTAAAATACACATGCGGGAGCCCAAAGGTTTAAACGTACGACTTTTTCAAAATTTTATCACTTGTCGTATGATGTGAGGTGTTCAGCTATCCAAAATTTCATGTCTCCAACATAATTAGGGGCTCATTTAGAAAGAATTGTTTAAAATACACATGTGGGAGCCCAAAGGGTTAAATGTACGACTTTTTTAAAATTTTATGATTAGTCGTTTGATGTGAGGTGTTCAGTTATAAGTATGCAAAATTTCACGTCTTCAAACTAATTAGGAGCTCACTTAGAAATAATTGTTTAAAATACACATGTGGGAGCCCAAAGGTTTAAATGTACGACTTTTTCAAAATTTTATCATTTGTCGTATGATGTGAGGTGTTCAGCTATAAGTACCTAAAATTTCATGTCTCCAACGTAATTAGGAGCTCATTTAGAAAGAATTGTTTAAAATACACATGTGGGAGCCCACATGGTTAAATGTACGACTTTTTCAAAATTTCATGATTAGTCGTTTGATGTGGGGTGTTCAGCTATAAGTATGCAAATTTTCACGCCTCCAAATTAATTAGGAGCTCACTTAGAAAGCATTGTTTAAAATACACATGCGGGAGCCCAAAGGGTTAAATGTACGACTTTTTCAAAATTTTATGATTTGTCGTATGATGTGAGGTGTTCAGCTATAAGTATCCAAAATTTCATGTCTCTAACATGTATAGTTTCTGAGAACGGGCTCTGTGACGGACAGACAGACGGAGGAGCGAGACGAATAGGGTTTCGTCAGATGAACGAAACCCTAAAAAGAACTTCTTAGAAACACCCTTTACTCCTGCTTTCAAAGCAGAAGCACGTGTCTTCGCGCCTGATAAAGAACAACTAAGTTCTTTTGCAGAAATACAGATTGTACCTGTGTGAAATTCCAGAAGTGCCAGACTTACAGAAATGCCTTGCGCATTTATGTAATTTTATGGTGTTTTTAATAAGTTCTTTTTTATCAGTGTAGTTAGTTATGGAAGTTTTAATTTCAATATAAATTACACCAGCAAAAAAAAAAAAAAAAAAAAAAAAAAAGATGCATTCTGAAATGAAATTTGCTTAAAAATTCTAGTCCAAAATACACAATATGGACTTTAAAGAGCTCACCGTTTTAGTTAAAACGCGACCGAAATAATAAAATAGATGTTACTAGTTAAAAATATACATTTTATTTAAAAATTGTTTAGTACTTTCGGCCTGCATTTCCCTCGGTCATCATCAGAGAATATTTTTATAATTAATATTGCTGTTCATTCATATATATACGTCACTTCGTTTAAAGTGGGTGAGCCAATAATTATTACGGTAGTTGAAAGTAGAAGTAGCAGTCCCTTGGATTGAACTTAAGTAGAGAAATATATACATATATTATACTTGTAACTTATTTGAAATTATTATTAATTTACTTATTCTTAAATAAAATTATTAAAAAGAATTATAATCATTATATTAAAGATGCTAAATGATTATTATCAATATTCCGTTGAGCTATTTTAGAATATTATTTGCTGTTTTAAAGTGAATTAATGTGGTTCAAATATTTGCAATTTGCAATTTTTCTACAGTTATTTTTGGTAATCTCCAATAGATGGCACCAGTACAATTTAATTCTACTTCTTTTCGACGGGGTGGCGAACACGTATTTTTACCTTTTAATTTTTTTAAATTCAGGTAGATAGCAGCATTAAATAATCATTTATTCAGTTCTAAAATATTTTGTTGCCATACCTTATTATATTATATCATATATCTAATTTATTACCTGATTATTTTAAACATCTCTCTTTTTTTTTTTTTTTTTTTTTGTACTTTTTAGTAATAATTTATTCCAGGATCCTTAAAATAGCACATAATAATTTTTATTATATAGACAATTCTAGTTAATTATAATTATTATAATCTATAAGAATGGTAATATTATCTGCAAGCTGTGATGATTTTAAACCGTAAGGATTCGCTTTTAACTGCACCATTTAATTAGGCGGGATTTTTGCTGTGCTAAAATGGGATACTTGTTTGTGATTGTGATATGGTCATAGCAATTCAATTGCAGGTTATGTCTTAAATTTAAATGTTACAAAATTATTTTTCATATTGTTCATATATCGGATCTTGCACTGATTAATAATGTATTTAATTCATTTTATATGGCATAGTAAATTTATACTTTTGGGTATATAGTCGATCGGATACATAATGGAATTCAATTTTTAGTTTATTGCTGGATTCTATTACAGAACTCGACCATGTTTTTGCTTATATTTGTATTTCATGTACCCCTGAAGAAGTGAAATGCTATATAAGCTTCCTACTACATCCATCCAATTAATCTATTATTTGTTTATGATACGTTTTATAATGGTTCAACAATATTTCGCTCGTTATTTGTATCGTTTGAACTAATAGGTTATTGTATCAAAATTAGGTCGTTTTTCATATGTTCCATATGGATTAATCGTCCGCAATGTGCTAGTGAATTAGTGGTACTGTGCTTGATTTTGTACTACAAGTTAAAGGTTCCAACTTTATTTTGTATAATGTCAGTGCTACGTATTGAAGCTAAATTTATTAATTTAATTTTAGTAATTGGAAATAAATGATGAATTGTAATTATATAATGGTTATATATATATATATATATATATATTAACTTCAGTTCCATTTATTTTATTATATCCCTTTGTTCTCATACGTCACTTCCACTTTTAAATGCGTAGCTGGACAGTAGAAGTAGCAGTGTTTCTGATTAAATTTGTGTAAAGGACAATATTTAACTGCCGTCCGTACCATTAATTTTAATACGTCACTTTTCTCAAGTTTTCAGGATATTTAACCATATATTGGGGATATTGTATGATAGCGCGTCGTTAATGAAAGTAATGTATGAGAACAAAGTGATGTAATAAAATGAATAGAAAAACAGTTGATATATATATTCTACTTAAGTTCAATCCAAGAGTCTGCTACTTCCACTTTCAACTACCCTAATAGTTATCGGCTCTACCATTTCAAACGAAGTGACGTATTTGTATGAATAACAACAATTAATTATAAAAATATTCTCTGATGATGGCTGAAAGAAATGCAGGCCGAAAGTACTAAGGAGTTTTTAAATAAAATGTATGTTTTCAACTTGTAACGTCTATTTTATAATTTCCGTCGCCTTTTAAGTAAAACGGTGAGCTTTTTAAAGTTTATATTGTGTATTTTGCTGTTGAATCAAGATGAAATATTGCATTTCGTCTTATGAATTTATTTAACTCTAGCCCAACTCTAGTCCAATTTACTGATTTTTTAAAATAATTTTCAAGCATGACTTTTTATTAAATCTGTTTCAGCAATAAACGTTTGTTTGCTACAATTATGTAAAGCAACAATTGCAGTAATATAAAGAAATATAGAAAACAAAGAAGAAATTGGCAGTGTTTATGTAATTGGCGATTGATTTCTCACGCTTGCAGCTATGACAAGTATTTTTGTTTTCTATAAAATGGAAAAAAGGCTGAGCTAATTCCTTTGAAATTTTGCATATAGATACATATTGAAATCAAATACATGAGATTAGAATGCAAGTTTCTTATTTCATTCAATAGCTTCATCAGTTATACATATAATATACACTATATGGCCATTAATCCCCGGCAACTTTCAATTTTAGACATTTTGTCGAATATTTAGAAATATACTTGACAGATTCTTCTGGAATTTCAGGATTAAAAAGAACAGGTATGACCTCATATTTAGCAATGTCGATTTGTTAAGGGGGGCAATTAGGGGGCGAACAAAAAATCAAAGAATCAAAATAATACTTGGGATCACTCTGTAAAATAAAATGTACGAAATGATCTATCTTTACCGAATATAAATAAACAGATATTGTGCAATATGTGTATTCTTTTGTGTAAGAATAGCACGTATATTAATAGAGATGTAGCGATATATTTTAAAAAAATTTAAAAATTCTTGCATGTTTTTTGCTTGTAACATGCAGGGTTTTCAACCAAATTTAACGCAGGTTTCAGAAAAATTGACAAAATATAGTAGAAATAATATAGTGCAATTGGAATATAAATATATTAAATATTTTAGGAAATATGAGCACTTGTATAAAATAATTTTTATCTGAGCATGCGCGAACGATAACAAGGATTATTTTACATAATTTAATAGTCAACTCTATGGAGCAACGTATTAAAAAAAAATTAGGCAAATATCGTAAAAATCAGAAAGGTATCAGCGTGAGAATGAGCAAATTTTCAGTTGTTCTCTAAAAGCAGCTGAATGATAAGGGATTTTCCACAAATTGTCATTTTTAAATTTAATTTTTTTTATCATTTTTTACTGATACTTTAGTTTATCCTGGATAACCACCAGAACGAACCTATACCATGATCAAAGGAAGTATAAAAATCGAAGCATTTTTTCCAAATCTACTCGTTGATAGTCACTAAATACTAATTTTTTCTGAAAGTCAATTAATAAAAAATGACAATTTGTGTAAAATCCCTTATCATTCAGCTGCTTTTAGAGAACAACTAAAATTTTGCTCACTCTAACGCCGATATCTTTCTGAATTTTTACGATATTTGACTAGATTTTTTTTAATAAGTTGCTCCATAGAGTTGACTATTAAATTGTGTAAAATGATTCTTGTTATTGTTCGCGCATGCACAGATAAAAATTATTTCATGCAACTGCTCATATTTCCTAAAATATTTAATATATTTATATCCCAATTGCACTATATTATTTCTACTATATTTTGTCAATTTTTCTGAAACCGGCGTTAAATTTGGTTGAAAACCCTGCACGTTATAAGCAAAAAACATGCAAGAATTTTTTAAATAAATCTCTATATCTCTATTAATATATGTGCTATTCTTACACAAAAGAATACACATATTGCACAATGTCTGTTTATTTATATTCGGTATCGATAGATCATTTAGTGCGTTTTATTTTACAGGGTGATCCCAAGTATTATTTTTTTTCTTTTATTTTTTGTTGGCCCCCTAATTGCCCTCCTTAACAAATCGACGTTGCTAAATATGAGGTCATACCTGTTCTTTTCAATCCTGAAATTCCAGAAGGATCTGTCAAGTATATTTTTAAATATTTGACAAAATGTCTAAAATTGAAAGTTGCCGCTTCATTAATGGCCATATAGTGTAGTATAATAGCTCCAGTTTTTAATACATTTCAGAACTTTATTAATTACAGACCTGATGTCTTTAATATAAAAATGCTGTTTTTTTTTAGTTGGAATGCAATCTGTAATATTACATTTATTCTAAAAAATTTTAAAGAAGTAGAAATTAAGTTGAAGTTTCCCAAACATGTGTAAATGTTTATTTATCGTTGTCTTAAATGCATGTGATATAGAGACATTACTTAATATTACACTTCAGTAAAAAAATTCATTAATGTTCAGTAATGTCAGTAATGTTCAGTAAAAAATGATAAATGTAATCAGTCTTTTAATGAAACCATAATGAAAATTAGTCGGATGTGACAATCCCAAAACTTTCTTCTATATCATACATGGTAATACTTCCTGGAAAATGCATTATAGCAACGCTATTGGTTAGGTGATTTACTCCAAAATCTAATCAGCAACAACTTATGTAAACTTCTAATTGAATTTGAAGTTTCGTGAAAATTCATGCATTAGTTTTTGAAATAGAGCAATTGCGAAAATCGTAAAAAGTTCTGCACAGCAGTGGCACCTGTTGGGCAATTTATACCAAAAACCTATTAGTACTATTATATATCAGGGACTAACTGAATTTAAAATTTGATGAAAATTCAAGCATTAGTTCTTGAGATAAAATTGCTATAAGCATAAATAATGCAGCATAATAGCGCCACCTATTAGACGATTTACACCAAAAAGCTATCAGCACCAAATTATATCAAGGACTAACTGAATCTGAAGTTTTCTGAAAGTCTGTACTTTAGTTCTTGAGATATAGCTATTGTGGAAATCCTTAATAATGCAGCATAGCAGCGCCACCTTCTGCACGATTTACACCAAAAAGTAATCAGCATCAACTTATATCAGGGCTAACTCAATCTAAAATTTTATTAAATTCTGTTCATTAGTTCTTGAGCTATAGCGCCCACAAAATGTGTGTCACACACAGACAGACATTTTGTAAAAACATGTTTTTCGGCATCTCTGACACCTAAACCTAAAACGTGTAAATCAGTCGAAAACCGGAATTCGAAAATTTTTGCAAATCCTATACTTTCTTCTTGTAACGATAGACGAAAGTAAAAATATGGGGCAACTAAAAAAAAAAAAAAAAGAAAGAAAAAAGAAAGAAAAAAAAAAGAAAAAAAATTCTATTCATGTACTATGGGTAAAAAATTTCATAGATTTTTGGTACGAGTCCTCTCTTGTGTCAAATGATGCGCAAAAATTGATGATTCAATTCTGCTTTTTGAGCTTCTTAAGTCGGTTATCTTCCCGATATCATAACAGTACGTCCTTCAAACGGTAAAATTCTTGTTTATTAAGTGTAGCCTTTTTAATAAGGCTTTGAATTTTATTCTTTGTATGACTTACAAAAAAATGTTGTTTGTAGTTTGTAAAACCACCCTTTCTTATCTAAATTAAAACAAGAATAAATCTATAATCCTACGTCGAGTTCATTAACTCGATAAATTCATTTGTAAAATGAGTAAAAAATAATTAACTGATAATTCGATAGTAGAGAATGTGAATTAAATTTACAATATGGTAGTATATTTTCCCAAGACTGGCGCTTAATTTTTATAATAGATTTTTTTTTATTATTATTTTATAGACTAAGTTTCTTTAGTAGGGTTATAGTACCAGGCGTGTCAAAAATGCATTAGAACTTTAAAATTTCATAAGAACTTTGAACAAGTGCGCAATCTAATTTTACTTATATTTCTTTCAAATTTCAGATTTATTTATTTTATTAAATTTTTACATAAGATTTTCTATTGTGTAAATTTTTCAATTATTATTTTAGCTTTCTTATTAATGTAATTATTTTTATTTTTATTTTTATTTATTTTGTACTGGTTCCCGAAGAAAGGGCAAAGCACTACACTGAATGGAAAGTAAAAAATATCTGGAAGTGCTCACACTTTTCAGTACTGTTCTGCCAATCTTCTTTGTTTAAAAAAATACATATATTTTAAAATTTTTATGGCATCGTTTATTAAAAACTCCATTAAATAAATTTAAAGGAAGATTTAAAAATAATTATATCGTAATAGCATTTTACAGGAAAATATGTTCTTTGTATAGTTACTTTTCACTCATATGCTGTGCATTTTCTTTATCGTAAATAATTAAAGATAAGAAAATTCACAAAAATATCATCTCTTTCCTGATTAAGAAATAAATAATGTGAGAATAATACAAGAGAAAAAATATTTATTGAGTGCTAGCATCAAAATTTCATAGAATTTCGTTTCTAGAATAATAATCCTTATTTGTATCAAATGATGCATAGAAATTGATCATTCAATTTCAGTTTTAAGCTTGTTAAGTTTGTTATCTTCTCCAAATTCTAATATGTTTTTACAAAAGATAAAATCCATGCTTATTAAGTTATATATCTTTATAAAGGTTTGAAATTCGTTCTTCATCTGTTTTATCAAAAATGTTTGTTTGTTGTACATAAAATTCTGTTCTTGCAGTTACTAGCGGAATAAATCAATAGATTTTACTGAAGTCCATTAACAGGAATATTCAATTGTAAAATATCCGGAAAAAATCCCTTGTTAACACTTTGATTGCCTGAACGTCTCTCAAGCTACTGCCATTTCTGAACATATGCTAACTCTATTTTTTTTAACCATTTTTTACTATAACTGACTGAAATACCTGGCGTTGCCGGGTTTTAAACATGTTCGATTAAGAACTTGCACTCAATCAATTTTAAATTAAACACTGTACGGAGTATGAATCTCGCGCAAATATACTCTCTTTTTAGGTGCCTTCGTAATTATATAAATACGCAGCACCTACACTGAGAAAAATGACACTTTCAAACCTGAGTGAATCTATGTTTCCATTTTGTTATGAAACTTTTTGTTTCAAATATGAGGACCCAATGCTTTCAATTCTGAAACACCAGAAATACTCAGTTTCAAAAGAAATAATTTTTCATTCGTTAAAAGTAGTACATTTTACCATGGTAGTTGAATTTATTCATATTATATCATTTGTTATGATTTCGAACGAAACGCTCCTTTCAGTAATAATTTATAACATGAAATGTGGCGAAATACATTTTTATCGTGTTCGCGGAAGAACACTTAAAAGCCGTCGTAATATAATCGAGAAAGCGTAAATTTTATTCTTCAAACTTCGACATCGAAGAATGGATGAATTCATAAAGGAAAGACTTCGCAGGTAGAATTTGACAATCATCAGCAATATATAAATACAAACATCATGTATAATCGTGAATAAACATCATGTATAATCGTGAATAAACATCATGTATAATCGTGAATAAACATCATGAATAAAGCGTTATGTGCTCATATTTGAGTATGTCTATGTTTTCAGAATTGAGTATATACATGTTTCAAACTTGAGTAATGTTGTTTCGGAGCCATTTTGACTATGCGACATACTCACATTTGAGTATTTTTTACTCAGTTTTGAAAATGTCGTTTTTAGAGTATATAGCCGTCGCTCGGTCCGTCCGTCCGCATATAACAGAGCAAAAACTACCCAACAGAATGGTCTGAAAATTTAAATGTATAAT
Organism: Maratus speciosus; assembly: GCA_963932465.1. Lineage (NCBI taxonomy): Eukaryota > Metazoa > Arthropoda > Arachnida > Araneae > Salticidae > Maratus > Maratus speciosus. The sequence goes on from OZ010792.1 coordinate 283,095,607, forward strand.
TGCGCAAAATGTTGTCGAGTTATTTCAAATTTTATGAAAATCGGATGTATAGTTTAATTACAGGGATAGTCAAAAGTTTTGCGTTTCATTACAGCCAATAGGAAAAAATATTTCAAGTTCATTTGAATGATGTTACAGCCTTTCGAACAGAATAAAATTGATATGTACTTATGAAGATATAATTTTGTATCTAATAATGTACTAAAATATACATTTTGTACAATATTTATAAAACTAGTTATAATACGAACGCACCCGATTTGCCACGTTGGACGTGCAATTTCCAACTTGTTTAATATATTGAAAGCCTTGAGAAATTTTGCTTTAATACCAGTATTTAAAAAAATATATTTCTTAAGCCTAAATAAATATAGGCTTGATTCTTGAAAAAAAAAATGTAAAAGAAATGTAAATTCATGAAAAGCCCTTCATTTCATTTCATATGTGAATTAACCTATATTGTTCACAACTAAAAAGAAATGGTGCATCGAGTATTTGTCAAGAATTAAGTAAAAATCATGCACTCGCGTGACAACATAATTCACTTTTATATTTTATCAGAATAACAAAGCTACTATAATTTATGACTCGTACTATAGTCAGTATAGACGCCAGGACACATTGCTGTTATCATTATCGTTTCACGCGTGAAGGTTTCGCTACCGTACTCCATTGTGAAATTTGGTAATTTTTGAAATTTAATATTTGAAAAACGGCATAATCATAAGATTTGAAATTTATATCAAGAAAAATACAAAGTTTTACCTTTCTGACGCAGTTTGTCGAACAATTTTCAGACAAATTCTTTTCGAGCTATTATGATTTTAGTAACTTCAAATGTGTCATTTTCCGAGATTAATCTGTGGCAAAGATTAACGAAAAAGCCAGTCGTCAGCAACACGTAGCTTTTTATTAAAGAGGATTTTAGTAGTTTTCGTAACTACAGCTACACTCTAACCCTAATTTATCCATATATATTTTAATATTCTAGATCTTAATCAAAATTCGAATTTGTAGAAAGTTTACAATATATCACGATATTTTCTGACACTGAACGTTTCTGCCGACAGTAGTTTTTTCGACAGTATACAATAGGTTTCTTCAGCATGTTTATTATTCAGCAAGGCAAATGCTTCAGCAAGGGTATGTTTTACCTAAACTAAGATTATTTTAACTTATATTATGAATAAATTAAAGTTCATTCTGCAAATTTCTTTTTTTAATTTTCTCTTGGAAAAAAGAACAAGAAGAAAAATAAGAATATTAGAATATTCTTGAATTAACTAATATAGATCTCAAAATCAAATAATTGTTGAAAAAAATATATACATATATATTTCAGTAAATATGTGCTTTGTAAAATAAAATGCATTTAAACACTGCTTCAAGCACATATGACATCAGTTAAAAATAAAATTGGAAAATTAACTTTTATCGGAGAAATTATAATTATTGTATCATATTAAAAGTAATAAGAAGCTCCCTTGTATCCTAGCACACATGTACTCGACATTTTCGTTTTTTGCAAAAGATTCAAGATAAGAAAATCTGCAATAAATGAACAATATCAAATAATAAACAATTTGGAAATTGCACGTTAAAAGTGCCCTAGTATGAACTCTTAACTTTGTTATCTCTCTGAAATTCTAATGTTTTTTTAGTAAACGGGAGTCATTTTCCCAACTTAGCACCCAACACAACATTATGGCCTGTAGAAGTTGCTTGATTTTGCTGAAGGAAAACCCTTTCTTTGCTTACCCAACATGACCGTTGTCCGTTTGCTTACCCAACATGACCGTTGTCCGATCCGAAATGTTGGTCATTATCCTAACACTGTTGATTCTTCCCCAACTAAACTAATCAGAACTAAAGATAGGAAATATATGCATACTTATCCGGTAACCTCATCCATTCGACACACTGCAGCTATTCCTACAAAACCTGTCCCTCTCAGCTTCTGTAAATTTCGGAAAAAGCTGAGTGATCATGCTTTGTAAAATGTTTGTTGTTTATAGCTCTTCCCTCTAATATGGCTTTAACGCGTCTATTCAGAAGATAAAATCCGTATTTATTAAGTTACGGATTTTTGCAAAGATTTTAAATTGGATCTTCATGTATTTTATCAAAAATGGTTGCTGTGCATAAACTTCTGCCCTTCATCTCAATTAATATTAGAATAAATAAATACATTTACTGAAGTTCACTAATTTGAGAAATTTGATTTTAAAATACGCGGTAAAGGAATAAGTAATAATTAACAAGTTGAATGTAAAACCGAGTAAGGTTAGTTGGGGTAACTGGGCCCACGAGGTAACTGGGCCATAGACTATTTTATAAAAAACTATTGGTGTTTTTAGGGTTTCGTTCATCTGACGAAACCCTATTCGTCTCGCTCCTCTGTCTGTCTGTCTGTCACAGAGCCCGTTCTCAGAAACTATACATGTTGGAGACTTGAAAATTTGCATACTTAGAGCTGAACACGCCACATCATACGACAAATCATAAAATTTTGAAAAAATCGTACACTTAACCCTTTGGACTGCCACATGTGTATTTTAAACAATTCTTTCTAAATGAACCCCTAATTAGTTTGAAGGCGTGAAATTTTGCGTATTTATACCTGGGCACATCAGATCAAACGACAAATCATAAAATTTTGAAAAAGTCGCACATTTAGCCCTTTGTACTCCCACGTGTGTATTTTAAACAATTCTTTCTATGTGAGCCTCTAATTAAGTTGGAGGCGTGAAATTTTGCATACTTATAGCTGAACACATCACATCAAACGACAAATCATAAAATTTTGAAAAAAGTTGTAAATTTAACCCTTTGGGGTCTTACATGTGTATTTTAAACAATCCTTTCTAAGTGAGTCCCTAATTAGGTTGGAGGCGTGAAATTTTACATACTTATAGCTGAACACCTCACATCAAACGACAAATCATAAAATTTTGAAAAAGTCGTACATTTAACCCATTGGGCTACCGCATGTGTATTTTAAACAATTCTTTTTAAGTGAGCCCTAATTAGTAGGGTGGGTCGAAAAAACCGAAATATTTATAATCGAAATGTAATAGAGCGGAAAAGTTGCCTTTTGTAATAAAGAATAAATTCTTAAAATATTACACCTATCGGTTAATATCTTTTACCGCCGCAACGGGACCAAAATTTCCAAAAATCGCAAAAAATATGTTTTTTTTTCAGTATTTTTTTTAAATTATACAAACGTACTAATACAATTTCTAATAGGACGCCATAGCTACATGAAGATATAAGAAATGTCCTGGTAAATGTTCATTATGATAAAGTAATATCTTTTACTGCCGCAAAAAACCGTATTTTTAAAAAGAATTGTAAAAATTTCAAATTTTTATTTATTTTTTAATTTTTAAAATTTCTATAATATCTAGAAGTAAATAAATTTACTTCATATCTATTCATGTTGTCGTAAATTTTCTTAACTATTTGTTATAGACTGGAAAAAAACGGTAATCATTCATTATTTTTGACGATCGCTTTATGTATTACTGTTACTGCATATCAGCAGTTCATATACCACAAATCACAAAAATGATATAAAATGAACAAAATATTTTAGTATTTTATTAATTAAATTACAGAAATATTTAACCCAAACGGATTAAATAAACATAAAATGAAGAAGTATTTAAAGTAATTGAATTTTATAATATGACTTTCTTTCAAATATTGCCATTGTTCCTCGAGAGGCCAAAATTTATCATATGTGATCCTCCGTCTGTTCTGGTCCACAAACTTTACCAGCACTTCAGAGACTAATTTCACGCATCTTTCTATTGATTGAGTGGGAAAGGAAAATTATAATAGCTGGTATGTCTAATCGAACATTCTAAATTCACCAGCGTCGTTAGATCGTCAGTCCATGGACAAACCGTAACAGGTGGTTTCGTTAGTTTACAATTTTGCCACTCGACTAAATACATACAATTTTAAGCTTCAAAGCTCGATTCTGGAATGACGAAGTGACGAAAGGCACTATTCGTGCCCACAGAACTTCGTGCTTTAGCAATTTTCTTTATGGCTGGGGTTCTGATGCCCTCTCCTTCATATGTTATCATTCCAATGAGGCTATTTTCATGATTTGCGAAAAAGGCAATTCGTGAAATTACAGGTACTATAATATTTTGTAGATGATATGGCAAGTAACGAGGGTTACTAAATATAGTCCACAAAATCTGAAAAACATGATGGATTCATTTTAATTGTGAACCATCTGATGCAGTACACTTTCAGGATGTACACAATGAGTACATCCTGAATAGCGCCATCCGTCATTTTGTCATTCCAGACTTGAACTTAAAGCTTAAAATTGTATGGCTTTAGTCGAAAGGCAAAACTGTAAATTAACGAAACCACCTGTTACGGTTTGTCTATCGATTGACGATCTAACAACGCTGGTGAGTTTAGAATGTTCTATTAAAGATGCCAGCTATTATAACTTTCCTTGTACCACTCAATCAGTAGAAAGATGCGTGAAATTAGTCGCTGAAGTGCTGGTAAAGTTTGTGGATCAGAACGGAGTGAGGATCACATATGATCAATTTCGGCCTCTCGAGGAACAATCGCTTTATTTGAAAGCAAGTCATATTATAAAATTCATTTACTTTATTTCTTCATTTGAAGTTTATTTAATCCGTTTCGGTTAAACATTTCTGTATTTTAATTAATAAAATACTAAAATATTTTGTTCATTTTATATCATTTTTGTGATTTGTGGTATATGAACTGCTGATATGCAGTGAAACAGCAGTAGATGAAGCGATCGTAAAGAACAATGAATGAATACCTTTTTTATTTTCCAGTCTATGACAAATAGTTAACAAAATTTATGACATATTAATAGATATAAAGTAAATTTATTTACTTCTAGCATATTATTAAAATTATAAAAATATAGAAAAAATGAAAATTTGAAAATTTTTACAATTCGTTTTTTAAATATGGTCCCTTTGCGGCAGTAAAATATATTATTTTATCATAATGAACATTTGCCGGGACATTTCTTATATCTTCATGTAGCCATAGCGTCCTATTAGAAATTGTATTCGTACGTTTTGATAATTAAAAAAAATATTGGAAAAAACAAGTTTTTTTGCAATTTTTTGAAACTTTGGCCCCCTTGCGGCGGTAAAAGATATTATCCGATCGATATAATATTTTACGAATTTATTCTTTATTACAAAAGGCAAATTTTCCGCTCTATTACATTTCGATTGTAAATATTTCGGTTTTTTCGACCCACACCCTACTAATTAGGTTGGAGGCGTAAAATTTTGCATACTTATAGCTGAACAGCTCACATCAAACGAAAAATCATAAAATTTTCAAAAAGTCGTACATTTAACCCTTTGGGTCCCCACATGTGTATTTTAAACAATTCTTTCTAAGTGAGCCCCTATTTAGGTTGGAGGCGTGAAATTTTGCATACTTATAGCTGAACACCTCACATCAAACGATAAATCATAAAATTTTCAAAAAGTCGTACATTTAACCCTTTGGGCTCCCACATGTGTATTTTAAACAATTCTTTCTAAGTGAGACCCTATTTAGGTTGGAGGCGTGAAATTTTGCATACTTATAGCTGAACACCTCACATCAAATTACAAAACATAAAATTTTGAAACAGTCGTACATTTAACTCTTTGGGCTCCCACGTGTGTATTTTAAACAATTCTTTCTAAGTGAGACCCTATTTAGGTTGGAGGCGTGAAATTTTGCATACTCATAGCTCAACACCATCATGCGACAAATCATAAAATTTTGATGGACGCTTGAGTATCTGCTCGTGCCATCTTACTTGTGCCACACAAAACATTACATCTCCAATGGACGCTGAGTATTTGCTCGTGCCATCTTACTTGTGCCACGCAAATCATTACATCTCCAATGGACGCTTGAGTATTTGCTCGTGCTATCTTACTTGTGCCACGCAATTCATTCTTTTCCCTTCCTGCCGCCCCTTGTCGCGAGAGGGATTCATCCCCCGGCAGCCAGGATCAGTGATGTTTTTTATGATTATTATTATTGATTTTTTTTTTTTTTTTTTTTTTTTTTTTTTTACTTTTAATGTTCTTATACTCCCTCCCTCTGTCGCGAGTACGCGTTTTCCTGGCGGGAAGGTATTCGCCTAATTTTTGTAAACCCACTTTGTTCTTTTTCAAATAAATTCTGGATTCTGTGGTCGGTGGTGCATAGACGCCCTTGGCGGGTGAGCGTCGCACCTTGAGCCTTTTGTGTTTGTCCGTCTGCATACGGCCGGACAGGGCTGGACTCACTAACGAGCCCCAACGTGTCGGGGAACATACCGGGAGAAACGTTAAGATCTAAGGGGCAGGCCTAGCCGGCCCTGAGCAGTCTCTCTTAGGCTGCTTAACCCTAATTGAGCCCCTTATTAAATTGGAGATTTGAAATTTTGCATATTTATAGCAGAACACATGAGGCCAAGCAACAAATAATAAAATCTTGAAAAAGTCTTACGTTTAACACTTTGAGCTACCACATATGTTTTTTATGCAATTATTTCTAAGAAAGCCCCTAATTAAGTTGGAGCCATGAATTTTTGCATACTTATAGCTGAATACCTCAGACCACACGACAAATCATAAAATTTTCAAAAGTCTTATATTATTTTCTCCTCCGGGCTCTAACTTGTGTATTTTAAGCAATTTTTCTAACCTCCGCCCTTTTCACCTGGGGAGCACTTTTCCAACTTTTGCCGACACCCCTTTGACCCTTCTTTCATATTATGCACCATAGCCTTGCATATTTTAGTTCCACTTTTTTCCGCCAGGGGCGCCTATTTATCTCGGGCGCTATGGGTCCAATCCCCTCGACTTATATAGCTACGGATAGCATGTAAAACGGAGTTTCGTTCGGATAGAGATTTGTTTAGAACAGAGTGCGCCCCTGGTTGCGAAATGTGGAACTAACAGCTTTTTTCAAAAGGATAAAGTGTTTTGAAAGGAATATTAAACGAAACCCTCTGTGCGATCTGTGATCACACTTACCCACTTGTTTAAGTTTTAGCTTTTGTGAACAACGCCCCTTAATCTCTAGTTCCTAAAACAACGTGTATCAATTCAATCATAACTCTCACTTTGCTGTGATAGGTTGTCAAAAATTTACGTTTCCTTTTTTTTTTAAACAACGTCAGTATGGTTGAACTTCCTCGGCTTTTTATTAAAATACTGTAAGTACTTTTATTAATTTTTTTTTTAAATTAGACATATAACTACATTGATATTATTAGGTATCTATGCATATTTACTACATGTTTCAAATGTAAGCCCGGTGTCCCAGTTACCCCATAAATTTTTCAAGAATGGGGTAACTAGGACATGTATCCGAGGTAACTGAACCATGCTGAATCCAGTTACCCCAATAGCTATAAATGATATTTTTGTGTTTCTCTTACTACGGGAAGTAAATACTCTATTGTTTTTTTGCTCACAATAAAGAAAATGATAGAATACCTTATTAAAATTATTTAATGAAATTTTAAAAAAGCATATTGAGTGGTATCGAACCAAATTTCTTGACCCCTTGAGAGGCGGTGATGCCGTTATGGTATCACTTAGTTTTAATTCCTAATTGCCACATTGGCACCTGAATTTCATAATGAAAATTTCACCTTTATTAGGTACGCGAAAATGTACTTTTACTTGTTTTCAGATAGATTCTCTTGTAAATATTGGTGTCAGTAAATTATTTCAACATTTTACGAATGCAAGTACAGTCGTGGAAAAAAAAAGTAACCCCCTACTAACTCCTTAACAAATTGTTGTAGACGAAAGTTACTGATGCCGAACGATTGGAAATAGAGTCTACTTTTAAATGACGTATATAAGATTTGCTTAGGGGGCCATCTACATATTAAAACGAATCCAAACTTCATTTTTTTCAATAGCAATACCTAATTTTAACAAGATATTTCAAATCTTTGGTTCAAATTATGCCTAGAAACCAAATTTCAAGTCATTTGAATGATAAGTTTTTGAATTTTAAACATTCAAAATTTAGTGCTTCTAATGTTGAATTACATTTTCATATTTTTATTTATAACTTCTGAAATTATTTTCCTAATGTTCTAATTTTTTGTGTAGCAATAATACTAATATACCCAAACATAAATACGTTGAATTTGTAATTTTTATAATTTTCTGATATGAATTATGAATTATTAAATTAATATTCAAAACATTTATGAATTGCAACCTACAATTTTTTTGATGGATTCACAATTATTAAGTCCTGCTTTATGGAAATCCAAAATTTCACATTTTTCTTCCAAGTAGTTTTCAAATTATGCTTAAAACACGGCAAAATGATGGTTTAAGATGGGCCATCTATGATAGAAGTGACTAAATATTTTGAAATTTCTTATGCTGTCCTGTAATCTAACTGGCTTCATTGACTTCTTAAGGTGCCTTGATCAAGATGGGGCTCTCTCTGTTAACAATCGAGTTTCGAACTTCAATTTGGATACAGCCCTTAAAATACGCTCGTTTTAAAATAATTATTTTCTCGTAAACTTACGGTACGAATTGCATAAAAATTTGTTTTTAGACTAATTGAAGGGTGTAGAGTTCATTTATGCTGTCAGAATTGTGTACTGCTAATGAAAAAAAAACAAAGTTATGGTTCGTTTTAATATGTAGATGGCCCCTTAAGCAAATGTTATATACACCATTTAAAAGTAGACCTTATTTCCAATCGTTCGGTGCCAGTAACTTTCTTCTACGATAATTTGTTGATGAGTTACTAGGGGGTGTTTACTTTTTTTTTCTACAACTGTACCTTGCCCCTGAAAGTGAGATAGCCAGAACTTGAAATTGTACTATAACCAGGGGTCGCATTCTATAGGGAAACTTTTATCGTTCCTACCACTATTTTGAAAATAATATCATCATCGCACATTTCTTTAAGGGTTCTGGTAGGAACAAAAAATTTTCCCTATATAATGCGACCCCTGGATAAAGATAAAGTACTTACGTAGCCGTTTGTTCATAGATTTACCTTGCTATTTTTCCCTTAAAATACCCATGTGACTTTTATACTTATTATCTATACTAAAGTACATAAGTACTTACTTACGTTTTATGTTTTTGGTATAAATAAATCTAATATTTTCACTTTTAGTGCTTTTTTTAGACATACTGACAGCAAAGGTTTCCTTTACAACGCTGTTTATTGACATATAATTTACATGATTTGCCTGGTTTACACTTAAGTTGTTTACACTTTTTCAAACAGGACTCTGTATCCGATATGAAAAAAATGTAAACGCGTGTTGAACATAGACCCCCCTGGTCCAGTTACCCCATTTTTGGGGGCAACTGGACCCATGAGGAAAAAAAGATGAAATAGGCATATTTTTATATTTTTAAATATTAAAATGTAATTTTGAGCATTTCTGTCTGATAGAGGGAACCTAACTGAACACATTTACAGAAGTTCAGACTTTAATTCAAATGAACATTAGCTTTTTGAAGCTGATTGTCAGAAGCTCCAGAGTCACATTGTAAAATCATAGCCCAGTTACCCCAACTAACCTTATCTCTCAAATGAGTTGCCATAAGTTGTCTAACGGTTAGCAGTCAATCTGTTAATAATTTTTGACGATTTTTCTTCAAAGTTCATAGTATGCGGTAGGATTCAAAAGCTCTCATATATATAAATATTTAAAACCAGAAATTTTATTTAGTAAAATTTAACTGATTCTCTTGTGGTGCGTATTTGTCTTTACGCTTTCTATTTCTATAAGCTCAGTTTCCCCAGTGGTCTGTATACTTGCACTAATTCTGCCTCCCACTCTTTTTACTTTTAGTCTTTAAAACCTGCTATATAAGTGATAATACTGTTCTTATCCTACTTGCTCTGTGGCAGGTACTGATCACAGGCGCTTCTCAATAAATCATTTTCGAAGTCCTATTTGATATTACTTATTAAGTAAAAATTTTGGTTTGAAACAGGATTATTTGGCTTGTGTACTATTAAATGCATTCCGAGAACTTTTGGATCGCGCCATGTAAGGCAACAAAACAGGGTCTGTCCAGGAGGTAATGAGACCGTCAAATGAATTTTTCCCGTCAAACAGAAGGATAAAGCGGTGGAGTTTGCGGACGGTACGTGCGGTGAAGACTGTCAGATACAGAGCCTAGCGGAAGTCGGTTTGCCTTGAGCCGTTACAGCGCACGGATCGCTCGTGAAGCAGACACGTGTTTGAAGGTGGCGTTATGTTTTCAGGATCGAACTGAATGTCCAGCAGTTATACGCCATAAAATTTTGTGTAAAACTAAACAAATCGGCTACTGAGACGTTTGCCATGTTATAAGAAGCGTACGAAAAGGATTCTTTGTCCAAGGCTCAATGGTTTAGGTGGCACAAAACCTTCAAAGACTGAAGAGAGGACGTCGATGACGAACAGCGCGCTAGGCGTCCATCAAGTTCTCGAACTTCAGACAATGTGGCTAAAATTTAAGCACTTTTGGACTCTGATCGTCGGATTAGTGTCCGAATAATTGCGGAGATGTTGGGATTTACAAAATCGACTGTGCATCAGGGAAGAACTTCAAATGCGGAAAATTTGTACCAATCTAGTTCAACACATCCTTTAGAGCAGAGGTTCCCAAAGTGTGCTCCGCGGAGCCCTTGGGGCTCCGCCTATACTTTTCAGGGGCTCCGCGGTGTTCCAGGAAAATAAACAAAACATGAAAGAAATTAGCATATTGCAAGGGAAAATTTTTCGAAAGCATGTCGGAATTTTTGTGTGTGTGTGTGTCAAAAATAAATATATCACTGGGTTGAAAAACGCTATATTTTTTAAAATCACCTAAAAATTTGCATTATACTATACATAGGGTGTACCCAACCCTTCCCGCTTTTCGGTGTCTTTAATTTGTGTAATTTCCTTTTTAAATTTGTCCGGTTTCAATTTTTGATTTTTTTTTTCAATCTGGCTTCCGCTAGAGAGTCTTTCATTTGGGACGTGGCCGGGGACCTAAGAATCTTGCTTCCGCAAAAGAGTGGGACTAGAGTAGAAGAATAAAGGGCTGCGGACGAAGATGGATTCAAAGTCATATATAATATAGAGTATATTATATATCAGTCCCTTTGAACCCTATCCATTTTCTATATAACATTTTTGGTTTGAACTACTTTATTTTATGTTTCTGCATTTAATGTGCTTTAAAAATTTGATTCAAAATAAGCTACAAGAAATAGTATTCTGATCGAATGCACAACGTGAAATGAAAGAGCAAAGGAGCTCCAGTGCTGTTATCTCTGCTTGCCGAACAAAAGAAAGAACAGTTTTGTTCTTTGGAGCTGCGCCTATTCATTTGTTTGTTTTGTGCATGAATTTACATTTGTGTATATATATATTTCTTCTTTAAATAACTTTAATTTCTTTAATCTGTTTATGTTATTTGTATATACTGCTTTTCATAGTTAAACAATGTTGATTTGCGTTGATTGAGGAATTGATTAAAATGCCTCTTTTTTGTAACATCTTGAATCATTTAATAAAATCCTCATTTGATTCATTTAATATTTGTATACGTTGTGTATGTAGTTTTCTTTTTTTCTCTTTTGTAATTTTAATTCCTTTAATCTGCTTATTTTATTTTTATTAATTCTTAGTTATTTAAGTTTTCTATGCTGTTTTACATAATTTTACTTAATTTTTAAAGCAATGTATGTTGCTGAAAACGTATTTTTTTAATATCTTGTATCACTTACCAACTCCTCTTTAGAATTTTGTTTTAATTGGTCTCAGCATTGGTTAAGATTCTTATATGTTATGATGCCACATTTTCCTATCAGAAATAAGGCTGTAGCAATTAAATAATATATATTGGTTCTTTGCATTTGTCATCACACAATCTAAACTTTTGCTCAGCTCCACCCCTTGCTTAGACTTTTCGTCAATGTGTGCCCGCCCTAATATAAATTTAACCCCACCCATATATCTCGTTTAGTTACTAAAGTTTTTCTACTAGTTGCAGTTCTTTTAACGCGTATAGTTTTTAACCGTATGTCTATTTTAAGGCAAAAACAATGGTGAAAGGAAGTTTCTTTCAAAACTGTAATTAATAGCTAAATACTTCAAATAAAACATAAAAAAAAGAACGATGCTGCACCTAACAATACAGGTTATAGATTTTGCCTCGCCCACTAAAACAATAAAACGATGATGTGCTGTTGCGGTTACTTGCAACTACTGCCATATTTTTATTTAATTTAATTTAAGAAATATATTTTATTAATCTTTGTTCATTTAATATTATAATTCGCATTCTAAAATTAATTTATTTCCTTCCTTTTAAATATTTCCCTGAAATTTTTTTCTTTCTTATGTAACATTTCGTTTCATTTTAAAATGATAAACATAGTTTGGAAATCTGTACTTCCGGAAAAAGAATTCTCTGGAACTTTCTACAGGCTTCTATTCATGATATCATTTCCTCTTGTAACTCCTCTCCTTAGCCAATAAAATTCAAATCAATTTAACACGTAATTTCAAAAATTGTAACACTTTACTACTATTTGGCATCTTATCGTACAGAAATCTATAAAAATTTAATCTAACTGAAGCAATTTTTCATATCCTATAACGTTTCGAATTTCGCCAACGCAAGTTTCTAGTATTTTTATCCCAATTGCCGAATTTCCATTATTACAGCAACCCTTCCCCCCTCTTCTACGCTGTCTGTGCATTTTCGCAGTCCGTTTTATATTTCAAGGCAGAATAGTTTCCCCCTTGCCATTCTGTGAAGATTCATATGCGTTCAACGAAAATAGTAAATGAAAGAGAATTTTTTAAATATTATGATGATTTTGATGGAATGTATAATCCCTTCTGCTTGTGACAAGGGTGGATAATATTTCCACCAATGGAGATACAATAACGAATTCGTTTATAAAACTACGTGAATCCTGCTGATTACTATGTGGCAGCTATTATTAATTTTCAAGTCCACTGGTGCTACCTTCCGTGTTTTTTTTAATCGGTGCTGTGATTGATTTTGGTTTTTTTTAAAACGAGAGCCTCCATATTCCCTGAGAGAAATTATATTATTTTTCTCATGACAAAATATATATTAAACAAAGAAGGTCGTGTTCTATTTTAAAAAAATGGATATAGCAGTATGAGTAATCCATTTTTGAATATATGTTTTCATTTTCAAGAAGAATTTTCTTTTTTTAAATAAAGAATTTTACGATGATCTGCTTCTAAATGTATTTTTTAAAAAGGGTTCTTAAGAAGAAACTCAGAGGCGATTCGTTTTCGTTGTATGTTTAGAAGTACTTGAAATGTAACGAACGAAAAAAGACTCCGTAATCCCATGATTCTATTACGGGTGGGCGGGACTAGCGAAAACGTGTTATAAAATTACTCATGGGCGATTGGGCCTACGCAATTTTTTTTTCTTTTCGCTAGTAGCCTATTGGGATAATACAGAAGTCTCGCTTTGTAAACGAAAACTGTATAACATACCTTTTTTTCAGTGTGTATGTGGTTTTTGCCATAAATAATAATAGTTTCACGCTAGACCCAGTACAATCCATAAACCAGAAAGGGCTACCATTTTCATCTTTAATTCCGAGTTCATACTGGAAGTCCTTAAAGAATATTTTTTATTTTAAAAATGTATGTCATTAACCCCTTAACACTCTAATTCCCAGGGTACAATACGTTCTAGAAATTTTGTAATTAAGATAATCTGAATTAACACCAGAAAATTTCAATAATAAATTTCACTTTATTTAAATACGGATTGTCTGTTATTAAATAAATCAAATATTGCTATTTTAAGTTTCTGGTGTGAATTCGGAATATCGAATTAAAAAATCCACTAAATTCGAAACACTGTTGCGTAACACACACTGAATATATGCTACCATGGGGTAACCACTTGAAGGGCGGTGATGCCGCTATGGCATCACATAATTTTAATCCCTAATTGCCACATTGGCACCCGAATTTATTAATGACAATTTCTTTTTTTAAGTACGCGAAAATATACTTTTACTCTTTTACACATAATTTTTTCTTGTAATTACTGGTGTCGTTCAATTATTTCAACATTTTACTAATACAGATACCTTGCCCCTGAAAGGGTTAACAGTAATACTCGAGCGTCGCTCGGGTAAGAAGAGTTTATTTTCATCGTTACTAACAGCTTTCAGAAATCACAAATTTTTAACTATAATTTTTGATGTATTTGATGGACATACAAGGCAGATAGTTTAATACAAAAAAGTGGTTTTTAGTCCTTATTTGTAAAATATTGTGCCCAATAATAGTAATATTAATTAAAACTGATAAGGGGTTAAATAATGAAAATTTGATTTTCAAAATTTCTAGTATCAATTTCTGTATCAAGAAAAGGACCAAACTGGGAACCTTGACCCCATGTTGGAAACTACTGGTTCAGACTCTTATTCAGCAGATCTTTCTCTGCTCCATAGGCATAAAAAAACATTAATTTGTAAACCATAGAGTACCGTGGGGTTAAGGGGCTCCGCCTTAGAAATTCTTCCCAAAAAGGGCTCCGCGGGCCCAAAAGTTTGGGAACCACTGCTTTAGAGTAATTCAGTTCCTAGCAAAATCCAGCGTCGGAAGGCTACCCCAACCGCCGTACAACCTGGATCTGTCACTGCCGGACTCGTTTCTATTCCCTTGGTTAAACCCAGCGTAAAAGGTCATCATTTCGACAATTTGGGGAACTGGTAGAAAAACGAAACGCGCTTTTCTGAACAGCATCACAGTTGATGGCTTCCAGGTGATCATAAATGGGTGGCAGAGCCGTTTGCAACAGTGTATTAATGCAGGAGGATGTTATTTTGAAGAATATTAAGTTTCTGTAAAATTACCTACAAATGAACGAATTTTATGGAATCAGTCTCATTACTTTCTGGTGAGACGCTTTATTTTTTTAGACTCGACATTTCTTTCAAAAACAGTTTTACACATTATAGACTAAGATTTTTTAGCAAGATTATTATCTGAGGAAGCAAATGTTGTCGCACTATTATACAATCTGACAACAAAGTGTTTAACAAGGATATTTCCCTTAAACCAGTGGTTCCCAACGAGGGGCATACACTCCACCGGGGGCAATTTGACTTTTTAGGGGGGGGGGGGCAATGCCAAATTTCTTACTCAACCAAATTCTCTATCGTTTTTTTTAAGTGTTATTGTAGACTAAAAATAAATGGAATGCAAGGAAAATATTCCCAATTAAAGGTTTAAAACAGAATCAGCACTAGAAGAGTTTGTTACCCGATCAATCTAAAATACTTTGACATATTTTTTATAATTAAAATTCTCTAATTTTTCTGGTTATTGTATTTTACAATTTTTCGTAACTCTTTCGATTTTATATTGTATAAGTGTTCTATTTTAATTCACTTTGCTATACGACCTACGAAAAATTTTTGACACTTAAACGGATGTGTACAATCTGACTGTCTTGAATATATTTAACCTAAATAACATTTGAAATATCTGAACGAGGTACTACCAACTTCATAAAATTTGTAATTCTTTAACAGCTTTAGAAAAGAAAATGTATAGATAGTAAATATCTATTGTTCTAGTGCAGGCATCCTTAACAATAAATAAATTTACATCATGGCGTATTCATTTTAAATTTTAAAATCAGACAATACATTGCAGACATCTAACGATATTGAGAATGGTAAAACAGAGATAATGTGTTGTGATGGAGGAATATTTAAAATTCATGAAAATAAGAATCTTGAAATGCTAATTGTGTATCTCGTTATCCATAGAAAGAAACTCCAGAGTCCAAAGCTTTTTCGCCAACTCTTAATAGGTTACAAAAATTTTAATTATATTAATTATTAATTATTATATTAATTACATTATTAAAAATTGAATTATAAAATTAGTTGATGTTATCAATTTTAGTGCTAAATGTGAGTCTCTTTAAGACATTTTTTGAATATAAAAATGCAGACCATATAACACGTTTCTCTAGCATTAGGTAAAGTTGAAAAATAACATTTTTTTTTCAGTTCCTACTATTAGTTCTCACTCTCCCTATATTTAGTTATTTATTTATATATCTTGTTCAAATTTTCAATCGTTAATAAAATACTTATTATTCATCCTATCAAGCTGAAATAATTTTTTTTAACTTGTACTGGATGACAATTGATGTTAATACAGATTTTTCAAATATTAATTCATTAATAAAATTTTAATTAATTAATTTTAGTTTTATATGGGAGACAAAATGGCGGTCATTGGTTATTGAACAGCATTTAATGCATCTTCATATCTATAAGGGGGGTTACCATAGGGTGACCCTGTTCTGTCGCCAAATACCGCCAAGTTTGTCGCCAACCTGGCGATATATCGCCAAATTTGGCGCCTAAAATGAGTCGCCAAATTGGCGATATCTCTAATATTTCGCCAAATTCCCATAGATTTCCATTTTAAACCTACTTGCTTATAGAAAACCAACAAATTGAGATATTTTAATGCAACAAAAACTAATACTAGCTTAAGGGATTATATTAAATTTTTCTTTGATGACCTAAGTAGGAATTGTCTTTAAAAACAAAATTTTTATATTACTTGTTTTTTTTTTTTATCTAAAGGTGAAGATGAATCATTGCCTCATTGCATTTATAGAATTATAGTGAAAATACATTTGTGACAGAAGATTCCCGTCTTTGATAAGTTAAAAATGTAAAATGAATAGTTACTGTTAAGGCTCCTCTATGCTTTCACCCTGTGATTAGAGTTCATATTCTAAATAATAAAAGACATATGTTACAAAGTTAGGGGGGGGGGGGATCGTGAGTTTACACATGTTTTGGTGGGGCACGGCCAATAAAAGGTTGGGAACCACTGCCTTAAACTATGATTATTTTAATTTAAATTATAAGACTCAATCAAATTTAATAGTTAAGAAAAGAAAAAAAAAGAATATCTTTGAATAGATAACTCAAAATCGAACTTGTGTCAAATTTAAAAAAATCAAATATTTTACTAAACATAGATAATCTTTTAATTTAGAAAATGTGTTGAAATACTGTTTCAAACACATATGAAATAAATTTACGACAAAACGAGAAAATAACTTCTTTTTTTCAAAGAAACAATAATTGTGTCACATTAAGAATTTAAAAAAAAAAAAATCTTTTTCTGCTCATCATTATTTACCATACATGTGCCGGATATTTTCGTCATTGAAAAAGATTCAAGATAAGAAAAAAATGCAAAATTTAATCTATTTTCTGATGAATAAAAGAAGAATGTGAAATAATATAAGATAAAAAAAAATCATTGAACACAAGCCTGAACTTTCATAGTGTTTTGTTCTAGTATAATAATCCTTATTCGTATCAAATGATGCGCAAAAATTGATGATTCAATTCCGATTTTAAGCTTGTTAAGTCTGTTGTTATCTTGCCGAAATTCTAATACGTCTTTCGGAAGGTAAAATCCATGCTTATTAAGTTACATATTTTTATAAGAGTTTGAATATCGTTCTAAATATGTTTTAACAATAGAATTTTTTTAGAACCAAAACTTTGTTCTTCTTCTCAATTAAAATAAGAATAGATATAATTTTACTACGAGTTAATTTAGGAAAGTCCATATACATAAAAAGTGAAAATAATAAGTAGTTGGTAGCTTTTACGAAGGTTAGAATGCGATAATTTGTTTTTGTTTTTTGAAACTGGATGTTTTTAGACTTGAACAAGTCACCTTTTTAATAAAATTCATATTCTAGATTTAGTGTCTTTTGAAAGGTATTTTATTTTCACCGTTATGATATAAAAACAATAAAATACAATACAGTACAGTACATCCAAATCATGGAACCAAGCACAAACCTTATGGTTGAAACAGAGACCACATTTATATATATGAAATGACAATCAAGTTGATCAAATATCTTCGATAAGCAGTGTGATGCACAAAGTTTTCGATTTACGATTTTAGTCTTATACACATCGATTTCATAACTAAAGGAATGCCCTTGACACAAAAGTTTGTCAAGCATCTTCTATAAGTAGTGTGATATATAAGAATATTTTGTTTGTTACGTAAATCTTTTTTATTGAGTTATGATGATATTTAACAAACAGACTGTTTTCGTTAAATATGGCTATTATAATTCAAATTATGAAGCAAAAATGATTTTTTTCATATTAGAGGATAATTAAGGGCCAAAAATACTTCGTAAAACACCATAAAAAATGTCATGGTGTTTTAAGAAGTTTTCTTGGCTCTTACTGGTTAACACCATCTTTTACTTGTATTAATTTTTAAAGGATAATTACTTTCTTTTATAAGAACAAAGTACCGGATTCGTGAAAATATTCTACTATTGGCTTATGATGGAATAAAATGTTTTGGGTCCATAATACAATTTGACAAAATTTTTAGGCTGATATCTGACTATATGTCTGTGTTTTACACAAGTTTTTGGACGCTACTCAACGACTAATGCCCAGGATTCCTTGAAACTTCATACCTAGTTATAATAATTGGTTAGTTATACTTACAAGGAGAGGGTCCGAGGTTGGTCTCACGGAATCCAGCGACCCTTTGTGCATTGATAGAGTATAGTCAATAGATAAACATATCAACAGGATAAAGTGCAATATTCAGGGGCGCCGTAAAAAACGAGCCCCAAAGTTGACCCATTATTGACTCTTTAGTATATAATCGGATAAATTACACCCAATTGCGAGAGCCTCGATTTTACAGTTGGCAGCGCGCCAGTCTTTTAATTTTCTCTGTCCGTTATCTCTGCGGGTTCTATACTCCGACGAGGCTTTTTTTTTCCCCCGACAAAATAATGATCAGTTATTTTCGAACCACTATTAGAAAATATATGTCTAATTATTTAAATGTAAGACAAATATAAATATAGGCGCATTCACACATATTTATTTATTTACAGACAAAGAGATTTTTATTGCAACTTATGGATATAATGAAAAGTAAAAAATAAAACAAAAATCTTATGCAGTAGATACGTATTTTTTTACATTAAACATTTTAGTAAATTTTATATTTAGTTTTATTTAGAATTATCATACTTATTTTAGAATTATTTACATCTATTTTACAATTACGCATACTTATTTTACACTTATTTACATTTATTTTACATTTATGTCTATACTATGTACTTAAAATTTAAATCTGTGCTATTAAAATTGAGGTTCTGATTACGGGCAGGAACCGGGGTGATAATTATCATAAAAATATATGAAACAGAAACTTTTGCGACAGCGTGCACAAATAATAATAGAAGTGTTTTTACAGGAACAAGGTGTTTTAAGAAGTTCATTTGGAAAACACACTTCATTGATATTCATAAATATGGTTCTTTTTTGTGAAAGTTTCGACGCATGCCAGGCGTATTTTATTATGTTACAAAATATAGGTGAAAAGAGTTGATGGTACACAATTGAATGTATTTTTATACAATCCTCGCGAGAATTAATTTCTCTTTTCTGTTCAATTAAACAATTACAATTTTGTAACCGCTTAATAATATTTTTCACCTGCCTATAAAAATAAACGTCGCATGGTTGAACCAAACCTGTACATTTTGGAGGAATGACTTTAATTGTACAAATAGTTTGTTTATCTTTATCCTGGAAGGTTTCGTCATATATTTCTGGTCGTGTTTGTCCTACCCAGGAGTCGATAATCAACAAAACATTTTCTTGCCCAACGTAATTTTTTAAACAATTGTTAAGAAATTCACTGTATAAATGTGAGGTAAGTTTACTAGATTTCGATGACAGGGAAAATACATTCGTATATTTCTTTGCATATTGATTTATCAGTATTTGTATCTTAGGACCAAATGTACCTGTTACTTCCAGTGAGAACAAAAAGACACGAGGCAGCACTTTTCCTGACAAAGTTACGCCATACTGTGCCGTATATGAATGAGAAAGTTTATTCATATCTTGTTTTTTTAACAAATACACTTTTAATTCCTTTTTTTGACGAGAGTTCTATTGTATGCTGATTGGTATTGGCACCCTGAAATTAAAATCAATTTATTTTACAAAATATTGTAATATATTTTTCATTTTTTTTTTTTTAACACACAAAAAGTACTTGGATATTTTATTAATAAAATTTTTTACATACCTGTCTGGTCAATATTAATGACATAATTTTCGTCGAAATTGCGGATTAAGCGTAAAGTCTTTACACAAAAATTTTCCGCAGATGCTAGCGTTTCTTCAATTGACACTACCTCTTTCTGTGACACAAATTCTGTGATTTTTCGCTGCCGTATTCCATGTCTTCTTTTAAATTTTTTTACCCATGAGTCAGAAGCTTTAAATTTGAAATCTTCATATTGCCTTGCAGCAGCCAAAGCCCATCCTTGCAATTTTTTTGTTTTTACTTGTTCGTAGTTCTGTCGAGCTTCCACAAAACGGTCATATGTCCAAGAATCAATGACAGAAAATTTATCATATTTGTTGCCACCATTTTTAACATCTTCTTCTCATTGCAATAAATGATGTTTTCTTTTTAAGAGACTACAACCTCTTTTTTGCAATGATTGCCAACTCCAAGTAGAATGTTCTTTAGCCATATTGACTGCTTTTATTTTATAATCCAAAGGAATGAAATCTGCATCTTTGCTTTTTTTAGGGGGTGGTTCATATTCATTTGTTGACTGATCATCTTCCACCTCCTCAAAATTTACTTCTTCACATATTTCATTCATATGAATGAGCTCATCTTCAACTATAAGTTTTCTATCACAAAGTAGTTCTAGAGTATTGTGAAAAAGTTCATTCCCGGATAAGCTTGGCTTCATAAGAAATAGTGTCTGAAGACTCCCATGTAATTAAATTATTTTCAGAGAGTAACTTTTCGTAATACACGACTGCATCTTTTAATCTCAATTTTGATGATTCGCTATGAATTGAGTCTTCTGAAATTCGCTCTCCAATATTTGTAAATTTAGAAGCTTCTTCACTAGACGTTTTTTCCAAAATAACATTTTTCATTTTAATTATGACACTATAATAAAGAACAACGTCTAATAACCGCAAAACTTTAAAAACAAAATGCCGCCCTCATTCGCTCTGCAGCAGATGGCTGCTGATACTTCCATAAAAGAAGAGTAAACATTCAAAACCCACCCTGTTTATTTTCTATAGTGTACTTGTTTTGCTGAAAAACCACCTACGTAATAAAATGTCCCTGAAAAGATTCTTAACTGAAAACAGTTGTCCTAATTCCAAACATGAGATCCCATGATAAAAAAATAATTATGTTTTAAAAATTAAAAAAAGAAAAAAAATTGAAAAATTATAACCTTTAAATTAACAAGATAAAAATAAAATAGCATATTTTAATTTTATGTAGCGTATTTTAATTTACTTCACTGAGAACAACAGGGATTTATTCATAGAAAAGTCTATAAATAAATGTAAATAAAATTAAAATTTTGTCGACTGAATAATTCAGTTTCTTCTACTTCCCCCCCCATTAGATCCATAAAACTGATGTCTCTCTGTAAATAAATAAGCATATATATGCGTGTATGTGTGCATGCAGAAGCATGTTTTTATGAATATTTGTCTTACATTTAAATAATTAGATATATATTTTTAATTGTGGTTCGAAAATAACTGATAATTATTGTAAAACTTTTCCTCCTCTATTTCTTTATTACCTTTTTTATTAAGAAGGTTTCTCATCAATATCTTCTTAACCTTAGAAAAAGGTTTCTTATTTATTTCATTAAGTAATACTCGAGATGCTAAAACACTGCTAATACACACTGCTAAAATGAGAACTGCTGGATTGGCGAACACTTGTTTATTAATATGACAAACACACACACACACAACGAATATTATAACATTAACTTTTGGATATGTTACACTATTTCACAAAGACATTAAGATGCCGATGTTATCAAAAAACAATCAGGGCGACACACCACTGATTTTCACTCCATCCTCTCACTCCACGATCTCCACGGCCACTGCTGCCTATTCCAGTTCGAATAGTTCTGCCTTGGCGAGAGTTCACTGTTTGGCGACCGCCAATAACCGTGCTTCGCAAATATTAAAGTAAATGCGAGCCTTACACGTCCCTCCTTAAGAAGCACATAGTTCTCCTTAAAGACTATGCTGCTAAGAAAAGTACAGTTAGTTTCACAAACACAATGTTAAAGGAAAGAGCCTATTTGCTAGCCCAAACTTTTTAAACACTTAAATGAAAGAAAAAAAATGTATATATATAATAATAATGTAAACAACAGTCGTATTTACACATAACACAAAATACCAGAATATATAATAATACAATCATAATACGATAAGTTTATATCTTTCCTTAAGGGAATCTAGAAAGGGCATCAGCATTTCCATGCCTACTTCCTTACCTATAGGTAATTTTTAGATTATATCTTTGAATATTCTTTAGATTATATCTTTGCCAGCTCGCTGGGCTAATGCCCAGCGAGCTGGCTTGGCCCCATGTGGCAATCCCTGGGAACTCTCTGTTTTGTCAAGTTGGATAAAGGTAGTACGATGCTTGCAAAGTTCGGGATATAGTCTCTATAATAACTTACTATCCCCAGAACTGTTCTCAATTCTTTCTTGTTGCTAGGAGCAGCTAGCTCCTTCATAGCTTCCACCTTTTCTGGGTCTGGGGCATGTCTTCCTGATCCAACTATATGCCCTAAAAATTTTACTTCTCTTTTTCCGAAATCACACTTTTCCAGATTAACAGTAAGACCTACTTCACGAAAGGCCTGTAAAACTTCACCTATATATTTCGTGCTGTCAGTAGCAATTTCTTTTTTCTCAATTGCCTTTCTATTTCTTCTTTTGTCTTTACGAGTGTCAAATATTTTTTGTTTTTTGTTTCCTATTTTCTATACTAACTTTTGGCTGCTCAGAAGTTTTTCTGTTTCTTCTTGTATCATCCCGAATTTCAACTATTTCTGTTGTTTTCTTCTTATTTTTGGTATTTTTTTCTGACTGCTCAGCATCTCTTCTAATTCTTCCTCTATCTTCTAGATTTTCAACTTCTTTCAGCACTGTGAAATCTGGGGACTTTTCGTCTGAAACAGTCTCTTCTTTTCTTTTTCTCGAAATTCTTTCAAGCATTTCGTTTTTCGGGTGATGTTCTTCATCATCAACTCTTTTAGATGTTTCTTCCTTAACTTTCAAATTTTTATACTCATTTTCAAGTTTGCTCTTTCCCGCTTCAATCTTAATAAGATCATAGTTTAATGAATTATTTAAATTTTTAGACTTTGCCAGCCGTATTTTCATTTTCTCACTTGCTGGCATAAATTTCTGTATTTCTGTTTGTTGCTCCTTTGAAAATGTTTTTAAGTACTTGTATGCTTTATGTAGACCATTAATATCATTATTCAAGACACGAATAATCTTTTCCTTTGCTTTGAGCTTATTTTCTAAATCCATAATCTGCTCACTATACTTAAAGTTGGTCGTACGACATTGCTTTAATTTGGTTCTAGATACCGCTTCATATTTTTCTAAGATAGCAATCAACTGCTGCAAGACTGTGTTTTCTTTTTCATGATTAACAGGACTGACTGTAAAGTTCTCCTTCAACTGTTTCAAATTAGACTGCATTTCTTCAATTTTATAAGTCTCTTTAATCTCACATTTGTCCAGTACTTGCACAAACTCATAGGCATCCTCATTTTGAGAAATGGTGACATTCAGCTTGTTTTGAAGATCATTGTTAATTTTTTTAAACTTGACTAATTCATCATTACACTTTCTGTTCTTGGATTTATATTTCCCTGTTTCATTCTTTTGAAAAATGATGGTATTAACATCTTCTTCTAATCTTTTGCACTCACATTCTAATCGTTCTTTAAACTTCATTTCAGGTTCAATTTCCAAAGAAATTTTGTCAAACTTGTTCTTTAAATTTTTCTTCACATTTTTAAGATTATTTAATTCATGATAACATTTCCCTTTCTCACATCTCAGTTTTTCCAATTCATCTTTTTGTGAATTTATAGTCCTAAGAACTTCTTCTAACTTTCGGCTCTCGAATTGTTCCTTAAAATTCATCTCACATTCAGACTTTTTATAAGCAAGCCAAAGTTTTTCTTCTGAATCACGGTTAGTCTTTTCCAACATAACCACTTCATTCTTGCAGTCTAAGTAATCTGCTTGTAATAAATCGAACTTTCCAGCTTGTTCTTTGACTTTGTTTAGTTCATTAGCAAATTCGGATCCTTTCTGTTTCTGAAATTCAAGGGTTTCTGTTAAAGATTGCAGTTTTGTTTGTAAGTTTTTCTTTTCGGACTGCACTTTTGATAATTCTTCTTTCAAAAACATACATTCTTCCTCTATTGAATTGATTTCTTTCTTCTGTTTTACAATAATTTCTTTCGAATTTTCAAGGACATCATTAGTATATTTTAATGTTTCTTTAGCCTCATTAGCATCAGATTTATACTTTTCAAGAGAATAACTTTATTTATTTATTTCTTTTCGGTGAACTGTTTTCAGATTCTCAATTTCATCCTTCACTTCAGATTCAGTTTGATGAGAAGCAATTCTAGTAGTTTCAGAAACTTCTGAATTCGTTTTAAGTAAAATGTTGGTATTCCTTTTTTCTAGTCTTTCCAGTTCATCACACTTTACCGAATTTGTTCTAATCGGTGACAATACCGGCCCTATGATTCGAGCTGACAACACCTCTTTATTTTCTATAGTTCCTTCTGTGGTAACCAAATTACTAATAGCACTTTCAATTCTGCTTCGTGTTCTCTGACAATTATTTTCAGGACAAACCCGTGCAAAATGAGTTGAATCTCCGCATGCAAAACATCTAGGTTTAAACGTCCTGGAATCCCTATACTTTTGACAAGTCCCTTGATATTTTGTTTGGTCAAATTGTTTGTCATTTCCTCCATATTTAGTCGTTCCCGCAAAATGACCGTTTTTGTTATTTTCGAACCTTTCTTTAGATTTGTACTTATTTTTCTCTTCCAATTGCCATCGAGGAACATCTTTTAGTTTAGCGGGTACTGAGCTTTTCTTGAACCCGTCTCTCAAACTTTCGTATTCATCAACTTTTTCTGCAACTTCTAGAGGGTCGATCAATTTATTCCATTGATGCAAGAAGTGTTCTTTCACTTCGTTTGGTACCCTGTGTTTGAGTTGGTCCGCTACCAATAATTTCTTTAATTGGTCGAAATTCTCAACTTTTAATTCGTTTATCCATTCGTTGAAATAATTGTTCAATGCATGACTGTAGCTTCTCCAAGACTCTTCTGGTCCCTTTTGATGCCGGAAAAATAATTGCCTCAACTTCTCGGGATTTAGCTTGTAACGCTTTCATAACATATCCTTTACGAAATCATAGTCATTGGCTCTCTCAGGGGGCTCTCGAGCTATATTATTAGCCATATCTCTTGGTAACAGTCCCAATAAATATGCTACCCATTCTGATTTATGCACACGCGCCATTGCCGCCCGACGCTCAAAGTTTACTAAATACAGTTGCATTTCGTCTACTTTTTCGTCGTATTTAGGAGTTATCTGCATCAGTTGCACTCTAGACCTTGTTTCATTTGAATTTTCAACCACTTCACCCAAATCTACGTTATTACTTCTTAATTTCAACCGTTTTATTTCGAGATCGTGATCTCTTTCTTCTTTCCGAATGCGATCCTCTCTTTCTTCTTTCCGAATTCGTTCTTCTCCCTCTTTTGTCTCACGCCGAATTCGTTCTTCTTCCTCTTTTGTCTCACACCGAATTCGTTCTTCAATGATTCTACTCAGGGATACTTTTGCCTCATCTTCTACGAAATTTTCATTTTCAGATATTAATTTTCTAATATCTGCCCTCTTATTATCCCTGCTAGCTTCTATACCCAGCTCTGTTGCTAGCTCTATTAGATCTTCCTTCCTGCCCCTACCCAGGAATGCCATTGTAAAAAAAATTATTCTAACGAATTCAAAATGCTAGTAATGAATTAAAGACAGCGTAATAAACCTCAAGACTTATTAATTCCCACAAAAAAATAACTATAACCAATCATTCAAATAATTTTTCAATAGAACCGTTTGGAATTTAAATGTTTAAATAATTCTGTCAACGGTATTTTAACTCTAGTCAAAATGAACTTTCTGAATTATTATGAAAAAAAAATATATGTACACACAATTAAATCAATTATTTACTTTCGTTTTAATGAGTTAAAAAAAACTCATTCAGCAATAATTAAAATGTACTAATATTCCCTTTCACCAAATTGCTTTCAATAACCATTAACCCTAAAATAGTAGAACACCAAAGAATTATAAATTAGGCCATACGTTCAATGTCTATAAATAACAAATGCACTCATAATATTTGTTTCGATTCCACACTCCGTACGCATAAATACAATTTAAATCATAATGTTAGTTTTGATTTAAAAAAATAATAACACTCTTAAAAGAATGCCTTCATAACACTAGTTTAGATTTACGAAACTCAGGATACTTAAATAAGCATGAAGAAAAAAAATACTAATTCCGATCTATGAAAGAGCTTTCTTAAACAAACAAACAAACAAACAAAAAAATGTAATCACTATTTTTAACTTACAAAACTTGGTTGCACAATCAAATAATAAAAATATCAATTTCACCTGTGATAAAATATGAAATAAACAACCTCTTTTTTTTTCTTTGTAGAATGAGGAAATCATAAATAAACACAACTTTAATTATGTTCCTGCATTTTTAAATTGCGAAGGTGATAAATAACCAATTTAAAAACAAAACATATTCGATAATTCTATTACGTCAACGTTAAGTAATGTAAGTATTTCCAAAGCACTTTCAAATTATAATATTAATCTCATTTATTTAGTTTGCTCTTATGCAATACCAGAAAAACAAAATATTTACACCTGTTTAGTTTTTCGAAAACATTTAAGAAGAAAGAAAAAAAAATTCCATAATATTTTACGCAATCACAATTGAACTTTAATCACATATCAGTGAAATATTTCCATTATTTTACACTACATTTATCTTATTTTAACATTACTGCATATTTAAAATATAATGCAATATACACCTTATATATTTAATGAAATTTCAGATGCAACAATCAATACTTTCGTTTCAAATTTTACATTCAAAGAAATAATCAATCTAATGATACGTAGTGTTAATAACCTTCATTTAATTACTCATTCTGATCTTCATGAATCTACACAATAATATTTTTAATTATTTTACAGCATAACAGAATAATATAATTTTATTTTTGGGCTAGCATAAAAAACGAACAAGACTCTTACCTCTTTGATATTAAAAACCACGTAAGAACAATCGTGCCGACTGCCGCCAGTAAAACTTTTCCTCCTCTATTTCTTTATTACCTTTTTATTAAGAATGTTTCTCATCGATATCTTCTTAACCTTAGAAAAAGGTTTCTTATTTATTTTATACTCGAGAGGCTAAAACACTGCTAATACACACTGCTAAAATGAGAACTGCTGGATTGACGAACACTTGTTTATTAATATGACAAACACAATCACACACAACGAATATTATAACATTAACTTTTGGATATTTTACACTATTTCACGAAGACATTAAGATGCCGATGTTATCAAAAACAATCAGGGCGACACATCACTGATTTTCACTCCATCCTCTCACTCCACGATCTCCACGGCCACTGCTGCCTGTTCCAGTTCGAATAGTTCTGCCTTGGCGAGAGTTCACTGTTTGGCGACTGCCAATAACCGTGCTTCGCAAATATTAAAGTTAATGCGAGCCTTACAATTATTTTGCCTTGAAAAAAAAAGTACCCCATCGGAGTATAGAACCCGCAGAGGTCACAGACCGAGAAAATTAAAAGACTGACGCGCTGCCAACTGTACTATCGAGGCTCTCGCAATTGGGTGTAATTTATCCGATTATATACTAAAGAGTCAATAATGGGTCAACTTTGGGGCTCGTTTTTTACGGCCCCCCTGAATATTGCATTTTATCCTGTTGATATGTTTATGTATTGACTATACTCTATCAATGTACAAAGGGTCCCTGGATTCCGTGAGACCAATCTCGGACCCTCTCCTTGTTAGTTATAATATTGACATAAGTTGGTTCTGATTAGATTTTTCGTTGACATCGCCCAACCGGTGACACTACTATGTCATGCTTTCCGATGATTTGAGTGAGAGTTACACGAGGGTGAATCAAATACAAACCGGAATTTTTGTTTTTTAATTTATTGGTACAAGATACAAAACAGAAAGTTGCATAGGGTAACTTGAGATGTGATGCCATATTGTACAAGATGACGTATGAACGTATCACGAACTATATGTGCAGGCGATGTAGGGAAACGCTGCTCAGTTGTAAGGAAGAGGATTCCCTAGTGATATTTTAATTTCCATTTGCGTTTTACTTTAAATTTTTAAGAAGCTAAGTAGAAGCTTTTTAAGTGCTTTTTTATTGCTATTTCGTCTTAACACTTCTGGTAAGTGTCCAAATCCTTTACGTGACTTCTTTATTTGCTTATATAAGTCTTAGTTTAAACAACAGAGAAATAAATCTGATGTTTTTAGAGAGTACTGGTACCTGGCTTTTCTACAAAGCACAAATAGTGGTCGGTTCCCGCTTCTTCACGTCAGTGGGGGGCACCGGCGTCTTGCCCAATACTTTGGGGTAAGTCGACGAAAATTGTGGGTGGTAAGATGCCAGTTGTTTTCCCTTGGGGTAAGATGCCGGTTATTTTCCGTTGCGGGCAAATGCCTGGTTGTTTCTTAATTGTTTAAATTACTCTTGGCTATTAAGTAACTTGTCAACAATTTTAATCAGATAATTTAAATCAGTGATTAAATCTTGATTTAATCAAGTGCTTAAAAAATCATTCATTAAAATCATAAATTTTCTAAATGTTTAAAATCACATAAAGAAATATTAAAATCTAAGGTGAACCTTATTTGAAAGGTTTCTGTGTGTATTCTGCCTTATAAATAAACTTTATTGGCCTTATAAAGAAGCGTTTAATAATTATTAATTTTAATCATTGTTACAAATTTCATGTTAAATGCCGTTATAAATAATTTTAATAAATGTAAATACCGGTAGTGTATAATATAGTTTTAGATAACTAGGGGTTTCTGCCCCCTACAAGCTATGCTCGCCAACCTCCATCCAGATACCGCAAACTCTAAAAACATGCTAATTTGATTTGCTTTGAAAAGATTACGGAAGATTATAATTAAACGACTAGTGGTGATCTCCTGTAATCAGGTTTCCATTCATTTCCCCTTGGCTGAGGGATTTTAAGACAGAATCAATTGCTGTCGAGACAGCTAACTGCTACTTTCGTGTAAGATCAACCAAACAATTTAAAGTTAGCTTGTACAAAATGGCTAAGTAAACAATTTTATAAAGCCGCTATAAGAAATTTATTTTAAATTAGACATTTTAAATGTATCATTTTAAATATGATGTAATTTTCACCAAAGTTTTTTTTTTCTCATTTTAATATTCAAATAAAAATAATTTTAAAAGCCTAAAAAGCCAAACTAAATCGGTGTGACAATAGCAACTACGAATTTCCAAGTGTCTCAAGCCCTTCTAAAAAGGAATTAGATAAGAAGTCAAAGTGTAGAAAGATAGAATCTTCAAATGAAGATGATATGGATGATGATTAAAATCCCTCCCAAGATTCAGAACACGAGGATTTTTTTTAAGTGAATGCGAATGATTGTTCAGAGTTTCTAGCAGAGTGCAATAAAACCTCGGGAAATTGTGATGGGATCAAGTGCATTCATTGAAACTGTTGGTTATATAAAAGCTGCTCAAAGTTCCTAAACAAATGTGCAGTTTGTGGCAGACCTGGGATATTGCTAAAAAGAACAAAGGGACATATGAAAAACATTAACAAAAAAGCTTGACTCTAAAGCACTTTATCACAGTGACTTTACCGTAGTTAAACTTGTTATAATGTTTAAAAATAGGCATACTTTAGAGCCATAATTCTTTTAAATGTTAAATAGAACATAATATATTAAATATTACATAACCAAATATATTAACATAACATAAATAATTATATAACAAATAAATATTAGTTTGTTCTTTTATTATATTGCCAACGTTTGTTACATTCATAATTTTGTAATTTCCTAATATTAAGTAAGTTAACAACTTTAGTATGTCTAAAATATTAACCCATTAGTGCCTGAATTTTTTTTTCAACTCAATATTGTGCTTAATTATAGTAAATGGTGTAAAATGAACGTAAAAAATAATTTAAAAAATTCTCTTTGAAAAAATATTTATTTAATATATAAAAAACTAAACGTCCCAATTTTGGGACACTAGGCACGAATGGGTAGGGGTTTTCTCCGTTACTGTCTAAGCATTATATGTATGTTTTATGCCATTTAATATGTTTCAAAAAGGTTATACATCATTCGGGTTATTATTTGACTATAAAATTTCTTTATTATTACTATAAGGGGGAGAAGGGTTGGGGTCGGCTCAAGAACAAGACCCCCTTCCTCCTCACCATTAGCCATTGACATAGTAAAAATTTATATAGTAAAAATTTATAATAATCAATAATTACTAATAGAGTATTTGTACCGTATATACTCGCATATACGCCGACCCATTAACTTTTTAATGCAAAAACCCGCGTATGTCGACCCCCCAACTTTTTACTTCAATTTCGCACAAAATCAAACCAAAGGTTTCACTTACTAATGCGAAAAATTAGTAAGTAAACAAAAACAAATCATTGAAATTTTTTTAACAATAAATTATTATTATTTGTATATTTTATATATTATTTTATTATTTATATACATAAAAAATCAGGCTTTTGCAGTATTCGAAGGTTTTTTTTTTTTTTTTTTTTGGCTTATGTAATTGATTCGCGTATAAGTTTTCCCCCAAATTTACTTGCAGAAAATTGTCAAAAATTCTTCGTTTTACACACGAGTATATAAAGTACAGTAGAACTTCGATTATCCGACCCTCGTGTAACCGGAACTCTCTGTAAACCGATGTCGAATCCTGAATTTTTTCCAGCGATTTTTTTTTTACTTTCACATTCCTTGTGAATGCAAGTGTCCCCTTCCAAACCACGAGTAGAGATAAGCATTTTGGTCCCCCTTTCTTCGAATTCCATTGAAATTAGCTTGAGCTCCCGCAAGATCCGATCCCGTGAAGATTATACCCCCCCCCCCCCAACCCTTGTACACGTCCCTGTTCTAAACAAATAAAATTATTTTCATGTATAATTTAAATTTAGATGTTTATTAAGCAGTTTAAATAGACCTAATAGCAGTTCAATGACGATGTTGCATATTAAACTAGATGATTATTGATAAATTCTCGATTATCCGGAAATTTGATTATCCGCTGTCGGTTCGGACCCAATTACGTCGGATAATCGAGGTTCTGCTGTATATATTTTAGTAACCTCAGGATGTCAAATACTAAACTAAGTACAAAACATAAAGGTATGATATAAATTTAATTAACTGATAAAAATTAAAAAAAATTTAATTAATTGATAACCCTAAGCCAATAGCTAAGGGTTAGGAAGGGGTGAGTGTCTTGTTCTTGAACAGAGCCCAGCCCCTGTTCCCCCTATAGTAATAACAAAGAATAGCCAAATAATAATCCGAATAATAATTTTATAGCCAAATAATAATCCGAGTGGTATGTAACCATTTTGTAACAAAATAAATGACATAAAACATACATTTAATGCATAGACAGTAACGGAGAAAACCCCTACCTATTCGTGCCTAGCGTCCCAAAATTGGGACGATATATAAATGTTCAAATTCGAGCAAAAAAATAGAAATCTGAAAAAATGCAAAAATATGTATTCTAAAATAATGTTTCATCTTATAAATAATACCACTTATAAAATGATTGATAAAAAAATAAAAGAAATATCTTTCCTTTTCTTACGCGCCATTTTATTTCAAGAAAATCCAACTTTGCGCTACAACAAACATTTATTTAACCTTTTTATTCTTAAAAATGCAATGCCATTTACGGATAAATATAGAAAACAAATACTAAGGATATATTTTACTAAGTTTTTAAGGATATCATAATTCAATTTGTAATGGGTTTTTTTTTAAGGAAGCGTCCCAAAATTAGGAGCCAGACACAAATGGGTTAAAGTTTACTTTTATTCGTCCCATTATGTTTTATACTGCTTCACAAAAATTATTTTTTACATTGAAACTCCATAAGGCATCTTCCCCCTACATAGTTGGCCATCTTACCCATACCTATGGGTAAGATGCTGAAATGCAAGTGTTTACAAAAACAAAATTTTCGATGCTTTCTATAACATCTGTAAAATGAAAGAAGTTTTTAAATCATACATAAGAGTCTAAACTGTAACAAGAAATCAATGAATAACAAATATAAACAACAGGCGATTTTTAAAACAATTAAGTCAACAACTACGACATCTTCACCCAATCTACCCTATTAGTTTTCCATATAATCTCTTGATTTCAAAGCACATTTTCCCCAACGGATTAAAAGATTTTTGATGCCGTCATCATAGAAAGAAGAGGGGCGTGTCTCCAGCCAATTGCGCAGGAAGGCTTCAACAGCAGTACCTTCGCCGAATCGTTCACCTCTTAATGCTTCTTTCATAGGCCCAAACATGTGATAATCATAGGGGAAAAGTCAGGGCTATAGGGAGGGTGTTCCAGTGTTGTTCAATGCATTTCCTCCAACTTTTTGTGAGTCAGGTTGGCTATATGGAGATGGGCATTGTCATGAAGCAAAATCAGAATGGCGCATAGTTAGGCATGTGATATCCCCACCTCCCATGTGCAAAGGTTTGATCACCCTCGCAATAACCTTTAGGCGTCCCAGCAGAAATTCCGATTCATATTTGATTCACACTCGTATATTAAATATGGCTTGGCTATAAATATATGCTGTCCACTTTGCCAATCCTTGTCGGGCGAAGTGGCCATCTTGTAATTTTTCTTTTAAAGTAACGTGTACATCTTAAAATAAACTAAAAGAAAAGTAAAATAGCAATTACTGTAGTTTCTACAGTTATTATAGCTACTATTGGCATTTGTTTCTAGAACTTTACTGAATAAAAAGGTATAAAAATTCATCAAAAATTAGAGTGGCCACATTATCCTTCCTTCCCCTACGCCTTTTCGTTTACCTATTCCCCTTTTCGTTCATAGATTTCTAAATAAATCATTTAACTTAGCCTGAAACCAGCTTTCTATTGCATTGCACTATTACTACAAAAATTACTATTGCAGTAGGTATCTCCAAATATTTACTTGTGTGTTTATGTGCGCATGTTTGCATTCTGAATTTTAATCGCCATTAAAAATAAAATTTATAGAACACAAAGTCTTAAAAAATGTATTCGTAATTTCTTTTTCTTTCCATTCAGATTATATATATATATATATATATATATATATATATTGCATTATTAAATCTTACTTCTCGATATTTCCCTGTTTTATGCTAAATTACCACCATATTCTTTAATAATATCTATCGTTAATTCGATTACATTCCCTTCAAATTAATTATTCTCTTGTCCAGTTTACATAAATATAAAACTTTTAGTTATTCTTAAACCATATCATGATTTCTAATCATTTCTGTAAATTCGAATGTTTATTCGAGAGCCGTTTCTTTTTTTATTCCAAGATTAATTTCGCGCCTTGAGGTTTATTTACTATAAAATGCGTCTGCTTCAGATTGTCAGGACTCTTTGTTTTATTATCCCCACCCCATTGATCGTGACGTAGACAGTACGCGTATCTTTTATTCTCACATTGGCCAGAGCGCGCGCTACGTCATGATTTGTATTTCTCCGTGTGTCACATAAAAAGCAGATGCACGCCAGCTACCGACAGATTTCGGTCGAGTTTTCGATGTGTAAACAGTCCCCTGGCTGTGCGTCTGACTCATCGTGTATTCCAATGATTTACCATAACCATTTTTTCGAAGAGTTAGGCTCAATGTATTTTAAGAATATGATCAGATCTTGTGACAACTATTGCTTTCGAGATGGCACTTCCCTTTTCAATAACGCATGGGCTGCTTCTTTATGATAATTACTTAAATAAAAACCTGTAAATATAACTCGCCTTGTTTTTTAATATCGAAGAAACCCCCACTGATTTTACTCATTGCCTTTTTCAGCCACTACACGACATCAAGCATATTATTATGAATTGACGATATATTCGAATTGACGACTGCTTTTCTCTATTAATTCGGCGGCAATGGTAAACGCTGCTTACTGATTTATATGCTGCTCATCTGCTGACTATCATTTACTAACTGCTACCCATCATGCATTATACAGGGTGTTTCTAAATGAATATCGGCATTTTAACGCTTTGTAATATCTATTATATAAAACTTAAAATTACACTTAATACATAACATGAAAGAGCAACTCAAACAGTTTGTTGGTACTTGTGCATGCGCATGCGCACGCAATGTTTCTTCCATCATCCGTTAGAAAGCGCTAGTAGCAAAAGTGGTGACTAGTGAACAGAAAGCATTTTGTGTTTTGCAGTTTGCAAAGACCGAATCTGTAATTACTGTGCAACGTGCTTTCCGGATTAAGTTCAAATGTGATCCCCCAAGTGATAATAACATCCGTAGATGGTATAATCAGTTTGATAATACTGGCTGTCTTTGCAACAATTACCCCACAAACACTAATCAACGTTTGGGAAGAACTAAGCTATCGTCTTGATGCGTGCCGTGTGACGAAAGGTGCTCACACTGAACACTTGTAAGCTTGTAGGTAAAACTGTTTGAGTTGCTCTTTTATTTTAGGTATTAATTATTTTTTAAGTTTTATGTGGTACCAGGTTGAGCAAAAAGTTCTGGGAAATTTGTGAAAGTTGCGTTGTCATGCGCAAATTAACAACAAAAGCAACAAGGACTATTCTTCAAAGTAGAGACCATCCTAGTCCACGACTTTCTGTCATCGTTCTGCCAGTTTCCGGATTTGCTGGAAGTACCATGGCGGCTCCTTGGAATCGAAAAACTCTTGACATGCTTCTTCAACTTCATTAAAGAATTCAAATCGACGGCCCTTGAAAAAGTGTTGCATTGATCGAAAGAGGCCATAATCAGATGGAGCCACGTCTGAACTGTACCACTAGTACCCCTATATACGATACAGATTCTGGTAACTATTAGATTAAAAACTTCCCAGAACTTTTTGCTCAACCTAATAAATACTACCAAGCGTTAAAATCTTGATAAACCCTGTATTACAATAGACACGGACGGATCGGCACTATTCTTCATTTTACGTAATATCACCGGTATGGATTACTCCACCTCCACCTTCACTCTATTTCTACGTTTTTTACAACAGGTATTGCGACACTCCTTCCTGTCCTCTACCTTCACGGAGTTATCGTTATATATATATATATATATATATATATATATATATATATATATAACTACAGTAGAGAACATTGTGGAAATGTTCTTGAAAAGGTGTATTTTATAAGTTTGATGGTTCATAACACCAATTTCTCTGTAAGTAATACCATATAATTATGAGCACTGGAAAGATAATTTAATCAAGAATTTGAGGAAATAAATTTAATGGAATATTTATTAAAACAGAAATTATAAAGAAGAAAGGTAAAACATGTCGAAAAAAATTAGGTATACAAAAATTATCACAATGTCAGTTAATAGTTGTATAAACTTTATTCTTAATTACTGTCTTACAATGGCTTCCCATGGAGTGAACCGAGTCTTCTAGTTCTGAAGCTGTTGAAAGGTGATACTAAAATTGGATTATTGCTTCTATTAATTGTGTTTTACTGCTAAGTTGTTTCTGTGCGATAAGTATCTGTAGTCAGCTCCATATATTTTCAGTTGGGTTTAAAATCTGTCTGTGCTATTACTGAGCCATTCCAACACGAGAATATGATTATATTGAAAACCCTTTCTCACGCACTTTAGCAACATGACATGGAGCTGAATGCTTTTAAAATATAAATGCTCTGTTATCTTAGAAAAAAATTAAGTTCGAAAAGCTTCAGTTGGGATTGAAGTACACTGGTGTCCAAAATTAAGGACCAGTCACAAAATTCTAATTTTTAAGTAAGCAAATACTCAAAAGGAAATAATATAATTCAAATAATTACTATCCCTACAGCACAGCTAGTCCATATAGCATCTCATTCATGTCACACATGGTCACAAGTGTCACAGTCACTACGGTGAAACAAAAAATAGGGAATTCCACACGTCTCATTATGAGTCTCAAATGATCACTATATGTGACTCCACTGAGACGTCAATGTGACTGCTGCTTTGTGACGAGCCACCATGTGACTTTACAATGCAGGTACATTCTGAGTCTCGTGTGATTATCATTTTTAGACTCAATTTCAAAGTCATCATGAACGTTGCATTATGATAAGTCACCAAATAATATCACATTATAGTCACATGGTGACTTTTCACAAAAGAGCAGAATGGTGACTTCACAGTAGTCTCTCTGTCACCTGAAAGTCATCATTTGACTTTAATGTGACATTATTTGGTAACTTATCATAATGCAGCGTTCACGATGACTTTGAAATTGAGTCTGCAGATGACAGTCACATGAAAGTCACAATGTAACTACATTGTAAAGTCGCATTGTGACTCGCCACAAAGCAGCAGTCACAGAGACGTCTCAGTGGAGTCACATATAGTGATCATTTGAGACTCATAATAAAATATATGGAATTTCTTATTTTTTTTTGCTTCACCGCAGTGACTGTGACACTTGTGACCATGTGTGACATGAATGAGATGTTATATGGACTTGCTGTGCTGTAGAGATAGTAATTATTCGAATTATTTCCTTTTGAGTATTCGCGTACTTGAAAATTAGCATTTTGTGATTTGTCCTTAATTTTGGACATCAGTGTATATCATTTATGTATTTTTGGACATTCATATTGCCATTAATCATACAAATTCCGTCCACACCTTTTGATGACATTCAACCATATATCATAGCACTAAATGGATTCTTTACGGTATGTGTAATGAAATTGGAATGCAAATCTTTTCCAATTCTTCTCCTTACGTATTTCATGCCACCACTGCCAAACACGGAGATTTTGGTCTCGTCAGACCAAATAACACTCGCCCACTGTTCCGTAATCCAGTTAACATGCCTGTTAGCCCAGTTTAATCTTTTCAATCATAGTTCGAGAGATAAAAATAGCTTTTATTGTGGAATTCTAGCATTTAAACCAAATTCTTGCATGCCGAACAGCCCTTGCACTCAATATCATATTTGCTTGCGCCAAATCACCTTCTAAACATCCAGATGATTTTCTTCTGTCACCTAAGAACAATCTCTTAATTCTTCTATCATCACTTGATGTTGTGCAACTTTTCCTGCCTTTAACAGTTAGGATTTTTAGTGAAATAGTTTCCTTATACTACTTCACAAATGTAGATATACCACCTTTGGTTACATTTCTAACAATATGAAATCGAATTTATTCATAACTGTAACCTTCTTCACTTAATAGCACTAATTTTTGCAGGTGGCTAGACTGTAAAAAATATTGATGAAACTTTCCACCAAAAATGGTGGAAACTAAGATGCCACCATTTTTGGTGTAAAGTCACACTCCCATTGATTTGGTGTATTTTAACACCAAAATAAAAAAATAATTTAAAACATTGCTTTTAGAATCTAATACAGCCAAAATTTAAAATACATATATAGTTTTACGAAAAGAGGTTGGTAAACTTTTATATAATTGAGATAATTTATTATAAGATATATTTTAAACATTTTAGTTGGTAAACAACGAAATTTTATATATTTACATGTTTAAAAATATAATTTTCATGGGTGTCATATAGGAGGAGGAGGACAAATTAAGTTATCTCTACATTTTGGTCTAGTCAAATTTTTTATACATTTTTAGCATTAAAATCAAGCCTTTTTTGTATCTGAAAGATAATTACTTACTTAGTATTTCCCCTTTCCTTTCTGGAAGTGCTGAGCTTTACCACTAAATATAATTAAATGCTAAAGTAATCTAGAACATATCATGATCATTTTCATTTTAATAAACACAGGAATAGGAATATGACAATCTAAATATTTAACCTTTTGAGTACCAACATTTAAAAAATGAAATAAAAATTATGAAGTTTCCACAATAAGCTATAAACCATTTAATAAAGAATTCTTGATAAAAAAATATATTTTTTAGAGAACGGGTACACGTTTTAAAATATAGCAAAATTTATATTTATTTATAGCTATCACGATAAGTTTAAATCACTAGTTTTCTTAACAAAATAATAAATATTAGCTACAACTTATATTAAATTACATAAGAATTATATAATTTTAATAAGTCTCGCTTGCATGAGAGCTTCCATTTTGATTAAAAAAAATTCAGATGAAGATTTTCTTTTAAAATATTCTCTCGTGTATTGATTTCTAAATATTTGTGCTTTTGGTAGGAAAATGTTTAAAATTACAGATAAAATTCCGTAAAATAATTTTCAATTAACATTTTCCTAAACATTTTTTCTGAAAAGTATGTCCTCGGTCAACGGTGCCAGCAGCGAGAGTATTAACAAAATGAAAATGAACTAAATTAAAAATAAAATACATCCGAGTAAATTAGTATAGTTTTAATTCATCAAAATTGTTAAGGCAATATAAATTGTAGTAATTTCAAGGCAAGCTTTCACATTTGGATCAGTAAAATCAATTTAATGCATAACATAAAATGCTTAAACCATAGCAGTAGACAAATAAACAAGGCTTCAGGAGAAAAAAATGGACTGAAACAGTATTCAAAAGGTCTCACATTAACATCAACCATGTGGCCATTATATTTAGATTGTCAGTTAGTTGTTTGAAAGCATGACCTTATTTTTAAAAAGCATATATAAACACTGTTTAGTTTTAACTTTTAAATCTATAAAGAATAATCACTTAGCTTTCTTTATGTTTTTGTTTTTACCATCTGTTTGTTCATTTAACAGGAATTCAAAAGTTAAAAAGGATGATTAAATAGCGATAATTTAAAATGGCGTCATTTGCTGACGTAACCGATCCGTTATCATAACCTCAAGAAGGTTTCGACTACACCGCATTTGGTGTCTGACTTCCAAATTTTGTATTAAAGAGTAAAATGACGTTTTGAAAGAATGCTAACACTTAAACTAATGCTTACATCAAAAGGAGTGCATATTTGAACTTCATTTGGCATTTCATAAACCTAAATTAAGTGTAATAGTACTCGTTTATTTTTTCCAGTATAGTCAACTCTTTGCTCCATATCTTTAATTTTCTTATGTTTTACATCGAACTCTAATATCAGTCACATAAAGCACTGACAAATACCCCCCCCCACACACACACACACCCATAGTCCTCAAATATCCTCAAAATTATGGCAGCAACGGTTGACTCCTATTGTTACCCCATCGACCGTGGCATGCGAAAGACATCTATCGCACCATACAGAAAACAGAAGAAAAAATTTTTAATTTTCCGAGGAGAAATTCGGAAAATACGGATGAAATCCAAGCCCAAAGTTTTAGCATTATAGAAAGGAATTTCCAGCCTGACTGGGACAGAAATTGTCGCATAGCTACTGTGAGTGGTCTCTGATACCACTTCATAGAAATATGACTAAAAGGCTCGATTAACTCAGGGACATTATTATTACTAACAGGGATATTATTTCTGTACTACATTTTATGTACATTGCTATTATAATTAAAACTCCCCTATTCAGAAGTCTTTAGCGATAGTTCTAGGGCTCCAAACGAAGATAAATTTCACTAATATCTGTATTTAAATTGAAAATTGCATGTGAAACTGTGAATAATGAAAAAAGCAGTGGTCTGTCAGACCACTAACACCAATTAAAAAAACGTACACAACCAGAGACTAAGGCTCAGTTTAGATAAAAAGATTCTCTCTCTTCTTAGTACGATTATCGTCTTTTCTTATCTAACCATTTGCTGTTAATAATAAAAGGATGGGGAGATTCCATAATAGAAATAGGCGGAGATGGGGAGATGGATAAGACTTTCGACCTACAGAATGATACTTTAGTAAATTTGAAGTGCAGTTAAAAAGGAAAGGCGCCGCCTCCCCATGCCAAACACACCGACAGTTGAAGTTTACGTCTATTTGGACCTTAGTGTGTGGGTTTGGTGTTTTTGTTACTGCCTAATATCTTCACAAAATATATAGGCAGAAGGATGAAACGTCCTCCGTGAGAGGGGGTTCTTTCTGAGGGATCTTAATCCGTATTTAAACTAGCTAAGCAAGGCTCGTAGAACACCACGAAAACTCCGAACGAATAAACCAATGGGCGCGACATGGGTTTAGAACCCAGCACCTTCCGCCTACCAGCTTTAAGAGCAGAACATCTGGTGGGCCAAAGAGGGACTAGATTGTAACGACTAGCAGTGCAGTGCATTAATGTATATTTAAATATTTGCGTA
Organism: Maratus speciosus; assembly: GCA_963932465.1. Taxonomy (NCBI): domain Eukaryota; kingdom Metazoa; phylum Arthropoda; class Arachnida; order Araneae; family Salticidae; genus Maratus; species Maratus speciosus. The sequence goes on from OZ010792.1 coordinate 283,136,218, forward strand.
TGTGTGTATTCCTGAACTTTTATTGCGACTAAAATTTCAAATCCATAGCGAACACAGTCTTCAAAGGAACCTAGTAAGTTTCTGCTCATTTTCTGTTATGATGAAGCAGTTTTCATTATTATAAAATTCGTAATCGATATTTTTTTTCGACAATAAAATAAATCGATACCTAAGTTACGTACTAGAAATCATATAAGTTGATTTCAGCTAAATTTCTATTCTCCCCCACCCTCCTTTTCATTGTACAGTCTCCCCCCCCCCCAAAAAAAAAAAAAAAAATCCAACGAGAGACTAGCAAGGGTGATTAATACATGATTAAAAAGCATGTCGAAAGGATAAAATCGATATTTTTGTTATTGTTTTGCAATGTCAGTACCACCATGGGTATACCTCTACATCATACGTAAAAGAAAAAAAATGAGCCTTTTTTGCAGTCTTGGCGGAAAATTTTCAGTCTTGGATCAGTGCACTTGTAATGAGATTTTTATGTATGAGCTTTTATTGGAAAGATTCATACATGCCTCCCGTAAAAGGTGAAACTGTTTTATGGTTGACAGAAAACGGAACTTGGGAATAGAAAAATCTTGTTTGGAGAATGAGTTGAAAAAGAAAAAAAAAATCGAACCGCATTAATAACTCCTGCTTTAAAAATTGAGGAGAAATAAACCGTTCTTTATTTTCTTTTCATTGAGTTTAATGTATTTCTTTTTAATTTCCCGTCATTTTAATGCAAATAAATCTGGAAGAACTATTGAGAAATACTTATTTATAAGGGATTTTGCGAATAAAATAAAACTTTCACAACTTAAAAGAAAAAAAAAATTCTAAAAGTAAGAGTTATTAAGGGGGCAACGAAATCGTATGGCAAACATATGATATAGAAGTATTTTTTATTCGGGAAGTACTGAAATGATTTCTTTCTTTTTCTTTTTTTTTTTTTTTTTTTTTTTTTAAGATTTGGCAGTAGTGAAGCTGATCGTTCGCGAGAAATAAAAAATAACAAGTTGAAAATAGCCCGTCGAACGTGACAAATGTGGTGCGCATTCGTACTATAACCAGAGTTGGGCAGTATCGAAAATACATGTATTTGAAATACATTTTCAAAATACATTTGTATCTTGTATTTTGTATTTTAAACCGATAAGATCAAAGTATTTTTGTAATGTATTTTCTGATGGTTTTACAAAGTATTTTGCATTTTGAAAATACTCAAAATACATTTTTTCAGATTTCAAACTGCCAGATTTTTAAACTGCAAAGAAAAGCTGCAATTCACTAAAATGAAATGCATGCCTGTCTGTTTTGATTAGTTTTCGCCTTCTGCTCTGGAAGTTAATGTAAACACACTTTTTGACTATTGTTATAATAAGGAGGCTGTTGAAGAATATGTTGTTTAGCTTCAGGAAATGTTTTCTTGCTGATTGGTTACAAACATAAATTTTATGTATTTTAATGTTGCTATGGAAATTACAAGAAAAAAAAACATGGATTGCGTGTGATAGACCGGGAGGATCTTTACGAGTTGCATAATAGGCGCAGCATTCTATTACTGGCAGTTAGTTACCTATTGACCACAGATATAAGGAGCTCAATTTTTTGCCTGGTCTAGTAGTTTTATTTAAAAATATCGAAATAAGATTTTTTAAAATTCGTCTGTTTGATTAATTATATGAATTTTGTAAAAATACAATAGACAGTAACCGTGAGAACATTGCTACAATGAACTTTTAAAGGAACGATCTGGCTATGAAAAAATGAAATTTATGACTTTTGCAAATTTTGCATTAGAATTATTCCTAGTTTTAATGAATATGTTATAAATGCTTTCTTTTACGAATGTCGAAGCTTTCACATTTTTTCTGCTGTATGTTAAAAGTTTCAAGATTTTCATAACACGTTCAAATGATTTCTTATTTCCTTGTGTTTATATATGGTTTGATATTTTACCCAAGTGTTTTAATTTTAAAACTGCTATATACGAAGAATCCGTAGTTTTATTAATAATAATAATTCAATTTGTGTACAATTATCTAAGTTTTTCAGTTATATTTTTTCATTCTGTAATACATATTTTAAATTTTGTATACATTATTTCTAAAAGCACCATAATCGAAAACTATTGCCCCAAATATTTTATTAGTGGAAGGTTTAAAAAATGTTTCGTAGGTGGGAGTTCTTATTAAACACAGGTGCATTATATAAAGAGAAAAAAGTATAGTCGTGGGAAAAAAAGTAAACACCCCCCTACTAACTCTGCAACAAATTATTGTAGAAAAAAGTTGCTGGTACCAAACGATTGGAAATAAAGTCTACTTTTAAATGATGTATGCGAAATTTGCCTAGATGGCCATCTACATTTCAAAACGAACACAATCTTTTTTTTTTTTCAATAGTAATACCAAGTTTGACTCCATAAATAGATTCTACACTCTTCAACTAGCATAAATCCAAATTTTCATTAAATTTGTACGATTAGTTTCCGAGAAATTAATTATTTTAAAATGAGCCTATTTTAGAGGCTGTATCCAAATTGAAGCTCGGTACTCGATTGTTGAAATGCTAGAGAATGACAATGTCAATTCTATTAATGTTCTTCTATAAATATGTAACTTCTAAGTAGGCCAATACGATCATTTCACTGGCTTAATATGTTTCGACTATTGCCATTCCAAATGTTTCATTAAAATGAGTAAAATATATATATTTTTTTCAAATTAGGCTTTTCAGGACATCATAGACTGTCATTTTGATATTTTTTGCCCCTAATTCGAAAACTACTCGGAAGAAAAAATTGAAAATGACATGACATAACAAACATAAATCTATCGAAAAATCGTAGATTGCAATTCATTTTTTTTTTTTCGAATATCAATTTCATAATTCATATCATGAGATTTTAAAATATTACAAATTCAGTGTATTTATGTTTGGGTTTTTTAATATTATACTTACACAAAAAAAATTTCATATTAAGATTATAATTTCAGGAACTATTAATAAAAATATGAAAATGTAATCCAACATTAGGAGCTCTAAATTTTGAATGTTTATAATTCAAAAACTTATCATCCAAATGACTTGAAATTTCATTTCTAGGCATAGTTTGAACCGAAGATTTAAAATATAGTGCCAAAATGGGTGTTGCTATTGAAATAACAAAGTTTGGTCGTTATGATTTGTAGATGCCTCCCTAAGCAAATTTTATGTACATTATTTAAAACTAGACTCTATTTCCAATCGTTTGGTACCTGTAATTTTTTTCTATTATAATTAGTTGCAGAGTTAGTAGGGGTGTTTACTTCTACCTTACTTGGGGTGCATCGCTCAACAGGTGACATTGTTATGCCATGTTTTTTCATAGACATCTAATATAACTGGACGCAGAAATGGCAACCTTTTCTTGAAACACATATCATGATTCCCACCATCACGTGATGGTGGGGAGAATGGGCGCCAAACCGGTTTTTCCCGCATCCCACCAAGACCTATTTCGTCTGAGTTCGTTTTGAAGCGTTTCTGTTATCACGAGAATGACAACAGAAAATTGTCAACAAAGGGATCACCGCCAAAAAACGACACACTTTTGGCGATGAGATCTCCGACATGAGGGCTTCAGGGTTCGACGGAGAGAACAAAGGGATTCGCTCTCTATTCAATTCCTCCTCTAAGTGTTTTTTATGATGTAACATGTATGTAAAACTCTCGTTTTTTTTCCCCTCAAGTCAAAATAATAATATTTGTAAATCAAATTGAAATGAAATAAGTACCACGTCGATAAAAGGTACCTTTTTTAAATTAATTTTCTGTTTCACAGTACACTTATTTGATTAAAAATAAAAATCTTAAGTTGGCAGATGTGCCGTGAGAACTGTATCTCAAGAACTAAAGCACGGGATTTCATCAAACTTCATCATATTCAGTAGTATGGATGACATTTTGGTGTATATCATCCTACAGATGATTTTTTTTTCTATGCTTTTTTTCTTAGGATTTCCGAGATTTTTATACCCCTGCACCTATTGAATAGAATCGCACAAAACTTTCTCTGCTTTTTCTGAAAATCAATACTGTCTCAATTTTGGCTTTGAACACTCAATAGTGGGCGCTACTATCTTATGCCTCTTGAAAGAACTTCTTTATCGGATCCATAATCAATTGATGCAGTTTAGCGTGCGTGGTTTGCAATAATATTTATTTCTAGAGAATAACTACCTTTACAGGGTAGTTTATTCATTATTAGTTATATTTGTAACTTTTATACACTTTTAAATACATTGTTGCTGCAATCTTTCAATTTTGTTTTTGTTATCTTTCGTTAAGGTTTATTTGATTTTGCTTCCTTATTTAGAATTTTATAATTTCTAAAAATTTAATCCGTTTTGCAAACGAGCTTTGTATTTGCGTAATGCATAATATTTTTTAATTTTTTTAATGTAGTTTGTATTTTAAATGTATTTTCAAAATACATGTATTTTTATTTTGAATTTTTTTATTTGAAAAGTACTTTGTATTTTGTATTTTCAGTTGTAAAACCAATGTATTTTGTATTTTGTATCGAAAATGGTTTTTCGGTGTATTTTGCCCAACTCTGACTATAACTAGTTTCATAAATATTTTTTGCACCGCATATCGTACTGAATGTATATTTTAGTGCACTTCATAAGTGCATGTCAATTTCATTCTGATCGAAAGGCTGTAACATCATTAAAATGCACTTGAAATATTTTTTTCCAATTGGCCGTAATATAACAAAAAACTTTTGACTGTGCCTGTAATTAAACTATGTATCCGACTTTCATAAAATTTGAAGCAACTGGACAAAATTTTTCAAAAATCATATATTTAAAATTTCAGACCATTCGGTTGGGTACTTTTTGCTGTGTTATATGCGGACGGACAGTCAGACAGACAGACGGACGGATCGAACGACGACTATAGGTGCTACGTGTTAATATGATTACGAACGCACCTAAAAATGCTACTCGATTATTGGTTTTTCTTTTTAACTTCACATTACTAAAAATGAATTAATTTTCTAGAAGAAACAAACGGTTAGAATATAGCTAATAGTATGCCGAAGTAAATAAATAAAGAAAATTATTGAAATCATTTTAGTAGTTTACGAGAAAAGGTAGGTCAGTATGAAAATTTTGAACCTGTTGCTGCTCGCTTAAATTAGAATTAATGTTAACAGAAGAGCATCAAAATTCATTTGAGAACAGAAATTCAGGAAAAAAAAAATAAATGTCAATATCTTTAAAACTGAAGAGAGAGCGAATAAATAACTTCGTATGTATTTTAATTTTTAATAGTTTTATTGACCAATGTGCTGCATAGTTCATCTCAAAATCTATTAGAATAATGTTTTGAACAAAAAAAAAAAAACTGTCTGGAAAATATTTGTTACATTTTTAACGCGCTTCTGGGGCAATCTTCCACAATAAAATAGACACTAAAATAAAACTTTTTTTTTACGTTTTACCTATAATATGCTAATTTTGTTCTTGTTAAATTCGTTTTACCAAATATAATAATCTAATAATTTTCTATAAAAATCTTTTCAATACTAAAATAATTTAGACGTTTTACCAAACATAAAGTGTGAGATATTCCCAAGTTAATGTTAAATCAAAGGATGCATTCTCTAAAAATCTCTCACTTGCATTTCAAAAATTTCAAATGATTCTTTTGCATAAGGCATGGACGGCAAATCTATGGCACGCATGCCATAAGTGGCACGCGACCTGATATTTTCGGCACGACATTGATTAGTGTTCTAAAACAAAATACACTAACTTAGACTTGCTGAATTTGTCTAAATTGGATTGGTTGTGAATTGAAGAAATTGAAGTTCAACTTAATTAATTCCAACCTAGTTCTAGAATGGCTGAAAATATTTTTCAAATTGAGAAAGTACCGGGTGAGCTAAAAGTTCGTTACAACTCTAAATACTCATAATAAAGGCAAGAAATTATGATAAAGGAGTGCGGTTTGCAAGAAAGGGCTCACAGGGTAGTCGGATTTTTTTAGCAGAAAAAAATAATAAAAGTTAAAAAATCACATGTAGAGGGCGCTGACGACCCGAAACACAATGAACAGGAAAATAGTTGTGTCGTAGAATGTTCTTGAGGTCATTTTGAACATTTGTTATTGGAAGAACATATGAATGGAGCGTATTGTTGTCTTTCAAACAAATTTTTTATGAAATATTTTTGACTTTCAAATAATTGTTATTGGAAATCAATGAATAAAATCAGTAACTTATATGTCCAGATTAAATGGAATTGCATCTGTGCATATTTTGTCGATATTTTCTATAAATGCATAAAGATTTAGAAACTTCATTATAAGTACTTATTTCTATTATTATTTTTTTTAAATATCCAAATTTACGTTTTAGTATATAAAACATCTAGAGAAAAAATTTTGCGAAAATCCAAATTCTCTTTCGAAGATCTTTCTGGTGTTAACTGTGTTATAAAAGACAAACGTGTCCGTGCGTAACGCTGAAGTCATTTTGACGTTGGCAAAACTATACGATTAAATTTTGCCTTTTTTAACTTCTGCATCGTATAATTCCAATTTTTACACCGTCGGATAGAGAAAATCATGTAAGTGAAGTACGTTTAACACGAAACTGAAGGGATCGAAAAAATTTTCGTGTTAAAAGAATTTCGCGTTAAAAGATTCGTAAAAAAAGAACAAAACTCACAAATATTTTCGACGTCGTCAAATTTTATGTCGATTTCTTTTTAAACTACTAGTAAGTTGCATCCATTAGGATAAGAAATGAGTATTTTTTTTTTTTTTTTTTTTTTTTTTTTTTTTTTTTTTTTTTTTGGGCGGGAATCAGATATCTTTTTTTTTATTACTTTTTCAGCATTCTGAGATCTAGCTTGTTTCAACCAAATAAGCAAATCTGTCTCTAAATCTTCGTGCTTAGCAGTTCTCATGCGTTTTCTCTCTGGCTTAAACATACTACGTTCAAACATTAATGTAATGGGATCCCTGTTTTTTATTATTGTTGATAAAGTAGAATTGGCAATGACAAACTCTTTGCAGATTTCTGTTTTTGTTCTTCTTTTTCATCAACTGCATTAAGCAGCTTCATTTTCATTTAAAGCGAAATAGCAGTTTGTTTTCGCAGCCATTCTGCTCATAAAACATAAGCTAATTTACAAAAAAGACGAAATTCACTGATTTTCACCCAAAATTCAGTATTTTTAACACAAAATTCAACAATTTCAACTCAAACTAACTAGATCGAAAGCGATTTTTTTCGTGTGAAACGATTTTTGTTTCGTGTTAAAAGAAAAAAAATACATTAAATTGTATAGTATGTTGTCCGGACCGCTATATCATTTCGTGTTAAACGTATTTCACTGTACTTAGAAATGCAATTTATTCGAAAACTGCATCACAATTTCTTTGAAAACTGTATTTGCTGTTTTTCTATTCTATTTGTAAACTCATTTTTTATAGTTTTTAATATAATTTTCAAGCATGAATATTTTTTCAATCTATCTCTATTGCGTGCAGACGATAACGAAATATAAATCTGTTTGTATTTAAAATAATATAAATAGTTCAGCATTTGTTTTATACTTATATTCTATAATAACATTAAAATTTCATCAATAAATAAAATAATAACATATAAGCAAAACACAAATGTAAGACATGTAATCGAATTACGTACAAAAAAACGAATTATGAGGATAAAAAAAAGGCTGCTGAAATTAGCGGTCTTTGCAATTTCTTCGGCTAGAAACTCCTAGCATTTTAGCAATACGAAAGTATCACTTTCAATGCATTTTAAAACTTTATTTGAATACCTTACAGGTATTTATCATATAAAAACGCTATAGATATTTTTTATATAAAAATTTGGTTTTTTTATTTACTAAAAAAATATATTAAATTCAAAAAAAGCTATTAAAATTTTCAATGATAAAAATGGGTTTGACCTATATTCTGTGACCTGAAAGGCCGAGTTGGATCACCTAGTTTATATAGGGTATCCACTCTCAACGGTGTCCAATGGCCAATTCCTAAACCGTTACTCATAGGCATTTAGTTCTAATTACAAAAATATCTTAAATGAGGTAAAGAGATATTTTAAAAGCAATTAGGGTCAATAAAAACATTTCTTAAAATATTACGAAATTTAAATTTTTATGCGGTTCCCCAATCCTATAAGTTGTATTTAGTAAAATTTTCCAATTACACTGACAAGTAAGACAAAAAAAGTCCCATTCAAATAACATTAAAACTGACCGAGTTATGAAACTTTAAAAATGCATAACTTATACCACTTTTCTGTTTCTGAACGCAAATGAGTTCGGCCATGCTTTGAGGGGTCATATACCAAGTGCTTAAAGTATTCGAAGAACATATTTGATATGTATCTGCGCTTTGAAAAGAAATCGTACAAGTATTAGGATTGAGTTAACTTTTATAAAGTTTCGATTGGCTAAAATAATTGTATTTTAATATATGGTTTATTTTGTAAAGATTTGAGACTGTTTGTTTTCATGATTTCTTCTAACAAAAATTATGTTATTTAAGTTTTTATTTAACTTAAACGATCGTATGTATGTTTTCCAGCTCAAAATTTACTCGAACGTTAACTCACTTTCAAATAACTGATAGAGATTAAATTTTACATACTGACGTAAATCCGATGACAATCTAATATTATTGTGATTTTCGGTGGTTGCCAATTATACTTATTTTACAGGATAAATCAAAAAATTTCGGATAGATGACCGCCAAGAAGTTTAAGAAACAATTTTAGATTAGACTAGCAGGCTTTGACCGCTACGCTGGTCTGTATATCCAAACGAACCTTCAATAAACAAATGTATCAGTGAATTTGACATTGTGATTTAAAGCAATGTGGAACCTTACCTTGAATGTCCTTTTGCGCCTCGGAAAACGATATGAACGCCATTGTACTATTATATTTTCTAATGTACAGATAAATTTTCAGCTATTAAGTTCTTAACGGTTTAGTTGGTCAATTACAGTAGGATTTGGTAAAGAATGATAGTACAATACGCAATGTAATAAAATAAACCTTGAAAAATTATTTAACTATAATGCAAACAAACAAACTGACAAAATCCTTCCAGTAAAACATTTCTTAAAGACTGATCTTTCATATTGGGGTCCATCTTATTATAGAACTTTCCCCCATAATTCTATAACTAAGCAACGTAGAATGACATGCAATAAACTAAAAGCTCCCCAAACATTGTCTAATCAACAAAGCAAGTATTAACAATATCCGCCATTTAGAGCTTTTTGAAAAGTCTAATCTTTCATAATCGTTTTCACATGATTATGGAAATTTCCGCCTTTACTTTATGACTAAGCAACATAGAACAATATGCAAAATACTAAAACCATATCAGAATACGTATGTAACTAACAATGGAATTCCTATCAAAATCCGTTCTGAAGAACTTTTTGTAAAGGCTAAACTTTCATAATCGGGTTCAACTGATTATAGAACTTTCCACCACACCTCTATTATTAAACAATGCAGAAGGGGATAGTATATACTAAAACCCTGCCTGAAAAATTATCTGACTAACAGTGCAAATTCAATCGAATTCCAATCGGCTGAATCTTTTAAAAAGGCTAATCTTTCATAATCGAGTTTGTATGATTATATAACTTTAAAACATAATTATATGTATAAGCAACGTACAACGATATGTTATATGCTAAGATCTTCCCTGAAAATTTATCTAACTATCATTTCGATTCTCATGAATATCCAGTCAGGTGAGCTTAAGTTATATGCAGCCGGGACGAATTTCTCATTTGCATTTTACTCTCGTATATATAGTAGAAGCAGAAATAGATAGATCTTTAAGAATACTGATTCTTAAAATTTATATTAAACTGTAAGTTATTTCTCGTTGTCTATGCTGAATAATTTAAAAAACTTTTCAATCGGCGAGTATTGAGATTTACGATCATGTCTACAACAAATGTATTTCATTTTGTATCTAAACTTTCTCGATAAAATGAGCCAATTTGGTGTGGATTCTGGTATTATAATTTTTTTTTTCAAAATCGTCATTTAAACTAAGCACATGAAATTCTAAGAGTGTCTTAGCATTGCAGTAAACATCAGCGAAAAATGAAGTTATAACTTAATTTTACTTAATAATAAAAAATACTTTGAAATAAAAAAAAATAGTAAATTAAAATTTTTTGCATGGTTACGATTAAATAATAATTAAAGCCAAAAGAGATTCCCGTTCAATAAATAGCAAGCCACATTGTTTGGCACAGTTTGCTAAAATAATTTGGTACTTTCCCGCTGTAGGCGTCTTGGCGTTTTTTTAAACATCTTGGAGCAATTCGGGCATCAGAAAGTGAGATTTGTTGCCAATTGATATAAACAGTTAAGAAAACAAACTTTATGAATTTTTTTGTTTGTTTATATGTGTGTTTATATATGTAAGATTTGTTTATACATGGAAAAGTACCAAAAAATCTTTGCACGTTTAGGATTGAAATAAATGGCGCAATAACATACATTTTGGTATTGTCTTGGTATAACGTAAAAGTAGCAAAAGATCTCCAGAAAACTTTCTCCCAAATTTTACCAATTCTGTATAAATTCGGTTATAGAATAGGTCTACTTTAAAAACACAGAATCAATTTAAACCTTAACCTAAGTTAATTGTACGCCAAACCACGCCAGGTAACATACGCCAATTGTCTGTAGACTCAGTTATGTAACTTATCGATTCAAATATGCCGTTTGTCTGTGGACTCGATTACGTAATTTATCTCCTTAATTAAGGCATACGTTATAAACTACATCTATACTTTCCCATTTTCCTGATTTTAAGATCAATGGGTACTGTTAGATGTTAAAAAGCTTGGCGCAATTCGGGCTTCAGAAAGTGAGATTTGTGGCTAAATGATATAAACAGCTGTGAAAACAAATAAAATTATCTTTTATGCTTTTTAAAATATGTATTCCTATATATAAACTTTTTATTTATGAATATTATAATTTTTGTTATTTATATACAATTTACTTTCGTTTTTATATAAAAAGAGATAAATGTCTTCTTTATAGTAAATAAATTCTATAATTATTGAACAGAAAATGTGCATGAAAACTTTCCTTCTCTCGCAAAGCCCATTTCTTCCACCTCGCAAAGGGCCCTTCATTGGAAAATTACAGAATTTACCCCATTGCTCTATGACTAAATAGTATCTAACAATATATTATATACTAAAACTATCTCTGAAAAATTGCCAAACTAACAAGGAAAATTCTATCAAAAAACGTTTATTATAACTTTTTTAGAAAGCTAAATTGTGATAATTGAATTCGCCACATTACAGAATTTTCCCCAAAACTGTATGGCTAAGCAACGTAGAAGGACTGTATACTGAAACCTTCCCTTGAAAATTATCTAATTAAGAGTCCAAGTTCCATCGAAATACATTCGTCAGACTCTTTTAAAAAGGCTAATTTTTCATTATCAGGTTCATCTCATTAAAGAATTTTAAACCATAATTTGATACCAAGCAACGTAGGACGACGTGTTATGTACTAAAAAAACCTTCCCCGAAAAATTACCTATTTAACAGTGTAAGTTCAGCAGAAAGTAAGCTCTAAGCAGCCGAAATGAAATTTCCATTTGAATTATATATATATATATATATAATTAGGTTTTTCAAAAAATGCAGTCGTCTACTCGAAAAATAACCAATATTGTGAACGTCGCTCAAACCGATGCCATGCTTATGTATTTTTGGCTTAAAATTAAATTGTTTGGCAATAAAATGAAATCTTAAATAAGCATACAATATGTAACTCACAAGTACCGTCATTTTTATAATTAGATCTGCTATTTTCTTCTGCAAATCGCATGATGAATGAGTTAAATAAAAATAAAAAGCAAATTTAAAAAAAAATCAGAAACAAAATTATCACTTAGATATTATCAAATTTTTTGATGCATTTTTCTTAACCTGATTCAAGAGATAAATTGCCAAATATAGTTTAAAATTGCAATCTTTCATATTGAATAAATTTTTAAGCATTACGAACATTACCTTTCATGTTTAAATTTGATATTGTTGTTTTATAATATTATCACTCGTCAAAACTGTTTTTTATTTTCCCTTTTATTTTCTTTTTCTTCTTTTAAATAAAATTAGTAAAAGTTTTTTAATAAGGTGTACAGCCGTTTCAATTCATTTATCAACAAAATTTCTCGCCAATAAAATAATAGTAACCCTTTCGCCCAAAATAACAGAACTTTCCATCATAATTCTATAACTAATCTACGTAAAGTTATGTGTTATAGCGTAAAACCTTCCCTGAAACGATACCTATCCAGCAAAATCTACGTCAGAATCCATGCAGTAGAACTCGAAATATAGATGTTCGGAACGAAATTTCCGTTTGGATTTTACATATATAATAATAGATAACACAAGGCTGCGATGGTTGTGTTTTTTAACTTTTATGTATTTTTTAACACTGAATCCGAAAATTACCTTAGTTTTTTAACCATCATGTCAGGATATTCGCAAATCATAAATTGACAAAGATAAAAAAAATAACAAAAATCGGATACTATAAAATAGAGGAGATGGCTGTGTATTTTAACTTTTGATAATTCATTTTTATATACTTTTTACAACTGAATCTGAAAATGACCTTCATTTTTAACCATCATGTTAGAATTTTTTTGCAAATCGTAAATGTCAAAGTTAAAATAGAGGTCTGCACGGGCCTGAATTGCAAGTCCCGAGCCCAGCCTGGCCCGAACAAAAGCAATCCTGGCCCGACCCGATGAAAAAAAATTAAAAATTCGGCCCGAGCCCGGCCCAGCCCGTACAAAAATGAGTGAAAACAGCCCCAGCCCGTGGAAAATCAATTAAATGACAAAATCATTTTAAACAAATAAATCAGATTTTTTTAAACGAACAATTAAGAGTCTTTTCAAGAATAATACTGCATACATATTTATGAAATAATTTTACAGTATATTTTAAAATTACTATGTGTTCACAAGACAGAAAATACACAATAGCAACATTAATGATTACTTAGAGTATTAGACGTTTCATCATTCAAAAAAAGATTCATTAAAAAATTAATGTAGTTTAGAATAAAAGAAAAAAAGAAGGGTTAAAAAACATGATAACTTTTGAAGTTGTATAATAAAAAGGAAATTTGTAAAAATATTTCTCTGCCATTTAAGAGCCATTATTTTGAAATTCATACAAAAAAGTGATATTTTGATAGTTGTATTTTTTAATTGGCTTGATTTTTTTTATGTTGAAGTAGATCATATTTAATGAATATAGTGCAATTTTGAAGCCCTGAAAAAATTTCCTGTTTCTTGTAGAAAATGTCACAGTTCAAGATCATAAATCCCTTTTTCATGAAAATTGAAATGCCATTATGTTTGGATTGCTATATCTCTGGAAAGCAACAACATCCCAAAATTCTTTTGTCATAAACTGTTAGTATAAAACTATATGCTTAGTAAAATTTACTTGGTTCCATGGGGCATTCTTAATTTTCATTGTTATGTTGCCACAAAATGCAATCAAAATGACGTTTTTGACCGTTTTCTGCACTTATTATCTTAGTTCAGCAATATTACCCCAAAATATTTCTTATAGAAAATGAAAGTTTACTATTAGGGCAAGCTAGGTAATATAGAAATTTACCGGAATATCGATGCTGTTAGCAGATATAATCTATTAAATATTCAAAAGTTTCAAGATCTGCAACTTCTGAATTAGGCCTATCTCAGAACAGCATCACAGTTGAATAAAGCAAAATATATCAGGTAGTAGTTGAACATATGTACAAAAACATGGAAACGAAAAATATGTAGGGTCTCATGCTATTTTCAGAAAAAAAATTGACAAACATTACAAAAAGGCAGTGTCAATATCAGGCGGCTTTTTCCCTATAAGAAAATGATTTGTCCCGTTTCTCTTTCCCTTTCCTATGTTTTTTCCCCTATGAGTAAATGGAACATCCCTTTTCTCTTTCTCCTTCTCAGGGAAAACCTTGATTATTGCACTGCCTTTTTGTAATATTTGCCTTTTTTTTTTTTGAAAATAGCATGAAACCCCACTTATTTTTCGTTTACATGTTTTTGTACATATGTTCAACTACTACCTGATATATTTTGTTTTATTCAGCTGTGATGCTGTTTTGAGATAGGACTAATTCAAAAGTTGCAGATTTTGAAACTTTTGAATATTTAACAGATTATATCTCCTAACAGCATCGATATCCCGGTAAAGTTCTATATTACTTAACTTGTCCTAATAGCAAACTTCTATATTCTATAAGAAAAATTTTGGGGTACTATTGCTTATCCAAGACAATAGATGCAAAAAACGGACAAAAACTTCATTTTAATTGCATTTTGTGGCAACATAACAATGAAAATTAACAATGCCCCATGGAACCAAGTAAATTTTACTAAGCGTATTGTGTTATACTAACAGTTTATGACAAAAGAATTTTGGAATGTTGTTGCTTTTCAGAGATATAGCAATCCAAACGTACTGGCATTTCAATTTTCATGAAAAGGGATTCATGGTTTTGAACTTTGACATTTTCTACAGGATACAGGGCATTTTATCAGAGCTTCAAAATTGCACATTATTCATTAAATATGATATACTTCAACATAAAAAAAAATCAAGCAAAACAAAAAATACAACTATCTCACTTTGTCTGATTTTCAAAATAATGGCTCTTAATAAGGCTTTTCTCAAATCAAAGGGAGCTACTTTCGGATGCATTTTTAAATTTATTTCTTTTCGGAAACGCATAAGATTGGCAGGTGTTCTTATTCAAAAACTATGTAATCTAATAACGTTATCCATTTTCTGATAAAGGCAATATATCTTTGAGAAAATATTGTCAAATTTAAAGTTTTGAGTTGAATTTACAGAAGCGATAGCACGGGAAAGGAGAAAAACCTGCAGTCACGTCACAAGAATCTCTTATATCTCGATAAGTAATTTATTTATAAACAAGTAAGAAAAATAATGCGTTAAGTATAGATTATGAAACACTTTCCAACTCTTCCTGAATGTTTTAATAAAACTTCGTTATTTAGTGAAATAAAATACATAAGAGAACTAAGTGAACATTTTAGAAAACGCATAAAACATTTGAAAAACTGATTTCAGCAGTTACCGTCCATATCAAATATTTATTCCAATTATTTTGAACAGTATTTGACCTGTAGGTTGATATATATACTAAAAATGGGGAAATTTAGTTTAGCAAAAAAACGCATAACAGGTTGAAATTTCTCTTTCAGCAATTTATACTAATAGATGAAAACATACCTGTATACTTTTGTACAACCCTGTAGTTAACCTAGTACCTTTATTACACGCCACTATTTAGCTAAAGTTTAATTCAAAGTAAAAGACTTTTAAACTATTGAAATCACATCTCCAGAAATTATCATTTATAGACAGCCATGTATCCAATACTTTGCGTGACCCTGTATATGAATTTATCGATATTCTACAAATATTTCTCAGTAAACTAAATGCAGTTCAGCGTAAAAATGCATAACTCATTAAAAAACCATCTTCAAGCAATTTGCAATCATACCCAGTAACCATGACGAATTCTTTTGTGTAACCCTGTATATGAATTACAGCATTTATACGCATCATATACTATGCATAAATATAGTGAAACATAAAAGCACATAACATAATTAAAAATACATTCCCAGCAATCATCGCTACTGTACAGTACTTCCGATACAATATAGTATCTGAAATCTTTTGTGCTGTAAATGCTATGCACTTCCTATTATACATGAAATAAGTTACAGTAAACCTCAGCGACGTATATCAATTTCATTATACAAAAAGCAATTTAACATAATTAAAATACGCCTCAAACAATTCCCTCCACCTCTATATCATTATGTAACGGAATTCCTTTGTGTGGCCCTGTAAATGAATAATAACAAATGCATATTTTAGTGCACTTGATAAATGCATAATTTTATTATGTTTGAAAGCATGTAACACCGTTAAAAATCATTTTAAACGATTTTTCCCATAGGCCGTAATGTAACGAAAAACTTTTGACTGTCCCTGTAAATGAACTAAACATGCTAGAAACTTCATTTGAAATAGGGAGCGTGCTATGGTAAACATTAATAACACCCAGAAATTTCAGAGCAATCCGAGTATATTTACGGGAGTTAGAGTGCGGACAGACGGACAAACGGACAGATGGACAGACAAACCGAAGTCATAAACACTTTTCAATTTTGTTGGTAAGTGTTAAAAATGGTAAACGCTGTTCGATTCCAAATCCCGTCAATAGTCATGCCTGTCAATTTTTTGTCTTTACAGTTAAAAATGAGTCAGAAAATGTATCAGAAAATTTCTCATTGTTGAGCAGTGAATTTGAGAGCCACCTTAAGGTATATTTCCAAAGATTCTGTTAACAGAAGCTCGTTATCTCTATTAATATTTTTACAAAACATATTGCATTCCCTACACATCCTGAGAACAATAAAGTCTAGAAAAATATGCAAACCTGATGTCGGCCTGGCACGAGTCTGCTGAAAAAAATAAGCAAGGGTTCAGACACCATTTAACTGTCCGATACTGATCTCTACGCTGGACATGTGACATTTCGGAAGTGCTGCATTCAAACTAGCATCAGGTCGTAAATCACACTTATACTTATTTTCGCGGAAGTCACCTTCATTGAAAATGGCTCATATTTTATTGGCTTCAATTCGCTTAATTTTTTTATCGGACTGGCCCGGTAGACCCGTTCAATTTTTTTACCGGCCCGACCCATTTATTCTGTTTCTCGGCCTGGGCCTGTGCAGACCTCTAAGTTAAAATAAAGCAAAAATCTGATACTAAAAGAACTACTAGACGTAAAACTACTTTTATTGAATTTAATTTTGTTTAATTCAATTACTTATTCAATTTTTTGGCTTATACTAGGATTCTTACAACTAATCAGCTGAGGGGTATTCAAATTTTATATTTCTGAGCCCTTCAGTAACGCAAAAATCGCATTTTTAGAACGTTTTTTTGCTCCTGCACCACCTTTGGGGTAGTGGCACCGACATAAAACCTAGCCTATGTTAGAGCAAGGGTTGTCACCATCATTTTGACAGTATTATTTTTTAAATCGTTTCTGTATTTACCGAGATTCCGCAGAAACCCCTATTTAGAAAGTTTCTTAGAACGCTTTTTGCGCATTTTCACACCTTTTAAATTTTAATTGTTTAGGAAATAGTCTTAGAAATCCTTTATATCTAATATGTAACTAATGTTCCAAATTTCATATTTCTAGGGTCTTCAGTAACACAAAAATCAAATTTTTAGAACGTTTTTTGCTCCTACACCTTCTTTGGCCTAGTCGCATCGACTTAAGATATAGCTTATGTTCGAGCGTGGACTAACACAATCATTTTGATACCGTTTCTTTTAAAATTGGTTCGGTAGTTCTAGAGTTCTAGAGTTCTTCTACAAACAAACAAACAAATAATCTTTACATCTTTATAATATTAGTATAGACTCAGATAGTTTGGCTTTTTTCTTTTAAATAGAAAAAAAAAATCCATATTTTTTTTTTCCTGTTTAAATAGGTTTTATTATACTTTAGTATTAGCGCGTGTATATTTCCTTTGCTCCATGCGCTGTAATTCGATTTTCTACGAAAACATCCAACAAGTGAAAATGACGTACACTAAATTTCCGTGACGCATGTAGATAAATTGTGTTTTTTACCAGTTTTTTTAATATAATTTTTAAAGGGTTCGGAACTTATTTTTGACAGTAGGTGCATTTAGTAGGTTACCCTCATAGGTACCTTCTGGTGCAATCAGAAACGAAATCCGACAAATATTTTTTGAGTTATGCTAGACGAAAGATTTTTATTAGGTATTCTTTTAGTAGGCTACGGGCTTTAATATCCATCGTAGCTGTTATGTGTTCATCCGCAAGTAACATCCGCTGTGTATTAGCCTTCGCTTCGCTCAGACAATTATCTCATGAAATTATATTTCGACTAAATTTGTGAATGACCACTAAATTGCAGCAAAAAATATGCTCCAACTTTAAATGGCTATTACTCGGTCAATTTTAATCGTAGAATAACGGGACTTTTTTAGTCTTACTTGTCAGTGTAACAGGAAAATTTTACTAAATATAACTTATAGGACCGGGGAACCATATAAAAATTTAAATTTCGAAAATTTTTAAGAAATCTTTTTTATTGACCGAAATCGCTTTTAATATATTTCTTTACCTCATTTAAAACATTTTTTTTTTTTTGTAATTGGAACTATATATCTATGACATGCGGTTTAGGAAATAGCCATTGGATACCGTTGAGAGTGGGCACCCTGTATAATACCTAAAATAAAACTCGGCTAGGAACATTTGATGCAGTTTCTTTAAATTAGATTTTTTAATTCACGTTGATTAAATAAAAACCATTAAGATTTTTTCACCAATGATAAATCATACATTACGAAATTATGCTATACGTGACCAAAATACAGTAAAACCTCCCTAAAGTGATGACGCTCCGTTCCAATAAAAAGTGGTCGCGCCGAGAGGTGGTCTCTTAATGAAGGTTAAGTTTAAATCTAGATTTTAATTGTTGAAAAAAGGTAACAATTAATGTTACTAACATTTTTTTCACACTAGGGGGCTTGGCCCCCTACGAGCTAAGCTCGCCAACCCCCGTTCAGACACCGCATTTTTTAAAGCACGCTAATTTGATTGGCTTTAAAAAGATTTTGAAAGATTGAATTACAATTTAAAAAACAGTGGCGATCTCCCTATAAACGGGTTTCTATTCAGTTCTCTTTGGTTGGGGATTTTTAAGGAAAAATCAGGTGCTGTTAAAAGATACAATGGCTGTTTTCGTCTTTGATTAAATAAAATCATTAAACATTTCAAAATAAGCTAATATAAAATGAATTAAGTAAACAGAGTCTTTGTCTCCCGGTATTTTTTAACAAAGCGAAAAGAAAGTTCTTTCTGACGTAATTTTCACCAAACTTTTGTTTCTCTTTTTAATATTCACGTGAAAATACTTTTGTTAGAAATGAAATATTATTTGCGCTGTCCCAGCAAAAATAGTGAAAAAGATCATCTCGAAATATCAAATAAATGTCTCGGGCTTAAATTTAAACTGTTTTGCAATATTATTCTTTGTTCATTTTACATAATAAGAGTAATGTGACGTAAATGGGACGTAATTTCTGCTATTTAAGACTTCTAATGCATGTTAATGAATTTATTATTGAACTATATCCGTTCTCTGTTAAAATTCACGTGTAAATATAGTTCTTATGAAGTAATTTTCAATAAGTTCCTGCTTTTTATACGCAATTATTTAATTCTAATTTGAAAGTATCTTTTCTGTTTGCAATAGTCACGTGTAAATAAATTTTTAATTTGAAGCAAACATTATTGTTTGCGTTGTTTATACCGTTGGCAACAGGTTAAATTGGTACAATTTTCTAAAATAAGTAAAAAATATTTCTCGAAATGCTGAAAAATGGAATTTAAAATACAGTAGCGCTCAAAAGTATTTTGACAACCTTATATTCTCTCTTATTTTATTTAATATAAAAATGTAAAAGAAAATATATTCCCTATAATTGAGAACACTATGACTGCAGCTATTCAAATGTATCAAGTTTCAACTTGTTTGTTTACATTCGGCGCCACCGAAGAAATATGACTCATCCTTAGCTCAAAAGTATTTTAACAATTAGTTTGCATTTAATTGTGGAAGGTGTCAGTGGCGCTATAGCTTCGAATTGTGTTTATATTGACTTATTGTGATTAATTTTAAGGATCAGGAATGCCGAAATGTAAAAAATATTGAAGAGATTCTAGAAAAGCCGCTGTAAATGCACTTAAGAAAGGTAGACTGCAAGCAGAATTAGCTCGTTCTTTTAACGTGTCTCGGCAACTTGTTATTACATGGAATAAAGTTTTTAATAAACAGAAATACATCGAAAATAAGCCTCAAAGTGGCCATCCGAAAAAAAAAAAAAACAACTTGCAATGTTGACTGTATTATAAAAGTGATATCTACAAGTGATTGTCGTAAGTCCGCTGTAATAATAAAAAATGAATTGAAAGAAAATTACGGCATAGTCATACACGTTTTATCAGTCAAACGACGCCTAAACCAATATGGTTTACATGGCAGAAGATCAGCAAAAACACGTTTCTAATCTACTAAGAAAAGGAAGGCTAGAGTTGCATTTGTAAAACCGCATAACCCTTTCAGGTGCAAAGCAATGCTATTGCTGAAGTGTTGAAATTAATGACTGACACCAGAATTTTTGTTAAAAAAAATTCGGTTTATTATGTTTGTGAAATATAGCTTTTTCTTATTTAAAAATAAATTTGTTTTCAAATTCCGTTGTCAATCATTAATTTCAACACTTTAGCAATGGAATTGCTTTGCCCCTGAAAGGGTTATGCCGTTTTACAAATGCAACTCTAGCCTTCTTATTCTTAGTAGATAACAAACGTGTTTTTGCTGGTCCTCTACCATGTAAACCACAGAGGTTTAGGCGTCGTTTGACTGATGAAACGTGTAAGTCTATGGCGTAATTTTCTTTCAATTAATTTTTATTATTACAGCGGACTTACGACAATCACTTGTAGATAACATTTTTATAATATAGTCAACATTTCAAGTGTTTTTTTTTTTTTTTCGGATGGCCACTTTGAGTCTTATTTTCGATGTATTTCTGTTTATTAAAAACTTTTTTCCATGTAATAACAAGTTGCCGAGACACGTTAAAAGAACGAGCTAGTTCTGCTTGCAGTCTACCTTTCTTAAGGGCATTTACAGCGGCTTTCCTAGAATCACTTCAATATTTTTTACTTTTCGGCATTCCTGATCCTTAAAACTAATCACAATAAATCAATATAAACACCAATCGAAGCTATAGCGCCACTGACACCTTCAACAATTAATTGCAAACTAATTGTCAAAATACTTTTGAGCTAAGGAGGAGTCATATTTATTCGGTGGCGCCGATTGGAAACAAGCAAGTTGAAACTTGATACATTTAAATAACTACAGTCATAGTGTTCTCAATTATAGGGAATATATTTTCTTTTAAATTTTTGTATTAAGTAAAATAAGAGAGAATATAAGGTTGTCAAAATACTTTTGAGCGCTACTGTAGAAATAAAACCTCAAAAAATGAGTCAAATTAAAAAAATAAATGAATTCTGCACACCGGGAAATTATAATGTATAAAATGATCTAAAAATTATTAAATTCCGATGTATAGTTTTGCTCCTATAAATTTTTTTTAATGGAACGATTTTGTCCAACTTTAACATTAAATATCTCTTAAAATAATTCTTCGATTTGAAAACTGTCTGCATCAGCGTGTTTATTAAACATTTCTCTATAATACTGATTTTCATATTTTTGTGTGCAATATTTTTCTTAGTATTAACGGAGAAAGACCTCCGGTCACAAAAAAAATTTAAACCGGCGGCGGCGGTGACAGCGCAAGTTGCTTTTTTTTAGAATAGAGATATTAGGAAAAAATGTAAAAATTTAACTATCAAAACAAAAGTTAATTGCATAAGTTAATTACTGCAGAGTTTAAAAAGTGAATACATTGACGTTTACTTTGATTTTACGGTTTTATATTTTATAATTTTTATTTCCAAGTCTTTTCGAAGTTCAGTAAATAAATGCTTTTTTTTTTTTTTTTTTTTTTTGGACAGGAACAAGTAATGACGATTTCATTACAGTCATTCAGGGTAACTTTGAACCATGGGGTGTAACTTTGCACCACCTCCTATTTTTCAATATTTTTGACTCCAAAAGACTAAATAAACTCCAGATCTGTGCTCTGTTGGCAAGGTTCTCAACTGGGATTTCTACTCTTCATTTTTGAAAATAAATTAGCAACATTATGCGCAATTAATCGCATCATCTAACTATTTCTGTGAAGTGCTGTTTTCAAGTTAATTTTGAATGCTCTTTTAAGGTTGTTGTAATCCAATTAAATTTTCATAGTAAGTAACAACATACTCATTTATAAGACAGATTATTATCTAAATGTTGAGAATGTGTTAATATTTTGTGATTATTTATTTATTAATAGTTAATAAAATGTAAAATAAGAAGGCACTAACATTTTACCACATTTTCAGGGTAACTTTGAGCCGGCTCAAAGTTTTACTGATGTTTATAATTTAATGATTATAGATGCTACTGTCAAAAATTTTCCATATTTGTACGTATATTTTATATAAATGCTGAAAGTGTGTGCTGGACAGATAATTACACCTGTTTATTTTCTATTTAATTTATATCCAAAATTGTTAATTGGTCCAAATCATCCAAGCAACCTCACAGTAAATTGGTATATAATTTTATATACCTTAGATAAATTCAAATAACATAAGTGATCGTAATTACATAATTCTAGTAGAAGAGCAACGCGAAGCATTAATAAAATTAAATTATAATTCGCGTCAAAATGTAATTATTAAATTTAAATAATTACGAATAAAATTAAGAGTTTGCGCCGTGAATTATTTAGACGAACTCTTCCACTTATGAATTAAACTAAAATTTAAGCTGTAAAAATAAATTGACACACCTTAAACATTATCAATTAAATAATTACAGAAACTTTTTAAAACTTGATTAAATATTTTATTTACATTGAACACAACTATATACAGAAATACATAATATTAATTCAAAAAAAAAGAAAGCAACACTTTTGTTTGCTTCTCATTATTTTATGTATATTTAATCTTAAAAAAAAAAGACAATATTTTCATTTACTCTTATTATTATATATTTTTCTTTTTGCTAAAAGGATAATTCTCATTCATTTTTAAATTACCTTAATTATATTTAATTATTGGTTTTGTCGGATCTCAGATTACTCTCTACCATAAAATATCAGAAAAGGATATTTATAATTTTTCATATGATTTTAAGTGGTAAAAGAAAAAGTTTAAAGTAGTACCTTTTTTTAATATACGGGATGGTGGCCTTTATTCATCAAATTCAGAGTTGTCGCGTTGCTTAGGATCATGTCCATATGTCATCAGGAATTCGCTTCGTATCAGAGCGGCGATATCGGGATGGCAGGATGCATAGCTACGGACCTCTGTAGAACAATCCACTTTATTTTAACATCAGGAAGACATCCTCAATTAGGCTTGCTTAGGCTCACTCCGATATGTCCATCTCGCCTGGGCATTAATAGGGCTTTCGGGATTCATTGCACGGGCTTTCAGGAGAGCTCCTGCGTCCTCTACATCTTTTTTTCAGACCCTTTTTCAAACCTTATTCTTCTGGCACACCCACTTCTGCAGTGGGTGGAACTATTTTGTCTAGTCCACTCTTATTGGATGTGAGAAGATTTTGCATTATCCTTCGATAGGCCTATTAGCTAACAGTCTGCAAATGGCCCCTTACATATACTTTAATATTATTATCTGCCTTAATGTTTGGGTGGTCTGAAAAGCCATAAATTTATCCCAACACTTTTATTAAGGCCATAAATTTATTCCAACGTTTTTATTATTTTACGATTTCTAATTATACACCACTTTCCATTGACTTGTCATAAAACGACACCATGGCGTCTGGCTATTGTTGTTATCTGAGATCCGAACTCTATTCAACATTATACATTCATTTTACAATACAACAATTTTTTAAAAATATATATTTAATATTTAAAATCAACTTAATAATTTTTGTATGAACTTACACTCCTATTTTACTTAAATATATAAACATTATAATTTTACACTCATAATTATATTTTATAAAAAATATTTATACAAACAGAAATAACAAATTACGCAATTTTACTTTGATTTAACCAACATGGTGCGGGAACATATCATTGTTATATGTTGCCCAGCAGTGTGCATTAGATATAACATGTAAATATTTTCACAAATATGTGTGAAATACATAAAATTCATTTAAAGACGTTTTTCGAGGCGGGGCTACTCAAATTTGACATTTCATACATTCGACATTTTTTATTCTTGTTTGAATAATACCACTGCAGTATCTATTACTGTAACTATGGATATATTATTGAGTTAAAACATTGAAAATTGTTTTTCACTTCATTTTTATGTTTTATATGAACAATAAACAGTTTTTTTTTTATATCTAAATATTCATGGTTCTCTTCTTCCACTTTTCTTATGCATAATATTTGTTGGAATATCATAAATTCGGAATGTAAATCGTAATAAAATCGGGAAATGTAAATTCGGGGAATTTACATATCTGAAAACATTTTTGGGGATTTAAAGTTGTCCTAACTATAAAACTTTTTTTTTATAATGAATTATTTTAGATAATATTTATCATGTGGTGCAATGTTACCCTAAATGGCTGGGTAACTTTAAACCAGGTTAAAAATTCATTTTTCATTGCTTTTATCCTTATTATTCCTTAATTTTTGATAGTCAAACAATAATTTAAGATCATCTCTTCTCTTTTATGCCCCTAGTTGCAAGAATATTCTTAAAATAAGAGTGTGGCGTATGAAAATGGAGAAAATGCGGATCAAAGTTACCCTGAATGACTCTAATTTATCTATTTCTTTGAGAGTTTCCTGACAGAATAGGGTAGGTGAGTTTATCAACCATCATTCTTAATTTATCATCAAAGTTAAATTCATTGCCTAAAAAGTCACAAAGGGTTTAAACACTTAAAAGTTACCGGATTAAAAAAAATCTAAACTTAGTTTAGAAGTTTGATAAATAATGAGCTTTCCAGAATTTATTTTCTAATAAAATCTTCTTCGAGCGACCAGGAAAAAACGGAATTTGTTTCATTTTCTGCAAAGAAATTGGTCGTTCGTGGAGGGATTTCAACTGTGATGGTCTGTGAATGGAGGTAAAATTAGTATTGAGCCTATGGGAATAAATTTCATTCCATGAAAATTGGTCATTCAGGGAGGTGGTCACACAGGGAGGTTTCATTGTATATTGCATTAAAGCAATTTCCTATTTTTACCGTGTAGAAAAGTCATATTCTAAAAAAAAGTAGAAAATAGCATTTCATCAGCTCAATCGTTTTAAATACGCCAAACACTGACAGGCGAAAGGCCGTGAATTGTTATGTGGAAAAAAGTGAATTTGGTATATCAGATAGAAAAGTGTGTGCTATGTACGCACCCGATCAGAGCTGACGACTGAAGGATTCTATCTGGAACATTACATCTTATTTTTTACACAATAAACTGAAAAAGACAACAAATAAAATCAACATTTTGGTTTTACTTTGTATTGAAATAAAATATTAAAAATAAGTACCGTAAAAAATGTGAAAAAAAGTTTTTAAATTAAAAACTAAAAAGAAATTGCATACGTTCAGCAACCTCGATTACTCTAATTAAGCTGCCCAATTGTGCTTTTGAGCCAGTTAGAAAGGCCAACAAATTCTTACAGAATATTAAGCAACGTCTAATTAGCGTCGAGACCTATGTTTATAGTATAGTTTGAAATTATAAAGACGGTTGAAATTTTAAAGTCGGACCTATCAAAGAGCCATCGGCTGTCTCTGACTTCGTATCCGATTTATACTAAAGAATGATAGGCAGTAATTGCCTATTTAACAAACTAAAAATTATAATATCTAAAACTTTATAAATGTGTCAACCAGATTATACCCAAAGAGATTTTTCAAGATTAAGCGAAGACATTAAGTTGATTAGTTTTATGAAGAAATCATTCTTGAGATCTTCAAATGAGAATAGAAATTAGGATATTTGTATAGACATAGATAAAACTAACGAAGTTTGTTATATACCAGTTTCAACAATTTTTTCAAATCAATTAAGGCTGTGTTTTCGAAGTAATTTTTTAAGCAAATTCAAATGTTCAATCGTGAGATCAATTGAAATTTTGCTTTGTACAATAGTTCAGATATTCTCACTTTAATGAAAATAAGTTAAAACTGATGTGAATGAATAAGAACAAAAGAATCTTCTTAAAACACCATCAATTTTTTTTTAATGCGCTAGCCCTTTCGAAAGATCGGAGTCTTTCTTCATCAGGCGCAAAGAAGACGTTCTTCTACTATGAAAGCAGCAGCAAGACTGAAATGAGAGATAAGGCAAAGGAAACAAGCTGAAGAAACAGTCAATAGGAAATTAGAAATCAACAGCCAATAGGAATCTCGAAATCCGCTTAAAAGAACACTCTCGTTATGTAATCAATCAAGAATTTTCTAAATCTTCTATTCCAAACACTCATAGTTTTAATTTTCAAAATGCTAAAATTATCTTTAATGCCAATAGTGTCTCTGAATTGGACTTTCTTGAAAATCTAGCTATTTATCTTAATCGTGATGTTATTGTTAATGATAAATCTGATTCCACAATGCTCTCTGCAGCTTGGAAAATCCTTTTCAGTTACCATATAATGTATTAGTGTATTAATTAATATTCATCTGTTTTTTATATTTTATTCATTTATTCATTTTTTTTATTTCATGTGTTCCCATATTTAAATATATGTCTTTTTTCCTCCCAATTTTTGCCCCGTCTACTCTGTGTTCTTATGTTTTGATTATACTCTTCTGTGATTGACTGTTGTCTTCTCTTTCCTATTGGCTGTTGATTTCTAATTTCCTATTGGCTGTTTCTTCAGCTTGTTTCCTTTCACTTATCTCTCATTTCAGTCTTGCTGCCGCTTTCATAGTAGAAGCACGTCTTCTTTGCGCCTGACGAAAAAAGACTCAGATATTTCGAAAGGCCTAGCGCATTTAAAAAATTTTGTATGGTATTTTAAGAAGATTTTTTGTTCTTATTCTCACTTTAAGCAACATAGTTATATTCTCCATTGGATCGATTATTTTGATA
Source organism: Maratus speciosus (assembly GCA_963932465.1). NCBI lineage: Eukaryota > Metazoa > Arthropoda > Arachnida > Araneae > Salticidae > Maratus > Maratus speciosus. Next base: position 283,163,163 of record OZ010792.1, read on the forward strand.
CCGCCACATGAATCTCACACATCAATTATGAATGATCCACCAATCTGCAAACGTTTTCCAAAGATACCTTTGTTTTGTGGTATATAAGTTTTACAAATGTCGTTATATGCGATATTCTAGTTTGCGGTTTTCCTTATTGGAGGTCTAAAATAGTATAATATTATAGTGGTGAAAAAAAGGATAGGGAAAAACCTTCTATTGCTAAATCTGAAGTGCTGCAATATTTCATGTAATCATTTTTCTTTCTATCGAAGGAATGATACTTAAACATCTTTCTCATCAAAAGTCTGGCAGAAAATTTCGTACCTTTGTATTTATGTTCTTTTAAGTGTATTTTTACTGAAAGGACTTTGGAAAAAATTATAAGGACTATGTAGAATTAAACCAAAAAAAAATTAGTAATTTAAAAGTTACCTTTGTTTTCGATGAATTTTACCGTTCTTGAAATAGTAAAGTAATTTTTGAGAGAGTTTTAGGGATTTTTTCAAAGTTAGATTGAAAGCAGATTTTAGTTCACTTTATTGGCATTACGCATACTTACAAAAATACATCTCACTCTTATTCCCCTCAGGTATTCTATTAGATTTAAATCACAGCTTTGTAAAAGGCCGTGTAGCAACGAAACGTTATTTTCTTTAAACTCCTTATTGCCATTTAGAGGATACTCGCAAAGATCCTAAATGAAATAACGGCCGATCTGTCTCAAACTGCTTCTCGCTTGAGAAATTGCAACTTTCCACACCCTGCATAATAACATATCGTTTTAGGAATTTCTACTCGATTCCTTTAATGTGTTTTTGTCGATGTAAGTTAGGGTTTTTTTATTCTCAGGAAAATTTTTGTTAACATATTCAGTTCGTACAAAAAAAAAAAAAAAAAAAAAAAAAAAAAAAAAATCATAAAACCTATAGTATACAATTCTGTACTCTTGAATAATAAAACGAATTCCGAAACATATCAAATTATTATTTTTAGGAAATTTATTGCCAGAAGAACCTCTCCTTATGTGTGGAAAATACATTTTTCAGTAAGGTAAGACTCCAATACATGTTTCGCCATCATCAAAATCAAAGTTTAAAGCAAATAAGTCATTATTGCTCGACTGCCCATCACAAAGCCTTGATTTAAATACCATATCAAAGCTGTGAGGGATAATAGTAAGTGATACATTTATGCAAAAAGCAAATATTATACCAATAAAAGGGAAATAATACCTGCTTTCAAAATAACTGGAAAAGACGCTGTTAAAAACCATTTTGATACTATGACTTCCAGAAATATGATTGAAAACAGTGATCATTTTTAAATAATTGGTAGTCTTTCTGTTGAATTTTACATTCTTTCAATAGTTATTTTTCAAATCCCTTCCTGTAAAAATGTAATTAAAAGAACATGAAATTGTCTAAATTTTTTGCAGAAAGTTTGACAGAAAAGAGATTTTTTAGCTTATTTCCTTTCGTAAAATTAAAATGTATTACTCCTAATATTGCAGTAATTTATATTTAGATATTTAAGTTCGTATCTATCTTTTCTTCCGCCGCTGTATGAAGACATTTACATTTATAACTATCTGTATATACACTATATGGCCAAAGGTGACAAGTCACTTGCAATTTTAGACGTTTTGTTAAATATCTAGAAAAATACATGAGGAATTAACCTGAAACTGCAGGTGTGTAAACTGTACAGTATAGGTCCTATATTTCCGCGAAGATTTTTTCCCGATACCCCATAGGGGACCGTCAACAAATTGAAAAAGAACGAATATCTTTTGGATAACCCTGTAAAAACTAATGCAGCACAAGCGTTCAAACTCGAGATTATTAATAAGTGGCTTATTGTAATATATTGTGTGCATTTTTATGAGGATAGCATGTATACTCGTAGAGAAATTAATGTTTGTATAAAAACAGTCCCAAATTTCGCCATGTTTTTTTGCTTATAATTTGCAGTGTTCTTAATATAATAAAAAGTTCTTTCAGAAAATATGACAAACAACATTGTACATAATACCCTGCGATCAGAACTAAAAAATAATAAAAATTGGATGGAAAATGAGTAGGTGTACTACAAAATGTTTCACTGCGCATGCCTGGATGAAATCAAAATATAATATACATAATGTGGTAGCTAAGTATATAGAGCAACTTTTGTGAAAGTCCCAAAATCATAGCATGAAAATTCAGAAAATTATCGTCGATAGAATAAGCTCTAAATCTGTTGTTCCCAAAAAGAAGCAAAAAGATGAGGGGTTGTACCAAATATCTGCTGATTAGTGCCAAGATAGCGTACACAATATTGCACGTACTACTATATTTGGCTACAACCCTTTTTTGGGTAAAAGAAAAGCAATTAACTTGATGAATGATTTTATCTATTTCTGAAGAGATTAGTATTTCTAACATTTAAGTTATTCTGATGGATTGCTTAAGGCTAATGTCAGACGAACGTCTTTTTGCGAAAGCTTTTTTCCCTACATATAATCCCTACACAATGCCGCTAGAATTGTGTAGGGATGATATGTAGGGAAAAAAGTATGCAAAAAGACGTTCGTCTGACATTAGCCTAATAACTGTAAAAAGGACACATTAAAAAGTTGAAAAATAATAAGTCAAGTGCGAGTTTTGCTAGCACACAAATTCTTCCGTACAACAAAGTTTAAACTTGGTTTTGTGCCAAGGGCACTGTGAAAGGAGGTTTCAAATTTGAATTAAATGCCAATTTGGACCATGCCACATTTTTTTTAAGATAGGTTTTTAAATATAATCTCGGATAATTATCTAAAAAGGTTTTCAAAATCAATATAAAAAATCCTTGGATGGTTCTACGTCAAGAGGGACCTGGAGCGCCCGCAAAGGGAAGATTGTCTATAACGGAAAAATACGATTTACTCAAAATTTATGTGACCTAAGTCAATAGCTATAGTTTTCTGAAAGTTTTAAATAAACTCCTACAACCCCTAATTTTTTAATAATTTTAGTTTCAGTAGATTCGGAAATAGAGCAGGGAGGGGTTGAGATATTTTTGCAGTACATTTTCGTCGATATCTTTGAAAATATAATACCTAAAATTAAAACAAATACATTTTTGAGTTCGGTGTTACGCGATCTTTCAAACAATACCCCCACACAATAGTAATAAAATTCACGTAAATTAACTAGCGCACTAAATTTTTACTAAAAATATTTGTGAATGGCTAATAATCTATGAATATGTTAGTCAATAGTCTTTATAACTCTGCCAAGTTTCACTGCTCCACGTTCCATAGATTTCGAGAAAAACGGCTTTGACAAACGGACAGACAAACACACGAGTTATAATGGTTCCATTTTTAGTTTTTAAGTACGGAACCCTAAAAAAGACAGTCTTATTGCCAGATTTTATTTATGCGCCAGAGGACTTAAGTGAATAAATGCTTTTTAGGCTTCCGTACTTAAAAAATAAAAACGGAACCATTATAATATCACTCCTGTGTGTGTTTCTCCGTCTGTCACAGCCATTTTATGTGTAAACTGTGGAACGTGGAAAGTTCAAATTGGCAGAGCTAATAAAAGCTATTGACCCATATATTTCTAGATTACTAACCATGCACAAATATATTTAGAAAAAAAGTAGAGGAGCTAATTAAGTTACTTGAAAAAGAGAAAATCGTTTCTTTGTCTATCGTGTGGGGTATTTTGTGAAAGCTTTTGTAACACCGAACTCAAAAATACATTTTTTGTTTCAATTTTAGATATTATATTTTCAGAGATATCATCGAAAATGTAATGCAAAAGTATACCCGCCCCTTTATTTTCGAATCTACTGAAACTAAAATTATGAAAAAAATAGGGGTAGTAGAAGTTAAATTAATCCTTTCACGAAAACTATAATGATTAGCCTAGGTCACATAATTTTTGAGAAAATCGCATTTTTCCGTTATACACAAATTTCGATTTGTGGTCATTCAGCAATGGAGCTGGAGGTACCTATTATCGCAGAAGTATAAAAGGATTGTTGAAAATGATTTTCAAAAAAAATTTCGGTATTTAGCTGAGTTATTAACCCTTAAAGACACGGACGGTTTGGACAAACATGAATACATGGGTGGCGCACGCTATGCGACAACGGCTTTTAAAGCCTATATAACAACTTTTAATGATATATTTGTGCAATGCAACTCCCAGTAGTAGTACCATAGTAATAAACGTCAAGCCGTTAAAAACAGACTAATTTAATTAGAATTAATCACGTAATTGGTATGGGATTCGCGACAGGTTTGCATTGAGTGACTCTCTCAATACTTCAAACGAATCTTTAAAGGTTAATTAAAAACATATCTGGAAAAATGCGGTACGCAGTGGTGGAAAACTGGCGCAGAGGAGGAGCCTATTGACACCACTAAATTTGAATAGTATTTTTCGGCATATTTAATGACAGAATTTCTGAGTTTTTATTAAGGTGAAGCATACTATAAAATATTAGTGGTGTCAATAGGCTCTTCCTCTGCGCCAATTTTCCACCACTGGGTACGGAATAGGGCGGCGTGGAAATTTGCGATCTCTTTTCGCAGCGCGCTTAGCACAATGCTAAGTTTAAACTTGGAACAAGTGTTTTGTTTTAGGTACACTGTAAAAAGAAAAGATTATTACTGCGCTCAATTAAGGTTTATTAAATGCCAAATTAAGCTTAAATGTGCAATACTTTTATTGTTAGCACCGAATTAAGTTCATAATAAATAGGTTAGGATAAGATTAAAAAAAGAGTTATACAGAATAGCAATATTTGATACTATTTAGGCTTCGTATCTATCTGAAGTTTTATGGTATATCCATTTATACTTTTCTGATATATACAGGTATACCCAACAGTACAATGTATAGTTTTTTACAGTCTTATTATTATTTTAGAAAATATTTTTTTTGCAATAATACAGTTACTAATTAATATATTTATTGCACAGAACCCTCTGTGCGCGATTAATATTCGCACTTGGCTGTTTATATCATTTTTAAATCCATGAAAAACTCATTTTGCTCTTTGAAATGGATTTAAAGTGGATTATACTTTGACGTTTGTCCATAAAAATATAAAAGGAAAGGGTATAAATGTAAACCACTTTCTGTTAATCTCTTTGCAATAAAATGTTATTGTTTTGAGCGTCGTCATAGCAGCGTATTTTACTTTCCGTCTCATCATTCTAAAAATGGTTGCCCTGCCTATTAATCTGCAGTGTTTAACCCTAAATATAAGTAATGCAAAAAGTTTGCTTACAACTTTAAGATCGTGTAAACAAATCAACGACCATTATACTCGGAAAAATCTCCCAACATGAAAAGGGCATATCAGTTTCGTTCATTTAATGATTAAAGTTAGGCAAACTCGATTTATTTATAGGTTTAAAAAGACTGAATGTTTATTACAAGTATTTTTACATTAGAAATGATTTTCTATTAATGAATTCATGTGTTGATTTTTCTCTGTTACTTCTATGTAATAATAGAAATTCCAGATGAAAAGAAAATAAACAGCTTGCATAAATAGTAGAAAGATCCAAACCTTATTGGATAATTTGAAAATATGATGATGAATTTAATGATTAAAGTTGGGAAAATCTCATTAATTTATACGTTTAAAAGACTAAATGTTTATTACAAATATTTTACAATCAGAAATGACTTTCTATTAATGAATCCATATGTTGATTTTTCTAAGTCACTTCTATCTGATAATATCGATTTCAACTGAGAGGAAAATACAGCAGCCCAAAAAATTATAGAAAGTTCAAAAACTTATTGGATAATTTAAAAATGTTTAAAATCTATAATGATTTCTGCCTTTGTAAAAAAGATGTGAATGTTTTTTTTTTTTCATTTTCGCATTAAGATATTAAACAAAAATTCAGAAATAAGATGATATTTGATACCTACAGTTACACAAATGTCCTCTATTCTTTTCCTCATGAAAACTAAACTGTTTGATTTTTTTATAGTTTTATTTCACTTCTAATATAGCCGAACGTTTTAAGTCGATTTCGTAAGAAATACTACCAATTGCAATCTCCCTTATGTTGGAATTTCTGAAAACTTTTTGCAGATCTACGCTGATCATGACCCCTAGAACCCACAATCACCCCCAGTTGAAAACTTTATATATATACACACACACATATATATATATATATATATATATATAACTTTTTTATGGACACGATAACTTCCGTAATTCTGCACAAATCTCTTCCAAACTGATACATAAAATCAAGGGATAGAAAATTTCGGTCAAGTTCGTTGATATGCAAAATCGGACCAAAGGGGTGGAAATAGGTAGGTGTTTTGTAAAAACCGAAAAAACCGCATAACTTCTTAAGTTTAATGCATATCAAATCAGTTTAAAATTATTAATACTTCTTGGAAAAGGGCCAAAAAATTATGTATCACAGATTTCTGATAAAATTAAAAATGGGCTCAAACGCAAAAAATGGGGTTTTAGGGAGAAAAAAAATTCATAACTTCATCATTTCTTAAGATATCAAATTCACTTAAACTTATTATAATTCTTCTTAATATTATCTAGAACTTTTGTATTGACAAGTTTTTGATAGGACCAACTCTCACTGAAAAAAAAAAAAATGCAGGTGTTTAAGAAGAAAAAAATTCATATCTTAGTTAATTCACAAGATATCCAATCCGCTAAAATTTATTATACATCTTATTAATATTATCTACAACTTTCATATTGACAAGTTTATGATAGAATCATCTCTTACAGCAAAAAATAAAATAAAATAAAATAAAAATAAACAAAAATAATGGTTGACGAAAAAAAATATCGTATTAAGGGTGCACTCAAATCCAAACGGCTTATTTTCTGACTCATTTTTAAATCCATTTTCGATCTCAACTCTTCCAATTGGCAGGTTCTCTTATTCAGAAACTATATAATGTGCAGTATTGGCTGATTTTTTGATAAAGAGAGAATACATTTTTTAAAAAAATGCTCTCAAATTGGGCATTTTGAACGGAATTTCCGGAAGCGATAGTGCTGGAAACGAAAAAAATGATCGTACTGAGGAAATAATTGTAAATCAACTTCTAATTAATTGAACGAAAAATAAAAACATAGGTTGCTTATAAATCACGTCAGCAAGTTTCATGTTTTTACTTTTAAAAATGAGTCTGAAAACTGTCAGAAAATTTCGAGTTGTTAAGCGGGGAAAAATATCTTTTTTAATGCCGACTTAATATGATTTTGATAAAAAGAGCTCTTACAGAAAAATGAAATTACAATTTCGTCAAAAACGGCCAGATAAAATTGTTAAACTGGGTTTATGTCTAATCTTGTTTTAGTTTTTGTTGGTGAAATTAGTACTTAACTTTGAGATCTACCTCTGCCTGTAGGCGAGGCTGGCAGTGATTTTTTTTTTTTTTTTTTTTTTTTTTTTTTTTTTTTTTTTTTTTTTTTTACTTTGGAACAAAACCAATAAAAATAAAAGGCAACAACAATATTTATTTGTTCATTAAATAAATGCATTTTTCATCTGAGTTCTTTAAGACAGTGTGACCAAGAAAATAAGGAATTTTAATAATTATTTCACTTAACCACTTTACAATAAAATAATTGTAGTATTTGTAGATCATCCACTTGTTTAAAGCCCGTAAATTGTTATTGCTTGAATTTAGATTATTTATAAATAAACTGATATTTTAAGGGGCTTGTAATTATAGATCCATATTTGGCTTATTCTGAAATTAAGTGGAAATTTGAGTCCCAGTTATTATTTTCACTTTTATGCAAGTATTTGTTCGATTGATTAGATTGCCTATGAAAGCACATTTAAAACTTATATTTAAAAAGAACTTTAGAATAAAATTTGAAATTTAAAACTATTTTAATTAAATTAAAAACATTCTAAATATCATCTCTATGGCATGTGCCTCCATGCCGGATATTACTTTAAAACATAACTATGTTTCAAAAGATGAAGAAAAAGAACCGTACAAAATATATGAATTTAAAAAATGGGTGTACTTTTTTTTTTTTTTTTTTTACTTTGAAAAATTATATTAAGAAAATTACAGTCCAAGACACTTCAGTCCCTAGAATTATAATCAGTCCGTGGAATATCAATTATAGTTAAAAATTGACCGAAACAGGTTTTCAAGGCCAAAACCTAATTTCGACAATCTTTCTATTTTCGGCCGAAAACGAAAACGAAAATTTTCAAAAAAATTTTTAAGTAATTAATACATACATAAATATAAATAATTATCAATTAATTATGCATGTTTATTAATTATACGTAATTATTAATTAAATATACGAGCGGCCGAAGTTGGCTCCCTATGCCTCTGACCTCTGACCAAAACTTCTTATTTTTATATAAAATAAAATGTAATTATTTCATCAACGGCACAGAAGGATTTTCTAATTATACGAATTTCATCTAATTAAAAAATGGTTTAGGTATACATACCTCAATTTATCTTTTATAATAATTTTTATAAATGACCATCTGTTATACTAGAACTTTCCCAAAGAGTATTCGAAACACTTCTGCGGTTTCAAACAAAAAAAAAATTCTATTATTGTTCAGTCTGCAGCTTTTAATCAGCACGTGAAAAAGTTTAGCCATATATGCATTTCTTGCTTTATAATTTGCCTTTACGTCTTGAGTCAGTCATGACTTATAATTATAAAGAGTGAAGTTCATAGCAATAAATAAAGTGTCTCATTTGAGCCAATACAGCTCGAATCCATGAGTAATGTTGGAAATTTCCGAAGGAAGAAACGAGATTTTTGGAATACAGATAGTTTCGATCGAGATTCAGTCCGGCAGAAGTTTTGATAGAACTGAGATATTGAGCCGAAAACGAAAACGAAACCGAATTTTCGGTGAATCTCTACTCTAGTTATAGATATGAAAAAATCTGCTATATGGCAGCATAATCTAGAACTTGGAATACAAATTAAATACGGGAGGCCACTTGTTGGATGGAATACTTCTGAAGCATTATAAGTTGTTATTTCATGTGGTTTTAATTAAAAACTTTTAATCCCCATAGTGTACTTATAAATGATGTCAACTCCATGGAATACCAGACTTTTATAATTCCTTTGTATCTCGTATTGACCGAATTCGACGGATTAACAACTTGAGTTATAACCTATTGCTGTCTCATGGCGACCTTTTTCATAACCTCTGACCTTTGGCTGTCGCGTGCGGATATTCGATTCAAAACGTCAACATTCATAGCATTTGTTAAAAACTCTTTGTCTGCATAGGAAAATGGAAAAAAGCTTTAATGTGTCATGATTTCATACTTTCTGAATACCAGAGCCTGCAGTTTTTATGCATTTACGAATAAAAAGGAATTCAGGAATGTTTCAGAAAATAGTCAACTAGAGTGACAGGAAAATATTTTACAATGTACATTTTTCGATTTCTTCACCTGTATGTGTGTAAAATTACACCAAAATAATCTGACCCAGATTACATTCTTCCTCCCGTAAGCAATGATTTATCATAATAAAGTCGACTGAAGCAACCCAGAACGAAAAACATTCTTGACACTTTGCTGGTATTTTCACACGGAAAAAAATATATTTCACGGAAGGAACATCTGTTTGTATTGCACGAAAACAAAAGGGGAGGAATAAAAAGCAAAAATAACCTATTCTTCGAAATATCATACTGTTTCGTATGCAGAATAAAGATATTTCATTTTTGAGAGGAAAGGAATAAGGCTGAGAAGGGTGGAATTTTTTCAGTGGTTACGAATTTATCTTACCAAAAGAACTGAAGTGGTATATTAAGGGGCTACTTCACTCACGCGAAAACCTCCACGGTTTTGAAAGTGAAAGTATCCTCATAAAAAAAAAAATCTGCAAACAAAATCTTAAAAGTAAACTAGTTAGATGTGCCAATCCTAAAACTTTCTTCTATCTGATACATCTTAATATTTGAAAAAGTAGTTACAAGTGTTAATACTGCAATAATATTAGTTCAACACTATACAAATTTTGATTTTTATCTTAAATTTCCGCTTCTGTCAATGAATCGAAGTAAAAACTAGTTAATCTAGATCATGATATTTATTAAAATCAATAGTTTTTCGTTATTATGTAGTACATCAGCTGTTTGCGAATAACCGACTTAGCAGAACTCTAGTTCCCGTCGCTGCACGAGCTGCCGATGGATAACAGAACTACGAAAAATCGAGAAAACTACACAAAAATCGATGTCACCCCCTCCCCCCTTTCCCGAGGAATATTTCCAAATTTAAGGAGGACCTGCTGGCCATAGCCGAAAACAAACGCAAACAATTTGGTCCAATTCTATTCATAAATTTATACACTTTTCGATGGTAAAATAAAGAAAATAGCACAAAAATTGCTATTACAGTAACCTCTTCTGGCAGAATATTTTCAAATTCAAAGAGAAACTGCTGCCAATTATATAAACAAAAATTTGGTTCTATGCATAACTTCATACATTTATTATTGGGAAATTAATGAAAATACACAGATTATAGCGCCCCTTTTCGACGAAATATTTCCAAATCGAAAGAGGACCTACTGACCATAGCCAAAAACATACATAAAAATTTGGTTCAATTCTAGGTATAACTTCATACACTTTTCGATGATACAATAAGGAAAATAGCACAAAAATCGCTATTATAGCACCCTATCCGGTAGAATTTTTTTTAATTTAGTGAGGACCTGCTAACCATAGCCAAAAACATACACAAAAAAAATTGGTTCAATTCTATGCATAACTTCATACACTCTTCAATGGCACAATAATGAAAATGGCTCAAAAATTGCTATTACAGAGCCCCCTTCTGGCAAAATATTTCTGAATTGAAATAGGACCTGCTTACCACAGCCAAATACTTACACAAAAAATTCTGCTTTTTAACAAAAAATTTGGCTCAATTCTATGCATAACGTCATACACCTTTTTATGATACAATGGAGACACACGGCCGGACAGACAGAGATTTTTTATAAACGTGTTTTTTGGGGATCTCTGACCCCTAAAATGTGTAAATCCGTCGAAAACCGGAGTCTAAAAAAATTTCAATTACAAAACTTTCTTCTATTGAAGATAGAAGAAAGTAAAAACGCCCGATGTAGAGATGACATCATCTATCTAATGAAAAAATCCTTTAAAAATATGGTAATACAAACGAGATATTTTTAAGATTTCTCCTATAGGATTAGCATTAGCGAGCGAGTGTTTTCACATGAGTGGAGTAACCTCTTAAGCATTATTACTTGAATGTATTTTCATTTCAATTTCCAATGCAGTTCCATTTCAAAATGTTTTCAATTTTGCTAAATTGTTCTAGAAATGATAAATTAAAGAAAAGATGTGAATGATTACGGAAAAATTTCGAACGCTGCACTTTGTGAATTGTAATAAAACAGAACGTGCATTTTATAAATAATATGGTGTGTCCCAAATATATGGACAAAGATAAAAAATGGTATCCAAAGCTAAAATACCTTTCATGTATTTTCAGAAATGATTCAGATGCATTTTTGTAATTGATTTATTTGGAATTATTGTAAAAAGAATTAGAAAATGCATAAAATCTATGAAATTTTTTTAAATAAGGGTAACATTGCCTGTCTCATAAATGTAGACATCGTCTGACTTTACTTTGAAATATTATTAGTAAAACATTTTTTTCAGCAGACGATTATTTATTCACATTTCTTGAATGTATGTAACGTCTGCTGTTCTGACTTTTATTGGTTTGAAAAAAAAAAATTCGACAGACTAATCGAACTTTTTATAAATTCTACAAAATGCCTAGAGGTAAAGAGATTTCGAAAGAGAAAATCATCAAAGTTTTGGATTTAAAACTTAAAGACAAAAATCCGAAAGAAATATCCAAGATTTTAAAGATATTTTTAAAAAGTGTTTAGAGAATTTTGCATAATGGCGACAAGTGGTGTAATAAGAAAAGACCTTGTCGACAAAGAATTCCATGCGCGATGAAAGAAATATTATAAGCATTGCAGCTAGAAAAAATATTTTATTACAAAAAATTACATCCAATTTGGAGTGTCAAAAAATACCATTCACAGGAATCTAAATGAATAACTTTCAAGAAAATGTTAAAGAAACCATGCTTAAGAAAACACGACAAAACTGTAGGTTTAAACTGGGTTAATAAAATGATGTCTTGTGGTGATAAATGGCTGTTAACTATATTTAGTAATGAGAAAAGGTGAAACGTGGATATAAATTTTACTGGTATGATTTAAGAAGCTAACCAAGAAGTTTCTTCACTAGACAGCAAGGTAGAGAGCAGTAATGACTTGGGGTGATTTTGGATTCAATGGACAACCATTTTTGGCATTTTGTACCAAGCAAATGAACTCTCAGGACTATCAGAAAACCTTAGAGTAGGGATGCACATACTGTGGCCCGTGGATGGGTTAGCGTGTGGCCCGCGAATTTCGTCAATTTATAACAGGAAAAAATTGTAATTTTTATCAATAGGTCGCAGGAAAAAATCGTGAATTTCGTCAATTTACTGCGAGAAAATGGAAATTTCGCCATTTAAGAATCCCGAATTTTGTCAATAAGGCGCGAAAAAATCGCAAATTTCGTTGATCGGGCACGGAAAAATCTCGAATTTTGTCGATGAGGCTCGGAAAAATTCGCAACATTCGCCGATCGGCCATCGAAATATAACAAGTTTTGTCTATCGGGCTCGAAAAAATCGCGAATTTCGATCGTCGGAAACAAAAAAATCGCTAATTTTGTCGATGATGCGCAGAAAAATACAAAATTTTATTCACCGGCAGCAGGAAAATCGTGTTTCTCAGTTTATTGGGAGAAAAAAATGCAACGGGAAAAAATGCAAGTTTGGTCAGAGTCAGTTAGGAATCGCGAATTCGTTGATTGGGCGCGGAAAAATTGCGAATTTTGTCTATCATCGGCGGAAAAATTGCAATTTTTGTCAATAGGGCACGGAAAAACCGCAAATTTTGTCTATGATGCGCGGGAAAATTGCAAATATCGTTGATTGGCACCTGAAAAATCACGAGTTTCTCAGTTTATTGAGAGAGAAAACGCGAATTCTTCTATATGCCAAAGGAAAAAAATTGCAAATTTCATCAGACTGTTAAGAATCCCAAATCTCGTCGATCAAGGACGGAAAAATTGCGAGTTTTGTCGATCAGGATCTGAAAAATTGCGAATTTCGATGGCTGAGCACGAAAAAATCGCGAATTTAGTCAATCAGGCGTGGAAAAAGTGAATTTTGTTGATCCTAAAGAACTCACTGATCCTAAAGGAATTTCTTAAAGAACTCACGTCAATTCAAAAATAATAAAAACTTTGTTTGGATACCAACACAATTAATAATTAATGTTACGGCAGTCATTTTGATTTAGAAATAATCCAGACTGCCGCACAGTTGATATGGCATGCTTGATGCGTAAGGAATATATTTTGAATTAAGACTTTTTTAAACCTTTTACTGAGATTTACTGCTAATCATCAAGCAAAGCTTTAATTTCTCTATGTACTGAACAGCCGCTAGTATTTCTTATTGTTATTTCGCATAAACAATTTCTAAAAAGCAACAATCTACGTCAATTGGGCAATTTGGGAGTTTCAAGCTTCCCAGTTGATGCCAGCTTTATCCAATGTCAAGGAGTAGCAGCATTCCTAAAACTTAGAGAGAAGAACTATGATTGTAGTTACATTCAACATCGAAGTTTAGTAGAATTCTTCCATGAAAATTATTGTTTTGAAATAGTGCAAAAGATAATAATAATAATTAAAAACAATTGCCACAGACAGTCTTGATTACACAAAAAAAATTTTATTAGATTATTAGTAGAAGACATCTCTATTTTCTTCCATCTTTTTGTCTTTCTTGGATTTCCTTGTGATATATTCTACATTTAAATGATGACAACAATATTTTTAATGACGCCAACAATATTTTTAATGACCATTCACAACTCTTTTTATCTGAATTGCTTGGTGACTTCTTGTATCTCGTATACCAGCAGTTCCCTATCTACAAGTTGAACCCACTAGTGAATCGTTGACTGTGATTTGCAAGGTTGGTGAACAATCGGTCTGATCTGCAAAAAATGCATAATGTAATTGAATCGTCTGCGAAAACACAATGAAAATAATTTTTTCAATTTGAAAAGAAAACATCATGAAAAAATATAGATAAATAGCTTTGTGAAAAGAGAGTGTTTCATTAAATTTTACGTATATAATGCCTTGAGGTTAAAATTATAAAAGTTCTAATCGCGATACACTGCCGTTAGTACAAAACAATGTCATACATTGTTCTGACACTATATCATTCTTGACTATATCATTTTTAACATTTTCCAACGTACTTGAAAAGTGTTTATGAAATCGGTTTGTCCGCTTGTCCGTTCGTGCTCTAACTCGCTGTAAATGTACTCCGATCGCGATGAAACTGATATATGTTATTGAATTTCACTATGGAAATTTCGGTGTTGAAAAGGATGTGTGTACCACGCAAAGTTTGTCTCCATGGACACTCAAAAGAATTCCACTGCTTTACGGTCTATGCGGAAAAATAATTTGCGGTCGATTTTAATGATGTTACACTATTTTAAACATATTGAAATTGACAAATAGCGCTGAAGTGCACTACAACATGTTTACTATATAATGAGGTGTGCTTACCATTTATCCTTCATTTACAAATACATACACAGAAAATTATTGACACACAAAATAATTCGATTACAGTATTGTCTATGAACAAAAATGGCTGAAAGTGTGTTTTCAGTTGTGATACGCGTTTTTAATGTGTCGCGCGATTTTTTGTGTATTACTTTGTGTATACAAGTTTTCTAGATCATTTACAGGGATACACAAAAGATCTCTAGAACGTTTCCGCTTATTGACGAAAATTCTTGAAGAGGGAGTTTCAACTGTTCCATGCGTTTCTGTAACTAAAGTAAATTTTAACGCGCTATGCAGTATGTACAGAAATATTATAGATCATCATACGTTAAGGGCTGCATGGAAAAATCCAAAAAATTCTCAGATTATTAACGGCAACTGTTGAAATCTGATTTTCAAAAGTGTTGTGTGTTTTCTAAAAACGGCTGGCTCTTCACGACAGTGATCCACATATGTGATTTCATTTCATTTGATTTCATTTGCTTACTTAGGTATCATTGTTATCTTATTAAACGGCGGGGTTTTGTTAAAGAAGTCTAAAGTGTTGTAAAGTGTTTCATAACCTATGCTTGATGCATGATTTTCCTTCCTTGTTATAACATACGTTAATAAATGTAATTTTCTTACGCAGTTTAAAAGAAGGTATTGATCATTCTACCTTTGTACTGGCATTACCTATCTCTGTCCTTGTGTACATATACTTTGCACGAAAGTTCACCTTTTCAATAGGATAGATTATACAGAAGGGTCTATACAGATACATAGTAGATGGACCGCGAAAAATTCTGAAATTTTAAGATAGGCAACGTTGAAGTTTGGCAATTATATTAATCTTCTCTCCCTTTTCTTGGAGTGTTCGTTTGTGCCTGTCTAAATAGCACTATTTACGTTGATATATTATATTAGAAACAAAAGAATTTATGTACAGTCGTGGGAAAAAAAAAGTAAACACCCCTACTAGCTCCTCAACAAATCATCGTAGAAGAAAGTTACTGGTACCGAACGATTAGAAATAAAGTCTACTTTTAAATGATGTATATAAAATTTGCTTAGGGGGCCATCTACATATTGAAACGAACCATAACTTTGTTATTTTTAATAGCAGTATACAATTCTGACAGCATAAATGAACTCTACACCCTATAATTAGCCTAAAAACAAATTTTTATGCAATTCGTACCATAAGTGTTGACCAATGTGAGTTTTGATTGTAATGTCCTACAATCAAAAGGTGGGAGTGTGTTGCGCCCATGGTTTATCGGCAGGCACTTCTTCAATTTATAAGTTGTTTTCGTTGCATGGCAACCGACTTTAATTTGTTGTTGTTCTAAAAGAGTCATCCGTGCGAGAGTTGACTAGTTTATCTTTGTGAAACAAATATGTGTTTTTATATAAAGGAATAATCCTTTAAAATCTTAGATTAATAATACGCAACCTCTGACACAATGTAAAGCGAAATGTCTCCGATGAAAATAATGACGTCATATGGATAGTGTGTAATAGATAGGATAGGATAGTGTAAAGCAGTTACCTCCCGGAATATAGCGCAGTAAAAGCCAGGAAATGCACAGAAACAGTTTGTTAGGAACTCCCAATGACGTCATGAGCTTTGGAGTTTACATAAAACTGAAATATTTTAGTACGATTTTGTCAATATGACGTCATAGTCACTGGCTATTACATCTGATTCAGCAAATTAAATTTCAGAGCAGGATCTGTTTTAAACACAGTACGATATTTTGGCAGATGTAAGAATAGTACTGGCCACTGATTCGTTTTACGGTCACGTGATGCATTCAGGAAATCAGTTTTTTTTATCAAAAGTTTCTTTTAGACACATCAGAAAACGTGTTGTTTACTTTTTGTTAACTTGCCAAGTGTCTGAGGAATATTATATCCCAACAAAACGTTTTCAGTAAAAAAAAAAAAAAAAAAAAAAAAAGCGCCAAGTTCTCCTTAATGTTTCGGCCAGAAAAAGTAGTAATATCTGAAGTTCGCAGAAGTTAAAAGCCAAACATCCCAAATCTTTCATTGAAAATGGCTTCCTGCGACTTGGCCGTTAATGCCTTCTACAGCATTTGAAAATTAATGATTAGAAATTACGCATTTATGAATTATTTAAATATTAAAAGTAATATTAAAATGCAAAGAGGCAAATTCACATAAAGACATTATAAGTAAAAGATTTCTGATAAATACCATTCAGTTACAACAAACACTATTTTTAATTACAGATCATTTAGTCCATTTGTGGTTTAACTGCCATTTTGTACGATCTAAAGCTAAACTCATTAGAGTAAAACCCAAGAAATAAAACAAAATTTACTTACTTCAAATCTCACAATATGTTATATTATGTTTTATTGTAAAATGTTGAAATCTTGTGCATTGACGAAAGAGATTTTATTCGTTTGAACATTTATTATAGTTTGTTTGCAGACATTAAGAGGTATTCGATTTATAAACTGTTAAAAGCTGATACTAATAATGTTTTAGCAAAGGGATATTATCCTCTGAATACAAGTGTTTTGTTATTTTTAACTTCTAAGCATTTAAATAGACTGAAGTGGTTTAAATGTATTTTTTAAATGTGTATTTTATTTCTGTACTTTGTGCCACAAAATGCCTAAAATAATCAAAAAATGTTGTTGGCATGTAGCTGATTTGTACATAACTTTAAAACTTGAAAAAACCCTCTCGAAGGCATTAACGGCCAAGTCGCAGGAAGCCATTTTCAATGAAAGATTTGGGATGTTTGGCTTTTAACTTCTGCGAACTTCAGATATCACTACTTTTTCTGGCCGAAACATTAAGGAGAACTTGGCGCTTTTTTTTTTTTTTACCGAAAACCTTTTTTTTGGGATATCACTACTTTTTGTATGCTTTCTTAAGTTTGTTTTTCTAAACTATATTAATATATAAAAAAACTTAAATTTCGGTACTTTTATGTTAGCCGGGAGCAAATCTCCTCATTAGCATTTTGTTTTTTCGGCAATAGCAGTTTTCATTTTTCACATGTGTAAGTTAGAAACAATGCTTTGATTTTCCAATAAAATATTTTGGTTTTTGTTATTATTTCTTATTTATTCATTTATTTATTTCTATGTTAAATATTCTATAAAATAAAATGAGGGAAATGCATCTATTTTGAATGAGATTACTGAAAAGTTTATATTTTTATATGAAATGAATGCAATATGAACGATGGAGTTGGGAGCAGTATTTGGCGATTTGCCACTTGCGCCCGGCTAACGTAAAAATACCTAAATTTATTTTATTGAGCTTTACAAATTTATACTTTATTTCTTTTTAAATTAAATTATTAGCCGCCTCTAGCAAGCAGTATTTACTCTATTAATTGCATGCTAAACGTTGCATCATGTTACTGTTATTCATAATGTAATTTAATTGCCCATTCTTTCGCCAAGTCGGAAGCTTTTGATAGAGAAATCAAGAACTCTTTACGATCATGGAAGCACATCATATATTTTGTGCTGTTATGTATTTCATCTTTCGTGACAAATATCTCTTAACTCACTTACGCATGTTTCCTTATAGTTACGATTCGTTCTCTAATGCGGAAATTTTTAATCCCATTAAGAAATCTTTTCTAGTTGGGATCACTGCCAATTGTTGTATTTTAACTGATACGATTGGGTACAAGTGAAATGGTTCTTATGAAATCCTTTGACAATATTTGCATTTACATTAAACCATATCGATGCTAATATCTTTTTGTTTCACGTTAACCTTTTCAATAGACTCGATTACGGAAGAATAGAAGGTCTACGGGCTCACTGCCACGATCCATTTGAAAATCTATCATTCTTCTCATCTGATCGTGTTGAAGAATTAGCCAACAATGTGCCATGGTTTTAAGATTTTAGCTAATTTTATTCGAAACCTGAAAACTAAAATGCGAGGAACCGGATGATGGAAGATTCCTTCTAACGTATATATCGATTAACAGGTTACATATTATAGAATTATAATAATCATAAGGAGAACTGGCAGTTTCGGTGCTTTAATAGTTGCCGTAAATTCTCTTTATATAATAAAGAAGTTTTAGAAGAGTAAAGATTAACAACATAGTCACAGTAAGTGTAATAACAGTACAAATAATAACAATAGCAGAGGTTTTGTGCAGTGACGAAACTATTGGCACTTTGGAAATATTCGTACGTTATGCAATATAACTATTCAGATAATATGCGGAAAAATATAAATAGATGGCTCGCATTAATAATTAACTCATTGAAAAATAGCCACTAGCGTCAAATACTCGCAAAGCTTGGCGACATTTAGTGTCGCCAAACTTGGTAATATATCATGTCAATTCTCAAATTTGGCGACAAAAATGTTTTATTTATTCTGGCATCATAATGATGCATATGTATTATGTATTATACACATACTTATCATATGTATGATGCAAATGTATTGCGTATTATATGCATATGTATAATATGTGTGATGCATATGCATATGCATAAAGTTCATAACATCACTAAAGCGCACTTAACGGAATAGTGTTCCATAAATAGTACGGATATTTGCCAGATTGACCAGTGCTATTGAGATTGATTCCGACATTTATAACAGACCGGGAGGCGTCTGCACACACCATCACTTCATCGAGTTTACACCTGAAATTTTAGGATTAGTTAAAACTAGATTAGCATATTAAAATGCAACTGGCCTGTTAAGTCATATCTTGGTAGAAACCACCTGAAGACCTAATTTTAGTGGTTGACTGATAGGTTTACTATTGTATTTTCCTGCATCCAAAAGTATGGAAACATGGAGGAATGGGTGCAGGAAAACACAATGGAAAATCCACTAATTAACTGGCAAAATCGGGTCTGTAGATGGTTTCCACAAAGATATGGCTTGCCAGGGGAGTTACATTTTAATACGCTAATCGATTTTTAACTAATCCTAAAATTTCAGCCGTCAACTCGATGGGGTGATGATCTGTGCAGACGCCTCCCGGTCTTTAATAAAATTTGTTTTAAGGATGTAAAAGATAGTAAGATGGACAGATAAACTGAAAGATTTGCCATATTAAGATTTTTGTAAAAGCATATAAAAATTAATTCAGCTTGAAATCATGTAACACCTTTATAACTCAGGCTAATTTTCTGTAATCTGGTTTTGGCGACCAACATATCTTATCAATAACTATAATCTTTCTTTTACAGGTTTAAAATTAACAATAAATTAAAGTAGGCTAATAATACAATATAATAACATTAGCAGCGGACTTCGGACGCCGCATCTATCGCACATCATTAAAGACAATTTATTAGTTACACATTTCATTTAATTAAAAGTAGACTTTTAAACTTTCATATGGAATTAGGATATTTTTCCACTATAGGGAACTTGGCATTGAAAAAAAAATCTTGGCGTAATTCGGACTTCAGAAACTGAGATATGTTGCCAAATGATATAAACAACTACGAAAACAAATCTGATGAACTTTTATGCTATTTACATATGTATTTATATACATGTAAACATTTTATTTATACATGTATAAAATATTGTTTTTTATATACAAATTATTTATGTTGGTATATAAAAATAAATAAACGGGTTCCTTAGATTAAAAAAAATGTATACATATGGAAAAAATTGCTTGTGTATATGACACAGTAAATAGGTTGCCAGAAAATACGTTATTATCAAATTTATATTCTCGTCAAGGCTATTTTCTCTATTTCGCCAAGGCTACTATATCGCAAACGTACCGAATTGCGGTTATATTTTGTTAAATGTTTTATTGTTTTAATATCGTAAATATATCATAACCTATACTGATTAAAATTTTTAGGTATATTCATTTTTTCTATTTAACAAACATCTTTGGAAAAGCATATACATAAAATTTTATTCTGCTTGAAATTACGTGACCCCTTCAAAACTCTGTAATTGAGTTTTGGCGATCAACATTGGCACAATTGAATGTGTTAAGGAACTGTTTACGGCCAAATCAACACCCCCTGTTTGAAGGATTTAGAGGCGGAAATTCTGTGTTTTCAGATTTTTCTGGTTAATTGTGCTACAAACCCGAGTTACTTGTGAAAATTCAAGATTCTACGACTTTTAGATGTACATTAGTTATTTGATGATGCGAAGTGAGTCAGTAACAAAAAAGCGCTTTTTCGGAATTTAATATTTCGAAAACTACTAAGTAAAGAAACATGAAATCGTGGAACCTTAGTTCAGTTTGATCATACGAACATGTGTATAAAAGAAAAATTTCTATATCTCTCCCTAAAACGACATTATGAAGGGGTGAAAAGTATGCCAAAATGGTTCAGGAAAAGGTAGCTTACGGCTTGTGCGAACTTGGCGGACGCACTGCCGTGCTCCCAGATTTTTCACATCGAATGGACTTTAGATAGCGTTTGTTGATTTATATTGAACTTTCTTGGTATGAGGTAGTGTTTTTCCTAAAGATTTTAGAAATAAATTTAAGCCGTGCTGTACAAAATTAAGCGCAATGAGTTTTAAATTAATTGCTTTCCAAGGTAATTTTTTAGGTTAATTATTTTACATTTCAAAAACTGGGAAATTTCATAATGTTAAAATGATTTATGCCTATTGGTAGCACCAACGAAACGGTGAGCGTTAGTGAGCAGGTGTCAGAGCCTCATAGTGTGATAACAATCCTGGTAAGCATTCCATTTACTGAATAATTTTGCTTTAGATAACGGCATAAGGCACATGATAAAATAAATTATGTACATTACATACAACATACTTACTATATACAGGTGTTTCTAAATGAATATCGGAGTTTTAACGTATGGTAGTATTTATTACATAAAACTTAATATTATAATTAATACATAAAATGAAAGAGAAACTCAAACAGTTTTACCTACAAGCTTACAAGTGCTCAATGTGAGCACCTTTCGTCACACAGCGCACATCAAGTCGATAGCTCAGTCCTTCCCAAACGTTGATTAGTGTTTGTGCTGTAATTGTTGCAAAGGCAGCCGGTATTTTCAAACTGATGATACCATCTACGGATTTTATTATCACTTGGGGAATCACATCTGAACTTAATCCGGAATGCGCGTTTCACAATAACTACAAATTCGATCTTTGCAAACTTCAGAATACAAAATTCTTTCTTTTCACTAGTCGCCATTTTTGCTGCTAGCGCTTTCTAATGCGCATGCACAGGTACCAACAAACTGTTTGAGTTGCTCTCTCATTTTATGTATTAAGTATAATTTTAAGTTTTATATAATAGATACTACAAATCGTTAAAACCCCGATATTCATTTTAAAACACCCTGTATAATAAACAATACCTGAAACAAGCATTTTCTCAGAAACAAAAATCACAGCGAACACTCAACTGCAATTAAAGAAATTATTACTAGACCAGGCAATAAAGACCGTATAGGGACTCTACCTAGCAAAATTCATGGTAGTTCTGGAAAAAGGCTTACTATATGTTTTATGGGTCGCTGAATCCGAATTTTTAACTTCCCACCAAAATTTCCACCGGCAACCCCCCAAATTTTGGTAAAATGCCCCCCAAAAAAGGTTTTTATTAAAAAAAAATCATTTTTTTATTGTTTTAGGGAAAAAGTATCTAGGAATTTAGAAAGTAGACAAAATTTGCAACAAATTAGATATATGACATTATGACTTAGGATGAAGGGGAAGGGGGGATCTGCCTCGGAACATGCGCGCGGTGCTGCGTGAACTAAGATGCACAATTCCACTTAACCACTTACAGGTTTGCATTCGCCCTCCCATCTCCCCTCCGAACTTTCTCTATAAGATTTACTTTAAGTTTTTTGGGTCGCTGAATCCGAATTTTTAACTTACCCCAAAAATCCCCCCCCCCCAAATAGTTCTCTTTAACTTAAATTTCTTATTGTTTTTAGGGGAAAAGCATTACGAAATTCTGAAACTAGACAAAATTTGCAACAAATAGGATATATTACATTATGACCTAGGATGAACGTGGAGGGGGGGGGGGTGCCTCTAAAGATGCACTGCGGCGCTACGTGCACTAAGTTATGAAGTCCAGGCAATAGGGGAGTTTACCTGGAAAAATTAATACTAGTTCTGGATTTCGACTCACTTTATGTTTTTGGGGTCGCTGAATCCGAATTTGTAACTTCCCACCAAAATTTCACCCGGCAACCTCCCAAAAAATTGATTTTTTGAAAAAATTTGTTTTTTAGAGAAAAGAGCGCGGGGAATGTTCAGAGGCAGCCCCCTCTCTCCCCGTTTATCATACGCTATAATGTCATATATCCTATTTGTTGCAAATTTTGTCTAGTTTCTGAATTTCGTAATGCTTTTCCTTTAAAATAATAAGAAATTTAAATTAATAACAACTATTTTGGGGGTTTTTTGGGGGGTGGGAATTTTTGGGGGTAAGTTAAAAATTCGGATTCAGCGACCCAAAAAACTTAAAGTAAACCTTATAAGGAAAGTTCGGAGGACAGATGGGAGGGCGAATGTAAACGTGTGAGTGGTTAAGTGGAATTGCGCATAATGTCCACGCACCACCGCGCGCATGTTGCGAGGCAAATCCCCCCTTCCCCTTCATCCTAAGTCATAATGTCATACATCTAATTTGTTGCAAATTTTGTCTACTTTCTGAATTTCTAGATACTTTTCCCCTAAAACAATAAAAAAATTGATTTTTTTAATATAAACCTTTTTGGGGGCTTTTTACCAAAATTTAGGGGGAGGGGGGTGCCGGGGGAAATTTTGGTGGGAAGTTACAAATTCGGATTCAGCGGCCCAAAAAACATAAAGTAAGCTGATTTCCAGAACTACCATTAATTTTGCTAGGTAAAATTCCCTATTGCCTGGACTATACGCATTATGCCGATTCCAACTAAAAAGTAAGTAGTATATATTTAAGTTGAGGAATTTTCCATATCAGAAACTGCTATAAATTTAAATAAAATTTTTTTTTAAGAAACTAAAATACCTACAATGTAATAATAATCCGAGTATACATAACATTTACTAGCTCCGTTTTTGAAATTGGCATGAGTCGTAGGAGGTGGTCGCCCCGGGCGCGGAAATTGAGGGGCGTCAAATTTATACTACCAACGTCTTTTTTTTTTTTTTTTTTTTTTTTTTTGCTATCGATTATTTTTGAAGGATTTTATTTTCTCTCAGGGAACCACTTGTTTTAACCTGGTTGTTAGCGATTTTTACCTTGCCAATTTCTGCAAATCAAATACTAACAACAACTAAAAAGGCTAGAAAAAAAGAGAAAAGGGTTGAGAAAAATCTGCCTAAAGCATCACAATCTCTCTAACAACTAACTACAATTTTCTCTTTTGTTATTTAGTTGCTTGTAATTTCTGAATTATTATAAAATTACCCATTTTACAGTTCCAAAATAAACGCAAAATATTTATTCAATAGACTTTATTTCCGTTTCTGCTCTTTATCAATTTTGTGACACCTGTCACAAAGAAAAAGTATGTGTGTGTGTGTGGGGGGGGGGGGGGGGGGGGCGCTAAATTGAAACTTGGTCACGGGCGCAGTTTTTCTTCGCACGGCCCTGCACATAGTAAAACAAATTATGTACCACACTCTGTCTATGCCTAAACACACACACACACATATATATATACATACATTTAATCGACAGATACAAAAATAGTAACACTCTAAATTATATTTTCAAAAGAACTGCAACGTAAATGCAAAAATATCTTTTATTCATCGAAAAATACATTACTCTGACGCTTTTATAACTGCCGAAATAAATGCAAAATAACCGCATTTAAATATTCCATTTAATATTAAAATAAAATCATTTTTACACCATCGTCTGTTGTTTCGTTTCCTATCATTCCGCAAAATGACGTTCATTTAACTGCCTGAACAATATACCTCTCAAAGATTGAAAAATACTGAAATAAGACAGTTCTTTCGCTTTCGAAATAAAGGGCAAGGGTTCTCTGGGGGGAAACAAAGAATATCGTCTGGTTCCAGAATGCGATTTAAACATATGAAAGATAAAAAGTCAATTCTTCTTCGTCATTTTGAGGGATTTATCGCTAGTTGCAAGTTTTCTCTCTCTTTCATAAGGAGGTATTTTTCTTTCAATAGCAAAAGGATTTTTAAAGTGGCGCCATTCAGAACAAAGTTTTTTTTTTCTTTCTTTTTTTCTTCTAAACGGTTTTGAACTTATCAAAGGAAGCTAAAAAGAAAACGCTCAGTGGTTTAAATGTTACGTGACATTTACATTCTGCATTTATGCTGTCTATTAAAATTGGAAACGAAAATGATTTGGCAAATATTTTTGTATTGTCAATTTTTATTAGGTGCGTTCGTAAATATATAAATACAGTAGAACCTCGATTATCCGAAGTAATTGGGACCGACCACCTTTCGCAAAAACGAAATTTTCGGATAATCGAGAATGCTTCAATTTTAAGATTAAGGAAAAGTATATGAAAATATTTCGTATTATGGCAACAAGTGCTTAATAAAAATAAAGCAATAGCTAAATAGAAACAAGAATAAATTACCTGAGTTTTAATTTTGAAATTAAGTACATTTACATTTTTCACAAGGGTTTGAAACAAAGTTTTGTTCGTCGCAGTTTCGATTGCTTTTGCTTTGCAGCTCAGTCACGAAGTTTATTTAATACTATTAGTTCAACAGTATCACAGTCTTTTTGCTGCTCCAACCATGCCAAACCTTTTTCAAAACACTCAAAAGCTTCAGAATTGCTAATTTGTTTGTTTTCTTCGCCCACCTCGTTGTCTTCTTCTTTGCTTTGATCAGCGCATGTTCCTCGTCAATGATTTCTTTATCGCTCAATATATGAAATGCAGAATAATTTGAGTCGGAATTTAGCCAATCGTTTATTCCTAAAGTATCACAGCCATAACAACGAGGTAATTTTATTAAGCACTGGTTGCAAATCGGCAACATCATTCTCTTTTTCATCCAAAAAGCTTTCCTTCGTTTCAGTAGCTAAACGTAGAGCAAGTTTTCTCCAACTTCGAATGAACGTATGCTGCTGTAACAATTCCCAAGCTTCACTTATGTAGAGAATCTTTTATAGTAAAAATATTCTTTAAAAATGTATTTTGTACACAATGAACGTAATAGTAAATTAATAAATAAAGTAATTTAACAAATTACAACGACCACACCAAATGATTTTTTTCAAAGACTAAAATTTAAGACCTAAAAAAATCGCACGGAGTTGATCATACATTACGTACGCCATGAATTAAACATTAATAGTATTATTACACGTAAAAATTCCAAGCGACTGAAATCGCCTGTGACTCGTATTTGATGTGAAATATTTATATGTATTTATTCCTGTCCTATTTATCTTTTTTGTTATTTTTAATTGGCTTATTCCATTTTTCTTTTGCACGTGAAAATCTTACAAATTAAAGTTAACTCTTTGGCAGACACTGTTATTCAATTTCTTTCATTTTCATTAGTTATTATCCACCTGAAACTTGCGTATTATCCAAGCATTTCATTGGCTATTCGGGAAAAGGCTTTTCCGTCGTCAGATTTCCAAGAAATCTGATGACACATTTTAAATGAAATTTCATTCTTAAACTTCTAAACATCCCACAATATTACTTTTTACATCGTCGTGTAGAGAAAAAAATGTACTTTTAAATGCAATTTGTTTGAAAGCTGTATCTTAATTTGTTTCTGAGTTATTAATTTTTTTTTTGTAGTTTTTATTACTTTTCTGTCATAGTGGCAACACTCTGTTGAAATTAAGGGAAATACAGATTACTGTATAGACCAATCACAAAACGAATAAAATGTGGATTAAACCAATAAAAACCTTCAGATATGCTTTTCATTTCCTACCCTGACGAGAACAGTAACCATTTTTCCAAATGGTTAAAAAAAAAAAAAAAAAAAAAAAAAAAAAAACTTTAAAAACAGATTTCGGTTAACCGAGAATTTCGGATAAAAAGGGGTCTACTATATGTAGCACCTATAGTCGTCGTCTGGTCCGTCCGTCTGTCAGCATATAACAACGCAAAAATACTCAACCAAATGGTTTCAAATTTATTCTATCGAATCGTTGTCGAGTCATTTCAAACTTTATGAAAATCGAATCAAAACTTAAACAAGTTGGAAATTGCTCGTCAAACGTGACAAATGAGGTGCGTTCGTACTATAGCTAGTTTTATAATTATTTTTTGCACCCCATATTGTACTGAATGCATATTTTTTTTGCAGTTCAAAAGTGCATAGTCTGTAACATCATTAAAATGCACTGCAATAATTTTTTTCCCATTCCCCGTAATGAAGCGGAAAACTTTTGACTGTCCCTGTAATTAAACTATACATCCGATTTTCACAAAATTTGAAATGGCTCGACAAAATTTTGCAACAATTATATATTTAAAATTTCAGACCTTTCGGAAGGCTGTAACATCAATAAAATGCACTTACAATAATTTCCCCCATTGGCCGTAATGTAAAGAAAACTTTTGACTGTCCCTGTAATTAAACTATACATCCGATTTTCATAAAATTTGAAATGACTCGACAAAATTTTGCAACAATGATATATTTAAAATTTCAGACCATTCGGAAGGCTGTAACATCATTAAAATGCACTTACAATAATTTCCCCCATTGGCCGTAATGTAAAGAAAACTTTTGACTGTCCCTGTAATTAAACTATACATCCGATTTTCATAAAATTTGAAAGAACTCGACAAAATTTTGCAACAATCATGTATTTAAAATTTCAGACCATTCGGTTGGGTAGCTTTTGCTCTGTTATATGCGGACGGACGGACGGACGGACTGAACGACGACTATAGGTGCTACGTATTTATATAATTACGAACGCACCTAAAAAGTATTAATAAAATGTTGTTGTTTTCTTCATTCTATTAAATCCTATCATACGTAATTAATTCAATGATATCCCGTGATAGGTAACGATTCTAAGTCGCCATTGTGATTATGTCCTATTTAAGATGGAGTCCTATTATTTCCATATTACTGAATTTATTAGGATAGAATCGGAAAACATTTTGTATTCATGCATTTTTACATAAGAGTGCAACAGCTTTTGCACCAAGATCTGAATATTTATAAAACTAATTATAGTATGAACGCACCTCATTTCCACATTTCACGTACAATTTCCGACTTGTTGATATTTAAACTTATTGCATAACAATTCGATAATTTAGGGAAAGAGAATATAACACAAAGCACCCTAAATTTTACATTGATGTCACCTTTTGAAATAATTACAATAAATAATTTTGCGTTGTCCTTTTTTATACACGATAATAACTTAAGATATTTACTTATCAGATAATAACTTAATTATTTTGGGAAAGAAATATTCTAAAATTTAGTTTTAAAAATTCATTACTCTGGAGCTGCTTGGAATTTGTATAATATACGTATAATATAATCATGGCAGCCGATTGCCTAGTCTTGTGATAGTGTATATAGCCCTCTTAAAAATGGATACTTTACTCTTGTTCCTAATACACTGATTAACAGTGCTTTTCGTACCATACCGATTAAATAGTAATATTTGAATAGCACTAAAAAGAGAATTCACATAGATTTAAATATTAAGTGGAATTTGCTTTTTGAATTTATATTACCTGTTAAAATTGAGACAATATTCGTTAAAATTTTGTGTGTTCTTTTTTTATCCATACAAAATATTATTAAATAGCAGTTCAATAATTTGGGAGAAGAAAGAGTCTAAGATAAAGTTTTCAATTTGCAGTCGAAGAATGATGAAGTTTTGTGGTGTTTGTCTTAGCTATTATGTTTATTAATTTAGGTTTGGATACTTTATGAAAGTATCTTGAAAGGAAAATTGTTATGTGACATTTACATTTTGAATATAGCCTGTTAAAATATGAAAAGAAAATGATTTGGAAAACAGTCATATTTTTCTTTTATTGATATTATTTATATACGATATTTTTAGATAATAGTGTTTAAAAATGATTGCTTCACACCAAAATTTAAATATTTATTTTGCATTATTTCTTTATAATTCCAAATAATATTTTGTACAATTTCTAAAAATCTTGTAACAGCAAATTATCCAAACAAAAAGTTATAGAAAATGCATTTACAAAAATGATTGGTTGGTTAGTTGGTTGTGTTTATGACGGCCAATTATCAGCACGATGGATATAGCCCTTAAGAAGGGGGGGGGTGCCCTCCGTGGGGGTCTTTCTAAGGGAACCTAATTCCTATTTACGCTTGGAATACCAAGGTTCGAGGAAAAGCACGAAAACTCCGAACGATTAGGCCGACGGACGTGATTGGGATCGAACCCAGCATCTCCCGTCTACCAGCTTCGAGAGCAGAACCTCTCGGCCACTGGTGGGGCTATTTACAAAAATGAAAACAATAAATCAAAAATGGATATTGCAAAAATATAGGTCCACTAAAAGAAATGCAAAAAAAACAAAACAAAACCCCTCTATATTAATAGCGTAAGTCATGTGACTGCCATCAACAGTTCCAGCCTGACCGTTTCACTTTTTATATGGCCATTTTGGTACTTTAATGTTAGCCGGGTGCAGGTGATAAGTCGTGAAATATTATTTCATCGCCTTTATTACATCTCTATTATAATGGTTCAAGTTACGTGACTGTCATAAACAATTACGCGCTGACCCCTTCTCTTCCCATACGCAAGGCGGCAATTTTTAATTAAAATTATTTTTTCGAATAAAACTACATAAATGTTGCCTCGATCGCAAAGATTTCTTGGTACTTTTATGTTAGCCCGGCGCAAATCTATCCAATAGCATTTTTTATCTCGCCAGTTAAAATTTTTTTTTTCGTGTGCTAAATTAAAAAATACTTTGATGTTGAAATTAAATATCATGGTTTATGGTATTGTTTATTATTTTTCTTTTAATAAATAACTGAAAATAATTAATTTTAAATGTTTCAGTTTTAATTAAAATTATGTATTTTAAATAAAATGAACGAAAGAATTATATTTTAAATGAAATTAATGAAATACGAAACAATGCGATGGGAACAATGTTTGGCGATTTATCACCTGCGCCTGGCTAACATAAAAATACACAGTTCTTGATTTCTCTATCGAATCTTATGATTTGACGAAGGATTAAACAAGTAAATTAAATTATGAATAAAAGTAACATAATACAATGTCTAGCATACAATACAATGCATACAAATCTATACTAGCATACAAATACATACAAATACATACTAGCATACAAATCTATAATACAATGTCTTTAAGGGAGATCAAACTGGTCACCTTGGGCGGCTACTAGCAATAATAATAATTATAATAATAATAATAATAATAATAATAATAGCAAATGTTTTCTTCTTTCTTACGAATCAATTCATAAATACTTTTTCGTATTGAATTCAAGAATTTCTGAAAATTATGTCAGCCCACTAACACACCACATGCATCAAATTACTCGCTTTAGGTCATTTATGGAGTTGTGTTGTCTCCCACTTACATACAGAACTTGCCAGTGTTCCTCACAGATGATGTATGCGGTTTAAATCAGGACTTACAACAGGCCAGTGAATCATTTGGACACCATAAGTTAGAAATCACTCAAATGTAGAGTCCACAGTGTGACGTGAGGGATTTCTTGTTGAAACATAAAGCTTGTAACTCCACTTCCTTCAGAAACTGGTAACAAGTGGCCATCAAATACGCTTTGGTAATCTCTACTAACTTTCCTGAAATTAATTTAAAATACAATACAGTAATATCTCGACTTACGTCAGTAATTCATTCCAAGACTAGCGACGTAAGTCGAGGTACATTTAAGGTGAGCAATAAAGGATAATTAATAAAAATTCAACAAAATCTAATGAACTTATTCTATTGTATTTAAGGATTTTGTTACATATATTTAACATTAGCAAGAAAATGATTTTGCAATACAAGAATTTGGAATAAATCAAAAAGTTTTTAACTTACAATTTATTATCCTTCTAGTTCGAGCCTTTTAGCATGTGAAAAGAAATCTTGCAATGGAGTTTGAACAGACAAATTTTTCTTTTTATCTCTTAGAAGCTGTTTATAACAGCAGAGTGAGCTTTCTAATTTTTTTCTGGATTAATATTTTCAAGAGCCGTCATTCCAGCTTCAATAAGGTGTAGTCCTTCGGCAGGGGCGGACTGGCCCACACCGCTACCCCGCGATAGCGGGGTGGGCCAAAATAATATTTTTTTTTAAGTTTTTTTTTTAATGAAAGTAATTTTATTTAAATAATGAAACTAAAATTGTAAAAACAAATAAATAACATCTACATAAAATTTTTATCCCAAAAAATTTACAGAATTATGTTAATTAGAATGTTGTATTATATAAAAACTGTCCTTTTTTGATCGGTCGAAAATTATATAGACCTTAAACCCGATTACTGATTTTGGAGTAATATTGGCAATATGCAATGTCCAACTTCGAACTACTGGTTCTCGCAAAATCGCAAAAAATCGTAAAAGTTGTCTTGGTATAAATTTGTAGATGGTTCATTCTCTAGCTGACCCGTCTGGCGTTGCCCGGGACCCGTTATAATAACCTTAAATAAAACTCGTTTGTATGATTTTATATCTTTTGAAAATCTTTTAAATGAACTTATTTTCGGGGGGCCACATTGCCTTTCATAGCGTCTCGTGTGTTCCCAACAAACCTCTTTCTGAAAGAACATGTGACTCCCGCCCCTACCTAAGGCAGCTTTACCGGAAGTGCTCCCCACGTACCGCAGAAAACCAAGTTGAGTCAGTCAAACTTCGTAGTAATCAAGCCCATAGAACCCGAAAAAAGAATGCACCATTAATGTTCAAAAATTTTGGTAATTGCAGTCTTAAGATAAATTTTCATAATACAGAAAGTAGTTGAATTGTAGTCCATGTTAAATGAACCAAAACCCGTTGAAATTGGAACCTCAGAACCCGAAAAGTTTTCGATTTTTAATTTACGGCTGTAGTGAGTAAACGTAACGAAAGTTGTTGCAGAAAAAGGAGATTAATATTCGAAAAGGTGGTAACTGAGGTATAAAGAAGGATTGAGCGAAGGGTGCAGGATCTTAACTGGAATGTAGATGGGTATAAGAAAATTTTTTGATAGTTTTTAAAGTAGCTGGAGGACGCTAGAGCTATGTTGAAGAAAATTGCAATAGAATCGGATCATTTTTAATCCTTTAAGACCCAACCCGCACGATCGTGCGGGTTAGACATTCATTTAAATTTTTGCTACTGAGTCGTATGTAATAAAAACTCGAATCGAAAGATAGTTCTGGTTTGCTTATAGTGTAAAGTATCATTTTTTTCAACAGGTAGCAGTTGGAGTCCTTGTTTTACTTTCTACAGGTATGACTAACTTTGTTTACAAATACATCGGGTCTTAAAGGGTTATAGAATCTGCAAAAAAAGCTCCAAGAAGAAGATTAAGAAGTTGCCAGAAAAAAAAGGCTACTGAATCGGACCATTTTTAAGTGAGCTATAAAAGGGGCCCAATAGAGGCCAAAGGCCAACTCATAGCTGAGAGCAGGGTCCTAACACGAAAACATGTTAAAATGTCTTAGTACTTAGCGTTTTAGATCTTCAATTGATTTAAATTAAGCATAGAGTATGAATTAATCATTAGAATAATATTTTAAAGAAATGCGCAAAAAATTGGATAAATGTCTATAAAAGGGCCCTAGGGCCCTTATGATATATATGATGTATATGGCCCTTATGATATGCCCTTATATGATGGTGTTGGTCCGGGGATAAGAGCGTAAGAATGAACTTTAAAATTATGCACTGAGAATGTGAGAAAATTAGGGAGTGAAAAAGCATGGTGCACGAATAGCTTAAGGGGCCCCGAACCGGGAGCCTAGGGGCCCAGAATCTTAACTGCAATGTAGAAATGGGAGAATAACTAAATGGAAAAATGATACCAAAACTGAAGATCGGACTGAAAGGAAGCAAGTTATTAATAATTTAGGGCACAACAAACTTCAAGGGGTCCTTTACCGGACCTCAACGGTCCAGTGTCTTAACTGGAATGTAGTTGTGTATAAAGACATTTTTTAGTAGTTTTTTAAATAGTCGCAGGACGCTAGAATTATGTTGAAGAAAATTTCAAGGGATTCGGAACATTTTTAAGGAAGCTGCACCAAGGGCCCTAAGTAGGCAATTAATATTCAAAATTGGCAGTAGCTGAAGTCTGAGAAATTTTTTGTCGTTCATGTAGTAGCTGAAGGACTAAGAAGTTGTTAGACAAAAAAACTAGTGAATCGGACCATCTTTAATGTAGCTATAATAAGAGGCCCAAAAAGGGGCATAGTTCATAGGAGGGCCCTAACATGAAAACATGTTGAAATGTCGTAGTACTTAGCGCTTTAGATCTTCAATTAGTCAAAAAAAAATATAGGGGTATGAATTATTCATTAGAATAATAATTTAAAGAAATGCGCAGAAAATTGGGTAAATGCTTAAAAAAGGTCCCTAGGGCCACTAAAATAATATGAGGGTGTTGGTCCGGGGAGAAGAGTCGAAGACTCAACTTTAAAATTATGCACTGAGCAGGGTTGCCGGCTTTTAGCCAGGTCAAAAAAAGCCGGACGGCTTTTTTTGGTTTTAACCACTTAAAAAAAGCCGGCTTTTATTAAAAAAAGCCGGCTCTTATTTTTTAAAGTTCGTTTACAGTTAATTTGTTTTAAATTTGGATCAATTAATTTTTAATACACTTATAAATATTTTCTACTAAAATAATTATAGATTTCTATTAAATTTTGTCAAATAAATAAGTCTATAACTTCTAGAAGGCAAATGTGAAGGCATTATGTCTGAATATATATATATATAAACATTGAAAATAATATAAGTTAGGCTCCAAACTGGTATTTTGAAATTCTATATTACATAGCTCCACATACACTACACATTTTAAAGATTATATTTAATTGATGACAAAATGTAGAACATCAAAATGGAAACATTCTTGTGTGTCCATATGGCGAGATTAAGTTATAAATATTAAAAGAGAAATTAGAAAGGATATAATATTTGAGGAGAGTGGTACATAAGTGTATAGAAAATAGAGCATTTAAACAAGAAGAAAAAATTCTCTAAATAAAATTTTGAAAAGCTTGTTAAGCATATTCATGCATATGTTGTTGTTCGCAATGTTTTTAATAGTGAGAAATGGTGTTTTTATTAATATGACTATGTATAATTTTAAATGTTTACTAGAAATAAAATAAGACTTGAATGTTAATAGCTCTTAAAATTAAGTAATAAAACATGTAGCTAATTAACCATTGTCCTCTTTAATTTTATAAAGCAGTAAAAATGAAAAAATTGGCAGTTGGTATGGCCCTTTTAAAATTTAGCTGGCATATTTGCAATTCTGACTACAAATCACTAGCAAAACCATCTAAGCTTTATTCCAGTATTAATGTCCTCATTATTGAGAAATTGGGTTACTTATTAAACTCTAAATCAGTTAAATGTCATTAAAACTAATTAAAAACACTTTAAAATGTGTAGTTTATAATTACAATGCTTCATTGTATAAAAGCCAATTATGGCCAAAAAAGGCCAATTTTGGCCAAAAAAAGCCAGTTAAAACCAATAAAAGCCACCGGTCTGGCTTTTTTTAATTTTAGCCGGCTTTTTTGCAACCCTGGCACTGAGAAGGTGATAAAAGTAGGGGTGAAAAATGCATGGCGCACTAAAGTTTAAGGAGCCCTGTACCGGGCCCTACGGCACCCTAGGGGAGGGCCCAAGGTCTTAATTAGAATGTGGAAATGCGGAAATAACTAAATGGAAAATTGGCCCCATAAACGAAGAATATCGGATAAAAAGGGGGTCAGTTATTAACAATTTAGAGCATAAAAACTTAAAGGGGCCCAGGGATCCGATTCTTAAAAAAATAAAAATCTGAGACTCAGGTGTATCAGGGCCTGTCTTGGACTATTATCACCTGAGATTTCAGACTTCTACGTGCGGTAGATTTCGCTAGCCATCGCACACACACACACACACAGAGCGAAAATTTATTTTATTAGTATAGATTTTGTACTATAAAAGTCCGAAGAACTCTGATGGACTTTTTTTATACACACGAAGAAAAATGCCTTAAAACTGTATATTTAAAAAAAAAATCTTCTTTTTTAATTTTTGAGATATTTTACAATCGAAAAATCCAATTAAAACTGTAATTTAATGTTGTTTTGGGGAAGCGTAAAGAAAACCCGACAAACTATCTGAAAAGGGCTTAATTAGTACGCGAATGTAGCGAATTTACCTGAAATTCACGCAACAGCAAGAATCGTTAAAAACTCGCAACTTCACAAAAGCAATGCAAATTCTTGTGTGCTTATAAAACCGAAATATTTAAGAATATAAATCTTCGGGTTTTCTGAATACTGTGGAATGTATTTCATTTTGAAATACGAAACTTCGATTTGCTGAATTTTGGCCACATAATCGCGATTTTGGGGACCACTGTGTGGTCTATCGATTCAAAACTGGCATCGAATTGTGTAAAAGAATCTTCTGATTTCAAAAAACCAAAGATGAAAAAAAATCCATTTATAAGTTTCAGAGTTATTAATTATCAAAAAAATTAAATTACACCCGGAATTTACTTTATTATCGGCAAGACATAGACCGTCTACAAAATTCAAAGAGGAAGACTGCTGCGGTTTGCTAAAAAGTTTATACAGCGATTTTATCGGGTTACGTTCTAATTAAAAATCTACGGAACCTACAATTTTTAAAATCGCATCTTAGGATGCAATTTTTTTTACCCCAATTAAAATATTCTAAAAATAAAAAAAAATCGGTTTATAAAACCCAGAGAAATTCATTAATTTCGGTACGTTGAGGTCAGTGATGCCCTATTCCAGTTGGGAGCCCTATTATCTATTCTAACGATATCGTTGTTGGACCAAACTATTTTTTTTAATACAAAGAATAAAAAGTTCTGACCAGAATTTCCATAAGAAATTTCAAACATGTTTATCTATTATGCGTATAAATGTTAATTGTTTAACTTTTACATATTCAAAAAATAAATAAAAATTAAGCAAGTTAACATCCCCCTCCCCCCACCAAGATTTTTTTTCACGATAAAATTATTATCAATTGAAAATAAACAATTACAAAGACGTCAGTTTTACTCGAATTGGAGCTAAGTCACCATCATAGAGTTAGAGCAAAGAGAATCAGTAAAGTTGATAGTCAGTATTCAAACATTTTAACAATGGGGGTTGTCGATTGGTGGGCCAATGCATACATCTAGCGGGGTGGGCCAAACTATGCCAGTCCGCCCCTGTCCTCCTTCGGTTAATTTTGCAACCTTCGTAATCTTTCCCCCTACCCCTTCATCTATTTCTTCGACCGTACTGTGTTTCTTTAATTCGATAAGTTCGTCGATGGTTAATTTCGGTTGGTTGTGTTTATGACGGCCAATTATCAGCACGAGGGATATAGGACCTAAGGGGTGGGTGAAGTGCTCTCCTTGGGGGTCTTTCTAAAGGAACCTAACCCGTATTTACGCTTGAAAAACCAAGGTTCGAAGAAAACCACGAAAACTCCGAACGATCCGCTCCGAACGAGCGCGATTGGGATCGAACCCAGCACCTCCCGTCTACCAGCTTTGAGAGCAGAACCTCTCGGCCATTGGTGGGGCCCAGGTTAATTTCAGATCAGGGAAATTTATGAGTTCAACAACATGTTCAGCATCCAAATCTAGGTTGAGTTCTCTTCAGTTATCGAGAATTTCATCAATTAAGATAAATACAAAACCATAATTTTCACATGTTTTCTTAGTCTCCACGAAGGAAAAGGCCACAGTCTTTTCCAAGCACCTTTTTTTCCTAAACTTCACCCCATGAATATTCTATTAGTGTGGCTGCATCTGAAATATTAAGTTTCTTCCAAAAGTCTTCAAAAAAGTTCGAAGTGCGTCTTAATTAAGAAAAAAAAAAATCCAGGCAAGACGACGTAAACGCGGGTTAACGTAAGTCAAGGGGACGTAATTCGGGGTACTACTGTATTTGTTTTACCTTTATACCCAAAGCTTGCCCAAACCATGACGAAACCTCTTCTTCCTTTCTGCTTGGAAAAAAATTACTTTTTTTTTCAGTAAATTTTCCGTTTTTTGTACTTTCAATTTCTTTAAGTTCCTAGACAATACAGACTTAGGAACGGAATTTTCCATTGGACGGACTTTTCTCTTTGCTAAACATCCGAAAAATATTGAGTTGAAATTAACTTCCTCAGCATCATCCTCATCTCATGAACGATTATTATTATTTTTTTTTATGACTAGGGGATTCAACCAGGACTTCTCGATTTGCTGAACATAGGTGACATTCATTTTTACTTTCTTCTATCTTTACAAGAAGAAAGTATTGAATTCATGAAAATTTTCGAATTCCGGTTTTCGACGGATTTACACGTTTTAGGGGTCAGAGATTCCAAAAAAACATGTTTTTACAAAATGTCTGTCTGTGAGTCTCTCTGTCTGTCTGTGTGTATGTGACATAAATTTTGTGGGCGCTCTATCTCAAGAACTAATGCACGGAATTTAATGAAAAATTATATTCAATTAGTCCCCAATACAAATTGATGCTGATTAGTTTTTGGTGTAAATCACTCAACAGGTGGCGCTGCTACGATGCATTTTTCACGATTTTCGCAATAGCTCTATCTCAAGAACTAATGCACGGATTTTGATCAAACTTCAGATTTAGTTAGTCCTAGATATGAGTTGATGCTAATTACGTTTTGGTGTAAATCGCCCAACAGGTGGCGCTGTTATGATGAATTTTGCAGGATTTACACGATTTCCCCAATAGCTCTATCTTAAGAACTAACGCACGGATTTTCATCAAACTTCAGATTCAGTTAGTCCTTGATATGACTTGCTACTGATTATGTGTTGGTGTAAATCGCCCAACAGGTGGCGCTTCTGTGCTGCCTTTTTCACGATTCCCTCAATATCTCTATCTATAGAACTAATGGACGAGTTTTTATCTAACTTCAGATTTAGCTATATGTTGACACAAGTTGTTGTTAATTAGGTTTTGGTGTTAATCCCCCAATAGGTGGCGCTGCTATGCAGGAATTTTCACGATTTTCGCAATAGCTCTATCTCAAAAACTAATGCAGGGATTTTCGCCAAACTTCAGATTCAGTCAGACGTTGACATAAATTGTTACTGATTAGTTTTTGGGTATAAATCACCCAATAGGTGGCGCTGCTGTATTTACATGATTTTAGCGATAGTCATATCTCAAGAAGTAAATCACGGAATTTCATATCTTTAGAATCCTCGTGAAATGCATAGATTGCCATTTAATTTTGGCAGTATGATAGCGAATTTTGAAGTACTATTAACATGCATGAGATAGAAGAATATTTTGGGATTGGTACATCCGACTAGTTTTAATTGGAAACTCTAACAGATTTTTTACGCTTAATAAAGTAGTAATATTAAAAGTAAAATGAGTTTATAATGGAGTTACGAATAAAGAGGAAGAGACATATAGTGTAGAGTCTACCAATTACGAGTGAATTTACTGAGTAAGTTATCACAGAATGGCGGCTGATTTTGGATCAACAGTTTCTGATTACTACCGGAGTAAACTTCCACCAGTAAATTTTGAATTGAAAATTTTGCCTTATTTTAGAGGATTATTCATGCAAAATTTCTCTTACAATTATGGTAAAAATTTCTATTTGTTGTTACAGGTGGCAGTTAGCCCGGGTACTGTAATCTCTTTCACTGATACTGGGAGGAGGTTGTTTAGCCTGTCACAATATGGCGGAAATGCATGCCCTGACTACTGCTGAATTAAATTTCCATCAGTAAAAATGATTATCTGTTTTTGGCCATAATTGTAGCTGAAATTAAGCATGAATAATGCCTTTAAATAAGAAGAAAATTTCCATTCAAGTTTACTGCTGGAAGTTTGCCCTGGTGGTAATGAGCACTGCGAAACCTACAGTTGAAACTTTGCCATTTTGAGGTTCTGTCAGTTCCTCTATGCTCATAATTCCATGGTATTTATTAAGAACTGTGCATAATGCGGCAAGAACACTTTTCGTACACTCAATATTCTTCCTTTATTTGGGAAATAGAAACATCAATAAGAAACAATCAGAAAGGATTTCATTTCAGTTTAAAATCCTGTCTTCCAAGGTATTTGCCTACGTTGCGAGGAGCAGTTTTGCGAAAATTATGGATTTTGTTTCTACTATTTCATTTGAAAATAAAACATTTTACGATTCTAAAACTGCCTTTTTTTCCTTACCATGTTTTAGAACAAAAGTTACAGTCAATTTATAGTAAAAGTATACTAATTTGTCGTTTAAATGCATTTTATCTCAAAATGATTTTTACACAAAATTAACATATTTAAAAAATGATAACTAAAAATATTATTATCATTCTTCCATAAACCTTTTTGAGCTTTGTCTATATATGTCAGTGCACCTGCTAAAAGAATTTTTATTGCATGGATATTTTCAAAATTCTGGCCTGTTATTTGAACAAAAACATGTTAAAACTGTTGAAAATCGTATAATTGACTTTTCGATCATCTCTAAAATTTCTGTTTACTAAAATATCATTTAACTTGTAATAGCTGCACTAGATAAAAGCTTCTAGTTTAATTTAGTGGTAATTTTTAGCTGACAGGCTGTCAAAGCCTGGGGGGTAATGTGCCCTCAGGCGGCACAAGGGGTACGGTAGAAAGGCGGTGTCTAATCCCTCAATATCGCAAGCTTGCGTTTCATATCAGCCCAAAATTTCCTTTGGTGATACTTGTCTTTTAGCGGCACCCATTGTTTTCTTTTTCCCTTCCTCTAAATTGGTTCATGAACCACTTTTCCCGACAAGTACCCACCACCGATTAGGCATCTAAAAACCAGATTTCCTTACTCCTCAAGCTGGATACGTGTGAGTAATGTGCGGGAGCCAAATTAACAAAGTCAATTAGTTAAGCAAGCGGTACAACAGAAAAACCAGCAAATTACAGGCTCTACAATTAGGTCGGTCGGGACATTTGTCTACTGGATGGCCGCCATGCGGCGACCAAACGGAAAACCTCCCAGATGCCAGACAGGTATACTCGTTCGGCTAGGAAAATCTGTCAGCTAGGGGTCTGGCCATCGGTTTGGTGGCAGCCGATGTCCGCCATGTACGCTAATGGCGCATGGTGCATGTAAAATCCGTGGTGGGTGCAAAGTCTTCCAAGTTACCTGTGAATTATACCTCTGGAGGTGCCTAGCCAGGTGAAGGTCTCGTCACCTGATCAAGGTTCTAAATTACGAGGCCAACTTGAGTAGCAAAGCGCAGGTACAAAACAACAAGATCAAAATGTTAAGTAACCGTTTTAACTAAGTTCGCATCTAAGCAGTAGGCACAGTCGATAGGATGAAGATCAGATTTATTGCCGCTACGCGGCGATTAGGCGACCACCGCCCCGATACCAGGTATCAAACCCGTTCAGCTAAGGAGACCCGGCAGGTAGGGGCCTGGTCATCGGTTAGAAAGAAAGAAAGAGGGCTAATGTGCCCGCCGGTTCGATATGTACGTATGTATGTACGTTACTTGCTTCAAATTTTGTAAATAAGTTCATTCTGACAAGGCGCTTCCCTGATTAGTTTCGGGGAGGAACGGGGGGATAATCTTCCTCTTAATTTAGACAAATGGGTTTTTCATGCAGAATGCAAATTTGGTATACTGGCTTATTCTGTTAAGGTGCTTCCCTGATTAGAATTAGAAGTTCATTGCTTAAATATAAAGAATTGCACGGGAAGCTAATCCCCCCTTAATTTAGATAAATGGATTTTTCATTCAGAATTATCCGATTTGTTTCAAATTTGGTTTACAGGTTTATTCTGCTAAGGCGCTTCCCTTATTATTTACCGTTTTACTCAAAAAGAGTGAGCTCTATTTTATGAATAATAGGCAAAAAATAAGAGTATAATATACA
This sequence comes from Maratus speciosus, assembly GCA_963932465.1. Lineage (NCBI taxonomy): Eukaryota > Metazoa > Arthropoda > Arachnida > Araneae > Salticidae > Maratus > Maratus speciosus. The sequence goes on from OZ010792.1 coordinate 283,203,864, forward strand.
ATTAGTGTGAATAGCCTGTGAGCTCAATGCCATCAGATTAACTGGGCACTTTTCATTTTTATTTTCTAATAAGTTTATTTGTTTCTCAAGTAGCATTTAACAAGTTTTTTAAATAAAACTTCAAATTTCCATACATATTTAATATTTTTTAAATTCATAGTGATATATATATATATATATATATATATATATAATTTTAAAGTTAATTATTAATTTTTATTAAAATTAATTCAAAAATTGCGAATACAATGTTTCTGTACATATTTTTTTCAAATAAAATGATTCGAACGTGGGCAGAAGGAACTTCATAGGGAATTCTGGTTCTTAAACTCAGGCAGTTGTTACCGTCAAATTTTAGATAATAGCGTCTTGTAGTATTGTGCTTTTTGCAGCTGTGTTTGAGGTATTTTTCTCCATTGAGCTTTTCTTTACCTGTTTATTCAGTGGCATGGGTTACGTTATTTATACAGGAGGTGTGCAAGAGGCAAAGCACGTGTTTGTGTGGAAGAAAGCAATTCACAAAACATTCATATGATTCTCATTCACAGAAAATCATGAAAGTCATTCATAAATCAAGATGCCGGGGTTCAAGAGATTATATAGTAAATAAAACCGATATACTATTTACGTTTATGTTTTTCAATGAGATAAGCTTGTGTTTCAGATGTAAAAAGACCGAAGAATAGTATGTTATATTTTTAATTATTTGCAGTTAAACAGTAAAACCGTGATAATTCAGTACCAGGATAATTCGACTACACCGGTAACTTGATATTTATTACATATTAAAAATCGTCAGTCAAATAGCAAATTCCACAAAATTAAAATAAACGATGATTGATATTCTGAAAATAATTGAAGAGCTTGGTGAAAGAAGATGTTATAATGATATAACAACAACTAAATTTTGATAAAATTGAAGTGAAAGCTCGGTTTACTGTGGGAGTGGATGAAAGAGATTTTACACACTTTGTTAATGGGCTACCTCATGTTGAATTTATACGTTTTGTGTTGGAAATTTTGGTTGGAAACATCTAAGAGGGTGCGTTAAGAAATTCAATGATTTGTTCGAAACAATGCGATACATATATCTCCTTGTTAAATGCATCCAATTCAACGAGCCTATATATTTTTACAATCCTCATGACGGGCATATATGGTCATTTAATTTCCGCACTGTGTTAGCGAATTTTGAATTATTAACATGTATGAGATAGAAGAAAGTTTTGGGATTGGCACATCCGACTAGTTTTTTTTTTTTTTTTTAGAACTTTTGGTTACAATGCATTAATTTAGAGTGGGTACCGAAATCGATTGTGAAAAAATCACCGTTGTCTTTTAGACTCGGTGGAAAATTTAACCAAGTGAATTTATTAAAAAATATATAATTTTTGCTTGGGCAACAGGAAATAAAAAATGAAAAATTATTTAAGTTATCTTTTTGAGGATTTCTAAATTAATTTCCCAACGTATAATCGTAAATTAATTAATATTAAACTTTTAACTGGAAAAAAAATGTAATTTTCGAAAATATTACACTTTTCGTTTTTTTTTAATAATCTATTTTAGACTTCTTAACGTTTGTAATGTTTCATTGTTACAGTTTCACAGCTATATGGCATATTTTAGCGAGCAATTCTTGGCGTATCATTGGATGCATTGTTGTTTCAACTCACACACAATTGTACGTGTTACAGAAAGCATTTGGCAATTTATTCCATCGATCGATTACAAAATTCTATCTTTACACATAACAAGAAAGAAAAACTCATGCATCAAGCATCGATTATGAAACACTTTCCAACACATTGAGAACAATGTAACAAAACTTCAACGTTGAAATAGGATGACTAATTGAACCAGTTTTAAACGTATTAATACATTTGAAAACCCAATTTCAGCAATTCCGATCTACACTCGGAAAATTATCCGAATTCTTTGAGTAGAACTATATATGGTATGTAGATTTGTATCTATAAACTACATGCATGCAAAAAGTTCAGTTAGGAACATACCACAGTTAAAAATTCTCCGTCAGTAGTTTCCGCTGATAAGGAGAACGGTATGTGAATTCTTTTGTGCATCCTTGTATACGAGGTATAGAATTTACACACGACTAGTATCATGCAAAAAGTTAATTCAATTTAAAAGCGCAATACCGAAGTTGAAAACGCACTTCCAACAGTTATTGATCAAAGACAAAGACAGGATGCATGTGATGTTTTTTGTGGGTCTGAAAATGAACAATAATTGCTATGAACGTCCCATTCTATAGTAATCATCTTCTAATGAAATTCAGTGATTTATATCGATTTAAATGCATTTGAAATAGCTTAAAGTCAAAAATTATCCATCATAGCCGGGTCTGCACAGAAATATTTTGTACGTCTCTGTAGATAAACGATAAATGCTCCGCACTCCATAATGTATGGACAACATATCGCAGTGCACTCAGAACTCCTTTTTAATTTCATTCTGTTTGAAGTATCATAAAATCATTAACTTGCATCGCATTTGATTTTTTTTCACAGATCATAATGTAATGGAATTTTTATTGTTCGTCGTTGTAACCGAACTATAAATGCTACTTATTCTATCCTCTTGAGGAATAATGTTGTAGTGAACTTTAGTGATGGATATCAATGTCATTATATTTGAAAAATCATGATAACAGTAAAATGCGCCGTAAACGATTTTTCCCCATAGAACCATTATGTAACGGAATTCTGTTTTGCGTCCTTGTAAATGAACTATAAAAGATGCGCATTCTGTTTTTGTAATATCCTTGGCATCATTCGATCAGGATTCTACTATTTTGAAAATCACTCAACGCATTGAAGGAGGTCCTCTTGTACACTTTTTACAGTTTATTCACACACAAAACACACATTACACTAAAACACAAAACAAACTTAATCAAATAATAATACACTTGGCCCTTTTGCTGGATCACATTAAATCAAAACAATAGCACGTCAGCGTTCGCTGGAATCAAACTACGTTCTAAAAGTTTTCCCTCGGGACGGGACGATAAGACTGAAATCCCCATAGGGATTATTCCCTTTTCCCCAAATGAGTTGCAACAGTTTTCATTGTGAATATTTTTCATACCGATTCATTAATTATTATTATTATTATTATTATTATCTTTATTATTATTGGTATTATAGTTAGTACAAGTAGTATTTTTTTTTCTAATATTTTGTATTTATTATAAATCGTCATGTTTTGAACCAGGCAGCTATATTGAGAACCTTACAGTTATTTGAGTTACTAAAGCATAAATATAAACATTGACCAAACTTTTTAAAACTGCTGTCAATAACAATCGTACTACGGACAATGGACTAACAATCGTAGGAAAACACTACATCAGGCTTACAGCTTGAATCTACGGTTCGGATTTCCCTTTATTACCCTTCCTCTTCATTTTCACTAGCGAACATTCTATACTGAAGCTGATTAACATAAAATTCGACAGACAGATACAGAGAATTCATAAGTACTTTTCAGCTATGTTCGAACGTGTTTCGTAAAAAAGAGAGTAAAAGCTATAAATTAAAAGCTACTTTAAACTTAAGTAGCAGGTTTCGGCCACTTTGTTAATCGGCTTCCCTAAAGGACCCTTGAATCAAACAAAATATAGCGCCGAATTTGTCCCTATGTTTTAAAGAGACAATTTAACTTTTCAACAATTTTGTTTATTTTTAAAAATATGGTTCAAATGGTGAAATCACTGCATTTCAACTAAGAGTACATTTCGAAAAAAAAAAAAAAATCTTTTTTAACTGCACATTTAATTAAAAAATTTAAAAAGTTTTAAGAAATTTTATTTTTTTTTAAATCTCTACTACTTTTTAAAATATTGATATTTTTGGCTATTTTGGGGGGGTGGGGGGGTGGATTTTCAAATGTGCATTACACAAAACTGAGCATGAATTTTTAGATACATTTAATATAATTTTTTTGCTGGTATATGTAGTGTAAAACGATGAAATCTAACACATCTTCATATACTTTTACTTTTTTTTTTAAATAACAAAAACCCTAAAGGCTAATTCTATGCACGGGTCAATCCATTTCAAGTGGTCCAGCACTGGTTGCTCGACTATTTTTAAAAAATCTGAAATTTTTTGTACAACAACCCTAACATGATGGAAGTTCAAAATGACTATTATTTTAAGTGTATTAATTTTTGTTTGTGCATGGCGGCCATCTTTGTTTCATCGTCTGCAGCAATTTTCTCGCAGGAAGGGTTTACGGAATTGGAAATAATTCATCGTTTATTTCTACAATTCAAGTGCGGTTTACAGCAATTTGTACAGAATACATTGGGCTAAAAATTTGGTAATAGAGTAGTTTCGAAACTAAATGCTTATTGGTGAAATTTAGGCACAAAGTTTCAGTTTTATCCCAAAATTTGTCCATTTACAAGAGGAAATTTTCCTAGCAAGGAAAACTGTCAACATGACATACTTTTTTTTTACAAATAGGCTGAAAGTACTTGTACTCACACGCCAAGTTACAGATCTGGGACATTCTTTCTTTTCGCTAAAAAAATTCCCAAATTTTTCAAAAATGTCAAAAATCGCACTTTTGAGGCTTTGATATCTCTGGTGGGGCACGAGATAAAAATCTGAAATTCGGGTTGCTGAGAGTATTGTATGATAGTGTTATGCACAAGAAATTTCAGGATGGAGATTTGACTACAAGCTGATATATGGCAAGGGCAACATGTCAAAACAATACTGCCAAACTATTGTTTTGTTGTAGTCACACGTAAGTATTTATCTCAGAGCGTCATTTAAATTTATTTTTTTATTATCTTTAAATATTAGTAAAAGAAAATAAAGCCTTTTGCAAAGCTTAGAAATTAATTAAAAAAATAATTATGCCTAAGACTTTGTATGGTTTCAGTAATTTTTCTTGTAATTTTAGCAACTAAAAGAAATCTCGGCACTTTTACATAAAGAAAAAAAAATATTTTTATACAAGACCTAAGACAAAAATAAAATGGGGAAAGAGAAAAGCTGTTAATTTTGTCATACTTGTTGAGACATGATCAAATGTGTCAAAACACATTCTTGCTTGTTGGTTTAAAAACCACAATTTTGATCTTTCTTAAAATTTTATTTGTAGGAACCAAGTCTTGTCATCTCTTAATAACTTGATTGAAGTTCTTGGCCCTGCTGGCTCATAGAAATAAACTTTGAAATCACTATGTGCGAGTCTCACTTCATTAATAATTCCTAGCTTACTTCTTATGCAAAAATGTCATTTTTCTACAGTATGAATTTTGAAAGGGCTCTGAAAATTATTTGAGGCTGATGCATGGTAATATCGTATAATGTTTCATTTACAGGAACATACTTATGGTAGGACCATGTTTCAGGGTCTGGCAAGCAGCATTAAATTTGTGGTTTTTAAACCAACAAGCAGGAATGTGTTTTGACACGTTTGATCATGTCTCAACAAGTCGGTCAACATTAACAGTTTTTCTCTTTGCCTATTCTGTTTTTGTCTCAGGTCTTGTATAAAAATATGATTTTTCTTTATGTAAAAGTGCTGAGGTTTCTTTTAGTTACTAAAACTACAACAAAAATTACTGAAACCATAAAAAATGTATCAGTTAGGAATAATTATTTTTTAAATTAATTGCTAAGCTTTGCAAAAGGTTTTATTTTCTGTTACTATTATTTAAAGATAATAAAAAAAATAAATTTAAATGACACTCTGAGATAAATACTTAGCTGTGACTACAACAAAACAATAGTTTGGCAGTATTGTTTTGACATGTTGCCCTTGCCATTTCTCAGCTTGTAGTCAAATCTTCATCTTGAAATTTCTTGTGCATAACCCCACCATACAATACTCTCAGCAACCCGAATTTCAGATTTTTATCTCGTGCCCCACCAGAGATATCAAAGCCTCAAAAGTGCGATTTTTGACATTTTTCAAAAATTTGGGAATTTTTTTAGCAAAGAGAAATAATGTTCCAGATCTGGAACTTGGCGTGTAAGTATACGTACTTTCAGCCTATTTGTAAAAAAAAAGTATGTCATGTTGACAGTTTTCCTTGCTAGAAAAATGTCCTCTTGTAAACGGACAAATTTTGGGAAAAAACTGAAACTTTACGCCTAAATTTCACCTATAAGCATTTAGTTTCGGAAACTATTCTATTACCAGATTTTTAGCCCAATGTATTCTGTAGAAATTGCTGTAAACCGCACTTGAATTGGAGAAATAAACGATGAATTATTTCCAATTCCGTAAACCCTTCCTGCGAGAAAATTACTGCAGACGATGAAACAAAGATGGCCGCCATGCACAAACAAAAATTAATACACTTAAAATAATAGTCATTTTGAACTTCCATCATGTTAGGGTTGTTGTACAAAAAATTTCAGATTTTTTAAAAATGGTCGAGCAACGAATTAATGATTTTTTGGACCACTTGAAATGGATTGACCCGCACAGATTTATCACATATATAATAAAGCATACGTATAAAGATATTTAAATCTCTATCTCAAATACAAAAAAAGCCTTGGCATTTTTAAAACATGAAAGTGAAGAAAATATGATCATGGAGAAAAAGCCATTTAGAGTTTTAATTTGTGTGTTTAATTGCGCTGAGTGTATTAAAACACTTACAATATCTCACTATATAATTGCAGTGTGGGTAAAAATGAGGTGTCAAAATATTTACAATTAAACTGGCTTCCATTTGATATTTAAAAAAGAAATCGATATTTTGATCAATTTTGAGGTAAACTGTCTTCATAAAGCGATGTAAACCTTTATTCAGAATGTCATTTTGCTTTACTGAAAACGAAACGAACGCCATTGCGCGAATATATTTGTAATGTGTTAAAGAATATTTGAGCTATTAAGGTTCAACTCATTTTGTTAATCATTCACGGTAGGATTTAGCAAAGAACGATAGAACGATATGCAATACACTAAAACATCCTGGGAAAGTTCTCTGACCAATAATACAAGTCTCATCAAAATCCAACCGGTAAAATTTTTTATAAAGACTAATCTTTCATAATCGGGTTTAACTGATTATAACAATTTCTCCATAATTGTATAGTTAAGCAACAAAGAAAGATATACAATATACTACAAACGCCCCTGAAAAATTATTTAACTAACAATGCAAGTCTCATCAAATTCCGCGCAGTAGAACATTTTAAAAAGGCTAATGTTTCATAATCGGGATTACTTATAGAATATTTCTCCATAATTCTATAACTAAACAACGTAGAACGATATGCAATGGAATAAAACCTTTCTTAAAAAATTATCTAATTAAGAGTGTCAGTCTCATCAAAATCCATTTAGCAGAACTCAAGTTATAAACAGCCGGAACGAATTTCCCATTTATATTTTATATATATAGTAGATGACACGTGTTTTAAACTTAACGTATTGTTGTTGCAATGAAGATATAGATTCCTTTCATGGTTTTATTAAAAGAAAAATACTTTGTTTCATATCATCGTTTTTTACCCGGTGTTTCTGATTGAAAAGCAGGCGATCCATCAAACAGTGATATAAATAGCTTCAAGATTTTGTTAACACGATAATGTCTTTAAAAAATAACTTTATTTTAAGTAATTTAAAACTGTCAGAAAGCAGATCGAAAGGAATTTTTTTTTTACTTATAAAGATTAAAATACTAAGAGGTAACATAAAATTTAAATGGCCTTTAAAAAAATTGCAACATTAAAAAATGATCGCGAATAATATTAAAACTCTAGATCGATCAAAAATTCATTTTCGTTTTCAAGTCAAAATGAGAGTTTTGCCGCAAATGAATTTTCGGCGAAAATGCTGTCGAAAATTCGGCTGTACCGAAACTATCTGTATACCAAAAATCTCGTTTCTTCCTTCAGAAATTTTCAGCATTACTCATTGATTTAAGTTGTATCGCTCTTTGTTTATTGTTATGAACTTCACTATTTATAATTAACATTCAAGACAGATTCAGAGCGTGAGTGCAAATTATAAAGCAATCAATGCATATACGACTAAACTGTGAAAACACCTTTCATGTGCTCATTAAAAGCTGCAGACTTAACAGTAATAGGAAAATTTTAGTTTGAAACCGCAAAAGTGTTTCAAATACTCTTTGTGAAAGTTCTAGTATAACAAATGATCATTTACAGAAATCAGTAGAAGAAAAGCCGAGGTATGGATGTTATATAAAAATTTTTACTTCGCTATATTCCTATAAATTATTCTATTTATCCGGCATATTCACTATTCCCCTATTTCTTAATAATATCTGTTATTTAATCCTATTTAATTTCCCTTTAATTTTAAAACATGTATTTTAATAATTATCTTATTCAAAATCTTAATATAAAGCATTTAGTCCCTTCATACATTTTATCAGCTATCCAATCTATAATATTCTAAGAGAAGCTAGTTTTTATTTTCGAATGTTTTAAAAAAGACATTTTGTTACTTTTATTTCCTGTCTTCATCCCACGAATCTGGTTAACCGCGCCTTTTGACGCTAGGCTTTTTACTTCAAAAACAGTAAGTACTAAGTAGGTTCAAAAACTGCTAGGTAAGGAACTCTTTCGCCTTAGGCCACTTCCCTCTCGCGCCATTAGCTTAACTGCTCATCTAAGGGCGTGCGCTTTTTACTGATTTGTTCGTTTGCGTGCTACATCGGCATTTGTTTTCTTCTGCGAGTTTAACAAAAAGCCGATACACTGAATTCGGAGTGTAGATTTTGTTTTGTTTCAAGTACTCAAGAAAATGTTATATGATGTTTATTAATATCGTAGTATTCTAAATTGCTCCTATAGACGTTACAGCATAACATAGAGCTTCACGGAATTTTATTACAATGTGGGATTTGTTTAAATTTTTATGTCTGGTGAATAAACGTCTTCGAACGACAAGCTGACTTTGTTTTTCTTTCATGGAGAAATCTCTGGATTCCTGAATTCATTGCCTTTTTTATACTTACACCATGGCCGTATGAATTAATAATACGATTACAAACAACCACCATGTTTTCTCACTTGGAGCTATACTTTAAGACATCTAATTATTCTTCACATCGATCCAGTAAATTAGCATCCTAAGCCACGATTTCACAACTAAAATGTTTGACCGGATATTAGCTGTTACCAACAAACGCCACATGCATACCTAAAACATTTTTTAATGAGACTAGGAGGGCTCCGCCCCCCCTGCTCGCTATGTTCACCAACCCCCCGCGTAAACGCTTCGCGATTCCGTTCGGTATCGCGAAGCAAACCCTTTTTTCTAGCCAACTCCAGAAGAAATTATTTCGCGTTTCCATTCTGAATCGCTTCGTGATTCCTCATTTTCTATGCATTCAGTTTTTAGATTCCACTTGGTATAAACGCGCTCCTCCCCAACTCCTGACGATTTTATTTCCTTATCTCCAAACAGAGTTTCATAATTAAAAGAATTATTAAATATAAAATCATTAACAAAAGGTAAAATTTATAATTTATTTGAATAATTACAAATTAAATAAATATATCAGTGGCGTGGCGTCCGGTCATCGCTGGATGCGGCGATGACCAAGCAATATTTTAAAACTCTTAATAAGCTTTTAAAACTCTACGATCCAGTTTTAGGAGAACATTTGGAGTTCATGTATAAGTGAAGGTAAGATTTAAAGTTTCTTTTTTGACCATTCAACCATTGAATTTTAGAGTTAATAATTTTTCACCACAAACTTAAATAATTGCGATGACCACCGAAAATTTTCACGCCACGCCACTGATATATATATATATATATAGTGATACGAATATTGTAAATAAGTAGTGTTTGTGCTTAAAAATAAAGTAAATAGATCAATTAAGCTGTATTCATAAGCTAATATTAGTTTTTGTTGCATTGAAATATCTCAATTTTTTGATTTTCTGCAAGCAAGTAAACCCTATTGGATTTCAATGGCAGTCTATAGAAATTTGGCGAAATACTGGAAATAGCGCCAAGTTGGCTTCACCTTTGACGACTAATTTTGGTCGCCAAATTTGGCGATATATCGCTAAGTTGACGACAAACTTGGTGATATTTGGCGACAGAGCCGGGATCCCTCCCTTGGTATAGCGTCAGAAAGCACCGGCCAATCAGCTGCGTTTCGCGGTATCTACGCAGATTTTCATTGGTTCATTTCCAAAGCATTACTTTTTTATACATATAGAAGGATGAAATTGTTATAATTAGAAAGTCATTCTGTGCCGTTGATGAATTAATTACATTTTATTTTAAAAGAAAATAAAAAGTTTTGGTCAGAGGCACAGAGAATCGACTTGTGTCACGCGTATAACTAATTAATAATTATATATATTTATGTGTGTATTAACTAGTACTTAAGTTTGTTTTGGACGTTTTCTTTTTCGGCCGAAAATAGAAAGATTACCGAAATTCTGTTTCGGTTTCGATCTTAAAAACCTGCTCCAGTCTATCCTTAATTAAAACAATTGACAGATTATATAATTAACATATTTTTAATATTTAATACAATGATTTTTTAACTGTGATATAATAGCTGCTCCATAGTTGAATTTGTGTAGCACTATTTCCATATTTATTTCTTTGCCATATTTACTAACAAAAATTCTGTTATTAAATTAGGCAAATTTTATAATTCGTAAACAGTGGTATTGAAATTCAGAGACCTTATGAACTGTGGACCAGATATATTACATCACAGTTATTATTAGCTAAATTAAAAGAGATACTTTTTGCTTTCGGATAGCAAAACCTTCGTGCTTTTGCGCATGCATCAGGTCTTCTTTAATTTTATCAAAATAGGGGTGAGCGGTGTTCTTTTAGCTGCGTTTGGCTGAGTGCCAATCTTAGTGACAACCAATAAATGAATAATAAAACACATATACCACAATATGTAACATAACACACACAAATAACCCCTGCATTCAACCGTTAACAGTATATATAAATATTATACAGACATACCTTCAATAAATACAATAAACACAACTGGAGTGAAAAACTAGCCAGGGCCAGGAATCGAACCCAGGACCACAGCATTCCAGGCTGTAGATCTAACCACTGAGCTACTGCGGCCGATACCTGGGTCTGCAATTTTTCACTAATAAACCATGTTGGGGGAAGTCACCAGCCATCTATACGACAGCCTTCGATGACCGGAGAACGATGAATAGATTTTACTATTACATCGATCTACGATACACAATAAAACACACATACTACAATATATAATATAACACACACAAATAACGCCTGCATTCAACACAGTATATATAAATATTATACATACATACATACAATAAATACAATAATCTAAACTGGAGTGAAAAACTAGCCAGAGATAGGAATCGAACCCGGGACTACAGCATTCCAGGCTGTGTCAGGTTGTCCGGTGAATAAATGAACAATTTCGGAAAATACCCAGCTCAGCGTAACGCCCCTTTGAATAGTAGAATCGTACCAGAGTGCTAAGCGCGACTTTCAAAAACGAACCGTACATAATCTTTTTTTTGTTTTCTTAAAGGCCAAAATTTCCTCATTTACTAATAATTTTATCTCATAACATAAATAATTGCTCTACATTAATGATGCTTTAAATTTAAATAAGAAGCAGATAATTTTTTAACAGTAATAGGACGTTAATGAACATCGCATAAACAATACTCATCAAACAACAAATATTCAAAATATTTCTGACCTGTTTTTGATAAACTGTAGGTGAGAATCTTCTATAGACAAATTAAAGGTGTGTCGATGTTCGTTCATGATAAACACTTCGACAGCTTAAACAAACACATTTTTAATAAGGATAACACACAAACTATATACAGATTCGCGAAAAGCGCAAAATAACTTTGAAACATACATATTTCCATAAAAACATCTCTAGATGAGATACATTTCGAACACTCGCCGAAACTCTACAAAGCGGTATAAGTAAGCGTACAAAGTTAATGCTGGAATCTGCCGTAATTTGACACAGCTGCACCATCTTGTGGATGGAGTGAATAACGCAAATACGCGGGTTTTTTGTATGACGTCATATATGACAGAATATCTACCATCTACGCATCTCGTGCGCAGGTCTATTTGAAGATATTTACAATTTAAGAGTTATAGGCGGAAAAGCAGACAAAGCTATTTTAGAGAATACCTGTTAAAATTTTAATCATGAATTTCAAATATTTACTCACTCATGGAAGATGAACCTTGTTTACCAGATTAATTATTGAAAAATTTTTGTTACAGTTTGTTTTGATGAAAATATGGTTGGTTGGTTGGTTGTATTTATGACGGCCAATTATCTGCACGAGGGATATAGGCCCAGGGGGAGTGCCCTTCGTGGGGGTCTTTCTAAGGGAACCTAACCCGTATTAACGCTTGGAAATCCAAGGTTAGAAGAAAACCACGAAAACTCCGAACGATTAGGCCGACGGGCGCGATTGGGATCGAACCCAGCACCTCCCGTCTACCAGCTTCGAGAGCAGAACCTCTCAGCCACTGGTGGGGCTGATGAAAATATGTGCATTTAAAAAAAAAATCGCAATGTCATTTTAATTTCGGGAGAAAAAGCACGAATGCTACGTAAACAGTATTGCCCTTTGCCCCGAAACTAAACTGACATTGCAACTATTTTTTAAATACATATATTTTTATCAAAACAAGCTGTAACAAAAATATTTTGCAATAAATCTGATAAACAAGGTTAATCTTCCATGAGTGAGTAAATATTTGAAATTCACGATTAAAATTTTAACAGGTATTCTCTAAAATGGCTTTGTCTGCTTTTCCGCCTATAACTCTTAAATTGTAAATATCTTCAAATAGACCTGAATTTTATTCAAACTATTCAGGCTAAAAGAAAACCATTTTTGTTAATAAAAGTTATAGGCGTAACTTTTAATTCCATGGTTTTTTCCAGGTTTTTTTTTTTTTCACATTGGAAGAAACTCGCCCATCTTGGATTTATGTTATTATTTATTAGAAAAAAAATGGATTTTAAATATAATGAGCGAAAAGCATGTGTTTAAATTGATGTAATATACCAGTATGTATGTATTTTAAATAAAGTTATGTTTTTCAAATTACGAGTATATTTTTAAAATGATGATTTTATATTTTGAATGAAATGAATGCAACATAAACGCTGGTGATGGGGAAAATATTTGACGGTTTATGAACTGCGGCCGACTAACATAAAAGTACTTTTTTACACTGTTTATTTAATCTAACCCTGTTCATATATATGAAAAGATAAAAAAATTTAATCGATTTTTCCCTCCCAGATATGCTAGAAAAATAAAAATTATGTACATGGATGTGTTTCTAGTAACAATACAACATTTTAGTATTTTTACAACTTGATTATAAATTAGCAAATTCATTTTACGTTATCTAAACGTAGCTGATAAATCCTTAAATATTCTTTATGGTTGTTACAACTGTATATATATAAGTACAACAATTGAGTAAGTTATGTAACAAACTACGATTTCTAAAATATACCAGCTGCTTGGGAAATTGCAAAAGAGAAATATTTAAAACCTTTAAGCATCTTAAACGTGATTTTCAGCCCTATAATTTTTTATAAAAAAGTTAAAATATTATTTAATATATATTATGAAATGTCAGTGATTTTAATACGTTCAATTGGCCCATCTCCGTCCGCAGCCCTTTTTTCTACTACTTATTCCGACTCTTTTGCGGAAGCCAGATTGAAAAAAAAAATTCAAAAATTGAAACCGGACAAAATTAAAAGGGAAATTTGAAATTATTGGCTACCGATCAACAACTGCTACGTCGAGCTTATTATTAGTCTATAGTTTTCAGTTATTGGCAATTTTTGTGTGTTTCATAAGCCTTTTTCAAATTTGGAGAATGTTCCGCAATTGGATTATTTCGATAAAAGTTACTTTCATTCTCTAACCACTATTTAACTTTTATACAGTTACAATTGTTTACTGTTTTCTCATTTGACGCCAATCATGGCTATCGGCCCGATTACGAAAAGTTATCCATTTTACGCCTGCGAAGAACCGATGTAAGATAATAAATGTTTAATTGAGTATACCACATACTATTTGTAAATATTTTATATTTTATTCCAATTTTTGAAGTTTCTTCTATACTTTGTATGCTTTCTGCAATGTTATTCACCTGTGCGGAGTGCAGGTATCCCATGAAAACTATTTTTCCCGGATATGACACAATGACCGACATATTTCTAGATTTAAAAAAAAAAAGTAATTTGTCGATTTTAGGAATTTTTTTAAAGCTGTTGTCTAAAATTCTCAAAATATTTAAAACTATAAATAATCAATTATTGCTGGTTTAATAGTACAAGAATTACTGATTGCATTTTAAATTAAAGTGGATCCTAATGTAAAATTAAATGAGTTTTAAATGGAATGAATGAAATGCTTCTATTTTAAATATTATAAATACAATTCGATCAAGAGAATATTTGGCAATTTATCGCCTGTGCCCGGTAAATAAAAAATATACCTTAAAATTAATTAAATAATTTATACTTAAACTCTAAGCGTAATAAAACGTTTAATTCTCATTGGAAATACACATGTTTATGTAATTTTTATAACTTTATCTTATTAGGAATTGAATTAAAAACGCTGCTGTAAATTTCTATCTTAACATACATTAACTAATTTTTATATGTCCTTGTTCATTGCATTACAAAAATATAATTCAAATAGAACGTATTAAAATCACTGATATTTAATAATATATATTAAATAATATTTTAACTTTTTTATAAATTATAATAAAACACAAAACTAACCTGTTTTTCTCTTTTGGGAAGCGAAAAAAAAATGAGTTCTCTCAGATAGAGAGTTATTTTTGCAGTTTTGAAAACTGCAATAATTAGAACGCCAACGTGGCATTTTCCCAAATAATATAAGTTCTTAAAAGAACTGATTTTGTTTAAATAACTAACTTCAATTAATAAATTAAATAATGGCGAATAAATAAATCGAATTATATCTATGCTTCCAACAATTAAGTACTGCAGACGACAAACGAATAAAATCACGGCTGCGCGTGCGCATAGTTATTTCATAGATATCGAACCTGTAAATCATCCACAAAGGGGAAAGAAGTTAATAATCCTCTTGTAGTTCACTCCGTCCGCTAGGTGGCGTATGACCTTGATTGACGTGACCTCGCCTTTAATTTTGCGGTTACCTCTCCCATTTAAGATAGGGCGCTTACTTATATCGCTTTGAAATTCTACTTAAACCGGAACAATCATAATTACATACCTTCACTTCACTTCATGTTTGGCAAAATATCTCAGGATATTTTGCCGACAGTGGCAACAGCGCCATCTGTATGCTATAAAAATAAGGGAAGGCAGTCATTTTGTTACAAAGGTAAGTAATAAACAGAAATTGAACAAAATATCAGTTTTTTTTTTTTTTTAAGATTTTAGGAGAACAATAAAAAAAGTAACATTCCTTAAAGCAGTTCTCAAATACCCTGTACAGAAAACGCGAAATTTTCTGACTTATTTCTAAACGTAAAGGAGCAAAATTCGCACGCCTGACTATTGAAGCGATTTGAAAAATAACTGCGTTTTCCATTTTTTGATATAGATATATATATTTTTTAATCGAGTTATATGAGATTTTTTTCACGTGACGACAGGTTTTTCTCCTTTTTCTCACTGTCACGTTCGGAAATTCGATTAAAAAGACCAACTTTGACGGTATTTTCACAAAGATCTTTTGCGTTTACCAAGAAATGGAAAACGTCTTTCGATTACATAGTTTCCGAACAAAACAACACATGCCAATTTCATGCGCTTCTGTACAAAAATGAATAAAACAAGAAAGAAAAAAATCATGCGTCAGGCATCGATTATGAAACACTTTCCAACACATTTAGAATATTGTAACAAAACTTCACTGTTTGTAGCACATGTTCAACTGTTTAATAAGTTGAAATAGAATTTCTAACGCATGGAATGTCTGCGCAATGGAAACGCATTAACACATTTGAAAAACTTATTTCAGCAATTCACATCTTATACAGTCGGAAAATTAACCGAATTTTTTCAGCAGTCCTGCATATGATTTATAGATTTGTATCCATAAATTGCATGCATGCAAAATTTTAATTCACTTAGGAAATACATATTACAGTTAAATATTTTCCGTCAGCAGTTTCCGCTAATAAGGAGAATGTGTGTGAATTCTTTTGTGAATCCCTGTATACGAGGTATAGAATTTATACACAGCGACTAACATGCAAAAAGGTAGTTAAATTTAAAAGCTTTACTGTGTGAATTTGAAATTATAAGTAGTGTTTTTTATAACTTTTCAACTTTTAACATGCTTTAACTTAATTTAAATCTTAACCTTTTCCTTTTTTAGCTCACAGACTATCAAAGCCTGAGATCTAATGTGCCTGCATGTTCTGTATGTCCGTACATACGTATGCACGTATGTATGTACGTAACGCGATAACTCTTGATAGAAATATCCGATTTGCTTCAAATTTTGTATATAGGTTCATTCTGATAAGGTGCTTCCCTGATTAGTTTTGGGGGTTCATTAGTTAAGTATAAAATGGGGAACGGGGGGATACCCCCCCTTAATTTAGATAAATGGGTTTTTCATGCAGAATTATCCGATTTGCTGCAACCTTGGTATACCGATTTATTCTGACAAGGCGCTTCCCTGATTAGATATGGCGGTATATTGGTTACGTATAAAGGGGAACGGAGGACTAATCCCCCTTCTTTAATTTAGATAAATGGGTCTTTCATGCAAAATTATCCGATTTGCTACAAATTAGGCATGCCGGTTTATTCTGATAAGGCGTTTCCCTGATTAGTTACAGTTTTGCTCAAAAAGAATGAGTTCTATTTTATGAATAATAGATATAAATATGAGCATAATATACAATTAGTGGAATACCCTGTGAGCTCAATGTCATCAGTTTAACTGGGCACTTTTGTTTTTATTTTATATGTTTTTAAATGTCGTTTACAGAAGCATTAAGATTAACCGAATGGAATATCAAAATGGATTATTTTAGCTCTTTTAAATCATTATATTTGTGAAAAGACCTATTAAGAATTAAGATTTGTCTAATAGAATATCAAAATAGATTATTTTAAATCATTATACTTGTGAAAAGATCTATTAAGCATAGATTAATCTAATAGAAAAACAATAGAATATCATAACATAGCTAATAGAATATCAAAACAGACTATTTTAAATCATTATATTTGTGAAAGCACCTAATAAGAATTAAGATTAGTCTAATAGAATATCAAAATAGATTATTTTAAATCATTATATTTGTGAAAAGACCTATTAAGCATTAAGATTAATCTAATTGAATATCAAAATTGATTATTTTAACTCTTTTAAATCATTATACTGGGTGAGCAAAAAGTCCGTATAAACTTTAAAAATTCATAAAAACCGAAAAAATAACAGAAATGAAAAACTGTTTGCAGGATTAGCATCTATAGGTCACGGGAATTTTTTTAAGACTGAAATAAAAAATAACTCAAAAAACAGTCGACAGATGGCGCTGGTTCGTGCGATTTTGGTGGAAATATGCAAATGAAACGGCTAAAAGAACTTGCGCTCCTAATCCAGAACTAGTTCACGTAAAATAACTTCACCAACAAAGATTTTATCCTTCATACTCAGCATCCTTGATCAAGTACACGGCTCACAACGGTGAATTAGTTCTGGATTAAGAGCGCAAGTTCTTATAACAGATTCATTTGCATATTTCCACCGAAATCGCACGAACCAGCGCCATCTGTTGGCTGTTTTTTGAGTTATTTTTATTTCTGTCTTTAAAAAATTCCCGTGACCTATAGATGCTAATCCTGCAAACAGTTTTTCATTTGGGTTATTTTTTCGGTTTTTATGAATTTTTAAAGTTTATACGGACTTTTTGCTCACCCGGTATTTCTGAAAAGACCTATTACGCATTAAGATTAATCTAATGGAATATCAAAATAGATTATTTTAAATCTTTTAAATCATTATATTTGTGAAAGACCTATTAAGCAGTTTGTCTTAATTAAAATTACTCTGTTAATATTTAGTAACTTTTTTTTCCTTGAAGAGGTGGGGACGAGTGGTCAATTTTGTTTTCAATTTTTATTCTTATATGAAAATTAAAAAAAAGACAGAAAAAAAATGACCGAAATAATGAAAATATAAAAAACAATTTTGTTTAAATTACAAAACAGTTTTCATCGTGCAAATAATGTCATTGTTTCAATGAAAAAACTTCATTGTTTATAGGAAGAAAAACATTTTTGTGTCACATCAAAGTATTTTTTTTCCTTTATTCTGTTAGAAAAATAAGAAGATTTATGAAATACGGATATAAATAGCTTCAAGAATTTTTTGAACGTCATGAGAAGATAATGATATTTCTTCTGGAATATTTTAATACTAAATAGATTAAGAGTCACAAAAGCGAGTCAAAAGTCATTTTTTAATTCATACAGGTAATTAATTCCCAAAGTGAATGCATATAAGACTAAAATGTTGGATATATATGGGGCATTCTCACAATCTTTTGACTTACGGAAATAAAAATCTGGTGAAATTAAACTTGCTAAAATAACATTTTAATCTGATAGACGAATCCTTAATGATCCAAAATAAAGAAAAAATGGTCAGCAGTGAAAATTTTTTTATTTAACTGAGGTTTAAGTTAAACTTTCGAGTTTAATTTTCCTTACCATTTAACTACTATAACTTTCTATTTTCTTCTAAATTTTTACTTATAATGAATTTGCATAGCACCCAAAGGATATTTAAATAAGAAATAATAACAATGTAGTATTTTTTGTACAAAATTTTAGTATAACATTGTCTTAAAGGGATGTTAAAGAGGAGACAGAAGGGGGAAAAAGGGGATGGTATAGGAAAAAAGGTACGGTAATGGGAAAAAAAGGAATGGTAAGGATGGGATAGTAAGGAAAATTACCACTATTTTTAGGCAAATCATGTTAAGACTAAGTGATAGCCACAATGTTCATTGATTTTTAGAAACGGTTGTTTACATTGGATTAAATAATAATAAAAAAAATTAATTTACCTTGAAATGCGCAGGAATAAACCTTGGGGACGGTAAGACTACCAATAAAGCTATGATGCTCTTGAAATTGATATTTAAAAGCTGATTTAAATTCTGCAGTATATTTTCTGTCAAAGAATTGTAGACATTGTTTTTCTAGCATACAGTGCGTTTAAAAACTTTAAGGACAACGAAAATTATTATTATTATTATTATTATTATTTTGCTAAATTTCAAATCAGACGAAAAAAATTTACTATAATGTGTATCATAAAGTTGAAAAGCTAATAAAAAAGCCAACAAAATTCATCTGCAAGTATTTTTTTACGAAAATAAAGTAATTGTACAAAAAAACCCACTATTTCTGCCTGTGTAAAAATTTTAAAAACAGCAAAATAAAAACAATACAGTTATGAAGAAACAAATACTTAATATATTGTGCACCCACCGTTGCGTTTAACGACTGCAAATACATCTTTCATGGACATTATTAATTTTTGGAACAGTTAGGGACTGATTTTGTACCATTCGTCTTCAATCGTAGATCTGAGTTCTAAAGCAGAGGAAAAATGTCTTCCATTTTTATAAACTCGTCTTGCTAGATCTCCCCATAAGTTGACGATAGGGTTTAGATCAGGACTTCTGGGTGACCATTGCAAAACTTCAATATCTTTCTTCTGGAACCAGAGTTTTGTCTCCCGGCTTGTGTTGATCAAGGGCGGATCTGGAGAGTCCTCAAGGGGGGGGGGGGGGCGATTTTGGAAATTTGGAGACTCCAATCTGATGCGCGGGTCGGGGTTAATTTTTTTCACTGCGGGTTGTGTTACTTCTACTTTTTGCTGCGGGTCGCGTTTGGGTCCGGACGATTTCTGTTTTTTGCTGCTGGTCGTGTTAACTTATACTTTTTTGCTGTGGGTCGAGTTTGGGTCCGGTTGATTTCTATTTTTTGCTGCTGGTCAGGTTAACTCATACTTTTTTGCTGTGGGTGGCGTTTGAGTCCGGTTGACTTCTACTTTTTGCTGCGGGTCGGGTTAACATCTACTTTTTTGCTGTGGGTCGGGTTTAGGTCCGGTTGGCTTCTACTTTACTGCTGCGGGTCGGGTTGACTTCTACTTTTTAGCTGCGCCTAGCGCGTTGAATTTGGGGCAGAATGGCATACATTATTTCGGGTTTGGATCACTTTCGGATTGGATTTTCACTCTTGCAAGAAGGATTCGGGCCAACCCTAATTTTGAAAATTAAGTCTAAATATTTTTAAAGATAACAACTACATACAGTAAAAGCTCCATAACAGGCACGCCCAACAATTATTTAATAATACTTTTTAATCTTCAGGATTATGTAAAAAATACTAATTTGTATAAGAGACTGCTTGTCTCTCTATATCTAAAATCAGTTGTAATTCACTAAAAAATGAAACTTATTAAAAAACATATCGGGTGTCTTAAAATGGACTGACTGATTTTAAAATTCAGTAACTTGCAAATGGTGACAGCAATTTAAAAAAATCTTGCAGGAGGGTTATGTAAGATGCCAGGAGATTTTTCATTGCGACTCTTGATTTTACTTTACAATAGCAGCGATACATGGCGCTGCAAACATTAGTCGTTAAATTTGGCACCTATTGCTTGCAGCGCCGTCTGTCGTTGCTATTTTAAACTAAAATTAAGAATCGCAGTAAAAAAAAACTCCTGATCAGTGGTGATTCTCAGTAAAAAAAGAAAAAAAATTGACATGTTACAGCAGAGAGGGGACGGGGGGGGGGGGATTCCTTCCTGGCACTAATTATTTTTGTTGCAAGTCGGGTTAGCTGTTTTTGATTCGGGTCGATTTCAGGCTGAGTGTAGATTCCTGAAAGTTGGGTTTTGGTTAACCCGTTTTCTTCAACAGTTAGTTCGGTATATTATTTCAGATTAAAAACTATACCTATAATAATAAACATAGGTATGTGTGCTGTTTTCTAAAGCGACCACTGTATTTTTCAACAACACTTTGATAAAATTCGCATTTCTTCCACGACTCTTTGATGAAATTTGCAGCACTTTGATAAAATTCGCGTTTTTCCGTAACCGTTTGATGAAATTCTGATTTCTTCCATTGCTCTTTGACGAAATTTGCGTTTTTTCTGCAACCCTTTGACGAAATTAGGGTAATTTTGTAGCCCTTTGATAAAATTCGCGTTTTTTCCCGCGACACTTTGACAAAATTCTCGTTTTTCCGCGATCCTTTGACGAAAATCACATTTTTTCAGCGATCGTTTGACGAAAATCGCGTTTTTTAAGAGATTCTTTTATGAAATTAGCTTTTTCCGTGACTCTTTGACGAAATTCGCATTCCTTTTGCAACCCTTTGACGTAATTCGCGTTTCTTTGATAAAACTTGAATTTTTTCGCGATCCTTTGACGAAATTCGCGTTTTTTTTTCTTTTGCGTTTTCTCCGCGATCCTTTGAAGAAATTCGCGTTATCCGTGATGATTTGAAGAATTTCACGTTTTTTCCGTGGCCCTTTGACCAAATTTACGTTTATCCCGCGATTCTTTGACAAATTGAAGTTATTTCCTGCGAACGGTTGAAGAAATAGATTTTTTATGGCGACTAATTGTCAAAATTCGCGGTTATTTTTATATCAGAATTTTCGGATTGGCGAATTTTTGAAACCGAATACCTTAACCATCTCGCTGCGTATATATATATATATATATATATATATATATATATATAGTGGTCAAAAGTTTCCGGGCAGTTAGTTCTTTTAATTTCTTTGATAGAACGTTTCAGCGAAGAAGAAGTACAATTGCTCCAAAAGTTAGGAATAAGCAAATTACCTCTGACCACGTGATCATTTTGATTGGATACTGAAGATACTTGATGTAAAGGGAGGAATTCGAAATTCGTGTGTGCAAAAGTTTCCGGCCATTCGTCATCAGTTAGTTTTTGCTATCAGTAAAGTGTTTTTTTTGGCCTTTTTTGTTAATTAATGAACGTGAATAACGTATTTGAAATTAAAAATGAAAAGTTGAACAATTTATTGTTACTAAACGAGTAATTCGTTTGTCGCTAAAGGGACAATCCTCTCGTGAGATTGCGGCAAAGTTGTGGATCGGAAAATTTGCTGTGAACGATATTTAGAAAAATATAAAGATAGTCATGGCCTTCGGAACTTGCCACGGTCCGGGGGATTCCGAAAAACGACTATTCTTGTAGACAGAATTATCTTGTAGACAGACCGGAGAAAAGCAGTTCATGACCCACATAATAATGCCGCTGCAATTCCCCGAGACTTACGGTGTTAAAATGTTGCAGAAATAAGTCTGTGTCAAGACGTTTACATAACGTAGGACTTCATGGAACAGTCGGTGTTAAAAAACCTTTCATAAGTAAAAAAAATCAGAGGGCCCAACCGGCGTTTGCCAAGGAAATACAAAGACTGGTCAACTGAAAACGGGAAAAAAGTACTATTTTCCGATGAATTTACGTTCAATATTTTTTGGATTGATAACAGACACTACAAACGACGACCTAAAAACAAAAGATAAGATTCGAAATATGTTATTCCTACAATGAAGGATGGCGGAGGACACGTTATGCTGTGTGGAGCATTTTCTGGAAAATGTGCCTGTCCTTTATTTCAATTCCGCGGCAAGATGAATCGTGCAATGCATAAGGATATCTTGCAAGATCATTTGCTAACTTATTGGAGAAAAAATTGTGGTCGCAACTATTTGTTTCATCATGATAACGACCAAAAGCATACATGCAAGCTCTTCAAGCAGTGTTTTTCGCACACAAAAAATTTCGCTTTTGAAATGGCAATCACCCGATCTGAATCCAATAAAAAATTTGAAACTAACTTGAAAAAGTGTGTGGAATTATAAATATTCTAATTCAGCAGCAGTTTCACAAAAATTGCAAGAACCGTGGAAAAAATTTAACATTGACGATCTACAACCGTTCATTGAATCCATGCCTTGTTGCTGTGCCGCAGTAATTATTGCTAAATGTATGAATACAAAATACTAATTGTAAATGTTGTTGATCACTGTTATTTTCTGTTATAACACCATTTTTTTCCAAACGTGCCAAGGTGGCCGGAAACTTTTGAGAACATGCGTTTTCTTTTGCAATTAATTTTGTCAATTAAATTTATTAATATTTATTTTTTATTCCATAAATAAGTTCTTCACTGTTATGTCAATAAAGTGTCTAAATATCACTTTGAGATTCCTCTTCATATGGGTATACATACAAATTAACCAAAAATTTTATGCTGGCCGGAAACTTTTGACCGCCACTGTATATATATGCATTATGAATATAGGTTCAAAAATTGCGCATTTAGTTTATTACATATTTCAAATCTGCATATATTTTAGAGTTCAAATATGTCCAAAATCTTTGTGAAAGAGTTTCTCTTTTAAATATAATTAGATCATTAAAAACAAAGAAAAACTGCGGGAATTGCGGGTTGCGCAAATTTTGCCGCTTTTACGTTGGCCGTGGAAATCGCGGGAAGCGCAGCAAGAGGGTTAAATTTTCGGAAAATTCGGAACGGAATCATCCCTGCTCCTGACATCTTACATAACCCTCCTTCAAGTATTTTTTTAATAGTTGTCACCATTTGCAAGTTATTGAATTGTATTTCAAATCCGTCAGTCCATTTTAGGACACCCGGTTTATTCAGCAGCTAAGAAATGATGGCTGAAAGAAGCATTAAAACAAATTAGAGCTGGCTTCGATATGTCTGTTAGAGATTTACCCGGGCTGAAATAACCAGGTCCAACCCACATAAAAAAAATTATTGGCCCGGCACGGTATAAAAACTAAAAAATCGACTCCAGCCCAGCCTGCATTTTGCAATTAAAATTATTCATAAAGCACATTTACTTATGCTCATATTTTAGTTTAGATTATGTTCGAAATTCATGAATACAGAAAAACATTAATAATAATGACTATTTAGGCAATTATGTACATAAATACTATATAAAAATCATTACTTAGACAAATACATTCAAATGAAAATCCTGTAAAAAAATCAGTTTAGAATGAAAGAAACGGATGATAAAAGAAAATCACAATTTTAAAGCTCTACAAAGAAAAAAAAGTAGATTTTAAAAAATGCATCTCTGTAACTTATCAAATCAAATTAAATTTTTAAAGATTTCGCTAAACAAATGTACAACATAAATATAATTTTTACGAATAACAAATTAGTAAGATGCCAGACCAAGTTGGGCTCGGAGAGAAGAATTTAGAGAAGTGCACGGGTCACAGTCAGACAAATACTGCTTATCATACGGGCTGAAACGGACCGAACGTTTAGCTTCGATTCCGGGCCGAGCCCCGATCTGGAAATTTTTGCAGTGCAGAACTCTAGGAAGAATGAAGTCCAGGCCAGGGCTGCGGAGTCGGAGTGAGGCCCATTTTTGGGCGAAAGAGTCGGAGTCGGATCTGTTAAAATTCCCGGAGTCGGAGTAGAAGTCGTCCATTTTTCCCGCAGCCCTGATCCAGGCCATGCTCGACCAGGAAGAAAAGTAAGTCTGGCCCGACTCGAATTTGCAGAAAAACTTAAAATCAGGGCACGGCCCGGCTCTAAAAGAGAGAAGACCTTACCCAGGCCGAGTCTTGTGGTTTGAAAATGGCGCGACCCGTGTCGGGCCGCGCCGGACTTGAGCTTCGCCCCAAATAATTTTCCGTGAGGATGCATAATGGCGTTTTGCAAACTCTTTATTTGCCCAAGGGGGGGGGGGGCGATCGCCCCCTCCCCCCCCCCCCTTAGATCCGCCATTGGTGTTGATAGGCGAACTGCCTTGTTGTTAAGTCATTTTTCTCCTTCCAGTAGCGTTCCGACAAGTAAAAGATGGTCAGAAAGAGTTTTTAGATATGCTTCGAATTAACATTTTCTGAAAGAAATGAAAGGAACCCCACGCCGTTGAACGTAAAGCAACCTCATGTCATAATCGATGCTCCACCTAACTGATGTTTTGAGAAAATTTCTTTTTATTTTCTCAAATAATACCAATAATATTTCTAGCCATGAATACTATTTAAGTTCCATTTCTTTTCATCGGAGAAAATAACCTGCAGCCATTTGTTGTCCCAAGTCATCACTTGCCTTGCAAACTTTAAACGCTGTGTATTGGGGCTAGTCAGTAAAGAGGGTTTACAGAATTTTGCCGTGCATTGGAAATTCCCAGATCGATTGATTCTATTTCAGATTGTATTCTTGCAGACTTTGGGCCTAATCGTTAGTAAAATTTCTTACACGAGTATTTTCCAGTTCCTACTAACTTTAAAACTCTCCTTTAATCTCTGGATTACAAGGCTTTTTTGGCCTGCCTTCAGCCGTTTTTACCCCATATTTGTCTTATAACCTTAAAAAATTGTTGACGACGGTTTTAGATTTTCCTATCTTTTTTGCAATAGACATAAAACTCATTCCTGACAAAGCAAAAGATTCAACAGCACCTTTTTCATATTCAGTCAGTTTACTTGCTTTTGGCTCAATTATTATACAATTAACAAAACTCTTAATAGAAAACGTCAGAAAAAGTACTATACAGAAGAGATTTTAATGGGCAATTGAATAATAATTAGAGATCGACCGAAAATTTGATTTCGTTTTCGTTTTTAGGCCAAAATATGTGTTTCGCCGAAAATTCGTTGTGGGCGGAAATGCGGCTGAAAATTCGTCCAGGCCGAAACTCGACAGAAACTACAGTATTAAAAAAATCTCATTTCTTCCTACGGGAATTTTCAACATTACTCAGCTTTATCGGCTCAAATGACACTATTTATAATGACACTACGAACTTCGCTGTTTATAATTATCAGTCATAAATGACTCAAGACGTGAATGCAAATTATAAAGCAAGCAATGTACCGGTTGAGCAAAAACTCCGTATAAACTTTAAAAATTCATAAAAACCGAAAAAAATGACCCAAATGAAAAACTGTTTGCAGGTTTTAAGACAGAAAAAAAACCTCAAAAAACAGCCAACAGATGGCGCTGGTTCGTGCGATTTCGGTAGAAATATGGAAATGAAACTGTTATAAGAAGTTGCGCTCTTAATCCAGAACTAATTCACCGTTGTGAGCCGTGTACTTGATCAAGGATGCTGAGTATGAAGGATAAAATCTTTGTTGGTGAAGTTATTTTACGTGAACTAGTTCTGGATTAGGAGCGCAAGTTCTTTTAGCCGTTTCATTTGCATATTTCCACCAAAATCGCACGAACCAGCGCCATCTGTTGACTGTTTTTTGAGTTATATTTTATTTCAGTCTTTAAAAAATTCCCGTGACCTATAGATGCTAATCCTGCAAACAGTTTTTCATTTCTGTTATTTTTTCGGTTTTTATGAATTTTTAAAGTTTATACGGACTTTTTGCTCACCCGGTATATATAACTAAACTTTTTCACTTGCCCATTAAAGCTGCAGACATAACAGTAATTCAAAATTTTCAGTTGGAAACCGCAGATGTGTTTCGAATACTCTTTGAGAAAGTTCTAGTTTAACAGATGATCATTTATAGAAATCATTATAAAAGACAAATCGACGTGTGTATACATAAAGCTAAAATATTTTTTAATTAAGACGTTCACGCCGGCACGGTGGGTCACACTCGATTGTCTCAGAGCTGCCAAGTGTGCGGCTTTTCGGATACCAGTATTTTAATAGAGAAAATGTTGTTTTATTTAATTAGAACAATTGGCCGATTTAAAGGAACAACATTTTCTCTAAAATAATAGTGGTGTGTAAAAAGCCGGAGACTTGACAACTCTGAGACAATCGAGTGTGACCCACCGCGCTGGCGTAAACGTGTTAAATTAAATTCGTATAGTTAGAAAATCTTTCTGCATCGTTGATGAATTAATTATATTTTATTTTATATGAAAAAAAATGTTTTGGTCTAAGGCACAGAGAGCCAATTTGGGCCACACGTATAATTAACTAAAATTATGTATATTTAACAAATACGCATAATTATTTAATAATTATGCATATCTAATAAATACGTATAATTAATTAATAATTGTGTATATTTATGCATGAATTAATTACTTTAATACACACAATTTGATTACAGTCATTCCAGGTAACTTTGATCCGCATTTTCTCTATTTTCATATGCCACACTGTTATTTTAAGAATATTGTTGCAACTAGGGGCATAAAAGAGAAGAAATTATCATAAATTATTGTTTGACTATCAAAAATTAAGGAATAATAAGGAAAAAAGCAATAAAAAATGAATTTTTAGCCTGGTTCAAAGTTACCCAGCCATTTAGGGTAACTTTGCACCATATGATAAATATTATCTAAAATAATTCATGATAAAAAAAAGTATTATAGTTTGGACAACTTTAAACCCCCAAAAATGTTTTCAGATATGTAAAGACTCCGAATTTACATTTCCCAACATCACAAGATTTGTATAATTTATGATATTACAACAAATATCAGGAATAAGAAAAGCGGAAGAAGAGAACCATGAACATTTAGAAATAAAAAAAACCTGTTTATTGTTCCTATAAAACATAAAAATGCAGTGGAAAACAATTTTCCATGTTTTATCTCAATAATATCCATAGTTACGGTAATACATACTAGTACTCGTATTATTCAAATAAGAATAAAAAATGTCGAATATATGAAACGTCAAATTTGAGTAGCTCCGCCCAGAAAAACGCCTTTGAATGAATTGTATGTATTTTACACATATTTGTGAAAATATTTATATGTTATATCTAATGTTCACTTTCGGCATTTATATAAAATATACGTGTAAATATGGGAAATTTTTGACAGTAGCACCTATAATCAGTAAATTATAAACATCAGTATAACTTTGTGCCGGCTCAAAGTTACCCTGAAAATGTGATAAAATGTTAGTGTCTTCTTATTTTACATTTTATTAACTATTAATAAATAAATAATCACAAAATATTATCACATTTACAACATTTAGACAATAATATGTTTGATAGATGAGTATATTGTTACTAACTATGAAAATTTAATTGGATTACATCAACTTCAAAACAGCATTCAAAATTAGCTTGAAAACAGTACTTCACAAAAATGGTTAGATGATGCAATTAATAGCGCATAATGTCGCTAATTTATTTTCTAAAATAAAGATTAGAAATCTCAGTTTAGAACCTTGCCAACAGAGCTCAGTTCTGGAGTTTACTTAGTCTTTTGGAGTCAAAAATATTGAAAAATAGGAGGTGATGCAAAGTTACACCCCATGGTTCAAAGTTACCCTGAATGACTGTACTGAAAAAGAAATGGACATTTTCGTTTTCGTTTTCGGCGAAAATAGGAAGATAACTGAAATTTGGTTTTTGTTTCGGTTTCGCCCTTAAAACCTGTATCGGCCGATCCTTACTATTAATTATGTATAACATTCCTATAAGAAAATATTGGTATCAGTAAAGTTTTTACACAGTCAAAAATAGCGTATTTTTGCATAATTATTATTATTTCGCAATAAGAAGGATACAGTTACATTTTGTTCACTTTTATATTAATATTTCCACTTTATGATCAACATTAAATTACCATTTCACTTGTCGCATTTTAAAGTTATTAAACATTTTTACAATTTTTTGCTGTCCTTAAAGTTTTTACACGCATCGTACTTCTGCATGAGAAAAAACTTGAAAAAAATTCTGTGACTGCATCCAAAGTGATTTTCTGTATAAGTTTAGCAAGAGGGATAGTAAGGAATCTAAAACCCAGAGACAGAGTTCAAAAAATAATATCAACTGTAAAAATGTGTGCAGGTTAATTTTTTGCTACATATTTATATAAAACAATTGTTCCAGTTTCGGAAAAAAATTACATCGAATTACTTTTAATGAAACAATTTTATAAAGAGAGCTCCAAACTTAAAAATCAGCATAAGGGACACGGGACGGTATAGGAGTTTTCCTGGTATTTGGACCCCCAACGTCGTCCAAAACTTATTAATCTCTTTAATATTGTTATGCAATCATGCAATGGGATGTTCCCCAGTATATGAAGTTAAAAAAAAACACAAGAATATGTACTGAAATAAAAATTATTATTCAGAGATATAAAAGTCAAACGATTGTGAGAATGCTCCATATATTTTTTAATTTCTGTCATATTTAAAGTATAACTTATTTATTTTATTTTTCTAATTCATTTTAGAGTCTTATTTTTCAAAAATCAAGAACTAAGAAATATTCGTTCATAATTATATAGCCTATTCAGTGTTGAGAGTGAGCTACTTTTTTTAAATTCCTATTTCTTGAATGGCACCACTTTTTTGAAGTAGTGAAATTCTCCTTATTTAATGACATATTAATTAAGTGAAAAGAAGGGAAAATTTACCATTTCAGAAAAGTGGGCCAAATCAAGAAATCTGAATTTTAAAAAAGTAGCCCACTGGCAACATTGAGCCTATTAGTTAAAAATGTTTATGACACGTATAAGTAAATGAAATATTTTGTCATCGATAGACTAACTTTTATTTTCATTTGTTGATAAAACGTTATTATCAGAAATTATAAAAACTCTCCAATTATAGAAGATGAAATGACATATAAACTTTTAAATGGAGCAGTTTAAAGGTTTTAAATGGAATTTGTAAACATTTCTGATTTGAAAGGGAAGATCACTAATGTGGTTTCAAACGTACAATTTTGTAATGGTATTGTTGGCCAAAATTTCATTAGAAATCAAATTTGTGGAAACACGTGAAGCCCTCAGATAGGTTCATTGCATTTCTTAATCCTTTATGTACTGAATTATGAATTCATGAATATCTTATCTTCTAAAGCATTTTTCGTGAATTGTTTAAACTATATTAGAAGATTTACATATTACACAATCATTTAATAAATTTTAGAAGGATTTAGAAGGATTAATTAAATTAGAATTTATAGGAATTTTGTGCAATATTTATAATCCCCACTCAAATTTTTTATTTTAAATATTTTTCTTAGTATTTTTTGTAGAATTAGGAAATGTACAAATATAATATTCTTACAATATAAATATATAAATATTTCTGAATTGACCCCCCCCCCCCCCAATGCCAAGAAAACTGAAAAGATGCGAAAGCAAAAGAAATCATCCTTTTAAAAGTATTTTTGTTTTGTGTAACCAACAATACTTTTGGAACAAGATAAAGTAATGCATCTATAACTCATTCTAGACTATATTACAACTAATCGATGTATTAAATTAATTTTATAACAAGTTATTTTAAGAGTACTTATAAGTACCGTCAGTAGATGAAGGGTTAAAGCATTCAGTTTTAATCATTTAATAACCCTGCATATAGCCTAGTATTTCGCCTCATTAATATTAGTTCCCTGAATGTTAGTGAATCAGATTTTAATTTAATTACAAAGTGATTGTAATAAATAAAAAAAATAACAGCATTATTTCCTTTCTGTTTCCAATCACTTGATTAATAATGAATGTTTGCTGCATATTAATTCAAATAAGCAGATACATCTCTAACACATTGTATTTAAAATCTAAAAAGGAGATAACTGTCTGAAAGATTATTATGGAGAGGCCATATATTTGTATTAGATTTGTATTCGAAATTAATCTGTTTTCAAAATTTATTTTCATTTCTTCTGTTTAACGCTAGCATTCAAATATCATTTCTAAGTCATGTTTAATTTAAGTGCAATCGTTATACCCACATAAATATTCTTTTTGTTTCTGTTATCATTCAGATTGTTAGTATTTGAATCCAATGAAAAAGGCGTGAGTAAGTTAGATAAAATTGGGACTTACCCGTTCTTCAGGATACTTATCTATTTCGGTGTAAATCCACACTTTGTTTTATCCAATATATGTTAGTTGTCATAATTTTAATCAACCACTCTTTATAACCTCCTTTGACAAAAGAAATTGTAGACTATTATATCAAATAAATAAGCAGTGGTAACACTTTAAGCTATTTAATTCACATTGTTTAAATTGTAAAAAAGAGAGAGCATTTTCATGCCTCTTCTCTGGAATGACTACATTTTCAGAATGAAAAATATTTACATTATAAGATAATAAATCAGTAATAATAATTGTAATAGCAATATCATAATAATAATAATAAATCAGTTTAATGTCTATGAGTCACTCAACAAGTCATTATCTTTATCAAAGTTTTCAAGGTTAATTTCTTTTGAATAGATTTATGGCTGAGTTGAAGCGACACATTATTTATGTAACTGAGGAAATTATCTTTATCACAGCTAATTAGCTTGATTTATGTCCATCACAGATAAATGATATAAATGATTTATTTGTTATTTCTAATTTAAGCTCCTTTCCTTTCCCGCATAAGTATTCTTTATTAATATTTTATTTGTTAAACGCAGCCTTTTTTACAAATCTGTTTACATAATCTAAAGATCATTTAGGTAATTTTAAGCTTGCTGGCGTCTAGTAAATGCATTAAAAGACTCATAAATTTCATTTTTACATCTGCTTGCAAATAGATATTTGTTGTTAATCATCCTCTCCGTTAGACTTTATATAAGCAATAATAGGTTTGCCTTTTATTTATCTCTTTTTGATAAGTGGCCAAAGGTAGTTACTGTACTTGGCGGTCTCGTTCAAATTTTAACATATCTCCCAATCTAACGTACATTTTGTACTTGGCATATTGGCTGAAGACAGATGTATTTTTGGCGTATCAAATTACGCAGATGGAACAACACTTCACCTCTGCTCTTGCTACTGATAACACCGCAATACATTGCTTCCACGGGGGCCACCACTAACTCTATATCTTAGCCTTAATAAAGATTCTTTTCCATGGAAATTTCTGCTGATTATTGCCTGGGGGACATTCTTTACAGGAAACGGATTACTCTAACTGGGGTTTGCGACATAATGCATCATTTTTGTACTACCAACTTATTCCATATAAACCAGCCTGCAACATCATTACATCCGGCTATCAACGACCCCACAATTATCCTATAATAATATTATATTTTATCATTAAATAAAATTTTTTTTTAAATGTTTGTTTCCCGATATTTCCATGACTATTTTTCAAAAGTATTATTATTTTTAAATAAGCCGAATACAAAGGAGAACCCCCCGACTGAATTCCTTACAGAAATGATTATATTCTACAAAAAGGTATTGAGGGTCCTTTGAAAAATGTAGTTATTTACTTGCTTTGTAAATATATTTCATCTATCGCTTTACAAAATTTGAATGTTTCAAGACACTAAAACGGATTTGACGAATAAATTCATTATAGGAATACGCAGAAATATGTCATAACTGCAATCCGGATTATGTGTATTATAAAAATCGTGAAATATGATGCAAATATGTATTAAAGTTGTTTAAAATATGCACAATGCACAGTAAATATGCATTTACAAA
The DNA here is from genome assembly GCA_963932465.1 of Maratus speciosus. NCBI lineage: Eukaryota > Metazoa > Arthropoda > Arachnida > Araneae > Salticidae > Maratus > Maratus speciosus. The sequence goes on from OZ010792.1 coordinate 283,236,358, forward strand.
TTTTCATTTACCTATCGTTTTGAGAAATTGTCACGTACTTTCAGTGTTCATGTTTGATAGATCAAATGATATTTCATAAAATAGAAAATGCTATACACACCATATGTACATATGTATTCTATACGGAATAATTTCAGTTACAGTATATCAAGATATATTTCTCGAAATAACGCATAATAAAATTTTATTTCTGAAAATCGCTATATTTCCTTAGATTTGAAAATAGTTTTTCAACATACAGGGTGATTCAAAAAAGATGGGAAAAATTTTAAGAGGTGATAGTACACACAAACAAATATTTTGTATCAAAGAATGCATGGTCGAAAACTAAACGTAAAAAAGTTAGAGGGCGCCAAAAGTTATGTTCTTATACGAGGCAAAAACACACAATGAACGATTAAGTTAAGTTACGAAAACAAATTTAATGGCATTTGATTACAATAAGTGCTCAAAACATTGACCGGCAGCTGTTATGCACGCAGTACAACGGCGAAGAACAGATTGGCGAATTTTCTTAAACACATCAGGCACCACCGCGCTCGCCAGATCTTTCATATCTCGATTTTTTTTGTGTGGAGACAGCTAAAGGCTCTTGTGTATGAGACTCCCATTGTATCCGCAAAAGAACTTGTCGCCAAGCTTTTGGCTGCTGTATGGGAAGTTCGCGATATGCCTGGTTGTTTTAGAAAATTCGCCAATCTGTTCTTCGCCGTTGTACTGCGTGCATAACAGCTGCCGGTCAATGTTTTGAGCACTTATTGTAATCAAATGCCATTAAATTTGTTTTCGTAACTTAACTTAATCGTTCATTGTGTGTTTTTGCCTCGTATAAGAACATAACTTTTGGCGCCCTCTAACTTTTTTACGTTTAGTTTTCGACCATGCATTCTTTGATACAAATGTTTGTTTGGGCGTGTACTATCACCTCTTAAAATTTTCCTATCTTTTTTTAATCACCCTGTATATCAGTTTAACAATGCGATATTTAGAAAATTTTGCTTCACTTATGCACATAGTTCTTGCCAGCTCAACTTCACACCCATTAATGAAAGTATTTATCTGATTCAGCTGGAATTATCCTAAATTTTTGTTTCACATTTTTGACGATTTTCTTATACTGTCTGTAAGCGGTAGTAAAATTATTTGATCTATTATAATTGCATGATTTTGTTCAAGTTGTCATATTTGCAGATTTTGCATTCTCTCAAGTAATTCTTTCAAATAAGTTTCAATCGTACCATTTCGTAAATGTGTTTTTGGATTAAAATGCCATTAGAAATCAAATTAGTGGAAATATGTGAAATCAACAGATATGTTCATTGCATTTTACAAAGCATCCACTTTTAATCCTTCAATAACCCTGTATATAACATAGCATTCTGCCTCATTAATATTGGTCCACTGAAATCGGGGGATTAAAAATATGTTTCCTTTACAATTTTAAATCACAAAAAAAAAAAATTTCCTTTGCGCAAGAAATAAATTTATGTACTGGTTCTCAAAGTGTCATTTGTCTGTATATGCGGTAAAGATCATAAACTAAACATGTTCATATATTAAATTAGATGCTTTAAAAAAACGAGTTTAAAATATATATGAAAGCATATGATTAACAAATATTAAGACAGTTTCTCAGAATTTACTATGGTTAAACTACAAACTACGCAAGAAAAATTATAAACGAATCTTGTTATTAAATAAAAATTAAATTTAAAAAATCAAAAATACCGACTGCGTAAAAAGCAAACTAATTAATTATTTCTCATCAATGTGAAACTATTTTTTTATATTATTTACCTATTTTTTTTTATTTTCTTGTATTGATAACTTATGTTGTGTTTAATTGTTATTTCCTATCTATAAACACTGTTTTGATGAGGCCTATAGATGTTTATGAAGGTTATAATTGCATTAAAGCCTGAGATCCTACCTACATAACTTCCAGGTCGTGTAATAATTAAAAGGAATTTCTGACTGTAAAATAGTCAATGAAACATCGTCTTCATTTTGAAATACCTATCCAATGATATGCCACTCAATATGGTGCGTATTTTTTTTTTTCGTCTCTACCGCCATTTTGTATTTTACGGCTTCCATGTTGAATTTAAAAAAACAAAACCTCACATATAACCATCGGACGGTTAAGACAAATCTATAGAGACCTCATTCATTAAAATCGATCCAGCCGTTGGGATGTTTCGAGGGTATAAAGAAATCCACTTACCCAGATACATGTGAAACACATAACCTTTCTTGGCAGTCAGGTAAAAAAAAATGTACGTTGTTCCCTTTTTATCTAGAGTTTTTCTAGCTGATATATGTGTATGGAAAGGTTTAATTCCCATTTTTAACCGGCTTGCAACGAAGGAGGTAATACATTTCGTTTATACCTGTGTTTTTCTATGAATCACCACGCATTTAATCTTAAACGGATGGTCAGATTTTAATTTTATAACTTTTGAAATGTCTCGAGTTGTAGATGTTCCCATTGCCAAAATTATTAGAATCTAAATATGTATTAGCCCCCGGTATGCTGTTTCTTTCTCCCAGCAAATAATGTTTCGTCTCCAAAAAATAACGTTCCATTGTATAAGCCAGCCATAAAACAAAGCAGGTATGTCATTGTACTGTTAAATTCTCTACTGCATTTTTTTAAACTTCTAAGTATCGCACATTTTCAATTTTCACACCGCCGTATTGGGAAAAAAAGTACTTTTAAATGCAATTTGTTTGAAAACTGCATCTCCGTTTATTTTTGAGATATTAATTTTTGTATAGTTTTTAGCGTCATTTGTTTAATTTTGGCAACTTCAGTACTCCATTTCTGTAAAAAGTAAAAAAAAAAATAGCAAATATATCTTTTTGATTATATTTTCCCATAAAAACTGAAAAAAATATACTTAAATTACGTACTATTTGAAAAATATAGATGAACTATTTCTGATAAAATATGGAGCTATTATAAACTAAATTTAATTTTAAGTATCTATATTAATATTACAAACAAATGAAGACATATGAATCATGAGATATTTTTTCTTTTTCTTTCCTCGAGTTTCTTGAATGACGATATGTCTTTTTTTTTGGATTTGTGTAGTATTCAGCGATTGACATACTATGTGTACTTTACTGTGGATGTTGTTTAAGACTGGATCGCAAATGATGAATTCTTCAGCGGAAGCGGATGACGTCATTTTATATAAAATAAAATCGCGTGTTTTAAGTCTTAAAACTGAACTACAGTAAAGTCCCGATTATTCGAGTCCTGCTTAACCGAGTTGCCACTTTAATCGAGTTATTTTCTTCTGATGGACTGGTGGCTTCTATTATTATGAAACAGTCATTATAAAGGAATGTTAAGCGAAGATGAAAGAGCAGTCGTAAAAAGTTAGAACTCTGATTTTCAAGTCAGAATGGGAAAAAAATGACCATAATTTTTTTTTTTTTTTTTTTTTTTGAAAAAAAAATTATGGCCATTTTTTTTCTCATTCCAAGAAAGTTATCTATTATACATAAACCATTCCTAAATTTTAGAATCTAGCAATTCCAAAAATAAAAACTTTTAGCGCTAACAGTATTTTAGGAATTTAAACTTCTCATGAACATTGGTTCGCAAGAAGGAGAAATTCTATAAAATTCCTTTTACGCCGATGTACCGAAAATGCTGCTCAATTTTTATTTTTAATAACGAACATGCCATAGTAAACCCCAATAGCATATATCATGGCAATCGGACTATATTTATGCGAATTAGAGCATAGACGGACAGATAAACCCAATTCATAAACACTTTTCAACTACGTTTGAAAGTGTTAAAAAAGATGGAACTCTTCAAAGTGTTCACAAGCAATGTTCAGAAAGGCCACGGTCATCAACAAACCTCGCAAATTAAGTATCTGTTTTGCGATTCCATTACTTCACGTTATTAGAAGTGCATTCACCAAAAAGGCCATTAGTTTCAATACAGGCGTTAATTACATACAGCGTTCGTTGTTGTAGTGTAGTTCCGTTTTATAATTCGAAATGAAAAGCGTGTTAATAACAAAATACGTTATAATAAGTTTAATTGTGTATCTAATTTTTGATTCAATCTTATAATAAGTTTAATTGTGTATCTAACTGTTTTATCCAATCTTATAATAAGTTTAATTGTGTATATAATTTTTGAGGATACCCTTTATTAAAAATTTCTATTTCGGTGTCTCAAAACATGTCTATAACATTGTCAGAGATGACGAAATTTGATTTATCTGAATCCGAAATACGGCAACAATCGACTCTTTAGAAGTTTCAAAATGAAGAAAATCCGATAAAAGTAGCGTAGTTCACGCATGAAATACTTCAAAGAAAAAGATTGCTTTAATGTGTGGGTAAACTCTGTCATCTTGAAACTCTTGTTTTGAAGAATGTTCGAGCAGCGAATGCTAATTAGTGTTTGACGGTTTGTTTGTGACAAATAATTGCTAAACTCGGAAATTAAATTAGTGCGATGTAACCTCGCTCTTCATTATAACAGCACAAGCTTACTGCCTGCATTTCAACTTATTTATTATTTGAAGAAAGAAAAGATCATTTTGATAAATTAATGTCCGAATTCGTTCAATCAACTTTTATGAAAAATAAAATATGAGGTAGATAATTTAGTAGCCAGAAGAAGCGGTTTAAGCATTTAAATCAAGTTTTCAGGATGAAAATTTCTGAATGGCATATCTGTTTTGAAATTTGATTTTTTTTAAGGTGTTTTAGGACTCTTAAAGCTTCAACATTTTCGAAATTTTCCTTTTTTTAGATGTTGAATTCGTATTTTTTTTACCCGGCTGCCAAGAAGGGTTATGTGTTTCACGCGTATCTGTGTTTGTGGATTTCTTTATACCCTCGAAACTTCCCAACGGTTGGATGGCTTTTAATGAATGAGGTCCCTATCGATTCGTCTTAACCGTTCGATGGTTATAGGCTAGGTTTTGTTTTTATAAATTCAACATGAAAGCCGTAAAATACAAAATGGCGGTAGAGACGAAAAAAAATACGCACCATATTGAGTGGCATATCATTGGATAGGTCTTTCAAAATGAAGACGATGTTTCATTGACTATTTTACAATCAGAAGCTCCTTTTAATTATTACACGACCTGGAAGTTATGTAGGTAGGATCTCAGGCTTTAATGCAATTATAACCTTCATAAACATCTATAGGCCTCATCAAAACAGTGTTTATAGATAGGAAATAACAATTAAACACAACATAAGTCATCAATACAAGAAAATAAAAAAATAGGTAAATAATATAAAAAAAATAGTTTCACATTGATGAGAAATAATTAATTAGTTCGCTTTTTACGCAGTCGGGTTTTTTTTTTTTAATTTAATTTTTACTTGTTAACATTTTGATATAATTGTTTCCTTGAAATTCCCATTAGAAATTCCCATTAGTTATGGCTTTTAGAGTTATACGCGCTCAATAGCTGAAGCAGCATTTCCGAAACTTTGAAGTCATTTTTCTCCAATTGACGTTTTTGGGAATAACACGCATGATATCTCAAAAACTTTTGAATATTTTTTTATAAAATTTTCAAAACATACGTTTCATGTTAATCTGTAAAAACTCTGAACTTACAATTTTCTTTTCATTATCCAAAAAAATATTTTTTAGGTGATTATGTTGTTGAAATTTTCAAAATTTTGTATTAGCTAAATACAACTTTGTATTAAAAATATAAAAATGCTTTAAATACAAATTTATTTAGATTTAGGGTAATTATTACAATCTGAAGTATAAGTACGCGTCAAAATTTTGACTCTAGTTGCAATATTTATTCTCTAATCGTGCGCGTAGGCTATTATACCAATTTTCAACTTGCCAAATATCGGACAGTTTGGAACCCCCTGCAAATGCTAATTCTGCATCTTACAATTTTTTAAATACATAAAATGAAAGAACATACTTATATCTTTCATCTCAATAAAAATTGCGTTTAAAAATCATATGCATTTTAAGATATTAAATGTTGAAAATGGGTCTCTTTTTTTCATTTTTTCCAATTTTAAGAGTACTGTGACCCCTTAAAATTAAATATGTATTGATGCTAAAGGTATATGTTTTGAAGAGTAATAAAACATTTAAATATGAAAGTTCTTTGTATATAGCTTTCTAAAAATTTATGTACTGGCCATCGTGTCATACAGATTATCCACTCTCAACGGTGTCCAATGGCTAATTCCTAAACTTGTTAGGCATTGCCATATAGTTCGTGTTACAAAAATGTTTTAGATGAGGTAAAAAATTATTTTAAAAGTTGCTTTGATCAATAAAAACATTTCTGAAAAAGTTACGAAATTTAAATTTTTGTACGATCCCATATTAGTGATATTTAGTAAAAATTTCCTATTGCACTAAGAAATAAAACAAAAGGAGTCCCATTCTTCTACGATTAAAACTGACCGAGTAATAGCTTCTTTAATGTTGAAGCAACTTTTTCTCTGCGAAACAGGGGTTTTTCACAAATTAACTAGAAATATAAATAATCGTCAGATATTAAAAAGATAATAATAACAGCTGAGAGTAAAATTAATATTACAATATAAATTTGAAATCTTTTTTCATTCTGACATATTAATGAAAAATATACAACTTGTTGTAAAAATATAAGTTACAAAATAATAGAATTTTTGTTTAATTAAATAATGAAAGCAACAGTCGCAATTCTTTAGAAAATTATACATATTTTCAAATGCTGTTAGAATATCTAATTTAAAACTGGTCAATTTTAGTGTTAAATGAATGGGACTTTTTTTTTGTTTGTTTGTTTGTTTTCCTTGTTAGTGCAATAGGAAATTTTTACTAAATATTACTTATAGGATCTGGGGATGGTATAAAAATTTAAATTTCGTAACCTTTTCAGAAATATTTTTATTGATCAAAACAATTTTTAAAATAATATTTTACCTTATTTAAAACATTTTTGTAATTGGAACTATATGTCTGTGACTAACGGTTTAGAAATTACCCATCGGACACCATTAAAAGTGTACAACCTACATATCAAGATAATTTTTTCCGATAAATAATTCTTTGGGTACAAGATCATTTTCACAGTTATAAAGTACAGGATCTGTGATTATTCAATAAAGGAATGTTAAAATTCTAGTGCCAAATTCACCTTGAATAAATAATTAAAATTCGTATAAAGCACAAAAAAAAGCAATTTAACAAATTACAACGACCATTTGGAAAACGATTTTTTCGAAGACTAAAATTTAAGACATAAAAGATCGTATGGAGTTGATCATACATTACGTACGCCATGAATTAAACATTAATAGTGTTATGACACGTAAAAATTGCAAGCGCAAAAATCGCTTGCAAATTGTACGTATTATCCAAGCACTTCATTGGCTGTTCGGGAAAAGGCTTTTCCATCGTCAGATTTCCAAGAAATCTGATGACACATTTTAAATGAAATTTCATTCTTAAACTTCTAAACATCCGACAATATTACTTTTTACATCGTCGGATACAGAAAAAAAATGTACTTTTAAATGCAATTTGTTTGAAAGCTGTATCTCAATTTGTTTCTGAGTTATTAATTTTTTTTTAGTTTTTATTACTTTTTTGTCATAGTGGCAACAAAAGGTATCCATCGTTGTTGAAAGTAAAGGGAAATACACATTACTGTATAGACCAATCAGAAATCGAATAAAATGCGGATTAAACCAATAAAAACCTTCAGCTATGCTTTCGATTTCCTACCCTGACAGAGAACAATAACCATTTTTCCAAATGGTTAATAAAACGTATTAAAATTGCTTTTAGGTGCATATATACAGAGTCATTCATAAATATTGAAAAAATATGCTATCTCCTTAAATATTGCCTATAGGCACATACTTCCCACTGTAAAGATGGAAATAAAAAAAAGTGGAAAATTTAATGATATAAGTTGCAACTCCATAACACCACTTTTTATACGACCCCCTAGAGTAAAATTTCCTATTAGAAAATTATTCCTTATCCATTCCTGAATTAAACACGAAAAAATTCCTCGCGATATCGCCAAAACTCGCAGAGATATTAAAATCCAAAATTCGTGACTTACACCGTTTTCTCCTGCCTCTGAGCGAGAAGTTATTGACTCATTTTAAATGTGAGATAGGATTCATCCACAAATTATACGTTATTAAAAGTCGGTTTAAGACAGTGCCTCTCTTTTGGAAATGAAATTGCAGCGAGTAGATTTTACATAAAACTTGCTTTCAAAATATGTTTTAGGTCTGCCCTAGAGGTCTGCATGGGTCGAAATTACCCGCCCGGGTCCGGCCCGGGCCATAGAAAAAAGTTCTGCTCGACCTGGGAAAAAGCTGAAATCTCGGCTCCGTCAGACTTAATTTCTACAAAATATAATTTTTATGTCGATATGGTTTAAAAAGATTTTGTATGGAGGAATTCTAACTAAAGGACTAAAATTACTTATTATAGCTTTTCTTTTGTCATGTTTATAATATTCATTTTAAAGAAGTGCCAAAGGCTGTGATATTTATTTTTTTTTTAAATAAATCTCTATTTTTATGTAAATGTTTAACTTATCATTTAATATCTTTAATCCATTTTCCATGGATTAGAGAATTTGTAAAATGTTATACAGTAAAATAATTTAAGACGGAATCACATCGGAAAGAAAAAAATGCGTTATATACAAGTTCCTTTTTTAGGAGGTGTAAATGTAATCAATTTTTTTCTCAGGTATTATAATATTCGTTTTGCATGGACCAACACATTTCCGTTTAAGACAGGATTCCGACATAGGCAGGTCCTTTTTCACTGGTTTTACTGTATTTTATTTTATTTTATTTTATTTTATCGCCTTTAAATCTACTGTATTTAAAAAAATTAATTTTAAAGTTTAATTGTAAAAAAATGGCAATTTAAAATTATATGTATTTTTTGTAAAAATTTTTGGACTGAGCCAAATTTTACTGATTTTTGCACGGATCAGGTCAGTCAGGGACAATGACTTTAAGACGGATTGGGTCGAGACAGGGACTGAAAATTTCTCCCCGTGCAGACCTAGGAAGACAAATGTGAGTCCAAGTTCTGTATGAAAAAATACGTCAGGCCCGGCTTGTCCAAGCCATTAGAGAAAGTAATGTCTGGACTTGGCGCATCCCCTCCCCAGAATACAGACATTTTTTAATGACCTCGCCGAAACGATATAAAATGTGAAGTTGTGAGGGGTAAAGTTATGAAAAAAAAATTTAATCACCATGTTAGAAAAAACCTTGTTTTAAATCAACTGACGGACATTTAAATAACACAGAAAGGAGGTAAAAAGAGCTAAAGTTGAACTGAATCGTATGTTTAAGCTTCAGGAATGAATTACTTATTGAGCTACATTTTTTTTTTAAAGCATTTAATTATTTTATTAGGAGCCAATCTTTGTTTAAAACTTTAATAGCGTTTTTCTCCATTATGGATTTTTTTTTTTTTTTAACCATTTTTTGTCTTTAAGTTATTGTAATTCAAGAATAGTTAAAGAAAAAAGGTGCAAGCTTGGAACATGTCATTTTTATCAATTTACATTAATTTTGCTTCGGCAAATTTGAAAAAAACATTTACTTTTAATGATAAGATATTTTAAAAATAAGTTACATAATTTTTTATATTTACATTTTTAATATTTTTAAAATTAATATTGAAAAGAATTCTGAAACAAAAATTACATGAGAAAAATATAAAATTCTACAATTAATGTTTCGAGTTATAATAATCTTAAATTATCCCCATAATAAAAAAAATAATTATTTAAAAAAAATTAAACTTTATGAGAAATTTTAGGATGTGATTTTGTTTGCAAATTATATGGTTAAGCATCACAAAAAAAAAAAATATATATATATAAAATTCTAACTCAATAAATATATTTTTATATGTTTCCTGGAACGTTTAAAGTAACATTGTTTCTTAAATTACACGCATTTCAATTTGTGTCTAATCTCTTAAAATCTGACGAATTATTTAAACGGGTATATCTGTGTTAATTTTGCAGATATGAAGATGGAATTTTTTGTTTTTAATTCAGGAATGGATAAGTCAAGGAATGGTCAATATCCTGCTACATTCTTAAAAATCGTTGACATATTTCTCTTCTGTAGGCATTTGAGGATTGAGAAATGTCGGGATTGCTTGCGTCCAACTGTAACCAGGTTATCGGAATGTGATGGAATGAATAATCCACGTAAAAAACATACTTCTGCACTAACCACTTTAAATAAACGACACTTTTTTGTTTTAAAATAACTAAAATTAGAGATTTTTAAAGTAATAGTGAGAAAAAAAATCGTTGTATAAACTTAACGAAAATTGTAGTGGTTCTGAACCGACTTGATAAAAACTGAAAAGCTCTCTATCAGTGTCTGCAAAAAAAAAAAAATCACGTAGTCATAGTGTGCGACCGTTCCAGCTCTCTTTGATTTTTGACTAAACCGTCTTTATAATTTCTAACTAGAGTGAAACCTCCCTGGGCAACCACCTCCCTGAACCCATTTTTTCATGGAACGAAATTTATCCCCATAGGCTCAACACTAATTTTACCTCTATTCAGAGACCAACCCTTATGAACTCCCTCCATGAGCGATCAATTTCTTTGAAGAAAATGGAACAAATTCCGTTTCTTCCTGGTCGCTTGAAGAAGGTTTTATTAGAATAATAATTCCGGAGAACACATTATTCATCAAACTTCTAAACTAAGTTTAGAATTTTTATTTATTCCGATAACTTTTAAGTGTTTAAAACCCTTTGTGCCATTTTAGGCAATGAATTTACTCTAATGACAAAGTAAGGATGACGGTCTATAAACTCCCCTGCCCTACTGTGTCAGGAAACTCTCAAAGAAATAGATAAATTAATGAAATTGTCATAATTTGTTCCCGTCCAAAAAAATTGGATTTATTTAATGAACTTCGAAAGGACTTGAAAATATAAGTTATAGAAGATAAAACCGTAAAATCAAAGCAAACGTATTCAGTTTTAAACTCTGCACTAATTAACTTATGTAATTAACTTTTGTTTTGATACTTAAATTTTCATATTTTTTCCTAATATGAAAAATAAATTTTAGTAACCTTAATTGTTACCTTTTTTCAACAATTAAAATCTAGATATAAACATGACCTCCATTAAGAGGCCATCTCCCACCTCTCGGAGCGACCGATTTTTATTGGAACAGAAGATGGTCGCTTTAGGGAGATTTTACTGTATATGGTAAATTTAGGTACTGAACCTTAATAACAATCTGCTGTAAAAAGGTTCAAATAAGAAGTGGAGTTACTAAAATTCTTTTCTTATCATTACCAAATTTATTATATCCAATTCTACTTCTGTTTTAGTTATTTCTGTTTATTTTGAAGTTAATTGATTCGTAATACAACATTGTTCTTTTGGTTAACCGTTGTTTTAAAACAAGGGCCAAGGAAAATGGAGCATTTGTAAAACCTATTGCCTGATAATGTGAAAACATTGCTGGATTTAGATAAAATAGCGACTTTCAAAATGAAGGAAAGATCAAAATAAGTATTTATCGAATACGTATACGAGATAGGAATAAAGGAAACAGCAGAATGCAAAACAAAATTGAAAGTACTACCATCTAAATCTACACAAACATTTTCTTGGAATAGAGAATCTTTATAAAAAAGAAATTGAACTTAACACAATAAACTTTAATGCACGCGTAGTAAAATGCTAAGGAATATTCTTGATTTGTATGATGAAACTTTTATGCCTTCAGATCCAGTATACGTATCTTCGTGTAAATATTTCCAAACTTCTAATCTAAAAGGAATTCGGTTTAGTCTAGAGCAAGAAAAAGTATTTCATTCAATTTTTATTTTAGCAAGCATTGGGTGACGCTGGAATTGCATGAGGACCGTTTGGTTGTTAAAGCTCTTTTATTTCTAAAATTTATCATGATCAATTTATCAAAAAGTATTAGCCCCCAGTACGGTATGCTATTTCTTTCTCCCAGCTTATTTTGTGTCCAAAAAATAACGTTACCTTACAGAATACAGCCGTAAAACAAAGCAGCACGATTAAATACTCTATAGCATTTTTTTAAACTTCTGAGCATCGCACATTTTCGATTTTTACACAGTCATATTCGGGAAAAAAGTACTTTTTTAATGCAATTTGTTTGAAAACTGCATCTTCATTTATTTTTGAGATATTAATGTTTTTGTAGATTTTAACGACATTTGCTTAATATTGGCAACGAAAGAACTCCATTTCTGTAGAAAGTGAAAGAAAAATAGCAATTATATCTTTGCGTTGCCATTTTCCCATAAAAACTGAAAAAAAAAAATTAAAATACGTGCTATTTTTAAAAAATATAAATGAAGGATTTCTGATAAAACATGGATCTATTAGAAACTAAATTTAATTTTAAATATCTATATTAATAATACAAACAAATGAAGGCCTGTGAATCTTTAGATAGCCGAGTTTTTTGTCGAGTTTTTTGAATGACGAAATCTCTTTTATTTTTGGATTTGTGTATTATTCAGCGATAGTGACGTTCTAAGCGTACTTTACTATGATGTTGTTTAACACTGCATCGCAAATGATGAATTCTTCAGCGGGTGTGGATGACGTCACTTTTTGTAAAATAAAATTGCGTCTTTTAAGTCTTAAAACTGAACTACAGTAGAGTCCCGATTATCGGAGTTTCCGCTTTCACCGAGTTATTTTCTTCTGATGGATTGATGGCTTCTATTATTATGAAATAGTCATTATAAATGAAGTGTTAGGTGAAGATGAAAGAGCAGCCGTAAAAAGTTAGAACTCTGATTTTCTGGTCAGAATGGGGGGGGGGGGGGATGGCCATAATTAAAAAAAAATATGGTCCTTTTCAATTTGAAAAGCCTGGAAAACTCGAACGAAATCCAGAAGGTTATGAAGAAAAACATCATCATAAACTGAAGTTGCCTCAGAGTGAAGGGTGAAAATATTCTTTATCATTTTTATGAACACATATGACAGTTTTTAAATACTCTGCCGGCCCGGCCTACAGGCGGAGGTATATTTCGAGGTTAAGTATATTAATTTCACCAACGAAAACTAAATCAAGATTAGAGATAAACCCAGTTTAACAATTTTATCTGGCCGCTCTTGACGAGTTTTTAATCTTATTTTTTTGTAATAGCTGGTTTTATCAGAATCATATTAAGGCAGTATTCAAAAAATATTTTTCCATGCTCAACAACTTGAAATTTTCTGACACATTTTCAGATTAATTTTTAAAAGGAAAAACATGAAACTTGCTTATGTGATTTTTTAAGAGATTTATAAGCGACCTATGTTTTTATTTTTCGTTCAGTTAATTAGAACATGATTTATAGACAGTTATTTTCTCAGTAGGGCCATATTTTCTGGCTTTATCAGAATCATGTGAATACAATAATTTTTTTTTAAACCTCGCTTTTGACGAGTTTTTAATCTTTTTTTTTTTTTTTTTTTTTTTTTTTTAGCTGGTTTGATCAGAATCATGTTAAGGCAGTATTCAAAAAATATTTTTCCATGCTCAACGACTCGAAATTTTCTGACACATTTTCAGATTCATTTTTAAAAAGAAAAACATGAAACTTGCTTACGTGATTTTTTAAGAGATTTATAAGCTACCTATCTTTTTATTTTTCGCTCAGTTAATTGGAACATGATTTATAAACAATTATTTTTTCAGTAGGACCATATTTTCTGGCTTTATCAGAATCATGTTAGTACGATAATTCTTTCTTAAACCCCTATTTTTGTTTAATTTTTTTAACTGTAAGATTTGGTCATATCAAAAACTTGTCAATGTAAAAGTTTTAAATATTAAGAGGATTTATAATAAATTTAAGCGGATTTGGCATCTTGTGAATTGACGAAGTTATGAATTTTTTACTTCTTCATCCTCCCCCTTTTTTCAGTAAGAGGTGGTTCTATCAAAAACTTGCCAATATAAAAGTTCTAGATAGTATTAAGAACATTTATAATAAATTTAAGTGAATTTGATATCTTCAGAATTGACGAAGTTATGAATTTTATTTTTTCTAAAACCCTATTTTTTTCGCCCCTTGAGCCCATTTTTAATTTTATCAAAAATCTGTTATACGTAAATTTTTGGCCCTTTCCTAGAAGTAATAATAACTTTAAACTGATTTGATATGTATTATAATTAAGAAGTTACCGGCTTTTTTTCGATTTACACAAAAACCCTCCCTATTTCCACTTCATTAGTCCGATATTGCCCATTAACGAACTTGACCGAGATTTTTTGTCCCATGATTTTCTTATCAGTTTGGAAGAGATTTATGCAGAATTATGGAAGTTATCGTGCCCATAAAAAAGTTATATATATGTAAATAGATAGATAGACAAAGTTTTGACCCGGGGGTGGTTTGGGATTCAAAGGGGCGTAGATCGGCGTAGATCTGCAAAGAAATTTCAGAAATTCTGATACAGGTGAAGTGCCTCTTCATATAATATTTTATTAAAGAAGATTTTGCTTAAATCTTCATATTCTGTTTAATCCTTACTTTTCATCTATTTGTTTATTTGTTTAATTCGCATTTGCACTCAGCTTTTAGGATGGGCAATCCGAAAGCAATCAATAAATAATAATAATAATAATAATAATCTAATGTTTCCTTTGGAACCGATGTGAGAGAAAACAGACCTGGATGAGTTTCAAAACTACACCAGTTAAATTCTGATTCCATGGTAACGTAACAACAGTAGCCATATTGTTAAAAGCTCTGCGCAGCGAAATGAAGAGCTAAACGTAAACGAGTGAGAGTTATACTCGTAGACGACTAAGGTTATACTACTAGAATTGTGCACTGTCGTGGTTTTGTCCTAAGAAAATACGAGTTGATACTGAAATATGACATGTTTTGTTTACTGTTTGCCTTAAACTATAAATAGGATATTTATTTTCGTATGTATTTTATAAATTACAAATTTGAGTAAGTATTCTGCTAATGACATTGAGTTTAATTTAATACAGTAGACTCGCGATTTTCGACCCCGATATAGCGACTCCGAATGATTTAGCGACTATTGGATCAGGTCCCGATCGCTTTCCAATACTTACAATGTTCCTCTACGTTCGTTTTAACGACTCGTAAATAATTACAATCTTGATTTAGCGACCTTTTTCAAAACACTAAAAATGAAGATTTCAAAATCATCTAATGCAAGAATTACGAAAACATCTCGCTTTTCCGGAACATTTGAGAATTTTGTTGCCGTTGACGAATGGCTAAAATCTGAACGGGACATTCCAAATAATTCTTCCGACGAGGAAATTGACGATGTTCCAGAAGCACCACCTAGATCAAAAGAAACAAAGGATGCCATCAAGAGTATAGAAAATTTTTGGAAGAGAAAAAATTCTAACGGCTACTTTCAGATGATCAATGGACTAATTCTGGAAGTTTCCATCCGCGATTTGAAGCAAAAAAGTATTAAAAAATTTTTTCAAAAACATGAATTAACTAGTGTACCTTATTTTTTACTTTTCTAAAATGTTTAAATTAATTTTTATAAAATTATTCCATAATTTTTTAATTCTAAAGATTAAGACAATTAACAACAAATATAATTTAAAAAAATTGTATAAATCACGTTTTTTATTACATTAGAATGTTAGGTATTATTGAACTGCATTAAAAAACAAACAAAGAATATTACTAACTTTTGATTCAACGACCATTCGATTTAACGTCCGATTTCCGAAGTCCCCTGAAGGTCGTTAAATGGCGAGTCCGAGTCTACTGTATAAACAGTATTTTATTGCTGATAAGATAACGATAAACAGTCATGGAATTTGTCATAAAAAATATAACCGTTACAATTTAAAAATGGTAATAAAAAAGGGAAAAAAGAATAAGAGCTATAAAATATATAACGTTAGTTTTAAAATCTCAATACTAATTGTTTTCTATACTGTTAATTTAAGAAATATATCACATAACAAGGAAATTAGTGAGAGATTCGTGGAAATGGAGATGTTGTACAGCGGTTTCTAAATCGGTTTAAAACATTTTAATATATACAGTAAACTCTGTCTAAGGCGGAATCGGTCGAGACTGAGAAAATTTTCCGTGGTAGACAATATTCTGGCTTATGCAAAAGAACTCTCCTCCCCCCCTCCTCCAAAAAAAAAAAAAAAGGATAAATCATATAATTTTTTACGTTCGTAACTTTTAGTATTGTTATTTAAAATGAAATTTTTAATGAAATCAGCAGTAAAATGAATGATGTGATCTAATTGGTTGTTCGCATGAAAGGATGTTGTAATCGAAAACACTCGTTAAATCTACTGTTATATTTGCGGTATTTTTACATACGGAAATGTTACGTCGCAATCTACTGCAATAAATGCAGTGAATTTGACAATCATTTTTTACAGTGTAGGTACATTAAAAAACAAACAAAGAATATTACTAACTTTTGATTCAACGACCATTCGATTTAACGTTCGATTTCCGAAGTCCCCTGAAGGTCGTTAAATGGCGAGTCTACTGTATAAACACTATTTTATTGCTGATAAGATAGCGATAAACAGTCATGGTATTTGTCATAAAAAATATAACCATTACAATTTAAAAATGGTAATAAAAAAGGGGAAAAAGAATAAAAGTAATAAAACATATAACGTTAGTTTTAAAATCTCAATACTAATTGTTTTTTATACTTTTAATTTAAGAAATATATCACGTAACAAGGAAATTAGTGAGAGATTCGTGAAAATTGACATGTTATATAGCGATTTTCAAATCGGTTTAAATCACTTTAATTCATATTTCCATTTTCAAGCGTGTTTGTACAAATAAATAAATCTTGTCTTTAAAAAAAAATAATAATATAAGCATTTTGAAGAACTACAATATCGCAGGAAAGACTTTCTTTGGCTGATATTTCAATGATAAAAGATCTTTTATCGGTGTTTTATCAGCCAATACTCCAACTGGTTCAAAGGCAAAGTTATGCAGTTGAATTTAACACTTTTTAATTATTACTGTAGGAAAGTGAATATGAGTTTATAATGGTTATAATAGTTATATGAGTAAACGTAATTCCTAATTAAATAGATATTTTCTTTTTTTTTTCTATTTTATGTTTACAATGTATGGGTCTATCCTTTTCTTTTGTCCTTCCTTTTTTTTTTTTTTACTTTTTGGACCAACTGTATATTAATTATATTTTAAGACGATAGAAATCCTATCATCGGATTTACATTGACTCTTTCAATCGCATCGTGCAACAGAAGTATTTAATATAGAATATGGTTAACATATATATATATATATATATATTTATGATATTCTTATTAATAACGTAAATTATTCTATTGATTTTAGAGGTCATAAAAATATGAGAAAAGCAAAAAATTTTAAATCAAATTGCGTTTCATCTTTACATTTCAACCTGATTGACATATTTTCTAATATCATATGTAAAACTTAAGAAAAAAGATATGTTTAAAAGATACTCTTAAAATTTATAACATACCCCTGAAAATTTTTAAACGGAGTGAAATTATTGCCAAAAATGATTTTTTTTTCTTTGCGTGGATTACGTATGTCAGTGTATATGTGCATAGTTTATTACTGAGTAACGTCTTTTTTGAAATCATTTAAAAAGAACATAGGCACGGAAAGAAACATAGGTTTAAAACCGAAGAGTCTAGAAAAATCAATAACTAGCAATTAAGTACCTCCAAACTGCAAATGACACATAAATTGTCCTTGTTCCATTCATAAGAAAAATTTAAGATTATAAAATTCTGTTTATAATTAGTTATAATAATACTAAATTTTATAACATACGCCTAAAAAGTTTTTAACGGAATGAAATTTCTCCCAAAAATAATTTTGTTTTTCTTTCGCCCATTCTGTATCTGGAAAGAAATACAGGTTAAAAGCGAAGGGTCCAGAAAAATCAATAACTAGTAATTAAGTACCTTCAAAACTGCTAATGACACATAAATTGGCCTTGTCTCCTTTATAACAAAAATTTAAGATTATAAAGTTCTGTTTATAATTACTTATTATAATACTAAATTTTATAACATACGCCTAAAAAGTTTTTAACGAATGAAATTTCTCCCAAAAATGATTTTGTTATCTTTTCGCCCATTCTGTATGTGGAAAGAAATAGAGGTTAAAAAGCGAAGGATCCAGAAAAATCAATAACTAGTAATAAAGTACTTCCAAAACTGCAAATGGCACATAAATTGGCCTTGTCTCATTCATAAGAAAAATTTAATATTATGAAATTCTGTTTATAATTACTTATAATAATACTAAATTTTATAACATACCCCTAAAAAGTTTTTAACGGAATGAAATTTCTCCCAAAAATGATTTTGTTATCTTTTCGCCCATTCTGTATGTGGAAAGAAATAGAGGTTAAAAAGCGAAGGATCCAGAAAAATCAGTAACTAGTAATTAAGTACCTCCAAAACTGCAAATGACACATAAATTGGCCTTGTCTAGCTCATTCATAAGAAAAATTTAATATTATAAAATTCTGTTTATAATTACTTATAATAATACTAAATTTTATAATATACGCCTAAAAAGTTTTAACGGAATGAAATTTCTCCCAGAAATGATTTTGTTTTCTTTTCGCCCATTCTGTATGTGGAAAGAAATACAGGTTAAAAACCGAAGGATCCAGAAAAATCAATAACTAGTAAGTACCTCCAAATGGCACAAAAAATGTCCTTGTCTCATTCATAAAAAAATCTAAGATTATAAAACTATATTTATAATTACGTATAATTATACTAAAATTTATAACTTACTCCTGAATTTTTTTAAACGGAGGGAAATTACTCCCAAAAAGGATTTTGTTTTCTTTTGACCCATTCAGAATGTCAGTGTGTATGTGCATAGCATAAAGTTGAGTAACCTCCTTTTTTTAAGTCATTCAAAAAGAACAAAAATTACGCAAGGGAAAAAAAATATAGGTTAAAACTGCAAAAATAGCAGAAAAACTGTCCATGTCTCATTTGTAAAAAAAAAATCCGAGATTGTAAAATTATATTTGTAATTACTTATAATTATACCAAAATTTATAACATACTCTTAATATTTTTTTAAAGGTGTGAAATTACTCCCAAAAAGGATTTTGTTTTCTTTTGGCCCATTCTGAATGTCAGTGTGTATGTGCATGTGCGTAGCATAAAATTGAGTAACCTCCTTTTTTGAAGTCATTTAAAAAGAACAAGAATTACGCAAAGAAAGAAATATAGGTTAAAAAACGAAGAGTCCAGAAAAATTAGTAACTAGTAATTAAGAACTTCCTAAACTGCGAATGGCATAAAAACTGTCCTTGTCTCATTCATAAATGATAAGACAGAAACCCTAGAAAGTAGAAGAATGATAAAACGCCATTTTCATATTTTTTATTCATACACACTTGTCCTTTAATCCAAAAGGGAAAAACTTCTTTTTTTTATTATTCTTATTGCTACTCTAGCACATTTAGAATCTCTAAAAAAACACAAGGAGGCGATACCACGAAAGAAAGATTAAGAATAGCCAATTTCGACGCATTACAAGATTAACCCTATGAATTCCCACACAGGGCCGACCGACATAGTAGAAGCCGTTTCTTTCCGATGCCAGATTACAGGGGATAATTGACGTTGACTGCTGCACTAGAACGGATTCACAGTAGTAACGCCATAGTTTGGCTTCATTTTTCTTGTCGTTGCCAGATTAATCTTAAAGTGCAAAAAAATATATATAGATTAAAGCTTTTACTAATATTAATAGTTGCAGAATGTTTTTTCGGGGATTTATTCAGAGATGAAACACTTAAGGGAAAAAGGGAAATAAATGAGATCTTATTCGTAAATCTGACTTATCAGAAGTGATCTGATTTAAGTCTGAGCTTTAAATGTTTTGCAGATTTAGAAATTGTTTTTAAAATTCGTAGTTCTAAACTGTTTTTGATAGAAATATCTATAAAATTGAAAACATTAATTTTTTATTCATTTTCTGACACACTTAGTCTGGCATGCTTTTAATAAAATGGAGTAATAAAAATCTTATGTCACTCATTTAAACAATTTCCAACACAATTGAAAAGTGTTTATGAATTCGATTTGTCTGTCTGTCGTATGTCTGACGTTTGTCTGCCGTCTGTCTGCCGTCTGTGTGCTGTTTTCCTGCCTTCTGTCTGCCGTCTGTCTATGCTAACTCGCGTAAATATGCTCGGGTTGCTATGTAACTGAAATATGCTATCGATACTTACTATAACACCTTTAACCTTCCTGACATAACCAAAAATAAGAATTTTCTTCCGTTAAATAAAAAAAAATGTTAGAATATTTCCTTTGAAACTTTATGCACAGATAGATTATAAACAATGATAGGATGCTGGCTGTTTTTTAAACATGTAGTTTTTAATAAATTTGAAAACTTTATTACTTGAATACATTATTGATACATTTCATATGAAAATGCTCTATTGTTTTAGTTCGTGAGTAACCTAAAAATTTATTAAATGCAAAAAATACAGGGTTAGCATAAATGAATGACCGGATTTAAAAATTTTATATTTTCAACACTGTAACACATATTATAATAAGTGATATTTGAAAATAAAGAAGAACGTTCTAATTGCTTTTCCGTTACAAATGTTTGATGTGCGAATATCTGGTAATACGGCAAACATTTAATCTGCAAACAAGTTTGTTCCATACATTTGACAGTTTTGCACAGTCAACAATTCTTAATGCAGCACTGATGCATTGAAACACTTAACCCTTAAAGCTCCGGCGTCTCTTACACAAATTTTATTCGATAGGCACCACTTTTTAAAAAGCGGTTTCCTTCAAGTACACAATTTCAATAATGCTCTGATTAAATAAGGTGAATTTTATTTTCCATTATTACTGGTACCAAAAACAAATTTTGCAAAGACTAAGAATGTCTCCGCAGCGGAGCCAACGGAGTGGGAAGGGTTAATAATGCAGCACTGATGTACCGTGTACTTTATGGTGCATAAAACTATCAAATGTGTGGAATAAACTTGACTATAGATTAGGTATTTGTCGCGTTACGAAAGGTTCGCACATCGAACATTTGTAACTGAAAAAAACTCGGAATCTTCTCCTTTATTTTCATATATTACTTGTTATAATATGTGTAATAGTTTTGAAAATATACACTGTTAAAATCCGGTCACTCATTTGTGTTAACATTGTGTATTAGGATTTTTAATTAAAAACTGTTTTAACCTAATTATCAGGCACTAGCAAAAACCGCGGTTTTGCTCGCGTAATAGTTGAAATATGCCAAGTGATATTTGTATGTCTAATTTTTATTACAAGAAATTATATTTTTAGGAATAATTCAAAAATAACTAATTAAACCACAGTTTGACTAAACTTCATTATTACACTGCATTAGCAGAAATGAGACTTAAATTAATAATAAAAACTATAACTAATTCTAAATAAATGATTATTTAAAAAATATTTTGTAGCTTTTATGCTCATTCCATACGCTCATTTCAGTATTCATTAGAAGTATTGAATTTTTTAGAAACCGTTCTTAGTACGCATTTACATCTTAAAATTAACCATCATGTCAAATTCCAAGCTTTTTGTCTAACTGTCTAACACCTCTCTGGTGGTAATAGCGCTAATATAAAAGTCTATTTGAAACAGAGACTGTCACAATTAACTTTACAACATTAATTTTGAAATCGGTTTGGTATTTCCTAATATTCAATAGAAAACGTAATTTAGAAAGTTTTTAAAACCTTTTTTAGAATGTTTGTTGTTTTTGCCAACCCCAGGTGGTAGCGGCACTGGCATAAAATGTAACCTGTCTAGGATCAGAGACTGTCACCATTGATTCGCAACCATTACTTTTGTAATCGGTTTACTGTTTCCTGAGATTGCATAGAAATCATAATTTAGTATTTTTTTTACAATGATTTCGCTCCTTCCCTTCTCCCCCCCCCCCTTTTTTTTAAATTTCGAATTTATTTTCGACAATTCTTAGAGGGCATTAATATTTTATAAGTAACTGCTATGCCATATTTAAAGTTTTTAGCTTCTTCAGTATCACAGAAATCGCAATTTCGAACGTTTTTTGCTCCTGCAACTTTCTGGTGGTAGTGGCACTGATATAAAATATAGCTGCTTATGTTTGAGTAGATCCTATCACCACCATTTTGCAATCATTATTACTTTCTTCTATCTTTACAAGAAGAAAGTATTGGTTTCATGAAAATTTTCAAATTTCAGTTTTCGACGGATTTACACGTTTTATGGGTCAGAGATTCCAAAAAACATGTTTTTACAAAATGTCTGTCTGTGAGTCTGTCTGTCTGTATGTGACACAAATTTTGTGGGCGCTCTATCTCAAGAACTAATGCACGGAATTTAATAAAAATTTATATTCACGCAGTCCCTGATATATATTGGTGCTGATTAGTTTTTGGTGTAAATCGCCCTGCAGGTGGCGCTGCTATGTAGCATTTTGCAAAATTTTCGCAAAAGCTCTATCTCAAGAACTAATGAACGGATTTTTATAAAACTTCAGATTCCGTTAGTCCTTGACATGAATGGATGATGTTTCCGTTTTGGTGTAAATCGCCCAACAGGGGGCACTGTTATGCTACATTTTGCAGGATTTACACTATTTTCGCGGTAGCTCTATCTCAAGAACTAATGCACGCATCTTCATCAAACTTCGGATTTAGTTAGTCCTTCTTATGAAATGATGTAAATGAATACGTGTTGGTGTAAATCGCCCAATAGGTGGCGCTGCTGTGCTGCATTTTGAACTATTTCCTCAATATCTCTATCTCAAGAACTAATGCACGAATTTTCATCAAACTTCAGATTTAAGTATAACTTAATTAATATTGCTGCTTTGCACAATACTATTTTCTCAAGAACTAATGCACGAATTTTCCTCAAACTTCATATTCAGTTAGACGTTGACATAAGTTGGTGATAATTAGGTTCTGGTGTAAATAACCCAATAGGTGGCGCTGATATTCTGTATTTTGCTGGATTTACACAATTTCAGTGACGGTCATACCTCGAGAACTAATGCACGGAATTTCATATTTTTAGAATTCTCATGATGAACACAGATTGCCATTTAATTTGGCACTGAGGTAGTGAATTTTGAAGTATTGACATGTATGAGATAGAAGAAAGTTTTGTTGTGGCCACAACATACTAGTTTTTAAAATGAATTTGGTATTTCATAAGACTGCATAAAAATCGTAATTTAGAATGTTTTTAGAAAGCTTTTCGCTCAATTCATCCTTTTAAATTTGGAATTTTTTTTCGCCCGTTCTTAGAAAGCATTTGCATCTTTTTAAGTAATTACCATGCCAAATTTCAAAATGTTAGACTCCTCAGTATCACAAAAGAAAAAACGTAATTTAGAATATATTTTGATCGTTCAACCCCCAGGTGGTAGTGACAACAGCATAAAATATAGCCTATGTCTGAGCAGGGACTGTCACCATCAATTTGTAACCATTACTTTTTAAAACGGTTTTACATTTCCTGAGATTGCGTGGAAATCGCAATTTAGAAAGTATTTAGAGCGCTTTTCGCGCATTTTCACCCCTTTTAAATTTCGAATTGTTTAGAAATCATTTATAGTCTTATAACAATATTTTATTTATAGTCTTACAATCTTATAAGTAATTACCATGTCGAATTTCAAGCTGCTAACCCCTGCAGTATCACAAAAATTACAATTTAGTGTTGACAGATGTTACAAAATGTAATCTCCAAATGAAAGATTATAAAATAAATCATACTCAGTAAATTACTTTCATCTTTCAACATGATTCATAAAAGCAATTATGAAAGAACTTGTTATTCAAAACAAGGAAGTTTACGATTATAAATAAATACTTCAAATAAACATTTCATCGCAGATCCAAGAAATTAAGACATTTGAAGAATCAGTCAACTAAACTGTTTAAGTCACTATAAATATAAATAATGTAATATTAAGATGAATGATACTAATATCCTGTTTTTTATTTCAATAATGTATAATATATATTTTTTACATTTACTTGCATTCCAGACTCACAAAAGGAGAGATGCGGCGATATTATGTTGCAATTGTAACTAATTAAATTGTGTTTCTTTCCTTAAAGTTTAAATCTACATTTTTATAAAAGTCACAAAAAGAAATTACGCGTGCTCAAAAAGCAACATAGAACATTATAGCATTAGCAGAGAATGAGAATGTGAAATTACTTGACTTTCCAGATTATATTACATTGATGACGGATTCCAGATAAAGACGGATATAAAACATAAATACAAGTTAAGCTAATTTTCTCTTACCTATGCTTTTATTATTGAGATATGAATAAATAATAAACTGTGCGTAACAACGAATTTCGCGCAAACACTTGAATAAGTTGAAATACGTCTAATTATTTAGAACGCTTTATGCTCCTGCAACCCCCATGTGGTAGTGCAACCGACTTGAAATAGAGCCTATGTTAGAGTAAGGACTGTCACCATCAATTTCCAACCAATACTTTTGAAATAGGTTTGATACATCCTGAGATTGCTTAGATATCGCCATTTAGAACGCTATTTAGAATGCTTTTCATGCAATATCACGCCTGTTAAATTTCGAATTTTTTAAGAAATGCTCTTAGAGATAATTTATATCTTATAAATAACTACCATTCCAAATTTCATGTTTCTAGGCTCTTCAGCAACACAAAAATCGCATTTTTAGAACATTTTTTGCTTCTGCACCCTTTTGGGATAGTGGCATGGACATAAGATATTACCTGAGATGAAACAGGAACTAACCCCATCATTTTGATACCATTACTTTTGAAATTGGTTCGGTAGTTTAAGAGATGACTTCCTACAAACAAACAAACAAACTTTACTTCTTTATAATTTTAGTATAGATTACATTTTGTAGCCTGAGTAATTGAATCTCCTGGTATATTCTAATCCATTAAAGTGTTAATTTGGAATTGGAAAGAAGAAGATTGAATTCGTGATCGCTTATGTGTCTATGATCAATGAAGATATTGTTTCACTATGTAATTAGATTTAAATCTTAAAGATCTCGCTATGTTACTAAAGCAGATTTTTACAACAGTTTCAGTTATATAAATTTCATGCAGTATATTTCTTTAACATTTAAATTTTAGGCTTAGTGAATTAAAGGAAACTAGCTGAATGTAATACAATATTATTATTGTATTACGTCATCGCTTGTTGTTAATCGAAGATTTTTTTTTTCTAATTATTGTTTCTTAAAATTAATTCAAACTATTTTTTCTTCAAAAGTTCTGCTAGAAGGTTTTTTAGTAAAGACAATGTGCGATAAAAAAAAATATCAAGTTTAACAAAAAAAAATTCTTTCAATTCTTTTTCTACTCTTCATTGTCTTATCTAGTAGTGTGTGGGCTAGTTATTAATCGAGATTACCATTTTTGTAAGTAGACTTCTGCGTGTCAGGTTGTACCCGACCAGAAGCTGAAAATTCTTAAAGTGGACCTGGAGCTGAAGTGAAAGAAAATTAATCCATATTTTAATAAAATTTAAGAAAATGTAGACTACAGTTATATGTGTAATATCGATTTTATCTGTTTTGTATCCCAATTACGCTGATTCATATGCAAATATATAGTTTTTAACACTTTCCAACAAAGCTGAAAACAGTTTATAACTTCGGTTTGTCTGGTAGTCTGGCCGCGTTCTACCCCCCGTAAATATCTCGGATTGCCCTGAAATTTTTGGATGTTATTGACGTTTACCATAGTACGTTCTCTATTTCAAATGAAGTTTGTAGCATGTTTAGTTCATTTAGAGTAGGGGTGCACAACCTGTGCCCCGCGAGCCACCAACTTTACCACTATTTTTATGCAGAAAAATTCGCCTAATTAATTGACTGAAACTTTGCTATTTAATAATTCAAATGCTACTTTTAAATTTTTGGTGGTGGCAAACAATTTTCTGGCAAAAAGGTTATGCAGCACTAATTTAGAGGGACAGTCGAAAGTTTTCCGTTACAATACGACCTATGGGAAAAAATCGTTTAAAATGATTTTTAATGGTGTTACACGCTTTCAAACATAATAAAATTAATATGCATTAATGAAGTGCGCTAAAATATGCATTCTGCAGAATATGCAGTTTAAAGGATAGTTATTATTCATTTACAGGGCCATTCAAAAGAATTCCGTTACATAATGATATAGGGGTGGAGGGAATTGTTTGCGGCGTATTTTAATTATGTTAAACTATTACGTATACAGTAAAACCCCGATAATTCTGATTAATTGGGACCAGACCCAATCCGGATTATCCGGAGAATGAGAAAAAATGAAATAAAATAGAATATACTTTACAGAAAATCACCTTTCTATTAAACATATTGAATATTTACAGACAGTAAAAATGTTTACTTTGTAATTATAAAGTTTGTAATCTTCTGCTGTGCCAGTTTTGTATACCTTTTGCGGGCCGCACGTTCATGTATCCGCTTGAGCATAAGTAGTTCGTAGTCTCCACCTGACGTTCAAAAGAAACCATTAATTGTTCTAAATGAGACGTTGCTTCATTATGGCTAATAACCTTTGGTTGATCTTCATTGATAATGGTGTTTTCGTCTGTATCATCTTCATTTTCATTTTCTTCAGCTGTGCACAAAGCGATTATTTAGTCATCTATAAGTGAAGCGTAACCTTCGTTATTTTTTGCTTCTAACCAATTGCTAATGTCGTTGATATCAACATCTGAGCAACCATCAATTTTTTTTAACATGCTCACAAAATCTTCAGGTGTAATTTCTCCTTCATTCTAGCTTATTCCTCTTTCTGTGTCAAGCTTATTATTCGAGAAATCACAATTTGCAAGCCATAAATTCTTCCACGACTTTTAGAGAGTACTTCTCAGCACCCTGATCCCAAGATTCAGCAATCATATAGATTACTTTCGTGATATCGATTGATTTGAGAATCTCTACCACTCACATATTCTCAATCATCTTCTAAAAGTTCATTCAGCATTTGTCTTTTATAAACTTTCTTAATGTTCTGAAGAACCCCTTGATCCATTGGCTGTAACAGCGCTGCCACATTAGGTGGTAAAAACTTTACCGTTATGTTTCTATTTGTGAGCTTACTTTCTTCGGGGTATGTCGGGAGTATTATCAATTAGGAAGACAGCTTTGATGGGAATATTGCACGATTTTAAAGATTTTGTAACACCCGGAACCATAAAATTGCCAAACTTAAAGTGATACATTGTTGTTTCTTTGAAGGATAACATCAAATAGTTTAAATAAGAATGCTTAAGGTATTCTTCTAAAGATTTCAAAAAATACTTTTTCATTCAGAATACGTGGATGAAATAAATGAATGTTATGGAAATTTGCCGATCGCGTCTCAAACTTGAAAAAAAAAATCGACCAGACCGATCCGGATTATCCGGAGATCCGAATTAACGGGGTCCGAATTAGCGGGGTTACACTGTATAAGGAAATTGATATACGCCGTTGAAGCTTACTATAACTTATTTCATGTGTAATACGAAGTGCATAGCATTTACAGGGACACATAAAAGATTTCAGATACTATATTGTATCCGAAGTACTGTACATTAGCGATGACTGCTAGAAATGCATTTTTAATTATGATATGCGCTTTTATGTTTCACTATATTTATATATGTTGTATGGTGTGTATATGGTGTGTATAAATGCTATAATTCATATACAGGGCTACACAAAAGAATTAGTAATGGTTACTCGGTATGTGTGCAAATTTCTTGAAGGTGGTTTTTAAATAAGTTATGCATTTTTACGCTGAACTGCATTTAGTTTACTAAGAAATGTTTGTAGAATATAGATAAAATGGTATACAGGGTCACGTAAAGAATTGGATACATGGCCGTCTATAAAAGATAATTTCTGGAAATGTGATTTCAGTAGTTTTAATAGTGTTTCAGTTTGAATTATATTTTAGCTAAGTAGTGGCGTGTAATAAAGGTACTAGGTTAACTACAGGGTTGTACAAAAGTATTCAAATATGATTCCATCTATCAGTATAAACTGCTGAAACAGAAATTTCAATCTGTTATTCTTTTTCTTGCTAAACTAAATTTCCGCATTATATAGTATATATAGTATATATAGTATCTACCTACAGATCAAATACAGGGCTGTTCAAAATAATTGGAACACATATTTAGCTATGGACGGTAACTGCTGAAATCAGTTTTTCAAATGTTTTATACGTTTTCTAAAATGTTTACTTAGTTATGTTATATAACTTATTTCCTTAAATAACGAAGTTCTGTTAAAGCCTTCAGGAAATGTTGGAAAGTGTTTCATAATCTATGCTTAACGCATAATTTTCTTGTTTTATTATTAAAAAATATACAGGACTTCATTTTGAAAACTGGTGTCATTCAGACCCTGACCGTAAAGCTTAACCTGAAACTGATCCGACCCGAAATATTTAAAGTCAATCGAACTGGAAAAAATTAGCGTCAACCCGACCCGATGCAGGACTCAAATTTGTAGCCAACACAGTATTTTTGTAATGTTTGTTGTAGTGCGATAATTCACTTTGAACTGTATGTATCTATCTTTTTAATCCAAATGCTAGAGCATTACGGCAATATACTGAACCAAATCATTTTCTTTTCATAATTAGCAAATAAAAATAAAACGAGTTGTATAGAGCAGAGCAGAGTTTCCCAGACCGCGGTGGGAAAATCACAAGTGCTCGAGGTCTGAACCTTCTAGTCCTCTTAAATTTAAAAATACTATTATAAAACTAACGGCAAATTTATTGCGTACCACACACCATAGCTCAACCATTAAATGCCTGATTTTTCAAAAATCATTGTAATAATGTTTTTCGGCTTTCATTTTTTAAATAAATCATGGGAAAAATACTTAAAAAAATCATATTTTGTTTTAAGTATAGTTTACGACTAAAACACAGTTTGTTACTAATTGGCAATACTGGTCTTTAATTGAAAAAATAATTTTCCTTGATAAAATTCTATAATGTTAAACACACAAGAATTTTAGAAACTATTATAAGAAATAAATTTTACTTGCTCACGGAAGAACAGAATAGGGTATTTCGCAAGCTTCCAAACGAAACAAAAACAACATGTAGCGACAATTGAAAAAATAAATGTATATTTATTCTTAAACAGCACAAGTATTGCCATCTACATGTTGAAAATAGATTTAATAATATTTTCAGAATGTATTTTATTGGCATCATTAGGCATTATAGCTTCAATATTATTCTAATAGTATTTTAGAAGCTTAAATTGGGTATATTGCCGAAAAGCAATACCCGGCATTTAAGGGTTAAAAAATCAGAGTTTCAAATTGTACATGACAAGAAGAAAATGGTCTGCAGAAAATTCTCTAAAGTGATCCTTAGTTGAAAAATTTTGAGAAACACTCCTTTAAAGTACAAATTATGTACAGTTGTAGTAAAAGTAGAGTACCAAAATATATATTTGTTCGAAATTAATAATCGAAATAAATACGTATTGTAACCGAAATTGATTTCTAGAAATTTAAAATATGTGAATTCTAAATTACAGCTCATTGCAATCTGTTTTGCACTAATTACAAATGCAACAATTTCTAAATCTTCTATTGAGAGGCATTCTTAGGATTCCGGCTATAGTTTTAATGTCCAAAATACAAAAAATATCTTTAACGTCAATAGCACCTCAAAATTGGACTTTCTAGAAAATTTAGCAATTTATCTCAATCGTGAAGATATTATTAATGAAAAATCTGATTCCACCATGCTATCTGGCAGCTCGAAAAAACTTTTTCAGTCCTAACATGTACTATATATATTTTGTATTAATTAATATTAGTTTGGTATTTATTTTTTTTCTTTAATGTAAATATAGTTTTTATATTTATGTTTTTTTTATATTTATAGGTATTATTCAATATTTTATTTTATTTTATTTTTTCGTGTTATTATTTTTTATTATTATTTATTTGTTTACTTTTATTTTATTTTTTGTAGTTTTTTTTCATCCTTTAATTTATTTTTACTTCACTGCATTTATTTTATAGTTTTTCTTTTATTACTATTATCTATTTTATATTTCTGTGTATTTTCCTTTATATTTTGACTTTATTTTTATTCAGTTTGCTTCATAATTCTCCTTCTACTCTGTGTTCTTCTGATTGGGTTATGCTCTTGTGTGATTGACTCTTTCTTCCTGCTTCCCTGTTGGCTGATTCTTCAAGATGATCCTTTCCATTATCTTTCATTTCAATCTTGCTCCTGCTTCCAAAGTAGAAGCACGTCTTCTTTGCACCTGATGAAGAAAGACTAAGTTCTTTCGAAAGGCCTAGCGCATTTATATATTTTTACGGTGTTTTAAGAAGTTCTTTTGGTTCTTAATTACAAATTCATTTAACTTGATTTTCAAACTTTAAAATTGCACAATTTCTAAATTATTTGACAAAATGACTTTCCATTTGGCATCCGAAGGTACCATTTGCAAAAAATCCAAATATGTCAAAACTGTGTGAGTGTTGTAAATTTGTTACAATTCCTCTATGTTGATGACATACTACGCAAAATTTAAGTGTAACATTAATTATCAGGCATTACTATTAATCGATTGGTATCAGTCACATTTTTATACGATGATTTATGGCAGAGTTAGTAGGGGATATCCTTTTTTTTTCTAATGGTTGTATTTAAGCTTTTAAACCAATCTCCACAATTCTATTCAAGTAATATTCAATACATAATAATACATTTCCAGCAAAAAAGCTTTTCCTGATTATAAAAAAGTATTGAGAGAAAAGTAGTATAGTTGTTGGATTCCAATGTAAATAAATCTCTTAACTAAATGAATCCCTAAAAGTTAAGTATTAAAATATCTATAAGCTATTAAAACTGCCCTTAATAACATTTCTTATTGTTAAAGCGAATATATTTCTAACTTAAATTCAATGACAGAAGAGCCATATATATTTCACATTACTTTATTTTTATAAACTTCTTTCTAGAACAAAACAAAACCAACTGTTGCCAGATATTGAAACAACGCAATTACAACCAGTTAAATAATTATGCAGGTGACTGATACATGGATGAAAGAAAAAGTTAGTCATTACGTAACATACTCCCACCTTGAGTTGTCTGGAAAGCACAACTCAACAATTTAAATTTACAAATTAAATCTTTTCGGTACCTTAAAATTGTAGCGATGATACCAACCAGTTTCCACATTTTCACTACTGGAAATTAGGACAGTATCAGACGAGGAAACATCTTTTAAGAACTTCGTGTTCATCAGCAATAAAGTCAGTGGAAGGTCATTTCTCATAAGGCGAATAGAACCATTCGGGTCTCTCCCACCATTTCAATTTTAATTGTTGATGGCTAGAACAGCCTCTTCTAGGTAGGTCTGAAGGATTTTGATTCCCATGTAGCTCATAAAGTTGCTCTGATATCAGAGGATTCACAACTTTGTTTAGTCTCTTCTAACACAGATCAAAATTGTCAGGAAGAGGAGGGTGATATTCAATCGAAAGCATATTGACTAAAAAATTATCATTTTCAACCTTAACTGTGTCAAAGAAATGTTACTTTACTGCTTCTTCCATATAAATCACGTGAAACAGGAGACATGCCAGATCTTTGTGAATATGGATCTCTCAAAGATGATGAATAGGGATCCGCATATTCATCTCTCATGGGCGCCATAGATGGACTAGGACGATCATAAGGTGAAGGGTATAGTCTTATGCGAGGCGACATTGAACTGTAGCCATGGTCATAAAAATCTCGACTTCCAAAAGGTGGACTGTCATATCTTCGGCCGTAGCCATTAGCATACCCATCACCACCACGGGGACTACCATAACCACCACGTCCTCTGCTTGAACCTCCTCTAGCTCGTCCTTGTGATCCTGGCTCATGATGAAGCTTGCTTTTTGAAGGCTCAACACTCAAAGAAGATCTTCTGAAGTAATAATTTTTCAGAGCTTTTAAGGCATCCTGGGCTTCTTCAGTTTTGATTAACTTTTCAGGAACTTTTGGACATACTAGAGTTTCATGTTTTTTTCTGCATGCAATGCATTTTACTTTTGCTCTACAATTTCGGGCTAGATGGTTTAATTTTAAGCACACGAAACAAATTTCCTTCTTTTGCATTATGTCTTTCTTACATCGTACGACATTGACATTGCCTTGAAACATTTTTCCGATGCATGTCGTTTGTCACAAAAAATACAGAGTTTTTGTTTAAAATTATTCTTTTTTCTAGTATATTTTCTCATATCAATGTTTAATAAATCTGATACAGTAGATATTTGAGATTCTTCGAATTCATGATTATTGCGTGCAGCTCTGTATCGAAAAGTTTTGTCAAAACTTTTACTTGCCAAAGAAATTCTTTCTTCTGCTTCAACTTCGTCTTGCAGAAATTCTAATAAATTATCTAGATCAGTTTTTGAGCCAATTACAACACCATTCTTTAAATCTGTATCATGATTTTTATCTAGTTCATATTCCACATCATTACATCTATTTGACGATCTTCTGTGAGACGTTCTATACCTTTCCCATGCTCTAAGAATATCATCTGGAAGAGACGATTCAACAAGCGGATATAACATCGCAGCATATTTGTCTCTAATAACTCCAAGAGTTTCTAATGATCGCAGTTTCGATTCTAATGAATCATATAATCGTCGCAAAGAATTATGTTTTCCTGGATTTTGGTTCTGCAGTACAAGGCCTAACAAATCTCTAACATAATATTCTATCAAAAGTTCTTCCCGTCCAAAACGAGATTTAAGTTGACTTACAGCTTTGGCATAACTATTACCACCAGGCGGAAAACTTCTAATCAATTCTTCTGCCACACTGCCTTTTTCCATGGCTTGTGATAAATACGCAAATTTGTCATGAAAATCTAGGCTAGTATCTTGATCAATTTTTTGAAATTGACCCCAGAATTGCAACCAATTTTTAATTTCACCATTAAAAGTAGGTAATTGTATCTTCGGATAATGAAGCAAAACATTCTTATTAATTACCGAAATATCAGATTTCAAATCTTCATTTTTTACAACCAAAAGTTCGTTTAATTTCTGTTGTAATACACGCCAGCGATCGATGTAAACCTCAGATTCATCGATATCTTTGTCTATTATTTCTTCGTCAGCTTGGTCGCTATACAATATTTCTCTAATTTTATATTCTACATCGGTCATAAATTTCTCTTTCTCTTCTATCATTGTCAATTTCAGAATTTTCTCAGCAGACGATAAATTATTTTCACTTGCATCAAATTCGTTACACGCTTTAGTGAAAATTCTACGATGCTGTCGTCTAGCTGCTTTCAACGCATCCATATTATTCAACATCAACAATATATTTATTTTATTCAACAATAATAATAATTCTCACTTGAGCAGTTCAAATAAAATTCTACTTACAGATTCCAGTCTTGTCAGCGGACGCCATATGTTGGATTCCAATGTAAATAAGTCTCTTAACTAAATGAATCCCTAAAAGTTAAGTATTAAAATATCTATAAGCTATTAAAACTGCCCTCAATAACATTTCTTATTGTTAAAGCGAATATATTTCTAACTTAAATTCAATAACAGAAGAGCCATATATATTTCACATTACTTTATTTTTATAAACTTCTTTCTAGAACAAAACAAAACCAACTGTTTCCAGATATTGAAACAACGCAATTACAACCAGTTAAATAATTATGCAGGTGACTGATACATGGATGAAAGAAAAAGTTAGTCATTACGTAACAATAGTTTTTGCATACGTATTTTGTTTTTCTTTTAAATACTAACTGCAGTAATCGTGTTTGTTAATGAACATCAATTACTTTAGTAAATTTCAAAATGGGTTTATTTGTATATTGAAAAATGTCAAGCCGTTAAGCCAATAATCCCACATGTTTTCGAACTGTGGCAGAAAAATATGCTGAACTTGTTAAAAAACAATAACACTTTAATTAAAACTTTAAAACAAAATATTTATAAAACAATATGCTTTGAATATTAAATATTCATGGAACTGACT
Organism: Maratus speciosus; assembly: GCA_963932465.1. NCBI lineage: Eukaryota > Metazoa > Arthropoda > Arachnida > Araneae > Salticidae > Maratus > Maratus speciosus. The sequence continues at coordinate 283,270,505 of OZ010792.1, forward strand.
ACATTATCCAACTCGAATGTACACACAGTTTCCAGCGTCGTCGAATGAAAAACGGAGGAGAGTTGTTACAATTCTTCGCAAATATCGTCTGCGGATAAAGACGATCATAATAAATAATTCTTTCGCTTCGTCACAGAACATGTGCTCTGCAGAACATCCTTTTCTAGATCTTTATCCAGGACATAATGTTTCTCTAACAGTTCGTGATGTTCAAACTTTGATAGGCAGGATAACAGATGCTGAATGAATCCCACAGAGCAAACTTGAAGAACATTTAGCGAGACAGTGGAATACGTATTTAGCAATTTTTAAAGTGACAAACAGACCGCGCGTTAGTAGTTAATAAATAATTAGTGTTCATAGAAAATTCGAACCCTGCAGTTACCATTTCGAAAAAACTACGTTATATGTTTACGTTTCCTACTTTTCGTACAATGCGTTTTAATTATCAGGGAAACAATTATGTTCAGCCTGTGTATTATATGATACTATATAATACAATACTAAGTAGCAAAACAATATTGAGGCAATATTTGCTTATATTAGATTAATTTTTGGTAAATATTGACAATATTGATATACAATATATTCCATTATTCTAGTATCGAATATTGAACCAATTTCGGCTAGAAATATTTCACTATTTCATTGTTTCAATGTAAATAGTTTTGTAATATCGGAATTTAATTGCAAAATTTATAATGTAACGTTAAAGTTTAATAAATATCGATGTTACATTGGACATATATTTTCAATGGAAGCAATTTTACAATAATATTTGATCTCAATGTAACCAATATTGTCAATTTTGTTTTTCTACTAGATTGTAAATAGCTTCAGTAGATTACATTATTTCTCTTCCACGTAGTAACATTCAGGGTGTTTCGATGAAGTACCTTTAGATTAGAGTTAAAACCTTATTTAAGAACTTGATTTATATAATAATAATAAAATAATAATAATAATAATTATTATTATTATTATGTTGGAAAATAAAATTCTTATTAAGAAATGTATTCAAACTAACTTTTATTTTTATAATTTCTTCAGAATAAAGCTAAGAGTTACCAGAAAAGACTCTGTTAATAAAACAAAAATGTGATTGCAAACTTCATGATGGCAATTATCCTTTAGTAGAAAATAAATAATTTTTTAATACATTATATTATTTTTATTTTTTCGAAGCATTACCTTTCTACTCATGTTAAAACCCGATTTGAAATAGAATTTATATTAAAATATAATTACAAGTGAATTATGATGGCAAATAAACATCATATTAAAAAGCATGTTCACTTTAATTACTGTCTTAATGCCATAATGTTCAGACTAAATATTTTATATCAATATTGTTTTGATAATTTTCGATAAGCAAACAAGGCACGAGATTAATTTCCAGGAATGAGAACAACATTACTGGTGAAATAAATTTACCAAATGGCTCTTGTAAATATCATTACTTCACAAATAGCCAATATTTCTTAACTAACATAATTATAGACCAAGAACACTTAGTCTCGAAGAAAATTTTTTGTCTGATTTTGCTTCTTTTCTGTTGCATAAGAAATTATATGCCTCGTAAAAATAGCATTAATTTAAGTATGCTAAATAAATCTTTTGGAAATACGGTCGTTAAAAGTTTATGCATTATTTGTGAATAAAGTGGTGGATTTTTGCCAAACTCAAAAGAACAGTTAATAGCATGATAAGTAGCGATAAATAGCTAATGAAATTACATGCCTTTTGAGATTGAGTGGTTAAGATATATTCAATTGATTGTAAAGAAATTTATTGCATCAAACAACGCTTCTGAATATGACAAAATATCACCCACATTTATGAATATTAGTTATTTTTACTTTAATTTCATGAATGAAATGTTAAAAACCTTACAGAAGAACTAGAATAATAGTAATAATAATTAATATTAATAATAATAATAATTAATACCGTCAGTTCTTTGGGCCACTTTTTACGGGTTTAACTAACATTTCCATTATTTAAAAATATTATACATGATTTTTCGATGTCGAAATTGAATTGTAAACAATTAACATGAAACAAAGCAAACTGTATGGTTTTTAAGAGGCATTTTTTTATTTTTTAACTATCTTTAATGTTTTGGAAAAAAGTAGCCCGGGTTTGTTTGGTCCATTCACTTAATTTCATATAATTTGAATACATTTGGTATGTCGGACTATTGAAACCCCCTTGCAATAGGATCTGCTAATGAATTAACACTGCAAACTCCAAAAAAAAAAGTGTTTTTTTCTAACATTTAAACACAATAAACCAATTAATTATAAATATTAAAGACAAGAGAAACAGTTTTCGTCATGTTATCCTCAGCAACTGGAACAAAAACAATCAATATAACCTTTTGCTACAAACATTTGAAAAAAAATGTTACTTAAAACCTTTTTAAAAAGATTTGGTTGTGTAAAAGGCATTTCTAAGTAACTGGGGCTACTTCGGACCAAACCAGGCCCCGCACAAAATAGCCCCGAAAAACTAGTTTTCATGTTAGCTTTATGAAAACGTAAACATTTCCTGTCAAAATAAAAAATTAAAGAAAAAACTATGATCACACATGGGTTACAGGTTACTAAAGGTAATATTTTGATACTTACCTTATTTGTAGCTCTTATCCGGAATGTGTTCACTATAAAAAGTTTTCAGAGTTAAAATCTATGCATGAAAACAGTTGTTCACAAATATATACAGGGTTGCCACTAACAAAAAATAAAATTACCCCAAACTATTCAAATATCCTACAGTAGGGTATGAAATATTTTTCAAAGACAAACCCCGCAAATTATCTTGTATTGTTTGTTCAATATGAAGGATAAACACTTTTTTTATGGGATGGCCCAAAGTAACCCCCCGCAAGGTCCAAAGTAACCCCGGTCTACGGTAATAATAATAATGACACCGAAGTTAGTTACCAGTGTTGCCAGATCGGGGACCTTTTTGTCCCCAGATTGTTGATTGTCACCGCTTTTTTGAAATAGAAATATTCGGCCTATTTAAAAATAGATTAAAATTTCTGAAAAATAAGGCGAATTATACTATTTTGAAAAAGTGGTGAGATTCAAATAATCTGAATTAAAAAAGGTCCTCGATCTGAAAATACTGGTTATAATAGCAAATAAAAATAATATTAAGATATACTAGATTTTAAATAACACTTTTAAATTTTTCTTTTCAGGCAAAAATCCAACATATTTCAATCGTTAAACTGATTTATTTGTAAAAGCATATATCTTTTTCATTGACTTAAATCACATGAAAAAATCGTTTAAAATTTCAGAGAAATTTGTGAACCGGTTATTCAATTGGATGTAGGGAAATCTATTAGATAATGCAACAATATTGAATATACAACAATGTATAGCTGGATTTTTAAAAAGTTTTTTTTTTTTTTTTGTTAATCTCATAAAAAGTTCTGTTTGCTTATTTTCTAAGAAAAGCAAAAAATGGTACTATTAAGCTTATATTTTTAATATACTATCACGTAGTATGTTAATCTATTACTATATAAAGTATAACGAAATATTTTGTAAATAAATATAAAGAAACAGATATTACTTAGAATATTAGTATTTTTAAAAATTGGCAGTTTTCAATTTTACGATGAACATAAGGTATTTTTATGGGACAGGGACTCTTAAACTTAAAAAAAAAATCAATTTTTTATATATATCCTATATTTTAAAGAGTAATTATTTCTGAAAACTTAAAAACGATCCGCTTGAAAAAGTCATCTATTTATATAATCAATGTTTCCAAAGAAAGAATTTTATAGTCATTTTTCTTTAATTTTATGTTAGGGGTTGGGGTATTGCGCGCAAGTTAGTTAAAAAACTTATCAATATTTCTTCTTTAAAGTTTCAGTATATATAATGTCAGGTAGGCTGTATAGAGTTAACCTAAATTTGATAATCAGTTTATTGTTGTTGTTTTTGAAGAAAACATTTTTTCTTTGTGTTATATTGCTAAACTTTTGTATAAGCAAGATGCAGTTTTGTTTTTAAAATATAAAAATGCAATAAATAAACAATTTTTATGTTCAGTGTAAGAAATAACAAGTATCTCAAGTACAATTAGATATTCTATTTTATATGCAAAAAATCCTTTGTAATCATGCCCGCAACTTGTGATTCCAAATTTCTACTCAACAAATCTCTAAAATTTTAAAAATTTCTAAAAAAACTAATTTTTTCCATTATTATTTGAAAAAAATATAAAATGAAAGAAGAAACGTCTAGGGTAGGTGGGGGTAAGGACATGCACTTTCCATAAATTTTAATTTTGAGTGAACACATTGGTCTAAATTTGTTTGATGTCTGTTTAATGTGTTATATCAGAACTTCACTCAGTATCACTATCAGCCTAAATTGTGTCAAATTATAATTTTTCAAGGAATGGCAGTTTTTTAAAAACGTTGCTTTGGGGTACTTTGCCCCATCGATTAGTGTAAAAACCCAGCGCGAGGAAGCGAAACTTCGTTTTCGTTAACTCGTCAACTGAAATAAGTATAAATTAAACTTTGTGCGAATTGTAATAAAAAAGCTAAAATCTTTAACAACGATTTTACGCAAAAATAACCTACAAAACGACAAAAAAATCCTCGTAACGATCGTATGGGATTTTTTTTCGTTCTGTACGTTGTTTGTGCGTAAAATCGTTGTTGAAAATTTTAGCTTTTTTATTATCGCCAACTGAAAGTTTACAGAAATGCAATCAAGGTAAACAACACGGTATTTAGAAGCTTAAGAGTTTCCGTTATTCACTGAATTTTTGGATTTGTAGGCATTTGTAATATTATAATCCCAACAATCACATGATTTTTTTTTTAAATATTATACCAAAAATGAAAAATTTAAATTCACCCAATTTTCTCTGCACGAAATGCAACTTTCTTCGCATGTTATCAACACGCAACTGGTAAGATTGAAGCCTAACTGTCGACTAGTGTTTAACATTGAAAAAACATTGCGTCCGTATTAAACAAGCCAGTGCATGTTTCTGTCTCCATCTACCCTACCTATCACTAACTTTAAAAACAGCATTTTTGTAATTCTTTTAACCGCTTAATTCTCGCTCCCGTAATATTCACGGGCTGTGTTTTTTATTCAGAGTATTTGATTCCCACTAATTTTAAAAAATAGTGTAATTGGCTTTATTCTCGTACCATTTTACCTGTAATTAAATTGGGCGAATATTTCTTTTTCAAAAAAGTGGTGGTAATTAACAATCTGAATTTTTAAAACGTAATTTAATGCGACGGTTAAGGGGTTAAGATAAACACAATCTTTTTTTCGCTTCTTGATATTTTAAGAGTCCTAAGTCCCCTTAACCGAAATTTGTGTTTTTATATGAATAGTATACGTAAACACTAAAAATATTTTACCTTATTTAAAAGCAGCTAATTTGTTAATAAACCAGGAAAAAATATTATATTAAAATACAAAAATTTAAATATTAGGATTCATATAACAGCATTAAACAGTTTTGTTTTGTTTTTTCTTCCCGGACCAAGAATTTTTATTTCTATTTCTCTTAGTGTTTAATTAGTTTAACAACTCGGAAAGAATAAATTTTACTTTTTTTTAAATAATGGGATATAAAGAAAATTCAGTTTATTAAACTTTAAAATCCAGGGACTGGCAATGTCACACCTCCCCAGCTCTACCCCCGCTTGACGGTTGTCTATATGCTGAATGCTTTTAAATATTAACATAAAGTAATTCATTAAGATCTAGAATAATAAGCATAATCTATTTCTTCTCTAATCATCTTAGAAATATTCGTAATAAAACATCATGCACAACTCTTTGTACGTATATTGTATTATGTAAAGCAAATAACGAAAAGAAAAGATTTTTTAGAACAGTATTAAATGGCTTTTAAAATATTGTAACAATTGGTAAACTATTTACTAATTTTTTTAAGAGTTGTATTGCCACTTCTAAATAATATACGAACTAAACGTAGGAATATTTAAGAAAGCAAAATAATGAATTCTGTAGAGATTAAATTATTCCCTAATTTTTAAAGAGTTGTATCGTTACTTCTAAATAACATCCGAACTAAATATAAGAATATTTAAGAAGGCAGATAACGAGTTCTGTAGCGATTAAACTATTCACTTATTTTTAAGGAGTTGTATCACTACTTTTAAATAATATATGAGCTAAACATAATAATATTTATGAAGACAGACGAGCGAACTCTATAGCAATTAAACCATTCACTAATATTTGAAGAGTTATATCTCCACTTCCAAATAATATACAAACTATACATGAAAATATTTAAGAAGACAAAAGAACGATTTCTAGAATTCTGTAGCAAATAAATCATTCACAAGTTTTTGAAGTGTTGTATCGCCACTTCTAAATAATGTACGAACTGAACATAAAACAGTTAAGGACACAAATAATAATAATAATAATAATGATTCCTATAGCGATTAAAACATTCACTATTTTTAAAGAGTTGTATCGCCACTTCGAAATAATAACGAATTATATAGCAATTAAACCAATCACTAATTTTTAAAGAGTTGTATCACTACTTGTAAGTATTATTTGAATTACTTGTAAATAATATTTGAACTAAGCATAAGAATATTTAAGTAAACAAAAAATTAATTCTATAGCAATTAAACCATTCACTAATTTTTAAAAAGTTGTATCACCACATCTAAATAATGTACGAACTGAATATAAGAAAATTTAAAAAGAGCGAATATTTTATTGCATCAAAATTAGAAAAATAAACATACTGTGTAAAAATGATACTTTAAAGTGCACGGCCTCTTAAAAAATAATTGTCCATCTTAGCGCATATACTTTGAACACACTTATTAACAGACCGCGCATTAAAAGGTGCATCCGTGATAGAAATTTTCATGAAAAAGGTTTGGGTGTGGTTCTTTTTATGACAAAATTTATTGCCACAGAACAAAAGACAAGACACCGAGAAAAAGATATGACGAATACCTTTTTAAAACATACTCAATATTCAGATTTATAAATTTAGTTCACTTGAACTCCAGTTTTTAACCTTTACTTAACAAAACTACATGCAATGAACTAAAATGACTTTTATTATATATTTTTTTAATTTAAAAATATATGTCTTGCAAACCAGTACGTTGGATGTATATTGGAAAGGAAAAGATGCTCCAGTTATCGAAAGAGGAAAAAAGGTGAAAAAACAACAACATCAAAATATGAAAAAAAAAACAACAACAAAGAATTGTCAACTGAAAACATTAAAAATCTGCCCCATTTACAGATTTTATTATTACACCAGTGAGGGAAGGAAATATAAATTAACCGGCATATTATTGAGCAAAATAGATCCATTTAAAAATAATTACCGGCAATATATTAGGCAGAATGCATCTTTTAAAAAATAAATTTAAAAAAAAATGAAAAGGCATTTATTAATCTTAACTGATTTTGAAACGTAAAAGAAATATACCAATACAAAGAAGTTTGGTTACACAAGAGAATAATTCTTAATATTTTTGAAAGAGCAAAATCAAAAGCAGAATCTGTTTAATTAATGTAAATATTTTCATCATTCGTAGAAAACCTGCATCCATTTTTTTGCATTGCTTTTTAATTAAATTTCCAGAAAAAAACATTTTGAGAATATTTCTAAAATAATACTTAAACTTGTATTGTAACTAAACATACATTAGTTTTTAACACTTGAATTCCAGTCTTTGAATTTACTTAGCTTGACCATAGCCAATGAACTAAAATGACTTTATTATCATTATTTTTAGGGTTCCGTACTTAAAAAGTAATAAAAACAGAACCATTATAAGATCACTCCTGTGTCTGTCTGTCTGTCACAGCCATTTTACTCGTAAACTGTGGAACGTGGAAAGTTCAAATTGGGGAAAGTAATAAAGACTATTGACCCTCATATTTACAGGTTATCAAAGATTCACAAACATATTTAGGGAAAATGTAGAGGGGCTAATTACTATACTTGGAAAAAAAATATTTTCTCTGTATAACGTGTGGGGTATCGTCTGAAAGCTGTCGTAACACTGAACTCAAAAATACATTTTTTTTAATTTTAGGTATTATAGTTTCAGAGATATAGTCAAAAATATAGTGCAAAAATATGTCCCCCCCCCCCTCCTCTATTTCCGAATGTACTCAAACTAAAATTATAAAAAAATTAGAAGTAGTAGGCGTTAACTTAAACCTTGCAGGAAAATTATAGTGATTACCGTAGGTCACATAGTTTTTAGGCAAAACGCATTTGTCCATTACAGACAAATTTCGATTTGCGGACATTCAGCAAAAGTGTTGAGGAGCGCTGATGGTACCTTTCGTAGCAGAAGCATAAAAGCATTGTTGATAATAATTTTTGAAAAAAAATCTTCTGTAATTAGCCGAAATATTAACCCTTTTAAAGACACGACGGTTTGGACATACATAATGACAGGGGCGGCGTACTCTATGTATCATCGGCTTTTAAAGCGTAGATAACAACTTTTATTGATACATTTGTGTAATGCAATGCCCAGTAGCAGTATAAAAGCAATAAACGTCAAATTGTTAAAAACAGACTTGTTTAATTGGAATTAATCATATAGATAATATGGGATCCGTGACTAGTTTTCATTGGGCGGATCTCTCAATACGCCTCCCGTGTCTTTAAAAGTTAATTAAAAACCTATCTGGAAAAACGTGGCACAGACCAAGGCGGCATTGCAACTTTGCGACTTCCTTTCGGAGAGCGCTTAGAACAATGCCAAGTTTAAACTTTGAACAAGGGTTTTGTTTTAGATACACTGTAAAAAAAAAAGATTATTACTATGCTGAATTTAGTTTTATGAAATGCCAAATGAAGTTTAAGTATGCACTACTTTTATTGTCAGTACCGAATTAAATTCATCATAAACATACTAGGATAAGATTTTAAAAAAAGAGTTATACAGAATAGCAATAATTGATATTATTTAGGCTTCATATGTCTTTGAACTTTTACGGTAAACCCATTCATACTTTTCTAGTATATACAGCTATACCTAACCCTACGTTGCATATTATTTTACTAAGTTTTATTATTCTTTTAGCAGCGATTTTTTAATAATACAATTAATAATTCACATATTTATTGTACGGAAACCTCAGAGCGTGAGTAATGCTCGCTCTTGACCGTTTATTATTATTATTATTTTAATATACGTCTTTCAAGCCGCTGCGCTCTATGTTCATGAGAAGGAACAAATGCTCAAATTATGGAAAGGCAGCAAATTAAAATGCGAGAGAAATTACAAACAATCGTCAACTAAAAACGTTAAAAATTTGTCCCATCTATAAACATTATTGCCGCAACAGTGAAGAAAGGAGCAAAATATATCTTTTAAAAAGTAAATAAAAAGTATGTGTTATAGTCTTAACTGATTTTGAAATGTAAAAGAATTAAACGAATAAGGAAGTTTGGTTATACTGGATAAATATTCGTAATATTCTCCAAAAAATAACATGTTAATGTTTTAATTCATAAAATAGTTGATTTAAAATCAAAAGCAGCGCCTGTTTTATTAATCGAAAATTTTTCGTTATTCATAGAAAACACGAATACTTTTTTTTTTTTTTTGTATTTATTTTTCTAAGTAAATGGTAACAAAAAAATATTTTAAGTGCACTAAAATAACATTCTAAGTTCTATTATAATTAAACCTTGATTAGTTTGTAAAAAGTTGTATCGCAACTTCTAAAGCATATATGAAACATACTTAAAAAGACTAAAGCACCGGAATATTATATTATATCAAACTATAAAAATCAATATTTTGACAGTTTTAATGGTGATTTTGTCATCATATGTAGAAAACATGCATACTTTATTTTTGTACTGTGGTTTCAATAAGAAAAAGAAATATTTTAAGGGCACTAAAATAATACTTAAAGTTCTATTATAATCAGACATTGATTAGTTTTTAAAAAGTTACATCGCAACTTCTACAGCATATATAAAACATCTCTCTATTCTAAAAAAAAGTAACTACCGCTGTCACCGCCGCCGCCGCCGCCGCCGCCGCCGCCGCCGGTTTTGATTTTTTTGTGACCGGAGGCCTTTCTTCGTTAATATTAACAAAAATAATGCATACAAAAATATGAAAATCGGCGGTTTTATACAGAAATGTTTGATAAACACGCTGATGCAGACAGTTTTCAAATCGAAGAATTATTTTAAGAGATATTTAATGTTAAAGTTGGACAAAATCATTCCACTAAAAAAGTTTTATAGCAGCAAAAACTATAGATGGCTGTGTAATCATTTTTAGATCATTTTATGCGTTAGAATTTGCCGGAGTGCAGATTGCATTAATTTTTTTATTTTGACCTCATTTTTTGAGGTTTTATTTCTATTTTAAATTCAAATTTTCAACATTTCTAGAGATATTTTTTACAGATTTCAGAAAATTGTACTAATTTAAACTGTTGCCAACTGTATAAAAAGTGCAAGCAATAATGTTTGCTTCAAATTAAAAATTTATTTACACGTGACTATTATAAACAGGAAAAAAACTTTCAAATTAGAATTAAATAATTACGTATAAAAAGCAGGAACTTATTAAAAATTACGTCATAAAAAGTATACACGTGAATCTTAAAAGAGAAAGGATATTGTAAAATAATAAATTTATTAACATGCGTTAGAAGTCTTAGGAGAAATTACGTCATATTTACTTCACATTATAGTTATTACATAAAATGAACATAAAATAATATTGCAAAAAAGTTTAAATTTAGAAATTGCGCTAGACATTTATTTGATATTTTGAGAATTAATTTAAAATGTCTCATTTAAAAGAACTTTCTTTTCGCTGTGTTAAAAAATACCAGGAGACAAAGACTCTCTTTACTTAATTCCTTTTATATTAGCTTATTTTGAAATGTTGTTACACGTGTATACGTCATCAAGTTATTTTTATTTCGACGTTTTATTTGTGTTTTTATTAATGTTGTACGAATTTATTTGTTTTTTCGTTATTTAAAATAAAAATTATATCAATTTGTATAATTTGGCGAGTGGTTTGGCGATTTATATAATTTGGCGAAATTGGTCGACAGGATAATCAAGTAGTACCGCAGCGGATTTGGCGTTAAAATTCCCCAATCAAAGAGAAATGAATAGAAATTCGTTTATAGGGAGATTGCCACTGTTTTTTAAATTATAATTCAATCTTTCGAAATCTTTTTAAAGCCGATCAAATTAGCATGCATTTAGAGTCTGCGGTGTCTGGACGGGGGTTGGCGAGCGTAGCTCGTAGGGGGCCGAGCCCCCTAGTACTTAAAAAAATTAAACCACCGGAATTTTATATTACATCAAACTATGAAAATCAATATTTTGACAGTTTTAATGGTGGTTTTTTCATCATTCGTAGAAAACATGCATACTTTATTTTTGTACTGTGTTTTAAGTAAATGGTAGAAAAAGAAGTACTTTAAAAGTACTAAAATATAATGTAAACAAAAGAGTATATGTCATATATTTCCGTGAAGAGTTTTCCCGAAACCCCACAGGTGACCGTCAACAAATTGAAGAATAACGAATATCTTTTGAGAAACACTGTAAAAACTAACGTAGCAAAAGCGTTCAAACAGTAAAACATGATTAATAGGCTTATTGTAATAAACTGTGTTCATTTTTATTAGTATAGCATATACATTAGTAGAGAAATTAATTTTTTTTATAAAAACAGTCCCTTATTTCGCCAAGTTTTTTGCTTATAATTTGCAGAGTATTAATATAAAAAAAAAGTTATTTTCAAAAACTTTGGCAAACAACATTATGCACAATACCCTGCAATCAGAATTAGAAAAATAATAATAATTGGATGAAAAATGAATAGGTTTACTAAATAATGTTTCATTCCGCATGTGCGAATGCAATCGTTATATAATAAAATACAGTGTAACGAATTCGGGGCGAACCCATCCTCTAGTAAAACAATTATCGCGGCCATGCTAGGCATAAATATTCAAAAGACCGTAAATTTGTCGAGTATTCAACGTATGGAAATATACACATAATTTGCTTTGTATCACATCTATTTTCCGTTTTTTCTCTAAAACGTTCAAAAACTATCAAATTATAATGTTTTAAATTCTAAATTAAAAATAACGGATAACCAGCTATAATAAACAACGGATAACAAAGGTGCAAGATTAAACAAACGGGGACTGTTGTCATTTAAAACTACAAATTCAACTTCTAGAAACAAATAAACGACTCGTACAGAGTTTCATTTTTTAAAAAACTACAGGTTAACATCTGATTCTGTTATTAAAATATTTGTAAAAGCATATTAAAACCTTTAAATATTTTGAAATGTATTTTTCAACTTTTTCATGTCGTCACGATTTTGTGAAAAATGAAAAATGTATGAGTTAATTAACCGGAGGTACAAGCTGTATTCGGTAAACTAGTGCCCTCTACCTGAGTTTTACAGAAAATCATGTCTATTTTTAAACTTTGCTTTGGCGCCATCTTTTGGCAATCAATATAAATGAATGAACTTTCCACTGTAATTAGAGTTTCATATAAGAAAACAAAAATGCAGATGTAATGTTGTAATTCGAGATCAATTTTTATCATTTAAAAATTTCATTGAATATAAATAAAATGAATAGTATTATTATTATAATTATTATTATTATGACTGATAGAATTTTAATTTAGTTTTATTTAGCTTAACATTTATCTGCTTATTTCGTTTAGTTTTATTTGCATTATAAATGTTTTTTCCCCAGAGGTAACTGAAATATAAGACATTATCATGACTGCATTACTATGGCTGAAAATTATCTTTTCGCTTATTAAATTACTAGCAGGGATGACTGAGCTTAGCTCGGTCAAAATTAGCCTTGTGTTCAATTCGATATTTTATTCTCACTGTATCATTCTTGCTGTTTAGATGCAATTAGGATGATCCTGAGACGTAGTGACCCAACATGACCCACAAACAGATTTTTTTTTTTTTAACATGCGACCTAATCAAACTTCACGAACCCGAAAACGATAGAATACAAAATTCAGTAAAAATCGTAAAAGTTGTTTTACAGATATAATTAGCTTGATCCATGGTAACCCAAAAGACACCCACTAATCTAAATTTGTCGAACATGTGGCCTATCCCAACGGTCTTTTCGTGCTAGGAAAAGATGTATTAAAACATTTTGTCAAAATCATTTGAGACGTTTTTCAAATACAATTAGCTTGACACACAGTAACCCAAAAATGACCCACTAATCGAAATTTCTCGAACATGCGACTTAGCCTAATGGTCTTCTCATGCCCAGAAACGGTATAATACAAAATTTTGTCAAAATTGTTTGAGTCGTTTTTTAGGTACAATTAGCTTGACCCACAGTGACCCCGAAATGACACAGTAATCGAATTTTCTCGAACACATGACTCGTCACCCAATAGTCCTCTGATGCCCCAAAACGGTATAATACAAAATTTTGCCAAAATTGTTTGAGTCTTTTTGGACACAATTAGCTTGATTGAATTTGGACACAATTAGCCCACAGTGACCCAAAAATGATCCATTAATCGAATTTTCTCGAACACATGACTTGGCCCAATGGTCGTCTCATGCCCAGAAACGGTATAATACAAAATTTTGTCAAAATGTTTTGAGCTGCTTTTTTAGATACAATTAGCTTGACCCACAGTGACCCAAAAATGACCCACTAATATAATTTTCTCGAACATGTGACTTAGCCCAATGGTCTTCTCATGCCCAGAAACGGTATAATACGAAATTTTGTCAAAATCGTTTGGGTCGTTTTTTAGATGCAATTAGCTTGACACACAGTGACCCAAAAATGACCTACTAATTGAAATTTCTCGAACATGCGACTTAGCCCAATGGTCTTCTCATGTCCAGAAACGATATAATACGAAATTTTGTCAAAATCGTTTGGGTCGTTTCTTAGATATAATTAACTTGGCCCTCAGTGACCCAAAAATGACCCAGGAATCGAATTTTCTCGAGCATGTGACTTAGCCCAATCGTCTTCTTAGGCCTGGAAATAATATAATACAAAATTTTGCCAAAATTGTTTGAGTATTTTTCGACATAATTAGCTTGACCCACAGTGACTCAAAAATGACCCACTAATCGAATTTTCTCGAACACACGACATAGCCCAATAGCCCTCTCGTGCCCAGAAACGGTATAGTACAAAATTTAGTCAAAATCAATTGACCTGTTTTTTAGATATAATTAACTTGACCCACAGTGATCCAAAATGACCCAGCAATCGATTTTTCTCGAACATGTGACTTAGCCCAATGGTAATCTCATACCCGAAAGCGATATATTACAAAAAAAATTTCAAAATATTTTGAGCCTTTTTTTAGATTCTATTAGCTTGCCATCTGACCCATTGTGACCCAAAATGACCCACAAATCGAATTTTTTTGAACATGCGACCTAGTCCAATGGTATTCTCGTGCCCGAAAACGATAGAAAACAAAATAATTTCCTCAAAATCTTTAGAGCCGTTTTCTAGATGAATTTAGCTTGACCCACTGTGATCCAAAAATGACCCGCTAATCGAATTTTCTCAAACATGTGACTTAACCCAATGGTCTCTGCGCAATCCAAAACGATAGAATTCAAAATTTAGCCAAAATCGTTAGAGCCGTTTTTTAGATATAATTGGCTTGACCCATAGGGACCCAAATATGACCCTCTAACCGAAATTTCTCGAACATGTGACCTAGCCCGATAGTTTTTTCTTGCCCTAAAACGGTTGGATACAAAATTTAGTTAAAATTGATTGAGCCATTTTTTAGATATAATTAGTTTGACCCTGACAAATTATGACCCAAATGACCCACTATTCGAATTTTCTCGAACACGTGACCTAGCGCAATGGTCTTCCCGTGTGCGAAAATCCTAAAATACAAAATTTCGTCAAAATCGTTTGAGCTGTTTTTAAGTTAAAATCTATACACAAACACGCAATCTTTGCTCGTATTATAGTATAAGATAACTTTGTTGAAATATTGTTCCGTTAAAAATCGAAATTTTATCTGCATTGATGTAATTAATATATGTAATACATAACATAATATTGTGTATTCGTTACATTTTAATTACATTTGAAATGAAATATAAATTTTACTTACAATTTAAGTCAATTTCAAGTGGATAAAAGCTAAGTTCTTAAAAACTGATAAAATTAAATAAAAATTTTACGAAAGAAATAAAAATAACTAGAAAACAGGAATTCTGCTTTTTCAGAATTTAGTGTTGCCGCCGATGAAAAAAAAATATATGTATATATAAATAGTACAAAACATATTTCAATTTTAACACTTAAAGCACACACTTTTATTTTATGTAAAATGACGTCATTCGCATCCGCTTAAGAATTTCACATTTACGATCCACTCTTACATCTACAGTAAAGCATGCATAGTATGCCACTATCGCAAAATAATACACAAATGCAGCAAAAAGATGCCGTCATTAAAGAAACTCGACAGAAAAAACGGCTGTCTAATGATTCATAGGCATTCATTTTTTTGTAACATTAATGTAGACGATTTCAGTCGTGACGTCAGTCCTGGCTTTTGGTTGGAAACTGACTCCTTAACAAACGGTTGCTATGTTGTATTTTCTATTTTGTTTGTGTGTTGCAGTTATACCTTATATCTATATTTCACATCTTAAGTGTTTTAATACTTGACATGTACTGGTAACCTTTTCCACGATTTATATTTAAAAATAAATGACACATAGCAACCGTTTGTTAGGAGTCAGTTTCCAACCAAAACATCATGACTGACGTCACACTGGAAGCGTCTACCGATACTTAAAATTAAATATAGTTTCTAATAGCTCCATGTTTTAACAGAAATTATTCGTTTATATTTTTTCAAAATAGCACGTATTTTAATTACATTTTCTTTCGGTTGTTATGAGAAAATAGCAACAAAAAGATATAATTTCTATTTTTCAACTATTTTCCCTTTACTTTCTATATAAATGGAGTACTTGAGTTGCCAAAATTAAACAAATGGTGCTAAAAACTACAAAAATAGTAATATTTAAAAAACAAATGGAGATACAGTTATTAAACAAATTGCATTTAAAAGTACTTTTTTTTCCTATACGACGGTATAAAAATTGAAAATGTGCGATGCGAAATTGAAACAATTTGCTATAGAGCATTTAATCATACAATGATACATCTGCTTTGTTTATTACTGGCTTCTGTAAGGTAAAGTTATTTTTTGGAGACAAAATAAGCTGGGAGAAAGAAATAGCATACCGTACCGGGGGCTAATAATAACTTTTGATTTTATTTATACCAAATGAAATTTTAAAGTTATATAGCTGAAGCTTTCAAAAATTTATCTTTTATTAAATCAATGCGTCCTGCGTATTTTCTATTTAAAAAAAAGGCCTACAAATTTTAACAAAAAATTGCTTTTTTTATATTAATTCATGATAAATGACGCGAAGTCCATACGTAGAAATGAAACGTAAAGATCCATAGATGACTAAAACCCGCTGACTTGATTCTACAGAGTTCTAATACAATGTCTCTATCTCTTAACTCCGTGCCTTGATCCACCCCTAAAGAAAAGCGGTGGGACATTGATTATTCAGATACATTCATTTTTATAAAAAAAAAAAATAATGTATTTTAAAATTTAAAAAAAAAAACTTTTTAACGCATTGGATATTTAATTTTAATATTTTGTGAAATCTTCAAAAAATGTGTTTCACTTTGCTAATTATTATTATTGTTGCAATAAATACTGCTGTTTGTTTTGCCTAACTGCTAATGCAGATCAATATTCCGTCATTTACGGGGTTATATACTAGTCAAAATATAATGTACATAATGTATTAGTTAAATGTATACAGATATTTTTGTGATAGTCTCAAAAATATAACTTGAACAAAAAGGTAAGGGGCTCCAAATATATTAGTACTTGCAATACTGTGTACTGGCAATAGTGTGTAACATATATTATTTTTGGATACAGCCCCTCATCTTTTTGCTTCCTTTTGGAAACAACGGATTTCAAGCTTATTCTATTTACGATCACTTTCAGAATTTTGAAGGTATATTTTTGCGACTTTCACAAATGTTGCTCTATTCATTTAGCTAATACATTATGCACATTATATTTTGATTGCATTCACGCGTACGCAGTGCAATATTATTTAGTAAACTTGCTCATTTTTCATCCAATTATTATTTTTTAAAATTCTGATTGCAGGGTATTGTGTACAATCACGACATTTTTTAATATTATGAACTCTGCAAGTTATAAGCAAAAAACTTGGTAAAATTTTAGACTGTCTTTATAAAAACCGTAATTTCTCTACGAGTATATATACTATTCTCATAAAAATGAACACAGTTTACTACAAAAGGCCTCTTAATCATGTTCTACAGTTTAAACACTGTTACTATATTAGTTTTTACAGGGTTAGTCAAAAGATATTCTTTCTTTTTCAATTTCTTGACGGTCCCCTATGGGGTTTCAAGAAAAAATCTTCGCGGAAATATATGACCAAGCTAGACTATTCTGCTTGCACACACCTGAGATTTCAGGATAATACCTCATATATATTTTTTAAATATTTAACAAAATGTCTAAAATCACAAGTGACCGGTCATTATTGGCCATATAGTGTATGAAACATACTGAGAAAGATTAAAGCACCGGGATTTTATATTACACCAAACTATGAAAATCAATATTTTGACAGTTTTAATGGTGTTTTTTTTCATCATTCGTAGAACACATGCATATTTTTTGTACTGCTTTTTCAGTAAATGATATGGAAAAAATATTTTAAGAGCACTAAAATAAAACTTTAAGTTTTATTGTAATTTAATATTCATTATTTTAAAAAAAATG
Source organism: Maratus speciosus (assembly GCA_963932465.1). Lineage (NCBI taxonomy): Eukaryota > Metazoa > Arthropoda > Arachnida > Araneae > Salticidae > Maratus > Maratus speciosus. The sequence goes on from OZ010792.1 coordinate 283,288,457, forward strand.
TATTCGCTACTTCTAAAGTATACGTGAAACATATTTAGAAGGATAAAGCACAAGAATTTTATTTCACACTGTTAAAAATGTGCAGCAAACTGTCCAGTCATTCGACTGTTTTTATAGAAAACTGTTAGTAAACGTAATTTAACTATACCCCGACCATATTATTGCTCATATTATAGTCACAATGCAGTTAAATTACGATTATGTAACTGTTTTTTCTATGAACGGTCGAATGACTGAACAGTTTGCTGCAAATTTTTAACAGTGCACATCGAAAGTACAAAAATCAATATTTTGAAAGTTTTAATGGTGTACCCGTTTGACAGTTTTAATGATGTACCCGGTGTTTTAAAAATTACTGCTCTCCAAGCATAAATATTTTCAACGCATTTATTCAAACACCACAAAATATGATGCTGTGATACAAATTGTGAAGAAAACGTTTTGGGTGTGGTGCTTTTTATGACAAAATTTATTGCCACTGCACAAAAGACAAGACAATTAAAAGAACAGCATGACTAATTTTTTTTAAACATGGTCGATATTCAGATTTGATATATTTCATTCGTATGAACTCCTGTTTTCTTTTCTTTTAGAGAGACATGAGCGAAGATATGTTGAAAAATGAAAATTTTAATCTGGTAACAAAATATCTTTCGATTTTTCCCCCCACATATTACAAATCATTATATTCAAAATCAAAAGCTTAAATCCTTCAGCCATTGAAAGGAAAAATAAGAAAGTAGAAATGATCGTAGTCGTAAAAGAAAATGGTAGGGGAAGAATTTTTTCCCCCAGAAAAGTTCTGTTGGATACCTGAAAGCATTCATTTGTTAAACATGGTTTATAACAGCATTTTTCAGCCAGTTCACGAAAAATGTCGCTCCCGCTATGTTGTAATCTACATTTATTCAGAAAAAATGCAGATTATACAAAATATTAAAAGGAAATTGTATTAAAAATTTCAAAATAATAGTAATGCCATTCTATATTATAAAGTAAAAACATGTTTTGGGGTAACGCAGACGATAGATTGATGGTGGCAACGATCTAGGCAATCAATTTTGTCTTTATCGGAAACTAGCAAACCCCGCGGCTTTGCTCGCGTAATAGTTGAAATATGCCAAGTGATATTTGCATGACTATTTTTTATTAGAACACTTTTGGGAATAATTCAAAAATTACAAATTAAGTCACAGTTTGACTAAACTTCATTATTAAAGTGCAATAGACATAAATGAGATTTTAATTAATAAGAAGAACTAAAACTGATTCCAAATAAATGATAATTTAGAAAGTATTTTAAGACTTTTATGCTCATTTCATACTCTCATTTCAGTATTCATTTGAAGTTTTGAATTTTTTAGAAACCATCCTAACACATTTACATCTTAAGATTAACCTCATATCAAATTCCCAGCTTTTGTCTAACATTCTACCACCTCTCTTGTGTTAGTGGCACCAACAAAAAATCCCGAAATAGAGCTGAAATAGAATGGCTCGAAAAATGTTGAAACAGAGACTGTCACCATTAATTTGCCAAGATTAACCTTGAAATCAGTTGATATTTCCTAATATTCTATAGAAAACGGAATTTAGATGTTTTTAAAGTCTTTCTTGTTGTTCCTGCCAACCAGGTGGTAGTGACACTGGCATAAAATATAGCACGTATAGGATCAAGGATTATCACTCTTGATTCGCAAGCAATAACTTCTGTAATCGGTTTATTATTTCCTGAGTTTCCATAGAAATCGTAATTTAGGACTCATTTAGAATGCTTTTCGCTCCTTCCCTTCGCTTCATCCGTGCTATATTACTATCGTGCTATATTTAAAGTTTCTAGCCTCTTCAGTACCGCAGAAATCGCAATTTAGGAAGTTTTTTTGTTCCTGCAACCCTCTAGGAGTTGTGGCACCGACATAAAATATAGCTTATGTTTGAGCAGGTTCTATCCCCATCAATTTGCAACCATTATGTTTGAAATCGGTTTTGTATTTCATACGATTGCATAAAAATCGCAATTCAGAACGCTTATAGAACGCTTTTCGCTCTCTTCATCCTTTTAAATTTGGAATTTTCTTTCGACAATTCTTAGAAAGCATTTGCATCTTTGAAGTAATTACCATTCCAAATTTAAAATGTTAGACACCCTCAGTAACACAAAAAACGCAATTTAGAACATTTTTTGCTCCTGTAACCCCCAGGTGGTAGTGACAACAACGTAAAATATAGGCTATGTTGGAGCAGGAACTGTCACCATATTCCCTGAGATTGCGTACAAATCGCTATTTAGAACGTTTTTAGAACGCTTTTCGTTTATTTTCACCCCATATAAATTTCAAATTTTTAAGGAACTTTTCTCAGAGAGCATTTACATCTCATAAATAATTACCATGCCAAATTTCCAGTTGCTAGCATCTTCAGTATCACAAAAATCACAATTTAGAACGTTTTTTAAAATGCAACCGCAAGGTGGTAGTGACGCCGACATGAAGTAGATCCTATATTGGAGCAAGGGTTATCAACATCAATTTCCAACCACTACTTTTGAAATCGGTTGGGTACTTTCTGAGAGTGCGTAGAAATAGCCATTTAGAACGTTATTTAGAACTCTTTTCGATCATTTTCACCCCTTTTAAATTTTGAATTTTTTAAGAAAGGTTCTTAGAGATAATTTATATCGTATAAGTAACCACCATGCCAAATTCCATGTATCTGGACCCTTCATTAACACAAAAATCGCAATTTCGAACGTTTTTTTGCTCATGCACCCCATTTAGGGGTAGTGGCACCGACATAAAATGTAGCCTATGTTGGAGCAATGGTTGTCACCATCATTTTGACACCATTATTTTTGTAATCGGTTTGGTACTTCTTGAGATTGCATAAAAATCGCCATTTAGAACGTTTTTCAGAAAGCCCTTTTTCGCATTTTCACCCCTTTTAAATTTCGAATTTTTAAAGAAATGTTCTTAGCGATCATTTATATCTAATAAGTAACCACCATGCCAAATTCAATGTATCTGGACCCTTCATTAACACAAAAATCGCAATTTCGAACGTTTTTTTGCTCCTGCACCCCCTTTAGGGGTAGTGGCACCGATATAAAATGTAGCCTATGTTAGAGTAAGGGTTGTCACCATCATTTTGACACCATTATTTTTTTAATCGGTTAGGTACTTCTTGAGATTGCATAAAAATCGTCATTTAGAACGTTTTTTAGAACGCTTTTCGCGCACTTTCACCCCTTTTAAATTTCGAACTTTTTAAGAAATGTCCTTAGAGATCATTATTATCTTATAAGTAACTACCATTCCAAATTTCATGTTTCCAGACTCTTCAGTAACACAGAAATCGCATTTTTAGAACGTTTTTTGCTCCTGCACCCCCTTTTGGCCAGTGGCACGGACATAAGATATAGCCTATGTTCTAAGTTAGACCAATACCATCATTTTGAGACCATTACTTTTGGAATCGGTTCGGTAGTTCCAGAGCTTACCTCCTACAAATAAACAATTTTTACCTCTTTATAATAGTAGTATAGATTTATTAAATTCAAAGGTCGTATAATTTTAATTTTTTTTAATTATACGACGATTTAAAAGAAAATCTTCAAGCATGGATTTTTAAAACGTTATCTCCATCAAGTGTAGCCGACTGTTTGCACTTAAAACAATATAAATAATTCAGCAGCTGTTTTCAGCTGATATTATATAACGAAGTTAAAATTTCAACAATAAATAAATAAAATAATAGAAATAAAACACACATTTAAAAGATATGTAATCAAATTATGTGCTTAAACACAGAAAACATCAGAATCAAAAAGGCTGTTGTAAATAACAAAATTTTTGGTAATTTCTTTTCTGTTAATCTAGCATACGGTTAATAGGATATAACCAATGTCACGCTCAAAATTTTTGAAACGAACTCGCTCAACTCAAACTCATCTGTAAAAGTGAACGAAGTTCACTAAAAACTCGTTTTTTTTTTTTTTTTTTTTTTTTAATACGAGGGTTGGAACTTTAATAGTGGCAGCACCGCTGTAAAAACGCTAAGCAACAAAACCAAAGAATGCCGCGTATACCACATGTGAGCTACATACCTACCTTACTTCGCAGCAAAAAGACTCGTCCTTCCTACGTCACGCGCATGCGCAGTGACGCGACGAACTGATCCTTGTATTACCTTGCGGTCTAAGGTAAGTGTTGTCAGGATGTTTTCAAAACAAGAACAACGAAGTTGAATAAAAATTGAATGTGGCAGAGGCCGTACAGCACGACAGTGTCATCTAGGACTTCAAGAGGCTTGCGTGGAATCTGCATTGCATTACAGAACTGTAGCAAGATGGGTAAAAGACCTCAATGAAGGACGCCAAAATGTGGCAGATATGCATCGGCCAGGTCTTCCTAGTGTCAGCGAAGCAGAAATGCATGCTTTAGCCGCACTAATGGACAGTGATCGACGCCAAACGATTCGTGAGCTAGTCCGAGAGACAGGATTTGCACATACAACTGTGCTGCACATTCTGAAGGAACGCCTGGGCATGAGAATAATTTTTTCACAATGGGTTCCACATCATTTGACAGAAATGGCTACGATAAGCTACGATAGCTGCTCGAACTCACCTGAAACACTATGAGTGCAAAGAAGAGACTTTTTTACGCCGTATCATTATGCTGGACTGGATGAGACTTGGGGCAGATCGTACCAGCCAAAACTGAAACACCAATCAAGCGAATGGCGTCATCACTGGTAACCACCAAGTTCGAAATTTCGTCAGAACCCCAGCAATGTGAAAGTTATGGTGATTCTCCTAAACAACTGTGATGGTGTCATCCTAATGCATATCGTTCCCCCACAGCAGACCGTCAATGAGCAGTATTACTGATCATTTTTGGAGCACCATCTCGGACCAGCTTTGAGAAAAAAACAGCGACACTTTCTGCAGCACGCCCCTATCATTTTACATGACAATGCTCCGGCGCATGCAGCGTAAGCTGTAGCGGATTTGTGCGATCGATGGGGCTGGGAAGTGCTTTACCATCCTCCATTCTCCCCATATCTAAGCTCTTGTGACTTTGACTTAATTCCTAAGATGAAGGAACCACTTCGTGGCATTCGCATCCAAACTGTTCCAGAGATTCTTGCGGCAAAAGACCGGTCCATTCGAACTATCAACAGAACAGGCGCTGCTACAGATGTTCTGGGACTTCCACATCGTTGGAAACGGTTTATACACAATGCTGGAGACTATATTGAAAGACTGTTAAAACATGGTGACATGATTCAGTTTTGTATTCCATGTAAATAAGTAGTTGCCACTATTAAAGTTCCCACTCTCGTATATTAAAACTTAATTTTGTGAACTAATGCTTTTGGTTATTCGATGTAAGCGTCTTCATGGGTCAGGCCCAATTTTCCTTCCCGACACTTGGTCCGAGCTTGTTTAGAGGTTTAGGGATAGCTTTTTTCTAGAGGTTTGGACCCAGATGGGCCGGCACTAGATTTACTTTCCGGCCCATGTCGGGGCTGGACTGTTCTGAATTTTTCATAGTTGAGTTCGGTGCCCACGCCAAATTAATATATTATAAAGGAAATTCTTGGGAAAAAACATGAATTGCTGTCAAAAGCAGTGTTGCCAGATTGTGGACTTTTTAAATTCAGATAATTTGACTTCAGATAATTTCACGAATCCAATACTTTCTTCTTGTAAAGATAGAAGAAAGTAAAAATATGAAAAAAAAATTTGATCATTCGTTGCTAATTTTGAACATGATGGGTAAATAAGGGTAGAGGAAAGTCGGTTAAAACCACTGAATATAATAGAACAGAGAGCTAATTCACCGGTCCCCTTTTTTGCTGCTGCCACCTCTTACATTTAATACGGGCAAACAATGAAGCCTACACTTTTATTAATGTTTTTAATGGGATATTTTCAAACTTTTCGTCATAATTTTAATCAATTTTAGTTAATTTTATAGCTTAATATTTTTTAGCAGCAATATTTATAAAAAAAACTTTATGCTTATTCTTAAGCTTACGTGGGATTTTATTTTTATCTGTGAATAAAAATAATTATTTATGATGAAAAAAATAAGATCTGTCGTTATTTAAATATAAAATTCAATTCATTGAAAATTGTATCACCTTCGTCACATTAAAAAAAATCGAATTCGAAAATAGCCGAATTTATATTACGACTTCTAGAAGCAGATATGTATAATAAATTAGATTGTACCCCACATGAACAACTAAGGTACGTTGACGATATATCCATCATATGAAAACATAAAGATATCTTACTTGATAAAAATTCATGCATTAGTCCTGGAGATACAGCAATTGCGGAAATCGTGAAAAAAGCAGCATAGTAGCGTCACTTGTTGGGCGATTTACACCAAAAAGTAATCAGCACCCATTTAAATCAGGGACTAACTGAATCTAAAGTTTCATTAAATTCCGTTCATTAGTTCTTGAGATAGAGCGCTCACAAAATTTGTGACACACACACACAGACAGACTTACAGACAGGCATTTTGTGAAAACATGTTTTTTGTGATCTCTGACCCCTAAAACGTATAAATCCGTCTAAAACTGGATTCGAAAATTTTCACGAATCCAATACTTTCTTCTTGTAAAGGTAGAAGAAAGTAAAAATAATTATTTCAGTCTCTTTTTCATGATTATACTGTTCATTTTAAATAAAAGTGCTATAAACCAGAGGTCTGCACGGGCTTATTTTCATTCACAGCAATCGGGCCGGGCCCGGGTCGTACTTTTTTCTGAAGGTTGGGGCCGGGAGGGGCCTAGTCACTACGCTTTCCGGGCCGGGCTCGGGCCTTTTTTCCTGAAGGACCGGGCAGGGCCTCTATTTGTTTTCTCCTTATTTTCTCCGTACCAAACCGAGACTGGTATGGTATCATTCTTCCTAGTCTTCACGGGCCTAAATTTTCAGTCCCGGTTTCGACTCAGCCTCGTATGAAAATTATTGATTCGGCGTGGCCTGGTCCATTCAAAGATCAGCAAAATTTGGCCTGGCAGAAAGTTTTTTGCAAAAAGTGCATACATTTTTAAATCGCCATTGTTCTACAAATAAACATTTAATTTTATTCCTTATAAAGAATAGTACATTTCTAGGCTTATTAAAATGTAGTAATTGTTAAAATTTAAATATAGTAAAATGGGGGAAAAAGAACCTGCCTATGGCGGAATCGTCTCTTAACGTGAAAAATATGTTGATCCATGCAACATGAATGTACAAATACGTAAGAAAAGAATATATAATACATTTACACCTGCTAAAAAGGGAACTTGTCTATAACGCATTTTTTTCCTTTCCCTGTGCAATTCCGTCTTAGAAGATTTTACTATATTACATTCTTCGGATTTTTAAATCTCCAATATTTTGAATATGGATTAACTATATTAATTATAATTGAAACATTTACATACCACAAATAGCGATTCATTAAAATAATAAATGTCGCAATAACTTCTATAAAAATGAAATCTATAAACATGACAATAAAAAGCAAATATAAGTATTTTTGGTTAGAACTCCTCGTACGAGACAAATTTTTAAACAAATCGACGTAAAATCAATGTTTTGTAGAAATTCATCCGGGACGGGCCGGTCTCGGGTCGAACTTTTAACTGTTATACCTGGCCAATAATTTTTTCTCTACGGGCCGGGCCCGGGCCGAACTTTTAATGTTTATAGCGGCCTGGGCCGAATTGTTCTTCTATGGATCGGTCCGGGCCTTGAAATTTCGGCCCGTGCAGCCCTCTATTGTAGATTGCATAGTACTGAGACCTCCGCATCAAAATACTGTTTCTACTACATTTCTTTCTATATATCCTATTGTAAGCTATTATACAGATTTTTTAATCGACCTCTATTTGTATGTAAACATCTGCATTATTATTAATACCATTAATCTATTTACAACTTAGAAATCTGAAAAATTCTATATCGAAAAACCTTCTAAGACGGAATCACATAGCTATAACTATTTTTTTTCTTTCCTAAGTTCCTTTTTTTACGAAGTATGTCGTATCTTGCAAATGTAGTATTTATTTTTAAGCGGATTATTATACCCAATTTGAAGATTCAGATCCACCTATCAAAAAAATTTTCCGTTTAAAACAGGATCTCGTCAGACATAGATTCTTATAACAGGTTTTAAAGTACTGTATCTCCCGCCTCCTAGAAATGTATATGTAGTACTATTCTTTAAAGAGAATTTTAATTGTAGAATAATATTAATTTAAAAATATATATATTTTCGGAAAAAATTGTTGACCCAAGGTAGGTTGTTCCTTAAACAGATTTTTCCACGAGTCATACTGGGACGGTGCAATAATTTTCATACAAGCAGGGATGACCGTGCCAGAAAATTTCTGGCGGTGCAGACTTCTAGGAAGAATAAAGCACAGGTCCAGAAACAAGTTCGATTCGTCCCGGCTCGAGCCTCCAGAGAAAGCAAGACCCGGGCACGACCCAGAAAAACTGATGATCAGACTCGACCCGTCCCGAGTCGGTTTAGGCCTCTAAATGGCATTTGAATAGGAAAAACGTGTTCTTAACGGCTGGAAAAAATTTAAAAATTCGTTGTGAAAAAAATTGAGTTTGAGTTGTAAATTTCTCACCGATTTTTTGAGCTTTCGTCAGTTCACGCTCGTTTATCAAAAAGTGAATCAAGTTCAACTCAAAGTTCACAGAAAGTGAGCTAAGTTCGTGAACTTTCGTTCAATGAACGCGCTCATACCCAACACTCTCTATATATGTATATATATATATACATGAGCATTAAAAAAACATTACAAATTACCAACAAACATAAAAAAAAGAGCAGAGAGTAAATAAGAGATATTTGTGAACCTAGACAGGATCTTCAGATCCCAAATGCCTAGAGTTCCATAAATAAAGTGTGTGGTTTAATCTTCATATCAGCCATAAAAAAAAATTAAAGAATATGAATTTGGACTACCAACACACAAAAAATAGAGAAATAAATTATGAAAAACAAATAAGTTTAAAATAAAAAGTGATTAAAAAGGATTAAGAAATAAAATTCGCATTACCATATTGAAAGCAATGTTAAGAATAAGGCAGTATTAAATACCGCTCTGTGAGGACCACCAAAAAGTTCTATCTGGAACATAGCTAATTAAATCTTTTCTTTGCACAATAAGCTGGAAAATGTATAACAGTTAATCAAAGGTATATATACATACATTTTTTGGCATTGAAAAGATACTGAAATTACGCACCAGAAACAATATATCAAAAAAGTATTTAAAAATGAATCAACTAAGTTGCTAAGCATGCGTTGCGTTTTACAGAAAAAGCAGTCAGAATGTCTAACCGTGCCTTTAAGCCAGTTAGAGAGGCAAAAAATAAGATTATTTCCATTCCGCGACATTAAGCAACATCTGGAATTTAATTATCACTGAAACAGAAGTTTATATTGTATCGTTATAAATTAGATAGACGATTTCAAGAAGTACCAAAGAGCCATCGGGCCTGTCGGCCTAATCGTTCGGAGTTTTCGTGGTTTTCTTCGGACCTTGGTTTTCCAAGCGTAAATACGGGTTAGGCTCCCTTAGAAAGACACCCTAACGGAAGGCACCCCCCCCCCTAAGGGCTTATATCCCTCGTGTGGATAATTGGCCGTCATAAACACAGCCAACCAATCAACCAGCCATCGGGTCGTATTAAATTTATAGCAGTGATAGGGAAAATTTGCCATTAACAAACTGAATAGAGATTATTTGCACATGTTGCCGAAAAACTTTTTTTTTTAAATGTTGATGGATCAAGGAATAATAAAGTGCACTATGGTCAAGCATATTTCTCAATATATGTGACCAGCGCCCTCTATGGATAATTTAAAAATGAATTCCACCATGTATTCCAAGGAATCAGTGAAGTGCTGCAAACTTAAGAATTTAGTAAAATATATTATTTTGGAATAAAAACTAATGTATAATAAAAACTATCTATATCTATTAATGGATTAAGCTTAGCAAATACTGTCTAGAGACAAATAAATGATAATTAAATAATAATTTAAAATATTTTAATAAATTTATACCATTAAATTAGAAAAAATAAGTAAATGATATATTAAATAAAATTAATACGTAAATTGGTGATATTGATTCATTAATTAATATTTCACATAATCAATGTGCCAAGCTATAGCATATCTCTATTTAAATTCCTTTGACTACAGTGCATCAATACTTAAATGGAAATATAATTAAATATAAATAAATAAATTATTAAAATTGTGATGCTAAGGAATTAATATTAATAATAGCAATAATAATAATTAAATTTTCAGATTAATTAGTTTCATTTAATGTGCCCACAAACTTTCTTAAAAATTAAATAAACCAGATTAAGGGGAGAGAGTAGAACAAATAATAAAATTTATAATTAAAACATGCACTTTATTCTCATTTAATATAATACCTGCATTTTAAATTCCTGATCCCAGGCAATTGACAGAGTTACGCTTAGACATGCAGTCATAGACATGATCTCATCTGACACGTTTCAATTTACTGACTGAATAACATAAAAAAAAAAAAAAACTCTCATTATTTGGTACTAATTTAAAAGAAAAAAATACATTTATGTATACTACGATCGTAAGCAAATCCTGAAGGGATACAAACGCATTCTGCGTGCACTAATGTTAGATAATGACAAAAGTATAACAATATATATCGATATGATCCTGATTAATGGAAAAGTGCTTTTAAATTATTTAAATTGAAGTACATACAGATTTGTGCCATAAAAACAGCGAATGCTTACATGCATAAATAATGTGCACAACGTAAATCAAATGTCTTTATACTAATAATTATTGATTGGAATATTTAAAAAATATATATATATTTTAAATATTTCTTAATTAATTTTATTATGTTTTTAATTTATTTCTATGTAATATTGTATTGAGTACGTTTCGGCCAGGTGTCGTGAGCTCTGCCTAGAGATTTTCTAAAGAAAAAAGACACTCGTGCACACATAAGTGCATTCATATATTAAAATAAAAATTTAAAAAATATGAACAATGAAAAAATGAATCATGGAATTAGTCATTATAAATAGAATCATGATTAATTAAATAGTTTCACGATTTCTTTTATGAAAATTTTAAAATACCCTTTTTATGAAAATTATAGCATATTTTTAATAAATTAAAATTTATGAACATTAAATTATTTACATTCAATTATAAAAGTATTTTTCAGTATTAAGAATTAAAATACACAATTTATTCTTTAGGTGAAATCATTTATGCAGACAATACTTACGAATTTTAGAATTATTATTTTTATTTTATTATTTAAGTGACAGCAAAACAATTGTAAACAAATAAAATTAATTGTTAAATTCGTTGTATCATAAATAAAAAAATCCGTGGAAATTCTTAGTTGTTTGGCTGAATTTGCATTTCTAAAATTAAAATGTGCCAAAACATAAAATAACGTTTTTGCTTAATAAAGATGCAAAAATAATATAAAAAATATTGTTACTTTCAAATATTTATCTTATTAAATGATGCTTCGCGAATGCAAACAAAGCATGGCTTTTGCTAGTGGTAATTTTATTTCCAGTAGTTTATTATGATCATCAGAATTAATAATATAAATCACATATAATATAAATATAGTGTATCAGTGGACACAATGCTATATAACATCTATATGCTTTATCTTATTATATAGTTATAAGTATATGTCTCTAACACTTTTTATAATATGGCAACTATGCACTCAAAATGAAGGTAGTAAAATAAATAAATAAATAAATAAATAAGAATTATTATAATTTATATTTACGAGCCATTGTTGGCGCAGTCTGGCCAGAATAATATGCAAATACCATATAACATGTGAGCTAATTTAATAATTTAACAGCCAAGAAACAGTACAAAGTCTCTTTTAATTTTTAATTTGCATTACGACAATTCTTTAGATTAATTATGTTAACTTACTTATCATAAATTTATTTATTTTTTAAATTCACTACTCGATTAAAAAATTTTTGCATTACAGTTTAATTGGTTTAAACCTACAAACTGGTTAATTTATTTAATAGAAAACTTACCAATTGCTGCATAATGATCACCATCGTGCTGGGAAAAAAATAGTGTAACCGGTTTTGTGCTTCACACACTAATTGAGGAAGCACCTGAAAAAATTTATTACACTATCTGAAAGATATCTGCATCAGGTCAAGTTACTTGCTTTTAACCGAACCGACACGCAGTTCGGGTCTGGTCAGTGGTACATTTTTTTTTGCAGGTCGAGTTCACTGTCACTGTTTCGGTTTGGGTTTTGAATCTAGCGGGTCGAATTTCAAATGATATCCAAAATATATTTTCAGGTTAAAGATCTATATACAATAAGATTTCTATAATGGCTTTTATCCCGAAAGGCGGACACTTCTATTTAGCGAACACTTTTTAGTTTCTAAAATTTATGTACTTGAACGTTTACATCTTTGAATAGCAGGCACCTCTCAATCTAAACACACGTAGCATGTGTATGTGTACATAAACTATCAGAAATACGACACATGTCTTTTTGTGTATCAAAAACAAAATATCGATAGTATTTTTCATATTTCGAAAATTATTTTTGCAGGTTCGGGTCGTGTTGACTTAAAATGGATTTTGCAATTTCAACGTCGGGTTGACTTAAAATCAGAAATCAAATAGAATCAAGGTCAGCAAAAAGAAAAAAAAAAAAAAACTGAACTTTTACGGCGTCACGGACTTTTGACAAAATTCGCATTTTTCGCAACATTTTGAGGAAATCGCGTTTTTTCTGCGATCCTTTGACAAAATTAGCGTTTTTCCGCGACCCATTTGACGAAAATCGCGCTTAATTCCGCAGTCCTTTTAATGAAATTCGCGTTTACTCCGCAATATTTCGAAGAAATTGCGTTTTTTCGTAATCTTTTGACGAAATTTGCGTTTTATCCCACGATCTTCCCACAAAATTTACGTATTTTCCATATTTCGATGGATCTTTCGACGAAATTTGCATATTTTCCACGACCCTTCGACGAAATTTGCATTTTTTGCGATTATTTGACGTAATTCGCGTTTTTTCCCACAATCTTTCGACGAAATTCGCATATTTTACACAATTTTTTGACAAAAATCGCATCTTTGACGAAAATCGTGGCTTTTCCATGATAAAAATTCCTTTAACAAAAATTGCTTTTTTCCACGATCCTTTGACTCACTGTTAAAAATTTGCAGCATTCTGGCAGGTCATTTGACCGTTTTTTCCGAAAACGGTTACACAACCGTAATTTAACACTATTCTGACCATATTATTGGCCATTTTATGGTCAGAATATAGTTAAATTATGGTTATGAAACCGTTTTTTTCAAAAAATGGTCGAATGACCTGCCAGAATGCTGCAAAATTTTTAACAGTGTGAGCTTTGCGTTTCTTACGCGATCCTTTAACGGAAATCGTATTTTTTTCCGCGATCCTTTGACGGAAAGCTAAATTTTTCCATCGGTCCTTTGAAGAAAATTGCCCTTATTTCACGATCCTTTTACGCTAATCGCGTTTTTTCCACGATCCTTTGACAATTTTTGTGCTTTTCTGCGATCCTTTAAAAAAAATTGCTTTTTTCTTGCGATCATTTGAAGAAATTTGCTCAATTTGGCGCGGTTCGTGCTCGCGTTTTTGTTTTATTTCATCCACTATCTCCCCGACACAAAAATGCAAAAAAAATTAATGTATATTTGCATATATCCCAGGGATAATAAAATTCAGCGCCGAAAACGCAGAATACCGCAGAAGAGTAACATGTCTGTAAAATTGATTTTGCAGTTCAAATCTGGTTCTCTGTCTTATGTAGTTCTGCATTAATGGAATAAAAAAAAAGTAGAGAAAAAATAATGAAAACAGAACCCTCAGCAAACAGGAATCTGTTAATGCATGAATTTTGTCTATGATCACTGTAGATTACAAATGCATGTAGAGAAATTTCTAAATCGTTCTTTTGAAGAAAAAAAAATCGAAAAATTCACCAGTCGGTTACAGAAAATTCTTCAGTTTGTCATGAAAAAAGAATCGCAAAATTTGTCCATCCATCCTTAAAAAATCAAAAAATTCACCAATCAGTCACACAGGAAAATTAAAAATCGGCAGTTGGTTGTGAGGAGAAAATCATGAAATTTGTCGATTGGTCGCATAAAAAAAACACAAAAATTGCCCAATCGGTGGAACAAAATATTGCAAAATTCATCAATTGTGGGGGAAAAGTTGCTACATTCTTCCTTCCTTCTTCAGAAAAAAGAAAAAATCGTGAAGATTGTCAGTTGATCATAGGAAAAAATTGCAAAATCCTTTAATCAGTTGCTTTAAAATATTGTGAAATTCATCTGAAAACTGTCGGAAATTCTTCAAACAGTCATTGCAAAAAAAAAAAAAAAAAAAAAAAAAAAAAAAACCGCAAAATTTGTCGATTAGTCGTTCTGGTTAATTAGAAAATCTTATCATTTCATCTTGTGACTCACTGACAAAATTCACAATATTTTTCTACCATCATTTGAAAAAATTCACAGAATAATTTTGCAAAATCGCGCAAAAGAATAAAAATCACTGACTTTCTTGGGGGAGAAAAATCGGAAAGAATCACATGCCTGTGGAAGAATTTAAGAAGGGAGAACATACGGCATTTTTATTATGCAGGATTTTCCTATTTTGTGAACGATTCATGCAATCCTGCATAATACTGCAAATCTTGCAACTCAACAAAATTTTGCTCTCCCCCCCCCCCCACACACACACACATACTCAAAAAAAAAACCTTCTTGAAATGGTATCCCTGCAAATAAGGATGATAATTTGAGAAGTAAATATTCGCAAAAGTACGATTTATTTATGATTAATATCCACATGAGGTTTTTAGGTTAGGAAAAAATGATTTTTTTTGTGTGTGTCTGATTTTTTGGACTGACGATAGATTTTTTTTTTTAATTTTCCGAACTGAATGCCGGAAATTTGCAGAAGTTTCAGAAAAGAATCATCCGTTGTTCTTGAAAATCGGCACGGTGTTCTCAGAAAATCACCAGCGAAAAAAGCATATAAATGTAATTTCCAAAAACCAAAACAAAAACATAAATCATGCCATGCTGGACAGCACTGAAATAGTTAATACTTTGAATGTTTTACCACCTATCAAAACACTGATAATTTTATAGTTATAGTGCATGTGAATGTATTTTTGTTTTTTGGCAAAAGTTTTTTAAAGTAGCATTAGTACACTCATTAAGTATTTTGAAATTTATTCACTCTGATTTATTATTAGGGAGTAAGCACGAACTGTTCGTTTGATTTAGTAATCGTAACGGTCTGTTGATTCCATAGTTTTAAACTTACTTTAATGCAAGCATTCAAATCCATTTATTTGTCAAGAGAAAAATTGTAGTCTTTTCTAGCTAAATAGTTTTAAATTGTGTAGTACCTTTTTTCACGAAAAATTAAATCTCAGAATTAAAAAAACTTCATTTGTTTAAATATTTAATTTTTCAGTCTCTAAGTTTCCAAGTTTATCATGCTTAATTTAACATCGCGTATATTAATTTTTTTTAATTATGATTCAATTGTTAACATTATCATTTCAGTTGCATTTTTTAAAGAGCCAAGAATATTTTTAGTTAATCGACATGTAACCAAACACAAAAGTTTTCAGGAAATCATTTCAGTTGCACTTTTTAGAGACCTAAAATCGTTTTCGGTTAATCGATGTAGAACCAAAACAAAAGTTATCAGAACATATATATATATGAACATATAAATATGTTTAACTTAGAAATAGCTGCTATTCAGCAGAGAAATTTTAAGCTGTGAAGCTATAAGGTACTGTCAAAATAATTACTGGTGGGTATTAAAACATTTCCAACGTATTAAGCGATAAAACAGGCTAAAAGCTATAAAACGACAGTAGAAAGTATAGATAATTGCATCCCCAGCTAACAATAACGTAAAAAATAAATGTATTGTTTTCAATACCAAGTTTCTTTAACATAGTAGGAGAGCTGTTGAACATTTTTGAGTAGGTATTTGAGGCACCCTGAAAATTTGTGCAACACTTCTTTGGTAATGTCTGAATACAAAATCGAATGTCTGGCTGAAGGATCGTGGGCCAAAACCTGTGCCAGACACGTGTCAAATGCCATTTTTTGACACTACCCAAAAAAAGTATTTGAGGCACGCTGAGATTGAAACAGAATAATATTTATACTTAGAAAAAAAAATATTTCGAAAATGACAGACACTTTAGTCGGCCCAAAAACTGTGTCAGACACGTGTCAAGTGCCATTTTTTGACTACCCCAAAAAGGTATTTGAGGCACGCTGAGATTGAGGCACAATAATATTTATGCTTAGAAAAAAATATTTTGAAAATGACAGACACTTTAGTCCGCACAAAAACTGTGCCAGACACGTGTCAAGTGCCATTTTTTATCTGGCACAGGTTTTGTGCCACGATCCTTCAGCCAGACATTCGATTTTGTATTCAGGCATTACAAAAGAAGTGTTGCACAAATTTTCAGGGTGCCTCAAATACCTTCCCTAAAATGTTTAACAGCTCTTGGACTACACGATTACGTGTAAAGAGATATTTCAATAGAAAATAAAAGGCTCGTAGTACATACCGATAGCTTTGACTTTAATCGCGTTTTTTCCGCGATTCAGATGTCCGGAGCTAAAAATTCTCAAAAAAATGCAATTTTTTTTATTGCCTTAAAAAATATACTGAGCTTTTATCGTTAAATACCGCAAACCGCATGCTTTTATTTTCATTAGATCCAGAGATATAACACCTTTTGCCTTGAGAAGCAATGCATCAGCTGCCTGTGCTGACGAGAACTTTAGCTCCATTTATCTCAGAATAATTTTTTTTACGATTTGTCAACTTTAAAAGAATATATCTAAAGTTTCTTGCAAGATATATGTATGAAATTTTTAACAGAGGTTTTATGCTATATTTCCAACAAATTGTTTTCAGGATTTTTAATTTTGAGTGATAATTGTGAAAATATGCCAATTAATGCAAAACTCACTAATATAAAATTCCTAATCAATATTTTAATAAATCCTGAAGACATTAAAATGAAATATTTTCAGTACACAAAAGTGTTAAAATTTGGTAAATCGAGTAAGTATTTCCAGAGTTATATCAAAAATTAAATATGTTTAAAATTTTACAATTTAAATTTTTTTAAATATTTAAAAATTTTCGGATTTTTTTACATGCAATATTCTTATTATATTAAAAGATATTTCAGAAAAAAATTCATAACAAAATCTCTATAAATAAAAAAATAGAATTTTGAGCCCCGGATCCCCTTAAATCTAAGCAACTTAATCAAAAGAAAAGTTCAAAATGGAATCACTCGAAAAATCAGAATAAACAAAAAAGGGTTAATTAACAAAATACCTAGAAAGAGTAATCCAAAGCATACGACAGATATGTTATGTTGTGTGAATCTATCTGTATCTAGACAGGAATGTCTCTTGATCTCCATTGGAGCTCAGTGCCTGCACATGCGTTGTTTACATGGAGCGGTCTTTCCGGAAGACCTTTGAAGAGGTCGCGCAAGCACATGTGTCTCAAAATCGATCTGAAATAGGTCTTACAGAAATAGTATTCCGTTTTAATATATATATGATACTATGTATTAGAAATAAATATGATATTGCCCTCATTGGGCTAAAAATTTAAATACAATTTAAACGTTAACATTATAAATTAATGAATATAAATAAATTTAATTTGAATTAATAAATAACTAAATATAACTACACAAATATACATATAAAAATATTGAATCAACACTATAAAATGTATTTAATCAATGTATTTATAAATCCAACGCCCCATCCCTCCCCCCCCCAAAAAAAAAAAAAATTAACCATTGTGTATTAGCCAGATAACTCCACCCTCCTTCGTACTCTAACATCTACCCATTCATCCGTTCTATAATATTTTTTCTTAATATTTTGTATTTTGTATTTTTTATTAATATTTTATTATTTAATTTTTTTTCTACGCATATGTTAATTTGGTTTTTAAAATCCTGTATGTACTAATTGTATATTAAAGAATATATGAAATTTATAGGAAAACCATGATTTAATGCATCATAAATTGTTTTTTTAATATTGTTGTTATTGATTAATTAGATGAGAACAACATAAACACTTTATTCTATGCAAATGATTATGGAGACAAGATTTAAAATTAGTAAATGTATTTGAATTTAAATTCTTTACGTTTGTCATGTTGATCAGTTATTGTTTTACTGTCTGTTAGTGTAATTTTAAGATCTAAAAAAGTTAACTGCAAGTGTAATTTTAAGATCTAGAAAGTTAATTGTATTGTTAGATAATAGGTTTTCCGTTAATTCTAAATTTGTAGGAGAATCTACTGGAAATTGAGAAATATTAGTCTGATTAGTAGCTATTAAAATTATGTCATCAATATAACGATATAAATGTATATTACTATTAATAAAAGTGCGTTCATAGTGATATAAGTATAAGTCTGATAATAAACTGGAAGTACATCCACCTTGTGGTTTACCGACTGTCTGTAAATACAGGGTTGTTATAATTAAAGTTCGCCTATTCAGAAGGCTCTAGAGCCGGTTCTATGGCTCCAAACGAAACAAAATTTCACTAGTACGTAGTTGAAGAGATGCGCTCTGCAAAAATCTAAAAAAAAAATTTTTTTTAAGTTAAAATTTTAGTCAATAGGTGGCGCTGCGCCAATATTTAAGCCGATATTTGCAGATTCCTTTATTTTGTAAAAAACAAAATACAGCAAATTTTATTTCACAGTTGGTAAAATTAAACTTTTTCAGATTTGTTATATCAATGTCGGTCAATCCAGATGAAACATACAAAATCACAAAATTTCACCCAACGCTTGAAAAAGATCACATTTTATTCAAATTTTCGACGAACGACGTCAAAGTGACGTCACAACTTCGAAAACTTGAAATACTCTTCTAACCACCTGACGATTTAAAACTTGCTGATAAAGTGTGTCTGTGATTTCTTTGATACTGGAACAGATGATTGTTTCTGAAAAGCATTTGAATCTACGCTTTGTGGAGAATGGTAACTTTGAAAGAAAAGGCACTTCTTCTAAAGTTATTTTATCAAAATAACAGCAACGCAGCTGCAGCTCTTCGAGAATTCCAGAAACTAAAAGATGTTAGACGTAGACCAATGTCGAATCGTGGAGTTCACAAAATGATTAAAAAGTTCAAGGAAACAGGAAAACTCGACATTCTTCCTGGCACAGGGCGAAAAAAGGTAGACATTTCTAGCATTGAAGATGCTACTGCTGCCGTGGATTTAGCAAGCCAGTCATCATTTGGTAATGCAAGTGTGCCAGCTATTGCGAATGAAGTCGATATGCCGATTTCCACTTGGAGAAAAGCGATGCGTCAAATTTTGCGCTACTATCCATACAAGATTTAGAGGGTGCAACAACTAATACAGGGTGATACCGAAAGTCGGCTATCATTTTCACTACAGTTTCTTGCACGAGTGTGGACAATTCTTGGCCCTGGAATATTCTATGGACTGATGAAGCGCATTTTTATTTAAACGGACAAGTGAACACACACAACTGTCAAATTTGGGCGAAAGAGAATCCTAATGTTGTCCAAGAAGTTCCATTGCATGCAGCTAAAGTGACGGTGTAATGCGGTTTCACAGCTACGTTTATGTTAGGGCCATATTTTTTTGAGGAACTAACATCCACAGGACCCATTACATGTTCCGTAAATGGGAGAAGGTATCTCAATATGTTGTCAAATTTTCTGATTCCCGAGCTGCAACAGCGAGGCTGCCTTCAAAATATCGTGTTTATGCAAGACGGTGCACCACCGGACATTACTAGAGCATTCGGACTTTCTTAACAAGCCATTTTACAGAAGACCGCATCATAAGTCGTTATTTTCAAACAGTCTGGCCACCACAATCGTCTGATCTAAAACCATGCGATTTTTGGATGTGGGGATTTTTGAAAGATTCTGTATCTAAAGACAGATGTTAGACAATCTCTGATCTGAAAGACAGCATTAGACTTCATATTCGCTCAATCTCACAGGACAGTTTACGCAATGCTGTAGAAAGCACAATTCTGAGAATGGAATGCGTTATTGAAAATGGTGGAGGATTCATTGAGCATGCGTATTGTTATTCTTCGTTATTTCCTCGTTGCCGAGCGAC
Organism: Maratus speciosus; assembly: GCA_963932465.1. Lineage (NCBI taxonomy): Eukaryota > Metazoa > Arthropoda > Arachnida > Araneae > Salticidae > Maratus > Maratus speciosus. The sequence goes on from OZ010792.1 coordinate 283,308,760, forward strand.
ATGTTTTATTTTTGTTGGGGCAGATTACATCATATGAAATTCTATTCATTTTTCTGTATTGTTTGGAGTCATAGGTCAGGCTCTAGAGCTGTCTGATTAGGTGGACTTTAATTATAACAATTCGCTGTTCCTCGAAGTTTGTTGAAACTTTTCAATTTGTGTGCTTCGTCTGGATTGACTGAAATTGATATAATGAATCTGCAAACATCGCCTTAAATATTGGTGCAACGACACCTACTGACGAAAAATATAATTAATTTTTTTTTTCGATTTTCGCAGAGCGCATCTCTTCAACTACGTACTAGTAAAATTTTGTTTTGTTTGGAGCCATAGAACCGGCTCTAGAGCCTTCTGAATAGGCGAACTTTAATTATAACAACCCTGTATATAATGTGTTATCTTGCACTATAAAATTATTATATATATATATATATATATATATATATATATATATATTATATTTATAAGAATGATAATATTATCTTCAAGCTGTGATGATTTGAAACTGTAAGGATTCGCTTTTAACTGTACCATTTAATTAGGCGGGATTTTTGCTGTGCTAAAATGGGATACTTGTTTGTGATTGTGATGTGGTCATAGCGATTATATTGCTGGGTATGTCTTAATTTTAAATGTTACAAAAAATTTCATATTGTTTATTATTACGGATCTTGCATTGATTAATGATTTATTTAATTCAATTTATATGGCATGATAAATTTATACTTTTTGGTGTATAGTCGATCGGGTACATAATAGAATTCAATTTGTAGCTTATTGCTGGATTCTATTACAGAAATCGACTATGTTATTGCTTATATTTGTATTTCATGTACCCCTGAAGAAGTGAAATGCTATATAAGCTTCCTGCTACATCCATCCAATTGATCTATTATTTGTTTACTATACGTCTTTTAATGGTTCAACAATATTTCGCTGGTTATTTGTTTGTTTTGTCTTTAATAGGTTATTGCATCAAAATTTGATGGTTTTTCATATGTTTTATATGGATTAATCGCCCGCAATGTGCTAGTGAATTAGTGGTACTGTACTTGATTTTGTATTACAAGTTAAAGGTTCCATCTTTATTTTGTATAATGTCAGTGTTATGTATTGAAGCTAAATTTATTAATTTAATTTTAGTAATTGGGAATAGATGATGAATTGTAATAATTATATAATGGTTATATATATATAAGCTCAAAAAAAGATTAAAAATAAAAATAAAAATAAAATCCATGCGATAAGCGCCACAGCTGCAAATAACCACACAGATTATACATATAGCACATTATGTATTAAATGCATTCGGCAGACCCAGAATCTCGCACCATAAAATTAAACTAAGAATAAACGACAAACATCTAAGAAATTTCAACAAGTATAACCTGAACAAAAAAAACCAAGAGAAAACAACCAAAAAGCTGTGGCCTCGCCAGCAGTGGGCATTTTCAAAAAGCATAGCAATGTTTCAGACTTATTATGATACACAACAAACTATTATTCAGTAGTGGCGGTGGGTTTCGGCCAGAGTGTCGGAAAGTGTAAATCAAATGCATAAAAATAATTGAAAGCATATCGTGAACACTCCACCACCGGACCCAACGCCACAATAAACAGTACATCTCGAAGATACAACTGATTCAAAACGTATGTGTAATACATACTGAAACAATAATAAAATGATTTTACCCAAAACCAAGCCACACAGCCACAAAAAACAATAACCAACTTCCAGTGATCCATAATCTGTACATGCTCGTTCCATGTCTGTTGCCACACAATTGCAGACATCCTTGTAAAACCGTCCAAAAAAGGCTTTAGGTAATACAAATCATTAACTGTCAATCGCATAGCAACTACTTAAAAATGAAGACTGTCTGTAAAACTAGTATATCTATTAAGAAAATTCAAAGGTATGTTATTTTTATAATACAAAATGCTGGTTAAATTAAAAAGTTCTTTAAAAAATAAATTTTTTTTCGAACAGAGTTTATAGTTGCTAAAAATCTGACCTCTTATAATATTGACGTAAACGTGTTTATGGATATTTGAACTCCAATTAACTAATTGGTTAACTTCAAAATTAAAGTTATCCCGTTTATTGTAGATTGAAATGTGTATACCATTTGAAATGTTTATTTTAAAATCAAGATAATCAGCAGCACTATTATTTTCATTTCTTTTTTTCAAGATTAGCACTACATGATATCCCCAACAAATCACGATCACAGTTCAAAATTATTAAATCGTCAATATATCTGAAAGCCAAAAAATTAACATCGTTATTGACACTACAAAATTGCAATTCAGAAAAAAATAAAAATAAGTTAGCTGCCGTTGAAAAATAACTTGTTCCCATTCCTATTCCATTATTCTGTAAAAAAATATTTGAACCTGTATAAACATAGTTGCTATATAAACAAAATTTGCATAATAATTTAAATAAATTAAAATCTAAATTAGTATCAGCTATAATTAAATCGACAACTTTTAAAAGGACATCATTTAACCCTGCAATATATTTGGGAAAAGATTCTCAAAATCGTATGTTTGGATACTCTGTATATCTTTTTTAATTAATTCATTCCTGATCTCATAACTGTTCAAACTAATCCAATACATATTACTTACTATCTTTATACTTAAATTTTAGGACATTCAAAATAATTCTGAATATCCTAAAATTTCTGCTTCAGGCAATTAATCGGAGCAAAAAAGAGTTAATCTCAATCACGATATTTAACAAGTGGGTAAGTGTGATCATAGACCGCACAGAGGGTTTCGCTTAATATTCCTTTCAAAACGCTTTATCCTTTTGCAAAATCTGTTAGTTCCACAATTCGCAACCAGGGACGCACCCTATTTTAAACAAACCTCTATCCAAATGAAACTCCGTTTTACAATCAATTCGCAGATATATTAGTCGAGGGAATCAGGCCCATAGCACCCGAGATAGTTAGGCGTCCCTGGTGGTAAAAAGTGGAACTAAAATATGTAAGGCTATGGTGCATAACATGAAAGAGTGATCAAAGGAGTGTTGGCAAAAGTTAGAAAAGTAGTGAAAAGGATGGATGTTAGAAAAATTCCTTAAAATACACAAGTTAGAGATCGGAGTGGTAAACATAAGACTTTTTGAAATTTTTACGATTTGTCGTGTGATCGCAAGTTTTCAGCCATAAGTATTCAAAATGTCAAGTCTTCAAATTAATGAGGGGCTCAGTTAGAAAAGAAAGCTTAAAATACACAAGTTAGAGCCCAGACAGGTAAGTATAACATTTTTTCAAAATTTTATGATTTGTCATTTGATGTGAGGTGTTCAGCTATAAGTACCCAAAATTTCAAATTTCAAACCTATATAGTTTCTGAGAACGGGCTCTGTGACAGACAGGCAGAGGAGTAAGACGAATAGAGTTTCGTCAGCTGAACGAAACCCTAATAAGCCTTCACTGCACGGTGTGCCATATCTGGCACATACCAACAAAACCCTTCTATTTTTCTATGGATCCTAAATATAGGTTATCTGAGTTTTGTGCCATGTATAGAACATTTAAACAAAGAGTTTTGTACCTGTTTTTTTTTTCACTGGAATGCAGTACTAAATAGCTATTTATTAGATTTTCTTTTTAAAAAAAAATCAGTCTGCATCGTGAACAACAGTAGAATTTGCTTCAACTTTTTCACGAAAACATCTTAAAAGTATAGCAAGATAAAATTTTAGACATTCAAGTATATCACATATTTGTTATTTGGGCTGCTTAAAACTAAAATATTTTAGTACTTCAGCTTGAAATCTTGTTTTTGTGTTCGTGCCAGATATGGAACATAGAGCATAAAGCTCATAGTACATTCGAATGAAAAATGGCGTGCAAAGGGCTAACGCAAGATGAAATCAATGCAATATTATTTGCATCTGATATTAATGATGAATCTTTTGAACTTTCTGATGATAATTGGGAAGATCCAACATATAACCCAGCAAAAAATAGAACGGAAAATGCTATTTTTTCATCTGAATCAAGCGTTGACTTGCACGATAACAACAAATGTGACCCAAGAAATTGATTCAATTGCAGGTAAGTTTTTATATTTAATATTAAAGTAATTTTAAATGCTTCTAAAAGTACTATATAAAAGTTAAAAACAACAAATTAAATTCAACTGTGTTGAATTCAGACATTTCTCCGCAGGATGGACATTTTTATGCGCCGGGAGTGTGTGTGTGGGGGGGGAGGGGGGGTTGAATTTCTAAACTATACAAATTTTCAAATTATCTAGGGCAGGGTTGGCGAACCAATGGCACACGTGACAGAGTTGCATAGATGCCAACAACTCCGGAATTTCCGGAGTTTCTCCGGAAATGCGCAGTAAAATACGGAAGTACGGAAATAAAGCTGAAAATACGGAATCATCAACAACCTAAAAAAAATTATCGAATATCAGTTTCTCTGCAAGTCGCGAAATTCCCAATCCGATTTTCTACTTGTAAGCAATGCATGCTTTTCTCTGTCTCTTGTAAAGATCTCAGACTTGTCCTCAATACGTAAACAACGATTAACGAATCAGAGCGCACTTCTTTCTAGCATCGATGTTAAACCGCAACTCTATCCTTAAAACGCAAGCGCTTATCAGCAAATGAGAGCGGAGTAGAAAGTAGCGGCGATGACGTAAAATAACTGACCCCGCCCTTCACAGTATGCTTGTTTGTTCTTTTCCCCGTGGTCTGAATATTCAAAAAGATATTTCTTTCTCCCATGGTAATCGATTTTAAAACTGTAACTTTAACTACAAATATTTTTCTCCGCGTTGTTCTGTTTTGCGCAGATTGCGTGCTTTTCTTTACCGTGTGCGATATTATGTGGTTTTTTTTAAGTTTGTGTTTCTGTTTTTTCGTTGTTATTCTGATGGATACTGTACCTGATGTTACAGATAACAAAAAAGATCGTCGAAAAGCCATTAGAAATCAAAAATTTCTACCGAAGTATTCGCCCAAATGGCCATGTTTAAAAAGTGGTGAATTAGGGAGTTCGGCACTCTGTACTGTGTGCAACTCTGAATTTAATATTGCCCATGGTGGCGTAGATGACTGTCGGAGGCATGTAAATGGCCCTATACATAAAAAAAAAGTATCGGCTACAAAAAAAGTGAAAACAGTTGAAAAATATTTTCAAAATCAAGATACTTCGAATATTACAAAGGCAGAAGCTCTTTTTACCAAATTCTTGATATCGCATAACATCCCGCTCGCCGCTGCGGATCATGCTGGACCTCTTTTTAAGAATATGTTTCCAGACTCCAAAATTGCATCAAACTATAGTGCAGGAAGGACTAAGACAACTGCAATGATTTCATTGATGGATGCTGAAACATCAAAATTGCTGTCATCTTGTCTTAAAGATTCCCCCTTTTCATTATCAACCGATGGCAGCAATGATGGAGGGTCTGAAACTTTGTTTCCTATCGTAATACGATACTTTGATGAAAGTATAGGAGAAGTACTGTCAACTGTACTGTGTATTGCAAGCAATACCAATACATCCACAGGCAGTAATATATTTTCATTAGTTGATAACGAACTGGAAAAGCGATCAGTATCATGGAAAAGCTGTATTGCATTTGGGTGTGATAATGCCTCAGTAATGACAGGAAAGTACAAAGGTGTATCTAAATATATACAAGAAAAAAACTCTGATGCATTCATTATGGGCTGCTATTGTCATCTTATTCATATAGCTGCTCAAAATGCTGCTGCTAAATTACCCTGTTCTATAGATGAACTATTAATTGATGTATACTTTTATCTTAATAAAAGTACTAAACGGCAACAAATGTTGAAACAATTCCAGTCATTATGTGGTGTAGAATCGAGAAAAATTATCAAGCATGCAGTGACTAGCTGGTTGTCACTTGAAAAGTGTATAACGAGACTTTTGGAACAGTGGCAGCCACTCGGAGAATTTTTTAAGTGTGAAAAAAATCTCTCACAAAAAAAAAAATAAATGTTGAAAACAACCAGTCCAAAACTTCAAAAAATTTAAAATGTGCTGATTCTTCTGATAATCTGAAACAGAAAAGTCTGAAACGCAATTTAAGTGAACCCTCACCTTCTGGACAATGCAGTAAGAAGTGGAAGACTGTTGTCGAAAAGAAAAATGGTCCTCAAAACCGTTTGGACAGAGTTTACAATTCCCTTCATGATCCAAAATTCAAACTTTATTGTTTGTTTTTAAAAAACGTTTTACCCATTTTTACAAGAACAAATGAATGTTTAATGTCAAATGGTCCACTAATCCATAAGCTCAAGAGAATACTGCTTGATCTTCTGTCTGAAATTTATGCAAGGTTTCTAAAATCTAATGCTATTTCCAGTGCCACCGATATCTTGTCAGTAGACGTTGAACTGAAAAATAATCACAGAGATATGGATACCATAGTGATAGGTCATGAAGCTAAGTCCTATTTGAATACTTTAAAATCAGAAGAAAAAATGAATACAGATGATGTCAAATACTTTTTTAAAAAGGTCAAAGATTTTTACATTACATCATCAAAGTATATTGTTTCAAAGTTTGACCTGAAAAATCCTCTGTTAGAATGTGCAGAAGTTGCTGATATAGCAATTAGACAATCAGTTCCATTTTCACATATAACCTTTTTTTTATCAAAATTTACCCATTTGTTTGATGAAACACAAAGTGATGCCATTGAAACACAATTTTTCAGGTACCAAATTGAAAATTTCAATGAAGAAATAACAAATTGCAATCGTATTGATTTAGCCTGGCATAAAATATCACAGATGAAAGGTACCAATGGGGAGTTAAAATATGATATTCTTTCAAAATTCATAAAAATGATTTTAGTTATACCCAGTGGTGTAGTCGTAAAAATAACAGAGGGTATACGTTCTAAGCAGAGGGTATACGCTCAAGGCAGAGGGTATACCCTAGTGTATATATACTATAGCTTTCTTGAGAAACAGAGGGTATACGGTGTTCCTTAAAAAAATCCAGAGGGTATACGGCGTATACCCCCGTATACCCTCCACTACATCCCTGGTTATACCACACAGCAATGCTGAAGATGAGAGAATATTCAGCATTGTAAGGAAAAATCTAAACGAATATCGTCCAAATTTGTCTAGTAGCATATTATCTGATATTATTGTTGAAAAAATGAACACCTTGTCAAAAAATGAAACGTGTTACAATTCAAAATTTTCCAAGGATTTGCTAACCAAATTAAAATCTGCAACGTACAATTCCTTGAAATGATAGGTTAAAAATTTTTTCTTGATTTACATTTTAAATAAAATATAATCATTTAGAAAGTAAATTTCTAAATTTTCAATTTTTAAGAAGACAATTTTAGTAAACTATTGTATTGATATGTTTATTTTATATTGTTTTGAGTTTTTCATCATTTTTTATTTTAAAATATTTCATCTTTGTGTTTAGTTATCAAATCATAACATAAAATTAGCTTGAAAATAATTTTAATATAAAGTTGTATAATACAACATGAGGTGAGCTAAAATTTTTTGGAGAATTTACTAGTGAAATTAAAATTTGTAATTTTCTGATGTATAATTTGTTTGCAGATACATTAACTGGGTATAATCATATTAAGTGAATTAGAAATTTTTAAAAGTAAATTTTTTATTTTGCATAATGAATCTGCTAGTGTCACCATGCTTGGTGGTAATATTTTAACTTTTTTTTTTCCATCTTGTACTTTTGAATAGTTGTCTGTTAGTTATCAAACTGTAAGATTAATATCTGCAATTTTACATGTATCATTCAGAATAAGTTGAGGTCCAGTGGGAGGAACTAAGTCAATTTGATATTGAAAAAAAATTATTCATTTATATGTATTAAATTTGGATATTTATCAGAATATCATTTAATTATGTTTAACAATATTAGAAAAAAAAAGTATTCATTTATGAATACAACAGTCATAGCTGTAACTGCACATTGTTTTAAGTTTTTTCTTATTCATTTTGAGTAATTGTATTTTTCATTTTAATATAAATTTGTGTACCTTTTATCATATAGATTAAAAAAAAATTTTTTTTGTAAACGTTGTTATTTTTTCATGAGTTCTTTTTTTTCTCCATTGTTCCTTTAAACTTCTACAATTATATTTAAAAGGTAAGTTTTTAAGTGAATTTGTAATTTTTAAAAAACGAATTACTTATTTGTGATGAGTATTATGTTTATAAGCTAATATTATTTTCTGTTTTCTCCAATCATTTAGTTTAAGGTATATACAGTGTTTTAGTTCCAAAAATATAATATGTTTGTCACATATAGATTAAGATAGTCTGATGGGATTTGATTAGTTAATCTGATACCAAAAAAGAATATTTTTTACTTTTCTCATATGAAAAATGTACTTTACATAATTTTAAAACATGAAATCGTATACCTTAAGGACACTTATAAAAATATATCAACAATGATGTTTTATGCATATTATTCCTTCATATATTGTTTTTTAAAGCCTTTTTCATAAATTCATAACAAAAAATCATTTACTTTTTGAAGATAAAAGTAAATTATGGAACCTTAATTTCAACTATGTTTGTATGAATAGGCAGAAATGTTGCTAAAGGTGTGGATTTTGTAGAATATTTGTAATTAACTATTAAATAAAGCATAGCTTAAAAAAATCGTATCAATCCTGAAATGACTCCTGAAATGCTTAAATTTTACTCCTGATGGACACCCAAAACTCCTGAAATTTAACCAATTTACTCCTGATGCAGGTTTTACAATGTTGGCGTCTATGGAGTTGGCACGTCAGCTAATTTTTCTGGCACGCGAAAAATTTAAATTTGGCAATCGTTTTACAAATAAAATCCATTTTTACTTTCTTCTATCTTTACAAGAAGAAAGTATTGGATTCATGAAAATATTCGAATTCCGGTTTTCGACGGATTTACACGTTTTAGGGGTCAGAGATTCCAAAAAACATGTTTTTACAAAATGTCTGTCTGTGACTCTGTGAGTCTGTCTGTCTGTCTGTCTGTCTGTCTGTGTGTATGTGACACAAATTTTGTGGGCGCTCTATCTCAAGAACTAATGCACGGAATTTAATAAAAATCGATATTCAGTTAGTGCCTAATACAAATTAATGCTGATTAGTTTTTGGTGTAAATCGCTCAACAGGTGGCGCTGCAATGCTGCATTTATCACGATTTTCGCAATAGCTCTATCTCAAGAACTAATGCACGGATTTTGATCAAACTTCAGATTTAGTTAGTCCTTGACATGAATTGATGATTATTACGTTTTGGTGTAAATCGCCCGACAGGTGGCGCTGTTATGATGAATTTTGCAGGATTTACACGATTTCCCCAATAGCTCTATCTTAAGAACTAACGCACGGATTTTCATCAAACTTCAGATTAAGTTAGTCCTTGATATGACTTGCTACTGATTAGGTGTTGGTGTAAATCGCCCAACAGGTGGCGCTTCTCTGCTGCCTTTTCCACGATTGCCTCAATAGCTCTATCAATAGAACTAATGGACCAATTTTCATCTAACTTCAGATTTAGTTGTATGTTGACACAAGTTGTTGTTAATTAGGTTTTGGTGTTAATCACCCAATAGGTGGCGCTGCTATGCAGAAATTTTCACGATTTTCGCTATTGCTCTATCTCAAAAACTAATGTACGGATTTTCTCCAAACTTCAGATTCAGTCAGACGTTGACATAAATTGTTGCTGATTAGGATTTGGTATAAATCACCCAATAGGTGGCGCTGCTAGGCAGCATTTTGCTGAATTTAGACGATTTCAGCGATAGTCATATCTCAAGAACTAATGCACGGAATTTCATATCGTTAGAATCCTCATGAGATGCATAGATTGCCATTTAATTTTGGCAGTGTGATAGCGAATTTTGAAGTATTAACATGTATGAGATAGAAGAAAGTTTTGGGATTGGTACATCCGACTAGTTTATTTCTGTTATAACCAATACAATTTTGTTTCATACGGGCAGATCACAAATAATGCAATTAGTTTCTGCATCGATTAACACATCAGAAAAGTTTTCTTTTCCTGTCACGCTATGTAGCGTCTTCGAGAAGCATTTTGCCTTTCAATATAAATTTAAAAAGCTGTAATTTTCAAATGAATTTCGTTTGTCACTTACTGCAATAAAATAGCAAGTTAATCTAACGTAGCTATGTATATTTGTAAAAACAGCAAAATAAGAAACAGATATAAAGCATTTTCCATCGAACATACAACAGCAAAAATCTCATCAATACATTATTAGTACTTTGTTTATTGTAACTTTGAAAATTATATCCGAGATATCGCATTAATAATAAATTAAAACTAGTATGTTGTGGCCATCACAAAACTTTCTTCTATATAAGTCACGTCAATTAAATCGTTTAAATAGTACCAATTCATATCACAATATATCTGAATTTGAAGTTTGGTGAAAATTCGTGCATTAGTTCTTGTATAGAGCTATAGCGGAAATTCTGAAAAATGTAGTATAGCAGCGCCACCTGTTGAGCGATTTACACCAAAACATAAACAGCACTAATTGATATCAAGGTATACCTGAATCTGAAGTTTGATGAAAATTCATGCATTAGTTATTGAGATACAGCTGTGGCGGAAATTCTGAAAAATGCAGCATAGCAGCGCCACCTGTTGCGCGATTTACACCAAAACATAAACAGCACTAATTCATATCATGGTATACCTGAATCTGAAGTTTGTTGAAAATCCAAGCATTAGTTCTTGAGATAGAGCTATTGCGGAAATTGCAAAAAATGCCCAATAGCAGCGCCACCTGTTGAGCGATTTACACCAAAATATATAAAATGTCTATTCATGTCAAGGACTAACTGAATCTGAAGTTTCAGGAAAATCCGTGCATTAGTTCTTGAGATAGAGCCATTGCGGAAATCGTAAAAAATCCAGCATAGCAGCGCCACCTGTTGAGCGATTTACACCAACACGTAATCAGCATCAAGTCATCTCAAGGACTAACTGACTCTGAAGTTTCATGAAAATCCGTGCATTAGTTCTTGAGATAGAGCTATTGCGGAAATTGCAAAAATGCCCAATAGCAGCGCCACCTGTTGAGCGATTTGAACCAAAATATATAAAATGTCTATTCATGTCAAGGACTAACTGAATCTGAAGTTTCAGGAAAATCCGTGCATTAGTTCTTGAGATAGAGCCATTGCGGAAATCGTAAAAAATCCAGCATAGCAGCGCCACCTTTTGAGCGATTTACACCAACACGTAATCAGCATCAAGTCATATCATGGACTAACTGACTCTGAAGTTTCATGAAAATCCGTGCAATAGTTCTTGAGATAGAGCCATTTCGGAAATCGTAAAAAAGGCAGCATAGCAGCGCCACCTGTTGAGCGATTTGCACCAAAATCTCTAAATTGTCTATTCATGTCAAGGACTAACTGAATCTAAAGTTTCGTGAAAATCCGTGCATTCGTTCTTGAGATAGAGCCATTGCGGAAATCGTAAAAAAGGCAGCATAGCAGGGCCACCTGTTGAGCGATTTGCACCAAAAACTAATCAGCATCAATTTGTATCAGGGACTAACTGAATATGAATTTTTGTTAAATTCCGTGCATTAGTTCTTGAGATAGAGCGCCCACAAAATTTGTGTCACATACCCACAGACAGACAGACAGACAGACAGACAGACAGACTCACAGAGTCACAGACAGACATTTTGTAAAAACATGTTTTTTGGAATCTCTGACCCCTAAAACGTGTAAATCCGTCGAAAACCGGAATTCGAAAATTTTCATGAATCCAATACTTTCTTCTTGTAAAGATAGAAGAAAGTAAAAATGAACAGTCTTCCATTAGTTACCTATATATGTGAAACCTGTACATTCTCAATGCTTTTAATATCATTTGTTTGATTATATTCTACACTCCGAAACAGGCAATTTACAATTAGACTTAATTGACCGTTGAAGCTTTGTTTAAGTTCAATTTTATAAATAATAATTTCTATTATTATTTAAGTGACAGTTATTTTTAGAGCTTTTTCAACAAATGTTAAAATATTAAAGCATATCAGGTAGAATCTGGTCTGCACATGTATCGGAATTTAAAATTTAAGTTTTTTTGCTTTGCTACAGATAACTCAAAACGTCAAGTAGTTCGCTAATTTTCATTGTGGAATATTATTTGCCAGTTTTTGCAATATAAAACACTGGAACAATATAGCAATTTACTTTTCTAATAATAGTTTTTTATGCTTTTTGTTGGTATGTAATGTTTTAAATGAATAAATCTAATAAGAAATGAAACATATAATTGAATACTAATGCTGTTTACGTATCTCTCTATTCTAAAAACTAGTATGTTGTGGCCATCACAAAACTTTCTTCTATCTCATACTTGTCGATACTTCAAAATTCATTATCACAGTGCATCTATGCTCATCATGAGGATTCTAAAAAGATGAAATTCCGTGCATTAGTTCTTGAGATATTACTGTCTATGAAATCGTGTAAATCCATCAAAATGCAGCATAGCAGCTCCACCTATTGGGTGATTTACACCAGACCCTAATTATCATCCACATGTGTCAATGTCTAACTGAATATGAAGTTTGGGGAAAATCCGTGCATTAGTTCCTAAGACAGAGTTATTGCGCAAATCAGGACAAATGCAGCATAACAGCGCCACCTGTTGAGCGATTTACACAGCCACATAATCAGTATCAACATTTATCAAGGTGTACTTGAATCTGAAGTTTGATGAAAATTCGTGCATTAGTTCTTGAGATAGAGCTATTGAGGAAATAGTGCAAAATGCAGCATAGCAGCGCCACCTATTGGGCGATATTCACCAACACGTAGTCAGTATCATTTCATATCAAAGAGTAACTGAATCTGAAGTTTGATGAAAATATGTCCATTAGTTCTTGGGATACAGCGATTGAAGAAATCGTGAAAAATGCTGTATAGCAGCGCCACCTGTTGAGCGATTTACACCAAAATGTGCAAAATGCCAAATCATATCAAGGATTAACTGATTCTGAAGTTTAGTGAAAATTGTTGCATTGGTTCTTCAAATACCGCTATAATGGAAATTCTGAAAAGTGCAGCATAGCAGCGCCACCTGTTGAGCGATTTGCACCAAAACACAAACAGCACTAATTCATATCAAAGTATACATGAATCTGAAGTTTGTTGAAAATCCAAGCATTAGTTGTTGAGATAGAGCTATTGCGGAAATTGTAAAAAATGCAGTATAGCAGCGCCACCTGTTGAGCGATTTAAACCAAACTGTACAAAACTTCAATTCATGTCAAGGATTAACTGAATCTGAAGTTTGATGAAAATCCGTGCATTAATTCTTGAGATAGAGCCACTGCGGGAATTGTAAAAAATGGAGCATAGCAGCGCCACCTGTTGAGCGATTTGCACCAACATGTAATCAGCATCAAGTCCTATCAAGGACTAACTGAATCTGAAGTTTCATGAAAATCCGTGCTTTAGTTCTTGAGATAGAGCCATTGCGGAAATCATAAAAATTCAGCATAGCAGCGCCACCTGTTGAGCGATTTGCACCAACACGTAATCAGCATCATGTCATATCAAGGACTAACAGAATCTGAAGTTTCATGAAAATCCGTGCATTAGTTCTTGAGATAGAGCCATTTCGGAAATCATGCAAAATGCAGCATAGCAGCGCCACCTGTTGAGCGATTTGCACCAAAAACTAATCAGCATCAATTTGTATTAGGGACTAACTGAATATCAATTTTTATTAAATTCCGTTTATTAGTTCTTGAGATAGAGCGCCCACAAAATTTGTGTCACATACACACAGACAGACAGACAGACAGACAGACAGACAGACTCACAGAATCACAGACAGACATTTTGTAAAAACATGTTTTTCGGGTTCTCTGACCTCGAAAACGTGTAAATCCGTCGAAAACCGGAATTCGAAAATTTTCATGAATCCAATACTTCTTGTAAAGATAGAAGAAAGTAAAAAAATAATGAAATAAAACTCGTATTTTTACTTTCTTCTATCTTTACAAGAAGAAAGTATTGGATTCGTGAAAATTTTCGACTTTCGGTTTTCGACGGATTTACACGTTTTAGGGGTCAGAGAACTCGAAAAACATGTTTTTACAAAATGTCTGTCTGTGAGTCTGTGAATCTGTTAGTCTGTGAGTCTGTATGTCTGTCTGTCTGTCTGTCTGTATGTGACACAAATTTTTTGGGCACTCTATCTCAAGAACTAATGCACGGAATTTAATAAAAATTTATATTCAATTAGTCCCTGATATAAATTGGTGCTGACTAGTTTTTGGTGTAAATCGCTCAACAGGTGGCGCTGCTATGCAGCCTTTTACACGATTTCCGCAATAGCTCAATCTCCAGAACTAATGCACGGATTTTCATCAAACTTCAGATTCAGTTAGTCCTTGACATGAATTGATGTTTTGTACATTTTGGTGTAAATATCTCAACAGGTGGCGCTGCTATGCTGCACTTTTCAGAATTTCCATTATAACTATCTCAAGAACTAACGCAACAATTTTCAGCAAACTTCAGAATCAGTTATTCCTTGATATGAATTGACATTTTGTACATTTTGGTGTAAATAGCTCAACAGGTGGCGCTGCCATACAGCATTTTTCATGATTTCTACAATAGCTCTCTCTCAAGAACTAATGGACACATTTTCATCAAACTTCAGATTCAGTTACTCTTTGATATGAAATGATGTTGACTACGTGTTGGTGAATATCGCCCAATAGGTGGCGCTGTTGTGCTGCATTTTGCACTATTTCCTCAATAGCTCTATCTCAAGAACTAATGCACGAATTTTCATCAAACTTCAGATTCAAGTACACCTTGATAAATGTTGATGCTGAGTATGTGGTTGTGTAAATCGCTCAACAGGTGGCGCTGTTATGCTGCATTTGTCATGATTTGCGCAATAGCTCTATCTCAAGAACTAATGCACGGATTTTCCCCAAACTTCATATTCAGTTAGACATTGACATAAGTTGATGATAATTAGGTTCTGGTGTAAATCACCCAATAGGTGGCGCTGCTATGTTGCATTTTTATGGATTTAGCCGATTTCAGGGACTGTAATATGTCAAGAACTAATGCAGGGAATTTCATCTTTTTAGAATCCTCATGATGAGCATAGATGCACTGTGATAATGAATTTTGAAGTATTGACAAGTATGAGATAGAAGAAAGTTTTGTGATGGCCACAACATACTAGTTTACCCTTATTACAGTACATAATGGATAAGTGATCCTATTTACGAATTGAAAATTCATTTATTTAATGGCTGATTCCAGTATACAGAAATATTACATTTTGATTTTTAATATTGTTTCATTATTAATGCATGAAATTATTAATACAACTAATTATTAATGCAACTAATTTTGTAACCAGTGTTTCGTATAAACATCATAAGCTTAAAATTTATTTTTGCATAAGTTTGGCACGTTGCATTTTTGATAGATATTTTTTCTGAATTTTCGGCACGCGCACGTGAAAAGTTTCGACGAGCCTGATCTAGGGTGTAAGTACATCTGAATGTTCCTGTGGAATGTCTACCACCGGGGAATCACTGAATTCGACGCTGGATGTTTAGATTGAGAAGCATCAATTTAGAGAAAGGTTGTTTTATTATTTCAAATGCTGCAGATACTCTAGCTGGACCCAGAGTTGATAGAAAAAAGTCAAAAACGGAAGACGAATATAAAAAAACTAATTTGGAAGAATAAAAATCTGAAAATTCCTGAAGCGAAAATAAAATATAGAGGAAGTAACTCCTTAAGGGTGTATTACGATCCAAACTGCTTATTTTCTGATTCATTTTAAAAATCATTTTTGCTCTCAAACGCATCAAACTGGGAAATTCTCTTATTTAGAAACTACATAATGTGCCGTGCTTCTCGATTTTTTGATAAATGCAGAAAATACTGTATTAAACGCTGTCAAAGTTGGCGTTTTGAACCGAATTTTCCGAAGCGGGCGATCTGGGATTGAAAAAAAAATGGTCACACTGAGAAAATAATTGTTTAAAAATCAAATTCTAATTAATTGAGCTAAAAATGAAATCACACGGCATGTTAAACATGTCTTCAAAAATCACCCCCAGCAAGTTTCATGTTTTTACTTTTAAAAATGAGTCTGAAAATGTCTCAGAAATTTCGAGCTGTTGAGGGTGGAAAAACATTTTTTCGAATACACCCTTAAGTGCTGAAATTATGGCTCTGGAGACTCCCTATCAATTTTTCTTCTTTTTTTTTTAACCATGAACTTTTGAATCTTATTTCAAAAGAGACACATAGATACAGAATACAAAAGGATCGTTCTCAACCTTTAAAAGTTTTCATTACGGAAATTTGTTATCTAATGTCACTTACACATTTACCATCTGCAAGAGATTACTGGAGTAATATTTTAGGTAACCAAACAATAAAGAGCAAATGACTGTCAAAGAATTTGAAAAAATCCGACAATTTTTACTTTTTAATGACAATACTAAAGAAATCGCTAGAGGCATGAAGGACCTTGATAGACTATTCAAAGTAAGACCTCTAACAGAGTGTATCAGAAAACGCTTTATGCAAGTTGCTATGGAAGAGTGTTTGCCAATAGATGAACAAATTTGCGCAACAAAATCTCGAAGCATTTTGAAACAGTATTTTCCCAATAAACCACATAAATGGGGCTTTAAATTCTTCGTTTTATGTGGTATAAGCTGTTTTGCCCATATTTTTTAATTATATAGTGGCCAGGAAAATGTTGACATACGACCGCCAAATGAGACAGATTTAGGGTCTGCATCAAATGTTGCTGTGTGTCTTAGTAGGATAATTCCGCGAAATCAGAACCAAAAGTTGTTTTTTTATAATTACCTCAATTGATTACCATTACTTGAATGTTTATCACAGAACTGAATGCTTTTATTGGTCACAGTGAGACGCAATAGAATACTTAATATTAGCTTCCTTTGGAATCTGAGATAAAAAAAAAAGAAAAAAGAGGATATAGTTTAGAACAAGTAGCATGCATTAACAGTACATAAATATCATGTGTTACATGGTTGAATGATAAGCCAACATTAGCTGCGAGTCTCCCTATAGAAAATATTTCTCGATTCGATAAAAAGGTGAATCAAAAGACTGATATAGGTTGTCCTTTTGTGATAAAACAATATAATAAACACATGAGTGGGGTAGACTTACTAGACAGCCATTTTGAAAGTTATAGAAATAAAATGAGATCTAAAAAGTTTGAGTTCTCTACCATCTACTGGATGTTGTTATGATAAATTAATGGATCTTATATAAAAAACTGAACGAAAATAATTCCTTAACGAAAATGACTTTGGCTAAATTCAGGCAAGAGGTTGCAATCTGCTTTTGTAAAATTGAAAGCGAAACACCAAATGCTAAAGGAGGACGCCCAAGAATGTCTGAAGTAGAAAGGGGAATTATAGCCAAGAAAAATAAAGTTCCTGTATCAGCAATGCCAGTCAAAGATATAAGATTTGATGGAGCCTGCCATTGGCCGGATTATATGGACTTCCAAACTGCACTCGCAAAACTTTCATAAAGTGTTCAAAATGTGGAGTAGCCTTATGTATAAATCGAGATAGAAACTCTTATTCTGTGTTTTATATGTTTACATTTGGAACTTTTTTGCTCTTAAAGCTGTTTTTTACACTCCTTTTTCTTTTGATTTGCTTTCTGTTGATATTTTATTCTATTGTAAAATAATTTTATATACATTTCTTCCTTGCATGTCTTTTTATAATTTGTATTTTTAAATTTGTAACATTAATTTTTACTTTTTTGTGCATTTTAACCCCTTGAGTGGCGGTGGGATATATTATATTGTACTAATTTTAATCAAGGTTTGCAGCGAAAACTTTTGATTAAATTTTATATTTCAAATTTTGGAGGAAAAAAGTTTCAAAATAGCTTACATTAAAATAAATTTTCTCAAATATTCCGGTGTGAATTGAACATTACAGAGACACAATTGCTTGCTCCTTCAAGGGTTAAGTATCTGCTATAAAATTTTAATACATATTATACTCTTTTTGTATATATAATACACAAATATTGTGGGTTTTGTGCCATATTTAGTACAAAACAGTAAATATCTAATTGTGTGCTTTGGGATACATATGCCACATACCACAAAAATCCATATTTTAAAAAAATATATGAATTTCAAATGAAAATCAAATTTCAAATTATTTTTTTTTGCTTAAAAGGCGCAAAGACCAACTTAGTGAAAAAGACTACGGACTAAGAAACTTCTAATAGTGAGAAGTTCCAGGCTGGGTATCGTTCCATGTGGTTTGGCGGTAGAACGTCGGTGCGCTATACTGATGATCCGGGTTCGATTCCCGGCATGAAGTCTCTTTCACTAAGTTGGTCTTTGCGCCTTTTAAGCAAAAAAAATAATTTGAAATTTGATTTTCATTTGAAATAGTGTATTCAAGGCGAATGTTTCTCTCTGGAAAAATTTCCAAATATTAATATAGATTCATCGATGCTGGATTTAATTAAGTGTCTGTGTTTGCCCCATGTTGGTGGCTCACGGAAAATACTCCATCTTGTGCTGCGTTTGTAGCCTTACCAACTTGTAATAGTGAGAAGTTCCAGGCTGGGTATCGTTCCATGTGGTTTGGCGGTAGAACGTCGGTGCGCTATACTGATGACCCGGGTACGATTCCCGGCATGGATTATTTTTCACTAAGTTGGTCTTTGCGCCTTTTAAGCAAAAAAAAAATAATTTGAAATTTGATTTTCATTTGAAATAGTGTATTCAAAGCGAATGTTTCTTTCTGGAAAAATTTCCAAATATTAATACAGATTCATCGATGCTGGATTTAATTAAGTGTCTGTGTTTGCCCCATGTTGGTGGCTCACGGAAAATATTCCATCTTGTGCTGCGTTTGTAGCCTTGCCAACTTGTAATAGTGAGAAGTTCCAGGCTGGGTATCGTTCCATGTGGTTTGGCGGTAGAACGTCGGTGCGCTATACTGATGACCCGGGTTCGATTCCCGGCATGGAGTCTTTTTCACTAAGTTGGTCTTTGCGCCTTTTAAGCAAAAAAAATAATTTGAAATTTGATTTTCATTTGAAATAGTGTATTCAAGGCGAATGTTTCTCTCTGGAAAAATTTCCAAATATTATAATATATGAAGTCTGAATTTTTTTATTATTTTTCCTGTATTTGGGACTAGCTAAAGTAATCAATTTTTCTTTTCATAAAGAAAAGAAAAATCGTGCAGTGAAGGGTTAAAATCCATATTCTTCATTATTCTGTTGTACGCCAGCTCTTTCCGAACAGCCGGCATGGCAGCATTCAAAGTTCCCGTCGCTGAACGAACCGCCGATAGACAACAGAACTACGAAAAATCGACAAAATTACAAAAAAATCTCTATTACAGCTCCCCCTTCCAGCGGAATATTTCTAAATTCAAAGAGGACCTACACTGTAAAAAAAAATTTGTAATGTTACTAAAATTTTTCTAGGAAACTGGGATTCCAGGAACTTTTTATGTAACGGCAACAAGGAAAATTCCTGTAACAGATGCTGTTACAGAAATTTTTGCTGTTGCCGTTACATAAATAGTTTCTGGAATCCCAGTTTCCGAGAAATATGTTAGTAACTTCACAGATTTTTTTTTTACAGTGTACTTGCCATAGCCAAAAACAATATACGAAATTCGGTGAAATTCTATGCATAACGTCATGCACTTTTCAATGTACAATAATGAAAAGGGCACAAAAATCCCTATTACAGCGCTCCCTACCGGCGGAATATTTTCAAATTCAAGGAAGACCTGCTGGCCATAGCCAAAAATATACACAAGAAATTTGGTTCAATTCTATACATACACTCTAAATAAAAAAGAGTGACTCTTGCTAAAGGAGTGCAGTTTTTCACCCCTGGTAGCAGTGAATAGTCACTCTTTCATAGGAGTGAATGTTTATTATTTTTTTTTTTTTGTAGTGGGTTGTTTTTACTTTCTTCTTTCTTTACAAGAAGAAAGTATTGGTTTCATGAAAATTTTCAAATTCCAGTTTTCGACGGATTTACACGTTTTATGGGTCAGAGATTCCAAAAAGCATGTTTTTACAAAATGTCTGTCTGTGAGTCTGTCTGTCTGTCTGTCTGTCCGTCTGTCTGTATGTTACACAAATTTTGTGGACGCTCTATCTCAAGAACTAATGCACGGAATTTAATAAAAATTTATATTCTGTTAGTCCCTGATATAAATTGGTGCTGATTAGTTTTTGGTGTAAATCTCTCAACAGGTTGCGCTGCTATGCAGCCTTTTTCACGATTTCCGCAGTAGCTCAATCTCCAGAACTAATGCACGGATTTTCATCAAACTTCAGATTCAGTTAGTCCTTGACATGAATTGAAGCTTTGAACATTTTGGTGTAAATCGCTCAACAGGAGGCGCTACTATACTGCATTTTTTACAATTTCCGCAATAGCTCTATCTCAACAACTAATGCTTGGAGAATCAACAAACTTCAGATTCAAGTATACTTTGATATAAATTAGTGCTGTTTGTGTTTTGGTGCAAATCGCTCAACAGGTGGCGCTGCTATGCTGCACTTTTCAGAATTTCCATTATAGCTGTATCTCAAGAAATAATGCAACAGTTTTCACCAAACTTCAGAATCAGTTAATCCTCGATATGAATTGACATTTTGTACAGTATGGTGTAAATTGCTCAACAGGTGGCGCTGCTATACAGCATTCTTCCCGATTTCTGCAATAGCTCTATCTCAAGAACTAATGGACACATTTTCATCAAACTTCAGATTCAGTTACTCTTTGATATGAAGTGGTGCTGACCACGTGTTTGTGACTATCGTCCAATAGGTGGCGCTGTGTGCTGAATTTTGCACTATTTCCTCAATAGCTCTATCTCAAGAACTAATGCACGAATTTTCATCAAACTTCAGATTTAAGTACACCTTGATAAGTGTTGATGCTGATTATGTGGTTGTGTAAATCGCTCAACAGGTGGCGCTGTTATGCTGCATTTGTCATCATTTGCGTAATAACTCTATCTCAAGAACTAATGCACAGATTTTCCCCAAACTTCATATTCAGTTAGACATTGACATAAGTTGATGATAATTAGGTTCTGGTGTAAATCACCCAATAAGTGGCGCTGCTATGCTGCATTTTGATGGATTTATACGATTTAAGGGACAGTAATATCTCAAGAACTAATGCACGTAATTTCATCTTTCTAGACTCCTCATGATGAGAATAGATGCACTGTGATAATGAATTTTGAAGTATTGACAAGTATGAGATAGAAGAAAGTTTTGTGATGGCCACAACATACTAGTTTTATTTTGCTTTTATGGTCATTTTAAAAGAATCGCATCTTTTGCGGCATGCATGGATATATTTACAAGCGTGGTAAAGATTGGAATAAAATACTTTATTAGCAATATTTATTTAATTCATAGTTTGTAACATTAATTGAACTTTTAAGGAAAAATTCAGTTAAAGTTACATACGAATTTAAATTAGATTACTAACAGAAATAAACTAAAATATTTTATTCCAATCTTAACCCTTGTGTTTGGTTTTATTGCATGCCCTATAAAGATGTTACTTTTAAAGTTTTATTAATAACTTTTTAATAGGTGGATGTTATATGTTTAGCAATGTTTGATCTCATTTTAATTTTTGTTTTAAATATAAAACCGTACTTTTTCCTTAAATCATTGCTATTTTTGCAAAGTGCTATTGTTCTAAAATATTTTAAATCTTTCCATTTGAACGCAATGCTTATAAACTCACTTCTTTTTTAAATAAGTTCTAAGCATGATAATGTTAAGAATGTGTAATTTTTTCTATCCGCTGTGATTTGCATTTGTTTTATTTAATATGAACATGGAGTCTAAATTTTGAGTTCTCTGTAATATGTATATTTTTTTCTTTTAAACATATTCCTTAACTTAATCATGATTTTTAATTTTCGTCCGTTGTTGCCATAACCCACGATAAGCCATATTTAATTTAATTTTTTTATTCGCGTAGATATTGTATTTTGTGACTATGAGCAAAATAGATTTTATATGTTTTATAGGAAAAGATTGACCTCGGAAATAGAAAAAAGGGAAACTTAAAAATAAAGTAAATGACTGCATTATAAATATTCTTATTGCTTTTAAAACATTTTAGTGTAAAAAAGTGGTTATTAATCTTTTTAAAAAAATATTCAGTCCTGCATTATGTAAATAAATATGACCATTTTAAAAATATATACTAAAACAGTCTTATCCATAAACTTCAAAACAGGCATAAAAAAACATTTTATTCCAATGCTTAAATATCATGTTTTATTGTTTAGCGCCAAAAATTACGTGTATCAAAAACGTAGAAAATGTTTTTATAATAGAAGGAAATTTAATAACTGATGCCGAATATCTATAATTAATTTTTTTTTATATTACTCAGTCTCGAAATTTTAAAATCATAACCCGCAGAAAAATGTTTACATACAATTTAAAAAAAATTAATATTCAGTAAAAACTCCCTACGGCGACCACGTACCGATCCAATAAAATTGGGCCATTTCGAGAGGTGGTCTCTTAATGGAGGTCATGTTTAAATCTAGATTTTAATTGTTTAAAAATGGTAACACTGTTACTAAAATTTATTTTTCACATTTGGAAAAAATATAAAAAATTAAGTATCAAAATAAAAGTTAATTACATAAGTTAATTACTGCAGAGTTTTAAAAATGAATACATTGAGCTGTGCTTTAAGTTTACAGTTTTATATTTTATAATTTTTATCTCCAGATCCTTTCGAAGTTCAGTAAATAAATGCATTTTTTTGTGGACGGGAACAAATAATGAAGGTTTCATTACTTTATCTATTTCTTTGAGAGTTTTCCGACAGAATAGGGCAGAGGAGTTTATTGACGGCCATTCTTAATTTGTAATCAGAGTTAAATTCATTGCCTAAAAAAGCCCAAAGAGACTTAAAAACTCTTAAAAACGCTTAAAAGTTACAGAGATAAAAAAAAAATCTAAACTTTTTAGAAGTTTGATGAATAATGCACTCTCCGGAATTATTTTTTTAATAAAACCTTCTTCAAGCGACCAGGAAAAAACGGAATTTATTTCATTTTCTTCAAAGAAATCGATCTCTCACGGAGGGAGTTCAACTGGGATAGTCTCTGAATGGAGGTAAAATTAGTATTGAGCCTATGGGAATAAATTTCGTTCCATGAAAAAAATGGTCGTTCAGGGAGGTGTTCGCCTAATGGAGCTGGTCGCACAGTGAGGTTTCACTGTACCAGCCTTTTCGTAATAGCATAAACATCAAATATCATATTTAACTCCGAAACAATAATAAATACTCTTAACTGTATATAATCCGAAATCAGTAATAAACAAAAAAAAAAAAAAAAAAACTCATGTAACGGCAAATTAATGTTTTCGAATCTCTCTCCTACGAAATTAAAACTTCCAGATATCTTCTCTTGGGAGTCAGTCACCCTTTCAAACGAAAGAGATAAAACTTTTTTGTTTTGATGGTCGGCAAAAATAATTTGCAACACAGCATTGAAAGAGAAGAATAAAATATTTACAGTCATTTTTTTTAATTCTCATTTCCCAAACTAATGATTTGCTAAGCATTGTGCGTATTAGGTCTGCACGGGCTGAAATTTCCAAGCCCGGGCCCGGCCCGACTCATAGAATAAAATTCGGCCCGGCCCGTAGAAAAAAAATTGGCCCGATCCGGCCCGGTAAAAAACTTAAAAGTTTGGATCCAGCCCGGCCCGGTACGGAAATAAGTTAAAATCTTGGACCGAGCCCGGCACGGCCCGAGTGAATTTCAACAAAACATTGATTTTTTTTTTTTTTTTTTTGAAGTATTAAAAATCTGAAAAATGCTATACAGTAAGACGGAATTGCATAGAAAAGAAAAAAAATGCGTTATAGACAAGTTCCCTTCATAGCGAGTGTAAATGTATTATATAGTCTATTCTTATGTATTAGTATATTAATTATGCATGGATCAACACGTTAGTGAGTTTAAAACTGAGTTCCGTCATAGGCAGGTTCTTTTTCACCTGTTTTATTATGTTTTAATTTAGCTATATTTTAATAAGCGCAGAAATCTAGTGTTCTTTAAAAAGAATAAATTTTTTAATGTTTAAGTGTAGAATAATGACCATTTGAAAATGTATGCAATTTTTGCAAAAACGTTTGGGCCAGGCCTAATTTTACTGACCTTTGAATGGACCAGACCACGCTGAGACAATGATTTTCATACGGGCTGAGTCAAAATTAGGACTGAAAATTTTGAACCGTGAAGACTCGCAATGAATAAGGCTACTAAATAGATGAGCTGGCTCGTCAGGCATTTTCATCCCTGACGGACTGCTTCGCGTAATGTATCTCAATAGCGTTGAATTAGTTTCTGTCTATTTTTAGCTTTAAAAGCTTAATTATCGGTAGTTTTTCTGCTATTAATTGTTGAAATCCTTCAATAAAGGATTACTGCATGCTTCAGTTTCCCTATAAACATAAAAAATGACCAAATTTTAATATTAATTGTAGATTATATTCTTCGTGAATTTTTTTCTTCGCCAATTTTGGCGATAAAGACATATTTTAAAAGTACAGCGCCATCTAGTTCATTTTCAGGAAAACAATTGATTTTGATGCGATTTGTGATTTTTTATATTGTCGGACGAAAATAGAGGGAAATTATATGGGAAGCTACTTTAAATTTTTTGGATAATTAATAACGATACCTCAAAATATTAACATGTGATGAAATTTATGAGATTTTTGAAAAAAAAATAGTTAAAGAACTAATGTGAAATAGAATTTTTCAGAGAAATTTTACAATATAATTTTTTTTGTTTAATATTCATTTTCACAAAAAAAAAATGGATTCTATTTGAAGTTTTTGAAGAAAATTCTACAATTTGTGCTTAAGATTATTGTTAATATTTCATCATAAGACAGTAATATTTAAAAATATATAAATAAATATTTTTAACAATTTCCGTAAGTCAGTATTACCAAGAAATAAAGCGTATCTTTATTGTAACCTTCAGATATAAAATTGTTTTAAAAAATATCAAAGGATACTTCCATACTATGAAATCTCAGAGATCGATGCAGGTTTATTTCCTGGTGCCCATTTTGTGAAAAGTAAAAGTTTTTTTTTTGTGAAATTTATTATAATTTTGTGAAAAATAATATTTTGTAATGAAAGTTGAAATCGAGTTACTCAAATTCGAACTAAGCATTTATTAACAAAAACTTCTTTAAACCATTTTGCTAAAGTTTTTGTTCCTGGTGAACTGGTTTTATTTACAAATCACTGATTTTAAAACCTAACAAAATAAAAATAATAAATAGAAGTAAGTTTTTATGGAAAGAGATTTTGTCAAAGGGCCTATTTTATTAAAAAAGAATTTTGTGAAGGGACCGGTTTCATTAAAAGGAGTTTTGTGAAGGAGCCCATTTTATTAAATTTATTTTTATAAAGGGGTCCATTTTGTTAAATTCATCTTCGTGAAGGGACCTATTTTATTAAATAGATTTTTGTGAAGGGGTCCTAAATAGGCCTCAAATTTTGCTGGTTCGACCCATGAGTCTCATTACATTTTCCTCCTCATAGAAAAGAACAGTTTCATATTATTAAAGTAATAAAAACTTGCTACCCATGAAAAATTTTTTAAAACAATTTTACTTTATAGAAGTTTTTAAAAACTATAACAAAGTAAAAAAAAACAAAAACAAAAGAAAATATTTTTTAATAGTATTTTTTGTTCGGTTAATTTCATTTTGTTCATTGTTAGCATCAGAAATTAATTATAATATTTATTTTATTACATTGCCAACTTCTTAAGGACAATCAAAAGTGCACACTTTTGATTTTTTATGTGGCGCTACATAAACACAAAAAGGAAAAAAAAAACTCATTAAAATATTTTTGGAGGATGAATGTACATTTAGAAAATACATTTTCTTACGTTAATAAATTGCTGTTGATATTTTGCAAACATAATCTTCATCATTTTAATTCTCCAACATATGGAAAAATAAAATAATACATTTGGAAATATATGCGAATATAGTTTAAAAAGTTCTACTGAACGGATTTAGATGGAAGTTGCCTTAGTAGTTAAATAAATTATGAAGAAAAAGAAAAAAAAAATATATGTAAAATTCGCATTTTGAATTGCAAAACTTACACTCTGTGTGAGCGGAGTCGTGGTCAAAAGTCAGGTATTAATGATAAAAAATGGTTCTATTGAAAAATAATAATTTCTCTCTCCCTACCCTTTTTAAGAAATAACCTTAGTTTCGATTATTTTTTCGGGAGGGATTTCTGAAGCTTTGCGACCTCTGAAATTCCGAGGAGGGGTGCCCTTCTAGACTATAATTAAAGATCAAATTCGTAATCTTCCAGCGGGTTGGGGGTAGGGATGTCAGACTGTAAATTCAGCACTGGATCCACTAGCAAAATGAATATTAATAAATAATAATTTTAATAAATGAAATATTAATTAAAGATGTAAGGCAATTTTTCTTTCAGAACGTAGAAAAAAAAAAAGGAAGGGGTTCAATTCCTCCGCATTCAGATGCAGTTATTATTATTATTATTATTATTATTATTTATTATTATTATTATTATTTTAACGGTACATGAGCTATTCGAAAGAATTCGGATTCGGGTAGATGTTTAGTAACCACTGATGCAGTTTCCTTTTTCTGCTACTTTTTTTTATATCAAATTATCAAATACTCCCTTACACCCCCCCCCCCTTCTGTTTCGATTTAACAATCGTAATTTTCTGGAAAATACTATTGAAAACCTTATACATACAATCTTACAAATTCCGAATATATATATATATATATATATATATATATATTGATTTTATGACTTGATTAATAAAAAATTAAATCAATTAATTTTTATAGACATTTTATTATTTATTGATAATCCTAAAATATAAATTTAATTGAAATTGAGTTCTTTAGTCCCCCCACACACATCCTTTTCAACAAAGTACTTACAAACATCAGATTTCATTTATGTATTCACTAAAAGTAAATTATTACTAATTTTAAAATTTGAAATTTATTCGAAACTTTTATTCAATAGCGTACTATTTGATAAATTCAGGGAAGCAACGAAGACAGCGATAAATGCGCCAAATAGGTGAATCTAGCGCCAACATGTTCCCACCTGGGAATACTATGGCAAACGGACGAGCCAGCCTGTGTATTTAGAAGCTCTAGCAATGAACCAGTCCCGGCTTTGTACAGAAAAAATAAGCTAAGCCCGGCCGGAGCCTTCAGAAAAAAGTGTGGCCCGGGACCGGCCCGAGTTCCGTGAGTGAAAATTAGCCCGAGCCCGAGCCGGCCCGTGCAGACCTCTAGTGCGTATTCAATTGTTAAAAGAATTGTATTTCAAACCACTACAGAAATATAACAGACAATCACTTTTGAACACTCTAACGATCAATCTTTTTCTATACAACATACAACTATTTAGCTAATAATCTTAACATTCCACATATCTACACGGATAAATGCTTAAAATTAAATAAGACTTACCTGTATTTTATGTATTCCACAAAGAATAATTTTAATGATATCCTAATCTGTTAATTCCAAGATGGTGAAAGAAAAAGTGATCATTTTTCTTATCTTTTAAGGGTGTCGTCGCCTTGCTGCTCTGATTGGTTAATAAACAATGCATACGTAAGTCACTCTTTCAGGAGTGATACATTTCACTCCTTTCTAGAGAGTGGAAAATTCCACTCTTTAAGGAGTGTATTTTTATAAAATTCACTCCAAAAAGAGTAAAAATGCCTGTCACTCTTTCAAAGAGTTAGCTTTTCACTCCTCCCAATTTTAGAGTGTAACTTCATACACTTTCCGATGGTAAAATGATGAAAATGGGCATAAAAATCGCTATTACATCGCCCCTTCCAACGGGATATTTCTAAATTTAAGGAAGACCTGCTGGCCAAAGCCAAAAACAGACACGGAAAATTTGATTCAATTCTGTGCATAACTTTTCATACACTTTTCGATGGGACAATGGCGACACACGGACACAGGGACTAACAGACAGACATTTTGCATAAACAATAAATATGTTTTTCGGGATATCTGACCCCTATCCCTAAAGCGTGTCAATCCATCAAAAACCGGAGTCCGAAAACTTTTCGAATACTTTCTTCTATTATAGATAGAAAGAAGTAAAAATATGATTATGAAAATAAATTTTATGAGTGAAATTAATCTCACTGAATTTACGAGTATACTTACTATTTACTCGTATCTATTTATTTGACTACCTCGATTTTGTAAATTATTTAATGTTTCCAATTTTCAATTTATGATTAGTTAGATTATTTTATTTTATTTTTAAATAATTTCTATTATACATTACTGCATAGGTACCGGGTGAGCAAAAAGTCCGTATAGACTTTAAAAATTCATAAAAACCGAAATGAAAAACTGTTTGCAGGATTAGCATCTATAGGTCACGGGAATTTTTTTAAGACTGAAATAAAAAGTAACTCAAAAAACAGTCGACAGATGGCGCTGGTTCGTGCGATTTTGGTAAAATTAAACGGCTAAAAGAACTTGCGCTCCTAATCCAGAACTAGTTCACGTAAAATAACTTCACCAACAAAGCTTTTATCCTTCATACTCAGCATCCTTGATCAAGTACACGGCTCACAACGGTGCGTTTCATTTGCATATTTCCACCGAAATCGCACGAACCAGCGCCATCTGTTGGCTGTTTTTTGAGTTATTTTTTATTTCTGTCTTAAAAAAATTCCCGTGACCTATAGATGCTAATCCTGCAAACAGTTTTTCATTTGGGTTATTTTTTCGGTTTTTATGAATTTTTAAAGTTTATACGGACTTTTTGCTCACCCGGTATTATAATAAACAAACACAAAAAATTGCCTTTAAAAAAAATAATAAAAGTTAATTTTTTGAATATTAAAAGACTTATTAATATTACATAATTCTTTCCGTAAGGACTAATAACTTCATCAGCCGAATGAAAACTCAGTTACTTGGAAAAAAATATTAAATCCATTAGCTTTTGTAATCTGATGTTGATTGGATAATTATCCAGTAGTCTTCAAGTTCTTTATTTAATGAAATCTTAACCATTAGCATTTATATTTCTTAAGTGGCAGAGATTTATTGCTGGAGGTAATATCATTATTAAATGTACGGTCTCGAAAGCGAAAAATAAATTTAAGGCAAGTCTTTGGAGATTAGAAGAATTACTAAAGCCTTTTAAATTATTGGAAAACGCAAGATTTTGAAAAGAAGTTCAGTTTTTAAATAACATGTCAGTAGTTTTGTCTTTTGACAAGTAATTGATTCGAAGTAAAAGTTTAAATACGGGCGAGGGTATAATTTACAAATTTCTTTATACTCAGAGGAGGGACTTGGATTTTTACGAATTTTCGATATTTGAATTTGATGGGTCATTAGGGAAACAACGGTAACTAGAATTGTTAATGCCTATAGTGAATTCTAACTTTAAATTTAAATAATATCTCTAAAGCAAAATTTATATATTCTTTGTAGATACAATGTTACAGTCGGCCTTTGTAAGTTAATTTAATATTAATCTGGCACACTGCAGATTTTCGTCCTCATGCGAATTGCATATATTTGAAAAACACTCAGTAAAATTGTATTTGCATTTTATTTTTACGCTGCTAGGGGAGTCTGTCCCCTACGAGCTACGCTCGCCAACCCCCCGTTCAGACACCGCAGACTCTAAAAGCACGCTAATTTGATAGGCTTTGATTTCCGAAGATTGGATTATAATTTAGAAAACAGTGGCGATCTGCTGTTAAAAGATACAATGTTTTCGTCTTTGATTAAATAAAATCTGTTAAACATATCAAAATAAGTTAATATAAATTGAATTAAGTAAACATAGTCTTTGTTTCCCTGTTTTTTTTTTAACAATACGAAAATAAAGTTGTTTTAAATAAGACATTTTAAATGTATCGTTTTTAATCTGACGTAAGTTTCACCCAAACTTTTCTTTCTCTTTTTAATATTCACGTGTAAATACTTTTGTTAGAAATGAAATTTTATTTGCGCTGTCCTAACAAAAACAGTTGAAAAGATCTTATCAAAATATCAAATAAATGTCCCGCGCAATTTTTAAATTTAAACTGTTTTGCAATATTATTTTTTGTTCACTTTACTCAATAAGTGTAATGTGACGTAAATGTGACGTAATTTTTCCTATTTAAGACTTCTAACGCATGTTAATGAATTTATTATTTTACAATATCCTTTCTCTTTTAAAATTAACGTGTAAATATAGTTTTTATGACGTAATTTTCAATAAGTTCTTGCTTTTTATACCTAATTATTTAATTCTAATTTGATGGGGTTTTTCTGTTTATAATAGTCACGTGTAAATATTTTTTTTATTTGAAGCAAACATTATTGTTTGCGTTGTTTATACAGTTGGCAACAGTTTAAATTAAAACCATTTTCTAAAATATGTAAAAAATATCTCTGGAAAAGCTGAAAATTTGAATTTAAAATAGACATAAAACCTGAAAAAATGAGTCAAATTAAAAAAAAATGAATGCAGTCTGCACACCGGGAACTTCAAACCAATAAAATGATCTAAAAATGATTAAATTCACATGTACAGTGTTTGCTGCTGTAAAACTTTTTTAATGGAACGATTTTGTCCAACTTTAGCATTAAATATCTCTTAAAATAATTCTTCGATTTGAAAACTGTCTGCATCAGCGTGTTTATCAAAGATTCCTCTATAATACCACCGATTTTCATATTTTTGTATGCAATATTTTTCTTGATATTAACGATGTAACAGGGCTCCCAAATGGTCCCCCTTTTTTCCCCAAAGTCCCCTTTTTACCCGACTACGGCAAAGCCAAAGGAGGGTTATGATTTTGACAGGCTATGTATGTATGTATGTATGTATGTATGTATGTATGTATGTATGTATGTTCATCTGTTCCCTCGTAACTTCTAAACCACTAATCAGAATTCGACAAATGACATATCATTAGAAGCGTCTTAATTGTCCGCTGGTTATAGGCTATATAGATTTTCACCAAATTCAATGTGGCGCCTTCTAGCGGACAAAATATACAGAGTAAAAAAATAAAGTTAAGCTAGATATGCCGTGTTTGGTATCATTTTAAAGCGCTTCACTTCAAAACCATAGAGGGTTTGTTTATAAGTGCCTTGGATCATAATAAGTTGCTTAAAAATCCACATGACAGTCAATCGTTAGCAGAATTAGATAGATTAAGAAATCTTCCTAGGTCATCTTAATACATGAAACCTTCAATCTACATTACACATTTACACATTACACTAACGACCTCATCCACTAATCGGTCCATTACCCATTTGCTGCCATCGACGGATATGTGCGTCACTACTACCAAATACTGGAAGCGTCATACGTCAAAAAATAAAGTTAAGATAAATATGCCGTGTTTGGTATCATTCAAAAGCGCTTTACTTGTACATTTTGAATATATCTATATATTACTAGCATTTGCTTGTGACTTTACCTGTATTCATGGGGTACTTTTATACTTTTTCAGCGTAGTTTTTTGTCGTAGTTGGGTTTTAGTTTTTTTACTTTATCTTGTTAATAAAAGGTCCCCTTTAGTTCCCTTTTATGCATTTTGGTCCCCCTAGTCCCCTTTTCGGTGACTGAAAAAATCAACGCAAAATAAAAAAAATTCTAAAAATCGCTAAAAGTTCAAAAATCATAGGGGACAAAATTTGTTACACGGGGCTAAAGAGTTGTAACTGGAATTCTTCCACGAATGTTAAAAAATCACCATGGAATACAGACAAATTTTAAGAAACTCATTAAGAAATCTCATTAAAATCCTAAAAATTAAACTATTGCAGAACACAAAAGTTACTATGTTAAGCTACTGCTTGACCAGTCTTCAAAGACAAAAAAGGCCTTTGCGTGCTGCCAAAAAAAATATATAAATAAATAAATAAAATAAAAAATAGAATGTGTCAAATGGAGAGAAGCATTGAATTAGGAGGAGACGAAAGATTCAAATTTAAAAAAATGAATTTAAAGCTCACAGCTCTGAATCATTTAAAAGGAAATGGATAGAGTAAAATGCCTTTTTGCATATTTTTAATTATTTGAATGCAATTTCTTTGAAAGAAGACGATATACCCCTACAGAAAACTTTCTGTTGAATCAAGAATTAAAATATTTCTTCCTTTCTCATAATTTATTTTTCATACCCTTTAAAATTGTTTAATAGTGTAATTTATAACTGAAAACAATACTACAATACATATTTAAACATCCAAATTATCATAACATGTTTCTTTGGTTTAAAGATATTCTTTTCTTGGAAGAGAAAGCTAAAAATTTTCTGTACTATTACCCAGGGGCGGTGCAACCATCGGTCAAACGGGGCTACTGCCCAGGACACCAAGTCTATAGAATTCGAAATAACGTTTCCTTGGTATCTTTTTTATCCACATTTGATTTTCAATGTTTTTTCATGATAAAAAAAAAGTTAGTATTAACTTTATTTCTTACAAGCAAAGTTGATATAATTTTAGGGGAATGTATAGATTTGGTGAAAGTAACTGTGAACGTAAAAAATAAATATTTAAAGTATTGTAAATTATAGAAGATTTTTCGAAATCGAAAATAATTATGCATATCACATGTGAAATTAGTGGTATTTTGGTACATTTATTATCTATATTATATGAGGACGTGAGTTTCAAAACTCGCCTTATCAAAAATTTAAAAAATCGAATTTTCTCTATAAATTTATGCTTGCATTGGAAAAAAAAAAAAAAAAAAAAAAATCTAGTTTTATCTTGTATTTCAATTTCAGCCCTTGTAAAATCTTGATCTACAATGAAAACCAATGGATGCAGTTAGAGGTTTTTCGTCATTTCCCCAGATTTGATTTTCTGGATAAGGCGAGTTTTGAAACTCATGTCATCATATATTATTCTATGATGCATACAATTTAAAAGTAAATTTTATTAGATCAATATGGCAGTATATGTTAGGTCCCATTAACTCCTTTGCCTGGGCCCTGTGCTATATTGTGCTGGCCCCGCTAACTGCTTGTTACCTCATAAAAAGCAAAATCCTTTTTTATGTGCTTGGAAACAATACGAAATTGTTAAATTCTATTTATCCTCCACAAAATAAAAGGTAGGGGAGACTTCTCTATTATTACCCACTTTCCACTTTTCAAGGAACTTGTCTTAGCCAGACCTGTTACTCACATGACCAGTTTTTGAAATCGAATGTGAAAGAATCATCGCAAGATGCAAAAAAAAAAAAAAAAAAAACCTCAAACTGCATACATTTTTTAAAAAAATGCAGTACCAATTCTGGATAAATTGTATTCAAAATATGACAAAATTTATTAAACTGTGCTGAGATTTATTTAGTATTTTGTGGTGATCTTTTTAACTTATGTTGTCAATTCTAAGACAGCGCAAATAATAATTCTTCCTTTCAAACAACAAATGTATTTTCATGTAAACGTTAAAGAGAGAAATAAAATTTTGGTGAAAATTACGTGAGATTTAAAACGATATATTTAAAATGTGTTATTTAAGACAATTTTCTTATAACGTTGTTACAAAAATTCCAAAAGTCAATGGCTCTGTTAGATTTGTTCATTTTATTTAGGCTGATTTTCAAATGCTGTTTACTGATCTTATTTAATCAATTGCGAAAACAGCCATTAAATGTCTGAACAGCAGCTGATTATACCTTAAAATCCCTCAGTGAAGTGGAAATGAATGGAAATCTGTTTACCGTGAGATCATCACTGGTTGTTTAATTATTATTCAAATCTTCCATAATCTTTTTAAAGTGGATCAAATTAGCGTGTTTTTAGAGTCTGAATGGGATTTGTCGAGCATAGCTCGTAGGGGGCAGAGCCCCATAGTTTATCAGAAGAAAGTATTGGAATCATGAAAATGATTTTCATTTTTTGATGGATTTGCATATTTGGTTGACCTGGGGTTGACCTGAATACGATTTGACTATTTTTTAAAAATCTCTCTCTATTTGTGATACAAAATTTGTAGCTACTCTATCTCAA
This sequence comes from Maratus speciosus, assembly GCA_963932465.1. Lineage (NCBI taxonomy): Eukaryota > Metazoa > Arthropoda > Arachnida > Araneae > Salticidae > Maratus > Maratus speciosus. The sequence goes on from OZ010792.1 coordinate 283,342,986, forward strand.
AACTAAAGCATGGAATTTCATCAAATTCCATATTTAATTAGACTTTAGCACAGATAGGTGCTGATTAGATTTTTGTGCGTATGGCACAACAGATGGCATTGCTATGTTACATTTTTCACAATTTACATGATAATTATACCTTAGCATCCTTAGGGTGAAATTCCATCAAACTTCACATTCATTTAATCCTTGACATAAATTGGTATTGATTAAATTTTGGTGTATTTCATGACAGGTGGCAGGCACTACTGGGTTGCAATTTTAATGATTTCTGTGAAAACCAGATTGCGGCATGTTTGGGATTAAATTTCACCAGATTTGATATGTAAGATGATTATAAGTAACTGATGATTCAATATTGGTTTTGCTCACTCCCCACGGACTTTACCATACTAGGCTTTTTCCGATGAACATTATAGCTTATCCTAGCTTCTGTTGTGTAGAAAGAAACTAAATTTTATGTTTGAGGAAAATAATTAATAATATATATATTTATCTAATTTTAAATTTTAATATTCAACAGAAATCGCTATTATGCTGTGTTCTTTTTATTCACTGTTATTTTTTACCTTTAAAGAGAAATATCAAGATGAATGCCGAAATACTGAATACTTTCTATATTCTTACAATAGGATATTTAAATGTGTTTCTATAAAACTGTGTACATTGTTTAATGACATAAAGATAACCATCTAACATATTTTCTGGGGTAATTTTAAAAATTTACTTGCATATTTAGGAAAATGGGTGCAATATTTTTACTCGTGATCCTTTTTTAGTCTCCTTCTTTAATAAAAATGGTCAAGTTCCCTTTTTGAATAAAAATGGTCCCCCATTTACTCATGATCCTTTTAGTCTCCTTTTTTAATAAAAATGGTCCCCGAAGTTCCCTTTTTGAATAAAAATGGTCCCCCAAAGTCCCCTTTTTAAATAAAAATGGTCCTCCAAAGTCCCCTTTTTAAATAATAATGGTCCCCTTTCCCCCTTTTTGGGGGCTAAAATGTGTTGGGAGCCCTGATGTAAGACCTCCAGTCACAAAAAATTCAAAACCGGCGGCGGTGACCACGCGAGTTACTTTTTTTTTAGAATAGAGAAATTTTATTTCCTGCTTTTTAGTTATTCATACCGTAATACATAATTATCCTGATTTCAATACCTGCTGAATAAATAAATATTTTGTCAAAGAAATTACAATTTACAAAAATTATTATATATATTATTCGCTATATTATATTATTCGTTATACCGTATAAAATGTTTTTTTAAGATAAAGATTTTAATTGCTGTTTACCTAATGACGATAGTCGAAGTTTTTTTAATAGCTTTTTTTTCCTAATACAACGTTTTTAATCTATTTTTTATACAGCATTAAAAAGTAACTATATTACATTATTAAAAAATCCCTACCGACTCAGCCTACAGACGCAGGTATATTTCGAAGTTAAGTACTAATTTCACCAACAAAACTAAATCAAGATTACAGATAAACACTGTTTAACAATTTTATCTAGCCACTTTTGACAAGTTTTTAATTTCATTCTTTTGTAAGAGCTGATTTATCAGAATCATGTTAATACGATAATTTTTTCTGATTCTATGAAAAACTTTTATTTTGTAATGAAAATTATGAAAATGATATTTTGTATGTGTCAATAACTGTAACTATTTCCCTATTTGTATGTATAATAAAATTAAATTACGCTTTATTAATATTCATAGATTCATTTAAAATTTTAACATGTATATCGCGTTATCCTGCGGAAAAGATATAACTATACTCCTAGATTATTAAAATAAGCAAAAACGTTCAACTCAAAATTGCGCGGTTACACTTTATTATATTTTATTTTCAAAATGACATCTAATTCCTCCAACAGGAAACATTTTTGAGAAGTGGACCAAGATTGTCGTATTCAAAACCACAAAATTTACAAAAATAGCGTGAAGATGTATGTTAACCATTAACATGTGGTACAGAAAGATACGTTGTGCGCTTTTAAAATTGTCAATATATAGGTTTAGTAAAATATGTCTTTTTTTTTTTTCAAATAGCAGCGTGTTAAGAGGTTAAAATATTCGAACTTCACTAAAATTTTTAACATCTATTATATTAAAATCTGGCGTTGTGCTTATATCTCACTTAGAAACTTTCTGAATGTGATTAACTAAATGGTTGAAAAGAATATCAATTATTCATAAGGATTCGACCTGTAGAAATTTTGAAATTTTAATCACTTTCAGAAATATTTCTTTTAAAAATTTTAATACAATTTCTGTAATATTAATAAGAACTTAACTATTATATTGAGGGGTAAAAAGGCAGAAAATGGATTATTAAATATGTCTTGACATCATCCTTATTAAAATTTAAATGAAATTATATGTTAATTTTAATTTTATTAAACAAATAGCACTTAAGACTTTCTTCAAGTGCCCTTAAATGTGCAATTATACAGCAGGCGAAAATAACATCAATTACAAAAGATAGCATATATATAGATATTGTCAAACATTTTGTTGTATAGTATATAGTTTTAACTATAGAACAACGATTTATAACTTTTGTAATAACTAAAAGTTGCAACGATTCAAAAAATAATCTAAAAACGCGTTTGAAGTAATTAACTCTAAAATTTTACACTATGGATCAGTACCAAATTAATATCTAGCTCAGAGTTTTCTCTTTCAATTTTATTCGCATTGCATTATTCTCATTAGTTAGGTTATTCGTGGTTTTATTTCATTATTCTATTATTTTTAATTGTATTTCACAAATATCATTTCAAAACATCAAGTGTGTATTTATTAAACATCGGCCAGTTCGAGCCATATTGCTGTAGGAGATATGCATGCCTTCAGGGTTGAGTTTAGCGAGGAGGAAAGTCAGCCAAATTATCGTTCTCGTTAAAGATAAAATACAAAAACACCAAGACATCAAATAATGTAATTGCCACTAAGCAGACAAAATATGGTGCTTATAATTCCAAGTATTCTTAGGGGGATTCGGCACCCAAAATCATGGGGGGTTTTTTCAGCTTTAAAAAAATATTTTGGGGTATTATTATGTAAAAGTAATTTAATCCAAAAAATAATCACAAAATTTTAAGAAAAGTTTAATTTCAACCACCGAATTTAAAACGTTACTAGTAATTTATTTTAAAAAATTTTACCCAATTTTATTTGCAGGTTATTAACGGTATTTTAAATAGATTTAAAGATCGAATTTTTTTTTTTTTTTTTTATAGCAATAGTTTTGAAGAAAACAAAATAGCTAAATAGAAGTGGGAAAAAAAGCGGGAAAAGTGACACCGGACCGGAAAGTGTTAAATGTTTGTTAAATCAGCTGTAACTGTGTTTCTATATGCAGTATCAGCATGAAATTTTGTCAGGATGTAGTAGAAAGTAATACATGGTTTGTGATAAGGCAAAAAACTCAAAATCGAAATTTTTACGAAATTTCGATATTGGTAGGTTGCTGAGTCCCCGTAATCCCTTAACCATGAGCGTCTTTTACAGAATTTTTAATCTTTTATCACCGTTTTTTCAAAACAGAAATTTTTAATTAATTGAATAAAAAAAAATGCCGTGATTAAATAAGGCAAAATTTACAATAAAAAATAACTGGTGGGACTAATCAAGGATTATGTGACGCTCGTTCAGAAGGGGTTAAGTAAATTTTTATCCTTAAGTAAACACAAACACATTTTTTTTTTCTTTTAGTCTTTATTACAGACATGATAACTTTAGTTTCACTTACTTTACTAATGAAAAAAATCAAATTTCCCTTAAAAGAAAATATTATCTACAATTTTCTAACGTCCCAGTAAATGTTTGAAGCGTGCCACATTTGGCACGCGTGCTATAAGGTCACCACTCCTGCTATAAACCCTCATAAGATCTTCAAAACAAAACATGAAAAGATCCAAAATATAAAAAATAATTTAAAATGTCCAAGTTAATAATTATTAAAAGTGACTGAAAATAATTGAATTTTTACTTAAGTGCATAAATCTACTTATTTAGTAAGTATGCATCTAGATCCCTGATCGTTATCGAACTATTTAGGAAGTCCCTGAAATGCAACACATTATACTATTACCCTTATGTTTCTGATTTTTTTTTTTTTTTTTTTTTTTTTTTTTTTTTTTTTTTTTTTACGATATTCAAAAAGAATTTTTATATAAGTTGCCCTATATAGTTGGCTACCAACTTATAAAAGAAAAGAAATACTATCTTCCGTGTATTGGGTAGCTATTATTTTTATATAAACTAAGGAGGTCTGCCTCCTACGAGCTACACTCGCCAACCCCCGTTCAGACACCGCAAACTCTAAAAGCACACTAATTTGATCGACTTAAAAAAAAAATTCGGAAGATTGAATTCTAATTTTTTTTAAGCGGCGATATCCTTGTAAACGCACAGTTTTCGTCTTTGATTAAATCAGATTAGAGGAACATTTGAAAATAGGCTAATATAAAATTAATTAAGTAAACAAAGTCTTTGTCTCCCGGTATTTTTTAACAACGCCATAAGAAACTTTTTTAATAAGACATTTTAAATGTATCGTTTGAAATCTGACGTACTTTTTACCAAAGTTTTCTTTCTCTTTTTAATATTCACGTGAAAATACTTTTTTCTTATTAGAAAGGAAGTATTATTTGCGCTGTCTTAGAATTTCCAACGATAGTTTAAAATGATTATCTCAAAATATAAAATAAATGTCTTGCGCAAATATATTTTTTAATTTAAACTGTTTGGCAATTTAAAATATGACGTAATTTCCCCCATTTACGATTTTTAACGCATATTAATTGATTTATTATTTTACAATTTTCTTTCTATTTTAAAATTCCCGTGTAAATAAAGTTTTTATGACGTAATCGTATCGTATCGTATCGTAGAATTTGTAGATGGCGGAACTCATGTATACAGTTAACTCGACTTTAAAAAAACGCGAAAAGCGGCCTTTCAATAACTCAGCAAATGTAGCTCTTATTATTCTGATTTTTTTAGAACAGTCTTATATCTGCAGTCTGATGATTAAATGATAAGGAAAAGAAACAACACAGTTTGTATTTGTTGTCTACAACAGTTTCTGTTTATTTTCAATTTTTAACACAAATAAATTTCTGTTTTTCTACGGTACATAAATTTAAATTATGCGTTTTTATTTTTTCCATTACTCTTATAATAGAAAAAGAAAAAAACAGGCCGTTATTCTTCCATTACCTTTATAATAATAATAATAATAATAATAATAATAATAATAATAATAATAATAATAATAATAATGTACATGCCGTTATTCTAACTGTAAATGGAAGACTATGAGATTTTTAAAAAATGTCATACATTCAAAATTTAAAAAAGTATATTTTTAAAAATCATATATTTTTTAAATTTTTAGGATAATTGAAAAAAAAAAATTTAATTGTATAGTTTATTTATATGTATCGTATTTCAATCCGTTTCGCTGAGGAAAATACGAATTTTTATGCGTAAAAAACTGTAAATAAAAGGAAAATATCGATTGAACAAATAAAAATGCGCACATTTTTCTCTTTTACTTTTCATTAAATTCATAAAATGGAAACTTAATACTTTAAACTCTCTCTATGTGTAAAAAAATTATAAATAAATGCACAAGCTCATGTTTTTTTTTTTCTTTTTTTTTTTTTTTTTTACAAACGTAAGAAGTATTACTAATTAATATTTCACTTCAAAAAACAGTACTGAAGATTACAAACGCAAAAAATACGCGACAGTCTTCTTTTTACCAATTTGAGTAAGGCGGAATATTGTCTATTATAATAGTAAAATCCCATTAATCCGCAACCCCCCCCCCCCTACCAAAAAAAAAAAAAAAAAAAAAAAAAAATGTGACGTAAAATAATCAGAGGCGGTTTACTTACACGGTATTAAAATTGCAATTTTCGGTGCACATTTTCGTAATTAAAAGATTGATACATATTCTCTACAACTAGCATTTAGTGAAATATAACATCTAAATTTTTATATAACATGTTTTATTTTGTTATATATTTAGCAAATAATTAATAACCTTCAAATTTTTTAGCTAGATCTAGTAAAATAAATCCAGTTTACATTTCTGAATGATTGAAATTAGTGTTTGCTGGTGCTGCCATCTGTCTTTCAAATGTAAAAATAATATTCCATGTAACGCCTCTCCCGTACATTTGCGATTTTAAATACTGGTAAATAGAGCCCAAAAAATTTAATTTGGGTCTCCAAAATTCAGATTAGTACCAAGCTTCAATACCGGTTATGAACAGCAATTATATTTAAGAGATTTAGTCATTTATGGTTGCTTTATCATGATATCAACGAGATTACATTTTTGCGAGGTCTTGGCGATTTAATGTTACCAGTTCACTTTGACAACCTTTTTCTTAGAGTGGAATTTCATTTAATGCTGTGGAAAATTGATGCTTTCCTGTGCTATTTCTGTATGGAATGTATGTATATTCGAACTGTTGCTAATTGAAAATGGATACTCAATTATTTCATTATCATTTGAAGTTTGCAATTTGAATAGGAATTTATTTGTTTATTTATTTTTAATGTCAATGTAAAACAAGTTTTTTACCAGGCTAAGGCTCAGTAGTATTTTTTAAAAAGCCTGACTATAATCCATAATCAGCATTTCCATTAGAATTTAAAAAAAAAAATCAGTTTTTTTAATCAAAGGTTTTATGGCAAGTGAAGTTGTCCTCTACTTCTGTAGGTACAGTCAAACGTCTATGACACAAGCACTCCCTGATAACGGACACCTCTATTAAGAGTACATTTTCCCCTATCCCTAACAATTACATATCTGTGCATTTTTACTTCTCAATAGCGGGCACTTCCGAATAGCGGACAAATTACGCTCTCCCGAGGTGTCCGTTATTCATAGTGTGTGGATGGGCAGGGGGAGGGGGGGGCGTGAGGATAAACTAGACTACCTTCCAAGCCCCTTGGCTAGATTTCTTGGGGCATCCCCTATTTTCCTTCAAAACGATATATTTCAGTATTTTCTGGTACTAAAAAAGTAAAGAAATGCTTTTAGTGCAGGTAAACATTGAAATTTCATAAAACTGATAGTGTCATAATACGGCAAGTGGGGATTTTTTTAATTTCCTTCCTAGATGTAGAACAACATTTCTGTAAATTTAAGGTATTAGGACCCAGGTGCCATATAAAAAAATCATATTTAAATATATTAATATGTATATATATAAACAGCCCTTTTAAACAAAAGCTTGATTTATACGCTTTTTTACAATTGGTGTGTTGATGTTATTTATGACAGCCGATTACCTGCACGAGGGATATAGGCCCTAGCGGGAGTGCCTTTCGTGGGCGTCTTTCTAAGGGGGCTTAACCTTTACACAAGGTTTCCCAAGGTTCGAAGAAAACTCCGAACGGTTAGGCAGACGGGCGCGGAAGACGGGGCCCCTGGGTTCAAACCCAGCACCTCCCGTCTACCAGCTTCGACAGCAGAACCTATCAGCCACTGGTGGGGCTTTTTTTTTTTTTTTTTACAATTGGAAGAATGTTTCTATCATCAGCAGTTTAAACGATAATAAAAGTCGCCTCTCTAAATAAATCACAAACTGAAAACCAAAAAATTCCAAGAATTCAATTTTTTTTTTCTTTTTTTTTTATGAACATCGAAAAAAAATTAAAAGGTGAGTAGCACTTGGAACACCATCTATGTGATAATTACCTACAAGATTTGATAAATGAATGAAACAAAGAAAATTGCATAATCATTTCTCTTTTACATAAACATAAAAAAAAAAGAAAAAAAGAAGAAAAAAAACCCTGAAAGAAAATTTTAGCACCACGGCTTTTTCCCTTCCAGACCCTTAGGCTTCAGCTTGTTCAGCCTAATGAGTAATCCTCTTCAATTAAGCCTACCAAAATAATCAAAGCAACCCCCCCCCCCCCCACACACACACACACACCCTGACTAACATGTTATGATCTTGGTTGAAAACATTGCTTCAGTAGTGGATTTTATTTATGGAACAGATAGCAAAATATGTCTTTTTTAATAAAAGTAATTATTTTATTTTGTTCAGTATGTGCAAAGACGATATGTTCCGAGTTATCCGGAAATGCACGGCATGCGGTTCCAAAAACACTTTAAAATCGATCATTAGTCTGAAAATTCGGGATAAAAAAACAGTACGGAAAATATCGCGAATTTCGACAGATGGACAGAAAGAAGCAAAAAATTGTAGGTTAGAATTTGATTTAGACAGATTTGTTTACTTTTACTTGTGAGCAATTATTGTATTTTAAATAAAAAGATTTAAAGAGTAATATTTCTTGATATTCTTCTTAAAAAAAGTAAACTTTTTACGTAGTAAAATTTAAGAAAGCTTTATATCTATGAAACAAACCATAAAGAAAAAATCCGTTTTGTATATAGGTATGATTTTTTAAGAGGGGGGGGGGGGTGTGTGGAGGAAAGAGAATTAAAGGTGAATAAAAATCACGATTATGAGTCCATACCATTGGTCTTTAATACTTTTTTTGTTTTTATCTTTTTATTATTAACCTAAAAAAGTAACGTTATCAATACAAAAAACCCTTAACGGGTTAAAAGTTTGTGACGCAGCACTTTATCTTATTGCTATAAGAATTTTAAATATGGAGCTTAAAAATAATGATATCAAATTTTAAGTGACGCTATGCTATTAATTAATGCATATATGCATACATTTATATTATTTATTTCATCATTTTATTTTTGTTTTATTTATAACTGCATGTGTAAGAATTATGTTAAATTTAAAAGGATAAATTCAATTTCAATTGTTTTCGGTTTGGCTAAATATATTTACACATGTAACCAAAACTTTTAATTTACCAATATACTGTTAAAAATATCACTCTCACTGAACCTATACAATGCACTGTAACGTATTTATATGAAAAATTGATTTATCTTTTGTGCCACGCTATCCAAAATCAAAAGTAAAATTTATGTAAATGATTTTTGTGCGTCATATTATCCATTTGCATACATTTCGTTTAGTTTGGATACAATGACGCACAGAAATCATTTACATAAATTTTACTTTTGATTTTGGATAGCGTGGCACAAAAGATAAATCAATTTTTTCATATAAATTCCATTAATAAAATAATAAAGTGATGTTATTTCAGTAAGTTTTTGTGAAATAAAATTGTTAATTATCTTAACTTGTCTCTCTTACTTTCTTTATTTTTCCTAGACAACTGCAGGATATACACCTAATTGAACTGCTTTATTGCAATGAATTGCTCAAAGAATTAAATATTTAAATTTAAATGACGAGGCATTTAAACCGACTTTGAAAAGGTACAGTTAAGGAAGATTATCGGGTAAAAGAAAAATATTTTATGGTTAATTAGAAATGCGTAAAATTTCTCGTTTTTCCTCTAAGGCAATAAATTAAAAGGAACAAATTGCGAAAAAAAGTCATATGTAATAATGATTTATATTAGTCTATATAAATCATTAATTAAATCGATTCATTTAATTTTCTATTTTCATAATAATAAGATTTGTTTTAATAATTTCTTTTATTTCGAAAACTCAGATATTATTAATGTGCATAAAGCAAATTCCAAAATATTCTTTTAAATTCCTTTATACACATTTATATAAAATCATTATGCATATTTAAATTTATATATAGTAAAGGATTTCAGATTATTGATAATATTATATTTATTACATTATATATAAAGAAACTTTAAATTTAATTAATTTATATTTAAATTTCTTTTCTAAAAATCACTGCTATAAGACAATTTAATTAAGTCTAGATCTTTTAGTTGCCTTGGAAAAAAGAAAGAAGGTGAGAAAGATTAGTTACGATAATTAACGAATTTATTAATCCCAAAATTACTATAATACTACACTTGATTCCTTATTCTACTGTAGAGCCTTTGAAAGCATGTAGTTAAGGAGGATTAAGATAAAGAAATATTATTTTAATCTCAATTACAAATGAGTAATTTTTCTCTCTTTTTTTTTCCCTTAAGGTAATAAATTAATGTGAGTAAATTACGAAACTTTTTCCATGCATATTTTATTTCTTATTATTTTACATTTTAATAGGTAAAAAGAGGTTGAAATACAGGTAAAAAGGTTTCAAATTATTAGTTTCTTATGCTTTGAAAACTCAAATATTACAAATGCTACATACAGAAATCTCTAAAACTTATGTTTTTTAAAACTCTTATATAGCCGAATTTGGACCAATTCACTTATTTTCAGGTGTAACTCACTTCATCTTCGGAATATCTGCAAAATATCACTATTCGTGGTCAACTTATTCATCTACTAACTAAATAAATCTTTTGAACAATTTCTTTTTGGAAATCCAAAGTTTTATTTTAATTTGAAAAACTTGTCAAAAGTGGTCCAAATTCAGTGACTGGTCACCCAAGTTGGACCTCAGTCTCCTAAATTGGTCCAAATAATATTAGTCTGTTTTAATAAGCAGGGAATATAACTAATTTTATTAAAAGCAAAATTTGCTATTAATGAAAGAATCGAACAAAACAACAGCAATGAAATATAATTAAATCAAATGTCTGAAAGTAAGAGTAATTGTAATAAATCAAAATCTATTCAAAATATAAATCAAAGTTATAAGTAATTAAGAACAGAAATTATGGAACTAATTGCCAGTTGCTTGAAAATCACATTAGAAGGGATACAAAACTTACACGGGAATTTCTTTTGTTCATTTTTTATTCCAGCACAATATGGAACTAGGCAACTCCTCCATACATGTTGCCGTGAAATATGTCTATCAGGAAATAGTTTATAATAAAAAGGAGAAAGGCTTGAGTGGTGGCCCTCCCAATTTTCCTGAGTTCTCTTCCTGTGTTTTTGGTTAGATCATGCAGAAGTATCTGCGCTGGATTACAGCTAATTAAAATGACTTTTGGAAACTCACATGTTTATGTGACAACGAGATCTGCTCGGGACTGGTGCGGACTGTTTAGTGACAACTTATCGCTCGGAGCCGCATTCCTGCTCTATGTGTGCGCGAACTGTTTCTTTCACCCGCCTTGGACTATGTAAGCACAACGGGGCGTGTCACCTGTGACTTCGGAAAAGATGTGCATTCTCGATTTCGCCCCGTCCGATAAAAAAAAAGAAAAAGAAATTGTGGGACTTTCCGTCGTTGTGGATTCTTTATGCATATTTGAACCAGCGTGCGCCTGTGGTTTCGCTTCTCGGAGCAAGGGAATCCCTGTGTTTACACTTTAAAGATCCCGTTTACTTGTTTGCGTACGTTTTTGATGTGAAAGATGTGTCAACTGTGCGCGGTCCTTTCTATTTCTATTTCATATTTCGCGACTTCCCGAATTCTTCCGAATTTGGATCACCGGCCTACGAAAGAAGTGTCATGCCGTTTTTAGGTGCTGCTTGTGTTTCTTGACTAAAAGAAAGAATTTCATGTGGTGTTTTTTGACTAAAACAAAGAATTTCGTGTGTCGGCGAAGTTTCTCTTTTTTTTCAGTTTGTTTATTCATTGTGAATGTGTGGTGCTTTTGTGCTAACGGTGCTCAAGATATCATAAATAGTGTGTGAGGTTCATGTACCTGTGTTCCGCTCTTAAGCCAATGTGATGATCAAAAAGTGAAATTATGCGAATTACAAAAAGAAAACACGTAATTAAGCACATGATTTAATGCAAGGGACCCCCGACCGTGCAGTGATTGATAGCAAGAAAAGTCTACTTCCACACACATTTAATTAAGATGTGGGTATGGGAAAGGGATCGAATGCATCCTTTTCTCTATTATCATTTTAATTTAACTGCAATTAATAATGTGGAAGTTAATTTTTAAATATGTTCTTTGATAGTGTATTTTCGTTTTTCTCATGCCCATATACGGATGCATATATAGTTATATTTAAAATACATGCGCGTATTCTCATTTTTTAAGAATTTATTTTTATATATACTATGTTTGCATGCATGTCTCTCACTTTCAATTTAAGATTTTAATGATTATTTAATTTATAAATGTGCCTTACTTAACTTTAGATATAGATAAAAATATTTGTCTTTATTGATAGATAGTGTATTTTGACAGCAAAGTGCATATTTCATACTTATTTCGCGTCATGCATGCATGCATTCACAATGTGTTTAATATTCTATATTGGTTTTGCATATATTTAGATAGATATTTTTGGTAATAATTCATTGATTTTGAGAAGTTTTTTTTTTTTTTTTTTTTTTTTTTTTTTTTTTTTTTTTTTTTTAATGTGTGTTCTTGAATAGAAATTTTTGCATTTGATCCAGTTATTTTATATTTGATTAAAAAAATTTTTTTGAATCTGACTTTTGCGTAACAGAATGAAATTACTTAAGATTAAGGCATTTTTTTTTCTTTTAGAGGTAAGTTTCTTTTTCTCACAATTCAGAATCCGACTTCAGTGTAGTTTTTTTTAAGTTGCATATTTTGTAACTTTCATGTAAGGTGTCTCTGGGTCATGCAAAAATAATAAAAAATTCCCATGATATTGCTGCATTAATTTTTATAGCAGCAGGATTCGTGCATTTTTGCTTTCTTTTAATAAGAAAAAATGAAAAATATTTTTTTATATATAAAGTGGTTCTTTTTATAATAAAATATGTATGTATAGGTACAATTTGTACTTATAGTTATTTTTAAATGCAGAAACTTTAAGGTAAGTGGATTGGGACTGCCATTCGTCCATGTTCATTAATAATAAATAAATATTTTGATACTTTTATTACATTTTTGAATTGACATTCCTTTAAAATTTTTAGGAAAATGTGGTATTTTACATATTTTTGGAATTTCATTGCCAGTCGAGTACACTGCTATTTAATATTCAGTACTTTTATTAATTTTACTGCTAGTTATCTATTGTTGCTATCTCCTTACATTTTCACATGGAAGTTCTTCGAAGAAACCATATAATTCTGTCAATGTATTTTCTATGTTACATTTTTTAGTTATATTATTACGCATATCTATGCATTGCCAGTACACTTCAAGTTTTTTTTTTTTTATTTCTTTAAAGTTTAGGTATTCATTATGTCTAGGCGTACAATTTTTAATCGTTCAGAGTGTTAGTGTTTCATGAATTAGGCTGTTTCCTAGGTTCTTGCTGGGTTATGTTTGCATATGTTTCTTGATGGAGGTAGATGAGGTGACGGCCTCTTGTCTATTCTGATAGGACACGTGGCCACTTACACTCTTTAAATTTATGCATTTTTGTAGTTTATCATTCACAGTTATTTAAATTTTAAAGTTTTCTCGTAATGCGAATTTTTCTGTTCGGGTTTTAATTGACACATTGGTCTAATTTCACAGGGGCATTGTTTATGGCTTTCTGATTAATTTATTAATTTGTACAATTTCATTTCAAGTTCTAGATTTCATTGTGGCATCCAACATAATATTTGAGCACCTTGCATTGTCATATTTTTGCTATATTACTGTTATAATTGGGTTTTTGTTTTTAATTCATGTGTACGTTTTGTTTTTGCATATGCTATGTGGCTGGTCCACTGATCGCTGGGATATGCTGATATAAATCGTACATTGTATTATTTCTTGTGCATTTGCATTTTACTCCTGTTTTTCCAGTTTTATTATTGTCATTCATTCAAGATGGCTTTTACCGGTTACACAAACACAATTATTCCATGAGAGGCTTTCAACGATTTTTCCACGATTTACACACGCCATGTTTGAATATGTTTTGACGATTGATATTTTTGGGACTACTTGGTTTTATGCTTTCTAAATTTTACTTTTTTTTCTTGTTCTTGTCATTTTATTTTCTGTTATCCTTTAAAATTATGTTAACTTTTATTTTTGGACCATTTGTTCATTTAGATATGCAGCATTCTTTTATTAAGTGGTAATTACACTTTAGATTTATTTGACAGTAATTTTTTTTTTTTTTTTTTGTATTCTATATCATGTTTGGCATTTCTTAATGAAAGATTCGGCAGTATTTTTTTTTATACTTTCTCACATTGTTCATGGTAATTCTGACTCTCTTGTAGTCAGAGGATTTTCTTTACACTTTCACATGTAGTTCATGGTAATTCTGACTTTCTTGTTGTCAGAGGATTTTGCACATCTTTTTGTACACACATACTGTTGAGTTTTTCATATTCGAATTTATTCTATACAAGTGTCGGTTTGTGCAATTTTTACATGGTGCCATATTGTTTCTAGCTAATTTTGGTTACTCTATAGGAATTTGTATTTTTTTTTTTTTATAAATTTCTTGGGAGATAGGTTACAAGATTCATCTGAGGGTTGTGATATTTTAGTTACATCATTCATTTTATAGATTTAGATACTGCAGTCGCAGTTTAGATTTTCCTTTTCGTCGTTTCATGTCATACTTTGTTTACGCATTTTTGTCTTAGATACAATTTTATTTTCATGTCATGTAAATTATTCTACACCCAGCAATACCACATTACTGTTTCGAATTATATGGGCTGGTGCATGGTGCTTGCATTTCATTTTTTTTTTTTTAAGAGTGAGAATTTAAAAAGTTGTAATAATTAAAAGTTTACCTTTTAACAATTTTTTTTATTATTTTATTAGCTACTTTTGAATTTTTCACAGTTACACTATTGTTTATTTTTTTTCATGCAGACATGATTGTTCACTAGTGGCAGGTATATATTCAAGGAAACATTACAAGTTCTACATATTGCCATGTATTCTTCACACCTTTTTAAGGGAACTTAAATTTTATACTTAGGTAATGTCATTCGGATACTTATAGCGTAAAGAAGCACTCCATTTTTTTTTACACAATTACAAGCTGCAATGTTCAACGGTCAACGATTTTTTTACACACGTGCTTTCTGTACTGTCATAGTATCTAATGTACTTACTTCTTCATTCAAAGGCATTAAGTTGGAAATTGCTTTAGCAACAAGGTTCACAGACCTTCAAAATTAATTTTTTTTTCATGTTCATTGAATTTCACACTTTTGTCACAATTGGTTACTGGTTGCTGTAGAAATAAAATATAGCAATTATACGTGTTTGTCAGTATTTATATTGTCATCTACTCTTGCTTCTAGAAACCAGCCACAGTTTTAATTCAGTCAACTAGATAGAATTTTTTTTTAAACATTATTGTTTATCGCCTGATATTACACATCATGGGCTTTTACATGCAAGTTTAATTGTTATATAGTTCTTTTTTTAATTCAGGTACATTTTAGATATTTAGAGATATCTTGGTAACATTTATGCAACACATTCACTTGTTGCAGTTTTTCAAACAGGATGTCAGTTGGCAGTACCCACATATTTTTCCTTTATTATGATTTAACGTCTGCATTTTTTTTGTTTAATTTCAAGGTTAAAAGGTCTGTTTAGACAATTAAATAACGTTTGCAAATACATGTACAGATTACACTGTGCGTTGGTACTGAATTTTTAATTTTTGAAATTTGAATATATGATAACATTGCTTTATTTACATTTGCTTATTTGATTTTGCTTATTTGATTTTTATTATTATTGTATTATATAAATAGACTATGCTAGCAATTGAATGCCAGTTGGCATAAAAGATGATTTGCATACTGAGTTATGCTATTTTTAATGTAGGCCTACTTTTAAATTTTATGTGTACTTGAACTTTTACCGTCTCAAGAAGACGAGTTTTTTTATGGTTTCTGGACTAAAGAAAATAAGAGACCAAATGTCATGTATATGACTAATTTTGATGGTACCCAGTTTATGCAAAAAAATAATTGCATCTTTTTAATGTACATGTACTGTTTGTTTTTCTATATAGTTGGTGGTCTTCCGATAGCTTCAAAAGTTAATACATTGTGTTCTGATGTTATAGTATGTGTGCGCATCTGTGTTGGGCCAAGTTAAGCCTATTTTTTTACAACTTTGCGAAGGGGGAGATATGTATGGTGAGGCCATATATTTGTATTAGATTTGTATTCGAAATTAATTTGTTTTCAAAATTTATTTCCCTTTCTTCTATTTAACGCTTCCATTCAAAAATCATTTCAAAGTTATGACTAATTTAAGTGCAATCGTTATACCCACATCTATATTCTTTTTGTTTCTGTTAAAAGCTATCATTCAGATAAATGATTTATTTGTTATTTATAATTTAAGCACATTTCCTTTCCTCGCATAAATATTCTTTATTGATATTTTATTTATATGCCGCTTCTTTTACAAATCTGTTTACATAAACTAAAGATCATATAGTTAATTTTAAGCTTGCTGGCGTCTTGTAAATGCATTAAAATATACATAAATTTCATTTTCACTTCGGCTGGTAAATAGATATTTGACATTAATTATCCTCACCGTTATACTATATGTAAGCAATAATAGGTTTGCTATTTTATTTTTCACTTAATAATTTGTTGCCAAATGTGGTTTCTGTCCTTGGCGTTTATGTCGTTCGAATTTTAATATATCTCCCAGTTTAACGTATATTTTGTACTTGGCGTATTGGCTCAGGGCAGATGTATTCTTGGCGTATTAAATTACGCAGATTGAAAGACACTTCACCTCTGCTCTTGCTACTGATAACACCTCAATAATTTCCTTACCACGGGGGCCACCACTAATTTTACATCTTAGCCTTAATAAAGATTTTTCCATGGAAATTTCTCCTGAATTATTGCCTGGTGGACATTCCTTTCAGGAAACGGATCAATGACTGGGGTTTGCGAGTCATTTCAGCAGGAGCTTTGTTTATGTCCAGTTGAACACAGGATCTCGCTCGTTTGAAGATGTACGTTGGAGGGATATAGTGCCTTGCTGCGCTTAGACAACAAACAACAGTTGTGCTTACACCTCTTTCTCCACTTGGTACTCCTTGAATTTGTCTTTTTCCTTTCTCTCCCAGCACTTTTTGTAATTTTCTTTGCACGGTAGTGAAGACATATTCTTCCACATTATATATTCGTGTACCATCGATCTCATGTTCGTCTACAATTCTCTCTAGAACGTCAAAAAATTCGTAGACTCTTTCCCTATCGAAACCTTGACTTCTTGCTAAGTACGTGGACTCTGGCTGTCTAAGAGACAAATTAGGATGACGTTTCATGAATGAATAAAATCATTTTTTTACCTGCAATTTGCTGATCTTTCTTTAAATTATGAGTATTTTTTTTTACTTCTGCTAATTGAAATGCGAGATGCCTGAGGTCCTTGATAGTCAAACCAAACATGTGCCTTTCAAGTTTCAAAATGTGATCAGTTAATTCTTGCTCAAATTCCGGTGAGAATACAGCTGGTCTTCCAAGTGTTTTTATTTCGTTGGCAAAGGCGTTTTTACGGTCAGCGTGTCTTTTTCTCGTTGCTTTAAGCACCTTTATATTCTAACACGCTCATTTAGACCATGGTCTCTATTCTTATAGGTTATAACGGCCATGCTTAGGTCCTGCAGACTCCATGGTGCATGTTTTCCTCGTTTTGGCATTCTACAGGCGAAAAATAACAAAATGAAAAATCAAGCATAACGGATTACGAAAAGATTTCCAACACTATCAAAATATTGTTAAAAAATTGCATTTTTGTTTACACATTGAAATGAAATATCTAAATAAACATTTACTAGAATAACTTAATAAAAATTTATTGTCTTCAATTACTGTCCATAGCCGATAACTTGGTCGGATTCTTTCGTGTATCCCTATGTATGATCTGCACATCTCGTGATGAATTAAAACTTTCCTTAAGTTTTAATATGCATATCATAGCTGAAAACGTACACCCAGCAGTTATGGCTCATAATCAGTACTGTAACAGAACAATTTTGAATGTACCAGTATATAAGTGGTAGGACGCAATAAGCTATACAAAACATTTTGTAGCGCCCTTCAGTAATGTATATAATTTTCATTATGTTTGAATGTGTTTTTTGTGCATCCCTGTAGTATAACTATAGTTTCTACCTACTCAATATTATATAAGAAGAATGTTGCCGTTTACTTTATTGATGCATCTAAATTTCATTATGTTTGAAATAGTGTAACATCATTAAAATACATTGAAAATCATTTTCCGCATAAATCACAAAGTTTTTTTTTCCTTTTTTTTGTGTGTGTATCCTTGTAGTTTAACTATAGTTGCGACCTACTCTATATTCTATAAAAAGTATGTTGTCATTTACTTCACTGATGCATATAAATTTCATTATGTTTCAAACATGCACTTTTTGAATGTGCATGTAACCAAGGGAGTTAAATGTGTTTGTCGTTAATGCTTCTTGATAAATAATTGTATAAAAATTTTTAAAGAGCTATAAGTATATAGTGTAAGGTTACTTACGTAATGTTTACGTTAGTGATAATACATAATTTATGCAAAATGGAAACTACTGAGATAAAAATAATAAGAACTTTTTGTGGTTGTTGTTTAAAAAGAGTCAAATCAGTAAACGCTATACGTGTGAAAATTCCTTACGCTGTTTCGTATCTGATTAATAAATGAATTGACAATCGAATAATAAGTCTTTGAAGGTTTTTCAATAACAATTGTGATGGAGAGCTAAGACACGCCAACATCTGTTCAAGAACTGTCGTGGACATTTGCGTAATTCAGCAATTTCTTTTTGTATATATTTTTATATAACATATACCAGATATGATATAAATATGAAAATTATGTTTTTGTATATTGTATTGTTTTGTATTTTGTATATTCATGGAAATTTTTCCAGAGAGAAACAATCGCCTTTTATACAATATTTCAAATGAAAATCAAATTTCAAAAATTAATTGCTTAATAGGCGCAAAGGCATTCATGGAAAAAATTTCCATGAATAACTATAGTTTCAATCGATGCTGGATTTAATTGTGTTCTGTGTTTGCCCCATGTCAGTGACTCACGGAAATATATTCCATCTTGTGCTGCGTTTGTAGCCTTGCCAAACTGTAATAGTGAGAAGTTCCAGGCCGGGCATCGTTCCATGTGGTTTAGTCCGTAGTACGTCAGTGCGCTATACTGATGTCCCGGGTTCGAGTCCCGGCATAGAATCTTTTTCACTAGGTTGGCCTTTGCGCCTATTAAGCAATTAATTTTTGAAATTTGAATTTCATTTGAAATATGTTTTTGTAATCTGCAAAGATCAGGTCATTAATGAAAGATCCTTTTTTATTCAGCGTTTTTTAGATTCATATTAAAAATAATTATTATATACATATCTACGGTTGTTTTACACATATTGTTGGAAATAATCTTAATAGCACACCTGCTTGGACAGACCCAGTCCAAATGTCGCCTATTTAGATGGTTTTCGACAAAGCAAGCCGGAAGAAATTTATTTGAAGCAATAAGCATGGTTCACTTCAGGGCAATAAAGTTGTATTTGCTTATGGTATTTAACCTCTGATCTCGGGAAAGGATAATTATTTTCTTAGGAGGTGCAATGTAACTAAGAATTTGTGCCCAACAAATGTTAGAGCATGTTTCCTATGATTGGAAATTTGGGAAGCCGATAAGGGTGATTGTGGTTTTAGACTTGCCCATTGAAATCAGAGGGGCTTGCTTCAGATCAGAAGGGCACGCTTCTTTAAAAAAAAAAAATAGTTTCAGTATGTTTTAAACTCTAACAAAGGGACCACCAAACATGATGCTCACCGATTTTGACGAACTTAAAGTATATTGTAGAGTTCTTATTCCTAATTATTCTGATGAAAGGATTTCTTCAAATGGGCCTTGGATTTTGAAAAATTAGAGGTCAAAGTTCAGAATACGTTTCAAATAGTCATTAATTTGCAATTTTCGACAAGTAATTCGTGGTGTGATCGCAGAGTGCTTGTCCGTCAGCCACAGAGCCCGAGTTCGATGCTCACTCCTGACTTTTTATTTATTTATTTTTATGAATTTCATATTTTTTGACGCTTTACAAATTTTAACCAAAGTTATGAATTTCTACAGCTTTGAAATTATAATATTTTCCTAAAAAACCGATTTACGTTTCTGTATTTCATGAAAACTTTTTTTCAGTAATTTTTAAACAGTTGACGGAAATACAAATTAATCTGAGTTAAATTTGTGCAGAAAATTTGTTTTTATAAAAATATTTATTATTAATTGAACCTTTTTATATTTTAAATACAAATCTCAAATAATGCATACTATTTTATTAGAAAAAATAACAAAATAAATATCTTTTTAATATTTGATCTGTTTTAAATACGCTGCTCAAAAAAATTAGGGGAGCAAGCAAAAAAAGTGAAGAGAACAGTGCAAGACAGCCATGTATGGGCATAAAATAGATAGCACACGTGTATCAATGCGCAATACAGAAAAAAATACGCAAAAAAAATTGCAAGGAAGCTTTTATTCTTTGAAATGATGAAAAGATTGTTAAGGGCAACAATTTTGTTTCATGTAAATGATAAAAAAAGTAATGTTTAGAAATGATGCAAGATTTTTAATATGGCGTGTGGTCTCCTTGAACAGCTAAGACTTCTGCACACCTGTTTCCCATGGATGCAATGAGGTTATCGATAAGACTTTGGGGAATACTGTTCCTCGGCTCAAGAACTGCAATCTCCAAGTCCTGGACAGTAAAAAGAGGCTTCGTTCTCGCAGCAATGCGTCGTCTGAATATGTCCCAAACATGCTCGATCGGATTTAGGTCAGGAGAGCATGCTGGTCATTCCATACGCTGTATTGTTTTAGCTTCAAGCATGTTTTCCACAAGACGAACTGTATAAAGTCTGGCATCATCATGCATGGAAAAGAAGGAATCACTAATTGCGGCAACATAAAATACGACTTGAGGCCTCAGTATCTCGTCTGTATTACTTTGGACCGTCAAGGTGCCATTCCGAATGTTATGCAGGTCCGCCAGTCCACCTGTGCTGATTCCAGCCAATAGCATCAACCTACCTCGTCTGTAATGTGATCTTTCATGAACGAATGTGGGATTATTTTAAGTGCCTCTTTCTCTCCATGCCAAAACACATCAGATTTCACATCAAGACTGAATCGGGACTCGTCTGTAAACAGAATTTGACTCCAACAACGTTGCCTCCAAACTCGATGTTCAGTTCCCCACCTTCTTTGGGCCGCGCAGTGGCTTGAGGTCAACGGAATACAGACCATTGGCTTACGTGCATAGAGACCACCCTGATGAAGCCTATTTCGGACTGTTTGGCTGGACACCCTTTGTCCTTTGGCCAAGAACAACTGTATTTGCAGCTGAGTAGCATTTCCCGTTCCGTCTCGACGAGCTGTTACCAGGATATAACGGTCATCAGTTTCTGTGTTAGCACATTTTCAACCTTGCACTTGTCGATGATTACCATTCCACGTGTCTTGGAATCGATTCCACAGCCTTTCATGGAGACTTCTTGTGACTCCAACAGCGTCCACTACACTGCGTTGTGTTTCCCCAAATTCAACTGTCCCGGTAACACGCCAAACCATGGGTTGCGGTAAATCACGTTCCTGTGACATTTTCAAGCCACCTTTTCTCAAAACACAAGCTGAGCAATTGAATTTTACAACCGAGGCAGTGAAACAAACGTTTCTGCAAAATCGCGATTTCAGCACGTATCTCCTTTTTATAGTTTTTGACGTCATAAAGTGTAATTTACATGTGAAGTTTTCTTTATCTGTTTTCTACAGCACTTAAATTATGGATGTTTTATTTTACGTTAATTATCGGTGTAAATAATATTTGCGTAATTTCGTTAAAACCATTTGCTCCCCTAATTGTTTTGAGCAGTGTATATTAAAATATGTCAAATGATGAAATGCAAAAATGTTTGTTATTACTGACATTGACATTTAAGTTCAGTAAATATGCACTTAATCGGGTGACATACATCGTAAAAATATTCAAAACTGAATATTCACACGGAAAATTTTTCTGCATAGAGTGTAACTTTTTACCTATTAATTGTCTTCAAAAAAAGATAAAAGATATCAATAAAAAATTCTATCTATTCTTATATTATCGAAAAAGTCTATCTAACGATTTCTTAAAAAAAAAAAAAAAGTACGCATGCATCATAAGTTACGTGTCATATGGGATCCGCAGATGATTTTTACATTTCAAGTTGACAATTTTTGCTTTATTATCATCATTTGTCAAAATAAGAAACATTTTGAAATATAATTTGTCCATTTTTATTCATTTAAAGATAAATACATTTGGACATTTCACATCAAAATTATTATTTATAATTTACACGAAATAATAAATTTGTACTTTAAATTCCACAAAGTAAATATATATTGTATATATGTGATATACTATTTTTAAACCTTGTTTAAAATATAAAAATATATATAGAAAAATAATAATTACAAAAAAAATCTAGATGTAGAATAGTTTAGGTATTTGTTAGTGAAGATGTTAGTTTACAAATGAAATAAAATATAGATATTCATGAAAAAAAAATCGTAAACGTAATTCTATATTTTTTAGAAAAATATAAAAAAAATTCAAAATTACAGCAATTCAGAACAATTCTTAAATGTTGTAAAGTATAAAAATATAAAATTAATTTAAAAAGAAAAAAAGTCAAGCAGTAGCAAAAATCAAAAGCGTAAATCGACTTTTCTGGAAAATATCAAAATTTCAAAGCTGTAGAAATTCATAGCTATCGTTAAAATTTGTAAAGTGTCAAAAATATGACATTCATTTTTTAAAAA
This sequence comes from Maratus speciosus, assembly GCA_963932465.1. Lineage (NCBI taxonomy): Eukaryota > Metazoa > Arthropoda > Arachnida > Araneae > Salticidae > Maratus > Maratus speciosus. The sequence continues at coordinate 283,365,681 of OZ010792.1, forward strand.
ATATAAAAAGACAGGAGGCCGTATCGAACTCTGGCTCTCCGGCTGGCGGACGAGTACTCTGCGGTCACGCCACGAATTACTTGTTGGACCTCGCAAATTAATGAGTATTTGAAACGTATGCTGAACTTTGACCCCCAATTTCTTAAAATCTAAGGCCCATTTGAAGAAATCCTTTCAAAGAATAATTAGGGATAAGAACTCTACAACATACCTTAAATACATCAAAATCGGTCAGCATCATGTTTGGTGGTCCCCTTGTAAATGTGAGATTATGATTCCAGCTCCCAATGTAAGCAGCAGTATTTTTTTTTCTTTTAACTCTCAATATGAGCAGTATGTATTACAGCTCGCAATGAAACAGTGTTTGATAGTTTTTACATCAAATCGGGATTTTCGGTATCTCTCTTAGAGAGAGTTTCTCGTTATAATTCATCACGTCAGAGGGCTGACAGTATAGTGCGATGCTCCACTCAAATATTATTATTTCTATTGTGCAGAGAGATCAGCTACAGATAAACTCTTCTACTCATCAAGCGATGGGCAGTGAAGGGTGTTTTATTTTTATATACATAATTTGTGTCTTTACACATGCTTAATAATAATAACAACAGGGTTGACTACCGTGATCCATTTTATCTTCGTACCTAATATAATAAATTATTCAACTTAATTCTTAAAAAACTTTCAAATGGAAATTTTAATGACAACGTGTCATATAGAAAAAGTAATTTAAACAATTTAAGAAAAGATTGAAGAACCAGCAAAAAAAAAAATGCTGAATTTAGTGTTAAGGAAGTGCGTGTACTTTCATCATCTTTTTCTTTTATTATTTTTCTTACCTGTAAGCATATTGCGTAATTTTCGAAATAAGTGATTTAGTTTAATTAATTTTAATATAATATGATATAAATTAATTTTCTTTTCGTAATTATTGCAACTAATGGGTATGTGTGTAATCACTTTTAGGTAAAATTAATTACCGTATATACTCGCGTATAAGTCGAGGAATTTCTGACAATTTTTGGCAAGCAAATTCGGGGGGGTCGACTTATACGCGAGTCAATTAAAAAATAAAAAATAAAACTTTGAATACTGCAAAATTCAGACTTTTTATGTGTATAAATAATAAAATATTACAGACAAATATACAAATAATAATAATTTATCATTAAAAATTTTTTCAATGATTTATTTTTATTTACTTACTACTTTTTCGCATAGGCAAGTGAAATATTTGGTTTGATTTTGCGCAAAATTGAAGTAAAAAGTTAGTGGGTCGAGTTATACGCGGGTTTTTGATTTTTTGCAGAATTTGCATTCGAAAGTTAGGGGGTCGACTTATACGCGAGTATATACGGTAAGTTTATTTTTCAAGTACTTTTGATTTACTTTTTCCCACCTGTTTAATTTTAGATTTCTTAATAAATTGTTTATGTTAATTTTAATTATAATTAATTATGGCGGAAGGTTTAAACATGATACGGCCATCGTAAAAAAAATCCCAACGGAGTCAATTTGGTTTACTACTTTTGATTGACCACTTAATCTTTAACGTGAGCGTTGATATTATTAATTTTGAAGCTCACGTTAGCCTATTACTAGAACGATAATTTTAATTAAATTCAGAATTGTTGATATTTTTAAAGTAAATTTATCATATGAACACGACTCGATGGTGGCGTTTGGTAAATGTTGGACAGAAGATATAATAAATCTAGCTATGAAAATAAGGTGCTCATTTCTGACTAGAAAATTGTGATTTACTGCTTCCAAAATATATAATGCTTGGATAAAGTATACAACCATGGTACAATTAAAGCAAAGTTGAAATACATGTTGCATGCAATAAGGTTTTGTATGCACTTAGCTTCTGTTTTGTTATATTTATTAGGGCATCAGAGACACGTCGACGAAGTGAAACCTCAAAAGGCTGATTATGGAAATTTTATCATAAGATGTCCAACTAGAAAAAACGATACGAAAACGATAGAAAAGCGCAAGAAGAGTCTACTAGAAATAAATTTTATGTTGTTATTATTATTTTACAGACCCGGTATATGCTATTTCTTTCTCCCAGCAAATAAAATGTCGTCTCCAAAAAATAACATTCCGTTGTGTAAGCCAGCCGTAAAACAAAGCAGATGTATCATTGTACGGAATAATCTCTATTGCAATTTTTTGAACTTCTAAGCATCGTGCAATTTCAATTTTCATACCGTCGTATTGGCAGAAAAAGTACTTTTTAATGCAATTTGTTTGAAAACTACATCTCCATTTATTTTTGAGATTTTTTTTTTTTTTTTTTTTTTTTTTTTTTTGTAGATTTTAGCGTCATTTGTTTCATTTTAGCAACTCGATTACTCCATTTTTGTAGAAAGTAAAGGGAAAATAGTTGGAAAATAGCAATTACCGTATACACTCGCGTATAAGTCGACCCCCTAACTTTCGAATCCAAATTCTGGAAAAAATCAAAAACCCGCGTATAAGTCGACTCTCTAACTTTTTGCTTCAATTTTGCACAAAATCAAACCAAAGATTTCACTTGCCAATGCAAAAAGGTAGTAAGTTAACAAAAACAAATTATTGAAATTTTTTTAAATGATAAATTATTATTATTTGTAATTTTATATATTATTTTTCTATTCATACACATAAGATGCCATATTTTTGCACACTGTAAAAAACAAATCCGACCAGTTTTCCTGTAGGAATCGGAAAAATAGTTGCCCTTATCGTACCGGAAAATTTTTCGACCCAGCTCGGAATAAAATCCGTAAAATCTGAATAAAATCCGTAAAATACCGTTTTATTGACTATTTCCTTTTTTTACGGATTTCATTCCGAGCTGGGTCGGAAAATGTTCCGGTACGATAAGGGCAACTATTTTTCTGATTCCTACAGGAAAACTGGTCGGATTTTTTTTTACAGTGCAGTATTCGAAGTTTTTGTTGTTGCTTTTTTAACTGACTCGCGTATAAGTCGACCCCCAAATTTGCTTACCGAAAATTGACAGAAATTCCTCGACTTATACGCGAGTATATACGGTATATATTTTTGTTGCCATTTTCCCATAAAAACTGAAAAAAAAAATTTACTTAAAATACGTGCTATTTTGAAAAAATATAAATGAATGATTTCTGATAAAACATGGAGCTATTATAAACTAAATTTAATTTTAAGTATCTATGTTAATGCTACAAATAAATGAAGGCATATGAATCATTAGATGGCCGATTTTATTTTTTTAACCATTTGGAAAAATGGTTATTGTCCTCTGTCAGGGTAGGAAATCAAAAACATATCTGAAGAGTTTTATTCATTGAATCCACATTTTATTCCTTTTCTGATTGTCTATACAGCAATCTGTATTTTCCCTTTACTTTCAACAGGGATGGGCACTTCTGTTGCCACTATGACAAAAAAAATAATAAAAACTACAAAAAAAAATAATAACTCAGAAACAAATTGAGATACAGCTTTCAAACAAATTGCATTTAAAAGTACATTTTTTTCTCTATACGACGGTGTAAAAAGTAATATTGTGGGATGTTTAGAAGTTTAAGAATGAAATTTCATTTAAAATTGGTCCAGGAATATTAATGTTTAATCCATGGCGTACGTAATGAATGACCAGCTCCGTAGAAGTTTAAAAATTTACAGTACCGAAAAATGTAATCCATGGCGTACGTAATGTATGATCAACGCCGTGCGATTTTTTATGTCTTAATTTTTAGTCTTCGAAAAAATCATTTTCCAAATGGTCGTTGTAATTTGTTAAATTGCATTTTTTTTGTCGAGTTTCTTGAATGACGCTATCTCTTTTTTTTTAATTTGTGTATTATTCAGCGATAATGACGTCATATGCTTAATTTACTATAGAAGTGTAGATGTTGTTTAATGCTGGATGACAAATGAAGAATTCTTCAACGGATGCGGATGACGTCATTTTATATAAAATAAAAGTGTGTGTTTTAAGCCTTAAAACTGAAATATGTTTTGTACTATCTATATATAATATACATATATATTTTTTTTCATCGGGGGTGACTCTAAATTCTGAAAAACCAGAATTCCTGTTTTCTAGTTTTGATTTTTCTTTCTAAACATATAAAATTAAATAAATGCGTAGAAGCATCATTTTGCTACGTGCATATTTCTTGAAATCTCGTTTCATAATTACGATTTGGATTAAAATGTTTTGAAATTGAAATTATTAGCCCCCGGAATGCTATTTCTTTCTCCCAGCTTATTTTGTTTTCAATAAATAACGTTACCTTGTATATGCCAGCCGTAAAACAAAAGCCGATGTTTCATTGTGCGATTAAATACTCTACAGCATTTTTTAAAACTTCTAAGCATTGCACATTTTCAATGTTTATACCGTCGTATTGGGGAAAAAAGTACTTTTTAATACAATTTGTTTGAAAACTGCATCTCCATTTGTTTTTGTAATATTAATTTTTTTGTAGTTTTTAACGACATTTGTTTCATTTTGGCAACTCAAGTACTTCATTTCTGTAGAAAATAAAGAAAAAAAATGTTGAAAAATAGCAATTATATCTTTCTGTCGCCATTTTCTCATAAAAATTGAAAAAAAAAATTAAAATACGTGCTATTTTGAGAAAAATATAAATGAAGGATTTATGATAAAACATGGAGCTATTATAAACTATATTTAATTTTAATAATCTATATTAATGCAAATGACGTCATTTTACATAAAATAAAAGCGTGTGCTTTAAGTCTTAAAATTGAAATATGTTTTACAGTAGAGTCCCGATTATCCGAGTCCCGCTTAACCGAATTATTTTCTTCTGGTGGACTGGTAAAAAAAATTATGGCCATTTTTTTTTTCCATTCTGACCAGAAAATCAGAGTTCTAACTTTTTACGGCTGCTCTTTCATCTTCACCTAACGCTTCATTTATAATGGCTGTTTCATAATAATAGAAGCCACCAGTCCACCGAAGAAAATGAAGTAATGGAAATGCCGGGGCGGCACTAAATTCTGAAAAAGCAGAATTCCTGTTCTCTAGTTTAATTTTTCTTTCTTTTCTAATGACGTTGCCTCCCACATATGCTGGATAAGAACAATACGTTTGCTTGGGCCAAAATTCCTGCCTTATAGATCCTCATCCTTTGTGTAAAACTAAGAATTTTTAACATGAATAAATTTTCATTAAATAACTGAAACACCTCCATTATGAAACTCATTGCTATCAATTCTTATGCTTTATCGTGAAATGTGATTTATTTCTCTGAAGAAAATAACATCATATATTTTAAGATGCTCATTAATAGCTGAATAACACGCAGTTAATCATAAAATAAAAGTAAAAACTTATTTAAAATTCAGTACCTGAGGTATCCATAAGAAATTTATCTCGATAAGACAGTTTAATCAGGTGTAGATCCGAAAGTTAATAAAAAACAAACCGATATGGATAATTAACGAATTTACTAGGAAAAAAATCCTCATATAAGAAAACTAGATTGATTATTTTATTGAAGCGACTTCAAAAGGTTGCAGTTAAAGAAGATTAAAATCAAGGAAAATGCTATTATCATTAATTATAAATGAGTAATATTTCTTGTTTTGAAAGGAAAACCGCATCTTAGCTCTTTGTGGCTCAACAACTCCAATTGGGAAAATATTTGCTCAGATGTAAGAATACACCATTTTAAGCATGTAAAAAATAATTAAAATATTTTAGAACATAAAAATGAAAAATTATTGACTAAAAATTACGTTTTTCATACCTACAATAAACAACTACTGTGTTGTGGCCATCACAAAACTTTCTTCTATATAAATCACACCAATTAAATCATTTAAATAGTACAAGAACTAACACCAATTTAGCGCCAATTGATATCAAAGTATATCTGAATCTGAAGTTTGGTGAAAATTCGTACATTAGTTCTTGAGATAGAGCTATTGTGAAATCGAGAATAACGCTGCACAACAACGCCACCTATTGAGCGATTTACACCAAAAACTAAACAGCACTAATTCATATCCAGGTATACCTGAATCTGAAGTTTGTTGAAAATCCAAGCATTACTTCTTGAGACTGAGCATTTGCGGAAATCGCAAAAAATGCAGCATAGCAGTGCCACCTGTTGAGCTTTTTACACCAAATAGTATGAAACCTCAATTCATGTTAAGGACTAACTGAATCTGAAGTTTGATGAAAGTCCGTGAATTAGTTCTGGAGATTGAGCTATTGTGGAATTCGTGACGCCAGCTGTTGAGCGATTTACACTAAAAACTAATCAGCATCGATTTATATCAGGAACTAACTGAATATAAATTTTTATTAAATTCCGTGCATTAGTTCTTGAGATAGAGCGCCCCCAAAATTTGTGTCACATACATACAGATAGACGGACAGAGTCACAGACTCACAGACAGACATTTTGTAAAAACACGACCCCTAAAACGTGTAAATCCGCCGAAAACCAGAATTCGAAAATTTTCATAAATCCAATGCTTCCTTCTTGTAAAGATAGAAGAAAGTAAAAAATTATGTACTTCTCATTAAGGATCGACCGAAATAGATTTTTAAGACCAAAACCAAAACCCAAACCAAGTTTCGGTAATCTTCCTCTTTTCGGCTGAAAACGAAAACGAAAACGAAAATGTCGAAACATTTTTCTAAGTAATTAGTACATACTTAAATATATAGAATTATTAATTAATTGTACGTGTAATTGCACATGTGGCCCAAGTTGGCTCTCTGTTCCTCTGGCCAAAACTTTTTACTTTCATATAAAATACAATGTAATTAATTTATCTGCGACACAGAATGATTTTCTAATTATACCAATTTCATCTAATTAAAAAATTTTAGGTATACATACCTCGATTTATCTTTTATACTGATTTTTGTAAATGGTCGTCTGTTATACTAGAACTTTCTCAAAGAGTATCCGAAACACTTCCGCGATTTCAAACTAAAAATTACCTGTGACTGTTAAGTCTGCAGCTTTTAACGAGCACGTGAAAAGTCATATATGTTTAGTCATATTAAAAGTCATATCAGAGTTTAGTCATATATGCCTTGCATGCTGTGTAATTTGCACCCACGTCTTGAGTCAGTGATGACGGATAATTATAAACAGTGAAGTTCATAGCAATAAATAAAGAGTGTCTCATTGGAGCCGACACAGCTCAAATCAATGAGTAATGTTGCAAATTTCCGAAAGAAGAAAAGAAATTTTTGGAATACAGATAGTTTCGGTCGAGTTTCGATAAGCATTTTCAACGAAAACGAATTTTCGGCTAAAATTCGGATTTGGGGGGCCGAAAACAAAAACAAAACAGAATTTTCGGTCGATCTGCACTTCTCACAAATACGGTAAATTTCCGTCACTCACGGGACCGATGATGTGGAGGATAATCGAAACAGACGGATAGGCGAAATACAGTACAATACCATTAAAAAAAAGAAAAATTCTATTTGTCAGTTTATAAAAAATAATATAACCCTTTTTTTCCCGGCTGCCAAGAAGGGTTATGTGTTTCACGCGTATCAGGGTATGTAGATTTCTTTATACCCTCAAAACATCCCAACGGCTGGCTGGATTTTAATGAATGAGGTCGCTATTGATTTGTCTTTACCGCTCGATGGTTATAGGCTAGGTTTTGTTTTTATAAATTCAAAATGGCGGCCGTAAAATACAAAAGTCCTTCCGGCCAGTGCCGGGAGGAAGAGGTAGCTTTCATATTCCTTATTTTTAAAAAGCTAGCTTATATTATTCAAACACACGAAGCTCAATTTAGTGGAAACCGATTATAGAAGATTCAATACTAATTTTTATCAAGACTAAATCATTATGAATGAGAATTTCGCGAAATTAGTCTGCTTTATCCAAGCTGATTTTATTTAAAGTAACTTATATTTGGTTTCCTAATTCGGCGATATCTTGAAGTGCCTGCCCTTTTAAGACAACGTGGTGGATGAGGTTAACCAGTGAACTTGGTCGAGACCTTAGTAATTCCTGTGCACATGCTCACTCACATACGAATCGTTGATATATACGAGTGCTGTCGCAGGCAAAAAATCAGCTTTTTCAAAATGTCACCCACATAAAGAAATTTAAACTGCTATATCTGAGTCATTTTTAAAGGTAAAGACAAAACAAAAAATGCTCCGGAATCCTTATATTAAGGTTAAATACTTAAGAAAGGAACCCTTTTCAATTCCTAATTTTTTTGCACCTCACTTTAAATATAATATTTTTTAAATTTAATAGCCGCCATTTTGAAAGAAGAGGGCGTATGAAGCTGGCCAGTGAACTTGGTCGAGACATTGCTATATATTATCCACAAGCCTTCTTACAACTAAATAGGTCAATAAATACGTGTGTTATCGCGTGACAAATATCAGATCGTTTCAAAATGTCAGCCATGCTAGAAATTCAAAGTGCTATAGCTCAACCATTTTTTAATATATAGACGAAACAAAAACTGCCCCGGAATCTTTGTATCAAGTTCAAACACATACAAAAAATATTTTTCATTTTCCAATTGTTTGATACCTCACTTTAAATTTTAAATTAAAAATGTTTTTTAAATGTTCCCTTTTTAAACAAGATGGCGAATGAAGCTTGCCTACGAACTCGGTCGAAACATTGGTATGTACTATGTACACACCAAATTACATCCAAATCGGTTCATAAATACCCCTGTTATCGCGTGACAAAAATCAGGTCGTTTCAAAATGTCAGCCACAAAGAAATTCAAAATAATATAACTCAACCATTTTTTTAGATATAGACGAAAGAAAAACTGTTCCGGAATCTTTGTATCAAGGTCAAACACATAAGAAAAAAAATCTTTTCACTTTCCAATTTTTTGATACCTCATTTTAAATTTAAAATTTTTGAATTTTTTGTAGATGGCCGCCATTTTGAAACAAGATGGCGAATGAAGTTGGCCAACGAACTCGGTCGAGACATTGGTATGTACTTTGTACACACCAGGGTACATCCATATCGGTTCATGAATACGCCAGTTATCGCGTGACAAAAATTAGGACGTTTCAAAATGTCAGCCACGCAAAAAATTCAATGTGCTATAACTCAGCCATTTTTAAAGATATAGACGAAACAAAAACTGCTCCGGAATCTTTGTATCAAGGTCAAACACATAAGTAAAAAATATTTTTCAATTTTCAATTTTTTGGTACCAAATTTCAAATTTTAAATTTTTTAAAAATTTTTAAATGGCCGCCATTCTGAAACAAGATGGCGGATGAAGCTGGTCAAGAACTCGGTCGAGGCATTGCTATGTACTATTAACACATCGAGTTTCATCCAAATCGGTTCATAAATACGAGAGTTACAGTGTGACAAAGATCAGATATATATATATATTGTATATATATATGGATATATATATCAACTTTTGAACGGAGGGTGGTTTCGGGGTCTAGGGGTCATGATCGATGAAAATATACCAAAATTTTTTTTAATCGCTTTCCTCCGAACGACTGCAATAGGTAGCTTTTTGTAATGAAAGCTACCTAAATGGCGGCAGAGACGAAAAAAATTTTTACGCACCCTATTGAGTAGTATATCATTGGATAGGTCTTTCAAAATGAAGACGATGTTTCATTGACTATTTTAAAGTCAGAAGCTCAGTTTAAATATTGCACAATTTGGAAGTTGTGCAGACAGGATCTTTAGCCTCACTGCAACTCTAACCTTCATAAACACCTATGGGCCTTATAACGGCTTTCCCGTTATATATTCATTATTCCTCCTCTCCCCTCAAAAATCAACTTTTAACCTTACTGGTTCATTATAAATTGTCATTATTCTTCTCCCCCCCCCCTTCAAATAAAATATTTATTTTAAATTTGACATTTTATACTTAATTTCTTATGTCTTTATTCATTCTTTCCCCCCCCCCCCTCTCACTACTGTAAGTTTCACTTTTACTTTTTAAAGTTCTTTTTAAATGCAGACATCATTTATCTCGGTTCCTTTTTCTGTCTGTCAAGTTCACACGGATAGAAAAAGATCTTAACCGCAGCAATTTTCCGTTGAAATAAAATAAAAGAATAAAATACAAGTGAAGGTCTTTTTCGCTTCGCAGCCGACGATACGTAATGCATATTTTCTCAGCCTCTGGGCTTGCATTAGTATTGAATTCTCACCCTTGTACTTTGTCGAATACAAACCATATGCCCCTTGCTGACTAATTTTCAGCTGTCGTTATATCTGTAACGTGCATATAAAATCACGTGTTCCTATTTCTTTAAGTCTCCCTGCTTACCGCAAGAATGTTATTTATTGTAACCCTAAAGAGCCCGCCATGGTTTTAACTCAATGTAAAACTTCTTGATTGTTTTGTCTACCCAATTTGTTTTTCGCCAAACATCTTACATATGGTTATCTAGTGTTCGTCAATCTGTATGTAATAGTAACAAAATCTATCTCACTTTTGCTCCTGACTTCGAGCCATGTAAACCGTAATTTAAGCCCCGCTGTGGGCGTTTGCCAATTCGGCAGCTATTGAAACTCTACCCGCTCCTCTATACTGTTCACGGTTCTCCATTAAAAGGTGTTTCATAATAAAGATGTAAGTCCTCTAAACTTTCGTGTTGGAGCTTTTTTTTTCTTACTCATATTGTAAACCTGGGCATACGAATTCACCGTCACATAAATTTGGCGCCGTTGCCCAGTTTTTCTCCAACAATAATAATAAAAAAAAATTAACGGGAGAAGTTTCATTCCGTTTCAGCCTTATATCAGCGACGCGAAGGACCTACGACAGACTTTTTTTTCCCCACTGGACTTGAGGTTCCTGCTCCGACTCGGTGCTCATGCTCCGGCGTCAAACTTCATGGGACTTTCACTTTTCGTTCCCGGATCTCGATGCCTTGATGGACTATTGTACCTGCGTTGTCGGCGATCCCTCATCTCATTGTGATTCTACTTTCGCAGATGCGATCTCCTTCGATGATGACTGCCCCTATATTTGCTGATTTTCTCTGACTCAAAATTCTGCTGTTTTCTCCAAAGACTCACCCAAGAAGTTTTATTCGCTCAAAAAAGTGACAGCTGAACTATCCGCTTCTCCGTCTGTTCTGTGAGGTGTGTGTTCATATGAAAATTACCACCCCGTGTGCTCTTCCATGCCCTGTGACCCCTTGTGAAAAATAAAATTAGTGCAACAAGTCCAAGAAATGTGCGCCGTCTCGCTTTGTTTGTGATCTTGTGATGAATATGCGCAGTGCAAAGTGTCAGCAATCGCACATTCCTTTGGTGTTGCACAAAAATTCTTTTCTGGGAAGTTCTTCACTCCGGATGAAATCCTCCTAGAGCGGCCTTCGGGCTCCTCGTTGAAACGTAATAATCTCGAATTCCTTACCAAACATCTTTTTGGTGAAACAGTCTATCCTAACCATAATAATCTTGACATTAAATTTTCGAATTACTCTGATAAACCTTTTTCTAATGCGGAACTTCGCGCCACACTTGGCAAATTCAAGAATAACAAAGCTCCTGGTGCTGACTCTATTGATTTCCGAATTCTCAAACGTTCCTTTAATATATTACCAGAGATTTTTACCCAATGGGCCAAACTCTGTCTTTCTTTCCATTATTTTCTTCTAACTTTGAGACAAGGGGAAGTAGTATATTTCCTTAAGCAAGGGAAGACTCCCTCTGAACCCAGCTCTTATCGCCCGATCTGCCTGCTTCCGGTGTTAGGCAAATTACTAGAAAAATTAATAGCTAAACGTCTTATTATTTTCCTCGAATCAAACAAGTTATTAAGTAATAGGCAATTTGGATTCAGAGAGGGCAGATCATGCGAAAAAGCTCTTTCCGAAATCTTGACTTCCTGTGCTTTTAAAATTAGTGAAGGCAAATACACTTCCCTGGTCTCTCTTGATATTCAAGGCGCTTTCGACAATGTTGAGTGGAGAGACATTCTCCTCCAACTTAGCATTCTAAATTGTCCGGGTAATATTGCTGGAGTCATTCGTTCTTATCTTTCTGAGAGAAGCATTCTTGTTAACTGGGGAGCAGGAATCTCTATCCACCCACAGAAAAAGGGTTGTCCTCAAGGTTCCTGCCTGGGGCCAATTCTTTGGCTCCTCATAGCTAATATTATTCTCTCAGAATTCGAAAAACTTGGTTAGTTGCTTTTTGCGTTCGCGGATGACTTCAGCTTTATTTTCTCTGGTTTTCGGCGTCTGGACTTGGAATTGGAGGCTGCTTTTGCTCTCCCAATTTTCTGTCAGCTGCTGGAATCACTGCACCTGCAACTTTCCACTAATAAATCCCAAGCCCTAACATTTGCAAACTTAAAAGGAAACCCACCATCAGAATAAATGGCACTAGCGTCCATCATGTCTCTAATCTTAAATTGTTAGGATTGTCAATAGATGAGCACTTGAACTGGTTCTCTCATATTAATTACCTTAAAATCAAACTAGTAAAATTTTATCATAACTCAAAAAGATTAACCACTAAATCTTGGGGTATTAAAAGCCATATGCTAAAAATTTGGTACTCTACTATTGGTGAAAAAATTATCACCTATGGAGCATCTATTTGGGGGGGAAATCTTACGAAAGCAGCACTTAATAAATTAGTTTCTATATAAAGGATGTTTCTCTTGCAAATTTCTAGGGGATATAGAACCATTTCCAGTGATGCTCTCAATATCTTGACAGGTATTCCTCCCATTTCCATTACCATTAAATATGAGTTCACTAAAAGCAACATCATCCATTTGGAGAATGAAGCTATCTCACAGCAATTTTTTCCACAAATGATGATTCAGCGTAAGACTCTTGGCTGGCAGTTTCATCCGGCAGATGAGACTTCCCACCTACAAGTAAACCCGACTATAAATTCTTACTCTCCCACTCAAAATGTTATGGTCTTCACCGATGGCTCACGCACTGTTACCGGAGTAGGTGCAGCTTTCTGCGCTACGAAAGGGAGTGAAGTGACTCATCGTTGGTCTTGCAGGCTGGATAACAATAATTCCATTTTCCAAGCCGAACTCTTTGCCATCTTTAAAGCTTTAGAGTGGATTTCTCAACAAAACCAAAATTTTTTAATTCCAGTTTTTAGCGATAGTCTTTCAAGCCTGCAGGCTGTCTGTTCATTTGGCTCAACAAATCCCCAAGTTATTGAGATTAAATCACTTCTCAAAAATCTTCTATGGAAAACCTATTTCAGCCACGTTTCAGCCCATAAGGGTATCCTGGGAAATGAAACGGCAGATATGTTGGCAAAGGAGGCAACTGCTAAATCATCAGTTGATTTTTCACTTCCAGTACCGCACTCACACATCAAAAGACATCTTCGCGCTCATTTTATGAAAAAATGGCAGGATTACTGGGACTACTCAGATAAGGATAGATATACCTATGATCTTGTCCCAGTGGTATCTTTGGATCTTCTGCTGCTCACTCCATCCACTACAGCTTTCCTTACCGGTCATGGTCCTTTTGTAGCATACCTCTTCAAGTTCAAAAGAGCCCTTTCTCCTCTATGTGAGTGCGGTGATGATGCTGTTGCCTCTCATTATTTCTATAATTGTCCTTTAACAGCTCGCTGGCATATCCGCCGTCCTCCTGTTCTTCCAGTTGGTTGGTTAGCAAATATTTTATCGCGCCCGATTTTGTTCTCAAAGCTTAAAAACATCTTCAACTTCTTATGTAACCTTTCAGTTTTACTCCATCACTGAGACAGAGACTTAGATTCTCCCTTATTCAGTACCCAATGTTGGGTCGCAGCAACTTGTATAATATTGTCTAACTTTGTATAACACTGCATTATTTAATGTCCTTATGTTTGTTTCACAAAACTTGCTAATGTAACTTTTTTATATGTTATATATAACACTCCGCCCTCTGTCGCGCGTATTGGCGGGCTCAGCCTCGGCTGAAATTTGTAACCTTTTTTTTTTTTAGACCTCAATAAAGGGGACCGGGAGGGACAATCTATGCTCTACAGACTCACTTCCTAGTCTGAGCAGTCTCTCTCGGGCAGTAAAAGTAAAAGATGTGGTGAAAAGATAATGATAGATGCTAAAAAGAAATATAATTTCGCGATAGTGTTCTAGTGTTACGTATAACAAATTCTGTGCAAGTCAATTTAAAAAATCTTCAGTTTTCAAAATAAAATTTTCTTCAAAGTTCGTCAGTGACAAGGATGTGCCATGATTAAGATGTAGAATATTTTCTTCATTTGTGGTGCCTCCAAAAAAATTATTACCTAAGTGATCTGCTAATACATGACAGTTGTCAAAAAAATTCAGAACCAGAAAGTTAAAAAAAAAACAAACAATGTGGTTAAATTAAAAAAAAAGAAACCACTCATTATGCAAAAAAAGAAAGTGCTAAACAAAATGTCACATGATGTGTGATCTTTCATCCAAAATCTTTTTAAAGCATTCCGAGTATGAAAACAGAATGTTAATTATATTTACCGGTTTTCAAAATTTGCCCGTTTCAGTTTGTTACTGAAATCATTTTATTTAAAGAAAAAAAAAAAGAAGGCGATGTTTTTTTTTCATTTCGCTCTGTTTTCATGCTCAAAATCAATGCTCTCTACAAAAGTGACATACTTGATCGAATTCAGTGAAAATGCTTGTGTCACTATACTTTTCTACAAAAAAAGAAACACAGTTTGCATTTAAGTATGAACAGGGAATATTTTTATATTAAATTAATTACTGTAAATTTTTTTAGTTTTTTTTATTTTCTTTCTTTTCAATTTCAGTAAATTACCAGTTTCTTTTCATGTTATTTTTTTCCCTATTCATACTTGTACTTTCATAACAATTGCAGTGTCATAAATTTATTTTGTGTTGTCAGTTTGAACGGAGAAATTACTTCTAAGCTAATTTTAAAATATAATTATTAGTGATAGCATTCTTAGTTCATTTTTTTTCTCCTTCCAGGCTGTTTTTGTTTCTAAAAAAAATAATAATAATCATAAGTGCATATGCTAGTTGAAATGATATTTTCATTATACTTTTATTAATATTTCATTTATTATAATTGTGTGTTTAAATTATGACAGTATTCTCATTTTTTTCCATGAAATTGCATATGCATGCTATATTTTGCTCTGTTTTTTTTCTTAAGGTATTTTTCTATATGCATTTAAAAATCTATAATTTACCCCTTTAACACCACTGGCATATTTTGAAGGTATACTTATTTTACCGATAGGCAACAAAAAATTCTCTGCTCCAAGTTTTGCAGTATTTGATATTTTTATATAAATATGTGCATATTACGCTCACAACGTTTGCACATTTGCACTTGTGTGTGATATTTACACACTTACTCTCAGAATGTGTTGCTCGACTCTGACCTTGGTTTTTTTTTTTTTTTTTTTGTATTCTAAACCAGAATTTCAATTTAGTTAACTGTTTTTTTTTAATTTTATTGAATTTTGGTCACTTTAATCCAACTGGATGTAGACAGAAATTTGACTTACAGAAATCTTACGGTTGATATACTCATATTTTTTTACACTTCCCCCCCCCTCCCTTTTTCCTTTTGTGTATTATTAATGCAACTTATTGTGTTTATTTTATGTACATGCATTTCATTTCTGATAATTATAATTTTTGCATGTTCACACCTTCTTAAAATACTCGTATTATTTATTTTGCATTAATTTTGTTGCTCTCTCAAAAAAAAAAAAAGAATTCCTCCTTTTTTTTCCCATTTTGGCTGTTCAAAAAAGTAAACAACAGAAATTAAATAATCACGAGATAAAAAAAAAAGGTTTTGGAGATAACAGACACTTCATCAGTTTATTTTTACAACATCGCAGCAAAAGATGAAAATTCTGTTAGGGATTTAAATCACCCCATTTCTGTATCTCCATGGGTAGATTATTTCGAGGAAATATTAGTAAGGTATTCGGATTCCATTACTAAGGAGGCCACAGCAATTCAAAATTCACTTAAGACCGAAAATGCTGCATCTTTGTCTGAAAATATTATGGATTTCCTTCAGATCATTAAATTCAATTTTCAGGTGCTTAAACAAAACTTTAATATTCTGAAAGATGATTATTCGAAATTAAGACAGGATAAAGATAATTTATTTCTTGTAAATCAGAAACTTGTAGAGAGATTACATGAAATCACAGCCCAACAGAAAAGTAAGGCGAAGCGTACTAAATGTAGTAAGACTATGGGTGATCAAGTGGTAGATGTCAACAACAAACTCCCTTCATCTGCCCTACATAAATCAACTCAAACTGTCCCCTCTTATATGTGTAAACAAGAAAAGTTACACCACAACTGGAAAATGATAAAAAAGACACATATCTTAGCCCCGACCTGCACACTCAAGGTAAGCACAATGAAATATTTACAGATATTAGCGATTCCTCTCTAAAGTCCTTATCCCCTGCTAAACTTAATGTACCTAAGCCTATTCGTGTCATTATTTGTAACCTCCCTGAAAATTTAAATATTCCTGATATCTTGTGTGGTATTTCAGATTTAATCCATATACCTGAACCTGATTTTCACTTTGTTAAAGTACAAACTCCTACATATTAAGTCCTTTAATTGGATCTTGGAGCTTGCACCACAGGATGCTAGGCAATTATTAATGCATAGAGAAATTATGATACAATCTAAACCGTACCCTGTTAAACCATATATAAATGTTAGACGTTGTTTCAAGTGTCAAGTATGCAATGATCATCTTGCAATTTCGTGTTATAATGACATTAGATGCTCTGTGTGTGCCTTGTCACACATTGACCCTCGGTGTAGAAATCCTCCAAAATGCATTAATTGCATTAGAAATAATGAAAGCAACAACACCAACTTTGACATTTTCCACAGTGCCTTTGCACCTTACTGTCAATCATTAAAAAAATTCATCAAGCAAATGCGAGAAAAAGTATACAACTGCAATACATTCCCATAATCATCTCATGCAGCTTCCTTTTTACTAAACAAAAAAAAATGTAACATACATTTTACATTTTTCGTTTTTTATTTAACACACATTACGGTGAAGGAGTTACTATCAACAGCATTCCTTTTAAAGCTTTTCATTTTCTTATACATTTACATACATATGTCAGTTTTCGACAGTATTATTCATACTGATTTGAAGTTTGAAGTTAGCTTAATTTTTTACAAGATTTTTTTTATTATAAACATGAGTGTACAGTGAGTTGCTTTTTCATTTGATTATTTAGCCGGCAAATAATTAAATGAATCTCGAAATGGAACATTAGTGAAAATTTTTCTGATGCGGGTCATCAGACATTGTGATTTTCACATTTGAGGAAGATTTTGCTGAAAGAGTACACATTCATTCAACTTTAAACATTCATCATTACACTAGTTACATTTTTTAAATTTTTTTTAGAAATTAGGATATAATTTCACTTCTTAATCTTAGTTAGGTTTATTCGGTTACATTTTATCACATAAGTAGCATTTCCTGGTCACAGTTGTCCTTTTCACTTTTCTTTACTTAAAAATACAGTTCTTTGTCTTTTTTTTGGTTGGTTTGTTTTAACTTTAGACGAAGCATTTTTGTACTTGTGATACAATGCTCTTGGTTCCATATGTACACAATGAGTTTTTGTTCATAGTTCATACAACTGAGTTCATAGTTTAGTTAGTTCATAGTTTACACAACTGAGTTCATAGTTTATTTAGTTCATAGAAAAAAACTTTACACGAGTTCATAGCATTGCCAATTCTCTGTGTACTTCAGGGACCAATTGCACTATCCTTTTCTTTCGTGACAGTAGTTTGTTCATAGAATTTTTTTTCCTTACACATATAAGTTCACAGTTTATTTTCTTTCTTGTGATTTGTTTTGCATATTAGTTCATACTAATTTTTGTTTTGGTAGACACTTTAGTTCATTGCAATAATATTTTTTTTGTTAGACACATGAGTTCATAGCATGTTTCATTTTTTTACACACATTTTAGTTCATCGTATTACTTTTACACTTTAAGTCAGTGAAATACTTGCCCACTTTAGTTCATTGCAATAATTTACACTTTGTTCATTGAGGTTCATTGGTTCATTGAGATTGCTGTGTTCACAAACATACATCTAAGTCGTTGAAATTTTCACCCCTTTTTCACTGACATACACTGTTTTAGTTCATTGTAAGATACTTTTTCTTTGCTTCATTTATTGAAATACACATTTTTTTTCTCTTTGGTTCATAGAGATACACTTACAATTTAGTTCATTGTTATTACAATTTAGTTCATTGCTATTACAATTTAGTTCATTGATATTACAATTTAGTTCATTGATATTTTGTTTGGTAAAAACAAACACACATTATACACAATTGAAAACATTTTGTTTCTAGGTTTCAACTTTACACATTAGGATATTTCCTTTTTGTTTCTCATTATACCAGGAATTACTTTTGACTTCGCATGATATTCACAATTTAAAAATTTGTCAAAATGTTAATTTTTTTTTTACAGATTCTTAATTTTTCCTTTATTATTATAGTTCTTTTATGCCATGACATTTCATGTCATCATCACTTTATTTCACAACAAAGAATGCCCAGTTTACAGGATTCTGATCCTTCACATGCATTTTCTTTAAATTTCAAACTTATGATTTTTTTTTTGTTTTCATCACATTTGTTTTGGTTTTCTACAGCTACATAATTACACGTTTTCTTTTAAATTTGGAGATTAAAGAAAATCTCTGGTTAAGCTTCACTTAGACAATAAACACGTCTAAGATATTATGTCGTTTCTTGTAATAACATAACTTCACAATAACAGTAAAAAAAAAAATTTTTCGTTTGTAGCATTAGTTACCTAGTGCAGTTACACTAAATGTTTAAAACATTATCTAATGTTATACAATACACATACAGTTCATGTCCTGCTTGACACATTGTAAGGAATACAATGTTAGAATTTAATTAAAAAAATAATTGCAGTTGTTATACTAACCCGATCATGTCACCAGTCTCTCCACACGCTCGGATTGACATTTTACTTTTGATATGTGAGATATTTATCTCAGTTTTTTTTTATTATTTTTAATTTATCCCCTCTGAAGTTTTGTTCCCGTTCAAAATTTTGCCCTAAGGGTCCAAACTTCATTGTGTAGAGAGACAAAACCCTCGAATTGTTGTTTCAATTCAATAAACATAACTTTTTTTTTATATGATACATCGACGCATGCTCCTTTGAAGAACAATTTGATCTTTGGGGAGCAGAGACCTAGGTATCAATTGATGTCTGGGTCTCATAACCAGTGGTGTAGTCGTAAAAAAAACAGAGGGTATACTCTCTAAGCAGAGGGTATACGCTCAGGGCAGAGCGTATACCCTAGAGTGTGTATACTATAGCGTTCTTGAGAAACAGAGGGTATACGGTGTTCCTTAAAAAAATCCAGAGGGTATACGGCGTATACCCCCGTATACCCTCCACTACATCCCTGCTCATAACTCCCTCCCCCCTAGGGCTGATGTTCTAAACTGACGCCATCAGACTTGTTACTTAACAAGAATAAGGGCTACACCCATTCATAGGCATGCTTATGCATACCGTTCTTTTGTAGTCCTGTGCGGTATGCACGAAAACCAATTTTCTACCTATTTTTTTTTATTTTTATATTACTTTATTTAACTTTTATTTACAGACATACATATGTCTTTTATTTGCTACTTCATTTTAAAGTAGTATCTGTGTCTTTTGTTGCTTGCATTTATATTATTTTATTTTTATTTTGAGAAGATATTACAACAAGTTACTAAAAAAAATTTACTTCTCTTATTTTGGTCATGAAAAATGCTGGTACCAGCCTCTTAATCAAATACTAAAAAGCTATTTAAATATAAAGGATCCTGTTAAATACAAAAAATATTATTTGCTCTTTCTTGGTGAATGGTTAGGACTAATGAATACCAAGAAAAGAATTTTAAAAAAAGGCGCCATTTATCATGACCTGAAAGTTTTGCTTTATGCAAACATTTAAAGAATTGCAAGCACACAGTTATTTTTTTTATATATATATATGGAGACTTATCTTTGTATTATGTTATATCTGTTTTAAATACTTATATGTATGGGGTAGACAAAGTAATCTTCAAATTAAAAAAAACTGTTCCACAAGTTTCACAGGTTTTTTTCTGGTGGTAATGGGTGATATATATAACGGCTTTCCCGTTATATATTCATTATTCCTCCTCTCCCCTCAAAAATCAACTTTTAACCTTACTGGTGCATTTTAAATTGTCATTATTCTTCTCCCCCCCCCCTTCAAATAAAATATTTAGTTTAAATTTCACATTTTATACTTAATTTCTTATGTCTTTATTCATTCTCCCCCCCCCCCCCTCTCACTACTGTAAGTTTCACTTTTACTTTTTAAAGTTCTTTTTAAATGCAGACATCATTTATCTCGGTTCCTTTTTCTGTCTGTCAAGTTCACATTGATAGAAAAAGATCTTAACCGCAGCAATTTTCCGTTGAAATAAAATAAAAGAATAAAATACAAGTGAATGTCTTTTTCACTTCGCAGCCGACGATACGTAATGCATATTTTCTCAGCCTCTGGGCTTGCATTAGTATTCAATTCTCACCCTTGTACTTTGTCGGATACAAACCATATGCCCCTTGCTGACTAATTTTCAGCTGTCGTTATATCTGTAACGTGCATATAAAATCACGTGTTCTTATTTCTTTAAGTCTCCCTGCTTACCGCAAGAATGTCATTTATTGTAACCCTAAAGAGCCCGCCATGGCATAGTTTTTAACTCAATGTAAAACTTCTTGATTGTTTTGTCTACCCAATTTTTTTTCGCCAAACATCTTACATATGGTTATCTAGTGTTCGTCAATCTGTATGTAATAGTAACAAAATCTATTACACTTTTGTTCCTGACTTCGAGCCATGTAAACCGTAATTTAAGCCCCGCTGCGGGCGTCTGTCAATTCGGCAGCTATTGAAACTCTCCCCGCTCCTCTATACTGTTCACGGTTCTCCATTAAAAGGTGTTTCATAATAAAGATGTAAGTCCTCTAAACTTTTGTGTTGGAGTTTTTTTTTCTTACTCATATTGTGAACCTGGGCATACGAATTCACCGTCACAGGCCTCATCAAAATCGTGTTTATATAGATAGGAACCAACAATTAAACACAACTTAAAAGTTATCAATACAAATAAATAAAAAAAATAGGTAAGTAATATAAAAATCAGTTTCACATTGATGAGAAATAATTAATTAGTTCGCTTTTTACGCAATCCGCTTTTTTGATTTTTTAAATTTAATTCACAAATGTCCTTTATAATTTTATGATTTAACTAATTTTGTTTCTGAAAATAATTTTTACTATTAAAGTATACTAATATTTGCATTATGTTCTTTATAGTAAATTATATTCCTTCCCATGCTTTTAGTAATTTTTAATTATTTTAAAATGCCTATGACCTCAATATCCCATTTAAATGGATGTGCTGTGCAGCAAAATTTAAAATTTGAAATTTAATAATTTCTTTAAAAACCTCATTTTTATGCCTATTTTTTAAACAAAACTAATATTAGAAAAAATATATGTATTTTATTTTGCACAGGTCTCAATATGATAATGATTTTTAATATGTAAATTAAGATAATTATTTCAGCTAACTTTTTGTTTTGTTAGAAATGCATAAATATAAATGAAAACGTTAAATTAATACAATTAAGAATATTTTTCTCAAGCATCATGAAATCTGATTTTAATTACGCTTCTTTTTTCGGTTTGCTCAAGTATTCCAGATCCTCCTGATATTTCACAAAAGCTAGAACAAGAAGCACAAATGCACATAAAATTTAAAGCACATCATTATTTTAGAAATTACATTGATAATAATATGTATTCAAAAGAAAACGAAATTTAGATGTCCAAATTATAATATGTTTTTGTGCATTACCAATGAAAGAAATTGTTTCAGATATTTTTATTTGGATTAAATATGTGTAACATAATTCAGTGTTGATTATTAAATTAATAATTAATATATACATGTGGTGACAGAGTTTGAACTCTGCACTGCAAAGCCTAGCACATTCTTAGATAAGGCTCGGGATGATCCACCCCAACCTCTGAATCAACGAAAAAAACTGCTGAACTTACACAAACTATCGTGAAAAGATAGAGTTGACTGTTGGTTGCTCGTGAGAGCAGACGTGTTTAAACGTAGCTGTTCGACCGAATACCGGGTCACGAACTTGAGTAAGGCGGAGTGCCGCCACCCAGTTATAATTATCATGTTCAATCTAAATGTAAATGCCCCATCTGTAAATATTTCACCCACATAATCAAGAGCATTAAAGTATTAAGATTTCATCAAGAATCTTCCTGGACTAATTACTTCTAGACACCGACCATAGTGTACATTGATTCGTCAAAATCAATGTGCATAAAATTTCTACAGATTGGGGGCTGCCGGCCGCGATTTACATGCAAAGTGTGGATTTAACGTGTACGAAAAATTTTCTGATGTCTAAAGAAATTCTGATGTCCTTAAGTTGAATGATGCTCTGAAAAGGAAGGGAAAAAAATTGCTTTCATCGAATGTTCCGTGAATTACTGGAAAGAGAAAAAAGAAAAGGGAAAATTCTCATGCAGGAGGAAAGATAAAAAGAGTGTTTCTATCTGTGCGCGTTGAAGTTTCAACTACGTGTTCATCTTTTTGAAGAGATCTGTTCCTGTAATGAATCATTTGTGTTAGGTGTTTCTGAGCTCCAGCGTCGATAAAGTTCGAAATTTCAACTAAGTGTTTTGCATCTTCTCGTAAAATTTCGTTTATTTCTACTGATAAAAGTGTGTTTCGAGTCTCGGTGACCGGTTGACCTACTTACTCATCTCAATATGTTCTTCTTTTCTTGTGATAAAATGGGGAGGTGTTTTTTTTATTTTTCCCCATAAGTGCTTGAATTGTGTTAATAAAAGGTGTACAGTAAGTTTCTGTTGTGTACGCCATAAGAAAAAGAATATTTAGTAATTTATGCAGAAGTGGATTTTTTTTGTTCTGCACTTTTTTTTAATAAAAGAAATAAGGCACTTGCTTAGACGTGTCTGCGAAGAGGAAATATACGAAGGTGGGTTTTTTTTTTCTTCCTAAGAAATACATGTTTCTTTTGCTTCTTTGAAAGAAAAAAAGTATTAACGATATAATTTCTTTTATCTTGTTATTTTTTTATGTGAAAAGAAAGAAATATATATTATGTGATAATTTTTAGAGGGAAGCAAGTTTTTATAAAACAGGTGTTAAATAATTATTTTTTTTGTATTGCTATATTGTGAAGAATATATATACATTTATTTTTTTTTTGTTTTTTTCTGTGGAAATATCTGGTACAAAGTAAGTCTGTTTTAGAAAACTGTTAATATTATTATATATATAGATATATTTGATATATCGGGTGCTTATATATTATTGATTTATATTAAGATATTTTATTTATGTGTTAATTGGTTAAATATAATTATGGCACACTTAGTAAGGTCTAAAAAGATCGATCTGGTTACTGCGGTAATCGAGTTAGGTTTAAATCCTCCAGATGGTGCTAATAAAAGTCAACTGACTGAATTAATTGTAAAATCCGAAGGGTATAATGAGGATTTAGTAAAGAATTTGCTAGCGGGAATCGTGAGCGAGAGAGAAGAAAATGAAAAATTGTTGCAACAAAAAGAAATCGAAAATCGCGATTTTGAGTTAAGAAAATTACAATTGGAAAAGACACAAAATACCCAATTGCATAATCCAATATCTACAATCGCCGGAAAGGGTTCCGATGTTCTAAAATTGTTAAATAGATATAATAAGGAGGAAGAAATTAGCATTTACTTAACCCTTTTCGAACGGCAAGCGAAACGTCTAGGAATAGAGAAAGATGAATGGGTTACATATCTGTTGGCACTGTTACCGCTTGATATTGTTAGTTTAGTAAATCGTGAAAGTGAAGACCTATCCAGTGATTACGACTGTGTAAAGAAAATACTTTTAAGACGTTTCAAACTTACACCAGAACAATTCAGGCAAAAATTCTTTTTACATAGAAAACAAAATTGAGCGTCATAGAAAGATTTCTCATTTGAAATCGCAAATTTTCTGAATGAATGGTTATTGGGATTACACATATCAACGTTCGAAGAGTTAAAAAAATATTTTAATTATTGACCAGATTAGGCAAAAATTGGCA
Organism: Maratus speciosus; assembly: GCA_963932465.1. NCBI lineage: Eukaryota > Metazoa > Arthropoda > Arachnida > Araneae > Salticidae > Maratus > Maratus speciosus. The sequence continues at coordinate 283,389,896 of OZ010792.1, forward strand.
AATTATTATTAGGCAAATTAGGCAGGCCCTAGAAATGAAGGAACACTTTTGTGACGAATTGCCAAAAATTACGAGTGTAGAAGATTTGACCAATAAATTGGATGATTTTGAAACCGACAGAATTAAATTACGGAAAACTGAAATTACCCTCATAGCATGCATGGTCACAGTGACGTCACTGTAAGTCACTGTGGTCACGTCACATCTGTGACCAAAATGCCACCACTCAGTGATGTCACATTGTGGCTGAGATGTGAACTTCTTAGAAAACTTTAAAAAATTACAAAAGCTCTTTAAAACATGTTATTTACTGTAAAACCGGCAATAAAAAAAATTTGGTGACGTCACTGTCATGTCACTGCATGTAACATACGTCACGTCACATACGTGGCGAAAAATCCTCCATATTGTAAACTCACAGTGTGACAAAAATATGAATTTAGGAAAACTTTAAATATGAAGAGAAATATTTTAAACAGGCCGTCTTAATGCATTTTGGAGGTTGGATCGGATTGATTTTGTAGTATACTTTATTATAATAAATAAATTCACTTTTATACTTTCTATAAAATTCTCCTTTTCTGTTAATGTTTAACTAGTTTAAGTCACTATTTAAAAATAAATGTTGCTATTTGTTTCTGACTTTTTTAACAAATTTAACATTTTCTGAATATATAATAAAATATACAAAATATATCCAAAACGCATGACATATTTATTCATATTTTAATTTTTTTTTCCCAGAAATTTCTTTAAAAAATAGTTATTGTCCACGCTGATTTATTCTACAGGAAATTAATACAGAAAAAAATAAAAGATTATAAAGAAAAGAAACTTTCTTTGCCCGATAATCTTTTTTTTTTAGGAACATATTTGGTATTTATTACATGTGATACAAACTTTACCTTTTTTTTCAAAAGGCCTTTCTTTATTGTCCATTAAATTGGTTTTATATACACTAGAAATTTCAATAATGTTTTATTTTATATACTCTAATTATGACTAATACAATTTTTATAATTTGCAAAAAAGAGACAGTCCATTTTTACTTGAATTGATTTCAAATTGACCAGAAGCTAAAATGAAATGCACACACACAAAAAAATAAAAGAAATCAAACAGAACATTTTAATTAGCCACACTTTTATAAATGTATTACGCATTTAACTTGCAAATCTACAATAACAAATAAAACCATCTGCCAGCGAATTTTGTTTTCTGCAGACGATAACAAGAGGAAACAGTGTATTTATTCATTTGAATAGTGGCAGCAGCTGGAAACAGTAGCTCTTTTATGAATGTGTGTAGTTGGCACTGGTTTTTTAAATTCTACAATTATACAGGAACGCGGTCAAGAAATATTTTACATAAAATATCAGTCCGAAAAAAGTACAATGTGCAGTGACCTGTTAATCTCAGCTGGTCAATGTCATTGTGTCTAGTATTCGGACATAATTCTTCGACTTTCGACTTTAAGAACTTTCGCTTTTTGGATTACCATAATGGAATTATAGAAGACGATGTCAACAAGAAATGGGTAAGAAAAAATGATTTTTTCTGCTTTCTTTTATTATGATTTGAGTTAATTTCACATAAAAAACATGTTATAAAGTAATAGATGCCATTAATTTAACTTTTATCTATTCAATAAAATTTAATAAATTTAATGTTTGTTTTGAATATTTGAAAGAAAAAATAGTATGTCAACGATTTTAATCAGATGGTTAAAACCATTAATTTAAATTGCAGTTTAATCGCATTTATTTTCCTTTTTAAAACTATCTGGTTAAAATCACATTTTCGTAAATTAAAAAATGTATATAATCAATAATTCACATAATTAATAAACATTTAAAGCTAATTAAATTACTGAATAAAAAACCTTTTATAGAATAAAAGTGTTTGCAAACTTAAATTTTTAATTTTGCGTTAAGTAATGTTCTGAAATAATTTGCATTGCTTGTTTTTATATAATAAAAAAATGGATATCTGCTCAGCGATACGGAATCTTCCACATCAAAATTTTATTTATCTTTTGAGCAGTTTCACATCGTTATTGCTAAAAGCAACTTCTTAAATTTTATAAAATTAAAAAGGCTGGTGATGCCCCCAAAAATAATTTTTTAAGGTACATTCGTATTCTTTACAAGTTTGTTTTAGAAAATTGACGGTATTATGAGAAGTATGGTAATTTTCTGTTTATTGCAAATATAAAAAAAAAGATACCTTTTAGCCAATAATTTTTTATACTTAATTTTGGTTTTTTATATGCTTAAAATGATTTATTCTAACATCCTAGTAATTTCAACTTTAAATAGTGCTTAAAATAGTTCCTTGTTTGAAATCAATATATAATTTACTTGCATAACATTTTATGATGTATATGTCGAAATTTTAGTCATATGACATATATATGTGACATGTGTATAAGGCATATATGAAGCATATCACATAATAAAACACATGAATATTATACGGGATAGGTGTGAAATTAATGGACACCCTTGAATGTTTTTGGTTTCTAAAAAAATAACCAATAAAAATTTAGCTTTTATTATTTTTTTCATAACTCCCTCTTGCATGTTTTATAAACTGGGTTATTGATGATATACTCTTAATCAAAGCAATCAGGAAGCAGAAAATAATGTTTCGAAGTTCTACTGTTTTTCAGTGAAAATCTTAATGAACCTGTTAAAAGCTTAATTCACTTAATAATTTTATATATTCTTTATTTTCTTACAAAACTTCTATGTTTTTGTTTTGGTAGTAATAGAAAACTTTGAAACGTTTAATTACTGAATGTACAGTATGGACATCCCATGTGGACATTGCTAAAAATGCAATGTAAGTAATGTTCATAGTAGATAAATATCTTTTGACAAAACTGAAAACCTAAGTAATCAAATTTAATAATTTATATTGCACTTACCAGAATGTAATAACACAAATTTTATATAACTTTGCCTTACATATTTTATAATCTGGTAATAAATAAAACAAATTAGGAATCAGAGAATATTGTTTAAGGACATAGGGGAAAGAAGTGCTCAATTTCTACCCATTAAAGAAAAGTTACAGAAGTTGTTAAAAATATACTTATTATTTCCTGTCTTAAACGTTTTTCATTCTTCTCTGACCAAAAAAAAAAATAAATAAATAAATAAAATAAAAATCCCATATTAGTAATTAAATTTATACTTATAGTAGTAAATGGAACTAGTAAATCTGCGGATCAGTGGCCTCAACCATCAGTTCTGAACTTTTATTTTGAAATTATTTTATTTAATATTTAAAACATTCAACCTGCGGTATTATTTGTTTCATATATGTAATATTAATTACTGCAAGTAATATATCAAGTAGTTTCGGGGTGTTTCACTGTTAAAAATAGTGGTAAATATACGAATTTATGCACTAATATTCCAAAACGTTTTTTTTTTTCAGATTTTTTTTAATTACCTTCCTAAATCCACCACTGTCTCTAAAATTTGACAACTGTAATTCCCTGTCATTTATTATTTTAAACCATCTATCTAAAATAATTAAAATATTGATTTTGTAATAATCACAATAATTGATTTAAACAGTGAATAATTATCACATATATTTTATTAATTAATGATAACTTAATTGTTAAATTTATTTGAAAATAACTATTTTGTTTCATTAGTTAGTATGCTTTCGATAAATTCTTATTCTAAATACAGTCATAAAAACAATTATATGTACTATATTTTCTGGAGTGTCCATGACTGGAATTGTGGGTATTTTGATATATTTCTGTTATTTACAATAAAATTTTTATTAATATTAGGAAATGGGACTATGAGAATAGTTAAATATTATTGATATATTAATATAATACTGGAAAAACTGGAATATAAAAATTATAGGTATTAATTATAGTTTTAAAGAAATTCCTTAAGGGTGTCCATTACTCATCTACCCTATATGACATATAAAACATATATAAGACCTACACATGATATATATATATATATATACATATATATATATATATATATATATATATATATATATATATATATACGTATATAAGTTAAACTATGACTTTGGCTAAATCGCAACTGAAACCTTGGCGTAATCGTACATGCACAAACCACTATAATAAGGAAGTACCAAAGCGTAATGGCAGAAGTAGTTGCATCGTCTTCATTTATACTCAAGATTTTCAACTGAAATCTGTATGTTGGAAATATTGCGCAAATAATACACGTAGTATTATCAAAAGATATTTCTATATTAACTTTAACAGGATGATTCTAATTGGTAAATTAATCAACAAAGATTTAATATCTCTAACTGAGTGAAAAAGTGTTCAAGTCAGGATTCCAACCAGAGACCTTTGACGTATGCTGCCAATGTTCTGCTAACTGAGCCATTCCGGACAAATTTCATCCAGAGAACTATTATTATGTACTTATATGAGTAGTATGTGTTATTCATATGGGTAGTATGTAAAATAATTAAAGTATTATTATATAAGGTTGTGTAATAATAAGTACATATTCATATTCACTGGGTGAATTGTGTGCGTTAGATTTATGCAGAATAGCTCAGTTGACAGTTGATAGAACATTGGCAGCTTACGCCATTGGGCCCTAGTTCGAATCCTGACCTGGACACTTTTTCACTCAACTAGAAAAATTACAATAAAAGATAATTTTGCTTGAACATCAACGTTATTGGTCAGAAATATTGGCAAGCTGTACAGTTTTACATATGTGCTGATACCTTTGGGTGTTAACGTGAGTAAAAGCTTTTAAAGAGAGTGCAAAAATACTTAATGGCAGAAAAGTTTGCAATAACCTTCTACAAAATGAGAGAAACAAAAACTTTTTTTTTTTTACTTTTCGCCTTGCCCACCACAGCAACAGAAAATAGTCACTCTGTGTATGTTATAAATACAATTAAAGCTGTGGTGTTTTTAGCATGTGTGTGTGAGGGGAAAGCATAAATATTTTTCAAAAGCAACATTCATTAAATATTGGAAACAATACAATCTGTTACAGTTGTAAGGCAAGTGAGGGAAATTAAATTTTTAACTTTAATTTAGAAGAAAGTTTGTATATTGTATATGGCTATTTATACATGTTATACAGTATTTATTTATAAATTGTGAGTATACGATTTTAGGATTCCAAACCAATTCTAACAGAAAGATCGCGTGCAGTAATAATAATTTCAAACGATCCTGTTCTTTTAAATTGTTAGAAAATCTTCAAAAGAAGTTAAATCGCAACAGAATCATCCAGTGTTAATGACAATTTCGTCACAAATGGCACATATTTCACAAATTGGTCACAATGCGACTTCAAAGCAATGTCACTTTCGTCACAAGTTCGTCACAGAGTTATAGCCAAAATAGTCACAAATGACACATTTTTCACAAATTTGTCACATCGTGACTTCACAAAGTGGTCACAATGGGACGTCACAAACGACCTCTAAAACGGCCATAACGACTTCACATTGTAGTCACCATGACTTCACATCGACGTCACGTGACGTCACATCGACGGTCACAAAGTCACAGTGTGACTTCTCAGCGACGTCGCTGTGACGTCACCATGCCTTACGGGTAAGCCCCCAAACACGGAATTTAGAAAACGTCAAGGTAGTGAAAATAATAGAGCGTTCCATCGAAATGACATTAGTCGCGTACCATATGAGAAAAATTACACACCTACCTCCCAAAAGAATTTAAATACAAAAATACGTTGTTTCAATTGCAATGACCTTTCCCACCGTTTTAGGGATTGCCCCCGAAAAAAGGAAAGTCCGGTCTGCTGGAAGTGAAAAAATTCCTGGCCACAGGTCTGACCAGTGTACAAATAATTCTCCTAAAAATGCAAATGCTGCCGTAAGCAATAACTCAAATCCGGTTGATAAAATAATAAAAAGCGTGGGGATTTTAGGGGAAAATATGGATGCTTTAATAGATACAGGAAGTGACGTCAATATGTGTAGCAACGATACTTATACAGCCCTGGGATGCCCTAACTTGCATGAAAATGATTTGGTTTTATCAGGTATTGGTGGTAGTCAAATTACACCCACAGGGTTTATGACCGTAAAAATTGAAATAAATGGTTACACAGTGAATGCAGATTTATACGTCGTAAAAAATTTGAGCCATTCTATAATTTTAGGGAATAACTTTTTGAAACAGGTAAATTTCAATATTTCAGAAAAAGGATTGCAGATTACAGGGAAACGGAAATTGAAGGAAGTTGGGGTGAATTACGTCACTGTTTTTCCACAAGAAACAATCATGACAAAAACCAGACGCGTCATCTATGTCACACCCAAATTTCATGCGATGTTGCGGTCAGAGAAGCAAAACAATCCCACGATAGGAAAAACGATTGCGACAGCTGAATTGGTGAGAAAGGAACAAACTAGTCAAAATGAAACAGCTTGCAACTTTAGTGAAAAAATAAACATGCAATTAAGCTCTGATAAAAATTGTTTGTTGGAAAGTGAACAGTGTTCCATCCCACAGTTAGACTCAGCGAAAACCACAGATATTTATTTAGCTGAGACAGCTAATTCTATTAATTTTCAGGAAGTTGAGCTAAACCATATTACAAACAACACTATTAAGAAAGAGTTAACGGAATGGATCACTAATTATAAGCCAAACAAGGTTAAGGACACGGAGTTGAAAGTAAATATAGTATTAACTGATGATATTCCGATTGCGCAACGACCGCGTAGATTAGCATATCCAGAACAGGAATTTGTAGACAAACAAATACAAGAATGGTTGGAAATGGGAATTATAACAGAGAGTAATTCTAATTATGCATCGCCTATTGTGTTAGCGAAAAAAAAGATAATTCCTGGAGATTATGTATAGACTATAGACCCCTCAATAAAAAAAGAATTAGAGATAATTTTCCTTTGCCAAGAATAGAGGACGTTTTAGATAATATTGAGGAAGCGAAGGTTTTCACTACATTGGATTTAAAAAATGTTTTTTTTCATATAGACGTAGCAGTGGAGAGTAGGAAATATACAGCATTTGTCACGCATAACTACCAGTACGAATATTTAAAGCTTCCATTCGGATTATCGATTGGCCCGCAGAATTTTCAGGGATATATTCAAGCTGTTTTTAAACAGTTAATTAAAGAAAAAGTAATATTAATTTACTTAGACGATGTCATAGTACTCGCGAAGACGAAAGAAGAAGCGCTTTTAAAACTGAAACGCGTCCTAGAAGTTGCATCGGATTACGGACTTGAATTTAATTTTGGAAAATGCCAATTCCTTAAACGGAAAATTGAATTTTTAGGCTATATAATTGAAAACGGAACTACTAGGCCCTCGGAAGCCAAAACTTTGGCAGTAAAGAATTTTCCTGAACCCCGCACCCTTAAACAATTACACAGTTTTCTAGGTCTAACTTCTTATTTCAGAAAATACATCCCACATTATGCAACTATAGCGAGACCTTTAAGTGATTTATTAAAAGCGGGAAATACATTTAAATTTGGAATCCTCGGAAAAACAAGCTTTTGAGACTCTTAAAGAAAAATTAGTTAACCCCCCAGTATTGCATACATTTCGACAAGGCGCTAGACTAGAATTGCACACCGATGCAAGCGCCATAGGTTTTGGTAGTGTCCTACTACAAGAAGATGAAAACAAAAACTTACATCCTATTCATTATATGAGCCGTAAAACTATACCTACTCAAGCAAAATATTCGAGTTACGAATTGGAAACACTCGCGGTAATAGAATCGGTTAAAAAATTCCGAAACTACTTATTAGGCACGAAATTTAAAATTGTGACAGATTGTTCTGCGTTTCAAAAGACAATGGACAAAAAAGACATTACGCCAAAAGTAGCCAGATGGGCTCTATTCTTACAGGAATTTGAGTATGAAATTGCCCACCGATCAGGATCCCAAATGAAACATGTAGACGCATTGAGTAGAAATACAGTACTAATAGTTACCCGATCACAGGATGAATTAGCATTAAAAATAAAGAATGCACAACAAGAAGACGAACACATACAAGTGATAAAAAAATTAATTGAAAAAAATGAAAGTTCAGAATATTTTATAAGAAACGACATCGTATACAAATATGAAAATGATAGAGAACTTCTGATGATTCCTACCAATATGCAAAAGGAAATAATACGCGATGTTCATAACAAAGGTCATTACGCAGTGGCTAAAACTGAAATTATTTTAAAAGAAAATTATTTTATACCCCAATTAAGAAAGCAAATTGAAAGTGTCATTGCCAACTGCATAGAGTGTATACTTTGCAATAAAAAGCAAGGAAAAGGTCTGTTAAACCCGATCCTCAAACAAAATATGCCCCTCGAGACCTATCATATCGATCACATTGGTCCCATGCCTTCTACAAATAAAAATTACAATCATATTTTTACTGTTGTGGACGCATTTACTAAATTTGTTTGGCTATACCCCGTTAAAACTACGGCCGCTAAAGAAGTAATCGATAAATTGACCCGGCAACATGATATTTTCGGAAATCCATCGCGAATCATTACCGATAAAGGACCAGAATTTACCTCTGCTGATTTTGAGAAATATTGTAAGGAAGAGAACATTGAGCATATTCCCATAACAACAAGGATACCTAGAGGAAACGGTCAAATAGAGCGAATGCACAGAATTCTTATCCCATTTTAGCAAAACTTAGCGTAGAAGACCCCACTAAATGGTACAAATTTGTCGCGCCCGTGCAACGTATCATGAATAGTACCGTATCGAGGAGTACAAAATTTACACCTTTTGAACTACTGACAGGAATGAAACTGCGGCAGAAAACTGACCTGCAAATCAAAACGCTGTTAGATGATGAGGAATTAAATTCGTTCATATCGGAAAGAAATTCGAATAGAGAAATAGCTAAGCAAAACATACTAAAAATACAACAGGAAAACGTGAAAACGTATAACAAAAAGCGAAAAAAAGCCAACACCTATAAACTCGGTGATTTGGTGGCCATTCAAAAAACACAGTTTGGGACAGGTACCAAACTAAAGTCTAAGTTTCTTGGTCCCTATGAGATTACTACAGTAAAAAGAAACGATCCCTACAACGTAAGTAAAGTTGGACACCATGAGGGTCCAAATACGACCTCGACGGCTGCAGATCACATGAAGCCTTGGACTTCTACTGTCTAAAACGAAATATTTGAGCTTTAAGTGATTTTTGTGTTTTTTATATATTTTTTTTAAACTGTGTGTTATTGATATTTTTTTTTTACTATTATGAATAAACTGTGAAAAGAACTGCTTCCAAGTGACAAGTAGAAAAACTTTATTATTTTTCTAACTCTAAAAATATTGGTCAAGGACTGAAAACTTTTAAAAAGCAGTATTTAGTGACTGATTTTGTTATTATTTTGTTTTATATATTGTTTGTGAATTTTTTTGTGTGTATAATATACGTTCTGGAAAAAGTAGTCCAGTACCAGTCTGGCATATAAGGTAGATGGGTGACTGGGAGGACTCAGCCCTGTCAGGTAGGCCGAATTGTGGTGACAGAGTTTGAACTCTGCACTGCAAAACCTAGCACATTCTTAGATGAGGATCGGGATGATCCACTCCAACCTCTGAGTCAACGAAAAAAACTGCTGAACTTACACAAACTATCGTGAAAAGATAGAGTTGATTGTTGGTTGCTCGTGAGAGCAGACGTGTTGAAACGTCGCTGTTCGACCGAATACCGGGTCACGGACCTGAGTAAGGCGGAGTGCCACCACCCAGTTATAATTATCATGTTCAATCTAAATGTAAATACCCCATCTGTAAATATTTCACCCACATAATCAAGAGCATTAAAGTATTAAGATTTCATCAAGAATCTGCCTGGACTAATTACTTCTAGACACCGACCATAGTGTACATTGATTCGTTAAAATCAATGTGCATTAAATTTCTACATACATGTTTCAATTTATTGTTAATTTAGTGCTTTTCAGTATCACTTCACATTTGAAAAGTTGAATTGTACTGTGTTTACATTTCCTAATACTTAAGACTTCAACATCCATTAAAATGGATGTGGTCCTTAACAAATTTAAAATTTAAAAAAAAATTAAAAATCTTAGAAAAAGATATTTTTTCACCCTTGTGATGAAAATAAAGTAGTAAAGACAAAAATAAAGTGTTTAAATTTTCTTGGGTCTCAGGAGGTCATATGAACTGCTGAGTTAGAAGATAGCAGCAACATATGAAATCGTCTTTTAAAGCCCACCGTATAAGTGGCATCGACTTTTGGGTATGTTGCAAATATGGAACGCAGTGATGCAAAGGATTAAAATGGGCAATTTATGAAAGAATTTTCTGATGCACATTTTATATTGCTTACTTCTCATTATATCCGCTATTAATAACAAAAAGGATAACAAATTATTGAGTTCTTATAATTTTGAAAATTAAAATTAACTTCCTCGGTTGGTAAATGTCACGTGATCCGAACCGAGAAGGATATAAACTAAATTATTTTATTTTTTATACTTTTACTTTACTTCTATATAGCTGAATGTTTTTGGCTTTGGATGAAAACCAATAAATGGCACCATTAATGCTTATTGCCTCATAAAATAAGTGTTATTTTCATCTGAGTTTGCAAAATGCATTCCAGACAGTGTGTCCAAGAAAGTAAGAAATTTTCATAATTATTTAACTTAAACGCTTTACAAAAAAAAAAAAAAATTTGAAGATTTGTAGATCATTCACTTAATTAAAGGCCTTAAATGTGTTACTGCGGGAATTTAGGTTATTGAAAACTAAATTTATATTTTAAGGGTGTTAGTAATTTTAGAATCGTATTTGTGAGCCTAAATTGTCAGCCTCCTAAAGTATCAATTTCAGAAAAAGGGCTCCCTCTGTCACCTATGGAGTCTTTTTATTTGTGCAAAATCAATGAATGTATATTGGTAGTGTTATTTTCCCTTCAGGACCGAAGAGGTTAAGCAGTTATTTCAATCTATTTATATAAAATCCAAGTCTCTGTGTGTCCCTCACAATTCCGGTTGGACCACCTCATTAGTCGCGGCCATGTTAGGTTTCCTATGGAGAAATTGGTATCAGCTTCAATAATGAGTAACTGTTGAAAAGTACAAATACAGGGTTACTACAATAGTTCCAAATTTTGACCACCTTGGCAAAGTATCGCCAGATTTGGCGAAATTCTGCTAAATTTGGCGACAAAAATAAAATGCAGCATATGAAGCCAACTTGGCGATAGCTGGCTAATTTAGCGAAATTCCCATTGAAACTCATTAATCTTTATAATCGAGCTCACCACAATTTAATTTAAACTCAGCGCATTTAAGGGTTTTTTTCAAAATCTATGGGTCAGAATTTAAAGAGTAATATATGAAAATGTACCTTTTTAAATCTTCATCCCGATGCTACTAATAAATTACCGCCAGTAGACGGCGCTGTACTATCTGAGCTCCTAACTATCCGATTTTAATGTGCTTTACATAGCCGGATGCAGAAATTAAATTCTCGGTACTTTTCCAGTATAGAGGCCTTTGCGGAATGGAGAAAACTGCCTTGGCGAAGAAGGAAATTTGGTAACATATATTCTGGCAACCTAGTCACTGTTTCATTTCATATGCACACGCATTTTATTTTCAATATATATATATACAATTATTTAACATAAAGAAGCCATTTATCTAATTTTATGCAGAAACAGAAGTAATTTGTACATAAGAAACAACAATAATATACATTTAATTAAAATACATATATAAACATACAAAAAATTTCATTGTTTGTTTTCCTAGCTGTTTATATAATTTGACAACAAATCTCACTTTCTGTTGCCCGAATTCCGCCAAGACTTCTATAGTGGAGAAGTACCAAATTCCCTATTATTTTGCAATATCTGCACCATAGTTTGTACTATATGCAGGGGGGGGGGGCGAAAAGGTGTACATATCTTTATATTTCATTTTCCGTCATTTTTGACGGGCTATCTTTTAAGTATGAATAATATTCATCAATCTCTAAAACTTTTGTTATCAAAACTTTCAAATATACTTATATAAAATTAAATCTGCTAAGAAGGAATCGCAAGGGACCGGAGAAAATTCCGTTTACTATAGGCTATTCTCTTATCTGGATTTTCGATGGAGACGTTCATTAATTTGACTTATGAAGATTCTCTGCTTACGTTTCACTTGGATGAGGCAGTGGATGAGGGCGTCTAGTGTTTCTACTTAACCTCTTCGGTCCCTGGGTCCCATACCCAGGGACCCCTCTGTTCTTTTCCTTCTAAAAACTAAAATGTCCGATTTTTTTTTTTTTTTTTTTTTTTTTTTTTTACATTTTCACATCACTTTTTAATATCTGTATGTTTTTTGCGTTCAAAGCAAACGAATAAATGGCAGCATCTAAGCTGATTCTCACATAAAATAAGTGTTATTTTCATCTGAGTTAGCAAAATGCCTAAAAATGCACAAAAGGCAGTATGACCAAGAAAGTGGGAAATTTTCATAAGTATTTAACTTAAACGCTTTTGAAGATTTGTAGATCATTCACTTAATTAAAGGCCTTAAATGTGTTACTGCGGGAATTTAGGTTATTGAAAACTAAATTTATATTTTAAGGGTGTTAGTAACTTTAGAATCATATTTGTGAATCCCTTTACTGAAATGTCAGCCTGCTAAAGTATCAATGTCAGAAAAAGGGCTCTTTCTGTCACCTATGGAGTCTTTTTATTTGTGCAAAATCAATGAATGTGTATTGGTAGTGTTATTTTACCTCCAGGATTGAAGAGGTTAAGCAGTTATTTCAATATGAGTAAATATTCATCAATCTCTAAAACTTTTGTTTACCAAAACTTTCAAATACACTTATATAGAATAAAACCTGCTAAGAGGGAATCGCAAGGGACCGCAGAAAATTCCGTTTACTATAGGCTTCTCTTATCTGGATTTTCGACGGAGACGTTCATTAATTTGACTTATGAAGAATCTCTGCTTACGATTCACTTGAATGAGGCAGTGGATGCGGGCGTCTAGGGTTTGTACTTAACCTCTTCGGTCCCTGGGTCCCATACGGGGACCTCTGTTCTTTTCCTTCTAAAAACTAAAATGTCCCTTTTTTTTTTTTTTTTTTTACATTTTCACATCACTTTTAATAGCTGTATGTTTTTTGCGTTCAAAGCAAACGAATAAATGGCAGCATCTAAGCTGATTCCCACATAAAATAAGTGTTCTTTTCATCTGAGTTAGCAAAATGCCTAAAAATGCACAAAAGGCAGTATAACCAAGAAAGTGGGAAATTTTCATAAGTATTTAACTTAAACGCTTTTGAAGATTTGTAGGTCATTCACTTAATTAAAGGCCTTAAATGTGTTACTGCGGAAATTTAGGTTATTGAAAACTAAATTTATATTTTTAGGGTGTTAGTAACTTTAGAATCATATTTGTGAATCCCTTTACTGAAATGTCAGCCTGCTAAAGTATCAATGTCAGAAAAAGGGCTCTTTCTGTCACCTATGGAGTCTTTTTATTTGTGCAAAATCAATGAATGTGTATTGGTAGTGTTATTTTACCTCCAGGATTGAAGAGGTTAAGCAGTATTTCAATATGAGTAAATATTCATCAATCTCTAAAACTTTTGTTTACCAAAACTTTCAAATACACTTATATAGAATAAAACCTGCTAAGAGGGAATCGCAAGGGACCGCAGAAAATTCCGTTTACTATAGGCTTCTCTTATCTGGATTTTCGACGGAGACGTTCATTAATTTGACTTATGAAGAATCTCTGCTTACGATTCACTTGAATGAGGCAGTGGATGAGGGCGTCTAGGGTTTGTACTTAACCTCTTCGGTCCCTGGGTCCCATACGGGGACCTCTGTTCTTTTCCTTCTAAAAACTAAAATGTCCCTTTTTTTTTTTTTTTTTTTTTTTTTTTTTTTACATTTTTACATCACTTCTAATAGCTGTATGTTTTTTGCGTTCAAAGCAAACGAATAAATGGCAGCATCTAAGCTGATTCCCACATAAAATAAGTGTTATTTTCATCTGAGTTAGCAAAATGCCTAAAAATGCACAAAAGACAGTATAACCAAGAAAGTGGGAAATTTTCATAAGTATTTAACTTAAATCTTTTTGAATAAAAAATTTTGAGGATTTGTAGATTATTTACTTGTTTAAAATTCTTAAATTTGTGACTTCGTTAATTTACGTTAGTGGTTATTTAATTGATGTTTTTAAGGAGTTTTGTAGTTTTAGATCCATATTTTTTAACCTAAATTACTAAACGTCTAAATGATCAATTTCAGAAAAGATATTTTTTCTGTCTTTACGATGTCATTTTGTTTGGCAAAAAACAATGAATAAGCATTTGTGTTATTATTTTAGCTTCGGAACTGAAGAGGCTAAACCCGTGTGTGTAATTGATTGATTCTGTACTTTCAAACCTGTATGTTTCTGATCTTGTGATTTAGTCGGAAGAATTAGAGGTTTCTTGGTAGTTTACGTAGTGTGATAATGTGATATAGTACGTCGTTGTTTGGAAGCTATAAAATGCAAAGTTTCTGCTGATAGGTTAAAAGAAGATACGACTCGGTGCAAGCATAGCGGGAATATGCTTGCTTTAAGACTTGTTTCCTCGGAAACCACCAGACCGATTTTGATAAAATTTTGAATCCCTATTCACTGAATTATGCTTAAAACTTGTAGCAGACAGTTTTTTCTGCAACTAACACTTTTTATTTTAGGGCAATGGCAATTTTCCATTTGGCAACAGAAATTTTTCATTTTCATAAATTGTTTTTTTTCTGAAACTAATATTTGTTTAAAACTGTCTGCCACATATCATCTTATGTTTTACTCTACCACCAAAAAGTTTTATCTAAATCTCTTCAGTACTTTAGGAGATAATGAGATTTTTACCTGAAAAGTATGAGAGACAAAAAACTTACACACTTCAAAGTTGCGTGAAGTTCTTGCACAATTTTATCAAACACATGAATTAAAGTATATGTAAACACTAGGATAAAATGTAGTCTCACATAATAAATGAGGTAATGTTGGTTCTATGTCACTTCCCACATGACTCCGAGATCAGCGTCACTTACACGAATTTTATTCGGTTAACACCACTTTTTAAAAAAAGAAACTTGCACATTGAGCGATGAGAACATGGACATAATACAAAGTTTATTTTAACCGTTTATCAACTGCATTACGATCTAGTGCAATTTTTTACATGTAATTTTTTTTCAGTTACTGCAATGAAAATTAAAGGATATACATAAAAAAAATACTCACCCGAGAGAAATTTAATTCGTTAAAGGTAATTAATTAAAGTGTTACTTTAAAGTACCGTCAGTACACTACGGCTGAAATATTCTCGTAACAAAAAACCCACATGATATTTCAAATAAAATTTAAATTCTTAAAAATGCTAAATAACAAGAAGACACTTGCAAGTTAACAACAAAAAATATTAAATAGACATACTTTCGTCCTACACATAAAAAAATTGTAGAAATTCAAATTTGAGGTATTATGAAAAACAATGTTTTTAGGTTTGTTAGCAGTCCTTTAGCATTAGTTATGCCTAGTTTACTCTAGTTTAGTTTTTTCCCTGTGTTATTAGTTTAGCCTTATTTATAGTTAAATACGATTTTTGTTTCTTGTATATTAAGGTGACACTATTTTGTAGTCTTAAAACAAATCTACTGGAAAAAGAAATACATGATTTTGTTCTTCATGCAAATTTGTTTTGCGATCATAAAAAAAATGTAGCTTAAAAATTTACACCACAAAGTATAAAGTTATGTACTACGTAAAAAAATACATCGTTTTTCATATTACCCAGATATATGGGTACTTATGTCATGTGCAATTAACACATTAAACTGTGTTAACACATTAAACTGTGTGTAAACACCTATATTCGAAGGACAACATGTTCTCTCGTATCTCCATATATGCAATATATGAATTTACATATGCCATTTCTAGCATAGCAAAAATGAGCTGGTACCACATCTTTTTCGAATCCCTATTAAAAAAAAACAGAAAAGAAATACCAGAAAAAAACATTATTACACTACAATTCAATTATAACATTATGCATAGACACTGGTGTGTCGATTTCAAATACAATTGTCCTGTGTATTTTGATGATAATACGTTAAACTGCTTAAGTGTTTAAAAAGTTATCAGATAACTCTGAAATACACAGTTTAATGTGTTAATTGCACATGACATAAGTACCCATATATCTGGGTAATATGAAAAACGATGTATTTTTTTTTACGTAGTACATAACTTTATACTTTGTGGTGTAAATTTTTAAGCTAAATTTTTTTATGATCGCAAAACAAATTTGCATGAAGAACAAATTCATGTATTTCTTTTTCCAGTAGATTTGTTTTAAGACTACAAAATAGTGTCACATTAATATACAAGAAACAAAAATCGTCTGAAATTATATTTACTGCATGCCATCTCTCTGTTTGAGTTGTTTTGAAGTCCTAAAACCATATGCACAATTTATGCACAGAACCTGTATAATCTAAATAAATACACTGTAAAATAAAATTTTGTTAAAATACAGAAATGTATTATTTCCGTATTTTGTTGGATTTGTTTTTCTATCAATTTCAGTCAAAAGTGTTCAAAGGTACATGTACATCAAGAGGAGAAATTCTCTAATTAATTCAATCTACAATAAGCAAGCAATACTTACTGAAAAGGAATAGGAACTAAGGAACTCAACTTTCCAAATCATCGCGTTGATCATTCAGCTACCATTACACAAGCCAAGTTTTCAAATATCGATATTTATTGTGTTCACATAATTCCACATATTTCAGTGTAATATTCTGGTCTTACTCATGTAACTGTGTAAAATTTGTACGCATATTTCTGTGTAATATTCTTATGCATATATACCGGGTGTCCGAAAAAGGACTGACTTATTTTAAAATTCAATAACTTGCAAACGGTAACAGATATTTAAAAAATTCTTGCAGGAGGGTTATGCATAAGGTCAAAAGTATTTTTACAGTGATTTTCGATTTTAGTTCGAATTACAAACAATATATGGCGCTGTAAGCAGTAGGCGCTCAGTACAGGCTCGATTTTTTGGCTGATCTCTTCTTCCATGTGGAAAAAGGAGATTAAAATGTATTGAGTGGGTCCTGAAGGACCAAAAATCGAGCCTGAATTTAGTGTCTATTGACCGCAGCGCCATTTATTATTGGTAATTCGAACTAAAATCGAAAATCTCTGTAAAAAAAACTTTCGACCTCATGCATAACCCTCCTGCAAGAATTTTGTAAATATCTGTCACCGTTTGCAAGTTATTGAATTTTAAAATCAGTCAGTCCTTTTTAGGACATCCGATATGTGTGCTATTCTGTTTTTGCGCATATATCTGCGTAATATTGTTATGCATATATATGTGTACTATTCTGTTTTTACGCATATATCTGTGTAATATTCTTACACATATTTCTATGTAATATGCAAAATACATAGATATTTGTGTAATATGCAAATCTGCAAATTTACATTAAAACACAAATTCGGGTAAATCCATACAATTTGCTACGTTTACACACTTGTTTAAGTTTTTGAAGGATAACAACTTACACACTTCCATTAAGCTGATAAACACACATAAATACAGGTAAATGTTTGCGATAAGAGTGTAAATTTTTATGACAAAAGTGTAATTTTACAAATTTACGCGTATACTTATGTAAAAGGGACTAATTTATGCATTCATTTTTTAGAGTGTAATAAGAAATTAAGAAATCGAAATACTCTTCCGACTGAGCCGGAAATACGTGTTAAATTTTATCAAGAAATAAGAATTATTTCACTGAACAAAATAACATTATGCGTTTTAAGATGCTGATTAACAGATGAATAACACAATTTATCACAAAATCGAAACAAAAACTTCATCGTTTACGAACTAAAGTCGAAGAATCGCAGAAAAAATCCATAGCAATAAGATAATTTAATCCAGTGTAAATTCTGACGTAATTTAACGAGAAAAAGAAAGGAATATCGATAATTAACGGATTAACTATACAAAAAATTACTGATATAAGAAAACTTGATTGATTATTCTACTGTAGCGACTTCGAAAGAGTGCAGTTAAGGAAGATTAAATCAAAGGAAAATTATTTTATCATTAATTACAAATGAGTAATCTTCTTGTTTCGAGAAAAAAGTAAAAATTAAAATGAGGAAATATTAAAAGTTTCATGCATATTTTATGTTATTTACTTCTTTTCCCTGTATAAATAAGTAAAAAAACATAAATTATTAATTTGTTAGAAAATATTGTAAACGTGAATAAAGTATATATTCTAATTATTAGAAAATCTTAGCAAACTCTAAAATTTATGCTTAGCAAATTTCTAAAATACTCTTACGTTTAATTATTACACGGGGTGTTACAGGGTACGGAAAATTTTGAAATAAATCTCACAAAAGTAAAACAAAATAAACGAATTTTCGCGTTTTATTGAAAACAAAAAATGAATTGTCATTAAGCATAGGGGAAACCCGGGCTAGTTGGCTACAGGTGTAAGTAGGCGCAGTCCTCATAAATAGCCTGTTTGTGGATAGATTGCGCAACCAGTCACAGAGTACCTTTCTTCTTGCTTTTTACAATCCTCATTGTAGTTTTGCAGCGTTACCTACGTGCAGTGGACATTTATTACGATTTTTCTGATTTTTGCACTCATAAGTAATTTTTTGTTGCTTCATTCTTTTTCTAATTTCTAATACTTATCTCAATAATCTTGCGATTTAACTTGTGCATTTTTTTTAGTGTATGATTAACTGCACCTACCCCATATGTGATTTACTTGGATTATGTATGCTTAAATGGTTACGTGTCCCTTTTGTGAAGAAATTTATTATGGGGCTAGTTGGCGCATTGAACACGGGGCAAGTTGGTTCGGTGTCTGGTGTATGCTGGTAGCTTGAAAAACAGCAAACACCGAGAAAAGTGGTTGCAATGCAAGATTTTGAGCACACGAGGCTTGCCCAAACGGAGACACTCGATTTTTTATTTGTGACAACTGTAGCTCTGATGATGATATCGAGTAGGATAGAAGTTACTCAATGTTAATGCATTATTCATTATTTTTATGTCTATATAATTTAGAATTCACATTGCACGGCGATAACGCCTTTGTTTAAACTTAATGGTAATAATTAAATTGATTTCTTTTAACTAGGTGTCTTATTTGAGTTTCATTTAAATTTTTATCAAGCGTATGCCAACTTACCCCGTAGGTATAGGCAACTTGCCCCGTGACGTGGTAGGTTGGCGCAAAATTTTCCTTTTACGTTAGGTTTCCGCTAAACATAAACTAGAAAAGCTATAAACTCAAAACTCCGGGTATTTATAGCCCATATAGATATTATATCATACGTACATATAGCCCATTTTTATAGTCTGTTTTTTAAAAGTACAGTTAAAGTTTCATAAAAAACTTAAACAAAAAATTAATAAAAATCAATAACTAAAAACTGCACCTACTAGCCCCGGTCTCCCCTACCAAAACAAAAAAATTTCACTTCTAAAAACAATGTCAAAAGGATGACGACCGTTCGCATGCATGCATTTCTGGACTTGACCGCTGAGATTGCGCATTACACTTTGCCAAACTTCCATTCCAGTTCCTGCACAACTTGAATTTTGTATGGGTGATAGAAACTTCAAATTACCGCGGAATATTCGGTCGATGGTTTTTCAGTTTAGCTTAGATGCTGGTGCCTATTTCCTTGCATAATGTTGTGACCTACTTCTGACTGACATCCGAACAGTGTTGATGACCACAGAACCTATGGAAAAGAGAAACCAGAGAAAGAATTTATCACTTATTGAAATTTATTACTTTTTTCTTTCTAAAGAAAAAAGTATTGTAATCGAAATTTTTTCGGCTTCTGATTTTCAACGGATTTACACGTCTTAGAAGTCAGAGATCCCGAAAAACATGTTTATATAAATGTTTGTCTGTCCGTTCATATGTCCGTGTGACCGTATGATCGAAAAGCGTGTGAAGTTATGCATAGAACTAAAGCAATTTTTTGTGAATGTTTTTGACTATGGCCAATAGGTCCTCCTTGAATTTGTAAATATTCCACGGGAAGAGGGCGCTGTAACACCGATTTTTGCGCCATTTTCATTATTGTACCATCGAAAAGGGTATGAAGTTATGCATAGAACTGAACCAAATTTCATGTAGGGTAACTGTAGGATAGATGGCCATAGAAGAGAGATGGCCAGTTGAAATATTTTCAAAACTTGATCGTAGATTGCAATATAACCTTTGTTTGTATGAAATAGTTCAACGAGATTATTTATTGCGACGTGCAGCTGTGTTTTTCGATTATAAAAAGTAAGTGTAATTTTAATGTTTATTATATTTAGTGGTTGAATTTTTTTTTTTACTTAGGTATCTGAATGTTTTGCAGTACGTACGTCATATATATATTTTACTATATGGACTTTTAAGGCACGTATATAATCTAATCTTTACTTATTAGTCTAAAAAAAAGACGTACAATGGCTATTGGTACTTTAAATTGGGCAACCACCAGACCTTCAATTTCAGGAGAGATGGCCACATAAAATCTAGGAGAGATGGACACCTTTAATCAATATTTCAAAATTATACGGAGTGATGATTTTAACTAAATGTAATTAAATTTAAAATAAATATATAACGTTTATGTTTATAAATATATTAATTGATATAATTATTTAATTTTAACTAATATAAATATATTAATAATAATAATGTAATAAGACTTAATGATTTATTTGCTTCAGAAAATACTGAAAAGAGTCGGAGACTTTCATAACAGAATCTGATAAAGTTGATAAATAAACTAAATTAACTTAATAAGCCTAAAATTACGCGAGAAAAAAAACACGACATTTCCAGTAGCGAAGAAAACGAAATACATTTAAATTATCATATTCTACAGATTCTGAATAAATAGAATTGGATGAGGATCACTGTGTTGGTTGTGCAAAAGAATATAATATCACATCCAAAAAGGATGTCTGGATACAATGCATAAGGTACATGAAGTGGTTCCATGAAACGTGTACAAATTATCAAGACCTTTGCCAAGCATGTGGTAAGATTTTACGAAAAGTGAAGTATTGAAATTATACTTCAAATTTTGTTTATTCGAGTTTTATTCACTTTTTATCCTTCACATAACAGCATCTATACAAATTTCTATATGTTTTTCATGATTAACTATATGAAATGTGTTATATTTTTGCTATTTAACTTCAGTTTTTCTTTCTTGTATTAGATGGCCATCTCTCCTCGGCTTTAAGGAGAGATGGCCATCTGCCGTTTTAATTTCAATGTTGTTTAACACATTTTGATTAAAATATTTAATCACTTTTGTATAAAATATTATGAATATATGTATAAGAATTTTAAATAGCAGCGACGGGCAATTTGTATCCAGCTATCTCGGCGGTTCTCAGGCAACTGATGTACAACAGAATAAAGAAAAATATCGATTTCATTAAACATTATGATTGAGATAAACTCTTTTTACTCCGATTAGTAAAATGAAGCAGAAACTTAAGATAAAAATCAAAGTTGGTGTAATACTGGAGTAATACAGTATTAGTAACATGTGTAACAACTTTTTGAAATATTAACGTGCATGAGAAAGAAGAAAGTTCTGGGATTGGCACATCCGACTAGTTTTTGATAATGTCATCTGAACGTAGCCTTGGTGGCGTGTCAGTATGAAACGTTCCCATGACGTCCTAAATTATAATGACGTCAAAATTCCCTGCGAGCATCAGTACGACTGTCACCATTTTTATAAATGACTTCACGCCAAATTCATGCTCTGCATCGATCCGTTGGTCCATGATTACTAAGGTTGCTATCAGATTCAACATTTTTTCAAACAACCAATTTTTAAACCGATTTTAACGCCAGTTTTTTCCATGTTCAAAGCGAAGAAGGTTTGCTATTTTTGTTGTTAACGTTGGTTGAAAAACCAGTTATTACTATTACTGGTTGTTGCTGTGTTTATTGCTCTCTGGCTGACGTTCCAAAACGTCTTGATTGGTTATCGGAAGATAAATTGGATAAAAAGTTGCTGATGAAGCGACTTTTTAGGCTAAAGTTATCTCTGATCGCTATCACATTGAGTATTAATACAATGTTTCTCGGAAAACTGGAGGAAATTAAGAGTTGGCTCAAAAATTCCTCGAGAAATTGTTGAATCGATAAAAAACTTAAATGTCAGGTAGTTGTGCACTTCCGGATTTCACTTCCACGTTCTTACCAGCTTGCAAGTTTCCACTACTACTTTCAATATCACCTGTTACCGTGCTCCCCTTTACCAAATAGGGTAGATGGGGGCACATTTGAACACAGGGCACATGTAAACATTGCAATTTTTCGATAGTTATTATAAGTTTTTTTTATTTGAAAAAAATTACTAAAGATGATAGCACCTGTTACATATGGTAAAAATTTTTTGAAGCTCTATGACATTTTGTTTGTCCTCTGAAGCCAATACACTGTTATAGATCTCAGAAGTAAAATCTTTGTTCTAAGTTGATAAGCGAATAACTTTATTTATTTATTCATTTATTTGAATTTGAGTGTTTTAACATATACTATGAATACTAATAAATGTTTTGGATACAGTTCTTTTTCTTCTAAAATTGAGAAATGTTAATAATTTATCAATTTAACAGAAGCATCAATGTGGGGCACTTGTGAACAGACTAGTTGGGGGCAGATATGAACAGTTCATAAGTGCCCCAATAATCATTCTGTGATTCTGTTTCTTTCAGTTAAATTAATGAGAAATAATGTCAGTTCCATTATCTACAATTTTCCTGAAATAGAAGATATTTTACTCAAACAAAGTTGCTTTTGTATAGAAACTTCCACAAACACATCTTTCAGCAAATACATATAAAGAGCAACAAGATCGTTTACGTTCAATTGTACTTTAAATAAATTTAATGTTTTCTAAAATGCAATAAGTGTTATATATTATCTTACTAAACAGTTTATAACAATATTTTTTATGCATTGTTAATACAAAAGTATTACCTTGAACAACTTTGCAAATTTTTCTATTACATTTGTTCTAAACTTGCAATGATGGCTTACTTCCATCTCTAAACAGTTAAGCATATGATGCTTTGAATGGAGGTAGATACCAGTAATATTTTAAGAAAGTAAAATTTTTAAACTGTTAACTACCGTAAAATCCCGATTGTAACCCCCGGAGACCGGCTAACTGCGCCTATGCCTACCCTTCTTTGCCTCCCCCTGTATGAACTGCGCTCGGCGTCACGGGGAGCGGATATCATTGTCACCCCCATCTCTTATACTTATGGGCACGAAGTGAGATCTTTTTTTTTTTCTTTTAAAGACACTTTTCTATTGGCGTTAATTCGCTAAATTGGGCGCTTTATCTATAATTTAGGCTATCAGTAATGCTTTTTCTTAAACTCACAAAAATTTTATACACATATATTTTATATATGTATATAATACAATTTTTTGTTAATAGTTATTAAAGCACAGAAAAATAGACAATATAAACATATCAAAACATAAAATTCACAAATTGAAAAAGAAAAGGAAGTAAATAAAAGTATGATGATAAAAAAATCCATATAAAATAAATATTTACACAAGAAATTTAAACATTGGAGAATTTTTTTAAACTATTTTAGAAGAGAAAATTTTATGAAGAAATAACACTTGTTACCTAATACTAATGCCACCCCCTCCCCTCGAAGAAAAAAAAACATATTATTTTTCGTTTAGAAATATATATTTTTTAATGTTTGACATAGGATAACTATGTGTGGAAACAAATATTTTCGTCAGATTTAAACTAATTTCTCGTTGACTGTGCCTTTGGATGTTTCATTCTAAGATTCTTCAAGAAACTCAAAAAAATAAAATATTAACATTTATATACAGATATGTCGTATTTCAATTAATATTCTGGAAATAATTTTCACCTTTAAATTATTTTCTGTATTAATTTGAAAGAAAGATGTTCGGGGGGAAAAGAACAACATTCTAAATAGAAGGATATTCTTGCTGCTTAAATATTCCTATGAACGCTAATTAGTACTTCTTTTATTGCCCTTAGTATTATTGTTTTTACTATTATTATTATTAACTTGTTTGGAACTATGGTATTTAAATATTGATCTATTATTTTCTTTAAAAAATTTTTTCCTTTTCAAATTCTAAAGTAAAATTTAAAATCCCAAAGCAGTTGTACGATGTTTTATAATCAAACTTAAGTATGTATTTCTTGATAAAATTTAATTTTTACTGAATATATAATTCTTATAATCACGCCCTATTCTCTTATGCACATGCTTATAAATTAAGAAGAAGAGCATTAAATTATTTTGAATTCAAAACTGAGAATTGCGTTGTAATTTGAAAAACATGCATCCAAAAGTGGATAAAGAAACTTAATTTAAGTGTATCTTAACACAAAATTTTATGACACATTGTCTGATTCATTTTTATACTTCAAGGAATAAAATTGACAGGCCTATTGAAGTGATTTTTAATTGAATATCGTTTTCCATTTTCAGATTAATAAATTACTTATAGAGTTATAAGCTTTCTTGTTACGTGACGACAAGTTTTTCTTCGTTCTCGAATTGCTGCGTCCTGAATTTAGGTTCAAATCGCCAACTTTTACAGTATTTTCTGTAAAATCCTCTGCTTTGAGCATAAAATGGAAAAGTCTGTTCGATTACTTAGTTTCTGAATAAGAACACCTTCTAATTTAATGTGTTTTCGAGCAAAAAAGGAATTAAAAAATGTATCAGAAAATAGCTTCTTCGAATTTAAGAGCAGACTTAAGACTGTTTTCAAATCCAAACTCATTACTTTCCAGAATTTATATTTGTTTGTTCTTGCATGAGAGTGACAGATGTTGATTTAAAAACTATGAAATCGAAACTATGAAATCGAAAAAATTTAATTTTTACTTGTTAAATTAAATTTTTGATGACTTTTAAAAGCCAATTTTTTAAGTAGAACTGATGGATTAGTTATTTGATATCTGAAAGAGAATATAAATGCATGAATGGATGAAAATTAGGTTGTGATATAAAAATTTAACATATTAATGATTTTTAAAATAATCCTAAATTAGAACCTTCTCCATTCTGCTTCATTTAAAAAATAATAATACTGCAACTTATAATATTGTTAATTTAAACGTGCTACTGACAGGTTTGGTATTATTTGAGGAAAAAAAAATGTGAAAATCAATGAACTTTTGAATATTAAATATTAAAAAACGCGACAAATAGTATATAAGAGTGTCAGCTCTATTTGTTGCCCAATGACTAATTTCCTGAACTATTAGCTTTAGAAGTAAAGTTTCAATAGCAAACATGTTTTAATATTGTTCTTCATCCTATTAAATCCATTTATATAAAAAAAAGTGTTACTTTTAAAAGTTACAAAAATTTAATTTTTTTTACGGGATTCAAGTATTGTATTTATTAAATCTGTCTTCATGTACTAATAAGTAAAACAATCAAAGTTTCTTTTTTGTACAAATAAAACTTACCGAGTTATGATAACTTGAATTTTATGAATTTTCAGCATTTTTTGTCATTAAAAATGGAAAAACGCTTTTTATCCAAATGTTAAAAGTCAAAATAAAAATTTTCTTAACAATTTTTTTTTTTTTTAAATTAACATTAGATATTTCTTGGAACATTTTGAAAGAGCTAACAAAATTTGTGGCGGCAGTTTGCACCGGACCCATTTAAATGAAAAGTTCCCCTTCTTTTGTAGTAAATATTAGTAACTACCCTCTACTTGAGGAATTATAGTTGTTTCTTAATATTTTATTTGTATTTATTACGCCAAACATCTTATAAGATGCAATGCTAGATTAATGCAGACCACGTGCTAAGTATTGTGATTATTGTCGACAAGATTTACCATGGCTGGATTTGCATCCAGCAAATTTTTTGAAAAAATAAATTGGTAAAGGCAACCCTCAATACAGTGATGGATTGCTTATCTCACCCCTTCTAGCGCAGTTCATACAGAAGGGGACGAAGCTATAGGCGCAATTCATGATCTCCTCCTACTGTAGACGCAATTGATGTACACCCGTAACACCCCCCCCCTCTTTCAAAAGCAAAAGAAGTTAAGGGGGGGGGGGAGGGTTATAGTCGAGATTTTTTAATCATTAAAAAACCCTTCTTTACCTATAATTTACAAGTAAATAAGGCAAATACAGGAGTGAGAATCTTCCGTATTTCGGCAGATTTCCGATAAATAGTATGCAAATGCCCCCTCCCTAAAATTTTCCCCACACAAAAACCCTTAAGCAGAATTTAAAAGTTTTAATTTCTTTCTTAAAATTACTTCTTTATTTTTTTATTTTACTGCAACAATATTTAAAGAATCATCTAAGCCTCCCCCCTCAAAAATCTACTTATTTTCATTTTATAATTTTTTGCTTAAACATATCACCCAGAAACTAGAGAAATATATATATTTTTTTCTTTATGGTGAATTTAAAAGGCAATATAACTAATGATTACGATGACAAATGAATAACAGAATATAAAGCATGTTAAATGATATTTTTTCCTTGTGTTCACTTGTGCCCCACGTGTGTTCACAACTACCCCGCTGATGAGGCACATATAAACAAATTTTTGAATTTGTAAAACTATTAAAAAATGTAAGAAGAACTATACAGGTGATTTAAAAAAATTACCATGTGTAAAAGAAAGTTATGTTTACTATATTGAGTAGGTTTTGTTTATAGAAATTAATTCAGTTATGAGAAAAAGCTATATTTATGCAAACTGTTCACATGTGACCCCATCTCCCCTATAGGGTAATTACGGGAGAGACGGACCACGTTTTTCTTCGTGCTCTAAAAGCCATATATTTACTTACATTATACTTTTCACAGTATTCGTATATGTATAGTGTATGATGTTTCTTAAAAAAGTCCTAATGCAAAAGTCTTTCAGTCAAGTCAAAAGTCAAAAATCTTTAAAGGAATTTCTATTACCAATTTTTAAAAATTTTACTATATGGTCCATCTCACCCGGAGTAATCCGGGTGAAATGGATCACAACAAAATATTGAAATAATCGCACATATATTAAATTTATAAAAGTTTATTTTCATTACATAAAAATTAAATGAACTTACAATTAAATTACTGAACATTAAGTTTACATGAATTATTATTTGACCTTTTAATATATACTTATGGAAATAAAATTTGTTTCTTGAAATCTTAATATCTTAATAGTTTTAAACATTATTTATCAAATTGTCTTATGTTCTGTGAGTTAAGATTCTTCTACAGTAACTTATTTCTGGCTATTTAGTTTCTTCCCACAATTATCGCATATTACTTAAAACCATAAACATCCTTCATGAAGCCAACGCAAACAAGAAACACACCGTATCCAATCTACTTTTTATCCGACTGCCAACAAGTGTTATGTGTTTGACGTGTATCTGGGTATGCGGATTTCTTAATACCCTTGAAACATACCAACGACTGGATAGATTTTAACGAATGAGGTCTCTATCGATTCGTCTTAACCGTCCGATGGTTATAGGCTAGATTTTGTTTTCATAAATTCAAAATGGCGGCCATAAAAGGGAAAATGACGGTAGAGACGAAAAAAAATTCTACGCACCCTATTGAATGGCATATCATTGGATAGGTCTTTCAAAATGAAGACAGTGTTTAATTGATTATTTTACAGTCAGAAGCTGCATTTAAATATTACACAACCTGGAAGTTGTGCTGGTAGGATCTCTAGCTTTAAGGCAACTCTAACCTTCACAGACATCTATAGGCCTCATCAAAACAGTGTTTATAGACAGGAACGAGCAATTAAACACAACTTAAAAGTCATCAATACAAGTAAATAAAAAGTATGTAAGTAATATAAAAAATAGTTTCACATTGATGAGAAATAATTATTTCGCTTTTTACGCAGTCGGGTTTTTTGATTTTTAAATTTAATTGTTTCGTCTCATTGTAATTTTCGCCCCATCCCACACATTCGTTTTCTTTTCAATCTTCTAAATAGTCATCCTCGTCATCACATATTTCTTGAATGTTTATATCCATGTCAGAGGCGAACCTTTTCTAATATAGGTAGTCGTCATTTTCCTGAAACAGAAATATACAATCCATTAGTATTTTAAATTCAGCTCTTATAAGGCTAAATTTGAAATTCAAAATTGCATGCTCAACCCCCCCCATACCCCCCCCCCCCTCCCTTGACTCTACAGTGTAGATATTGCATCGCCGTGTTTGTAATTTAGAAGCGTAAATGTTCCCCGAGATTGCATCATTAAAATCAGATAGATACAAACAAAAACCTGCAGGTGCATAACTATAACCAAATGAAAAAATTATTGACTTACCAAAAGCAACAATGATTTTTATCAGAAAAAAATATTATGTTTTTTGAGAAGCAAAAAGTTGCACGCTATACAAAATATCCTTAAGTGTCTGATTAAGATAGTTGACGCCGCATTAACGAAATATTTGACTGGTCCATCTCACACTATGGCCCATCTCTGCCGTAATTACCCTATACTTATGTTTTTAGACATGTTAGAAGCTTACCTGTTTTTTATGTTTAAAATGCCTTTCTATGTTAAAAGGTTCCTTATTATGTTGCTTTTTGCTTCGTTTTTTTTTTTTTGTTTTGTTTTGTTTGTAATTATCTCTTTAGAACGAGTTCCTATTAATCACGTCAAAATAAATAAATATCAGTCAAAACCAGACTTTATTAAAAACCCCGAACTTTGATTAAATACATAAAAACTCCGTTTATGTATTCAATTGTTTTTAGCTCTTAAAATATTTAATGAAATATGATTCATTTCTCCGAATAAAATATCGTTATCTATTTCAAGATGCTCATTAAAGTTCATGAAATAAAAATTAAAAATTCAGCATTTAAAATCTACGATCGAAAGATCCATGAAGAAATTTGTCGAAATACGATAGTTTAATCAGATGTAGAGTCTGATATAATTTAACTATAAAAATAAGCAAAATTTGATAATTAACGGATTTACTAAACAAAACAATTTTGATCTAAGAAAACTTGATTGATTATTTTACCGAAGCGACTTCGAAATGGTGTAGTTAA
The DNA here is from genome assembly GCA_963932465.1 of Maratus speciosus. Taxonomy (NCBI): domain Eukaryota; kingdom Metazoa; phylum Arthropoda; class Arachnida; order Araneae; family Salticidae; genus Maratus; species Maratus speciosus. The sequence goes on from OZ010792.1 coordinate 283,419,146, forward strand.
GAAAGATTTAGATAAGAGAAAATGATGATGTCATTAACTACAAATGGGTAATCCGTTTTGACCAAGAAAATATAATAAAAAATGGGCCAATTATGAAATGTTTTTTTTCGTGTATATGATCTAATACCAATATTACCTCTTTTACGCACCTGCAAAATACATAACGATGAATGAGGTACCATGGGAAATGTTTTTAAATAGTCTTTTGACGCAAAATACACTCCATTTCGTTAAAAAACACGTTCTTTGATCAGAAATTGTGTTATCAAATAAAAGTTATTGAAACAATTGTATTAGCAAATAATCTTAAAGATATCAATTCATCAAGAAATAAAAACAAAAACTTCAGCAAGGGTTGAAGGGTTCGTGAATAAATTTGTCGATTTAAGATAGTTCAGTCAAGTGTAGAGGCTAAAGAATGTGAAAAAGAAACGAATTTTGGTAATTAACCAAAACATTTTTGATCTAAGAAAACTTTGTTGATTATACTTGACTTGGTTGAAGAAAACTTGGTTGATTTTACCGAAGCGACTTTGAAAGGGTGCAGTTAAGAAAGATTTAGATAAGAGAAAACAATTTTATCAATAACTATAAACGGGTAATCATTTTAATCGAGAAAATATAATAAATAAAATGAACCAATGATGAAAGGGTTTTTTTTCGTGCACATTATCTGATACTAACATTATCTCTTTTATGCACAACAATTAATGAGGTATCATGGAAAAGGTTTTTTAACAGTCTTTTGGCATAGTACACTCAGTGGCACCAACTTTTGAAAAATATTGGGTGGGCTCAAACATTTTTCGGGTAATACGTTTCAACTGATAAATTTTTAAAGCATATATTTGTGATTTCATTAAATTACATTTGTATGAGCAAAGCAGAAATCTTTGTTGATACCACATTAAATAGGCACTTCCGGGCTTGATCAAACGCTGAAAATGCTTGATCAAATATCGTGGTCAAACGATTTTATGTCCAATGGCACAATTTTTGTCTCAAATGGCCGTAGAACTCGATGAAAGAAGCAAGCTTTCAAGGGTGTTTACGGCTAGAAAAATCGATTTTTCGGGCACTTCCGGGTTTTATAAAACGCTTTAACCCCTTGTGGACGAGCGACTGGTATACGTGCCGCGTAAGATGCCCAGAATCCGTGATTATTCTCACCAGTAAATTTTTATTGCAAATGTTGACTTATATAATCCAAGCATTTTCCCCGATTCAATTAAGCAAAAATTTCTGCTTTGAAAAACCGGAGATAAAAGATTAAAAGTTCTGTAAAAGACGCTCGTCCCGAAGGGGTTAAACAGTTGATCAAACTCTGGTCTAACGATTTCTGATAAGGATCGCTATTTTTTTTTAGACTGTGCATTTTAAAATATCTTAAAAGTTAGCTCCCCCTTGTTATTTTTAATTATAACTCATTACATAAAGTTTATCACACGATAAAAATTATTGATCAAAGCTGATTATACGATGATGAAGTGAAATGCATATGTTATATGTAAGTGCATATGTAACTGTTACGAGGTTTTACAACCCACAAATATCAGAGGGACGAAAACTCGTATCAACAGCGCCCCGATGCAAAATTATCGTCTTTCTTTTAAAAAACTTCTTTTCTGCAGTTCCATTTAGGAAATTAATCCGCAAAAGCCTTAACCCTCTCGTTGCGCAACCCGAGATATACTCCGGCATGCATTTTTTCGTCTAATTAATACTATTTGGTTATTCCCACCAGTTATTTTTTAGCGAACTAGGGGGCTCGGCCCCCTACGAGCTACGCTCGCCAACCCCCGTCCAGACACCGCAGACTCTAAATGCACGCTAATTTGATCGGCTTTAAAAAGATTTCGAAAGATTGAATTATAATTTAAAAAACAGTGGCGATCTCCCTATAAACGAATTTCTATTCATTTCTCTTTGATTGGGGAATTTTAACGCCAAATCAGCTGCGGTACTACTTGATTATCCTGTCGACCAATTTCGCCAAATTATATAAATCGCCAAACCACTCGCCAAATTATACAAATTGATATAACTTTTATTTTAAATAACGAAAGAACAAATAAATTCGTACAACATTAATAAAAACACAAATAAAACGTCGAAATAAAAATAACTTGATGACGTAGACACGTGTAACAACATTTCAAAATAAGCTAATATAAAAGGAATTAAGTAAAGAGAGTCTTTGTCTCCTGGTATTTTTTAACAAAGCGAAAAGAAAGTTCTTTTAAATGAGATATTTTAAATTAATTCTCAAAATATCAAATAAATGTCTAGCGCAATTTCTAAATTTAAACTTTTTTGCAATATTATCTTGTGTTCATTTTATGTAATAACTATAATGTGACGTAAATATGACGTCATTTCTCCTAAGACTTCTAACGCATGTTAATGAATTTATTATTTTACAATATCCTTTCTCTTTTTAAATTCACGTGTATACTTTTTATGACGTAATTTTTAATAAGTTCCAGCTTTTTATACGTAATTATTTAATTGTAATTTGAAAGTTTTTTTCCTGTTTATAATAGTCACGCGTAAAATTTTTTTAAATTTGAAGCAAACATTATTGCTTGCGCTTTTTATACAGTTGGCAACAGTTTAAATTAGTACAATTTTCTGAAATCTGTAAAAAATATCTCTAGAAATGCTGAAAATTTGAATTTAAAATAGAAATAAAACCTGAAAAAATGAGTCAAAATAAAAAAATTAATGCAATCTGCACTCCGGCAAATTCTAACGCATAAAATGATCTAAAAATGATTACACTGCCATGTATAGTTTTTGCTGCTATAAAACTTTTTTAGTGGAACGATTTTGTCCAACTTTAGCATTAAATAACTCTTAAAATAATTCTTCGATTTGAAAACTGTCTGCATCAGCGTGTTTATCAAACATTTTTGTATAAAACCACCGATTTTCATATTTTTGTATGCATTATTTTTGTTAATATTAACGAAGAAAGGCCTCCGGTCACAAAAAAATCAAAACCGGCGGCGGCGGTGACAGCGGTAGTTTTTTAGACTTTTTTTTAGAATAGAGAGAAAACTTTGTCTGATCAAGACATTTTCCCCGATTATGATAGTCAAAAATTTCTTCTTTAAAGAACCGGTGATAAAAGATTAAAACTTCTGTAAATGACTCTCATCGCGAAGAATTACTTACGCAGCGAGAGGGTTAAGCGACTTTAAATACTATGTTTAAAGAAACTCCTACCAGACATTGAAATTTAGGCAGGCCTCTTGTGGCATGTGCTAGATGTCTTCGGCTACTCTACTGTTATTGTTTTTTGGCATTTGATTTAATATGAGAACGTATCCTGTATCTTGTTCTCTGATATTTAGTCACTTTATTTTGAATGAATGTATTTGTATTACATTATGTCAAGAGGAGGCAGGGAGGAGGGAGCGGTAAAGTAGGTAAAATTTAGCACAAATATTATTATGCAGATAAGTCCACTCTCCAGAAAAAGGAAAGTGTCAATAAGTACAATGGAATATTTTGAACGGTCCACGTGTATCCAAAATAAAAACTACCCATCAAGCAAAAACTATCGGTCGCCTAAGTGCTTTATAGGCGCCACGGCATTGAAATAGATTTTCATTGATCTGTATTCACTGGTATGCAGGATTTTTAACAGAATGCAGGAAATTTCTCTTTTGATGGAAATTTATTGTACGTCGCTAAAGAGACTTTTCTTGATCTTAGCTGTCTGTTACTGTTATCCTTATTGTTGTTCCATTGAACATCAACAGAAAAAAATTTTGTTTGAGAAAAAGGGGAAAATAGTAAGAAAATAAAATAAATAATGAAGTAGAATAATAGAAATTCTATTGGATAGGAGAGCAAATTATTGGGTGGGCTCGAGCCCCATGGGCCCATATAAGTTGGCGCCACTGAGTACACTCACATTTCGTTAAAAAACACATTCTTTGGTTAAAAAAAAATACAGTAAAATAAAAATTACTGAAACAGACGTATCAGCAAATAATCTCAAAAATCGCAGTAAGAAAGGCTCGAACGCACTAGCATGTTTTATTTCTGATTTCAACATCCCATTTTTTATGTAAATACAAAAAAGGCAGAATGGTCAATAAAGTAATATACGAAAGATTTTTGAATAGGCTTCCAACATAGTTCACTCACGTTTTGTTAAAACACGTTGTTTTATTAAAAATTGCAGTTAAATTAGAATATTTGAAAAACGTATACCAGCAAATAATCTTTAAGGTTGCATGGCAAAATCCTCGGTCAGTTCCACTATTACAGGGGAGACTAGTGGGGGGTTGACCCACTTTTTACAAGATTATTTTATATTTTTTAAATACTGAACGTAGAATAAAGAATTATACATCATTTTATTCGTTAAACAATCAGTTAACAAAATAAAATTTCTATATACGAGTAAGTGTGATATAAAAGAAATTTGAAAAATCATTGATTTTAACCAAGAGGAAATAACGAGCCAAGGCTCCCCACGTATGGGAGGGTTGACCCGCTTATATGGGAGGCTTGGCCCACTTTGTTTTTGATTGAAATATTTGTGAAGAGAAATAAAATCAGTTTAAAAAAAGCAAAGTAAAATGTATGCTACATGCTTTAATTATTAAAAAAAATATTTTTGATAATATGATTCTTAAACAAACCTCTTTAGACTCAATCGCAAGCGAGAGGAGAAAATTTTAAACAGGAATTTGTATGAGAAGGTATAATTATACAGCAGGAAAATGAAATTTTAACATTTAAGACAGTATTCCGTTATAGACAGGTTCCGTTTTCATAGGGTTTCATGTATTATTATGTCCGGATTTAGTAGCTACTGCCCCGCGTTTTTTTTTTTTTTTTTTTTTTTTTTTTTTTTTTTTTTTAATCTAATTGTTCTACTTTTTGTGACACTCGACCTGACAACTCTAGTTGTCAAATAGTTTGGCTTCATCTCAATGCATTCATACTAATACCACCCTGTATTCATCCAATTAGTACTTCCAGTTCTAAAATGCTGAAATAAATGACTAGCGCCGAAATTTACGACCAAATTTATTTGAAAATAAGAAAAAGGCTATATTTCACATACATATTAAATGGAAAAGATTTTAGCAAAATTCTGGTGCGAGGCATTTGGGAATTAAAATTAAGTGTTTTCATAAACATACCACTGTCTCTCAAAGGGTTAAGACTGCTGCTTTCATACTTTCTTGTCTTTTCCACTGTTTCTATTTAGCAATTGTAAGTAATATTTAAATGGAAAAAAGTTCCTATCAACTTTCTCATTTATATTTCATTAAATCTTTTTATGCAGCGGATATTATAGTAACGTTTCACATCTTTCTTTAATCAGTTTTAAACATTTTCATTTCCATCACCCCATCTTACTCTAACTTTACAGAATAAATGTACATTCTTTTTTTCTATATAACCACTAACCTTTCATCGCAGTATATAATAAAAAGATTTTCAAAACCATTTAATTAAAGAAGCCTTGAGCATCTGGTCAACCCTCCCTCACTTTGACTAGGTCAAGCCTCCCCAAATAGCCCTTTTCTAAAGAATAGTACATTGTTATGTTAAGCCTAACTTACTATACAATCTTTATGCCTAGAATGAAAGCTCGATATTTCTGCATTACTTTAAACCTACTTTCTTAAATTTCTATGACATACTTTATCTGAAAAAAAACTTACAAAATATTTCTAAAAAACACAACTTTTAGGTTGAAAACGCCTCACAATTGATTTTTTTGCACACCTATTTTGGTTATCTGTATGCAACAAAGACTGTTGTTTGAGCATTCCAGTAGCTTTGGTTGACACCTATTGATAAAACTCTGAAATTGTTTTAAATATGAAAACTGATGGGTGGGTTAAGTCACCCCTGTGGTCAACACTCCCTAGTCTCCCCTATATTATTTCTGTTGTCAACATCCCTTTTTCTATGGACATACAAAACGTACAGTCATGGAAAAAAAATAAATAAACACTACCTACTAACTCTACAAGAAATTATTGTAGAAGAAAGTTATTGGTACGAAATGTTTGGAAATAAAGTCTGCTTTTAAATTATCTATATACAATTTTCTTAGGGGGGCATCTACATATAAAAAAAGAGTTTGATGTCATAAATAAGTTTTACACCCTTCAGTTAGCCTTTAAAAAATTTCGTGAAATTCGTATAATTAATTATTTTAAAATGAGCCTATTTTAGGGACTGTATCCAAATTGAATTTCGGTACTCGAGTGTTGAAATGCTACAGAATGACTAGTAATGTAGTATTACTTGCCAATATGACCATTTCACTCACTTAATATGTTTTGACTATTGCCAGTCCAAATGTTTCAATAAAATGAGTAAAATATTTTTTTTTTTTTCGATTACGCTTTCTCTTCACATCATAGACGGTCACTTAAATCATCATTTTGACGTTTTGTAATCATAGTTCGAAAACTACCTGGAAGAAAAATTTGAAATTTAGAATTCGCATATATCAAGACATAATAAATATAAATCTATCAAAAAAATTGTAAGTTGCAATTCATATTTTTTTCGAATATTAATTTCATAATTCATATTATAAAATTTTTAAAATTACAAATGCAATGTATTCATGTTTGGGTTTTTCAGTATTATAGTCCACAGAAAAAATTATCACATTAGAATTATAATTTTAGGAGATATTAGTAAAAATATGAAGATGTAATTTAACATTAGAAACTCTAAATTCCGAATGCTTATAATTCAAAAACTTATCATCCAAATGATTTGAAATTTCGTTTTTAGGCATGGTTTGAACCGAAGATTTAAAATATATTGTCAAACTTGGATGCCGCCATTGTAAAAAACAAAGTTTTGGTTCGTTTTAATATGTAGATAGCCCCCTAAGCAAATTTTATATCCATCATTTAAAGGTAGACTTTATTTCCAATCCATTGGTAACAGTAACTTTCTTGTGTTACAATTAGTTGCAGAGTTAGTAGGGTTATTTATTATTTTTCCCACGATTGTACATGTACATCAGCGGTGAATAAGATATTATGCGAAATTTTTTTGAACAGACTTTTGACACAGTAAAGAGTGTTTGATTTTAGAGTTATACAAATTTAAAACGAAATAAAACGCATAAAATAATGTTAATGGCCACGATATTGGATTTATTAAATAAATGATTTTATGCCATTAGTGTTTAAAAAGGATTTCGGGCATACGGCATTCGGGCTGGCTCGAATAAAGTGTAATCTGGAAGTCCAATTATCGACACTTTGTCGAGCAGCACCGTATATGAGCAATTACTCGGCGAATATTGATTTCCAATTGGTCCAATGCCTGTGGTTTATCGGCGTAGACCAGCGACTTCACATATCCCCACAAAAAATAATCCGTTAGTGTGAGATCACATGACCGTAGAGGCCAGTTCACAGGTCCATTACGCGAAATTATGCGCTCACCGAACGTATCCCGCAATAAACTGATGGTATTTTGCACAATTTGCAAGCATTTTTCTGGCGTAAGTCTATTCATGGTGAAATGGCAAGACATTCTGAGCACAAATCATCTGTCATCTGCCAAACTGACTGTGACTAGAAACAGTGTTGCCAATTTCAAAACCACACCTCTAAAAAAACACCCTTTACATTTTGCGAAAACCCGGTTGTTTTGGTTAAATTTTGTAGTTAATTAAAAATAAATTAAAAACGTACCAACAAATAATCTCGACGATTTTACTAAAAAATTCTCATAAGGAACCTCTGGCTTTATATAATTTTCTTATTTTTCTCTATTAGTGCGCAAAAGGAACGCCAATTACATTCTTCAACAACGTGTCTGTTTCTTACGAAGTGAGATTTTTTTTGTTTTAAGGGATACTGGAAACGAATACAGCCTCGCTGAAAATGCTCATGTTGTCAGTTTATACTCATAATTTTAGGTATGTGCCAATTATACCAAATACTGTCGAACTAGGTAAAGATGTGTTTCAATAGAGTGGGCAAAAGTTGCATATTGCGGAATAGCGTATTAAACGTGATTTGTATAATGTTGAAAGAACTGGGCTTATTTACACATCTAATCTTCTAAATGAACTTTAGAGCTTTTATTTACATGTTGTCGGTAGGAAATGTGTCTTTTACGTATATTTAGAAAATAATTTAATAGTAAATATTGTAACACAGTGTAATGAGTCCTTTTAGTAATAATTTAATAGTTTTCAACTTTAACTCACTGTTTCTTGTTATAAGAACAATAACTGTTATAAGAATAATAACTGAAAATAAATATGGATTCAAGCATGATTTTATAGTGGATTAATACGTTAAAACCAAAAATAATTTTCCAGCTAGACTAATTTTTTTTTAACAGAAAGAAAAAAGAAACTAAATCTTTAAAGCACAATACAGTTGTAAAATCATATTTAGTACTTCTGATAATGAATACTATTATAATCTGTCCTTCTTTTTAATGTAAAAAAAAACATCCTTAATAATCTTTGGGTAAAAAATACTGTTAGCGTAACAAAAATTAAAGAAAATATAGAAAACACTAAAGAAATACATAAAAAAAATACATAGGAAACAATTACAACCGCGGTCCCATTTATTTCATCTTTACGAATTTCTTTTTTTTTTTCCTGCTTATAATATTAAACATAAAACACAGTAGTGAAATAACGTACATTTAAAACCTCTCTAACAACCGATATAATCATCTCTAATCATAATAATTTTTATAAGGTATCTGAATATACTGAATTCGCCTATCCTTCGCAACTGCAGTAAAAACATGCACGGAGCGAGAGACAAAGAATGTTATGACCCGGGATCAGAGAAGAATTGCAGTGTTGCTAATTTAGCGAAGTTTATTATTATTATTATTATTCAAATATCTACCACTATTTCCGATTAAAAATGTTCGCCTTAATTAACCTGTTATTAAATAAAGTAAATATTACTATTGAGAAATAGTGTTTTCGTGTGAATAAAACAATCCAATAAATTGGCCACACTGGAGAAGATAGAAAGAATTCGCATCTGTATCAATGAATTCGCGTCTTAAATAAGACTTTTTGACTCAAAGGATCAAAAACATATCGCGTGTTAAGAAGGATCGCGTAATAACCGTTCGCTTATTAACACATTTGTGCCTGAATTTTTGTTTTCTCAAATTTTTTGATAAAATCACTTTATAAAGTTGCAAAATTAACTGGAAAAATACTAAAAAAAACGTTTGTATTTATTTGATAAAATGTAAACGTACTAAATATGGGAATATGCATAATATTTGTAATAATATAATGTGTATAATTAGATGTTTTGCCTAAATGTATATAAAATAAGCTTCTAAATTGTATATCAGATACCAGAATTAGTATTTTGATGACCTACTAAAAAAATATATTGATTTATTTACAGAGACTGAAAACATTAAAAGTATTAGTAATAATAAAGTAAGAAAAATCGTATTTGAGGTTAAAAAAATTTTTTTAATCATCTTGAAAAGGATTTTACATGAATAATTGTACCCTAAATGGCTAATAAAAATATGTACCCATTTGTGCTTAGCGCTCTATATACGTTCCAAAAATGCATAAAAAATAGGCTTGAACATATAATTTTGCAATTTAAAATAATGCGTATTTCAAAGAAATCTACAAACTAAGATTATGACTTATTTATTTGAACCCTTGGTAGAAAAAAAACAAAAATAAACTTACTTTTTACATTTCGCCATCTTGAAAAATGAAAAATCTATAAACTCCGAAAAAAGCCTTCATTTAAACAAATAAATACCCATCTTATGCTGTCATCTTTTGGAAACAGATGAAAACATTTATAATTAATTATTTTATACAATTTTCAAGTTATAAATAAGAATAAAATTATAAAAATTCATAACATCCGAAGCATCCTAAAAATGGGACGCTAGGCATAAATGGGTTAAACGTGATATTTTTGCTTTAGCAAGATGAGCTATGTTCAAGGGCATTTCTCTGCCCAGTTCCTTCTCCCGAAATTGTAAGCAGAATGTAAACACTTCTGAATGAATAACTAATAATCATAGCTAAAAAAAAATGAATATCACAAAATCCCATATCACTCACTTTATTAAAAACATTAAACTTGAAATAACTGAAAGCTCTTAACACTTTGAGGTCAAAACCCGAGTGTCTTCGGGTTGCCGTTCGGGTTTCCGCGTCCGTGAAGCGAACTATGCCCGAGATTTCTCGGGGTCAACTTTTAACTCTCTGAGCTAAAAAAGTACCTACTGTATATGATCGCAGTCTTTCAGATAATATCTACGAATCAGCACTAAACAGAAGAAAATGTAATATGGAAATATCTAGAATCCGAGCTTAATTCGAAGTTGTTGTGAACCTTGTGGTGCTGTTCTTTGTGCAAATCCGTGTACCACACAAAAGTAAATTTTACTAAATAATGTTTATATACAAATAAAACCTACTTTCAGGTATTTGTACAACATTTTGGTTATTTTTTAATCCAATCTATGTAAAATTTTATGTTCAAAAAGGATGTTTTCTTATGCGGAATTTTTTAAAAATATATAAAATATGCTTTTTTCAATAAATTCTCAATAAATATTAATTTTTAGTACATTTAAATAGTTACTTCATTATGAATAAGAACAGTTGGAAGTTTATAATAAAAAGAAATATTAAAATACATATTTCCCAGGTATTTTTTAAAAAATCATGAAAAGTACCAAGCGTCCTCAGTCCAAATAGCGGTTCAAATAGCTCAGGCCTCAAAGTATTAATATGTGCTCAATTGTTTTCAGTTCTTAAAATTCATCGTGAAATATCATTCATTTCTCTGTACAAAACACCATCTGTATCAAAAGGACCATTAATATCTAATTAACACAATTCATGATAAAATAAATGTATTAACTTCTGCACTTAAAATCTAGGAACGAATGTTCCTTGGTGAAATTTATTTAATAAGATACTAGTTTAATCAAGTGTAGATTCTGGAGTTGTTTAAAGAAAAAAGGGATAAATATGGATAATTGAAGGATTTATTGGATAAAAATTTCCTGATAAAAGGAAACTGGATTGATTAATTATTTTACTAAAGTGACTTCAAAAAGATGCAGTTAAAGAAGATTAAGATAAAGGAAAATGATTTTACCATTAATCAGAACTGTGTATAATTTTTATGTTTTAAAAAAGGGAATAATTTTAAATGAGAAAATTTTGAAAGACATATTCTTCATTATTTACCTGTTTCTTTTTTTGTTGTTGTTGTTGTTTCTATAGTTAATTAAATAAAAAATTATTAATTCGGTTCAAATTTGAAAGTCAAATAAAGTAGTTTTTGTAATATTAAAAATTCATAACTTTGAAATTTATCATACAAAAATCTATACACTTTTATACATGCATTATATAAATAAATACTTATAAATTTAGGTATTTTACAACTCTATTTTGTTGCTGGAAATAATATATGAAGTTTTCATCCTTTTTCTTTCTTCCCGAAATTATAAGCATTATGAACTTCTCTTGGTCATATCTAAACAAATGATAAATAATCAAAAATTATTCTATTAAAAACCTTAAAGTTTGATTAACTAAATGAAAACTCTTTGGGACTGTACATATATAACGTTATCAATATTTTGGCAATTTTGGGCCGCCCCCCCCCCCCCCCTTCTCCCAAATGATATCGTTATTAGTGGATTTATTTTCTTTTTTAACAATTTGTCTTTTTTTTATAAGCTTGCAATGATACACAGATATGGTTATACATTTATTATCCACATACTTTACTGATTTAAATGAAGAGAAAAAGTAAATAAAGTATTCTACATGAAATGATTTTATATCAAATAACATTAGGAAATACTTACTACTTAAGGCTGTTGTCAAATCCAAAAGGGCAACTTTGTGACATAAGTTTTAATTTATTTTTGTTCGGAAATGCATGAAACTAGCAGGGGTTGATGTTCAGAAACAATGTAATCGAACTGCTTTTTCCATCTTTTTTTTTTTTTTTTTTTTTTTTTTTGCAAACGCAATAAATCTTTCAGAAAATATTGTCAAACTAGGCATTTTGAAACGAATTTCCGCGCGAAAGAAGAATAACCACTCAAGAAGGGGAGAAAAACGCCTTTGTCAAGTGATCAAAATCACTTATAACTCAATAGGTAATTTATTTATCAAAAAGGGAAAGCACAGTTCGATTCCAAAACGCTTCCATAGTCAGGCCTTTCAATTTTATATCTTTCCTTTAAAAAATAAATTTGTAAATGTGTCAAAACGTTTTGCGCTTATTGAGCAGAGCAGTTAATAACAGCCTTAAAAGTATTTAATAATAGCCTTTTGTTACATAATGCATTCAATAATAATAATGTTTTCTTGCTCTTGCTCTCTGCACGGGTTAAGCAAAACTTCTTATAAGCAAAACAAGTGGACAATAAATATTCTTTTCCCATTTTTTACTAGTAAACATATCAAGTATAATTTCGAACCTGATTTCTCTAACAATTAATTATACACGTGGCAGAAGAATAGGGGTGGCGAACGCTGCGATATTCCATGTTTTGGAATGAAATGAATTTATAATCATTTAATGGTTTTAATAATAACTTTGCATTTTCATAAAATTTGATAAAATACTAAAGAAATAAAAAAGAAAAGTGCCCAGCTAAACTGATGGCATTCAGCTCACAGACTATTCACACTAACTGTATATTATACTCTTATTTTAAAGAATAATGCCACTCAAAAAAATAAGTGAAGGAGAATTAGCCCCCGTTTCCCCCTTTATACTTAACCAGTGAACCTCCAAATCTAATCAGGGAAGCTCCTTATCATAATAAACCGGTATACCAAATTTGGAGTAAATCGAATAATCTTGCAAAAAAAAAAAACATTTATCTAAATTAAGGGGGTGGACTAACCCCCCTTTATCCTTAACCAATGAATCGCCAAAATGAATCATGGAAGCTCCTTAACATAATAAACCGGTATACCAACTTCGGAGCAAATCGAATCATTCTGCATGAAAAACCCATTTATCTAAATTAAGAGGGGCGGGCTAACCTCCCTTTTCCCCCTTTACCCTTAACCAATGAACCCCAAAACTAATCAGGAAAGTTCCTTAACATAATAAACCGGTATACCAAATTCGGAGCAAATCGAGTCATTCTGCATGAAAAACACATTTATCTGAATTAAGGGGGGTGCACTAACCCTGTCCCCCCCCTTTATCCTTAACCAATGAACCCCCAAAACTAATCAGGGAAGTTCCTTAACATAATAAACCGGTATACCAAATTCGGAGCAAATCGAATCATTCTGCATGAAAAACACATTTATCTGAATTAAGGGGGGTGGACTAACCCCGTTTTTCCCCTTTATCCTTAACTAATGAACCCCCAAAACTAATCAGGGAAGTTCCTTAACATAATGAACCGGTATACCGAATTCGGAGCAAATCGAATCATTCTGCATGAAAAACACATTTATCTGAATTAAGGGGGTGGACTAACCCCGTTTTTCCCCTTTATCCTTAACCAATGAACTCCCAAAACTAATCAGGGAAGTTCCTTAACATAATAAACCGGTATACCAAATTCGGAGCAAATCGAATCATTCTGCATGAAAAACCAAATTTATCTGAATTAAGGGGGGGGGGGTGGACTAACCCCGTTTTTCCCCTTTATCCTTAACTAATGAACTCCCAAAACTAATCAGGGAAGTTCCTTAACATAATAAACCTGTATACCAAATTCGGAGCAAATCGAATCATTCTGCATGAAAAACCCATTTATCTGAATTAAGGGGGGGGGGGTGGACTAACCCCGTTTTTCCCCCTTTATCCTTAACCAATGAACTCCCAAAACTAATCAGGGAAGTTCCTTAACATAATAAACCGGTATACCAAATTCGGAGCAAATCGAATCATTCTGCATGAAAAACCCATTTATCTGAATTAAGGGGGGGGGGTGTGGACTAACCCCGTTTTTTCCCCTTTATCCTTAACCAATGAACTCCCAAAACTAATCAGGGAAGTTCCTTAACATAATAAACCGGTATACCAAATTCGGAGCAAATCGAATCATTCTGCATGAAAAACCCATTTATCTGAATTAAGGGGGGGGGGGGTGGACTAACCCCGTTTTTCCCCCTTTATCCTTAACCAATGAACTCCCAAAACTAATCAGGGAAGTTCCTTAACATAATAAACCGGTATACCAAATTCGGAGCAAATCGAATGATTCTGCATGAAAAACCCATTTATCTGAATTAAGGGGTGGACTAACCCCCCTTTTCCCCCTTTATCCTTAACCAATGAACCCCCAAAACTAATCAGGGAAGTTCCTTAACATAATAAACCCGTATACCAAATTCAAAGCAAATTGAATGATTCTGCATGAAAAACCCATTTATCTGAATTAAGGGGGGTAGACTAACCCCGTTTTTCCCCCTTTACCCTTAACCAATGAATCCCCAAAACTAATCAGGGAAGTTCCTTAACATAATAAACCGCTATACCAAATTCGGAGCAAATCGAATCATTCTGCATGAAAAACACATTTATCTGAATTAAGGGGAGTGGACTAACCCCGTTTTTCCCCCTTTATCCTTAACCAATGAACTCCCAAAACTAATCAGGGAAGTTCCTTAACATAATAAACCGGTATACCAAATTCGGAGCAAATCGAATCATTCTGCATGAAAAACCCATTTATCTGAATTAAGGGGGGGGGGGTGGACTAACCCCGTTTTTCCCCCTTTATCCTTAACCAATGAACCCCTAAAACTAATCAGGGAAGTTCCTTAACATAATAAACCCGTATACCAAATTCAAAGCAAATTGAATGATTCTGCATGAAAAACCCATTTATCCGAATTAAGGGGGGTAGACTAACCCCGTTTTTCCCCCTTTACCCTTAACCAATGAACCCCCAAAACTAATCAGGGAAGTTCCTTAACATAATGAACCGGTATACCGAATTCGGAGCAAATCGAATCATTCTGCATGAAAAACACATTTATCTGAATTAAGGGGGTGGACTAACCCCGTTTTTCCCCTTTATCCTTAACCAATGAACTCCCAAAACTAATCAGGGAAGTTCCTTAACATAATAAACCGGTATACCAAATTCGGAGCAAATCGAATCATTCTGCATGAAAAACCAAATTTATCTGAATTAAGGGGGGGGGGTGGACTAACCCCGTTTTTCCCCTTTATCCTTAACTAATGAACTCCCAAAACTAATCAGGGAAGTTCCTTAACATAATAAACCTGTATACCAAATTCGGAGCAAATCGAATCATTCTGCATGAAAAACCCATTTATCTGAATTAAGGGGGGGGGGTGGACTAACCCCGTTTTTCCCCCTTTATCCTTAACCAATGAACTCCCAAAACTAATCAGGAAAGTTCCTTAACATAATAAACCGGTATACCAAATTCGGAGCAAATCGAGTCATTCTGCATGAAAAACACATTTATCTGAATTAAGGGGGGTGCACTAACCCTGTCCCCCCCCCTTTATCCTTAACCAATGAACCCCCAAAACTAATCAGGGAAGTTCCTTAACATAATAAACCGGTATACCAAATTCGGAGCAAATCGAGTCATTCTGCATGAAAAACACATTTATCTGAATTAAGGGGGGTGCACTAACCCTGTCCCCCCCCCTTTATCCTTAACCAATGAACCCCCAAAACTAATCAGGGAAGTTCCTTAACATAATAAACCGGTATACCAAATTCGGAGCAAATCGAGTCATTCTGCATGAAAAACACATTTATCTGAATTAAGGGGGGTGCACTAACCCTGTCCCCCCCCCTTTATCCTTAACCAATGAACCCCCAAAACTAATCAGGGAAGTTCCTTAACATAATAAACCGGTATACCAAATTCGGAGCAAATCGAATCATTCTGCATGAAAAACACATTTATCTGAATTAAGGGGGGTGGACTAACCCCGTTTTTCCCCTTTATCCTTAACTAATGAACCCCCAAAACTAATCAGGGAAGTTCCTTAACATAATGAACCGGTATACCGAATTCGGAGCAAATCGAATCATTCTGCATGAAAAACACATTTATCTGAATTAAGGGGGTGGACTAACCCCGTTTTTCCCCTTTATCCTTAACCAATGAACTCCCAAAACTAATCAGGGAAGTTCCTTAACATAATAAACCGGTATACCAAATTCGGAGCAAATCGAATCATTCTGCATGAAAAACCAAATTTATCTGAATTAAGGGGGGGGGGGGTGGACTAACCCCGTTTTTCCCCTTTATCCTTAACTAATGAACTCCCAAAACTAATCAGGGAAGTTCCTTAACATAATAAACCTGTATACCAAATTCGGAGCAAATCGAATCATTCTGCATGAAAAACCCATTTATCTGAATTAAGGGGGGGGGGTGGACTAACCCCGTTTTTCCCCCTTTATCCTTAACCAATGAACTCCCAAAACTAATCAGGGAAGTTCCTTAACATAATAAACCGCTATACCAAATTCGGAGCAAATCGAATCATTCTGCATGAAAAACACATTTATCTGAATTAAGGGGAGTGGACTAACCCCGTTTTTCCCCCTTTATCCTTAACCAATGAACTCCCAAAACTAATCAGGGAAGTTCCTTAACATAATAAACCGGTATACCAAATTCGGAGCAAATCGAATCATTCTGCATGAAAAACCCATTTATCTGAATTAAGGGGGGGGGTGGACTAACCCCGTTTTTCCCCCTTTATCCTTAACCAATGAACCCCTAAAACTAATCAGGGAAGTTCCTTAACATAATAAACCCGTATACCAAATTCAAAGCAAATTGAATGATTCTGCATGAAAAACCCATTTATCCGAATTAAGGGGGGTAGACTAACCCCGTTTTTCCCCCTTTACCCTTAACCAATGAACCCCCAAAAGTAATCAGGGAAGTTCCTTAACATAATAAACCGCTATACCAAATTCGGAGCAAATCGAGTCATTCTGCATGAAAAACACATTTATCTGAATTAAGGGGGGTGCACTAACCCTGTCCCCCCCTTTATCCTTAACCAATGAACCCCCAGAACTAATCAGGGAAGTTCCTTAACATAATAAACCGGTATACCAAATTCGGAGCAAATCGAATCATTCTGCATGAAAAACCCATTTATCTGAATTAAGGGGGGGGGGGGACTAACCCCGTTTTTCCCCCTTTATCCTTAACCAATGAACTCCCAAAACTAATCAGGGAAGTTCCTTAACATAATAAACCGGTATACCAAATTCGGAGCAAATCGAATCATTCTGCATGAAAAACCCATTTATCTGATTTAAGGGGGGGGGGGGTGGACTAACCCCGTTTTTCCCCCTTTATCCTTAACCAACGAACTCCCAAAACTAATCAGGGAAGTGCCTTATCACAGTGAACCTAGGAAAAAATTTTGAAGCAAATCGGATGTTTCTATCAAGAGTTATCGCGTTACGTACATACATACATACATACAGAACGGGCGGGCACATTAGCTCTCAGGCTTTGATAGCCTGTGAGCTAAAAAGAAAACAGACTATACTGTTGTAAAGAAAAGAATACCAAAAAAGGGAAATTTTGGTTTGATCAAAAATATTAATGATGTCAAAAGACAAATCCTCCCCCTAGAGATGTCTTACAATATCAATTTCCAGACTCCCCGGGGAGTCACTTTAGAGGGGGGAGGGGCCCCTCCCCCTCTAAAGTGATAACATTGCATATGTACAGCCCTTTTTTATATATTCTGTCGTTTTCAGTGTCTCAAATTTATCAAGAACTATCATTAATTTCACTAAAAAAATAACTCTTGAGCCATAATGATGTTCATGATAAAATAAAAGTACATGCATGATAAAATAAAAGTGTGATGCATATTATTTTTTGGTTTTACTGTGTGCATATAATACACACCGTAAAATATAAATATCAACTTTAGCATATAAAATCTAGTATCGAGTAGTGATCTTATTAAAGCTAACAATCATTGTTCTAATTTGGTGTTTTTCCTTGATATAGCTCTTTTTTCTTTTATCTTCCACACTATGAAAAATGCGTCATTTGAAATCTAGAGTCAAGGTTCTCTGGTGAAATTTATCGCAATTAGATAGTTTAATCAGGTGCAAATTCTGGTGTTGTTCAAAGAAAAAAAGGACAAATATCGATAATTAAAGGATTTGTTAGATAAAAAATGCTTGATAGAAGGAAACTTGATTGATTAATTATTTTATTAAAAAGACTTTGAAAAGATGGAAGTAAGGAAGATTAAGATAAAGGAAAATCATTTTGTCGTTAATTACAAATGAACAATATTTTTTGCGAAAATGTAATAAAATTGGCACATTATTGTTCTATATTAGTATTTTCTTTAATCTACCGTCAACTGGGGGCTACATTGGGACACTTTTTCTGGTTTCACTCACATTTCCATCATTAAAAAATATTATATGTTATTTTTCAACGACAAAATGGAGTTGTAAACAATTAACATGAAACAATGAAGCAAACTGTATGGTTTTAAAAAGGAAATTTTTTATTTTTTATTTAACTATTTTTAAAGTTTTGGAACAAAGTAGCCCCTGATGGGGTCTTCTTTGTTCCATTCACTTAGTTCCATATAAAATAAAAACATTTCATATGTAAATGAATACATTTTTATTGAAAACCCCTTGCAATAGCATTTGCTAATAAATCAACACTGCAAACTCGATAAACAAACTTTTTTTTTTTTTTTTTTTTTTTACATTTTAAAAACAATAAACCAATTGTTAATATTAAAGAAGCGAGAAACAGTTTTCGTCATGTTATCCTCAGCAACTGAAACAAAAACAATTAATATAACATTTTGCTACAGTAACACTTGAAAAAAATGTTACCTAAAACATGTTTTAAGAGATTTGGTTGTATAAAAGGCATTTCTAAGTAATTGAGGCTATTTTCGGATAAAAAAAGGCGTGGTACAAAGTAGCCCCGAAATGCTAGTTTTCATGTTAGCTTTTTGAAAACGTAAACATTTCTTGTCAAAATAAAATGTTAAAGAAAAGACTATGATCACACATGGATTACAGGTTAGTAAAAGTAATATTTTGACACTTACCTCATTTATAGCTCTTATCCAGATTGTTTCACAATAGAAAGTTTGGAGAGTTAAAATCTACACACAAAAACAGTTGTTTACAAACACATCCAGTGTTGCCACTAAAAAAGTTTTAATTACCACAAAACTATTCAAATACCCTACAGTAGGGTATAAAATATTTTTCAAGGGCAAAAACTCCAAATTATCTTATATTGTTTGTTCAATTCGAAGAATAAAATTTTTTACGGGATGGAGCAAAGTAACCTCGGTTGACGGTATCCCTTAATTTACCTACTTTGAAATATGCATTATTTAAAATCTAGGATCGCGGATTAACAAATTTTTTGATATAAAAATATTGTAATCGGGTGAAGATCCTAGGGCTATTTAAAGAGAAAAGGGACAAATATCGATAGTTAATGGATTCTCTAAGCCAGCTTTTCTTACTGTTTCCACGGACTCCTTTGCGTACATTATTGGCCTTCACAGATCCCAAGGATTTAAGGGGACCGTGGATCTTTATTTGAGCAAAAATCGACTCCAAAATTGAGATTTCTTTTTGCATGCATTATTTTTCTCCAAATTGTACTACGTCTTTCATGGAAAACCACATGCAGATGCGATTATTTTACGCAAAGTTACAAGTGTTTTAATTTTGTTCGCAAACACTTTTTGGCCTTTTAATATACTTTAAATCTGTTTTTCTCAATACTAATGTATCAGATTTTTGTTTTTAATTTTTGAAATACTCCTTGCTACTTAAGTTTTGATCAAAATTCATGAAACTGATAAAAAAGAATCATGATATTGCTTAAAAAATAAACTGTGTATTTATTTTAAAATTCGACTTCATTAAGACAATTAATTGATTTTTAACTTATTATAAGGCAGAATTTTGATGAAAATCGATATCGAATTCAGAAAAAATCTCTAAAACCAGTGATGTAGTCGTAAAAAAACCAGAGGGTATATGCTATAGGCAGAGGGTATACGCTAAAGTCATGAATGTTATGCCTAGGGTATACGCTATTGCTTTATTTGAGAAACAGAGGTTATACGGTGCTTCTTAAAAAAATCCAGAAGGTATACGGCATATACCCGCGTATACTCTCCCTTACAACTCTGTCTAAAACATTAACTATTCAAGGGATTAAAAAATCCATACACGGATTTGTTTGTAATAGAGTTTTACGTGATTAAAATCCAAAATCGGGGAAATATCTAAAAAATTAAGACGCAAGGAGCCTATTAAGATTTCGTTTTAAAATTTAAATTTTTTTAAGGTCTTAAAATTATAGTGAAATTGAAAATTTCTTTTAAGGTATATACTTATGGTGAAATGTATATTTGCACAAAATTTCAAATCCCTATTATGAAAATTAAAAAGAATTTTTTTAAACGTCCACCATCTCCTTAAGACTCAAATCACTGTCTTCTTTAGATTACTAAATGAAGAATATTTAAACTATAAAATTTATTTAAACTAATTTTACTTCTGTGAAATTCCCAAAACAAGAATGCGGTGTACCCCAAAAAAATCTATACATACCATTCGTAAAATTGTTTTCTTCGGTCTTTGATTATCTTCATTCATAGCATGTGCCATTGTTACATAAAATGTAACTTTTCCATTTACAACATCTGAAAATGAGAAGGACACTTGATTTGATTATGCCAATCTCACGACTTGGTTGTCTTACAGATTTTTTTGTTTGTTTGTTTGTTTCGCGATAGTTTTACAGTACTCGTCCTTGATTGCTGAAGCTTCTACCAAATGTAGTAGTACGTGCAATATTGTGTACGCTATCTTGGAACTAATCAACAGATATTTGATACAACCCCTCATCTTTTTTTGCTTCCTTTTGAAAACAACGGATTTCGAGCTTATTCTGTCGACGATAATTTTCAGAATTTTCAAGCTATGATTTTGAAACTTGAAGTCGCTCTATATACTTAGCGAATACATTATGTACATTATATTTTGATTGCATTCGCGCATGCGCAGTGAAACATTTTTTAGTGCACATGGTCATTTTTCATCCAACTTTTATTATTGTTTAATTTTCATTGCAGGGTTTTGTGTACAATGTTGTTTGTCATATTTTTTGAAAAGAACTTTTTTTTTATATTAAGAATTCTGCAAATTATAAGCAAAAAACTTGGCGAAATTTGGGACTGTTTTTATAAAACCCTTAATTTCTCTGCGAGTATACATGCTATCCTCATAAAAATGAACACAGTTTATTACAATAAGCCACTTAATCATAATCGATAGTTTGAACGCTTTTGCTATATTAGTTTTTACAGAGTTATCCAAAAGATATTCGTTCTTTTTCAATTTGTTGACGGTCCCCTATGGGGTTTTGCGAAAAAATCGTCGTGGAAATATATGACCTCTACTATACTGTTTACATACCTAGAGTTTCAGGTTAATTCCTCGTGTATTTTTCTAGATATTTAACAAAACGTCTAAAATCAGAAGTTGCCGGTCACCTTTGGCCATATAGTGGAGTAAAATAAATTTCAATGACAATGAAGGTAAAAAATGTGCATATATGGGTATGACGAAACGAAAAATGGAAGAAAGAATTAAAGAACACGAAAGAGGTATAAGATTGAAAAAAGATAGTACAGCAATGACCCGATTGAACAATAATTCCCTAACACAGATAAATTATAAAGATGTAGAGAAACTAGCAAATTATAAAAATTTAAATTACGCATTAAATTATAAAGAGGTAGAGAAACTAGCAAATTATAAAAATTTAAATTACGCATTAATGTGTGAAGCGACTGAGATTAGTACAGAAAATTCAGAGATTTTCAATGATATAATTCACGTCACCATCGACAACAGATGGTGACCCCTTTTCAATTTGAAAAGACTGGAAAACTCGAACCAAATCCAGAAGGAGATGAAGAAAAACGTCAGCATAAACTGAAGATGCCCCAGAGTGAAGGAGGAAAATATTTTTTATAATTTTTACGAACACATATGACTGTTTTTAAATATCCTTGCCGTCTCAGCCTACAGGCGGAGGTAGATTTCGAAGTTAAGTACTAAGTTCACCAACAAAAATTAAAACAATATTAGAGATAAACCAAGTTTATCAATTTTATATGGCCGCCTTTGACGAATTTTTAATTTCATTTTTCTGCAAGAGCTCGTTTTATCAAAATCATATTAAGTCGGTAATTAAAAAAATATTTTTCCCCGCTCAACAACTCGAAATTTTGTGACACATTTTCAAATTCATTTTTAAAAGTAAACACATGAAACTTGCTGACGTGATTTTTTGAAGAAATTTATAAGCGACTTGTGTTTTTATTTCCCGTTCTATTAATTAGAACTTGATTTACAATTATTTTCTCAGTACGACCATTTTTTTTTCGTTTCCAGCACTATCGCTTCGGGAGATTCGGTTCAAAATACCCACTTTGGCAGCATTTTTGGAAATACATTCTACTTTTATCAAAAAATGGACCAATACAGTACATTATATAGTTTCTGAATAATAGAACCTGCAAATTGGATGCGTTTGACAGAGAAAATGAATTTAAAAATGAGTCAGAAAATAAGCCGTTTGAATTTGAGTACACGCTTAATACGATATTTTTTTCGTCAACCCCTATTTTTTTCTGTAAGAATTGATCCTATCAAAAACTTGTCAATATGAAAGTTGTAGATAATATTGATAAGATGCATAATAAATTTAAGCGGATTGGATATTTTGTGAATTTACGAAGTTAAGAATTTGTTTCCTTCTTCAACCCCCCCCCCCCCCATTTTTTTCTTTCTTTGCAGTGGGAGTTGGTCCTATAAAAAAATTTGTCAATATAAAAGTTGTACATAACATTAAGAAGATTTATAATAAGTTTAACTGAATTTGATACCTTAAGAATTGACGAAGTTATGAATTTTTTTCTCCCTAAAACCCTATTTTTTGCACCCCTTGAGCCGATTTTTAATTTTATCAAAAATCTGTGATACATAAAATTTTAATCCTTTTCCTAGAAGTAATAATAACTTTAAACTGATTTGATATGTATAAAAATTAAGAAGTTATGGGGGTTTTTCGGTTTTCACAAAACCCCTCCCTATTTCCACCCCCTTGGTCTGATTTTGCCCATTAATGACCTTGACCGAGATTTTGTACCCCTTGTTTCTATGTATCAGTTTGGAAGAGATTTGTGCAGAGTTATGAAAGTTATCGCGTCCATAAAAAGTGATATAAATAGATAGATAGATAGATAAAGTTTTCTACTGAGGGTGGTTTTGGGTTCTAGGGGTCATGATCTGTGTAGACCTGCAAAAATTTTCCAGAAATTTCAACATTGGAGAGATCGCAACAGGTAGTATTTCATGCGAAATCTACCTAAAAACTGGCTTCTCCTGTCCGAAAGAAAATTAAGTACTTTTTTAAAAATAACATCTACATGATTTTTCTGTGTGAAAACTTTGTTTAAATATCTGTAAATTGGTAAATATAAATTAAAACTATGTGATTAAATGTGACATTATTAAAACTTTCTTAAAAACTAGCTACATAATTATTTAATATAATTTCATTTCTCCAAACACTGTTGAAAAAAAATTATGGAATTCTGTTTTAAGCGAGAAAAAAATTTAGAATGTTTCGTCAAAATGCATATTAAATACCTTGTCTCATGTTTCCACCTTTTGCCTTGATGATTGCGTGGATTCTGAGAGGCATAGACTTAACAAGGTCTTCTCACTTCTGTGAATTTATGATTGCCCTTGCTTTTCGCACGGAACCCTTTTGTTTTTACGTTGACTTTGTTGGAAATTATGGTATATATTTTGTCATAAATTTATACCATTTATTTTTGATAAAATTAATATCTGAATTGTATGCTAGCTACACAATTTCAGGTACATCGTTTTGGGAAAGAAAAAAAATACCGTTTGGGACTTATCGAACGAAGTATTGCCATCTATAGCTACAGGGTTGTTATAATTAAAGTTCGCCTATTCAGAAGGCTCTAGAGCCGGTTCTATGGCTCCAAACGAAACAAAATTTTACTAGTACGTAGTTGAAGAAATGTGCTCTGCGAAAATCGAAAAAAAAAATAATTACATTTTTCGTCAGTAGGTGTCGCTGCAGCAATATTTAAGGCGATGTTTGCAGATTCATTATATCAATTTCAGTCAATCCAGACGAAGCACACAAATTTAAAAGTTTCAACAAACTTCGAGGAACAGCGAATTGTTATAATTAAAGTCCACCTAATCACACACTCAGAAATGAATACTCAGATTTCACGAAATTTTCTTTGTTTTTGACGAAACGGTTTCCTGGAATATGCTCCGAGCGAACATTTCGTCAAATTGACGAAATTACTTTCTTCACTTGTTTGACGATATAAATTTCCTCAAAAGTTTCGTCAAAAAAGGGCTGGTGGCGCCATCTATTGAACAGTTTGGAAGCTCCTCTACCAAGGGAAGAAAAAAATCACTTCTCGTTTTCCTCGGCGTGATTTGAACACGCGGGCTTTGGGGTGGGAGACACTTGCTCTACCGACCAGGCTATTGGGGACTTATGTGAATGTGCTTTTAGACTGATCTAATGAAAGCTGCCGCGTGATTATATTTTTAGAAGATAGATTGTCATTTTATCGGTGCTGAAAGTTTTAAGGAAGGCTAATTTATTATTATGTTTTTCTCATGGTCAATGAATAATTATAATATGGCTTAATTAAATCATTTATTAGTGAAATTTTCTTTGCTCAATGAATGGTTAGAATATGGTCTGGTTAATTTGTTGCACACAAATAACGAACTGTGAAGTGCATATTGCGTGAGATTTTATCACGTTGAATAGATGGATAAGATTTTAACACTTTACTGTTTATAAAAGGGAGAGGGATTAATTATGTTTATTTTTAATCTGATTGAAAACAGAACATACTTGTTAAATAAATTTTAAAAAAAGATATCCCGGATCTTTGAAATTTTATTGATTAAATTTTCTTTTTGGATGTTTTTGAACACAGGAAATATATTCTTTTCGAATTAAAACATAACGAACAACAACATAAGTAATAATAATAATAATAATAAGCATTCCTAAAAATTTTAACAGCTAAAAAAATAACTTATGAAGAAACAATAACAACCTATATTTCAGTATTTTCTGAAAAGCACTAAAAAGTGCTGTTTTAAAAATAAATTATTACGGGACTAATACAAACAAGCAAATAGCTGCTTGCTAAAATTGCAGGATTTGAGGAGGTACAGCAACGGTTTCCTTAAAATGCATTGAGTCTGACCGTGATTGAGGAAAAACTTTCGTCAAATATCTGAGAGTTTACCTTTCCTTAAAAGTCACGTGATGGTAATAGGAAATGATCGTCAAAAACGACGAAATACAGCTTGAGGATTGCTAAATCGTCAAAAGTGAGAATTCTATTTCTGAGAGTGCAGACAGCTCTAGAGCCTGACCTATGACTCCAAACAATACAGAAAAATGAATAGAATTTCATATGATGTAATCTGCACCAACAAAAATAAAACATGTCGCTCGGCAACGAGGAAATAACGAAGAATAACAATACGCATGCTCAATGAATCCTCCACCATTTTCAATAACGCATTCCATTCTCAGAATCGTGCTTTCTACAGCATTGCGTAAACTGTCCTGTGAGATTGAGTGAATATGAAGTCTAATGCTGTCTTTCAGATCAGAGATTGTCTAACATCTGTCTTTAGATACAGAATCTTTCAAAAATACCCACATCCAAAAATCGCATGCTATTAGATCAGGCGATTGTGGTGGCCAGACTGTTTGAAAATAACGACTTATGATGCGGTCTTCTGTAAAATGGCTTGTTAAGAAAGTCCGAATGCTCTAGTAATGTCCGGTGGTGCACCGTCTTGCATAAACACGATATTTTGAAGGCAGCCTCGCTGTTGCAGCTCGGGAATCAGAAAATTTGACAACATATTGAGATACCTTCTCCCATTTACGGAACATGTAATGGGTTCTATGGATGTTAGTTCTTCAAAAAAATATGGCCCTATCATAAACGTAGCTGTGAAACCGCACCACACCGTCACTTTAGCTGCATGCAATGGAACTTCTTGGACAACATTAGGATTCTCTTTCGCCCAAATTCGACAGTTGTGTGTGTTCACTTGTCCGTTTAAATAAAAATGCGCTTCATCAGTCCATAGAATATTCCAGGGCCAAGAATTGTCCACACTCGTGCAAGAAACTGTAGTGAAAATGATAGCCGACTTTCGGTATCACCCTGTATTAGTTGTTGCACCCTCTAAATCTTGTATGGATAGTAGCGCAAAATTTGACGCATCGCTTTTCTCCCAGTGGAAATCGGCATATCGACTTCATTCGCAATAGCTGGCACACTTGCATTACCAAATGATGACTGGCTTGCTAAATCCACGGCAGCAATGCTAGAAATGTCTACCTTTTTCCGCCCTGTGCCATGAAGAATGTCGAGTTTTCCTGTTTCCTTGAACTTTTTAATCATTTTGTGAACTCCACGATCCGACATTGGTCTACGTCTAACATCTTTTAGTTTCTGGAATTCTCGAAGAGCTGCAGCTGCGTTGCTGTTATTTTGATAAAATAACTTTACAAGAAGTGCCTTTTCTTTCAAAGTTACCATTCTCCACAAAGCGTAGATTCAAATGCTTTTCAGAAACAATCATCTGTTCCAGTATCAAAGAAATCACAGACACACTTTATCAGCAAGTTTTAAATCGTCAGGTGGTTAGAAGAGTATTTCAAGTTTTCGAAGTTGTGACGTCACTTTGACGTCGTTCGTCGAAAATTTGAATAAAATGTGATCTTTTTCAAGCGTTGGGTGAAATTTTGTGATTTTGTATGTTTCATCTGGATTGACCGACATTGATATAACGAATCTGGAAAAGTTTAATTTTACCAACTGTGAAATAAAATTTCCTGTATTTTGTTTTTTACAAAATAAAGGAATCTGCAAATATCGGCTTAAATATTGGCGCAGAGCCACCTATTGACTAAAATTTTAACTTTTTTTGTTTTAGATTTTTGCAGAGAGCATCTCTTCAACTACGTACTAGTGAAATTTTGTTTCGTTTGGAGCCATAGAACCGGCTCTAGAGCCTTCTGAATAGGCGAACTTTAATTATAACAACCCTGTATAACATCACTATCTCTAAATTTTCTAAACTGAAAATCAAGAAGTTTTCGACAACCGAAACATATTTCTCTGAAATCCCATTCACAAAGATTTGTCTTTCAGGACAGTCAGAAAGCTTGCAACGCCAAATCATGAAAAAATTAGAAAGCTCAAGACGAAAATTGGAACAGATTTCTCTTTCCTTTTCATTTTGTAACCTCCTGACTAATCCTCGTCTACGACACCCACACTATACAAGTTACTAATTCGTCGCTAAACATCACTTTACTCCAGATGAAACAGCACGGAAAAACTGGTGATAAATCATAAATAAATAATAAACTTTTTATGAATCACCATAAAACAAGGAAACACACAAGACGCGTTTCGGGTTGGAAATTTTAACGATCCGTCATCAGCCAATGTAAACACGTATCCGTACGGAAACAAGGTCTCGAAAAAATTATAAAATTAAGTTTTGAGTGAGAAAAAAATTTGAATATTTCGTCAAAATGCATATTAAATACCTTGCCTTGTGCTTCCAACTTTTGCCTTGATGATCTCGTGGATTCTGACAGGCATAGACTTAATAAGGTCTTTTCACTTCTGTGGATCGATAACTGTCAATGCTTTGTGCACGAAAAAAATAATACTAAAAAAAAACTTTACTCCAGTAATGAACAGTCCCGTTGTTTTGTGGTCCATCACGATGTCGTTTGATTGTGCTGTATTGTCAGTTTGGCTTTAGCATTGGCTTTACAATAATTATATTCAGCTTCATTTCATCTGTTGCACAATGTCCTGTTTAATACCTTGGTCTTGGACATTGTCTTCCATTCAGTATTCATAAAATCAGATGCTTTCCACCACATATTCTTGCATATTTGCAATAAAATACGACCTTGACATGTTCAATTCCACAAAAAATGGCCGATTTTACTTGACGGTTAATATAAAATTAATTAACTACAGCAATAAAAGACGCCCATTCACTTCATACCACGTACAAATGTCCTAATGCTGGTTCAATCACCTAAGTAGAAATTTAGTAAAATTTGAACAGACCAGTTTGAATTGATTATCTTAAACTAACAGGATGGTCTGCACAAAAAGTATCTGAATATTTATGACTTACTTGAACGAAAAACCGTTTATTTATTTATTTATTTTGTAAATGGGGATTACTTACGTCCTTTTTGTTGTAAGGTTGTCAGTTGTAACGAAATATTGCGAAATTGCAGAGATATTGTCTTGGAAAGTTTGCACAATACGCCGCATATGCGTGACAGTCGTTATATTTTCCTGATATTTTAGTAAATTTTCATCAAAAACCATGAAAAAAAACTAAATATAATTACTATGCACAAAAGCAGCTACTATATAAAATATTTCAGTGAGTATAGCTTGCAGGTTCCTTTATTTGCAACGCCTGTAGAAGAGGCCAGTACGTGAAATCAGCCACTTTTTTATGGAACTATCCACGTACTGATGTAGCTCGTGATTTACCAGAACAGAAGAATTTTTTCCCACTTACAAGATTTATAAATGTTCTCAAAATTTTCGAATCAGTAGATTGTAATCATGAAAATATCTTTACTACATTTAATCTACGATTTTTCTTGCTTTAGCGACTTAACAATCGTCTCTCTTTTTTTTTCAATTCCAGCTCTGTTACATGTGCTATTTCATACATTGGTTTGAAAGGAGCAAGGGGGGGGGAGCCTAGTGTATTTCTACCCGCCTTACACTGTTAAAAATCTGTAGCTTTTGCTGCATAGTCCAACACCGCTTTTATAGAAAGCGTTTGTTTGACGATATTACGGAGCATTCTCGTTGGTCAAAATAGAGATATTCTGTAAAAGCGGTGGAGTGACTGTACAGTAAAAGTTGGAGATTTTTAACAGTGTAAGTGGAACTGTGCAAGTCAAACATAAAAATTTTATCGCACAAGTATTATAAGCTAAAATAATAAACAAATATTGAGTACTTATGTTGTAATATGCTTCGTGTTCGCATTGAATTAATGTTCATGATATTTCATTATAAAGAAAAATATAAGTTTTTCAATTATGTACATATTTTATTAACAATTGTTGTATAGATATTGTTCATTCCATATTTTTTGCCACGGGCGGTATTGTTAAAATTTATTAACCAAAATTCTATAATTAACACGCCCGATGTTTTTGACAGAATAAGTTGATTGAAGTTGTTTATTATGTTTTCTACACTTTTATATACTCGATACACTTTTTATAAATATTTCTCAACATAATACTGCGACATGCAAAATGATGCTACTGAAATCTACATAAACAAATTAAAAAAACTTCCTGTTCACTAGAATAATATTCAAATATTCTATTAATCATATTCAAATAAGTGCTCATCTGTAAAATTAAAGAAATGTGTACAACTTGAAATCTAACAGAATTCGTAAACGCTATTTTTTAACAAAAAATTCCGCTAAATGTTTCTCAATTTTTATGATTTATCATAAATTAAGATTAATATCGCTGCATGGAAAAACGTTATCTGTTTTAAAGTCTCATTAACAAGTGAATAATACAATTAATCATAAAATAAGAAACATATAAGCTTGATCATTTTAAATCTAGGGTTGAAGGCTCCTTCTGATATTTATCGCAGCATGACAGTTTAAAGATACAGATTATAGAGTTGGTTTCAGGAAGAAAAAGACAGTCCAAATAAATTAACGGATTTACTAAACAAAATTTTCCTGATATCAAAATATATGATTCATTATTTTATTGAGGCGACTTTGAAGAGTACATTAAAGAAGAATAAGATAAAGGAAAATGATTTTATCATTAATTAAAATGAGTAACTTCTTGGTCTGAGATAAAGTAATGATTTCAAATGAGCATGTTAGAAGAGAAATTTTGTTCTTCAGAGCACATTATTTAAGTTTTTTTCAGTTTACTAAGTTCTAAGAAACTTTAAAAAAGAACTTTATTATCAGGCTCTAATGGGTGAATTTCTTCCCACATAAATCAAAAAATTTTATTTACAATCAAATTCCTTTGAGATTAAAATGGATGACACGAGTTTAGAGTTTTACTTCTTCTTTCCACACTTATATGGCAGCAGCACACTCTGCCAATATCTAACTGCTTTTTCGACATTAATTAAAATTTTCCAATTTTCATGAGTTATAAATTTTCTGTTTTTGTTGTGCATTGAGCTTTTATGGCCAACCTAACCATTTCTTCGACTTCGACTTCGAATATGGTTTGACTGAGGTGCCTGTGGACACCTCCACATTTTCCCAGTTAGTGACAGCTGATGAAAAACTGGAGGGCAATCTAAAACCTGACTAGTAGCAAATGTTAGAAAAATGTATGCCTAACAGTTCTTGGCGCGAGTTCTCACGCTCCCCAATTAATTAAATTCTATGAACTTAAATAGCACTCTGCCTCAATACAGCAAAAAGAGGAATAAGTAATTCGCTTACCTTTTTTATAGATATCCGTATCGTGCACCGGTTAGTCAGGGACATAATGAATTGTCGTGGAGACGCAATATCATTCTCAACAATCATGTATCCATTGACAGTTTTTCTCCGTGCTTAATCGTCTTACATCATTGTAGAGTGTGTCATGTTGTAGTCAGAAATTATCTGATTTTTTGAGGAAAGAAAGAAAGGAGTTTAATTAGACATTAAAAAGAAAGAGCTTAACATTTTCGACTCTCTTAGCCGAGAGCCGATCAATGGCGGATCCAAGGGGGAGGTCACGAGGGTCATGACTTCCCCCCCCCCCTCTGGACAACAACAAAAATATTCTAGAAATCATTTTTTAAATGAAATATATAGTCCCGATCATCGAGTTATTTTCTTCTGATGGACTCATGGCTTCTATTATTATGAAACAGGCATTATAAATGAAATGTTAGGTGAAGATGAAAGAGCAGCCGGAAAAAGTTAGAACTCTCATTTTCTGATCAGAATGGGAGAAAAAAAATGGCCATATTTTTTTTTGCACAAAAAATTACGGCCATTTTTTTTTCCCATTCTGACCAGAAAATGAGAGTTCTAACTTTTTACGGCTGCTTCTTTCATCTTCACCTAATACTTCATTTATAATGGCTGTTTCATAATAATGGAGCCATGAGTCCATCAGAAGAAAATGATCCATTCCAAAGGTATAAGTTCGATTTAAAAAAAAACTATTTAATACTTTCATCAGAAAGAAGAGGTTACACCTGCAATTTTCATGGCACTAATAGAATCACATAGCTGCCAATGTATACGGTTTTGTTACCTCTAAAATTGAATACAAATTTTTGCCGTATTTAATCGTTGACAACTGTTAATCTTTTTAAACTAAATTTCCGGAAGTGACAGACAATTGTTCCCTTGTGGCGGCATTTCTGTGGCTGTCAACTCGTAAAACTTGGCTAAAACTTTGACAACATTTTCTGAATAAATCTTTACCTTTATAATAAAATGGGAAACTCTTTAATTTCTTGGTATCTAAACAAAATCGGTAAATTTTATATTTTTACGAATATTAATGCAAATTTTTTGTATTTACGAATGAAAATGGCTTCAGGAAATTATCAGAAAAGTAGTTAGTTTGGATTTGGGTATAGCTTTCAATATAAAAAATTTTCATAAAGAGATGTCGTCCCCTTCCACCCATAAAAAGGGAATCTATGACCCCCCTCTAAATGGTGAGCTGGATCCGCCCTTGGAGCCGATAGAAAAGTGAGCTTCGAAACACAGTTATATCGCGTAGCTTACATCATTAATTTTTACATGTATATATTCTCTGCACTTTGTTGTAATCATCCAAATAAATATAATTGGCTATTTGTATTAAATTAAAGTCAAAAGGAAATAAATGTTCGGTGAAAAAATTCAGTGTATAAGTCAATTATAATGTTTATAAGTACCTCTGCACGCCAGAACAAAATACGCACGAGCATATGGTTGGAGCATTACATATTTCTTCACATGATACAAAAAAAATGAGAAATACAGATTTTTTGGTTTTTTATCTGTCAGCTGCTAAGTGCTCTTCCAATGCTTTCACTTTTAACGATGTTATTTTCTGTAGCAGATGGGGAAAAAAGGTTTAGGATCTTGATTAGGTGATTATAGATTGAAATATCTTCCATCTGCAAAAGCAGGGGGGATAAAAATAAAATAAAATAAATAAAGCCTTAAATGTGGGAAAAAAAGAGCTAATGAATTTTCGATGAATTAAACATATTTAATTTCCCTTTTAAATTTGTCCGGTAGGATCGTCCTTTGGTTTTAAAGAACATTTTTTGTAAGAGAAAACTTATTTTTCTTATGAACATTTCTAATAATTAATAATAGTTGTTAGCAACTGACTAAATTCTATATTTAAATATTTTCAACGCATGAAATTAGGTAGTCGGATGATTTTCACCCATTAGAGCTCGAGATCTCTACTGCATACCGAATGAAGATGATCATGTCGAGGAAGAGCGTTTACACGATTGTTGGATCTGCAGAAGTGATATTAGAATAATTATAACTCTTAAACTGGCAAAACTTTTAATCAATGAAGATTGTAAATGCTAAATTCATATTAGGCCGATATGTGTAGAAAAATGAAATAAATGTATTTGTCATTGCAATGAAAATGTGTCACAACTTCCGATGCATTTACCAAACGTGTCTTATTTTAAGATTAAACGTATATTGGTCGGATTCCGAAGAAAACGATACTATCGATTACGTCACTTTTGTTAAAAAAGAAAGCACACAACACCAGATTAAAAGAATATATACAATTAAATATACAGGGCATCCCACTTCTTTGAAAAACTCGTTTAAACAACATTTTTGAACAGCTGAATAGAAAAGGCTTTGGATGACTTTAAATGTGTACTGAATGTGTTCAGAGTTATCAAAAAACCACCCAGCTTAAACTATTTGAAACACGAGGTTCTCATTCATTTGGCATCTCATAGCATAGAAAGTTAACACTGACTATATACCAAGAACCGGTTATTTGGTGGTACCAAATGAAAATTTTTCGTTTTGATACGAAAATTGTTCATAAAATAAATAAAATGTAAATCAAGCAGAAATAAGTTAAATTTAACGTTAAATAGTTTTAAATAAAAATTCTAGTCCGAAATATTTTTATAAAACTTGAGAAAAATTCCTGGTATACTTAGTGTTAAAGATCTTACTTTAAAACCAAAACCTATCAGATTTTTTATTTTATTTGTCAGATGAATTTAAAACTTTGTCTAAGAAAGCAGAATTAGTTTTGCTTCCTTTCTCAACGACATGAGACTATGAAGCAAAATTTTCGACTAACGCAGGCACCAAAACGAAAAACAGAAGTCTTTTAAATGCAGTACCAAGCATTCGCCTGGAATTAGTAGCAACTGGACCCGAATTCAGATATTTGTGCAAAACAACCCAATCACATTAAGCTTTAATTCGTTATTGTTCTTCACTCCAATACTGTAAAATTTATTATAAGGCTAATGTTACGATTTCTTGAGTTTTTGGAGGTCTTTTGAGTATGTAATCTTCTGACAATTCCATCTGTATTGATAGTAATTGAAAATAAATTCAGTATTACGGTAAAAGTTTCAAAATATTATTTTATTTCTGAGACAATGCACAATTGTTTAGAATTACTATCCATTCCCTTTTCCTCTGTTCGGTAGCAATTCACCGAAAAAATATTACCTTGTAACATAGCGTACGGTATTTTTTTAAGGATATTTTTGAAATTTTAATAACCTAAAGCTCAAAGAGTTAAACAAGAAGTGTAGGCAATCGAATCTTTTAACAAGTGGGTAAGTGTGATCACAGATCGCACAAAGGTTTCGTTTAATATTCCTTTCAAAACACTTTATACTTTTTCTAAATCTATTAGTTCCACATTTCGCAACCGTGGGATGCACTCTATTCCGAACGAAACTCCGTTTAACATCCTATCCGTAGATATATTGGTCGAGGGGGTCGGGCCCATAGAACCCGAGATAAGTAGGTTCCCCCTGGCGGTAAAAGTGGAACTAAAATAAGTAAGGCTATGGTGCATAATATGAAAGGATGGTCAAAGGGGTGTCGGCAAAAGTTAGAAAAGTGCACTCCGGGTGAAAAGGGGAGAGGATAAAAAATTGTTTAAAATACACAAGTTAGAGCCCGGGGGGGGGGGGGGTAAATAATATAAGACTTTTTCAAAATCTTATGATTTTCCATGTGATCGCACGTGTTCACGTTAGCGCTATAAGTATGCAAAATTTCAAGTCTCCAACTTAATTAGGGGCTCAATTAGAAAAATTGCTTAAAATACACAAGTTAGAGCCCGGAGGGATAAATAATCTAAAACTTTTTGAAAATTTTATGATTTTTCGTGTTATCGCAAGTATTCTGCTATAAGTAGTATGCAAAATTTCACATCTCCAACTTAATTAAGGCCTGAGTTAGAAAAATTGCGTAAAATACACAAGTTAGAGACCGGAGGGGTGAATATAAGACTTTTGAAAATTTTAGGATTTGCGTGTGATCGCAAATGTTCAGCTATAATTATGCAAAATTTCAAGTCTTCGACTTAATTAGGGGCTCAGTTAGAAAAAAAAAAGCTTAAAATACACACGTTAGAGCCCAGAGGGTTAAATATAAGATTTTTTCAAAATTCTATGATTCGTCGTTTGATGTGCGGTATTCAGCTGTAAGTATGAAAAAATTTCAAGTATTCAACTTAATTAGGAGCTCAGTTAGAAAAAAAAGCTTAAAATACGCAAGTTAGAGCCCAGACGGTTAAATACAAGGTGGCCATAACTAAATTGACGGTACTCAGAGTGTTCTGTAGCGCAATCTAATTGCAAGAATGGCGCCAAATTTTGTAGGAAGATTAAACAAGACGTGGAACGAATGATTCCGCGAAAAAAAATTAGTTACAAAAATCACCGCCAGGGGAATGTGTGGCGCTGTATATTCGAAAAAGAGAGTTTCACAAAATGAAGAATCAATACTGAAATAAAATTACCGTTTATTTAACGAATTTAGCAATTTAATCTAAGCTCAAAATGGTAACAGTTTATAAAAAGCTAAAAATTTACATAAACACTGCTAAAGTTTCTTTATCTGCAATTTCCCTTACAGAGCCCCAAAGAAAGCAACAGCAGAAGAAGAAGTTCTCTATTCAAATTTCACG
Source organism: Maratus speciosus (assembly GCA_963932465.1). Lineage (NCBI taxonomy): Eukaryota > Metazoa > Arthropoda > Arachnida > Araneae > Salticidae > Maratus > Maratus speciosus. The sequence goes on from OZ010792.1 coordinate 283,454,547, forward strand.
TTACATCTTTTGGCCCAGTGCCAGCTTGTTCGGCTTTAAAAGGTAATGTGCTACTGTTAGAAGCAAATTTATTGAAAGTTATCATTCATAACGTCTCCTTCTCCAGCCGAGCGAGCTCTACTAGTCAAATTCTTTTACCTCAACCAGTGCAATGCGCCAGCCGCTGTTCGTGCTTTTAGAAACCACAAAAAAAATTCGTAAAGGTAAATATCCTTTGTCAGTTAATGGTTTAAAAGCAATGGTTGAGAAGTTTGAGAAAACAGGTTCTCTAAATGTTCAGTCCAGCAGAGGACGAAAACCCGAATCCCAGGATACAATCGAAGAAGTGGCAACGACGATAGTCGACAGAGCCTCAGACAATATTGCTACCATTTCCAGCGCTCGTGGGATAGCTCGGAATCTGGATATGCCTTATTGTACGGTATGGAAAATTCTACGAAAGATTATCCACTTCTATCCGTACTAGATCAGCCGTGTACAAAAGTTACGTCACGCCGACCATGATAAGCGATTGACTTTTGCTCTCACTTTTCTTGCCGGAATAGAGTTGGATGATGCTTGGCCCTGGAAAATCTTATGGGGAGATGAAGCCCACTTTTACCTGAATGGAACTGTAAATACCCAGAACTGCCGAATTTGGGATAACAAGTCACCAAGAACATTCAAAGAAATTCCTTTGCATTCACCAAAGATAACTGTTTGGTATGGTTTCACAGAAGATGCGATCATAGGTCATTCTTCTATGAGAACATTACTGCGACAGGACCTGTAACTTGTTCTGTTACCGGAGACAAATATCGCCAAATGCTAAACAACTTTCTTATTCCGGCTCTTCAGCAAACACAGTGCCTGGAGAAAATCATTTTCATGCAAGATGGAGCCCCTCCACATATTGCTTTACGGGTACAGCAGCTGCTACGATAGAAATTCAGAACAGAAATAGTCATTAGCCGCTGTTTTCCAACTGTATGGCCACTTCGCTCCCCTGATCTTACACCCTGCGACTTTTGGCTATGGGGTTACCTAAAGTCCAAGGTCTATCACGGAGGTGTCCAAGACCTGGCTACGTTGAAGGATAACATATCTCGAACTTTACGGGAGATTCCTGCAGACATGTTATTCTCTGCTGTTGTAAATGATGTGCACAGAATGCAATATGGGGTCCACAAAAACTGAGTTGACCACATCGAAACTGAATTGGATGTGCTAAATAAACGGTAATTTTATTTCAGTATTGATTCTTCTTTTTGAAACTCTCTTTTTCGAATACACAGCGCCACATATTTCCCTGGCGGTGATTTTTGGAACTAATTTTTTTTTCGCGGAATCCTTCGTACCCCGTCTTGTTTAATCTTCCTACAAAATTTGGCCCCATTCCCGCAATTAGATCGCGCTACAGAATACTCTGAGTACCGTCTGTTTAATTACGGCCACCTTGTATAAAACTTTTTCAAAATTTTATGATTTGTCGTTTGGTATGAGGTGTTCAGCTATATGTATGCAAAATTTCATATGTCCAACATATATAGTTTCTGAGAACGGGCTCTGTGACGGACAGACAGACATAGGAGCGAGACGAATAGGGTTTCGTCAGATGACCGAAACCCTATCGGCGATCTTTAATTTCTCAACCGTTGGCCGTAGTGCAATGCATCAGTTATAGTTTCATGCGTTGGATGTTGATCCCTAGGGAAACGTTCTGAATAAACCCTCGCAGCCGCTGTGGCATTTCTTTGACATTCACCATAAATAAGTATCATTTCGGCATATTGCAAGTATGTGTAGCCTGCCATCACGATCTCAGCGCTGACTAGCATGTCCACTGCTAGATAGCTTGTGTTTTATCCGGAATGTAGGGCGCTGCTATACTATTGTAATTTGCTTAATTGAACGCGATTTTCATGCTCGTTATGCTCAGCTTCAAACGTATGGATTCGTCGTTTGCATTCCGCTGCCATTATCTAGTTCTTACTGAGTATGTTTTATTTTCCTGGTGTCGATTCTACCTACTTTAACTTTTAAATGTTGTTCGATCCTTAAAAGTTAGCTCAAATTTTTAGATGAAATAACCCTCTTTGGTGGTACCCCGATTTGGCAATACCAGCTAAAGGTGGTTTCGCCGTAAAAAGAACATTGCACCCTGATTTCGATCTCGAATTATTTTAATTCATTTTTTAATTGATCCCTCAACGAAAGACAAATCATGTGCAAAAATCTTAAAATTTGAAATTTAATAACTGCGTCAGTTTTTGTAGTACAGAAGTAAAACGTTTCGTATTATATCTGTCATGATATGTGTAAACTTTTGCTAAATATAACTATAGGGATTGAGGGACCGTATAAAAAATTAGATTTCTCAATTTTTATAAAATTGATTTTTTTCTTTAAACAAGGCCACAACATTTACCTCATTTGAAACGTTTTTTGTAATTGGACCTATATGTCTACGGTTGAGAAATTAAAGGTAAGCAAAATCAAAATCTACAGGAGATTAAACTCTCATATTGCAATAAAATTGTTAAAAAAAACATTTAACATTAAAGTGAGAAAAAAATGAAACTTTTATTTTGTTTTTGTGATTAATTGTGTTATCGGATGTCTATAAGAATCGGACAACGAATCGCGTTGTTTTATCCAAATATATAAATCATAGTGTAGATAACTTATGAGTATAAAAAGTGAAAATGCTTAGTAAAAATCCAAAATATGTTAGGTGGAGTTTATGCATTTTGATAAAATTTAGTTGCATTAACTTATTTAATTTAACAAACGAACATTTAAGAGAAAGGATTACTAATATCTAGTCTGGTAAATGCAATGATTTATCAATTTGACTTTGTAGTGTTTATAAAAAATATGCTTTGATCAGTGCTGTAAAAAAAATAATATTTACAAAAAAGGTAAGGGAATACATGAAATCGTTAGAGAGATAATGAATATTGTTTTTATTCGCCTAAAAATGTACATTGAAAAAAAAAATTTGTAATTCTACAGATGTAAAGTTACAGAAATCTGTATGCTGACTAAAATGTTATCAGTATACACTGAACAAAAAAGAAAAAAAAATGCAAATCTACAAAACTAGCCTTTGGAGCTACAGAAATCTGTAGCTTGCAAAAGAATCTACCAAAATTACAATAATCTTACTAAAATTTTATCTGTAACCCTGGTTGCAGTTACATAAAAAGTTCTAGAAATCCCAGTTTCCTAAAAAATTCTTAGTAACCTTACATATTTTTTTTGATTTTCAGTGCAAAAAATGTATCTGTTACATGGTTTTTTGTTGATGTCGTTACATAAATAGTTCTAGGAATCCCAGTTTCACAGAAAAATTTTAGTAACTTGACAGGTTTTTCTTTTACAGTGTAAGCATATAAATAATATATTTGTTAAAATAGTAATTATCCCATATTAAGAGATTTTTTTAATATGAAAGAATTAAAAATTGATATACAGGGTGCAATATTTTTGTGCATGTTTTTGGTCATGGCACGAAGGTCCTCCCTGAATTTAAAAAAATTCCGCCGGAAGTGGGCGCTATAATTGCGATGCCTGTACCATTTTCATTATTGTACTATCGAAAAGTGTATGAAGTTATGCATAGAATTGAACCAAATTTTTTGTGTATGTTTCTGGCTATGGCAAGCAAATCCTCTCTGAATTAAAAAAAAAATCTGCCGGAATGGGGCGCTGTAATAGCGATGTCTGTACCATTTTCATTATTGTACCATCAAAAACTGTATAAAATTATGCATAGAATTGAGCCAAATTTTTTGTGTATGTGTAAGGCTATGGTCAGTAGGTCCTTCCTGAACTTGAAAAAATTCCGCCGGAAGCGGGCGCTATAATTGACCATTTGTCTGTACCATTTGCATTATTATACCATCGAAAAGTGTATGAAGTTATGCATAGAATTGAACAAAAATTTTTGTGTTTGTTTCTGGCAATGGCAAGCAAGTCCTCACTGTATTTGAAAAAAAATCTGCCGGAAGAGGGGCGCTGTAATAGCAATGTTTGTGTCATTTTCTTTATTGTACCATCGAAAAGTGTATAAAATTACACACTCGTACAATTCAACCAAATTTTTTGTGCATATTTTTGGCTTTGCCCAACAGGTCCTCCTTGAATTTGGAAATATTGCGCGGCAAAGGGGCTTTGTGATAGCGATTTTGTATACTTTCTTGATTTTTCGTAGTTATATTGTCCATCGGCAGCTCGTGCAGCAGCGGGAACTCACTTCCTGCTAAGCCGGCTATTCGCAAACAGCTGATAACAAGGGAATAAGGAAAAACTACTAAATATCATGATATAGATTAACTCATAATTAGGCCGTTTAATTGATTGAAGCAGAAATTTAAGATGAAAATCAAAGTTGGTATAGTATTGAACTAATAATATTGAAGTATTAACATGTGTAACTACTTTTTAAAATATTAAGATGTATAAGATCGAAGAAAGTTCTGAAGATTGGCACATCCAACTGGTTTTTTAACACTTTACAACAAAGTTGAAAAGTGTTTATGACTTCAGTTTGTTATGACTTCAGTTATGACTTCAGCGCTTTAACTCTCGTAATTATACTCGGATTGCTCAGAAATTTTTGGATGTTATTGACGTCTACCATAGCATGATCCCTAATTCAAATGAAGTTTGTAGCATGTTTAGTTCATTTACAGGAACAATCAAAATTATTCTGTTTCATTACGGCCAATGGGAAAAAATCGTTTCAAATGATTTTTAGTGATGTTACGGGTATCCAAACATAACAAAACTGATATGCATTTATGAAGTGCACTAAAATATGCATTCTGTAGAATATGCGGTGGAAATAATAGTTATTATTCATTTACAGGGCTACACAAAAGAATTCCATTACGTAATGATATAGGGGGGGGGGTGATTGTTTGCGGCGTGTTTTAATTATATTAAACGGTTTCATGCATAGGGTAACTCCGAGAGAGTCGCCGCATCCGGGATAGATGCCGCACCCCTTGTATTTCTTGTAATTATCAATAGACGGTCGTCAAACGCACAGTATAGGTGCGCAATGAGATTATTTTAACCAGTGTACAGCGTGAATCCTATTTCAATGTTTACTTTTAGAAGTACAATCCTTATTTTGACAAAAGTGCATGATTTCACTGTCCAAAATTTTAAACACGTTATGTTTAAATACTTTTCATACACTAATTTCTAAATGCATGCATGATTTCGAAGCCAAAACTAAGTGTAGGGTTTGTATAGAGTACTGTGTGTATGGTTACGCCATTCCCCTTATCGATGGCAGGTACATGTGATGGCCGACGTCTGCACCATGCAAAATGGGATACATGCCGCACTGCAATTCTGGTATACATGCCGCAGTTTCTTTTATACGGGATGATTAAGTGTTATTAACTTTTCCTTTTCTTTTTGCACAGACTAACCATGTTAGGCATGCTTTCAAGTTTACTAAAACCAAAGGAAAAAAAGGGGAAAATAAAAAGTAAGAATGGCAAGAAAGATGCAAGTCAAGATGATAATAAGGAAAAATTCGATTACGCGTAACGCAGACGTTCTTTGCAATTAATGTTTAGAAAATTACTCCAAAAAAGAGAAAGTGTAATTGGCTTCGTTGCATCATGTGTCAAATGTAGTTACATAAAGACTGTACTTTTTCGACATTTTTTCTGTAGATTATAGTCGAAACCATTCGGGACCATAGGTGCATATAAGCGCCTTCACAAAGAGCATATAAAATTTGTTTCTGGCACCAGTAAAAAAGAAAAGTAATATTTGCTTTCTTTAATTAGAGAATTTTCATGATTATTTAAATAAAGGTAACTTATTTTTAAAAAGTGGTGCCAACCGAATAAAATTTGTGTAAAAGCCACCGGTCACGAAAGGGTTAACAAATAAATTATGAAATACAATTTTACTTTTTTTCTTTTCCCTCTCTAATACATTGATGTAACATTGTTGCTGAAATAACAATTAAAATTTAATGTAAAAAATAAGTTGATAATTTCAATAGTGAAAGTAGGCAAACAATTATTAATTTGAATCTACTAATACGTTTAATTGTACTCATTTAGTTTCATTTTGTTATTACATCATTAATTACAGTCCAGATATGAATATTTTTTTGAATATTTTTATTTATAATTTCATTCTGTTCATATCACAAGCGCGGCATAACTACCGCACAAGTGCGGCGTCTCAGCCTGAATGTACGGGTGACGCGCCGCAGTGTAATGTTTTAGAAAAAAAATGTAAAAAAATATAAATTATTTGTTTTGATTTTTTTTTTCGCAGTACACCCGTTGTATATTTAACATTAAATACCACAGCATGTTTTTTTGTTTGTTTTTTTTAATTTTATGTCCATCATAGGACTTTATACACAAATTTTAAAAAAATGTGCGGCATAAATCCCGGAATTACCCTAATGAAATTGATATATGCCACTGAGGTTTACTATAAGTTATGTCATGTATAATACGAAGTGCATAGCATTTACAGTGACACACAAAATATTTCAGATACTGTAGTGTATCAAAAGTACTGTGCATTAGCGGTGATTGCTAGAAATGCATTTTTAATTATGATATGAGCTTTTATGTTTCACTATATTTATGCATACTATATGGTGTGTATAAATGCTATAATTCATATACAGGGCTACACAAAAGAATTCGTAAGGGTTACTGAGTATGATCGCAAATTCCTTAAAGGTGGTTTTTAAATGAGTTATGCATTTTTACGCTGAACTGCATTTAGTTTATTAAGAAATATTTGTAGAATATAGATAAAATGATATACATAGTCATGCAAAGAATTAGATACATGCCGTCTATGGATGATAACTTCTGGAAATGTGATTTCAATAGTTTTAAGAGTGTTTTAGTTTGAATTAAATTTTAGCGAAATAGTGGCGTGCTATAAAGGTACTAGGTAAACTACAGGGCTTTACAAAAGTATTCAAGTATTTTTCCATCTATTAGTATACATTTCTGAAAGGGTAATTTCAACTTGTTATGTGTTTTCTTGCTAAACTAAATTTTTTCATTATCAACATACAAATCAAATACAGGGCTTTTCAAATGAATTGTAATACACATTTGGCTATGGACGGTAACTGCTGAAATCAGTTTTTTTAAATGTTTACATAGTTATCATATTTACCTTATTTCCCTAAATAATGAAATTTTGTTAAAGCTTCCAGGAAGTGTTGGGAAGTGTTTCAGAATCTATGCTTTACGCATGATTTTTTTTTTTTTTTTTTTTTTTTTTTTTATAGAAAGGTTACAGTTTGTGGTCGACAACGTTTCGATTTCTTCCGGACAATAATATAAACTTTTTTTTAGTTTTATAAGCGTTAACTTTCGTAAAAATTAATCTATCATCACGAAATTTTAATATATCATCGTATTCTGCACGTCAAAATGAGTGATATTAAATAACTAAGGGAATTAAGTAAAATGAATGTAAATTACTGTTTTGCACCAGGTAAGTAACCAGATTTTATCCGAACAAAAATCAATTCGTGGTGCCGTCTGGGTTAGGTGGAAGCTAATTTTTTCGTTGTGGGCCGGGTTCAAGTTGACTTAGCCCTAATTTGGGTTCAGGTCTGTTTTGGTTCACTCTTGCGGAATGGGTTTGATACAGTGTTGAAATCGTAAGAAAATTCGCGGTTTTCGGCGGATTCGGTTCCAGCTGAAAATTGAACTTTTAAAAACCTTAATAACAGGTGCCGGCATGTGTGAGTGTGTGTGGGGGGGAAGGGGGGAATCTATGTTCTTAACCACTTCACCGGCAGCAGGTATAGGGAAACAGTGCTTTTACCAACGATTTATCTCGGGGCGAACGTTGAAGTGAACATCTTCGTATGAGTGATCTCTCTTAGGCTGTGAAACGCTATAACATTATTAATGAAACAGAGAGTACACATGGCTTCTTAAAAATAATCCAGATGGTATACGGTGTATACCTCCGCATATCCTTCACTACACCCCTAGTTTGGTAACCTATTTTAAAAAGAAAGTTCACTATATTGTTTAAATCTATTATTTAAATCTATTGTTTTAATGTATTGAAAAAATCTATTATTTTTCTAACTATTACTATGCAAACATACAGGGCCGCGAATCTTTTTAGCCCGCCCCGTCCTGTATGAAAAAACTATCGGCACAGCCCGGTATAAAAGCTAAAAATTCGGAACAAGCTCGGCGGCCCAATATAAAAGCTGAAAGTTCGTCCCGATCCCAGCTAGTACAAAACCTTGATTAACCCTGCTCAACTGAATTTCTATAAAATATTGATTTTTAAGCCAGTATGGCTAAAAATCGTCTTGTACGAGAAATTCTGACAAAAAATATTTATTGTAGTTTTTTTTTTTTTTTTTTTTTTTTTCATTTTTATACTCTTCATTTTTTAAAAAAAGCATGCCGGACTGCGATATTTATTTTTTAAATGATTTTTGTATGGAAAAGTCTTAGTTATCATTTATATCGCTAATCCACATTCCATGGCTTGGAGACTTAAATATAAGAAAAATGCTATACAATATAATCTTCTAAGACGGAATCGACAGTTATATGAGACAAATCCGTTATAGACAGGTTTCTTTCTTAGCAGGTACATAGTTTGTTTTAAATGAATTATATTCTTTTCACATGTGTTATTATGTTCATTTTACATGGATCAACACATTTTTCTGTTTTAGACAAGATTCGTCATTGGCAGGTTCTTTTTCACAGTTTGTTTTTCTGTGCTTTAATTTTATTGTCTAGAGATACAATATATGCTATTCTTTAAAAATAATAAATTTAACATTTTAATTGTAGAATAATGGTGATTTTTAAAAATATACATTTTGTGCAAAAATTGTTCGTTCTTAGCAGGTACATAGTTACTGTAAATGAATTATATTCTTTTCACACGTGTTATTATGTTCATTTTACATGGATCAACACATTTTTCTGTTTTAGACAAGATTCGTCATTGGCAGGTTCTTTTTCACAGTTTCTTTTTCTGTGCTTTAATTTTATTGTCTAGAGATACTATATATGCTATTCTTTAAAAATAATAAATTTAACATTTTAATTGTAGAATAATGGTGATTTTTAAAAATATACATTTTGTGCAAAAATTGTTCGTTCTTAGCAGGTACATAGTTACTGTAAATGAATTATATTCTTTTCACACGTGTTATTATGTTCATTTTACATGGATCAACACATTTTTCTGTTTTAGACAAGATTCGTCATTGGCAGGTTCTTTTTCACAGTTTCTTTTTCTGTGCTTTAATTTTATTGTCTAGAGATACTATATATGCTATTCTTTAAAAATAATAAATTTAACATTTTAATTGTAGAATAATGGTGATTTTTAAACATATATATTTTGTGCAAAAATTGTTAGGCCGTGCCAGATTTTACTGATTTTTGCATAGGTCAGACTGTCCCGGGACAAGCCAAACATTTCATGCGGGCTGGGTCAGGACCGAGCTTGAAAATTTTGGGCAGTGCAGACCTCTTTGAAGAATGAAGTTAAGCCCGATTCGGTCGGGGGAAAATGTCAGTCCCGGACCGAAAAAAGTGATGTCGAGGTCCTGCCCGACCCAAGCCTTTAGAAAAAAATAAAACCTGTGCCTGACACAGAAAGAGCGATGTCCAGGCCCGGCCCGGTCAGAGTGTCGTGAATCAAAATTGGCCCGCCAGGTTCGGCCCGCGCATATCTCTATCCTTATGCACAAACTATTTAAATTTTAAATGTATTTTGTATTTTAAATGTATTTGAAAATACATGTATTTGGATTTGGATTTTTTAAAATTCGAAAAGTAGCCCCGATATTGTATTTTGTATTTTAGGTTCTAAAACTAATGTATTTTGTATTTTGTATTGAAAATGATTTTTCGATGTATTTTGCCCAACTCTGGCAGGAACAACAGGCGTTCTAAACAAAGTCTTTAAAAACTTTCTAAATTACGTTTTCTATGGAATATTAGAAAATACCAAACCGATTTCAAAATTTATCTCGGTAAATTAATGGTAATAGTCTCTGTTTCAACATAAGTATGTTACGATAGTGCCACTACCAACAGAGAGGTGGTAGACCGTCAGACAAGAAGCTTGGAATTTAACATGATGGTTAATTTTACGATGTAAATGCGTACTAAGAACGGTTTCTAAAAAATTCAAAACTTCAAATGAATACTGAAATGAATGTATTAAATGAGCTAAATTATTCTTTATTTAGAATTATTTTTAGTTATTCTTATTAATTTAAGTCTCATTTCTGCTTAATGCAGTGTAATAATGAAGTTTAGTTAAACTATGGCTTAATTATTAATTTTTTAATTATTCCAAAAAGTATAATTTCTTCTAACAAAAATTAGACATACGAATATCACTCGGCATATTTCAACTATATTACGCGAGCAAAGCCGCGGGTTTTGCTAGTAATACATAATGAGAATTTTATAATGTTTTGAAAGAGATATTAAACGAAACTCTCTGTGCGATCTGCGATCACACTTACACTAGCAAGTATCTCACTAGCAAGATTTTCTGCTAATCGAAATTAAATAAGCGAATGAACGTTATTAAAATTCATAAACTCATCAAACTTAATAGCGATGAATTCGGCTAAACATTTTAATAGTTTTCAGTTTTTGTAATTTATTACACAATATGATTTATTTGTTTAAATAAAAGAACGTTATCTGCTTTAAGTCCCTTATTAACAAACAAATGACATGATAATCATAAAATAAACATAAAAACGCAATTATTTAAAATCTACTGTCCAATGATCTCTGAAGAAATATATTCTAATAAGTCAAATGTTTTATCAAATGTAGATTTAGAAGTTATTTAAATAAAAAAATAAAATAAAATAAAGCCTTATTAATTAACACTTTTACTAGACAAAAATTTCTTAATAACAGAAATCTTGAGTAATATTTTTCCCCTTTCTATTATTTGCATTTTATTGTGTTCTTTATTAAATAACAAAGGAAGTTTGAGATATTTATTTCTTATAAATTTACAACTACAATAAAGGCACTGTTATAAATGTACAGCAATTTCTTATATTTATATGCATGTGTCTAGTAAAATCCTTTCTCAACTCGTCAATTTTAAACGTCGGTAGCTAGATTCATAAAAAAGGCCTCCACATAGTATAAGTAAAGTTTAAATGCGTCAGAAAGGAGTAATTAGTTGTCACTAGACACATCTACCATCTGTGTTCAATCCGATCTTTGGAAACCGCTATACAAGTGTATAGCGGTGTATATACTTTACTTTATATTGAATATAGCTTTTCACATTTCGCAACATTCCAGATAATACGCCACCGGCACACGCACTCTGTAAAAAAAAATTCTGCATTTTACAACAAAAGGTGCTGGTATACCGGCTGCTAACACAATTGCTGTAAATTTTATAAGCTGTTGTCTTTAAGAGTCTCTCTATTCTAAAAAAAGTAAATAACGCTGTTACCGCCACCACTGGTTTTGAATTTTATGACCTGGGGTCTTTCTTTGATAATATTAAGAAAACTACTGCATACAAAAATATGAAAATCGGTGGTATTACAGAGAAATGTTCGATAAACCCGCTGATGCAGACAATTTTCAAATCGAAGAATTATTTTAAGAGATATTTAATGTTAAAATTGGTCAAAATCGTTCCATTAAAAAAGTTTTATAGAAGCAAGAACTATACATAGGAATTTAATCATTTTTAGATCATTTTATAAATTAGAAGTTTCCGCTGTGCAGACTGCATTTATCTTTTTTAATTTGACTTATTTGTTGAGGGTTTATTTCCATTTCAAATTCAAATTTTCAGCATTTCCAGACATATTTTTTACATATTTTAGAAGGGGTTATTTATTTTTTTAAATTGGTGCCAAAATTGTAAAAACTTTTCAAATAATAATATTTCCTTTAAACTGAAAATTTATTTACGCGTGACTATTATAAACAGAAAAAAACCCCTATTAAATTAGAATTAAATCATGTTAAAATATATATTTACACGTATTCGTGATACTTATTTCATACTTCGAGATAATCTTTTTAACTACTGTTGCCAGAGACAGTGCAAATAATATTTCCTTTCTAACAGTTGAAATATTTCCAGGTGAATATTACAAAAAGAAAAGTTTGGTTAAAATTACATCAGATTTAAAACGTGTGATTTAAAATCATTTTCTTATAGTTGTATAAAAAAATACATGGAAGCAAAGACTCTGTTGACTGAGTTCATTTTACATTAGCTAATTTTCAGACGTTTAACTGATTTTATTTAATCAAACATGAAAACAGCAATTCACAGCAGCTTTTTTGGCTTTAAAATCCTTCATTAAAAGAGAAATAAATGGAAACGCGTTTACAGGGATATCGCCACTGTTTTTTTAATTTTATTTCAATCTTCCTGAACCTTTTTTAAGCCGATCAAATTAACGGATTTTTAGAATCTGAACGGGGGTTGGCGAGCGAAGCTCGTAGGGGGCTGGGCCCCCTAATGCTGTAAACTTTCTCAAGTCTGGGTAAAGTCGTGTTGCTATTGGCTGCGGTGTGCACGTTACAGAAAGAATTCTATTTTTACTTCGCTTGTTGCTTGAATTCGATTCCACAGCATCGGTACTTGAAAAATTACTACAGAAAGTGCAGGAAAATTCACAAAATTTTTTTACAGTGATCAGTTATATGGCATCGAAATTTCTAAAAAGACGTCGGTTTGGCCCCATATACACATATTATTTACACTTATGCAATCGCGCGATTAAACAAGTCCAGTTTTTCTTTAAAGCAGTACAGGATACAGAATCACTCCACCTGGTAGCCAACCAAAAATGGCAAAGGCCGAATAACCAGGTGAAAATTCCTTCCACCTCCAGCAAAGCCCTATCCAGGGCAACCGACCCGGTTAGACAACACCATATAATTGAAAATAAATACATAAAACAATGTTACCACAGCAATAGGATATGACAAAAAGACATTTGCACATATGTCTATTAAAAATATAAAAAGTAACAAAAATATGTGCTTCAGAAAATATCTGAGTAAAAACGTATAACAATTTTATAGACATCTACATATATGTCTTTAAGTAATAATAAAATAGTTTTCGTAATGGTAAATTAAATTAAAATTAATGTAAATAATGACAATACTATATTCAATAGTTACTCTGTAACTAAAAATCGCAAGTCTAATACTAATTTCTCAATATTGTTAATTTTTACTTTTTCACTATAATGTCCAAGGATTAAAATCCATTACTGCAAAGCCCATTATCAGAGTCTAGAGTAGCAAAAAAAAAAAAAAAAAAAAAAAAAAAAAAGCAGTACAGGGATGATCTCTGAAATTGTAGGAATCTTTTTAAATGTTTTGATCAGGAGAATTTTTATGGTTATTGGATGCTACGAAGGGCCGCCGTCATGATAGAACAAAACAGCCTTTGTTCAAACAACGGTAGATTATACAATCTGCTAATACATCTTGTAAAAGCTTCAAGTATTAAGCCCCTGTTAACATAACCTCGTGAAACACACATCCGATCAGATGTCATTGAAAATGCCACAGCAAACATTAATGGACTACCGTACCTGATGACGGTCTAATAAAACATGTACCGAATTTTCCAGTTTCAAGTAATACCTCATCTACATATTGTAGACAATATTATGGTTAAAGGATGTCTTATACCTTCAATTAATATCAACACGGAATGTTAATTAGCTAACTTATAAGGTTATGACAAAATTTCACCTGTCTTAACATTTTTGATCATCCCCTGACAGGCGTACGTTAGGGTACTGAACACCTCATTGTTGCAGAATTTGCTATACGTGGCTTTTTGAGAAGCCATACTCGTCACGAACCTGCCATGTTCTGCTCTGAGGATCGATGATGACGTTTGCTAAGATATTCTCTATATCCATGTTCTACACACATTGGTCTGTTGTAAGAATATCAACTAGTTAAGCATTCTATCTTCCCCAACAATTTTAAGGAGTTGAGGATTATCTTCTATGACAGATGAGCTCCTGCAGAAAAATGTTGAGGATGTGGCCACTCTGCGTTCCTTGAATTGCAACAACATTCACCATACAGAAAAATTATCTTTATATGTATTGCTTATCACAGAAAACTGTGACCCCGCCGTGACCCGATATTTGACTGAGATCTCGGGAACTCTTTTTAATACCTGCCGAAAAGTTATTTCATCTTCCATACCTTACGCATATCGCACAAATTTCGTTTAATTCGTACACCAAACGCATGTTTTACTGATTTTATGATTTACTTCTTTGCTTAGAATTGACATGCCGCTAGTTCATCAGTTAAGCGTTTGTCTGCTTCCATTATATATATAATGTAAATAATAAGTCTTTGTAAGCTTTTTCATGTTTTTTTTGTTTTTTTTTTAATAAAAGTTCTTGGTTAGAATACAAAATACAAAAAGGCTTATTTGCAATGCGTCTTTTAGAAAAGATGGGCATGACGTCTACATGACGGATGCTCAGCTAATGATGACACAATACTTTTTCATCACTATTTACACCAAAATAATAGCTCGTTTTGCTACTTTTTAATAAGGAAATTCTGTTGAAAAAGCTACAATTCTGGCACTAAAGAACTATTGATGAGCTTTCTCCATTTCTCTAGGTACATTTGTTATAAAAGGATTTGCTTAGCCGGACTGTTTCTATGGACTTACACCTTTACTGTTGTTGCTAAAGCACCTATCAAACCCGTTCCGTCTCCTACATCCACACACACATATATAATGTGAATATCTACTATGACGTAAGATTAATATAATATTAATATTAAACTACTTTTAACTAAAGAGATCAAATTTAAAACTTAAAAAAAAAACAGCATTTTTTACTCAAATCTTTTTTTATATATAAATATATTATATATTACCTCTATTTTTCTTAAAACACAGGAAAATATGATTAAATTTCTAAACAAATACTCGCCATATATTATATCCCATTACGTGGCTTTTAATATAATTCTTTGATCTATATCATTAGTTTATTTATGCCACAATCTTTTATGAGGGATTACGTTTCCCATCAATCAAACTTAACAACAAAATGTGCCATTCACCTATGCTTTAAAGAAACTATATTCCACTATTTATAGTTATCATGGGAATTTACCCAAATACTAATAGCATTCAGTTGGTGTCACGTCAAACAACCTATTATTATTCACATCTGAACTTTATATTCACTTACATTTATCCCTACTACTTCTTATTCAAAGTTTATGAATGAAATTCAAATTTTGATGAGGTAACCTAGTATTGATTCTTAAAAGAACGTTTAAATTTTACATCAAAATTTTCTGTAGCAGTTTAAAATGTAATCAGTTGTTTAAATATTTGAAGTTGAAAAAATATCTCAAGCTGTTCCAATACGCGGATTAAAGAAAATGTATTGAACATATATTAAATCAATCAATATTATTTGACGTGAGTTAAAGAATTCTAAATTTTAAACAATGTTTTAGAAAGATTTTTATCCTTTCTATCTTTATTTAACTCTCTCGCGCCCTGAGCCTCATATGAGGCTCCTAAATTAAATGAAAAAATGTTTTAGAAAAGACTTTGGACTAAATTTTAATTTGAGTGATGTCTTTTAAACGTCCAAACTTTATTTACGACATAAATCAATTTTTATTGTAATCTTTAATAGGTTTTAATCCTGCTAATTCAAATGCTCATTTGTGAAAAAAAATCGTAAGTGAGAGGGTTCATTAAAAAATTATTTATTTAGATGTACACATACATAAGCAGTGGTTTAGTGGATGGTATACGCAGGTATACACCATATATCTTCTGGATTTTTTAAGAAACTATGTATACCCTCTGTTTCTCAAATAAAGCAATAACGTATACCCTATAGACATGACGTTCATGAATTTAGCGTATACCTGTGCCCATAGCGTATACCCTCTGGTTTTTTTACGACTACATCTCTGTATATAAGTATATAAACACACACGCAATAACTTTCTCACACACACATGCATATATATACTGGTGGACGTAAAATAGTTAGACCAAAAGAATGGTTTATTATGCGTACTTATATAACCAAAGATGAGAGTAAATAAGATTATAAGATAGCGAATACGCAAAATTATCTTTTTTTTTTTTTTTTTTTTACATATGTCTGATGGAGCTGCCCTCGGTTAATCTGCAATCATTTCGTCTATAAATCAAATCTTTCCATATGTGTGCCTGTGTAAGCATATCACTTCAGCTAAGCAAATCACAGTGTTGATTCATGATTTCAATTCCGAAACGGATTTCAGAAATCAGAAGCTGCCGGCTCTAAGACCGGCCTTTAATAAAAACCATACACTAAAATCTAGGGATGACATTACTGGTGATCGTGGTAGTTATGGAATGACATCGTCGCGTTCAATCGAAACTAAGACCTCAAAATTGCGGTAACAAGACTATGCGCAAACTTATGACATAGTACTAGTAATTTACCGCTCACCTAGTATCATACAACTAATACTTCGTGAATTATTTAGTTAGGGCAACTCTAGGATAGATGGGCATAGTTTTTAAAGATTGAAATAAAAATTCTTAGAATGCAAATGCAAGAAATATTTATGCATATTTGAATTTAATTTCTTATACATATCCTCATCATATTTTGGACAAAAAAATAATTAAATATCGAGAACAAAATCACAGTGGCAAACAAAATTGAAATTAAAATGGCAGATGCCATCTCTCCTTCAAGCCGAGGAGAGATGACCATCCAATACAAGAAAGAAAAAATGAAGTTAAAATAGCAAAAAATAATACATTTCATGTAGTTAATCAAGAAAAACACATAGAAATTTTTAAAGATGCAATTATATCACGGAAAATCAGTGAATAAAATTTTAATAAACAAAATTTTAAGTATAATTTTAATTCTTCACTTTTCGTAAAATTTTACCACATTTTCGGCATACACGATTCATGGAACCACTTCAGGCATCTTATGCATTGTATCCAGTCATCCTTTTTGGTTGTGGTATTATATTCTTCTCCACAACCAACACAGTGATCCTCGTCCATTCTATTCCCTCGGACTCTGTATAATCTAATAATTTCAAATGTATTTCATCTTCTTCGTTGCTGGAAATGTCCTGTTTTTGTTTGTTTTTTCTCACGTTTATTTTAGATTTTTTTTTTTCACGGTTTAAGTTTATTTATCAATTTTATCTGTTTCTGGGATGAACGTAGCCGAAGTTTTTCAATATTTTATGAAATAAAAATACATCGTTAGACTCTATTATATTATTGTTATTGAAATATTTATATTAGTTAAAATTTAAATAATTATGTCCTTTAATATAATTATAAAAATAAACATTATATAATTATTTTAAAAATAATTTGACTTAATTAAAATCCTCACTCTATATAATTTTGAAATACCTATTGATTATAAGTGGCCATCTCTCCTCGATTTGATGTGATCATCTCTCCTAAAATTGATGGACAGATTGCCACCCAATTTAAAGCGACACCCCGCCTCTATACTTTGTTTTAGACTTAAAAGCAAAGATTAGATTATATACGTACCTTAAAAGTCCTTATAGTAAATAGAAATGTAACATACGTACTTCCAAATGTTCAGATACTTACCTCGATAAAAATATCCAACCACTAAATTAAATAAACATTAAAATTCCACTTCCTTTTTATAATTGAAAAACACAGCTGCACATCGCATTGAATGAACACGTTCAACTACTCCTTACGAACAAAGTTTGTGCTGCAATTTATGATCAAGTTTTTGAAATATTTAGACTCTCCATTTCTCCTCTATGGCCATCTATCCTAGAATTACCCTAGATGGCCATAGTTTTTAAAGATTGAAATAAAAATTCTTAGAATGCAAATACAAAAAATAATTATGCATATTTGAAATTCTTATACACATCTTCATCATATTTTGGACCAAAAATAATCAAATATCGAGAACACAAAGTGGCAAACAAAATTGAAATTAAAATGTCAGATGGCCATCTCCCCTTCAAGCCGAGGCCATTAGGGTGCAGCGAAAAAAATTATTATTTTTTAATCAAAAACGGGTAGGTGCCAAAAGTTGCCTTTATACTAGTACATCATCTGCGTGAAATATTACCGCTGAAAAAAAAATGGCTTGAGTCTGCGCTTTTGGTCCAAAAATCGAAATTTTGGGTAAAATTTGACAGGCTTCTCAAATCTGCAAGATTTCTCGTTTTAGGCGCGGGTTTAGCTAATATCTTGGGGTTTATCATATTTTCCAGCAGAGGGCATAGCTGTAAATTTGGAAGGAACATTTCTTTAATTGGTTGATTAGCTTTTGATTGATTGCCCAGGCTCAGATGCCAGACCTGGGCTTGGCCGGCCCGGGAATCAGCTAACCACAACTGAATGAGAATTTTCCGAACGTCAGCATTTTTACCCTTAAGAATCGCCCGAAAGTAATATCTGAAAGTAATAAGATGTATTGCTGGGAAACAAAGTTACAAGAGATAAAACTGGTTTTAGAAAGAGATTTAAAGTTAAAAGAAAGAGGCTTCGGATTTTAATTTAACTTTTTGAAATTTAATTTGAATTTTGAAAGGGTTTTTATCCTTTCATATCCCCCTCTCCAAGAAGAGATCCACCAGATTCGCTTGCAAATCTGGGCGGACCCACCCAGGTAAATGGTGAATACAAAATTACATAAGAAAGACTTTCATTGTGCAACGTTACAGATTAAGGTGAATGTTAAAGCTAAAGTAAAATTTAAAGTAAATATAATGTTAAAGTTAAGTTTGCTAAGACATGAGGGTTGAATTTTGCTGCTGGAAAACATATTTAAAATTTTAATTTTGAGTTGTAAACTTTAAGGAAAAAATTTAAGATTTTAAGTTTTTATGCTAAAATATCCAAGTCTGGAATATGGCTCTTGGGACAACCTGACCGAACTTTACATATAATACTTGAAAATATACTAACATAAAGTATAAAAATATCATAAAATATAAAGGAAAGCTGAAAAAACATAAACAATAATATTAGAAATTTATAGGAAAACACAGTAATAAAATAGTATAGTTAGTTTAAATATTGACCATAATTCTCTGGCTTGGAAGTCCTCTGGTCAGTGAGTTTGAGTTTTAGTTAAAGTCTTTGAGCACAAAATTTCTCATTTTTATATAAAATTAAAATCTTTAAACAGAAATGTATACAAAAATATAATAACACTGGAAACTATGCATAATTATATG